>CM077135.1:4800000-7405000 GCA_039645545.1 Dendrolimus houi
GTGCGGCGACAAAATCAAATCAAATCAAATTTATTTGCTCAAAACATGATTAAAACAAAGTTGGCATATATGTTATAGTGTACACATGTTTTGTTCACATAGGAGCATACAAATATTTATAATAAATTTAATTAAATTATATAATGTTAAATGAAACCTGAAAAAAAATACTGATTAATGTCAAAAACTAATAATAATAACATTCATAAGTCAAGGAAGGTATTTGTTTACAATTGAGGAATTCGTCCACCGAGTAAAACATTCTATTTAAGAGCCATTCATGTAACTGAATTTTAAATTTAAATTTCCTAAACTCCTTTATGTGGATTGGTATTTTATTATAGATTTGAATGCAATGTTATAGCAGTTTCTGGTAAAGAGGGTTCTTTTTGATGCCGCATTTAATACTAGTCGTTCACTATTTCTAGTATTGTTTGGATAGAAGTCTTTAGCCGTCGTAAAAATCGTAAAATTGTTTCTATTCTGACAAATAAGCATATTTCATAAATATACATGGCAGTGGTAAAATTTATAGATTTTTAAAATGAGGCTTACAGGTCTCATAAAATTAGATAGTAGTAGTATCAATTGTAGATACCATATTTACACCGTTTTTATCAAAACATCCACAAAACTCAAAAAATCCCAAAACACGATCGATACAATAAAAAAAAACTTTATAACAACATAACATATCGTTTGAAAAAATGGGACAATAGAACGGCAGATGTGCCCGAAGACTGCACAATTAATTTTATACCATTTCTATAAACATCTCAATCCCATAGGAAACCATTTCTTCACAATTTTTGACGTGTTATAAATTTTTACATGAACAGTTTTTTGTTTGGCGGCCATATGCCGGGCGTCTTATGTTTTATTCAAAAGTTTTCTGTCCTTTTTAATAACTTACGATATTAAAACGGAACAAACATACTATTTGTTAATTTTGTAAGTAATTTTATTTTGATCGCAAATATATTTATTGGGTTCCGAGAGAGAGCGATATGTGCTTCAGGTTGATGTTCTAGCAAGTAATTTTAAAGAAAAAAGTGAAAATCCTTAAAGCTTCGCTTGGTCCGTTTGCCCGCGACTTCGTCCACGTTTGATGGAATAAACTAATTTATACGTGTGCTAACTTCGAACCTCTCCCGGGAAAAATCTCATGAGATTCTTGGGGTATAAAATACCGCAGATTTTAAGTTCGGGAACTTGCTATAGATCAGCGAAAACCGCATAGAAATCGGACTGGTAGTTTTTACGTAAATCCCTAACAAACAAACAAACGAAGGATATCCTACACTTGCATTTTAGTATGTGGTGTACAAATCAGTAGTAGTTGTCTGGATGAGTTTCTAATTTGTAGTCTACCCCTCTAACTTTGATTATAGGATGGAGAATGCGGAAAAAAACAAGTTGTTAAAACATAAAAAGCATTCCCAATCAGAATACTCGTAACTAGACTCATTGAGTTGTTACTGAGACATAGAATATGCTTAACACTTTGAAAAGTAGTAAAAACTGACATATTACAGCCAAACAAAAATATAATAAAATATTGAGACTGGCGCTAATAAATCCTCTTGTAGTTTCTACAAAAGATTTCATTCGAATGTTAAAAGCGCCAAAAAAATCTAAAAGAATATTTTAATATTTTGGAAAATTTCTTTATTAACACGTCTAATGGACTCAACCTGTGGGTTGCCGCGGCTTACATTGACACGGAAATCCCATATACCGTGTTTATTAATACATATTTATGGCGCGGATTGTGAATAAATAATTGGGTTAATGTGAATACAACTAGACATTTATACGAGCTGAAATATACTCAAGTTTATTATTTGCTAGGGTTAACCCAGTGTATTTGATGCAGGTCAAGCTAGAAAATAACCTTAGTAGTTTTCATATGAAAGCGTTACAAAATTTTATGATAATAATATTATTTTTAGTATGAATAGTATGGATTGTTCACAAATTTGGTCTATGCTTTTTATAAATTATTTTACTAACTAGCTTTGCACGCCACGTGACCCGCGCGGGGTTAGGCTTTTTTGTATCATCTGAATATTATAAAATTCAAGAATTTATTCAAAATCATTAACATAAGTGTACAGAAAACAATATGGTATTGCAAAAAACTGCTATAGTATAATACTCTGTTGCAGTTGTTAGCGCCCAATTCCAGACATCTCGATTATTATTGTTACGAGTTGCAGGACTCGAATTAAAATGCCGTTGGAATTATTATAGAGTTTATTAGAACCATACAAACACGTATAACACAGGTACAAATATAACCGAACGCAATAAGTCCAAACGTAATGCAGGAGATCGTAATTCAAATACACGCGCAAAGTCCGTCACTAAATAGATTACCGAATATACACAAGTCTTGCTTCGCTTGTGGTTATCGCTCGACTGCTGATCTCTCCATTGGGGCATTGCTTTATACAGCACAGATGCAATGTGTCTGCCTGACCGCGTGGACCGAATTTCTTAGAATCACATCTGGCTAATGACTACCATAAAAGATTACAATACACAATTGACTGTTTTTCTAATCACAAATTTTAAACACAAAGTAAACAAAAGAAGTCCAAATGCCGAAAAGGTAATACAATGTCTACAGGTATGCAGGTGTGAATTTGTCTTTTGTCGGCGTTCAGATCGTAACATTATTATATACACTAGTTTGCCCCGTGGCTACGCCGCTTGTCAAACCCTGGGCAGTAGCTTTATTTTACTTACATAAAAACTTAATTCGGTTTTTTGCATATAATATAAAACCATATAATAATAACAAAGAAACTAAGTCCGTATAATCTAGACAACTCCCCAGTAAAACTGAGGTGAGTCGAAGCCAACCTGATTAGAAGTAATATAATGCATAACATTCCCGCGGGTTTCCCGAAATATAAAGTATTGTACCACTTAAAAAAAGGACTAAGCTATCGTTTTAGTGAAATCGTATCGATGTCAGCAACTATTTATGCAATCTAATTTGTATCATAGCCGGGAAGATCCCCGCGGGATTCCCGGGATAAAAAATATCACAAATTTTATTACATTAAATTTGCTATCGATCAGTAAAAAATCACATTGGAATTCGATTTTTTTAATCTGGTCACTTTAAATAATTCCCAGAAAAATTTCTGGCGGGATTCCAGGCATAAAAAGTAGCGCTGATTTGAAGTCTCAGAATTTGCTGCATGCATGTTGTTGCATCGTGTTCTACATCGTTAATATAGTATATTCCAGTTGTTTGTTAAATAGCTTTAATATAAAGATACGTCATTTTTAGAATTTTATAATATTGTAGATTATAAAACGAAAATTAGGTTAAAGTTTATTATACATTTAAAAATGACTTCGTAATAACATTTGTAGTGTTAGTGAAAATATAATAGGTGTGTGAATGTATGTTTGTGTATATGAATATGGTGTGTATATATGTGGCGTGTGTACATGTAGTGTGTGTTCATTTAGTGTGTGTATATGTAAACGCGTGAGTGTGCGGGTTACAAACTTATATGTACTAGTATAGAATAATAGAACTAAAATGTCAAAATAACACACACACATGTAAAAGTAGATCAAAAATAGATGGATAGATTGTGTGAAGGATTACATGATAATCTGTGGTGTGACAGAGGTCGTATGCCACAAAAGAGAATGGAAGGAAAATATATATTATGCCAACCTCAAATAATTGGGAGAAGGTGAAAGAAAAGAGAGTGAAGTAAAAAAATGCCATTGATAATACAAATACCAGTTCGTAGCGCATCATAATTCAATGAATTAGCATTAAAATTTAATCTTGATATTTTTGTAAATAAACCCAACACTTTTAGAAAGATAATCGATCCATGTAATAAAACTGTAGAGGTCGAATTTCTGTACAATGAAAAAATGCTAAAAACCGAGTCGAGGGATGTAAGAAGTGAAATAGAACTCATTTAGATTTTTTATAATTTTATTTTTCTCTGTTTGTCTTTGTACCGGCTAATCTCCGAAACGACTGGACCGATTTAAATGAAATTTTGTATGATGGTAGCTTATATCCCTGGTCAACATATAGGATACTTTTGATCGCGAAAAATTAAAGAGTTCCCGTGGGATAGTTAAAAAACCGCACCACGCGGACGAAGTCGCGGGCATCAGCTAGTGAATATTTTTTCAATGAAAACTAGTTTTTTACAAATTGCAAAATATCTTCACCCGTAGATTTCTGTTTTTGAGTAAAATAATAATGGACCAAAAAATAGTAGTCTGTAATTTTGACCAGAGCCATCTATTCTCATGTATTTCGATGCGCTTAATCCGAATCTGAGGTCAGTTTGGTACATATTTGGACCAAACTGACCCCAGATTCGGATTAAGGGCATCGAAATACATAAGAAAAGATGGGTCTGCTAATAGTTAGTTAAAAGTAAAGACCACTTTTTTTGTGGGTGTAATTAATAAAATTACATATCTTAAACTACTTCCTTGAGTAAGTCTATGTATAAGGCTTGTAATTAACAATAGTTTTACTTATGTTGTTATTTTATATGACTGTCTGTAGATGCTAGTAAAATAAATGAATAAAAGTCGTATTAAGTACACACAAAAAAAGTAGTGCAAATATAATTTTATTGTACGTAATAATATCATCAATTATACACAATACACTATTAAAGATTTTAGGGCGATGAATTCCCTACATTTTTGGTTTGTTCAACGAAACCACGACAGATGGTCAAATCGCCAGCATTGTCACTAATTTTTTCCAGCGAAACTATTCGCCCACCAAAGTAAATTGTTCTTTCATACTCTTATTCAAAAATAGACTTTAAAATTGGGGAATAGCATTCAATTTTGTAGGCAGTTCCTTTTACTAAATATTTAGTTTTAGGGTGATGTTTTATAGGAGATTTGTCCCAAAAGTACCGTAGCCTCATAAACAAAGAGTTCAATTTTGTATGAACATTCAATTCCCAGTGAAGGTGCATTACAATAAACATTTGTGAATATGAGAAAACGCTTTACCGAATATAAAATGTTTGTGTATGACGTGAAATAAAGCGTAATATTTTAATTTGGTCCTCATTGTGATATATGTTTGTTTTAAATTTAATTATGCATAAAACAATTTTAAATAAAATTAATTCAATTGCGTGTTGAGATTTATTATACACTATTACTGCCAACGATACTTCGTTGGTGTTGTCATGACGACGACATATTTGTTAGTGAATTTCAATGGCAGCACCAAGGAGATTACTGTCGCGCTATCTTTTTGCTATATTCGTCTATCCCGCCGAAACGATGTATGTATCGGGATAAAATTATCATATGTGTTGACCCGGGATAAAAGTTAGTTTTAATCCGTGCAGGAATGGAGAGAGAACACAATTTCCTGCGGCCGGTCGGCCTGTCGTAAGAGGCGATAAAAGAACCCACTGCCAGGTAGTAGGATATTTACCCGTCTGGATGGCTACCATTCCTGGTCTAGAGTATGTCGGTATAACAGCCACGAGTTTTGTTCCGGCATTAGTGGCCAAGTTCCAGGTCTCCCTTTAAATAGCGGCAACATTCTGTGTTGTGTTTGGCACTATGGGAGCTGCATATAATAAAATACCTGCCCCAATTAATAGTTGCTCTATCTCGCTCGCACATCATCCGTCCCGCTCACACATTGTGCTATGTATTGTACTAGCTGTACGAGTTGTCAATATTTCTACATAAGATTACCGTTTTCAAAATAAATGAGTTCACTTCAATTCTCATCAGCCCTCAACAGTGAGTGAATACTACTCTCTGCTATCTAAAGTATTATTTAACCTACCTCCCGCTGCTACAGCACCTTTGGTGTTACAAATTGTTCATAGGCGATGGTAACCGCTTTCCGTCAGGTGGGCCGTCTGCCGGTCTGCTAAAATCATGCTATAAAAAAAATAATAAGCTAGATCTGTGTCGTGTTTCATTTAAATCCGTTCAGTAGTTTTCACGTGATTCTCTAACAGACATCTTCTGTCAAATTTTAACCAGTAATAACCAGACCTTAGACATGGAAATTACGTTTTTAAAAAATGAATATTCAAATCTAACCCTTCATTGGGGTGGGGTCAATCGGCAAAGGGTTTCTTCAAAGAAATTTGTAATAAACTCTTTGATACCACCTGTGATCAGAAGGCTGGTTCATATTTCCCGCAACGAATCAGCATTGCCGTACAGCGTGGCAATGCAGCCAGCCTTCTGGGCACGCTACCCTCTAGCAGCGATTTGTTACATGCTTTATATTAATTTGTTTATTATATAGTTTAATATTTTCTTTCTTTCTTCTTTTCTTATTAGTTACTGTTAAATGTTTAATAAAAATGTTCGGATATATTCATAATAAATAAACGCACCCTTCAAGGTCGTATAAAGTTGGTAATGTAGACATTTTTGAAACAACAGAATTTCACAGCCAGATCTATTTATGAACTTTTTACCCTAAAGTTTATTAATCGTGTTGGCGACGGAGAAACTCCTTAAAAATTATACCTTTTTTGTTTCTTTTTTTTGAATTGTGACATTGTCTGTAAAATATTAAAAAGTTCATTCCACCTCGTCCGCTATATTTTTGGTCTTCGGCCGGATCCTCATGAACCAGTTATCGCCGAAAAGTATTGTGCTCACAAGGAGCGCGCACAAAAGGATGATTGAGGCGACAATTGAAGTCAGAACTGAAGAAGTACCAAGGAAGACAACCGTTGAAACAAATGACAACTCCGGGAACTTAAGGACACGTTCTCCTGGAGCTAATGAGCATTCATCGGCACATACTGTGAAGTCCAAAGGTAACAAATCAGTAAGGTCGACTTCATCTTCGATTGCTGCAAGAAGGAAAAGGCTGCAGCTGGAAGCTGCAGAAGCAAAAGCTCGTATACAAATGGAACTCATTGATTTAAAACTTGCAGTAAACCTTAAAGAATTGGACGAGGTAGACAACTGTTCACTGCTTTCTGAAGGTGCTATCGAACATGAACCAGAACATTGTATAGTGGAAAATTGGTTGGCAGACAACGCCCAGAATCAAAAGGTGCAGACTGACCTGCAACCCAATCGAGCTATGGGCCCTCAAGTATCTGCTGCACCGCACGTGTCAACAGCTGCTCAAGACGGCATGGACGGAACTGTGCACGCGTTGGCGAGTGCACTCAAGGATCTGGCTGTTGCTACTTCCGCTGCCAGTAGTAGCGGAGTAAACAACCGGATGCTCAATCGACTATGTACAGCTAAAGAATTACCGTTATTTTCAGGTGATCCTCTTGATTGGATTCATTTTAAAAGGGCTTTTGAAGAATCTACACGTATCTGCAACTTCAGTGAGGACGAAAATCTTTGGCGTTTGAGGAAGAGTCTTCATGGGGCAGCAAAAGATGCTGTAACTGCCCTACTAATCAGCGCTACCTCTGTTGAAACAATTATGTCTACTTTGGAGCTTCAGTTTGGTAATCCCGATATTGTTATTAACAGGATTTTACAAGATATTTACAAACTACGTCCGATCTCACAGGAATATCAAAAGGATATAATTCCATTTGCTATAAAGGTGAGAAATTACGTAGCTGCAGTAACCACTATTGGCTGTGAAGACTATTTGAATGGTATGAATATCCTGTCATTAATCATTTCCAAATTACCTACTGTACTGATTTCTAAGTGGACTGACTATAGTTATCCTCTTTTCAATAAAATGTTGAAACCGAAGCTAGTAATTCTCTCTGAATTTCTTACTGAAGAAGCTGAAAAGATAACAAAGACGGCTGTCAACCTATCAAGTCTTGTTTATGGTGAAAATTTAAGACATCGTGGCCAAGCGGTATTGTTTTATTCAAAGCACAATCAAGAAGACGGAGGACTGATGTGCCGTTACTGTCATATGTCGAAACATTTGTTAACAGACTGTAAGAAATTTAAAAAATCTCTTTGCAAAGACCGATGGGCTTATGCAAAACGACAAGGTATTTGTTTTAAATGTTTAGTTTCCAAACATAGCAAACTGATTGCTCTGAGCCTGTTTGTGAGGTAAAAGATTGTGGAAGATCACACCATCGTTTGCTCCATTATGGTGAAAATAAAACTCGCAACAGAACAGAGTGAACATCACTGACGTGACCGAAGGGGAAACGCAAACAGGAATTATCGCACATGTGACCGCAAACGACAATAAGGTTTTATTAAAAACAGTCTCCGTTTACATTCATGGCCCAAGCGGTATAGAGCGTACTAGGGCTTTACTTGATGACGGCTCTACTATCACTTTGATAAGTGACAACCTAGCGACTAAGTTAGGGCTGCGAGGACACAAACATTCGATGCGTGTTTGTGGAGCGTGGAATAACCGAGAGGTCACGTGCGAAAGCGAAATTGTTAATTTTAGTCTCTCTAACGAAGAAGGAAAGATGTTTGACATACGCGCATACAGCGTAAAGGATTTGAATCTACCAGTACAAGACTACAGCACTCTCAAATTGAATTCTTGTGGGATAATGAAACCCGAATTGAACAATATACTTTTGGATGGAGATTGTAAACCCGAAATTTTATTAGGACAAGATAACTACAATTTGCTAATGCCTTTGGAGATAATAAAATGTAAACCATCTGAGCCCTATTTAACTCGTACATTGTTAGGATGGTGTGTTCATGGTTGTACTCGGATGCCATTTAAAAAGAGAAAGTCTGCGTTACACTCTGCTCTCATATTGTCAGAAGAAAGTCATCCATACAGTCATGAATCAGATCGAATTCTACAAGAGATGCAGGAAGAGATGCGAAATTCCTTCGCAATTGATGCATTGGGTATTTCTTTTAAACCCAGACAGAACAGAGAAGAAAGACAAGCTATTGAACTACTAGAGAGCACTGCTAAGCTGATAGATGGAAGATGGTTTGTAGGATTGCCATGGAAGAACACTAATATTAAGATGCCAGATTCTTATGACAATGCACTGATAAGGCTGAGAGGCATAGAAAAGAAGATGAAAAATAATGTAGGTTTTGCCACCCGGTATAAAGAAAGAGTCGATCATCTTCTGCAGAATGACTACGCTTCAGAACTTGATAGCATACCTAACCCTAAGCATGTTTGGTATCTCCCACATTTTGGTGTAGACAACCCAAATAAACAAAAAAATGCGCTTAGTATTTGATGCGGCGGCAAAATATAAAGGAATGAGTTTGAATGACTTTTTAATACAAGGTCCCGACCTACTTATTTCTTTATATGGCATAATGTTAAGATTCAGAGAACGAAAAGTAGCCGTCACGGGTGACATTAAAGATATGTTTTTGAGAGTTAAAATACACAAGGAAGACAGGGATGCATTTCGATTTTTATGGAAAGAAACTGCAGATAAACCAGTAAAAGTTTTTACTATGAGTTCACTAATATTCGGAGCGAACTGTTCGCCATTTATAGCTCAATTTGTAAAGAATAAAAATGCTATGAGATTTGCATCGATGTTTCCGGATGCAGTCAATGCTATATGGAAACAACACTACATGGACGATTACATAGATAGTTTTGATAATGAAGAAATTGCCAGTAAACTTGTAAAGGATGTTACGTACGTTCACCAACAAGGTGGGTTTGAGATAAGGAACTTTACTTCCAATTGTAAATCTGTTTTATGTCATTTACCTGAAGAAAGTCTTAAACCTACAGCTGTCACCTTCAAGAATGGTCAACAATTTTGTACTGGAGAACGTACTTTGGGTTTGATTTGGTTCCCTTCAGAAGATACTCTAGGATTCGACGTTTCTTTTAAGAAGATCCCTGCACCTTTGATGGCAGGACAGAAAAAGCCTACAAAAGGGAAATGTTACGTGTGATAATGTCCATATTCGACATTTATGGGTTCCTTTCGCCCATTACCATAAAAGGTAAAATCATGTTACAAGAGACATGGCGCTCTGGGATAACCTGGGACTTAGAAGTGTCAGATGATATATTTACAAGATGGAAAGAATGGTTAGACTTGTTAAAAAAAGTGAGTACGTTACGTGTACCTCGATATTACGCATTATCAACTAAAGACTCTATACAGACTGAGAGCGTAACAAGAAATAAATCTGTACAAAACGAGTGTTTGGAAAACTTTTCATATAGAAATCTGCAGTTACATATATTTTGTGATGCTTCCACGAGGGCTTTGTGTGCTGCAGCATACTGGCGGTGGTATAATTCAAACAATAAAGTTCAAGTTTCTTTCATTTCCAGTAAGAGCCGAGTGGCGCCAGTCAAGTACGTTTCTGTGCCACGGCTGGAACTACAAGCTGCGTTATTAGCTGGCAGACTTGCTAACAGCATATGTAATGAACATAGAATGATACCGACGAATACATACTTTTGGTGCGACTCTGTTACAGTATTACACTGGATACGCAATGATAAGAGGAATTACAAGGCTTACGTCGCACATCGTCTTGGTGAAATTGACGAGAGTTAACTAAGATCAACGACTGGAGGTACATTCCAACCAAATTAAATGTTGCAGACATCGCAACAAGAGAATCATGTGATATGCAAATTTTGCAAAATGAGTGGTTATATGGACCGTCATTTCTATATCAAGAAGACGTTTCATGGCCTGATGATTGTATTATGCAGCAAAACTTAACGTCAGATATATTGGAATGTATAAATACATGTACCGTAGAACCTAAAAATGCCTACCTGCGGTACCGGAACCTGAACGATTTTCTTCTTGGCTTCGGCTAGTAAGAACGACTTGCATGATGATAACTTTTATTGCCAAATGTAGAAAAACCCGCTGCGATTTAGCTGGAGAGATGATGGAACGTGCTGAAATCTTGTTGATTAAATATTCTCAAATGAAACATTTCCCTGGTGATCTGAGCAGCCTGAAACAAAATAAATTATTGTCTAAAAGGAGTAAGTTACTTACCTTGACGCCGATCCTGGATGCCCAGGAGTTTTACGAGTAGGTGGCCGTATCGACGCCGCTTCGGATGTGCCCTTAGATGTCAAGCAGCCAGTAATACTCGATGGTCGCTCTCATATCGCACATTTAATTGTACAATATTATCACGTGAAGGCCTGTCATGGCAACCAAGAGTTGGTTGTAAATAATTTAAAACAGCGGTACTGGATATTACGATTACGACCGACTGTTAAGAGCATAAGTGCTAAATGCTTATTTTGTCGCATTAGAAAGGCGCAGCCACAACCGCCTCGGATGGGAGATTTACCAAGAGCAAGAATTGCTCACCATCATCGGCCCTTTACTTATACTGGTGTCGACCTGTTTGGGACTTTGGATGTAACTGTCGGACGCTATCGCGAAAAAAGGTATGGAGTTATTTTCACATGCTTGACAGTGAGAGCTATTCATATAGAGATAGTAAACAAGCTTACTACTGACGCTCTAATAATGGCTGTTCGTCGGATGGCTGCCAGAAGAGGATGGCCGCGATATTTGTATTCTGACAATGGTACGAATTTGAAAGGAGCCGACACAGAGCTAAGGAGGTGCGTCACGGAACTGGACACAGAGAAGCTTAAAGCGGGAATAATTACTTATAGTATGGTGACATCATGGACTTTTATTCCTCCAGCTAGCCCACACTGGGGTGGGGCTTGGGAACGATTAATCAGATCAATAAAGTCAGCACTCCATTAACCCATGTTACAGTAGAACCCCACTGTGAAGAGACACTGACTCCTAACCACTTTATCTTGGGCTCCTCTTCCAATATGCCAATGCTTGGTGTTTTCGATAACTCTGACTCCTACCTGCGAAAACAATGGCGAATATCGCAAAACCTAGCAGATATGTTTTGGAGACGTTGGTTGCGAGAAGTATTGCCGGAAATTTCCAACATTAAACTTAATCTAATTATCTAAAAGTAAATATTAAAAGAGGTCTACCTATAATCTAATTATAGATTATTATACTAAGTTTACTACCATACTACCAGAGGGGAGCGTTCTTAATGCTTAATTTTAAATTACTAATATACACGAATTGATACCAATAACACAATAGCTTAATGCTGAGGCTTCATCTATGATAATGTTAAAGATTTAGGTCATGGCGGAATCCGTATTATTTAAAGCGTTACAATATAACGTCATTAACAATGTCGCATCTCAAATAACTTATTAAACCCATCGTCATATCTGCATGAAGCGGTCCAAATCTTTAACACTAACGTAGATGAAACCCCAGCGTAATATTAATTACGTAGGCATTGCTTTGCTTTTTGAAAAACCGACTCCCACCTACCAGGAGCCGCTAAAGTCATAAAACTACCCCCTTATCATCAATAGACGCTCTTGAACTTTATCTGTGTACTATGTAATAAAACACGTATGGCGCTAAACATTATTATTTTAGGTCCCTTGGCGCCAAACATATGGCGTTGGTGAGACGTAGGGAAGCCATAAGTCGGAAACATGACTTTGCAATTTTTGACTCTTCACGTAGTAGTGAAGCGGCAAAATCTTTAATATAAATTTTAGATGGTAGACCTTTCAGTTAAGTTTATTGTAAATTAAAAATTTATTTAAAAGTGGGTTGCTGACAGTCATATTAACCAAAACATTTTTTATAATCCGTGCAGGAACAGGAGAAGGAATCCATTTGACTGCGACCTGTTGTAAAAGGCGACAGAACAACCCACAGCCAGCTGGTAGCGTGTTTGCCCGTCTGGATGGTTTTGGCACCCTTAGTCTAGAATATGCCGCCATAACAACCTTGAGTTGTGTTCCGGCATTAGTGTCCAGGTTTCTGTCTCCCTTTAGAGTGCAGCAGCACCTGTGGTGTTACAAATAATCATAGGCGATGGTAACCGCTTTCCAACAGTTAGGCTGTCTGCCTGTCTGCTATACGCGTTGAAAAAATTAAAAAAGTAAATTAACTGCTTTAGTACGCTCATACAACTGTTTGGAATTAAAAAGAAGTTGAGACATATTTTTAATAAATGAGATTATGTAATTTCTTTGTAAGAAACAAAAATTCTAAACTAGAACAATGGATCGTTTCGTTGTTCAAAGTGTATTATTCCGAATAAACTACTACCATTGGTTTCCAATAGATTGCTGATAAACAATTACCATCAAAGTTAACATTTTATACCATATTAAACATTACAGAGTTGTTAACCCTATGTCAGTAAACACTTTAACGACTTAAAAAAATAAGGACTGAATAGTAAAATTTGCCCCTTGAAATCATAAACTTTGTTTACCTACACTTGTTCGGGGTCGTGACAGTTTTACTTCCATATTTTTTTCTATTTAAGGGCTTAAATCATTTGTTATTGTTCTGTTTTTTTTCTAAGTTTATTCGGCATCTGTGAAATATACCATAGATTCGTATTTAAATCAGAACCTTTGCTGACCGTAAACATTCAATATGTACACCGCCAATACTATCGTATGTCTTTTGTCGGGTCGATGGAAAAGATTGCTGTTTATCGATAAGATATTTCTTTATACCAATTATATATATATATATATATATATATATATATATATTGTATGTATGTACAACATTTTTCAATCAGCTATCTTTTTTAAATTAAATTATTCTTTGTTCATGTTCATTTCCTAAAATTCCTATATCCTAATTAATTATAATAACACTATATAGTAGCAGATATTCTAATAACGATTGGCCCAAATGCAGTACCAGAGAGAGTAAGGCTACAGGGTTTTATTATTGAATGTTGAGAAGTTAATGACGTTTCCGCGATGAATTTTCGACCACGCAGACTACAACTGCCACCAGTTTCTCAGCGAATATCCCTACTTCACACGTGTTCAGTCACACTTGATTGTTGATACTATACGATCTCATACATCCGATTATCCAGAGTCGATAGCCTGAGATGACTATGGGAAGTTATAGATTGACCAACGGAAGCTACTAAAAGATATTTATTGAAGAAGACTCCTGTTGGATCCTCACAAGTTCTACTGATGTGGGTAGTTTTGTAAGTGCCATTGGTTTTCGCTTTCGCCGCCATTGCGTGGTGGCGAAACTAGTCTCCAACGCACGCGAGGTCGGTTCGGACGTTCCGTTTTCTCCATGCTAAGACCAAGTGGACGTTTCACGTCCCATTCTCCAATATCTCATTGAACTTTATATACAAGCCGTGCTTGCTCTTTGGTGTGAGTGTGCCATAATTCGAAGACCTAAGTGCCACCCGAGGACTTGTTAGTGGCGTGTACTCTCCCGAGCTGTCTAGCTGCCTCATTGGAGGTGGATTCCGAGGTTAGTGGTGCTTGTTAGCCCATTGGTTTTTGTGCAGGATTTAGCATACCTTTCACTCCCATATATCCCCTTAAATATAACTCAGAGTCCGCTATAAAAATTACTCAAACCAGCGAAACTGTGTGGGATCCGTGATCCAGCACTGCACAACTCCAGCGACTCTTATCTAAGTTATTCTCTTTTCTTTCACCTCCCAATTGTTTGGGGTTGGCACAATATCTCTTTTCCTTCCATACGCCTCTATTCTGACATACGTCCTCTGTCACACGAGAAATCATTATATAGTCCTTCATAGAATCCAGGCATTTCTTTTTTGTCTACCTTTATATTTCTAGGCATCAATCTTGCAGTTTAACATTCTTTTTGTCACGTGATTTTCTTCCTTCCTCATTACATAACTACGCTGGTGATTTACCTTAGTCTTCTTCCTTACAATTTTTCAGTCACGGGTCCAACTTTTAAAGTAGAGCTCTTATCTAATTTCTTCTTTATTTCGGTAATCACCGGATAAAACCTTTTCACGCATAATTTATATATACTAAGCTGCAGCAAACTATGCGGCCTTTTTAACCTAATCTGACGACGCTATAACCTCAGCTAACTGCAGAAGGTTTCGTGGTAACTGTTTCTGTATAATAAACCATATTTTCATCAGCTATTTCTTGCTCACTAAAAGTGATTCTAAAGTTTGGCAATGGACTATAACAGTGGTTTATTAACACTCTTCCTTTTATTCTGGTAATTACGACAAGTTAATAATATTCAGTCTATCCTAACGCTATAGCTAATAATCAAATCTAACGCAACGTATCCAATTTTTATCTAATAACATCATCAAGACATAATCACTGTGCACGTGTATCTTATTTAAATATACCATCAACACCTTCAAAGAACTTTTTATAACTACCATCGGAACTATCCCGCACTGATTCAAAAACACATTAATCATGTAGTGTGTTAGGAGAAAGATTGAAAATAGCGGATGGGGTTCATACCTGAGTGTCAGGTAGGAAAAAAATGTAATTTCGATCAAAATCAGAAGGTTTAGAATTGAGATATTTTACCAGATTTCATGCCTTATACGATTTCACCCTTGTCGAATTTATATCGAGGTTGAGCGGACTGAGTCTTTTCCGGCCCAGTTCAGTAGAACGCAGAGGTTCTAGGTATGATTTCTGATAAGCTAAACTACGTAAACAAACTTTTTGTTATTCACTAAGTTCTGGGTGTCTGGGATCGGGCCCAAAGTGGTCCATTGTATTATTTACCCAAAACACAATTTTAACTTGCTTAGGTTGGTAATACAGCAGTGGGTGCGTTGCCCGCCGATAATTATTTAATTCATCAAATAATTTACAATTTAAAAAAATGCGTGATTACATATACTTCTTTGTTTTTAAATTTCAGCCTTTGCTTTATTCAAACAATATTTGCAGCGTCTGAAAAGCAGACAAAAATTATAAAGAATAATAATAAAATACCTCAAACTAACTTCAGAAACTTCCCCGTTTAAGGTATAAAGAAATCAATTTGTTCTCGGAACAGTTACAAAAGTTTTGAAGTCAATTATCTTGAGGTCTATTTATATGAGTAAGAGTCAGGGGCTGCAAAATATTTTTGTGGAGTGTCTTTATTTTTGGTTAAGTGCTTTAGGTTTATTGGTTTGCATTGTTATTTAAGAGATATTACCATTCAGTCAATGTTATATCAATAAGTCTCCGTTGAGCTTTACGGCTGTAGTATAGATAAACGTAGTGAAAGGCGCCTTCTAGCGTTGTAGGTTGAAGGCCTGCGCTAAGTTGCCGATAGGAAGAACAATAAGGAAAGGACTCCTTGGGATTTCTGGTGCAATCCTTGCTTGCTCCAAGGAAGGCCAGTCGGAGCTTACCATTGACTGGTAACGAAACTTTAGGACACTTCTTAGCAAAATGGTGGAAATTTACAGGTTTGATTACAACTTTCTTTATTGCCAAAGGCTAACAAATAAGCATACGCCCACCTGCTGGAAAGTGATCACCGCCACCTATGGACCTTTGCAATACCAGGCACGTTGTCACCGCCTTGCCGGCCTCGAAGAAATTTTATAACGCCCTTATACCCTAGTTCCAAAAATTATTATGATAACTATCAACCACCCCATAAAAACAAAAATTAGAGCTTCCAATAAATCTTCCAAATTTAAAAAAACACAAAGGTTTATAATTTAAGTGAATTAAAAAAGAATGTCATTTGTTTTGAAAATAGAACCGTTCTTAATTTTGTAAGGCGACTCCCCGCGCGAGATATGATCTTCACAGCTCATTGGGTGACCATCATACATTCCTGCATACACATCCCAACTATATTTCACACTATCTGCAATCTTTTGTCTTGACAACTCACTCCAACGTTTCAAAAACGTACTGTGAACATTATAAATTTCAACTCAAGGGACAATAATTTTCATCGCCTCCCTTTAGGAAGTTCTAAGAAATTATAGATTTGGATCTTTTTGGGTCCCACTGGCTAAGTACAGTTTGCTCTAAGGCTTGTTAGCAGCAAAAAAATGATTTTGCTATACAAATAACTCTAATTTAATAAGTATATATTCCAGTTATAGAATAGCATGATCATGTTTAGTGACATCACTCAAGTTGCGGAAACTATTTAAATTAAATACTAGAATTTTTTATTTAATTCTTCGTATTCGATTATGTTTGATAATTAGATAAAACTATATAGGCAAACTTATTGTAATGTAATAAAATATTAATTGTTTGCTACATCAAATTACAACTTCATAATAATTACTAGAATTAATATAGAATTATAATGTAAAAGTTTTATCCATACTATTAAATAAACTTAAAAGTAAGCATTTTGTTTGTAATTTCTTCGGAAATAAACCGATTGTCACGAAATTTGGTTTATATGTGATTTATTTCGATTATGGCGAAAAACATGATATGCCAACATCGATGCTTAGTAAAAGTATCGATATTAGCCATATATATCTTAAATGATGGAAAGTCTTTAAATATTCCGTCGGGATTTGAACCGGGACCTTAGCGTTCTTGTGAATCAATACCACAAGACGACAGAAGACGCCATCAAATTACATGAATTTAAGTTAATGTAAGTCAATATACAGAACCACAAAGCACGACACAAAAACTCACATTTGACGATTTTGTTTGACGCTTTGTGCTAACCGCTAACGAAGGATGGGTACCTGTTTTTTATATCTATGTTGTGATGTTTGAAAGGGACAGAGTATATGGTCAGTTTGTAAATAAACTGGGTTTCGTTTCGGAACTTTCGGAGCAGTGATGAGCGGTTCAGTCTCGCTGCAACCGCGAATACTGTGAAGTGTGTCGGCCCGGTATAATTTAAAATACTATAACGGCCGGCGGTCCTGCGCGTGTTCGATATTTGAATTTTTTAAATGTTTTTTAAATTATGGATATTTATTTAATATTGTGATATGTTTACGGAGTCTGTTTTAAATAAAAACATATTAATCTAAAGTGAACAAATAAATATTTTCCGTATTTTTTTAAAAGTTTTATTAATAATAATAGTGTTATTCCAGGATTTTGTGTTTAAGCTATTGGATCAACAATTAACATACTATGTCATCGAAAGTAAATATTAAATAAAAGTGAAATACGATAATATTTTAAACATTGTTTTATAGATGCGGTATTTAAGTGTTCAATGCAGTGAAAATTCTGTAAATTAACACAGTGGATATTTCAGCTGTATTTTTTGAAAGTAAGTCCCGCTATATGTATTGAGATTATTTATTAAACCAATTGCTAAGCTGATAAACTTCAAAATGAATTTGTTTATTTTAACGTAATAGTAGCAAATTATTTATTTACCCTATAAACATCATAGTGCAACTGAAATCAGTAAAGTAGTCACAAAGTGTTTTCAGTTTTTGACTCTTTGGGCGTGTACATGTTTTAAATAATAAAACGTTAAAAATCCAAAAATACATTTATCCTGTTGCACTGTCTGGTGGATAAGGATTTATGATCTTGTCACAGTTCCATTTTTTACTCGATAATATGAGATAATTTTAATAAACTTACAAGTCGCAGCCTCATAGACTTTGTACGAGTGTGCCTACTTATGGCGTCATAAGCAGCTAGCTACAAGTAAAAAGAGTCAAATGGCGCACTAATTATTGTTTGAAAAGTAATTCAAATTATTTCTATTATGATATTTTAAAATTTAGATGTTATTTTAACGCTTGTTCTTTTATATGCAATAATATTAAAATGTATTATAACCCATTTACACCTCCCTGTTCTCATTGCCTTCTATGTGAACTGATTTTAATAAAGTACAGCAAATATTTTAACTTACATTATGCTAAAATTCTTATACCCATGTCTGCGTTAGTGTTAGTGAATGTGGCCAAATGCGTCTTGTTTTCAGTGGTAAAAAATAACGCCGTTAATTATTAGCTACATTAGTGTATATACATGAGTTAGCTCTCAATGTTTAACGTCATTACCAGTGTCGCATCTCAAAAAACGAAACATACTTTGGGCTGGATCTGGGTGCTACAATCACTAATACTAACATTATCCCATGTGTAGCAGGGTCATTACAGAATACGGCATCAAATTTGGATATTCAACATGTGTTACAATAATTAATTCTAAAAGATTCATACTAAAGAGCAGGCGTTAACCCTTAAATGGACAATGTTGTTTTTAAACAACATACTAAACATCACAGATAAAATTGACCTTCTTTTATTTTTTTGTTAATTTTGACTATTAGTTCTTATTTCTGAACGAATTTTGTACTTTTTTTAATTTTGGCACTATCCAATATTTTTATGCATTGAAAATAAGTTAATGTCAAATGTCACTTTGAAGAAAACTTTTCTAGTGGCGCGAAACTAAGTTTTGTAGCTGTGTTCGGACTTTGATAAAATATAATGTAAGTATATAACATATTTTTATTTGCTTGATTATATCTTCAATTACATGTTCATGTTGTAAAACATTGAAAATCACTTGATGCTACTGTCGAATTAGGCGAAATCTGGTATGTTGTAGGAAAACTACAATGCGTATTGCCTGCTTAATAAATGCATGTTTGGTGAAAGATTTTTATTTTGCTTTTCAGCATGCCGCGATTACTAGAAAGCGAAATTACAAAGTATTTAGAAACTCTTGAAGATTCAGAAGATGGCTTAGACGGGTCAGACTCCGAAGTAGAGGATGAAGGTCACTATTATCAAACAGCTCGAGATGTTCTTCGAGACCTTGAAAATAGTGATGAAGGTGAGAATGCCCAGTCTGATGAAGTGGATGCTGATCCTCCTCTCGTAATCGACAACGATGAAAATATGCCAGACCCTCCTGTTTTGGAAGCCGAAGAAGCAGCACCCCAGAGTAGATCACAAGGGATTTCTAAACGACCTCTGGTTTGGCGAAAACGGAATCTTGTTACTGCTGAAGACAGCCTTATTTTTAGGGGAGAAACTCAGATAACGGAAGCATTGATGTCTTGTAACACACCGTATGATTTTTTTCATTTTATTTTACATCAGATCTAAAAAAGCAAATTGTAGAACAAAGTAACTTATACGCAGCCCAGAAACAAATCTTCAATCCTGAAATTATAAATGAAAATATCCTAAATAAATTCCTAGGCATTCTGATGTACACCTCAGTTATAAAATTTCCAAACACCAGGGCTTACTGGAGTGAAAAATTTGGTTATGATCACATAAAAAATACTATGCCGTTAAAAAAATTTGAAAAAATAAGATCCACTCTCCATTTTGCCGACGATACGCTATGCTTGCCCAAAGATCATCCGGACTATGACAGGCTATTCAAAATAAGACCTCTTGAGGAAACGCTCAACTGCCAGTTTGGGAAGGTTCCCTTAGACCAAAGGCTTTCCATAGACGAGCAGATGTGTGCAACCAAAATGAGCCATTACATAAAACAATACATGCCCAATAAACCCCACAAGTGGGGGTTCAAATTATATCTCATCTGCAGTCTACAAGGATATGCTCATAGATTTGAGGTTTACAGTGGAGGGGGCTCCAAAAATAACATCTCACCTGGTGAGCCAGATTTGGAAGAGTCTGGCAATACAGTCGTCAGGTTAGCTAGAATGGTACCACGCAATGTGAATTACATTATATACTTCGATAACTTCTATACTTCTGTGCCTCTCGTCACCTATTTAGCTAAGGAAGTAATTTTCTCACTGGGAACAGTAAGAGTAAACCGATTGAGAAACTGCAAATTGCCTGAAAAAAACACTATAATGAAAAAGAACGTACCCAGAGGATTCTATGAGGAAAACGTGGCGACTGTGGATGATATTGACGTAAGTGCTGTTGTGTGGAAAGATAACAAGCCCGTTAACCTTCTTTCCACTTACGTAGGAGCAGAACCAGCAACCACAGTCACACGCTTTGATAAATCGAAGAAAGAGAGAGTTGCTATTACATGCCCCAAAGTCATCAAGGGTTACAATGCCCACATGGGAGGCGTGGACTTATTAGATTCATTTATAGGTCGTTATCACATCACAATGAAGAGCCGCAAGTGGACCATGCGCTTATTTTATCATTTCCTGGACCTCGCAGTTATAAATTCATGGGTTATGTTCAAGAAGGTAAATAATATAAAAGGAAATGATCAACTTCTCAATTTGGGTACATTCAGACTAGAACTTGCTGAAACCCTCTGCAAATTGGGTCTACCTGTAAATGGCGCTAAACGTGGTCGACCTAGTGGGAGCACAATACAAAGAGAACTTGTAATGAAGAAGTTCCGAGGACCAGCTCAAGCAATTCCTTTGAAAGACGTCAGATTGGATCAGACATGTCATTGGGCAGTTTGGCTGGATAAGCAGCAGAGGTGCAAATTCCCAAAATGTTCAGGCTTTACATTCAAAATGTGCCAAAAATGTCGTGTATCTTTATGTGATACGAAAAAAAGCAATTGTTTTTATAAATATCATAATGAAGAATAAATAAATACATTTCAAAAACAATATCCACTCTTATTTTAACCATACTTGCAAAATCTCAATGAATGCGCAATGTAGTTTATAAACAACACTCACATTATTGCAAAAAAAGTATAGTAAATTCATGTCTAGATTTTTTTACTCATTTTTCCTAGACAGTAATACATGTCTATTACACAAATACATTTTTTTAAAACGTGAAACAAAAATCGTCCATTTAAGGGTTAAAATACCTTCATATCTTACTTTCCACAATTCACTATAGAAATAATTTTAGTCATAGTTTAAACACCTAATTACGTCATAATGTAATATTCTCATATAAAATCAAGGAGGCTGTGACGTTGGTATTCGATGGGTATAGCAATACAGAAATATAACTCTTATAGGCTATTTAGTAAAAAGTGTATTAGTTGATTTAACTGTAATTATCCAATTTACGATAGACAAAGCCGCGCGAAAAGCTATACTAACACAACCCGTACGTGATATTACATATTTAAAAATAAATTACTCCAGTTATAAAATCTTTATATTCAAAGGATTTTATTTTATCATCCTTGCAACCGTAAGGCGTTTAATGTACAAAATGCCTCATAAAAAGTGATAATATAGATTAAAAATGTCCATTAAAATACCATTAATTAACAGGTTTAGTGTGCATTAAAACTTTCTAACGCAAGCCAGTGGGTTCGAGAAAATATATTCGTCCTTTATCTATATTTCTGATGTAGAAATTCTGCCCCTGCTGTACCTGGAGCAATGTTAGTTTGAATATGGGCACAAAATAAGAAACCCGGTTTACACTTAAGAATTCCGATAGAATATAACTTTAAATAAAATCAACGAAACTGAATGCCAATTATAATTAATACAAAAATATATTACATACTATCTTTATTTTTTGGCGTCTTATATATTGTTTATATTTCAATTATAATTATCGTCCAAATCCCAAAATAACATGCAATTTTTATTAATCTTCCAATGTCGTATTAAGTTTGGCAAATTTTTAAAACAGTTGCCTACTAAGGCTTTTATTTTTAATTTTAGTGTTCATTTTTCTAATTATTCTCCAATCGATTTCAGAAACATTTTTCGCCGCTAAGCGGAAATGCTCTTTTAAAATAAATAATTAAAAAAATTATTAAAATAAATTCTAAACAATAATAGAAATTGTAAAGATAAGCAATCGGCACGAGTTATCTGTCAATGTTTAATGTCATCAGCAATGTCACATCTCAAATGACGCATTTGCTACATTTGCGTGACGCAGTCACTTACATGATTCCAGGTGAAGCAGGGCCATAAAAAGTGTTATTGCTAAAGTACAAAAGTGGATAAAAAATTAGATGAAACAACTAACGGGTTGGTTTGAAAAGTCAACATTTTTATCGTGTCGATATACAGTTGGGATTACCAAAACTTTTTGTGCAAAAAATTAAATACGTAATCGTATACCGTATTTGACTTTTTGATATTTTAAATAAATCATTTTAATCATCAAGGTTTCTTTTTGCCTTCTGTCTTAAAGACAAATAAATAACAATTAGAAGAAAAACCGACCAAATTTATATATTTTCTTAGCTACTATTACCAATAACCCACAACACCTGACGTTCTCTGTGTTACTGTGACATTGGCCGAATCGTCAAGAGTAGAATAGAATACAAAAAAATAAATGAACTCACCTTTTTTTTACTTTATAAGCAATAACTTTCGAACTTCGAATTGTTAGAACATCGCCAAATATTCAATGAACTAAATTATCGATAAAACGTGCCCAGTACACCATGCAAGTTTTGTCACGCCACTAAGCTTATCGAAAGCTGATAGCAATATCAAAATAATCCAATACCCGTTTAAGTGTTGCCCCCAACACATATGTCGCGTTAACGCTCTTTTGTATGCGTATCAAAATTAAGATAATGGGTATTGTCTGATGAAATTTATATTTTGTTATTAGCCAAGTTGGTTTACAGCTGTCGGTAGTGTTGGTGGCCTTATCGACAATTTATTAGCCATAAAATTACGGAATGTCTGATGATTTATAATAAAATAATATTAATTTGAGAAAGTAAATAGCAGTATGGCAATTATCAATATTTATTGCTTGCTTAAGCGTTTCTGAGAACTATAAGTAATTATTTATAAACATTAAATACAAGGCTGTCAATTGTGTTCGTATAGAGAAACATTTGTATATTATTTTATAATATTCTGTATTAAAAAAACAGCAATCTTTTCATTTCATTTAAAGCATCAGTGTCATAAAAAACCTAATGAATATCACTGGTTTTTTTTAAACCGGCACTCACTTTTAACATACTCTCAATCTAAAAAGAATAAGGTCATGTTATAACAGTAAATTAATATTTTAAATCCTGCATCAAGAAAGAATAAAATTTATGCAATTCCCAGCATATACAGTGAGATCCAGGCCAAAATAATTATCGCAGATTTTAGATAACATAAAATAATAAACCACAAAGAATGTCATTAAATTGCTGTAAATTTCAATTATATTGTTTTGATTACATTTTTCAAATTTGGAATAAAATATATCGATATTTTCTTTTATCCATCGAGCTATCACTTCCCTGTCTTCATATTTTTTTTATTTTTAATAGAGTGGGCAGCGACCGTTGCTTTAGATTGGTGGCGGTTCCATAAAAGTGTTCAGGTAATAAGATAGAGAATCGGTAATGGCTATATAGAGTGGAGTATGCGTGCTTGAAAGTGTAATTTTGATTATGACATCACATCCTTTGTGTAGTTTATGGCACGGAACATTATATTGATTTCCTCTGTACTTACTTTTAATCTATGGTCTATTGTTTATGTGTATTGGGTTGGTTATTTTAATTGATTTTTCGGTTTATTGTTTACAATTAGTTGCGGTATTAATGATTTCCGTTGATTTTGTAAACAGTAGTTTATATAATCGATTTATATTTGTCATCGATTTTATGTTTTATAATTGGTTTTTAGTTTACTAATGCGTTTTAAAAACGTACATTATATTTTGTAATCGTCTTATTTACTATGCAGATTTCGCGATTATTATCTTAACGTGTTTAAATCACCTTCGGTAGATCTACTTAATTTAATTTGTTTTTTATTTTTAATCTGACGTTTAAATATTGAATGCTGTATTTATGCTTTTTTAAAACCAACATAATATTTAATATTCAATTTAGGAGTATTTTTTTTAAATTCTTATGGCTGTCAAAGGCAATAAATACATGTACTGTGGAGAAAAAGCTGGTAGGTATCGGGTGCCGTGGTCTTTCAAAAGCTTCAAGGAAACTCCGGATTTTTCAATTCAATATTATAATATATTTTAGGTAAATTTTTACATTACAGATTTTTAAAACGTATTATTGAGCACACATTTTTTCACAACGTTCCAAACATAAACGCAAAAATTTGAATATATTTGTACCTTTTCTTTATCTCGCCATAAATAAAGGTTGTATGCGAGTTGAACATACTGTAGTCTATACCACTTGTAAAAATTCCATGTTTCCAACAAAATAAATTACTATGACTACGAATTGTTTCACTTATTTATGAACGTTGTTAATAAACAACATAATTATATGTAGCAACATTTAATAAGATATGGAAATAATATTAACTAATTAAAATTTCACTTTCTTTGCGTTATGCAACTATTGAAGTCGTTTTGTCTTCCTCAAATGTTTTTATGACTGTTAAGAAACGAAAGTCTGTGAAAATAGTATGCAGCATAAAAAATACATTTTTATTATCTTTTGTACTACTACAAAATTTACTTTCAAATGTTACATAATATTAGACAACGGTTATTTTGTATGTTAAGCCATTTTATTCTGTGACTCTTGACAGTGTATATATGAAATTTGAAAGAATAGTCATTTTTATTTACTGCTATTATAATAGACATTGCCATAACATTGTGTAGTCGCAAATAATCTAAAAAATTGTGTATATAGGCGTGTGGGATATCGTCATTTAGGTTTAAAATAATAATGAAGTTACAATCTTTTTTATATAAGTAAGAAACACGCTACTCAAGAATTTTTTTCTTTTTAAATAAATCGGCAGACAAACACACACTGTATATCCCCAAATTAAGCAAGTTACGCTTGTGTTATGGGTAATATACAATGGACCATTCTGGGGCCGATCCCAGACACCCAGACCATAATCAATAACGGAGAAAATACGTTTCCGAAATTTACTATACCAGGAATCGAACCCGGAGCCTCTGCGTTGCAGTGAGGTAAGCCGGCAAAGGTTTAGCCCGCTCAACCACAGAGGCCGTCAAAAGTCTTAAATATTGTATGTGTGTCCTGAAATTTTTTTAACAGTGGGTTAGAATGTACGTCTCTCTAACTTTTTAACATGGTTAACTGGGTCTACCTTTTTAACAGTGGGTTAGAATGTACGTCTCTCTAACTTTTTAACTGTGTAGAATGTGTCTCTCTTCTAAATTTTTAATTATTTTTTAGAATGTGCGGCTCTCTAACTTTTCAACTGGGTTAAAATGTACTACCCTCTAAGTTTTTAACTGTGCGTTAGAACGTGTGCTCCTCTAATTTTTTAACTATAGGTTAGAATGTGCATTCCTGTGACTTTTTAACTGTGTAGAATGTGTGTTTCTCTTCTAACTTTTAAACTATTGGTTAGAATGTACATCCCTCTAAATTTTAACTGTTGGTTGAAATATGCGTCCCCCTAAATTTTAAACCGGAAAAGGTTAAAAAGTGATAGAGTGAAGAATAATATGTGAAAACATTTAAGGCGGTTGAACGAAAAGAAATTTAATAAAAAAATCTGTGAACATTACACTGTTTTAAACAATATAAGATATATTTCCATACAGTTGCCAAGTGGCAATAACGGAGGGCGTTAGTCATCCATACTGAACTCTTTATCCGGCCACACGCACTTGGCCGATTTGTCCAATAATTCAAAAACTATTTATTATTTTCTGCCCAATATTGGCTTTGTGAACCATACCAATCCATTTTTTGCTAACCAGCTGACACATGTCATAACTACAACGTTCGTTGGCAACGTAATATTTATTTTCTTTCTGTGGTAAGGGATTAGAAGTAGTGTTGTTACTGATATAGTATTTATATACGATATATTTATGATAGCGCTTGGTGTATGGGTTAAGAAAGTAGCCCTATCATCATTTTACTACCTTGTATATTTTTAAGACTCCCGCAATACAGAAGTTGTATTCCCTAGCAGTGTCTATCCCCAGCACAGTGCTTACATTTTTTTAAATATAAAATACTAGCTATACCCGCGACGTCGTCCGCGTGGAATTTGTTTTCAAAACCCCTGATTTTGAAAAAATCTTCATTGATGCTCCGCTCTTATTAGTCTTAGTGTGATGATATATAATCTGTAGCCTTCCTCGATAAATGGGCTATCTAACACTGAAAGAATTTTTTAAATCAGACAAGTAGTTCCTGAGATTAGCGCATTCAATCAAACAAACAAACTCTTCAGCTTTATATATTAGTATAAAATATAGTTAGGTGAGATGCACTGAAAGTAACTGAACCTGTTTTTTTTTCTAATAAACTTTGCAAAAAGTCAGGTTTTTCATTTTTTATATACAAAATAGTTTTTTTACTGTCTTCATATTCTTAACTAGCGGACCCGTGTCCACTTTACTGGGCGACATTAAAAAATGTACATAAACCCACACACACACGCACGTACGCACGTATGTTTTTTAATTAAGCTTTTTAACCTTTAATTAATTCATAAACGCAGAAAGCACTAGCAGTGCCTCGTACGAGGATGTGCGCAATTCTTGCACGGAACATTATTTCTGTAACATATATGACGCGTTACCGTGCTCACTTCGCTGGGCGTAAAACACATTTACTTTTTCCCTTTTCAATCACACTCAACAATCAAATATACCCTATGTCACTCGGGAATAGTGTGGCTTTCTAATGGTGAAAGAATTTTCAAAATCGGATCAATAGTACCAGAGATTACCCTGAACATCCAAACTCAGAAACTTTACATACGACCTTTATTCATTGCATATATTCATATTCATGTTGATATAGAGAAGGATGTACAGGGAAGAATACTTGTAGCATCGCTAAAGTGGAGACAGGTATAAACCGGTGAGACATGCGGCAAACTAATGCCACTGAAACTAAAAGGTCAGATATATAAATACAACACAATACTCTTTTTACCTCTTCACAATATTTTATATATTATTATTATATTATATTCTTAACAACGTTTATATTTTTATGATTGTACTAAATGTATATGTTTAATAAAAATTATATACTATAACACAAGATATGCGTGTGTGTATATATTATATATAATATACGTATACTATGTAATATATAGTCTTTGACGTTTTTAATAACTTTATTTATAGTACGAGTAACTTCTTAAATTAATATATCAAAACTTAATAAATTGTTATAGTAGTAAAATTAACTATTACAATATAACCGAAATGTTTTCTGGTGCACAAATAAGATGGGTATTGAAAAATAGTTTGTAACATTTCTCCTCCCTAACAATTACCAATACACCCCTAAATTCAATAAGCAAGTTAGTGCTGCCCCACATTGGTTTTATTTGTTTAATTGAGCATCCAAATATTTGTCCCTGTTCCCTATAGGTACGTCGTTAGTTGTGTTCTCGTTCTGTCAATATGTCCACTACACATCACTATGTTGCCCACTTGACAACTTCATTCGAACATGTACCTTACTGCTCAGCTATTAAACTTTCAAATTGTATTACACTGATTTTCATTCCTAATCAAAATCCGATTTCGTTCGGTTGCATTATAAAGCATACTTAATGTTATTGTGTTTAAGGTATATGTTGGGTTGTGCTATGAATATGAATTTTCACTGCAATAGGCGAATCCCAATCAATAGAGCTGATAATGTTGGTGATTTTACCGCATGACACTCTCTATTTGCAGTGTTAAATGTTTTTAGTGCTTTTAAATGTTTAGACCTGTCAATCGTTTTAGGACAAATTAGTTTTCTTCAGATAATGAATACCAGAACTGGTTTATAAATACCGTTAAGACCAATTTACAATATGTAAAATACAAACTGTGAGTGAGGTGAGTCAAGTCCTTATTATTGTTTGAATAGAACTTGAAGAAATATGCTTTAAAGCTATATCCTATATCTTACTATTAATTTAGTTGCATTACCAACGGCTGAATTTTGACATTACTTGTATATGTAATGGCAAATTCTGTCAAATTTTGGCGAATGGTGGCTAAGATATAGGAACGGGCCATAATTCCAGATCTGTCTAAACGACGATAAGGAGTTATTCGCAACTTAACTAAATATTTAGCTAATACAAATGTAAATCAGGCTTTACAACTCAAGACAAACTGCATATAGCTGCATAGTGGTAATCTCTGTAGTCTAAGCATTGGACCATCTAGTTCACTGGAAAGCAGAGACTTTGTGTTCGATTCCTGCCACGGTAAAATTGTAAACGAATCTTTGTAATTTTACTGTACTTTGGGTGTCCGTAATTGGGCCCAAATTCTATACTACCACTAATTCTGAAAAAACAATCAAAAATTGATTTATTTGCAGAAACATAGAGATTGAAGCAGTTACAGATTAGATACATGATCATATACATAGTAGATGTTTCTCCTGGCTTAAAAATTACATATTTTAAATTAGACTAGCTGTGCCCGCGACGATTTCTAAAAAAGCCTAAGTTACTCATTATAACATGTGAAAGTCCCGTCAAACGCAGCCCAGCCGTTTCATAGATTAGCCAGAACATCCAGACAGACTAAAATTCTAAAAATTGCATTTTCTGTATCTGCTAGTCCGATTATACCCCTTTAATTTTTTCACATTTTTATTTTCACATTACAAACAGGCAGTTCAATTTTATTTATCTGTATGGGTTATTAAAATTACAAACAAATCATCGGCAAAGTTCGTGTCAGACAACACATAGTAAAGGGGTCCGAAGAGACGACGAACGTTGTTCGGTCCTTGCCTAGTGAAGTAGGCAGAACATCGCTCCATGAATTTTACTATCTACCCTCTTTCTGTGTGAGGTGACGGCCAATGCACAGCGGAGTAAGGGCAGCCATTTTTTTGGACTTCTGTCAACGCTTTGACAACAACATCGCGCCGTGCGCTCACCTGTTTTATAAAATTTAAATAATTATAATTTCTGGCCGTGCCAATCAATAACTTTCAAAGACCTAATCTGTGTGCAGTGGTAGCTCTCAAGTGAAACATAGTGCCGTGCGCTGTTCCCGAGTGGAACCTAAACCGAGCCAGAAAAGGGCGGATCTCAAGGTTGGTGGAGCTTCTGCTTTTCTAGTGCAAGGACCTAGGTCATATCTCTCCCATACAGTCTACAATTACTGAACCAGCATATTACCCGTGGGCTATAGCGCCCCACAAACGTCTTTTGTTTTTGTCATTTCGAATCTTAAAAAGGTACATTCTTCAAGTAATTTTAAATTGAATAAAACCACACAAAACAATAAAATTAACTTGTGATTTGCTTCAAACGGATGTTTAAAGAAGAGAAATTGCTCCAGCAAATAAATTGTGTCCCTTTGATGTTTCACCAGTTGTAAAATTTTTATTGTAAGGTTTTATCGGTCGTACGGTGTCTGGGATAGTTTATAATCTATTTTATGGATACAATCCCCGTGACCATTGACTTATAGTTCAATGTAAAACTAATATAAGTGTTTGACATGTGAAAGCAAAGTTAGTGCTTGGTTCAGATTTGTTATGGCTTCGAGTAAAATTATTTTCAAACTTATTTTTTCGTCGTTATTGTGATTTAATAGAATCAGCAAGTTGAAGTGAAGTGGCAATGGGCCGATTATGTCTGTCGCAGAATCGATGGCCGATGGAGCAGACGAACTCTAGAGTGGAAACCGCGTCTCGATAAACGGAATGTCGGACGCCTTCAAGCCCGATATACTGACGATCTGCTTCAGGTCGTCGGTAGGCGCTGGATAAGGACGACGGACAACCGGGATATGTGGCGTAAACTTGGGGAGGCCTACGTCCAGAAGTGGACTGCGATCGACTGAAGATATCCGATATACTTATATTACGTTTATCGAGACGCAGTCTTGTCTGCTCCATCAACTATCTGGCCTGAAATAAACATGCTCATTGGCACTTCAACTTGACAATTTTCCGACGTATATTGATTATGTTTGTTTTATAATACTGTTACAACCTAAGCGCCGACAAAAACAAATTCCACGTACAGATTTGTAGAAGCACATTTATTACCCGTTTGCATTTGAACTTATAACTAATAAGATTGAAACTATTGTAATTCTTTTATGCTCGTCTTCTATTGTTTACATATTTATTGGCATACATTTATAGAGAACAGTCTATTGTTGTATTGTAATAATTAGCCAGGTGTTACGGATTTTAAAGTACAAGCTGATTCTAGGAAATTCGGTCCACGCGGCCGGGCGGGCACATTGCATTGCACTTGTGCAGGATAAAACGATGGCCCGATTGAGGGAAGGGGGCAGTCGATCGAGAACCACGATCAAAGCGAGGCGTGTGTACTAAAATCGGAAATCTAATAGTGACGGACTTTGCGCGTTTTATTGAATTACGACCTTCTACATTACGTTTGGACTTGTTGTGTTCGGTTATATTTGTACCTGTGTTATACGTGTTTATATAATTCTAATAAACTGTATAATAATTCCAACGGCATTTTAATTCGAGACCTGTAACTCGTAACAATACTATGATACTGTCAAGAACATAAACTTAATTTAAAAAAAGGATATATCGTGAATTCGTGACATTACAACTGTCACTTAAAACATTGTCAAATGTGTTCTATATATCATTGTTTGTAAGTGTCACTTTTCAATTCGGATTTTTTTTTAAGATTTATCACAAACAGAATCAGTGAAACAAATCAATAGATGGCTTTTTATCACGAATGCAAACAGATACCTTCATATATTCTATGATGCCTTCATTTCGGATTTTATCCACAAAAGTGACTCCAACCATAGATCTTGGAATTTTTGGACCTATCCTACCATTAGTGTCCACGTGTCAGTTCAAATATGATTATACTTATTTCTTAAATGGAATCTTACACACTTGTTTGACGGCCTCTGTGCTTGAGTGGGCTAAGCCTTTGTCAGCCGCGCTCACTGAAACGCAGAACGAGTCCTGGCTCGGTAAATTTTGTAAACGAACTTTGGGTGATTTACTATGGTCTGGTTTTCTGGGATCGGCCCCAGATTGGTCCGTTGTCTGTCATGTCTATTATCTATCTGACATCTTCCTTTCAAATAGACATAGACCCAGTACTGTGTACTGTATACTGTGTTTTCTTTTAATTTGTTTAGCTTGGGTATATACAATGCGGTATCTGTCTGCCTGTTTTATTTATTTAGTTTCTTGTTAAAAATCATGATCCTACCACCGCTCGAAGGCAATTTTAGTCACTGTCAATGAAAAAGAAGCAACGCAACAAATTGGCTTATAATCGATGACTTTTTAATCGATGAATATTTTTTAAGTTTAAAAATATTTTTGAAACTTAAATTTACATTTTCTATACAATCAAAACCAGTGGAACTAGTATCAAATTTTGTTGATAAGACGCATTGCTCGAAGTCTTTCATCATCAAGCACTACGACTTCCTTTAGTTCAATATAGACTCGTTTATAAACCCATAGAACTTCCCTAAACGGCGGTGTAATTACATTTTTATTTTCATTACTACTTAACTTGTACTGCAACATTAAGTAGCCGGCTTTAGTCATAAATGTCTGTCTTACCATTTTATTGACCGTCATGTACTTTATATTTTATCGTTTTTGAATCTAATCATATCGAATTAAGTGGCCGTAAAAGTTTGAAATCGTATTTTATAAACGCCGTTTATATACTAACCACAACTGTTATAATAGATTAATTTATAAATAATTAAAAATATCTCGGAAGTGATATTATTTTTCATCGATATGTAAAAACACGGAAAAATACTATAAATGACAAATGCTTAGTCTTTTATATGACTAAGTAGCGTCATTCAATCTTATCTCATTTTTTTCTCACATGATTTATCATCCTTCTTCGTTACATGCCTACATCACTTTAAACTTCTGGGCTCTTCGATAGTCAAATCAACTGATATACTTTTTATCATTATACAAAAGTCACAAGCTCTTATTTTACAAGCTTTATTTAAAATTTTAAAGCTTTTATTGTTTTATTTTGAAGTTTTTATTTATAATTTTAAAGCTTTTTACAAGCTCATATTTTATTGTTTTACTTGCAATGTTCGTTAGTTAATTTCTTTAGATCAACTCTTGCAAGATATTCGTAAATTACAATCAGCTCCTTTACACGTACGTCACTGAAATTTTGCAGTCCTGATGACAATACACAAAAAAATCCCTACTTTTAGGTGACCTAAAAGTAAAAACATTTCAATACTCTGTAACAGATAAACTTTGAAATTCATAAAATCCATCATTTTGTTACATAATACAATTTTATATATCACTAGGATATGACTTAATTTGAAATTCCCGTGGAATATCCGGGATACAAAGTATCGCAGCATTTAAAAAAAGAATGTAAGCTATCGCTTTAGTGGAAACTGTGTAGGAATAAGCTAATTTTTATGCATCCGAACAACTTCAAACCGCTCCTGGGACAATTCCCGTGGGATGCCCGGGATAAAAATATCACACATTTTATTAATTTAAATTTGCTATCGATCAGGAAAAAATCACATTCGAATTTGATCTTTCTAAATCTGACCATTTAAATTCATTCTCAGAAAAATTACCGCTCGATTCCCGGGACCAAGTAGCGCAGATTTTAAGTTTAAGAATTTGCTGTCGATCAGCAAAAACCGCATCGAAATCGGCCAAGTAGTTTTTACGTGAATTCCGAACAAACAGACAAGAAATCTAAAAAAATGAATCGTGTTTTCCATCGTTTATAAAGTGTATTCCAGTTTTTTTAATAGCTTCAATGTACAGACACGGCATGCTTAGAATTTTATAATATTATAGATAATTGCTACTCGCGAGTCTCTATAATACAGGCAAATCTTCAGAGCATTTAAATAAAAGCATGTGACAACTCTGTGATTGTGAAACTTAAGCTAGGCATGCCGACAGGCCGATTATTATGAACTGTATATTTATTTTAATAACATCTCTATGATTGTATCTAACCATTTTCGCTGCAATAAATTTAATTTGAATTTGTTTTCTTTCTTATAAAGTCCAGACCCGTGTGAGCAAAGTTACAGGCTCAACTAGTTTCGTAATAAAATACCATATGATATCTTCCTACACACAGGTCTATAACTTTCAGTGAAACTATTCATATTCCGACAGTGACATGTATGTTAATAATTTAATGTGAACATAGAAATTTTAATATTGGTATTAACTTAATTAGATATGCCGATGTCTTCTGTAATGTCTATCCATATTTTTACATGTATAACTAGGCTTTTTAGGGTTCCATAGGCATTTATTTAATTAGAAATGTATTCGCCGTGTCCAAAGTACTGGGTCTATAAGGATATTTCACAGGAAAATGTCCATATACTACACAATCGACTATTAAAACTGTAAAATTAAAAATAGGGGTTCCGCCATATATGTAATTGGTGCCAACTATTGGTGGAAAAAAATATAATGTACTAAGCTGACCCGGCAAACTTCGTACCGCCTCAGAATCAATTTTTTTCATATTTACTCACCTTTTAAATCTTCCCAGGACTTCCACAAATAATTCAAAACCAAAATTAGCCAAATCAGTCCAGCCATTCTCGAGTTTTAGCGAGACTAACGAATAGCAATTAATTTCTATATAGATAATTATAGTGTGGGGGTATCGTTATTCAAATCCTAACCTTTATAAAATTATGAAGATATTCTGTAATTATTTATTAAACTATTTAATTATTCTTTACAATTTAATTATTGGTTTAAGTCTTTATTTATTTACTGAACTTTTTAATTATTTGTTTCGGTCTTTAATCATTTATTCAAGTAATTATGTATGTAAACCAATAACTGCCGAGGTATTCGCTTACAGTCTTAAAAATCGTGTCCCTTGTTTTTCTAAAAAATTAAATTCTAAATAAAATAAAAAATCTAAAATACTTTCAACAAGATTTTTTTAAAGAATATCCGTTGATTAATTTTTTAACATATGGATTATTTCCGTTTTAATGTTTTTTTTTATCGTTTCTTAGACAAACTAGGAAAACAATATACGTTTTTCATTTCTACGGAACCCGTCGTAATTCGAGCTGTCACGCACTTGCGTGGTTTTTTATTGTCATTTGATTTCGGAACCCTCAAAAACCATTGACATGCTTCAAAGAATGTGTCATTCATCGACAGAATACCATACGCGCGTTATCTCCTAAAACGTATACGAACGTGATAAAACAGAGATTTTATGATACCACGATAATCTTAAGAAACAATGTTCTTCTTGGGTGGTCAAATATAACCTGCTAAACTCGATTTCTTACTCCAATAAACATGTGTTGTTTCAGAGCAGCCGGTTTTGTTTATTTTTAAATCATAGAAACGAAAACGCGCTGTACGGCCCGCTTGTACCTAGTTTTACCCAATAACGGATATTTATTAATGAGGGCGAATATTGCAAGTATTTATGGATGCACTATTATACAGGCAACACTGATACGCTGTTATTTTTAACAAGAAAATGACAGGCAAAGGAACTGAGTTCGTACAGTTTTGTCAGATGTATTAATTTTCACAAACAGCTTAGCCGAATTGTATAGGTCTTTGACTGACGCCAAACAATTGAGTTGTGGCAACTCGAGTAGGTAAATGTCACTAAACTTTGGATATTTTCAACACCAACCAAATTCTAATTTAATGACAATAGATTTCCTACAACTGTTATTAATATAACAGGGAATAGGACTGAGATCATACAGATTTTTCAGATGTATTAAATCTTCAGTATCAGAGCCAAATTGTAGATATTTGACTGACGCCAAAAAACTGTTCTAGTGGTAATTTGAAAAATCACATTTTACTAACCATTTGAGATTTTTGTCACGAACCTAATTCTAACTTAAATGATGAATTAATCAAATAAGACTTGGCTTCAAGGTCTTTGGTACAAAGTGTTTACGTTTTGGTTCAATTTAAATATAACAAATTTCTGAGCACCGTTAATGTACTGAAATAGGAAGGACACAAAGGGAACTCACCGGATCTCCTTCAAGTGTTTTACATGGCGACACAGTTCTTCTACGTTGCTGTATGTTATATATTTTATGGCCACTATTATTAAGTCTGACAAATTATTATATTATTTGCATCACTACACACTTTAATTAAAGTATTTTAATAAAAGTTTCACCTTTTTATAAGTTTACGCACAGAGTTCAATTGGACTACCTTCTTTGTTACTGTTGATTTCTTCTCGCCCAGTGAACGGTGTCATATTTGGTTCGAATATAGGTAATTATGTAGGAACGAAAGGGATGGACAATTTACAAGTTATGCACTCAAGTGATGATATTTTAATATAATAATGAAGCGAATTTTTATTGCACATATTGAATTTATTAGTTGTGGATTTTAGTATTTTAATATTAATTTAATTTTGAAATATTATAAATAGCGTAAGCACAAAGCCATAAAATCCTTACTTACTTACTTTGGAATGCGCTGCCACTTACTGTCAGAGAGGCCAAAACATCGCCTATATTTAAGAATGCACTCAGAAAACACTACTTTTTCTTAAATAATTATGCCTAATTCTTATACTATAGACTAATTAATATAATATGTTTGTATATATTTAATTTATAAAATACCTAGTTTAAGTATGTTTGTTCAAAGATCTACCTAATAAACTGCACCACCTGCATCGCCAGATTAGGTTAAATTAAGTTAGGTTGCCTGAAAGAGATTGCTTTAAGCAATAAGGCCGCTTATTGTTTCTACCATGACAATATTGTAATTGTATATTAGGTGACCAATAAAGTCCGCCGTTTTTATCCTTATAAATAAAGGCGGGTGCAGTCTCGTTTCCAAGTGAAAAATAACTGGCACATTTATTATATGAATAGATACATATGTATGAATGACCATCCCATGTCAGTTCTTTATTTATATCAGACATCCGGAACTAAGCGATAGAGTAACCCACATAAAACGCTTTTAATGCTACGAAAGCATCTATAAACTTAAAAAGCAGTTAATTACGGTAGCCAAAACCGCGGCATATAAGAACTTTTTATATTCCACATAAAGTGTTCTTTAAATAACAAATTTATGCCACCCTGTATTATATCCCTGCTCTATCTGGGAGAATGTTAGTGTTAACGACGTTGGCCAAATGCGTCTTGTTTATAACGTATGAAAAATAATGCCGTTAATAATAAGCTACATTAATGTATATAAATACGTTATTTGACAATGTTTAACGTTATTAACAATTTTTTTATTTTATTGTATGAGTTCAGCAGACGGGCAGACGGCCCACTTGATGGAAAGCGGTTACCATCGCTTATGGATATTTGCAACACCAAAGGTGCTACAAATGCGCTGCTGCTCCCTTAAGGTAAGACTGGAACCTGGTCACTAATGCCGGAACACACTCAAGGTTGTTATGGCGGCATACTCTAGACCAGGGGTGGTAGCCATCCAGTCGGGCAAATACCCTACCACCTGGCTGTGGATTGTTTTGTCGCCTCTTACGACAGGCCGCCCGGCCGCAGGAAACTTTATTCTTTCTCCGTTCCTGCACGGATAAATTAAAATAATAACAATGTTGCATCACAAATAACGCATTAAAGTCAACGATACATCTGAGTTAAAGAGCCCTTAACACTATCCCAGACGTAGCAGAGGTATTAGAGAAGGCGTGGTGGCTTAGTGGCTAGGGCACTCGCGTCCTAAACTCAAAGCGCGTTTTCGCATCCTGTCGGAAAACGTGTACCACTTAAGCAGTTTTTGACTTAATGTGCATACTGTTTTTTTTTAAACGAACTCTACGGAGTCTGTGTTAGAAACCAGCCATAAGCTACCACGGCTTGCAGTCTGTTTGGTAATATAATACAATATCTCTTCTTTCAAACCTACGCAGTGCGAATGCCACGTGATAGCGTGACTCCAACTATTGTAAGTATTGACACCACTCATACACATTAATGTACACTATCTGGATACATGTTTTGACATATTGAAACAAGATAAACTATCGGCATAAGTCATTTGTAATTTCAACACAATGTTTATTCTAAGAGAACAACAGACTACGCACTTCTACACCTTCTCAAATAATGCTGAAGAGTACAAGAGATTTTTCCAGAACATGTTTTTATGTCTATATCGTAATTAACATGAAATGTTAATAGCTTGTCGAAAGCTGTCTCTAACTTTTCAAATTAACATCTTGTCATATTAACTAGGTTTTTATTTTTTAAGCTCATCGTAAGTTTTATCTTTTGCTAGTTATTTTATACATATACGTATTTATTAAAGCATCAGTAAATACCATGTCGTGATATCATAAGTAGAATATAATGTGAATGAACTATATATACATTCACGATTTTTTTAGCTCAAATTAATAACTTGGGACAATTATAAAGGTTGGACTTGATGCTTTGTTTGAACATATTAAACTTTAAAATGGAGAATAATTTTTAATATTTTTGATAATAAAATTTTATTTCATCGAACAAAATGTTGGCTACATCTGTCCGTCGTGCGAGGAGCTCTTAAACAAATCATTTGTCAGCCCTGATGAGGTCCAGCACCGTACCTACCGCTAACACATTGATTTTGATAAAACATGGTGTCTTGTCGATAAGTTTCATTCAATTTCTCTTTTCGGTCATCAATTATTCTTGTAAGTAATTTAAAAAAATAACCTACATTAGTGTAAACAGCGTTTGGACGTTGCATGTGTGACTAAACTTAGCATACGGACTGTGGGAGTGTAATAAAGTCAAATACGTTTATTTTTAAATATGGCTTCTCTTGGTTTATGTATCTTGTAACAAGAATTATTTTTTTTAAGGTCCTGCGGTGTAATTCTTACGTATTTTCTCGTAAAAGTTTAAATTATGTACAATTTCGCAATACAAAAATTACTTATAATATATAAGTCCCAAATCGCTGTCAGTTGGGAACGTACCCAAAACGCTGGCCGCATTAGCTCGTTGAAATGGCAACGCCGATGCATTGCCCCAAGTACAGACCAGTCTTTTGGTCACGTCAGACTTCTATCAAACGCGATGATTGATCTCGATAAAACCGATAGGCTTCAAGAGCCGATGGCCCTAGAGTTTCGACACCGAACGCCACAAATATGTATCCATTGTCAATAGATGCATATTCATATTTGCGGCGTTTTCGGTCCTCCTGTCGTGCGACAGCTGCGCCACCTAACACGGCCGTGTCTGAAAGATGGGACGCAGCAAAATTTATTATTTAAGTTTCAGAGTAATATCTTAAGACTAGACAAAAGTCGAACTAATATAACCATCTCAGTCTCAGCTAAATTATTAGTCTTTGACGGAAACTAAGCAACTAAAATCCTGTGGCAATTCAAAAAGTCGTAGTTCAACACAACAAAGTCCTACGAAGTACCACAAAACCATCACTATTCAACTTCTCGCCGAAAAACAAATGCCTGTTATTACCTATATGCCTTATACAGTCAATATGTTATGGAAATAAAACGAAACTTTTATTCCTGTCATTGATGAAATAGTAGATTGTTACTTGAGAGGTAAGTGACATATTTAGGCACGAAATAGTTGGCGCACGAGCGTAGCGAGGGTGCTAATAAGTTGAGAGTCTAAATAAGCCTTTCACCCGAGGTTAACACTCTGCTTTTCATTGCGAATATGAGGAAAGTAAATAAATAATGATTAGTTACACAAACAATTACTTCCCTAATAAAATCAGGTGGTAAATCCATATCTAAATCTAATGAAACGTCATCACGTACGTTACATATGAAACATCAATCAATTTTTTTGTCATTAATCGTAATATTTAGCTCAAATTTATGTAAATTAAATAATAATTTAGTGAAAAGTAATTTATAAGTATAAAATGATGTTAGAAAATTGTTGATATTTTTTTTATTACAGTTTATGCGGCGATTTAACAAAGGCTATAAAAAAAGTTGGGATATGAGTCGCATTATTATCTATGGTTCGCATGGGTTTCTAAATTTTTTGACAGCAGGGGGGAGAATCGTTTCCCAGGGACGAAAAGTGCTTTTTTCATCCCTATGATTAGGCAACTCCAAGCGTACTTTCAGAATATGAGAAATGAAAAGTATTGTTCTTGACTATAAAAGGAACTGACAGATTAACAATACAACAATGACCACTTCAGAAATGTAAATAATTACTGTTATTACTAACAACAAACTTAAATATAAATAACTTTATCATCGAATAACATAAAGAAAACAACTGAGTGAGACAACATACTCAGAAAGAAAAGTCTGAATGACTCTTAACGGTAACTCAACTAAGAAAATCACTTAATATTGTTAGCGGGTTAGCGGGACTCGAATTAAAATGCCGTTAGAATTAATATAGAGTTTATTAGAACTATACAAACACGTATAACACATGTACAAATATAACCGAACACAACAAATCCAAACGTAATGCAGAAGGTCGTAATTCAATAAAACGCGCAAAGTCCGTCAATATTTGATTCCCGAATGTACACACGTCACGCCTTGATCGTGGTTCTCGCTCAAGTGACTCCCTCTCTCCATTAGGCCATCATTTTTATACTGCACAAATGCAAATGTGCCCGTATCGTATCATCGACATAATTTCCTAGAATCAGCTTGTACTTAATCCGTAACACCTGGCGAATGATGCCTGCAAGCGGCTGTAAACGAGTATAATAGAACAATGGGCTGTTCTCCACAATACTAGGAACGTATGCCAATAAATAAGTAAACAAAAAGAAGTCCATCATAAAAGGATTACAGTTAGTTCAAATGCCGACAGGTAATAAAATGTGCTTTTACAGACTGTACGTGGTTTTTGTCTTTGTCAAAGTCTAAGTTGTAACAATATGCTTATTAAAAATTCCTATTTAAAAATTAATTACAATGACGGCATCTATGGTTGAGCGGGCTACGTCTTTAGATTTACGGTATGGTAAATGGTATTTAGATTGACGGTATGGTAAATTTCGTAAACTGTTTCGTCTGTTATTTACTATGGTCTAGGTGTCTGGGATCGGCCCCAGAGTCTATCGTTGTATATTACCCACAACACAAGAGTAACTTGCTTAATTTGGGGACATACAATATGTATGTTTCTCTGTAGATTATTAATTTATTATAGTATATAATATATATACTATATATTATTATTATATATATAGTATATATATTAGCATTTATTATTACTTGTTTCTATAATATAATTCTTTTATTTCTCTTTAAGTACACAGTGAAACTAAAACTAGTAACAACATTAACTAAGAGGCTCAACCTGTCGGCCTATAATATAATTAAGAGAAAAAAATATACTAGTATAATTATTATAAATAATTGTGTTAGAATGAGCCCTTTAAGTGCTTAGGTGTGATGTATTGTCTGTGTATCTGAAGTTCGTACAGGTGATGTAAGAATAAGTATATGTTGATTGAGCGAGAGTGAATGAGTCAGAGAATCTTAAGATCCATATGTTGTATAAGATGTGTCAGGTAATAATGGAGGATTTTTTTTATTGCTTGAGTGCAGCAGACAGGTAGACGGCCCACTTGATGGAAAGCGGTTACCATCGCTTATGGACATTTGCAATACCAAAGGTGCTACAAATGCGCTGCTGCTCTCTTCATGGAGACTGGAACCTGGTCACTAATGCCGGAACACAACACAAGGTTGTTTTGGCGGCATACTCTAGACCAGGGGTGGTCGCCATCCAGTCGAGCAAATACCCTACCACCTGGCTGAGGGTTGTTTTGTCGCCTCTTCCGACAGTGCGCCAGGCCGCAGGAAATTGTATTCTTTCTCCGTTCCTGCACAGAGAAGATCATCATCATGGAGGAATCATTCTATTAATTGTCATTATTTCATATGCGATAGTCATATCTAGTTTTCTTCAATGCTTAAACATTTCACAGGGCAGCAATTCAAATAATATAAACCTGCTATAAATATAGCCGTAACTTTCACTTCAACATGACAGCTCGAAAAGTGTATCAAGTACAGATCCTCGCAAAGTTTTTACTCGCACAAAAACGTTGTCAGGAACGAACGAGAGCGCTCGAGTGTCATACATTTTGATGCCGCTTTTTGTTGCTGCCCTGTTGTTGTGGCGAACAAAAACAAACTTGTACGCCTGTCTGTTGTTTTTGCGGCCTTAACAACTTATATACTTTGATTCGTCTTGAATAATCACATAATTACTTGCCACGATGAATGGTTTATGTTATTGTTGTTGCTTATTATGTTGTTAAGTAATGCAATTTAATTGGTTTCCGTTTTGTGTTTTTATGTGAATCTTTTAAAGAGATTGTTATTGATGAATATTAGACATTTCTGACTTTCAATTAAGATGAATCAAGCAAAGTGATGCATAATATGATAAATATGTCTAAACTTGAATATTTTACTGTTATGGGAGCATACGTCTAGTCATCGCAGCGGACAACGAAAACTAGCACGCGCAACGCAGGAGCGCACATGTTAATAGTTGCTCTATCTCGCTCGCATATCATCCGTCCTGCTCACACATTGTGCTATATATTGTTCTAGCTGTACGACTTGTTAATATTTCTACTTAAGGTTACCGTTTCCAAAATAAATTAGTTAACCTCAGTTCATCAGCACTCGAGAATTAATAAATACTACTTACTCTCTGCCATCTGAAGTATTATTTAACCTCTACCTCTCGCTACTACTATGTAATTGAATATCGTCTTATCCTCTCAGTTCTATGCTTTTCAACGAAATTGGTTCAATTTAGTAGATCTCTCTAACATCATTATAGTAGGGTAGATGGCAGACACATCAATAGAGATACTTTTCATCGCCTTCCAAAATGTCACGCCCTCGTGGATTCTGTACCAGTGTACAAAATTATGAAGTCATAGTTTTTAGAAGTAAAAGGACTCAAATAGCGAATTATTTATTGATTATCATAAAATGGTATTTTGAACTCTGTGTTTTATATGTTAGAATATATAGGTATTGTACCTAATATATTATTCTACAATTTTCAAGACCTCGCTGGTGATGCCCTTCATGCCTTTATACATTGGAAATTCCTTTTATCCCCCAGTTACTTTGTAACAACCACCTCTCATATTTATATATTGTTTTATTACCGCAATGTGTAGCGTTATATAGAATAAACAATCATATATCATACTAAGACAGACCCGCGACTGCGTTTACGCTTGACTGGAAATTCCCGGGATAAAAAGTACCACACATTTTATTACAATAAAAATTTACTATTGATCAGTGAAAAAATAGCATTGGATTTTTTTTTTTTTTCAATCTGGATATTTCAAATCAGCCATCAATCAGCAAAGATGTCGATCAGGGAAGACCGCATCGAAATCGGCCCAGTAATTTTTACGTGAATCCCGAACAAACAGATAAGAAATCTAAAAAAAAACTGCATCGTGTTCTCTATTGTTTATATAGACTATTCCAGTTGTTTTTTTTTTAAATAGTTTTAATGTACAGACACAACATATTTAGAATTTTACAATATCGTTACGAGTTGCAGGACTCGAATTAAAATGCCGTTGGAATTATTATAGAATTTATTAGAACTATACAAACACATATAACACAGATACAAATATAACTAAATACAACCAGTCCAAACGTAATGCACGATTCAATAACACGCGCTAAGTCCGTCACTAAATAAATTATCGAATGTACACAAGTCTTGCTTCGCTTGTGGTTATCACTCGACTGCTTATCTCTCCATTTGGGCATTGCTTTATACTGCCTAGATGCAATATGTCTGACTGACCGCGTGGACCGAATTTCTTAGAATCACACCTGGCTAATGATTACCATAAAAGATACAATACCTTACACAATGGTTTGTTTTTCTAATCACAAATTTTAAACACAAAGTAAACAAAAGAAGTCCAAATGCCGAAAGGTAATAAAATGTGCAAAACAGGTATGCAGGTGTGAATTTATCTTTGTCGGTCGTAACAATATTATAGATATACCTATAAGTAGGTATATCGATGAAGTAAATTTTGAGAAAAATGTCTGATGCACACATAATTGATGAACTAAAAAATATTATCATCATAGTCATCGTTCTAGGCGTTCTAACTCCCGGCGACAGAAAGTTTACTATGAAGCTCGGGATCCGTTTCTCCGGACTGATACATAAACGCTTTGGTTAGAGCTCCGTTAATGAAACATAACTTATCACTTGAAAGTTTAAATGAAGTCAAAATAATCCAATACTAAAAACAACCATTAAATAAATCGCTCAGCCAATTACTTAGAAAATCAGATTATCTAATTTGTATTAAAAGTACCTTAATTAGTGGATACTTAAGTTAAACTCGAAGCTTTGTCTCTTAACAAATTACAACATAAATCCAAGACGGAATTACGTTACCTAACTTGTTGGGAAAGGGGAAGGTTGGGGAGAAATTAGGTAAAAGTTATGAGGAAAAGGGGAAAACTGGAAGTAGAATTCAAATGCATTGAGTTTTAGCGTTAAATCTACAAAAAAAAAACACTCAGCTTCGCAGCAAGTCAGACCTACCAGGGATTTTACCAGATAATATAATACAAATATACGACGCTCGTAATACTCTGAAAATTAGTATTATATAAATAACTAGCTGACCGGGCGAACTTCGTACCGCCATATTTTCTGGATTCATAAAAGACTTTGTTACATGACAAAAAAACAAAATCACTAAAATCACTAAAATCTCAGCACTCCAGGTGATTATGAATCGAGAACCCATTCAAATAGAACCAGGATCTCAACGCCACCTACCGGTTCCAATTGTAAATCTAAACCATCCGGGGACCCATTCAAACACACAAAACAAATACCATAAAAATCGGTAAAGTCGTTCTCAAGTTATGCGCGTACATACATTTCTACGATTCATTTTTATTTATAAGAAAATTTAAACTACACGCTTCGCCGCCTAATAAACAATAAATAAATTACATTAACATAAAAAGGTGAAAGTACAGTGTACTGAGGAGCAGAGGAGCAGCTGCATTTCATGCCCATTATTCAGGTACGTGCGTGCCCTTCTTTCCACTACCCTTCAAAGTTGTCCCAATGTCCTTTTTTCTTATTTTGAAACAGTTTGCATATCACTAAACCCAGCGCCGCCGCAACAAATACCGCACCTAGTAGACCTATTTTCCACTCTGGTCTATTTCGAAGAAGGAATGAAATTTTAGATAGAAGAAAGAACCAACATTTCTTTAATGACGGCAATGGATCAACATTGCCATACAGCGTGGCAATGCAGCTAGCCTTCTGGGCACGCTTCCCTCTGGCAGCGATTTGTTACATAGTTTGTTATTAACTTATTTATAATTTACTTTATTTTATTAATACGCTTTAATTAAAAATACCTATTTAATAATTAAGTACATCGACGGCCTCTGTGTTCGAGCGGGCTACGCCTTTGCCGGCTTACCTCACTGCAACGCCGAAGGCTTGGATCGATTCCTGGTATGGTAAATTTCGGAAAACGAATTTTCTCCTTTATTTACTATGGTCTGGGTGTCTGGGATCAGCCTCAGAGTAGTCCGTTGTATATTACCCATAACAAAACGTAACTTGATTAATTTGTATATTCCCATATACAATATGTGTGTTTGTCTGTAGATTATTATTATTTACTATTATAAACTACAATAATATAGTCCTTTAAACAGAAAAATAAATGAAACATACAATGGAAAATGCACTTAGATATAAAGAAAAACAAGCAAATATAGTTCTAAAACGACCGACAATTTTTTTTTAAATTAAATAAATAATTTCTAAATTTGAGAGGAAGCCTCTCCCAAAAAAATACATAGAGTAGAACATACTTTCCTACATGACATTAGATGCAAATCAAGAAGTTTTAGCACAACAAACCTATGTCCATTCCCCTTGTAGTTACTTTCTTATTTATAATATGTATTTTGTTTTATACATAGGCTTTAAACTATGGCCATCCAGACGGGCAAACACCTGCCTATGGGTTGTTTTGTCGCCTCTTATGAATAAGTATTCTTTCTTCGTTCCTGCAGGATACTTAACGGTTCTTGTTTTAAATTTCATCCCCTAGTTACATATAGGTAGATATATAAAGTGACTATTTATAATTTATAAGTACTAAATACCTAATTAAAACTACATAACGGTTTTTAGCGCAGCATTTTATTTAATTTTCATTACGTCATTTCGGCCACTTTTCAGTAGTTTTAATTTACGTTAATCCGTAGTTTTAATAATGTGTACTACTCGCGAAAACTTGAGAAAATACTACTACATACTTTACTACACCATCGTGTCGTGTTAGTTATTTGACTGCAGAAATCTGTAATATTGTAAAATTTTAAACATGTAAAAAAACAACTGAAATGGACTATATAAACGATGGAGAACACGATATAATTTTTTTTAGATATTTGTAGTATGTTCGGGAATCACGTAAAAACTACTGGACCGATTTCGATGCGGTTTTCACTGATCGACAGCAAATTCATAGACTTAATACCTGCGCTACTTTTTATCCTGTGGACCACGCGGGAATATTTCTGGGAATGATTTAAAATGGACAGATTAATGTGGTAAAATTTGTGATACTTTTATCCTGGGAATTCTGCGGAAATATTTCTGGGTACGGTTTGTAGTTGTTCGGGTTTTGTTGTAGTTGTTTGGAATTTCAAATCAATCGTGGACGAAGTCGCGGGCGGATTTGAGCAAATAAGTACCACCCCTTTCGTATATATATAAAAAGGAAAAAGGGGATAAGACCCTTTGGAGTTTCTTTAATTAGTTCGTAGCCGAAATAAGAGGGGGATATTATAACTCGTCATAACCTTAAAAGTATATGTCAAGGGTGAAACGACGAAATGAACTGTCAACTGGGAACGAATTTAATTATTTTGAAACCCAGTACTAGGGCTGGGAAGTTGACAAATGACGTCATTAGAATTTTAAGGGACAGCTTTGAATTACTATTTTGTACAACAACAAAGTTTTATTAGAAGTTAAGATAGATAGATAACACTTTATTGCACACCAGTGCAAAATTGAACTTATATACTAAAACTGTACCTAACTATTTACAAAGCGCAGTTGTTATCGCTAAAAAGCGATCTTTTTCAAACAACCCCAGGAATGAATTGAGATGATAATGGCGATGGTGGTATACGTAACATATAATACGAACTACTTACTTATTGATAATAAATACATAAATTATATATATATATATATATATATATATATATATATATATATATATGTGTGTGTGTGTGTGTGTGTGTGTGTGTGTGTGTGTGTATGTATATATGCAGAAATTGTATATATTAAACTAGCTGAGCCGGTAAACTTCGTACTGCCTCAGAATCAATTTTTTTCATATTTACTCACCTTTGAAACCTTCCCTGGAGTTCCACAAATAATTAAAAACCAAAATTAGCTCAATCAGTCCAGCCCTTCTCGAGTTTTAGCGAGACTAACGAACAGAAATTGATTTATATATATATATATATATATATATATATATATATATATATATATATATATATATATATATATATATATAGATAAAATAGATATATACTTAATATAAATACCATACAAATACATCTCTATTATCTACATAATATATAAATGCTTATAAATGAATATATACATTTAAATATCGTATTCCAACGACAGGTAATATTTTTTGGTCATAGTTTTAAATATCGGTAGCGATTTTGCTTCTCTGATAGCAACAGGCAGCGCGTTCCAAAGCTCTACAGCGTTAACGGTTAATATAGTTAATACACAAAAGCCGCAGTAGCTCCGCGAACCCTATCTTTATATATATATAATTCTTCTGTGCGTGTGTATGTGACTGAACTCCTAAATGGCTGGACCGATTTCGATGAAATTATTTGTGTATTAGGTAGGTTCTAGAATGGTTTAGATTCACAATTGGACCCGGTAGGTGGCATTGGAATCGGGTTCCAGGATTTTGACGAAATTTTTTGTGTTCATTTGAGTGGGTCCCTCGATGGTTTAAATATACAGTTGTACCCAGTAGGTGCGCTGCAATTGGGTTCTAAATTTCATTTTTTCAGGGCAGTACAAGGTCTGCCGGGACAGCTAGTACCTTACTATAACTTGACTTGCCTTACCATCGGTACAAACTGGACATTACTTGCAAGGAGTTTATTTCAAATTTTAACCGCTTTACGTAAGAAGTGAACAGTTAGGGGAGTGGTGAACGCACCTGCGTCGCATCTTCACGTCGTGGGTTTAAATTCTGGCTAAAAACCATGTACGTCTTAGGTAGTTTCCTGACCTAATGCACATGTCATTATAATTACCACGTGCTGGTGGTGAAATAAAACATCGTGATAGAACCTGCACATTGAGATAACCGATGTGTCAAACCCAGCAAGCCGTCTTGAATAAGCATGGCGGATATACTACCGTTCCCCTAAATTTGAATAGCCCTGTGGGACGTTTTAGAGCGGTCATTGATTACTATTGTTTGAGGAAATCTAGATGATCCAGTCCTACTCGCACCTGACCTTTTTTTACCATAAATTAAATTCATAGCTAAGTTTTTCTATTCTGGAGTACGAAAGGAAAATATATTATTGTACAGACTCCAAATAATTTAAAGAAGGTTAAAGAAAAGAGAGATTTGTTTTTTTCTCTTTACTTTATCTTTTCTTATTAAAAGTGACATGACTTATAAGAATTACTACCAAAGTACTTTCAGACAAATCCCGGATCTCAATAAGTCGTAACTTTTCCCAGTGACTTGGTAATCCTGCCTTTGAAGTGAGTGCGCAAGTGCACCTGGCGCAGGGAGGCCGTCACCACAGACATTGATTAATATTAATGGTTCCAAGAATTTTCGGCTCCTCCATAATGTTTTCACTAAGTGTTAATGTGATTTAAGAGAGATTCATGATTTCGTCACATTTTGTTAAGATATATGTAACAAAAGATACGAGTATGTATGCTACTAGTGAATTTAATTATTATTTGGTTTGAAGTGAAGAAAAAATTGGGTATAAGAAATCGAATTAATTTTATAATAGTAAACACAGTAAACCAGTATCCAGTTTTTTCTCTTAATCTTATTCACTTAGTCCTCTGTCAAGTTTAAAGGCAGAGGTCCTTGTCTATCTTTCTTAACACAAATCATTCTTCTCTTTTAACACTATTCAGGTTAGTTTTTCATTTTATACTTTGAAGCTTAAATGCATATATATCTATAATATATCAAATCTGTAGAGGGTTCGACTTTGTGCAATGTGTTTTTTTTTAATGCTGAAGCACAGCATACAGTCTAACAGCCTAACTGGAATGGAAAGTGGTTACCGTCGCCTATGGACATTAGCAATGCCAGAGGTGCTACCAATTTGCTGCCGGCCTTGAAGGAGAAACTGGAACCTGGCCACTGATGCCGGAACATAACTCAAAATTGTTATGGCGGCATACTCTAGACCAGGGGTGGTAGCCATCCGGTCGGGCAAATGCCCTACCACTATAATCCAAACAATGCAGAAGGTTGTAATTCAATAAAACGTGCAAAGTCCGTCACTATTAGATTCCTGAATGTACACACGTCACACTCGTATCGTAGTTGTAGCTCAACTGACTTCCTCTCTCAATCAAGCCATCGTTTTATCTTGCACAAATGCAAATTGCCCGCCCGGTAATGTCGACATAATTTCCTAGAATCAGCTTGTACTTAATCCGTAACACCTGGCTAATGATGCTCTTGAGCGGCAGTAAAACGAGTACAATAGAACAATAGGCTGTTCTTCAAAATAATAGAAACGTATGCCAATAAATAAGTAATCAAAAGAAGACGATCATAAACCTGACTGTGGGTTGTTTCGTCGCCTCTTTCGACAGGCCGCCAGGCCGCAGGAATTAGTATTCTTTTTCCGTTCCTGCGTTTAACAATATGAAAAAATCAGGGGGATTAATTCGGACCAACAAATTCCGGAAATATAATGTTTGGCATTCTTTTCTTAGACCATCACGTGAAAACTACAAAACGGATTTAAATGAAACTCGAAACAAAGTTAGTTTATATCCCGGGTCAACTCTTAATATACTTTTCATACCAACAAATAACCTCATTTCCGTAGGCTAGACGATATACTCATTAAGGTGACGCTGCAGTCACGTTTTTTTTGTGTCCTCCATAGCAACGCGAACGTTGTTTCGCTTTGCTATTACTACGACTTATGTATACGGTATATATAGTAAATAATTTTTGTACCAGCAAATCTACCAGCAAGCACATGAAACGAGGAAATATTTCAAAGAACAGTAAAAAACAAATAAAATTATAGACGAAAAGCAATTACTTAGGTGAGCACTTAAACACATAGTAAAGTGGAACGTAAAACGGAGTTCGGGCAATAAAGTTGAATTTACCTTTTTGCTTAGGCACTTGGTAAATATTTGTACATAAACTTTGAAGCAGCACTTCAATGTTGAATGTCCAATGTGTGAATTTTTATTCTTTTGATGTTTCATACGGTTCTATAAAAGGATCTTTATGTTTTAACACAATACTTCCTAAACTTGTCTTTATCGCCTCCCTGTTCATTCTTCAATATAGTCCATGCATTTTTTTAAGCACTTACTTTGGGTCGTAATTTAAAATATGTATCAATCAATCAATAACTGTTTATTGTACACCAATACAAACAATGAACTTACAGATTAAAACTATGCCTAATCATCCACAAAGGGCGGTCTTGTCAATAAAAAGCGATTCTCTTCTAGACAACCCCAGGAATGGATTGTACATTATAATGACGATGATGGTATACATACATAGTACACTTACTGACATGTATTTTCTTTTTAAATTCTTTAAATCACACGCCAATTGGTCGCTTATAATCTATACTAATATATAAAGCTGAAGAGTTTCTTTGTTTGCTTGAACGCGCTAATATCAGGAACTACTGTTCTGATTTGAAAAATTCTTTCAGTGTTAGATAGCCCATTTATCGAGGAAGGCTATAAGCTAATATCATTATACTAAGACCAATAGGAGCGGAGCACCAATGAAGAATGTTTCAAAATCGGGGGTTTTTTTACTTACTTTTTTTTTACTATTCCACGCGGACGAAGTCGCGGGCAGAAGCTAGTACAAAATATATGTAACTAGGGTCCAGTCCCATCTACGAATCCGGCAGCGCATTGGTAGCACCTTTGTGTTGCAAATGATCATAGGCAACGGCAACCACTTTCCATCACAGTTGGGCCGTCAGCCTGTCTGCTGTACTCCAGCAATAAAAATAAAAAATCTAGTTGCGCAACCAGCGATGTTGTCAATAATAATAGATTAGGTTTATGTTTGTGCATCGAATTCCCGGAAACTACTGAACGGGTGAAATTTAGCACATACTAGTAGATATGCTGCAACTACTAAATTTGGTTTAGACAGTATTATGTTCTATTCATCCTCCAAGATCTAAGTTTCGCAAATAAATTAATATATTAGACTTTTCAATTTTCTTTTATGTGTGAAAAATTTACTGATATAACACTATGTTAAATATTGTTACAACTGTACGAATTTAAATATCTCGACGGCTTCTGTGATTGAGTGGGCTAAGCTTTTGCCGGCCTAGCTCACTGCAACACAGAGGTTCTGGGTTCGATTATTCGAAATTAACGAATTTTCTTCGTTATTTACAATGTTCTGGGTGTCTGGGAACAGCCCCAGAGTAAACCAGCCCCATAACATAAGCGTAACTTGCTTAATTTGCAGATATGCAATATGTATGTTTGTCGATTAAAAAAATAAACTTGTTTTTCGCGCCGTTTATATAAAAACCTGTCCTATCAAATTATTTCCACAACTACCCGCTTTCTGCTCGTCTTTACGAATCAGTCTGCTGTCGACCCTCGTATGACAACCCGCACATATTTTCTGCCACAACTTGCCTATAAGTGCAGTTATACCGCGCCGCGTGTGTGCATAGCGGCTTATAAGGCCGCAAGAAGGAGACAAGCCAGAAGATTTGCTGCAAGGCTCACGACTTGGTGATCAGCACGCATAGTTACTGCAGCCCAGAGGCACGCAGTTTAGTCTCCCTTCTTTCCATACCAGCAATCCTACCACCGTCATTTGGATACGCGTTCAGTACCTAATACTGGGCTGCCGCGTTGACACTTGGAGTGGAGGGTACGCAAGATAGTATGATACAAACAGGAACCATACCCTAAATTTGTTTGAGCTTATTATTTTCAATCTATGCTGCGTTTGTCTGTACACTAATTTTAGTATTGTACTTTTATTTTTTCATAATTTGTCTGTTATAATGTAATGATGTAGTAAATATAAACGAACCTAATAAATAAATATCCAGTTGTCGCTCCTTGTTCAACTCATATTCCCAAAAAATTTCTGGTTAAGAACATCGCAACAAGACTACGTCAATCAGCAACACACACAAAAACAGTCATAAAACATTTCGTCCCCCATTAATCCTCTTAAATAGGCAATCGATTCCTTTATTTGAATGAACAAGACTTTCGTTTGAGGAAAACAAAAGGAATTTTTGCCTGTAACAGTATCTTGGGCAATTATCGGGCAATTTGTCACCGCTCATCCTCATTCTGTTTGATTCCTTTAGAGGCTTTGCAATTGATTGATCGGTCGTTTAGACGCGTTGGTCTTCAAGGCGTTATATTTACACAGTTTTCTGTGTATCCAGAACGCAGAATATCTATACAAATCAATTATTTACAATATACAGTGTAACCTCCATGTAACGTCACTCGGTTTAACAACAAACTCCCTTAAGCGTCGAAATCTTTCGAAAGGCTTTGTTTGGTTTAGTTTGTCTTCTATACAATGATACACTCTATATAGCATTACACACACTCTCAATAACGTGAACAATTAAGTAATAAAAAGTGTCTTTTAAGTTACCAAAATTAGTAAAAGATGCGCAGCTGTGTACGTTCTTTTATCGTTTTATTATCCTACCCCGTAATAAACTCGACCGTCGGCATCATGCATACCGAAATTTCTAAGAAATTCCGAAATACCGAAATTTCTAAGTACTTCCTATACTTATCACCAAGATGCCTTAATATCGCAAGATATGAATAAAATAATTTTAAAAAACCCAACAAAATTACTGGTGCAGCAAAAGACGTCAGACAAAAATGACAGACTTCTCTCCATTTAACGACAACTCTCTATAACGCTATAAAATGCACAATCCCTTCAGTGTCGTTATATAGAGTTTACACTGTATATGTTTATGTCACATATTTAATAAAAATAGATGGTAAATATGTCAAAGTTTAAGACATTCATTAGAAGGCCTCGAAATTATTAAATTTTGACTTACACCCTTTTTACTGAACGTGTGATATCTTGTTTACTATTGTAAACTTGTTTTTGGTAGCCCTCATAGATTCAAAACTTATTTGTACGAGCACGGTACTCGTGCTCGTACAAATAACTCACTGTTCTTTACTAGATACTGACAAGAAGCGCAAGGAAGGCCAATAGATGGCGTTAGTGTTACATTATTGATGTAACACTAAACAACTAATACAATAAAAAAAAACTAACCTTAACGAAACTTAATTAATTAATACCTGTTAGTTATATTGTAACTAATTATAATCCCTGAAGATTATAAGTAGTGTACGGTTAGTACATTTGCTTCTGTAGTTGGTAGAAGTGGTGGTTGCTGGCAGTAGTTGTTGGAGTACTTTCTTATGGTAGGAGTTCGAAGAAATATACCTTGAAGTTTCAGGGATTTATTTCTTCTATTTCTATTCTAATTTTTAAAACTTGAATGCTGGTCCCTGGTGGATTTGTCTGTTTCAATTAATAGTAGTTCAAGTTGTATGTTATAAGCCTTGTAAGCAACTTATTAGGAAATTACCTACAAAATTGTGAGTGCTATTTATATTGCAATAATTAAAGTAGATGTTGACAAGAAATGAAAGCGAATCCAATAGATGGTGTAAGTATTACATTAGTGATATAATACAAAAAAAAAATATGTTTGCGTGTAGGTAAACTGGCAAATGGACCACCTAGTGGTAGGTGGCTACCGTCGCCCATAGACATCTGCAACACTAAGGGAGCCGATGCGTTGCATATCTCGTTGAGACTTTCAGTATCTGTTCACGCCCTTTTTGAAAAGCTTCATATTGTAGCGCTCTGGGAAAACTGCGAGAGGGGGGAGTTCATTCCATAACTTGGACACATATGACATGGAGGAGCGTCCGCCACGTACCGATTTCCGAGTGCCTAGTTTCTAAATAAGGCATTAAAGAAAACTTTACCTTAACTAAACATACTTAGTTCATACCTATGGTTATATTGTATTCAGTGATAATACCTAAAGATTATAATATTTATTCACTTGTTTCTGTACCTGATGGTAGCAGTACTTGTTAGCGTGCTTTCCTATTGTCAGAGGCGTAGAAATACATCTTGAAGTTTCAGGAATTCTTGTTCCAGTAGTTCTTGGATGCTGATCCCTAGAGTTGTTGGTTCAATTTACTAGTAGTTGAAGTCATATATTATGAGCTTTGTAAGCAACTCACTTACAAAATAATTGTGAGCATTTTATATTAAAATAGCCTAAGTAGACCGCAGCATTAGCAGAACGCTGTACGTTGATTTGTTCAAATAGGATACTGAATCGTGGTTCAACGTCTTTTACACGTCTCTTACCTTAAGTAGGCGAACTTTCAAAAGTGGAGATCGTGGAGCCAAACTATTCATACTTGCTCGCTCGTCTATCGGCTACTTAGAATAATAACTGTTGTTTAGAGAATAACATCACGAAATAATTTTTTACCCAAAATTGAGTTAAAAATTTCTTTTACGGATTTTATAGCAAAGTTTTATGCACAATATCCCATAAAAACACATGGCTTGCTCATCTCCATTCAAAGGGCCGAGTAATAAAGTAGAATCCATAGCATCCGTAATAAATAAGGATTGTAGTGTCACAAGCGATACTTTACTTAGCTACTTGATGCTATAATCGACGCATTATAAACTGAGTCGTTGGGCAATAAATGTCATTGACAATAGGAATGTGCACGCAATGCAACCCGTTATCGATACTTAGCTAGGTAGTTAAGTATCGATAACGAGCAGGTGCCGCAGGGGCGCACGCGGGGTCGATGCGTCATCGTGACCTTCATTAGCACTGACTCCTGATTGGTCGTTACGAGTAAGAGTTGTAGTTTTACGGATGAGGATTTTTGAAGAACTAAGAAATATCCCTAGAAAAGATAAAAACGGCCCTTTTCAGGACCACATTACGATCTTTACAGTTTCTCTATGATTACGTCGAAACAATCATTTTATCTTACAAATTAAAAACTTTTATTTTCGCGAAAAATTATTCCTATTAATACTTAGCATAATTTAGCATATCGATCATACCTATCTCGTTATCGATATGCACCTCTACAAATCTTACGCACATCACTACACCTCTCCATAATACCTGTAAGTGCGAGCGAGATAGACAGATAAATATGATTTATGACCCGAAGCCTCAGTTCATAATGCGTCGACTATAGTAGGTAATATTGTTATAACACTTTTGTTTGTTATGTTTGATTTTGATTTTAAGGTTAACAAAATGAACTTGTTAGATTTAAAGGATTTTTAAATGTGACACAAGATGCCTATGTCTTGCGCGCGGTTTTGTTTTTATAGTACTCGTTATTTTCTATTTTGTAATCATATTTCCAAGATAATTTTTAAATGAATTTGAGAGAGATATATATAGTAAACGTTTTATTTTAATCAGTTGTGTTTAAAATATAGTAATGTATTACATCGTGTTTGCGTGGAATACGCCAAAGTCGTAGACTTTTATAATTCCTGTTCGATTCCTGGACTCTTAACGTGTTCTATAAACTATAAACCCTCTAAAACGAATGTTCTGTCAAACGAATGTCTTTTTTTCATAATTATAGTGTTTGAGATTTTGACGTTTAATCAAGCAAACATTTCTGTACCGACTGTATTATCGGAATTTCATTAATACACTCGCGATGTCATTAGATATAAAAAATTATACCGTGACATAAGTAGTTTGGACTAAGCGACACTCAAACTATAAGTAGTTTCTATCGATTCTATTTAATCTAAAAATATAGTATCAAGCGTGGCTTCGTTCTCCGGCTGGAACAGAAGCCTAACCCTACCCCCTAACCCACTTACGGTGCCCGTACCCGTAAATTTGATTTTGAAGTCCAAGAAAAAGGCCCGAAACGCAGCGTACGAGAAATTTACGATCCATTTCGGCTTGTTTTTGCGGCATAACCGGCCCGGATTTAAACCGGGACCAAATCTCTGGGCGTGTTTTGTATAAAAAAGTTTCACCCGGATTTATTAATACGGTTTTTACCGCAGCTTCAGTTTTTGCTGTCTGTGTTTTGGTCAAAATGCACTGTTAAGCAGCGTTTAAAAAAATTACAATTATGAAAACTTCTACACAAGTTAGTATGTATCGTCATACTGTGATGTTATGTCTTCATAATAATTATAGTTGTTAATTGTACTATATACAATATACTAAGAGTTTCGTGCTAAATCTTACCAGTGTCTCTTGAATAATATTTCCGTAAAGTAAAATAGAGTTTTTACTTTAATAAACATTCTTTTAATCATGTTAGTAGTTCATATCCGAATTAAAACTTATTTATGGTTACTAATTAACAATTATTTTTGCCTGATTGATTGTTTGAAGAAATATTTAGAGAGTGACATCAAACATATATACTCGTAGTAAGCCACAGTTCATTGCAACAGTATGTTTTGTGTACACATTTTTTTCTGTTTGTTTAATGCATTTTAAAACTTTCACAGCTAAGTAAACACACTCAATTTCGACACGATATCTTTCTTCTCTTTTATATTTACGTCTCTGTATACTTCCATCTTTATCATTCATAGATGTGAATACTACCGATACAGTATAAATATTTATATAGTAAGACCTTATCTTTGCTGATCATGTTTTTGAAGTTGAAACGTAATAATAAACCTGTTATGTAGTCCATAGTGGTTTCTTTAAACTTCTTATTACTTGTACCGCAATCAGAAAACATAGTTTTATATCAATAATAATAATATGGTCCGTGGTCGCCAAGTGCCCACAAACTATATCGAAGTATAAAAAAAAGTTTGTTCGATGCAACAGGAGACCGGAATTCAGGAGTTTTCTTCGCTCAAAGAATTAGCCTATGTATCTAGTGAAGTAATATTCTGCTAGCCTTCTAGATACACTATATATATATATAAATAATTTATTTGACATTTTAATATTTTTTTTATAAATTATGTATCTTAGCGGTACAACAAAATTGCAATCTAATCTAGGAAATAAGATTAATGAGTAATTTAAATCTGACCTAAAACATCTAGATATAACTTAAACTAAGAATGTGTCCAATAACACGTTTCCTGTTGTCTTTATTAAGGAGAAGACACTTTGTTCACGTGTTCTTTGTTAACGTTTAGCACATAGCACTACACTTTATTATTATGAGAGTATTATAACACTAATTCAAATGGTTTTGTCCTTTTGAGTATTTTTAATAAATCTCTATTATCAATATAATTATGAAAAAAGATTATTGAACTGTTTATATTTAAAGAAAATACAATCCACAACAAACAGATTCATCGCCGTCTGCTGAATGTTTGTTATACTTGTTTACTTGTAAAAAAAATATTAAGGGGATGGTCGACGTAAGTCACATTTATACCATTTCAAATAATAGTAGCTGAAACGACAATTTTTTAATGACTTACAGTGGGTATTCAAATATGGACAGTTCGATAACTCCCACCTAGACAACACACTACGCAACCACTGATAACAATATTATATACTGTGCGACCAATGTAACTTAAAAAAAAAACTAAAATCACGAAGTTGATTTCATTTGTACGTGCGTCGAAAATTTTGAACAGGCGATGTGCTTTGATGGAGTAATCCAAAGCGGATTTTGAAAAAAAGTGATGTTTTGTCGTCGATGTTGGTATTTCTCATCAATAAAATGTAAGCGTTTATTTGTATTTTTTGGACTATTCATAGAAGATTAGCGCGCGCTTTTAACCTTCGACAAATATCACGATTTGGACCGTTTTTTGTTTCGTTGAAAAAAGTGTCACAATCGTCATGGCTACTGACATTAAATATTTTTCAAATTTAAACGCATCGTAGAATCCTAATGGTGTGACTTCATCTGCGATAATGTTACAGATATAGACCGTTTCAGGCAGATATGGCGATGGGTTTAATGCGTTATTTGAAATGAAATTTATTTTTTTACATAACAAGACGATCTGCGCAAGGTCGCCGGTGGGGGCTGAATGAGAACAGCGGAGAGCTGGAATAGGTAGCGCAAACGTGGGATGGCCTACGTCCAGCAGTGGACGACGGTTGGCTGATGACCTCGACATGGGAGAGAGATGGTAGTGCGCATGCGTCTCGCGGGCGCCGACGTCAGTCGGGAGCCCGGAGGCGCAGGTATGCGCATGACCTCCCTCCCTGAAATACCGCTGCAGGGGCCCTCTAGCATCTAGGGAGCAGAGGAGTCTTCACCCCTGTTGACGAAGTGAGTTTGCCTCTCCCGGGGCATTCTCAAGCACTTGTGCGCTAGGATCGGTGTGGGCGTAACTACGTTCTGTATCTCACGCCTTTCCTACCATAAGCGCGAGGCACATGGGAGGAGGGTGGTTTTAGTGGGGTATTGATTAGTCGAGTCTCCACACAAGCCGGTTGATTATTGTTTGGATTGCCTCAGTGGAAAGGATCCATGATCAACAACGGTCAAAAAAAAAAATGACCTCGACATAACAAGTACAGGGAACATAAGATTATTTAACAATACAAGGACAATTTTAGAGGAGCGTCCAAATTTAACCTTGAGATGGGACATTGATAATGACGTTAAATATTGACAGATAACGTATGTACATACACTAATGTGGTGTTAACGGCGGTATTTTTTAACGCTCTATATAAAACGCATTCGGCTACAGCCTAAATCTTTAACATAGGGCAGGTGCGGCCACAGCGTAACTAATGTTATAAATGCGAATGTGAATTTATGACCTTTTCACGCCTTAACTATGCGACAGATTATCACGAAATTTTGTATACACGTTGTCAAGAGTATATAATAGGACATAGGGTACCTTTCATCCAGAAAAGGTACTGTTACTGTTTAGCCGAAAAAGTGGTATTCCAACCTCATTTTATTAGCGCCACCGTTGCAATGTACTAACAAAGACAGCGCCATGGCAACGACAATGACATAACAGCAACAATTTTAACGTGTTCCTCTCACGGTTAGTTCCACCTTCGCATTGCTAAATGGCGTTACGGGAATTTGTCATTAAGTACTTTAATGTAGCACTCAAATTCGATATTTCTAATAATTATAATATGCCCACTTAATGACATACATATTTATCCTTTTTCAACGCAAGCGAAACCGCGTGAAAAGCCGAGTAAGAGACCTTTATTTTTATCACTTATAGAATCTTTTCATTTACCTAGTTCCCCAAATAGACAGGTCAACGTGACAGTTGTCTTATTTATAGAGGGTTCCACTGATGGAAAGCGGTTACCATCGCCTATGGACATATGCAACACCAAAGGTGCTACCAATGTGTGCTGCTGCTCTCTAAATGGAAACTGGAACCTGGCCACTAATGCCGGAACACAACTCAAGGTTGTGATGGCAGCATACTCTAGAGTCTAGACCATATGTGGTAGCCATCCAGACGGGCAAATACCCTACCACCTGGCTGTGGGTTATTTTTTCACCTCTTACGACAGACAGGCCACTCGGCCGCAGGAAATTGTATTCTTTGAAATGTTAATATGGAAAAGTTAATATAATGAAAGGGATTTTGTTTGTAAACAAACGTGTCATAAATTGTCTAAACGTGATAAATTGTCTCACTTATACGTGCTACTGAGCTACAAAGTCCTAATTATAGAAATACACATCAAAAAGAATCTCAAGTCTCAGTTAAAAAGGTTTGAAAATTCCCAGTAATAGAGGTATTTCAATTCAAAAGTGTTGAGACCTCACATATCAATGGCCCACTTATTCAGGTTTCATTGTAGTTTCTATTCTATAAAGGGCTAAACACACAACCGCGTTGCGGCGACGCGCCACAGAGTCATGCCGTCGTAGAATGAAGTGACCATTTTTCTGCGATTCGTGGACGTTGCTGGACGTATCCCTGCCATGGATCGCAATAAGCGTATTGCTCTTTTGTTATTAATCGGCATCTTTTTCGCTGTGATTATCATAAATGATTTCACAAACTCTTCTCCACGCCTCTTGTTTTACAAATTTGTTGCAGTTCACTTCTTAACAATCGATTCATATAAAAACCATATAAGGCCCCCGGTATGGAAATTTTAAGAGGGGGAATTTTAACTTTTTTATACACTTTCGAACTTCAATGCAATGAAATAATATCCATCAGTGTAAGGATACGGTGTTGTGAAATTATAAGGTCTTGTAACTGCCCTGATTCGGCCGCAGGCCGCAGCAGTGCATATTTAAAGACAATCGTACTTAAGGAGTTAGCTTCAATCGTACGTCGGAGCTGACACACATTTTTTTTGTGAACCTCATCACTAATATACCACAAAGTTGGGCGTTCCTCAACCAAAGATATAAACAAATCTGCATCAACTCCTGACGTTTTCTTTTTTATACTGCTACTATTTCGACGCGTCTTCTTTCCAAGCATCCTACAGACAAATGGACCTTGAAGTGCCACCTTACTGAGACGTCACAACTCCAGAACGCGCGGCGCGTTGCAAAGCGCAAATTTCTGCGTTGCGGGCGGCGTCGCCGGTTTCAGCGGTACGGTGCCGCAACGCGGTTACCTAGGTGTTTAGGCTCTAACACATATTTAAAATGCACTAAATGTAATATGAACCTATATTTAAAATGTTTAGTACTAACTTAGTTTCACCACCCAGAACACCATATTATTCTTAGGTATGGTAAAGTGTGTCAATTTGGACACATGATTAAGCTAAGTTGATTTATTTATGAAAAATTTAAATATTTCTGAGTGGTATAGTTAATTGGCCAGCGTTCATTAAAGCCCAACGACCTGCAATGAAAACCGTAATATTAACTGGCCAGCGTAGTAACTTTATTTCCGTCCGCAAGTTTCAAGTATGACAACAAAGAAATAAAAGACAATTTACTCTCCTTTGATATAAACTAAATAAAACATGAAACGCGTAGCGAATGTCTTTGTGATGTTCCCAACAGCCGACTGTTTTAATAACATTTTTAATTAACACTTGAAACGTTTGAATATTTATCTATATTGTTTAGAATTATTATTTTGCTATCAAAACGAAAGCAGTGCGACACTTAATCGGTGAATGCTAGCGGGTCTGAATCGGTCACTTTGTCATTTTTTAAAGTGTACCTTTAGGACCGTTGTGATTTGAAACTCGATGTAACGAAAAAGCGACCCTAAAAAGAGTAAACACATAAAAATCTATAGAACTGCCTGCGAGAGAATGAGATAGAATACATTGTATTTAATAATTTAAACAGTATGCTCATACAGATAGAGTTGGAAATTTTTAGAAGTTTTTCGTTAATACTGCAAATTTCGTGTTTTAAAGGTTTATTTTATTGCCTGAAACAGGCAGATGGCCCACCTGATGGAAAGTGGTTACCGTCGCCTAGGGACGCTTGCAACACCAGGGGTGTCGCCAAGGCGTTACCGACCTCTAAAAAAATTTATAACGCCCTTCTGAAAGAACCCCCATGTCATATCGCAAAGGGAAAACCGCGGCGGGAAGTTCCCTCCAGATCATTGTTGCACGCGGAATAAATGTTCTAGAGAACCGTTGCGTAGTTGAGCGTGGGAGCTCAAGGAAATGGGGGTTAATATCTCGTCTCTGGCGAGCGGTGCGGTTGTAACAGTGAGGCGTTGGCACCTTAAATATATAATAACGATATAATATATAAAATGTGACGTCACAAAATTTAGATTCCCTCCATCCCCTTGTCACATTTTGTTTCACTACCATTACGTGTGAACTGTACACACACACACAATTTTGTAATTATAACTTTAAAAAAAGTGAAAAGTAAATAAGAAATTTATTTTTAACAGATGCAATAAAAATACTATACATTTCATACCTTGCTCTATAACGTTATTTAACTTTTAAGTTTTGATTTCCTCTATTAGGTCCCGTTTTTAACATTGAAATAAATACTTTCATTAATTTAACACTAAGTTTTTTGTAGATATACCGGATTTCTGTGTATGCATTATATTTATTATATATCTGGCCTTGGTAGTTCCTGATAAAATCAGCTGTAGCATACATTCAGAAAACAGATAAATATATAAACTATAAAGACCATAACCTATCATTTATCTATCTATCTATAATATATAATAAATAGATAAAGTGATTTGTAAAATTAATTATTAATTAATTAATGAACATTACCTTGGAAGATGAACCGCCCCTTAGTGTAGGATGCTATTTACGTTGACACTCTGGCGGCGTCTCATCTTTCAAGAACGTGCGCTACTGCTTCTGCTGCAGCCGAACAGGAGGCCCGCAAGCTCCGCAAGTACGCCGCCATCGAAAATAGTCACACATTTCCGGCGTTTGGGGTGGAAACTCTGGGTCCGTGGGGTCCTGGAGCTCTAATACTTTATCGAGACGTCGCCGAACGTTTGGTAGACCTCTCACGCGACCAACTAACAGGCTGGCGTCTATTTTTCTCAAAAGTTGAGCATTGCTATTCAATGTGGTAACGCCGCTAGCCTTTTGGGAACGTTCCCGATAAGTGACAGTGGTTTGGAACCAATATTTTATCTATATAATTATACCTTCTTTTTTATTTAGTTCTAGTATTTAATTTTAGGGGTTTTTTTTATAGTGTAGTTTAAATTTTAAGATAGTTTCGTTTATAATTTAATTTCATTTTGCGCATATATTGTTATTATTTTAAGGGCCGCTTGCATAACGATCGCCTTTAAATAAAAAATAGTAAATCATATTAAACTGCCTAAATAAGTTTTACACAAAACGTATTGACAGTTCTTTAAACATATTTAGCGGAAAAACTTTGCGTTGTGCAAGACGCTAATCGTATTTTAAGGGTGTTAAATGAGTTTTGTATTTCTTAAATAAATTTAAGCAACCTTGTGCAAGCGGCCCTTAGTCTAAATAAAATACATCTAAAAAGAGAAAAAATCAAGGGTGCTAATTTGCACGAGGAAATTCCAAAAACCTCTCTTTTCTTTCGCCTTCTTCCAATTATTTGGGGTCGGCAGAATATGTCTTTGCCTTCCATACTCCGCACTGACTCCTATTCTGACATACGTCCTCTGTCACACCATCATCATATCATCCTTCACACAATCCATCCATCTTTTTTTTGGTCTACCTGTACATGTGTACCCGTCAATCTTGCAGTTAAACATTCTTTTTGTCTTTCTTCATTGATGTCTCTTTTGTAATTCTTTTAAGGAAATTCCAAAAATATCGCTTTTAAAACTTTTGTCTGTCTGTTAGAGCGTCAAGTGAAAATTTGTAAGAAGATGTAAATCAAACTCGACACAGAGCTAGCTTATATCTCGGTTTAATATTTAGGATACTTTTATCTCGATAAATGATGTCGTTTCCGTGAGGTATACATGTATAACCAAAAATATGGCACTGCGGTCGCGACAGTTTTTCGCACCGTCGGCCGTTGAAATTTACTAACCTACATGTTGGCATCATGACAATGCAAACGAAGTTTTGCTGGCCTGACAAAGGAGGGCCAACCATTTACAGAATTAGAATGGAGAATAATAATGAAGTGGTAAAGAGACACGTTGATCAACTAGTGCGGTTCGACCCGCAGACAACTAATACACCAGGCGAAGAGTTGGCAACAGAAGTACAGGATACTTACTAATCAAGATAAAGACACACTAATTGTAGATACAAATAATGAAAATGAGCAATTAAAACAGTCTTGCCCAGAAGAAGTTATTGAGATTCCAAGCACAGAGAAGTGGGAAGAAATGTTAAGAATCCCTAGCACTTCTGAAATATCCTGTGGAGGAAGGAAGTTGAAATAAAAACGGAATCTATATGCTAAATCTCCATATGCTAGGAATAGTTATTTAGAATAATTGTGTAGTTACTGTTAAATGTATTTAATCTTAGTTTTAATGTTTTTTTTTGTATTACATAGTGATGTCATAGTAATAGGTAGTTTACAGTACTAACTTGGGGGAAAGGTACGTCGTATATTTAAGTATGTATAAAGCGGGTAGGTCGCGACTATTCTGTTACACTTCGATTTTATCAGGGTAAGTTGTTACAAGACAATAAACTACATACGTGAATAATAAGACTTTTATTAAACATAATACTAGCTTTTCTTATATTTTTTGTACCACATTACTCTCAGTCTAACAGGACAGTGACAACACACGCGGCGCTTAATGACGCTAAATAATAACTGTTCCACACGATGCTAATAGCAAACGTCAGTGTAACAAAGTCCGGTATAAATTAAAAGGCAGACGCCATTGCTCCGAGCAATTTTCATCTGAGTCTATAAATATAGTGAACTGTTGGCAGACGTTGTTTTACACCGTTTATTCGCACCTTGTTAGCGCTTACTGTTTATTTGTTTTTCGAGTATTACGAATTAGAGGGTTCTGTTACTCTGTAGTATTGATTTTTATTTAATGGATAAATAAATAATTGAAAAAGTTTCGTTATTATACGCCTGGGCCGATTTTTCAATCGTCAAATAAAAGTTGTTCCTCGAATAAAATTCAACATGAATAAATTGAAAATTACAGGTGCGCGAATGAAACAGTTGAGCTGTTTCAGTTTTATAATTCATTCAGATTATAATTTATTTCATTGATAACTTTTATCTGATGAATTAAAAGTCCTTAGTGGTCTAAGCGTAGGTCTGGCTAGTTCATTGGACTACACTCTGCACTTCAACAGCCTGAGCATATATTTAATTCAATAACTTTATTTGACAGAATGTAGTTCATACGGATGTTACGCAATTGTAAAAACACCGTACATTCTACCATTAAGTACTTATAATGTACGAAATTAATATGTAGTAATATTAAAAAATTACAATAACATACTAATTCAAAGACAACGTCAAATAAACTCAATACAAGTAAATTAAAATGTTTGTGGGGGTTTTTCTTATTGCATGAGTTTAGCAGATAGGCAGAAGGAACACTAGATGAAAAGAAAGAAAAACTTTATTCGAAGAAAAGCGGTTACCATCGCCTATAGACATTTGTAACACCAAAGGTGTTTGCTACCAATGTGCTGACGTTCTCTAAAGGGAAACTGGCCACTAATGCCAGAACACAACTCAAGTTTGTTATGGCGACATACTTTAGACCAGGGGTGGTAGCCATCCAGTCGGGAAAATACCCTACCACCTGGCTGAGATGTGTTTTGTCGCCTCTTACGAGAAGCCACCCGGCGGTAGGAAATTGTATTATTTTTCCGTTCCTACACGGATTTATGTCAAAAGACAAAAAAATATAAAGCTTTTTCATATCCTAACCTATCGCAGGCTTACCCTGATATAAAGAATTAATGACCATTCGACACGTCACTAGTGTATTCGCCCAGAACAGTATTTATGTCGCTAATAAAAGTAATCTCGTATCACAGGGTCTAGTTGACATAAACTTGAATGGAAATAGTAAAGTGACGAGTTTTTATGCAAGTCCTCCATTGACTGACATGCTACTTGCCTTTTAAAAATAGAATATCGTTGACTGGACTTGATTTATTGATGGGTGTATTAAAGAATAATTTTTTTATCCGACTTCCAAAAGCAGGAGGTTCTCAATTTAACTGATTTTTTATAATTGTTACTCAATTTCTCCGGCAACTGTGGACCTATTTTCATTTTTTTTTCTTCATACGAAAGAGAAATTATCTTTAGGTGATCCCATTGTTACCAAGTCAGGATCTGATGAGTGGAACCGTGAGAAATAGAGAGCAACTCTTGTTAAAGAGCGCCGAGAGTTTACTCTCTTCGCTATTAAGGCAATTATAAAGTAGATTTTTTTTAACAAATACAAAACCGACTTCAATCTAAGAGCAAAAAATAAATCTTTTCTACAACATCTTGAAGTCGGTGCCAAGTAAAATATAGAAAACAACAACAAAGATGTTGTAGAAAATGTTTATTTTTAGCTTTTTAGTTTAAACTCAGTTTTGGTTTTGCTATTTTATTTTCAATATTTGTATCTAACACGCCTATTTTTCATGAGTTAGCAGATATAATAAGCTCAAACGGTGTATTACATACATTTTAATTATGCCAATGTAATTAATTACAACTTCTTTTGCCATTTAACTACCACGTCAGAAGTCAAAAGAATCGTCAAAGCAAAAAACTCATACCCATTGACCTATTTAAACTAACACTAACAACAGTATCAATTCAATTATACGAAATCCATTCCAAATGTTCGTTTCCGAGACACGTTTAGGAAATGCAGCTCCTATCAGAACTAATTACATTTCCGATTTCGTGTCCCAACATCGGAATAGGACCACGTTCGGGCAATTATGACGAGCTACTCGCGAGTTCCTACACTTCACTATTAGCATGTCAATTGGGGTTTATGAAGAATAAAGCTGGTAATCACTGGTAGGAAAATTAGGCACTGTAATTATTTAATTAGGGTTTCTATATCTTTTTACAATACTACACAATTAATCATTCCTCCCAATGTGCCGGCGCAGTAAACCAATTTTAATACATGCGACAGTGTACGAAATCGTGTAAGCGGGACAGAGATAAAAATGCATTGCATCTGCCTTTCCCGTGCATATAAAGTTCAATATAGATTATTTATATTTTATAATCGAGTCTGCATTTTCTGCGCAAACGAAAACTGCCTATCGGAATTACTAACAAAAAGCGGCGCTTTAGGAGGACTCACGAAGTTTCCTACCTAGTAATAATTTTTAAGAGTTAAAATTGTATATTTTAATGTATGGAATTATTATCATAATTTGTGCCGTTTGGTGTTGAGACGCTTGGGCCGTGGGGTCCTGAGGCCATGAGCCTCTACCAAAATTTATCAAAACGACTCATTGACTCTTCGGGCGATTAGAAGGCTGGTGCTTACCTCGGGCAACTTATCAGTATGGCGATCCAGGGAGGAAACGTAGCCAGCCTTCTGGGCACCTTACACATAGAAGATGGTGATTCGGTATTCTATTTATAGTCTTGAGGGATGGAGTATGGGTAGAATACAGTATAAATAAGTTAAATTTTTCATTTAAAATGATTAAACCAATAAGAGATGTGTAATATCAATTACTGGACTGCTAATACTAATGCCATCAATTAAAAAAAAGTAATGAATGAATTATTTACAGAAGAAGCCCATATTCATAATCCATACATGTTTTTAATTGTAAAATTAATCTAATAAGATTACTTTTACAATAAAAAATATGTATGGATTATTAACATGGGCTTCTGTAAATAATTCATACTAACGTACTAGCAGTCACTTAATTGATATTACACATGTCTTATTGGTTTTATAATTTTCGACAGATGGCGTCAGGAATACAATAAAATTATAATTAATAAATTGTAATCTTATATTTTCTTTAATATGTATAAAATAATATTTTTATGATAGATAACACATTAGAAATAATTTGAAATTACTATGTCAAAGCCCAAATCTGAAAATGTGATAGTTTATCAGTAAAGTGTACCCCAAAAATGTTTAGATAGCGGGATAGAGATAAGTTGTGTAAAATTGTAGTTACTTACCTAGGCATTCAAAACATTAGTGTTGACAATGTGAATGTGAGAGCTACACAGACAATCAATTCACTTGTGCAGATTTTTGGCGGGGTCAACTCATCTAGTTCTTTTCAAACAAATAGTTGAACTCAATATGAGAGCGATCTGAATTGTTGCCAAGTTTCCGTCGCCCTTACCATGTTACATAGAATAAATTCGCACGTTGATTTTGCCTTTTATAGAACATATGTGTTATTATATAATATAATTATTTTCTTTGTACAAAATCTAGATTTATAGAGATACATGAAAAGCATGTCCCACCACATAACGTAAAAGCACCAGTTGTTGACATTACACAAGCAGTTTAACATAAAAAATGTTAAATAAGGAAACAGCGCACAATATCAACTTTGTATATATCACTGCATTGTTCAACTATCTAGCTATATATGCTGTGATATATAGATAAATTTTTACATGATTTTGTGTGATGTTTCCTTATTTTATATTTTTGTATGCCAAAGTAACAAATATTTATATTACATATGAAAACGAAAACAGTTGATAAATATTCTTAATGTTTATAAACGATTTCTTCAAGACAACCAGCTTGCGAACTTTTCAGAAACCACACTGAAGTATAAAAATTATCTCTCAATCATTATTACTATGGGTTTTAAATTATCTTCAGTCTATATGTAGTTATAATGTTTGGTCGTAATACTCGCCTTGATTATTGATACCTTGATTTTAACTGTTGATGTACTATCCAAATTCAGATAAATAAGGCTATATTAACATCCAGTTTTCTACATATAAATATTAATATCCAGTTCAATATAATATAACGTAATTCTAACAACTCAAAAATATCTTCTTGCGAGTAAAACGAAGTGTTCTATCTGATTGAAATAAATTCAACTGATCTATGCCCGAGTGGCATGTAAGGCGTGCCATTGGTAACGAACACTGATCTTTGGCACAAGACGCTTGGCAATGCTCGCCACTAACGGATACCTACTTGGAATAGTGTCCAAATTTGGGGCGTTTACCCTCTCGCTGAATGGAGAAATATAGGGTAACCGTGCCTGTTTTGTACAGTTCCTGATGCGGAAATTTATGATAATAGCTTTTTATGTTGGAAATAATGTTCTCTTATTTGTGCCATGTCACGATTCTGTCATAATATTCTATGAACATTTATATTTACATGGAAGAGCTTTATAAGTTACTGATATTATTGTGTCATATTGAAATCAATTCGATGACGATAGGTACTTACTAAAATGTCGATTTCACATTATTTTCGAGGTAGAAATGGTTAGCTCAAATCACTGCTCGCTGACAGACAGATACAATGGTAGTGTAGGATTCACGGCGAGCTCTGAATATCAACTGTCCCAGTGATCTAAATATCCCGATGTTCCTTTCTTTGAGCCTTGTAGCAAGGAAGCAAAACTGCTGGTATGTTCAAAGTCCCGATCACGACAGACTTGGCGTTTTTTCAGGCCTCCTCTTTTACTAGAGATTTTCGCCAATTTTACTACTAGGTAGTATCTACTACTGATGTATTTAATCTATTAAAGATTGAATAGCAAGTAATCTTAATTGCTCTTTAATTTTATATTCTATTTCTATATTATATAATCAGCAGACAAACATACACAATGTTTATTCCCAAACTAAGCAAATTACAGCATAGCAAATAACGAAAATGTCCTTGACATATTTACCAAGCCAGGAATCAAACCCGGGGCCTCTGCATTCCAGCGAGCTAGGCCGGTAAGGACTTAATTCCTTAAGCCCACTCAACCACGGAAGAGGCTGTCAAAATAATCATCCTTAGGTTTTCTGAGTGCGGCAATACCTAATCATAGTGCAGATGACTAATTGGGTACACCGCTTACATTATGTACCAGCTAACTGGAAACCGGCAGCTCAAGGATAACGAGGAACACAACTACTGTAAGAACAGGCACCAAACCCATTAGCTGGGTCTTGGCTAACATCAATACAAACATGTAAACATACGGCTAAAACCTTTGGCCTTCTGTTCGTGTCTTTTAAATAGTACCTCATACGACTTACAAAGATGATTTAAAAACTGCATAGGGCCCGTGCAGTACTAGTGTATATTACTATCTATTTTGTTATACTGCTTTCCATCAGCACTACATAAAATAACAAGCCTAAATCATCTTCTTAGTATTATACTAGAAACCTTATTAAAATAGTGTAATAATCGATTATATTTTACATCAATAAGGAATATTTTGCATAAATTAAAAATAGCAAGTAATGATGATTACCATCCTCCATCCAATGGTTGTTTGTTTGGAAGAAATCGCCCTGTGTGATATTGACAAAACTGCCAATATACATAGTTTTTATTGTATTTACCATATTTGAACAAAAATTTACTTTAACACTTTCTTTCGTATTTACTGCCTTTTGTATATACTGTATATATTAAATTATTGGCTCCTGATATACAGTTGCTACCTTCACGGACGTGTAAAAATTATTATCTACAATTAGGTATGTATAGGTTTGTAACATTAAATGAAGGTGAACATAATGTGGCATGAAAAGCGCTTACCAAAAGCGTACGTATTCCCACGGGGCTTAACACACCCAGGTCTGTAAGTTTTTTACTGAAAAAAGACAACGCAATTAGTATGATGTCTGCGCTACGTCTTAAATACTCGCGAACGATATCGGTTAGCTACTTAGCCGGCATTGAGCTTTACTTGCCTTAATAATATTGACAATGGTTTTATCTCTTAACGCTTATGCAATACACACACGGCGGCAACTTTTAAAGGCAGAAAAGAGTTTTTATCCTCTAGATATGGTGACTAAAGTCCACTTTTCACTAAAACTGTGTTAATTATATTCATATTATATTTATTTTTAGGATTCAAAATTAGTATAAATTGACAAAATTAGTATAAAGTATCTTATTTTTCGTCAGTTTTATTGTTAAATAATACCGAATGATATTTTAAATTCATGCGATGTAGACGTGAAAAATAAAAATAATTTAAATTAATCTAATTGAATATTTCAGATATGTACTTGGTAGGCGTACCAACCAGCCATGAGAATAATTTGCTATAAAAATTGTATTGTTCTAATGGTGGAGCTTTATCTGCGATAATGTTACAGTTATAGACCATTTCACGCAGACATAATAGATTTAATGCTTACTTAGTTACTTGAGACGCGACATTGTTAATGACTTTAAACATTAACAAATGTCTATACACTGATGTGGCTATTCGTTAAAGGCGTTATTTTTTAACGCTATAAATAAGACGCATTTGGCCACAATCTAAACCTTTAACACTATCGTAGATGCGGCCTCGCCTTTTATATTTTTTTTTTATATAACTCGGGCTCAATTCTCTTATTTCAATATCCCAACGTTGCGACGATATTCAAAATACGATTCCATTGCGATAGCGTCAAAAATTCGTATTCTACTAAATCCACAATATTTTCTCGACATTGTCGTGGTAGAATAATTGTAGTAAAAAATTGGTATTACTAATTAGCACAAATGGTATTAGTCTAACTAAATATTGAAAAGCTACCAAAAATTTTAAACCTTTTTTATAATGAATAGAATACACTTTATTGTTCATCACATGCACATAAAAAACCAATTTACAGTAGTCATATTAAACAGTAAAAGTAGGAGCAATGGGCGGCTGTTAAGGATAGAATGCGTTGTCTGAACGGCCCGCTCGGTGTTGCTTGTAAAATAAATAAATTAGTTAATTAAATATAAATAATCAGTAATATAAACATATAAAATAAATACACACATAGACAACAAATATAAAATACAAACACAGCTAAATAGACAACAAATATAAAATATTTGTTGTCTATTTAGCTGTCTTTTAAATTAATAAATATTAGCAAATTGATTCAAATTGATTGCCTAGAGAGTAAGTGAATGCACGAACTTCATTCGGGATCGACCCGAGTCAGTTGCCTGCGACCACCAACCGTGCTCTGCATTCGCTTCTCTCAAACATCAACGGCTAACTTTCAAACCCTTAAAATCTTGTTTAATTTTCTCCTTTGCACCATCGAACATTATATCCGTTACAGGCGGCCTTGTCGCTTTAGAGCGATCTCTCCCAGATAAGACGGGCTATGGATTTTATGAACGGGAGATTCGCAAGTGTATGGTGGTGTGCAAATTAAATACATATATAAATAGAGTAAGCGCGGGCGGGAGCGGGGATAAAAGAAAAGGAAAGGACTTACAGGATAGGTCGCTGCACCAGACACGCTACGAACGATGCGGGCTTCGCAGCGGCAGGCACTTCTTCCTCGTGATCCTTCCTTTGCATCTTGCGGTTCCTTCGACTAGTGGACCGGCTGGAACGATACAGCGTGCACCTTTCCAGCGTTCGGGTTGATATAAGCGGGTGTGAAAAACGGCACAACACACAAAATGCGGCGAGGTTTGCGCGGAAGCAGCGGTGCGTTCATCGATCGGACGTAGACTATGCACATTACATAGTGACAGATGCGGCGAAAGAAAACAAGGAAACAAAGAGGCGGTGACCAAATAGGTCGGCGTTAACAAATAGGATATATAAATATCACACAATACATATACCTAAAATGAATAAAAAATAGAGAATAAACAATAACACACATTAATATGATATATATACTAATACATACATTATTAATATGTGTATAGTAACAACAATGGCTATACAATTTTCACGAATTTTCGCTTGTAAATATTTATAAAAAGTACTCCACGCCATTGGAATTGACAGAATACCGAAATCAGGCAAACCTACGATTGAGGCGATAGTGTCCGGCATTTTGGCGAGATAGTAGTAATAGCAGAATTGGGCCCCTGGTATATTTTCATGAAAGTGCAATCCTATGCATCGGATTTATTAATAGATTTGCCGACTGTTCCTAATTCAAATAATATCTACAAACCACTCTGATCTCATTGTGCTATGATCAAATAATGTCATGTCTTAGCGGGGGCTCCCCTTATTTGTCCGTGGCGCAATAACATTAATCCGGCGAGTGTGCGTGATCTATTAATTAGATTTCCCCGGCGAAGATTTGTTTTCACCATATAATATTCCGGTCTCTGTAAATATTTTGTTTTAGTTAATAAAGAATCTTGAAAATTAATTAACAGCGTTTCGTGATAAAAAGCATAAAATTAACTATCGTTTCATTGATAGGTTCTTGAGTCTAAACGATGGTAACCATCGTCTATTGACATTTGTAACACCAAAACCAATGTGCTGCCGCTCTCTAAAGGGAGACTGGATCCTGGCGTTTAATGCCGGAACACGACCAAGCTTGTTATGGCGGCATACTCTAGACCAGAGGTGGTAGCTGTCCAGACGCAAATACCCATCTTGTTGTGGGTTGTTTTGTCGCCTCTTATGACAGGCCACCCGGCTGCAGGAAATTTTATTATTTCTCCGTTCCTGCACGGCTTTTAGTCGCACATACAGACATATTACATAAAATAACAAACACTTTTTGTTATAAAACACAATACGAGAGCTCATTTAAGAGACATTAGTAATTGAAACTATCAAAATTTAGGGCAAATTCTTAAGATTTGTTTACACAATATGCCCACCACTTACAAGACAACAAACAGGAAAGTGATAAGGGAACAGCGCGAGTGTGTACGCACAGCATAATATAGCATTTCTGCTCGCGTTATCTACTTTCCTCGCCACTTTACTTCTACTTATTTTCTGCTTGCGGCCATGGCAAATGAAGAGTTAAAGCGCAAGACACGATAAGAGCATAAGCATAAAGCAAGGTGCAGAGATCTTTTGTTTTATTACTCTTTCATAATAGTATTTAATAATAAGTTATTTATACATTGTACAAAAACATAAATTGCGAGTGAAAAATGATCATAGCGATTTTATAAATTAACACTAATTTCGTTAATTATAATCGAATTCTTGCCTGAACTCTCCTGGACATTCAAAAAATCGCCATAGAACATTCGGAATGTTAAAACATCAAAACTTCGAACGAAAGAATCTTTAAAAACATTCTGAATGCAAATAATCCTCACAATCCCAAACAACCGGCAGATTAAAATATCGCATACCACTCTCGTATTCCTAAAAGAGTTCCAATAAACTCGTATTCAATCGAACAAAACGTTTCAATAGAATAGACATTTCGATTCGCAAACCGAGGGACCTTTACCCTCGACACGTAGTGAGTCCGAGATTTCACACCGAGACAGGCTTTAAACCGATCCATGCCCGTTGGCTGTGTTGAACGGCGCAAAGGAATAAAGCTAGTAGTAGATGTAAATGGGTTTTATGGTTTGATGTAAAAAAAATAAAGAAAAAATTAATCACGGTATTACCTATGTATTTCAATCATGAGAATCTTATTTTTGATGTGAAAACTTCTTTAGGCTTGTTGGCCACTTTATTTTGGAGGTATCTAATGAGACTCCATAGATTATAACGTATGGTGCCGAGTCTTAGACACTGATATAGGGTTTGGTTCACAAATTGAAGGTCACTCAGCGGGCTATAAAGCGAGCTATGTTGAGAGTATCTCTTATAGATAAAATCAGAAATGAGGATATCCGTAAGAGAACCAAGGTTACCGACATAGCTCGCAAAATTAGCAAGCTGAAGTGACCACGTTTGAAGCAGCTCTGATGGCCGGTTGAGCAGACGAGTCATATAGTGGAAACCACGTCTCAGCAAATGTAGTGTAGAACGCCCTCCAGCCTGATGGACCCACGCGATCTGCGCAAAGTCGCCGTTGAGGGCTGGATGAGAATAGCGGAGGACCAGGATAGGTGGCGCAAACTTGGGGAGGGCTACGTCCAACCGTGGACTCGATCGATTGACTGATGACGAATGAGACTGAGCCGTCACGCATCACGTTCGGCTATGCTGAAATGCTCGGCAATGAAACACTCGTTTGGGTAAAGTCGTCTCGAGTCGACTAAGAGAGCGTGGGAGTTGTATTCAACGTGTCACTGTTATACTTGCTCGGCGAGCGTTACTCGTCTTGATGAAGTTTTCATTTCTGTCGTGTAGTCGGAAGTACACATTAAGTTTTTTCACTAAGAACTGTAGTTTATGACGACTTTCGTTGTCGTCATCATCACCCAAAATCTGTTTGCAACTAGAGCGTCCGCTTCAAAGACGGGACCTTTCATCGAATTATAACGATGTTTCTTTTATACGTTTATTGATGGGGAAATATCCACTCATAAATTTAAAAATGTACCCAGTCTGTGTAACTTTGGAACTCCGGAGCTGATTATAATCGAAATTTTCTTAACAATGTCGTGCTTGTAAAACTTATAAAAAACATTAAAAATTCAGTACCTAGTCAAGTAAAATATTTTTTTTAAACATGAGGCATTTTCGATTAATAGGTTTTTAGAGTTTTGTGGTCAAACGATACAAAGAGAATATAATACCCGCTACTACGGAACCGTTTACTGGTCCGATATGTAGTAATTGGCGGGTTGATTTTATACCCATCTACTTGTCAGTAAATATTGTTTAACCTTAAAAAAAATTAGATATAACCATAATTCGTATCAAAAATTATACACAATTTCGCACAACCAGCATTTGTTCGAGCACAAATTCCCGTTAGATCCTTGGCAACAATAATTCACATGAGAAAACCTATAGAATAACTTCGTTAGGGCGTTTGAGGGCCCTTATCCATTGTGCTGATGTCATACTTATTGACGAGCTTCGAGTGGCCACTGAGCCGGGCCAAAATGTTAATGAGACCATAAGTATCTTGATTCGTTTTATTGATTGGGAGAATACGCGAAATCTAGTTAAAAGATTGAGTGGTATTGTTACTGATTGGGCTGTGAGATTTGATTGCTTATTTGATTGACGTAATTTGATGTTTCAGGTTTAGATATGGTGAGGTGTAAAACTGTTTAGTCGTAGTGCCATTTTACTAAAAGAATCTCTTATTGATTTGACGGGACGTTTGTGATTACCTTTATATTGTTTTGAAATAAATGTGCTTTCATATAAGAAACTTATTAGAAATGACAATCATTAAAATTAAATTAAGATTCTTCTTTTCTTCTTCTATGCAACCCTCAGTGAGAGTTATGTGTTTGTACTGTTTGCTGTCGAGACGCTTGGACCGTAGGGTCCTGAGGCCATGAGCCTCTATCAAAATTTATCAAAACGACTCATTGACTCTTCAGGTGATCAGAGGGCTGGTGTTTACCTCGGGCAACGGACCAGTATGGCGATCCAGCGAGGAAACGTAGCCAGCCTTCTGGGCACCTTACCTATAGAAGACGGTGATCTACTCTACTTATAGTCCTGAGGGAGTATGGGTAGAATACAATACAAATAAGTTTTCTTTTATTGAATTCTATTATATGTAATTTTATAATTTTAAGATTCTTCTATATTATATATAACAGTTTTTACAATTTGTTACAATAATTTTAACAACGCGATTCACTCGTTTCTGCAACAAACATCGAACTACAGTTCTTTATGAATTCGTTACCAGATATTTTAGTACCATGTGTGAATGTTAAATCCTAATCGTAAAACCCTACCTCTGAATCCTGTTTTATATGCTATAGAACCTCTTTACATTTTATTCGGAACGATGCCTCCTTGAGTGCTAACCGACGCCTGGTTGACCCTCGACCTCTTGCGGTACTTCATACAAATGTACGCATGCATAATTGTATGTCACGCACGTCTTTATTGAAGATCATTCAAATGATTTGGAATCCAGCTTTGTTTTGAGACGTCTTGAACAATACTTGAGATTTTTTACCCTCTCACCTATGCCAAGTCGAATAAATTAAAACTATAAAATTCATGTTAATACGTATATCAAAATGTGATTCTGACCATGGAAGCAAAAAAGTAGAATGACAATCCCTCTAAAAGTTGATAAGATTCTTGTTAAGATTTTGAATATTTTTAAACAATGGAGATGAATATGTGACACTTATTATCCCGAAAAATGAGCGTTTTCTACGGAATACGGATTCACAGCTTCCTCAAGTAATGTAAAAAAATCAATTATAATAATGCATATGTACTTTCGATAAACGAAAAGATCAAAGGATACTTTTAGCCACAAAAATAGAATATGCTTCACGAGATTTACATTGAAACGTTTACGCGGGCGAAACATGACAGAAGGTCCTAGTAATTAATCAAACTTTCTATAAACATATTCAATAATGAAATTCATTTTCAATAAAATGAAACGTGCCCCAAACGGAATTAGATCGAAATTAAATATCAAAATGTGAACTTTAAACTTTCGTAACTCATACCGACAGCGCATCTAGATAGCGAATGAAATACTCACGGCGAATGCATAGCCAGGAACTCGTCTATCCAATTTGATGCGATAAAAAATAAATTAAAATAAGCACCGAACGTGGCCCCCGATGATATCGACACCACACCCATTGTGCGCTTAGACGTGGCACACTCTAATTGCGGTCGCTTTGTTATACAAAATGAGGTGTTAGCTCTTCTATTAAATAATAAGTAGTTTGATGACTAGAATCGATACAAGTCGTGTTAGATAAGAAATTGGTTTCCTATACAAGGATTTTAAATTAACAAACACTTTTGTTTGCAGATAACATTGGAGAACGCGTATGGAAAGACATAACAGTAGTCCAGTAGACGCGTCACCGCGCGCTCCTTGGACATATCAAAAGCAGTCGGTAGCACATAATGCTGTGGAGATAAGTTTAGATCACGAAAATGCAGTTTTTAATACAAATTCAGATAGCAATGAAAGTAGCACAAATAGAATCGATTTTCCGAACCAAGAAGATGTTATAGCAGCTGAAATCGATTCATTAGACGAGGATGAGGCAATCAGAAGAAGCGTGTGGAGTGATGTTGACGACGAACTTTACATAGCGAATTTAATTAAAGAAAGAACTACGGATGAAGTGATAAGGGAGAAACGTGATAGTTTTATAAGTGATAGTGATATCAGTGAAAAGGTTGTGAGTAGTGTTAAGGTAGATTACGAGATGTGGGAGTTGGAACCCACGGACTTGACGGAGTGTGACTGTCTAGGACCACCTCCAGAGTTTCTGCTGCCACCACCACCTCGCCCGCCGTTTCTACAAGCGGAATATTACTGCGGAGACGACCCGATACCTGATTTGGAGACTTGCGACACGGAACCAGTAAGTTTTGAATATTTTGACTTTCTTCATATAATAAAATATTTATTTACAGTATATTATAGATACTATAAGTTAAGTAGACATTAAAATGAGTTAAAAAATTGTCTCAAAGACGCTTCTGTACTCTTGAATTCGATAAACAATTATATTATATTGTTGAATAGGAAAATACTTATATGTATTGTTCTAATGAAATGTTTTCTATTGGATTCGGACTCTTATTATTTCTGGGACGATGATTAAATTATTACCCTTGCCTAAGACTGACTTATAATATATAGCTAAACATAAATACGAGAATTTATTGTTTACCACGTGCAAAATAAATATTTAAAATAAGTAACAATATATAAATTATGAAGAAAATAAACAATATGTCATAGTTAAATAAGTTATAAAGAAATTCCTGCTTCCCGACTATTAGCTATAAGGTTCTCTCACAAAGATTTTAAATATAGGAGGTGACTTGTTTGTTTTACGTTTTCCTTCTAGGAATCAAGCCATGACTCAAAATTCTACTTCTAAAATGTAGTTTTTATAACCATTTCTTAAAGATATCGTTTATCAATCCATTAGTAAGTCGAAAGTGACACATTTTTGGCTTCCTTTTAGCCTACTTTTTTAAACATGAAATATTTTTTATGTGCAAGTAATTGTTTGTAGATGATTCAACAAATGTTTTTCTTTAAATAATCGGACTCTATTGAACAGAAGATAGTTCACGCGTTGGTTAAATGTCTTCGTAATTACATTGGTAATATTACAATCGGATAATATTTACTAGCTTAGTAATGTTGTTACACAGACTTGGCCTACTAAATATGACTGTTTATTTTATTTTGCAATTTAATACATTTTTATTAGTAATTATAATCTTGACTAAATGCTTACCAAAAATGAAAAGTTTGAAAAAATATCGCATAATTAAAAAAAAAAAACACAATTTTGTACAATATTTTTTGCAAATTAATTTTGTTCATTAATTTATTCATTATGAAGAAAAGGAAACGTAATTATATTTTTTATTTTACATATCTCAATAATGGTCATATCAGACCGATCAACGAAATTGAATCAATTATCTTGGAAAGCACAAAACTGGATGTACACGACGGCATTCAGTGATATTGAATGATTCAAGCTTATTTTCTGAAGAATTAACATTGCAATCTAGCGTGTCAATGCAGTTAGCTTTCTGGGTACGCATCTCTGGCAGCCATGTTATACATAGTCTTTAATTAGAATAGAATAGAACAAAACATGGTAGAACAGACCATAACTAAACAGAATATACTTTATTGCATAACATTAAGATACAGTTCAAGTATTTTAAGTACAAAAACCAATACGCGGTCTTATCACGAAAAGCAATTTCTTCCAAGGCAGCCTTAGGATGGATTAGAATTAATTAGCATATAGTATTATTTTTAATAGAACTCTATGCTCACCAAATATACAATTTCAAAAATGCACAATTACAATATTGTCATTGTAGAAACAACATTGGGCGGCCTTATCGCTTAACGCAATCTCTTCCAGGGAACCTAACTTAAGGAATAATTTAACCTAATCTGGTGATGCAGATTATTAGATAGATCTTAAACAAACATACTTATATACATGTTTTATAAACTAAATACTTACAAAGATATATATATTAATTAGTCTATAGTATAAGAATTAGGCATAATTATTTTAGAATATAGTATAGTTTTATTGCAGTTAATTTATTAATATATTTCAATGATCAAAATTATGTGTCGGCCACTAAATTACCGGTATATTAAGTTTATCAGATGATCTTAGTGTAACGATGTATGTATATCGCTTGCTCAAAATTCTGAGATAACGCGGGATCTTAGTGAAGCTTAACTTGGATTACAGGTTGTAAAAGTTCTGTCGTTGTGGGGTCGTTTTGTTGCTCTTTTGGGGATTAATGTTGTATATTGTAGAGAGATAGATATATGAATGTTCGCTATATGTGAAGGTGTGTTTGGATTGTATCTAGTAAAGCTGGATAGGCAGACCACATAATGACTGAGATGGAGTCATTTTGCTAGACAACCACTAAATTAATTAATTTGATATTATATTTACTAAAAGTTAATCTAAATTATACCTACATGTATATTTTGTGATTTCACAAGCTTTTTATATTATTGTAGATTTATGGATAAAATTATGTATTTTATGTTAGAAGTATGTAAAGTGGGTGATTTATAATATTTATGTCATAGTGAAGTGAGCTTTTTATGGAAATCAAATTAGTCCCCAACAGCAATGAAACACCAAACTTGAAAATCTATAATATAAAAACCTGTAAAGGGTTCAGTTTGTACAATAAATGCATAAAAAAGAATTACATTTAGTCTGTCTATTGCAACATCACGTGAAAACTACTGAACAGATTTAAAAGAAATTCGACATAAAGCTAGCTTATATTCCGGGTCAACGCTTAGTATAACTTTGATCCCGACAACTCCGGCAACAACGTCGTCTCTGTGATATAGGCGAGTATTGACAAACTCCATTGTTTTCGTTTTATTAAAAAAATACAAACAAAGTTGCAGATAATACCCAATATAATAGGCAATAGTGTAATGACTGCATATAAACATCGAGATAAACCATAGGAGGATGAAAAATACTTTACGATCTATTCTATATACCTAACAAATATACAAAAAATAATTAAAATCTGTTAAGTCGTTTCGGAGAAGTTCGATCGCAAACACCGTGACACGAGATTTTTATATATAGTAGGTTATTTTGTTGAGGTAGTAAAGAAATACTTTTTCATATCTTATATATTAAAATCAATTGCTGTACGTTAGTCTCGCTAAAATTCGAGAACGGCTGGACTGATCTGGCTAATTTTGGTTTTCAATTATTTGTGGAAGTCCAGGGAAGGTTTAAAAGGTGAGTAAATATAAAAAAATATTTAATTATGTTTTTTTAAATTTAAATCGGCAGACAAACACACACACTGTATATCCCCAAATTAAGCAAGTTACGCTTGTGTTATGGGTAATATACAATGGACCACTCTAGGACCGATTCCAGACACCTATACCATAGTAAATAACAGAGAAAATACATTTCCAAAATTTACTATACCAGGAATCGAACCCGGAGCCTCTGCGTTGCAGTGAGGTAAGCCGGCAAAGGCTTAGCCCGCTCAACCACAGAGGCCGTCAAATTGATTCTGAGGCGGTACGAAGTTTGCCAGGTTTAGTTCACAATAAAATGATACCTACATCACTTGAAAAACATCGTAAGAGTTAATTAGACGAATATAAGTGATATGCTGTACTAGATTTAAATTCTTATCTTGGCGTTTCGGATTATGTTAATGGGTAAACATTTGTTCTCCATTTTTATCAAGGTAAATATTTAACGAATACCGCCTTTAATGAAGCCGTTTTAGCCGCATTTACTATATTGTCAGATTATCACGCAATGTTTGTATGGTACGAGTTGAGTCGCAAGTCGTAAGTCACTTTTATAGGGTTTGTATAAGTTCGTTTGTTTGGTTTACATACGAATTTCTGTTTTCAATTTATGCCTAAATCTTAGAGCAACATACTTGACGTATATATTTAGATTTACATGTCATGTCTTTTAAATAATAAATAAGTTAATAAAATAAATAAAACAACTTATTTAATTTATTTAATTAATATTAACTATATTGTTCAATTGCAAAACTAGCAAATAGGCAGAAGACCCGCCTAAGGAAAGTGTTTATCGTCGCTTATAAACGCTTCTTTACTGCATGAGTTCAACAGACAGGGTTGATGGAAAGCGGTTTCCATGGCCTATGGCTATTTCAATACCAAAGGTGCTACAAATGCTTTCTTAAGGGAGACTGGAACCTGGCTACTTACTAATGGCGGAATACAAATCGAGGTTATTATGCCGGCATACTCGAGACCAGGGGTACTAGCCATCCAGTCAGGCAAATAAATACCCTAGCAACTGACTGTGAGTTGTTTTGTCGGCTCTTACCACAGGCCGCCCGGCCGCAGAAAATTGTATTGTTTCTCCGTTCCTGCACGGATAAAACAACATTTTGCAACGGATTTGCAACACCAGGGGCTAATCTAGCATGTTGCCAGCCTTTAAAATGGGATAAAGGGGTTAGGATACAAAGGATAAAAGGGATCCATTAGGTGGAGCGAGAGGTACGCCATCGGAATTTTCGGAGCCGATTTTAACAGTTTCAATGAAGATAATGAATCCGGCATGTCTTTATCACGTCAAAAGTTACTTACACAAATATCTTACGTCTATACAAATAAATTAAATTGAAGTGTCAGTTTATAACGTGTCGCCGCACGATTTACAAGGAAGGTCCACACCGGTCCAGCCGGGCATGAAACAGTACGCTCGCACCAGTGTGTACGCGCATTGTCATTTAATTTACTATGAGAAACACTCTTTGTCTACCGACAACCGCCAAGTTTCAAAAATATAATATGTTACAAAAACAATATTTTGTACGCGCAACTAAATTTTCTTGTAAAATTGTAAAATATTGTAATCGCATTTCTCGAGCAAAAGGTGTCTTCATTGAAGACTTTCTATGCTTCACAATGCCACAATAACAGGTTTTTACTAAATTCTAATGAAAGTACATATAAGTATACGTTACTTAGATCATAAAATCAATTTTTAAAATCTTTGTCTGTCTGTTTGTTCCGGCTAATCTTTGAAACAGCTGGACCGATTTTGACGGGACATTCACTAGTAGATAGCTGATGTTATAAGGGGTAACCGAGGCTACTTTTATTTTAGTACAAAAAAATGAAACGATCACGCTATATATTATTTATGTTGTTACGACCTAGGTGCCGACAAAGACAAATTCACACCTGCAGCCCTGTAGAGACACATTTTATTACCTTTTCAGCATTTGACTTCTTTTGTTTACCGTGTGTTTAAAATATGTGATTAAAAAAACAGCCATTGTGTATTGTAATCTTTTACGGCCTATTGTTGTATTGTGATCACTGTCAGGTGTCTCGGATTTAAAGGTAAATTAAAAGTACAAACTGATTCTAAGAAATTCCGTCCACGCGGTCTGGCAGACATATTGCATCTGTACAGTATAAAGCAATGCCCCAATGGAGAGATCGGAGTAAAGCGATAACCACAAGCGAAGCAAGACTTGTGTACATTCGGTAATCTATTTAGTGACGGACTTTGCGTGTATTTGAATTACGATGTTCTGCATTACGTTTGAACTTATTACGTTCGTTTATGTTTGTACTTGTGTTATACGTGTTTGTATAGTTCTAATAAACTCTATAATAATTCCAACGGCATTTTAATTCGAGTCCTGGAACTCGTAACAATATTATATATTTTTTAAGACTGTAAATAGAATACTGAACTTAGGTTGCGTTACGCTACCTTAAACAGCTAGGTTACATTAAATAAATAAACTATAAGAACTTGACCAACGTCATACCAGCTGAAAACTGACAAAAACTGCAAACATTTTAAAACGTTGACTCACAACACTAAAAATTCTTCAAATTCCAACTAAGCAGTAAAAACCTTTAGGAGACATATTTCCTTTACATTCGTTTGCCCTCATAAAGACTGACAGATTTCTGCGGTCAGACCCGCGTGTGTGCAAATTAAGACGTAAAAGAGTGTCCATAATAACGTGTATATAAAAACCAACACCTCAGTCCATCTTTGTAGGTGTTCTTGATTGGTCGTAATTCTGAGAAAAGCGCGGAGGTCGATGTAAAGGCAGGGACAGACTAGCTTTATTATCTTTTCAAATGAATCGCGGGGACGATTAAACAAAACCGACTTCAAAAGTAGCTAAAAAGCAAAAATTTAATATTTTCGAAAACATTTTGATTGCTTGGCATCGATATCAAGATATTGTTGATAATATTTACTTTTTGATCTTTAGTTACTTTTGAAGTCGGCTTTGTTATTTTTTTCTACTTTTTATTTGCGCTTATATTTGAATAGCTTTAGAAGATATAAATATAAGGTATAAACACGTTGTACGTGCTCATAATATTAGATGGTTGTTCTCCATTTCACTAGGTTCCACTCATTAGATCCTGACTCGGAACTACCTCGAGAGTACGGATACTCTTTGTAATAAATAAAAATTGAAAATCGGTCCACAATTGAATAAGAAATCGCGTAACACACATACAAAAAAAAAATGCAGTCGAATTGACTCGAATCTCCTCCTTTTTTATGTTGTATAAAATGGTGCGGTATTTTAATTGGTATTGTCCATCCATAACTCCCCAAATTACGAATATGAAAATTCCTTTTCAATTAAATACAATTGCGTCGTTATTTATAAAGTACATACGTATCTTATACGAGATAGGTGTATAATATAGATGACGTCGCGTGTTATAGCTAGCCTTATATAAGTAACTAGCGGCCCGCACCGGCTTCGCACGGGTATTTAACAAATTTCGAAATTATTATTTTCTTAAATATAATATATATAGCTTATGTTACCTGAGGATAGGTTAGCATCCCAACAGTTCGGAACGAGATAGGGAGAGAGATGGTAGTGCGCATGCGTCTCGCGGGCGCCGACGTCAGTTGGGAGCCCGGAGGCGCAGGTATGCGCATGACCTCCCTCCCTGAAATACCGCTGCAGGGGCCCTCTAGCATCTAGGGAGCAGAGGAGTCTTCACCCCTGTTGACGAAGTGAGTTTGCCTCTCCCGGGGCATTCTCAAGCACTTGTGCGCTAGGATCGGTGTGGGCGTAACTACGTTCTGTATCTCACGCCTTTCCTGCCATAAGCGCGGGGCACATGGGAGGAGGGTGGTTTTAGTGGGGTATTGATTAGTCGAGTCTCCACACAAGCCGGTTGATTATTGTTTGGATTGCCTCAGTGGAAAGCCTCCATGATCAACAACGGTCTAATCCCTAGCAAAGGACCCGGTATGTGCGAAATGCATTTCCCCCGCCTTAAAAAAAAAAAAAAAAAAAAAAAAAAAAAAAAAAAAAAAAGCATCCCAACAGTGAAAGAATTTTTCAAATCGGTTCAGTAGTTTCGGAGTCTATTCAAAGCAAAGAAACAAACAAATCTTTCCTCTATCTAATATTAGTATAGAATAATTAAGACTGATAGTCAAAACCAGACTTTACCGTACAAGGTGGCGACCAGGTATCACCCTAATCGTACAGTCAATATAGTCTGACTCCACCTTTATAATTCATCGATATTTCTAACGACTTTGCGGTTTATTTTAATAATCTTTATCTGATGTGTTAATAAGGGTACAGATTGGTCATAAACTCGTGTTCTGACAACCCGACGATCGATTTATCATGACTCTATCAGTAAGCTATAAATATGAACATCAAAAATATTATTGCGAATAACTTGGTGGTCTTTAAATTAATAAAGATTATCCTTAAAAGCAGGTTTATAACGTTTTATTGAGAGATGAAACTGGCGCCGTTGCTGCCTTGATTGTAATTAGACCTAAGCCACGTACAGACAGGTCCGATCACGGCGAATGAATTGACTTCGTTGGCACTGTTTAGACGTTTAGTCAAACGGTCGAATGATTTTTAAAACGTCATAGAATGACTTGTGGCACAATCTAATCATTTAAAAGATTTAAGAAGTGTTTGTAGACAAGTTTCTAAGTTATATCACGGCTATAGAGACCCAAAGGCTACTTGATATAAGTAATAATGATTATTTTGCATACTTAATCCCATACTGATACTATCCAAAATTTTGCCATATCAACTTTTTAATGCTATCTATCGTAAAACGTAGAAATAGGTGTAATAGCGCTAATCCTGGTTTAAAAATAACAGAAATATCCACTACAAGGTATTTTAACAATGCATGTAACGATACTGATATTCATACTTTAAAAAATATTTTCGACTCTCCTGTGTAGTTCACTTTTTTGGATAGTGTCAGTGTTGGATAAAGCTTGTGATATACTTATTTAAAAGCAAAACAGTCCAATACATATACTCACACAAAAAACACAATAACACATACAATATAAAATATCATAGTATTAGTAGTCAAACTGAAAATGAATATATTTATTTCAAAATGGAATCTTACAGATTACTTATTAAAAGTTATGAATCTACCACCGATTCCAAAGCAATTTTTTTAGTATTTATTACCTTATCTTAGTAATCCATGAACAACACTGATTCGGTTCTCTTAATAAATGACCAATTCAGTGGGCAGTCAAGTTCAACTATTCCCTTCAGAATGCTGGTACTGCTTCCGTGCAACCTGCTGAATGTCGAAGCTGGCTATACAAATTGTGCAAATTTTAACGAAGGAAGAAAATAATGTTAGTACCTTAAATATTAAAACTAAAATGAAATTCAAATAAACCTGTACCATTCAATAATTCTCTTCAAAAAGCATCGTCTCGTCTTGAAGAATGCAGCTTTTACCTTCGAATAATAAATAAGGGTCTTTAAAATATTCAAGACCGCTTCGATTGTTTAAACGCTGATATTAATTTAGTTTCTGTTGTCGGGGGAGTCCTTCAAAGCCTGTTTGTTTCTTTTATAAGCTGACAGTCATTTCCGTGAACAAGATACAGACTTGAAGAGAGTTTATCTGTTGATACAAATAAATAATACGCTATGTCAGTGATTTCAAAATTAATTGAAAAATTAACAAACTGATATTTATACGATGCGTAATCATAAATTACCGTTTTTAGAATTTTTGTTTGTCTGTCTGAAAGTTAGTTTTATATAAAAGCTAAAGGAAATAAACGAATTTCATTGATAAAGTAAGCTCCATTTTGATATCTTGCATGGTTCAGAAGCTGTTTGAATATAAAATCCAAATATTGCGTAGCTTAGGGATATACAATGTGTGACTTTCTCTGCCGATTCTTTAAAAAAAATAGTCGAAGGCGGGCTCGGCTACTAAATATACATACATATTAAACATTGACGGTATTATTTATAGAGAGTTAGAGTAAATTTGAACGCTTCTTTAAAAACCATAAAAAAGCGTTCAAACTTATTCTAACTCTCTATGAATAAGAACGTGAAAGTTAACTTTTAAAAATTACATACATGTTGAGTTAAGCACTACTTCGGTATGTATAGTAATTAAAGAATCTTTTACAGTGTCGTAGTAATTTGGTCAAAAAAACAGATCCACTATAAAATGTTCATGTCCATTTCTCTACTTGTATGCAATAGATTGCATGGTTCAAAAGATAAAGAGGGACACATCTAGACTTCTTTTTGTAATTTTGGAAGCTTTTTCTCCCCAAATAATTTAAATAAAAAATAATTGAGAAACATACTCACGATTTATCGAAATCTGTCTAAGGATACCATATGAGTACCTATGTAGAAAATCCCTTACATTTATTTTTGGCCATTTCGACCATTGTGTAGCGGCATATAAAATACATCTTCTTGTGAAATTTCATCCATATTAACTCGGTAGTTTCTGAGAAAAATGTATGAGTCTGAGTGACTGTGATACAGAAACAAACAGAAAGATTGCTCAACGGACAATACGATTATATGTTTAAATGCTTTGTAAACATACAGACGAAACCTCAAAAATAAGTAATATCACAGATTTTCCCACCGTAAGAATGTTGTTCTCCAATAAACACATTAATACAAAACACACCCAATTAGTAACCTTGTCTAGAAACGAAATGTAATAATTATTTGCGTTAATTGGATAGACTTTTATCAGAAAAAGGCGTGATAGTTACTTATAAATCTTTTTTCTGTGATTATTTTGTTAATGTTTAAAGAACTGGTATAACCGTACTCAAATAGTTACACAAAATCATAATGACACAATTGATTTAAATCTCTCTTCAGTGATAATTTTTGTATTATCCATCCTTCTACTTCCTATATGTCTTACTTTATTCTCATAATACCAATCTTCTACTATAAAACTTTATTACCACTTGATTGTTATCCTTTCTGGCTGTACCCTGCTAACCTTTTTCCTCTCATATTATAAGATATAGAAGCAACTTTAAAAAAAATTGTGTGTGTGCAGTTCACACGACTTAGAAGTGGAACAAAATGTGACAAGGGCTGGGAGAGATTCTAAATTTCGTGACGCCACGTTTCATATATTATATCGTTATGATATATTTAAGCTTTAAAACACGAAATTTGAACCAAAACACTTCAAAACATTTCCAACTCTATCTGTATGAGCATAGTGTTTAAACTACTAAATATAATGTATTCTATTTCATTCTCTCGCACGCTTAATCCTATAGATTTATGTGTTTATCTCTTTTTAGTGTTGCTTTTCCGTTTCATCGAGTTTCAAATCACAACGATTCTAAAGAAGTTTCACTTCAACAAGTTCTCTAAGTAATCGTTTCTTACCTTACCATTTCTGTTAACACTATACATCCCACATAAACCAAACAGAAAATATTTTTGCGATGACGCGCGAACAGGAAACGGTCATCTCCGATAAGGCCGTTTGGTTTTTTGTACCAAAACAGATAAAAATCTTAACGCATGCTCCCAAATGCATTGAGGCTGGAAAAGGTAAATCGATTTGTCAAAAAACTGGCATTATCTGAACAAGAATCCGTCATCGGTGGCCTTAAGATTTATCGCGGGGTATCTCACGGCATCTCTGGAGTAACAACAATACAAAAACCATAACAATAGAGGGCGACTTTACGTAATTTTCGTGAGTTCCGTAGCGAAAGTTTTGACTTACTCCATTGGTTCAGCGGGCCCAAAGTGGGTCTTGGCCCCCGAAACGAGAACATGCCATTTTTCCCTGTCTTGCGCAGTTTCTTGCCAATTATCGGCTTGAAGCTTAGACAAGTCAGCCTCCACTCTGTCTTTCCTTAGCGATATTTTAGAAAAAAAAATGGAAGCTATATTAAATCACTTTTTGTATATACAAGTATATTTGTAAGGGTTTTAGGAAATTCTGCTATTTTCTAAGTATTGCAACAACTGGTGCTGATATTAGAAGGATCAACGGAATTGAATTAATTTGGTTGAAAGTTACAGAACTGAAAGGACGCAACGCGACGGTATCCAGTGACGACCATTCAAGTTTATTTTTACATGGATCATTTCGGTTGATTCATTCAAATTGAATGACAGAAATGAATAATCTAATATTGGATTTAGTTACGGTCTTTTCATCGAACTCAACTGGACCGTTAGATAAATGTGTCATGAGGTGATAATTTTTCATATTTCATCCATCATACAAATCACAATTGCTAATATACCCATCACAATTTAATGTCGCAAGCAGCTTTTACGGTCTTAAAAGAGCCCTAGTTATAAGGGTCCATCCACAAATTACGTCACACGAATTCCATGATTTTTTTAACCCCTCCCCCATCCTTGTCACAGCTGGTCACATCCGTGAGACTCCTCCCTCCCTAGTGTGACATCACATATTTTGTAATTTTACACCAAGAAATCATTAACTTAAAACAGCAGTTCCGTAATTAGTTTTAAATTCATCTAAATTGTTTTTAATAATTAAAACACTGGTATTAGAGGCAGAGTTGGGAATATTTTGAAATGTGACTTCACGAAATTTAGGACCCCCTCGCACCTCTTGTTGCACAGTGTCACACTATGTCGACCCCTCCCCCCCTTTTTTTCTTAACGTGTGACGTAATTTATGGATGGGCCCTAAGCAAAGAGCCGCCAAAAGGGCTCATTCTTTGCAATTTTATATTACATTTTAATTATCAGAAAATGAATGAATGAATGCGGCCAGCGGTTTGGGCACGTTCCCAAAAGACGGCGATTTGGGACCTACATACTATTTGTAATATTTTTTTACGAAAATGTATTTAATAAATTTTTTAAGGAAAACAAGGTATTAAATACAAATATTACCCGTGTGCAGAAGGTTTGCCGATAGTCTCATGATCTCACGTGTCGATGGTCAGTAGGGTTGACAAAAAAGGTTAAATAAATATTTATTTATTAACTTACAAACATCTCGATCATTACATTTGTCACCAATACGATAGCGTGGTACACATAATACATTATATATACATAAATACATATTCAATCGTCATAACATATAATATAATATGTAGTTCTTGTGAATTCAGTCACAGTATAGATAAAAATGTCAATTTGTTGACCTATCTTGTTCAAATAATTGTTCCAATAATTTTATTATTCAAATTTATTATTGTATGTACTTTACGTATATACAATAATAGTAAGTAGTGTTGTGGTCGTTGAACGAGAGCTATCGTGATTTTTAATAGAAATATCCTGCTTTTTGTGTTATTTCAAATATATAAACTTAATAAACACAACAATGGATATTTATACGTGTGTATCTCTCAATAATGTTCATTCGACAAAAACAGTTTGACATAAAGAATAAAAACCACATTCAAAATTCTATTCTATAAGAAAAATAGGTTTTACACTAATGAGACTGCAACAAGTAGTCATCGGCAAACCTTCTGAGCGCGACTTATAATATATCATGATTATATATATATATATATATATCATATATCATGATCAGAAAATTAACATAATTAGCGTAAGCAAAATAAAACATAACATAATTTATTACTTGAAATAAAAACTTTTATTATTATACATTCCCAAAGAATAAGGGCCTCTTATCTTTAGAATGATTATTTTAAAAACAGTCAAGAAAAATCTATTTGATTGGTTAATAAGCAAAACATTTTTACTGCTCAGTTGCGGAGTACGCGAGCGCCATAAAAACTAGAAATTATTTATAATAATGTAGGGGAACACTTACAAGCCAATAGATGGCGCTGTGCAATAGTTGAGGTCGCAAACGTTTCCTGAAACACAAAGAATACATTTTCAACAATGAGAGATGGGCCCAGACCTGCAAGGAACAACACTAACCTCGCTGGAAGATCTTCCTTTAAGGTGGAGGAGCATTCCATCTTACTCCTCCACCCTAGTCGGGACATCCCTTCAATAATAAAAACTATGATTTTTCATTTTATTACTACACATAAATTTAGTTAATAGCGTGTTTTGTGTAAACTTTAATTAAATTAATGTATTTGAAGACTGATTTAAAAAACACAATAACGAACAAATTTGAATGTGAACAACGGTTTGAAGGAAATAAATTAATGTTGTCATATGGTTACTTTTATTATTATAATTTTAAATTTGATAGCAGCTATACAGAATCAAGGATCTCCAAAAATCAAACGGTAAAGCGTAGTATGGGACATTCAAAACGCGGTCCCCTGCGCGGTTTATCGGGCCGTCCATCTGACGACGGTAGCCGATTTGTCAATGCCCCTCCTCTAATTAATAAAAAGACTTCTTCCTCAGTAAAAAATTGAATAAAACCTTAATTAATTTGGGTCGGCGCGCGTAGTGAACTTTCGTAAATTATGATTATCGGTGCCGCTTTAAAACTTTGCAGTGGCAGCGGGATTCTTTATTCGAGAATTAAAACGAGGATCCGAAAGGTAGCGGAATTCAATTTAATTATCGAATTTATAATTCTCAAGTTCAGCGATACCGCTGATAGAATAGGTGTGAATGATTTATTTGTGCTTCTTTTGAAACCGTCTAAACCGTCTGTCTTTTGTCTCACTCTCTTGTATGTCATAATCGCTTATTTCTGAAACTACTGTTTATACATATATGTATTTAGGTTACATTTTCTAGAAATATGTAATCTATACGTCGCTACACAATACTGCATTGATATCTTGAATTATGAGGTAGGAATTTCTATTAAAAATTATTTCAATAAAGAAACTTGAGTATGTCAGCTCTGATGCACGACTGGAGTTTACTCCTTAAACGTTAATAAAACATGTGCAGGTGCGCGGCAACAGCGGCCAAATGTGGTCGAATAACGAAGGTTATTTATCCTAACATGACTATATTACTTAAATTACTCTAATTAAGAAAAGCGGCCTAACCGATTTGATTTTTTGTTTTGTTTTGTTCGCTCTAATACAGGGATGGTTTAAAAAAAAACATGATGATTTTGAATTACGCTTGTATTATTTCACTGCTCATAAAATTCCCATACCGGGGCATAATGTGAAAATCGATTATTAAGGAGTAAACTCCAACAAATTTATTTTAACATAACCTGTTCAGTAATTTTTGAGATATGGATTATTTTCCATTATATTTTTATAGGATAATGATAAGCCTCTACGGAATGTTTTAATGGGCGTAGTAGGTTTCGCCGATTTTTTTATTCTTCATCTTTGAACTGTATTTACATTGCTTAATTTCTAAATCATCCACACACTTATTACATTGAACAAACCCAACGCTTTAGGCCGTGTCCCCATTAGACGAAGTGTGAGAGTGTGACAACATTAGAGTGGACACATTTTCGCTGGCTGATTCTAAGCGGCGTATCGGTCGCTAATTCAATGTCGAGTTAGTAGCGAACTGTAGCGTATTAACCGCGACGCGCTTACGAACTCTTGGGAGGGAATGTAAACGGTTAGTATATAACGCCACGCAGCGCTCCGGCGTTGTGCGCGAACTGCCCCGCCGACCGCGCGCATCGTTCGCTGCTAATCGGCCGCTCTCTGAATGAGTCGGCAAGCAAATCACTGCACACTGCGTACATTACGCGCTGTATGGACACTCCATTAAACATTAAAAATAATAGGGAGGCAAACTGGAAGCAAACAGTTAGCCGCTTACTATTCGTCTAATGGGGACACGGCCTTAGTTGCATATTTTGCAGCCAACCAGGATTCTTGTTTATTTTGAAATTTCAATACAGCATTATTATGAAGCATATAAATTACATCTTCCTGCCAATTTTCATTGACATACATATACTTTCTAGTTTTTGAGAAAAATGTATGTGACAAAAAGACAAAGAAACAGGCGGAGATGACGAAAATATAAGTTGCCATTTTGGTGCGAAATGAATTTCGCACCAAAATGGCAACGAAACCCTAAAAAGATTTAAACAGCTTTCATATATCGAATGATATCATTGGCAAAACAAAATTAAAGCCCGAAATCAGCTTAATAAAAATACGTGAGCTCTACAAGTTGCGTCTCAAGGACAAGGGAAAAAATAATATAATCTATAAAATAAACTTAGGAAAGTGTATTGTGTTTCATATAAAATACATTACTATCCGAACGTCCGTGTATATATATATATATATATATATATATATATATATATATATATATATATATATATATATATATATATGTGTATATATATATTATATTGTTATAACTCAGGCCCCGACAAAAACAAAATCCACCCGCATATCTATAAAAACATATTTTATTACCTGTCGGCATTTGAAATGATTGTAATTCTTTTATGATTGTCTTCGTTTGTTTACTTATTTATTGGTTATTGTGGAGAACAGCCTATTGTACTCGTTTATGGCCGTTTGCATACATAATGAGCCAGGTGTGCCGATTACGATTTCTAGGAAATTATGTTGACGCTTGCCGGGCGGACATATTTGCATTTGTGCAGTATAAAACGATGGCTTGATGGAGAGAGGAGTGAGTCGAGCGAGAAACACGAGCGAAGCGAGACGTGTGTACTATAATCGGGAATCTAATAAGTGACGGACTTTGCGCGTTTTATTGGGTTACGACTTTCTGCATTACATTTGGACTTGTTATGTTCGGTTATATTTGTATCTGTGTTATACGTGTTTGTATAGTTCTAATAAACTCTATAGTAATTCTAGCGGCATTTTAATTAGAGTCCTGCAACTCGTAGCAATATATACGCGTGTGGCGAATAAAGCCAGCTTTCCTCCGCTGAATCAAAATAAAAATAAACCGAATTTAAAAATAACTAAAAAGCAAAAAATTAATGTTTTTTACATGTTGAAGTCAGTGCGAAGTAAAACAAATTGATTGTTGTTTTTTTTGTTTCACTTGGCACCGACTTAAAGATGTTGTAGAAATATTCGATTCGATTTCAATTAATTTTCTGCTATATCTTCGGAACCCAAAATCCAATATCAATAAAATTTATATGGCACAATTTAGGAGCTTTCCCGAATCTAACGCAAATAATCATCCAAATCGGATCAGAAATAAAAAAGTTATGGCTAAACATAGGTACATAATAAAAATATTTAGAACGCATTAAGAGCCTCCTCCTTTTTTTGAGGTCGTAATAATTCTCAAAGTAGAAAATTATACGATAGCAGAATTAGGCACAATCTAAACGAGAATTTACATGCTAACTAGTAAGTTGTCTAGAAATCAGGCAACGTCAAATTTAAAATAACAAAGATAATTAAACCAAAACAATACGAAGGCTTTTAAAACGAAACAACAGATATTAAAATCAACATTAATGAACAAAAAGTCATTAAGTGTAATTACAACAATTCGCCACATGTGCGTTGCAGAAATGAAAGAAATTAAAATCTCATTAGATTTTAGTGCTGGCACAGACATACTGTTTTTATATTACCTACATTTAATTATTACATGTTTCGTAATTACAGCTAACGTTTAGTAAAATATGTTTTCTTTGTCTTGTTTAGTATGATGATATTAAGGTAGTATAGAAAAGTGTTAATAAATATAGATAGAAAATATTTTATTGTTCATCAAAATAAACTATTACAAAATGAATAATTACAATAATTTAACGGCAAAAGAAAAGCGGCCTTATCACTTGAAGCGATATAATAAACTAGACACGGCACGTTGTCTTCTCCTGAAAAAATAAAAATCTTTAACCCGATTGCACCGCCGCCTACAGGGTCTAATTGTGATTCTAAATCATCCCAGTACCTACTCAATCAAACACAAAAATTTCATTAAAATCCTGAAACCCGATTGCAGCCCCGGGTCCCAACAGTGAATTTAAACTATCCCGGGGCCTAGTTAAACATTTTTTTATCAAAATCTGCATAACGGTTTAGGAGAAGTCCAGTGATATACACATGTACAAAGGAATTGTATAAAGATTAGGTGAGTGTGTGATAGAACATGAAATATCGAGAGCTCCGTAGAAATTACAAAAGTCTACTACGTTCGTCATTTAATTACGAAACCACAAAAAGCGTTAAGGATCGCTTGCATAACGATCGCCTTTAAATAAAAATTAGTTAATCATATTAAACTGCCTAAATACATTTTACACAAAACGTATTGACAGTTCTTTAAACATATTTAGCGGCAAATTTTACGTTGTGCGAGACGCTAATTGTATTTAAGGGTGTTAAATGCGTTTTGTGTTTCTTAAATAAATTTAAGCCACCCATTTATGCAAGCGGCCCCAAATCGTAAATATATCTTAAACACCACATAACAAATATTAATTACATCTATTTTTGTTGAAAGTATTTTAAAATTAGAAGTCGTAGTGGACTTCTAATTTCAAAATTTCCCACTTAATAGTTTATGACTTTATAATTTACGACTTTGGAAGTTTATATCTCCTCACCTATTTTTTTTTTAATGATTAATAACATCATCCTGATTTTGTAAGACCTGGCTATCGACATCCCACACGACTACCTATATTAGAATTTTCAACTCTCAGTTATATACATGTGTATCTGCCACGGCTAATATTTACTTTTTTCCCAGTATTTCTACGCCATTATTTAGCGCCATAAAGGCTATATTATATTACACTTACTTTTTCTGAAAATTTTCTTTATTTAGACCTAGTAGTTCCTGAAAAAAAATGACTGTAACAAAGACAGACAAGTAGACGGATGGGCAGATAAATAATCCCTTTATAAACACGTGCTTTATTACCTTTGGTATTTTAATTATCTGTAATTATTTTAATGATGACTTAATTGTTCAATATCACTTGCTTGCGTTAATTTTCTAACTATTAAAATGTAATCGTCTATTGCCAATCGCTAATACCTTTCGGTCTTGTTCATATTGAGTTAGAGTAAGTTTGTAAGCCTCTTTGAAAACCTCAAAGAAGCCTAAAAACGTACTCTAACTCCATATGAATAAGACCATTTGAATTTATGACCGGCCTACGATTAAAATATCTTAATCCGTTTTTATTGTTCAAATTTCGCTGCAAGTTCTATGAGGCAATGTTGTTTTGATATATGCATACAAGTTTGAGAATTGCAATGAATAGTCTAGTCTGGGCGTGTTAAAAAAAAAATTAAAAAACTTAACTCCGTAAAATGTGAAATTAAAATCTAAAAAGCTTTTATGCTATAACATACTCGTAAGGGGTAATAACTTGGCGAATATAATTTCACTAATGCCAGTCTCTTTGTGGCTTACGTGCTGGATTTAATTAGAATTATGACTTTAGTTGATTAGTAGAAATGAGTGCTTTTTAGTCGATTTGCTAAAGTAACTTTAGCATTCAAAGGCGAGATGAAATGGATTGTGAATTGTTTAGTACCTATTTAGATATTTACTTATACGTGTTTTGGATTTGTATGTCTTTATACTAATTGACTTTTGAGTAGTTTTGGAATGATTAGATTAGTATATTCTTAAGCTTTCGCGACTAGTACACATAATGAAAACTACCACTTTTCAATAGCCTTAATCAAGAGACATAATTTCAACACTTGAACTCTTTGTCGCCCGTGATCACGGTTACGGAAAAGTGGACGAAACATCGAAATAATACTAATAGTATAAAGAGGAAAGATCTGTATTTTTGTAAAGAATAAACTCAAAATCTACTTGACCGATTTCAAAAGTTTTTAACCGTGAGAATACTTTTTTTTTTGAGGCGGGGGAAATGCTTTTCGCACACTACTGGGTACTCTGCTAGGGATTAGACCAAAGCGATGAGAGCTGAAGCCACTGAAGATAGCACAGCCACCAGAGTCAATCGCCGGCATGTGTGGCAACTCGGCAAGATACCTACCTCCCTCTATGTGGAGAGGTCACCCAAGGCAATACTCCTCCTACTCCTCCCATGTGCCCCGTGCTTATGGCAGGAAGAGCGTGAGACTTAGAACGTAGTTACACCCACGCTGATCCTAGCGCATCAGTGCTTGAGAATGCCCCGGGAAGCAGTGCAGACTCACTTCGTCAACAGGGGGATGACTCCTCCGCTCCCTAGATGCTGGAGGGACCCTGCAGCGGTATTGCGGGAGGAGATCTTGCGCATATCTGCGTCTCCGAGACCCCGACTGACGTCGGTAGCCGCGAGACACATGCGCACCTTTCTACCTTTCTCGTTCCGCGGCCTCCTTATGAGACATTACTATCTCGCAGAAATTGGCCGCACCGACCATTAGAATACTACATTATCTCTGAGGAACATAGGCTATAGTTATTACTAGAAAAAATGGGGGATCCCTACTAAAACTTCAGTAATGTAACCCGCAGTGTAAAAAATACCATAAAATACCTTTCGTCGCATATGCTGTGGAAACTATTGATGATAGAACAAAACAATGTTTTACAATATTAAAGAACATTATACTATTGCAGTTTTGTCACTAGAACTACTTTTTTACATTTTAAAAGCTGATAGAAATGCCGACCAAAATCAAACCATGTTATTCATACCTTTGTATTAATCTTTATCGAAATAAATCATTTCGTATTCAAGACTGTCTCATTATTCGTAGATTACTTTTTTGATTATTCAAATCGGACATTTCATTCAAAAGATATTACGAATTTAAAAATGTCGATCTAAACAAAATACTTGGCGCTGGAATCGGGTTTTGATGAAATGTTATGTGTGTTTGAATGGGTCCCGGGATGGTTTAGATTCACAATTAGACCCGGTAGGTGGCGCTGGAATCGGGTTCTAGTATTACATAAAATAGAAAACGAGGTACATATCGAAATATCTACAGTAGAGGGTTCTGTAGGAATGAAAATCGTTTCCCGTTTTCGTCATGTGTCTTTGATCGTTGAGTCAGACTCGCACTTGATGGTTCCGTCATAAAAATAATATAGTTTTTCTTTTACATTTAAAATAGGTTAAGTTCAATATATATTTGGGTTGATTTAAGAAAAATAAATTCGTGGTATATGACGTCATGGGTTGAATGAATGAATCAGAAATAACCTATTAAAAGTCCTATTTCGGTTTAATCTATACAGTGTATCTGTATAGATTAAAGATTTCTAAAATTGAAGTGTCTGTTTGTAATGTCAAAGTAAAAATGTGAAAAAAACACGGGGATAATTCGGACCAGGAGATTCCGAATTTTTTTAGATTTTTTGTCTGCCTGTCTGTCTGGTTGTTCTGGCTAATCTCTAAAACGGCTGAACCGATTTTGACGGGATTTTCACTTACAGATAGCTGATTTTATATGGAGTAACTGAGGCAACATTTTTTAGGCTTCCATCAAAAAAAGCTCCACACGGACGAAGTCGCGAGCACAGATAGTTTTCAATCATTAAGAGTCCGCTCCTATATCACCCGTCAATAAATGCGTCAGTAAGGTACTAGAGGTTTTAACCCTATATTCATAATATCAATTTTTAAATCTGATAGAATCGATAGGTGACAAGATAATTTTGTTCTTCGGAGCTAGAGCCAAAGTATGGAAGAGAAAAAGTGGAATATTCTAAAAAAAATCGAAGTAAGGCCTATTAAAATACTTTTAACGATAACTGTTTTGAAAAATATCCATTCAGTAGTTTTTGAATTATATTCTCGATTAATTACGTTTATTTAGTTTCGTAGCCAAATAACGATAACAATCGATGATTGTCATCACCACGGAGCTCTTATCGCGGACAGACACGCTCTTCCCTAATTTATTATTTTGCCTAAATTCCATTAATTACTTTATTTACATGAAAATATACATCAATCATAAACTAGTACAATCAAGAAAACTTATACTGGTATTAACTTTTACAAACTGTAATAACTTAAGTTATCCGTGAAGGAACGGATATAGAATACAATTTCTTCCGGTTAAGCCGGCCTGTCATAGGAGGCGACAAAGCAACCCACAACTAGGTGGTAGAGTATTTACCCGTCTAGAGTCACCGCCATAACAACCTTGTGTTGTGTTCGCATTAGAGGCCAGGTTTCAGTCCCCCTTTAGAGAGCGGCAGCAAATTGGTAGCACCTCTGTTGTTACAAATGTTCATAGCTTTCCATTAGGTGGGTCGCCTGCCTCTCTGCTGAACTCGTGCAATAAAAAAAAGACTATAAGTAGAATACTGAGCCTCGGTCATCGAAACTCAGAAGGCTGGTTACGTCACCTCGCTTGGTCGCCATACTGATCCGTTGTCCGAGGTAAGAGTCAGCCCTCTCACCCGAAAAGATGATTGGGCGTTGTGAGAGCTCTTTGCTGAGGCTGATGGCCTCAGGAACCCACGGTCGATGACTTTATTCGTTTTGAAGGTTTTTGAAGCATACGGCAGCGGTAGGCAGGCTCCTCCTCTCTCACTCTAACCCACGCGCTATATACACAAAATTTAAGTAACAACCTAAGCTTTTATCACGTTAAACAATTTCAATATTAAATAGTTCAACTTAGATTAATTTAAGTTATCACGTCTGTCGGGCGTCCCGAGACGTACACATTTTTTTTTAACTTTTAACTTTTTCTTATTTTTTATTGCAGAAGATAGACGCGTACAACCACAGCGGGCCTTCTCTCCAGACTTCTGCTGTGATCGCCCTCTGCTCGTGTGTGCTTGTCGTCGGGATTCTGATCGGCGCCATACTGGTTTGGAAGTGAGTCTCAATTCTATATAACAGTGGACAAACATCTGACATCAAGTATACATAACATACTTACATATTACACAACTTAACTAAAATTAGAAATATTTAGGTACCTACTCGTTTTGGGATCATCATAAACCTAATTATGACTCAATTTCTACATGTTATCTATTTAATTTTGAAGAATTGCTTGCTATATCTTAGGAATCTAGGGTCCAATACCAATTAATCGTATACCACCTTGAAGCTATACTGAATCTAATGCAAAAAGAATGCGCAAAATTATTTCAGAAATCAAAAATTATAAACATCACTCACAACAATTTCTATTGATTTGAAGAATTTCCTGCTATATCTTCGGCATCCAAGGTCCAATAGCGATGAAATTTATACGGTTAAAAATATGGTCAAAGGTGTGGCTAAACATATATGAAACACTAGCTTGTCCGCGGCTTCGCTCGCGTTAATGTTATCCCACAGGAACCGTACATTTTTCCGTGATAAAAATATGTACTATTCTAGAGTATAATTCGTCTTTGTGCGAAGTTTCATCCAAATCCGTTTAGCCGTTCTAGCATCATTGAGTTACAAACATCCATTCAAACTTTCGCATTTATAATAATATTATAGATATAGTATAGTATTATTTAGTATTTATAATAATTTGTATTATAGATATATTTACGCGACGGTTTGAGAAGAGCCTCCTATTTTAGTAGTTGATTAAAAAAATATTACATACTGACATATATATAACTCGTACACTACATCTTCTGTGACAGCGACAATACGTCTTTCATACCGCTTTGACAGTTTAATCGTCGCTAAAACCGTCGTCACACGTGACGAGTGGGGGCAATCGTTTGAGAAAGTTGATTAGAAGCGACATCTAGTCAGAATCCAGTCCTAGTTTTCAAAGACTATAAGTGAGAAGACTTAGCGATTTTTGTATGTATGAAAGTTTAGAGTCTCTAGAGTATCCAAGCCAAGCAAGCTAGCCAAACCAAATGAGTACTTTTGATAAACTTACAGAACGTCGCAGCCTCATAGATTTTATACGAGCATACCTACTTATGACGTCATAACTTGACGTCATGACGTCAACATTCCCGATTGAATATTTTGAAGTCAGTCAGCTCCAGCTTGATCCAGCTACTAACTTGCGAAGCTGACTGACTTCCAAATATTCAAACGGGAATGTTGAAGTCATGACGTCATAATTAGGTATGCTCGTATAAAATCTATATGAGACGTTCTGTAAGTTTATAAAAAGTACTAGTACTAAGCTGGAGGATTGATGGATTACAAATGTAAAGGTAGACCAAAAAAGAGATGGATAGATTATGTGAAGGATGGTATGATGATTTGTGGTGTGACAGAGGACGTATATCGGAACAGAGGATTATGGTACGAAAAGACATATTGTGCCGACTCTAAATAATTGGGAGAAGGTGTAAGAATAGAGAGATCTTACAACTAAGTAACTCTCACGAATATCCATCCTCATTTCTTATTCTATCCATATAAGAAACACCCAACATAGTTCACTCCATAGCAAGCCACGAAGGTATATAAATATATTACTTTTCAAACAATAAAGCGTTAAAAAAAGATAAATGATTATAGTAGTGAAATAGCGTAGGATAATGATGCATTGGGCGTTTTTCTTCATTCAACTTTCACAGCGTGCCTTCTATTCAGTATCTGTCTACCCCCTTTGGGGATAATTTGTTCAGATAAATGATTGTTACATTTATTTAATAAAACTACGTTTTAACGGTTTTAAGCGCGGTAATTTATTTGATTTATTACATTTATTGTTGATGTTTATTGACAATATTTGTTCATGATGTGTCAATATTCTTGTGGGTGTAACTGTTGAGATATTCTAGTGAACGTATTGTTTTAATTCTGAAAGAAGACACTGGAACAGAAGGAATGACATCGTGATTCCTGGCATGTTAAATTTCCTAAACGAACTTTCCGCTATTTACTATGGGGTCGCAGAGTGGTCCGTTGTATATTACACACAAGCGTAACTTGGAAATATACAACAAGTTTGTATGCCGCTTACTTAAAAAAAATGCTGTCGGCCTGTAAGTGCACTGAATCTGGTCAGTGTAGACAAAACACAATGCAAGATTATTACGACGGCAGCATATTTTAAAACAGGGGGCCTAAACCGGCTGCTTTCGCAGATTTGTATTATGAATATAACAAGTATCAAATTAAAATGAATTTAATATTATTTCTTACACCTACTAGTATATTGAGACATGTGTCAAATCCAGTGATGACCGGTTCCTATATCATATTATTGATTACCATCGGTTGAATTTTGACATTACTTTTACTTACATGGAGGTTATGTGAAATTTTAACCGATAGTAAGGCAAATGAAATGATCGGTAATTGGCCATAAGCGATCCTCCAAAAGCGACTACTTTAGGCCCCCAGAGATGCATTCTTAAACGTCGTCCGACGACGCACCGATCACCCTGCGAAATAGGTGGGCGAAAGTCGTCCTGACGTTTCATCTGACAGTTGACATTTGTCTTTGAGCACATCTGTAGGTTACATTACAATCATTAATGTCAGTGCACGGTACATGACTGTTAAATTTATTTATTTATATTAATTCAATAACAAAAATATTTTGTGCCTGAATATAAATACGTAGTACATAAATCTCTAATAATTATTCTAAAAAGTCCATAATTACCATTATAAGAAATATCAAATTCACAATAAATATTTTATAAAACATTAAGTCAATTAGAAGGCATTTTTATATAATCATTTCAATTATGATTTCAATCACGTACATACATTTAAGAACCAAAATAATCTTCAACTGAATAATATGCTTGTTTGAGAAGGAACGCTTAAAAGATTGCTTTTTGTATATATTCAACTTAGGTCAATAGATAGTTTGTTAAAAATTTCAACAGCCTGATATGTGAAACTGTGCTTATTTCAAAACAAAATTGTATGTCAATACAAAGAATGGGTAGAGAGTCGTTCTTAAACGTCAGATGACGGACGTCGCTTGCCATGGGGTAATCATCCGTCGTCGGCGACGTTTAAGAACGTACCCCAGGAGTGGTATTCTTTTCTTACGTACATACATACAAAATTTGTTACTGAAAACCCCTCTGTATACATACAACTAGCTTTTATGGCAAATCCTTCGCAGTCCAAGCAATTCGCCTTTGAAACGCGCTTCTTGTTAATATCAAGCTAGCCAAGTCACTGCCTATTTTTAATAGACTTGTGAAGGATAGCTCAATTAAGCAGCAGTTATTGTCAGCCTTTTCTAGTTTTATATTTATTTATGTAAGTGTATTTTATATATTTATAAGATACTGATTCGGCAGTGAGAATAATGCAACATACCTCTGTTCTTATCAAACTTTTGGTCCATCCGAAGGTTGTCTGGAAGAAATCGCTAAAAGCGATAAGACCGCCTATTGTATTGTAAAATTTTGTTTCTGTTAATTGTATGCTTTACTTTTAAAACACAATAAAGCATATTTATTCATTCATTCATTCATATTACCACGCCTGTTTCACATAGGGTTAGGCAGATACGATGGATTTTCACTTGCTGTGATCTTGACATACATCTTTTGCTTCATCTACCTTCATTAATCTCTTCATATGTACACGTTTATTATAGGTGCTTTTTACTTTTATTATTTTCTTTACCTTAGAAAAGTCCCTAGAATTACCTCTCCTAACATATACCACACATTTAAAATAATTAGAGACGTCACAATATCCCCCCGTCGTTTCCGCCGTCCACACGCTACGGACAGTTTGACGTTTGTCAGACTTAGAAACCTGAATATAACATGCGGCATGATAAGTAGCTGTCTGCGACGGAATAATGTGTTAATTAGATGTTAAAGCGATTAACGTATTGATACGATGAATTGATTACCGGGACTGTGTTTGAGCGTGTCTTGTGTGCGGGATTAATTTGGCATTTTTTTTCTTCTGGTGCACAGCATATTTTGTTGGAATCTCCAACAAAAAGTTTTTATATACGATATTTGTTACGGCATGCTACTGGCCATGAAATTTTAATGTTTGAATTTAGAACATAAATGTTCTTTTGTTTTGTTATACGTTAATTTTTTCGCCCCAATATAACAGATCGACTAATTCGGACGTGCCGTTTTAGTAGTTAATATATTTAAATATTACTGTCTATTAAAATAATAATAATGATTTAAAGAAGTGTTTTAAATAATTATTTCGCGAGTTTTCGCTTATAAATATTTATAAAGAGTGGCGTGCCACTGTCGTGCCATTAGAATTAACAGAATCCCGAAATCAGGCAAAACTACAATTGAGACATCCGGCGATTTTGACGAAATAGTAATACCAGAATTTGGCCCCAGAGGTGGTAACCATTCAGCCGGGAAATAGCAATAATTGGCTGTAGGTTGTTTTATCGTCCTTTATGACAGTCCTTTGGTCACAGGAATTATATTTTTTCTTTATAGGCTGGGAAATTGAATCTTACCTGTTTTAAACATCGTTGCAAATGTTCATAACTGATGGTAAGCAACTGGCAATAAAGGGTAACTACCCTGCCTGCTGTAGTTATCCGTTACTGCACGGAAAATTCTGCTGTATATCAATTCAGAATTTTGTAAATATGAGGAATATGTTGCCATTTTTTTTTAATCGGAATACTAACACACTCATTGTACATCCCCAATCCCATCCCTAATATACTCTGGAGCAGATCCCAGACACCCAGACCATAGTAAACAACGGAAAGTTCCTTTCTGAAATTTACCATAGCAGGAATCGAACCCGGAGCCTTAGGTTCCAGCGATTTCGGCCGGCTAAGATTTAGCTTGCTCAACCACAGAAGCCCTCATTTTCATCATTTGACTACTAACATGCTACAACTATGTGTATGCTTCTAAAAATGTATATATATTTTATATGCATGACATAAATGTAAAATAGTAATGGTGTCTAAATTTAAAACAATTGTAACTTAGACACGATAAAAAGCAATAAATAAAAAGGCTGGCTATCTAAAAACAATTTAAACCCTATTTACCACTAAATTACATTACCGACATAGAATCGAAAACAAAACAAATTTTATAACAAGTGGGAAAACAATAATAAACGTCCCACTTTCACAATTGACGGGTTAAATGATCACTACCTCTTTCACTTACTACATACGAAAAAGAGAGACGGGAGATATTGGTGCGCCCACGCATACTGTTAGAAACACGCGATGTCAAGACATAGTAACGATTCTACAGAACAGAAACAACCGGAAAACCGTGTCCGGGGCTGTCCGGACAGATGACTGTGGTGTTATAAGAACCAATGTCCTACATTGAAGCTATTTTATGTAGCTATAAACTGTCGCTAAATGCTTTAGATCAGGTATTATGCGTCGACCGAAGGACTAAGTCGATAAAAAGCATCTGAATATAGTTTTCTCTAATGTGACTTAAAAATGTCTCGTGAAGCGGCTCCTGGGCGTTTAAAATGCAGTATAATTATTAAGACTGATGGATTGACAATTATGAACGACAAAGATCAATCAAAATAGATCAAATTGTAGACACTGGAAGCAACCAATAATATCTTTCAGGTAGAATAATTAAATATTATTACAACTTAAGTTCCGACAAAAATAAAATCCACCTGCATATCTATAAAAACATGTTTTATTACCTGTCTGCATTTTAACTAATAGTAATTCTTTTATGGTTGTCCTCTTTTGTTTACTTATTTATTGGTTATTGTGGAGAACAGCCTATTGTACTCGTTTATGGCCGTTTGCAGGCATAATTAGCCAGGTGAGTGGATTACGATTTCTAAGAAATTGCGTCGACTCTTAAAGGGCAGACATATTTGAATTTGTTTAGTATAAAACGATGACCTGATGGAGAGGGGAGTCAGTCGAGCGAGAACCACCAGTGAAGCGCGACGTGTGTACTACAATCGGGAATCTAATAAGTGACGGACTTTGCGTGTTTTATCGAATTACGACCTTCTGCATTACATTTGGACTTGTTGTGTTCGGTTATATTTGTACCTGTGTTATACGTGTTTGTGTAGTTCTAATAAACTCTATAGTAATTCTAACGGCATTTTAATTCAAGTCTCGCGACTCATAAGAACATAATAAACAGGGCGGTGTTATAATGTGAACTCCACGGTTTCATAAATCATATTTGTAGTTTTTCTCATGATGTTTTTTTTAACCATTTGCGTTTCAATTATCTAACAATATTCATATTGGACTACAAAAAGTGTTTTAACAGTATATATCAGTTACAATTTTAATCCACGTTGTTGGAATTAGAAGCTGGTTCAATTAGTCATTAAGCTATAATTCCCCACAAAATTCTTAAATGGTGATTCTAATCTACGCATAAGTGTTTTGAATCTTTTTGGAAGAATGAGATCAGCAGACAGGCAGACGGCCCACCTGATGGAAAATGGTTACCATCGCCTATGGACATTTGTAACACCAAAGGTGCTACCAATGTGTTGCCGCTCTCAAGTGGAGATTAGAACTTGGCCAGTAATGCCGGAATACAACTAAAGATAGTTACGGTGGCATACTCCAAACCAGGGGTGGTAGCCATCCAGGCGGGCAAATACCCTACCACCTGGCTGTGAGTTGTTTTATCGCCTCTTACGACAGACCGCTGGGCTGCAGAAACATGTATTCTTTCTCCGTTCCGACATGGGTAGAAACGGATAGAAGACGAAAAGAAGTGAGATTTTGAATATTTGTCGAAGCATAAGGTATTCTCTCATTCAAGTAAATGAGAATAATAATAATATTATCGACATGTCGATGAATTCATCACATGGGCTACGCTCAATGCGCAAAATGATCTCTATTATTCCGCTGACTACTCAAGATCCATGCTAGGATCTCTACCAACGAAAGCTTGCTTCTTTTATCTTTGACTATTATTTTTCATAATCAAAACTTTGTACATAATTGATTATTTCCTTTTGAATTAATTAATTGATAACAAACAAGTGGGTGGTAAATTCGCCTGAATCACTAATCAAAGGCCGATGGTCGTAGTTATTCAAGCGGAGCTGTAGGTCACGCCTATCGGTTTCGAAGTTCTAAGAATTAGTTTGATAGTTGTTTTTTTACCGACTACAAAAAGGAAGAGGTTCTCAATTTGTCTGTATGTTTTTTTATATGTTTGTTACTTGATTTCTCCGTCAATTGTGGACCGATATTCGAAATTTTTCTTTTAATCGATAGCTTATACTCCCGAATTGGTCCTATCGTCATTATGTCAGGATCTTATGAGTGGATTTCAAGGAATTAGAGAAACTTACGAAAATAGTTAGCTAACATCTTCGTAACACGATATCTCCGTCAATTGTAAACCAAATTTTTGTAAATTGTATCCTTTACTTGTAGATATACTCCCGAGATAGTCCCATGGTCACCAAGTCAACAAGTCAGGAGCTGACGAGTGGATCGGATCCCAGGGCTATCGAGCATAACCCTTATTAAAGAACACAGAGCGCCTAAATTCTTGGAGAAAATTTTGTATACGCGTGTACCTATTACATTTTTTACAAGCGCTTAATTCTTTCTATGCGTGTTACACGATTTCTTCTTCAATTGTGGATCGATTTTGATTTTTTTCTTTATTCGTAAGTACACTCACAAGACGGTTATATGGTTACCAAGTTAGGAACCTGATGAGTGGATCCCAGAAATCGAGAGTAACCCTTATTAGAAAACGCCGAGAGCCTATATTTTTCCAAAAAAAGCTTGTATACGCGTAGTAGTACGTTTATATTGCACATTCTACAGGCGCTTAATTTTTTCGTAGGCTTGTTATGCGATTTCTCCGTCAATTGTGAACCGATTTTCAAATTGTTCTTTTTAACTCCCGAGATGTTCCCATAACCACCATGTCAGGATCTGATTTGTGTATCACAAGGAAACCAAGAGCAACCCTTGTTGAAGAGGTACTTAATATATTATTTCTAAATCTATTGAAGCATTTGCGGAACTAAAAGTATAAAATATTTATTATTAACAAAAACAAAACCGACATCACACTCAAAACCAAAAAATAAATATTTAAGTGACTTCTTTCTTTCTTTTTATTGCTCACCAAAAGAACAAACACAACACATGAGTTATAATATTTTTAGCCAAAATAATAGTCGGCCTTATCGTTAACAGCGATCTTTATCTGTTTATCTATATAACTGTATTTGATCCTTAGAAGACAAAGGCTCTTTTATAAGATAGACGAGTAAAATTATTTGTTATGACCTTTCCCAACAAGGTTTACCTGATCTATCATGTTCGATATTCAAGTCATAACAGTTTTATAGCATCCCGAAACCAATCCATCGCTTCGCTCCGCTACGTAAGACAACAGCAAGTTATTTTAGAACAATATGGTTGCGTACCGATCGTGTTTATTGTTCATAAATCATACGAAATGTCAATATTATATGGTTAAATCGGGTACCCGCTGTTCAGCGGTTTCCGGATAATCTCACAGTTATGATAACATTTGCCTCAAGTTGTCTTATTGTAACTTTGACTTACGGTATACTATTAATAATAGATTTATTAGGGTAACGCAAAGGGGTGGGGGATAAATCAAGCTGATTGGCTGCTCTGGAGCATTTTGACGGCTTGCTTATAAATTAGATATTGTGAGGAATCTTTATTTACTAGAACTTTATAATAGACAGAAAAATCATTAACATTTTATTTGATTTTGTCAACAAGTCTACGTTTAGTTCTTTGTAGCATTTCTTATTCCAAATACAGGTGTTACAGTTGTTAAGTAGCGTAGTTGTTCTTGTCATGTTTCTTTTTAAAGTTAATAATTAATTTTGTTATGTACCCTCTTATTTCTAAACGACACCATCGGCCATTTCCCTAATTGAATAATAATGTTATATTTTTATTTATTCTGTGATTAGCACCTGTTATGTGTATAGAGTAGATGACTATAATTTACCATAATTTTATATAACAATATTTATTATGTGATGTGATAATTGTGTAGATTATAATTCAAAATCTCTTATTTGGGTATGGACGGTATTCATTAAATTTTATTTTCATGTTGGCAGATGCGATAGATTTATACTGTGTTCGGTTTATTTTATTACATGTAAAACTTTAAGTATAATATTTTATATAAAATATTGTCTAAAATTTCCAAACAATAATGTATTAAATTCTTTTCATTTAAAACCCTTTAATTAAAATAGTTTATCAATGACTTCAATCCGCTATCGGTTGTGCCAATTTGCTAAGCTTCTTAGACTGTAAAATTGTTGGAGGGATGGCGAGGGGTTCTAAAAATGCTTGTAGAGTGTAAAGTCTTAATGTATTAAATGAGTTAAAACCGTGAGGTTTTCTGATTATAAATATGTGACCAGTTGCTGTTCTTTTATTACCATATACTCTTCTGAGTTGTTGCCAGTATTCGCACAGGATGTTTGAATTCTAACTTGAGAGGATATGCCGTTTAAATAGAATGAATTCTTAGAATAGAATAGGACAGAATATTACAGAATATTGTATATTGCACACAAGAAAGCAGTCTTACACAACAGAATTAACAATATTTCAAGTAGTACAGATTTCTTTAGGACAACCTTCTTAAAATTATTTTTCATATATAATAGCGGTTCGGTATTGAGTGCATCTTATTGTGTACTAGCTGTTACCAGCGACTTCATCCGCGTGGAATTTAATTTACCTTCCGGTGCGCGTGAAACTTTCTTTTTTTTTCTAACATAAAAGGAGCCAAGTTATTCCTTATAACATCAACTATCTGCCATTGAAACTCCCGTCAAAATCAATTAGGCATTTCAGAAATTAGCTGTGACAAAGAGACAGAAGACAAGAATTTTAAAAATTGATATTTTGATATAAGTAACGTGTATGCTTTCATATGAATTTAGTAAAAAGCTGTTATTTTGACATTACAAACAGACACTTCAATTTTATTTATTTTTATAGATTTTATCAATTTCTTACATTTACCACATGTTGTTGTTGAAGTTGAAGAAAGAAACAAAGAAAGTAAAACTTTATTTGAAGAAATAGCGACGTAATTACATTTTTATACATTATTATACACAGTACGCCGCATTTTCAGCAAACAAGGTTTGCACTCAGCATATTGCTGTGCCGGAATTATATCCGACACAACACTGATTTTAGTGCAAATGTTCCTTTTGGCGTAAGACCAAAACGACCCAATTTTGTTAATTAAATATCAAATAAATAAATAATTTAATAAAAACATAGTTATAAAAGGTCTAATTGGTTTTTGCCGGTTGGGCGTAATTTTATTTTTTTAATTTATATCATACACTTATTTGGTTGTAATTTTTAAAAAATAATAAAACTAATTTACTTATTTAATTAAGCCAACAAATAAATAAATTTAATAAAACAAAATAAATAAAATAAATAAAATAAATACTCGTGTAACAACTTGTATCGAATCATTTATTCGAATACAATGAAGGAAACCATTCTTAGGACTCCTGCACATCTAGATGATGTATGAAACCTGCTAACCTATTTGTGACAAGCGTAATGAGTATACTTTTCGTTCTATTAGCATGCTCTTTATGGGTTGCTATTTTAATTAAAGCACAAATTAATGTTTTTGAACCTACAAGGAAAGTCCATAGTATTTTATGTATAGCAGACTTCACATACCTCGGTTGTAACAACCCTTTGGTTATGGTGACGCAATACTTGAATCCCTTGAATTTAAAGTATATTTTAGAGAAAAATCATTTGACTATAGAGTTATCGGCTGTAACGTCGATTATAGGTAAAGTGACTAGTTTTAATGAACGATTTGTAACTAGTTCCTAGTTATCCCTTGCTGATATTGTGACTGAGTCAACAAACAAATACACAAAAGTTCATTCGTAGAATCATAAAGTATTCTTAATTATAAAGTAAGGTAAAAAAAAAAAACTAAGTCTGGCACTAAATATTGTTTTCTTTCAACCTATGTCGATATAACGACGGAATACCTAATAAATAAATAAATATATCGGCAGACAAATACACACACTGTGTATCCCCAAATTAAGCAAGTTACGCTTGTGTTATGGGTAATATACAACGGACCACTCTGTGGCCGATCTCAGACACCCAGACCATAGTAAATAACGGAGAAAATACGTTTCCGAAATTTACTATACCAGGAATCGAACCCGGAGCCTCTGCTTTGCAGTGAGGTAAGCCGGAAAAGGCTTAGCCCGCTCAACCACAGAGGCCGTCAGTGGTCCCTTCATCATCGATGTAACCGAAATCCACTGTAATTTAATTACAACCACTATGAGCTCTTTAACAAAGGCTTAAAATTAAAAAATAAAAGCTGTTCATTGCCTTCATACATTTTTTGTATACAATCCACACCTCATCTACTCGATGCGTGACTAATTATGCCAAATTTATACCTTCTGTTTCCCGGCGGCTGGCGATTGGCCAATTCAAAATTGGCGGACCAATCAACGCGGGGGGCGTGGTCGACTCCTGCGCAAGCAACTAGAGCGTTGAAATAATGAGAACTGAATATTAATAACTTGCCTTTTGTTTTAACGACCCCTTCGCCATCTGCCCTTAAATTCCTTTTGTTAAAAACTACGAAGTCTATTTCATTCTTTGCCTATAAAAATTCTTTTGAATATTCGGGTAGAATAAATATTTTAATAGAATAAAAAATATCAGACAGGAATGTCGAGCTTCAAAATTTAAATAAAAGGACCAACTAAATTTTTAATAAAAGCGTTTCATTATAGTATAAACACTGTTTCAATGTCGAAAACAGATATTTTAACATCTCAAAAAGCTTTTATTGAACAATGTATTTAAAAATTAAACATATATTTCAATAAAAAATTTGCTTAAGTTTTTTTCTGTACACAAAACCAACCGCATTCGCTGACTTTTAATAGCATTTCAAAATTCATTCCTTTCTTCGAATTTTAAAATCCAAACCAGCCAGTATTTCTCTAGCTTTATAATTGGATATGAAAAGTTTTATTCCTTATTTAAACCACGTTCGCCGATAATTTAAAAATCGAATCTAACTTTTAAAACACGAATACAAAGCAAAACTTTTTTCAAGACAGAAAACCAGCCAGTACTATTTTACCTGAACTCAGGAGTACTTGTTTAAAGTGCCCTTGAGTAGACAAAGGCCGGTAAACAGTCTATTGTACTGGTCCCTAGTAGTGTGGAGCTGAAGTACCCGTCTCCCTACCGTGGTTTCTTTACCGTGGACTGTTCAACGTTCTCAGAATTCCAGTGGGTACCGCTTCACTTTCTCAAGCGCTTCTAAAGCTGCATTTTGTTCTTAATTTAACCGTAGTTTTATATTTCAATATAATGCAGAATTCGTTATTAAAATGTTTTGTTCGGAATTTTCTTTTCTAGAATTCTTTTGAAATGTGTCTGAAAATAATCTGTAATCGACAACTCAATACGCTGATCCCAACGGAGGTTTCAATCATCCTTATAATCTAAGTAATCTATATACGTTATTTGACGTCAGATTCGTAGCGTTACTTTTGTATTGCTTCTTATATTTGTAATGTGTTATATTTTTGTACAGGTACCTATATTTTTTAAACGTTACTTTTGTCAATGCTTTTTTTACATAGTTGCGTGGTGTCTTTAAATAGATCATAAAAAATGATTAAGATTTTTTTTAAATTAAAGTAAATTCCAGTCATTGTTGTGTATGACCAGTCTAACTTATGACCAATGAGATGAGAATTTTAAAACGCGTTGATTAGAGCTTTAAAAAATACTTTAACTAAAATAGTTTTAAACAATATTGGTTGCGTAGTTTTTAATATACGTGATATTTAGTTTTGACATACGCGTTTAGTTTTGATTTTACGTGAATATACGTATTTGATATATGATTTATTTTTAATATACGTGATTTTAGGTTTTGATTTATACGTGGTATTTAATTTTTAATATAACTACGTGATATTTAGTTTTTGATATATGTGTTATTTAATTTTTAATATACGTGATGTTTAGGTTTTGATATACGTGTTATTTATTTTTTTATATTCTGGTATTTCGTTTTTGACATACTCGGTATTAAGTTTTTTGATATACGATTAAATGGTGTCTGTGGTTCCGTAGCTAAATAACGGGTTGGCCGATTGTCACTTCTACGGAGCTCTTCATAGTTTGTTGATTGATACGTTCTTCTCAATTTGTATATACAGTCAAACCTGAGTAAGTGAGAACTGGGTAACCGAAAAACTCTATTAAGTGAGAGTGTTTACCAGGTCCCGTCATTTTGCCTTCCTAATACCTCTATAAGTAAGAAACATAAAACCTGTATAAGTGACAGTCATTTTCCATGCGTGAACCTCTTTAAGTGCGATTGATACTTGCCGATACCTCTATAAGCGACAGTTAAACGCGTGAATCAAGGAGTATGTAACCAATAGACTGAAGATTTGCCGAGTCTTAAGAGGATATGATCCAAACAATATTTATAACGCCGATGAAACTGCTTTGTACTTTAAATGTCTGCCAGATAAAACATTCATTTTCAAGGGTGAAAAATGATACGGAGGAAAACAAAGCAAAGAACGCCTTACTATTCTTCAACGTGTTAACATGACTGGTACAGACAAACTCCCTCTTCTAATCACTGGGAAATCTAAGCGACTTAGATGTTTCAAAGTTGTCAAGATTCTACCCGTTGATTATGCGAATAATACTAAGGCTGGTGTGCACCGTCTTTTAACGGATGCTTAAAATAAAATAATCGCTAAAAATGTTAGCTTAAACAGTGATTATTTTATTTTAACCGTCGGTTAAAGGTCGGTACACACCAGCATAAAGCTTGGCTTAAAATTTGCGACGGTCGATCAAACCACATTTGATAAAATTTATGAACTTGAAAAATTTACACAAAATTCAGAAACAGAATCGCAAAAGAAATTAACAGTGTTTAATTTAAATATGTAATAATACATATAATATTACATATTTAAATTAAACATTTATGGTCAGCTATTATTTCAATAAATATTTAATACCCATACATACACGTATTTTGTTTCTAATTGCATCATATTTGCCGTATTTTTATACACCGTAAGTGAGACAGACCCCTTCTGTAACTCTGTAAGCTAGAAACTCGGGTTAGTGAGAAACCTCTATAAGAGAAAAAGAGAATTCGGTCCCTTGAGCTCTTACTTATCCTGGTTTGACTGTATTACCTACTGTAAACTACTATACTATAAATGACGGTTTCTGTGGTTGAGCGGCTAGGCCTTTGCCGGCCTAGCTTACTGCAACGCAGAGGTTCCGGGTTCGATTCCTGATATGACAAATTTCGAATTTTCTCCATCATTTACTATGGTCTGCGTGCCTAGGATCGGCCCCAGAGTAGTCCATTATATATTACTCATAACACAACCGTAATTTGCTTAATTTGGGGATATATAATGTGCGCTTGTCTGCCGATTATATGGTAAAAAATTAGCACACTATTCTAACTCTGCAGTACAATTTCAAAACCTAACAAGTACATTTCAAGACAGGAGGATGCCCATAAATGTATAGACCGCCGCGCCATCTAGAATTGCGTCAATATGAAACTTCTTCTGGACGATGTATGTATAAATAACCAAATATTACCCCAATTATTATTTCTGAAATCAAAACCTGGCATTTGATGTTATTTGACAAAATATAACCTAACCTCAAAATCAAAGCAATTCGTTTGAAGTAAAAGTAATTAGTAATTTATGTAATTATACTATTGTTTAGAATATTACCCCGATATTCTAATATAACTGTCTACGATTCATTTGTCTTTGTGAGCATAGTAGACAGGGCAACCATTTAAACTAAATTGGTAAAAACTCAACATAAAAAAGAGTAAAACAAACGAATAGTAAACAAATACGGTTTCATTCATATTTAGTTAGAGTAAGTTTGTAGGCTTGTTTAAGGTTATTAAAGAAGCCTACAATCTTACTCTAACTCAATATGAATAAGACCGATAGCCTTTACGTGTTTTAATAAACAGAATACATCAGCATAATGCCTAGTAAGACAATAAATGCACAAAAAATATAAAAAAACAATGTCAGTTGCTAGGTTTTAAAAATGCACAGATGAACAGTCATTATTTGAAAAACTTAAACAAAAATACGAGGTACGACAGAACCAACATTTCAAATAAATTGTATTAAAAATGATGGTAAAAGATAAGCAATTCCATTACTAAATAGTCCATTACCATTCATTTGTTGACTATAAGACATAAAACAGACTGGCTCTGTCATGCATGCATAATACTGAAAATAAATAATTTAACGTAACAACGTAACGCTGTACGCCCCTAGTAGGGTAGGGGTAACTCAGACGACGGACTTTTGAGGAACTATCTACCTAAATTGACAGAATTAAATTGTGGTTTATACGAAACCAGTGCGCTGGCGCCAGTCTTATAGACAAGCCACCGCTGGCTTGGCTTGTGTTGTTTGGATGAAGCCTTGTCAGTCTGGATTTTTCTTGTGAAGTGCACACGTTTGACGTTAAAAAATAATAAATTCGCAGCAAACCCATCTGTTCTCGACCGACTGGTGCGAAGCGTTTACACGTGTCCGCAACGCTCGCGCGGGGTTTGAGGGGCGGGGTATGCGGACGAAGGTCACTGGCTTGAAAAATAGACGGGGTCTTAGCCTTTAAGGATTGATTATACGAAGCCATCGCTGACTTGGTATTATCCTTGTATAAAACAATTTTTCATAACCCTTAAAATAAGATAATAATATAACTAGCTCTGAAAATGTATAGAAAATAAGGACATTTGTAAAATTTGGAAAAAAATAAAGAAAATAAAACAAAAAAGAAACAAAGAAAAAAGAGACTAAAAATAAAAACACAAAAGCAATAAGTCCAGACAATCCAGTTCGTCCGGAGAGAGAAAATAAAAATAAATAAAAAAAGTTTTTCATGCCAAGCCAGCGCTGGCTGACATCGTTATCTAATATAGCGTGAGTATCTATACATACAATTATAATTACTTGACCTCACTGACTGACATATCAACTACTGGGGCTAGGATCGTGAAAATGTATATGCCGGTTCTTGCTATACTGTAGGTGCGCACTAAGAAAGGATTTTTAAAAATTAACCCCTAAGGGGTGAAAAGGGATCAATCACAGTTTGTATGAAAATCGGCCATTTTCAAAGTAAGAAGCATGAAGTTTTATATACCTGCTTCTCATTACAAATAAATTTTCACGTTCACGGACGTTTTGGAAAAATCAATGCCTAAGGGGGTGAAAAGGGTTTGCTAAAACTATGGCTATTTTTAAACTACGCGGGCGAAGCCGCGAACAGCTAGTGGGTATTTATTATATATGTCTTTTAGAAAAAACAAAAAGTTTGTCGTGTGATGTACGTTTTGTGTAACGCAAGACGCCCCTAGTCCAGGCGCTGTCATAATAAATGGTTACCATTATGCAAAATAGAAATAGCTCATATTTGATGTAAACAAATGTTGTTATTTTTTGTAATTTGAGTGCGTGGTTAGGGAAATGAGACGGTGCAGACCAAAGCTTTTAAGATGAATTAAGTATTAAATGCGATGGATGAAGATACTAGTATTTGCAAGTATTAAATTTATTATTGACCTAACAATAATAAGAAATTTCGTTTTCTTTGTCGTTTCTTTCTTTTTAAATATAATTGCCAGATTATACCTACGTAATGTCTCCAAGCTAAGCAAGTTATGTTTGTGTTATGAATAACATACAACGGACCCGTCTGGGGCAGATTCCAAACACCCACACCACCTTAACTAACAGAAAGGTCATTGACGAAATTTCCCATGCCAGGAATGAAACCCAGAGCCTCGGGGTTGCAGTAAGATAAGCCGGTAATGGCTAAGCCCACTCAAGCACAGAAGCTGTCAATACTTACAGCACGGTGATAATAAATAGCTCTTGGTGTTGTAATCTATACATATAATAAAACTATAGAGGTCGAATTTCTGTACAATGAAAGAAAATGCTAAAAACCGAGTCAGGGGGATTTAAGAAGTGAAATAGAACTAATTTAGATTTTTATAATTTTTTTGTTTCTCTGTTTGTCTGTCTGTTTGTACCGGCTAATCTCCGAAACGACTGGACCGATTTAAATGAAATTTTATATGGTGGTAGCTTATATCCCTGGTCAACATATAGGATACTTTTGATCCCGAAAAATTAAAGAGTTCCCGTGGGATAGTTAAAAAAACCGCACCACGCGGACGAAGTCGCGGGCATCAGCTAGTATTTAAATACGAAGATACTGTACAATATTTACGAAGGTATAAATTTGTACAATATAATTTTTTTTAAGAAAAACAAATTGACCTCAAACTAAAAATCAAATTAATTAATTTAGTTCTCTTGAAGTCGGTGTATTTTGCAATTTTATTATTGTTTTTATGATTTACTTGACACCAACTTCAAGATGTTGTAGAAAATATTTATTCTTTGCTCTTTAGTTTGTACTCGGTCTTGTTTATAATATAAAAAAAATATTTTATACTTTTTAACCAATTTCAAAAAGGAGGAGGTTCTCAATTCTTCGTGTAAATATTTTTTTTATGTATGTTCAGCCAAAACTTTGTTGTTTCTGAACTGATTTTGATGATTCTTTTGGGTTCGATTTAGCAAGGCCTCGAAATGGTCCCATATAAATTGTATTGCCAACAGCTGGGTTCCGAAGATATAGCAGAAAAACTCTTGAAATCAAACTGAAATGTGAATTTTTGTGTCGTTTGTCAGCCATAACTTTTTTTTGTTTGTAAGCCAATTTTGATGTTTTTTTTGCGTCCAATTCAAAGTATCTTCGTAGTAGTCTGGTATAAATTTCATTGTTACCGGATTGTGAGTTTCGAAAATGTAGCAAAAAATTCGTTAAAATCGTATAAAAATGTGTGTAGTTTTTGAGGTATATTATAATTCTTAACTTTTTGTTTCTGTACCGATTTTGATCACTCTTTTTGCATTGAATTTAGTATAATTTCAGAATAGTACTGTATAAATATCATTGCTATTGGACCCTAGGTTCCGAAAATATAACAGAAAATTACTCAAAATCAAATAGAAAACATATTGAAAAAGATTGTTAGGTTTAAGACAATACTAAAACGAGTAGGTACCTAAATAAGATCAATAACGTGATGTACTAGACTCAACTAGGACTAGAAAAGCGTACAATGGAATTCGATAACGGTAAACAGCAGGACCACGTAAATTGAGTTATGAGATCCGTATACGTATTGTTACGTGTTACGGTACTCGAATTAAAATGCCGTTGGAATAATTATAGAATTTATTAGAACTATACAAACACGTATAACACAGATACAAATATAACCGAACAGAACAAGTCCAAACGTAATGCAGAAGGTCGTAATTCAATAAAACGCGTAAAGTCCGTGACTATTAGATTCCCGATTGTATTACACACGTCTCGCTTCGATCGTGGTTCTCGCTCGACTGCCTTCCTACCTCAATCAGGCCATTGTTTTATCCTGCACAAGTGTAATGTGACCACCCGGCCACGTGGACCGAATTTCTTAGAATCAGTTTGTACTTTAAAATCCATAACACCTGGCTAAGGATTGCAATACAACAGTAGGCTGTTCTCCAAAAAAGTATGCCAATAAATAAGTAAACAAAAGAAGACAATCATAAAAGAATTACAATAGATTCAATGTTATTAGTTCAAATGCCGAAGGGTAATAAATGTGCTTCTACAAATCTGTACGTGAAATTTATCTTTGTCGGCGCTTAGGTTGTAACAGTATTTAGAATACGTCGACGATCGGAGTTACATTCAAACGAAAATGCTACCTGGTGACACCAGACGATGGTCGTAATCATTTAAGTAAATAATTTTCGTCAAGCACTTATACCAATCGGACTTTAAAAAACAACGGACAAAAATGGGTCGCATCGAGCAAATGGTTTTCTGTAAAACAAAATACACGAGCTGCGCCACGGCAGCGGCCGGCGAGTACCAGAACCAACTGATATACATTTATTAACTGACCAGCATGTCCTAGCGATACTTCATTAATTTAAATTTGACGGCACTTATTAGAAGTTCTTAAGTGCTATACATAATATGCCATCGAGCTGCGCTCAACGTTTTCTAAATAAATTTCCGTTTCATCAGCTATCGTTTCCTAATTCGAAAACCTTATTAGGGATACCATATATGTAACATAGAAGAGTAGAATAAAAATTTCTACAACATTTGAAGTCAGTGCCAAGCAAAACATCAAAATTACCATACACATTGTTACAACAACAAAATATTGGGAAAATTTAGTCATTTTTATTTTTTGCGTTTTAGTTCTTGGTTGAATAGCTTTAGAAGTAATATTTTAAGCGCCTGTAGAAATTGTACTATTGGCACGCGTATACAAGTATAGGCGCTCAGCGATCTTGAAAAAGGGTTGCTCTCAATTTCCCTGGGATCCATTCATCAAATCCTGATTTGGTGACAATGGGATCATTTCAGGAGTATACACTTTCAAATAAAGAAAAAAAATGAAAATCGGTCTACAATTGACGGAGTAATCGCGTAACAAAATAAAAAAAATACAGTCGAATGAAAACCTCTTCGTTTTGGAAGTCGTTTAAAAAACAAAACTACTTATAATACGTAAAAAGCCAATACAGAGTAGATTTTTTAATCAATCGAGTTTTTACTTACAACTGCTCTATGTTAATTAAGCAATTACTGTACTACAATAGGACTTTAGAAAGGACCGCAGAAAACAAACCTAGCCCATTGTATCAGATAAGATCGTGTACAAACGTCTTTATTAAAGGCATTGTCCCACTCATTATGATAAACGAATTGAACTGAAATATGCATGCGCAACGGGCTTATTATTGGAATCTGCATACAATCACACATTAGCATAATATCTCAATTCGTTCTTGCGTTACACTGCTTTCAATGGCTTGGTAACATTTCACGGTTGGTAGATTTTAGTGATACATGATAGTAAAGGATGACGACTGTTTTTGCGAACATTTTAGGATATGACATGCTAAATCTGCGTCGTTTAAATTTATTGCCAACTGTATATTAAGATGTCGTTGAAAATATATGCACACACTCTAATTTTTTTTTTTTTATTGGTATGTAGATTTCCAGCCAAATACTTAATTGAATAATATATCCGCATTTAACACTGCCGCCACAGTTATTTGTATATTAGTAAGAACACTCTAGTAAATGTGAATAGGAAGCTTCAACTAATTAATTAGTGATATAACACAATTTAAAATACATACATTAAAAAACAATAAAATTTGAATATTAAAACAATTTTTCTTAATGTTTAGTAGTAATAAATAAGTTACATGACACGTTAGAATTATGACGTTATAACTTAATACAGTCATATTAAATCTAAGACACTGACATTTTTAAGACGATTTATTAATCATCTTAGCTATTGTATCTCAGTTGATTTTATTGTGAAATATTTTTTGAAGCACACGTCAAATATAAATTATGGCTATTTTGAACACGCTTCTTGAATTTCGCAACTATTTTTTAACACAGAAAACTTCAGTAATGAATGTATTAAGGGAAAAATTTCCTAATTTTTTGTTCAATATAACAAATATAAATGAAAATATAAGTGAATATGTTTATTTCAAAATGAAATCTTATAGATTATTTATTGAAAGTCATGATTCTACCACCGCTTTTAAAGCAATCTTAGTTACTGTTAAGGAGAAGAATGGGTGCATAAAACAGTAAACAATTAAACATATTACACATTTTAAAACAACTGTAATTACACTTAATAAAACAAATTGTTGTTTGAACTTTACTACTGTGTGTCCGGGAAACAATGACATTTTATTTTTGATAAACAATTGATATTATCTTCTCAGTTTATATCGCTTAATCAAATATGCAAATTTCATGTTCGATGATGTAAATAATAATAATATTAAGTATATTTATAGTTATGTATTCTACAAATGTTTAAATTATACAATAAACATAGCTCCATTTTAGATATATTTGCCAATTCGCTTCCAAGTTTCGGCCAATACTGTACAATATGCTTCCATCTGATAACTTTGTATCGCCACTAATTTTTTTAGATATTATTTAATGTATAAATATATAATTGGTTGGTGTTACTGACTGACTGACTGATTGACTAATATATCAATGCACAGGCCAAACTATCGGGGCTAGCACCATGTAAATTTATGTGCGGGTTCCTTCTATACTTTAGGTACGCAATAAGAAAGAAAGATTTTTGTAAATTTAACCGCTAAGGGGGTGGAAAAGGGGGTAAAAGATTTTATGAAAATACATCATTTTTAAAGTAAGAAGCATATATTTTTTACCTGGTTACAAATAAAGGCACACGTGTATTGGCGTTTTTGGAAATTCAAACTTTAAGGGGGTGAAAAAGAGGATGAAAATTTATATGAAAATCAGTGATTTTCAAAGAAGCACGAAACTTTGTGTACTGGCTTCTGGTTAGAATAGTTGTGTAAAATTACGGCTACCTTTTAATTTTTTTTGTCTACTGAAACTATGACTATTTTTAATCTATGCGAGCGAAGCCGCTGGCAAAAGCTAATAAGTTGTAAATGTGCATTTATGTATTTATATGAATTTAAATGGTTATGTCTAAAGGGCCATTTACATGGAGGGAGTTTATCGCACGTTTTTGGGCAAAATCGTATACTATGTTCATATGCTCTTTAGACAATAATCGCATTGACATTTTTACATTGAACCAAAATAATAAAAACTCACCTACAAGTATATCATACGATAATCGTAATCGTAATCGTAATAATAATTATCACCAAGAGTTTTGTTTACACTACGACACACATCGCATTGAGATATTTGCCTACGATTTCTCGACTTGTCTAAACTAGATCTCGTATGTCATATTTTCAAGTTCATGCGAGTATCGTAAAAATCAGTTTGAACTGATTTGAATGTGATACTTCGAGCTCGGTGACGACCACGGTATTTTGTTTGCACAGAGACGTCAATGTTCAATAACCAGGCGATTATCGGCCTTCCAAGTAAGATATCGTATGTTTAGTTTACGTAATAATATTTTTTTTCTTGCTTTCGACAATCGTATCTTGGAGGCAAGAAACTCTCTCCGTGTGAACGGCCCTTAAAGTATGTTCTTGTTATTTTCAAATTATTCTATGTTCCTTTGTAATAGGCCACGCATTAATTTTATTATTGTATTTTTCAGTTGTTTTTTTTTAATGAGTAACTCTAAACGAACCAAATAAATAAATATTTGTAGGTTGTACACGTAACGTCTCAGTAAATGAGGCACCTGTATCGTATTCTAAGGATGAAAGTTCGAATCCTTTGATAGCACAATCTGTACGATTATAACCGTACAGACCGCACAGTCAGCGCTTACGTGAGCACACGATTTTGGTAATTAAACTAATTCAGTTCACGCAACGACACCGCGGCTCGCGTTCGTATACTCATATCATCAATCTATCTAGTATTAAGTTAATCAATAAATATATTATCTTTAAATCTATTATCCACCATTTAATCTATCCCCAGATGTACGAACCGCACATCTTTATGGGCACGCTTGGGCAATTTTCTCACTCAATTAGAACTGTGCGGCTCGAAGGCCATAAAATAATGTGTTGGCGCTAGCGGGAGCGGGGATAAAAGAGAAGGAAAGGACTCACAGGATAGGTCGCCGCACCAGATACGCTACTAACGATGCAGGCTTCGCAGCGGCAGGCACTTCTCACTCATGATCCTTCTTTTTCGTCTTGCGGTTCCTTCGATAAGTGGACCAGCTGGAATGATACAGTGTGCACCTTTCCAGCGTGTGGGTTGATATAAGCGGGTGTCTAATGCGGCACAACACACAAAACGCGGTGAGGTTTGCGCGGAATCTGCGGTGCGCTCAGCTGTCGGACGTAGACTATGTCACATTACATAGTGACAGATGCGGCGAAAGAAAAAGAAGAAACAAAGAGGCGGTGATCAAATAAGTCGGCGTTAACAAGAACCTTGTCCTAAAACTTGCACATAGGGATTGCCGATATGTGAAACTCGCTTATCCATCTTTGACAATCGTGACGGATATACTCTACCTAAGACGGGGAGGCCTAAGCCTAATAAGAGTAGGACAATTATTATACACTAGCTGATTCCCGCGACTTAGTCCGCGTGGTGCGGTTTTTGAACTATCCCACGGGAACTCTTTAATTTTTCGGGATCAAAAGTATCCTATATGGTGACCAGGGATAAAAGCTACCATCATACAAAATTTCATTTAAATCGTTCCAGTCGTTTCGGAGATTAGTCGGTCCAAACAGACAGATAGATTTCGCTTCTTCCACCCCCCTGACTCGGTTTTTAGCTTTTTTTTCATTGTACAAAAATTCGAAATAAAACTGTAGAAGTTTTATTATATGTATATAGATTATAACCATGAATCACAATATCGTGAAGAAGCCTGCATATCAAAGTTATCTACATATGAAACCAGCCGATCCGTCTATATAAAGTGATTGTTAACGAGTAATCTATAATATTATAAAATTCTAAACAGCCGTGTCTGTATATTGAAGCTATTTTAAATCAAACAACCGGAATGGACTATGTAAACGGTGGATAACACGATACAATTTTTTTAGATTTCTTGTCTGTTTGTCTGGCTATCAGTTTGTCGGTTTATCTGTTCGGGATTCACGTAAAAATTACTGGGTCGATTTCGATACGGTTTTCGCTCATCGACAGCAAATTTTTAGACTATAAATCTGCGCCACTTTTTATCCCGGGATTTTTTAAATGATTTAAGATGACCGGACTAAAAAAACGAATTCCTATGTGAGTTTTTCACGAATCCCGCGGGAATTCTTTCGTGAGCGATTTGTAGTTGTTCGGGTGCTTAAAAATTAGCTTATTCCGATACAGTTTTTACTAAAAGGATAACGTACATTATTTTTAAAATGCTACTTTTCTTTCTGTCCAGTCAAGTTCATATCCTAGCATTAAAGATATTATTTCTAACTTTACAAATAGAACTAAATAAGCTAGTAAAAAAAACTAAAATTGTTTTACTTTAAAAACCAATTTAATACTTTTTCTCTTTAAATTAGTTTTTCTTTTTAAGAAACACTGAAAGTATTTTTAAACTATTTTCTCTCTGTAATATGTTTTGCATTTGCTAAGCTTTATAAATTCCTAGAGGCACTGGGTGTTTTTCGTTTAAGGCACATAATAGAAAATCGATAAGCCTCTAACACTTTCTTTGAATTCTTTGAGTAAACTGAGTTTTCTTTTTAATCTCGGTTTTTTAAATTCAATCTAAAACTTTATATAGAGAAATTTAAAATTACAATTACAATAGTACCTTTTGAGGAGCCCTTTGAGGATTTAAAAAGATATTTAAACAACTTTAACAAAATAAAAACGCCTTGGACAAGCGTGGCTTGTATACCTACTGTAGCTGAGCAGTGGGCAGTGCCAGTGTAATGTTTAAGAATTACTCAGTATAAGCATTTCTTCATTTTCAAAATATTTTACGTTTTTAATCTGTATTATAGATAAAATATTTATATATATGTAATATTTCGTAAATAAACTGGACTTGATTTTACACATTTTTATTAGTCTCATGACATGACATTATAGTAGGAGAGCCCAATATGCTAAATGTGGAGTTACCTACTCGAGAGTCACGGGGACCTTTTGGATTGTGAAGATTAGATGCTAAAAAGAAAAAAAGGTTATATAATGTAGCCCTTTCATTGGTGGGGGGAGCATGTACAGGTTTAAAAAAAAAGAGTCGCACAGAAATATTCAAAAGGGATGTTAAGTAAACCCTAAAGGAAATCCTATTCAAAAGACTGACGATTTAGACGCGACCAAAAGTCAAGGCCGATTTTTGAAAATGCAAAAAAACGTAACGTGGAAATACTCGAGTGCGTCAGATTAATATACAGACTGTTCAACTTGATGTCTTTGTCGTGCTGACCCATAATCTAACAATTATTTGGAGTAATTTTTTTAATATTTGAAAAAAAATTTGAAGTATAAAAAATACCCCCACCCTATATGAAGGGTTAATATATGGTGGGGGTACATAATAGGGTGCAAGGTTTCTCCCCTTATGTTATTCTGCCACTCTCGAGTAAATCCCAAATTCCCCGCTTGACCTCCCCTACTATTACAAAAGAACTATTTATAAATATACAATAAACCTTCAAGATACATACATACATTACAATATAAATAGTTTTTATCTAAACAGATAAATAAAATTGAAGTGCCCGTTTGTAATGTCAAAATAATAATATGAAAAAATACAGGGGGGATAATTCGGACCATGAGATTCCAAAAATGCAATTTTTAAAATTTTTGTCTGTCTGTCCGGATGTTCCAGCTAATTTCTGAAACGGCTCGACCGAGGTTGACGGGGCTTTTACTGGCAGATAACTGATATTAGGAGTAACTTGGGCTATTTTTATTTTTTTAAGGTTCTGCGAAAAACAGGACCCTCACTGGCAAAAGCTGGTGTTATAAGGAGTAACATGACTATGTCATAAGTATTTTTTTTTTGCCAAAAATAGCTCCGCGACCTTAAAAGTTCAAATTTAAAGTTTACTTTAGACACGACGGAAGCCTGGGGCTAAGGGCTGATTACACCGCGCACAAAAATAAAAAATTTGGTCTGTACTGAACAGACTCAGACAGATGTATTTCGACGCTCTGAATTGAAATCTGAGGTTCGTTTGGCTCGTATACCCGCAAAATTTCGAGTAAATTGCAAAAACACTAAAAACGGCATTTTTTTTCTATCGCAATTTACTCAAAATTCTACGGATGTATAGGCAAAATGAGCATCGGATTGGGATTCAGCTTATTGAATTACATAAACTAACTCGACCTAGGTCAATAAAATATTTTTTTCCTTATGTAAATTTTTTTCGCAATTGTCGTAATTTTTTTACGAGCCTAGTAAAGCTCTGATTCCAATTCAGCGTATCAGTAAATTTTACTCGATACAAATCCATAACTGCAATTTTTCGCGTACGTTACTCAGTGTACGCGCTAAACGGACTTTAGATTCGGATGCAGCGCGTCAAAATACATGCAGGTCGGTGGATGTGGTCAAATGTACAAATCACTTTAAGTTTTTTTGTGCAACAACAACAATAACAATACCTCTACCCGCAGGGGGGCTTTGTGGCGAAGCCTTAGGTGAGTAGCGACACCTCAACACCTGACTCCGGGGGCCAAGGAAAGACTCCCGCCTCCGTGCTTGCCTTAGCCAGCCGGCACGGAGTGGAGATCACTAGAGTTAAGACTCAAGTTCCAGGGGTGGAAGTGATAAATGGCATAACGTCAGAAGTAGCTTCGGTGAATCTGCAGCTCACCTCTCTACACCCCTTAGCCACTCACAGCCATGTTGCCCATGTCATCTATGGCATTTTTTGGGCCCCATGCAGGGAGTGGCGAGTCACCGTCTGCCCATTTTTCCATGTTCCATGAACATTGCGACGGGCAGACGCCATTGTCCCCATATTCGCAGACCCCTAGTACCACTAGCAGTTCACCCCAATAGCTCGGTACTTTTTGTCCTCATTTCTCACAATAGTCCTGCACTGGCCGGGGCTTGTCTTTAGGTGCATTATTATATGGTGTAGACAGGGATAATCGCCGGTTAGTGTCACGCCACATTCACATTAAATTTGTCAAAGGGCCTCTACGTGTTGGCCTTCCCATGGCCCCACGCAAGCCCTCCAAAAGTCCATTTTTATGACCTGTGGTCTTCAAAGACATACACTATAACAATACTCTTTATTGTCCACCAACATAAAAACAATAACACATTTTCATATCTTAAAATAAGAAGGTAGTAGTACAATGGACGGCCTTATTGTTTAATGGACAAGGATCTTATTCACAATAATTTGTTGGCATGTAGCTTAAGATGTTACTAATGATAATATATATAATATAATATACAATAATTTACTAATAAGTGTGTAAGTTATATCTATTTTGTTCCGAAATATAAACTAAGAAGTAACTTGAGCCAACTTCCAAGTTCCTTCCGAGCCCTTACAACACAGTAATTGATCAAAAACTTCGAAATAGTTACACAGTGCGGTATCGTATTACAGTTTATAACTACCAACCGGGGCCCTTTAATCAATTTGGCCCAGATTAAGGGCTAAATTAGGCCCATTCTGAAGGACAAACTTACTAATTTCGCCAAACACGTACCAACCGTTGGCTTTATTCGAATAGTTCTGTACAAGGTCGATACTCTTGTAAAATATTAATTTTAGTGGTTCCAAATCGTGTGTGTTGTAACTTATTTTTTTTTAAACACGAAATTATAAGTACACGAAAGCCTTCCAAAAACTTTATCTGTATGGGCATAGTGTTTAAAGTACTAAATATAAAGTATTCTATCTCATTCTCTCGCAGGCTTAGTCCTATATATTTGTTTGTATATCTCTTTTTAGTGTCGCTTTTTCGTTTAATCGAGTTTCAAATCACAGCGATTCTAAAGAAATTTCACTTATTAAAGCCAACTTTGCCCGCGCAAACAGGCAGACGGGCCACCTGATGAAAAGCGCTTACCGTCACCTGACGGGGTGCCGCTAACGCGTTGCCGACCCCTAAGAAATTTTATAACGCCCTTATAAAACCCCATGGCATAATGCAAAGAGAAAACAGCTGTGGGAATTTTCCTCCAGTTCATTCTTGTACGCGGATTAAAATTTCTAGAGAACCGTTGCGTAGTTGAGAGTGGGAGCTCAAGGAAAATGGGGGTGGACATCCCGTCATTGGCCAACGGTGCGGTTGTAAAGATGAGCTTACATTAAAATCAAAGAACTTATGGGTGTATTACATAACACACACACATACACATACACACTTTCATGCACAAACTCACCCATATATCACACACATACACATATATATATATATATATATATATATATATATATATATATATATATATATATATATACCCTTATTCACTCTAAATCAAAATGTAAACCAGATTATATTTTCTGATTTTGATGCCAGGCAAAATTATCTCGAATTTTAGCTAACATAGCATACTCACGCTGCCCGTGTCCCACACCAGTTTCCTGCTTGCTTCCATAGGAGTAAGCATACCTAAGGGGCCATCCATAAATTACGTACACGTTAAGGGGAGAGGGAGGGGAGGGGGTCGACGAAGTGTGACATTGACATTGACAAGGGGTGGCAGGGGTCTTAAATTTCGTGACATCACATTTCAAAATCTATTTACGCTAATTACGGAACTGCTGTTTTAATTTAATAACTTCTTGATGTAAAATTGTTCACAATATGTGCTGTCACACCTAGGGAGGGAGGAGTCTCATGAACGTGACCAGCTGTGCCCAGCAAGGACGGGGGAAGGGTCAAAATATCATGAAATTCATGTGACGTAATTTGTAGATGGCCTATAAACCGAAACTTCGCAAAGCCAATCCTTCCTCCAATTAAGAGCTTAACGGTCTCTAAGTCATATTATCGGTATACCGTACACCTGACGAGTGAGCCGTGTGTGAACGGTAGGTGTCAAAATTCCGAAACCCGGCGAACCGACCGTCTGATGGACCCAACATATTTGAGCACAAAAGCGGATTAAATTACTTGAACATTACTAAGGTAACACCTACATTGCTTCGTTTGAGTAGAATATTTCTTGTTTCTACCTACACATAGTAGTTGAATGCTAAATGAATTTTCACACATGTATTTCTTTTGTATTTTTAGCATTCTGTGGCCAATTCCATGAAACGGAATCCTTAAAAATTTGTCGTGACTGTTCGACTGTCTATCTGTCTTTTTTTTATTGCATGAGTTCAGCAGACAGGCAGACGGCCCACCTGATGTAAAGCGATTACCATCGTCTATCGACATTTGTAACACGAAAGGTGCTACAACGAGACTGGGACCTGGCCACCGATGCCGGAACACAACTCAAAAGTTGTTATTGCGGCATGCTCTAGACCAGGGGTGGTAGCCATCCAGTCGGGCAAATGCCCTACCACCTCGCTGTAGGTTGTTTTATCGCCTTGTACGACAGTATTCTTATATTTCTATTAGTATTCTTTTCCGTTCCTGCACGGAGGAATAAAATAAATATATATAATATATAGATAGATAACATTTTATTGCTCACCAAAATAGACAAATACAAAAACAAAATGCATAATTACAATACTTCTTGGCAAAACAACAGGCACCCTTATCACTAAAAGCCATATGTTATATAACATATAAAATAAATATATGTTATACCCCTATCCCTATTTTAATATTATAGATACGAAAGTAACTCTGTCTGTCTGTCTGTTCCGTTTTCACGGAAAATCTACTGGACCGATTTGGCTGAAACTCAGTATATATAAGTATATATATATATATACATTTTCGATGCCGAGGATGAACATAGGATACTTTTTATCCCGAAAAATAGGATAGTTTCCGGGATAAAAATATATTTTTCTCTGTTTGTTATCCTTTTATGGAAAGACTATTGGACCGATTTAGCGGAGACTCGGTACATATGTAATTTTAATACCGAGGATGGTCAAGAGATACTTTTCATCCCGGATAATGGGATAGATTTATGTAAAGGTTATCCCGGAAACTAGGATAGGTTTTGGGATTTTGTCCATTTCGCCCACTCGGTTCACTAGGGGTCCACTCGGGTCCACGCGGGGTTCACTCGGGGTCCACTCGAGGTCCACTCGGGGTCTTCTTGGGGTCCACTCGGGGTCCACTCGGGTTCCAATCAGGGTCCACTCGGGGTCCACTCGGGGACCACTCGGTGTCCACTCGGTGTCCACTCGGTGTCCACTCGGTGTCCACTCGGGATCCGCTCGGGGTCCACTCGGGGTCCACTTAGTCCATGTTGCGTATTTTGTCAAGTTTTGTCATTTATGTAGTTTACAGATAGACGGGAGATAGTATAGTTTGCGATATAAAATGAATTAAATCTTCCGGGGGCAAATACATAAAAAATTAATAGAATGTAACCTGTACCGCCTGCTCTTTAAACAAGAGATGCGCATTAGAGGTTGACCCGCGGCGCAACGGGGTAAACTCTAGTATATTATAAATATAAATAAAGATATGTTTAACAATCCATACTAATAATATCCATATTTAATATTATGAATGCGAAAATAACTCTGTCTATCTGTTACGATTTCACGGAAACACCACAGTATTGGGTTGGCTTAAAATTGACATATCTGTAGTGTCAATAACGAGAATGGACATAGGGCGCTTACTGGTCAACAAAGTAAGACATTTTCTGGACTAAAATCAAGTAAATTTTCCAGGGGTGAGTAGCGCTTAAATAAAAAAATAATTCAATGTAATCTGTGTTACTTGACTGCTCTCAAAATAAATTAAGGTCTACTAGAGTTCGGGTCCCCCCGAACTCTAGTAGACCTTATACAAAGAAAAACCCTAGCTCCTTATTCCAATACAATGTCCTATGCCCTCTATCTCATTCTCCTGTCTGATCTCTCTGTCTCATCACCCCATCTCATCCACTTTGTCCAATGCTAAAGACTGGCAACGCGTGGTCTTCGCCCCTGGTGTTGCAAATGTCTATGGGCGACGGTAACCACTTTCCATGAGCTGGGTCATCTGCTTAATTACCAGCCTCGTAATAAAGAAAAGAATAAATAACCATTCATTCAAAGAAGAAACATATCGCGTACTATGGCCATCGGGTAACTTAATAATATCTTTAGTAAACGTCGAAGGCGCCACCAAAGTCGTGCTCGGTTTCAAGCTTGCACTAATTAGACCACCGTCAAGTAGGAAGTGGCGTTTACTTCGTGAGAACGTTGTATTTACTTAACTTTCATTTGATGAAGTTAAAACTTTAATTAAAGGAGTGGTTTTTAATTTAAATTAAATTTTGTTTTTAATTGATTAATTTGTGTTAATTGTAACAGGTCTTTATTAAAGTCCATTAAATAATTTTAAGGTTCTTTAAATTTAATCACCGAAGAAGATACTTAGGGATAACATAGAGAGACATGTCACAAAAAATCTAACATTTATGAATGCGTTTAAATAACATATTTTTATCTTAAAGAAATATATGTGAATTCATTCCTATCTTTCAATATGGATGAAGCATCCAAAGAGATCCCTTGGTCTAAGAGCCCGTGAAAGGCTACCTGTATGTATTTGACCAGACCTGAGGTTTTGTACATTGAGACCCTACCTACCATGCATGAGGTGGGGACTCACTAAGCTCAAAGTGGTGGACGCGACGAGCGCTCAGGTAAGACAGGTATCTATTTTTGACGAATTTTAAATCGATTTGACCACGTCTGCCGCTTTAAAATTTGAAAATATATGATTATTATTATCGGAAAATAAGAATGGCAGACCATTATCGCGCATTTTACTTTGTGGCAGACTATTTTGAAAATGCTAAAAATAAAAAAATTTGAAAGTAATTGACCAGATCTGCCATTGATATATTTTATTTATTATAGTCTTAAAAACTTATATTGATCACGGCCGACATCTACATTGCGTACAAACATCAATAAATAATAAAATCTTAGCTACTACCCGGTGAGATGTATATGTTTTCCGTTTGCTGTTTTACATCAATATAATTTACTTGCGATTTACTTTATCACTGTATTTACAGAAATTAATGTTTTTTATATTCTATATACTAAACTTCATTAGTTAGATAATAAAGAAGTGATTTTTTTATGGAAAAATCATAAATAATACGGTATAATGCTGATAAAAAAATGTGTCCTGTCTTTGGTAAAGGTTTAACTAAGACAGGAAATAAACTCTGATGCCCCCAATATCCAAGATTTCATCTACGATAAGGATGCTGTAAACGTCCTTACAGATATATTCACGCCTATTAATTTAACACCTTATAAAAATCTTATTTAATTAACATTAAAAAAATATAAAATGACAGAACATATTAAAATCAAATTTTAATCATTGGTCAATCTAACAAAAAATGTGTCAAGATCCACACTATTACGTGTTCGGTATTTTTTCATTTTTTTTTTTGTTTCAAATAGCCCAACACTAACACGTAACGCGTCGTCCCTAATATCGACATGTGCCAGTCAATCTCATAATAAGTCACTAGCGATTAGTGCCGGGCCACTAATTATCGAGTATCGAGTAACGCTGCACCGGTTTATTATTGTGGTCATTGACAAAACGCGGTGTCGACGTTGATTTGGCGTGTGGTTTGATTGAAAAATGGAACGGTACATTTTGAAAATGGAATTGTAATTTGAAATTTATAGTTCGGTTAGCTACCATCTGCATTATTTATGATTACTTTTAAACATTTTTACTCGTTAATCAATTTGGAACTATATCATAAATTTTGAATTTATTCAACGAAATATGATATGTATCAGATCAACTGCTTACGAGTGATCTGTAGTAACTAATCAAAATGCTTAAAACTGACCTGGCATTTATTTCATATCTAAGTTGTGCTTTACCGCTGTTCACCGACCTCAAAAAACATTAAAAAAATTACATTTAGTCAAAACTTATTCCGTATTAAAATATGTTAGTTTATATGTATATATAGAACTAGCTGTGCCGGCGACGTCGTCCGCGTGGAATTTGTTTTCGAAACCCCCCGATTTTGAAACATTCTTCATTGGTGCTCCGCTCCTATTGATCTTAGCGTGATGATTTATAGCTTGTAGCCTTCCTCGATAAATGGGCTATCTAACACTGAAATAATTTTTCAAATCGGACCAGTAGTTCCTGAGATTAGGGCGTTCAATTAAAGAATCAAACAAACTCTTCAGCTTTATATATTAGTATAAGATTAATATACTATAATAACGAACCAAAAACCTTTAAATATCCGACAAATAACTAAGTACAATAGCTTAGATATAAAAAGAACTGAGACTTTTCACACAGCTTCCCGTGTACATACTTTTGTACCCGCCTCTAACGTGCACTAACATTTTCTCAGTAAGTATATTGATTACCAAATTCTGAGCTACCTATTTAATTTTCATGAAAATCGATTAAAATACAAGTCACCAAAACATCCAAAGTAACTTATTATTACCATCTATTGTATACATTTTTATACACCATGTATAAAATAAAACACTCTATTGATATCATCATACCTCGTACCACAAATACCTCTAGGGACAATCACGAAACAAAATCAAATTATAAGTATTTACAAGAGAAAGTATATTATACGTAGAGGCAACAGTCTGTCCGTATTAACTTGATTTATTTTATTATTTATCGACAAAAGACAAAGTTTTATTCCCATCACTCAATGCTACAAAGTCATAAGCGGACAATAAAACAGCAATCAATTGTTTGTTATATCTAGATCAACTTAAGGTTCTGTTTCAGTAGTACAAAGAATGTTATCTAAGAAAAATGAGATAAATGATAAAAACGTACAGTTTCTTCACATAGGTACAAAACAGAATAACAGTATTGTAGTCCGTGTATTGAATAATAAATGGCCTATAGAGATGACAAAAACTTAAGCACCCATTGAATGGAGTTACTAGTGATATTCATACAAAATATATACATATTGTTACGAGTAGGGGACTCGAATTAAAATGCCGTTAGAATTATTATAGAGTTTATTAGAACTATACAAACACGTATAACACAGGTACAAATAACGGAACACAACAATTCCAAACGTAATGCAGAAGGTCGTAATTTAATAAAACGAGCAAAGTCCGTCACTATTAGATTCCAGATTGTAGTACACACGTCTCGCTTTGATCGTGGTTCTTGCTCAACTGCCGCCTCTCTCAATCAAGCCATCGTTTTATGCTGCACAAATGCCCGCCCGGCAAGCGTTGACGTAATTTCCTAGAAATCGTAACCCGCACACCTGGCTAATGATGCCTGTAAGCGCCCATAAATGAGTACAATAGGCTGTTCTCCACAATAACCAATAAATAAGTGAACAAAAGAAGACGTTCATAAAAGAATTACAATTAGTTCAAATGCCGACAGGTAATAAAATGTGTTTTTACAGATATGCAGGTGGATTTTATTTTTGTCGGAACTTAAGTTGCAACAATATTATCACGCCTGTTTCACATAGAGTTAGGCAACGGTGGATTTCTACTTACTACGATCTTGACATATGTACAACTTTTGCTTCATCTACATTCACTAATCTCTTCATATATACACGTTTATAGGTGCCTTTTACCTGGCTATTCTTTAAGATATCTGCGATTTGTGTATGGTAAATATATCGCAGTCTACCAGCACCAATTCTACCACCCACACTTTGTCATACACTTGTATTGATAGTCTCTTTTTATCCATCACTCTACATGTCCAAACCACATTAACATTCCTTTCTCAACTCTTATTATTATACCTTATATTTAAAGAAAAATTATATTTCCTGCAGCTGGGCAGCCTGTCCTAAGAGTCAAATAAACAACCCACAGCCAAGTGGCATTTTCCTGTTAGGATGGCTACGATCACTGGTCTAGCGCATGTTGCCATAACAATCTAAAGTTGTATTCTGGCATTAGTGGCTAGGTTTCGGACTCCCCTTTGAGGCCAGCACATTGGTAGCGCCTTTGGTGTTGCAGACGCTCATAGACGACGGTATCCATTCATCAGGTGGCCATTCAGCTTGCCTGCTGTACACTGACAGTACGGTAGATGTTGGACAGTCTTAATTTTAAAAGAATTCTTGATAAATAATATATTATGAATGGGAGTAATAAGTCTTATGTTTACTGGAAGAAATACTGGATGATACCCAATTGGCCAATTATATTTATTCATATATTTTAACCCTAAATATATATGGATACTTCTATAGTTGAGCCGTTCTAAAAATCCCCATTTGAAGTTTTATATAAATACTGACGAACTAACTTTGTAACAGTATCAAAATAATTTATATCAAATTAAAACACCATGATAACGTTATGTTTATCAACACTTTATTTATTTAAATATTATTTGCGTGACCTGAAGAATGATATATAATCGAAAAGTTTAAATTTGTAATTAAGTTATGCATATTATTCTATTTATAATTGAAAAAAGCCAACGAAACGTAATATATATATTTTTGAAGTGATAACTTCTTATTGGAGGGTAAACCGCTTCGTTACGTAACGCATTACGGCTCCAGTTTGTCTGGCTTCCTTTCTTTCAGGCATACGGCAGCGGTAGGCAGGCTCCTCCTCTCTCACTCTAACCCACGCACTATATACACAAAATTTAAGTAATAAGCTAAGCTTTTCTCAAGTTAAACAATTTCAATATTAAATAGGTCAACTTAGATTAGTTTAAGTTATCACTTCTATCGAGCGTCCCGAGACGCACACGTTTTTTTTTAAATAATAAGATGTTTTATTTTAATTCAGTCGGTAATGCATGACTTCTTATATCGACAGAAAGAAAAATTATTTATTTAGAACTACATACAAAACAAAACATACTTATAAATAAGAAAATAAACTAGAAACTGAAGTTCTAAATCGGTCCTAACTCAGCATCATGCTGGTTGACTTAACCAGCGCTGGTCTTCCGCTAGGGCCGTTACAGTAACTCATGGATAGACAAAATAACAAAACAAAGGAAATATGACGAGTACTAATGGAAAACGAATACTAATGTAAAAATTTATGCTACGAAGCGAATTTATAAACAGAAAATAATAAAGAACGTAAAGCTTAAAAACTATAACAATATCAATTTTTTTATATTTTGTCTGTCAGTCTGTTCGTTTGTGTCAAATATGCTCCAAATAGGAATCATCTCAACTGAGAATGGTCGTGGATAAACAGGTCGAGGCAGTAACGATTAAAGTAGGAGTAGTAGTATATCGATTCCAATTTACAATTGTATCATCATCGATAGTTCGCGTAGCTACTAAAATCAGTTTGATAGATGCCAAATGTGCTTTTATAAAACGGCTTAACTATAGTAGTTTACACTGAGAGTATTTAGTACAAAAGAGATGATTTAAAACATAGATACAAAAGAAACAACACGGAAGTCACCGGCTCCTTACAAGATAACATCAGTATGCGATAACTCTGAACAAAAGCTCTTTAAATCTCTCTGGACAACATAAAGCAACTACACTATCCCATATCAACGTGGCTGTGAGGTTGATATAGCGCTGGGTGGCCACAGCTTGTCGGATGTCGCGGCTTTCGTGTTGCGGTGTTTATCTACTTATTATGTATATAATGTGTTACTAGGATATAAATAATGTTACTACGGTCTTGGGAATGTAGATATGGCTTTATACTAACACAAAGCTAATGTTTTTAGTTCAGATCTAATGTCGAAGTTACACGATTGTCCTCTAGACCCGTTTACGTTTTTAAGTTGCTTCACTTTTTCATATATTTCGGCACCCGTTTTAGAATTTCGTAGCTATTTTGGCAAATAGAACCTTTAAAAAGTCATGTCCGTCCCTGTATGTCACAATTAGTTTTCTTCGAAACTATTGTGACAACACGACGAAACTGTAGATTAGGAGTGACTAATAATAATAATGAAATTGTAGCAGCGAGAGGTAGAGGTTAAATAATACTTCAGATTGCAGAGAGTAGTATTCACTGTCGAGTACTGATGTGAACTGACTGAAGTGAACTAATTTATTTTGGAAACGGTAACCTTAAGTACGAATATTAACAAATCGTACTGCTATAAATTTATAGTACAATGTATAGCACAGTGTTTGAGCGGGACAGATGATGTGAGAGCGAGATAGAGTAACTATTAATATGTGTGCTCGCGCGTTGCACTAGCCAGTAGTCCATTGTCCGCTGCGATGACTACACGTATGCAGCTCCCATAAAACTAAGCGATAAAATTATTTTTCAGTGTGTCGTTAGATAGATGTTGTCAAAAGTTTCTCTGCTAACTTTTGAATCTGTGGTACAAATTTATGAAAAAATTAATTAAAGTTCAAAACATTTTCAATCAAAATTATTTTGAATATAATTCAATAATTTTCAAGATAATGGGGCGTTTTAAATAAAAACTGTCTTATTATATTGAGTTAAAATTGAGGTGGATATTAATAGTTTTTGAGGAGTAATTTTTTTTATTTTATTGCATGAGTTCAGCAGACAGGTAGACGGCCAACTTGATGGAAAGCGGTCACCATCGCCTACGGACATTCGCAACACCAAAGGTGCTTCAAAAGCGCTGCTGCTCTCTTAAGGGAGACTGGAACCTGGTCACTAATGCCGGAACACAAATCAAGGTTGTTATGGCGGCATACTCTAAACCAGGGGTGGTATCCATACAGTCGGGCAAATACTCTACCACCTGGCTGTTAATTAATTAAGTGTTTTTGTGAGAAATGTGAACTGTATAGTCAAATGTGGCCTTTGGAGTTGTCACGAGAACTCCGTTGAATGGCGTCAGTTGATAACCTACAGTTCAGCTGAGCTATACATAGGCTTAAGAAAATGAAGAAACTATATTGTAATCTAAGATCTGGCTTAAAGCCTAGTTGCCAACCCATAAACCTAAATAAATAATACAAATATCCAGACAAAGTTACTATAACATTTATATGCTACGGATTTGATAGGCTAGTTTCCAATGCACATCTGCAACTTTATTAAAACTTGCATACACACAGGACCAAGCTACCAACATTCTCAAAATATTTTCGAACTAGCTGTGCCCGCGGCGTCGTCCGCGTGGAATTTGTTTTCAAAACCCCCCGATTTTGAAACATTCTTCATTGGTGCTCCGCTCCTATTGGTCTTATCGTGAAGATATATATCCTGCGATATCCTATATAATCCTATATAATATATAATCCTGCCTTCCTCGATAAATAAGCTAACTAACACTGAAAGAATTTTTCAAATGAGACCAGCAGTTCCTGGGATTAGCGCGTTCAAACAAACAAACTCTTCAGCTTTATATATAAGTATAAGATTAAATGACCAACAAAATAAACCATAATAACTTTATTATAACCCACCCCATTATTACGACGAAAACTAATAAATGCATCAGCCGCAAATTATTGCTACACCCAAAAAAAAGTTTATTCGTTAAACATCTGTTGGAGAAATCGGTTTTCAAAATGCGTATCTGATATCTTTATAATAGCTACCTTTTGTTAGGTTGGCCCTACTGAGGCAGAGACAATTTCTCCTTTTTTTCGAATATGCTGATATTTGAATAAAAGAACGAAATTGTGTTATGAACACACACGGTTGTTGTATAATCCCCAGCAAGTATAGTTTCATTTCATGCGTAACAAATGTACAACGGATGGTATCTGGAGCCGATCTTAGTAACACTCTGACTGGACCTTGACATTCTTGGGCCTTATAAAGTGTCCGGCACGAAATTTGCCCTGCCGGGAATCGAACTGAGCTCAACTTAATTGTTATTGAGATTTTTTTCGTATGTTTTGTGAACCATTTTATAGTAACTTTTATAAAGTAAACCTTCCCGTAATATTTCATTCATTTTGTAGAATCCTATTCATCAGTATCATTCATATATTTACTATTGCTTGGGAAACTCAAAAAACGCGGATTCGAATCCTGACCGGAAAGCATCCACCACTTACGCAGTAATCTGATCTACCCCCCTAAACAAGTGGCATTAGAGCTAAATGAATAGAATACAAAATGTATAGGAATAACATATCGTTCATATTATGTACGTTCGTATTTACGATAAGTATTAAGTCATTCCCATACATTTTCTATTGAATACTTTTCTTAGAGTTTCGTAGCCAAACCATAAAAACAGTAGAAGTTCATCGTCACCACAGAAACCTTCAACATGCGTCGTCTGATACGCACTTGGCCGATTTTCCAACTTGATTTCATTTGATCCCGTTGTCAGGTGTCATTGGCCTCGACCCGTGTTTCGCTTATAAAACAATTTTAGTTCTTGATGTACATTAATTACTACACATTCTGACGTTAATGGGCCGAAATTATTCCCGGTAATAAGTTGACAACGCTATCGCCCCATCTCATAAACATTAAAATATTTAACGTTTCCTTGTATATTATATTAATTAGTCTATAGTATAAGAATTGGGCATCATTATTTAAGAAAAAGTAGTGTTTTCTGAGTGCGTTCTTAAATGTAGGCGATGTTTTGGCCTCTGACAATAAGAGGTAGCGTATTCCAAAGTTTGATAGCCTGACTTTAAAAGAGTCATCATATAAATGTCATCCATAATCATTTTAACAATAGACGTACATTATTTTCAAACGTCATTTCAACGTCGTTTAAAAAAAAATTGCTTAGTGTTATACACGTCTAGCTGATATGGCTAGACTGCCGCAGAACGTTGCTGTAGAATCTTTTTATACTACAATTTTACCATTTCTATAATCCACTATTTTCAACTCGAAGTTGAAAGTAGGGTGGCTCATAGACTACGTAATACCGTACCATAATACGTTGCCACAAAAAAAGGACGTTGAAGTATTCGAGTAACAGTGTTACTAAGTAAATAAAACTCGATAATAACATATTAAGGTATTCAATTACTTCATCTATAATCTACATTATTTTCAAAAACAATTTAAATCGCCTACCTTTAAAATAGTTACTGATGTTTTGTAGTTCCAAATACGTAATAAAGCGATACATTTGCCAAGTTAATGTTACCATACAATAATTTGTGTAAGTATTCGAGTACCAGTTTCGCCAATAGTGAAACTCGAATAAAAATACTAAGGAATTCGAATACCTTAATGATAGTGTGTATTGTTTACTACGAGAGATCGAAATATCTGTATTAAAATAGCTACTGATGTTTCACGATTCTCTAACACATCCTTTGGCCTTACGCCAGGGCCACGAGTGCATGGCCTAGCCCCTCCGCGGACCCTGGCAGGCGGTAGCTCAACAGCCTCATCCAAATCCATCTTTTTTATCGTGGTATATATAGGTTCGCGTTTGACAGCTATCTCACCTGATATTAAGTGAATATGCTATCTAATATGGAGCACGCTTACCTAGTAGATACCTATTCACTCGTTACTTGAAGACCACTGGTCTATGTGCATCGGGGAACACAGAGTCCGGAAAATTGATCCAGTCGACAGCGGTGCACACAAGAAAGGTGGAGGTAAAACGTTTAGTTCTAACCAATGGTATGTCCACCATGTAACGATGGCGCAAATTGTTGCGTTTGATTTTCTGATGATAGACAGGGAATGGGGGAACGAAGACCTTAAGTTCCATGTATAGCGCACTCTCCAAAGTGTATCTGACAGAAAACAGACAGACCTGATACGCTACGGCGATGCTCAAGGCGTTGAAGCCGAGCATCAAAAAGAGTATCATCGCCACTCATCCTCCTGGTTCTCCTATCATATCTTTCTTGTTCCATTCCTCTATCTCATTCACGTCCTAAATGTTGGCGACGCATTGCCTTTTGCCCCTAGTGTTGCAAACATGCATAGGCGATAATAACCACTAGGTATTAAGTAGGTCGTCTGCCTGTTTACCAGCTTCTAATATAAAAGCATCCGAGTTTAAGACAGTAAAATATATTCCAGTCAACTATATTCACACGTCACAAAGCCTTTAATTAACAGGGTTTATTATTAACACAATTAGACAAGTTATATATAAGATAATACGAACGTTATTCAAGACGTAACCTCATAAGACAATATTACTATGATTAATTACCTAAGTATTGTGATATCATCTCAGTTTAGGCAATTATGTGTTGACGAGACATATAGAGAATGTTGTGTATCACAAATTCAGGGGAAGTTACATATGTTCTTACGTTGAACAGAGATACGAATGCAGGCAAATAGTTTGGTGTGTGCTTTGTTAGCCTTCCGTAGTTATTTTGGCAAAAGAGAATCATTATGTATTGATTGATGACCGACCGCTTATTTGTCTATGTGTGTCATCATAATTTTTCTCGAAACTTCTGGGTTATATCGATGAAATTTGACAGGAACTTGTAATCTACATAACGCTAGAAAGCTATGAAGGCCAAGTGCTTAAAAAATTAAAAACAACAAAAAATTCAACAGCCAAAAGATTACTTCTGGCCGTTGGTTTTTTTTAAAGTGCCGATATTTCTTAAAGTTTACAACTTCCAAAGTCGTTAAAATGTTGTGCCCCTCTAACTTTTGTACTGTAACATAGAAAGATTACCTACATTTCGGAACTCACTCAGAAAGTACTACCTGTTTTTGAATAAATATATCTAATATATTAAACATTCACTTATTTATCTGTTGTTAATATAAAATGCTTGTTATGTATAATGTTAATAAATATAGTTATTTAGATAATTTCGTATATACGTATATATTGTGGTATTCTATAAATGTGTCAGGATCTATGTATGTATTAAATTTATAAATTAGTGTTAGTCTGTATATTTAAATTGTACAGTCCTATCTTTTTTCTACTCCACCTACATCGCCAGATTAGTTAAAAAATTCTTTTAAACCAGGTTGCCTGGAAGAGATCGCTTTTAGCGATAAGGCCGTCTGTTGTTTTGCTAAGAAGTATTGTGATTATGCATTATGTTTTTGTATTTGTTTATTTTGGTGAGCAATAAAATGTTTATGTTTATCTTTTTTTTCCATTTTCCAAAACAGTAGTGAATATTCTTTGCTTCAATAGAATCCTACTTCAACGCGTACTTTTTTATTTGAAAATAACTTCAAATTTCCACTTTCTACCAAAACTTCAACACACATTCCACGTTTACAACTATGAAATGTTTTTGATTTTCACATACGAACATACACATCGTCTATCCACTAACCATGAAATCGAGTATCCTACACGCATTTGGAATAAGTAAGAGGCCAAAAATGTATGATATTGTATTTGAGGGATTTTATTAATAGCGCCCTTTTGATACAGAGGTTCGCAATAAAATCCCAGATCCCTACGATAAGGGATAAAATATTATTATCATTGGTTTTTAGGGCAACGTTTTCATAATATTCGGGGGATTTGGATATAAAAACGTGGACCGATGTTTGGGTTATGTTTGCTTGTAAATATACCCGGAGCTGTTATATCTATGAAATTTGTAGGAGGATAAGATCGGTATGTTTGCAAATTTGTATTCAACAGTTGGAATTAAAAATCTAAAACTGCAAGTCACGTAGAAATATCGCACTTCCGATAAAGTAGTATTGCAACTCAAAAAAATGTAATGTTCAAAAAATATAAAAACGTCATATTAAAAAAGTTGTATAATTTTTAGATTTTTGAAAAACAAAAATTATTTTGACATACTAAAACTACCTTTTAACTATTTAAAGGCAAAGATGTCAAGAGTTTCGTTTTATTTTTTGTTTATGGTTATTATTTACTATATGGGAGTCTAATCTAATTTACCACCGTTTCGCAACATGTGAAGCGGCGCAAGAAACTCTTCAGCAACATGCTTAATCAAGATTGATTCACCATCGAGTCAGGATGATTTACAAACTACCAAAACCGTCAAAAGTTACGATTCCAATTCGATTCCAAGCCAATTTGACTTATAGACTCGAGGCCTTGGTATGCGACCCGTTCTCTTAAAATATGAAGGTCTAGACTAAAATGTCTGCTCAGCTTGTTCTGATTTCGCAATTATTCTTCTTTTCAGACATAAACGGAAAGTGACCAATCTTCTTCCATCGAAGTCATCAGCACCGACGCCAAGCAGCGGCTCTCAACGAAGAGCCCCGCCAGCAGCACCTTTATACGAAGACCTTCAAGACCTTCCAAGACGACCGCCGTTGCCTCATCGGCCTGAACTAGAGCCGCAATTGGAGGTAAGATCTGAAATTGAGATGTTATAAAATTATAATAAGTAATCAAAATGAAACATAAATCGTGTCATACACAATTGCGTTAACTTGAACGTGGTCGAGTAGTAAAAAACTCTCACTAAACATGTTAGTGTTAGTGACTGTGACCAAATGTGGTTTACTTATACCGTTAAAAAATAACTACAGATAAATCAGCTTCGAGAAGTTTTTGCGTTTATAGTAGTGTATTGTCAATACATACATTAATAAACTAATACTTTTTATATTTTTTTACAGGCAGGTTACTTAATATAAAACTAATAATATTAAATACTATAACATAATAAATATTAATATTAAACAGAATTTTTAATACTATATTTCAAGGAAATTTAAATTTCAAGTTTAAAAGTCCTGTAAATATACAAATAACGTCTCGAAGCTAATTTACCTATACATATTTTTATTCTGTTTATTCTCTTTGGGTATGTACCTAAATATTTGCTAGATATGAAACGAAATACTATTGGGGAATGGTAGTACCTTGAAGATAGACAAAGAGACTTTTCAGTTTTATTTTATAGAAACGGCCAAGTGCGTGTATACGCACAACGAAGGGTTCCATAGAGAAAATAAATGTCGAGTGTTTTAGTAGGTAGTTTGGCCACAGAACCCAAAAAAAACAGAACAGATAGCAAACTACTCAACTTATTTCGTTTATATATTTGCTGTTGTTACAAGTAATTTTTAAGCTTTACCATTTTTTTTTCATATAACTTTTGATCCTATAGTTCTTACGTTGAGATAGACACAATTTAACACGTTTTTGAAAGTAAAAAAAACTGTTTACATGTTTAATAGAAATGAAAAAGCTCCATGCTTCGATAATATAGCCTCCACACTCCTATATACATACATATAAATAAATATACAAACGCTCTTTCATACATTACCAACTAGGGTGAAATAAAACGTGAAGTAAACTACTTTTGAGTTAACAACTAAGTTATAGTCACACTCACCGGCTTAGCACTAACACGCCAAATGTGCCGTAATGTCTAGTAAAGTATAAAACATTTTGTACAATATACACAACTGTAATGTTACTGTTGTTAACATAGTAGTAGTATTCGCTACAATGCCAGGCAAAGGAACTCAATATAATTAAAAGGAATTTATTTCAAAATGAAATCTTACAGATTACTTATTGAAAGTCATGAGTCTATCACCGCTTCCAAAGCAATTTTATTACTGTTAAAAGAGGAAGCGGCCCAAAAATCTCCCCGGGAACATATCTTTGCTTTATAATTATAATGCATATATACATTTGTGTAATGTTTAAACAAGGTTTAACAAAGTAATCTTTAAGAATCATTACTGAAAGGGCTTGGTAGCGATCGCATTATTCCCATTCGGTGCGGTCGTTTAGAAAATCTTTCGTCGTGTAATAAACCTTATCGCATATACAATTAACTAGTTTTCACCCGCGGCTTCGGTGGCGTTATTGTAGATTTTGTCACTAATTTAATCGCGCTTGTACTACTTGCGTGACCGTCTAGAAATATTTGACTATGCCTCGGGAGCAATACCTTTTTCTGATACCAAGGTATTTGTTATTGAATTTGAATTTTGAGGCTTTGTGGCCGGACCCTTAGGTGAGTAGCGACACCTCGGACTTGACTCTGGGGGCCAAAGCAAGGCCCCCGCCTCTATGTTTGCCTTAGCCAGCCGGCACGGGGCGGAGATCGCTAGAGCTAAGACTCAAGCTCCAGTAATAAATGGCATAAAGTCAGAAGTAGCTTCGGTGAACCTCACCTCTCTACACCTATGTTGCCCCTGTCTTCTATGGATTTTTTTTGGGTCCCATGCAGGGAGTGGCGAGTCACCGTCGGCCCATATTTCCATGTTCGCCGAACATTGCGATGGGCAAACGCCATAGTCCCCATATTCCCAGACCCCTAGTACCTCTAGCAGTTCATCCCAATAGCCCGGTACTTTTTGTTCTCGTTTCCCACAATAGTCCTACACTGGCCGGGGGCTGTCCTTGGATGCATTATTATATGGTGTAGACAGGCATAATCGTCGGTCAGTGGCACGCCACATTTACATTAAATTTGTCAAGGGGGCCTCTACGTGTTGGTCTTTCCATGGCCACGCAAGCCCTCCAAAAGTCCGGGCCATTTTTATGGCCCGTGGTCTTTAAAATCATACATTTTATAATAATAATCTCCACCATTTATTTCGAATCATTCATTATGTATAAAAAATTCATAGTTATTAGTAAATTACGTAGAAACTTATAGCTAGAGTTAGTAGAACCTATCCTAATATTAACAACAGTTGTTGTGCTAGCTTTGCGTTCAAGATGTGATTGGAGCTAGCTCGAATTCTGCAGAGCAACGAGGCTGCTCTTTTTCTGACGATTGCATGGTAACCATTGATTCGTGCTTCGTGCTTTGCATGCTTTCTGCATTTCTATCCTACAGGAACAGTACTTTAACTCCGGATGAGAGGTACTCTATGTCCTTTTCTATGTACCTGACAACGTGTATGCAAAATTTCGTGATGATCTGTTGCAAAGTTAAGGTGTGAAAGCGTAACAAACAAACGCACATGTTACGTATATATATTATTTTGTTTATAAAAAAGTCATACAAACTTAATTAACCAAAAAATAAATCAGGACAAAACTAAAACAAACTTGCAAAAAGTAATTTGGCAAATTTTACTATAATTTCCAAGCGATTAAATAAAAGTCTGAGCAATAAATTAGGATCTTAATTTTTGCTTTCTCGTGCCCCAATAATTTTATATAGGATTTTCCCGAGAAGTCCAATTAATAAACTGTCAAAACTTTATGTTCAGCTTTTGCAAGTCCGTCATCATAGTTTGTTTACGTCTTAAGTTTTCCAGCCTTAATTGCTTTTAAATTCATCCTCTGTCTGGCACTTAGCTTTGCAAAATTGTTAAATAGTGAAACCTCTTTCAACAAAGATCTTTTATCACAATTAAGTGATCCTAAGTTTGATTAAGGGCTGCTTGTTTAATGTTCTATTTGATGTTGAACGATTTTGTGATAACTCCGTTAATGAAATTTAGAAACACAGTGGCACTTAGACATCGATTCGTTTTCAAATTCTGCTATGCAAATATTTTGGATTCATTTATATTTAAAACAAGTAGTAGTTGCGTCGTGACTTCTTCTGAAGGTTTATTTACATTGCACGCATTAAGTTCAAGTTCTATGTACACCTCTTCCCCACGTGTTATCGCTGTTTAAGGAGAAGAAGCGGCAAGAAACTCCCCAGCAACAGAACTAACTAAAAATTGTTTTCTTCATATTTATGTATCTCAGGCTTTTTTTTAAATAAATACATTAATATGTTATACAATTACTTTTCAAAATATTAGTGGAGTTGTGACAATAGGATAAAGATATAATAAGTAAAATATTATTACCTTCGTCGTGACAAGACATACTGAAGATTCACACTGCAACATATCTCCGTAAATTCCTTCCTTAAATGTTTGGCAGTATTAAACTTTATATAGAAGATAGTATAAAAGGCTGGAGCGAGCTGCTGTATAAATGCAGATTCGTCATAAAAATATTCTTCTATATTGTAGTATCCCGTTTTAAGCAAGGTGTTTTTTAATTAGTTAAGTACACTCCCCTATAATTCCTATCCCATCACCTCTATCCAACCTAAAGGGCTGGCAAAGCATTGGTTTGGCCCCTAGTGTAGGAAATGTCTATACGCGATGGTGAAAATTTTCCATATCGTGGGCCGTTTGCCTTTTGCTAGTTTCGCAATAAAAGAAGTAGGTAAGTTGTAAATAAGTCCTAATCATCGTATCTACCATCTAATTAATTAAAAATTGAATAATTATTATTGTTCAAATGATGATGAGGACTTTACTCGCCAGTTTTACAAGTTGACTAACTTAACTTAGCAAGTTAACTATCTAACTAATGCAAATTAGGCTTAAATTCGCTATGCAATATTGAACCTTTCCAAATTTCAAGATGATATTAAAATTAATTAGAGTTCAATATATTCCACACAGCACGAAGTTCCAAAAGACTAATTCGAAACGTAATAACTTATATAATTATTTATTTTAATCTTTCTCTTTTAAGTAAACCTGTCAAAATTATATGTTGGTAGAATCCGAGTTGTCAAGAATCTGACGTTTGGGCCACTTTAACTGGCCATATTCATATAATGAGTCAAATTTTAAATGATGATGAAAAGCGTAAGAAATAAAAATAGATGCTCGAAATTAAACATTAGAATACGTTTTTCTACGCTTTGCGTGTATTTTCAACAACACAAATAATAATAAATGCAATTACAGTCTAAAATAAACGTACATATAAGTTTACTAACGCCTACATTAAAATTAACGGCAAACACTTGAACGCAAATGCTTGCTTTCAAAAGTATTAAACTACAACGTTTAATGTGTGTGTATCTCTCTTTCACAGATGGTGGAAACAAAAAGGCCTAACTGCCCTAACCGGGTTTTCGTCTGCGGAACAGGCGGTACCTGGCGAGGTGGAAATTCGTGCGGAGGAGACGCGTGTGGAGCTCCCTTGTACGAAGAACTGCCCCATCGGTCCGACGACTCCATCCACAGTGACGACCATTTCGCCGAAGATGAGCTTAGTCTTGTAGGAGAGGCAGCACCTTGTCGGACCTGCTCCAGGCCTCCAGCCCCGCAGTCATTGCCCCACAGGCCTAGACATCACCGCTTGGATAGAAGACCAAAATCACTAGAGCGACGACGAGCACAGCACAGAATGCCACGTCACATCCACCCACCAGACCCTTCGGAATTTCACGAAGGGGTTCTATTAGATGCTTTGTTACGATTATATCCTCAAGTGGGAACTGTTGGAGCGAGACCTCCTGGACCTTTACCAGTGAATGCTGGTGGAGCTTGGCCTGGGGGAGAATTACCTGGTATTGCATGTTGGAGAGGTCCAAGAGCATCTCCTAAGCCACCAAGTGGAGATTCCTCATTTGGATCTGATTCAGGCTATAGTAACAATACCTGTGGAACTTGCGGCACCAGAGCGTCATCGCGTCATCGACTATCAGCAGAGATGCCAATGTCATGAACGAAGTTAAGTGTTTTTTGAGTGTGACAAGACGGTCATGTGTCATACCTGTTCGGTTAAAACCTAAATGGAGTATGATGTAATCAATTTTGCATTTAGTAGGACTTTCTCTTGGCCTAATCTCTTCAACGGTCTCGATTCTCTTATGCCTTCACTGACAGTTGGCACTGTCAGCTGTCAAATAATTGTAAAATAGGGACTTTTCTACTAGGAACTGTATAAATTACCATCGACTTCGTAGATCTGTCCCTCTTATAGGTTTATAAGTAATTTGAACATAATAATTTTATCGCGCGGTTACCCAGCTGTAATTGGTGAATAGATTGCCTAACTCTTTCTCTCGCCTGTGTGTTCAGGCGTGACAGAAAAGAGAAGTAATGACTGAGTCGTCAAAACGGTTCACGTCACTCAGCGAGTGCGATTTAGCTGAATAATATAAATTGAAAATGTTTTTGTACAAATTAATGTGACCATACGTTTAAGTAGTTATAGTGGTTTCGTCCTAGTAAGTTATTTCGAGCTAGTCCTTAAATTATCACGGTTAATTAAATTGTGAATTATCAAATTTGACGAAAAATATTTTTGTTTGTAAATTAAATAACTGAAAAAGATGTAAATTGTTTTCAGGATCTGTAGATACTGTACAAAATGATAGCTAAATTAATTATTTAAGATCGTTAGTAAGTTGAATTTTATAATCATATCATATTAAAAATAACCACTTTTCATTGGAATATAAATGATAGAATCACAAACTGTTTTCTCTGTATCTCCAAGACTGTAAACTATGTTTATTTCAATCGTTTGGTGCTAATTCACAAAATATTTCAAATCTTTTTCAACTAATAAATATTATTCTTTAATTGTAAACTGTGATCAACTTCTCTGTAAGATAAAGTAAGGTTCTTATTATCACCCTATTGAGTAAGTCACTTCCGTCACATAATACACAGATATACATAACACTCTCAAGTCGGATATTAATGTTATAACGTAGAATATTTTGTAGAAATTCATGAATTTCTCTTACAAATTCATAATATGAGTCACACCTGTTTGACTATTATATATTAATAATAATAATAACAAATAGTGATAAATGGCATAACGTCACAAATAGCTTGGGTGAACCTCCAGGCCACTTCCTCTATGCCGATCACAACCATGTTACCCCTCGCCAATCATGTACGGCATTTTTTTAGAGCCCATGCACGGAGTGGCGAGTCACCGTCTGCTCATTTTATCTATGTTCATCGTAATGTCCCAAACATTGGCACATGGCAGATGCCATAGTCCCCATAGACCCAGATCCCTAGTTCCACTAACAGTTCACCCGAATAGCCCGGTATCTTTTGTTTTCATTTCCTACAACAGTCTTACACTGACCGGGGCTTCTCCTCGTGTGCATTTTTATATGGTGTAGATAGGATAATCGTCGGTCAGTGTCACGTCACATTTACATTAAATTCTCAAGGGGCCTCTACATGATGGCCTTCCCATGGGCCCACGCAAGCCCTCCAAAAGTCCGGACCATTTTTATGACCCGTGGTCTTGAGAGAGATACATATAATATTAAAACTTTCTTTCAAACAGTCAGATACAGTATAAGTAATGATGCCCGAGCTAGGCATTAAGCCTCTGTTTTGGACATCAGTATATATAATTACTACTCCAAAATACGCTTAGGCGTATGAATAAATACATGCATAAGATAATAATAGCAACTAAACTCTCTGTGTATATACCTCCGTTTTAAGTTTTTTAATACTTCCTTGTATATGAAAATTCTGTGTAATTTGTGCTTAAGTAGCAAGTTATGAAATTATTTTATAAAAATTATAAGTATGGACCTAATATCTTGACTAAAAATTCTTTGATAACATTGACCACTTTTATCAATCAATCATAGCACCCATACATAGCCTTGCAGAAAAGTTGATAGACATAAATAAGTACATACAACTTGTTACACATGCTATAACTATTACATATAAGTTTGAAATTTATGTCTCAATAATATTTGCACTTTTAAATTTATTTATTTTCCTCTAGCTCTTATATTCGCTCGTAAATCATTAAAGTACACGAATTGATTGTCAAAAATGTTGTTTTTGTTTTACTGTTTATTTTTATTATTTTGTAAAATAAGCTATATTTATTTTTTTACTTAATAATTTTGTTCAACTCGCATGTTATTAAAAGTTGCAATGCATATAATTATGTAATTATACAAATTGTGGACACAATGTCCGTATTAAGTATTGAAAAGCACAATAAAATGAAATATAAAAATACATTTTTAAGAATGCCGTGTTTTTTCTTAATTCCTGGTCATCCTATAACACTAGAGATTTTTTCTTAAATATTAGAATACAGATCGGCTGTTGTAGAATGCGCAGTAACTATGTTTATGAAAAATATTGCGTGATCTTTTTCTATTAAGAGCGGTAAAGGTATGTCTACACCAATGTGCTTTTTTATTGCATAAGTTCAGCAGACAGGCAGACGGCCCACCTAATGGAATGCGGTTACCATCACCTATGGTCATTTTGTAACACCAAAGGTGCTACCAGTGTGCTGCTACTCTTTAAAGGAAACCAGGAATCTGGCCACTAATGCCGGAACAAAACTCTAAATTCTTACGGATACTCTAGACCAGGGGTCGAAGCCATCCATTCCAATGCATTTTCACCTTACGTTTTCTTTTGACGCATGCCTGTAACGCATGCGTTAAACAATATAATATTGCACATCCTTGCGGGTAGACAAATTGCAATTTGAAGACACCAGAGTAAGATTAAAATTGTTTGAAACTTAAAAAATATGACTACTACATTCCAAGCATCGACTCGATGTACAATTTTCATCACGTTTTCTATTATTATTATTTTTTATATTTATTAAATAAATCGGCAGCCAACACACACTGTATATCCCCAAATTAAACAAGTCACACTTGTGTTATGGGTAATATACAACGGACTACTCTGGGGCCGATCCCAGACACCCAGACCATAGTAAATAACGGAGAAAATACGTTTCCGAAATTTACTATACCAGGAATCGAACCCGGAGCCTCTGCGTTGCAGTGAGGTAAGCTGGCAAAGGCTTAGCCTGCTCAACCACAGAGGTCGTCTATTATACATTATATTATCTATTATACCTAGCAAGTAGTAATTGTAACGACCTGGTTAAAATAAAAACCAGTCTATGTTGTGCAAACTCCCAATCCACGATTCAAAACTACGTTATAGCAACGAGACTGGAATGTTTTAGGAACTAAACTATCACGAATCAGCACGTAACCATTGGGTTGCGATATGGTCTACAGTTGATGCGAGGGAGAAGACGGTGCAGGCAGTTTTCGACTGCCGTCTATTTAATTCGAGGGGGTTTGAAAACAACGTTTTGTATCTGGTTTCCCATTATTCATGGTAGAGGGCCACTGTTTACAGGGGTATCGGTGGAATAATCTCTACTGTACGAAGTGGTACGGTCCTACTTCCCGGGGTTTAGTACTGAGGGAAATCCGTTGGCCGTTGAGCGGTGTACAGATTGATAAAAGATAACTTTCGTCGTACACTTTTAATCACACACTCATGTTGTTTATAATTCAGAAGGATTTGGTGAGGGCAAGCAGCAAGCGTGAAAACTGACTTTTGTACGCGGGCACGAATGTCGTATGCCCGCGTTGAAGGCGTGTGTCGGACTGTGTTCCGATTCGTCCCGAATCGACCCGAGCTGTTGTTCGGGTTTTTGTTGAAATAGCGTTTACGCGCCAAGAGAATCGGCGCGAACATTGCGCGCCCGCGCTGTCATAAAACAGCGCGCTGTTTTATTTGCTACAGATTAATATTAGTTTCGCGCTTGCTTCTGATGTTGGCATCATGTCGCCACAGTACCAAATCGGCGCACTAGGATGTCAGAAGAGTTTAACTACATTATATATCCCTAGCATTCTAGATGTATACTCTCATAGGGACCCAGGTAGGTTTAATGGTTAGTTTGTTCGGCCTCCTCCTTTAATGGAGAGATCACGTTTGCCGTTTGGTGCAAGAGTCCTACACGCACACGAATCGTGCGGCACTAGGCGGCGATTTTGGTCTTCGCCTGTATCCAAGACCCGTGTGTGTGTCAGTGTGTCAACAAAAGTATAATAGAAATAGATCTACAGAAGAAATATTAGTGCTTCTTATAAACGCCTTTTATATTTTAAGGAATTGCTTAGTAAGGAAATACAAAAATCTTACTTATAAACGCCTTTTAATGATGAGGTGGTCAAGTAATGCTTACATATTTAATAAAAATGAACAACTAAATGTAGTTTAAACAATCGTTAAAAGACAGGATGGTGATTTTTATTTGAATGAGGTAGTTGACACATATCACAAAAGCTTCTGAAACAATCTTCATGTAAAAGAGAAGGGCTTTTAAATGCCAAATCATCAACATAATTTCATGATAGAAATAATTTTAATTTCTGTTCCAATTATAATTAACTTTAAATGAAATGACGTCATAAGTTGCAATGCTCATACAAAATCCAGGTGGCTTCGTCGTTTTTTAACATGATAGAAACTGATAATTACCCTATTAGCTGATTGTCGCCGATAGGTTGTCATAAGTAAAAAATACTGAACGTCAGCTGTCAAAAACACGAGCTAAATATTTTAGTCGAAAATCTGTAGTTCCGACAATTGTAATTGCTCCATCTCTTTCCTTATAGGCAATCAAGTATTTTAATCAAAACCATGTTGACCATTTAGATCTCATTTCACCTATAACAGGGGTGGCCAACTTGATTAGAACCAAGATCTACTGTTTGGTGATGAAACTCTCTACGATTTACCAATGATATTTCTTTAAATTTAATGAAACAATATAGTTCAGTTTACAAATAAGCAGTATATTTTATTTTATTAAAAAGATTTTTTTTTTATTACATATATCAATGGACAATACAATGCAAGAAAACTTAATTTATTCGTATTATATTCTACTCATAGTCCCTCAATACTATAAGTAGAATACTGAGCCCAGATCATCGTCTTCTATGGGTAAGGTGCCCAGAAGGCTGGCTACGTTTCCTCGCTGGATCGCCATACTGATCCGTTGGCCGAGGTAAGCACCAGCCCTCTGATCACCTGAAGAGTCAATGAGTCGTTTCGATAAATTTTGGTAGAGGCTTATGGCCTCGGGACCCCACGGTCCAAGCGTTTCGACAGCAAACGGCACAAATATATAACTCTCACTGAGGGTTGCATACTTGCGCCGCTTGAGTGATTCGGCTGTTTCCGCCGCTGTACCGGCTGATCTAGACGTGTTTGGTAAATGGGATGCGGCCAATGTGTCTACGCAAGTCGCATCCCACACCAAAGGCTTGCCACGTTGCCAGGGAATTAAGTCATTCCGTCGGGACGCCTACCATCGTCACGTGCAATACCGTTCGGCTCTAATAAAGCCGGCACGTTAGCAGTGGCAAGCGCCCTCCGTAAGACATCATTCAAGGCAGCGTGGCGTGACCATCTGCCGGCACTGCGGCGGCAAGAAAGACCATGGTATCCCGGGCCGATTATCTCTGTTCCACAGACGCACGTGTGGGTTGCACATATGCGTAAACCCAAGCGCAGATTTATAGCCAAAGAAAAGGAAGTATTATCCATTAATGTACCTATGTTTGGGGAGGGGATAGCTTGGAGCCAGAAACCAGACTCTTTGCGAGAAACGGCAAGGATGCGAGCACGTCCTGTAGAGTTAGTGGAATTTAAAAGTTTTGTATTTAATCCTCTACAAATAGGTTCATCCCAGCATCGTTGCGAATTCGGGATCGTGGGAATGTCTTTACCAGGGCAGACCATTTTCCAGGCGTTTAGAGCTTCATTTAAGAATGATGTATTGGCATTATTCCAGTGTTGCATAATTTTTATAAACAATAGGCTAGTGCTATATGCGGATGAAAGAAAAGCCGGTAGAGCAACGCTAGAGATTTTGCGGATGCCTAAACCTCCATACCTAATGGGTAGGGAAGCTTGGATCCAGCAGCTGTCTGAAAGTTCAGAATTTAAATTTTTTGTAAGTACATCTTTAATGCGGTCATCTAGTGATTTTATAAGATTAGAAAATTTCCAAACCGGGGCGCATCGTAAGACATATGTTAATTTTGGTACAAACAGACAATGTCGTATAATGTGATATGCAATTTGAGAGTGAATATCGAAAAGTTTAGAGCATGATACATCAAATTTGGCCGATTGCTCAGACAGACAATTTGGAATGGCCTCATCTAGAATAGGGGCTCCAAGCAGGCGAAGAGAATCCTTCTCCAGGACCTTAATACCGGGTGCGACGACATTGAACATATTGCTAATATTGTCGCTTTCGTTTTTAGACAGATTATCGAACAAAAAAGATTAACATAAAACTGAAATTTGATCTTAGTAACTACTTCTTAGTGTGAGCATTGCGTCTAAGCATCTTGCCCTAGTTGCGCAGTCTGTTCTGTGTATACATGTATATTTTTTACCTTGCCACGATCGACTGAACTACTAGCCGCGATCGACCGGTTGGCCACCCCTGACCTATAAGATAGGCAAAAGTTATGAGACAATGGAGTGCGGTGTAATCCTCAGCGTTTCATACTCTCATGCAATGCGTCACATAGGGTAATCCAGGCTGAGTTAGGGACCGGTAAACTCGTTGAGGTGTAATCCCCAGCGACTCTCACTGGCAGGCGGTTTCCTCTTATGAGTTAGTAATGGCTCAAAAAAGGAGACCGCCGTGAGAGAGCAGGAGAGGACAGTGCTGGCAGTCTTCGACTGTCGTCGTCGTAGACGGGGGTTCGGAGACATCGTTATGCACTTGTTAGGTTAATCTAATGTTTGGTACATTATATTGTTTATAACCTTCTTAAAATTTTAATGTGTTGTATAAAAACATGGAACAATAACAAAGTAAGTGTTTAAACAAACATCTGACACTCAAGCTTAATTACATTATTTTCACCTTTGTTATTAATCCAAACGGAAATCTGAATCCGTAACCGCTAAAATTTAAAAAGGAAACGTCAGTTGTTTTTTCACGACTATAGAAGTGGAAGGTTCAGCCGGCATGGCTCATTATCGTTCGAGCCGTCGAACGGGACGGACCTCAACCTACCTACTGACCTAGACGGACAGTCTACAACCAGCAATCTACACTGACAGTCTTAAATCGACATTCTACGTTCATCGGTTGAACAGAGCGAAAGCTCTGTTGGACAAGAGGCGCATTGTATATTGTGGTCGATAATTACGGTCCGATAATCGCAGTATTCTTTGAGGGCAAATTGCTGCTCGACACTTGTCAAGCGTGGACGCAACTCTTGGAGTTGTCCTAATATTCCTGTGTATTATTGTGCTGTATTTAATATTGTAATTGTAATAATTCTAGTGTAATAAACTTTGATTATAATATTTCAAATTATTATTGTGTTATTTGTCGGCTTGAGCTGACACACTCGTTTCCAATTATCCGTGGTAGAGGACCACTTTTTACGGGGGTATCGGTAGAATCACCTCTACTTTACGTAGTGGTACAGCCTTGCTTCCCTGGGCTTAGTACCAAATTTGGCGTACTAGAACGTTAAAGTGGACTAACAACGTCGTATATCCTGTGACGTTCTAATGGCAATCTCTCGACGAGACGCAGGTAGGTTTAGTGGTTGGTTTGTCGGCCTCTTCTCTCAGAGGAAGAGATACCGATTGCCAATTAAGTACAAGAGTCCTCCCACACGCACATGAGCAGGCGACATTAGGTGCTTGCTTTTGGTCTCCCCCCATATTCATGACCCGTGTGTGTGTCGCGAGAAAAGACATTCCCCAGCGTTGAGAAAAAAAATTGTGTGTGTGTGCGTGCAGTTCACACGCAGTAGAAGTGAAAACAAGAATATGCTCACAGATATTTATTTGCTAACTCTTATTAATATAAATATAATTCCTTTAACCTTCATACGTCAACATATTATAAGTTTAAAAAATCAATCTAAATTACATTTTAAGTCGCTAGCATAAAATTCAAAATTCAATGCACCGTTACGCACAATTTCCTTTGTTTTTGTTTTTTTATTGGACTTGACTTTATGTTGTTGGTCCGAAGACCTCACAACTTTACCGGGGTTTTCGGGGAGAGTGCCTTTGCGAAGCGAAGGCGCTCGAGCCAGGGGGCAACTTGCTCAAGGGGCTCCTAGGAGTTTCACCTCGGCTGGACTGTTGCCATGAGAGAGGGATGAATCTAATGATGCCCACCATAGGGCGACACAATGCACTAATTGAGAGCGGGCGACGGGTAATATAAAGCCCGAGAGGAAGGATCCCGGCGGACCGGGATCGGCGGTTCGCGGTGGCCTATACTATCTTACTGCCGTTTCGCAACGTGTTATGGTTGGGAGAGAAGAAACGGCGAAAGAAACTTCCCAGCAACACGCCTAGTCTATCCTATGGGGGGGCTGTGTCTCCTGGCGACCCTCGCGGGGACGTGGACAGATCGTGATTGGCGGCGTCGACGCCGCCGTCTGTGTCTGTCTGTCGGTGTTTCCTTTGATCTATGTATAAAAGTATGTCTGCCTTAAGTACATACAGTTAGAGCTAAAATTCATTTCAAATCTTGTAAGTTTTATTTAAATTGTAAATTAATACTAACGGGTAAAGAAAAATGTGTTTTAAGAATGCAGTGAGTTATTATTTATTGTTCACCGGCCTAGCCCCGCCCCTTAACCAATCAAATATTTTCAAATTACAAGGTCAAGTTCACAGTGACCAGTTGAAGACATAGCTTGGAACGCGATGGTTGTGTCCTGTAATTGTGTTAACTGATTTATATTAAAAAAAATGAATACCTCACCAAATCGTAAAAATAAAAGTGGTTCGGTAATTCATTGTGGAGAGAGAAAAGTAATTTACAATGTTTTTAAGTATTTTAAGCAGTTTGATTTAAATGTGACTGTGGACAGCTTAGTACAAAAAACGGCTAATGCATGTGGTGTGTCCGAGAGAAAAGTTTATTGTAGTATTCTTAGTACAAAAATTATTTTATTGTACCAACGAGGATACTAGTGATAGTGATTAAAATATTAAAGACTTAATTAAACTTAATCTTTAAAAATATAATTTGTTTGAATTTTAACACCACTGTGAATACACCTTTACCCTGCAGTTGCACTGATGACTCACTGTATTCTTAACGCGAACGAACTATATAGGTTGATGTGCATAAACATGTAACCGAGGTTTAAAATAAAATGATCGCTCTTTAGTCATTTTGTTTTAGCAATTATTTATTTTTTTACCGTTGGTTAACGATAGGCACACCCACCTTATTAAACAATGCTTAGCGAGATTTATATAAATAAGGCCCTAATAAATTTATAAAGGAAACACCGAGCATAATAACCTGTCGGTTATACAATAATCCGAAACGACAATACCATGCACATATTATTGCTAAATGTTAATAGAGTTTAAAATAACATACATATTTCCTTAATAGAGTTTATCCTTAACTCCGCGTTCCCTTTGTCTTTCAGATATCGAGATAATCAACTATCCCTTTTTCCAAGTAATTTCCCTACAAAGCCCTTTTAACTGACGCTAGTACGCCCTTTCCAATATAATGGGGGGTTGTTTTGATGACATTTAATTAAAGGTTCAAAATGTTAATATAAACTTAATTGCTGTCAATTTTATCCATGGAATTGAGATTTTGAAAGGTATTTTCAGAAATTTGCAGTGGAGAATTAAAAGCAGGAACGCGTACCTCGGGCTCCGAAAGCGGATGCTGGGAACGCAACTGAAATTTAACGCTAAGATGTTAATGATGAGAATCAATAGAATTTCTTGTTTTAACCTTTTATAAATTTATTTAGTGTCAGATTGTAACAAAGTAGAAAATCTTTCAAACGTTATCATTGTCTACGACAAGGTGTCGAAGTGGCATAAAACCAATATTTTAGTAGGAACACTAAATAATTGCGCAAATTAAATTTCTTCGACTAGTAACACCAAAAAGGTCACGCAAATTGCAATATAAGAGTGGCAATACCGAATAAAGTCTTCTTGAATACGCATCCGTGTAGACAATTTCTCTAACAACCTAATGCGTTGTCCTACAAACCTAGTCCACGTAATTCTAAATAATCGCATAATCAAGCGACCAAATAAATAAACCAAACAATCATGATCATCCTTGCGTTAAATACCGGTTGCGTTTGGAGCGTCTGCCTTAAAGCCCGGAGTCCGCAAAGATCTTTTAAGTGTATATTAGTCCACGTCACACAGTACCACATATAAATATAGACCAAAAAAGAGATAGGTGGATTGTGTGAAGGATGACTTGATGATTTGTGGTGTGACAGAGGACGTATGTCAGAATTAAGGAGGATGAAAGGAAAAGACATATTTGCCGTCCGCAAATCATCGGAAGAAGGTGAAAAGAGAGACGGAGATATACGAAGTATACCGATTCCGGACCGACAAATCGGAAAGCACCCATAGAAGATCATTTTTGTATATCATGAACTTGAGAAACGTCTAAAATTAGATAGCCAGAAGTGTACCGGGGCAATTCGCTTTGTTTGCGGGTGATTCTCTAACCGTTTTTAAAACTTGTACTATATTATTCATTTTTAACTACAATCTATCTGATTAGCACTCATTATTGTCTATACTAATATTATAAAAAGGAAAGATTTGTATTTTGTATGTTTATAATGAATAAACTCAAAAACTACTAGACCGATTTCAAAAATTCTTTCACCATTAGAATGCTACAGTATCGCTGAGTAACATAGGCTATATTTCATTTAAATAATCGATTCTAGTCTTAAATTTTTTCAAGGCAAGACAACGTCTGCCGGGACCGCTAGTTATCAATAAAGTACTTGAAACGAAAAGATTCTTAAAGAGCTATACAGGATTTAAAAAAAACCTTGTATGGGCCAATGATGCGCGCGGTTGAGTGCGGGAGAATCACCCACCTACATAATATATCCTCGTATGTCTCTCACACTGTTAAGACCTGGTAAGTTTTTAATAATAGCCGCCTACTTCGCCCGAGGGGACAAATACAAATAGAGATGTCGCATAGTACACTCAGCGCCATGAATACGTAATGAACTGTATTTCCGTTGGAGAGCTATCATTTGAGACCGTTTAGTTTTGCCTTTAAAAGTGTGAATCTAAAATTGAGTTTGAAAGTGCACTTTGGAAATCGTTTGGAGTTTAATTTTGTAATACTTACCTTTTTAAATGGTTAAAATATTTCGACCGTCAAGGATTGCTGATATAAAAAACATGTCTGAATATCTTACTTCATACAGATACGCATCTACACGAAGTATCACCAGACATAAAAATCATAGATATTATGAGAGTATTTTGTAAATTTTATAACCTCATAGTTCGTAGACTGGCAAGCACTAGACTATTTTTTTTTATATCTTGGCTTCATGAAGCACAATGCTCGATTATTATACATAAAGTATAATTACTTCATAAGCCGATAAGTAAAAGCGTTTAAAATACCGGAAAGTTTATTTTTTTCCCGTAGCTACAGCTAAACGGTTGACCCTAACATGATCGTGTTCGTGTGTTTATGCCCACTTCGACGTTTCTGAATTTCGCAAAAAGCTCGAGTGGTTGCCTATCTCACTTCGCCAGAATGCTCATCTTCTCAACTTACTATATCGTATACTATTTATACCTTATACCCCTCCTTATCTTAAGGAATGTTTCAACTTCCTTCATACGTCACATACACTCAATTTGCGCTCCACTAATAATCTCCTATTAATGGCACCTGCACACTCTTCAACATTTTATTCCAACTCCTTTGCCATGCAGGCTGTCTTACTTTGGAACTCTTTGCCCACTGACGTGAGAAAAGCTAAATCTTTTGCCATATTCAAAAATTCACCTAGGAATCATTATGTAAGTCTTACGCAATGATGTATGTGCAAGTTTACAATAGAGTGTAATCTGCTGCCCATGTATGTCTTTGTTTATTTTTATTTTCTTTTTCTGTGTTGCATAATAATGATAGATAATTTAAGAATTTCATTTGAGTCAGGTTGCCTGGAACAGATCGCTTTTAGCGATAAGGCCGCCTTTTGTTTTACCAAGTCACTATTATCTTGTGAATTATTTGTAATTTTTGATTTGGTGAACAATAAAGTGTTGTCTATATCAATTTCCTCGTTATTAGCTTGGAAGTAGCTGTAATATAAATGTAGCATTAGATCTCTTAAGATGCTTATATAAACAAAAATAACTGCGCGAAATCGAAAATGAAACATAAGATCAAAACTAATCCAGCATCATCCAACAACGTATACCAACATTAATTAATACAGTCATTTAGTCGACAATATCTCCGGCGACAAGCCACCTCATGTTTCAGAACTAAGCGAGTTTATTTTGTACGTCTGCCTGTATGTTTGTGAAATATATTCATTCGTGCAAACGTTCCCTAAGCACATAAATCAACAGAGCCTTAGGCGGCTTATTAATATTTGCTTGGATACGAAATTAGTTGGTGCTAGATGTGGTACTAGGGCAATTAAGAAATAGGCATTTCCGAAAGAAGACTTTTTATTACAATATGTTTATCGATAAAAAAAAAAATAAAGAGTATGTATGGATATACTCTTTCCATCCATATTTATCCATCCATATATTTATAATTCATGGGAATTCTAAATTTATGGATAGATAAATATGGATCATTATGGCGATCCAGCGAGGTAGCCAGCCTTCGTAATTTACCCATCAACTCGGACGACCCAGTCTCAGTATTCTTCATATAGTTTTAAGGGATTGTAATTGTAGGTAGGATACAATACAACTAAGTTTATATATATATATATATATATATATATATATATATATATATAATGTTGTACTTTAGAATGATACAATTACTTACAATTTTTTTAATAATGACACACTTTTTTTTTACATATTTTCCTTTTTTCATCTCTATTTTATTAGTAATTTTTGTGACATTTTTTTCGATTTTGTTCAATATTGACCTAACCTAACCTTATGTAAATTAAATAGACATTTTATGTAATTTTCGTATAATTGTATTTTTTTGGAATTAACTATTTGAGCTAATTTAAATTTTTTTATATAAATTATTTTTAGTGGAAACTTGATTGATATATGTATTAATTTTGTGTTTTATATTTAAGAATATTAATTATTGTATGTTTCCCAATCAAATTAAATATATATATATATATATACATATTAGCTTAGTTACAAAAAATACAAATAATAAATAGGTCCCAAATCACTACCAGTTGTGAAAGTTCCGAAAACGCTAGCCGCATTACCACGTTAACGAAGTAAAATTTTCTTTATAATATTATTTTATAATTAACGACATTCAAAATATGAGGTCAACATTTTAAGTTAAAAACTGCCAGTCATACTTATTATTATCATAATTAACCGTATTTAGAATTTTTGTTTGCGTCTCGGTTTGAAGGTTTATCTAGAGTAGGTTTCGAAATAATATAGGATGGCATAAAGAAACTAGATTATTTCAAAGCTATTTCACGCTGATTATCTGTGAGAGTGTGGTATCACATCGATCGAGCTGGCCCCTTAGAGCTGTTATCAAAATAGTAACTTTTCCATGTCAAAGTATAATATTTTTCTTCTAAATTAATATGTAGTTAATGGTCGGTTTCTATATCTTACTATTTATTTAGCTGTCCTACCATCGGTTGAATTTTGACGTAAAATGTATGGAGCTTATGTCAAATTTTAACCGATAGTAAAGCAAATGAAGGGTAGGTAAAATATAAGAAACGGGTATAAATAAACAAAGCGTAAATAATAATGGCTGATCTAGTTGAACTATGGCAAAGGACAGTAACATAAGTGAGATTGTGTCTCGGGTGCGATTGTCGAGTCTTGCACAGAAAGGGACGCAAGATCCGTGTACAGTTACCGGTGGTAAATATCTTGTACTATAAAGTGCGACTTGTTTTGTTTTCAAGTTAAAAAAGTAGGCAGTTAGAAGGGTTCAGCGACTATAAATTAGCCAAGTACATTTGAGTCGACGTAAAGATAAAGAATACTCCCCCCCGTTTGAGCTCACGTGATAAGTCCCTATTCTCAGTACCACTTATAAAAACTAACTATACAAAAAACCTATTTTTATATCGCACTTGTCAGCACTACAATACACTATTTATTAACATAGATTCTTTCATAGGTAATTTATATCAATTTAAAAACCAATTTAAAAAATGTTGTAATCTATATCTATACATATAATAAAATTGTACATACATACATAATATCACGCCTGTTTCCCATGGGGGTAGGCAGAGACTATGGATCTCCACTTGCGACGAGCCTGACAAACAACTTTCGCTTCACCTACTTTCATTAATCTCTTCATATATGCAGGTTTATTTGAAATGTTTTTTACCTGACCTCTCTTTAACACTTCTGATATTTGGTCATAGTGTGTTCGTCATGGTGTGTTCATCTCGGTCTACCGGCAACAACCCTACCATTCACAATACTGTCATACACCTTTTTTGTGATTCTACTTTTATCCATTCTCTCCACATGTCCAAACCACCTTAACATACCTTTTTCAACTCTTGTTATTCCATCTTCTTTCAATCCACAACGTTCCCTTATCACACTGTTCCTTATCATATCATTCAAGCCTAACCGCACATATACTTCTCAAAGCTTTCATTTCAACTGTGTTTATCCTACTTTCATGCCTGTTCTGCCATACCCAACTTTCACTGCCATACATTAGGGTTGGCACCAACACTCCTTTATGGACAGCCAAGCGTGCCTTTACAGACACTTTCTGGCTGTTCATAAGAATTTAGCGCTCCATTCACCTTATTACCTGCCATAACTCTCCTTTGAATATCCCTTTCATGCTTTCCGTCTCTGGTAAACATGCAGCCTAAGTAAACAAATTCTCTGACTTGCTCTAACTTTAGATTTCCTATCTGTATATTACAACTTGTCATTCTTTCATCGCTTTCAAACACCATAACTTTCGTCTTATTCACATTAATTTTCACACCCTTTCTCTCCAAAGACTCGTTCATAATTGTTACCATCTCCTGTAACTCTGTTTCCGATGACGCAAGTATAACCTGATCATCGGCGTAGTGTAGACATTTGATAAGTAACTCATTCATTCTTAAACCACTTTCGCATTCTTTCAAATTGTCCAAGCCACTGTCCAAGAATATGTTGAACAACCACGGCGACGCTACACAACCCTGTCTAACACCATTTTCAATGCTAAACCATTCAGTGTAGGCGCCGTTGACCCTAACACAAGCACTGGAATCACTATAGAGGGACTTCAGTGATCGTATCAGGTTGTCTGTTATCCCACACTTAGATAGCACCGACCACAGTTCACTTCTTATCACTCTATCATAAGCTTTTTCCAAATCTATAAATGCACAATACACGTGTTGACCTTTGGCTAAAACTTTTCATTTATGCATCGTAAAGTAAAGATTTGGTCCACACATCCCATTCCCTTTCGAAAACCCGCTTGTACATCCCATACTTTCTCTTCTGTTACTTTTAATACCCGTTCAATCAACACTTTAGCATATATTTTCCCGACAACGCTAAGAAGGCGATGCCTAATGGCTAATGCCTCGAAAATGTTTACAATCCTGTTGTGACCCTTTTCCTTTGTAGAGTGGTACAATAACGGCTTTGCACCAATCTTTTGGTACACAGGCCCTCTTCCATCATATGTTAAAAAGGCGGTACAAAAGACTTGCATCAAATTTCTGTACAATGAAAAAAAATACTAAAAACCGAGTCAGGGGGATTTAAGAAGCGAAATAGAACTAATTTAGATATTTTTCAAATTTTTTGTTTCTCTGTTTGTCTGTCTGTTTGTACCGGCTAATCTCCGAAACGACTGGACCGATTTCAATTAATTTTTTTATGGTGGTAGCTTATATCCAATTTTATAGCATTCAATAATATTAACTTATATATAATTTATAGTAATGTGACATTGTTTTATGCTTGTATAAAGATAAAGTTTTATATTAATTTAATAATTTGTTTATTGATTAAATAGTGTAATTATGGCCAGGTACCATTACAATAGCCTGTATTGTACGTCCGAAAGGACAAACTGTCGTTCCAACAAAAAACTCCAACACCTTCATAATTGTATGATTGTGACAGTTTATACAGTAAATGTTTATTCTATTCTATTCTATTCTATTCTATTCTATTATATACCCCTGGTCAACATATAGGATACTTTTGATTCCTAAAAATATAAGAGTTCCCGTGGGATAGTTATAAAAACTTTAATTACTTAAACAGCTTATTAAGTATTGATATTGCTGGTATCATCATCATACAATAAAACAATTTATACATTAAAAACAATTAGGCTATATATCATCACGCTTAGACCAATAGGAGTGGAGCACTAATGAAAGATATTTCAAAATCGGGAGAGTTTTTAACTTACTTTTTTTAAACTATTTCACGCGGACGTAGTCGTGCCAGAAGCTAGTTTAGAATAATTTAATGACTTACACTTTTTTATTCTTTACTTTTTACTCTATATTTTGTTTATAATTATTGTAGCGAATATTTTTTCTCAGTATTGACCTCATTTAAATAGACATTTTATGTAATTTTTGTATAATTGTAATTTTTTGTAATTAATTGTTTGAGCCAATTTTTATTTTTATTATATAAATTATGTTTTATTGGAAACTTGATTGATATCTGTATTAATTTTGTGTTTTATATTTAAAAATATTAATTATTGTATGTTTCCCAAACAAATTTAATAAATAAATAAATACGTAGCAGACAAATGCTGCTCAAAGGATCTTGTTGAAATAAATTTTCTTTAAATTATTTTTCAAACTCTTGCTTTGGTTCACTTTAACTTTTGAACTACATACATGGAATAAAGAGGTGCGATAGAAGGATCAAACAGTAGGGTATGTTATAGGATGGAGGAGGTGGAAGAGGTCCATGGGAATTCTCACCCATCGCACGAAACACGACTCTGTTAGTGCGTGGTATCACACCAACTGACCGTGCCCAGCGAGCTGTAATTACGGTAATGATTCCAACATGGTCCTAGCACGTATTCCTGGTAGCTAGAAACATAGAAGTGGAAATAGGTGAAATATCGATTATCGCACAATTACCGTACGAAGGCGCAAGTATTCTTGTCGTTCATCTATCGCGGGTCGAGTGAAGCCAATTTTCTCATACGCCACTCTTGCTATTGACAAATTGCGAAGAGGCTGCGCTATCGAGGCGACGACGACTTTGTGCCTCAGGCGACAACGCGATCCACTGATGGGAAAGTCAATTTTAATGTGTTTCCAGCCTTATTTATATACCTTTCATCAAACATATACTACCATAAATATTTATGTACCAAGTTCTGATATTTAGTTTGGAGACGGTATTGTATTAGTTAAAAAATATATTTTAGCGTCTTTATTTGCCGATGGTTAATCCAATGTAACAACTTATGCACGTTAGGTTAGGCAAGCTACATAGGCGGCTCTCGCTTCCTGATGGAATTTGAACTCACATAATTTCATCAAAATCACACAGTGAAGTTTTGAATAGTAATTGTTACACAAGGGATGAAAGAAACCTATTTAAGTATTAAATGCTTTGGCGCACTAGCATAGCGGGGGCGCAAATAGTTCTATTGCCTAAACAAGCCTTTCCTTCGAGGTTAACACTCCGCGTTTCATTTCGAATATGAGAAAATTAAATAAAAACTGATCAGTTAACCAAAACCACTACTCTCTAATGAAATAAGTCGTTAAATTTATATCTAAATCTGAGGAACTCATTTCCTACACATATCCGTCAAGTAAATTTCTTTTTCTGTGGCATTCTAACAGTCAGTATTTTTTTTTATCATGGATGATCATGATGAAATTAAATGATAATTTAGTGCATAGTAAATTTTATGAATAAAATCATGTTACAAAATGGTTGATATTTTTGAATTCCAATTCTATGCCCCTATTTAATTAAGTGGCTGTTTAAAAAGTTTTGACAGCAGAGAAAATCGTTTCCCAGGGACGAAAAGTACTGTTTTCAACCCTCTGATCAAGTAACTTCAAGCGCAATTTCCGAGTATGAAAAATGAAATACATAAAAAAAACGATTTATCGTTGCCTAAGAATATTTGCAACACCAGAGGTGTTGCCAATGTACTGTCAGCCTCGAAAGGGGAAGTGGAACCTGGCCACTAATGTCGGAACACAGCTCAAGTTAGCACTATAGATCATGGGCGGTAGCCAACTAGACGGGCAAATAAATGCTCTAAAACCTATTAACGACTTTTTTGTCACAGTCTACCCGGCCGCAAATATTAGAATTTTAATCTTTTCCTATACTTATGGATATACATAGAGGTATGTAGGTAGAGATTGCTTTTAGCAATATATATATTTTTCTATGTAATGTTGGTGTACAATAAAGAGTATAGTATTTATTGTATATATGAATATCTGTAGATAGATAGATATCTATCTATAGTATAATAAAGTGTTATCTATCTATCTAGATAAATAACACTTTATTATACACCAATACAAAAGTGAACTTAAAGACTAAAATTATATCTAGTTGTACAAAGGGCGGTCTTATCGCTAAAAAGCGTTCTCTTCCAGACAACCCCAGGAATGAATTGAGATGATAATGGCGATGGTGGTATACGTAACATATAGTACTAACTACTTACATTTTAATAATAAATACATAAATGATATGTATATATATATATGTAGTTATATTATATATTACATATATATATATATATATATATATATATATATATATATATATATATATATACTTAATATACATACCATACAAATACATATCTACAGAATATATAAATATTTATAAATGAATTTAAGTATCATATTCCAACGACAGGTAGTATTTTTTGATCATGGTTTTAAATATCGCTAGCGATTTTGCTTGTCTGATAGTAACAGGAAGCTTATTCCAAAGCTGTATAGCCTTAACAGTAAAAGAATTGTTGTAAAAATTTGAGTTATGCGCAGGAGTGTTCAGCTTAAGTTTAGTAGAAGGGCGTAAATTATGAGAGCACGAAAGAAATTCAAAACGTTGTTTAAGGTAATTAAGAGTACTTGGGACAAATAAAATACTATAGAGAAAAGAAAGGATGTGAGTATTCCGGCGACATCGAATTGGCAACCACTTGAGTTTTTTTCGGAATTCAGAGACATGGTCATACTTGCGTAGGCCAAATATGAACCTTATGCAAAAATTTTGGAGGGGCTCAAGTTTATTAAGATAGCTGGCGTCAGCATAATCAAGGATAGGAAGTAATAAGGACTCTGCTAGCTTAATTTTGGTGGTATTATATGTATTGTGGTATCTGTACATTCGAATAAAGTCACTTTTATATTTATATACAATAATATACATATTATAATGACTTCTAATTATCACCAACAACATGCTTAATCTCGCTAAGTCATACCAAATTAGCAACTATCAACCAAAGGAAGAGATCTCTCAATCTCAATATTTCAAAAGACGAGACAGGTCAAAATAAACGGGTGCATTTATTCGTACGACTAAATTCATCAAACAAGACGTGCGGCTATAATTCTTGTTGCACATACAGACGGCCTGGAATGCCATTTGTATGAGACGAGTTTGTCAAAAATAGGGATATTGACTAATATCTTTTTATGGTTATGGTTTTTTTGATAGCTGAAGTTCAGCATTCGAGCTGAAGATCCACCTGATAAAAAGTAGTTACCTGCACCTATGGATATTTGTAACATCAAAAGTGTTATTAATGTGTTACCGGCCTTGAAAGGGGGACTGGAACATGGTCACTCAACACAATTCAACTAATTAATCGACTTTTCCAAGAACCACATCTGGCTAACGACCATCATAAAGGATTACAATACACAATTAGACGGCTTTTCTAATTACAAAAATTAAACACAAAGTAAACAAAAGAAGTCCAAATGCGGGCAGGTAATAAAACTGTCTTTATGGCAGACAGGTGTCCATTCACATTTGTTGGCGTACTTCGTGGAATTTTGGCTAAGTTGTAACAATAATAAATAATAACAACCCATAAGCATCCCACTGCTGGGCTCTGGCCTTCCATTTTTTATAGGGGATCGAACCGTATACCCATCACGCCTGTCTATCTATCTATCGGTTATCTCGATGTACAGGTTTCATCATATGTTTTCCTTCACGTGGTAATTATAACAATATGCACATTAGGTCAGAAAATTGCCCAAGTGGTGCATAGTTTCTGGCCAGGGTTTGAACCCGCGCCATTTAAGTTTCGGACGAGTGCACTAACCACTAACGGCGGCTTTCTATATTCGATCGCAATCCTAAAACGGTTATCTATCCAGATTTTATAAAATCTATCGATCAATCGAAAATCCTCCTTTCAATATAACATCTGGTTATAAAATCAATTTTTTTCAGGGCAGGATAGCGTCTGCCGAGACTGCTAGTAAGGATATAAATAAATAAATCGGAAGACAAACACATATTGCAAGAGTAACTGTCTGTCTGTCTGTTCCGCTTTCACCGAAAAACTACGGGACCTATTTGACTGAAACTCAGTATGTATATATATATATATATATATATATATATATATATATATATATATATATATATATATATATATATATATATATATATATACATATATATTCGATACCAAGAATGAACATAGGATACTTTTTATCCCGGATAATGGGATAGATTTATGTAAAGGTTATTTTTGCCATTTTCGTCATTTTTGTCATTTGTGTAGTTTACAAGATAAATAGGCGGGGGATAGATAAATAAAACTAGAACAGATTGTAATAGAGGGTGTAAGTTTATATGGAACCAATCATTTCTCAAGTTCATCGATCGGTTTGCTGTAATTTAGTTTTAATGTAGTTGTAATATCGAAAATGGACATAAATACTTTTAATGCCGAAAGATGAGATAGTTTGCAATATAAAATGAATTGAATCTTCCGGGGGCAAATAGCACTAACATGACCATTTAGTACAATGTAACCTGTATTAATGCCTACTCTTTAAGTAAGAGGCACGCACTAGTGGTAATCCGCGGCGCAGCCGCGGGGTAAACTCTAGTTGGTAATATACAATTGCCATTACTGGAGCCGGTCCCAAATATACAGAGCAATGTAACGGAAAATTCGTTTATAAGAATTTCCATATCGAAAATTGAAACCGGGACCTATAGGTATGTTGCATGTTGTATGAATGAAGTGAATCAAGGACTAGACCATAAAGACAGGCTCTCTTAATTATAATATACCGTTTCAAAAGTTTTTGTCTGTGTGTCTTTCTGAAAGTTTATCTCGAGGATGCTTCAAAACAACTGATCGGTTTTCAATGAGAATTTTAGGAATTTAAACAGTACTTTAAGCCAAAAGTAGACGTGTTCATTTCTGTCTTTCAATTGATATAGAAAAGAGACATAAAAAATTTTTAAAAAGGTTTCATAAGTGACTTTTTAACTGCTTTTTCTTTTTTTTAATTATAAGAAATTCCAAATTTTGTTATTTGTATTTTTAATAGTTATATACTTATATATAGATATATATATATATATATATATATATATATATATATATATATATATTTAGAAATATGTAGTTTTAGTAAAGGCTTACGGTCTTATTCATAGAGAGTTAGAGCAAGTTTGAACACTTCTTTATGGCTCTTAAAGAATCGTTCAAACTTACTCTAACTCTCTATGAATAAGACCGTTATAAAATATCTTTAATAAGCCCTTATAAATGTTACATTCTAAATGTAAATATTAGCCGTTTACGGCGCTTGTCACCTCGGCTTTGTGCTGCACATGTCGCTGCGCAGGCGCATCCTTTGATACTGGATTTATTTTTAGCCAATTTTCATGTCCGACTTAGTAATTAGGTGCCAGGTGTTTGAAAGGGGTTTGAACCTAAAATAACACTGCCGGCGCCAGTTATATTGTTGCTTGTGAATTATTTTAGGCATTCTAAGTTGTTTAAGAATTTTAAATGGTGTACAGGTAAATTTTTGAAGTAGGTCTCTATGTCCAAGTCGGAAACTATAAGTGTGGGGGGTTAATTTAAGTGGTTTGGTGCGTCGATGATGGTTACCCCGTTGGATAGGGTAACGCAGCACTGGTAAGAGCCCATGGCTCAATCGCCCGAGAGGGGAGTACAAAATAAGACGACGAGTTGTTGTACTTTCGATGTATTTACCTGCTTAATTGTTCTTAATTTAACTTAGACTATACGTACAGAAATCTTATCAATACTATAATATTCTATTCAACAATAATCTATTATCTGTATTAACATAGCATCACGTTCATGTATTGACCATAGTATGTAATTGCACTAAGTTATACAACAATAAATTAGCGAAAAATACTTGGACTCCAGGTCTGATTTAATGAAAATTAAAGTGGCATTTTTAGATTACCCTAGTCAGGAATTGCCCTAACCTACCCTAACAATCAATTACGCTAGTCAGGAATTGAATGAGCTGATTTTGAAAAAAAAAATGTATTATAACGCCAACCCACAGTGTAGCTTATAAGGACCAATTTCTATGAAGGAATGTCAAATGGAAAACTAAGGGAAAGGGTTGGCTGTGACTCTTACTTGTAGTTATAGTTATAGTTTCAGATTTGATTGTCCACTTCAAAAATTCACCTCCACTTCTTCTGTATATATTGTTACAAGTTGGGCCACCTGCATACCTATTGTCACATACCGACAAAGAAATTCTGCACATCTTGCTTATTGCCCCGCATTCCCGCATTCCCGCATTCGGAGTTCTTTTTATTACTTCGTATTTAAAATTTGCAATTAGACAGTAGCCTATTGTTGTTGGTTGCGACTTTGTTGGCCGTTCGCAGGAATGGATAACCAGGTGTGCAAATTACTATTTCTCGGAAACTCAGTGCGCGCGGCCGATTTTTTTTGTACTGTATAGTTAGTATAAAACAATGCCCGAATGAGCAGTAAAGCGACGACTACGATACGAGTAAGACGTTTGGAATACTCTCGATTAGCGATATAGACGACGGACTTTGCGCGTGTCGAATTGCATTGGACCGTGCAGTGTGAACTGGTTGCATCCAGTTTTAGTTGTATTTGTTTTCTACGTGTTTGTACAGTTCTAATAAATTCTATAGTAATTCCAACGGCATTTTTAATTCGAGTCCTGTAGCTCATAACAATATATATGTCGTAGATTGCGTATAATTGTAAAAATTTCGTAACGTAATATCTGATATGGGAGGTCGGTATGGCCGTGATAGGTAATATGAAGGTATTTAATAAATGGAAACTATGTATTTGCCGTCCTAAGAACATACTATGACTTTAAATTGAGGGTACTTATGTTTTTCTTAAAATACCTGCACTTGATTTTATTAAGTAGTGTTTTAGCTTAACAAGAACTGGGTTGTATTTATATGGTAAGGTTTATGTTGTTGAGCACTTTAGAAATGTTTTTAAGATTTTTAATAATCCTTGTCTGTGCCAAGTCATCAGAGTCAAAAATATTTGAGGTTATTTCGTAGCGCGGCCGGCCAGTAAAATATACGTCTGAATGACACTTTTATCAGAAAAAAAATAAAGGTAATAAAGTAATTGGGGTCTTTAATAAAAATTGTCATTTATCCTTTGAATCATCGACTACAATAACGGTAAGTTTTTAATTAGTTGTAAATAGTTTTACTATACTAGGTGATAGTTCTTTGAGTGAAGATGACCTTGCTTCCGATTCTGACCTAGAATACGAACCTCCCACTTCCCGTTCGCCTAAAACGAAGCATGTTATCGTACCCGAGTCTGACTCCGATATCTCCAATGATGATACACCTTTACTGAACTTGCAAGCTGCAAAAGCGAGTGATGAAAAAAGGACCCACCCGGTTGTATGGAAAAACGGAATTCACCAGCCGATTTTTAAACATTTTTGTTCACTGACAAAATAATCGATTTCATAGTTGAGCAGTCAAATCCTATGCATACAAAGTCAGATATGACTTACTTGATTTTCACTAGAATGCATACGAGTCCAGATATGGCTCTTTCATTTATTTTCATTAATAATAATTTAAAATATTTTTTTGTCTGATTTATGTTCAATAAAGATGCATGTACCAAAAACATTTATTTTATTAACATCCTTAATAGTTCATGCAGTAAGGGGTTAATATTGTAATTGTAATAATTCTAGTGTAATAAACGTTGATTATAATATTTCAGATTATTATTGTTATTCCTGGCATTATTCACTGGCGCTCGCCGTTGTATATAAAATCAGAAAGCAATTAGCTCCTAAAGGGAACGCTTTAAGGAAATCGGTATTATGACGGTCGCCTGCCAATATATTTTTAATAATATAATTTATATTCTTAATAATTTGAGTGCCTATAAACAATATAAGGATATTCACATTTCAACACCAGGCATATTGTAAGAGACTAATATTGCCTTCTTTTACATTGCAAAAAGTATTGTCCTCTTTCTTGGGGGTTGGTATATGGTATTCTTCAATAAGATTCTGAATGAAATGTTAGATCTGCCTTTCACTAAATTTAAAACCAAATTAAAAAGTATCTTGCTAAAAAAGGGATACTAGCCTTTTATAATATCTATGGTATAACGTTTTTATCTTGCCAAGCATGTAAAGAATTTATGGAAATATGTTGCAATATAAAATATTAGTACGTCATGTCTTTATTATAACTATAATAATATTTTTCTTTCCTTTTATTGTGTCTTTGTCTCAATGAGTTTGCACTGTTTTCTGCAACTCCATTAATTTTTCGAAAAGTCATCGTTTAAAATATTTCTGTATAAAATTTATAACGAAAAAAGGACTTTGAGCTAGATAAATAAGAAGAAAAACAATTTTTAGCTAGACGTGTTGCTGGGGTGTTTCTTGCCCGCTTCTTCTCCTTAACAGCAATAACATCTAGCGAAGCGGTGTACATAGACTAGGAAGTATAATTAATTTTTAACTTATATGTATGACCTTCAAGTCTTCTCTAGTGGAACTTATTTGAAATAAAACTTTTGATTTTGAAAAATTGAATTCAAAGTTTATTAAAAATTATGTCCCGTCTCCCTTTAATTTTTTATCTACAATATGGAAAAATCTGGAAACAAATCAAAGTTTAGGAACTCTTTCCAAAAATTTTAGTTAAAAACTAAAATTATGTTATTTTGATCAATATTCTAAGTCAAGTAGTTACTGAAGTAGATTTTAAAGATTTATAAATAATAATAGATATAAGTATTTATCAATTAAATGCTTTTTTGCATCATGGTTTCGCGTGGTAATTGTAACAATATGAAATAATAAAACTGCCTAAGCGAATAAAACCGGAGACATTTTTCACCTAGAAGTGTGTGTGGTCTATACGGGGCCCTCTGTTGTGCATTGACTGCTAAGTACTTACCCAATTTATTTTAATTTTTTATGGCATCAACTAGTCTTACATCCTACATTGTAGCTACATAATATTTATCTTTTATGAACTATCAATGCTTAAAAATCTTTAAGAACAAAATTGATAAAACTGCTCAGATCAAAATAAAAAATAAATACACTTAATGCATAACTAGCTATTAATGTGTATCGTATATAATAATGTTACGAGTTACGGGACTCGAAATAAAATGCCGTTGAAATCATTATAGTTTATTAGAACTATACAAACACGTATAACACAGGTACAAATATAAATGAACACAACAAATCCAAACGTAATGCAGAAGGTCGTAATTCAATAAAACGCGCAAAGTCCGTCACTACTACATTCCCGATTGTACACACGTTACGCCTTGATCGTGGTTCTCGCTTGACTGCCCCCTCTCCCCATCAGGCCGTCGTTTTATACCTCACGAACACAGATGTGCCCGTGTCGTAGTCGACGTAATCCGCAACATCTGGCTAATGATTCGGCCGCAAGCTGCCACAAACGAGTACAATAAAACAATGCGCTGCTCTCTAGAAACGTACGCCAATAAATAAGTAAACAAAAGAAGACGATCATAAAAAAATTACAATTAGTTCAAATGTCGACAGGTAATAAAATATGTTTTTACAGATATGCAGGTGGGTCTTGTTTTTGTCAGAACCTAAGTTGTAACAATAATATATGTTATTATATATTACCTAAATACATAAGTAAAATATATAAATACTTCATTTCATTTTTAGCTGTTCTCTTTTCTATTTGAAGAAATATTAAATAAGTCTCTGTTATCAAAATTAAGACTGATTATTTTTATCATAAAATATAAACATAACATGCACCTTTCACACGATCGGACTGCTATGAAACAACACTCCCAACCCCTCTTTTTTCCAATTAATTTTAATTCAACCATTATTATAGTGAAACAGCTGCACAACAGTTCAATTTAGTTGATTAAGGTTGACTGTGCCAAAATTATATGCTTGCTACATTGATATCGAGTGTTTGACCAATGAGGAGCGTGTTTGAGGGTAGGGTGCGTAGATGGGCGGAGGAAAAACACGCGAACACGTCATGTTAATTTGGGCTATCATGTTTTAATTAGTTTTGTTTACTACTTACTACTTTGGATAGCTCGCAAATGAGAGATAAGAACCTCCTCCTTTTTTGAATTCAGTTAAAAACATTAACAGATTCGGCCCCCAATCCTCGAACTAGTTATACCCCTTCATGGGAACGTCTGGCCTGTTTAAAAAATAATACCCCATTAATTCGACGTAGTCCTCGGGGGGCACGCATCACGGTGGCAGAAAATCTTACAAAAATATTGGCAAAAATTCTAACTGAAAATTCCCCCTCAAATTGGGAAAGCTACCTGTTTTTCTCATTCCAAGTTTTCCAATCGACCGGCTATGATAAAAAAAAAATCTTTCACTAAAACTATTAAACAGAACTGCTGCCGTCCAAAAATCGAAAATTTAAACACGTCCCATATCTTAGGCAATAAATTTTCAGTAAATTTATCAAAAAAAATTGAAAATAAAGTAAGTGAGGAAGACTTAAAAGGGGCAGCCTGCTTACTTTTTTCAAATGATAGCCTAGCACCAGACTCAGCAGAAACTCTCTTGGCTAAAAAACAAGCATCCTATTCCAACTACTTCACCGACTTCTCCGCCAGATCCTCCCTCTTCACAAACAGAATTTCTACAAGTATCAACTAAAGACGTCTATTCAGCAATAATGTCATTTAAAACTGGCTCAGCTGCTGGAATACACGGCCTTTCACCACAACATTAAAGACCTTATTAGCGGTTGTACAGGTAACATTGGCCAAACTCTTCTAAAACACATTACTCAAATTATAAACTTGATGCTTGCAGGAAAGGTTCCCGAAGGTATAAGGGAGGTTCTATACGGCGCAAATTTAATAGCTTTAAAAAAGAAAGATGGCGGTATCAGACCGATCGCCATAGGCAATTCGTTACGACGAATCGCCTCGAAGGTCTGTTGCCACCATATATCCACGAAATTGAAAAACAAATTCCAACCCTTACAATTAAGTTTCGGTTCTAAAAGAGGCTGTGAAGCAGCCGTACATTCTTTGCGATCATTCATAAACAATAAATGCGGAGAAGTTATTTTAAAAGTAGATGTAAAGAATGCCTTTAACTCTGTCGACAGGTCCGTCATGTTAGATGAAGTAATATCTAATATTCCAGAAATATCAAATTATCTTTGTGAAAGCTATTCAAAACCCACAAATCTTATGTATAAAAGCAACTTTATTCTATCATCTGCGGGCTGTCAACAGGGTGACCCGCTAGGACCGGCCATCTTCAGCTTGGCGATCCATCCGGTCATCGAATCCCTCAAGTCGAAATTCAATGTGTGGTACCTAGACGATGGAACTTTAGGCGGCGATGCAGAAACTGTACTCCAAGACTTACTTAGTCTGATTTCAAAATTTAATTCAATAGGATTAGAGTTAAATTTCTCAAAATGCGAAATTTTCTTGTCCGATAATCTGTCTAAAAACGAAAGCGACAATATTAGCAATATGTTCAATGTCGTCGCACCCGGTATTAAGGTCCTGGAGAAGGATTGTCTTCGCCTGCTTGGATCTCCTATTCTAGATGAGGCCATTCCAAATTATCTGTCTGAGCAATCGGCCAAATTTGATGTATCATGCTCTAAACATTTCGATATTCACTCTCAAATTGCATATCACATTATACGACATTGTCTGTTTGTACCAAAATTAACATATGTCTTACGATGCGCCCCGGTTTGGAAATTTTCTAATCTTATAAAATCACTAGATGACCGCATTAAAGATGTACTTACAAAAATTTTAAATTCTGAACTTTCAGACAGCTGCTGGATCCAAGCTTCCCTATCCATTAGGTATGGAGGTTTAGGCATCCGCAAAATCTCTAGCGTTGCTCTACTGGCTTTTCTTTCATCCGCATATAGCACTAGCCTATTGTTTATAAAAATTATGCAACACTGGAATAATGCCAATACATCATTCTTAAATGAAACTCTAAACGCCTGGAAAATGGTCTGCCCTGGTGAAGATATTCCCACGATCCCGAATTCGCAACGATGCTGGGATGAACCTATTTGTAGAGGATTAAATACAAAACTTTTAAATTCCACTAACTCTACAGGACGTGCTCGCATCCTTGCCGTTTCCCGCAAAGAGTCTGGTTTCTGGCTCCAAGCTATCCCCTCCCCAAACATAGGTACATTAATGGATAATACTTCCTTTTCTTTGGCAATAAATCTGCGCTTGAGTTCACGCATATGTGCAACACACACGTGCGTCTGTGGAACAGAGATAATCGGCCCGGGATACCATGGTCTTTCTTGCCGCCGCAGTGCCGGCAGATGGTCACGCCACGCTGCCTTGAATGATGTCTTACGGAGGGCGCTTGCCACCGCTAACGTGCCGGCTTTATTAGAGCCGAACGGTATTGCACGTGACGATGGTAGGCGTCCCGACGGAATGACTCTAATTCCCTGGCAACGTGGCAAACCTTTGGTGTGGGATGCGACTTGCGTAGACACGTTGGCCGCATCCCATTTACCAAACACGTCTAGATCAGCCGGTACAGCGGCGGAAACAGCCGAATCACTCAAGCGGCGCAAGTATGCAACCCTCAGTGAGAGTTATATATTTGTGCCGTTTGCTGTTGAGACGCTTGGACCGTGGGGTCCTGAGGCCATGAGCCTCTACCAAAATTTATCGAAACTACTTGTTCGGAATACAGATATCGAACGCCGCTTTTCGATTGTTACGCGATACATTCGATGGCACTTTTTTATAGCGTCGAAAAGCGGGTATTGTCGCGGATTGGCTGGAAGACGCACGGTGTGATTGCTCTCGCGTGAAATAATTTGATATTTAATTATTTATTGAAAATATAGATACTTGCAAGTGTGTGGAACATTATAATAGTAATAATCAGTTAATATATTCAGTGAGTAAGTGGTTATGACGAAATAGGACGAGGCGCGGGTGTATTTGGACAGACATTTATCCATCCCCCGTAGTATTTCCCTTGTTGTAGTAGATTAGTAGGATATTTTATATATTTCCTCTCAAGGGGCGCCCCTCCCTTAAAATACTGACAGGTTAGTGTTCCCCCTTGTTCCTGTTGTCACCACCGCCGGCTTGAGTACCAGGTAAGTACATAGTAGCTAAGTACCAAAAATTACCTTGTGGGCTTGTGCCGTCGGGTTACCGATCCCGCCGTGTACGGTACACTACTCATTGACTCTTCAGGTGATCAGAGGGCTGGTGCTTACCTCGGCCAACGGATCCGTATGGCGATCCAGCGAGGAAACGTAGCCAGCCTTCTGGGCACCTTACCCATAGAAGACGGTGATCTGGGCTCAGTATTCTAATTATAGTATTGAGGGATTATGAGTAGAATATAATACGAATAAGTTAAGTTTTCTTGCATTGTATTGTCTATCGATAAAAATACATTAATATTCAGTTAAAAATGAGCTTTATCCCATTATAAACCTTATCTCTCATTCGCTCAGTTAGTATCTAAATATGTAGCTCAACGGCTTAATCGGCTCGCCGGCTCAGCAGCTCAGGCTTAGATGCCAACACACGCAAGTGATCAGTGCAAATCGTACAGGAATGGAGAAAGAATGCAGTTTCCTTTGGCTGGCGCCCTGTCGTAATAGGTGACTAAACAACCCACTGCCAGGTGGTAGGGTATTTACCCGTCTGAATGGCAATCAGCCCTGGTCTAGAGTATATCGCCATATTAACCTTAATTTGTGTTCCAGCATTAGTTGCCAGGTTCCAGTCTCTATTTAGAGAGCAGTAACATATTGGTACCACCTTTGGTGTTACAAATTATTTGAATAAAAAAATTGTACCGATAAAAATTAAGTTGAGAAATAGAGCATATATATTATATGATTTCTTTTTTATTGATAGAAATCTATAAAGAATATTGCATAATCATCTTTATTTCCTTCGTAGTAAGATTTAAAATAAAAATTATTTACACAAGTGAGAATATGAATTGAAATTTCGCCGTTCCTGTCACAACACGGTTCACTATAGCTCTTTCGGCTCTTTAAAGAGTTAGAGCGAGAGGCGTGTCGTTCCGATTACCATTCTGTGTCTCTAATGAGCTAAAGAATTTCTTTAGAGCGAAAACTATCCCATTTCCTGGGATGAAAAGAACTCTATGTGTATTCTCGGTAGACTTTTCGTTAAAGTATAACTGAAAGACTGATTACTTTCGCATTTATGTTATTAGTATGTATTTATATATAATAGTGTCATATGGACAGAAAGACACAGAGGGGGCGTAGGTATATAGAGATTGTATCAAAATTTCGTTGATTACGTAACCCTAATTATTCGAGTTTCACGTAGAGATAAGGCCAGGACTGTTTTGTGGTTTAGTCTGTCAGACGCATTTACCTGCAAACAACTCTACCTAATTGCCGCGTCTGGAATTCGATTGTTACACGAAACAGAGCAATTTGTAGTTAATAGACAGTCTGCATATGACAGGTAGTCTTGGTGTTAATTCAGTTTCGGGATCAAACGCCCTTTTAATTCGTATTCAAACCTTAAGAGGCCACCCTATATAGTCGCGTTTAACAATCTCTCTATTTACATATAAGCTACGTTACGATACTAAAACAAAGGAAATTTTAACTGTTGATTTTAGTTAAATAGGCAATATTTTTTTGATATCATTATCCCTTTTTATTGCACATGTCAGTGGATACCAAAATTTCATTAATTTTAATTTCTGAATCACTATCAATGTGTGTGTGTGTGTGTGTTTAAATAAACAGTGCGTATGGCGAACTCTTAATATGGCACATCTTAATATTTGACTTCATCCGTTAATCCAAAGCTTTATTGACCACTTATTTTCATGAAAGAAAACGCTATGGAAATACTATCATAATTATTACTCTTTATTTTATAGTTGTATGGGATGATGCTATTAGCAAATTTAGCGGCAGAGAGCGCTGATTTAATGACATACATAAATTTTAAAGATTTAATTGAGTTATGATTATTGCCAAGTTATAATCTCAAGTTTAATGTCTCCATTTCATATTTTAAATAGTGATGGGACGTTCATAATATTTTTATCGATATTTATCTACGGTAAGTATATATATGCAGTTTAAAAGCGATGGAGCTTTTAAAGGACATAAAATTTATTTAAAGATGATAATAATTATAATAGAACATAACTAATGGGAAACAAGCCTAACGTTGAATGAAATGCAATGCTGAATGGAAGAGTTGAATGCGATTGGTTATTCGCTATACAGAGTAGGATCCGGTCGTCTGGTGAAAGGACATTTAATTGTTGATTTTTAATTTGTATATATCATTAATCTAAACTAATGAGAATATATTTATTTTTATTTATGTTCCTGAGGCGAATAGTTTTGTGTAGTCAAATTAATTATAATTATATTGTTTACACTAAAACTATTTTAGTATCAATTTTCATTGATAATTTATTTATTGTGAGTTTACTGGTTTACAGATGAAGTATATTAGATAGATTGTCAGATCACGTGGTTGAAAATGGATACGGTTGCTTATGGACATCTACAATATCCGGAGGTATTGCCAATATGCATTCAATCTCGAAGAAACTTTATAATTCTGTTTTTTAATCCCATACCGCAGTGACGCAAAAACCTCGACCGGAAGCTTTTTCTAAATTCTTCTGGTACTGAAATGAAATTTCTTTGAGAAGTTCATGTAATATTATTCAAGTAGGTGTAATAAATTTAATATTAGATACGTCAACGCTTAACACGTTGGGTATTTGATGATTTTATATTTGAATATTTTGAAAATACCACATAACCATTTAAACTTTGTATACAAACTAAATTATAATAAATTTAATTCATTCATGAAAAGATGACATGAAACCGGATTTTTTATTTATATTCCTATTAATTAGGCATATTATATCGATAGTCTAGTCTCTCGGCGTCCCTATTCAAATGTATTTTAGTCACGGCTCGTTCTGCAGCTGCCACAATTTGTCCTACTCATGCTATGACAGCTAACACGAATACGTATACAGCTCCCGTGCGGATGTTAAACAACATTGTTTTGACTTCGAACGCTGTTTCCAGAATAGGGACGCGATATTCCATGTGCTACTTGTAGTTTTATGGCCGGATTAATTACTTAATATATTATGCTTGAATATTTAATAGGTTTATTTACATTCGAATATTTCTGAAATCGAATATTAAAATATATCAATAAGTATAGTGGACCTACTCTAATACCATATATTCAAAATACTGGATTTAAAAAACGTGGCGACAACACTGACTTAATTAGAACTCTACATTGTAAATTACTATAGGAATGAAGGTTCGTACGTTTACGGTAAGTATATTTTGTCATTTATTTATTTTTTATTTAAAGGAACAACAAACAGCTACCATATAACATATAAAATAAAAAGTTATAACAAGATTAGGTTATAATATCGAAGCCAACGACATTGTCCACAGAAAAACATTTATAAGACTATCAATAAAAATACAAGAGGTTCAAAAATATTAACAATAAGTGAAAAGAAGAATAGGAATCAAAAATTCATGGAATAAATTACAGAGGAAAGATAAATGTAAGGTTGTTTATGTAGGTAATGGTTTTGATAGATTGAATAAATTTTATTTTAAATATATTGTAGGATTTTTTATTGAAAGAAATCGATTATAATTATAAGCTACAATATATTAAAATAAAACTAACTTTAAAAATATAATTAAACACTAAAAATATACTAACTTATAAATAATACCTATAACTTATACAAGTAGTACCTGTAACTTATATAAGTAGTACCTATAACGTAACAATAGTACCTATAACTTATAAATAGTTCCTATAACTTATACATTAAAGACTATGTAACAAATCGGTACCAGCCGCGAGTGTGCCCAGAATGCTGGTTACATGCCACGCTGTATGGCGATACATATTCGTTGGACGAAATATGCGCCAGCCTTCTGATCACGGATAGCATCAAAGAGTTTCTTTTTTTCTTTGAAGAAACTCTTTGCCGATGGGCCCCATGGATCTAATGTCTCAACTCCAAACGTCACAAATATGTAAGCCCTTCCTAAGGTTCCATATTTGTGCCTTTGGAGAGCTTCAGCTTTTAACACAGCTTTACCAGCTCCGTAAGTTATCAGGATATTTCATCGCGGTACTCTTTGTTCATTATTTTCGTGATGTATGAAGGCTTTCACTACCAATAAAATATTGATAAAAATTTTCCCTAAAAGTTACAGTTTTCTCATAAACATTTTTATTTTTCATAGTATTTTTAAGCATTTCCAATTAGATATGTTTCTTTTTTTAATTCTTGCTTTCCTTTTATTTCGTCTTCTCCCAATTATTCGAGGTCGGCACAATATGTCAGTCACTGGCTCAGCAATGCACACAAACTAACTGTCACACATCTACTCTCGCCTGCCGGCTCTGGTAGGACCATAGAGTACATTAATATAATGCGAGAGGTAGTACTGACTTAGTAACTTACACATGAACACATGAGAGTGTATCCACATACAGCATACGCTATAGTAACATTGTATAGTTACGAGTTAGCGGGACTCGAATTAAAATGCCGTTAGAATTATTATAGAGTTTATTAGAACTATACAAACACGTATAACACAGGCACAAATATAACCGAACACAACAAATCTAAACGTAATGCAGAAGGTCGTAATTCAATAAAACGCGCAAAGTCCGTCAATATTAGATTCTCGAATGTACACACGTCACGCCTTGATCGTGGTTCTCGCTCAACTGCCCCCTCTCTCCATCGAGCCGTCGTTTTACACTTCACAAATGCAACTGTGCCCGCCCGGCAAGATCGACACAATTTCCTAGAATTAGCTTGTAATTTTAATCCGCAACACCTGCGAAATGCCGTAAACGAGTACAATAGAACAATAGGCTGTTCTCCACAATAACTGGAAACGTATGCCAATAAATAAATAAACAAAAGAAGACGATCATAAAAGGATTTACAATTAGTTCAAATGCCGACAGGTGATAAAATGTGCTTTTACAGATTTGTATGTGGAATTTGTCTTTGTCGGAGCTTAAGTTGTAACAATATCTTTTGAAAATTACACATATAGTAGTAGTATTACTGGCACATGTGTACAAGTACTTAATAGTACTATAGGTATATTTATACAATCTATTATTTTATGAGCATCACAAATAATTGCATACGAAAATGTACATCAATTTAGTTATTTTCGATGTATTACTAATAAAGTGTTAATAACCAATTCTAAGTAACAATAAGCATGAAGCAGAAGTCGATGTATACTCAAATATTGGACCTCTAATAAAAATGCTCCAATGAAAACGAAAGGTAGAGAATTGTTGAACGGTGGAATGTCAGCCGAACTCCCCATTGTGTCAGAAGATATCGTATTGTTGGAATTACGTGAGCGGACTGCCTGCGCCCGATGGTCGGTGCCAAATTATTATTTCTCTGCGATTTCTTTATTCGTCTCATTACCGGGATGCTTAGAATGAATTATTTTTTTGTGCACTGGAAGCGAATAGTATTATATTTTTGTTAGGTGGACATTTTCTATCTTAATTTCTTATTATTAGTAACACACGAGAATAATAATAAATATTACAAACGTCCAGTAAAAAACGTAATTCTGAAATATGAAACATAATGTTGTTATTAGAGGGATCAACGAAATTCAACCGATTCCGTTGAAAGGCACAGAACTGCAACTACATGACAGTATTCGCTGACATGCAATGATTCAAGTTTCTGTTTATATGAATCAATTTGTTTGATTCATCCAAATTGTAATACAAATGAACCGTCTAATATCGGATTAACTCTAAATAACGAGACGGCGCTAAATCTCACTTTTTTCTCGCTTTCAGGATCTGTAGATTAAGGAATATCTTCTCCAATTTTTTTTGTCGAGGGTCAAAAGTTTCGGGTTACGTATAAAACTTTGTCTCATGGATTTTAATAAATTCATCAAATTAGTAAAATTTCCAAAACTCATTTTGATCATTCTATCCGCTTTTATAGCAGAGAAACTGCAAAAGACTCACCCAGGTGGGTAGGGCCACGTTTTGCTATAAACTGGTGTTATGCGAAATATCTAAAAGCTACCGAATTTAACACTAGGTTGACGATAACGAATCGCGAGAAATAAATTAAACTCTCTTCCTTTTCCTAATTATTTCGGGTCAGAAAAATATGCCTTCTTCCATACTCCTCATTTGTGCCATACGTTTTCTCTCACACCACAAATTATCACGCAATCCTTTAAGCAATCCATCTTTAATTTTTAGTTTACTTTTACTCTTACAATCGTGAATTTTCCAGTTAACATTATTTTAGTTACAAGATTTTCGTATCTCTTCATTACAAGCTCATACCATTTTAATCGTTTTCCTCTCAACTTCTCATTTACGGGTATAAGTTTTAAATACCTCTTTATGTAGTTTCTCACTTTATCCACTCTTACACCACATATTCATCTTAACTTTGTCATATCGGTTGAATCAACTCAAATGCTGTCATAGAGTTGACATGACAGCCTTTGGAATTGAGTGGTCAAAGCCTTTGCCTGCTTGGCTCACTGAAACGGGGAGGTCCCAGATTCGATTCCGGGCATGATAAATTTCGTAAACGAACTTACTATTATTTACTATGGTCTGGGTGTCTGGACTCGGCCCTAGAGTTGTTTGTTCTTCGCATATTGTCAATAACAGAAGGGTACTTTACTTAGCTTGCGTGGGTAGTTATTATTATAGATTGTCAAAATATATGGCCTAGCCACATCTAGTTTGAGTCGTACAAATTGGCCCTCAACGTTCCTTTATTTAACATCCTTATTTCTGGGTACCAGTAACCATCATTACCTTATATTTTAATCCTCTTAATTTTTCCTTATAATTAGACAAATTTGTGAAAAACCTTTTGAATAACATCAATTTATCAAATAAATTAGCTAAGCTGCTTACAAGTATTCATCTGTCCTAAATAACATTTTTTGTATGTTAATTATATTTATATTGCGAGTCATTACTTAATTTGTTTCTCTTTTCATGTAGAAATATTATATTATATAAAAAACATTTTTCATTTTAATCAACCTTTATATATTATTATTATGTTTTTACTAAAAATGCAAACCAAATGAAACTAGAAACAAAACCAAATTACAAATTAGATAACGTAATAAACAAAACTCTATATACGAAATATAGATAGATATATAAAGACTTTATTATACACCAATACAAAAGTGAATTTAAAGACTAAAATTATATCCAGTTGTGTACAAAAGGCGGTCTTATCGGTAAAAAGCGATCTCTTCCGGACAACTCCAGGAATGAATTGAGATGATAATGGCGATGGTGGTATACGTAACATATAGTACGAACTACTTACATTTTAATAATAAATACATAATTTATATATATATATATATATATATATATATATATATATATATATATGTGTGTGTGTGTGTGTGTAAATATTTTGTATATTACATAGATATATAATTAATATACATACCATACAAATACATATCTACAGAATATATGAAAGTTTATAAATGAATTTAATATTATATTCCAACGACAGGTAGTATTTTTTGATCATGGTTTTAAATATCGCTAGCGATTTTACTTGTCTTATAGTAACAGGAAGCATGTTCCAAAGCTGTATAGCCTTAACAGTAAAAGAATTTTTGTAAAAGTAAATTATAAAAGAAATTAAAATTATTAAAGAAATATATAAGAAGATAGAGCTTAAATCGCTGTCAGTGGCGAGTGTTCCTTAAATGCAGTTTGCGTTGCTACGTTGGATATCAACGCTGATAAAATGTCCGAAGTAATGTTAGTAAAAGTAATAGTCCCTGGAAATGCGGATTGCGGCACTAAAGTTTAGTAAGCCGTGTATAAAGCTATAGTTATAACTTATATAATAATTATTTATTTAAATATATCCTTATATGGAATTAAACCTAGTGAAAACTTTTTGATCTAATTAACATGACCGTTCAAGCCAATTGGAAGAAGTCTCGCGTGACCAAAGGGCTGGCCTATATTTACGGCTACGGATCAGTGTTGCAAGTATAGATAATAAATACACTGCAATATTGCAATACAACGGGGAAATGCGGCCAGCATTTTGGGAACTTTCCCCACCGCCAGCGATCTAGACTACATTTTTTTCTGTAAATATGTTTATAATACTTTTTATTACATAAGTTTTTTTTATTTTTTATTTTTACTATATCTCTCCGTGCAGGAACGGAAAAAGAATACTAATTACTGCGGCCGGGCGGCCTGTCGTAAGAGGCGACAAAACACCCCACAGCCAGGCAGCAGGCAGCACCTCAGCCTGTCTGCTGTGCATCAGCAATTAAAAAAAAAAATTATATACTTATATATATATATTTATATATATATTATTTTATAATGTAAAGGTATATAAAGTAAAGGTGTATATAGAATTTAAATATAAAGTGTAAATAAAAAAATAACACGATATAAATTAAATTGAAATAATACGGTATTTCATATAAATAAGTGACACGCCCAGGTTCAATTCCCTTATATAACTTTCAATATCTACATACAAATATTAACAGTAGGCATAATCTCTAGATCAAGATTAAAACTAGTTATTTATAAAATTTCTGTCATTTTATGTATATTTTGAATAATAACTCGTAAAATGAGATGACAAAATAAATAAAAATAATTTTCATTGCAAAAGCTTTTTTATTTTATTAATTGCTCAAATTTAAAAATTTCTATTTCAATTTTGGGTGCTGTTTTTATCTAAATACTAGCTGACCCGCAAACTTCGTACCGCCTATAAAGAAATTCTTATAAAAAAAAGACGAATGAGTCTGGCTTGCACCTAGGACAACGCATAAGCGTTGCCATCCAGCGTGGAAATGCTGCCAGCATTTTGGGCACTCTCCCCGCCGACAGCGACCTGCAGTCTATTTTCTACTTATAGATTGTTATTTTGTATGTATAGTCATATTTATAGAACGAATAAGTTATTTTACTGTTGTTGCATATGTTTATAATAATACAATGAAGATTTCTAAAGTTTGCTACACTATGCCAAATTTTGTAGATTTTTCTTTATTGCATGAGTTCAGCAGACATTCAGACGGCCCACCTGATAGGAAGCAGTTACCATCGCCTATGGACACTTGCAACACCAAAGGTGCTACAAATGCGCTGCTGCTCTCTTAAGGGAGACTGGAACCTGGTCACTAATGCCGGAACACAACTCAAGGTTGTTATGGCGGCATACTCTAGACCAGAGGTAGCCATCCAGTCGGGCAAACACCCTACCACCTGGCTGTGGGTTGTTCTATCGCCTCTTGCGACAGGCCGCCCGGCCGCAGGAAATTGTATTCTTTCTGCGTTCCTGCATGAATAAAAATTTAACTATTTATGAAATAGACAACTGTGAGATAAAATAAAAAAATTTAACTATTTATGAAAATACTGACGGAACGTACCCATACTACGTGACTCGTTCAGGAGGGAGGTAAAATAGCACATTGGAAATCTTATATCCCCTAGGGAAATCACGGTTTCCTGTTTATGTTTTAATTTGTTATTTTTAACTCTTTTCATGATTTCATTGAATGGGTCTTGACATATACTACCCACCGGATTAAAAATGAGTCACATAGTATTAAAAATTTTCTTTGTCAATTCAAAGTAGTTTGATTTTCTATCTTGTCTAAAAAGATTGTTTAGAGTTGTTAAAACCTTTTTATTGGTTTTAATATTTATGATAAGCGTAGTGATTATATCGTCTTTGTTTCTGTTGATTGAAACTATTGTTAATCCCAGTGTCTCATTGTCAACATTGCAATTTTCTTTTTTCACGTTTCTATATTTTATAAACGTAACAAAATGTAACATTTATTAAAATGTTGGCGATACTGTTTCTTGTACTCGGGCAACCAAAAGTCGAGTTTAAGATGATGAACCTATTCATACCGCGACTGTACCTATCGAATATCAATTAGAACGTTAAGGAGTTAAAACACGAGTCCAATAATTCAACTAATGAATCCCTTCAACAACTTCAATAGCTATTAAAACACTAATAACTTTCAATCTCTCAAGCTGTAGTGTTAAACATTTACGTTAATGTCTAATTAGAGGTTATAATGACTACGTTTACACCGAAGTGAATAATAAATAAAAAATTTACTCTCGTCTAACGAACCCCCAAGATTTTTTTGGTCATATGGCAAACCGTGCTCGACGACAAATCTTTGCGAGTTATTTATTTTCTTGTATGCACTTGCACATTATAGACAAAAACACGGAAAATGTAAATGCGGCGTTTTAGTTATAAAAATCTACTATTATGTACGAACAGCAATTTAATTTGCTTAAACCATTATAATTGGCAGATAAGTAAATTGTTTTTGAATGATTGCAAACTGATATTTTGCTAGTTATCCTTCATAATTCTCATAAAATCGTTTTATATCTACAAGACGTTGAAGCAGGAAATAGAATATTTCTAACTCTTTTAATAACGTTATGCACACAACTGTTAAACGTTATTTGAAGAAGTTATTTAAATAACTGTCTTAGCTCACGATAGTGATAATTTCCTAGTTTTTTAATACTCTGTTGTTATTTAGATTGAAATATTTAAGTCAAAGTAATTTATTTTGTAAATATAAAAATAAATCCACATTGTTAATTGTATGTTGTTTGTTAGATTATTAATCATTATTTACTTTTTTGAAACTGTAATTTAAATTTATTCTTAAGTGTGAATTTGGGTTAAGTGTATTTGATGCACTTGACGAAATTTAGAAATACAATTAATTTTCTATGACTGAGTATTGCGCAACGACTTGTGAGAAAAATTATATCCGTGTGAACTTCTCCTAAACGGTTGGCCCGATTTCGTTGAAACTTTTTGTGTGTTCAAGTGGCTCCTGGGGTGGTTTAAATTTACAATTGAACCCGGCTTGACCTGCTGGGCCCGCTAGTTAGTGTTAAAATTTATTGCTGACTTTAGATGAAATGACTGTGAAGCATATTGAGATTCACACTCACCTTGTGACACACTACGGTGTAACACAGACTAATTAAAACACGAGAGATTTTGTTTATTTGTTTTGTTTCTTGTTTGAAATTTGTGTTTATAGAAAATAAGTATTTAAGTCGAAAGCTTTTAAGGGATTTTCGTTTGGGAACAACAATCGCTTATTCCATGCTTCCCTCCGTCGTCATTAATAAGTCAATTCTGTTTACGTAATCGCTCCCCTTCGATGTTACGGATTGGATGCTGTTTATTTGGGATGCGCTTAGCGAAAGAAAATAATGATGGTGATAATGGAAATTATATTTAAGGGGACTTTATTTTAATGGTTTGTGAGATTTAATATATCTTCGATAAAATACTTGTTGTATTTTTATCATGAGGGACATATTTAAATTATACATAAAAGTCTATTCTTTGGAAGTTTTTAAGTAACCTATTATGGTGATGTTCTTTTGTATAGTTGTTAAACATTTATTATTTGTATTTCTTTTGCGTGGGGCCATGGGTAGGGCAACACGCAGAGGCCCCTTGACAAATTTAATGAAAATGTGGCGTGACACTTGCCGGCGATTATCCCTGTCTACACCATATAAAAATGCACCCAAGGACAATTCCTGGACAGTGTAGGACTATTGTAAGCAGTGAGAGCAAAAGGTTCCGGGCTATTTTGATTAACTACTAACGGAACCAGGGATCTGTGACAATGGGGACTATGACATTTGCCCATCACAATGCTCAAGGAACATGGAAAAATAGGCAGACGGTGACTTGCCCCTCATTGCATGGGCTTCTAAAAATAGCGTATAAGATTGGCGAGGGGCAAAATGGGTGTGAGTGGCTAAGGGGTGTCGAGAGGTGGGCTGCAGGTTCACCGAAGCTCCTTCCAACGTTATGCCATTTATTACTTCCACCTCTGGAGCTTGAGGCTTAGCTCTTGCGATCTCCACGCCGTGCTGACTGTCTAAGGCAAGCACGGAGGCGGGTACGAGGTGTCGTTACTCACCTAAGCTTCGCCATAAAGCTTCCCCTACACTTATTTTAAAAATATTATTAAAAACTTATAATATTGATACAAAAAAACAATAGTTGTAAGATATTGCTTGTTTTTAGACAATAATTATATGTTTGCGTGAGTACAATTTCCTGATATAACTTATATAATCGAAACTTATTATAAAAGTAAAAGAAACTGTTCTTTTTTTCTTAACCAAAAAAAAGAAACGATGATATTAAAATATCATAACTAGCTATTTTGGTTGAAAAACAGTGGTTAGTACCTGGAATATTCGAATTACACTATTATTGCGTATTATTGCGTAATATGCGAATTACACACACACACACACCACTAATCTGGGTTTACAGTTTCCTCACGATGATTTCTTTCACAATCATTATATAATAAATAACTGGAACAATATGCTCGTCGGCCAATGTACTACGAACTTACACCATTGCAATATAATTACAAGGTCCCGCACTGACGCCGATTGTATCAATATATGAACACACATTAAAAATAAATGGCGAAGGTCGCACCATTATAGGTAGATAGATATGGAAGTTAAAGTAAGTTGTGTGGTGCGTCGATGATGGTTACCCCGTTGAATGGGGTGACGCACCACGGGTGAGAGCCCATTCATCGTGAGGGGAGTACAAAATAAGACTACGAATTGTTGTACTCTTGCAGTATATTAATTTATTTCTTGTCCCAAATTTAAGTTAGACTTATATACAGAAACCTTATCATTTACGTCACACCAATATTCTAGTCATTATTAAATATTATATTTACACGTTTATGAGATTGGACATTTTTGATGATTTAGACAAATACCCAATCTTGTCGGCAGCTCTTGTACCGATATCTATTACCTGTAAAGCATCACGTTCATGTATTTGCCATTGTCTTTAATTGTGCTTATACATCAATAAATTGGTCGATGAAACGCGACTCAACACTTTATTGCACACCAAAATATACAATTAATTACAAAAACAAACCATATTTACAATATTTTCTGAGTAATAGAAGCAATAGGCCTTATCGCTTAAAGCGATCTTTTCAAGGCAACCTAAGTTAAGGAAAATTCTTAGCAAATCTGGCTATGTAGGTCGTACTGGAAAAAGGGGTATCAGTTATGTTTAATTCAGATAGATACATAAATACTTAAACTAATTTAATAGTTTAATATACACATACATAGTTACATATATATGTTACGAGTTGCAGGACTCGAAATTAAAATGCCGTTGGAATTATTATAAAATTTATTAGAACTATAGAAAAACGTATAACACAGGTACATATATAACTAAACACAACCAGTACAAACGTAATACACGATTCAATAACACGCGCAAACTCCGCACTATTGATTATCGAACGTACACACGTCTTGCCACGCTTGTGGTTATCGTTTGACTGCCGATCTCTCCATTGGGACATTGCTTTATACAGCACCATGCAATATGTCTACCTGGCAAGCGTCGACGCAATTTCCCAGAAGTCCTAATCCGCACACCTGCGTAATTATGGCTGCGAACGGCTATAAATGAGTACAACAGGCTGCTCTCCACAATAACCAATAAATAAGTAAACAAAATGAGACGGTCATAAATGTTATTAGCTCAAACGCAGACGGGTAATAAATGTGTTTTGTTTACAGATATGCAGGTGGCCCAAATTGAAACAATATGTATATATACACACACATATATATGTATATATATATGTATGTATATATACATATATGTATGTGTGTATGTTTGTATATATATATGTATGTTTGTATATATATATATATATATATATATATATATATATATATATATATACAACGTTAATCAGACATGTCTATTTGGGAACAAATAACGTTTTCTGAGTAAACTAAGTAGTGTCATTATTATTATTCCACCCGATAGCCATCTAAGGCGATTTGTAGCTGATTTGTGTTCTACCTGCTAATAATCTTGAGTCAGTGGATAGGCAGCTCGAACGTGTGAGTTTTCACTCAAGTTACAAATCATAGGAGATAGCGTTTATAGTAAAATATTAATATCAGCCCACAAAGCATTTAATTTACTCCTGAAATCAGGCCTGTTCATAACAATATAGATTTACAACCATGAGTTGTCTTGCAAGTTACTTATAACTCTCTATTATTCTTTAATTAGACATAGTTATTTTTTTATACCGAAATCCAAATAACATTGTCATTACAATGTTTTACTGATACTGATATAAGACGATCAACCAAAGTGAATCAATTTAGTTGAAATGCACAGAACTAAAAGGACGTGACGACATTGAAGCTATGTTTATAAGTATCACTTTGGTTGATTCATCCAAATTAAAAGATAAAAATAACCCGTGTAATACTGACTTAAATAAGAAGACCTGCTCCTTGAAAATGACTGCTTTTGAAAAATCGTCTTATGAAATTGAAACGCTTTTAGATATACTAGCAGGTGTAAGACAAAATAAAGTTCCAGATTATTTTGAAACTTATCATACTTTTAATACGAATCTGTAAAAGAAACTTTAAACAAAATAATTAAAAAATATCTTTCATAACTCGCCAGTGTAGCAAAGAGGCAACTATCTTATAGCATTATTATTAAATAGCTATTAGTAATTATGTGTACAAAAGAGTAAATCATAACTACCTGCAATTTTTGGACTTGTGTTTTCTATTTAGTTATAATATGTATTTCATAACGTATTGTAGCACAGTCATGTGGTAGTTTTACCTAGAAAGTGTTCAAGGAGTTTTGAAAATGAGTTAATTAATAGATTTCGATGTGCTCTCTCCGAATTTCAACTCCGCTACCTCGTATTGTTACCTCTCGCACCGTCATGTAGAAAAATTTTCTCTATTTTTATTCTGTATTTAATGTTTTGTCGTAAAATGTGATAGAAAGGAGATATTGTTCAAAAGCGCTATTTTCCAGCATGGCGGCACGCGGCAAAGATATGAGGTGATAAAGTTGAAATTCGGAAAGAGTTTATGGAAATCTATACATTGACCCATCACAAAACTCCTGAAAACCTTTCCAGTGTACTTAACGCGAGTTTTATTACTACTCAATGACATTCAAGCAAACGCAATTTTGTATGGAAATGACTTAGAACCATCTCGTGAGCGTGAACGGAAATATAAATCGTGCCATATAAAATTTCGTTAATTTGAACGTGATGGAGTAGTAAGAAACTGGAGCTAAGCAATCGGGTAACCCTTTTTTTCCGAACCAAATGACTGTACTATTAATGTGTCTCATAGTTTAAATGATTTTATAAATTCTTTTAAGAAAATTAAAGTTCTTTAATTCGAATAATAAGCACATAGATAGTTGCTTGTGACTTAGACATTGTTCCAAAACTTTAACGTCGACAGCTACGCTTACAGTCCGTGCTCAGAATTCAACCCACGTTCTAATAATATACAAGTCTTTCATTTTTCTGGTTCAGTCGTTTAATTATTCGAAACAACCTAAGGAATGGTTTTTTAGACTAAAACAAATTGCCTCAGACGTCTAACCAAAGAAATTTAATCTGAATTTAGTCAAATAACTACTTTTGTAATGAGTTTGTTTTTCGTTTTATATAGCGTGAAAAGTCTATAGGGCGTCTGAAAGTTAAAAGGTTAGATTGTATGCCGTTATATCATGGATTATTATTACAATATTTTCTTAAGTTTTCGCGACTAGTATACATATATAATCATGAATATAATATAATCAATAGACAAGATCCGCAATGCTTGAAGATAAAAGTCTTCGAGCAGTGCGTCCTCCCCATCCTGGCCTACGGAGCCGAGACATGGACACTGACGGCAGAATTGGTCCACAAGTTCCAAGTTGCTCAACGGGCTATTAAGCGAGCTATGTTGGGTTTCTCTTATGGATAAAATTAGAAATGAGGATATCCGTAAGAGAACCAAGGTAACCGACATAACTCGCAAAATTAGCAAGTTTAAGTAGCAGTGGGCCGGTCACGTTTGCCGCAGGACCGTTGGCCGATGGAGCAGACGAGTCCTGGAGTGGAGACCGCGTCTCGGTAAACGTAGTGTCGGACGCCTTCCAGCCCAATGGACCCACGACCTGTGCAAGGTCGCCGGTAGGCGCTGGATGAGGAAATCAGAGCACAGGGATGAGTGGCGCCGTCTTGGGGAGGCCTACGTCCAGCAGTGGACGGCAAATGGCTGACGACATTAATAGAGAAGATGGTTGGCAAGTACCACCCGTTTGGGATCCGATCATTAAAACTATTAAGACCAAAATCCAGCAATAACTTACTGCCAGACCTCAAGACACTGTGAGCTCTTTCTGCGTGAATCGGAACACAAACCAACTTGATTGAAAATTTATTCTTTATTTGATATTATATAAAATGATTAGAGCTAGGAATGTTCGCTGAAGAGTTTCTTGCACCGCTTCTTCTCTTCAAGCCACAACATGTTGCGAAGCGGGGGTAAATTAGATTAGGCTCTCCCATAAAGTAAATAATAAACCATAAACAAAATTAAAATGAACAAGTTGGCTGTAGGCTAAATAAAACTTTAACAATACTCATCGATACTTACCATCTTTGTCTAACGTGATCACTGCTACTGAAAAGTGGATTAAACGTCGGAATAATAAAAATCGAATAAATTACCACGCTTATAACCGTTAAAACGTAGTCATATTATGGATTATTATTGTTAAATTTTTTGCTGTATCTTATAGTTTTAGATTTGGTCATAGAATGCTGCTTCAAAAATTCACCTTTTTACGCATTCGGTCTCTTTTGTATTTATGTACATACATACGTACATATTATCACGCTTGTATCCCATACCTACCCGGTAGAGGTGATAGATATTCACTTTCTACGATCTTGACATACATCTTTTGCTTCATCTATATTACATCTTCACACACAGCGACACGTTTATTTTAGATGATATTATTGCAAGCCGATATTAATCCTTTGCAGGTATCTATTACCCCTTTTAATTTCACTGATCTGTTGTTCGCGCCACCGTAAGACGTTATAAAACTTCCTTTATTTTATGCCAATTCTTGGAAGCTATTAAACTGACCATTTAACGACTTCGAGAACCAGTGGGTGACAGTTTGCTAGGAGGCCATGTCTAATTTACAAATGGATGAGGGTCGGTTATACGGTAAATGCGCCAGTCCTGTTCTGACTGCGAACGAGGCGTTACCTAGTGCACTTTCGAAGCAAGTATCTTATCATAATGAACTTTGCGCGATTTATTTGATAACGATTTTCAACTCTACCGCTTGGTTTTGTTGTATTCAGCCATACCTACTTGTAAGAACTGTGAATTACGAGTGTGTACGTATAAACTTTGTAATAATTTCAACGGCATTTTTAATTTTACATCCTACAAATCCCTTACAAATTCGTAACAATATTACCTGGCCATTTTTCAAGATATCTGCGATTTTATCGTGGTAAGTACATCGCGTAGACCGTATAGTTATATTATTATATACTTATCAATGAAATTTTGTACATATATATGTTGCGTCGCTTCTTCTTCTTTACCAGTAAGTAAAATAGCTTTGGAAGCGGTGGTAGACTCATGATTTTCAATAAGTAATTTGTAATATTCCATTTTGAAATAAATACATTCATTTTCATTTATCGGTTTGTATTCAAGATAACCCGAATGAATTCAACAAGCTTTGTACAGAATTAAAATAAAAAAATATTTCAATACAATTGTTTGTGTATCATACAAAAATAAATAATCTCTGAGTATGCTTCTAAAATAAATTATATTGTTTACTTTCCAATTATTAAGAAACATGAAAATACCTTAGTAACTAATCTTTTTTAACTTCAAGCACAAATAATAGTGTTTTGTTTCATACGAATGAATACTAAATCATTCACTTTAGCTCATACTAATTTTATTTATAACTTTAGTCCTATAATTTATAAATCATTTACGCCATACACAATTTACTAGGTGACTTGCGCCTCTTTGCCCAGAGACGTATTTGGGCGTAGGATTTCATGGACTAAAAACAACGAAATATGTCAAAAAATGGATCGATTTAAAAATAGTAATTTAAATTTGCATTTGCTCCTGTTAGATGTTGGTAGGAGATAACATAACAATTACTTACTGAAAAGTCTTAAAATATTGTTACAACTTAGGCTTCGACAAAGACAAATTCCACATACAGTCTGTAAAAGCACTTTTTATTACCTGTCGGCATTTGAACTACTTGTAATCCTTTTATGGTCGTCCTCTTTTTGTTTATTTATTTATTGGCATACATTTCTAGTATTGTGGAGAAAAGCCTATTGTTCTATTGTACTCGTTTTCAGCCGCTTGCAGACATTATTAGCCAGGTGTTACGGATTAAGTACAAGCTGATTCTAGGAAATTATGTCCACGATACGATACGGGCACATTTGCATATATGCAGTATAGAACGATGGCCTGATGGAGAGAGGGGGCCAGTTGAGCTACAACTACGATACGGGGGTGACGTGTGTATATTCGGGAATGTAATAGTGACTGACTTTGCGCGTTTTATTGAATTGCGACCTTCTGTATTATGTTTGGATTTGTTATAGTCGGTTATATTTGTACCTGAGTTATACGTGTTTGTATAGTTCTAATAAACTCTATAATAATTCTACCGGCATTTTAATTCGAGTTCCGCAACTCGTAACTATATTTTTCTAAAATTTGAGTTTTACAATTTATTTATAAGAAATATATTGCGCGGAATGTTACCATTTCATAACATTTAGCTTATAATTAAATACATATAAGCTTCTAAATTTTAGGTATTTATTTTTTTAAACACTTGTCGTGTAAAACTATTTCCCTATGGTATATCTATTCAAATCTTCAATATCTCTAATATTACAGGTTACCAATGTTCCATACCATGGCTATTAAAACTAAATACATAAGTAATAAGCAGTCGTGAATATTCAAGTAGAGTGACGCAAAAAATGGAATATAGGCGGAAACCCAAGAAGTCTCATTTCACTAAACAGACTTAAACGTCGGCTAGAAATTCATTCCACATTTTTAAGGTGCACAAAACAAATATTCTCACGGTTTTAATATAGCAACGTAAAAGATTGGTAGCCGCGTTTGGTTCTGTTCGTCCGATGTTAGAAATTTGCACTACTAGTGAGGCCGCTTTCTAATTGATTGTTGCGGAGCGATGCAAATTCGTTGTGTTCGGTATACGCCGTACCGAAACAACACCAAGCGGCTATATATATTTCTATTAGCGTTTTCTGATTAGTTCAGCATGTGCGACACGCAATGAAGTAATCAAGAAACTGTTCTAGAAATAAGGCGCTCGATAAGCGTTCAGAAAACTTTCGCAACCTATTATGTCGAGCATATCGATTCCGTACCGCTGATGCAAGGACGAATCGGAAAGCGGTTAAGACCATTAAAAAATAAGTACTGACACCCTAATACGGCCCTGTATTCCGGTGTAATATCCCACTAACTTTTAATTAGTTCTTCATTTAACCCCGGGGCCCTGTCTTCGTTGTTTTATTTGCAAAATGCTTTGTTATGTCTGGCTTGATATCTACGAGGTTACAGTGACGTTCAGTATCTTCGGCTTTTAATATTGCGAGGTTGATACTTAGCTAACTTCGCTTTAGTTTCCTATTTAATATGTTTTAACACGTCGTTTAAATATTTTTTTATTGCATGAGTTCTGCAGATGGAAACTACCAATTTGCTGCCGCTGTCTAAACGGAGACTGGAACTTGGCCACTAATTCCGGAACACAACTCAAGGTTGTTATGGCGGCATACTCTAGACCAGGGGTGGAGGCCGTCCAGACGGGCAAATACCAACCACCTGACTACGGGTTGTTTTGTCACTTCATACGAAAGGCCGCCCGGCAGCAGCAAATTATTTTCTTCCTCCGTTCCTGCACGGATGTATACCTTTGATTAGGTATGTCTTGTTTCCATATCTTTCAGTGTTGAAAAAATCCTATTAATATTTTTACAAGTCGCGAGACTCGAATTAAAATGCCGTTAGAATTATTATATAGTTTATCAAAACTATACAAACACGTATAACACAGGTACAAATATAACCGAACACAACAAGTCCAAACGTAATGCAGAAGGTCCGTCACTAAATAGATTACTGAATGTACACAAGTCTTGCTTTGCTCGTGGTTGTCGCTCGACTGCCACGTCCCTCAATTAGGGCATTGCTTTATACTGCACAGATGCAATGTGTCTACCCGGCCGCGGGGACCAAATTTCTTAGAATCAGTTTGTTTGTTTGTTTGTTTGTTGTTTGTCCAAATGCCGAAAGGTAATAAAATGTATTTTTACCGGTATGCAGGTGTGAATTTGTTTTTGTCGGCGTCTAGGTCGTAACAATATTATAAATTAGAAATTTTGTGAGGATATAAAAATGTTTGTTATAACCCCCGGCACGATTTTTGAACTGATTCTTGATCTGCCCATGGGGATGGCTACCACCCTGGTAGCCACGATGGCCAGATGCGCTACCATCTGATTGTGGGTTGTTTTGTCACCTCTAACGAAAGGCTGCCCGGCAACAGGACACTGTACTCTTCCTCCTTTCCTGCACAGATTAATTAACATAAAGATTTATTTTGTCTAACTAATATTACTAGCAGTGCCAGTGAAACTTCGTTGGCGTTGCCATTAAGACTATATTTTGTTAGTAGATTGCATCGACGCGGTACAGCACCAAAAACGCGACCCCAGTGCCATCCCTTTTGGCTATATCCGTCTATACCACTGCATCCTTTTGGCTATATCCGTCTATACCACTGCATCCTTTTGGCTATATCCGTCTGTACCACTGCACCCTTTTGGCTATATTCCTCTATACCACGAAAATAATGTCAATCATCATGATAAAAAGATGCTAAGTGATAAATAAACCTGGATATAAGCTATGTAACTTTGTTTCGAATTTTATTTAAATCCTTTAGAGTCGTTTTCACGTGAAACTATAACAGAGGAACCAAAATCCCCTTACCTTGACTTGTATGTAGAAGTATTTTGTATGTTTTACATGATAGAGCCATGCTGGAATCATTGTCTTGATTACCAGCTGTTAGAGCCAGTGCGACCGGTGTGATACCACGCTCTCACAGAATATCGGCGTGAAACGATTAGCCTTCAGTTAGTCCTGTTTCGGGTGATGAGTGAGAGTTCCGGTGACCCACTTCCTCGGACCTTTTTTTTATAGAGCAGGATGAATGTCTTTGGACAGAATCTTCGCGCCTAGGTGGCGAGACACCGAGGGCAATGTGGGACTCCTAGTGGTCAGTTCTCTACGCAGACTTCGTTAAAGCTCAAGTAATTGCGAGAAACCGACCGCCAGACTACCCACCAAACCTAAATCTGCGCCCCATTACCCAACGCATTTACGGAACGCCACCGGATCTAATACAGAGTTACTGGACCGTGCCACCCCCACATACGTCTCTTTTAGGACACCCCAGTGATGGAGTGCCCTACTTCATCAGAAAGGGGGGGAATTACACTGTTATCCCACACTATTGAGGGAGGAGTCTCAAGAATGTGAACAAAACTCACACATACTCACACCAACGCGCACTACCACCGCATTGCATTATACGCACACTTTACAAACAAACCAAGACATACAAAGAGCCTAAAAATTAATAACCTAGGCACAGAAAGGAAAAGCAACACAAATGGCACTAGTTAAGATATATATATTTATAGACATAAGGCACACACTGCACATGCACTTCTTCACAACACCAGTATGTAACGAATACACTCTACATTAGTATAAGTTCAGTATTAAAAAAATACATATATTATTAGTTATTCTTAAGGTACTAAAATATAAAAATCACTAAATGAATGTCACACACAATAACAAAATAAACAATAAGCGTGTATAAACCTAAAAACTTTAATAAAAATTAAGTTGTAAAAAAGGGTACGGAACTCGAATCCGTAGAGTAGTTATTAAAGAAATAAAAAAAGAATGTGATCAGCTGTGACAAGGACGGGAGAGGGGTCAAAAAATCATGAAATTCGTGTAACGTAATTTTTGGACGGCACGTTTACCAACCTTGGAATAAAAAAAATTACAATACAGTATGAAATATTTTGGTTGTATCAAGATAAAAATAAAAGCACTTATCTAATCTCTCCCTAGTCTGCGAGGCAGGCGTGATAATATAAAAAGGTGTATTTAAGATTATTATAAGATTGAAACCTTACCTCTAATTGCGGGTTTTGGTTATTAACGACTCTTACAATTTAGTCGCTTTCTGTTTTAGGATGTGATGAGTAGAAACTTCAAACAAACAGTTAATTTACTTAATGAAATATTTCAACCATTTCCAATTTACGAACGTGATATAAATGTGGGTTTGGAATTAATTAAACACATGAAACGGAACATTTTAAATTGTTAATGAACGAATAAATGAAAATGCTTTGTTTTAATAACGAGCAGAGGCAGCCTTCGTTTGCACTTGGCTTGGCCTATATATTCTAGTCTTCTGAACCCTAAAAGTTACTGAAATAAAACATACACGAAAGTTAGGTACATTTTTAATACCTGAAATGTTCACTTTATTGAAAATGTTATATAGCCAGCGAAACGGCATGACATGTATAGGAGACAAGCTTCCGCATAATATTGCTAGACAACATTTTTAAATACCTACAATCGTATTACCATGGAAAAAATTGGTATTACCTAATAAAATTTTCACGAATCTACATTTTTTTACGCAAATTCAATGCAGCTTTCTATAGCGGCATATAAATTACACATTCATACTAAATTTCATCCATGAAGACAAAGTTAGAAAACGAACATGACGATTGGTGAGAATAAATGAAATCCGGGGAATTGTGGATAATCTTGCTGTATATTAACTTAAAAAGTTACACATAATGAAGTCAATGCAAACGCATTTTAGACGATGTTCACGTAATATAAATATAATAAACGCCTGAAGAAACATTATGGCAATTCTGTTGGCACGTGTTTCTTCACCAAAAATCCTCCTCCTCAACAACGTTTTTATACAAGATTCTTTTTTGATTAAATGGCTTTTTTTATTGCATGAATTCAGCAGACAGGCAGACGGCCCACTTGATGGAAAGCGGTTACCATCGCCTATGGGCATTTGTAACACCAAAGGTGCTACAAATGCGCTGCTGCTCTCTTAAAGGACACTGGAACCTGGCCACTAACACATTTCAAGGTTGTTATGGCACCTTACTCTAGACCAGGGTTGGTAGCCTTCTAGACGGGTAAATAGCCTACCACCTGGCTGTGGGTTATCTGGTCACCTCTTACTTCAGGTCGCCCAACCGCAGGTAATTGTAACTAATTTGATCTATAATATTCCATGAGGCAATATTGTTATCAAACTAATATGTTATTAAGGAACAATAAATTAGACACTTTATAAGCTATTTAGTAATTAATATTACGCTTGTAATTCGCTTAGAAATTTAACCGTCGAATATAAAACAAAGCAATTATTGTCATGAACGCATGAAGCTAATACCTTTTTGGCAGGCGCTTCGAATTTAATTCCTATTAACAAAAGTGCAGAGCATAAAGCGTTTATTCGAAACGTATCCAATAATTTAATACGGATTAACATGCCTGCGGCCGTACATAGCGCGATGACCCATTAGGGGGTTGTGTGGCTAACAAAATTACTGGCCATTTACGCTGCGGAACTGTACTAAATTGTCGAAAGACTTAATTTTTTATTTGCGACAACAAGACCTCTAATTTGGAGTTGGCACAACAGTGTGTAATTAACATGTTCCACTTTTTATACAGAACCGCTTAATTATATTTATACCAAAATCCTATTAATATTGTAAACACGAAAGGTTTTAGAGAGATCGATGGATGTTGAAAAAAGTTTATAGTAATGCATATATGTACATCAGAATGAGGAGGCTCTAATTTAGAAATACATACCTAATATTGTGATTTAAATTACTCAAAATTTAACGATACGTGAACACATAGTAAGTTATAATACGAATTAAACCATTATGAGAATTGTATTATATTTTAGTTGTATTATAAGTTAAAAGAATCATTTCTCATTGTTTAGCATGTTCATTTAGTGATATAGAAATACTTGGTTACAATTTTTAATATACAAATTCAAATACAAAAGTTTTATTTAAAATAAACTTCACTGGAGAATACGTTTTGAAATTCATGTATGTGAGTCAAAATTAAAATCTAATTCCTATTCTATGTACACCGCTTCGCAACGTGTTAGCGTTGTTTATAGGAGAAGAAGCGGCAAGAAATTCCCCAGCAACACGTTTACGACAGATGGCATTAAAAAGTTCATTTGGCAAAATTTGAGATCAGTATTGGATTGAAGGTGTGATTTTTATTAAAAAAATTAAACTAACGATCTTATTCATATAGAGTTAGAGTAAGCTTGTAGACTTCTTTAAGAACCTTTAAGAAGCCTACCCAAGTATTCTATCTTAATATGAATAAGACTGTAACTGAGTACCTAAATTATTATTAGGTACAAACTTTTTGTACCGACAACATCAACAAAATAAGTCTATGTATTGCCTAATATTCTTTTAAGGAGATAACTGCAAGTTTACAAGCTATTGTAGTGAATCGAGCGAAGTTTTAACTAGACTAGACATGTAAATCGGTAGGAACTAGGAACAGTAACTAAGCTATTCTTAAATTTTTCGTATCGTCAAATTGTATTTACCGAATTAATTTAGGAACGGAGAAAGAATACTAACTCCTGCGGGCGAGCGGTCTGTCGTATGAGGCACCACCAATGGTCTAGAGTATACCGGCATAACCACATTGGGTTCCGGCTTCATTGGTCAGTTTCCAGTCCCCGCTTCGAGCCCGGCAGCAAGTTGGTACCACCTCTGGTGTTACAAATGTCTATAGGCTACAGCAACCACTTTCCATCAAGTCGGCCGTCAGCCTGTCTGCTGTTCTCCAACAATAAAAAATATTTAATCAGATTTTGATTCGCCAAAGATGCTGTATGTCAGAACTATTGCCTTCTCAGAGGAGATTCGTATGGTATATGCTTGGTGTACTAAGTTGTAGTTGTGTGCTTTAGGGCGCAGTTATATCCCTATTTCAAGGATAAATAATCCTATCGAAATGACGCCGACGCGTATTCTCGCTAATATCGCCCCTCGATTGGGACAAATATAACCCACCTATCGCTACACACTTTGCCATGTATAGATTATAAAATAGAATAATAATATATGTTATCTATGGGTGTATGCGTTAGTAAGACTTGTAGTTGTATTTAATGTAAGAAAATAGTTTTAATAAGAGGGTGAAAATGGGAAATACAATATGCTATCTTGTACTGTTCCTTTCGACGGCTTTTGTGGTTGAGTGGACTGACTCTTAGCAGGTCGAACTCGCTGGAACGTAGAGGGTCCGGGTTCGATTCCTGGCCCGGTAAATTTCGGAAACGAACTTTCTATAATGGTCTGGGTGTCTGGGATCTGCCCCAAAATGGTCCGCTGAATATTACCCATAACACAGAGTAACTTGCTTTAGCTTGAGGAGATACAATATGTGTGTTTGTGTGCCGATTATTATTATTTACTAGCTTCTGCCTGCGCCTAAGTCCGCGTGGAATAGTAAAAAAAAGTAAGTTAAAAATCCCCCGGTTTTGAAACATTCTTCATTGGTGCTCCGCTCCTATTGGTCTTAGCGTGATGATATATAGCCTATAGCCTTCCTCAATAAATGGGCTATCTAACACTGAAAGAATTTTTCAAATCTGACCAGTAGTTTCTGAGATTAGCGCGTTCAAGCAAACAAACAAACAAACTCTTCAGCTTTATATATTAATTAGTATAAGATTTTATACATCCTTCAAACCATTTCTGTTTCTTTACGAGAGATATTTGCCCTTACCAAACTAACGACCTCAGTTTCACATAATTACTTTTAAGTAGGCCAATAGCTATGCATTTAAATAGCGTGCAATTTTCTTTGTTTTCCCTTGACACTGAAAGCAGACATCGTTTAGCACGTTTCCGCAATTACGCAATAATTATTATTAATTTGAATTATGTTTAATGACGTGTGACATCATTTGGGACTTTGCTTATGGTATTCGCATTTATTTGATATTTTCGCGCAGTCGAGTCCCGGTGATGATTAACTTTTCACGCGAAGTCGTGTGAAGTAACCCGCCCGGGCTTAAAACCGTTAAAACATAACTTTTAACTAGTCGCGAAAACATCAGAAAATTAGACAATTGATGTAACTTACCTCTGTTAAGTTTTTTAAAACTACACGACTAGGTGGCGTTACCTGTGTTCCTTTCTCGCCTCTCACGTTTTAAATATTCTCTGAAGAACATTTTTGCCCCAAATAAATAAAAAAATAATAGTATTAATGAGTTCATTTTTTAAAGAATAATATTTGTAGCGCCATCTAGTTATATAGGATTTACGAGCTTTATAGAGTTAATTCTAAAATTAACTCCGTAGTAATATTAGTTAATGTATGTAATACTATTAGTTTTTAGTAGATGATTGTTATTTCTACTGTATTTTTTCTCAGCTTAAGTATAACTACTAAAACTAAGTAATCAAAGAAAACGTTGCCATGCATGTATGAGCAACATTACCATTGTTGCCACCCCCTCAGTGATTGGTACTCTATTAATTTATTCAAAATATTAACAAATATAATATACAATATTAATATTATTGTTTTTTTATTTATTTCTTTTTTATTGCACGAGTTCAGCAGACAGACAGACGGCTCACCTATTGGTAAACGGTTACCATCGCCTTTGGAAATTTGCAACACCAAAGACTTTCTCTTAAGGGAGACTGGAACTTAGTCACTAATACCGGAACACAACTCAAGGCTGTTATGGCGACATTTCTCTCTTTTGTTTGTCTGTTTGTTAGAGCATCACGTGAAAACTACTGAAGGGATTTAAATGAAACTCGACACAGAGCTAGCTTATGACCCGGGTCGTAACTTAGGATACTTTTTATCCCGATAAACGACGTCTTTTCTGTGGGATAGACGAAAATAGCGAAAGAGCACATGTTTTTTGGAAACTACTGAACGTATATGAATAAAACGACATAGTGCTAGCTTATAACCCGAGTTAACGCTTAAAATACATTTTATTCCGATAAGTAATGTCATTTCTATGGGATAAACGGATTAGCAGAACAGATAGGGCTGCAATCACGTTTTTTCAATTAAGTAAGAAATACCTAAATAGATTACCGAATGTACACAAGTCTTGCTTCGCTTTGGTTATCGCTCGACTGACCCTTCCTCAATCGGGCCATTGCTTTATATTGCACAAATGCAAATATGTCTGCCCGGCAAGCGCCGACGCATTTTCTTAGAAATCATAACCCGCACACCTGGCTAATGACTGCCATAAAAGATTACAATACACAATGGGCTGTTTTCTAATCACCAATATTAAACACAAAGTAAACAATGAAGTCCAAATGCCGAAAAGGTTTCTATAGGGCTGCAGGTGTGAATTTGCCTTTGTCGGCACCTAGATCGTAACATAGAGCTATTACTACCTAGGGTTCTTCACGCGGCATAGCTCCGGGGTAAACTCTGATCTCCATTAAATTGACCGTCTGACCATCATTGGGTGGGGTTCCACTGCAAACAGTGGTATAGTTTATCTTAAAATAAAACAAGATTGACCCAAAATACGCTATCATCATTGACCTGTGAATAAAACCGAACTGAATCAATATAGACAAAACACTACAAAACTACTCGTATGAAGCTGCATTCAATTGTCAAGGGTGAAACACATTTTAACGGTTTTTTTTGACACTGAAAGTTTCGTTATGGTGGGGCTTCATCTGAAATAATGTTATAGATATAACTCTCCCCTCCACCCTCTCCCGATATTAAAACTTGGTTACGCCCGTAGCCATACTGATCCGATGTCCCAGGTAAGAACTAACCCTGTGATCACCTTAAGAGTCAATGAGTTGTTTTGTTATAGCTGTGTAGACTCATGGCCTCAGGACCCCACGGTCCAAGCATTTCAACAGCAAACGGCACAAACATATAACTCTCACTGTGGGTTTTAGATGTGTAATATCGAAATATATGAATATGAAATCAAAATCAAATTTAAGTGAATTAAAATATAATGAAATGGTTGTATGAAGGAAGAAGCGGTGATTTTTGGTGTGATATAAGAAATATAACACATTGTACGTTCCATTAGAGACTCACAACGACCACGTTCACGACCGCAATTTTTCCCGTTCCACTTGTTTCCCGGCGTTACAATTGTAAACGCAAGTGGAACGGTTATTCGACCCAACCCTTGACATGGGTCGATGTGAGCGTTGTGTGATCGAAAATGATAACATTATTAGATACGTTTTCGACACGACCACAACGACTGCGGTCGCCTTGTGGAACGGCTAACTAAGCATTTTAGGCGTTGTGAGTTACTAATGGAACGCGCTGATAATAGAGATGGTTTCGTCGAGGAGCACTTCCGTATAAATTCTTTCTCCCCATTCTCGCCATCGAGAAAATAATAAACTTTCAAATGAAAAATGCGCAAAACAAGACAAACATTCAATTTCGTGTCAATGCTGTCACCGCAATATATAGGGCGCGTTCCTTTAGTATCTCATAACACCCAAAATGCTCCGTCTGCCGTTCCACTAGGCGACCGCGGTCGTTATAGTCGTGGTGAAAACGTCACTAATGACGTCATGATTTTCGCTCACGCAGCGCTCACAACGACCCATGTCAAAAGGTGGGTCGAATAACCGTTCCATTTGAGTTTACGATTATGACGGCGGCAAGAAAGTGGAACGGGAAAAATCGCGGTTGTGAACGTGATCGTTGTGAGTCTCTAATGGAACGTAGATATAGTGAAATGATAGTTGGAACACAATGTAAAAGAAAACCATTTTAATTTAATTTAAATAACGTCAATTCTCCTAAGCAAATTCTAGTGAAGTGTGTGAACGCCCGGGGAACGAGTGCAGTATGGCGATGGACTGGTGGCGAGGTAAGTCACTGTTCCCTTGCTTCTTCTTTCACCTCCCTTTGCCTTCTCCCGACCATCGCTTCGCGCCCGCAACGAAGTATGAAAGGAAAAACATACACGAATGATTGGAAAAACTTGAAAGAAAAGAGATATTTGTAGCTTTATATAAGTGTTCTAATACTAAAAATAATCCAGACTCGCTAATGGAGTAATACACTGTTCTAAACCAACATATGCTCGTCGAAACAGACTCCAGAATTCCTGATCAGATTTTCCAAATAAAGTTGGATAAATATAGAATACCTTTAAACACTCAAACTTGTAAACGCGATGGATCTATCTTGAACACTTCGGCTTTCAGTTTGAAGCTATTTGCAGAGCTCTGCCTTTTCGAGTCTACTTTTTTGCGTGTAGACGGACGGCAAACTGTTCTGAATATTTTTGCTGTATGTTATGACTTCATCGTTATTTTTTGGATGAAGCCGTATGGCCTAATAAATTTGAAGATTGATACGGCGGCGCTGGGTGTTAATTGATAATTGTGGACTATAACTAATAGAAAAATTAGAAGAATATGGGACAATTTAGAAGAGAAGTATCGGAGCAATAGCACGCTCGTAGATACCTTGGCTTCTCAGTTTACTTCACTTGTACTGGTATCACCAAGTAACCTTTTATCGGCCTATAGAAACTATTCTTTAATCAATTTAAAATCTAAGAGAGATTTTAAATTGCTTAAAGAATAAATCTGATGGTGAGTTCCCTTTTTCGCACGTAAGTCGATCATTCTTTATATATAAAAATACATATCTAAAATAACATACTATAATCCGCACCGTACTGCTTACAAATGCACGCTGTAAAAAATAAATTAACAAAATGACTAAAATGACCAAATTGACCAAAACCGTGTCCGAGATAGATAGTCCGAATAGACTTTCCGTAAAAGCATAACAAACAGAGAGAAAAATATATTTTTATCCCGGAAACTATCCCAGTTCTTGGGATAAAAAGTATCCTATGTTCATTCTCGGCATCAAAAATATATATATATATATATACTGAATTTCAGCCAAATCTGTCCAGTAGTTTTTCCGTGAATACGGAACAGACAGACGGACTGGCGCCGTAACGCGTTACGTAACGAAGCGGTTTACCATCCCATAGGAAGTCGTCACTTCAAAAAAAAAAGTTATGTATATGTTTATTATTATTTATTGACAAAGCGGCGAAGATAAGCTTGTTATATTTTATTTCTAGCGATGCAATTAAGTATATCGTGTGTTATGCGGTGCAATGCGGTTCTTTTGCTTTAGAGAAGTCGGTCTACGTACCCAACGGTCGACTAGATAAGTCAAAAATGTGTAACCACTACTACTACGCTTGGAAAAAGTGGCTAAATGGAATAATGTGATCCTTACTTTTGCACTTGAATTCTAAAGTGATCCGAAAGGTATTTTAGAGATGTTTATATGTACTGGGATTTTAATCGAACTTGAAGTATTTTACTGCGCAGTTTTATTTAAAAAAATAGTTAAATAAGCAGTTAAAACTGTCACCTATGAAAAATATTGTAACGATGAAAATTGTTTATTTTATTAAGATTCGTTTTGCCCCATTTCTGTCGTGTAAAAGTAATAAATACATTTTAATATTGCGTTAAAGTGCATATTGTTACTATTACCACGTGCTAACAACGGTGAAGGAAAACATCGTGATGCAACCTGCACATCGAGATAACCGATGTGTCAAACCTGCCAAGCCGCCTCGGACAAGCGTGGCGGGTATACTGTCCGTTCCCCTATAATGGGAGGCCCGAGCCCAGCAGTGGCACATTTATGGGGTGTTATTGTTGTGTTGTTATTGCGTTAAAGAAATTAATTCTCAAGAAAAATTACAGTTCACTTATATGAGATACAACCATCTATATTCTAACATAAATCCTATAATCTGAAAGCGCGCAGACATACAAATTCGTAAACATATTACGTGAACAATAAAATACATATGAAAATAAAATAATATTTCCAAGTCTTAGTTTTGCAAAGTTTTCAATATTTAAAATATTTAAGCACAGACGTAGTCAAATAGGATACAATAAAACTTGTAATATAAATAGATTTTTAAGGTTTTTTGTTCTTCGGTAGTTATTTCAAATTGTATATATTACAGTTTGTTAATAATAATAATAATAATTCCGCAGGGAGGCTTTGTGGCGAAGCCTTAGGTGAGTAGTCACACCTTGGACCCGACTCCGGGAGCCCAGGCAAGGCCCCCACCTCCGTGCTTGCCTTAAGACTCGAGCTCCAGGGGTGGAAGTGATAAATGGCATCACGTCAAAAGTAGCTTCGGTGAAACTGCAGCCCACCTCTCTACACCCCTTAGCCACTCACACCCATGTTGCCCTGTCTTATTATATATGGCATTTTTTGGGGCCCCTGCAGGGAGTGGCGAGTCACCGTCTGCCCATTTTTTCCATGTTCCCCGAATATTGCGACTGGCAGATGCCATAATCCCCATATTCCCTGATCCCTAGTACCACTAGCAGTTCACCCCAATAGCCCGGTACTTTCTGATCTCATTTCCCACAATAATCCTACACGGGGCTTGTCCTTGAGTGCACTTTTATGTGCTGTAGAGAAGGATAATGGCAGGTCAGTGTCACGCCACATTGAGGGCCAAGGGGCCTCTACGTGTTGGCCTTCTCATGCCCAACAAGCCCTCCAAAAGTCCTGGCTATCTTTATAGCCCATGGGCTTGAGAGACATACATATAAAGAACTGAAGTTTATAAGATTTTCTGTAAAAAAGAGAACTATAAAAGACACTTGTAATTCATTTCCCATAGAAAAGATTATAAAAAATATTAAGAATAAAATACTTCTTAGTTATCTTTTTAAAGAAATTTATGTCTTTGCACTTCTTCACTTGTTACGCGACTTGGAAATTTCACCCTTACTTTTAATTATTTTGCAAAGTAAGTTCGCCTCTGCACTCCCCTAATAAGGACATCTAAATCTTTGCGACATTAAATGCGCAATAATGCAAGTGTCGCATTACCATAGCCAGGCAAGGGGTCAGAAGGGAACGTATTAATTACAAAAGCTCCCTTCAAAATAGTACACTGAAATATTATCATTTTGGAGTGTTCAGGGTACCGACCATCTTTGATATTCGACACTGGCTTAAAGGTTAAAAGGTATCTTAGTACTGCCATATACTGCTAAGTGTGTCGAGGCGTTTTTAATTTTGCAAAAATTAATTACTCTATTCGTGCAGGAACGGAGAAAGAATACAATTTCCTGCGGCCAGGTGGCCTGTCATAATAGCAGGTGACAAAACAACCCACTATTGGTAGAACCTTTGACGTTACAAATGTCCATAGGCGATGGTAACCCTTTTTCATCAGGTGGGCCGTCTGCCTGTCTGCTGAACTCACGCAATAAAGAAATAAAAATATCTACTACAATTGATAACAAGCTTCAAAATACGACGAAATAAAACGCATTTTTGGAAAACTTTTAAAAACGGATTTTGTTTATGATAACTCAATAACGCATTTCCTTTATCATTTCGAATTATTGTCTTTAATCCCGATCACTACTATTTATTATTTAATGTTGAACTATGGTTTTCAAGTCATGGTACCGACATTTATTGTTCAAACCACAATACATTTTCTTGATACATACATATTCCTTCTCTTTTTGTATAATAGTATGTGTGAATATCTATCTCTGTCCCCCCAGTTTCCCCTTACAACTTGGAAGATGCCGCCATCTTGTCGTCGGATTCGTTTGCGGTGTTAAAAAGACAGACATGTAAGAAATATTTTTTGGCAAGTGCAGTGAGTAGGTGAAACAAACTAAATGGCGAGTGCCCTGAAAAGTGATTGTTATTATTTGAATGATTGGTTCAGGGTGTTTCAGTTTCCGCGTATGTGTGATATCTACTTCTGAAGCCAAGGTGGATGTTCTTAGTCGACGGGGTTTTGGGTGAGTCTATATAATAGTCTATTCTATTTATTTCTTGTAATCCGACAGAAATTTACACAACTGAAGGCAACAAAATTATACAATTATTTTCAGCGGCTTTGTACGGAACATTTGGGGGTTTTTTTACCTGCGGAAACCGCACGCACCACTACCTTTAATTACTTTCGTATTCAGTAAAATTAAAAAACAATCAACCAGCAATTACAGAAATAAAACACATACATACTAACTTGTCAAAGGCGATACAAAACAAAATAAATTCGAAACATAAAAAAATATGGTGGCAAGACCTGAACCGTTTTTTCAACTATACGTATCTCTTTTGCATTATTTTTCCATACAAATTTTCATTACCGATTTTTCTTCCTTGAAATTTTTTTTAAACAAAAGGTAGTCTATGCTGTTCTCTAGGATAGAATTTACCTCCTTGGTAAATATCATACTAAGATAACAGAGTTACTCTGACATTTATTAACTATAGACTTTTTTTTTTAAAACAGGTTTATTTACACAGAAGCAAAAATAGGTTTTACTATTTATACGTATTATTCAAGTTTAATTATTTGTTTCCAAAAATCACAGTCACAAGGTTTGCCAGTTAGTGCAGCGTCTAGGAAGAGTTAATTGATATAGCTTTCACAGTGGACTTAACCACGTATTAGATTTCTTCGCATAAAATCGCTCTGGTTTTCATCACTAAAATATCTTTCCTGTCAATGAGATGAGGAAAGAGTGAATTTTTAATTTCTAATTTGAAACAGGCTAAGTTAGAAATAAGAAATAACTGTTTTTAGAAGAAGAGGAGAGAAAAGGCATAATGAGAAGAAACGGTGCAAGAAACTCTTCAGCAACATACTTAGCTCTAATAATTTTATATAATACTAGCAGCCTCGGCAGACGTTATCCTGCCCTGAAAAATATGAATCTAGAATCAGATTCCAGTGCCACCTATCGAGTCTATTGTGAATCTAAACCAACCCGGAACCCACTCAAATACAGAAAATTTCATCAAAATCCTGGAACCTGATTCCAGCAGCAAGTATTTTGTTTAGATTGATGAGTTACATTATTGAAGTTTTAGCAGGGATTCCTAACTTTTTCTAGGAATAAATATAGCCTATATTATTTAGGCATAATGTAAAATTCTAACGGTGAAAGAATTTTTGAAATCGGCCCAGCAGTTTTTGAGCTATTTTGTTACAAACATACAAAAATCCAAATCATTCTTTGTTGTAATATTTTACTTTATAATCAATAGTCTTTTGCTTGTCATTGTGGTGAATTGAATAATAATAACATCGAGTATATGAATATTGGATACAAAAAAAAGCAAGCAAGTAGTACATTGAAGCTATTAAAAAACCCAACTGGAATACACTATATAAATGATGGAGAACACAACGCAGTTTTTTTTAGATTTCTTGTCTGTTTGTTCGGGATTCATATAAATACTACTAAGTCGGTTTCGATGTGGTTTTCGCTGATCCACAGCAAATTTTTAGACTTAAAATCTGCGCTACTATTTATCCTGGGAATTCAGTGAGAATTTTTCTGTAAATTATTTAAAGTGGCCAGATTAAAAAAAAAAACGAATTCCAATGTGATTTTTTCATTGATTTATAGCAAATTTTAATAAAATGTGTCATTTTTTCCCAGAAATCCCGCGGGAATTTTGCTGGGAACAGTTTGCAGTTGTTCAAATGCATAAAAATTAGCATATTCTGACACAGTTTTCAGTGAAACGATAGCTTTTATTCTTTTTTAAATGCTGCGGTACTTTGTGTCCCTAGAATCTCGCAAGAATTTCAAATCAAGCGTGGACGAAGTCGCGGGCATATCATAGTAATATAATAAGATTATAATATAGTGCAACCTATCTGCCTTAAAATTAGTTCTCGAATTTACACCTATCTATATTCTAGCAAATTTATATGTAGAATACTAAGCTTACATATTCTTTAGGTAAAGAATGAAGAAGGCTGGTAAATGCCATGACTGCTTTAACTACTATAGTTCGGCCGCTCTTAGAATATGTGCCTGACTTCATGAACACATGGGCTGATATCATTGTAATGACGAACCATTTACGATAACAGAACTTTTCTTTTATTATTGATTCGGGATTAAGTTAAAATTCATATCACCACGACAATTTACGCTGAACTAAATTACTTCAGCAAGAAACGTTAAACTAAATAAGTTCAGCAAAAATTACAAACGCATTCCTAGAGCGGCCAGACTATAAGTTACCATTTGCAATATGTCCTTTTAACACTCGAGACATAGATTACACAAACACGTAGTCTCATACATCTACACACACACATACACACAGATATAGGTACACAACACACAAAAATTATTTGTATAGGTATTATTGTAATAAAAGTTATCTTTTAATGTTTAAATTAATTAAGAGCGGGTCCTTCTGACACAAATATATATAAATATTCAATAGAGGGTCCCAACCCTTAAATTTTTGTATGTACTTTTGGAACAAAAATAAACAATTTGTTATTATTATTAACTTCTACTAACTAGTACTTGACACACATTTAGGACAACGCGTATGCATCTGTTACATCCTTAATAGAGTTTAAAAAGCTATTTCGCAGCAAAATCGGTTCACTTCGGAAAAATATACAGGATATTTCCGATAGACTAATTAATTCTATATTTTTTTCCCTGGACTTAAGTACGTATTTTTGTTTCCTTTTTATGAATTTTGTAGGGATGTGCTTTGTTTATCTACACAATGGTGAACAAATCTAGCCACATAAATAAGTATACTAGAATAAATAGATACATAAATAAATAAAGAAATACAATAGAAGTAGAGTACAAGACATAGTAGTAGTATAAAATGCTTAGACCCAAAATTGTAATAAAATATATGTACTTATCAGAAAAAAATTTGGCAGTAAAAAAGAAAAAGAAAAGAAACAAAAGAACATAAAATATAAAAATTTGAAAAATAAAAAACGTACAAAAATACCGTGATAAGCGTGTGTGTCAGGAGAAGGAGAATAAAAAAAAAGTCTAGCCACGTGGAAATAATTGAGTTTCGAAAAAAGGCGTGGAATAAATACTACACGTCGTATACATTTTTGAGAAAAAATATTGGTGATATACATAGACAGATGGGTAAACAAACAGATAGATAGGTCATGGTGTAGTTTATACCATCGCGTCTAACGTGCTGTGTGGTTGAGCGGGCTAAGTCTTTGCCGGCTTAGCTCATTGCGATGAATCGAAGCCTGGTATGGAATTTTCTCCGTTATTTACTATGATCTGGGTATCTGGGATCGGCCCTAAACTAGTCCGTTGTATATTAAACATAACACAAGCGGAACTTGCTTAATTTGGGGATATATGACATGTGTTTTTCTGCCGATTATAACTTAATAAATATATTCCTGGACAAAATTTTGACGTTTACTTTTTTTAAAGATAAGTAAGAATTAAGTTAGTTTTAATTATTATGAAGGTGATCTGAAAGATATCGAAGGGGGCTGACAGAACCACCTATTATATGATTTTTTATTTAGAAAAATATACATTGTTACATTTAGTACTTTTTAATAATTTAACGCAAAAAAATAACATCACCATTTTTTTTTATTTATTGCATGATTTCAGCAGACAAGCAAACGGCCTGCCTAATGGATCGTGTTTACCATCGCCAATGGACAGTTGTAACACCAAAGGTGTTGCCGATGTGCTGCCGCTCTCTAAACAGAGACTGGCCACTAATGTCGGAACGCAACTCAAGGTTGTTATGGCAGTATACTCCAGTCCAGTGGTAGCCATCCAGACGGGAAAATACACTACCCCCTGGCTGTGGGTTGTTTTGTCGACTCTTACGACAGGCCACCTATAAACGTAGTTACAAGGATGCCTTTATGACGCCGACTACATCTTATTATAAGCCCATTCATTCGAAGAATACAAGCTTGAAAACCATTCTAAAACATAGCAAACGAAGTTTCTTTGAGAAAGGTACAAAATCAAAACCCTTAAAACTATAATATTGTCACGTCAAGCGTCCGCCTTCCTCGCGTCAAATTGAGATGACAAAGAAGGCAGTGACGTTGTTGTAAGATTCCGTGTAATGTTAGTGTATTCGTCTAGACATATTTTATGTGTAAGTTGTACTGAAGAAATGCAAGCCCCAAACGGCACATCTAAGTCGACTAGTGCGTGGAATAATATTGCAAGCGCCAGTGGCGGATATTAGTTCTTCTCCTACTCATACATTCTTCAAAACAATATCCCAGATAGATTAAGTATGTTTAATTATTTCTATTTTTCCTTGTACTTTTTATTTATTTTATTGTTTAATTTATATTTAATAATATGTAAATCATCCAAATTCAACATCTTATAAAATATGACATAATACATGATGTGACCACCTATAATAGAGAGTATATTTAGCATGAGCTTTGTTTAGATTAAAGACGGATGTATATGATGCATCTCCTGTTGATGATCCATAGTAAATTAGTTAAAATTTTCCAAGGATATTCGAATACTTTAGTTCAGAATCGTAAAAACAATTTCTAAATTTTTATGTGTAAACAATTTTTTGTTTACGAAATTGTAACTTTATAAATTGTATAACCGTATATAATTACGCAGCTTTTCACCTTAATTAGTATGATTGTTGCGAAAATTACATCAAAAAAAGATATAAAAGCGATGAAATATATTTCACGTTAAGTGTTTCTGTGGACTTCATAACATTGTATACCTAATATATGGTGGAAACTTTCAGAGAGGCTGTAAGAGGAGTATCTTAACCGTTACAGCTACACGAAAGTGGTCTTAGGAGACTATATATAAATTTTCGCGAAATTATGATCCCCATTCCGGATTTAAAAATATTTACATTTAGCAAGAATATACCCATTTTACACAAAAAAATTATGCTAATCGATCCAGTTTCTGATATTAATCAAAAAAATCTACAGGACCAACCCATGTTGGAGTATAAAAAAGTAAAAAATAGCAAAATACTTTTCCCGTACATTTTGTATGAAAATTTTTCACTTTTTTATGTTAATCGATCCTGTTTCTAATATTGATCAAAACCTATCAGATCAGCTGTCATTGGAGTACTAAATGAGTCAGAAATCGCAAATATCTTTTCTCATACTCCTTTTAAGAAGTCCTTTTTTATTTATGATTTTATTTGTTGACTGAATATATAATAAGATTTGATAAATAAAAAAGCTACATTAGATTTTTCAAAAGTTTTTGTGTAAAATTTTCATACAAAATGTACGGAAAAGTTTCTTATGATTTCTGACTTTTTTAGAACTCTAAACTGGGTCGGTGCCATGGAAATTTTTGATCAGTATTAGAAACAGAATGTATTGATAGGCTGCATGAGTAATTTTACGTTTTTATAAGAACCTGATTATCGTAAATGTTAGTAATGATTGGCACTTCAATAACAATATGCTTAAAAAGTATCGAATCTTCCAACAGTAATTGGAAGCGTAGCGAAAGCCTTGTCGTTTCCCATTTCGGCAGCACTTCGCTTCGTTGCTTTTTCTACTATTTTCGGATAAAACTAATTTTGTGCTTTGTTGACTTTAGCTGTTATATTTTCATTTCGATTTCTTGCTTTCTCTGCCTGCGGTGTGCCCGATAACCGGTCCGTTTGGCCATAAATCACTTTGTTATTTTCATTACATTTGAGCTCTCCTTTCCCTTGGTTTTACTTTTTTGATGATAATATTTTATTATTTGTTAGTATAACTTTTACCATGGCTTTATGTTTCGCGCTATCTGTCAGAACTTCATAGCCAAGCCAAGCCAAACTAAAGTGGTATCATTAGACCTTGAAAAATCAATTAGCCTGGTCAAGTATTGAATGGCTGATTTTGAAACAATAAACACATATGTATTATTATACAAAATCATAGTGCAGTTTGCAGAGATCAATTTCTGTGAAGGAATGTCAAAAGGTAGGTAGTTAAGGTAATAGGTAGGTAATAAGGTAAGGGAAAGGGTTGCTTTTGAACAAAATGTTCTAAAGCTCTACCACCTGGCCGGGGGTTGTTTTGTCGCCTCTTACGACAGAGATAAATTTATAAAATAATCAAATCTATACATATAATTAAATTAATTACCGCGCTTAAAACTGTTAAAAGACCAGTTCTGTAATTAGTTTTATTTTCATTTACATTATTTTTTAATCATTTAAACACTATGCTTATACAGATAGCGTTGGAAATATTTTGAAGTTTTTCGTTGATAGTTCAAATTTCATGTTTTAAAGCTGAAACATATTCGATTTTGAAATGTGACGTCATGAAATTTAGGACCCCACCCCTTGTCACACAATGTCACACTTCATCGACCCCTCCGTCCCGCTTAATGTGGACGTAATTTATGGATGACCCCTAGGTGGTGCATATGTTCTGGCCAAGATTCGAAATCGCCTCTGTCCTACCACGACTTCGTAATCTATGTTCTTACTTATTCAAAATTGTCTATATACAGATCTTTATCACTTGTTACTCCTTGAGTAAAAAGCAATCCTTTCAAAGAAACTTTAAGCCTTAAAGTTCTAATCCTAGTTGGGAATATCACCCGGTGAATATATTAGGTGCAAGGTACTATAGTTCCTATACCGTGCTGGTGACTTATGAACGTCGAGTTTCTGCCAACTTTTCTTAAGTTTACCCAAACTTGGAGAACGGATAGCAAGGAGTATGGAAAAAATGGATGCGCTAGTGTTCAGATTATATGATTTAATTCATGTCGAAGAGCTACGGCTTTTAAAATGGATAACTTCTCATTCGATCTAATAAAAGTACTATTGGTGTCACAGGATACCACATTTCGGATGAACGGATGGTCCAGCCGCCATATAGCTTAAAGTTACCTATATACTTGGGGTTTTGTAACATATCATTATGTGATTGTGGGGGTGGGTACTGACGACCAGTGCTGTGATGAAACAAAATCAATGTTTCGGCACAGCAAAAGTTGCTGTGCCGAAACATGGCATGACATGGATTTTGTTGTTTTGATTTTGTTGGATGGATGCTGAGTGCCCACCTCATTTCTAAACCTGCGGCATCTAATTTTTGCATATGATATATTTTCTAATCTGTTCTTGTGTGTGTCGCAAATGGAAATAAATATTTTCTTTTTCTCTTTCATATTCAAGATTTGCGGATTTCACATATCGGTAAACTTTCTACGTTATTTTTCCTTTACATCTAGCAGGCCCCCAAGTCTGTAACTTTCATAAAAAAAACCGTGCCAGTGCGAGTCAAAGTCCATTCGACTAACACATGGTCAAATATCTGTAGTAACTAAAATTCACAATAGATCAGTCTCGGTCAAATCAAAATTGATTCAATATTGAGCTCAGATCGGTTACAGACTACCAAACCGTCAACAGTTACGGTTCCAATTCGATGCGATTGCCAGTTTGAGTCACAAACTCGGGGCCCTGATGCTCGTGTAACAGTAGGTTAGCACATTGATCTGAAAAACATTTTTTTTTACCAAATTCGTTTGAATCAGGTGCAGATTGCTTCACTAATAATGTTACTAAATATACAGAGTGTAGCATCATTAATGGATTAATCATTTACTTACTTAAATTATGTACAATAAATAAATCTATATGTGCAATCATACTTAAAATAAATTTACCCAAACTCTATCAAATTTGTAAATAATAATGTAACCCAAGGTATAAAAAAATTACCTAAAATATTCTTTACATCGCGTGTGCTACGAAAATATTGATGATAGAATAAAATAATGTACTACCACTTTGCAGAATACATCATTATTCACGAAAAGTGTCGCGACAGCATATGTCTAACAATTATAGTTATGCCACAATAAGTGTTCTTTTATTTTAAAAATTTAATTGAAATGCCGCCACTAGAAAAGGCTCTTTATTTGTATGCTCGTATTCATCCTTATCAAAATAAATGACTTGATAATCAAGACTGCTTCAATACCTTTATATAACTTTCTGAATTATTCAATTCGGGCAATCCATTCGAAAGATATCACGAGATTAAAAATGTAAGTATTAGAAAAAAGTTGCGTATTCGTCGCTCATTCTGCTCGGCTAGCTAGGCAGCCTGCGATATAGGCGTCACTGGGGTACGGGAGGCGAGTTAATGTCAAGAAATGAGATGCCGCGCGCCCTGCGCAACGGTCGTGTGCGGAATCGAATAATTTTAGGTTGAAAATATTTTGAATTCGCTTAATAGGTAATAATGAAACTCAACAAAAAAGTTCTTTTTAGATACCCGTGAGAAGCCGAGGCGGGCCGCTAATTTGGAATAAAAATGAATTATATTCAATAAAATGTATGCAACTTTCTTCGTAACTCCATTATATACCTAATATGTAGGTAGTGCTAGCATGAAAGATTTATGTACACATTCACTTAATGTACTGGTTCCAATTTTATATAACACCCCAATCGTTCCCATTTATATTAAATTTATACTTTTCTGTTTTCTCTTTTGTTTCGATCTATTTCAATCATTTAGGATCGGCAAAATATATAGGTGATTTCGTAACACTTACCCGTACATTAAAAATGGTGCAGTCATTTACTCTTATATCGAAACTAGGAAAGTATTATACAATAGCGGACCCAGAGATGTTATTGTAATCCCCTTGAAGAGAGCCACTCGTATACACAAAATTTTATGTCAAAATCCTGGAACTCGCATTTAGCGCCACCTATCAGATTCTATTGCAAAATCAGATAACATTTTATTAATAACATTGTTACACGTCAATTTTATGTGTAACTAGTTGACGACCCGACGAACTTCGTACCGCCATATTTTCTGAATTCCTAAAAGTCTTTGTTTCATGACACAAAAACAAAATCACCAAAATCGGTTCAGATGATTAGGAGGATTCTGGAATCCGATCTCAGCGCGACCTACCGGTTGTAATTGTGAATCTAAACCACCCAGGAATCTATTCAAACCCAAAAACAAAATCCCCAAAATTGGTCCAGGTGATTAGGAGGATTCTAGAATCCGATCTCAGCGCTACCTACCGGTTCTAATTGTGAATCTCAATCATCTGTGTGTCAATCTGCCCGACTTCCCAAAATCGCAATTTTATATATCTCATATCATTCCTGTCTAGAGAAGTGTAAATGCACGTCACAATGCCTTGGCATAGGAATTCGCATTGAGTCGCGCATACACGGTGACCTGATATATTAGTATACAGGGTAGGGTAAGTATACCTAGTTTCTTAAAGTGCGATGGTGCTGACTCCGTATGAAACCATCCTGGGACTCACACAGAAAAAGTCATCGAAATCGGTCTAGCAGCTTAGGAGGAATTCAGTGATACATAACTACAGGAGAATTATACATACATACAGTGAAAACTCGATTAACCGCACTGATTTTTGCCGTAATGCATCCGATAATATGAATAAAATATTTTTTTGTTTATATTATTAGCTCTAGAAAGATAACTCACCTTGTTCGCGTACACGTGTTTATGCAAAATATCTGTGCAGGAACGGAGAAAGAATACAATTTCCTTCGACCGGGTGGCCTGTCGTAAGAGGCGGCTAAACAACCTACAGCCAGGTGGTAGGGCACTTGCCCGACTGGGTGGCTACCACCTCTGATCTAGAGTATGCCAATATAACAACCTTGAGTTGTGTTCCGGCATTAGTGGCCAGGTTCGAGTCTCCTTTAAGAGAGCAGCAGCGCATTTGTAGCACCTTTGGTGTTGCAAATGTCCATAGGCGATGGTAACCGCTTTCCATCAAGTTGGCCGTCTGCCTGTCTGCTCAACTTCTGCAGTAAATAAAATTTGTCAACTAAATTAGAAAAACATTTGTTGGCATCCTAAAATATATGGCAGCTAATATGCATTTATAGGAGATGTCATGAAAGTATAGTTGTAGTAATTATACGTATAATATTACCATAATTTATTATATTATAAAAAATTATGTAAGTAATTGTGTTGTTATACAAACCTTGTTTGTGCCACTATTATTATTATTATTTCATATATTTATTTAGCTTCAAGTTCTTTTACATTTTTCTTTAAATATATACTATATAAAAAAACAAATTAAAAAAATGTAAAAAATCGATTTCCGCTGGCAGTAGGACCTAGCGTCCAGGCTACTGGTGGTTAAGGCTCCAGCGACAGAAACCTCCTCACGATACGGGCCGTGTCCAGCAGGGCTGCCTTCTGCATCCGACCCTTCACCCAGATACCAAGCGAGAGCCTTTCAAGGTGTCGATCAAGGCTCTTCGCTATTAGTCCATTCACTGACACCACCATCGGTACTATAATTGTTGAGTCCAAGTTCCACATGGCAATAACCTCGTGAGCGAGATCAAAATACTTTATTTGTTTTTCTTTCTCGGCTTTCACGAGGTTACCATCGTGGGGAATCGCGACATCTACAATTATAGCACGTCTCGCAGACCGATCAACTATCACAATATCAGGCTTATTAGCGACAATAGTCCTGTCTGTGATAATTGATCGGTCCCAGTAGAGCAGATATTATTATTATTATTTTCATATTAGATAGGTTGGCGTTTGACCACAATCACGTCGAATGCCGGACGATGATGCGGTCGAAGATGGAGCACGCTTACCTAGATAATACCTATTCACACGAAACTTGAAGATACCCGGATTTCGGTGTTGCATTCGACAACTCTGCCGTACGTAGAATGAACGTGGTGGCGAAACGTTTAGTTCGCACTTCACTATTTAATTACATCTACTGCAAACTACGCTTAATAAAAATTAAGGCGTCAAAAGTTCTATATAAAGATCTTCATAATTCATAATTTTTTAAAGGAAATCTCTCAACCTTTTAACAGTCTTTGAATTATACCGAAATATCTACCTGTACGTTGCTATAATTAACGTGCTATTTATCACGTCCTGTTGGCAGCTGTTAATTCCTCTGTAAGCTTATTAGAGGGCCATAAGCCTCTAAACCCGGATGCGATAGGCTGAATTTTGGTTACGGGGTGTCAAATGAAGCGAAAAACACTACTAACTGTTATTAACTGATGCTAGGGTAACCTTTAATATGTAATAATAATAAATATTATGAATCTTTGCGAAAAGTATTTGATTTTATTCAAATAAATTCGACTAGTATATATGATCGTAATGGTAAAATATGGTAAATAGGTTACCCTGGGGAATATAAGTGAATTACTGCTGTGATGTTAAGTATGATTCCTCTTCTGACTCCAATCATGGCGTGTCGGGCAGATGGAGATAAAATGAAATAAGTGATTAAATTATATAACTGTCTTTAATTTAGTACGTACGACTCGACTCGGGGAGATGATGTGGGGCGACTAACAACAGTAGCCAGCACACTGTAACTCTGGAGAATTTAAAACACTAGAACTTAAAACAGATGATCTATGCCAAATTTTATGAAAAGACGGGTACACATACTATCATCTGGCTATGGGTTGTTTTGTCGCCGCTTACGATATACCGCCCGGCCGCAGAAAATTGTATTCTTACTCCGTTCCTGCACGGATAAAAAAGTTGGCAGGCACTACGGTCGCATTTTTTTGTGGCCGCCGTTGTAATTCACTAAAAAATATTCTGTCTTCATGGAAACGCGAACGAAGTTTCACTGACACATGCTATTAATTCATACAAATAAAAAAGGAATTGACGAAAGTCATTATGACTTTTTACAATCTGACCAACGATACCTCATAAATATAAAACATATACCCAGGCTGCATGAAACCAATGCAAGGTCTGGCCCTAACAGCAAACGAGATTATTCACCCCACGTAAGGGAGCCCCCGGACAAATCTAAATGGGCATAAGCTTAGTATTAAAATTCCGCATGCGAGCCGTTTACCTATTGTCTACACAAAATATCCTTTAATTATGTCAGCCGTCCTGCTCTTTTTATTAAAGTCATAAGACACAAGATACTGCGATTTAATTACTACAGCCTCTGTAATTTAGGGGCATTCTGGAACTTACAAGTCCCGGGCTCAATTTAAATTTTTTATTTATTATTAAAAGGTTTCCAACAGTAGATCCATGAATTTAAGGCATAAAAAAACATAACAATAAATATAAACCAAAACTGGATACTACTAAACTAGAAAAGTAAACAGTACCAAATATTAAGTACACTACACTAATATTAATTATTCAATCTACCTAATACTGTGAAACTTCTGACGGGAAAACTAAGCACAACTAAATGATTAAGTTTAAATACAAACATTACATTCCTTTTGGATCTTATTAATAAGTTTACTAACTACGGATGACTTAAATGTTTGTTTCGAAGTATTAAAAATGACTATGTCACTAAAATATTTGTTGTAGGTATTTGTACAACGACGCAGATATTCATTTTGTCCGTAGTTAGTTCCTAGAAAGGTAAATTTTGCGGTGACCATAACATGAGTTACGTACTGTGTATCTACGATTACTGAAACACACATTAGTAACGTAATGATTATGAAAATACTCTTTGTTAACTGCACACCCTAGCCTGGTTAGGTTTTATTAGTATGGTGTATTTCTTATAGTATACAAATTTAGTAACAAGAATGGGTAAGGTGAGAAATGAACATAAGGAGATCTTTAAAAGTTGCACCAGTGACTGAAAAATTGAGAGGAAGAAGATTAAGTTGGTATGAGCATATAATGAAGAGGGATGAAAGTCACGTAACAAAAAGAATGTTAAACTACAAGATGGAAGGGTACAATTAATGTAAAGGTAGATAAAAAAAAAGATAGATGGATTGTGTGAAGGATGATATGATGATTCGTGGTGTGACAGAAGATGTATGTCAGAATAGAGGAGTGTGGAAGGTAAAGACATATTGTGCCGACGCCAATTAATTGGTATACGGTGAAAGAAAAGAGAGAGAGAGAGAAAACAGTAACATCAAATATCAGTATCTATAATATATATAGATAATAGCTGTCCCGACAGACGATGTCCTGCCCTTAAAAATGAAACACGATTACGGCGCCACCTACCGGGTCCAATTGTAAGTTTAACCATTCTCGAATTCCCCTGAACACAAAAAAATTCATCGAAATCGGTCCAGCCGTTCAGGGGGAGTTCAGTCACATACACACGCACAGAAGAATTATATATATAAAGATATACCTATATAATTCTTTTACACGTATTTTGATGAAGTTTATTGTATGTTTTGAGTGGGTCGCGGGATGGTTTACATTATTGAACCCGGAAGATGGTGTTGCAATCGGGTTTTAGATTATTAATTTTCAAAGCAGGACAATTTCTGCCGGGGCCGCTAGGTTTATATAATAATAATACTAGGATACCCGCGACTTCATCCACGCTTGACTTGAAATTCCCGGGACACAGTACCGCAGCATTTAAGAAAGAATGTAAGCTATCAATTTAGTGATAACTGTGTCGAAATAAACTAATTTTTATGCACCCAAACAACTTAGAACCCCTCCCGGAAAAATACCCGCGGGATTCCCGTGATAACGTATCTCACATTTTACTAAATAAAATTTTCTAGCGATCAGTGAAAAAAGCACATTGGAATTTGTTTTTTTTTTCATCTGGTAATTTTAAATCATTCCCCGAAAAAATTCCGCAGGTTTCACAGGTTAAAAAGTAGTGCAGATTTGAAGTCCAAGAATTTGCTGTCGATCAGTGAAAACCGCATCAAAATCAACCCAGTAGTTTTTACGTGAATCCCGAACAAACAGACAAGAAATCAAAAACAATGCATCGTATTCTCTATCGTTTATATAGTGTATTCCAATTGTTTTTTTTTTAAATAGCTTCAGTACAGATACGGCATGTTCAGAATTTTATAATAATGTAGATAAAAGATAGATTACACTATGCAGCCTGGATATTAAATTCTTTGATAGAAGGAAAGTAAAACCCCTACCCTTCCAGTAAAATTTTGCTATCATCAGTATTTAGAGTAGGTACTTTCCCTTACACCAAAGGCTTTTTATCATTTTATACGATTTTATAACGAAACTTGAGAACTAGATACGTGTGGCGAAACAAACCTTTTCGCCCACTGGCTAACAGGCCAGTTTTTAAGAGGGTGATTGACAACTGTCACACCAGAGATAGAGAAAAAGTCGTCACTGAAATTATATATTAATAAATCCTTTTAACTGCATATAAAATTACATATATTATGAAAGATCGGATAGTTTAATTGCATCAACAACCTGCCTTTAATGGTGACCCGTGGGGGGATGGTGTGGCGAAACAAACCTTTTCGCCCACTGGCTGACAGGCCAGTTTTTAAGAGGGTGTTTGACAAATGTCACACCAGAGATAGAGAAAAAGCCGTCACTGAAATTGTATATTAATAAATCCCTTTAACTGCATATAAAATTACATATATGCAGTTAAAACAACAACTTGCCTTTATACGTTTCTAGTACTGTTAGTAAAACACTCCTGACTTAAGCCTCGAAACGCGCGTGTAAACGTTAAACACGTCCGTTTAAGTACACAGGACAATAAGCGTTGTATTCAGGCGCGGATGTTCAAACAAAATGTATGGATGGTGGTGCGGGTTGAATTTTAATTGGCGCAAATTGCCACCACCGCTGACGGCGCACGTTTTTACACGCAAATTATGGCTATGGGAGAAATACCCTTCATTTTTGACAAGTATACCATTACAGTTTACTAAAAAGGCGAACCAACTAAGAGTTCGTACCAAGGATGAGTATAGAGTAAATTAATTTTGTATACGATTTATGTTTAAAAAAAGAGCTAACGGAAAGGTTACATCGCGAGGAAAATGAATATTTAGACCGCACACTCACTCGTTCACTTGTACACAGATCACATACATACACACCACATACATATACACAAACAGACATATACGTATACATTCATACACCTATACATTTCCACATACATTATAAATATTAACACGAAGTAATTTCCAAATGTATAAACTTTCACAGTTCACCCAGTGTGCCTGTGGAATGCGGTACCTGTGAAAATCAGGCGTGCCCAGTCTCTTCAGGCGTTCAACAGACTCGTAAAGGATTATTAGGTACCTCGGGCTCTAAAGTCAATCATAACATCTTCATCTCTCCCATATTTACGTAATTCTACACATTATTATTATTTATTTATATACATCAATATATGTATATTTTTGTGTTATACTTGCCATTATGTCTATTATACTTGCCAATTCAAAATATTGCAAAACCCACATGTTATACAATTTTTCTCTAATCCATCCGAAGGTTGTCTGGAAGAAATTGCTTTTAGTGATAAGACCGCCTATTGTCTTCTGTACTTAAACTTCTTGAATTGTATCTTAATGTTATGCAATAAAGTATATTCTATTATATTCTAAACTTTAAGATAAATATAATAAAACTACGTTTTAATGGTTTTACTAGCGGTAATTTATTTGATTTTTATTATTTCGACGTTTCGGCCATTTTTCAGTAGCCGTGATCACGGGCACTGTGAGCTCTTTCTGCCTGCCGGGAACACAAACCAACTTGATTGATAATTTCTTTTTATTTCTCTTCCACCGATTTTAATATTATTACATGCCGACAAAGGTGAATGCACACCTGCCTGTCATAAAGCGCAGTTTATTACCTTTCCCACATTTAGACTTCTTTTGTTTACTTTGTGTTTAAAATTTGTAATTAAGAAAAACATTATATTGTTATTGTACTTGTTTTATGACCGTCATTAGATAGGTTTGTCGAACTAATTCTTGTTGTTATTGTTTTGCGTCGAAGCATATTGTATTTGTACAAAATAAAAGAATGCCCGAACAAAGGGGTGAAGCAGTCTAGCGAGAACCACGATCAAAGTAAGCCGTGTACATTCGATAAGCGATATAGTGACGGGCTTTGCGCGTATTATTGAATCGTACAGTTTGTACTGGTTGTATCCAGTTATATTTATACCTGTGTTATACGTGTTTGTATAGTTCTAATAAATTGTAAAGTAATTCCAACGGCATTTTAATTGGAGTCCTGTAGCTCGTAACAATATTATATAAAATTATTAGAGCTAGGCATGTGTGGTGAAGAGTTTCTTGCGCCGCTTCATCTCATCAAGCCACGGCATGTTGCGAAGCGGTGGTAAATTAGATTAGGCCATTTCCATAGCGTAAATAATAACCATAAACAAAAAAATTAAAACTAAATAATTAAAATGAACAAGTTGGCGGTAGGCTAAATAAAACTTTAACAATAATTGACACTTGACATCTTTGTCTTCCGTGATCACGGCTACTGAAAAGTGGCCAAACGTCGGAATAATAAAAATAAAATAAATTACCGCGCTTAAAACCGTTAAAACGTAGTTTTATTATGTATACTAGTCGCGAAAATTTAAGATAATTTTTGTTTTTATAATGTATAACAAACGGAGTTGTCTGGAAGTGAGCGCTAACAACTGCAACACAGGATTATACTACAGCAGTTGTTTGCAATACCAAATTGTTGTCTGTACAGTTATGTTAATGGTTTTAAATAAATTCTTCAGATTAACAATCTGTAAGACCATTGAATCCGCTTTTGACAAACATCGTTGTCATTCGGTTAAATGTGCATATTGTTACAATAATCATATGCAGATTGTGAAAGAAAATATTATTAGTAAAACTGATGTGCAGTCAATCCCGTCAATACGCTCTTCACAATTTTTTACTAAAAATTATGATTAAATTTATTTCATGGTTACGCTGCAAAAAACCAGTTCAAAGAAACGAAGAAAATTGTCCTCTTTCTAGCCGAGACTATAGTTTCAATGGATATCTATCAAAATAACCGTAACCATTCTTAAAATCACGCATTATCCTTAAATTCCGACTTAAAGGTAAAAAGGAAGGGATAATGCCTGCCACTTAAGTATACCGTCAACTATTAAATTTTACCGCCACATGAAAGTTAGGGATGTGCCGTATTGCGTAAAAGTTTATCCGAATATGTATTGATATTGTTATTAGGTTTGTTGATTTGGTAATTTATTTTCTCTTCATACATAAGCGGTTTAAGTAACCGATTTTGAAGAACCGTCTAGGGAAATTTACACGTATCTAGATAAACAGGCGCATGTGTAAAACGTAGCATATAGTACCACTTTATTCTGATACTTGTCATATTCGTGATATATGAATCTGCGAAAGCGGGGCGCTTTGAGACATTTGCTTTCTTAATATAAACCGTATTTTATATTTTTTATAGCATGAGTTCAGCAGACAGGCAGACGGCCCAACTAATGGAAAGCGGTTGCCATCGCCTACGGACATTTGTAATACCAAAGGTGCTACCAATGTGCTGCCGCTCTCTAAAGGGAGACTGGAACCTGGCCACTAATCCTGAAAACACAACTCAAGGTTGTTATGGTGGCATATTCTAGACCAAGGGTGGAAATCATCCAGAGGGGCGAATGCCCTACCACCTGGCTATGGATTATTTTGTCGCCTTTTACGACAGGCCACCTGCCCGCAGGAAATTGTATTATTTGACAGTTTCTGCACGGATGAGAACTAACTTGAATTTTAAACTAATGTACTACTGCATTATAAAAATTATACCTAAAATTAAGCTAAGCGTAGCCACTGTAGGCTAAAAAACAATAATATATTACTGCCATGGTAAATCCCAGAGTTTAGCACTGCATCCACTGTCAAACAGTTCTAGCTTTATCAATACAATTATAAGACCCACAAAAGTAAGACTCATCAACTACTAAAAGAATGGGGAGGCGTCTATTAACACAAAATATCCGGAGCTTTAAGGAGAAACGAATAAAGGTATAAAACCTCGTCCACCTACTACTATCATACTGCAATAACTATGGTAGTATTTTAAACCTATCCGAAATGTGATTGCACATTTCTGATTAGTCTTTATGTACAATTCTTTTGCACGTCTGTATGTTACTGAACTCCTTTTAAACCGCTTTGCCAATTTTGATGAAATTTTTTATGGGTGTTTGAGCAGATACCTTAATGGTTTAGTTCACAATGGGGTCCGGTAGGTGGCACTGCAATTTGGTTCAAGATTTTTCCTTTTTCACGGCAGCCAACGGTTGTTAGACTCACTAGTTAATTATTATTCAAACATTTGCTAGAAACTCCAGTGTCCGCTTTTATTTAACACATAGACATATAAATTCGGATGTATCCGAATGTTTCGCCCATCACTAAAACTACAAATATGTGCACACTCAGTATACCGTCAAGTGTGTTCAAATAGCTGCAATTAATGTTATCTTTTGAGTCGTTATCATTTTAATAGGCTTTTAGTGGGTAAGGGAGGCTAATGTCGCATTTATTCGCACCCATTGTACGGGAATCCCAAATTGCTAGAACGTCGTAATCGCTTCTTAGTAGCATTTACAACTAGAACATGCTTTTCTGTTAACATTGTATTTTCATTGCAAATAAACAATTATGAATGGATATATACTGATTTCATATTATGGCCCGTTCACATATATTACCATCCGTTCATTTGCTTTACTATCAGTTAAAATTTGACGTAAGCTCCATACAAATAAATGAACAGTAACATACATATAAGAACCAGCCGTCTCTTGCCTTACTATCGGTTGAATTTTGACATTAATTCTATGGAGCTTTTGGAGCCTCATAAGACGTCGATACGGCGTTAGGATTGCTGAGTGCTCCTTTACTTGTTATATGATGAGGTGATATAGGAAACCATTAAACACAGGATTTATCACTGATTATTTATTTATTTATGGAAAACCTACAGCTAAATACATTTGATTAGATAACTACAATTAACAAACGAAAGCCAATGTCAAGTTTTCACGAATAAGCTATTGATTAAAAGTAACATGCAGACATAAAAAAGGCACCGAGATGCTTAGTCACTGTTGAACAATTTAAGGCTTAGACACCGCTTGGCTCCTAAAATACTGATTGCAAATGGGTGGATGTCATCGTATTTACTTACATTATTTAAATAATTACTTGCTCGCACTAGAAATGAGTTTTGTCTGTAATTAGTAAAACTTAAAGGTTTTTAGGTTTTATGGGTTGATTAACCCCCGGTTTCTATATTCTACCGACGGTTGTCTGTAATAGTAACTGATTGATTTTGAAGCTACCAATAACCGATGGTTGAGAGGGCTATACGAGCGTTTCACAAGCTCATTGACAATTAGTAATACTGTCGGTTATCAGTAACTCCCTCCCAAGCGTTTTGCTAACGCAACGTAGTTGTGGTCGTAATACACGCAACGTAATTCAATGAGTTGAGGTATAACTACAAAATAAATACATTTTCAAAAGAAGAGACCTTTTGTGATATACGATTGTCATTAAAAATCAAGCTTTCAATCAATCTGCTTTAAAAATACTTACAATTACACAGCTATTTTATATGAATGTTGCATGAACAAAACGCAGTTATCTAAACAACATATAAACTTTTTAAATAATGATTGTTCCAATGTCATTGGATTTTTTTGTAAAAAAAAGTGTTGTCACAAGAAACAGTGTTGTCACTTCAGAAATTTTTCGCTACTTTAGGGATTTGTGGCTTTCGACCGCAATTTTTTTTAAATAACTTAAGGCTAAAAACAACGATTTTCATGGTACCAGAGTCAAATGACGGAATCTTTGTGGGAAGGAAACCTTGTCCAATTTTTTGTTTTCATTCAAATGTTTTAGGGAACTTTTTGTAACGCGAGCGTTTCACACAGATGTAGCGATGGATATAATGTGTTATTTGAAGCAATGTTGTAATTTATTGTTAATGACGTTAAATATTGACAGTTAGTACGTACTAATACGTTATCTATTAGTAATGTTATATTAATTCAGCGTTATTTTTAACGCTATATTGAAGACGCATTAGGTTACAATCGATAACTATAACGTTATCGCAGGTGAAGAGATGAATATTAAAGCAATACTTGAATTGTAATTAGAACTGTTAAAGATAGAAATAATAAATTTGAAAGATATAAATAAACAAGAATTAAATCCAAGTCAAAAGAAGTAAAAAAATTGAGTTTAATTTAATTTAAAATCACGTATTAATAACGACAAAAAAACCAGCAACCCAAAAAAAACGGCAACCGGCCGAAATCGGATGGTAATAAAATTCTTACGAATAATAGTGTTGACAACCACCGGTTATAATATAGAAACACTTCATCTGTCGTTTCCATACAAAAAGTCTACCGATCGGTTATAAAATCCCTCCCATCGGTAGTTGGTACTTTCGTGAGTAACTAGCTACGGACAGTTCATTATAGAAACATCAGTAGAGTTACCAGGCGTTAATATTCTACCCGTCGATATCAAAAACGAATCGTTTTTGCAATATTGAAACCGGGCATTAATCGTATAGACTTCGCTGGAATATTAAAGTGGACCATACTTAGAAGATCTGGACAGTCAATATCGGAGGAGATAATGGTAAATTTGCATAAACGCGGAACCTGAAAATTACGCATTTTTTTGTATTCAAAGACTTTACATATGGTTTGCTATGATATAATAAGACACTAAAATCATCGGTAAACCATCATTCAGACAAAAAAATTAATAAACATTAAAATTAATTATGAAATACGTGCATTATATCGATAGAAATAATGTTCAATTTTAGCGTGACGACTTACCTACTAACTATAATAAAAACACAATTACTTTGATTTAAGATTAGTCTGCAAATATAACATATATAGCATGATCAAAATAATTAATAATTATAAAATGAAATATTAAGGCATTGCTAAAAAACCTCGACATTTTGTAATTTGTAAGTAAAACCTGAGATTAATAAAATTCAGAGACAAAGTTTTTACCTCAATTTGCTAAATGTCAGGCAAAGGAACTAGATCCATACAGCATGAATATCAATATTATATTATTCAATCAATCTGTAGATCATTGAATGACATGAAAGTATCAAAATTTTGATTTTTCACATAATTGTAACTAAGATAATTAATATAATTTTGTAGTTTGTATATTTAATTACCGACTACATGCAATACCAATGTTAGCAGAACAAAGTATAGATGTGAGGGGTGGTCGAAGGTGTAACCATTTTTTTAAATTTTTTTGATAACGCAGAGGGAATGTCTTTTCTTGTGACACTGCCTCGGGCCGGGGGTTTGACCGAGGGTGTGTGAGACACCGATGATTGGAGTGAGTCGATGCGCCCAACCAAATTCTCCATTACATGACGCTGAGTTCCCCAGGCGGCGCACTCCGTCAACGTGTGGATCGCCGTATCCTCCTGTGCGCCGCAATGCTGGCACTGCGGTGTCGGTTCCCACCCCGCTGTACGATGCAGATACTTACCGAAGCAGCCATGCCCGATAAGTATCTGCACCATCCTGTTTGTTGGGTCCAACGAAATAGGGGGACTATTTCGTTGGACCCAAAGCGACAGGTGGGGGCGGACCACCTCCACCGTCGCCATTCCTGCCACTGGGGATCTCAGGTCCTCCTCCCATTTTTCCATCAGGGCCGCGGTCGCTTCGGCCCTGATTATCTTCACCTCTGCCAGGCACGGCCTCAACCCTCTCTCTCGGGCATCTTGACGGAAGCGGAACACTTCGGCGAGCGTCTCCGCCTGGAGCTCCCAGGGCGGATCACCCGCCAATAGTGTTGCCGCCGTCCAAGACACAGTACGATACCCCCGAATGGCCCTCACCGCAAGGACGCGCTGACAACGCCTCAGCAGCGTCCTGTTCTTGCGGTGGAGTAGTAGAGTAGTAGAGTCATGCCCGACTCTAAACGGGGGCACCGTACAGTGCCATACTCCGTAAGATGCCCGAATACAACCTCCTGCAGGCCGCGCCTGGCCCTCCCACATTTGGTAGGAGCCTGGCCAGGGCAGCGGCGGTCCTTATGAGTTTCGGGGTCATCTGAGCGAAAGGGGCCCCGAAACTCCATTTCCCGTCCAGGACAAGGCCCAAGTATTTCATTTGGGCCTCTACCGTCACTGCCACTCCCTGGACGACGACGCGCATGTCCCGGGGCGGTGGCCTACGACGCCCGTGGAACATCAGGGCCGCCGACTTATCTGCGAAGACCCTGAGGCCTAGATGTTCTACCCTGCCAACTACCAGTGAGACAGCGTCGTTGGCCAGCTCCACGGACTCCTCGTAGGTACCACCCCGGGCCGTGATGAGGGTATCGTCTGCATAACAGATTACCCCCATCCCAGGCAGGACTGGCTCTCGGAGGAGCCAGTCGTATCCGATGTTCCACAGGATCGGGCCCGCCCAGAACCGACCACAGGGGTACACCGCACACCACACGCCGAAGCCTAGCGATCTGACCATAACCGCCCCCCTCCCAAAGGACGAGCCTGTCCCGGAGGTATGCCTCCAACAACCTCATGAGGTACAGAGGCACTCCCTGATACCGGAGTGCCTCCAGTGTCATCTCAAACGGGAGGCTGTTGAAGGCGTTCGCTATATCTAGCGAAACCGCCAGGACAGACTCCTCTATCCCCTCTGCCTCTCTCGTGAGGCACCTTAACGCACACAGGGCGTCCAACGTGGAGCGCCCTGGTCTAAACTCATACTGTGCCTCCGAGAGACCAGGCCCGTCGGTGTTGATGTGCTTGACGAGGCGACTGGCCAATATCTTTTCGAAGATCTTGGCCACCTCGTCAAGCAGGATGATGGGCCTGTATGCAGAGGGGTCATCCGGGGGGCGGCCCTCCTTGGGGATCAGGCACAGCCGACCCTCCTTCCACTGCTTCGGGAGGTCGAAGGTGTAACCAGTGACAGGGACAGATAACCTAACCTAACCCGGTTAGGTTATCTTTAGACCAAAGCAGAACCGACTGGTTTCCATTTATTCGTTAATAATTTAAACAAAAGTTAAAGTCGGTTCTGCCACTCGCCGATCGCTACCGCGGCACGCTCGCTTCGTTCGCTCGGCTCGTGGGCTTTGGTCTAAAGATAACCTAACCTAACCCATTGTCCTTGTCACCTTCGAACACCCCTCACACCTATATATTGTTTGTCTAACATTCTTGTTGAGCGTTGTCGGTAATTATAGATACAAACTACAAAAATATAATAATTACCTTAATCACAATAATGTGAAAAATCTAAAATTCCGTATTTTCATGTTATTCAAAGATGTTCAGTTTGATTGAATAATATTGATATTTATGCTCAGTCAGCAATATCTCGTCGGTCTTTAAGTGGCAAGAGGTGAAACTTTTTGCAAATATCAAAATATGAATCACTAGAGTACTGGATCTTTTTCATATAGCATAAATGTCGAATAAAACGTTTTTGCACACTTTCAATGCGGTCTATATATTTATGATAGCGTGAGTTCCATATATGAGATGCATATTCTAAAAGACTTCTAACATAGGTACAGTATAAAATTTTAAGTGTTTAATCTCATTAAAGTTTTATATTCGAAAAATGAAACCAAGGGACGTAGAGGCTTTATTGACTATTATAATGTATTCCGATTAGTTTACATGTACTTTTTATGTTACGAATCCACAATAACATTGTTTTATCAAGACCCTTGTGTGTAGCTGTCAAATTAAGGTATTGACTTCTTCTTCTGGTGTTGGCTAAAATGGCCGTCCTAGTATTGTCAGTACCAAAAATTAATAGTTTCGTTCGAAGAACGCCACAAGCTTATATCAAATTTTAACCTATAGCAAGGCAAATGAATGTTTGGTAAGACATAGGAAGGGGCCAATATATAATTACTTACATAAGCAGTTGCTTACAAAGATAATTTTTTTCATCACTCAATTGCATGTATAGCGACTAGTTTTTGTGTCACTAGAGTACAGCAGACAGGCAGATGGCCTACTTGCTGGAAAGTGGTTACCGTCGCGTATGCACATTTGCAAGCTAAAGTGTTGCCAATGTGCTACCGGCCTGAAGGGACTGCAATCTGGACAATAATGTACTAACATAATTTAATGTTGTTCTGGCGGCATGCTGTAGACAAGGGTGCTGGCCATCCATACGGACAAATACCCTACCACCTAAATGTGGGTCGTTTTGACATCTGTTACAAAAGGCAACCTGGCCACAGAAATTAATGCACATTCTTCGTTTTTGCAAGGATAAGATCCTCTTCATTTTCAGTTTTACTTGACTTCAGCACACTATTGGAAATCTAAGGAAAATGCCTACACTTACCAACAATTTTCGTTCGCATATTTTTGAGAATATGATTGTGACATAATATATGCATATGTTATAGTGAAAGGTCGACATGCAGTCTCTTCCCGGAATGACTGGTTTATCCTAGGTTTGACCAAAGCCTTTCGACATAGTCCGAAATAAATCAAATTTCGGCCTTTGATTAAAGTATTGTTCAAGTCGCGAGACTCGAATTAAAATGCCGTTAGAATTACAATAGAGTTTATTAGAACTATACAAACACGTATAACACAGGTACAAATATAATAACCGAACACAACAAGTCCAAACGTAATGCAGAAGGTCGTAACTCAATAAAACGCGCAAAGTCGCGCACTTATTAAATTCCTGATTGTAGTACACCCGTCTTGTTTCGCTCATGGTTCTCGCTCGACTGCCTCTTCCCTCAATCGGGCCATTGCTTTACACTGCATAAATGCAATACGTCCGCCCGGCAGCGTGGACCGAATTTCGCAGAATCGTAATCCACACACCTGGCTAATCATGCCTGCAAGTGGCCATAAACGAGTACAATAGGCTGTTCTCCACAATAACCAATAAATAAGTGAACAAAAGAAGACGATCATAAAAGGATTACAATTAGTTCAAATGCGGACGGGTAATAAAATGTTTTTATAGATATGCAGGTGGATTTTGTTCTCGTCGGAACTTAAGTTGTAACAGTTTTAGTCAAACCTAGAAATACCTAAGTGTTTAGTTAACCGTCGAACGTAATATAATCCGTTTTGGGCTTTGCCTAGTTGATCCTAGAAGTGACTAAGGCAGACTTGGTGAAACGTCGATTCGTACTGCATTTGTTACATGTTTAATGATTGTATAAATTAGTCTCTCCTAGGTTAGACATAAATTCGTTGCTCAAAGGCAGAAAAATGTCATTTATTTGGACTTTGACTAAGACTTTATGTCAGAACTGAGGTTTAACTAGTCAAACCTAGGAGCGCCAGAGCTCTGATGTTTGACTATAACACATATACAACATGGAGAGATAGACAGCTTATGTATATACTGTTCATTGTAGAAGATCATTTAAGTAATTCCCGCACCATGATTCTTCATTCAATTAGACTAGTTTATAATGTTCAAATGTTTTAGTCAAATTAAGGATTATTCTAAAGTTAAATATTAAAGCACAAAATGTTTTAAATTAACCATTTAAACACAGAATTCTACCAAAAGTTTATCTTTTAAGAACAAACAAAGTATAAGTAAATATTAATTTCTTATAGCTATAGTTTAGGAACTGACTTTTAGTCCCAAAAGCCCCTTTACTAGTACCCAAAGCAATTTTCTTAATTAAAAGCAAGTTGTAATACAGCCGTCATATCACAGCGAATAATTGATTTCCTCGGAAGTCTGGGTTGCTCATAAAACCCTTGGTGGTTCCTAAACTTAATTAAGACTAAACTTCGATATAGTAACAATAAACCCCCAATATGTTGCCCTAAATATTAAACGGGTTGTCCATTCGCCCTTCGTTTATGTACTAAGTTAGCTATTGACTATTTCGCATTTAGAATGTGAATAAATTGTTGCACAGACTGGACATTTGTTTCTTGCGCAAGCTGCGCAATAAACAACCAAGTTGCGACAGTTAAGCTACGACAGCTATTTTGATGTATGATGGTGTGGTTCTTTGAAGGGTACACATTAGGCAACTGTGGAGGGTTTCTTGACATTGTATGGTGTATCGATGATAGTTACCCCGTTGGATAGGTTGACGTACCACTGGCGAGAGCCTATGGATCTACTCAGTGGGAGCTAGGCTGGGCCGCTGTAGAAGGGAGTACAAAATAAGTCGGCGAGTAGTTGTAATTTCGATGTATTTGTTGCTTAATTAATTTAACATTAAACTTAGGACTATATACACAAAAGTCTTACGTGGTAATATTTAAAACTTAAATCCGATTCTAAAAATGTAAATGGCGCATCATTTACATTTTACTAAAAATTATCTGGATATTTCAGGTCTGAAAATTACTTAATCGCTTAAATTCACCATTAAGTACAAACAAGACCACTTTACCCTATTCACTTATTAATACGTCGTAACTTAAGTTTACTTAATTAAAACTTGAACTTATATGGCAACCCCGGGTTTATTTACGAGAATTTTTAATTAAGAAATCAAGTACTCTGAGTCGTAAACTAAACTTTGATTAAAGGCGAACAATAAAAATGGATCGTAAAGTGAAAGTATTAAATTTTGAAATAAAAATTAATAAACACGAACATTTTGAGGAGAAACGTTATTAAATTCTAGGGAGAATTGTTTTGCTTTAATATTTTTATATATAAGTTTTTCACAAATAATTAGTTTGTAAAATTCTGAACTCTCAAAACTATTCAGAAACTGATAAAGTTTTTGAATGAAAATAAGTTTACTTATATGCACACTTATAGTAACTATGTAACGTTGTACTTGCACCATTAAAAAAAATATAGACATAGGTAATGACAGTACTAATGTCTAGCAAACTATGTTTATGCCGAGAGTTTAAAAAGTTGTGACGGCTGTTAAGTTTGGCTCTCGCACGAAATTCAAATATCAGCTGTTCGTAATTTCTTGTATAAATATTATTTCAAACATTTTAAAACTTCCTTTAACTTTTTTAACTACGTGTTCCCGCTGGGGTGAGTTCTTATTCATAGATGTAATATGAAAGTGTTCTACTAGTTAAAACTAAATATAATTAATTGAGCTGATTTAGTTTCTAGCGGAGGCCACTGTGTCACACCTAATGCCTATTCTTCGTCATCTAAATCCAGGACCAGGCTACCCTTACTTTGCTTAAAATAGCCTGCCAACATATTCCAGAGGCTGATAACTACCTATCTAGCTAATACTAGAGCTATTGAACTACTCGACTTGAAGAGCTTCCAAGGCTTCGACAGGCCAGTGTACCTTTTTTGTGCATAGAAGTCCACCGGTTGTTACGGAACAGATTGAATACATTATATATTACATAATTATCTTCTATAATTCATTGACCCACCTAAACCTTTTCTGAAGGAGGAGCTGACTCTTCTCCCAACGTCACAATTAATTTAATTAATTAAAAATATATATTGTTAAACTAATCTTCGTTCTAGCATATGAGCAGTAATGTCGGTAGAGGCAACAGATGTAAACGTTTTATGTATTGCATAGTCCGTGAGCAGCATGTTTTAGATGTAATCTTAATTATTACGTACTTTTTTATTATTATTACTGTGACATTTAAAATTCGAAAGTTAGTTTATTTCTTACAAGGAAACATATAATAAAGAAATCAAAAAAGAATATTCACGCACTGATACTCTCACATGCAGACTTACTTGAAGTATAATAATACACACATACACAGTTATAGGAAATAAATAAAATAAAGAACACTTGTCAACAATAGTATATATAGGAATATAAATATATAACATTTTAATCTGGCGATGAAAGTGGTGTAGAAAATGAGTCGAACTAAAAAACATTTTAAATAAACTACAAGTGCAACTAATAATATATCCTAAAAATAATTAAATACACACACATAAGTACCTGAGCAGTTAGTGATTTAAATAAATATAATATTTGTAATAGAACTATGGACAAACTATTTCGTCTTAACAGACGAAACTATGTCCATATCACTAGACTTTAATTATAAGTTTGTCGTTTGTTATTCAGAAACTAGAATTACTCTTATTTCAACTATAATATAAAGAAACCAAAATGAGATATTTTACCCTTTTCAAAACGATATGCAGTGGAACTTTCGGAACTAAAGATTAGAAAACTTATGTGCTGAGAGCTACGGCAGCGGCGGCGTATCGGATGACATGTGCTACGCGCGTAGCCTATGGTTACGTGGATATAAATTGTACTTGGAATATTAATACTAAAAATTATTATTATTTTTTTTTAATTTAAAAATGTAATAACTTATTTGTATGTACATACTGTGTATATAATAGGTTGGGGAAAAAGTCTTTTCGCATATAGTATGTATGAACTTGTAATAAGATCTCTTTAGCTATATATACCATTTGTATCTGGCTGGTTTTGGTATCATTAAAAAGTTTTAATTTTAAAGAAGACAATTCCAAATTCAAATTATAAAAATGTGTGATTTCATTTGTTTTTCTTATTGTTAAAATTAATGAATCTAATGAAGAAATTCGATACATTTTAAAATTTTACTACAAAAAAGGTAAAAATGCAACACAAGCCGCGAAAAAAATTTATGATGTATATGGACCTAATGCAGTATCTGTGAGAGTAGCGCAAATTTGGTTTAAGCGTTTCCAATCCGGAAATTTTGATATCAAAGATGCACGTCGCTCTGGTCGCCCTGCTACGGACAAAATTGATGCCATTTTTGAAAAAGTGAACTGGGAATTGACCACAAAACGGTTTTGGCGCATTTGAAAAAAGCTGGGTACACAAAAAGGCTCGATATTTGGGTGCCTCATGAGCTCACTGAAAGAAACCTAATGAACCGTGTACTCATTTGTGATTCTTTATTACGATATAATGAAACCGAACCATTTTTGAAGAAGCTCATAACTGGTGATGAAAAGTGGATCACGTACGATAAGAACGTGCGAAAAAGATCGTGGTCAAAGGCCGGTCAGGCTTCACAGACAGTGGCGAAACCCGGGTTAACTCGCAACAAGGTGATGCTGTGTGTATGGTGGGATTGGAAGGGCATTATTCATTATGAGCTGTTACCGCCAGGCAGGACCATCGATTCTGAACTGTACTGCGAACATCTGATGAGACTGAAGCAAAAAGTTGCGAGAAAGAAACAACAGAAAGGGTGTGGTTTTTCACCATGATAACATTAGACCTCACACATCTTTAGCCACTCAGCAAAAATTACGAGAATTTGGCTGGGAGGTGTTAATGCATCCGCCGTATAGTCCTGACCTTGCACCTTCAGATTTTCACCTGTTTCGGTCTCTGCAGAATTCCTTAGGCAGTGTCAGGTTAACATCACGAGAGGACTGCCAAAACCACTTGTCGCAGTTTTTTGATCAGAATCCCCAAAATTTTTATAGCAATGGGATTACGCCCCGAGCTACAAGATGACAAAAAGTTATCCAACAAAATGTCACCTACATACTTTAGTCAAATGTAAATAAACTTTAATATAAAAACCTTTTGAATTTTTATATAAAATCCGAAGATACTTTTTCCCCAACCTAATATTATATAATATGTGTGTTTGAAAGCGAATCATAAGAATCTCAGTCAAATTTGACTTCCTTTACTTTAAATCATAGGTCCCCAAAGTGGATCATATCGAACTTCAACAGGTCCACGTCAAATCAAAGGATGGCGCGAGATGGAAATAGGGATAGTAGTGAATTCCATTTAAGCAAGTCGTCACGTAAATTTAAATTTTCTATAAACAGAAAAATGAAATATTATAGTGTGCGTTTGTACTTACAAGCTGTAGAATTTGTATGTGACCAAATAGAAACTATATTGAATCCAACACAAACAGAATTGTCAAAATCAGTTCCGAAACAAAACAGTTATAGCTGGATATGTATAAAAAATACATATTTACACGAAGAATTGAGAATCTCCTCCTTTTTTTAGTCAGTTTTAGATTAGTTAGTTAGGTCCCGAAACTCCCGCGACAACCTATACCCCCCCTCTTTCCCCCATTAAGAACAATAGTACTAGGTGCTAACTTCCCTATCTCTACAATGTGTAGAATTCTCAACAGTAGCAGTGATGTTACTGACATATACTTTGACTCCAAAAATTCATTTTATAAAAAGATTCGTTTAGCCCAAAAAGACACTAATTAGGCATAGACTGACGGACAGACTAATTTCATTACCTTACACATTTTTGTTATTTTTATTATTAGAGTTTAAGTAAATAACAGTGAAGAAATTAAACTGCTAGCTGTGTTCACCTATAATTAGTTTTTACATCGCATTGTAAACCTTAGTCATAAGTCTAGTAACTGATCAAATATACAAAACTGTTGGTGATTTATACATATAATAAAATTCTAGAGGTCAAATTTCTGTACAATAAAAAAAATGCTAAAAACCAAGTCAGGGGGGTGTAAGAAGTGAAATAGAACTAATTTAGATTTTTTTGTATCTCTGTTTGTCTGTCTGTTTGTACCGGCTAATCTCCGAAACGACTGGACCGATTTAAATGAAATTTTGTATGGTGGTAGCTTATATCCCTGGTCAGCATATAGGATACTTTTGATCCCGAAAAATTTAAAAGTTCCCGTGGGATAGTTAAAAAACTTTCATAACAACAACAAAATAGTTTGAGGACCATTGCTTTAAATCATCTAATTATTTGTGTGTCGATCGACGCGTGAATGAAAAGTAAAATTATGCACAGCTTAGTGGCTAATATAATTGCGTGTCATCATAATAACGTGGGTTCGACGCCTAGCTAGAAACGCCAGAAAGCATACACTAAGGCAGTTTTTTCTGGTCTAATTTACATATTGTTATAATGACTACGTCAAGACAGTGAAGGAAACACGTCGAAGACACCGATATATGAAACTTTCTAATCAACTTGAGCCCAGCAGCGGAATATAATAAGCTGAGAGAATTTGTCTGTAGAGCTCTAAAAGGTAAATCTATTTTTATAGAATCCTGAATAGAAACTTTAAAATACAACCGGGATTAATAGGATGATAAGTTTCTTTGATACCAATTTCGATTTCACGCTAAAACATCTGAGTTTGGATTATTATGTTGAAAAACATAAAAGGAGGGCAGTACATGTTATTTCTCGCCTTTTTTGCCAAACAGAAAGCAATATGTCAGTGAACAAGAAATTCGTACGTGTGCACACGCACGTATATAACGCAAAATGTACACGCTTACACGTTCTGGGAGAAGCCATTTAAGGCTATGTACAGATTAACGATTAGTTAGCGGATTTTTCAGATTTTTATTTTATTTCCGATAACTTTATTTTTAACTTACAGCAGCAACAAAAATGAAAATTAAATACATACTATATATGTTGCTAAGTCGTGATGACTTAGTAGTTAGCGACCTCGCGTCCCAATCTCTAAAGGGTGCGCGTTCGAAGCCTGGCTGAACAGCAAGTACCACTTACACAATTTTCTTACCCGATGTGCATATTGTTAGAGGGTGAAGGAAAACATCGTGATGAAACCTGCAAGTTGAGATAACCGATGTGTCAAACCCGCCAATCCGCTTTGGACTGTCTGTTTCTCCTATAATTTGGAGGCCCGTGTCCTGTAGTGGGACGTTTATGGGCTGTTATTAGTGTTGCAACTTAGGTTCCGACAAAAAAAATCCACTTGTAATCTGTAAAAGCATATTTTATTACCTGTCGGCATCTGAACTAATTGTAATCTTTTTATGACCGTCTTCTTTTGTTCCCTTATTTATTGGCATACGTTTCTGATTATTGTGGAGAACAGTCTATTGTTCTATTGTACTCGTTTACGGCCGCTTGCAGGCTGCATCAATTGCCAGGTGTTGCGGATTACAAATTACAAGCAAATTCTAGGAAATTGTGTCCACGTTGCCAGGCGGGCACAGTTGCATTGGTGAAGTATAAGACGACGGCATAATTGAGTGAGGAGTCAGTTGAGCTACGATATGGGCGTGACGTGTGTACATTCGGGAATCTAATAGTAACGGACTTTTGTGCGTTTTATTGAATTACGACCTTCTGCATTACGTTTGGATTTGTTGTGTGCGGTTATATTTGTACCTGTGTTATACGTATTTGTATAGTTCTAATAAACTCTATAATCATTCTAACGGCATTTTAATTCGAGTCCCGCTAACTCGAAACATTATAATTATATAGTTACACATATATACAAATTCAGAAATAAAAAACAGATTCCAGATCCCTGTCGATGGAGAGCGTTTTCAAAATCTAAGTAGTTTTCTTTAATTACTAATATGAATATGAAAGGCATCCACCATATTGTTATAACTGAATTTCCGAGAAGACGTAATTCATATATGTAATCCTTTACAACACGTATTTTATTATCCTTTGAAATTTAAATTATTTGTAACATTTGTTATAATTGTGCAGTATCACTGTTCGCGCTAATTCTCTAAAGTAACCATCTAATCTGTTAATTGCTAATCCCTCTCTATGTTTTATGGCCAGCCCGCGAGTAAGACATAAAAAAATATTGTTTAAATTACGCCGCAAATTCTTAAAAGCCAAGTTGTTTCGGGTTCAGCTTACAAGCTCGAGAATTCTAGTGAAATGTGTACATGTTGCAGGAAGGGTTTACGTCTATATTGTGAATATATAAGCTCCGCCCGATTGAGACTTAGTTGAATTTCAACTGCGATCGAGGCGTTAATAAGTGTACATTCAGAACGGGAATTTCATATTAACGGAGTTTTCGCGTTTTGTATATTACTGTTTTCTGCCTTACGGTTTGGACTTGTTATATTCGGTTGTATTTGTAAGAATTATGCATTATGTGTGTGTACTTCTAAGAAACTTTGTGATTATTCCAACGGCACTTTACATTCACATTCCACAAATTCGTAACAATATTATATCAGGCGGGCTTTCTGTCTGTTTTTTTTTTGCATGAGTTCAGCAGACAGGCAGACGGCACACTTGATGGAAACTGGTTACTGTCGCCTATGGACATATATGTCACTAAAGGTGCTTCCAATGTACTGCCGCTCTCTAAAGGGAGACTGGAAACTGGCTACTAATGTCGAAATACAACTCAAGGTTGTTATGGCGGTATACTTTAGACCAGAGTGGTAGCTATCCAGTCGGGCAAATACTCTACCACCTGGCTGTGGGTTGTTTTTGTCGCCTCTTACGACAAGGCTCCTGGTCGCAGGAAATTGTATTCTTTCTCCGTTCCTGCACGGATAAAATGTCTGCTTTTGACCATAAACTAAAGCGGATTTTTCACATTGTTGAAGTGATAACTTCTTATGGGTAAACCGCTTCGCTGCGTAACGCGTTACGGCGCCAGTCTGTCTAGCTTCCCTTTTTCTCACGCATACGGCAGTGGTAGGTAGGCTCCTCCTCTCGCAGTCTAACCCACGCACTATATACATAAAATTTAAGTAATAATCTAAGCTTTTCTCAAGTTAAACAATTTCAATATTAAATAGTTCAACTTAGATTAGTTTACGTCATCACTTCTGTCGGGCGTCCCGAGACGCACACGTTTTTTTTGGCATGTTTCCTCTTTGGAAACGCTCACCGCTCTCTCAAGTAACGTAACCTATCCATCAATCAATTATTAAAGAAAAGTCGATATCTCTTAAATTCAGTTTTGTTTACCATCTCCCTGGAGTTTAGCTACGTGAAATACACGCAACGCTATAAAAACGTCAGAACTTCTTACGCTTTCTCGCGGGAATAAATCTTATACCTTAGTATATAAGACTACAAATGTAACTAATAGTACTTTATTCTTTAATTTAGCGTAGCGTAACAGCTAGCACACGCGTCCGAAACTCAAAGGGCGCGGGTTCGATCCTGGCCGGAACGCATGCACCACTTGGGCAGTTTTTCTGTCCTAATGTGCATATTGTTGCAATTACCACGTGCTAACAGGGTAACGGTGAAAGAAAACATCGTGATCCAACCTGCACACCGAGTTAACCGATATGTCAAACCTGCCAAGCCGCCTTGGACAAGCGTGGCGGGTATACTGTCGTCATCGTCGTCGTCCCCTATAGTGGGAGGCCCAAGCCCAGTAGTGGGACAGTAATGGGCTATTATTATAATATATATATATATATATATATATATATATATATATATATATATATATATATATATATACTTAATTTAGACATATATCATTCGTTGGTCTTCACGGACAGAGTAGCTCAAAAAGCAAAATTTTCAGAACTGTTTGAAGTGTTCAAATCATATTTTTTTTATATTTCTAAGGATTATTATTTATTTACTAGGATATTCCCGCAACTTCGTCCACATTGGATTCCCGCAGGATTCCCGAGGCACAAAGTACCGCAGCATTTAGAAAATAATGTAAGCTATCGTTTTAGTGAGAACTATGGCCGGAATAAGCTAATTTTTATGCACCCGAACAACTACAAAACGCTTCCGGGTAAAACCAGCGGGATTCCCGAGATAAAGCATATCAAACATTTTATGAAATAAAATTTGGTATCGATCAGTGTAAAAAATCACATTGCAATTCGGTTTTTTTTAATCTGACCATTTTCAATAATTCCCAGAAATTTTCCAGCAGTATTCCCAGGATAAAAAGTATCGCAAATTCTAAGTCTAAGTATTTTCTGTCGATTAGGGAAAACCGAATCAAAATCGGCCCGGCAGTTTCTACGTGAATCCCGAACAAATAGGCAAACCGAGAAACACTAAAAAAAATTGCATCCGTTCTCCATCGTTTGTATAGTTTATACCAGTTGTTTTTTTTTATTAGTTTCAATGTACAGACACGGCATGATTAGAATTTTATAATATTATAGAAAAATAAGATAGTATTTTGTAACGAATTTATAAAAACAGTAATTACAATTGTGGCAGCTTAGTGGTTAAGGTACTCGCATCCTAAACTTAAAGGGCGCAGGTTCGAAGCATGCACCTCTTAGGTAGTTTTCTGACCCAATGTGATATTATGTGTATTTAATGTCTTGTTTGTTGTGGATTATTAAAGTTGATATCTTAGTATAGTTCTATCGTGGTGACTTGTTAATAAAACTTACTATCGCTAAATTGTTGTTAATAGTGTTACAGTTTGGGCCACCTACATATTTGTAAACAAAACACATTTATTACCCGACGGCGTTTGAGCTAACAAGATCGAAGCTCTTTTATGACTGTCTTCTCTTGTTTACTTTGAGTTTAAAATTTGTGATTGGAAAAACAGCCCATTGTGTATTGTAATCTTTATAGCTGTCATTAGCCAGGTGTGATTCTTGGAAAATTCAGTCCACGCAGTCGAGCAGATATATTGTATTTGTACAGTATGAAGCAATGCCCCAATGGAGGGGTGAGGCAGTCAAGCAATAACCACAAGCGAGGCTAGATGTGTGTACATTCGATAATCTATATGGTGACGGACTTTGTGCCTGTTATTGAATCGTGTATTACGTTTGGACTGATGGTGTTCATTTATATTTGTACCTGCGTTATACGTATTTGTATGGTTTTAATAAATTCTATAGTAATTCTAACGGCATTTTAACTCGAGTCCTGCAACTCGTAACAATATGATAAGATCCTATAATTGTAAAATAAAAATATTGTCCCTTCTCCTATAAATTGTTGTTATTATTACATTTTATACACATTACATTCATTAGCGATATTGCAAAGTTCCAGTGAGAATGTAAAGTATATGTATATAATTAATTGGGTTAATTATCGTATTTTTTAAATAATACCCTCATCATGTAAATAAGCAATATATAATTAGTTCGTAATCTATATCAATAACTACAACGAGCATTACTTATGAAATTGGGCTTTTTGGTGGGTACATAAATTTTATTAATCTGTACCTGATGCTTGTTTTTTACGACATCTTTGTTTGTTTCATCCATCCGTTCTTTAGAATATAAACTGGTTATCGTATTGTAGTATCATATAGTACTTAGTATTTTACCTACTAAAGCAATATACTTGGAACATTTGTTGTTATAAGTGTTTCTCGCTCAATAATAGACTAAAATATATAATGAAGATATCTCAAAACAAGTATTCAAGTTCAAAGGAAACCTCTTTTGAATGAATTGAGAATTTATGATACTTTAATCTTAAAACACTAAAAAGAGAAACTACACTAAAAAGATTCAGAACAACTCTTTTGACCGAAGGGCTCTTTTAAAATTCATCAACGTTAAGACTTATCTTTTTTATACTCGGTGTAATTAAAAAACTATGAAAGCGCTGTGATTAACACCTTGTCAAAGAAACTGGAATAAAACCAAGATTGAGGTATACCCGCTCAAAAGCTCTTCACGACAGATTAATGGCATAGTGTAGAAAACATCAGTAGGTTTGAAAAACTTAACAGTTTTGTTCAATTAGCAACAAGTAATAATGGACTTGAAGCATACTTTTTTTATTGCATGAGTTTAGCAAGCCGGCAAACGGTTCACCTAATAGAAAGCGGTTACCATCGCCTATGGCTATTTGTAACACCAAAGGTGCTACCAATGTGCTGCGACTCTCTAGAGGTAGGCTGGAACCTGACCACTAATGCTGGAACACAACTTAAAATTAGTTAAATTAATTAAAATAGTGATAAACTAATAAATAATAAAAATAAATAATTTAGGTTGAAGACGGCATGTCATTGGTGCCATGGAAGATGGGACGCCCCCTAGTATGGGACGCTACTTGTGTCGATACTTTAGCGGCGTCCTATTTTCGAGACACAGTCGTGACAGCCACGGTTGCTGCCGCACACCAGGAGGCCCTGAAATTTCGCAAATATGTGTCCATTGGTAGTGGGTACGTATTTGTGGCTTTCGGGGTCGAGACCATGGGGCCTTGGAGGCTTGGAACTCATAAACTCTATCGAGAACTCTCAACACGTCTAATTGAGGTCTCGCGTGAGCAAAAGGCTGGCTTGCACCTAGGGCAACAAATCAGCATTGCCGCCGACAGCGATTTGGAGTCAACTTTTTATTTATAGATTTATGTTATTTTGTCAGAAAAGTTTTATTTATATATATATATATATATATATATATATATATATATATATATATATATATATATATATATAGTTTAGTTTATATTGTTACGAGTCGCGAGACTCGAATTAAAATGTTGTTAGAATTACTATAGAGTTTATTAGAACTATACAAATACGTATAACACAGGTACAAATATAACCAAACACTACAAGTCCAAACGTAATACAGAAGGTTGTAACTCAATAAAACGCGCAAAGTACGTCACTTATTAGAGTCCCGATTATAGTACACACGTCTCGCTTTGCTGGTGGTTCTCGCTCAACTGTATCCCCCTCCATCAGGTCATCTTTATACTGCATAAATGCAATGTCCCCGAATCTAAGTCGGCTTAATCCGCCACACCTGGCTAATGACTCTGCCGCAAACTGCCATAAAAGGGTACAAGAAAACAGTGGGCTGTTTTCTAATCACAAATTTTAAACACAAAGTAAACAAAAGAAGACCGTCATAAAAGAGTTACAATTAGTTTAAATGCCGGCAGGTAATAAAATGTGTTTTGTTTCAGATATGCAGGTGGGTTTTGTTTTGTCGGGATCTGAGTTGTAACAATATTTGATTAATTGTGAGATCAGTTCAACATCCAAATAAATATTAATGATAAATTAAATAAATAAAATAAATTAATTTAGTTTAAAATTTAATACCCTTAAACTGTTATGACTTACGTATATACTTTGCTAAATTCAGGTTGTAATTGTATAAGCCACAAGAATTCTTTTTCTGAGAATTTGAGAATTTCTGAGATTAAAAAAATGTTTTATTTATACAGAGTGAATTTTTCAAGTGAGCCTCCGGGGCCAAGTAGTAAACTATGCTACATAGCGAAAGTAGTCAAATGAGTCTCGAGGGACGACATCTAAAGTGGAATCATTAGATTTTGAAAAATCAATTACCCCTGTCAGGAATCGAATCGGCTGATTTTCAAAACAATAAACACAACCTGTGTTATTATATACCATATCATAGTATAGCTTGTAGGGATTAATTTCTGTGAAGGAATGTCAAACGACAAACCAAAGACAAGAATTGTTTAAGAACAAAATATGGTTATAACTTAAGTTCCGACGAGAACAAAATCCACCTGCATATCTATAAAAACACATTTTATTACCTGTCGGCATTTGAACTAATTGTAATCCTTTTATGATTTCCTTCTTTTGTTCACCTATTTATTGGTTATTGTGGAGAACAGCCTGTTGTACTCGTTTTTGGCCGCTTGCAGGTATAATTAGCCAGGTTTACGGATTACGATTCTAGGAAATTCGGTCCATGCTGCCGGGCGGACATATTGCATTTGCGCAATATAAAACGATGGTTTGATGGAGAGAGGAGTGAGTCGAGCGAGAACCACGAGCGAAGCGCGACGTGTGTACTACAATCGGGAATCTAATAAGTGACGGACTTTGCGTGTTTTATCGAATTACGACCTTCTGCATTACGTTTGGACTTGTTGTGTTCGGTTATATTTGTACCTGTGTTATACGTATTTGTATAGTTCTAATAAGCTCCATAGTAATTCTAACGGCAGTTTAATTCGAGTGCCGTTACTCTTAACAATATTCTATTTTCCATACGATACATAAAGTTTTTGTATAATATTTGTTTGTTTCCTTCGATGATTTTCGAAAGTTTTCGATAAATCGATACTCACTAACACTTTTTCAGATGTTTTGATGCTTTCTGAGATGTTTTGAGAATTTTTAAAACTTTTAGGAGAACTTCGTTCCAAGACCCCAAGAGACCTTATTAGTTTTTTAAATGCATTTTCAACGAATACAAGGTTTAACAAAGTAATTTGTATGAATAATTGCCTACGATCGTTATACTGTATTAATTAACACTGTGTTATAGATATAAATCGAGTTTAGACATAAATTGTACTTAGCGTCAAGTCGCGTCGCGGCGACAGCGCGGACGGCGATCAGAGCGAAACGAGACGTCGAATGCAGGCGACCGCAGTCGATGCCAATTTATGACGGCATTGCTCAACGTAATTGCATTTTGCACCGTGGTATATAATGTTAAACACTAAAATTCTTTCTACCTATAAAATATAAAGTCAAACAAAATTTTAAAGAATATTTGAATAGATTGACGCCCTTATACTAAAACTACCCATGCGCAAATCAAGACTCAAAATGATAATAAAATTTGTTAAAATTAGTGCATAGATATTTGTCTATAATACCTAAGAAGTTTTATAGAAGTATCAAAGAGAAGTAAGCGAACCAAGCGGAAGAAGCGCTATGTCCCGCTTTTTAATGCCCACCGCTGTGGAGACAAACTCTACCGTCGTCTTTTTTTCCTGAAACATACAATTTAGGTGTCTTCAAATCTCTCGTTAATAGTTATCTTCTAGGTAAGCATGCTCCATCTTAGACTGCATTTCCATCCGACATCAAATGCAATGTCGGTCAAACGCGAACTGATACAATATGACTAAAATAGATCTTTCGTAGTGCAAAAAATACGGATTTGCTTTGCTGCATAGTTAAATAACCCCAAAAAGAAAATTATGAAAATTAATGTATAACACGGTGATGACTCTGCTGTCAGTTTCGATGGTTCCATACAAATGTATGTATATTCTCAAAGCACATTGCTTCCGTCGACCCGTTTTTGCTGCCACCGGCACCCCGGTTTTGCTGCCACTGCAATCCTCTTTCGCTTCTACCGGCAAAACGCTTACGTACCTACCGGCAACCCGCTTTTGCTATCACCGACCAACCCGTTTGGCTCCCGCTCTGATTGCACTGTCAGTATTAAGAGTATGGGAGCTGCATACCTAGTCCTCGCAACGGACTTCGACATCGTACCTCAGACAACCTTACGTGACCAGGTCTGACAGAGTCATCAAACCATTGGACAGGGCAAATAGTATTTATATTTTGAGCTCATAATACACTTTACTAAAATACATAAACCAGCTGTTCCCAGCGACTTGATTTGTATTTATTCGTTTACTTTCTGAATTAAGTAAACGCATCTGTAACACAGACACACACATATATATATATATATAATAATAATAACCGGCATACAAACACACATACTGTATATCCCCAAATTAAGCAAGTTACGCTCGTGTTATGAGTAATAATACAACGTACTACTCTGGGGCCGATCCCAGACACCCAGACCATAGTAAATAACGGAGAAAATACGTTTCCGAAATTTACTATACCAGGAATCGAACCCGGAGCCTCTGCGTTGCAGTGAGGTAGGCCGGCAAAGGCTTAGCCCGCTCAACCACAGAGACCGTCCGTATATATATATATATATTTCTCATGCCAAGAACCAATACATATATTTATATTTCTAGGCTAAGTGACTATAGATATTGTTTTTAAGGCAAAACATAGTCTAATTCCTTCCAGAGGATAATTTTTTTCTTCTTCCTAAATTTCATTCAAATCCGTTAATTATTTAGTCGGCGAAATATAACAAACAAGAACTACTTTCGCATTTATGCTTTAGAATAGATAATAGAGGTAGAAATGTTGAATTAATTTTATATTATAATGGGAATTTCGCTGAAAGAGGGACTTAAGTGGACTTAAAGCTCATAAAGGTCGGAAACTACATATGTACTAACTACAATTAGGGTAGTTATGTTGATCGATACGTGACCTGTATTCTAATGGCCGCATGTCACACAGTCATGTAATTACATTTAAATCAATTGGAAAACAATGCTAATATTTTTTTATTTATTGTAAAATTTGTTGAAATAAATAATAATATTTCCATATATTAATTCAAACATAAAAGTTATTAAGAAACATCATAAACATTTTTTAAATCTGACTAGGATTTTTTAGGTTTAAGACATTTATTTCTCAAAAGAATTCACAAATCACAAAGAAATAACTATTCGCATTTAATGCACATTTATCCCTATTAGCGTATCTGTCCATGTATTATTGTAATATTTAATGTTTTCTTAGTTTTCGAATGAATTTAGTTTATTATTTATGATATATGAGGGTAGTCTTGGACAAAATTCGGAGCAATGTAAGTTGTTTATTAAGGCCACGGCCTTATTAAAAGCGTAAAGCGATTTTACAGTCAGTCTGTCTGTTAGTTACTAAATAGCTTTCCAAATAATAAAGCAGTACAAACAGATAGATTTATTTTAGGTTGGGTAAATAATTTCAAAATTAAAATAATATTAATTTAGTCAAGCAAAGCGTAGTCCTCTAGAATGTGGTTTTTCAATAGTTACAACTATACATATGCCTATGTATATTAAAATATTTTTGACTCCTAATTTACAAGTATGGTAGCCTCCCATAATTCTTAGTATATTCATAGTAGTAGTTACCGTGCCCACGATAAAGTTGAAATAATGATCTGATTTTGAATTAGTTAACTTAGGAAGTTTAATTTTATATATTTAGGCAGATATACAAATATTATAATAAATTCTATACCAAATTTGTATATGAAATACAATTTATTTTTGGTACAGATCAGTCTAAATACAGTATATTTAGGCAAATGGGGAGGTACAATACATTATGTAATCGCATTTATGCCTAAATAATTGAACCACGTCATAATTCACTGCGTATGGGAACATTTTACTGAAATTCAGTTTCCTGAAATTCATTCTATAATATCTCGTTTTTCAATAACTATATTTTACTAAAACCTTGATTTACACGGTTTTTAATTATTGTCCAAAATAAGGCTGGAATGCACTTTGAGTAACGCATAAGCGTTGCCCTCCAACTCGGTAACGCAGCCAGCGTTGAACATTCCCAACTAGCGGTGATTTGTGACCTATTTATTATTTGTAATTTTATATAATTATTATGTAGGAATAACTAATAAGAAAAGAAGAAAGAAAGAAAATATTAAACTAAATACTTAAAAATAAACTAAATTATAAATAAATTAATATAAAGTATGTAACAAATCGCTGCCAGAGGGAAGCGTGCCCAGAAGGCTGGCTGCATTGCCACGCTGTATGGCAATGCTGATTCGTTGCACGAAATATGAACCAGCCTTCTGATCACGGGTGGTATCAAAGAGTTTCTTACAAATTTCTTTGAAGAAACTCTTTGCCGATGGGCCCCACGGACCTAGTTTTAACTCCAAACGGCACAAATATGTAACCCCTTCCTAGGATTCCATATTTGCGCCGTTTGAGATCTTCTGCTGTTGAAGCAGCGTTGCCAGCCCCCGACTTATGTTACTGGAAGATGTGACGCCGCCAGAGTGTCAACGCATGTCGCGTCCCACAGAAGCGGCCTTCCCATCCTCCAGGATGTATTTATAATTTTTATCTAATTAACCTCTAGGATGTATTTATATATTTTAAGTTTGTGTCTTTAATGTGAATGTAAATTTTAATTGTAGATAACCAATAAAAAAATAGTATTTACACGTAAATTAAATTGTATAATTATTTCTCAAAGGCAACTATAAAATAAATGTCGATGTCATCCGTATATACATTCAGTACTAATTGAAAAAATAACTAATATTACATACATATATAACAGACAGACGGATACGGAATTTAGTTCTTAATGGTTTCTTTTTACCCGTAGGTATAGTAGTCCTAGAAACAATCTGAACTAAACAGACTTTTTAGCACGCTTTAAATAGTCAATAATTTCTAACAAATCTAGAAGCTCACTCAAGTCCTAAGTACCTTTGAAATTTAACAGACACTTAATTAAAGCTTTCCGTGTACTCGGGTGTGCCACTTTAAGTAGATTGGAGGAAGGCGTCGCCACCTGACGAGCTACATGGCGCAATCAAACTGCGGAGAGGAACCAAATTAATGTGAAATCGTTGCCATGCTTCTGAACCTCATGGACTTATTAACTTTCAAGTAAGAGGAAATTTCAATTTGAAAAACTAAATTTGGCGTTAGATCGATGTCAGAGCAAGAAAGGAAGAGGTATATTTGTTCATTGTAATATTAAGTCTAACTAAGTCTAAGTCAGATTTACTGGAAGAGATCGCTTAAGCGATAAGCCCATCTTTTGTTTTGCCGTAAAATTTTTGTTAACAATTATTCATTTCGTATAATGCACAGGTTTGCCGTAGGTCGCCCCTCCCGCTTCCTACGACTGGGACCGGGGCTTGTCTAAGTTGTGGGTGGCGGAAGGGGTTGTTTCTTTTGGTGAACAGTAAAATGTTTTCTATTCTAGACAAACAAAGTTCGGCAAAGCTATTATCAGATAATAAAAGAGGATACACATTTGTATCTTCTATAAGAATTCCGATCTACTAATTAAGTACATTTAACTATAGATTGTGATTATTGCACAATAAGTAAATACCTCAGAGCGTCACTATATCATGTGCATTAGACCAAAGCCGAAGTGAAAATTTGTATCCGCTTTTATATTAGAGCGATGACGGGACGAGGAGAGTAGTGTGCTGATCGACACAAATTACTAGTATCTACAATATCATATATCATCAATATTATTTACTCAGTAACACAACTTGATAACAACAGTACAATAATTTATCAATAAATAAACAATAATAGGGTATTAATAGTCAAATCAACTGAGATACTTTTTTATCACCCTGTAAACCGCCGAAGCTGCCTATGTATTGTATGAGCGTAGCAAGTTATGAGTATTAATAAAAAGCGTATATTATATAATCGTATATGTCGGCGCAAATACAACAATTAACTTATTACAAAATCAATAATAATTTATTTAATTACTATGAGTTTATTGTAATATAAAATTAACTTAAAACGACATGTTTTAATTGTAATTTCAATACTTAACCTAAAAATTTGTGATCACGTGCACGTGCACCGATAAGTGCGCTGAGTCCTATAAATACGGCCGCACTGTCGGCATTCGGTCATTATTGCTCGAGCCGCCGATCGGGACGGACCTCTCTGTGAAGTCGTAACGCTCTTGGAATAAACGATACCGAGTACTCTTGAAATTTTATTTCGAAGACTCAAATATGGGTCGGCACCAAGAAGCCAACGATTGTGACGTCGACATTGCTGACTTCACACTCTTTAATAATACCACGGAGGTCCCTCCTCCGCCATATATAATCAGTGAACAACACACCCTGGATAAATCCAACCACTACATTACATTCGATAAATCAGAAAGTATATCATACCTAGAATGATGCGTGAGCCTATTGAAATAAAAAAACAGCTAAATTTCAACGGAGAAGGTGGTTGGCAAGTACCATCTGTTTGGGATCCGATCATCAAAACTATTAAGACCTAAATCCAGCAAAAACCAACTGCCAGACTCAAGACACTGTGAGCTCTTTCTGAACCAACTTGATTGATAATTTATTTTTATTGTACCTCCCACCTATTTTAATATTATATACATATTTATTCGAGCTAGGCATGTTGCTGAAGAGTTGTGCTACTTCTTCTCTTCAAGCCACAACATGTTGCGAAGCGGTGGTAACTTAGATTAGGCTCCCATAGAGTAAATAATAACCATAAACAAAATTAAAACTAAATAATCAAAATGGACAAGTTGGAGGTAGGCTAATTAAAACTTTAACATTACTCATCCTCACTTGACATTTTTGTCTTCCGTGGTCACGGCTCCTGAAAAGTGGTCGAAATGTCGGAATAATAAACATCAAATAAATTACCACGCTTAAGACCGTTAAAACGTAGTTTTATTATTTTGTAGTCTATGTGTCGACGTCTTTGACTCATAATTATCTTATTCGCAAGCCGCATTCTGGGTCTTAATTAACAGTCAGTCGGTTGTCGAGATACGTCTCGCACATACGTAACCTGCCTCATAATCGTAATACAGAAATAATTGCTCTTAATCTATCCTAATACTATAAAGAAGAAAGATTGGTACTTTTGTAACTTTGTAACGAATAAAATCAAAAACTACTGAACCGATTTTAAAATTTCTTTCACCATTAGATTGCTACATTGTCCCTAAGTAATGTAGGCTACATATATTACTAGAAAAAATTAGGGATCCCTACTAAAACTTCAATAATGTAACCCAAGGTGTAAATTTTATTGCCATAAATTGTCTTTTCATCCCATGCGCTGCGGAATATATTGATGATGGAACAAAAACATGTGGCACAACATTAAAGAACATATCAATATCTACAAACTTCGCAATACCATGTATCCAACTATTGTAGTTATGTCACTATAACTACTTTTTTACATTATAAAAGTTTATAGAAATGCCGACCAAAATCAGACCATGTTATCCGTGTCTTTGTATTAATCCTTATCCAAATAAATCATTTCATATTCAAGTGTTTCAATACATCTAGATTACTTTTTGAATTATTCAAATCGGACATTCCATTCAAATGATATTACGAATTTAAAAATGTCAATGTAAACAAAATACTTGGCGCTGGAATCGGATTCTAGGATTTTGATGAAATTTTATACCTGTTTGAGTGGGTTCCGGGATGGTTTAGACTTTAGATTCACAATTGGACCCGGTAGGTGGTGGAATCGGATTCAAGATTTTAATTTTTTGACGGCCCGAGAAAATCTGCCGTGACCTCTAGTTCTTAAATATTATTATTTACAAATGGAAACCTATTTAGATAGAATGATGACAATATCGATTTCATTTTCGAGTTCCGTGGTAGTTTGCCAAAATTTTGGTCAGACTATTATCAGAATTTTTAAATCTTCGTGTATGTTCCATCGCGACATCTTACAGGGTTTAGAAGATATGAATATAAAATTCAGGTACCGCGTGAAATAATTAATGAATTAAAAGATATATAAATAAAAAAAATAGGATAGAGTTCTATGAATCTAGAGTCTAGATTCTAAGCCTCGTTCTTTATAAACGTTAGTCTAGATTCTAGACTAACGTTTATAAAGAATGAGGCCCTGGCACTGATAAAGCTCTAGCAGTTTATCTTCTATAATATTATAAAAAATGTAAAAGTATAGTGTAAGCCTTACACTACACTTTTACAATTTTTTTACAATGAGATTTTTTTATTCGTTTACCCCTTACACTGTAAGGGGTAATCGCCTTGTACTCTTGTATTACGTCAGCTTATGTTTATATTTAGAAATTACAATACAATATAGTAGGAAGTCTTTTTCGGACTTCAGTACCAGGCACTGAAGTCCGGAAGGGTCCGATATGGAGCTCGTACACGTCTCCGTACATTCACAACAAACAATACAAATAAGTCTTAAGACGGACAGAAATGCCGAAGGAGGATTCGTCAGCAACTGTTCACTGCAATGAACTCTCTAACCTACGGGGAAGTTATGTCAAAACATAATATTTGGATCGATCTATCCAATCGATCGACAATCTAGTTAGCGCAATGCAGTAAAGAGACAGCGCCATCTAGTATCGAATTTGGGAAACTAACGCATTAATATTACAGTAGTCATTTGTTTCCTACATTTCTTGTGTGTTGTCCGAGATTCACGTAAAAACTACTGAGCCGATTTCAACGCGGTTTTCGCAAATCTATAGTAAATTCCCGGACTTAAAATCAGCGGTATTTTATATCCCGAGAATGTTACAAGAATTTTCTTGGGAAAGGTTTAAAGTGGTCGAAAAAAATAATTCATTCTGTTGAGAAATTTTCACTGATCGATAAAATATTTTTAAAACAATTGTTGTTGTGTATGCCTTTAGTAATATTACTTATCCTTTTCACGGGAATTTCCGGGATTCATGTATTTTCATACTAAAAATTCCACTACACTGTTGAGAATAATAACCTTTCATCCTATATTTAGTAAAATAAGTGTAATCTTTGTTATGTGTGCAATGTGGACAAAGTCGCGGGCAAATGCTAGTAAAATATATCAATAGGATACTTATTGAAATGAAACACCCGGGTTCTGTATCAATTAAACTTATAATATTTCCCATTTAAAGACAATATTGAAACGAATCATCCGAAAAAGATAATCGTATAATACAGGCTGTTACTAAAATTTACATTTTATGAAAATGTATATTCCCTTTCAAATGTTAGTTTAACTCTTTAATTTCTTATGTACTATGATAGATGGATGACAAAACTACTGTTTGTTTTTTACAAGTATTCATTATGTAAATAGAATCTTTATCTGTGCAGGAACGGAGAAAGAAGTCAATTTTCTGAGGCCAGGCGGACTGTTGTACGTGGCGACAAAACAACCCACAAGCCAGATGGTAGGGTATTTGCCCGTCTGAATGGCTATCACCCCTGATCTAGAATATGCCGCCGTGACAACCTTAAGGTGTGTTTCGGCATTAGTGGCCACGTTCTAGTCCCTGTTTCAAGAGCGGCAGCACATTGGTAGCACTTTTGGTGTTACAAATTTCCATAGACAATGGTAACCGCTTTCCACCAGGTGGGCCGTCTGCCTGTATGCTTAGCTCACGCAATAAAAAAAGTATATAGTTATAATTATCTAACTTTAACAGTGCCCATAATAACTAACTCTGATACACAGGCAGACATCGAAGGGAGGCTATTTTTAACTTATATTCAGATCATTAATATATAACCATCCTGTATATAGACAAAAGTTCACAGATTCCGATATTGTTATCAAAGAATAAATAGGCATCAGATAGCCTTATTCCCAACGTAAAGATGCTCCGTAACTTTGATTGATTAAGTTCCAGCGGTTTTGTTCGGACTTCTTTATCTTAATAATCACTTTCCATTGTTTTCTCAGAAGCCTCGAGAGCCTTTTGGGTGTTGTTTTAGATCCTGTTTTGTTTAAATATAAGTTACTGCCCTCGAACTCGCTTTGATATCTTTCTCGGTTTGAGTAATATAATCGTAATTTCTGCTCTCCCAGTACTGTTCTTAAGCTTTATCAAAAAGATATGCCTTCCATTTCTTTTTATTGCATGAGTTCAGCAGACAGACTGACGGCCCACCTGATGGAAAGCGGTCACCATCGTCTATGGATAGTAACACCAAAAGTGCTACTAATGTGCTGCCGCTATCTAAAGGGATACTGGAAACTATCCACTAATGTCAAAACACAACCTAAGGTTGTTATGGCGATATACTCTAGACCAGACCTTCGAAATTGAGGACCTCGTGGCCGACCCTAACATTATAAGAGAGATAAAATCTCACCGCCTCCGTTGGCTCGGTCGTGTGGAACGGATGGGAGAGGATTGAAGTGTGAAGAGGGCCTATTTGGGACGATCGGATGGGCGACGCCCGGTCGGTCGCTCTAAATACCGATGGAGAAACAGAGTGGAGGCTGACCTGTGTGAGCTTCAAGCCCATAACTGGCAAGAAATCGCACAGGGCAGAAACAGGTGGCGTGTTATCGTCTCTGAGGCCAAGACACATTTTGGGTCGCTGAGCCAACGGAGTTAGTTAGTTACTCTAGACCTGGTGGTAGCCATCCAAACGGCCAAATAACCTATCTATCTGAGAGCTGTTTTGTTGCATGTTACGACAAGCTGCCCGGCCGCAGGTAATTGTATTCTTTCTCCGTTCCTGCACTAATATTATGTAGGGCTTCCCATTTTTAGAGGAACGAACTGTATACCCGCCACGCTTCTCTAAAGCGGATTGGCGGGTTTGACACATCGGCTATTTCGATGTGTATGGTTTCATCACGATGATGGAGGCGCGCCGTGTTCTTTGCGCACTAACTTTTCCTCCCCACGGGTAAAGAGTGTGAAGAAGTGCCCCGGCAATAGATGAGCGATGGGCCACCGCCTGCCAGTGCTAACGAAAGGGCTAAGCTATGTACCCTTAGTCCTGCTATAACGCGAAGGACGGAACATCTAGGGGTTTTAGTTGGTATCCCTGACTGTGGTGTGGCAATAGCACTTCTAATTCTGGCTGGAGGCCACCCCGACCTGGCGAATCCCACACATCGGCCGCGATTTTCCCCCTACGCACGTCTGATGGTCTTCAATCGGATATGCAAAAGAAAGTAAAGGATTTCATCACGGTTTTTTTCATTCACTATTAGAGTACGTAATAATTGTAACAATATACAAATTAAATCAGATAACTGTGTAAGCAGTATCCTTTCCGGCCAGGATTCGAACTTGCAAACAGTGTACTTTGGCTTTGTATTCATATATTTTGAACCCTGCAGGATACCAAAATGAATAAATAATACAGGAAAACTTAATTAGAATCCATAAAATTTTCATTGAAATCCTTTCAGCCGTCATATAAGATTAACTAAAACGTCAAAACCATAGCCTCCTTTTATGACTTCTATTATATTGTTACGAGTTGCAGGACTCGAATTAAAATGCCGTTGGAATTATTATAGAGTTTATTAGAACTACACAAACACGTATAACACAGGTACAAATATTACCGAACAAAACAAGTCCAAATGTAACGCAGAAGGTCGTAATTCAATAACAGGCGCAAAGTCCGACACTACATAGATTACCGAATGTACACAAGTCTTGCTTCGCTCGTGGTTATCGCTCGATTGCCGCGTCCCTCAATCGGGGCATTGCTTTATACTGCATAGATGCAATATGTCTGCCCGACCGCGTGAACCGGATTTCCTAGAATCAGTTTGTATTTTTAATCTGACGCACCTGGCTAATGACTGCCATAAAAATATTACAACACACAATGGTCTGTTTTCTAATCACAAATTTTAAACACAAAGTAAACAAAAGAAGTCCAAATGCCGAAAGGTAATAAAATGTGTTTTAACAGGTATGCAGGTGTGAATTTGTTTTTGTCGGCGTCTAGGTCGTAACAATATTTTAGAACAATGATATTTTGCCTTTGATTATTGCAATATCAATGTTTTAGCTTAAAACTTTTAGAAAATGTCAAAGATTATAACGTATAACGCTCTTTTTATTTTATTTTATTTAAATTATATAGTTACCTGGCTGTAATGCGTTGATCTGGAATGCGTAGGAATGCCAAGTAAAGTAAAAAAAAAATTGGTTGTATATTTTGTTTATTAAAGTGCTTTCTTATACACAATAATAACCTTTATTTTTATTTATACAGATTTTAAGGCCATTTTCGCGAGTATCTTCATAATAACCTACCAAAGTATCATCACAAGCTAATCAATGGTTCAGAAATGCATAGAGGACAAAAATACAAACACTCAAGTGGTTGCCAATCCGATTTCGCTGGAATAATCACATTCTTTCTTTTCTCTATAGTATTTTATTTATCCCAAGTACTCCTGATTACCTTAAAGAACGTTTTGAATTTCTTTCATGCAATGATAATTTACGCCCTTCTACTAAACTTAAATTGAAAGAAAGAAAAAAATCATTTTATTCAGGACAAATTACATTGGATAGTGTAGGATAATTGTTAACAAATTTAAAACTAACATAACATAACATAATCTTGTCCTGAAAGGGGCATCAGTCTCAGCATAATGCTGGTTTTTAAAACTGCGCTGATCTTCCGCTGAGCCCTTAAGGTACTGTCACGGCAGACATTAACATAACTCGACTTTTTACAACAATTATTTTACCGTTAAGGCTATATAATGTAAAATGCAAGGAGAGATTTGGGTAAGAAAGTACCAAATATATCAAATATTAACTATTTGGGCAAGGTTTCCCCTTTATTGTTCTGCCTTTGATATGAATATTCACATAGCACAGTAAGCAATGAACACCGTCTACACGCCACTACGCCTTTTATACGAAAATGCTACCCTACAAAACAATAACATTGCATCATTGCTAAAAATAGCAATTACATCATAGTGTTGCCAGGATCATAAAAACAATTATAATAATTAGTTACTGATGCACTAAATTATCTAGATGATAATTTAGTGGGCTTATAAAATTAACTAACCGATAGAAAATGGTAATTTTATTATAAATCTAATCATCTGATAAATAGACTAAAAATATTATCTATGACGATTATCTACGTCATATTAATATATACTATGGTTCTCGTGACTACTGTGGTGGACATCTTGTAACAACAGCTTTGGAACGCGCTTCCTGTTGCTATCAGACAAGCAAAATCGCTACCGATATTTAAAACTGACCAAAAAATACTACCTGTCGTTAGAATATGATATTTAAATTCATCTATAGACATTTATATATTTTGTAGATATATATTTGTATAGTATGTATATCACGTATATATCTATTTAATATATAAAATTTCTGCATATATATATTGTGGCGACCGAAGGTAGAACTTTCCACCAGCGTAAGCCGGTCTCAAGACTTTTAGAAAAAAGTAGAAGATTCTGGAAGGAAAAGATAAGGACGGATATATTTTAGAAAGGGATAGACGACGAATGAAAGTTCTAGAATATAAAGTTCGGGAAGGAAAAGACAGAGATAGATAGATGTTAGAAAGGGATAGATGTATAAATAAAAATACTCGAATAGAAGGTTCGAGAAGGAAAAGACAGAGATAGATAGATGTTTAGAAAGGGACAGATAGTAAATAAAAGAATAACGAAATTATGGGTTCCAGAAAATTTTTCCGGGTATATAAGCAGCGTAAGACGCGCCTACCGGGCAGTTTTTAGACTTGAGTTCAGTTCAAGACAGCGAAGCGAGAAGTGCGACACGGAAGAGTTGGAAGAAAAGTTTAATAGAAGACAGTGACGAGTTAAGTGGTGGATTCAGTGACAAGTTTAGTGGACAGTTAAGTGAAAGAGGAGTGTAGCGTAGTTCAAGAGACGACCCAGAAGCGACCTTCACCCGGTAATATCGGAGGTGAGCACGACAGTAGCAGGAGGTGGTCTACGCAATATCAGCGACGGTATTGTGAGTGGGACACCTTATCGTCAGAACAATGCATCGTTAGTCGTGAGTATAGGGGCAACCCCGCGGAGAGGTATTACGTGCGGCTGTGTAAGTCAATAAAAACGTTTATTTAAAAACTGGTGTTTCCTTCCAATCCTAAGTGCGAACCCCGCTCGCAGGTAACAATATCATTTATGTATTTATTATTAAAAAGTACGTAGTTTGTATTGTATGTTACGTATACCACCATCGCCATTATCATTTCAATTCATTCCTGGGGTAGTCTGGAAGAGATCGCTTTCTAGCGATAAGACCGCCCTTTGTACATGACTAGATATAATTTTAGTCTTTAAGTTCAATTTTGAATTGGTGTATAATAAATTGTTATCTATCTATCATTCATTTTAAATACATTTATATAAATTGCTTAGTGTGCGTACAAACCTTTTTTAAAACCTCACGTGAAAATTATAAAAGACGAATAAATACCGTTTTAATATTGACAGATTGCGTTTCCCTGACGAGGCACTTTCAATAAATCCATTATCATTGTAAATAATCAACCAAATTGATTGATAAACACACATGTCGCAGCCAGAATGGGCCATTTGCCGCCCCAGTAATATAAATGGAGGCTTTTATTGCTGGGACACGATTCGGTAACAATTACGCTATTTACTTATTCGGTTCTGTACTAATTTTTTGGGAACAGTTTTTTTTTATTTAGTAATAATTTTGATACAGAATCATTATGACAGGGTACATAGGTATTGATATATCGATAAGACAAAATAAATAAAAACAATACCCTTGTTTATTTAACCAGCAAGCTTTGACACAGCTTACAGCGCCTTAAATTTTTGAGCTTGGTCAACACAGGCAAGAACTGCGTGTCACTGAGATGAATATGTTGCGATGGATGTGTGGAATCACGCGATAAGACCGCGTCAGGAACTCCCTCCCGCATCCGCGGCAATCTTCATGTCCGTGACACGTTTTACGGAGACCGACTAATTACGTGGGGAACAAATGTCTAGCTATACCGCCACCGCCAGGTACCGGTCGAAAGGGAAGGCCCAAGAAATGCTGGTTTGACGTTGTGGAGTGGAGAGATGACATGCGTATCAATGGTTTCAAAACGACATATACTGAAGACCGCGCGAAGTGGAATAGTAAAAGTAGGAAAGCGGACCCTGGGCGTTCTAGTGAAGGCTCCGATCGCAACTGGCATTTAACGTTTGGATGATGATGATATTGTTTTAATTTTTATCTAGGCGCGCTTCGGCGACTCGGTTACAAAATATTGTTTTTCCAACATACATAAAAACTCAATGAGAGAGAGAGAGAGAGAGAGAGGTTTTTGCACAATACTCTCTGTATTGTGCAAAAACCCGTAACCTGTAAATTATGCGTTTTTTGTAGATTACGTTAAATGCGTGCGTCATATCAATAGAAATTATGTTCAATTTTAACGTGACGACTTACCTACTAATTATGATTAATACACAATTACTTTCATTTTGGGGTTAGTCTGCAAATGAAACATATATGACATGATCACAATAATTAATAATTATAAAATCGACTAATATGGCACTACTAAAACACCACGACATTTTGTAATTTTTAAGTAAAACCTCAGATTTATAATATTAAGAGATAAGTTTTTACTCCACTTTGCTAAATGTCAGGCAAAGGAACTACATCCATACAGCACGAATATCAATATTATTCAATCAACTGAAGATCTTAGAATGTACATATATATACATATATATATACTACCTGACCCAGGAACTTCGTACCGCCATATTTTCTGAATTGCTAAAACACTTTGCTTCATGACACTAAAACAACATCACCAAAATCGCTCCAGGTGATTAGGAGGATTCTATAACCCGATCTCAGCGCCACCTACCGGTTTCAATTGTCAATCTAAACCATACGAGGACCCATTGAAACACACAAAAGAAATATCATCAAAATCGGTAAAGCCGTTCTCAAATTATGGTCGTACATACATTTCTACGATTCATTTTTATATATAAGATATATATACACACACACACATATATATATACATATATAAACCTTCAGTGAGAAAACATCGAAGTGATGGTGAAAACGCTTAAAAATTCTTTATGTAGTTTAGGAGGACTTAGTGCATACAAAGACAGACGCGGAAAACAACTTTATGTATGTACTTTGTTAAGAAGATAATAATCAATATATTCATCTCCGTTGTGCCCCCTACTAGTCAAACGCCTTAAAGTATAAAAATAAAATAAATAAGCTGACAAACATTCACATTGTATATCCTCAAGATAAACAAGTTATATTCGTATTGTGTTTCATTGTGTTATGATAGTGTTATAGTTAATATGCAGCGAACAAATCTGGGGCCAGTCACAGACACCCAGACCATAATAAATAGCAAACAGTTCAGTTATCAAATTTACTATGTCAACTAACGAACCTGAGCGGTAGGCAATCCATGATGGATTGATTATCTTTCGTTAAAAAAGCTTTGAGCTTTGAGCCAGTCTTCATCAAAATTAACCGATTTTCTGCAAAGAATTATTTCTAATCGAAACTATCCTTTCTTTCCCAACCCTAATCCCATTCATAGCGTATTATGGAGTGAGCTTTTTTCTTTATCTCGAAATCTGATATATGAGTGTTATTAACCGAATATTAGGTATTAAATGGCGGTATTACGTCTCAACGACAATGAACGGTGGATGTGTGGACGAATGACTGTTCTAGCAAATTCTAGTAATTTGTTATTTGACCAAATTAGGACAATGTTAATGTAGGCGAATAATAATGTAATGTTTATGTTTCATAAGCAGTTGAAGAATTATTATCTATACTAGTATCATAATGAGCAAAGATTTGTATTTTTGTATGTTTGTAACGAATAAACTCTAAAACTACAGAACCGATTTCAAAATTTTTTACACCATTAGAATGCTACTTTATCCCAGATTAATATAGGCTATATTTATTACTAGAAAAAAATAGGAATCCCTACTAAAACTTCAATAATATAACGGTGTAAAAATTCAAGGTGTAAAAAATAGTGTTTGAGTGGGTCCGGAGATGGTTGAGATTCACAATTAGACTCAGTAGGTGGCGCTGGAATCGGGTTCTAGATTTTTATTTTTTCAGAGCAGGGCAATGTCTGCCGAAACCGCTAATATATTTATTACAATGGCAGGAATTAACATAATAGGCCTGCTTCATTACCTCTAAACGCGTCTGATTGAGTTCTGACGTCACCAAAGGGTGATCTGAGGTAACGCATTTTTTACTTATAGATTTATGTTATTTTGTAAGTATGGTTTGATTTATAGTAGGTATTTAGTTAGTTGACAATTAGTTTTATTTTTAGGTTTTGCTTCTTGTATTTTTTATATTGTATGAGTTCAGCAGACAGGCAGGCGGCCCACCTGATGGAAAGTGGTTACCATCGCCTATGGACATTTGTAACATCAAAATTGCTACTAGTCTGCTGCAGCTCTCTAAAGGTAGACTGGAACCTGGCCACTAATGCCGGAACATAACTCAAGGTTGTTATGGCGGCATACTTTAGACCATGGGTCTACCCACACGGTCACCCAGACGGGCAAATACCCTACCACATAGCTGTGGGTTGTTTTGTCGCATATTACGACAGGCCGCCCGGCCGCAGGTAATTGTACGAGTATTCTTTGTCCGTTTTTTTGAAAAATTGTTTCAGTGTTAGATAGCTCATTTATCAAGGAAGGCTATAGCTTATATATCATATCACATATCACGTTCGTTCATTTCATCCTAAAATGGCTGCAAAACTCTAGCAAAAGGAAAACATAAACTTATGATAACATAAGTAGGTAGGTACTATTTATTGTAGACCGAAGCATAGACAAACAGAAGTAGAAAAATACAAAAGCTAGTACAACGGGCGGCCTTATTGCTAAAAGGCGACCTCTTGCAGGCACCCCCTAGCAGTCTATAAATAATGATGATAAAAATACACAGTGCATATAAGTACAAACACATTATAACTATATATACATATTTGTATACACATACGTTTACACACACGTATATAATCCGATTGGAAATATATATATTATCTAAATATATATAATTGCAATCCACGTATATAGTGACTCATTATGATATCTCAGGAACTATAATACCTATAGACTTGAAATTAAGCATGGACCTTCCTTTCGCCAAGTAGAGGTCAGCTAAGAACGGATTTTACGAAATTCCTTTACAGCACGCGAAGCGGGCAAATATCAGCTAGTACATAATAGAAGAGTAATGCTTCTGAACTTGATTTTTAAAGCATTGCGAGGATTTGTTTGATATTATTGTTTTGTATGTTTTTATTGTATTTTTATATGCATTTTTTTTATTTCGGATTGACGTATCAAAACGTAAAATATAGACTTGTCAACTTATACAAACGATAGATTCACCCTTTACCAAAGACGTTTGATGTTTGGATTAATCTATGCTCTTTCTACTTCTGATATTTTGTGTAAGCCCTGAGTTCTTTAAAATATTTCAATAAAACAAGAGTTTAATTAATTTTCCTTTAATTTTAAACACAACAGGAGGACTAGCAGATGTAGTCTTAAAAACTAAGACAGCTATTTAACACTCCACACAATGTATATATTACGTGTGTTCTTTTTATTTTTTTATTTAGGTTTATGGCTTGGCAGCTAGGCCTTTAAGCCAGATCATAGATTATAATGTAGTTTCTTCATTTTCTTAAGTCTATGTGTAGCACAGCTGAACTGTAGGTTATCAGCTGGTGCCATTCAACGAAGTTCTTGTATCAACTCAAAAGGCCACATTCGACTATACAGTTCACATTTCTCACAAAACACATAATTACTTCTCAAAAACCATCAATATCCTACAACTATTGTTCATTTTAGAGTAATTTTACACATTTTTAGAAAATAAAACTGCACAGCACAACATCTCCTTTCAGTTCCCGCCAAAAACTTCTACGTCTGTTCTCTAAAGGAATAGAGACAATACAGACAATTAGTCTATACTTGCCATAAATGTCATATACTAAACATTTTCTAAAAACAAAGTAAAAACTAAAACCAAAGCGAACAAAAACTAACTGTCAAACCTCAAGACACTGTGAGCTCTTTCTGCGTGCACCGGAACACAAACCAACTTGATTGACAATTTTTTACCTCCCACCCATTTTGATTATTATATAAAATTACTAGAGCTAGTCATGTTGCTGAAGAGTTCCTTGCACCGGTTCTTCTCTTCAAGCCACAACATGTTCCGAAGCGGCGGTAATTTTTTTAAATGTTTATAGCTTAGCGACTAGGCCTTTAAGCCAGGCGCAGTTGTATTGTAGGCTACAATCGACGCCATCCAACGGAGTTCTTGTGAAAACTCGAAAGGCCACATTTGGCTATACAGTTCACATTTCTTACAAAACACATAATTACACTCAAAAACTATCAATATCCTACAACTATTGTTCATTTTAGAGTAATTTTACTCCAAATGGAAACTAGTAACATACAAACAAGCCGAGTAAAAGTTAAAAAGAAGCACGTTGCAGAGATTTTGTTCGCTACAAAGCGTTGCACTTTACCTTCATCGCAAATCTACTAGCAAAGAGAAGTGAATAATGTAATAGCTGTAAGTGGTTGGTATCATGATCATGTTGCTATATTTTACAATATACTCTTTGAACAAAGTAGAAAGAAACGGTAATGTTAAAACACAACTGGGTGAATTTTTCAGGTGGGCCTTCAGGGCCAAATCTTAAACAACAAGTCTCGGGCCGATTTCTATGGAAACTAAAGCAGTATGATTAAATTTTTGAAAATTCATTCACCCTCTTCAGGAATCGAATCGGCTGATTTTGAAAAAATAACAACACCTATTACCAATCCATAGCTTATAAGCATCAATTTCTGTAAAGCTATGTCAAACGTCAATCTAAGGGAAAGTGTTAAATTTTTAGTTAATTGATTCATATTTTCCAATAAGCCCAAGACTTCGTCCAGGCTTGACTTGAAATTCCCGTCGGATTCCCGGGGCACAAAGCACCGCAGCCTTTAAAAAAGAATAAAAGCTATACGTTTTAGTGAAATCTGTGTCGGAATAAGCTGATTTTTATGCGCCCGAACAACTTCGAACCACTCCTGGGAAAAGTCCCGCGGGATTCACGTGATCACTTCAAAAGTATCACTTCATTATATATATATAGTTGCTATCGATCAGTGAAAAAACGCATTTAAATTTGATATTTTTCATCTGGCCATTATAAATGATTTATTCATTATTATATATTGCTACATTTTTTTTTATTGCAGGAGTTCAGTAGACAGGCAGACGGCCCACTTGATGGAAAGTGGTTACCGTCGCCTATGGACATTTGCAACACCGAAGGTGCTACAATGCGCTGCTGCTCTCTTAAAGGAGACTGGAACCTGGCCACTGATGCCGGAACACAACACAAGGTTGTTATGGCGGCATACTCTAGACCAGGGGTGGACGCCATCCAGTCGAGCAAATACCCTACCACCTGGCTGTGGGTTGTTTAGTCGCCTCTTACAACAGGCCGCCTGGCCGCAGGAAATTGTATTCTTTTTCCGTACCTGCACGGATAAATGGGTACGACTGCACACCCAGTTAAATGCATGAGTTTGTTTGTTTCCTACCGCCTCGCGGCCCGGTGGCAGAGTCCTTACTAGAAATCATTTGGTATATATACATGTCCCTTTGACGCCGTGGAATAGAAACATTTATAGTGATTATAGTGACGCGGGTGTAATGCCCTAATAATTGTTTTATTAATTAATTGTTGTGCCGTGAATTAATTTGAAAGTTAAAATTTGATAACATTGAAATAATTTATAATATAAAACTGTATAATATGGAAATGCTCAATTTCTGAAATAAATGAATTATTATTATTATTATAAAACATTCCCAGAAAAATTCCCGCGGGATTCACAGGACAAAAAGTAGCGCAGATTTTAGGAATTTGCTGTCAACCGGCGATAACCGCATCGAAATCAGATTAGAAGTTTTCACGTGAATCCATAATAAATAGACAAACAGACAAGAAATATAAAAAAATGTATCATGTTCTCCGTCATTTATATAGTTCTATTCCAGTTATTATTTTGATTAAATACGTTAATAAGTGTCAATGTACAGACACAACATTTTTAGACTTTTATAATGTTATCTGTCCCGGCAGACGTTGCAGCCCCACCTACCGGGTCCAATTGTGAATTTAAACGATTCTCAAATCCACCTGAACACATAAAAAATGTCATCAAAATCGCTCCAGCGGCTTAGAAGGAGTACAGTCACATACACACGCACAGAAGAATTTAATATATATATTATAGATAGTCTCTATCTCATCCCTTCTATCCCTTTACTAAAGACTAACAACGAGTTGGCTTCCTCCTTGGTGTTTCAAAAGTCTTTAGGAAGCGGAAACCATTTTCCATTAGATTTACTGTATTTACCTGATGGCCAGCTTCGCAATGAATATGGGGTATCTTCAATTTGATCCTTCTTTTAGGAGTTCATAGACAAACGACAAAAGCTGTTGACCTCTGCCGGCTCTAGAGTATACTCCAAAGTGCATACATAATCCGACACGCACTTGATCGTTTTCTTTATGATATATGCTTTTAATTTTGTAAATAAGAAACTAAATAACAAGCCAAGAAATATCATTTGTAGGGACTTTAATAACAGAAGACGAGTGCTCTATTCCAAGCTTGGGCACAACAAATTTATTTTCATCGCTGTTTTGTTTGTAAGACTTCCTGTTGTTTACGGTTAACCTGAATGACTTCCTTTATGCGACTCTTTTCCTCACAGTTATTTTGTTTTTTATATCGGTATAAATATTAAGAACTTTCCAACATAATTCAAAAATATCAACAAATGTTGCGTCAAGTTACGTATATTTATTTATATTTGCATAATAAAAAGATAACATGAGAATGTTGAGATGGGTGTGTGGTGTTAGAAGAATGGATAAGGTGAGAAATAAGTACATACGAGGGTCTTTGAAATTTGCACTATTGACTGAAAAAATTAGAAGAACACTAAGGATGGTATGGTATGAATGAGTATGTAATGAGGAGGTTTGAATAAAAGTCGTGTGACAAAAAGACTGTTAAACTGAAATATTGATGGATACAAGAGTAAAAGTAGACCAAAACAGAGATAGATAGATTGTGTGAAGATGACTGACATGATGATTGTGGTGTGGCAGAGGACGAATGCCAGAATGGAAGAGTGTGAAAGGAAAAGACCTACCGTGTCGGCCCCAAACGATTAGGAGAATGTAAAAGTCAAGAGAGAATCAACTTCGCTTCTGTACCCCGCAAAATTTTTCTCATTTCTGGAATAGAAATCCTTATATTTTTTATACAGGAAAAGAAACAAATATGAATAAAGTGATGCGATAATTTAAAAAGAAAAATATGATGGTACGGCTAGTAAGTAACAAAAATAAAACGGTAGATAATAATCAAAAAGTTTGTTCTATCAAAACTTTTATAACTAGTCATAAAATGGACTAACTCGTCCCAAAACATTTTCTAGCCAACATAGATTTACTTATATAACTAAACAACGGGGATTTGGAAATTTTGCACATAAAACTCTGGAACACTACTATAAAGCATTATAAATAATTTTGCCAGAAAAAGTAACTTTCGCACATTTTAGTTCGACCCGGCTTTGCGCCTCAGAGTTTGAGAATATACAGTAGAATATTCTATAGGACATTTTTACACACACACTTGTTCAGCCAAAAATGGTTTCTCACAGATATTGGGACCAGGTTGGACTTGAGTTGAAAATGGATTGTATAGATATCTGTGTTGCCTAAGATGTGTTTCCTTTATAAATTCAATTGATTAATTTGGTTATACGGGTGATCAGAGAACTAGTTCCTACCTTGGACATTGAATCATTATGTGGGTTTGGTTTAAGTTGAGTGGTGCCTCTACGTTGGTTACCCCGTTGGATGAGGTGACGCACCACTCGCGAGTGCCCATGGCTCAATCGCTGCGGGAACAACGCTCGATTGCTACAGAGAGGAGTACAAAATAAGGTGACAAGTTGTTGTACCCTAGTTGTTGTATTACCCAGAACCAGTGCGAAAACTATATCAACCCAGCGAAGTAACGTAGCCAGCCTGCTGAGCCGCTAACCTACTGACGACGGCACCTAATCGAGGCTCAGTATTCTACGTATAGCCTTCAGGTATTATAGATAGAATATAATAATATACAAACTAATGTTAATTCTTTAAGCGAGATAAACTCTAGTCAGCCACGGTTCAAACATGTGCATACGCTGTTTTAAATTTAGTATGTATATTAACAATTTAGTACCTACTTCGCCAAAAGTAGTAATGCAATGGGCTCCACATGCACACTCCAGGAGATGGAATAGCACCAGTGTACCATGATTATTTAAACTTAAGCTTGCAATGCAAACTACATTTTTTTTATTAAATGAGATACGAGTAGTTTTGTCCTCATAAATATCAATTTTCCATAAAGCAACCTGTAACTGTGGTAATTGTACTTGTATACAACTTTGAAGGGTAGAATAGAATAGAGTAGAATATTCTTTATAGTACACAACCGAATAGTTTACATTACATTATACATTACATTAAATCAGTGATAATATTATTTATTTTACACAGTACGGGTGGCCAAATTCCTCCTTGATCAGTTCTCTAATGTTTTGCTTTGAACGGTTTATAAAGTTTCGACATCCGCGTACACACTCTCAAATATCATTTACACCAATTAGGACGTTTCTGAAATATTTAAACTAAAGGACACAATTACTCCTGTTTAGTTCCAATATGCACTTTCGATTGACGACGCCCTTTTTCTTTTGTATTCTACTCTCGTTTTGTTTACGTACTTCCATTTTATTGCCTCCTTGTAAAACTCAAAATAGGTAACAATATAACCTCTTCCTTTAAAACTGATGTATTAAGTGTGCGCGTGTCATTGTGCTAGCGAAAGTTTTTGCCAGACGACTTAAGCCTTATAGTCGGTTTACCGTCGCTTTGGTCCATTCTACAATCAGCGGTCTTATAGCTTACAGCGATTTCTTCCAGACAATCTCCTGGAACTAAATTTTATTTAAAAGAGTGGGTAAGTATCCAGTGCTCAACATAAGTGTAAATATGATCTAATAATAAAATATGATATTCAATTAATAGAATATAAAACTAAATAATAATACATCTTTAATAACAAATACATATCTAGTATCTATCTACATACATATACAAAGGAAATTTTAGTCTATAAATTAAGATAGTGTTCTTTGAGAAGTCTGTTACAAAATGTCAGTATTTTATATTTAAAAAATTAACATAATAAAATAAAGCGCGTATGAATAATGTAACGTGTGTTGTCGCCAGAACACGGTGAACTTTCTTTATTCGTGTGGATTAAACCAAAATGAGTTTTTTTTCTCCACGCACGCAAGCTGAAAATGAATGAAAATGTTAAACTAAGTTCGTGAAAGGATTGTTTTGAATGTACGGATTAATTTACCGACTCTGTTGAGTAATGGTTGGCGATATAAAACAATTCCTAGAAGATATAAATTAGTAGAATTTTCAAGACCTGAAGCTGACTCTAGGGTGACCCAGTGTGATCGTGTACATTGATTTATACATAAATAGAGGCTTGGGCACGGCGGAGCCTTGATGACACATTTTTTTTTATTTCAGGTGTTCAGCAGACAGGCCAGACGGCCCACTTGACGGAAAGGGGTTACAAATGCGCTGCTGCTCTCTTAAGGAAGACTGGATCCCTGGTCACTAATGCCGGAACACAACTCAAGGTTGTTATGACGACATACTTTAGACCAGGGGTGGTCGCCATCCAGTCGGGCAAATGCCCTATCACCTAGCTGGGTTGTCTTGTCGCCTCTTACGACAGGTCGCCCAGCCGCAGGAAATTGTATTATTTCTCCGTTCCTGCACGGATAATGAAATAGTGAAATGTTCTTGAATTTTTAAATCCAAGCCCACGTAGGGGGTTCAGATCGCACCCGCATGGTCCAACAAAAATCATCTCTTGAAGATCACTCGTATTTTGGACAACATTGCCATACACGTGGTAACGCGGACCCATTTATTATTTGTATTTTTTGTTTGTAATTTTTTTATTGTACGAGTTTAGCAGACAGGAAGACGGCCCACCTGTTAGAAAGCGCTCACCATCGCCTATAGACATTTGTAATACCAAAGGTGCTATCAATGTGCTGCTCTCTAAAGAGAATAATTATATATAATAATATATAATAATTTAATTCTGATTAATTATACATTAATAAATTGGTGGATGAAACGTGACGCAACACTACAGCTTGGCAATGCAGTCAGCCACATAATCTATTTTAGATTTAACAAGAGTATTCCCCGCGGCTACGCTGCGTGAAAATGCCGCCGTATGTAAGAGTAGCTCTATGTTACTTACATAAAAACTAAATTAAGTTTTTTTATATATATTAGACCTAAAAGAAAAAAAACTAAAAAGAAACTAAATCCGTGTAGTCTAAACAACTGCCCAGCAAAACATAGATACGAGTTGAAGCCAATCTGATTTGAAGTAATAGAATGAACGACTTGTCTCTTATGACAACGTAGGTATTTGTTAGTAATTTAAAAACGTGATTGCAACGCCATCTATTTGACTAATCTATCTATTTTATGGAAATGACATCATTTATCGGGATAAAATATATTCTAAGTGGTAACTCGGGTTATAAGACAGCAATATGTCGAGTTTCATTCATATCCGTTCAGTAGTTCTCAAAAAAGATGCGATCGTAGCGCCATCTTTTTCGCTATTTTCGTCTACCCCACAGAAACGACGTCATTTATCGGAATAAAAAGTATCTTAAGTTACGTCCTGGGATATAAGCTAGCTCTATATCGAGTTTCATTTAAAACCGTTCAGTATTTTTCACTTGATGCTCTAACAGACAGACGAAAATTCTAAAAATTGCATTTTCGCAATCTGCTGGTCTGAATTAGACCCCCTGATTTTTTCACGTTTTTAAACGCGTTGTACAAACTCGAACCATTTAGAGATTTAATATAGTATAGATAGGTAGATTATTTAGTTTATATTTATTGTGTAGGTTTAATTGTAACATACGTATGCACATATTATTTTGAAATTAATTTACTAATATAAACAATATAAAACCGTACCAAACGTGTACCAGTTCAGTATAGCGCTCCCGTCTCTTAGCCGTCGCTAATTGGGAGTCTGGACAGTGGTTACAAGCACACCCATCATTTTATAATAACACACTTCTGGACAATACTACATTCCGATTAGCCGCGAGTTTACGCCTAGGGGCACCATGTTGCGTACCACATCATTGTCAATGTGGAGTTATGGTAGACCGATTTGGACACCACGGGTTGTCATGTTTCAAAAGCGCAGCAAGAAGATCTCGTCATGCCAGCCTCAACGACATCATTCGCCGAGCTCTTGTCAGCGTCGGCATACCAGCCATTCTAGAACCGAATGGTCTGGTGCGTGACGATGGCAAGAGACCAGACGGAATGTCAGTCGTCCCTTGGAAGATGGGGTGGCTGCTAGTGTGGGATGCGACCTGTGTTGACACACTGGCCCCATCACATCTTCCAATGACCGAGTCAGGGGATTTCCATACAGCGTGGCAATGCAGCCAGCCTTCTGGGCACGCTCCCCGTTCGCAGTGATCTACTACATAATGTATTTTAGTTTTAAATAATGTATAAATAAATAAATAACATCTAGTGCCAGACCGCTGTCAGTTGGAATAAATTATAACCTAAATATAAAGCTGTACATATTATTAGTGTAGGTAATATTTTAGTATGAATTTATTAAATGTGAGTGTATACTGTATATGTTAATCTATACTTTGTAAATATATAATAAAATAATTGTTATTATACATTATAATATTATTATTTATAATATTATAACATTCTAAACAAGCCATGTCTGTACATTGAAGCAATTAAAAAAACTGGAATAGACCATATAAAGGCAGGAGAACACGATGCATTTTTTTTTAGATTTCCTGTCTGTTTGTTCGGGATGCTCGTAAAAACTACTAGACGGATTTCAATGTGGTTCTCGCTGATCGATAGCGAATTATAAGACTTAAAACTTGCGCTGCTTTTTATCCCGGGAGTCGTGCTAGAAAATTTGTGGGAATGATTTAAAAAGATCAGATTAAAAAAAAATCGAATTCCAATGTGTTTTTTTTTATTTTATGTAATAAAATGTGTGATATTTTTTTCCCTGGAATCCCGAGGCAATATATTCGGGAGCGGTTTGTAGATATTTGGTTTCATAAAAATTAGCTTATTCCGACAGTTTTCATGAACACGCAGCTTACATTCTTTTTTAAATGTGTACTTTATGTCCCGGGAATTCCGCAGGAATTTCTAGTCAAGCGTGGACGAAGTCGCGGGCATATCTTAGTAATATTATAAAAACATGACATTCACCGGATCATAACAGTAATATTCCAAAAAGACCGTGTATAATAGCCTACGTGAAATAGTACGCGAAATAAAATGCGTTGCGAGGGGTCACGTCTGCGAGTTATGAAGGCTGATGTCGCGACATACGACATATGGGCCTTTTGGCTTAAACTTTTTTTTGCTATCTGTATTTCCGTGACATAAAGGATAAAATATTTATTTCACAATTTAATAGAAAGTAATGCTTTTCTCGCTTTTAGCTTTTTATCCGTGCAGGAACGGAGAAAGAATACAATTTCCTGCGGCCGGGCGGCCTGTCGTAAGAGGCGACAAAACAACCCACAGCCAGGTGGTAGGGTATTTGCCCGACTGGATGGCCACCACCCCTAGTTTAGAGTATGCCGCCATAGCAATCTTGAGTTGCGTTCCGGCATTAGTGACCAGGTTCCAGTCTCCCTTAAGAGAGCAGGAGCGCATTTGGAGCACCTTTGGTGTTGCAAATGTCACCATGGGCCGTCTGTCTGTTTGCTGAACTCCTGCGATAAAAAAAAATACGTATTGATTCGCATAAAATATGGGTGACTATACCGTGGAAATTATCCCATTTTCCGAAATAAAAAGTATCTTATGTTCATTGACGTATATAAAAAAATTCATTAGAGTCAAAAATGTAACGTAGAAAGTAATTTTGGCTTGTATATCAAGTACCAGCTGTTGTAGCAATTCGGGATCTATAGTGGTCGAATGTGTGAATTATAAATAATGAGCACTATAAAATATATAAAGGCATTTATTTAATAAGTCTAATGGTACACGATTGACGTCAGACATGACGGGACAAAAGAATACATAAGAAAATCGTGGTGTCAAAAATATTTAAATATAACTTGACATCTGAGGCGCCAGTGCCAAGTTACAGACCTCATTTTAACAGCTGTTACATCTGACTTGGTTTTAATTTAATTTTTAACTGAATTATAAACGCAACTGTAACGCTGAAATACGTATTTTTACCAAAAGCCTGAGTATGAAATTTCCACAGTGCTAACTTGATGAATAATGAGTTGTCTATATAAACTTTCAAACCCTGCTTTGAATCTTCAAGATTATTTTTGAGAGAAAATATAGTTTATATTCTTCCCTAGAATACAATCTATCATATTATCAAATTTCATTAATATCATACATACACACACTAGCCCACCCAGACAAATCTCTCAGACACTTGTAACATTCAGCAATATTTTGTACGATTACAATTATTCGACTTTCTAGGGAGGGGAGCTTTTTTTTGCTGTGCAGGGGGAATACATTTTGTACTGAGTTCCTCTAGATTATGTGTGCGAAGACTCTGTTTTACCGTTTCCAACTACTCCGCTAAACCTCAACCTGCGTCCCATACCCGTGCTTATATGGAAGGCCATGAGGTCATGAGCGAAGCTACTCCCATGTTCAACTGCGCAACAAGCTTAGATCACTCCGGGATGCAGAGTGACTCATTTCACCAACAGAGGTTTGACCCGAGGCATCCCCACAATGCGCGGATCCCTGCGATAAGGGAGGGGACCTGGTGATCAATCAAACAGGTTTTTACCTAATAAAAACACCAGGCTCTTTTTAAATCAATTAAATATGAATAATTGCTTACCGGAATTGTGTAAAAAGTTTGATTTATTGAGAGCAAATAAATAAAAAAAATGTTATTTAATTATTTATTTAATTTGTTTGGGAAACATACAATAATTAATATACTCAAATATAAAATAGAAAATTAATACATACATCAATCAAGTTTCTACTAAAAATAATTTATATAATAAAAATAAAAATTGGCTCGAACAGTTAATTACAAAACAAAACAAAAACAAAAAAAATATATATTACAATTATACGAGAATTATATAAAATGTCTATTTAATTTACACAAGGTCAATATTGAACAAAAACAAAAAAATGTCACCACAATAATTACTAATGAAATAGAGTTAAAAAAGGAAAGTATGAAATAAAGTTTATGTCATTATTCTAAAAGTTGTTAGACATTGGATCATATTAAAGAATTTTTTTTAAATTTGTGTTTTAACTTAATATAAGTTACCTATTATATAAATTATATTTCTCTCAAATATTAAAAATAAATAATTATTAGAATTGTGTGACCGCAGCTTTATATAGCAAATGAGTCTAATTACAAGTCACTATAAATCTAACCTTACAATCTTCCAACATTAAGCGACCCCACTAAAGTTGACATTGAAATGTGTGCATATATATAATCAGTATATTTAATGGTATTTGCTTGGCTTTTATTCGTAACGGCACAAAAGATGGGTATCTAACCCTTCCATTAATTAATTTAAGGTCCTATCTGCCTAGTTTACAGTCCAGTGGCGCCCATTGTCCAGAGCCTATCGCACCCTGCAGCACGGACGGGTTGCAGTGAATAGATTAAAATATAAATAAGTGCAGAAGGGACTATACCTTATATTACTTTCGTACTTATTATAAGTACGAAAGTAATATAAGGTATAACAGTCCATAAATGTCATACTGCTGGGCTCGGGCCTCCCGCTATTGGGGAATGGACAGTATGCCCACCACGCATGTTTTTAAAAAAAATTATTGTTGGAGTTCAGCAAACAGGCAGACGACCCACTTGATGGAAAGCAGTTACCATCGCCTATGGACATTTGCAACACTAAAGGTTGCTACAAATGCGCTGCTGCTCTCTTAAGGGAGACTGGATCCAAGACAGCTTGGGAGTTTGACATATCGGTTATTACGATCCGCAGGTTTCATCACGATGTTTTCCGTCATCGTTATTAGCACGTGGTATACGCACAATAGTTTAGAAAACTACCTAATTCTAATTCGAATCCACGCCCTTTAAGTTTCGGACGCGTACGCTAGACATAGGCTACCAAAACTAAGTACTAATACTTATGATTTTTCAATTATCAGATAAAATTTATCTATTTGATAGATAAATATCGAAGCTCCAGCGCCTCTAGGTTTGCCTAGTCAACCTTTTGAGGCCTTGAAACGACTACTTTTGGAGAATTTTTCATTACTAAAATATGGCTTAGCTGGTGGATGAGCCAAATATTATAGGCGAGAGCATGGCACACCGCTTTTGCTGACTTTGCCACCTAGGAGGAGGATCGCGCTGTGAAAAGAGCATATTTGGGCCGACCGACTAAACGACGACCAGTTAGTCACCCTGGATATCGCTGGAGTGATGTAGTGGAGGCTGATTTGCGCAACCTTAAAGCCTATAACTGGCAGGAGGCAAAGCTGAATAGAAAGGAGTAGAGTATTCTCGTTTTGGAGGCTAAGACTCATTTGGGTCGTTGATCTGCAGCAGTTATTTTTTAGTTTCGTTTAAGATGTGGCGGAAGATTACACATTATTTTGACGTTGTCATAACGAAAACGAAATAATAGTTTTTTTGACACTGTAATCTTTTTAAATTATCTTATGACGTCCAAAGAGCAGAGGGGATATGATTAACCCCTCAGAAAGTGGAATAATTACGTACAAATAATAGCAAGGAAATTATGGATACAGAAAGTTAAAGCGCGAAAGACATGGCATAAAATGGTGGAAGTCTTTATCCGACAGTGAATGTATCCTTTATATAATTTAGATAATTATGTATTACTGGGAAATAAAAGCTTTTTATTTATTTATTTACAGGGAAATAATATTTTATAAGAATATTATATTGATTTTATTCTATGTAGTGCAGTGAGAGAGGACCGAATTTTACCAATAAATAGACATAATTTTTGCGTCATGACACTAGGCTATTGATGTGTTTTATGTAACAAAATAATCCAAAAAGATGGATCGTCACAGCACATAGACATAAAACGCTTTGAAGAAGTTCAAGCATGTGATCTGTGATTATAATATATGTAAGGCCACACGGTTGCTTTATATTTTGTTTATTCTATAAGTCACCTCTGTGATATATTAGTGTTTGACGAATTTGATTTGAAGTTACAACAGGCACATTGTAGATTGAGGCGTTTGAACTAACGGTCCTATACAAATTATTGTCAGTTCCTATATGATATTTCGATCATGTAATTATGGCCTGGCATGTCTCTATTTTGGCTATTTAAATTTACCTGTAATGTGGCCTAATAAATAAAAGTTTATGTTAATGTAATATATCGCATTGGTGTTATACCACGCGCTCACAGAATATTGGCGTGAAACGATTAGCCTATAGTATCTAAGCATTTATTCGTATTTTTCATTGAAAGAGCTAGCCCTCTTTCAACGAATGATAATTAAGTATTTGCACATGCAGCATAAATATAGTGTGGGGTTTAATTTTGTTAAGCGGTCGTAGAATAAAGATATCACATTGGTACAATATAGTTTCAATACATACTACAATCAACTCAACTATATATATATATATATATATATATATATATATATATATATATATATATATATATATATATAGTCCTCCTTGACGTAACCTTCAACGGTGAACCTTGTCAAGTCCGGCTGTGCGAGCCCAGGTGGCTAGCGAAACCAAATTTGGTTTTATCTTCTAAATCAACTAAATACTACGTGCAGCGCGCGCATACCATGTGCTGACCCTCCCAGCTGCCAGAGAATAGAATACATCTCTACTTCGACGCAACACGTGATCCAATGTAAATACGGCAAGCGTCGCCTTACCATATTTCTCCTTTTAAGGAGGTATGTGTAGTATGTATTGAAACTACATTGTCCTATTTTTTTTTATTGCCTGAAGCCGCCAAATAGGCAGACGGCCCACCTGATGGAAAGTGATAAATATCTTGTACGTGCGTTTAACAAAATTAAAACTTTATATAGGTACTATATTTATGCTACATGTGCAAATACTTAATTATCATGCGCTGGCCCTCTTTCAATGAAAAATACAAATATATGCTTACATACTACATATCACCCCTTAAAAATAAAAATAAACATTACAAGAAATATATTGTTTTCATACAAACTATCCTTACAAACTACACCCCTGTTTATTCCATTCCTATCCCATTCCTCCTATCCAATCCCTCCTACCCCGTCTCTCCTATGCCATCCTTCCTATCCCATCCCTCCTATCTTATTCTTCTTATGCTATCCCTTCTATTCTGTTCTAAAGCTTGGCAACATGATGTTTCGCCCCTGGTGTTGCAAATGTCTATAGGCGATGGTAACCGTTTTTTAAAGTGGACCTTCAGCCAAATTGTCAGTTTCGCAAGAAAAAAAACTATCTACATAAAAATATATCGCAAAACTCTTTATATTAACTTCGTCAGTATATAAAACCTTCCAAATAAAATACAATTTCATAACATTTTTCCTACGAAAATTATTATACTAACCGAGGTTATTACGGCTGGCCATTGTTACTTTTATAGCTATGCAGAGTCCCATAAAAGTTTACCCAAAAAGGCTGTTTAAGTGAAATTTGTGTAGCTCCGGCGTTTTCTCCCGAAAAGTGATTCTTTGTTAAGAACCGTTATACTGATATTTTTATTAGCTACCTCCAACGTCTATTAGTAGATGGTTTTCTCTAGTGTATGTATGGGTATATGAATTACAAGTACGCTAAGTTTTATTTCTTTTTTTTGTGTTAGATTTTATATACATGTGAAAATTCCGAGTATCGTAATTCCAAAATATCTTTGACTAGTGGTCTCGGCAGGCGTCGTCCTGTCCTGAAAAAATAAAAATCTAGAACCCTATTCCAGCGCCACCTGCTGGATCTAATTGTGAATCTAAGTCACCCCGGTACTCACTCAAATACACATAACATTTCAGCAAAATCGTAGAACCCGAGTCCAGCGCCGAGTATTTTGTTTAGATTGATGGGTTACATTATTGAAGTAGGGATCTCTAATTTTTATTAATAATTTATATTATATATTATTATATGTCTTTCAAGACCACGGGCCATAAAAATGGCCCGGACTTTTGGAGGGCTTGCGTGGAGCCATGGGAAGACCAACACGTAGAGGCAGGCCCCTTGACAAATTGAATGTAAATGTGGTGTGACACTGACCGGCGATTACTCTCTACAGCATATAATATTGCACCCAAGGACAAGCCCCGGCCAGTGTAGGACTATTATAGGAAATAAGAACAAAAAGTACCGGGCTATTGGGGTGAACTGCTAGTGGTACTAGGGGTCTGGGAATATGGGTCTATGGTGTCTGCCCGTCGCAATGTTCAGGGAACATGGAAAAATTGGCAGACGGTGACTCGCCACTCCCTGCATGGGCCCCAAAAAATGCCATAGAAGACAGGGGCAACATGGGTGTGAGTGGCTAAGGGGTGTGGAGAGATAGGCTGCAGGTTCACCGAAGCTACTTCTGATGCCATTTATCACTTCCACCCCTGGAGCTCGAGTCTTAGCTCTAGCGATCTCCACTCCTTGCCGGCTGGCTAAGGCAAGCACGAAGGTGGGGGCCTTGTCTTGGCCCCCGGAATGAGGTACGAGGTGTCGTTACTCACCTAAGGCTTCGCCATAAAGCCCCCCTGTGGGTTTATTTTAATATTATTATTATTATTAGCTTATATTAATTACGTATAATGTAGCATTTGAATGGTGAAAGAGTTTTTGATATCGATCCAGTAGTTTTTGAGTTTATTCGTTACAAACATATAAAAATACAAATCTTACTGCTTTATAATATGACTAGCTATGCCCGCGACGTCGTCCGTGTGGAATTTGTTTTCAAAACCCCCCAATTTTGAAACATTCTTCATTGGTGCTCCGCTCTTATTGGTCTTAGCGTGATGATATATAGCCTTCCTCGATAAATGGGCTATCTAACACTGAAAGAATTTTTCAAATCAGACCAGCAGTTCCTGAGATTAGCGAGTTCAATGAAACAAACAAACAAACTCTTCAGCTTTCTATATTACTATAGATTAATTTAGATTTTTTGTTAGCAATAAATTAAAACATACGTCTGGCCAGTGTAATAATTGTCCTAAACCATATAAACGTCTATACCTTAATAGTTGACTTTTAGTCGTTTACGGAGCGATTTATCCATCATCAGGTAAAAGTTATCAGTGGAATAAATTATAACCTGACTGAATTCAAAAGTGAAAGAATTCAACTGTTACATTCCCGCAAGTTTATTCTATGAATAACTTTTATCTAGTGTTTGAAAAATCGGCCCTTTGTCATTAATATCTCTTTTTATAAAAGAAAGTTGTTATTTATTAATTATAATTGGATGGAATAATGCTTTAAATATATGTATTGTATTCTATAGTACAATCCTTCATTTGTAATTTCAACTCGTATACAACCATTTGTGTCATATTTTTAACCGACTTCAAAAAATGGAGGAGGTTCTCAATTCACCATGTAAATATTTTTTAGTAACCTTGTTTTACTTTACACATGTTCTCCCTCCCTTACGGTTTTATAAAATACCTTACAATTATCTATCGTTATTTATTTTAATATTATACAATTCATTAATTTAAAAATTTCCTTTGAGTCAGGTTGCCCGGAAGAGATCGCTTTTAGCGATAAGGCCGCCTTTTGTTTTGCCAAGTAACTATTGTCTTGTTGTGCATTTTTGTTTCGGTGAACAATAAAGTGTCGTCTATGTTTATGTCTATGTCAAATAGAAAGTACAAACTAGATTTAAAATATACTATTTATTTTGTTAAAAGCCTGCAGAGAGGGAAATTATATTACTCAAACATACAAATGTAATTAGGTTAATTAGCTGTCGTCTTAAGAAAGAAATAAAACAAATGACCAAATTAGTGCAGTACCAAAGTGAATGAAGTGCCTATTTCACCGAAATTCAAATGAATCTAGTCTCGTTTCATTCATTTGTAGACTAGTGATGTTCCGTCCTTATGAAATAAGCACCCAGGACTATAATTGCGGATAAATGTATTATTTAGTTTTATTTATTACTAGCTGTGCCCTCGTGGAAATTTTATCGCGGAACCCTGAAAAAATAGCTTACGTTACTCCTTATAACATCAGCTGTCTGCCAGTGAAAGTCAGGTCAAAATCAGTGCAGCCATTTCGGAGATTAGCCGGAACATCCAGACAGACAGACAAAAAATCTTAATTTATTTATTTATTTATTACATATCCAACAGCTTACAATATTTATAACTTAGACAATAAACTCTGTGTAATATGATTTTTGCCAATTACTGGATACTTTACACTTTACAATGTTTTTGTACAAAAGCAAGACCGCTATAAAGAGTTTATGACAAGCTCTGATATAAATGTAAATAAATGCATTTAATAAAATAATGCCTGCTGAAGTGTCCCCTATATAGTATATATTATATATAATATATAAGTAACTAAAAAATTATAATATACAGATATTCATAATATATATTTATAATATTCATAAATATAAAATTGAATTTTCGGAATTTCCTGGTCCGAATTATCTCCCCTGATTTTTTTCGCATCTCTTTGACATTACAAACAGACACTTCAATTATATTTATCTGTATAGAATACGATACTCTACGACAGCGGTTTGGTCGGGCTGGACCGAAATTAGTTTTTAGTATGTAGTGTATTGTTGCAAGCCAATACTAATCATTTGCAGGTGTCTTATTATCCCTTTTAATTCGAGTAATCTACTGTTCGCGCTATTCTTTTTATTCACGCCGCCGTAAGATGTCATAAAATCTTCTTTCTTCTGTTGGTATTTCATGCGAATTTTAGAAGCCATTAAGCTGGCCATTTAACGATTTTAAGAATCAGTGGGTGGCATGTTGCTAGGAGGCCGTATGTAATTTACAAATAATGGGGGTCGGTCAGGTGGGAAATGCGCCAGTAGTGTTCGGCCTGCAAACAAAACGTTACCTAGTGCATTTTCGGAGCGAGTATCTATAACGACGAACTTAGCGCGATTTATGTGATAACGATTTTCTGCCCTACGGTTTGGTTTTGTTGTCTTCAGATATACTTGTAAGAACTGTGAATTACATGTATATACTTTTAATAAACTTTATGATATTTCCAACGGTATTTTCGAATTTACATCCTACAAATCGCCTACAAATTCGTAACAGTATATATTTCTTAACTTTTTCAAATTTATATGTATGAGTTTTATTTTAGATAAGTTCCATTATTGATTGAAATAAAACATTCTATTAACATAGATAGTATAGAACAAGATACATGTTATTAAATTGGATATACATATCACATTTTTCACTGACTTTGAAATGGAGGAGGTCCTTAATTCGACTGTATTTTGTTTTGTTTGTTACGCTATTTCTCCATCGATCATGGATCGATTTTCATTTTTTATTCGAAAGAGTATATTCCTGACGTCGCCAAGTCAGGTTCTGATTAGTGGATTCCAGGGAAATCGAGAGCAACCCTCGAATATTATAGGCACGTACAACGCGTTTCATACATTTTTTTCTAAAGCAATTAAAATGTTTCTGTGACTAAAAAGTAGAAATTAAAAAAAAAATAACAAAATACGAAGCCAACTTCAAAATATTCTGCAACATTTTGAAGTTGGTGTGAAGTAAAATATAAATATTACTATATTTTGAAAATGTATTGTTTTTTATATTTTACCTGGAAATACGGATATCCGCAAGAAGACTAGAGATAACTTATAAAATTAGTAAGCTAAAGTGACAGTGAGGCAGTCACGTCTGCCGCAGGATCGGTTGCCGTTAAAGTAGATGAGTCTAGAAGTAAAGAAAGCATATTGGTAAATGTAGAGTAGCAGAGTCTCTAGCTCGGTATACCAATAAACTACGTAAGACATTGGGGATGGATGAGAAGAGTGAAGAATCGGGGTATACGGCGTTTGGGGAAGCATACATCCAATAGTATATTCCGATTTACAAATCATCTCGTTTGGAAAATGTTGATTCTTTTGAAATAATATCCGCAAGGCATCTGTGTATTATGACAAGTTTGCGGATAAAACTCTCGGCAACACTAGGCTATAAGCGAAATGTATGTAGATTGACGTCTATACCAAAGGCATGGAGAAAGAACGTAATGTCATTACCGGCGGCCATTTTGTTAATGCACATGCAGACTCACTCTACTGAAAGCCGACCCACTGAGTCACAGCTAAAGTGAAAAATACTGTGTTTTTGAAATAGGACAGGTCATTACTTCACTTTAGAAGTTATTTTTCAACAATACCGCTAAGAGAGGCTGTTAATAAATTTTTGAAGTGAAACTTTTTTAGAATCGTTGTGATTTGAAACTCGATGAAACGAAAAGGCGACACTAAAAAGAGATAAATAAAATCTATAGGACTAAGCCTGCCAGAGAATGAGATACGAGTTTTAGACTGCGCAGCTCAGATCAGAGATCTTTGATTAAACATAGGTCCAATTTGGACCGAAATAAAACTGATAATAATATTTTTAGACTAAAACAATGAAAAATTTAAAGTGATACTTAATAAGTTTATTTTGAATTATAATATTTCGACGGATGTAGGCTAAACGAATTATATTTATATTAATAAAAGTTACTGAAGAATTACCTATGAGTATATTCTCTGCAGTTACACATCTACTGCGTGTGAAATGCACACATACACAATTTTCTTTACTTATTTTCATACAGAAAATAAGTACTACTAACTTTCCGATAGTACTTTATATGAAAGTAACTATCTACTTGTTTGGTAGATATCTTTTATCACTTTAAATAATCATATTAAAATTTTATTTTTTGATGTTTAAGAGACCGAAAATGTCCATGTGATACTTTTCATTACGAGTATTGAATGATCCCATTCTTACAATTACCTCATGCTGGTGGTGAAGGAAAACATCATAATGTAACCAGCACATTGACGTAACCGATGTGTGAACACTTTATTAGACTTAAAAAAAAACTCTTTTTAGGACAAAGCAATTGAAAATTTTAACTACTATCAAGTTTCTTTTCAGTTATATACGTTGAACATGGCAAATAGATTAACTATATACAGCAAACAGAATAATTTAAATATTTACTTTTGTATTTACTAAACCACTAGTAAACAGATTACTTTCCAGGGCTTTGTTAGGTATATATTTGTTGATTGGTGTGGATAAGAGAGGTAAACGTAACTCTAGTACTAGCTTTTATACACTATGCGACTGGGCTTGTTTGTTGAGGTGAAATGTTTAATACACTATACTGTCCGAGAAAAATAATAATTTCGCAGCGATTACCGGATATTTAATCTAGTAACTCGGTGTTGTTGTGCTCATCCTCATATGAGCAATATATCCCGGTAACGATCTTCGATAACGATAAACGTAATATCGGACGCCCTCCAGCCCGATGGACCGACGACCTGTGCAAGGTCGCCGGTAGGCGCTGGATGAGGAAGCCGGAGGACAGGGATGAGTGGCGCCGTCTTGGGAAGGCCTGTGTCCAGCAGTAGACTGCAAATGGCTGACGATGATGATGATGATGATGAACGATCTTCAGTTGATTATGGAAGATTCAATCCAATTTAATGTATTTTTTTATTCCAGTAGTAATCGACGTATCTAATAATGACGATATCCAGAACGTCGTCATTATTAGATACATATACATATATTTATTTGTGTTTGGCTCCAATTTGTACTTACCAGAGATCAAATTTTGTACCTGCCACAGAATATTTTGATCGAAAACAAAAATTGTTGAGAAACAAGTAACCCAACCTGGAAACCCTGTTCCCGGTTACTTACGGGCCGTTTTCTTATTTGTCTTCTAATTGGTACGCATTGCATCTTATACGATGTCAAGCTAGCATTTCTTAGGGCTACCCTTACTACCAAGACCTGGTGGAAGCGGCTCGGCTAGACATTTGTTACATACAGTAGCAGAAATACGTAGACAATTATTTTTTTATTATGAAACTAAAACTGCCCTACATTACTTTTATTTCTCGGGTGATTATTACGTGACTTAAATACTAAAATTGTAATGATTTGCAGATAGAAGGCAATAGTGTTTAATTTCTCGGTAAGAACTTACGAAAGCACTAATATAATATAGTGGTTACATATTCATCATAATTATAGGAGCGACTTTCAAGCAATTCATGGTAGGTCTCATCAGAGACTAGTCGCCTAGTGTATCGCGGTACTTAGTCAAGTATTTGTAACGACTATTATCTACAAGTATTATCATCTCAGGTTAGTGAGCCTCTGAGCTCACCTGTAATCAGTGTTATGCCTTGAATATAAATTCATGTAATTAATTTTATACCTCACGTTAATTATTCCATCAAGAAAATGTGTTAATAATCACATGGTAATATTATACGCAACTTTTAGTCTAGTCTGAGTACGCGTAAGGGGAATTTTTATTAGGTCTAATTAAAGTACATGAATATTCTACGTAAATTGCTTTATGTTAAAAGTAAGTACCGTGCTCCTAACATTTTTTCTATTATTTAGTTCATGGAGTAATGTTATATTTATTCTCACTTTTTTGGGTAGTTTCACAAACAGGATTTAATATACAAAACGATTAAAAAACAGAACAAGTATTCATTTTATAAAAAGAAAAGTTAATTAGTAACGTCAGATTCAAGTTTTAAATTTTTTTTTAAATTTGTTAGGTGGTAGGGTATTTGCCCGACTGGATGGCTACCACCCCTGGTCTAGACTATGCCGCCATAGCAGCCTTGAGTTGTGTTCTGGCATTTGTGACCAGGTTCCAGTCTCCCCATAAGAGAGCAGCAGCGCATTTGTAGCACCTTTGGTGTTGCAAGTGTCCATAGGCGATGGTAACTGCTTTCTATCAAGTGATGCATTAAAAATAAATAATTTGAAGAAATTTGTAATATGAATTTGCATGTAGATCAGTAATATCATTATAAAGGTGTATTAGTTTACATGGTCTAGGTATGAGAGAGTTGGCACCAAGAACGGTGCGACGTAAAGACGGAGACAGTACTTTAAAACTAAAGCTATTAATCAAGTCGGGACAGTTAATAATTTCATTAAATAGTTTAAACAAAAATTGCATATCCAAAATATCCCTGCGTTTGTTCAAAGAAAATATTTTAAAACCTTGCTAATTATGTAGCAATAAATGATTCCATGGACGTGACATAACAGAGACGTTCTATTAAGTGGACGGTCGGCCTTTTTGCCAGCTTGGCAATAAAAAATAAAAATAAGTTTCTCAAAAATAGGTACAGCAAATAGAAAGTTCGTGAATTTTATATTCCTTTACATGGCACTAACCCGACTTAGAGGAACGCTTACACGTTATTGTTCTCTCGTTGCTTGGTTCTAAATAATTGAAATATACTCAGGGTTCAGCGCATAAAACGCTAAGACAACTGGAATTTCACACGGAAACCAATAAAATTTATCTTGAAGCGAACTTTTACAGTCCTACCAGTAATAATTGATAACTTGCCAGTAGTAAACCGATATTATAAAGGCGTAGAAGACTTTGAGATTCAATTACTTGTAGAGCCTTTGTTTACCTCATTTGCGTGAATTGCGTGTGTATTAATAATTTAACAGTAGTATCAGCGAAACTTCGTTCGCGTCATTATGGCAACATAAAAACACTATCACAGCACCACTTTTTTTGCCTATATTATATATACATATATATATATATATATATATATATATATACATATATATAAACACATATATATATGTATATATATATATATATATATTTGGGTCTATCCTGTGGAAAGAATGTGTTTTTTAACTGATTTGAAAAAGGAGGAGGTTCTCCATTCGTCTGTATGTTTTTTAAGTATGTTCGTTACTTGATTTCTCCGCCAATTGTGGACCGATTTTCAAAATGTTTCTTTTAATCGATGGATTATACTCCTGAATTGGTCTCATAGTCACCATGTCAGGATCTGATGACTGAATCCCAAGGAAATCGAGAGAAACCCTCGAAAATTGTTTAGCGATTTCCATTTTTTTATTCGAAAGAGTATACTCCCTGGATAGTCTCATGGTCATCAAGTCAGGATCTGATGAGTGGTTGCCAGAAAATTCGAGAGAGAATCTCAAAAATTGTTAATAGATTTCTTTCTCACACGATACCTCTGTGAATTGTATTATATATATATATATATATATATATATATATATATATATATATATATACTGACCTGACTTATATACGTATATATATATATCTATATCAGCCCATAAATGTCCCATTGCTGGGCTCGCGCCTCACATATAACGGACAGTATACCCGCCACGCTTGTCCAAGGGGGCTTGGCAGGTTTGAAACATCGGTTATCTCGATGTGCAGGTTGCATTACGACGTTTTCCTTCACCGTTGTTAGCACGTGGTATTTTTAACAATATGTAAATTAAATCAGAACTGACTAAGTGGTGCATACGTTCCGTCTAGGATCGAACCCGCGCCCTTTGAGCATGGGACGGGTGCGATAGCCATTACGATAGTATACATATATAATTTGTTTTTATTATTAAAAAGTAAGTGATGCCTACTATATATTACGTAAACCACCATCGCCATTACCATCACAATTCATTCCTGGAGTTATGTAGAAGAGTTCGCTTTTTAGCGATAAAACCGCCGTTTGTACATAATTAGATAAAATTTTAGTCCAGTTCATTTTTTATTGATGTACAATAAAGTGTGTTATCTATCTATATATCTATTCAGTACAATTTAAATATCCTATTTTATATTTTACATTCAAGCAATAGGAAGTCAATAACCGCTTAGTTTCAACCGTTCTAAGCCGCGCCGCACTGCACCGCACCTACACTACACTCTAGTGTGCGCCACACTAGAGTGCAGAGCAATTAGATTAATATTCCGCTCCAGGAAACGGCATTAGCCCGTGGCGATTTCCTCTTAACGGAAATGCAATAAATGGAACTTTATTTAAATATACACTTTAAAACATTGAACAACGTTTTTACATAGTAAAAAACAATGTCTCTTTCCGCGTATATCCGGTAAATCCCCCTAAACCACGCAAAACATTTTTAAGTGGTTTTTGGCCATCAGTTAAATCATTTTTCACTGACGGTTTATTTACGTAAAAAACATAATTAAGTTTTTATGTAAGCAAAACTGGGCCACTCCTAGGATCAAACTCTAGTGTATTATAATGTAAAAACCAAACTGCTATTTTATCATTATAAACACTTTTGGGTTTTTTTGACAAGGATTGTTTAGCTGTTAAATTTTGCACGTAACGCATTGTGCGTTGATTAAAAATTGTTGTAGAGTATATATTATTCTTATGAAAGCAACTGAGAATAGTCTTAATTCCTTTTATTATTTCTTTGTCTTACTAATTATGCACTGTTTACTACAACTCCATTAATCCGTCGAAAAGTAATTCTGTAACATACTTCTGTATAGAACTTGTAAAAAAATGCTTGAGATATAAATAGAATAACAAATATAAAGAAAAACAATCGTTAGCTAGACGTGTTACTGGAGAGTATCTTGTCGCTTCTTGTCCTTAACAGCAGTCACACGTTGCCAAGCGATGTACACAGAATAGAAAGCAAAATTTTAATTTTCCTTTTTTTTAAATTTATTTATATGTCTAACCGTCAGAAAGTGTTCTCCAGTAGAACTTATTTTGAATTTGAATTTGAAAGAAAGACAGAAAAATCTTAATTGTTTAGTGAATATGAATTTTCTTACTACCCCACCAACCATTTCGCAATATCGGGGTCACTCAAAAACCTATAATTTCCAAATTATTCTAACATTTGAATATTCATCATTATAGGTCCGCTTTTGACCTATATTTTATCAAATAAAACAAATGGCAACTCCTAATACTTTTCTCTGATACTTTTGAAAAGAAAATAAAACGTTACTACTTTCGACGTGAAAAATTCTAAAGAGAGGTGAACAAACAAGACCATATAATCTACTTCAAGCTTGTATATATTTAAAGTTGATACTAATTGCTTTGGTAATCTGTTTCTATATTCCTACGAATTTAAAGTTTTAGTTAGACATATTTGATGATGACCAGTTTTATTCAATCTCCTGTGTAGGCAACCTAAAATATAAGCCGCGCACAGGTTTGCCGATGACTACTTACTATTATTATATTGTATTACTTACTATTATTGTATATACTTTTGTAAAGTATATACAACAATAAATTAAAATAATAAATTTATCGCAACAACTACTTATGTAACTTTTTTTGTCAACCCTACTGACAATCGACGCGTGACATCTTGAGGCTATCGGCAAACCTTCTGCGCAGGGTTAGTATATGGCAGCTAATATGTATTTATAAGATATGTCATGAAATTATATTTGTTGTAACTACTCATATAATAATCCCATAATTTAATAGATTATATGAAACGATGTAAGTAATTGTATACGATATATAACTTTGACAGTTGTGAAAATAAGTACTTGTATTGTTATAAAAAACTTGTTCTGGCAAATATTCGCTGTTTAAAGATGAGATACCGACCATTTATGGAAATCGGTGGGTGGTGGTAGTTTTAGTGCAAAAATATAAAAACAGCTAGTGTTTGTTGGAATCGATTGTTCGACCGTGTTTTATGTACCTGTAAAGTTTAAAGTGAAGTGTAAAGTCGATAATTGAAATTGGGTTTAGAGGTTAAAAGTGAAATAAAAATGTTAATATAGTGCATTGTATTTTTCTGAAGTTCGGCATTCCACACCTGGTCTCTTAAATTCAATTAAATGTATCGCGTATTACCAGTACAAATAAATAAATAACAATAAATTACGTAAACACATATTGCAGATAATATTATTAACGACATTAATGATTGATTGAAAAATTCAGAATACCTTATGTATGCTGATGACAAAAAAATATATTTCAGAATTAAATCTGAAATTGACTGTTTAAGGATACAGTATGATCTCGACTGCTTGATTGCCCATTATGCAGAAAATCATATTAATCTTAACATACAAAAGTGTGAATGTATATCTTTTACTAGGAAAACTAAACCAATTTCTTATAATTATAGCTTTAGTGGAACGCCTATAAAAAGAGTGAGGTACGTACGCGATCTAGGCGTTTATTTTGATGACAAAATGACTATGTCTAATCATATAGATATCATTGTAAATAAAGCTTTCAAAAATTTATGTTTCGTATTACGCATTTGTAAGTGCTTCTCAGATATTTCAGTTATTAAATCTGTTTACTATTTTTTTGTTAGGAGTATTTTGGAATACGCAAGTCCCATATGTTCTCCACAATATGTCATTCACAAAGAACGCTTACAGAGAATACAAAGAATTTTTTGCAATCATATTAACTATCTTAGTCGTATAAGTCCCAATTCATATAAAGACAGCTGTAGTTCACATAGGCTTCTATCCTTGGTTGAAAGACGTACAGTTTTAGATATGTCATTGCTTTTTGATATAGTTCACAGCCGTGTTGAGTGTCCTGAGCTCGTCTCGAAATTGGCATATAATGTACCCAGATACCGCACTCGTCACACATCCTTGCTGAATGTTCCTTGTAATTCTACCAACTACTGTCAAAATTCTTTGTTTTCTCGTATGGCTCGTATTTATAATACTAAATTTTGTAAAATTGATCTGTTTGCGTCGTCCAAATACAAATTTAAAAGTAACATTATTGATGACTTGCAGACTTTTATATAACACAACCCGACTTTATTTCTTTAATTTCAAATTAACATTTGATTTTTAAATTTATTACTAAATTGGTAGTTTATAAGGAAAACCTGTTATTGGCTTACTTTTTATTGTAAACGATTTTATATTATATTTGTGTATTCGCTGTTGGTTTTCTCAATAAATAAATAAACAAATAAATAACCAAGCTAAGCAAGTTACGTTCGTGTTATGAGTTATTATATACAATGGACAGTTCGGGAGCCAATTTCAGACACCCAGATCATAAATAAGTAAATAGCGGAAATTTCGTTTATGCAATTTACCATAGCTGGGCACCGTTACTCAAATAGTTAACTTCGATAATCGCTAATCCATTACTGAAAAAGTTTCGTTAAAAGTTAAAGCGTTACATTTCAGTGTCATTTCACTCCCAGCTAGGCTTGCCAGACCGCTGGGAAATCCGGGATTGCCCGGGTATTTTGCCTCTTGTCCCGTGTCCAGTAATTAGTGCTTATTGTCCCGGATTCTGAAAACTTACTATTTTAACAAAATGTCCCAAAACAATTTCTGTTTCTAAACACTTATTGATTATTTTTTAAGTTTGGAATTTATTGTTTTAACATTTTTTATGGTAGTATCTTATTATTATTGTTTTTTTTTTCGTCAGTTTATTACTATTTAATTTGTAATTTAGTATTCATTGTCTACCAAAGTTTAAATTTGCTAATTTAAGCAAGTGCTCAATTCTATAATAATAATAATAATAATAATAATAATAATAATTTATTCAGGAAAAATATGTAAAGGTAACAGAATATAAAAGACAACGAAGTTTGCACTTAAACTAATGTTTGAGGGCTTCAACACTAAAACTAGGTAAAAACCTGTATTATATTAGGTGTCTGGCGCGCATGATGCGCGCGCGCAATGTGTGTGTGTGTGTGTGTGTGTGTGTGTGTGTGTGTGTGAATGTGTGTGTGTGTGTGTGTGTGTGTGTGTTGTGTGTGTGTGTTTATGTGTTTATATAATTTTAGTTATATCACCATTTTGAGTAGGTTCTCAGTTTCATTGTAGTCTTGTGTTTGCAGCCAATTATAAACATTAAAACTTACTATTTTAACAAAATGTCCCAAAACAATTTCTGTTTCTAAACACTTATTGATTATTTTTTAAGTTTGGAATTTATTGTTTTAACATTTTTTATGGTAGTATCTTATTATTATTGTTTTTTTTTTCGTCAGTTTATTACTATTTAATTTGTAATTTAGTATTCGTCAGTTTATTACTATTTAATTTGTAATTTAGTATTCATTGTCTACCAAAGTTTAAATTTGCTAATTTAAGCTAAGTGCTCAATTCTATGATAGTTTAACTTGTTGATTTACTACCACAGTGCTTCATCTTAGAATTATAACTAGCGTTAATTACCTACTAAGCACAGAGTACATACCTATCAAATAAAAGTACGTATTTGAAAATAAATGGCATTTTTTAAATGATTTGTAGCTTCTTTTCAAATACAAATATCAATTTTCCCTATATATAGCGAATCTTTGTTTTGGAAAAAATCATGAAACACTAAAATAATATATGATATTTTCTACTATAACTTGGCCCACCATTAAATTAAGACCCGACATTGTTTTTTTAGTTTTACTAAGGTCTAGAATTGTCCCGGATTTGTTTAAGTTACTATCTGGCAACCCTACTCAAATACAGCACGCGCCGCATTGTTTTTCTAGAATTGTCCCGCTATCTGGCAACCCTACTCCTAGACGCGGCTTTGACCGGCTTGAACGTACATGTCAGAACGTGTTTTTCGCGGTGCGTGCGGTATCCGTGCTGGATTAACGATTAACGGACTTTGAGAAATTTAACGGAAGTTAACGAGTCCGTTAACATATTTTTAAGTTAACTCAAAAGTTAATCTGTTACTCGAAATGTTAACTTCGTTAATTAACGATTACCAGTTTAACGAGTTAATGCCCAGCTATACAATTTACCATGCCAGAATCAAACCCGGGACCTCTAAAACTTTTATTTCGCATACAACAATAATCTGAAGGGAGCCCCTCCACCAATGTTATTCGTCTACGTTACGGTACGGGGGTTATCGGCACAAAAGTTATTTTAGGCGTGCAATATCCTGGCCTTGGTGTTGCAAATGTCCGTTGGCGACGGTAATCACTTTCCATCAGGTGAACCAACCGCCTGTTTTGCCTGCTTTAGGCATCAAAAAAGTGATAAAGAATCAAGCAATACATCTATTACAGTTAAGATTGATCCGGTATGTATTAAAGAAATTCATTTCTCATATTCTGAAAGTAGTTTTGGAGTTGCCTGATCAGAGGGATGAAAACAGTACTTTCACCTTTACCCTGTAAAAAATATCACTGGTCTAGAGTATGCCGCCATAACAACCTTGTGTTGTGTTCCGGCATCAGTGACCAGGTTTCAGTCTACCTTAAGAGAGCAGCAGCGCATTTGTATCACCTTTGGTGTTGCAAATGTCCATAGGCGACGGTAACCACTTTCCATCAAGTGGGCCGTCTGCCTGTCTGCTGAACTCCTGCAATAAAAAAAATATTTTTCATTAAATTATTATTTAATTTACGCATATTTCAGCTAAATATTTACTTTAATCAGTGACAAAAAAAAATAGCGGCTGGTAGAATGCCACAGAATTTTTCTGTGGCATTCTACCAGCCACTATTTACTTGACATTTCATATGTGACGTATTAAATAGGTACATTAGGTTTAACGCATGATTTCTTATTACTTTCTAGAGTTTGCCCCGCGGCGTGTCAAGCCCTAGGTAGTAGGTTTATTTTACTTACACAAATACTTCATTCGGTCTTTTTACATATAATAATAACAAAGAAACTAAGTCCATATAGTCTTAACAACTGCCCAGTGAAATAGAGGTGAGTCGAAGCCAACCGGATTTTAATTACTACAACGAGTGACATGTTGTTTATGACGGCGTAGGTATTTGTTAATGAACTGATAAAACGCGATTGCAGCGCCATCTATTTTGATAATCCGTCTATTCTAAGGAAAGGACGTCATTTATTGGGATAAAATGTATTCTAATTATTAACTCGGGTTATAAGCCAGTACTATGTCGAGCTTCATTCATATACGTTCAGTAGTTTCCAAAAAAGATGCTATCGTGCACCATCTTTTTCGCTACTTTCGTGTATCAAATGGAAACGATGTCTTTTATCGGGATAAAAAGTATCCTAAGCTACAACCCGGGATATAAGCTAGCTCCATTTCAAGTTTCATTTCAATCCGTTGAGCAGTTTGAACATGATGCTCTAAAAATTGTATTTTCGTAATCTTAGTGGTCCGAATTAAGCACTGATTTTTTAAATATTTTTAAACACATTGTACAAACTCGAACCATTTACAGATTTTATTATAGTACTAGCTGTCGCGGCAGACGTCGTCCTGCTCGGAAAAGCTTCAATCGATATGCCGACAGCAGCGCCACCTACCGGGTCTAATTGTGAATCAAGTCTGAAACCTTCTTTGGCTCATGCACAACAACTTTGCTAAAGATCATCACATGATCAAATGTATAGTTTACGATTCTATAAAGGACACACAGACAAACATACATTTTTATATATCAAGAAGAAGATTGAAGATTGCGCCGGTAGCAATTTTGGACCTTTAAACTACTGGAATAAGGGCATTATGAGAGATAATTGATTATGCATGTTTATTTGTGATCTCAAATATATCTGTTTGCGATTCTTTAAATATGAATTTCCAAAAAAAAGCATTATTATTTTTATTGCGAAGCTAGCAAATAGGCAGAGGGTCCATCCATCAAGTGGAAAGTGGCTACCGTCGCCTATAGACCTTTGCACCACCAGGAGCTTATCCTACGTGTTGTTAGTATTTAGGATGGGATAGAGAGGAGGGATGGGATACATTTAAAAATCAAACACACACACACACATATATACACACACACACATATATACACACACCCGCACACAACGTGCAAATATTTTTTATTCCTTGTTGTTTGTCATAACGTGAAGAGTGGAACCTTCAGATACAGGTATTTCATACTTACAAGAAGATTCCCCCCACCACCAAAGTATTCTAAAGTTAAGGCAGAAACTTCAATAAAGAATTATTATTATAATATAGATTATGTGATAGAGTAGGGGAAATTGGGCCATCGGAACTCTGACATATCGTATGGTACACGACTAGCTAAAGGTTAACCGTTCCACGCCAATTTTCTGTGCCCTCGTGGTAATGCACCGATAGAACCGCCCCTAAGAGCTCTTTATGCTGTATTCAAGGTAATGATTCCAGCAAGGCTCTGCCACTTCACGTTCTTTCCCGTGGTGCATGAGGTTATGACCAAAATGACATAGATAGATAGATAGATTAGATAATACTTTATTGCACACCAAAATAAACAAAAACAAAATGCATAATTACAATACTTCTTGGCAAAACAACAGGCGGCCTTATCGCTAAAAGCGATCTCTTCCAAGCAACCTACCTAATCTGGCGATGTAGTTGGAGCAGAAAAATATACATATACAATTTAAATATACATACTTACACTAATTTAAAATTTAATACATACTTAAATCCGAAAACATTTATAGAATACCAATATATACGTATATTCGAAATAATTTAAAGTAAATGTTTAACACATAATATAAGATATGACGCGTGTAACATCAAATCGCTTGGCATCGCATATGCAAGATACGCTGGTAAAGGTTCGGCAGTCATTGCTAGTCATATACTACTTCACTGTCTGTTTCGAAGCACTGAGGTCCGAAACCGATCGGACCAACGAGGAACCGATCCAGTATTCCTAGTAGTTTTCCGTGAAAGCTTAACAGAAAGACATATCGAGTTACTATCGCATATTTTATAGACGAAAATTTTTATATCTATAAACTTGAGAAATGATTGGTCTCATCCAAACTTTCATCCTCTATTTCAAACCGTCCTAGTTTTATTTATCTATCCCCAGTCTATGAAAAGTACATAAATAACAAAAATGATAACGACAAAAAGGACAAAAGGGACAAAAAGGACAGAAATTACCAAAATAACCAAAATGACGAAAATGGCAAATCACAAAAAAACCAATCCTACTTTTTGGGATAACCTTTACATAAATCTATCACATTATCCGGGATCAAAAGTATCCCTTGTCTACCCACGGTATTAAAATTACATAGTATATACCGAATTTCAGCCAAATCGGTCAAGTAGTTTTTCCGTAAAAGTACAACAAACAGAAAGATAAATATATTTTTATCCCGGAAACTATCCCATTTTTTCGGGATCAAAAGCATCCTATGTTCATACAGGGCATCGAAAAAAAAGATAATAATATGTATATATATATATATATATATACTGTATTTATACTGAGTTTCAGCCAAATCGGTCTAGTAGTTTTTTTGTAAAAACGGAACAGTGAGGCGGACAGACAGACAGTTACTTTCGCATTTATAATACTAATAGGGATTCCTTCAGGAATATTGTGCTTCTAATTACTCGTATAACATTATTATTAAACTGTAACAGGATTACGTAAGAAAGTTTATGATGATTACGTTTTTTTGGATGTGTCATTCATATATATTTGAAATAGACTTTAGTCATAGTATATTAAACCTAATATTATTGTAGTTATATTACGCAAAGCAGCCGCCGCTTCCCCACAAACATTCACAATTGCCATAAAGTTTAGAAGTGGTGACAAACTCACTTTCAAAGTGTATCGCATTATACGAGCAGTTGAATACGCCCGACTTTGCCACAAAAGCTTGGCAAAAGTTTGGCAAGACTTTGGCGAAATTGCCAGTTTGCTCGACTAAGAGTAACTAGTGTTATAGTTTAGATTATTAACTTGATACTTACGTTGAATAAGGAAGTCTAATTTGTATATGAAAGAGTTGTTTTGAGGACAGTTTTAGGTCAAATTGGAAGATCCGAATATTTTTCAAACCGTCTCTTTAAAATCCCCATATACTTAGGCCTACTGTCCACGTAGCAGTACATAATACGCACGGCATCGTCATTTTACGCTTTTGCGTAGCTCGTTTGCATCTTGCATAGAAATAAAGGAACCTGTGTCCACGGAGAAGCAACGTCGCATTTGCATATCGTCAAGCATTCGCCATGCAGCTCGTGACGAGGCCTGCCACTACTTCAAGCGTACTGCGAGACGCATACTTGTCTTTGTTACGAAATGGCGGTCTCAGCAGCCATTTTTGTTCGGTTTATCGAGGAATATCCTTGTCTTTATAATAATATATCAGCAGCATATTCGAGAAAAGACGTCACGGATATAATAATATAGATGAAGCTAATACAATATATGTCTGTGTCGTCGCCTTGTAGCTTGCATGATTATTGTATGACGTTTGCGTGGACTTACTTATATATACGATTGGATTTATACGACAACTCTGTATTACTTCAAGAATTTACGAAATAAAAATGATGTGTGTCTCTGAAAAAGCAAAGAAACGACATTCAAAATCAATTCACATAAATGCTATTAAAATCATATTATAATAAACTGTTATTACACACTAATCACTTGTCAAAAAAATATTTTTATATCCACCATTACTCCCAGATTTAACTTTCACTTAGGTCGCGTTCCATTTGAATTGCCACATACTGTTTTGTTGAACTTTTATGTATGCGTTCACTAGGTTAGAATTTCAAATTGTATAATTTATTTCATCACACTTTTATGTAGTGGCGAACAATTCAAAATAAGAAACAACATTTAAACGGTGCAGAAGTTATTTAAACAGCATGAAAAACAAAACTATCAAACGCAGATTACCCTTTCTTTAATAACCAACTTTCCGTTTGAGAATACCTTCCTTTTTTCGTTTCGTCGAGAATTTATTATTTTCCGTTTGGGCTTTTGAGTTTCCTTTGAGGTGGGAGCCGGTATCCCCGAGTATTCCTTTCCTAGGGAGTTATGGCGTAAAAATAGATTAAACCGCGCGCTAAGACGGTATCGAACAACGAGATTGCTTTACAAAATAGCCCCTTTGTGATTTTACTTTCTCGAAATTTTATTTTAAGCTTCAGCAGTGTTTCGAACGGACCGTGAATATAATTGTTTTGTTGAAGAATATTTAGAACCGAGTTGGTAAGTTACTAAATACAATAATACTCTTTTACTCATCGCGAATGTAAATTTGAATTATTCAACTGACTAATAGAATTCCCTTATGATGACACCGAGAATTTACTAAACTGACTACACTAGTATAATTCTGTATCCGCACACTCACACGTTCACATGTACACACACCACATAAATACACATCAGATGCATATATACAACATACACAAACATTCACACATATATACATTTCCACATAAATCACAAATGTTATTTTAATATTTTTCTTTCTTTTTAATATATAAACTTCAAGATTATTTTTTTATAATATATATTAATCGAGTTGTTTGTGAGTGGGCGCTAAAAACTGCAACAGAGTATTATACTACAGCAGTTGTTTGCGCCACCGTTTTGTTTTATCAATTATCTTTTAGCTATGTTTTGAATAAATTCTTTAACTCTTTAGTTTTCTAGTGGTATTTGCTACTCAGTGGCGTAGCTTGCCTTAGTCGGTTTTTTTAAAATAAAAGAACCAAAAAATACTCGAATTGAATTAAAATAATTATATATAGATTATAAGTTATTACTTATACTTAATGCTCCTAGAAGCTAAGTTAGACAAACAATTCAAATCAAAAATACACTTTTCTTGCCTTTTTTGCGGCAAACTTATTAATCAAATCATTTTCAGTTTTTCTAGATTTTCTGTCTATAGCGGACAATAATGACAAGTCTTATAGCCGTTTCTGTTGGCCCAGCAGTTATTCTCAAAAATGTTATTAATCTATAAAAGATTGTGAATTGTGATTATTTTAAGAATTTTTACTTACCCAGTTTCGGGGCCCCTGTAGCCTGGGGGCCCCGTATTATTGATACGGCTGATACGGCGGTAGCTACGCCCCTGTTGCTACTGTACTACTTATATAGTACTAGTAGTAGAAGTTTTTATTTCCGCACTTGGAGATGAATAAAAACACTGGCCAACGTTGGTTCTCTTGCCCTTGATATTCAAATATGAATGATTTTTGGAATATTGACTGTAGTTTTTTAATCTTAATTTTCATATTAAATTACAAAGGAATCTTCTTCGTCTTATTCATATTCAGTTTGTAGGCTTCATTAAAGTTCTTAAAGAAGCCTATAAACATACTCTAACTCAACATGAATATGACTATTATTATATACCTTAACATCAAATATTTTTTGAAAAATATTACTACAATAATTGTTTTATGTTAGTGTTTAATTAATGTACATAGACGTAAGAGAGAAGAATTGATTAACCCTAGTATATACTTCTGAGAGATACACTTTATAAGTTTTTCGCATATAAGCTTTTAGGGAAAATTGTCTTTGTAAAGATCAGCAGTAAACTGTCATAATGTAACGGCGCCATCTACCCTGATAACTTTCCTCCATCATTCTAGGTCCTGGTGGAAGCGCTGTCCCCATTCCACAGTAAAATTTCCTAAATTTTCAATAAATCTAAATCAGAATACTGTGGAGAAAGTGTACCTTTATGCCCGTATTCGTACTTTGATAAATATATACGCAAGCGGAGTACATTAATTTAAGGAAAGCTTAGGGACTCCACGTCACATCTTATGACATATATTCAATCCTGACTGGGAATATTATCGACGATATAAATTATCAGATGCAGAGCATGTTCAATATATAATAGATAAATAAAAAATATATACTAACTGATAACTAATTAAAAATAATTATTAATCAAAGAAAGAAAAAGAAAGAGAGAGAGATAACACTTTATTGCACACCAAATATACAATTACAAAAACAGACCATATTTACAATATTTTCTACGCAATAATAGGGGCCTTCCTTCCAGGCGACCTAAATCAAAGAAATTTAAACCAGACGATGTAGGTGGTGCAGAAAATAAGCAATAGATACATAAATTCTCAAACTAATTTAAGAAAAAAATATACAAATACTTACATATTATAATCATACATAGACACATATACAATAATATATTCCAAAATACATAAGTTATTATAATAAATGTATTATAGCATGATTATATTGTGTTAGTGAACGAATATAATTATGTGATGCGAGACAGTCATTTTAAAAATCTGAAATTAAGGATCTGCCATAAAACAGTTGTAAATTATGATGTCTGCCTAATTACGTCATTCTGCCGACCCTATTCAGGCCTATTCGTCGACGGAACCCGTAGTTGCAAGAAAAAATGATTTCTGTAAGCTTACAGGGTTGTCAGCTAACTTAAATAATGATCATTCGAAAGTAAACGAACAGACAATTCTTCTTCAGCCAGTCCCTGTCCACTGCTGGCCGTTGGCCTCCCCAAGTTTGCGCTATATATCCCGGTCTCCCGCTTTCCTCATCATCAGACAATTAAAATAAAAAAAAAAACAAAAATTTTATTAGTAGAAACATTTGTGCAGGAACAGAGAAATAATACAATTTCCTGCGGCCAGGTGGCCTGTGAGAAGCCACAAAACAACCCATAGACATAGGGTATTTGCCCCTCTGGATGGCTACCACTCCTAGTCTGGAGTATGCTATCATAATGTTACGACCTGAACGCCGGCAAAACACAAATTCACACCTGCATACCTGTAGACATTTTATTACCTTTCGACATTTCGACTTCTTTTGTTTACTTTGTGTTTAAAATTTGTGTTTAAAAAAGCAGCCCATTGTGTATTGTAATATTTTATGGTAGTCATTAGCCAGGTGTGATTCTAAGAAATTCGGTCCACGCGGTCAGGCAGGCATGTTGCATCTGTGCAGTATAAAGCAATGCCCCAATGGAGAGGTCAGCAGTCGAACGATAACCACAAGCGAAGCAAAACTTGTTTACATTCGGTAATCTATTTAGTGACGGACTTTGCACATGTATTTGCATGCTATAAAACATGCTATAAAAATAGCTAATATAATAACCTACGTTTTGAAGTGAAACTTCTTTATCTGCGTAGTGGAGATAAGCGTAATGTTTTACCGTACATAGTACACACCGATAAGTGTAAGAACTATTCACTAAGTAATACTTTAAATATAGATAAATGTCAATAAAACACTTGATAAATAATTTACTGTTCTTACAATAAATGTAATTGATAATAATAAAATTGTGTAATTTTTATAAATAGTGTATAGAATTTAATTAATGAATTACTGATGTGTGCGGTACTTCCGGTAAACTAGTTTCTGTGTCATTTCCGTTGATAGAAACTAAATTATGAGAACTGTTTACTAACTACCTCCATTACTTGTTTTTATTTTTTTCTAGTTTTTAAAGTAAAAACATTGGCGCACACAAGTCAGTGTAATTCTGTGACAGTCGAGTGTAAGGACGAAAGTTCTGTGCCAGTGTTGTAAATTTTAAATCGGAAGAATACTTCATTAAAGTTATTTATGGATTGATATGCTGTATTTCATTTCTGGACCTTTTATTAGTATTACTGATATAGAAAGGTGGATAAATGTAAGTACTGTACTTTTTTGTACATATAATAAATAATTAATAAAATCGGTCAAGTGCGTTGCAGTAGATAAATTCTAAAGAGTTCTATGAACATGGTAAACGACCATTATTTTTCTGATACATGTACGCAACCATAAAAACATTTGATCGAAATTACCACATATCTCAAAAACGATTTAATATATATTGATCGAAAAAAATTAGTTTCTTCGTAAAACTGCTTCCACTTTCCATAGACATACACTCCAATTGCTAGCTAGTTAGAAGAGGAAAGACTATATAAGCTAGTCAATATCCAAACGTCATTAAAAAGCATTACTATGATTTTTTTAAAGCTACTAATAATACAGTCGTGTTTCGTTTCTTGATATTAAAAACACCAATTATAAACTTCTTATACTTTATTTATATGTATTTTACATGAACTCTTATTCTTATTAAAAGCAAACATATTTTTTTATAAATGCTTATGTACGTGTTCAGTTCAACCATTAGAGGGGGGCGAGGATATCGATGATATGTCTCTTGTCAAACTGACTTGACATTAATGACAATGACGTTTGTATTCGAGTCTGGAAAGTCTACAGTATCTTTAAGTCGGTAAAGAATAGAAAGGACATTTTTTTAACAAAATCAAAATCGACTCCTATCTAAAATCTTGAAGTCGGTGCATTTTGCAATTTTCTTGTTGTTTTTTTAAATGTTTTCTTTAGCATAACTTCAAGATGGCGTAGAAAATATTTACTTTGAAGTCGGTTTTATTTTTTTATAATAGATTTTATTTTAATCTTTTAGTTGCTTGAATAGTTATAGAAATAATTTTTAAGCGCCTGTATAAATTGTACTACTGTCACGTGTATACAAAATTTGCTTTTCGAAGTGTGTAGGCGCTTGACGCTCTTTAACAACGGTTGCTCCCTGGGATTTATTCATGAGACCCTGACTGGGTGACAATTGGACCACCTCAAAAACACTTTCGAAAAAGGGAAATATCGTGTGTGTGCAGTGTACATACAGTAGAGGTAAAATTTCAGAAAGTATACAGACGAACATAAGTATATCTACAAGGTTTAATAGACAAGAGCGGAGAGGCAACGAATCACCACACAAAAAGGAGACCGATTAGAATGAAACGCTGTATAATGTATTCTATCTCATTCTCTCGCAGGTTTAGTCTTATAGATTAATGTGTTTATCTCTTTATAGTGTCGCTTTTTCGTTTCATCGAGTTTCAAATCACGATGCTAAAGAAGTTTCACTTCAAAAATGATAATCGGTCTACAATTGACGCAGTAATCGCGTAACAAACATAAAAAAACTATACAGTTGTATTGAGCATCTCCTCTTTTGGGAAGTAGGTTAAAAATCAACTTAAACAATTTCATAGCACTTCACCTATATCGCTATATTTCAAGTTTAAACATTATCAAGGGCCATCCCTTGTGCAAACCTCGTCATAGATTACATACATAAAACCGGTGGGCCAGATTGCAGAGGCCATAACAGATAAACGGCGGTTGTAATTCAAGGGCCCCCGTCCCTAGAGTAGCACAAAGCCTCTCCCCAATGCACTTTCCTTGCGTTAAAACACACAGATATCAGATTGAGCTGTACCGTTTTTATTATATACGCCTTTTGGGAATATTTAGGAGCTATTTGAGGGTGGGTGTTTTGGATATCTCTAAAAATTGATGACATACTTAAAATTATTTTTATTATGTTGAAGTCTTAAACATGTTTTTAATGAACATGTTGGTCAAATATTAAGTGGTTACACTATATAGTGAAGATATTTCAGCTTACACGCTTTTTCGTAATTCAAAGGGGGTTGTCTGGAAGAGATAAATTTTTATCGTTAAGACCGCCCTTTTTACATGTACAATATAATTACAATTTTAGTCTTTAAGTTTATTTTTGTATTGGTGTATAATAAAGTTGTTATCTATCTTTTTAAAATATTTCGTAGTTTTGGCGGGAAATTCAAGGATCATGTTTTGCTATGCAGATAATTAAAAACTTATTTTGGAAGATTTTGGGTCCGTGGGGGCTAAATGCTCAGACTGTAAAAAAATATAAATATATTTGTTTATATGTTTTTAAAAATATGTGTATGTTTGTGCCGATATTGTATATCCCCAAATTAAGTAAGTTGCGCTTGTGTTATAGGTGATATACAAAGGACTACTCTAGGGCCGATCCCAGACACCCAGACCATAAATAACGCGAAAAATTCGTTTGCAAAATTTACCTTGCCAGAAATCGAACCCGAAGCCTTTGCGTTGCAGTGAGGCAGGCCGGCGAAGGCTTCGCCCGCTTGAGCGGTTGACCAAAGAGGCCGTCAAAAATATAAAGCAACGTCTGTACGAGGTTGCAACCTACCAGAAGGATTTAGTTCACTGCCAGCATTCTAATAATATACCCCACGCAAGTGATAAAACCAAAAATGTAATTTAAGTGCCTGTTTATAATTTCAAAATTAATGCTAAAATATCTATCCGTGCGGGAACGGAGAAAGAATACAATTTGCTGCGGCATGTGGCCTGTCGTAAGAGGCGATAGAAAAATCCACAGCCAGGTGGTAGGATATTTGCTGGATGGATGTCTGCATGGCTACCTCCCCTGGTCTGGAGTAAGCCACCATATCAACCTTGAGTTGTTTTCCGACATTAGTGGCCAGGTATCTGCCTCCCTTTAGAGAGCGGCAGCACATTGGTAGCACCTTTTGTGTAACGAATTGTCCGGCGACGGTAACCGCTTTGCATCAGGTGGGTCGTCTGTCTGTCTGCTGAAATTATAATATAAAAAAATTATGCTTAATCATAAGTTAGTGATCATTTTTTGATTTGTTATCTGTGTGTCGGTTTGGAAATATTTTCTCGAGTGGGCTCCAATACGGCTCATATATTCAACTTAGTCAATTAAAATAGTTGAATTTTCATAGGGTTTTTATTGCTTAAACTATCGCTAAGACTCATTATTGCCTCACCACTTATTCCTAGATCGGTCTTTTACGTTATTACTTGCAGGCTGCCTAAAATACAGGGTGTAACAAACAAAATTGCATATATACGCAACTCAATATGAAAGTGGAAATATGGAGTTATAAATTTCACATTATACAATCATGAATACCATGGGCGGTAATAACAAAATTATAATACATATCTAAATTTCATTTCAACTTGAGAGGGATGGATGGAGCGCGCATCGCAATGCAGCGAATTGAACATCTATTTGAATAATGCTATATCGTTTATATGAGATATTATTGTGAATAAAGAACGCTCTATAACGGAAGCGAAGCGGTAGCTAATACACCTAAACAACTAGTCGATCAACGGTGTTGATGAAGCGATGTTGCTTGGTATGATGGGGTGAGAGAATGACGGGTGCAACTCCAAATTGCCATACGCTACGTTGGGGCAGACCTCTGTTATGAAAGGCGTCGTTTCATTGGTACTTTTTGCTTTCACACTCAGCTAGAATATTGTAGACTGTATTATTAATTATATTATTGTTGATTTTGTGGGGTGAATTACAAGTTGTGTGGTGCATCCTTCATTGGATACGACGCATCACTAGCGAGAACCTATGGCTCAATTACCGCGAGAGCTAGGCTGGACCACTGAAAAGGGGAGTACTAAATAAGACAACGAGATGTTGTTTTCTCTACGTATAAATATTAATTAATTTACCATTGAATTTAAGACTGTATACAAAAATCTCAACTACTACGTGATAATATTAAATACCTACATCCTAAACACGTTCGTGATATCCATCACCAATGGTAATGCTTGTTTTCTATATTGGATTAATTTTTATCTTTGCATGCAGCAAGAATTTAATCCACTTACGTGACGTAACACATTTCATCTCAGGAATTAGTATTTATGAGTTGGGAATATAAATGTATAGCTTTCTATTCGTATTCTTATCGCTTTTAGTATGAAACAATACCGCAAAGTCTCGTTCCAACTTCATGATATAAACAAGTAACATCTGCTACGTCTTATTGAGTTTGGAACTGAATATTGACTTCCAATACTCAACATAAGTAAATATAAATAGCACTACATAACATCCGATCTTATTTTCAGGTAAATTTCTATCTTTTATAATACTTGGTATTCATAGTACCCACAAGTTATAAATTCATTTATTAATTCATTTCAATGACTAAAATTATAAATTTTCAACTACTGTATTTTTAGTAATATATAGAATAGCGTAAGATTGATAGTAAAAATATATAATAGTATATAATTCTTTAGAGTCAGATCATGAGTATACGTAACATGAAGTAAAAATAGACACAATAGTAAAATAGTTGTTACATATAGATACATAGATAGGATACATGGGTTTGTACCTGCAAATAAATTATAGTACAAATAGTTTAGTAAGTTAAAATAAATATGATAGTGTTAACTGGGTTTAGTTATAGTTAAATATTATTAAATGTGTAGTATATGTATGGTATATATAAAATACTAGCTTCTGCCCGCGACTTCGTCCGCGTGGAATAGTTACTTTGGGATAACGCTAACTTGAACCTGCGACTTTATTTACGTGGTGAAAATAATTTTAAATCTTAATGACTGCCCGCCGGCCTTGCACATCATAAATGCGCGCGCAGTACTTGATCATTATTTTGATGCGATGTTATTTTTAAAAAATGCGATATCTCCTACGATATTCATTGAAATCGAATGATGTAAATGGTAATTTTGTTTTAAATTAAAAACTTTTGATGAATAACGTATTTATTTGGATAACGATTAATATCATGTTTATAAAAACGCCTTCGCAAATGATGCATTATTTTAGAACAAATTTGTTTAGCATAAAAAAGGTTATAGTGAGCCAGCCTTAAAAGATAGACACGCTGTCGCGAACTTTTTTTAGAACTTTTAAAGGGGAACAATTCTTTCACCCATGATTTTTGCAAACTTTAACCGTTTACGCCGCGCGCGCAGCGAAAGCTCTCAAAAGGAAAAAATCCCCGCGATATTGAAACATTCTTCATCGGTGCTCCGCTTCTATTGGTCTTAGCGTGATGATATATAGCCTATAGCCTTCCTCGACAAATGGGTTATCTAACACTGAAAGAATTTTTCAAATCACACCAGAAGTTCCTGAGATTAGCGCGTTCAAGCAAACATACAAACTTTTCACCTTTATATATTAGTATAATAAATGTAAACTATTAAAATTAGTCAAAAATGTAAAATAAACATGAAGTTGATGTCTATTTATAAAATTAGAGTAATAATATATAATGTAAGTTGAAATGGATTTCTAACGCGAGAATGCTCATCTTCCGTCTTGAAGTGCCGCCACCCTTCCCGACTTCGGCCGAATGGATTGGCAGGCGGCTGGCTAGGATTGGGTGAGAGAACATGTAAGCACAAATAAAGCACAGGACAATTATAAGCATGGAGAAATCCAATTTATATTGAATAAAAAACTGACTTGGCGGACATATTATATGTTAAATATAATATCACATATAAATGTTATGTAGTATGTGTCTATTCATCTACCCTGGACCGACACCACCCAGCACCAAATCGGTTGATGGGATGTGACGGTTCGAGGAAGGAGTACATGAACATGTGTACGCATAAGTTAGTATATATATATATATATATATATATATATATATATATATCTATTAATAGTATTATTTAATAAAATGTAATAAATTTGTATAGATGTATTTTTTATTTATTTAGTAAAAATGTAATGGATAACAGGTAACTTTTGTTTGATATAAATGTAAGTAGTAGTGATCTAGATCATTATTATTCCCTTTCTTAACACATGAAGGGGTTATGAGTGCTGAGATAAAAAAGCTATTGTATTTATAAAATTAACTAATCAGTATCTATCTATACATATAATAAAATTGTAGAGGTCAAATATCTGTACAATGAAAAAAAATGCTAAAAACCGAGTCAGGGGGATGTAAGAAGTGAAATAGAACTAATTTAGAATTTTTTGTTTCTCTGTTTGTCTGTCTGTTTGTACCGGCTAATGTCCAAAACGACTGGATTGATTTAAATTAAATTTTGCATGGTGGTAGCTTATATCCCTGGTCAACATATATTTTTTGATCCCGAAAAATTAAAGAGTTCCCGTGGGATAGTTAAAATCCAGACCACGCGGGCGAAGTCGCGAGCATCAGCTAGTTATAAATAAGATCCATACTAATACTACTAATATACTAATACTATATTACTAACTAACTTGTGCCCGCGTCTTCGTCCGCGTGGAATAGTAAAAAAAAGTAAGTTAGAAAAACCCTCCCGATTTTAAAACATTCTTCATTGGTGCTCCGCTCCTATTGGTCTTAGCGTAATGATATATAGCCTAATTGTTTTTAATGTATAAATTGTTTTATTGTATGATGATGATACCGGCAATATCAATACTTAATTAGGTGCATAAGTTGTATAATAAGCTGTTTAAGTAATTAAAGTTTTTTATCTATCTCACGGGAACTCTTTAATTTTTCGGGATCAAAAGTATCCTATATGTTGACCAGGGATATAAGCTTGACCGATTTAAATGAAATTTTGTATGGTGGTCATACAAAATTTCATTTAAATCGGTCCAGTCGTTTCGGAGATTTACCGGTACAAACAGACAGACAATCAGAGCAACATAAAATTTATAAAAAATCTAAATTAGTTCTATTTCACTTCTTACATCCCCCTGACTCGGTTTTTGGCATTTTTTTTAATTGTACAGAAATTCGACCTTTACGGTTTTGTTATAATAGTAATACTCTTATATAAATGCGAAAGAAACCCTCTGTTTGTTTTCTATTCAAGACTTAACGGATGAACGAATTTTAATGAAATTTGTCAAGGAGATAGATTATATCCTGCGGAAAGGTATAGGCTACCTTGGGCCGCATAAAACATACACCACTCATTTGTAACAATTTTAATACTAAACCGATGCATAATAGAATCTCAACTAGTTCCTGTGAATCGATTCTGCGGCGGTGTATCGATTTGTCTTCATACGTGTATACTAATCGAGTTATGGTGCAACGAGCAGCCAAGTGTAAGCTTCTCCTATTGCGGATTTACGTACGTCTAAATCGTTCACTGCACATTCCAAGTAATATATTTATATACATTAGTATGTACAGTCGCGGTATGAAAAGGTTCGCCACCTTAAAGTCGACTTTGCTTGCATAAGTACAAGAAACAGTACTGCCAACATTTTAAAAATTGTTACGATTGTGAAATATAGAATCGTGAAAAAAGAAAATTGCAATGTTGACAATGACAGACATTGAGATTAGCAATAGTTCTAATCATCAGAAACAAGGAGGATATAATCACTATGACAGTTATAAATATTAAAACAAATAAAAAGGTTTTACATCTCTAAACAATCTTCTTAGACAAGATAGAAAATCAAACAACTTTGATCTAAGTAATTTTAAAAGTTATTGTCAAACAGTTAAACATAATTTTCTGTGGAACAGTCTGTTCCGTGACTTAGTTTAAAGAGTAACATGTGCTTGCGGACTGTTAAATTAATCAATTTGATACCTGGTGCACCTTTTCATTCCACGCCTGTAGCTCGCGTAGTCATACGAACTTTCTGCTGTTTTTTAACTATCTTAGAGGTTTAATTTCTAAGAACGCCGATACCGAACTTTGTTTCGAACCTGAAGCAGGGATATAAAGTTTCGTGATTTTTACTTTGAAATTTACGGATTTACAAACAAACGTTCATCGCCTTAGGGGTTAAATTTTCCTAAAAATCCTTTCTTAGTGCGCGTCTATAGTATAGAAAAAGCCCGCAGGTATATTTTCAGGAACCTAGTTACAGTAGTAGTTTGGGCTGTACGTTGATATGTCAGTCAGTCAGTCAGTGAGGCTAAGTATGTACATATGTATATATAAGTAGATTACTTGAGATCTATAGTGAACGATTTGGACATATGCAAGACGAACGAAGTTTCACTGTTATTCCCAGTGTAGTGTCAGATAAAAAATTACTGCAAAACCGTAAGTTTTTACATAAATTGTCTTTTTGTCGCCAAGGTCTAGCACCGATGTATCTAAATTAGGCGTTAAGTGTTAAGAAAATCTTTTACCCAAGCCATTACGTGCTGAATTGCCGTAGGCAACTTACTCTCACTTTTCAACTGTTTAAAAGTGTTAAGCCTCCGATGGAGGTATTAGCACATTTTATAGTAGGTTTAAGGGTGATAGCAGACCGGTGTGCTTAGCGCGAGTTTTTTTTTGTTACTCGACCACGTGCAAGTAAACGCAATTTTGTTCGGGGATAACTTAGCACCACCTCGTGAGCGTGAAGGGAAACATATTTTTTTATTGCCTTTAGCAGTCAAAGGAAGGTGGTTACCGTCGTCTAAGGACTTTTGTAATATCAGAGGCGTTGCCAACGCGTCGCCTGCCTCTAAAGAATTATATAACGCACGTCTTAAATGACATGTCATAACGCAGAGGAAAAACCTCGGTGGGAAGTTTCCTCCAGATCATCGTTGTACGCGGAACAATAATTCCAGAGAACCGTTGCGTAGTTGAGCCTGGGAGCTCAAGGAAATAAGCCTGAACATTATTTGTGCCTTGTATGCCACGAATAAATTGCGTTAACTTGAACGTGATCAAACAGTAAAAAAATCATTTTTGACGATCGAACAAGTCTTTGGTGTAATCTTAAAATACTTATGGAGCGTTGCACATCACCGTCGCGGGTGGTATGCGAGCTCGACCATGCCTGGGCGTTAGTATTCGGGCATCGTTGCCCGTCGGTCGCGTTCAGCCTGTGGCCAGATAGATTATAGCTTAAAACCTTAAGAAGCTTCCTCACCGCGAGCATTCGCATGTAATGTAAAGTTCCAAATCGGAACATTACATCAGTGAAGGAGGAGAACCGAGCATTACAGTGCGCAACCTGTAATGTTACACTTTCGAGTATCATATCGATGACGGAGGAGTACCAAGCATTACTATGCGCAATCTATATTGATACAATCTATAATATTTTCATATAACTTGTAACGTAACTTAACCGCTTCGTCTGACATTGTGGAATGAACTAAATACTCAAAATCGAAACATAAATGTTTCATTACAGACGAATGCTCGTCAGAAAGGGAGAAAGTATTGTAAAATAATGTTCGAAATCGAATCATATATTATTACATTACAGGCGAATGCTTGCGGTGCGCCTTTAGTGTAGAGCAATATTATTTGATGAACTTAATTAAACGTTCCAATCCTTTCGCGCGTGCTGTTCTAATACTTATCTAAAACTAATGTTTTGACGGCCTCTGTGGTTGAGCGGGCTAAGCCTTCACCAGCTAACCTCACTGCAACACAAAGGCTTCGAGTTCAATTCCTGGTATGGTAAATTTCGGAAACGAATTTTCTCCGTTATTTACTACGGTCTGGGTGTCTGGGATCGGCTCCAGAGTACTCCGATGTATGTTACCCAGCGTAACTTGCTTAATTTAGGTATATATAAAGTGTGTTTGTCTGTCAATTATTTATTTATTTTATTTATTAAGCGGACGAATTTGCACAGCGCTAGGTGAGCTAGCGTGCTAAAATTGGAAGGTGTAAAGGTAGTTAGGCAGTTAGTGCTACAATCTTCTAGTGCCATCGTATGGGTTCCGCCTCGCTTGCTTATTTAGTGCACTAGAACGCAACAGATTTAGTGCTCTGCAAATGGGATAATGTAATGTCCGCTTATATATATGGCTACAACATGATGCTCTTAATTTAGACACATTTTAATAAAATTGTATTAGTAATACGAAAAAGTAATAGAAAATAGACAAGTAAAAAAATAAAAAGACTATTTATATATCCCTATATATATATCCCCCCCCTTATATATCCCTACAAATAAAAAAATTAAGAAATAAAAACTTAAAAGCAAATAAAAATCTCCATTTTAACACACAATGGAGAATGCGAAAAAAACATGATGCTCTAAAATATAAAAATTTAAGCTTATATAGAGAAAACTTAGGCGTAAAAATAAAATAAATAGTCAATAGTCAATATAACAAATGTGTATATATAATACAAATATGGTAGAAATAAGATTAGATAGTAGCATATTGTATTAAAATTTAAGACTTATCTAATATATAAAAGAGAAAAGAAAAATAAAATAATCAGCCATTATTTCCCCATAAGAGTAAAAAAATACGATAAATTAAAAAAGGTCTCTGCCCCATCGAGTGACAAAGGATGGCGAATTGAAAACAAACATGATGCTCTACAAGCGTTTAAACAGATAAAGTCTTAACTAAATAGGTTACTTATCAATTCCTTTATAGCCGGTTAATATATCTTACTGTTTACATTCACTTGCCCTACCATCGGTTAAATTTTGACATTAATTACATGGAGCTTATTTCAAATTTTAAGCGATAGTAAGGCAAATTAAGGCTCGATAAGATAACTAAGTAAGTCGGTAAGTCACTAGCACACGCGTGCCCAACTCAAAGGGCGTGAGTTCGAATACTGGCCGGAACGCATACATCACTTAGGCAGTTTTCTGACCTAATTTGCATATTGTTACAATTACCACGTGCTAACAACGATGAAGGAAAACATCGTGACGAAAACTACACATAGTATAAACAACGCGTCAAACCTGCCAAGCCGCCTTGGACAAGCGTGGCGGGTATAGCAGCCAGCAGTGGGTCGTTTATGGGCTGTTATTATTGTAAGATATACGGACCAGTTATTTAGTATTGCTATGTTTATCAGCTAAACCGCCTGCACTTTTTTCGCCTAAACGTAAAAAATATATTCAGGTATTCAAAAGTTGTTTCCATATTGTGAATTTTCAGGACAAACGCAAAGAAGTCTGCACAGGCTTTTAGTGTAAGGTATTAGCAGTCACTCTCATTTTCTATGTAAATCCATGGAGCTTTCAGTGAGTTTTTTGCCCGGGACACGGTGTCCGGGCTGACTTGATTTTATTAAGTGCCAAATGGCTAAGTGATGTTTTATCTTGTTTTTTTTTAGGTATTTCATACAAATCTGCTGAATTTTGAAGAGGTTATAATAGTAATCGAATTAAGTTTGATTTATACCGTTCCATTATTTATTTGGTTCGTTTATAGTTACTACATCATAACATTGTAGGAGACAAATTAAAAGTACAATCTAAGATTAGTGTGTAACCTATGACAAATAGACACAGCTTAAGTTGAGAATAAAAAAATAAGCATAAACAAATTTAGAAATACATTTATATAAATATACAATCACAAGTACACATTTGTAGCTTAAATGAGGATTATTAAAAAAATAATAGTAACGACATTAAACGGCGAAGCCTTAGGTGAGTAGCGACACCTCGTACCTGACTCCGGGGGCCAAGGAAAGGCCCCAGCCTTCGTGCTTGCTTTAGCAGCCAGCACGGAGTGGAGATCGCTAGAGTGAAGACTCATGCTCCAGGGGTGGAAGTGATAAATGGCATCACGTCAGGAGTAGCTTCGGTGAACATGCAGCCCACCTCGACACCCATATTGCCCCTGTCTTCTATGGCATTTTTGGGGCCCTTGCAAGGAGTGGCGAGTCACCGTCTGCCCATTTTTCCATGTTCCCTGAAAATTGCGATTGGCAGACGCCATAGTCCCCATATTCCCAGACACCTAGTACCTAGTAGCAGTTCACCCCAATAGCCCGGTACTTTTTGGCCTCATTTCCCACAATAGTCCTACATTAGCCGGGGCTTGTCCTTGGGTGCATTATTATATGGTGTAGACAGGGATAATCGCCGGTCAGTATCACGCCACATTTACATTAAATTTGTCAAGGGGCCTACATACATATATATATATACATGTTGGCCTTCCCATGGCTCTACCTAAGCCTTCCAAATGTCCGGGCCATTTTTATGGCCCGTGGTCTTGAAAGACATACAAGGATATAAAGTATCAGATGGAAGCATATTATGCAATATTCGGCGAAACTTTACGTAGTGAATTGACAAATGTATCTAAAGTGGAGCTATATTTATTGTATAGTTCAATAAGTCGTGGAATGGGTGAAGTGCTGCCTAAGACTGTATTGCGCAAAGGCGGAATGAAGAAAGTGATGTGTGAGCGGGGATAGTTAACAGGCACTCTCAAGTTGACTATTTAATTATTAAAGAAGTCAGTTAACTTGCGAGATTACAAAGGCCTTAATGTTATTTAGACAGCTACCCACTTAATCGACAATTTATTACTTAATTGATGAATTTCTATCCAAAAGATAGCAAGAGCTACTCACTCAAAGACTCGCCAGTTTCAGGCTTAAGGCGTTTGAGCAAGTGAAAATTATCTTAAATAAAATAAAACAAGTTTGAGGCTAATCACCCGAAGTCATCTTATTTACTAATAAAATTGAAGTCGCTGTCAATGATGTCAAAGTATACGCTAATATTTAAACTACGCCAAATTATAAATAGTGTTTTTTTGCACGATGGTAAAGTATTTCACTTTTTTTTATTGCATGAGTTCAGCAAACAGGCAGACCCGACCCGATGGAGAGCGGTTACCGTCGCCTAGGGACATTTGTAACACCAAAGGTGCTACCAATGTGCTGCTACTCTCTTAAAGGAGACTGGCACCTGGCCACTAATGCCGTAGCACAACTCAAAGTTGTTATGGCGGTTGTGGGTTGTTTTGTCGCCTCTTACGACAGGCCGCCCGGCCGCAGGAAATTGTATTCTTACTCCTATTCTGCACGGACATCCATTCCTTTTTTTGCAGTAATTATATAATTAAATTATTTCAACTACTATACTACGCAAATATATAACCCTAGGAAGGGGTTACAGATTTGTGCCGTTTGGAGTTGAAACTTTAGGTCCGTGGGGTCCATCGGCAAAGGGTTTCTTCAAAGAAATTTGTAAGAAACTCTTTGATACCACCCGTGATCAGAAGGCTGGTTCGTATTTCGCGCAACGAATCAGCATTGCCATAAAGCGAGGCAATGCAGCCAGCCTTCTGGGCACGCTTCCCTCTGGCAACTATTTGTTACATACTTTACACTAATTTATTAATAATTTAGTTTATATCTTTCATTGTCTATATATCAGTATTAAATTTTATGTAAGCTCTAGAATATATTTTACTACTACATCACTATTTTTTTTTACATTTAAACAACGCCTGTGTCTGTGCCTCCGATATTCTTCGGGGCCTGTGTAGTCTTGTTAGAATAATCAACTACATGTTTCCTTATTACTGTTTAATCCAATTAATTTATAATACAAAGGGCTATGTATACCTTTAGTGAAAATAATAGAAAAGTAAAATAGTAAAACCTTCATTGAAGCGAGACTGCTTTGCTTTGCTCTGCTTGAAAGTTTCTAGCTCTCTTCACTGAACCAGTTCACTTGTCTAAAGAAGATAAACAATCCGTGCGGCCACTTGTAACTTTTGTTCACGTTTCTTCACGCCCGTTCCAGAGTGTCTACTTTTAAATGGGCAACACATATAATTTTGTTTTGATCGCTTCTGGGTTAGGTATATAAAAATGAAGTTCTCATTCTATAAAAATACTGTCTTACGATTCGAGAGGAAGAATTCATGACATTTATCTTATTGGACTCTGTCTCACGAAAGAAGCCCCGCATACGGGGCGCTACGGTCGTAACGGAGTATTAGAAGGATAAAATAATTTTATATAAATTTCGCTTTAATAGTATTGGTAAATAGAATAATAGTATAACGTAATATTTATTTAAAAAAATTACTTGATAAGAACAACATAACAACGTGGCTGGGCTAATCTGTTCTGATAATTAGTTCCATTTTTTACCACGGGACATTTTTCGTGATACACATTTTACTAGATATTGATAACATAGGTACTAAACCAATGTCATTAATCGATACGTTTATGCGACAGTGAAGCGTGGCCTGTATTTACGCAACACAAACAGTAGCGGCGTGTCACGGAGATGAATATGCTGCCGTGGATATCTAGTCACGGAGGATTTTATTTTGAAGCGCGGAATTGCATTTCGCACACTACCGGGTCCTTTGCTAGGGATTAGACCAAAGCGATGAGAGGTAAACCACTGAAGATAGCGCATCCACCAGATTCAATCGCTGGCATGCGGAGACTCGGCAAGGTAACTCCCTCTATGTGGAGAGGTCGCCCATGGGCAATACTCCACTAAAACCACCCTCCTCCCATGTGCCCCGCGCTTATGGCAGGGAGAGCGTGAGACTTAGAACGTAGTTAAGCCCACGCTGATCATACGCATCTCCTGCAGCGGTATTACTGACGGGACGTCGGTACCCGCGGGAGGCATGCGCACCTCTGTCCCTACGGAGAAGGTATGCGGTAACCTTCATATACGTGAGCAGATAAACTCCAATAAAGTCACCTTCACCCTAACCTTGCTTTAACCGACTTCTAAAAGAAGGAGGATCTCAATTGGTCTGTATGGTTTTTTTGTGTGTTCGTTACCTGATTTCTTCGTCAGCTGAGAACTGATTTTCCAAAATTTTCAAATATTCATTTCATTTCATAATTATATTTCAATGTAAAGGTTATAGGTACTCCTAAATTAGTCCCATTGTCATCATGTCAGGATATGATGACTGGATTCCAAGGAATTAGAGAAACTCACGCAAATTGTTAACTGACTTCTTCGTAACACGATATCTCCGTCAAATGTAAACTGATTTTCAATTTTTTTTCCTTACTCGTAAAGTATATATACACTTGTAACAGTGTATCGTCCCGAGTCGGTGTCAAGTAAAACATAAAATTTACTATATTTTGTAAATTTGTTGTTATTCTTTTATGTTTTACTTCGCACCAACTTCAAGATGTTGTAGAAAGAAGTCGGTTAAATGTTTATTTTTTGGTTTTTATTGTGAAGTCGGGTTTCTTTTTATAGTAACCGATTAGTTATGTAGGAAACAAATGTTTAGGCAAGGGTAGATCCGAGAAATATAACCCTGATGTCTTGAGGGTGGATATTGTCAATGGTCTTATGATGAGGAATGCCAAACACCATGTAAAATGAAAAAGAAAAAGTAAAAAACAGATGCAGCCGGGATTTAACGTTAGGAAAGTGATGATGAATTGAAGAGGAAGAAAATGTATGGTGTATATATCAGTGGCGTGGACTTCATACAACTCGATTCTCCAGAGCATCGATCATGAGCGAATTCATATTGCGACTCGCACTTGGCCGATCTGAAATTAACTAACTTAAATAAGCATCTAAATCGCCTTCCATATTTATAACGGCTTTAACTCGCTAATTTTCAACTTTGCTATTATTATAATACCAGGTGTAGCTCTGCTTGCACATTCAATGAAATTGAGAAACTCTGGAAAAATCCATTTTACTACAAATACAGTAGGTATACGATTATTATTATGGTTCCATATTTGTGAAGGTATAAAACAATCCTTGTAATCTGACATTATTGTTTGTTTTATTTACTGTCATAACGGATTTTCTCCTGTATTAATTTGCTATAATTTTTAAAGAAAAATATATTCGCTATATGGATATAGCGAATATATTTTTGTTTTGTAGAAATGAAGTATTACAAAGTTAGATTAAGTTGATTGCATAGATATATTAAATAGGGCAGCAGACGGTCCACTTGATGGAAAGCGGTTACGATGGTCTATGAACATTTGTAACCCCAAAGGTGCTACCAATGTGCTACCGTCCTCTAAAGGGAGATTGGAACCTGGCCACTAATACCGGAACACAAATCAAAGTTGTTATGGCGGCATACTCTAGACCAGATAGCCACCCAGACGGGCAAATACCCTACCACCTGGCTGTGGGTTGTTTTGTCGCCTCTGACAAGACAAACCGCCCGGCTGCGAGAAATCGTATTCTTTCTTTCTTCCCGCACGGATAATTATTTGTATTTTGGCGTATTCATAATCTTTTTCTCATTCTTCTTTTAGACGCTACAATTTGTTATGTAATTTATTTCAAGGTTCCCTAGTTTTCTTTAATATTATTGTATCTATTGTTACGAGCGTGCGGGACTCAAATTAAAATGCCGTTAGAATTATTACAGTTTATTAGACCTATACAAACACGTATAACACAGGTACAAATATAACCCAATACAACAAATCCAAACGTAATGCAGAAGGTCGTAATTCAATAAAACGCGCAAAGTCCGTCAATATTAGATTCCCGAACGTACACACGTCACGCCTTGATCGTAGTTGTAGCTGAACTGACCTCTCCCTCAATCAGGCCATCGTGTTATACTTCACAAATGTAAATGTGCCCACCCGGCAACGTTGACATAATTTCCTAGAATTAGCTTGTGCTTATAATCCGCAACACGTGGCTAATGATGCTCTTGAGCGGCCGTAAACGAGTACAATGGGACTATAAGCTGTTCTCCATAAGAACTAGAAACGTATGCCAATAAATGAGTGAACAAAAGAAGACGATCATAAAAGGATTACAATAAGTTCAAATGCCGACAGGTAATAAAATGTGCTTTTACAGATCTGTACGTGGAATTTGTCTTTGTTGGAGCCTAAGTTGTAACATTATTTTAAAAGTAGTTTATTTAAATTTAATTATGACATGAATTATGACATCATTTATTTTTATCATCACCATTCTCTTTCTATTAAATGATTATTGTATAAGAATTTTTATAACAGAGCCCCTTGAAATAAAACTCGACTCGTACACGGCTATTACTACTACACATACGCATTGTCGTCTTATTAACGTTATAACAAGGGTCTTCGGACACGTAAGGACTTCGTTTCACGGCGACAATTTATATATTGCATCGGACCCTCTCACGTACTGACTTCGGATAAGGCTCTCGATATACGGCCGTGTGAATTTATTTTTATCTCAATGGAAAATTGTTAAGATAACTTTTCCTGGTCGTAATGTACAAGAGTTTTTCGAATTACTTTTTTGAGTTTTTAGGGTGGTCGTCATGGAAGAAGATTTTTTCATTTCCTTATGATTTTTTATTTCTTTATGAGCTTTGCAGCTCACAAACAGGCCCACGTACTGAAAATTAGGGTAAAAACCATCAGGCTCACATGTGCAGACCTGGGACTAAAACAGACCCATATACTAGAATGATGATAACTCTGCTTTTATTGTCAAATCAGAATTAAACACTTGAATGATGATAAAAATTCCTCGCCTCTGCTCCTATTTTTATATAACATTAATATATGTGAATTTGTTTTTTGTAATGGCACTATGTATATATCATACATAACCTAACGTATTCTACACGATTCTCTGCGGCTCAAATAAACCCAAAGGTTTCTGTGCCACAGTCGAATGTATTTTAATGTATTATATATGAATGTAAGCTTATTAGACAATAGATTTTTTTAACTTTTCATTGATTGTTTCCCTAAATGTTAATAAATATCAATTTAACACTTGGTAATTTCAGCTGTTGCTTTACTGTGGTTACAACTGTAAAACTTATATATATATCAATTTCTGTTCGTTAGTCTCGCTAAAACTCCAGAACGGATGGACTGATTAGGCTAATTTTGGGTTTGAATTATTTGTGGAAGTCCAGGGAAGGTTTAAAAGGTGAGTAAATATGAAAAAACAATGATTCTGAGGCGGCACGAAGTTTGCAGGGCAGCTATTTATTGATAATAATTATTTTGTGATTTTTACAAATAGTATAAATTCGGCAATGAAATAATTTGATTCACCAGTTTACATGTTACTTCCGTTTTATAAGAACATAATTATAAGAACTATATACTAAAATACTGATGTGAGGGACTCCGGTTAAGTACCCCCATTACTTGTTTTTTACCGTTCTTAAAGTATAAAACCTGGCGGGAGTGGCGCACACAAATCTGATTCTGTGACAGTCAAGTGCAAGGACGGTAAGTTCAGTGCGAGTGTACTGTGTAAATCGGAAGAATAGTATAATAAAGTAATTTATGGACTGTAATGCTCCTTCTTATATTTTTAAATTTATTAAGATTGCCAACAACTGACACATTGATATGCTTTAATTAAATATACGTATTGGTTTTATACTAAACTAGCGGACCCGACAGACTTCGTTCTGTCAAAAAGATTTGGAATGTGGCAGTTTTTTGTTCCTACCTATTTTATAGCCGGGGCAAAAAATTCTCCTGAACAGAACCGTCACGCTGATGATAGGGCGGTGTGTGGGGTTCAGCTCGGGTGAGTACTGATTTTCAATTTGGTTGGCTTCGCGATATTATTTCTTTTGTTTTAGTTTCGGCACGCGACATTAGATCCTCCAACGCGCACACGCACACTGTTTTGATAGATATGATTGAATTTGAACTTTGTACAGCAGTAATAAACTGCAAATTGACTCTTTAGCGTTAGGAACACAGCTACATTGCTTAGACAACAGTGAAAGCTTGTAATTTAATATGAACTTTATTGAATAGCAATAAAGTTCAAATTGACTCTACATTTTAGTTAGAAAACATTTGTACGGGAAAAAGAAAAGGGCTGTTTTTAGGGTTTTCCCGGCAATTATTCGAATTTTTCTCACCGTAAAAACCATCCTTGGACTTCAACGAACATTTTAAAAAAGAATTGGCCAAATTGGTCCAGGCGTTGTTGAGTTATGCGCTTACCAACATATTTTGCGATTCATTTTTATATTATAGATATACAGTCTCTTACAGGTAAATAAAACTTGCTAAATATAAAGAAAATATATGTTCCTGCCGCTCAGTTCAAAATCCTGTCCTGTCAAATTATTTCCATAACTACCCTCTTTTCCTAACCGCGTTATCCAGTCACCTTTTTCCAGCTGCCATCTTCCTTTCCATTACGACTATTATTGTCGTACTTACCGCTGTACTGATACTGCTCGTCTTTACGAGTCAGTCTGCTGTCGACCCTAGTACGACAACCCGCACATCTTTCCGCCACCAATTGCCTATAAGTACAGTTATACCGTGCCGTGTGTGTACATAATATAATTTCGAAGACCGCAAGAAGGACACAAGCCAGAAGATTTCCTGCAAGGCTTATGACTTGGTGATCAGCACGTATAGTCAGTGCAGCCAAGAAGCACACAGGTTAGTCTCCCTTCTATCCATACCAGTAATCCTACCACGGTTGTTTGGATATTCGTTTGATAGGTAATATGAAGGTATTTAATAGATTGAAACTATGTATTTGCCGTGCTAAGAACATACTGTGACTTTAAATTGAGGGGACTTATGTTTTTCTTAAAGTACCTGCACTTGATTTTATTAAAGTGGTGTTTTAGTTTGATAAAATTGGGTTGTATTCATATGGTGGGGTTTACTTATATTGTTGAGCACTGTATAAATGTTTTTAGGATTTTTAATAACCTTTGTAATAAGTTTCAGTTTACCAGATTGCTAAAGGGTGAACGCTGTGTTATTGGTTCGACAATATAAAAGGAGGTGAAATCGCCTAGACGGGACATTTCTACATTCGTCGGTTGAAGAGAGCGAAAGCTCTGTTGGACAAGAGCCGCATAATATATTGTGGTCGATAATTACTGTTCGATAATCGCAGTATTCTTTGAGGGCAAATTGCTGCTCCACCTGACAAGCGTGGACGCAACTCTTGGAGTTGTCCTAATATTTCTGTGTATTATTATGCTGTATTTAATGTTGTAATTGTAATAATTCTAGTGTAATAAACTTTGATTATAATATTTCAGATTATTATTGTTATTTGTCGGCTTGAGCTGACACGTTCAGTACCTAAAACTGACCTGCCGCGTTGACAATATACTACAAAAATCAGGGTAAAACGCTAGATTTAAGTTTTATTAGTTAAAAGTGAGTGAATGTATTTTTGAAATTTGTATAAAGAGTCATGATGTATGTCTCTATTAATATTCTCATTTCTGAACCTTTTAGTAGTCACCTTCGAATACAGACATTTGCATTACCAAATGTGAAGCTAACATGTTGCCAGCCTTTAGGCTACCATCCATTCATCCATCCTGTCCATTGAAGCGGAGCGAGGGTGCGGAGCGGAGAAACTGAGAAATATTAACCAATAGGATTGCATAAAAATTGAGCTTCTACTTAGATATTCGATACACGGATTTTAAATGGTAGGTGGGCGGGCTGAAAGGGTCGAGGGAAGGTATACTAACCCTCTCTGCAACCCCTATAATAAAGATATAATACACCCGCAGTGTGGTGATGGAGACGCATGGAAAGAATAAGTTGGAAAGAAAAAAAGACCAACGAAGAAGTACTGGTTATGGTAAAGGAGAAACGCACAATTTTAAAAACTCTGGAGGAAAGAAGGCGGAGGTATTTGGCTATCTGCTAAGACACGACACCTTCTTATGTTCGTTAATTGAAGGCAAATCGGAATCAAGGAGAGGGAAGGGAAGACCGAGGCGAGCATTCATGGATCAAATAAAAGAAAAAGTGGGTGTCGTGTCATATATAGAAGTAAAACAACTGGCCCATAATAGAGAAGATTGGAGGAGGTTCCACCGACAAGAGCATAGCTCTTAAATGGTAGATAGATAGATAGACACCCGCAGGGAAGTTTTTTGGTGAAGCCTTAGGTGAGTAGCGACACTTCGTACCCGACTACGGGGGGCAAGGCTTCCGCCCCCATACTAGCCTTGGCCAACCGGCACGGAGTGGTGATCGCTAGAGCTAAGATTAAAGATCCAGAAGTGATAGTTATAAATGGCCTAACATCGGAAGTAGCTTAGGCGAACCAACAGCCCACCTCTCGACATCCCTTAGCCACTCATATCCATCTTGCCCCCTCGCCAAGCTTGTATGGCATTTTGTTAGGGCCCATGCAGCGAGTGCGAGTCACCGTCTCCCCATTTTTACCGTGTTCCCCGAACATTGCGACGAGCAGACTCCACATAGTCCCAGAAGACTAGTTCCACTAGCAGTTCATCCCAATAGCCCCATTTTCTACAATAGTTGTACACTGTCTGGGGCTTGTACTTGGGTGCAATTTTATATGGTGTAGACAGGGATAATCGCCGTTCATTGTCACGCCACATTTATATTAATTTTTTCAAAGAGTTGTTGACACATGTTGACCTTTTACTTAAAGGGTTGAGGTTTCTTGGGGCTATGGGGACATAGCCCCACAGAAGTCCTCCAAAAGTCCGAGCCATTTTTAGGGCCCGTAGTCTTGAAAAGACATACAAAGACATAATAATAAAGCTTATACAGGATAAAACAATGCCCCAAAAGAGGGGTGAGACAGTCTAGCGATAACCACTAGTGAGACAAGACGTGTGTACATTCGATAATCTATATAGTGACGGACTTTGCGCGTGTTATTGAATCGCGCTTTACGTTTGGACTGATTGTGTTCAGTTATATTTGCACCTGTGTTATACGTGTTTGTATTAGTTCTAATAAATTCTATAGTAATTCCAACGGCATTTTAATTCGAATCCTGTAACTTGTAACAATATTGTGCCGACCACGAATAATTGGGAGAAGGTGAAAGAAGAGAGAATAATAGTAAAGATTAATAGTATAAAATTATAGAACTTTGACTTATTGAGTAATTATTTAGCAACAGGGCGTGTATGAAACATAAAAGCAATATGCGATAATACCAAGCTTTGTGAACAATTAAAAGCAGTTAAGTTGAATTAGTAGCTGTCGCTTCCACGAGCCAACGCTGCTCAAAACTTAATTCAATATCTTAGAAATGTTAGCTTTATTAAATGTATGTACTTGCCTATGTGTTATATTGAAGTCAGTGTGCCGAAATTAAAGATAAATTATTTTTAATCAAATAATGAAGCCAGTGAAAATTTAGCTTTTATTAAAATTTCAAATCTATTTTGGAAAACAAGAATTCTTTGAAAATTGTCATGTCCTTCCGCCTGTCTTAGTATTTTACAGTCATTATTCATTATCCTTTAAAATCATTGATAAAAGTTAATAGAAAATGTCTTTTTTTCCGTTTTTAGTTTATTATAATATTAGTCGGTTATAACATTTCGATGTAATAGTTTATATTGGCACTCACCAGCCGCTGGCGCAGCACGCTCGTTACACTCGTTCGGCTCGTGCTTTTTGGTTAGCTAGGAAGCTAACCCACTATTCCTTTGTCACTAAATTAGCGAATACCATAAATATTGTCATATAATTATTAATTGCCACTAAATATAATAACTATCTAAATTATAATAAACTTAAATTTCTATAACTCTATTTTGGTGTCATTCAAAAACCTTCAGTTTATTTAACCCAATAGTAATAACTAGGTACTATTATCGTAGTACTACAATACTACCTGGTCTGTATGATTTTAGTGCCTTTGCCTGCACTTGTTGCTAATTTGAAAATATTAATATATTACTTTGTGTTATCTACATACAAGGAATTTAATAAAAATGACGGCAGTATTTAGTAGTAAAAGGAGTGAATATTAAAATAAAGCAATAATTACAACAAAAAAATTATGTGTAAATTTTCATTAATATTGTTGATATATGTAATTGTGTCATATTTGTAAAAATACCTAATCTTAAAACTAGTTCTTGAACACTCGGTAAATCGTGACTTACATTTTGAAGATTATTTCTATGAAGTCGCCCTGCTTGATTAAATATAATCAAATTAATCTTATTATTTATATTATTTTTTTAACAAAATGACTACCTGCCGAATAACTTTTTAGTATGAATAAACTATAGGAACGCAAATATGAACCGTATCTGAGGAACCCAACATTCTTAGATCAGAATAGAAACGAGAAAAATTACCATAAAAAGTCATGTAATTTATAAATACGTCCAAACATAAAATTTAGCTAGATTTACTTGAAGGTGTACCTGAATCACCCCCTGTATGATTTACCAGTTTACTTTTTAGTTTTCGACTTATTCATTTTTTAGTTTAGAATAGAATACAATAGAATAGAATAGAATATACTTTATTATACAAAAATGCTACATAAAATTATGAACATTAATATACAAGTAAAATCAGCGGTCTTATCGCCCATGGCGATTTCTTCCAGACAACTTTTGGATGGAATGGATGAAGGACAAAAAAAGTCGGTAGTTCCTAAACCAGCATTCGTACAATAATTTAGTTTATTAATGAATAAATAGTTAATAGTTTAGGCTTGGAATATTTTTAATATTGATACAACTTAGGCTCCGACAAAGACAAATTCCACATACAGATCTGCAAAAGCACGTTTTATTACCTGTCGGCATTTGAACGTATTGTAATCCTTTTGTGATTGTCTTCTTTTGTTTACTTTATTTATTGGCATACGTTTCTAGTTATTGTGGAGAACAGCCCATTGTCCTATTGTACTCGTTAAAGGCCGCTCAAGAGCATCATTAGCCATGTGTTGCGGATTATAAGTACAAGCTAATTCTAGGGAATTAGGTCGACGTTGCCGGGCGGGCACATTTGCATTTGTGAAGTATAAAACGATGGCCTGATTGAGAGAGGGATCAGTTGAGCTACAATTACGATCAAGGCGTGACGTGTGTACATTCGGGAATCTATTGACGGACTTTGTGCGTTTTATTAAATTACGACCATTTGCATTAAGTTTGGATTTGTTGTGTTCGGTTAAATTTTTACCTGTGTTATACTTGTTTGTATAGTTCTAATAAACTCAATAATAATTCTAACGGCATTTTAATTCGAGCCCCGCAAACTCTTAACAATACGTTTTTGGCAGTGTTTTTGTAACTTTTTTGACCCCTTGGTATGGGACGCAACTTGCGCCTACACTGTGGTGCCGTTCCATCTTCCAGCGCCTAGCATGGCAGCCGGCACAGCCAATCAGCACCCTAACATGCATTTGAAGTTCCCGTCAAAACGCCTCATAAAATGTTACCAAAATGTACATTGCATATTATACTATTTTAGTAAACCCATAAAAGGCGAATACCTTAGATAAAAGTTTCACGAAAAATACTTACAGCGAGCGTTCTATAAAACTGCTTTCCTGGAGAAATTGCTTCATATATAAAATATAACAGCCGAGATCGGTAAATATGTTATTAAAAGTTGCACACCAAGCCCCACTTGCAGTTACGGTGTACCGACAACTTTATTGCTCTAGTTTTCGTAGAAGAAAACTCCGCAAATGTTTTATAGGTGTTTAATCTTTAAATGCACTCAATTTCTGTTGTCAGCTTGTTTTGCTGAGAAAAATCTATGTATATTAAATTAATAATATAAATGTAAAATTTAGTTCAATTATATATGTATTCAATTTGTAAAGTAGTTTAAGTATTTGTATTTAACCAGGGCCTAGCTTTATTGCCGCCATAGGTAAACTCTAAGAATGCCGCCCCCACCGAAGCTTAAGAAAATTACATTAACCAGAAAATTATATATAATTGAGTTAAGATATTAATATTTATATATAATATCTATAATACTAGCTGACCCGGCGAACTTCGTACCGCCATATTTTCTGAATTCCTAAAAGACATTGTTTCATGACACAAAAACAAAATCACCAAAATCACTCCAGGTGATTAGGAGGATTCCAGAACCCGATCTCAGCGCCACCTACCGGTTCCAATTGTGAATCTAAGCCATCCGGGGACCCATTCAAACACACAAAACAAATATCAGCAAAATAGGTAATTAAAACAATACATTTCTACGATTCATTTTGATATATAAGAAGATTTATACAGATTTCACTAACGAAAAATTGGTTTACTGAAAAACAAATACATTTTTCTTTTTTTGGGTTTAGTAGTTCAAGCGTTTTTGCAGACATTTTTGCCGCTGTAGGCAGTTGTCTATAGGCCTACTGTCTCGAGCAGCCACACGTGTGTGGGATTCACCCCTCGTGCCCCTCGCTAGGGCCTTTTTGCTCCACTGGTATAGCGACGCGAGGACCCTGCTTCGAGGTCCCATGGTGAGGATCCGGCGAGTAGCGAGGCCGCTTCAAAGGGCACGGTATCCCATTATCGCCCTGACGGTTAGTACTCGTTGCACTTGTCGCAGCAAGGCGAAGTTTCTGGCCATCAGGCAATCTGCCCAAACTGCCTTTATAGGGCCAAAGACTCCGGCACGTGGCCTCAAGCCCCCCATGTTGGGCAGCAGGCGCGACAATTCCCCTGCCGCCCTCTTGAGTTTGGGAGTCAATTGCCTGAACGCTCCTGATTTAACTTATAAAATAGTTCAAGTATATGCATTTAAGTTATTTACTATCTAATGTTCAGCACCACCTACATCGTCAGATTCGTTTATTTTTTAAATTAAGTTACCTGGAATTGATTGTTTTGAGCGATAAGGCCTCCTATTGTTTTTACCATGACAATATTATAATCGGATATTTTTTCTATCTATCTATTAACTCTGTCTGTGTGTTACGCTTTCATGTCAAAACCTGTGAATCAATTTGGATGTAATTGAGTATATATTATACTAATTTTGATACTTAATGGAAATCATGGAAAATTCTTCTTCCATGGCGGGAATGAATATGAGATAAAAGTTATATTCCAAAACTTGGTACAATTTTCTGAGTTCATTGAAAAGGGTTTATAAAGTTGAAAAAATATACTTGCATAATAATTATAAATTTCATTACACTATAACGACTCGTAATGCGTATATGTTCCAGATAAATTGAAACAGAACAAACATTCGCTCTGCTATTAAAATATGCACTTTATCTATACAGATAAATAAAATTAAAGTGTCTGTTTGTAATGTAAAATAACAGCTTTTTACTAAATGCATATGAAAGTATATATACAGTATATAAAAAATCAATTTTTAAATTTTTTGTCTGTCTGTTTGTTTCGGTTAATTTCTGAAAAGGCTGGACCGATTTTGACGGGACTTTCACTGGCAGATAGTTGATATTATAAGGAGTAACTTAGGCTACTCTTTTTAGGGTTCCGCGAAAGAAAATTGCACACGGAAGAAGTCGCGGCCACAGCTAGTAGATAAGTAAATAGAAATTTTACATGGCTTTTAATCTAGATGACATCGCTATTCCCAAAACCATTCATTTACCACACTGTACACAACGTCAAATACCCAAAATGCATTGGTGAATTAAAAAATATTACCAATGTAGTTTTTAATTTACTAACATCAAAACTTTGTTTCCATTGTTTGGTTTTTACAATGATTTCGATTTTTCAATATCGTTTGAAACAATACAGTTTTTGATGGGAAGTGAAGAGTGACTTTGTGTTGCACATTGTTATTTTCTAAAAATCTGTTAATACCTGCTTTAAAATGAACAATAGTTTTAGGATAGTCTTTGTATAGTAAATATGCGTTTTTGTGGATTTTCGAGTTGTCACAAGAACTCAATTGATTGGCCTCATTCGAAGCCCTACAATTCGGCTCAGCTATACTGAAGACTTAATACGTCAGACGAGGCTGTATGGACTAAGTTCTCTTGTCTGCCATTGTGGCAAATTGTAATGCTATTTCTCAATTGAAACAAAATGACGAATACACGTTCGAAATTCAAATGAGAGTCACCATTACAAATCTCTACCACGCACACAGTATCAAGCCAAATTGGATAGATTAATCCTTTTTCATGAACTCTCCAAAGCCAGGTAGACGGACGTACTATGAGGGGAAAAATGTATGAAAGTATATAACAAAAGTCCAGTGGATGAGTACTGTTGTTTCTCTAAAGTATTTCACATGATCCAACTTTATCACCTTATCAATCATACATCACCTTAACCTCACCTACGCCTGGTATAATGTTTATGTTAGTAACCATTTGACGTAGTTGTAGCGATGGGTTTAATGCGTTATGTGTGATGAGACATTTTTGTATGTCATTGTAGACCACGGATCATAAAAATGGCCCGACTTTTCTCCAAAAGCCTCACCCAATACAAAGACACTGATTGACGATTATCCAACTATTGTAGGAAATGAGAAATGAGACATTATTATTAATTGTTAATTTGATTTTGTTTATTTAAAAGAACAACAAACAGCTACAATATAACATACAAAATAAAATGTTACAGTTAGATCAGGTAATAATATTGAAGCCAATGACGTTCTTCACATCAAAACATTTACAAGATTATCATAATACAAGAGGTACAATAAAATTAACAATAAATAAAAAGAAGGATATAAAAAAAACGTGTGCGTCTCGGGACGCCCGACAGAAGTGATAACTTAAAATAATCTAAGTTGAACTCTTTAATATTGAAATTGTTTAACTTGAGAAAAGCTTAAGTCATTACTTAAATTTTATGTATATTGCGCGTGGGTTAGAGTGACAGAGGAGGAGCCTGCCTACCGCTGCCGTATGCGTGAGAGAAAGGGAAGCCAGACAGACTGGCACCGTAACGCGTTACGTAACGGAGTGGTTTACCCTCCCGTGAGAAGTTATAGATTACAGAAGAAAGGTAAAGGTGAGATTGTTTTTAATGAAATGAGATAGATATAACAAATTTAAAAAATTAAAGTAAAAAAATGATTCCAGCTTGAGATCACTTAATGACTTTAAACATTGACATGTATAACGTCTGAATATAAACTAAAGTAGCTAATCATTAACAACGTTATTTAAAACTCTATAAACAAGACGCATATGGTCACAGTCATTAGCTAACAGTAACAGTAACATTGTATCAGATGTAGCACAGACATTAGAGGAATATTGACCTCATTGCAAGGATGTACTAAGAGTGTCTACTATATAGTCTCTTTATAGGTGGAAGAAAGTAAATTGGTATTTGATATTTGTAATATCAGAGACGAACAGATGATTGAGTGATCACTAATTTAATAAAACAGTGTTTGATTATTTAAAAAAATATATTAACAATTTTCTTTAATTATACCAAATATATACACAAGTGTAGAAATTTGGAATATAATTATGTTGTTTAAAAACCAGACAAAATACATATGAAATACATTCAAATCCGGACAATGTGACAGTTTTTCCTATGGACACGAGGTGGAAATTTATATGGGTAAAACCGAGTGCAAAACTATAACCGTCTGTATTACACACATTACGATCCCAATGCGCAAAGTCTTTTAGGACAAAGTCGATTAAAAACATTTTCGAGTGATATACAATCGAGTAAGCAAACAACAGTAGATGCACTCTTTGTGTGAAAATGCATCTGCTAATGAAAAAACTCGCTGATGAACTCACATGTTGTCCTTGGGTATGGACAACATAATTTTGTGTTGTAATGAACACCATTTTTGTTAATAACAAATCAGGTTTCTAGGACTGCATTTTTAAACGAAGAGTGTAGTAATTACTTTTAGGAATTACAGGTCAATACTAACATAATATTGTTACGAGTTACGGGATTCGAATTAAAATGCCGTTGGAATTATTATAGAGTTTATTAGAACTATACAAACACGTATATATAACACAGGTACAAATATTAGGTTGGGGAAAAAGTTTCTTCGCATTTTATATAAAAATTCAAAAGGTTTTTTTATAAAGTTTATTTACATCTGACTAAAGTATGTAGGTGCCATTTTGTTGGATAACTTTTTGCCATCTTTTAGGTAGGGACGTGATCCCATTGCTATAAAAATTTTGGGGCTTCTGATCAAAAAACTGCAACAAGTGGTTTTGGCAGTCCTCTCGTGATGTTAACCTGACACTGCCTAAGGAATTCTGTAGAGACAGAAACAGGTGAAAATCTGAAGGTGCAAGGTCAGGACTATACGGCGGATGCATTAACAACACCTCCCAGCCAAACTCTCGTAATTTTTGTTGAGTGGCTAAAGATGTGTGAGGTCTAGCGTTATCATGGTGAAAAACCACACCCCTTCTGTTGATTAATTCCGGACGCTTTCTCTCAACTTTTTGCTTTAATCTCATCAGTTGTTCGCAGTACAGTTCAGAATCGATGGTCCTGCCTGGCGGTAACAGCTCATAATAAATAATGCCCTTCCAATCCCACCATACACACAGCATCACCTTGTTGCGAGTTAACCCGGGTTTCGCCACAGTCTGTGAAGCCTGACCGGCCTTTGAGCACGATCTTTTTCGCACGTTATTGTCGTACGTGATCCACATTTCATCACCAGTTATCAGCTTCTTCAAAAATGGTTCGGTTTCATTACGTCGTAATAAAGAATCATAAATGAGTACACGGTTTACATTAGGTTTCTTTCAGTGAGCTCATGAGGCACCCAAATATCGATATTTTTTGTGTATCCAGCTTTTTTCAAATGCGCCAAAACCGTTTTGTGGTCAATTTCTAGTTCTTCAGCTACATCGTAACTACTAATATGTCGATTTTGCTCCACTTTTTCAAAAATGGCATCAATTTTGTCCGTAACAGGGCGACCAGAGCGACGTGCATCTTTGATATCAAAATTTCCGGATTGAAAATGCTTAAACCAAATTTGCGCTACTCTCACAGATACTGCATTAGGTCCATAAACATCACAATTTTTTTTCGTGGCTTGTGTTGCATTTTTACCTTTTTTGTAGTAAAATTTTAAAATGTATCGAATTTCTTCATTAGATTCATTCATTTTAACAATAATTTGTTTTTCACAAATGAAAATCACACATTTTCCTAATTTGAATTTGCAATTGTCTTCTTTAAAATTAAAACTTTTTAATGATACCAAAACCAGCCAGATACAAATGGCCAAAGAGATCTTATTACAAGCTCATACATACTATATGCGAAAAGACTTTTTCTCCAACCCATTATAACCGAACACAACAAGTCCAAACGTCATGCATAAGGTCGTAATTCAATAAAAAGCGCAAAGTCCTTCACTATTAGATTCCCGATTGTAGTACACGCGTCTCGCTTTGATCGTGGTTCTCGCTCGACTGCCTCCCTCCTTCAATTAGGCCATCGTTTTATCATGCAAAAGTGCAATGCCCGCCTGGCCGCGTGGACTGAATTTTCTAGAATCAGCTTCTACTTTAAAATCCGTAATACCTGGATAATGATTACAATACAACAATAGGCTGTTCTCTAGAAGCCTGTGCCAATAAATAAGTAAACAAAAGAAGACGACCATAAAAGAATTACAATAGTTTCAATGTTATTAGTTCAAATGCCGACGGGTAATAAATGTACTTCTACAAATCTGTACGTGGAATTTGTCTTTGTCGGCGCTTAGGTTGTAACAATGTGAATATTTATTACTTTATTTTTTACTAAAAGCCGTTACCACTACTTTATTTTTGCCATGGGTTGACTGGAAGAGATCGCTTTTTAGCGATAAAACCACCTGTTGAACCCAATAAGATTAGTGGTACTAGTTTATAAGTTTTTCTGTAATGGTGTTTAATAAAGAGTTATCTATTTATCTATATAAAAACCTAATCATAAATTGTCATATCCGTCATACGATAACTTAACGGTTATCGTTAACAAATTTTGCCTCCTTCAAGATTGTATTTTGAGAGAAAAAGTAGCAGTTTGGTTTTGAAGAAGTAAGAAACATTTTCTATCAAATCAATACATAGATGCATGGTTGCCTAGAATAGGAAAACAGGCAGGCTAACATATAGACAAAGAGGTAGGCTGAATAGCGTGCCGCGTGGGCATCCGGATGCGCCCGCAAAGTGAGACCCGTGTGAGCCGGAGAGATCCAGCTCCAGCAACAAATGGTGGGGCCAGCTCGTAAACGGGCCGGCCGTCATCCATCTGGGCTGGAGATGGATGCGCAAGTGAACCCACAGCCCTGATAAGGGATGCTCGAGGATCAAACAGGGGTTTCAGTGAGTATCCCAAACCGTGACGTGGCGCATCCCACACACAGGCCGCGACTTTTCCCCTTCACGTGACTTATAATCCTCAGTCGCATTTGCCTGTATAAAAAAGGCTGAATACCGCGTTTTATTGCTGGAGTACAGCAGACAAGCTAACGACTACTTGATGGGATGATTAACGTCGCCTATTGACATTTGCAACAACAAAGCGTTTAAGCATTTTAATAAAAATCAGTTCTCATTTAAATTTTGATATTTTAATTTTATCACTCTAAAAGATAAATAGAATTATATATAGGTAAGTAAAAATGTATAAAGATTCTTATAAGTTATCGTCTCTTTCTTTATCGACGTCTGATTTTGATGACGCAAAAGTTCCTCCGACCGAACACAATGTAATTTCCTGTCCTTAATAACTTTGATAATTCCATTATTGCGTTCCATTCTTAAGATCTGCCATTGTCTCAAAAGAAAAATGGCTGCCGTTATGGAGCTGTAAATGAACCGAGACAAAAACGTTCAAATTTTTGTTTACAGAGGTCCCTTATGAAAGAAAATGTTGAGGGTTACTCACTTTTATCTTTAAAGGTTGGCTTACGAAGAAATACCGGCTTGATAGGAAACTACGTCTTGTCTCGTTGGAGGTTTTTAGCAAAAGAGCCACAATATGGCTACCGTTACGTCACGATTTATTCCGTGACGATGGAAGCACCAATAACAAGAAGGTGTTGGATTTTCTTCCAACCACCTTTCGGATTTCTCTTCGCTGTAAACGCGGGGCTTGAAGAAAAAGTCTTCTGTCGGAATACGTAGTCTATTGGACAGGTATGACATATAAGGAGACTAGGGAATAAAGTTCATACAGCTCTGTTATGACAGAATAAAATTGACGTAAAGATCTCATTAATTTGTAGGGATTAATTGTTATGTAGGAAAATAAGTTTAACGAATTAAAGTCATATTTATTCATAAAGAGACGAAGTAATTTGGAATTAATAATAATCTAACGATTAACGTTGTGTACGAGGCAGTCATCCGGCGAACGAATAGAAGTAAATTCGAAGTTTTAAAGGCGGGAATTTGAATGTGCAATAATGACGAATATGGTTGAAAACCACTACGTTACGATATGAAAGCTTGTAACACTTCCTTTCTCACCGAGATCGGTTTTGAGTTTGGTAGAGGGCTGTTTTTACAGTGATTCAACGGCACTGGATAATAGTGGACTGTTCTTAATAAGGAAAAATTTGATAATTTGTAAGGGAGTACGAGAGAAAGAGCATACACATACCTGGTTGAAGTAATAATGGAATACAGCGACTGCTTTACTCCTCGCTTCCACTTCACAAATCACTGTGAGATTTTGGGACGATTTATTTATTTTGTATATATTTAGCAGCAGTTACATTATTTTAATATTTAATTTACAACGTGTATTTAAGCGACGCGGTATAATAGTGAAAATAAATAATATTATTTATTTTTCTTTATTTACATTTGGGAAGCGATTTATTTTATGATATAACAATGAATTATGTGACTTGCTTCTGAAAAGGTAACACACCCTCAGATTTAAGCAAAGACATCTAAATAAAATACCTGAGAAATTTATGTAGGCTGAAAGAAGGTTACATGGCGATACCATACGGCCATAACCAATTAGTCCGAAATCTGATCAATCCACCTCGAAATCTCTTTTTTTCAATGTTCCTAATGACCACCAGTCTCTATATAATTTATAGCTTCGAATGTAAGCAAGTGCAAGCTTGCTAGCAAGTAAGTAAGTGGGCGAAGTACTTTAATTTCCGTATGCCGGTAGTGCTGATAAAATGTGGTGATCTCTAATCTTGAGCTTATTTATTATAGAGGCATTCTTTCAGCGCGCTATACATTATTTGTAGGAAATACAACAGAAATTACTTGACAATAGGCATATTAATTTAAATTTACAATTTTTTATGGAAAGAATTAACTTATAACCGGCATTGCGCGCGGCTTCGCTAGCGTATATTTCGGTGCTGTATCCTGTAGAAACTATTACATTTTAGAAACAAAATAATGTTTATTTGGAGTTTGTTTTTTTTTAATAATCAGTAGGTTCGCGTTTGACTGTCATTGCGCCTGATGTCAGGTGGAAATGCAGTCTAAGGTGGAGCACGCTTACCTAGAAGATACCTGTTCACGCAAGACTTGAAGACACCTAGATAGTATTCTTGAGGAAAAACAGACAACGGTAAAGAGTTCCACTCTTCAGCGGTGCGTATGATAAAAGTGGAAGCATAGCGTTTCGTCTGCTTTTGGTATTTCCACCATATATGGGTGGCGTGAGCGCGTACGTCAACTTGTCCGGTGGTAAATGGTGAGAGAGGAACCAATTCATGTAATTCCGTGACACACTCCCCGAAGTGTATAATATGGACTTATTTAAAAGAGAGTCTATACTAATATTATAAACAGGAAAAAATTGTATTATTGTATGTTTGTAACGAATAAACTCAAAAATTACTGGACCGATTTCCAAATTCTTTCATCATTAGAATGCTATATAGTCCCTGAGTAACATAGGCTATATTTATACGTTTATTCCAAAATATTTAAAAAATGAATGTCCATCCATGCTAAGCCGGGAGGCTTAGTATGGATGTATATTTAATCCGGGCCGCTAATTATATTTAAAGAAGTGAACAAAAATCAAAGGTTAACTTATATCTAAACAGAATCTAACTCAGCAAATGCTGGTTGATAACGACTAACGCTGGTCTTCCGTTAGTGCCAGACAGTAACGTCACCCTCACAGAAGAAAAAAATAACTAATGAACTTTTAATATTATTTATAATTAGAACAACATCCAACAAAGAATAGACAAAAGATAGATATTTTGAACAATTTAATATAAGTACATAAAATGTTATGAAATGATTATTGAAATTAATTAATGCAATTACAAGAAATTCGAGTGTAATACGTAATTTTAAACCTAATCAGAATTAACTCATGCAATATTAAGTAGTAGATTAGTTTACGACATTGTACTACATACCACAAGCTGGCGTGACTAAGCCGAGCTTACCTGCAGGCTCAGAACTAGCCTCAAACTAATCCCCTGTAGCACGCAGCATATAACTAAAAGCTCTCAGTCTGGCAATTAATCGAGTAGCTCTTAAAGTGAGCGCAGGGTTGCCATGTGTTACGAATTTCCTTGAAATGTCCGGTAACGTCTTTGCAGCGAGAAAAATCTTGACCATTCGGAATATTTGCAATCTATATAATAATACATGAAGCAAAAACTTTGTACCCCTGTTTGCGAAAATTGCGGGGAAGGAGGACTATGAAGTTTCGCACACTTATAGTTTATATAGAAAAGAAGCGACGAAACCAATTTTTTTTATAATTATGCATAAAATATACATTAAATCAATAAAAAAAACATTATACACACTACCATGTATTTGACACACACACGCATATATACTCTTTTGTTTCTTGTTCAAATCAAATTAACATTGTAGCCCTGGCGAAATCTGTGATTATAGAATATAGTCTTTGACATTAATTATTATGGTCGAATTTCGACCACGGGCAACCACTAGTTTATATAAATAAATATGTGCTTAAATTAAATGTCTGCCTATGTTTCTTTAGTACAAGTTTAATAGTTAACCCTGGACAGAGACTATTTATTTCTTTATGGTTGAGTGGGCCAAGCCTTTGCTGACCAATCTCACTACGACACAGAGGCTACGGGTTCGATTACTGGCATGGTTAATTTCATAAACGAATTTTCCGATATTTACTATGATCGATGTCAAATGTCAGTGTGTACTGTTAAATTTTTATTTAGCCAAAGCCAACTTGTTCATTTTAACTATTTACTTTTAATTGTATTTATGGTTATTATTTATTCTATGCGAGCTTAATCTAATTTACCACCACTTCGCAAAATGCTGTGGCTTAAAGAGAAGAAGCGGCGCAGTAAACTTTCCTTCAAGATATCTAGTTCTAATAATTTTAATTAAATAAAAAAGGCCTCAAGACATTTTTAGCTCTTTCTGCGTGCACCGGAACACAAACCAACTTGATTGACAGTTTCTCTTTTTATTTTACCATTTTACTATTATAAAAAATTATTAGAACTAGGCATATTACTGAAGAGTTTTTAGCGCCACTTCTTCTCTTGAAGCCACAACATGTTGCAAAGCGATGGTAAATTAGATTAGGCTCCTGTAGAGTAAATAATAACCATCAACAAAAATTAAAACTAAATAATGGCGGTTGGCTAAATAAAACTTTAACAATACTCATCGACACTTGACATCTTTGTCTTCCGCAATCACGGCTACTGAAAAGTGTTTAAAACCGTTAAAACTTAGTTTTATTATATACCTACAAAATATTATATATGGGCATAACAATCGCCTCTATACAAGTTTAGTACAAGCATACTTGGTCCTTCGAGTCGGATTAATTTAGCGCTTCAGACATTAATTAAGCATCATGTGTCGTGAGTATAACCCAACCAATATCAGTCATTGTTTACGATTGAGAACAATGCAGATGCCTGTATACGTACACAGAGCTATCGATCGGTAAATTTAATTTTCCTCACATTGTACGGCACGGCGATAGGCGATCCCCGAGGGGTGATTCTGTACGTGAGCATGTATCATAATAATCGAACAGGTCAATACTATATATCCCATTCTATTAACGTACGAGCTGTGCCGTTGCCCAGCCGTTTCAGTAGCTGGAACATCCAGACAGATAGGCAGACAAAAACATTTAAAAATCGATTTTTGAAGTGAAACTTCAATATAGACGGGGGGTATTAGGATTTTTTATGTCACGAAAAAGCGTTACGGCCGCCTGGAGAGGCGGCATAATTTTAGGGTAGACTATGGATGTTATTTTGGTTCCGGATCGAATTTAGTTTTTTTGTTTGATAAAGTAAAATATGTTTAAATAAAAAATGCATTCATTAAAATGTACCCAACCTAACCAAATCATAATTTGCAGTATACCTGCTGTTTAAGCCAATTATTTCGATTGGTCATTTGTTTGATTAAATGATCGGAATGAAGTCAGTCACGCCGGCATCTTCCGATCTGTACCCTTCTAAGGAGGCTCATTGGCCAACGATGTTGTGTCGTCACGCAATGACACTGGAGGGACAAAACAGCACCACCGCCCCAACATTTATAATAAGTAAAAATATCGTCCACCCGATCGCGCGCTAAACTGACCCGCAGCCATATGTGCTACTTTTTATAATTTAACCGCCATTTGTGTGTGACAAAAAAGACTCATTAAACCCATTGTGTGCAACCAATTGATCCTCGACGACCGCTGCCAGACATCTCCAGGCTTGCCGAATTGGGAGAAGTGCAGTTTCGGGAGGTTAAGGTTAGTGGCTTGATTTTCCTTCCCATATAATCAATCGGATGCAAAGATTGATTTGATTGTCCTGCCGTCCGCTGTTCTTGAGTTATATTATCGAAGGCCGCACCAGTCCAGGAGGTAGGGCAATTCATTTACAACCGTCCGCTACGTGGTGTGCTATAGGGGAGGTGGGAAGGACCTCAAAATTTACCCTTGGCACCACCACCTGCGAAAAATCGAAATGTGTGCTGGGACACAGTAGAAGTGTAACTTCAACGGAAATGTGGAAAAACGCACTCGCAACAAAATTTTAAATTGAAGTTTTACGGCAGGTTTTCAAATTGGACAAGTACATTAAGAATCTGCCCGTAAAACTGCAAGTTAAAATTTTGTTGCCATTCGTTTTGCCACTCGTCCGTTGCCATTCGTTTTTCACTTGTCCGTTGCGATTCGTTTTTCCACTTGTCCGTTGCGATTCGTATTTCCACTTGTCTGTTGAAGTTTCACTTCTACTATGTGTCCCAGCACACATTTCGATTTTTTATATAAATTCCGTATATACTTGCATATGCATTTAGTAAAAAGCTGTCGTTTTGAAATTACAAACCGACATTTCAATTTTATTCTGTCTGTATAGATAGCTGATAAATTACGTGGACTAGAATTCGCGTCTACATAAGGTGACATACCGAGTTATTTCTTCTTTCAGTTTAGGAATTGAAACGTGTGAAATTTTTGAGGGTACTTGAATAAACATTACCCATGAAAAAATGAACAATAGTTATAGTTATGATGTTGATTGTTTTATTCGTGTGGTGTTTGTGTTTAATGTTCAATTTCAACTGTTTAGAGGTATGTGCCTGTTCAAGTAGCTACAAGAACCAGAGCTGATAACTATTTGGTCTTAGTCAATGACCTACAAGTTTTGGCTTTGGCTGAAACATCTATTATACGGGTTCAGCTTTGATCATTGTTTTTATTGCCTGTGCGGCCAAACAGACAGACGGCCCACCTAAATAAGAAGAAAAAGAACATACAGCTAAAATAATTAAGATCCCGATACAAAGATCCTTAAGACCAGTTAATGCCAAAAATATGAAGATACTAAAAATCGGATATCTATTACTAATCTATCTTTGCATAATATAAAACAGTCTCTTTCCGCGTTGTATGTCTGTCTGTATATTCACTAACTACTTCTAAACCCGCAACAGATTTTAAGTTTTTACCATCAGTAATATGATTCTTCAAGGAAGGTTTATATATATACTATCTTTAGCTCGCGACTTCGCACGCATTGTATAAGAACCTGATTAAGTTTTTATGTCGGTAAAATAGAGCACTTTACCAGGGCTTGATCCGCGGCACAGCCGAAGGGAAACTCTGGTAAAAGACGTACCAGAGAGAGCTATTTTGCAACATATTTTGCAAAATAGCTCTCCTATAAAATGTAATATTTGTCGCTTACAATGTTCTTCCATGTGTAATCCACAGTTTCAAGTTTAATGCGTTCGCTATGGAAAAACTACTATATAATATTTACGAAAATAAGTAATTATCTATTTCCTTTACCATAATACATTTTTCTTTTCCATAAATGATGTATCTTAGTGATACAACATTAAAATTACAATATCATCTAGGAAATAAGATTAATGAGTAATTTAAATCTGACCTAAAATAACTAGATATAACTTAAACTAAGAATGTGTCCAATAACACGTTTCCTATTCTATTTATTAAGGAGAAGAGACTTTGTTCATGTGTTCTTTGTTTCCATAATACATAACAAAACACTTAGTAAGCATGGCTTTTACTTCCATTTTAATAAGTGGTTCACAATGTAATTCCCACCACTTAGTCGTAGACTCTTTATCTGTTTTCTATTGTAATTCTTTCAAACCAAATTTAACTGCTACGTAATTTTTAAGACACTTATGCCTACTTCAGCGTTGCGACCAGAATAATGGCACTGGTTTTCAAGTCAAAGCATCCCACTGGATCTCGCCTACATAACCGAAAAATACAAAAATTTAAGCAAACTAGCGCTATCAAGTGGTCCAGGAACGTCAAAAATTGTAATTAGTTTGCATTTAATCCACTTAACTTCACTAAAAATGGCGCTGTGCAATATCGTTGAATAAATACATCGCGCTGACGAGATCTTCAGAGCATAAATGAAACCACAAGTTATGGTCATGTTTGGTGAATCTCGCACACTTTTACATGAAGATTTATGTAAAACCATTTTTTACTTTTGGCATAAATTATAATGTTATATATGAGATTTCTAAACTAATTTTATTCTGTATTTTCTTTTATTCCAATTTAGAACAAGTTATAACTTATTAGTATCATCTAGTGGAATTTGCACAATTATCGATTGTAGCGCCATCTAGTGGTATGGATAGGAATATAATACCGATTGTAGCGCCTTCTATCGGACAGGGTAAATGATATTTCATATTTTATTCCTGGAATAGCCGGCGAATAATTATTATATAGTCTCATATATTTTATATATAGTGTATTTATTATCTATGAGTCCACGCACCAATGAATACATGTATCTGACGTTATTGCTTGAATTATATTTTTTGCTACCCTCTATTAAAAATAATAACAGGGTTACCAGCCGTCAAACATAGGCTATTAGTTACTGAATAAGAAAATGTAAACTATTATTGGATGCAAGCTAACGTAACAGGCCCGATCGATATGTTTAAGTTTTTGAATTGTATGAAAACAAATTATACAAAGCAAACCAAATTTTCGTTACGTATATTAGATCTGAACCGAAATAAGCCAGGTTAATTTCCTCAAAAGCCGTAGTATTCCTTTACAAGAGCGTGCATTGCGGTGCACTGCAGGTTTCCAATTTGCCGAGTGCTAAGCACTGAATATTAATTCGTTTTCACACCGTACAACGGAATTTCACATTGTTCATTATAAATTTTGACCGCGGACACAGTCGTAGACAAGTTTTTAATTTAAATTTATGCCATAAACCTATATTTTTTATATTTTTGTGAGTTTATATTAACGTTTTATAACGTACTAAGATATCTAGAACTAACGCAGGTGAACGTGACCTCATTAACAGGATAATGATAAGTTACAATGAATACTATACAGAAGCTGACATATTTTTTTGAACCCTCTTCTTTGTACATAAAAAATTATAGTTGTCAGTGGGTGTACCTGTTGCTCATCACTAACAGATATTAGTGAAGTACTGTAGTGAATTTCACATCTATTGACGACTGTGTATCAAATCTTATAAAATCAATTCATAATTCTCTGGGTAATAACTGACTGACAGACAGACGGTTTATTTCTCTTTTTATATTAGGTATAGCTGTAGGCAACATCGCTGGTTTCGCCACAAGTAATATTTACAAATAGTTTATTTTTTAACTTAATTTCTTATTGGTACAATTGAACGTTGCCCTAAATAAAAAAATATATAATTTACTTGTCGCACACAGAATAAGATTCCGTTCAGACTATTTACAGCGCGTTCCATTAGTAGCTCACAACGCCCAAAATGCTCTGTTGGCCATTCCACAAGGCGACCGCGGTCGTTGTGGTCGTGGCGAAAACTTCACTAATGATGTCATAATTTCCGATCACACAACGACCCATGTCAAGAGGTATGTCGAATAACCGTTCCACTTGGGTTTATGATTGTAACGCCGGCAAGCAACTGGAACGGAAAAAATCGTGGTCTTGAATGTGGTCGTTGTGAGTCCCTAATGAACGTAGCATTAACAACCTCAAAAGCTGTAGTAGAACAGTGTCTAATACTGATATTAGACGGATCAACACAAATACACAAAAAGCACAGGATTGAAAGGACACAAGGGTATTCAATAACATTGAATAAATCCTATTTAGTAACAAAGCCGGACAAAACTTATTCGTCCGGGGGCAGGGAAGAAAATGACAATACATGATTCACGTCTATGTTTATATGGATAACATTGGTTGATTCATCCAAACTGAAAATCAAAAATGAACTATCTAATACCAACTTCACAGATTATAATGTTAGATAATATAAGTTGGAATCAAGTCCAGAAAGCATACACTATTTATGTATGTATCTGACCCAATGTATAAATGATTTATTACTACGTGTCGACGCTGAAATAAAACATTGTGATGAAACCATTGACAGATGGACAGTATCGCAAATATGATGATTTTCTAAGGATTTCTTTATTGGCATAACAGCTACAGACCCATTAAAATAAAGTAGTACCGCTGCTGTTTAGTTAATAACTGCCAAGGAGATTGGTTGGCTGTTATAATGTCAAACAATACGAGTCGACACAGAGCGTGATAGTCAGTTAAAACCTCTAGTGTGACTGTACTCCAACAAAAAACACGAAAAACGATTTACTATCATAGTTACAGAGCAATTGAATGACAATCGAACAATAAAAAGTAACTCTAAAAATTCCTAAATCTACATTCGTTGAGGTTTAATTATTTAAATTTATTTTTTTAGAATACATGAATCGAATATAATAGAAACTCGTTACAAGAACCATGAATGAATGAATGAATGAACGAACGAATGAATAAATTAAAACACCTTATTGTCCACCATGAATTAAAACTATAACTAACTAAATTATATTGAATAGACGTCGGCCTTGCCGTTTAAAGCAATCTCTTGCTTGCAGGCAATTTCATTGATTCGAAAAAATCAAATAAGCTAACACAGCGGTGGTGGAAACAATAAATCTGTACTAATATTACATATAAAGATGTAAAGTTTGTGAGTTTGTTTGTAGGAATGTAATTAATCTCTTGAACTACTAAACCGATTTTGACAATTCTTTCACCAGTAGAAAACTACATTATTCCTGAGTGACAATGATTGTGATTAATTATATTTTTAATGACACCCAGCGAAGTAAGCACGGGACAGCTGGTAGGTAATATAAAAACAAACCATGTCAGTAGTTTCAGTTTGTGACAGGTTTATTCTAAAATAAATATATACTAAATAATAAAACTTAAAAAACCAGCGACCATTGTCATTCCTAAAACTTTTCTTCAACGCTCAGCTAATATCATTATCCCTGACTACCTATCAAATAAATCCAAGTATATCCACCGCAGTTACGTAAACGAGAACAGAAACTAGCTCGCTATCACTTGCCAGTAACGTCTAGAAGCGCGATTCACGAAAGAATATCAACTTACAGTATTTCACCTACAGGCATTACCGTAATCAACTCAAACTTATTTTACCTTCGTTAAACTTTATCAAAAACCGAATATAGATCTTACTGCTTTGGAATAAATATGTCTTGTTGAAGCGATAACTGTAGATGTAAATTTGTGAAATAACCAAAAAGGAAGTTGATCGCTGCCTGTTGGCGGGAATGTAAAAACTGCCATAAAAGTCAATGAGCGTCTAAACTCAAAGAAAGTTTATATAGAAGTGTTAGAAAAGGCAGTATACGATGAAAGTTTTAGTTTTCTCGCATTTTAGATTACATTGTATTTGCAACAATGTGTGTAGGTAGTTTGTTACAATGTTGTTCTCGTGTGTTTACCAAAGTTTCAGGGGCTCAATTCTGCTGTTACTCTCACGTCAGAATCACCGGAAACTATCGTCTCTATTGTAGGTTTGCCTGATTTCGGTATCCCGTTAAGACCAATGGCGTACTCGTGGCACAACAATCTATATTTCACTCACGAAATAAATGCTGAAAATTTTGGTAGGGTTTCAATCTTCATTTAAGCTAACGCCATTTCTGCTAATAGTTGTACTAATCTTTTTTACTATTATTCCGCTTCGACGATATCGAGAAGACATTGTGGATTTAGTAGAATACGAATTTTTACACTATCGCAATGGAATCGTACTTTAAATATCGCAACTTCAAGATATTGAAACAGGCAGAATTGGGACCTTGGTTGGGTTTGTAACAATATTACCCTGTGTTGTTACAAAATGCATCTTTATAACTCAGCGGCCGTGGCTGAACTTTAATAATTTGATTTCTTATGCTATTGATTTATGTTTAGGTTTTATCGGTGCAGAACGGAGAAAGAATACAATTTCCTGTGCCCGGGTGGCTTGTTGTAAGAGGCGACAAAACAACCCATAGCCAAGTGGTTGGGTATTTGCCCGACTGGGTGGCTACCACTGGTCTAGAGTATGCTGCCATAACAACCTTGAGTTTTGTTCCGGCATTACTGGCCAGTCTCCTTTTAATATGACTTTCATTTTTTTAACCTGTGTGCTATAAAACGGCCTTCGCTATAATAAACCGCTTTAACTCGTAAACGTAAATTGCCGAAGTCGGTTGATGTGCAATCATAATAAGTTCGGCTTTCAAGAGATTCAGCGAAATTCGTATGAACCTAAAGATTTTTCTTTCTAAGAATTTGGTTCAGATATTTAAAGGAAAGAGGTATAATGTTAATAAAAATCATTTATTGTAAAAATGTGATATTGGTATTTCTATACCGCATTCTATTCTATACGGCAGTTTACCAGGTTACATAACATTGTGGGTACTTTTCAGTATTTTACTTGTGGTCTTTAGAGACTATACTATAAATAGAATACAATATAATTGATTTATGTAAATTTACATTATTTATATAGGCGCTTATTTTAATACGTAGTATATGTATTTATATATGTATATATAGAGCTTTTATATATTTTTATTAAAATAAATTAAAATATTAAAATATATATATATATATATATATATATATATATATATTTATTTTAATAAAATAATAATTGTAGACAATTAGTTGATATAGTAATTATTATTATTTGTTTTTTTATGAAATTCTTTGAGTTATTATAATGATATTATTTGTAGGACATTTAATTATATTTATTATTGTAATTTTTCTATGCCTAACTGACCAAACATGATGCACATTTACTTTTATACCATCATGCATATTCTGATATGTAAATACTCATGTTTAAGAAATAAATAAACTTTGACTTATGTATTTTACGTAAAAGTCTACTTTTCCTCCCCTCGTGGTGGGGCCTCATCTGGAATATTGATACCGATATAGGCCGTTACACGCAGATGTGGAGATTTGCGTTTGTTTTTAATTTTTATTGACGATTAATATTGATAGATAACGTATGTAAATAAAATAATGTGGCTATTCAATAACGGCATTATTTTAATACTTTTAATAACACGTATTCGATCACCGTCAGTATCTTTAACATTATCGCTGGTGCGATCTTAGTATTAGATGAACAAATAAAGGTAGATAGAGCCTATGCAAACGAAAGCGTCATTTTTTTATTGCATGAATTCCGCAGACAGGCAGACAGCTCACCTGATGGAAAGTTGATACCATCGCCTATATGTGCAACGCCAAAGATGCTACAATGCTCTGCTGCTCTCTAGAGGGAGACTGGAACTTGGCCACTAATACCGGAACACAACTCAAGTTTGTTATGGCGGCATACTTTAGACTAGAGGTGGAAGCCATCCAGACGGGCATATACCCTACCACCTGGCTGTGGGTTGTTTTGACACCTCTCACAACAGGCCACCCGACTGCAGGAAATTGTATTTTTTCTCCGTTCCTGCATCGATAGAAGTAGATAATGAATGAAGTTAATACATTTTTTAACCTTGTGTACGTAAACTTAAGTAGTATACACACGGGTTGCGTCTATGTGGTTAAGAGTAATGTATCTACTGGAAACTATTCCAGATTTACCCATACTAATTCGATTATTTTATACTAAGTTCTCGTAACGCATTGCGGCATGTTCGGCTTCCTTTAGCCGCTTTCATTGTGAGAACTCGAGATTTGGTCTAGATATCTTTTTCGTCTGAGTTTTTACCTTACTAATATAGCCTTATTAATTTTAGCCTTTACCGCCATTTTATTGTAACCGACATTTGCGATATATTTTTTGTTACAAAAGGTGTTTTAAAATTGTTCTAAAACTGAAAGTATTAAAATAAAATTATAGTTTAAAATATCTTTTACAACGAAAAATATAATTAAGTCCATATCCATGCAGGAAAAGAGAAAGAATACCGGTAATTTAAAAGAGAAAACAACCCACAGCCAGGTGGTAGGTAGGGTGTTTGCCTGTCTGGATGGCTACCACCCCTGCTCTAAAGTATACCGCCATAACAGCCTTGAGTTGTGTTTAGGCATTAGTGGCTAGGTTCCAGTCTTTCTTTAGAGAGCGGCATGGTACACTGCGATGAAACACATTTATGGCTAATTTTTTTACACCTTGTGTTACATTATTGACGTATTAGTAGAAATCTCTAATTTTTCTAGTAATAAATATAACCTATTCTATCTATTACTCAGGGATAATGTAGCATTCGAATGATGGAAGAATTTTTGAAATTGGTCCAGTAGTTTTTGAGTTTATTCGTTACAAACATATAAAAATACAAATCTTTCCTCTTTATAATCTTAGTTTAGATATAAATTTAGTTATTATTGTAATAATTATTTTTAGTGGCATCTTACAATTCCTCTGTAAATGTTCTGAAACGAATCCAAAGGTTTTGTTGTCGTTAAGAAATTCAATGGTTGTAAGTACGTACACATCATTTCGAACCTTGTTAGAATTGCATTCGAGTTTAGCCAATAGATGTCGTTATACAATATTATTTTTATACTAGTGCGTTACCACAGTTTTCCTCTGGTTTTCCTAGCAGTTAGCACTTTCCAATGCTTGTAATACTTTAATTTACAGTAAGACAAACTCAGTCTCACAAACTTTTCTAATCCATCCTAAGGTTATCTGGAAGAAATTGCTTTTAGTGATAAGACTGCCTATTGTTTTCTGTACTCTCTGTGTATGTCTCTTGAACTGTATCTTGATGTTATGCAAATGTAATAAAGCATATTCTATTAGATGAGAAAAAAAAACAAGTAGTATTTATTTTTCATAGAGCTTCTTTCATTCACTTCATTCACAAGAAATCTATCCATAGTATTTGTTACTTTCGAGAGCGGGATGTGTATGAAGTAAAAGGCTGTTATTAGCGCACAGAAGTAAGGCATTTATTGTATAACATTCGCTTCCCTCAATGTTTTTCATAAAATTTAAACAAAAGAAAGACTTGTAATCCACCCTTGGCAATACCCGTAATGACTTGAACTGATTTCGTACACGGGCTTGATTTCCATTAGGAAGAACCGATACAGCTTCTTCGTCACAACTCTCTCTCTCTCTCTCTCTTGATGTAATGTTGATAGGGGACACCATGAGAGGTATGCCTCGGTGCTTGACTAAGTAGTTCAATCCTTTTTGTTAGATATTACGAAGACATCAGATATTCGTTTACATTTGACCTTAGGTAGGTGATTTATGAAAAAAAATTTGAATGCAGTGAATTCACTCTTAGTTATTGTCGTTTTTTTTCAGTATAGAGTACTTTTCTCTCAATGAAGCCATCATTTCCACCTGTATACAGGTGAATTTTTCAAGTGGGCCTTCAGGATCAAATCCCAAACTATATGAAATAGCGAAGAACACTCAAAGCAATCTCAAGGCCGATGTTTGAAAAATCAATTACCCTTGTCAGGAATCTAATCGGCCGATGTTGAAAAAATAAACACGCCCTGTATTATTATACCAAAAAAATATTACATACATGTAATGATTATCAAATACAATTAAAAAAAACTTATTTGTATTGTATTCTACCCATAGTCCCTCAAGATTATAAGTAGAATACTGAGCCTAGATCACCATCTTCTATGGATAAGGTGCTCAGAAGGCTGGCTACGTTTCTTCGCTGGATCGCCATACTTATCCGTTGCCCGAGGTAAGCACCAGCCCTCTGATCACCTGAAGAGTCAATGAGTCGTTTTGATAAATTTTGATAGAGGCTCGTGGCCTCAGGACCCCACGATGCAAGCGTTTCGACAGCAAACGGCACAAACATATAACTCTCACTGAGAGTTGCATATTTGCGCCGCTTGAGTGATTCAGCTACTTCCGCCGCTGAACCGGCTGATCTAGACGTGTTTGGTAAATCTAAAGCGGCCAACATGTCTGTCTGTCTACGTGTCCATATATTAATAAGGTATATTGTTTTTATAATTCATAAAATGAATTCTTAAAGTGAAACGTTAGAACATTCGCCGCAGCAACGTGATAGCTGCTGCCGAAGTCATAACCAACGAAGAAGTGTCCAAATGAGTCCCCCTATTGATTCTGCACGTGTCCTCGGTATTATTAAAGACTGTGAAGGCAGTGTGTTGAAGATTGTAGTCCGCCACAGCCTGGTCAAGTTTCACAGCGTCCATCGCTTTGAGATGCGGTGATCTTGTTAGTTTCCATATTTCATCTGGAATTTTTTTTTGGTTATTTATAAGTGTTTTTTTTTTGGTATCAAATTTATTAATAACATATTTATAAGAAATTATTCACACTATTTACACACATTGAAAAAAAGTTAAAACTAGATACCAATTAGCATAACATTTAACAATAAATATTAAAAAAAATTGACTCTTCAGGTGATCAGAGGGCTGGTGCTTACCTCGGCCAACGGATCAGTATGGCGATCCAGCGAGAAAACGTAGCCAGCCTTCCGGGCACCTTACCCATAGAAGACGGTGATCTGGACTCAGTATTCTACTTATAGTATTGAGGGACTATGAGTAGAATATAATACGATAAAGTTAAGTTTTCTTGCATTGTATTGTCTATATATAGTATTGCTATGTTATTTGAAATAAATACAGTAAATATTTAAAAAAAATATATCAATAATTTTATATTAATACGATATTTAATATTGGGAACGCTTCCAAAACGGTGGGCGCATTTTCGCACTATATAGATGATAACACCATTGAGAGGATTTATAATTTACATTCTTGATATATTCTACTAATGCAAAGAAGAAATCTGTAATAAAACCTAACTAATTCATATTACTCTTATGGTTTTTTTTATTAAGGGTTGAAAAATAAAAATTCTACAACATTAAAAACGAAACTATAATCTACTCAAAACAAACTCAATTACAAATTAAAGTATATAATAATATATAATAACAGCCTATAAACGTCCCACTGTTGGGCTCGGGTCTCCCACTATAAGGGAACGGACAGTATACCCGCCACGCTTGTCCAAGGCAGCTTGGCAGCTTTAACACATCGATTATCTCGAAGTGCAGGTTCCATCACGGTGTTTTCCTTCACCGTTGTTAGCATGTGGTAATCGTTACAATATGCATATTAGGTCAGAAAAATGACTAAGTGGTGCATGCGTTCCGGCCATGATTCAAACCCGCGCCCTTTGAGTTTGGGACGCGTGCGCTAGATATTACACTACCACGAATTGAAGTATACTACAAATAAAACTATACTTACAAAATAACATAAATCTTTAAGCAAAAAATTGCCTCCAAGTCGCTTTCGGCGGAGAGCGTTCCCAAAAGTTTTGATTACGCGAGACCGCAACTATGAGAGGTCTCGATAGAGGTGATGAGCTCCAGGTCTCCACGGTCCAAAGGTTTAAACCCCGAAAGCCATATAACTAATACAGAACTATAAACATAATATGCAACCTATATCAGCGTCTTCAATGGGTGATTCAATGCTCAGAGGTGCCAAGAAGGCTATCTATGTTATTTCGCTAGATCGCCGTACTCTTCATTGTTAGATAAAACATTTATATTGTTACAACTCAGATCCCGACAAAAACAAAACCCACCTGCATATCTGAAAAAAAAACATTTTATTACCTGCCGGGATTGAAACGAATTTTAATTATTTTATGATAGTCTTCTTTTGTTTACTGTGTGTTTAAAATTTATGATTAGAAAACAGCCCATTGTTTTATTGTACTCTTTTATGGCAGTTTGCGGCCGAGTCATTAGCCAGGTGTTGCGGATTAAGCTGACTTAGATACGAAGACATTACATTTGTGGAGTATAAAACGCTGACCTGATGGAGGGGGAGGCAGTTGAGTGAGAACCACGAGCGAAACTATACGCGTTTAACAATCGGGAATCTAATAAGTGACAAATTTTGCGCGTTTTATTGAATTACGACCCTCTGCATTACGTTTGGACGTGTTGTGTTCGGTTATATTTGTACCTGTGTTATCGTATTTGTATAGTTCTAATAAACTCTATAGTATTTCTAACGGCATTTTAATTCGAGTCTCGCGACTCGTAACAACATATTACCTATTAGTTTTTACCTATAATTTTATTCAATTTTTACTATTATATTTTTAAGCCAAGTAAAATGATAAAAAACAACTCTTTTTATTTGTTACCCTTTCAGGAATAAATGGCATAACGGATATAATTAAATTAGGAAACGATGCCAACATGTACTACTTTTTTTCTCAATAAAAGTCCTGAAGGACGTGAAGAATTAGCGCATTAATTTATAGATAAGCCATAGTTCCTAAAGTCAGAGTTATTAAAACTTACGTTTAGACTTTTGGTTGAGTTTTTGCTTCATACAAAACAATTGGGAACGAAGTCGTGGGGAACAAATTATCAAAAAGATATACCTAGTGTAATTTAGGAAAACAAAAAATCAGATAATCAGTAACAAACTAATGAAGATCGTTACTAACAAATCAGCTGGCTTTTCCGTACGAGCGCGCTTGACCTCCAGTCAAGCAGAAAATTAGGTCCCTCCGTCTGCGATTTTGTCATAAAAACGAACATAAAATTAACTTATAATGTTTTAGGAAGTTTAGTTTTTATTAAAACAATAATTTGTTTTGAGGTTTCTAAAGTTTATCTTAAGTGTTTTGTCTTTCAGGTATGCTTCAGCTAGTCTAGATTGTACATCTCTAGCAAAAGAAGAAACCGTAAAGAACCAGCCTACTAAATTAGCGCATAAATAGAGTAGTATCATAATAATTAAATCGCGTATCTGCATGGAGGCTTCAAGGCGAAGGCTTTTTTTAAATTTTGCTAAACGCTTAGTCACAATTTGGCTATGTCGCCTTGGCGCGAATGTCGAATGTCGCGAAGGCTTTGCGATTGCTTCAACCACCAAGCAAGAAGTGGAGGTCATAAAATCTCTGACTTGAGTCCCAGATATACTTACACGTACTGCTAGTCCCATCTTCATTGTTGTAACACGTGAAAACCACTGCGTAATGTTCGTAGTTGATATCCAAGAAGGAGTAAGATTCTATTCTGTGATCCACTAGAATTAAAAAAAAAAAATTAAAACAGCTAAATATATGTTAGTTCACATACAGTAAAGGGTTCTATCGAAGTGAAGACGGAAACTGTACGTGTCCACAGTTTTTGTCATTAGCTCCGGAATCCTAAAAAGCAATTAATTGAAAATATCCCATATTTTAAAGGACTAATGCCCGGACCTCCATCGATCTAATTTTCGTTGATAGTATTTTTTTTCTCGAATTTATTCAGGACTTTCCACTCTGTTTTACAACCCGGATGTCTTCAACTTCCATGCGAATAAGGCGCCTTCTACATAGGTAAGCCTACTCCATATTAGACAATATCTCTGCTCGAGATCGAACTAGTTAATGGTCAAACGCAAATTTGTCTCTTTATGAAAAAAAAACTTTTTTTTTAAATAAAAAACATCTTAAATTGTTTGAAAAACACTTTGATATGTAAGTTGTCGGGGTATATATGGGATTTATAGCAGTACTGTATGTACATATAAGTAACGACAAATTCAATAATCCGACACCGCCTAGCAACATGTTTGTCGGATTACCGCGGTTCAACTGTATTTCACATTCTTATGGCCGGTTCCTATATCTACCATCCATTTGACTTACTATCGGTTAAAATTTGACCTAAGCTCCATACAAATAATATAAAAATTTAAACGATGGTAATACCCGATATACATTATTCCAGTCCAGTAATCCAGTGTGTCAATATACCGCATTATTGGACTGGATGATATCGTCCTCATTTTTCCACTTATTTAGAAGCCGTTGAAGTGTAAACACTACAGTGACAATGATTTCAAAAAGAAATCAGTTACGAAAATGTTTTAAACGTGCTCAGTTACCTACTATTCTTACATAAAGTTACTGATGAGGTTAATAAGGAACTAAAAAAGGAAAGGATTAGCGTGAGGAAATTTTTCTTCTTCGCAGTTCCACAAAAACACCCAACACCTGTTTACTGTACGATTTGTTCTGTCGGCACTGGAATGGCATTGGATTGGGCGTCTCCATGATTCCAGTTGCGCTGGATTCAAAAGTAGACCGCCAATCCTGGAATGGACTGGATTGCTCACTAGAATGGATACATTCCAGTGCCGGTTTACATTATTCCAGTAGCATTCCAGCACTGGATTCGATCGCTGAACTTAAACAACGTAAACCGGGCATAAAGCAAGTGATAGGATAGTAAGTAATATGAACCAGCTATAAATCGTGATCAACAATTTTGCGATTTGTCTAATATATTAGACCTTACCATCATATGTGATAGATAGCAGATCTCCAGTAGTATTGCTGTTAGGATCTGGAGTCAAAGCCACAGAGCCGTTGTAATAAGTGACTGTGTTGTTTGTGATAGAGCTGATGTAGATGTCCGTAGTGTTTTCGTGGTCGAAAAGCAACATCGCGCAATCACCTTGAATCGGGAGTTCAGTCGCTATAGCTGCTATATACCAAGTTCCATCTAGCTGTTGATTTATAGAAGTTTAATATAATTTTCATTATAGACTAAGTTCAGAGAGATCTGATTTTTGTAGTCTTAATAACAAAGTATTTTGTCTATACTAATATTATAAAGAGGAGAGATTGGTATTACTGTATTTTTAACGCCGACGTATTTGGGCACCGTCTCTTTGGTTCCTTTTTTTCTTTCTCCGCATCTGTCATTATGTAATGTGATATATGTTTGTATGTGTATATGTTCGACCGCTGAACGCGCCGCTGCTTCCACGAAAATCTCGCCGCGTTTTGTGTGTTGTGCCGCTTTCTACACCCGCTTATATCAACCCGTGTGCTGGAAGGTACCCGCTGTGCTGTACCCAGCTAGTCCACTCGTCGAAAGATTCGCAAGACATGAAGAAAGGATCACGAGGAAGCCGTGCCTGCCGCTGCGAAGCATCGTTCATAGCGTGTCTGGTGCGGCAACCTATCCTGTAAGTCCTTTCCTTCCCTTTTCTCTTATCCCCGCTCCCGCCCGCGCCAACATGTATGTTTGTAACGAATAAACTCAAAAACTACTGGACCAATTTCAAAGATTCTTTCACCATTCGAATGCTACATTATCCTTGATTAATATAGGCTATATAAAAATTAGGGATCCCTACTAAAACTTCAATAATGTAACCCATCAATCTAAACAGAATACTTGGCGCTAGAATCGGGTTTTACGATTTTGATGAATTCTAGATTTTTGTTTTTTCAGGGCAGGACAACGTCTGACGTAACCGCTAGTATCTAATAAACACCTTAGATATAGAAAGAGTCTGTATCAATAACGGGTTAATGAAATAAATTGAGTAAGTGTTCGGCAGTCCGGACTCAAGAAAAGGTTCCACAGATGTAATCAGCAGAATAACACACACATTGTATATCTCCAAGTTATGTGTAAAATGCAAGGAGAGATTTGGGTAAGAAAGTACCAAATATTAACTATTTGGACAGGGTTTCCCCTTTATTGTTCAGCCTTTGATGTGAATATTCACACAGTACAGTAAGCAATGAACACCGTTTTTTTATTGGACTTGACTTTATGTTGTTGGTCCGAAGACCTCACAACTTTACCGGAGTTTTCGGGGCGAGTGCCTTTGCGAAGCGAAGGCGCTCGAGCCCGGGGGGCAACTTGCTCCCTAGGGAGTTTCACCTCGGCTGGACTGTTGCCATGAGAGGGGGATGAATCTAATGATGCCCACCATAGGGCGACACAATGCACTAATTGAGAGAGGGCGACGGGTAATATAAAGCCCGAGAGGAAGGATCCCGGCGGACCGGGATCGGCAGTTCGTGGTGGCCTATACTATCTTACTGCCGTTTCGCAACGTGTTATGGTTGGGAGAGAAGAAACGGCGAAAGAAACTTCCCAGCAACACGCCTAGTCTATCCTATGGGGGGGCTGTGTCTCCTGGCGTCCCTCGCGGGGACGTGGAGAGATCGTGATTGGCGGCGTCGACGCCGCCGTCTGTGTCTGTCTGTCGGTGCCTGCCAGCCTGCCGTCCTAACCGCGGGCGGGCTGATCCGAGCCAGCCGTTTTGTGATATCGTCGACCTTGTCCGTGAGGATGTTACGCGGTCGTCGCACGAGAGCCTTTCGTCGAGGCTTATAATCGGACGCGGACACGACGAGGGGATTTCGATGGTGCGGCGCTAGATCGAAATACTTACGCGAGAGCGACGTAATGTAGTTTTTGATGGAGGGAAGCTCCAGATCGCGGTGGATGTCGACGTTACGCATATAGAGGGGAGCACCGACGGCTCTGCGCATGAATTTATTCTGAACGATTTGCAGTTTCTTTAAAAGGGAAGGCTTGGCATGGCCGAATACCACACTCGCGTATGTCATGATCGGGCGGATGCATGTTTTATATAGAGTAAGCTTGTGTCTGAGGGACATTTTGCTTCGTTTATCTATCATGGGTGCTAGACGACCCATCACAAATCGCGCTCTATTCCAGACTATAGTGATATGCTCGTTGAAGCGCAAGTTCTGATCTAGGGTGACACCTATTTGGTGTACTTTGCCCAGGGGATCATGAACACCGTCTACACGCCACTACGCCTTTTATACGAAAATGCTACCCTACAAAACAATAACATTGCATCATTGCTAAAAATAGCAATTACATCATAGTGTTGCCAGGATCATCAAAAACAATTATAATAATTAGTTACTGATACACTAAATTATCTAGATGATAATTTAGTGGGCTTATAAATTTAACTAACCGATAGAAAGTGGTAATTTAATTATAAATCGAATCATCTGGTAAATCGACTAAAAGTATTATCTATGACCATTGTCTATGTCATATTAATATACACTACGGTTTTCATGACTACTGTGGCAGACAATTTGTAACATACGCTTGTATTATGGGTATGATACAACGGACCACTCTGGGGACGATCCCAGACACCCAAATCATAGTAAATAACGGAAAGTTCGTTTACAAAATTTACTATGCCAGGAATCGAATCCGGAACGAAGTGTGGTCGGCCGGCAAAGGCTTAACCCGTTCAACCACAGAGAACGCCAAAACAGTGACAAAAGTTCACTACTTTTGTTAATTAGCAACAGTAGGTACGCTATATTTCATATGCTAATCAAAAGATATTACTGATAATAATTTTCACAGAAAATACATAGTTGCTTTTTAAACTATACCTCGAATTTTATTCAGAATTATTAAACTTATCGCTCAAAAGTTAAAAAGTATACAGCCACAATTAATTGCACATCAAATTTAGATTATGTACATTGCTACAGTTTGATGTGTGCTAGGCTCTAAGCTTTATTTTTCGTGATTTCAATACAGCGTTTTGTATCTGCATACACACCACAATTAAATTTGATTAGTAATTTTAAGAAAAATTACTGTAACATCCGCCCATTCGTCTATCTATCTAGCTGTCTTACAAAGATAAGTGGATAGACGAATGGGCGGGCGGTTATGATTTGAAAAGCCATTACAAAATATTTAAATACAAAATAATTTTAAGTACGGCATCTATTTAAAAAAGACTCAAACTTACTGCTTTCCAGTCCAATTCCCGCGTCTTAACCACGGGACATGTATCATTTAACACAACAGATTCAACATTTAAAATCATAAATCCAAATAATATGGAATATATCATACTTTTCAACTTATATATAACCCACATTAGGATAAGTATTTGAATTATTTGAAAAATTTTGATTGATTACTAAAGCACCGTTGAAATATTAAAGCAAGTGTATTTTACTGATAACTATAGTTGCAAGTGAATGGACAGACAATAAGCAAGCGACTGCCTGAAACTGAGAATTAAAACAAAAACTTATGACCTTTATGGTAGATTGGTTTTGGCTTGGTCATAAGACTTGTCTAATTACGGAAGTATAGTAAAGGATGATTCAAACAAATTAAGGCATAATTAAAGATTCAAGCTAACCCTTTAAACCGTATGAAATTTTACTTAACTTCTAGTATACAATAGAAATTAAGTATATAACAGCCCATGAATGTCCCACTGCTGGGATCAGGCCTCCCACTATAGGGGAACGGACAGTATACCCGCCACGCTTGTCCAAGGCGGCTTTGCAGGTTTGACACATCGGTTATCTCGATATGCAGGTTGCATCACGATGTTTTGCTTCACCGTTATTAGCACGTGCTAATTTGTAACAATATGCACATTAGGTCAGAAAACAGCCCAAGTGGTGCATGCTGTCCGGCCGAACCCGCGCCCTTTGAGTTTAGGACGTGTGCGCTAGCCATTACGCTACCAAGACTTATTTCTATTATCCCTTAGTAATTATACAAGTTTAAAAAGATAGATAGATAGATAACACTTTATTGTACACCATTACAGAAAACTTACGAACTAGTATTATTCTAATTGTGTACAAAGTGCGGTCTTATCGCTAAAAAGCGATCTCTTCCAGACAACCCGTGGGAGGAATATTGCTGATTAGGAGTGGCGATGGTGGTATACATAATTATCGTACGATTACTGACATTTTAATAATAAATATATAACTATACTATAGATAGATAACTTTTTATTGTACACCAAAGCATAGACAAACATGAGTAGTAAAATATAAAAGATAGTACTATGGGCAGAAAAGCGATCTTTTCTCGGCAACCCTTGTCAAGGATTGATAGATTATTAAAAGTGAAGGTGGTGCAGTCTATAAATAACTAAAATGATACACAGTGCATAAAGCACAAAGAGTTACAAAGTATTATCTATAATGACATTCTGAATGCGATTAGGAATAACACTTTTGTTAACGAGCCTATAAACAAGAGCCTCAAAGAAGTTAATTTGGACCCGAAGAACCACTTTTTTTTAACAAAAACAAAACCGACTACACACTAAAAACCAAAAAATAAATATTTAACCGACTTCTTGCTACAATATCTTGAAGTTGGTGCCAAGTAAAACATAAATAAAATAAAAAATTTAAACAAATTTACGAAATATATTAATTTTTATGTTTTACTTGAGTCTGAGGACTTCAAGATGTTGTAGAAAGAAGTCGGTTAAATATTTATTTTTTGGTTTTTAGCGTGAGGTCGGTTTTTGTTGTTACTATTTTTTTATTTTTTACTTTTTAGTTGCGCAAATACTTCAATAGCTTTAGAAATAATATATTTAGCACCTGTAGAAATTTTACAACTGGCACACGTACACATTTTTACTATCACACTTTTCGGTATATAGCCTCTTCAACAAGGGTTGCTCTCGATTTACTTACGATCTACTCATCAGATCCTGACTTGATGACCATGGGACCACCCCAGGAGTATATACTTACGAATAAAAAAAACAAATTGAAAACCGGTCCTCACGATTGTGGACCGATTGAGAGGAGAAATCGCCTAACATTCCTACAAAAAAATTAAGCGCTTGTAGAAAGTGTAATACTGGCACGCGTATACAAGTTTTTGAATTGGGTTAAAAATGCAATTTGTAGAATTTTTGTCTGTCTTTCTGCTAGAACATTACGTGAAAATCACCGAACGGAACGAATATTTTTAATTGATACTCGGCACAAAGCTATCTTATATCTCAGCTCAACATTTAGATATATTTTATCCTAATAAATAACGTTATTTCTATGGGATAGACGAATACAGCAAAACCTCTATAAGCCAAACTTGAAGGGAGACGCCAAAAAATTCGAATTATAAAGTTTTTAACTTTTGGAGGATTTCGACTTCAGCGAATTTTGTAAGAAAACATTCGATTTGTAGAGGTTAAGATTTAAAGTTATAAAGGGAAAATAAGTACTTAATTTGCTTAACAAATTAAAGAGAAGGAAACAGGGAATTTTTTTCGAGTTTGGGAGGTTTTCTACTTATCGAGGTTCGACTTAAAGTGGTTCTACTGTACAACCAAAACGGTGGCGTTGCAGTCACTTTTTTTGTGCCGTCGCCATTGCATTTCACTAACATACTTGGTCCGGAATTTATTGTAAGAAGAGCTTGCTAATCTGACAATAAATTTCGGATAAACTGCCGACTGCCGAGCGGCAAATGTTGTTCTGCCTTTGGAAATATATAGAACCCGGTTGCAGTGCCACCTACCGGATCCAATTGTGAATCTAAACCGCTCTCGAATTCATTTAAACACATACAAAAATTACATCAAAATCGGTCCAGCCGCTTAGGAGGATTTCAGTAACATACACACGAACAGAAGAATTATATATATACTAATATTATCAAAGAGCTAAAGTTTGTGAATTTGTTTGTAGGAAGTATAATCTCTTGAACTACTGAACCGATTTTGAAAATTCTTTCACCAATAAAAAGCTTTATTATTTATAAATGAAATAATGATAATGATACCCAGCGAAGTGGGCACAGTTCAGCTAGAGTATATATAAAGATGCGTTGCCATTTTCTGATAAAAGGATCTATAATATTTAAAACAGTCTGACATATGACGAATTTATAAGAGTTCCGCTTTGGGCAAAATGACTACCTCATAAAACCATAAAAATACTTGACTCAACTAAAATTCATTCAACAATAACACACAAGTGACTCATATTCCTCTTGAAGTAAAACCAGTGCTGTAAATAGCCTTTTCTGCGCCCTATGCGAGCTTCTATAACTGCGCTCTTGCTTTTTTTAGATATTATAGGTACCCTAGCTAGAGCAATGCTATGTATAGGCCTACTTTATTTCATTCAGGGTAATAAAATAACGCACAAGGACCTTGGTGTTGGTGGACCAATTATCTAAAATGTTGGAAGAAAAACCTACTTTTTTAAAGACTTTAAAGATTAAAATTTAACAGACGTTTTTGATGATACTGGCATGTATCTGTTGTAATCGAGCACTAGGGGCGCAGCGGGAACTTATCAGGAGCAAACCGAAAAAATAATAGTTCTGCCTGGTCTGGCCATTTTTGCGCCCCCCAGAATCTACGCCCTGTGCCTGGGCGCCGGTGGCACCGACTTATTTACGGCACTGAGTAAAACACAAACATATCAAAAGATAGTTATCACACTATGATTCAGTCCGCAGCATCTCAACCTTTATCAGCTTCAAAAGATAAAACGAATTGAGATAAACCCAATCTAAGTGTAGCACGAGAAAGACTGCACGAAAATAAGTAAAATAATGTGTAATGTAATTTATAGAAATATATTTTCTACAATTTTCTTATTAGTGGTAATAATCACATTATGCGGAGCTCAAGTGATACAATTTGGAACGTGTGCTGACGTGGAAACTATGAAATACTTTGATGTGGAACGAGTAAGTTTTTATCGTTAACTAGCATTTTTAACCATTAACCACGTGGGACAGGTAACAAAGATTATTTATTTTGTTAAATATAAAATCAAAAGCTATTTCAGCAGGGTAATGGATTTTTTAGTATGGAAATGCATGAATCCCTGAAATTTCCGTAAAAACTCGAGATAAGTAATGTTACTAAAGGCATACACAATTACAATTGTTTTACTAAAGATTTTATCGATCAGTGAAAATTTCGCATCGTATACAATTATTTTTCAACCTGGCCACTTTAAGCCTCACCCAAGAAAACTTTGATAGGATTCTCGGGATATAAAGTACGAATATTTTAAATCCGGGATTTTGCTATCGATCAACGTAGACCGCATAGAAATCGTCCCAGTAGTTTTTACGTGAATCTCGAACAAACAGACAAATATAAAAACAAAAGACTACAGTTTTACAATTTTATAATAGTATAGATAATTACAAAGTACAGAAAGACGGTCCACCTGTTATCTTACTATTCATTTACTTGCTTTACCATCAGTTGAATTTTGACATTACTTGTATGGAGCTTATGTCAAATTAGAGTTGTCTGGAAGAGACCGCTTTTTAGTATAGTTTTAGTCTGTAACTTAATTTTTTGTATTGGTGTACAATAAAGTGTTATCTATCTATCTATCACACATGAAAGGTCAAAGGTGAAAGGCCCCTAATGGAAAGCGGTTTCCGTCGCCTGTAGACGTTAGCAACACCAATTATATCGCCAACGTGCTGCCGGCGTAGAAGAAATTTATGACACCCTTTGTAAAAAAGAATGTGTATGCAGTTCACGAGCAATAGAAGTGAAACTTCAGAAAATATACTCACAGATAATTCTTCTCTAACTTTTATTAATATAAATATATTCCTTTAGCCTACACCCGTTAACATATTAATTCAGATGAAACTTCTTAAGTATCACTTTCAATTTTCCCTGTTTTAGTCTAATAAATATTATTATCCGATTTATTTCGGTCCAAATTGGACCCATGTTTAATCATCGGTCTTATCGGCCCTCTCATCTGTGCTGCGCAATGTAAAACTCGTATCTCATTCTCTCGCAGGCTTAGTCCTATAGATTTATCTCTTTTAGTGTCGCTTTTTCGTTTCATCGACTTTCAAATCACAACGATTCTAAAGACGTTTCACATCAAAAACTCATTCCAAATCCTCACGGTGCGCGAGAGAAACATTGTAGAGAACCGTTGCGTACAAGAGGGAAGCGGGTCAAGGAAGTGGGGATGAACACCCAGCCGATGGCAAACGTTGCGGTGATAGAAAGAACACGAAGTCACCATTCTGAAGTTCCTTGAAACACTCCCCGTTGTACAGTCGGTAGACTACATAATACACATAAAGACGCGAATTTCTCCTAAGGCTAAGCGTATCTAGACCATTAAAGAGATTACAATAAATTAAATAATAGACTAAGCGAAAAACGAATAAATGATTTTCTTTGTTTGAAATTACCTTGAAGCCTGCATCAGTGATTTTTAGTATATTTATAGCACAGGCTTCTACAAGCACAGAAAACCTTGCTCTCAGACGTCTTTCGTCATCGTTTCAAATTATATATTATTGAGATTTTTTTAAAATATTTAGATACATTTTATATTGTACTAGCTGTACCCGACAGACGTTGACTTCTCCTTAAAAAATAAAAATCTAGAAACCGATTGCAACGCCATCAGCCGAACCAATTGTTAATCTAAACCATTATCGAATCTACTTGAAAAATCATCAAAATCGGCCCCACCGTTAAAGAGGTGTTCAGCGGAGCCACTTCGGAGCCGGGTCGAATCGTAAATCTAAACCATCCCGGGACCCACTTGAACACACACAAAAATAATTTCACCTAAATCCTGGAACCCGATTGGAGCGCCATCTACCTGGTTCAAATTTGAATCTAAGCCATCCCGGGACCCACTTGAACACACACAAAAATAATTCACCAAAATCAGACAAATGAAAATGAGTTTAAATGCAGTCACCATTGCCGAAATCGGCCGGGAAAGATCATAACATATGAATGCCTAGACTGATGTTTTTTAATGATAATTTTTTTGTTGATGTATATCATATTTTAATACTTATCCTATTTCGGATGAAGACAATTCCAAAAACACAAAAATCATAAAAATTTGTCCTGCCGTTCTTGATTTGTAAATGGTGTAATTAACACGACTTTGTTTCATATATAGATAGATGTTCCATATATGTTGTGTTATGCAAACTCTGTTGTTGTACATGACTACTACTCTACTTCTACTATATTTCTTCAAATATTTTTTTTCTTTCTTTTTATATATAAAAAAATGTCTTTTAAAATATCGTTGAATTTTTCGGGCGGATCGGATATCGGATCCAACACATGAAGCAATTATCGTTCATCGTTCCATCTGGTAAGCCGTCAATCTGCCTGCTATATTCCAGCTATAGAAAAAAACTTAACAATTGTCATATATTTTGGAGTCAGCTAAAAAACGTTGCTTATTTGAAAGTATTTAAAACTGAAAATTCAATTTCAATAAAAGGCAGAACAGCTAAATATTGTACACAGCGCCAAGTGGAATGAAAAATCATTGTTTACGAGGCTAATAATTAAATATCAATTTTTGTATTAAAACTAAATATTGTTGAAGAACAGTTTTGATAGTCATGTGCTATAATATACTTTATACATCTCTTCGCAATGTGATATGGCTGCTGTTTTAAAGAGTTACAAGTAACTTTCCCCTAACAAAGTATTGTTACGGGAAAGCTAAGGAGCTAAGATTGCTAGTTAACTTTTTATCTCTATTATTTAATCTACTTCATTAAATCATTTAATAATTTAATAGCAACTACTTTCATTAAACTAATGTTAGTTAGATGGGCTAGTTATTTCACGCGTCTCTGGACTATACTCAAAACTTTTTGAATGTTTACAAATAAGCCTAAGGATAGCCGTGCATAAATTACGTCACACGAATTTCATGATTTTTTGATCCCTCCCCCGTCCTTGTCACAACTGGTCACATTCATGAGGCCCTAAGTGTGACATCACATATTTTTCAATTTTACACACTTCATCAACCCCGCTCCCCCCTTAAAGTGTGACGTAATTTATGAATTGCTCGTAATTGGAAAACTGTCCATCTGAAAAATATTAGAGGTTGCAGATTGCAGGCCGCCTTGCCGCCTTCCATTAAAGGCGGTAAGGCGGCCTGCAAAACCAAGAAAACCGATATTTTACCCAACTCATCCAGTATTTAAAACGCCTTTTCTTTTCGAAGAGCCCCATTATAAAACTCTGGGAAAACAGTGAGAGGGGAGCTCATTTGAGAATTTGCACATATCTGTCATATAACTATATATTGTTACAACTTAGGCTTCGACAAAGACAAATTCCACATAGTCTGTAAAAGCACGTTTTATTATCTGTCGGCATTTGAACTAATTGTAATCCTTTTATGATCGTCTTCTTTTTGTTTACTTATTTATTGGCATACGTTTCTAGTATTGTAGAGAACAGCGTATTGTTCTACTGTACTCGTTCACGGCCGCTTGCAGGCATCATTAGCCAGGTGTTACGGATTAAGTACAAGCTAATTCTAGGAAATTATGTCGACGATACGATACGGGCGTGACGTGTGTATATTCAGTAATCTAATAGTGATGGACTTTGCACGTTTTTTTTAATTACGACCTTCTGCATTACGTTTGGATTTGTTGTGTTCGGTTATATTTGTACCCGTGTTATACGTGTTTGAATAGTTCTAATAAACTCTATAATAATTCTAACGGCATTTTAATTCGAGTCCCGCCACTCGTAACAATATTATTAAAATATGTCTAATTTATTATACCTTACAACAGTTTCAGGGCACATGGTATGAGATCCAGCGGTTTCCGACTTGGTACGAAGATTACGGACAATGTGCGTATAAAACATTCGATTACTGCGGGAGAAAAGTGGAAATAGAACACGGTTTTATTAGAGATGGGATAGAGTTTGTGCTGCATCTCAACAGCACATACTCGCCCGGTGACGAAGCCGTATTCCATATAGCGGAGAATAATATTGGTAAGTACTTACATCACATACTTGGTGGAGTCCGGTCGGCGAGTCATGGCACAATTAAATGGCGGCAAATTTAAAATATTTTCAACTGGCAACTTTAAATATAACATGAAAAATCCGATTTGGTACTTTTGTTATTTTACATAAATCTATTTGTTTGACAGATATGAGTGTTGCCATACGAAGAATCAATAGCTTATGTGCCGACTCGCTGGCAAGACTCTAGTTTCTAAATATCAATTATTTCTGATAAGCCTAGTTATTTACTATGCCCCTGCTCCACCCTTTTTAAAAAAAGTGTAATCTGTCATGGACACCCAATTAAATGCCTACCAACTAAATCGCCCCGGTGTTTCATCACAACAAATGTCAGAGTCTCCTGCGTTAATATAAGAGTTAGTGAATATGTCCAAAGGCGTCTTATTTATAACATTAAAAAATAACGCCGATAATGATTACCTACATTAGTGTATATGTATGAGTTATCGTCAAAAGTTTATCATAGCAATTCAAAGCAAAGATAAGTAGTAGTTAGTCAATAAGATTATTACAGGTGTAGCAAAAGCATCAAGCATGACTGAAGGTGACAACAATCTAATGGCGGCGCTTCACCTGGCCGGTGTTTGATTGTTTGTTGGCCCAAAAACAGACATATGTAAAGAAGATTATTCGTCGTATTTGCTTCATTTGTACAAATAAGGCGAATAACGCCAATAGCAAAAACGCGTTTCCATCGACTGGCTGTATTAATAACAAATCAAAGGTCTCAAATTAGCCGACTATTTGCCGCGACAGTCCCCACTTGGTTTGCTCAATAGCGTCATGGCAGCGGGCGCGTTTAAACGTGTTCTTTATAAAATTTTTGAAGTGAAACTTGTTTAAGATCGTTGAGATTTGAAACTCGATGAAACGAAAAAGTGACACTAACAATAGATAAACCCATAAATCTATAGGAATAAGTCTGCGAGACAATGAGATACGAGTTTTACATTGTGCAGGACAGATTAGACAGCCAATAAGACTGATGATTAAACATAGATCTAATTGTGACCGAAATAAAGCTGATAATAATATATTATCTGTGAGTATATTCTCTGAGGTTTCACTTCTACTGCGTATGAACTGCACACACACACACAATTTTTCTTTATCAACTTTATTTTTACATTTCGAAAACTTACGAGCATCCAGTAGCGACTCCTTTGCCGAGGATAACTTTGTAGTTTTTTAAATATACAAAATATTGTTATGTTTCATTAAAGTGAAAATAAGCAGTTGTTGCTGTCGACACGTTGTACCTTTTCACGTCAATGTGAAAAACAAATATATATTCTGTGTTTGGGGTCTTTGCTCATTCAAGACATGTGTAGATGGCATGATTATGATATTTGCTAATACATCAAATGTTGGTCAAATATAGTGACAAAACACACACCACACACTACACCAAGTGAGGCGCCGCTTTAAGGCTTGGAGTAATAAATATCACGTAGGTACAGATAAATTAGTTTCGGGACGTCATTGCGTTTGTAGTAGTGTAGGGTCAACACATAAATAAATAAACTAATACTTTTTATATATTTTTATAAGCAGATACTTAATATGAAACTAATAATATCAAAATAATAAATATTAATATTAAACATAATTTTTAATACTGAATTGTTGGTCCCTGTAATGAAGAATAACATATGCTTTCTGATAGCAACTTTCCGATGGAAGTCAATGATATTCCGGTTTATTTAGCAACTAATTGAGTGGGAGTCAAAATACTGCTCGGTTGTTTTTATTGGACGACTTTATATTGTTGGTCCGAATCTCATAACCTTACCGGGGTTTCCGGGGCGAGCGCCTTCGCATCACGAAGCCCGGGAGGCAACTTACTCGAGAGAGCTCCCTAGGGAGAGTTTTACCTCGGCTGGACTGTTGCCATGAGAGGGGATGAATCTAATGATGCCCACCATAGGGCGGCACAACGCACTAATTGAGAATGGGCGACGGGTAATATAAAACCCCAGGGGAAGGATCCCGGCGGACCGGGATCGGCAGTTCGCGGCGGCCTACGCTATCTTATTGCCGCTTTGCAACGTGTTATGGCTGGGAGAGAAAAAACGGCAAAAGAAACTTCCCAGCAACACGCCTAGTCTATCCTATAGGGGGGCTATGTCTCCTGGCGTCCGTTGCGGGAACGTGGAGAGATCGTGATTGGCGGTGTCTAAGACGCCGACGTCTGCGTCTGTCTGTCGGTGCCTGCCAGCCTGCCGTCCTAACCGCGGGCGGGCTGATCCGGGCCAGCCGTTTTGTAATAACGTCAACCCTGTCCGTGAGGACGTTACGCGGTCGTCACACGAGAGCCTTTCGTCGAGGCTTATAATCGAACGTGGACACGACGAGCGGATTTCGATGGTGCGGCGCGAGATCGAAATACTTACGCAAGTGCGATGTAATGTAGTTTTTGATGGAGGGAAGCTCCAGATCGCGGTGGAGGTGGACGTCACGCATATAGAGGGGAGCACCGACGCCTCTGCGCATGAATTTATTCTGCACGATTTGAAGTTTCTTTAAAAGGGTAGGCTTGGCATGGCCGAATACCACACTCGCGTATGTCATGATCGGGCGGAGCGGAAATACTGTTCGTATTGCTATTGCAGTCATTTTCAAAATATTAATACAAATTAAACCACAGCGCGAGTTTTATCGACGCTAACACCATCTAGGGCTCGACACAGCAATCATCCATGACACAAACAATTGAACACCAACAATGCAATTGAACGCTACAAAGCCTCTGGGTGAATTCTTTACACTTTATACAGTTACAAAAGATATTGATGTTTACATACTACAACGGTGACTTTCAAAGACAGACAGAAGGACACGACGATTTTATAAGGGTTCAGTTTTTGCTACTTGCTGTAAAATGGCTACGAAACCCTAACATACCATACCCTAAAATCCTTTTCTAAGAACCCCAAACTCAAGGTTATTACAAATTATGTATATGTATATGTAATTATAAATACAAATGTGCTATATAATAAAAATACGTTTCCCATTCCGGCTATTGATAACATGATGTACTACTCTGTCAAAAAAGTACCGGGAAACGATCAATAATACACAAAATGTTAGTTATTCATTCAAATTTATTTTATCACCTTCAAAGTATGCTACTTAAGAAACGATACACTTACGCCAATGAATAATTCAATCATAAAAACATTTTTTAAACGCTTTTCCGAAATTGAGTTTAGTTATCGTCGCGAATTCTCCTTTGTCTTCTACCAAATGAAAACGGGTACCACGAAGTGGTAATTTGAGTTTAGGCAAAAGAAAGAAATCGGCTGGAGCTATATCTGGTGAATAAGGTGGTTGCTCGATAGTATTTATTGTGTTTTTGGTCAAAAATTCGTTCACAATCGGGGCCTTGTGCAAAGGCGCATTATCGTGGTCCAAAATCCAAGAATTTTCTTTCCACAAATCTATCTTTTTTCGTCATATTTGCTCTTTTAAACGCCGCATGACGCTCAAATAATATACTTTATTTACCGTTTGACCTTCCGGTAAAAATTCCGAGTGTACAACCAACACCGCGAAAGACAAAGAAAACAGTCAACAGGTCTTTGACTTTTGATCGACTTTGACGTGGTTGTTTCGGCTTCGGTTCAGTTGGAAGGCGCCACTCCGAAGCTTGTTGACTAGTTGTTTTTGGAGAAAATTCAGGTCTTTTGGGACTAGCTGAGCGGCAACATGTTTCATACCCAAGTGATTATTTAAAATGATACGGATCGACTCGTGAGATACAGAAAGTTCAGCGGCTGTTTCTCTCAAATATGAATGACGATATTCAGTCACTATTTCTTTCACTTTTACGACGTTAACTTCAGTTGAAGACGTTGATGGGCGAGGCAAATCTTCCGGTATATCTCGACCGCTTTAGAACGCTTTGTGCGACTCATAAGCACGTGTTTCTGATAAAGTTGATTAACCGTAAGCCTTCTGTAACATTTTCAGTGTCTCCGAACACGAAATTCCATTGGCAATGCAAAATTTAAGACAAATTCTTTGTTCGATGTTTTTTTCCATTATGAAATTCGCAATACACACTAGATATTATCTAACTAAAAAGAGCACTGTAATTAATCTAAATGACCGATGCAATCGAAACTCCGCGCCAATCAAAAACAGTTGTGCCAATCTAATAACAAAAATAATAATAATTTGGAACCATCAACAAATCATCCGTTCCCGATACTTTTTTGACACAATGTATATTACATGCATATATGAAAAAGGAAACTCAACTAATTTCAATCTACTGCTGGAGAACAGCACTTTTGGGCTACGGTACATTTCCCGGTTCTCTATTTTCGAAGGACTAACCTCTTATTATTACCACCGACTGACTCCTGCCTGTAAATAACATGCATACATATAGAATTTACTTTTATAATTATTTAGTTCATTGGGACTATAGCATTCATCATTTAGCCCACGCCGGATATTTTTGAAGAATGACGTTACTTCGCTTATTTACTTCTTCATTTCTTTTCAGATCCACTGGGCATCCCTCTTTCAGTGATAAAAACTGATTACACCAACTACGCCATTGTATATGGCTGCAAAAGCAATGAAGAATTGGATATCAAATATAGTAAGTAGTTTTTAAGGTTCAGTACTGTTCAATTGACTGTTTGATAATTTTAAATAATGCGCTTCTATATTAGTTAAATTCGACTCACCGATAGCTCGTTTCAGATTTTTATCTGAAGGGATTGAAATGCAGTATCCTATGGCTTTTGGCGCCACTTGTAGACGTGTTGAAATGTCGATTTGATTGACACTCACGATTTAACAGTGACGTTTAAACGAGCCTTTTCGAATCGCGGGAAACTGAATGCAGGCGTTAATAGCAAACCATACAAGTACAGTGGAGGAAAGAAAAAGTTCGTCACCTTAAAGTCGATTTTTGCTTGCAGGAGTACAAGAAACAATACTGCCAACATTTTAATAAATGTTACGTTTATACAATATAAAAAACGTGAAAAAAGAAAATTGTAAGGTTAAGAATGACAGACTGCGATTAATAATAAGAAACAAAGAGAATATAGTCAATACGTTCAACATAAATATTAAAACCAATAAAAAGGTTTACATTTCTAAATAATCTTCTTAGACAAGATAGAAAATCAAACAATTTTGATCCAGGTAGTTTTAAACTTTATTGCCAAATTGTTAAGCATAGTTTTCTGTGGATCAGTCTGTTCTGTGACTTAGTTTGAAAAGGTAAAGTGTACTCGCAGAACGCGGTCTGTCATAAGAGGCGACAAAATAACCCACAGCCAGGTGGCAGGGCATTTGCCCGACTGGATGGCTACCACCCCTGGTCTAGAGTATGCCGCCATAATAACCTTGAGTTGTATTCCGGCATTAGTGACCATGTTCCAGTCTCCCTTAAGAGAGCAGCAGCGCACTTGTAGCGCCTTTGGTGTTGCAAATGTCCATAGGCGATGGTAACCGCTTTCCATCAAGTAGGCCGTCTGCCTGTCTGCTGAACTCATGCAAAAAAAAAAAAAATTATATAATAATTTGCGCTCAAATGAAAATCTTTTGTTATCAATACCCGCACACACTTCTTCCTTCGTAGGAAATTCTTTTGCCGTACAGGCCGTTCGACTGTGGAACTCCCCACCCCTTTCTAATCAGACAAGCTAAATCAATTACTACATTTAAACATAGTGTTACATGCCGTCAAAGTTAAACGCACAGCTGCCTATCGTAAGCGCAGTTTATTGTCTATAATTATTGTAAAATAATTATAATTTATTTTATTTTTTATAATACACCACCAAAAATCTTATATTGAAATTCCCTTTAAAATCTCCTTACACACTGGGTTGCCTGGAAGAGATCGCTATAAGCGATAAGGCCGCCCGTTGTTCTAATGCAAATGTATCCATATCAATTGTCTAGATTTAAGTTTATGGTGAACAATAAAGAGTTTTCATTCATTCATTCATTCATATTGAAATTATTACATGAACATCATATTTCGAACCTGAATACATAAAATAAATTACTTCAACTTTGCCTATAAATTCAAACTAATCCTTAACGTGTATACACTTGCAGTTCTCGCCTGGATACTTTCTCGTGAACGAACACTCGAGTCTGATCTGCTGAGTGAAGCACAGCTGATCCTGAACTCGTTACCCTCAGCCGATGCGGCGTACCTGCAGACAGTGGAGCAGAGCGAAGCGAAGTGCTCCTTTCACTGGACTGCGCATGTACAAGCCACTTACAACGAAGATGCAGTTGATGAACACGATCTATTATATTAATGTAATTAAGTCCCGAACCAAATTCATAAATTTTTAGGGTGCCCTTATATTTCTGTCTGTCGTGGTTATATGTCACAATCATTTTTTTCTGAATCTATTGGGTATGTAGGGATGTAGTTTGACGTGAAGGTTTAGTCTATGTCGTCAGCCATTTGTAGTCCACTGCTGGAAGTAGATCTCCCGAAGACGGCGCCAGTCATCCCTGTCCTCCGATTTCCTCAGCCAGCGCCTACCGGCAACCTTGCACAGGCCGTCGGTCCATCGGGCTGGAGGGCGTCTGACACTACGTTTACCGAGACGCGGTCTCTACTCCAGGACTCGTTTGCTCCATCGACGATCGGTCCTGCGGCAGACGTGACCGGCCCCCTGCCATAGTGGTTAGGTGTCATAGTTAGTCTATGTGGCTGTTAATAATGGTGTAACAAAATGGCGAAGTAAACAAGCTACACAAACAACTAAAAGTTTGATGGAATGCAATACATATAACTGGGATTTGATATATTTTTAGTGTACATACATAGTCGCATGATAGCCTAAGAGACGCTGAAGATCTACTTTCACGCATCTGATAATTATAATCAGATGAGACATATTTTTTATCACTGTTAAATATTTTCTGAAATAAGATATTTTCAATTGGATAGTTTTTATGGTGACGTTGTGAAATAATAAAAACTGGGGTTGTTTGTCGCCTCTACGCAACCTTTTCTTGTACGCGAATTGCATTTTGTCATATTCTCTTCTTCCACTCCTTATCCCATTATTTGGTGTCGGGTCTCCTCACTTTCCTGCGCCAAGACATACGGTCTTCGGTTGTCGTTCCGGGCAATTGGGCTATCCTAAGGTGCCTCTCAATATTCGACCACCAGGTCAATGGCGAGCGACCTCTGCCTTTCTTTCGTTCTGGTATGTCTAAGGCAATTTGTGCCACATGAACTTAAGTTCGTCTTTATTAGTATTGTATATGATATTAAAAAAAGTAAAACAGCTGATCGAGATAAAGGAGATCAGTATGCTTGACCTTACTTCATTGAATAATTAGCGTCTATATATATATATATATATATATATATATATATATGCTCTCCGTGCAGAAAGACCCCATTTGTCCCTGCGCCACAGTTCCAAGGAACACCCCTTACCATCTCCAACAATATCGGGATTCTAGGCGTTGATATAACGAACGACGTACAGTTTCGGGGTCATCTGGAAGGCAAGGCTAAACTTGCCTCAAAGAAGCTTGGTGTGCTAAACCGGTCTAAGCAGTATTTCACCCCGCGGCAAAGACTTGTGCTTTTTTTTTATTAACTACGGACTCGAGTTCCGTACCCTTTTTTACAACTTAATTACTATTAAAGTTTTTAGGTTTATACACGCTTATTTTGCTATTGTGTGTGACATTAATTTAGTGATTTTTGTGTTATAGTGTACCTTAAGAATAACTTAGAATATTATTATTTTTTTATTTTTAATACTACACTTATACTAATGTACTTGTAAAAGACTTGTGCTTTACAAAGCACAAGTTAGGCCGCATATAGAATACTGCTCACACTTATGGGCTGGAGCACCCGCTTACCAGACTGATCCTCTGGACTCCATCCAGCGTCGTGCCGTTCGTATAGTCGATATCCCATACTAACAGGCGGTTTAGAATCGCTTAGTCTTCGGAGAGACTTTGCGTCCCTCTGCGTATTCTACCGCCTGTACAACGAAGAGTGTTCTGAGGAACTATTTGATCTGGTGCCAACGCCCCATTTTTACAACCGCACCGCTTGCCATCGACGGGATGTTCACCCCCATTTCCTGGAGCTCCCACGCTCCACTACGCAACGGTTCTCTAGAACGTTTATTCCGCGCACAACAACGATCTGGAGAGAACTTCTCACCGAGGTTTTCCCTCTGCGCTACGACATGGGGTCGTTTAAGAAGGGCGTTATAAAGTTTCTTAGAGGCCGGCAACGCGTTGGCAACGCCCCTGGTGTTGCAAACGTCCATAGGCGACGGTAACCACCTTCCATCAATTGGGCCGTCCGCCTGTTTGTCTGCTTCAGGCAATAAAAAAATAATAAAAAAAACGGAGAAAGAATACAATTTCCTGCGGCCGGGTGGCCTGTCGTAAGAGGCGACAAAACATCCCACAGCCAGGTGGTTAGAGTATTTGCCCGACTGGATGGCCACCACCCCTGGTCTAAAGTATGCCGCCATAACAACCTTGAGTTGTGTTCCGGCATTAGTGACCAGGTTCCAGTCTCTCTTAAGAGAGCAGCAGCGCATTTGTAGCCTTTGGTGTTGCAAATGTCCGTGGGCAAAGGTAACCGCGTTCCATCAAGTGGGCCGTCTGCCTGTCTCCTGAACTCACGCAATAAAAAAAATACATGTATTCATTTATATAATACTATCAGCGTTTTAGAAAATGATGAATATATTTTTGTTTTAATTATTTAGTTTTTAGTTTATTTAATTATACGTCTATTTGTTACTTAAGAATTATATAAATATAATATAATATATAGAAATAATTTAGTTTTATTTAGAATAAGTTTAAATATAAATAAATCTTTATTAAGTGTAAAAGTCGTGGTAGCGCAATAGCTAGCGCACGCATCCTAAACTCAAAGGGCGCGGGTTCGATCCTGGCCGGGACGCTTGCACCACTTATGCAGTTTTCTGACCTAATGTGCAAATTGTTACAATTACAACGTGCTAACAACGGTGAAGGAAAACATCGTGATGCAACCTGCACATCGAGATAACCGATGTGTCAAACCTGCCAACCCGCCTTGGACAAGCGTGGCGGGTATACTATCCATTCCCCTACAGTGGGAGGCCCGAGCCCAGCAGTGGGACAGTTATGGGCTGTTATTATTTTATTATTATAATTGTAAAGAAACCTATCAAAATACTTTATATTATTAAATACTTATTACGTTTAGTGGTATTTTTCTGAATCATAAAACAAGAAAACAATAGTGTGTGGCGCCCTCTAGAATCTTTAATTTCCAAATATACTCAAACGTTCAAAACGCTCGTTGTAAATATGCATACTGAATAATAAATAGTTCTAAAATTAGCAAGCAGGTTAAGGATTGGTTGGTTATTCAATAAAACAGTAAAAACTACAATATATTTTTTTATTTATAAAACAAAAATAAATCTTAGATAAAGTTGATTGGAGATTGTTATATGATGGCATCATTGTTACAGAATGCATTTAGATAACTTATCGTATTACGTATAATCAAATAAAAGGTTTTTTTGTTAATGATAAAAAAGTGATTCTCAACTTATGATAATTAGATGAAAGACGCCGAAAACTTTTGTTTCCAAATTATTTAATATTTTCTTAAGTTTTCGCGACTTTTATACATAAATATAAATAATAAATACTTGTATACTATTAACCCAAACCCAGCAAAAACCAACTGCCAGACCTCAAGACACTGTGAGCTCTTACTGCGTGCACCGGAACACAAACCAACTTGAATGATAATTTCTTTTATTTTTCATTCCACCTATTTTAATATTATATAAAATTATTAGAGCTAGGTATGTTTGCTGAAGAGTTTCTTGCGCCGCTTCTTCACTTCAAGCCAAACATGTTGCGAAGCGGTGGTAAATTAGATTAGGCTCTCATAAAGTAAATAATAACCATAGACAAAATTAAAACTAAATCATTAAAATGAACAAGTTGGCGGTAGGCTAAGTAAAACTTTAACAATACTCGTTGACTCTTGACATCTTTGTCTTCCGTGATCACGGCCACTGAAAAGTGGCCGTAACGGCGGAATAACAAAAATCAAATAAATTACCGCCCTTAAAACCGTTAAAACGTAGTTTTATTATCCAAATTATTTATTAAATACTTCAGCAGTTTGCATACATGCACGTTTATTTCAGGTGCTTTTATAACTGATTTTTCTTTAAAATCTCTGCTACTTGATCGTGAAGTGTATGTACCTCGTAGTCTACCGGCACCAACGCTGCCATTCACTCTGCTGTCATACACTTGTTTTGTGATTCTACTTTCTTTCATTCTCTCTACATGCCGAAATCCCCTTAACATCTTCCTTTAATCTACAACGTTCCCTTATTACACTGTTCTGTGCATGTAAGAGGTTAATGAAAGAAGATAAAGTGAAATGTGTTTGTCGGGATCGTCGCTAGTGGAGATGTAACCTCTCTGTCTACCCCCATTGGAACAAGAATAATAATATTGTTACATGCCGTCAAAGATATGCGCACAGCTGCCTATTGTAAGCGCAGTCTATTGTCTCCCGGATTAGAGAATTCTTTGTGTTTTGAATTTGCAATTAAGAAAAACATGCTATTGTTTTTCTACTTGTTTTATAACCATAATTAGCGTCGAAATAATCCTTATTGTTATTGTTTTCGACTTTGTGGACGTTCGCAGGTGTGCAAATTAATATTTCTTAGAAACTCAGTGTGCGCGGACAATTTCTTTGTACTGTGTAGTTAGTATAAGACGATGCCCGAATGGAGGGGCGGGCAGTCAAGCGACGACTACGAACGAGTAAGACGTTTTCTAATGCTCTCGATTAGCGATATAAACGACGGACTTTGCGCGTTCGAATTTTATTGAATCATAATATGTATGTATGTACCTGAGTAGTTAATGTGTACTTCTAATATCTAAATGAGGCTAAATGTTAAACATTATCCTCTTAATTTTTATACTTCTAAAGATAATAATGCACGGTTTAGTTCTGTCTTTCAATTTGGATGAAGTAACTAAAATGATTCATCTAAAATATGAAATTGAATCATTCACTATCATTGAAGGTTGTCGTATGCTTTCATTTCTGCGCCTTTTGTGCCAAATGGTTCCATATGGTTGAACAGCATAATTAAAAAAATAATTGATATATTATTGCATGTTTACAAACAGAAAATTTTCAGTATCTTCGTGAACGATAAGTTACATAAATATTAAAAATTAATTATCTGAAATATCATACATAGATTTATTCGAACAGTATTTGAATCCAGGCGAAGCAATCAGAAAACAAACAGAGACATAAATATTACAATTTACATTTCCAAAACATACAATTATTAGTTTATTGATAACTTTAGAATAATATACTGGAATAAACTCATTACCCAAAAATAATAAATAAATAATTTTATCTATATCTTTTATAGACAAAATTTAAATAGGTACAGGATAGCTGAAAGTCAATGGGTTACTTTGTTTATCCTCGTAGTATTTTGGATTACATTTTGAAAAATCGTCTTTTAACAATTTTGTTGAGTCTACTCCGATCTGACTTAGATGCTTGATGGCCAGTTCTTTAGATACTAAATTCAACGAGTGCTTCCGTGATAGAATCCATACGTAAACTGCAATAAGAAAAATAATTAGTCAATAACACTTCAATAAGAGCTAGCTAGGTAAACGTGCTTGGTAAAATGCTTAATAAAAACTGATAGAGTAATTACCTACCAATTTTGTTTTTAGGACTCTAAATGAGCATTTGAATTATTAATAAAATTAAGGCATGTATTAAGCTTTAATACTCATAATCATAATCTTTATTTTGTCAAAATGTAGTATAAAAGTCCTTACAGTGATATTTGAGGCTCTATACATCCTATCATTTTCATAGTGTGTGTAAAAATAACTCTAAACTAATTTAATTATTACTCTTTACATTATTTCAAAAAAATATTCTACTATTAATATATCAACAACAACAACAATACTCTTTATTGTACAGCAACTTAAAACAGAAACACATTTGCACATCTTAAAATTAGAAGGTAGTAGTACAATGGGTGGCCTTATTGCTTAAAGCAATCTCTTTATTTTTTCAATATCTTTATTTAATTATAATCTATAATGTCAAAAACTTTTATAGGATAACTCAGATTCATTATGTCAATTAATTTGGCATATAAAAGAGGATAGTAGGTAATTCAAGTGCATACCATTTAAGTATACATAACATATAAAAGATAGTTAACTGATGAAATCTCTTCTAACAGTAACTTCGATTGTTTATCAATGCAGCCTTTGCTGCAGCTATAAGAAAACTCAGTTGTTTTCTTTAAAAATAAATAAAATCTTATTTCCTTAAAAAGTAATAAACATTCAAAACCACAATTTTCCAAGACACTTGGTTTTACGATCGGATAATGTTTGTGAAAAGATAGATATAATTATAGATAGATAGATAGATAGATAGATAGATAGATAGATAACACTTTATTGTACACCATTACATAAAACACAGAAAAACTTATAGTCTAAAAATATTCTAAATGTCCACAATGGGCTGTCTTATCGCTTAGAAGCGATCTCTTCCTGACAACCCGTGGCAGGAATAAAACAGATTATATTGGTCAAAGGTGGTATACATAAATATTAGAGGATATGCAGTTACTTACATTATTTTAAAAATTTGGAAAATGCTCTGTCGGAACGATAGTCAGTTGGTGTCATTCATTATGATATAGATCGTTAGTTGGTACATAGATAGAAAATACTTTATTGTTCACCACATACACATAAAGTAAATCATTTAGAGTCATTTCGTGTCAAGGCAGAAGAGACAAAGGTCGGCATTATCGCTTTAGAGCGATCTCTTCCAGGCAACCCGGGCTGTGGATTGTGTGAAAGGAATCGAGAGTGTATGATGGTGGTGTGCAAATCAAATACATGTAATTAACAGAATACATAGATACTTGTTGGTACTTACTGAAATGCTTGTCAATCAGTGGACTATAAACGCAAGTGTAGACAGTAGCGTAATAATTGTAGTTTGTGGCAAGTATTCTGAATGGATATTTTCTTGATTTTACTGAAATAAAGATGTAGCAACTCAAAATATAGACTAATAAGAGCATATAATTATGCATGGTGAGGTTCAAACAGATTCCCAAAGGGATCATATTTTTTTTTATCGGCACTTATAAGACAGCCATATGTATAACGCCCACTTAGACGTAATAAAATTTCCGTTCCGCTTTAAGTTGGTAATGGTTCTATCTCGATTGAGATGCATTTGCCTCACTCTCCGAGCTATGTTATTTTTTTATTGCAGGAGTTCAGCAGACAGGCAGATGGCCCACTTGATGGAAAGCGGTTACCATCGCCTATGGACATTTCCAACACCAAAGGTGCTACAAATACGCTGCTGCTCTCTTAAGGGAGACTGGAACCTGGTCACTAATGCCGGAACACAACGCGAGGTTGTTATGGCGGCATACTCAATTGTATTCTTTCTCCGTTCCTGCACGGATAAAAGTTATATATAAGTACAATATCAGAAGAGAAACGGGTTCATTGCAAAGCACAGTGAGGAAAATTCCCCAAATCTCACCTACTCCCAATAACAATAAAGGGGATTACGCTTGTTTATAACGCGTGGCAGAATTACAAAGAAATTTCTTGAAAGGCATAATTGGGTTTTTGAGCCTTTTTTTTAAATAAATGGAAAGATTATAATGTAAATTTTATAACAAACTCTTTTTCTTCACTAATAATAATGTGAAATTTATATCAAATTAAAAGCATTTTTTATCTGCTGTGTGCTACGAAGCTACGAATTGTCGTCGTGTTTTCGGTACTCGAGTACTTCAGGTAGGAAATTTTATTTTTAATTTGATATGTTTCTAATGACAGCGAAAAATAATAATAAAAAGATGTAGTTTGTTATAAAACTTATATACGATCTTTCCATTTCTTGAAAAAAAATTGATTCAAAATCCCAACTCTGACTGGGATACATAGCTATTGGTAGAGTTAGTGCCGGCAGACCGCAAAGTACCGACTTTTTTATATTAAATAGGTTGGCGTTTGACCACGATCACGTCTAATGCCGGACGATGATGCGGTCAAAGATGGAGTACGCTTACCTAGATAGTACCTATTCACACGAGACTTGAAGATGCCCGGATTGTACACTTCGGGAAACACGGACTCAGGTAGTGCATTCCACAATCTGGCGTACGTAGAAGGAACGTGGAGGCGAAACGTTTAACTCGCACTGGACTATGATCAAACAGCAGTCGTTTCGAAGAAAGGTCAGGTAAGAAGCTTCTCAAACAAACATGCATGTACCAAGAGATTTATAACAAACGTACTTCGCCTGGGTTCCTCGGGAAAAACATACGTAACATCCATATTCGCAGCGTCTTCAATATTGATAGGTATGGTCAACTCTCCCATACTGTAGCGATGGAACAGGCCCCCATCCACCCTCGATTGGTTTAGATAGATTCCTGAAGGTCTAGTCGTCACTTCCAGGGTTGAACAGTTGTTGTTGTTCCGGTTGTCGCTTGAATAGTGATAGACTTGATACCATTTCCCATAAAACTGTAATCAGAAGGAATAACTCTGTTAAGTGCGTGGCAGTCAGGGCCTCATAAAGGTTTCGAAATAGTAGATTATTACACGAGAGATTTAAGCATGAGATGATTTGGCTCACAAGTGTAGCGAGGGGCTAATAGTTCGAGTGCCTAAATAGGCCTTTCACCTGAGGTTAACACTCTGCTTTTCATTTTGAAAATGAGAAAAGTAAATAAAAACTAATTAGTTAAACAAACAACTACTTCTCTAATGAAATCAGGCGTTAAATCCATATCTAAATCTATAGATAATTCTAAATCCGATGAACTCATAACTACGTCACATATGATATACGCTAAGTGAATTTCTCTTTCTGTGGCATTCTACCAGCCAGTATTTTTTTGTCACTAATGATGTTTATTTTTTATTTATGGAAAACCTACAGCTAAATACATTTGATTAGATAACTATAATTAACAAAAGAAAGCCAAAGGCAGGTTTTCACGAACAAGCTATTGGTTAAAAGTAACAAACAAACGTAAAACAGCTTAGTGCTTAGTCACTGTTAACAAATTTAAGGCTATACAACAATGATAATAATATAATGATAGTAAATATTTAGCTCTTTAAATTACATAATAATAAAGTGAAAAGTAATTTATAAGTATAAAATGATGTTACAATATTGTTTATTAAAATTCATTTGCTTGTTGTTACAATTATCACGTGCTAACAACGGTGAAGGACAACGTCGTGATGAAACCACCGAGATAGCCTTGTGTTAAACCTACCAAGCCGCCTTAGACATGACGATTTGGGATGAGTTGTCTTTGCCAAAATGCAAATGAATCTTAAAACACCGGCCAAGTGCGTAATGTTCCATAGATAACGAAGGGCGTTGAAGAAGTGGCATCGAACATTCATGTTTCCTATTTGATAAATGATTCCCAAAATGTGTAATTAATATATTAAAATACATACATCAGCTAGACGAAATTCTGACTGTAAGTTCACGTTTTCTGGACATCTCCCTTTGATTGTAAAATATCCATATACACTGCAAAATAATACCGAAAATAAACATAGTTTTAATACCATTTTAACAAACGAGTGCTGCTATTCAACGTATACAAATAAATAATTGAAACAATTATGTGTTTATTGTTAAATAATTTTCTTAAGGTTATCATTAAGTTCATTTATAGTTAATACGTAAGATAATAAGAAGTGTCGTCTGTAAGGTATTCTGAGAACAGTATTAATGTTAACGCATAAATAAGTTCAACAAAACATATTTTTTCCTTGTGAGAGATAAATACATAATATTATATGTAGGACTAGCTGTGCCTGCGACTTTGCCCGGGTGGAATTTTTTTCGCGTAACCCTAAAAAAAGTATAAAAACATAGCCTAAGTTACTACTTATAACATCAGCTATCTGCCAGTGAAAGTCCCGTCAAAATTGGTTCAACCGTTTCAGAGATTAGCCAGAAAATCCAGACAGACGTAGATTCTAAAATTTGCATTTTCGGCATCTCCTGGTTCGAATTATCCCCTCTGGCTTTATCAGATTTTTATTTTGACATTGCAAACAGACACTTCAATTATATTTATCTGTATATATATATATAGATAGTACATAAATAACTTACGAATCTTCAAACTTGTATATTTATTAAATTATCATTATCATTTTACTTTAAAATTTTTGAATTCATTTCACGAGATTCCTAAATTAACGAGACGTGATTTTATCAAAGTATTGGTTTCTAAAGATTTAAAAATTATTATTCAAATCTTTAGAAATGAATATTTTCTAACCTATTGAGTTAAATAGAAAAAGGAAATAAATAACGTCGTCTCAATTTTTCAAAATCTGATTATATATTTACACCACACCACGATATGCACTCAAAAGTTATTCACACGCTCAGTGGGCTATCCCTAAAATTCTATTTCTAACGCAATTTTATTATATAGCATTGTGTAGCGGCATATAGGGAATATTTTGTTATTTGTAGGTAGGTAATAATATACACAAGTGTATGCATAAGTCTTTTCCGGTTTTTCTAACAGATGGCACCACCGAACAATACGCCATATATAAATTCGACACCACGTCAGTTTATTTGTATGACAATAACCTGCAAAAACACATACAAGTTGAATCTGTCTATTGATAACATCTCTGTTGTATAGTTAAATGATCATGTTGACCGTTGTACCTGAAAAATTTCATTTCATCAAAAGAAAAAGGCAGTGGAAAATAGTTGTAACCGTTAACGTACAACGCTATCGCCAACAAATTATTAATTTAAATCACGCATTGATCGGAAAACGACCGTGATTTTGTTACACGACAATGCACCGTCTCACACAGCAAAACTAGTGAAAGATACATTGCAATCGCTTGGATGGGACATCCTTTCGCATCCGCCGTACTCCCCTGACCTGGCGCTATCAGACTGTCATCTCTTCGCTTAAATGGGGCACGCGCTCGCAGAGCAGCACTTCAACGATTTCGAAGAAGTTGGAAAGTGGCTTGACGAATGGTTTGCCGCAAAAGACAATTTTTCTGGCAAGGTATTCATAATTAACCTGAAAGATGGGCTAAATGTGTAGAAGCTGAAGGCCAATATTTCGAATAAACTCAAAATTTATTTCCTTTAAAATTGATGTGTTTATTTTGCCACAAAAACCGGAAAAGACTTATGCCTACACCTGTACGTATATTATTATTGTTGAAACCTCACAATTTATGCTGTGGGTAGTTTTATAGGTGTCACTGGTTTTCGTTTTCGCTGCCATTGGTGGTGACGAAAGTAATCTCGAATGCGCTAGAAGTCAGTCCGGACTTTCCGCATGCTCCGTGCAGACCAGAGTGAACGTTTGACTTCTAATTCAATATATTAACATCAAACTCTAATAACAAGCCGAGCTTGCCTCTCGGTGTGAGTGTGCCATAAGTCGAAGACCTAAGGCGCCATCCAACGATTTGTTAGTGCTGTGCACTCCAGGAGCTGACCTAGGTGCCCATTGTAGGTGAATTCGGAGGTAAGTGGTGCTTATTACCCTATTGGTTTCTGTGCAGGATTTGGCATTCATCTCACTCCCATATATCCCCAAAATAACCTTACAGTACAGAACCAGCGATCAGCTGTGCGGGCTCTGTGATCCAGCATTGCACAATTATAACTCGGAACTGGATTAACTACAGTGGGAGTTCCCTAATTAAACTATATTTAAATGACACATTGTTACTTTTTATAACACGAATTACCTTATTTTCTGAAGTACTTCCGACAAAACTACCAAAATTTTGGCAAAACATATTTTTGGAACTAATTCTATAAAATTATATCTTTTCGCAGTACTATTTGTTTCACATGTTATCTTTCAACGAAACTACAATCATTGTAAAAAATTGTAAATAAAGATGTAATGTAACTTTAACATAAAGCTGTATTCATACTAAACTATATTTTAAAGAATTAAAATGTGGCCTTTTTGTCAAAGTACACCTCGCCCTTGACTGGGACTCCTACACTTCTTGGGTGCTTGCACGCGTCCACCATACGTGGCAGTTACACCTCTTTAACGTACATATGCATAGTGTAGAATGAACCCTATTTCACGGTTTTCCCAAAGCACTACAATATGAGGCCCTTTAAGAGAGGCGTAAACAGATATTTGAAATGTCAACGAGGTAGGTAACGCATCGACTTCCTTAGTGTTGCTGATGTCCAAAAGTCATTTACCACCAGGTGATACTTTCGTCCGTTTGCTTACAAGCAAAAATAAAAAAAGTCATGTGATAATATTTTTTTCAAAACTAGAGCTTTGAGCCCTTGCGTATTTTGTTCCCGGCTATAATTAATATTTTCGGACATAGCTATGTAATAATGATATAAATCTTTATCTTTAGCTATTAATGTAGGTATCAAAATAAAGAGCTGAGAAACGGTTTGTTTCTTTTTCAATTTGGAGAAATCAACCGTAGCGAGGGAGTTTTTGGCGGGAACTGAAAGGAGACGTTGTGCTGTGCAGTTTTATTTTCTAAAAATGTGTAAAATTACTCTAAAATGAACAATAGTTGTAGGATATTGATAGATTTTGAGTAGTAATTATGTGTTTTGTGAGAAATGTGAACTGTATAGTCAAATGTAGCCTTTTGAGTTGTCACAAGAACTCCATTGAATGGCACCAGCTGATAACCTACAGTTCAGCTGTGCTACACATAGGCTTAAGAAAATGAAGAAACTACATTATAATCTAAGATCTGGCTTAAAGGCCTAGCTGCCAAGCTATAAACCTAAATAAATAAATAACCGTAGTGATCTGTATAAATATTACTTGCATTTTACAGTTTCAACCAAACTTCACTAAACAACGTCATAGCGTTCCTGTTCCGAGCTTTTCGACTTCATTGATTCAATTCGTGGTTGATCTATCTAATATCAGCATTAAGTAAAAAAATGGCCCAAAACCAAGTTTGTTTACGAAATATACCTTCCCAGAAATTGAATCGAAACTCCCGCATTTCAATTAACTGAGCAACAAAGCGACCACTAGACCATAAGGGCCTACACTTAAATTGCATTGTGTAGAGCCACTTATGGTTAATCATATAACTGCTTCGTGCTTCGGATACTGCAATTGTAAATAGTAACATTGTAAGGAGAATCTGCGCAGTTCAGAATACCGATCGCTATAAGTCTTTGTCCGTTTATAAAGAATTATTAAAGGATGCAACACATTATAAATAACCGTACTGTAGACAGCCGTTGCTATTTCAGTTCGTAAGGGCGAATTCACACTCGGCTTGAATATCCGACTATGAACAATCTTGTACTCAAATCAAATACATTATAGTCCTTCTGGCGGTGAAGTGTGTATACTACTTTATTTTCAACCTCTGAACCTGGGTTTCACTTTCTTACATTGCTCTTTTATAGCGATATAACATTTTTGCAAAAGTTTTCAATTTCATTGTAATCACACATTTTTTTTTCAAATTAAATTTCATAATGTACTTCAATTAATTTTTTTTTAGTTTCTAATTGATTTCATTATAGATGTTTCAAATATATAATTCTAAACTTTTGTTTACAAGTAACGGCTGTTATATTTTTGCATGTTTATTTACACAATTTTGATGAATGATGTGGTTTACGCACCCTATTCAAATTTTTTGAACATCCTCCATTTAATATTTATTTAAAAATCCTTCGCTATACGTAGGCTTCCCTGATATTTTTCAACTTATTACAGTAAGTTTAACATTTAGAACATTTGGTGACAATCACTCAGGTGTCTTACTTGAACTATGTTCATCCAAAAATAGCTCCAATGGCTACTAAAAACTCACGGTTTATTCCTGAACATCGGCACCTTTTTTGGAGAGGGAATAAATTATTTGAAATGTTTAAATAAAAAAATGTGTATTAATTTAATAAATGGTTTTTCTTCCGATTTGAAACATTCCTACATATAAAATATTCAAATTAAAACTAAAAGAAAATAAAACCTTTTTTTATTGTAAACCACGAAACCCTTATTATGAGTAAACTGACAGATACGCGGAAAATTTATTATATGTGAAAAATGTAAATACCAATACGAAAATACTACAGTGTGCAATGCCCCTTAAACGACTTTATTAAGAGGGTCCACATCATTGAATAATTATCGTGTAGGTGGCGACCCTCTCAACATTCGCTATCTCACACTCGACCAGACCACTACGATTTGAATATGTATTTGTTTATATTCAGCCTTTGTGTGACCGGCGTAATAAGTGCAGAATTCACTTTGCCAGGAGAATGTCCCAATGTGAAATTGCAAGAGAATTTGGATTATACCAGGGTAAGTTGTGTATATTGTCATATGTATATATAGGTGTGTGTATACGTATTTGTATATACATATGTATATATAGTTATATTGTTTTTGTATTTATATGCACTGTGTATACTTATCATCATTTATATGTCGTTACGCAGCGACAAGGTGCTAGAATAATATTCCACCGCCTATTAGAAATCAGCAAAATCTTAATCTGTTTCGAACGAAATTAAGGATATTTTTAAAAGACCACCAATTCTCACATGCTACTTAAGACACGATACAAGTGGTATTTGATGTGATAATAGATTTTTTTGTTTTATTTTATAAATGTTTCTATTTATTATAACACTTATTGTGGAATTTTTATTTAGATCATTAATTTTCCTATCTATATTTGTCTTATATATACCGTTACTTACTATGCATTATTGATTTCAATTCTAGTATTTATGCTTCGCAATGATGTAATGTTTACCTTAAGAGCTCAGCGGAAGATCAGCGCTGGTTTTAACAGACCAGCATTGTGGTGAGTCCATATTTGCCTTACTATCGGTTAAAATTTGACATAAGCTCCATACAAGTAATGTCAAAATTCAACCGATGGTAAGGCAAGTGAATGAATAGTACGATATGGGAACCGGAGGGCTAATGCTGTCGTTAGACCTATTTGTACACACCTTTACATACTGGTGATACATGATTAATAACAAATAAATTGTTACAAAAACAAAACTTTCAGTTTTCAGGTCTTTGGTACAACGTAGCAAGTTATGCAAGTGACAACCGCTCCATATACGACTGCGCTATACTGGACTTCCAAGAAGACAACTTAGGATACACCCTTAGAGAAACATACGTAGAAGCTAAAGAAGGAAACAGAACTCAAAAGTCTTATTTGGCGAGGGTCGATCCTACGTTTGATGCTGGAAACAAGGCGCAGTTTATTGTCAGCTATGAAAGTGGAGGTAATCTAATTTTTAAACTATGATTTAAAAAATTATTAAAAGTTCTGAAAAAAAAGAAATTGACTTTTTGGGTAAGTAAAACTTACTTACTTACTCCGTTGGCTCAGCGACCCAAAGTGGGTCTTGATCTCGAAAACGAGATCATGCCCCTTTTCTCTGTCCTGCGCAGTTTCTTGCCAATTATTTGCTCGTAGCTCCGACAGATCAGCCTTCACTTTGTCCTTCCAGCGATATTTGGGACGGCCGACTGGACGCCGACCTACCGGTCGTCCCAAATATGGTTTCCTCACGCTACGATCCCCTCCCATCCATTCTGCGTAACCGAGCCAGTGGAGGTGGGTAAGTAAAAGCAAAAATAAATATTTATACAAAAACTACAACAGTCGGCCGATGTAATCCTTCCGTGTATGTGAACATCCAAGCACTTAACCAATTTATTAAACACTGATACAAAGCTTAATAAATCTTATTTGTCGATTTCAGATAAAGTACTCCAGTTTCCATTCTTCATATTATCCACTGACTACGACAGTTACGCTATAGCTTATACCTGCAAAACATTGAAGAAGAAACTTCGCACTCATTATGGTAATTTTGTAACCAAAATATTTTCTACCAAACGAAATAGCATATTGATTACTAGTATAATATCAGGGGCTGGCAACGCTGCTTCCCAACTAAAAACTACCAAGCGGCGAAAATACGGAACCTTAAAAATAAGTTGCATATTTGTGCTGTTTGGACTTGAGATATTAGGGGAATGGGTTTCACCAACTAAGAGTTTCTTCATAAAAAATTTCAATGAATTCTTTGAAGCCTCTCATAACCAGAGAGCCGGTTCATACTTCGCACGTCCAGAAGTCTGGTGGCATTGCCATGCTAAACGGCAATGCTGATTTGCTGTGGGAAGTAATAAACCAGCCCAGTGATTAAGGGTAGCACGAAAGAGTAGGTTAAAAAAATTTTAAGGTAATCTTTTATGTCCACAAAGGCCTAACGTTTGAACTCCAACTGGCACAAATATGTCACCTCTTCCTAAGGTTTTTAATTCCGCAATTCAAGAGCTTCAGCGGGTGAAACAAAGTTGCCAATCTCTAACACAGTTGAAACATTTGACAAGACCACAATATCTACTGCATGTCCCACCACATGTGAACATTCTATCCCAACGAATAAATGAAATACCATTGGGTACTCACCATCACCGCGTATTAATCCATTAAGTTCTGCAGTGTCAGATACGGCAACTCTGACAAGAGATTTGGACGGTGATGTTTTCGAAGATGACATGACGAGATCTTTAGCAAACACTAATCAAACTCGATAGACAATAATGTTTATACCAGTCCCCCATAATCCTACGCTGGCAGTGGTAGGGTTTTTAGCTGGTATAAAGCAAAGAAGCTAACGGCCCCTAGAGAGAATATGGTTATCATTGCCATAGACATATGCAATTTCTTTTTAATATACAGTGTATTGTCGAAGTGTTGCAAGCCTCGAAGGAATGGAATCTTTTCTTTGTTGAGCTTACACAACATAGCGTCCTTATGCTAAGATTCGATTTAAATGACAACATTTTAAAGGAATTAACCCTTTATTTTCCAGTATTCTCATGGATTCTAACGAGAAATAAGGAAAACCTCCAAGGAGACACCTTGAAGAAAGTTGAAAATACGCTATCTAAATACACAGAGTTAGCTGAACATAGACAATTGTTTGTGTTTAAAGATTTCTCAGAAGCAAGCTGTGCTTTCAACGACAAGATTGAAGTTGATTTCTTTACAACCAATTTCTGGTAGATATTGGATATTTTTTTGAAAATTGTGCTGTGATTGTTTTGGTTTTGGTATTATATAATTTAGATTGAAATGAGTTTAATTTATTCAGTATCTTTTATGGTAAAACAAAACAGATAACCCCTCTCTAGTCCAATGCTCTCTAATAGCTGGTCCGCCAAATTCATTGCAATGCAGAAGGCTTAGGTTAGGCCTCTATATATAAGTGTATGGCTTAGGCTTTGATTTTGACAGGTTATATTTTTAAACGAACTTTCAGACATAGCATATGTCATGCATGATACGCGACATATATTAACTCTGCTACTGTCACACGTCGCGTAATTTTGTACTCAGTATGTGTATTGTTAGAAAAAGTAATAAAAAAACGAAACAACTTTTTATTGGTATTTACTGATCAATAACATACCAAACAAATATAATAAATCTTCACGATATGAGACGTTATGTGATTGTTTCGTAATTGTTCTATTGTTATAAGTCAACAAAAAAAATCATCAAATTACCTCCAAATTATTAACATGAAACCATTTTACTATTTCAATTATTATCAAAATAGAATAAAAAAATATCTACATCTTTATTAAAGAGATATAAATAATATAAAAATAAAACCGCTTCACACTAAAAACCAAAAAATGAATATTTTACAGACTTTTTTCTTCAACACCTTGAAGTTGGTGTCAAGCAAAACATAGAAAATCATATAATTTGTAAAGTTGTTGTTCATTTATGTTTTACTTGACACTGACTTCAAGATGTTGTAGAAAATCGGTTAAATATTGTTTTTTTTCTTTTTAGTGATTTTTTTTTAATTATTGATATCTTGGATGTTTCTAAGATATGAATATAATATTATAAAGTCCTGTGTGATCGAAGTGACGGACTGAGATAATTGTGTAATAATAAAACTCATTGTACTTTCCAGTGTTTATTTAGCAACTTCTGTCAGCTATTATATAGGTATTACAATATGCATAATGGTTTTACACAGTTGACTAATTTATAATACAGCTAAATATTTTTCTAATACATTAGCATTATTAAGTCTTTCTCGTGAGTGTTTTCTTAGAGTATTGAATTAAAACATAATAATAGACAATAAGGCAGAATGTGGATGACAGTTTATATACAAAGTTTTTACTGTAATCAGCCTACTAAATGAAGGTACTGGTGATGAAGTCAATAGTTTATTTGATTTATTTTATCTTGACCCCGCACTATTTGTGTTAAATCAAGTCTTCACTTCTTCTAGGGAAACTTCTCAATGCGACTAGTTGAGGTGAATTTGCAAGCTTCCTCAGAGAAGTCACCGTCCACGAGTTTGCTTGTATCCAATCCTTTGGATTTAAGGAATTCTGTAACTTCTTTCATTGGTTCACTTGCCAAAGATGTGGTCCTTGTAGCAACCCAGAGGCTAACTGTTGAAATAAAATATATGTTAATCAATTGGCTAGAACAAAGTCTAGTGATGCTAAGCAGCTGGAATTTATTATAGAGGCAATATGACTAAATTCAGGGTATAACGCTACTGTACACAATACGTGTCTAGAAAATGAGGTAACAAGCGTTGAAAGTATTGTAAAATTATGTTTTATATCAAAACTGTCATAAAAGCTTAGGATAATACCAGTTTAATTTAAAGGTTTACTACAAGATTTGTGGGCTTAATCAATATCTCAGAAAATAAATCTAAAAAAAAAAAAATACAAATTGTACCGAACTCAAGCATCTAGAAATTAAGTAAGAACTGAGAGATTAATTAAATTTAAAATACCTCTGTGCTGGTTCTTGTCTAGCAAATTTGTACACGTGTACAAGACGGCATAGTTCTTGTAATCAGTTGCAATGACTTGTAAATCATTCTCTATTTTGGGTACTGGTATTTCTGAAAAAAAAATGATAAAATACGAGTTACACGAAGAATAATAATCAGACATTTAATAAAATGAAAGTTACTCATAGGTTAAATACAACAAGGATTTTTTATTACTGTAGTGTACTGTACAACGGACAGGCTGACACAGGGCCCAGTTTATGGATACTTATTACCATCGCCTGTGGACAGTAGTGGTATAAAAATGTTCGTCAGTTTTCAAATTGATTCATATAACGTTCCGCGAGTACTGTTCCACAGAAAATTAAGTTTAACTATTTGACAATAATGTTTAAAATTACTTAAATTAAAGTTGTTTGATTTAATCTGTCTTGTCTAAGAAGATTATTTAGACATGTTTAAAACCTTTTTATTGCTTTTAATATTTATGTTAAGCGTAGTGATTATATCCTCTTTATTTTACAAACTCAAGAATTTATTTAAAAAAAAACCTAATTACCTCCAAACTGGATATTAATAAAAAAGTCTCCGACTTTGTCACTGCTAGCGAATCTGGCTACTCCCTCCACATATCTCTGGACACCATCAACGACATTGCCATTCCATACTTTTATGGTTTCACCCTCTTTAGTATACGAAATTTTTCCACATTTTCCGACTCCAGCCGCAGTAGGGGGGTAATTTGCGTAATCGTACCAAACTCCTGAGAACTGTAAAAAGGCATTTGAAAGTTGCTTTAACTGGGTTTATGAACCATTTTTGAAGTGAAATTTCTTTAGAATCGTTGTGATATGAAACTCGATAAAACAAAAAAGTGACACTAAAAAGAGATAAACACATAAATCTATATCGCTAAGCCTGCGAGAGAATGAGATAGAATACATTGTATTTAATCATTTAAACACTATTCTCATATAGATAGAGTTGGAAATGTTTTGAAGTTTTTCGTTAATATTTCAAATTTCGTGTTTTCAAGCTTAAATATATTATTAGAACGATATAATATATGAAATGTGACGTCACGAAATTTAGAATCACTCCTATTTCTTGTCACTCTTGGTTTCACTTCTACAGCGTTTGAACTGCATACACACACATTTTTTTTGTTATATATGGAAAGTTCATTATAGGTTTTATAACAAACTATTTTTATTTTATTTTATCGCTGTATTTAAAAAGTTATATCAACTCGTAGTACTCCAAGGCCGAAAACACGCCAACAATTCCCAAAGAAACCCGAGCATGCGTGTGACATCAATATGGTAATTTGTCATGAAAACTCATCGTAACTTCGTAGCATGCACGCTGATGATGTTACAATGAGTTATTACGATAAAAGTATACATTATATTATTAACCATCTTTTGTATATATGTATACATTTCTTCTGTCTCTGTATATGTCACTGAACTCCTAAATGGTTGGACCGATTTTGATGAAATTTTTGTGCATGTTTCGCGAGTCACTGCAGATGAGTTTGGCCTGGCGTTATCGCTAGAAACCCCGGGAGACTGGTTGGGAAGTTTGATGCATCCACATATATATATAGTCCAGACCTGGCACCAAGCGATTACCATCTTTTTTCGGGCTGCAAAATTTTCTATATGATAAGAAATTGACATCAAGAGAAGATTGTGAAAATCGATTATAAGCGTTTTTCGCAAATACAAACCAAGACTTTCTATTCAAATTCACTTATTCGCAGGAAATATGGAGATACAGTTGCGTTGATTCCCCATTTCTTATCAATAATTTATTCCTGAAGTCTCCGCTTAGAGCTCACATGATAAATCCTTATTTCATTACCACTTATAAACTTATAAAATTTTGACATGTGACTGTATTTTCGTGACATTTTTCAATGTTGATCTCCTTTAAATTTTATGTAACTTATAAATGTAATTTCTTTTTTCTCGTAATTATTTGATAAAATTGTTTATTATTATAATAATTATTTTTTAATGGAAACTTAATTGATATATTATCTACTATTGGGATTCATATTTAGAAAGTTTCGAGGTTCAGAATAAGATTCTTATTGAGAACTTAAAGAAATTCAAGCTGGAGTACCACAGGGAAATGTCTTTGGTCCGGCCCTGTACCTATTATACACATGTGATATTCCAGAACTAGAAACAACACCATTGCTACTTTTGCAAATGATAATAATAATTGTTGGTGTATTTAAATCTGTGGAAATGCTTTGGGATTCTTTTTAATAATAAATAAATAACACAAAATCAATTCAATTAGTAAAGAGAAAATTTTTTGGGACTGTCTTGTTTCTTTACAATTTTTGCCATCTTTTGAATAACTAAGTAAGGTGCTATAAATATCGTCATGACTTCAGGATCTGAAAATGATCGACACATCTGACGACAACTCCAAAATATTAATTATTTCGCAGTTTGATTACAGCGTTGTGTAGCGCCATAACTTCATGTATACAGAGTGAATTTTTCAATGGACCTTCAGGGCCAAATCCTAAACTATACGAAACAGTGAAAAATAGTGAAAGGAGTCTCGAGGCCGATTTTAATAAAAACTAAAGTGGTGCCTATACTAATATTTTTGAAAAATCTATTACCCTAGTCAGGAAACGAATTCATTGATTTTAAAAAGAAAACATACTGTGTTATTGCACCAATCCATAGTGTTGCTTGTAAGAATCTATTTCTGTGAAGGAATGTGAAACGACAAACTAATGGATAACTAACGACGAACTTTTTAGTTTCCTCTATCAATCTCATTCTTGTAATTTGCGCTCAAATGAAAATCTGCTAACGATACCTAAACACACTTCTTCCTTCGTAGGAAACTCTTTTGCCGTACAGGCTGTTCGTCTGTGGAACTCCCTCCCCTTGAAAATCAGACAAGCTACATCCATTTCTACATTCAAACACTTGATCACTAGCCATTATTTGTCCATTAAATAAAATTTGTTGCAATAAATGGAATTGTATTATTGTTCGCATGTAAGTATGTGTAATTTATATTATTATAATCTATTTAATTATGTATATCTATATTAGTTTATTATTGTTATTATTTTTCTTTTTTTAAATTACGATTGAATTCGTTTTAATTTAGTTAAACCACCAAATATTATTTAATTTTTCTTGTAATATCTCCTTGGATACCGAGTTACCTGGAAGATATCGCTACAGGCCGCCCATTGTTCTAATGGAAATGTATTTATATTAAATATCTAGGTTTAAGTGGGTACACTGAAGAAAATTATAAATAATCGAATACAATAAAAAAAAACTTAACTTATTTGAATTGTATTCTACCCATAGTCCTTCAAGACTATAAGTAGAATACTGAGCCTAGATCACCGTCTTCTATAAGTAAGATGCCCAGAGGGCTGGCTACGTTTCCTCACTGGATCGCCATATGATCCGTTGCCCGAGATAAGTACCAGGCCTCTGATCACCTGAAGAGTCAATGAGTCGTTTTGATAAATTTTGGTAGAGGCTCTTGGCCTCAGGACCAAGAACATTAGGCTTAAGTTATGGTGAAAAATAAAGAGTTTTCATTCATTCATTCATAATGGAAAGGCTTGATTGCGCGGCGCTATTAAATTGCGCCAGTTGACTATAACTTATTTTATCCAATATTGAAATCAATCAATTCAATCAATGTGAAAACATAGATTGCATTGACACTCATTTCTCTCCACGATCCCAGGGACTACGAGGTAGTAATTATACTGCACACAGGAACCACAAAATATTACTAAATTGTTCAATCGATTAATACTTACGTTTTATATTAATTTAAATCACCAGTTTAGTTTTATATTCTAAATTTTTCGAAAATATGTGCTTTAAATCACCGTGTTAACAAAATGAACATTGCTTCAAATAATTTCATAAGTTAATATGCAATCTTTATTTTTTTATCCTTTTTATTTATTTTATTTTTGGGATTATAAATGTGGTCTTTTTTTAGTTACTATATCTGTTTTTGGTAATATCTATCGAATACATGTTTATTACTATCTAAGGCTTATTTATTTCCATTTTATTATTTCTACTTATTTATTACGTTGTTATCTTATATGTACTTATTTATTTTTTTATAATATACTTATTTTACATGAAGTTTAGTTATTTATATTTAAATATACTTACATATTTATCTACGAAGTTTTAAGCTTATTTTCTTTCAATTAAAATTTGGGTACATATAATTTATTTATGCTTATAATTTTACAGTTTCATTTCTTGACTACTAGCTGTGCCCGCGACTTCGTCCGCGTGGATATTTTTTTTCGCGGAACCATAAACGAAATGTAGCCTAAGTTACTTCTTATAACATCAGATATCTGCTAGTGAAAGTCATGTCAAAATCGGTCCAGCCGTTTCAGAGATTAGCTGGAACATCCAGACAGAAAGACAGAAAAAATCTAAAAAAATCGGAATCTCCTGGTCCGACCGATTTATACTTCGTCATTTGTTTTACATTTTTATTTTGACATTACAAACAGACACTTCAATTTTATTTATCTGTATAGATATGGAAAATCAGACATATTTAAAAAATTATTCAAATAATCTACAAGAAAAAATATATAACTCACGGCCTCAAAATCGAAGTTGTTAAGAGGGTCTATGTTGTTTGGGCATGAACCCTCCTTCAGAAGAAACCCGGACGCCGCCGCAAAAATCGTGAAGAGCAGGAACATAAGCATCTTTATAATAGTTATTAGGTTGATGGGAGTCAGAGCATAACTAGTCGTAGTAGGTTCAACGGGTACTTATATACTCTACAGAGTTCATACAGGCTATCAATCCATGAGATTACATAATTGAGCGACAGGAAATAATATATTCGAGAAGTTTATTAAGACTTATTTATATTTGGTAAGACATCGTGCAATATAAGTGTTAAAAAAAATTTCCACTAAAATTAATAAGGATTTACGTAATATCTTGTAGTTATATATTTATACAAAAACTACATCTTGAAGTCGGCCTATGTAATCCTTCCGTGTATATGAACAGCCAAGCACTTACCCAATTTATAAAACACTAATACAAATCTTATTTTTCTATTTCAGATAAAGTACTCCAGTTTCCATTCTTCATATTATCCACTGACTACGACAGTTACGCTATAGCTTATACCAGCAAAACATTGAAGAAGAAACTTCCCACTCATTATGGTAATTTTGTAACCAAAATATGTTCTACTAAACGAAATAGCATATTGATTACTAGTATATATTAGGGGCTGGCAACGCTTCATCCCAACTGGAAGCTACCAAGCGGCGAAAATATGGAACCTTAAAGAGAGGTTTCATATTTGTGCTGTTTGGACTTGAGATATTAGGTGCATGGGTTTGATCAACAAAGAGTTTCTTCAAAGAAATTTTTAATAAATTCTATGATGCTACTCATGACCAGAGAGCCGGTACATATATTATTTAGCACGCCCAGAAGTCTAGTGGCACTGCAATGCTTAATGGTAATGCTGATTTCCTGTGAGAAGCAATAACCAGCCCTGTTATCAAGAGTAGCACGAAAGAGTAGGTTACAATTTTTTTTGAAGATATTCTTTTATGTCCACATAGACGTAATGTTTGAACTCCAACCGACACAAATATATAACCTTTTTTTCCGGTTTTATAATTCCGCTATTTAACGGCTTCAGCGGGTGAAATAAAGTTGCCAATCCCTAACACAGTTGAAACATTTGACAAGACCACAATATCTACGGCATGTCCCACCACATGTGAACATTCTATCCCAACGAATAAATCAAATACCATTGGGTACTCACCATCACCGCGTATTAATCCAGTAAGTTCTGGAATGTCGGATACGGCAACACTGACAAGAGATTTGGACGGTGATGATTTCGAAGATGACCTGACGAGATCTTCAGCAAACACTAATCGAACTCGAGAGCCCGTATTGTTTATACCAGTCCTCCATAATCCCACACTGGCAGTGGTAGGGTTTTTTAGCTGGTATAAAGCAGAGAGGCTAACTGCCCCCTGAGCAAACGTGGTTATTATTGCTATAGACCTATCCAATTTCTTTTTAATATGCTGTGTATTATCGATATACTGCAAGCCTCGAAGGAATGGAATCTTTTCTTTGTTGAGTTTACACAACATAGTGTCTCCATACTAAGTAAGACTCGGATCTAAGCGAAAATATTTTAAAGGAATTAATCCTTTATTTTCCAGTATTCTCATGGATTCTAACGAGAAATAAAGGAAACCTCCATAGAGACACTTTGCAGAAGTTGAAAATACACTATCTAAATACACAGTGTTAGCTGAACATAGACAATTGTTTGTGTTTAAAGATTTCTCAGAAGCAAGCTGCCCTTTCAACGACAAGATTGAAGTTGATTTCTTTACAACCAATTTCTGGTAGATATTGGATATTTTTTTGAAAATTGTGCTGTGATTGTTTTGGTTTTGGTATTATATAATTTAGATTGAAATAAGTTTAATTTATTCAGTATCTTTTATAGTAAAACAAATAAAATAACCCCTCTCTAGTCCAATGGTCTCTAATTGCTGGTCCGCCAAATTCATTACAATGCTTAAGGCTTAGGCTTAGGCTTTGATTTTGGCAGGGTATATTTTTAACGAACTTTCAGAGATAGCATATGTCACGCATGACACGCGATATATATTAACTCTGCTACTGTCACACATCGCGTAATTTTGTACTCAATATATTGTTAGAAAAAGCAATATTTTCAAGATTTTGTCTTTTTACACTGAATAAAGGTTTAATGTGCATACACACCATATTAAAGCATAAAAGAACAGAATTTGAACTTGTTTTTGAATATAGCAAGTGATAAATGCTTTGTATAAAAGGAAAAATTAAATTAAATCTAAAAAAATATCTGTTGTATATTTTGTTAATATTAAATTAATTAATATAATAATTTAAAATAATTATAACATGTATGCTTCATCCGCTTCGCAGAGTTGCCTGTTTTATATGTATATAAAACGCACCACAGAAGCGGAACAAACAGAAGATAGATTGATAACAGATTTATTATAGTATAAGTAGATTACACTGCAGTAATAATTTCTTTTTAAGTATTTTACAATGCTTAATTTTTTTATTTCAACATATAGGTTCTAATCCGGCCACCCTATATATAACTTTGTGTGTATCATTTTTAGACCGTTAAATTAGGTGCTATACAATCTTTTATTGGTACCATCATCTATGCTATCTACAGTTGGTGATGCCCTCTAGCGATGTTGGGTAGTTTATAGGTAACTTTACTTCATACGTCAGTGCGGTGCCAACTCGCCAGTAGTTGATGTCTTTTGAACCTTTTTGACTTTTCGTATGTCACAAATACGTGTCGTCGTTGGCCGTTGCTGTACTCCGTGAGTAGGCGCACAGGTCAAAAAATAATAATATTTAAAACTTATCGAATAACTTCTATCTGGTGATTAAAAAATCGGCCCTTAATAAAATACATAAAGACTAATAAGTGTTGCATTAAGTGGAAGAACTGGGAATAGGTTATAAGGCAGCCGGCTTCCCCTTGTGTCTGGTGTTGTGGTGAAGAAGGTGTGGTGAACTTATGGCGATTTGATAAACGTACAATGTTAAGGCAATTGGGTATGTTTCATTAGCCGCTCCAGTGGTTGTCGTATGAGTTGTCTTGATTACCCGGCATCGCATACTTTTTGTTTTATTATGTCACCGTAATTTATTTAGGGCGCGAACGCTGGCTCATCATAGCCCCTATACTAATGTTCTAGCTATTTATACACCTTAAAAACAGTCATCTCATATGCTTCATTTCATCACCAGAAGAGTTATAACAGCTCCTCCGCTATCTTTGTTTCTCAGACGGGCATTTACTCAATCCATTATCATCATCATCGTTCAAGCGTTAAATCTCGGTTGGGTTCAGAGCATTTGCTTCGATGCCCAGGGTCCTTTTTCTTACTTTTTCTTCTCCATTTTGAGTGGTTTTTGGCATCATGGTTTTTCCCCCGTTTTGAGACCATTGCTACGCACATCATCCTTCACAGCGTTAAGCAAACATTTCTTGGGCCTTTCCTTTGGATCAGAACCTGGCGGAGGTGGTATAGCTCTCTTAAAAATGGTATAGCCATATTTTTTTGCATTTGGTTTTAAAATAAGTATAATTAACATCTGGGTGCCAACTGTATACAGCGCCATCACTCAAAATTTGTTTTTCATCAGTTTGTCCGTCAGTGCATCTGGCAAAAAGTAGGAAAAATATTGTTACAGACTCGCCGTAGCGCGCCTGATAAAAATTTAATGCAATACGACCTATGTGAAAATTTGCTGGTTAAATAAAACAGGGGTACGACCAAATAGCTTACTCTCAAACGTCGTTCATAATTTGTTTTCGTTTTAGAACTTTTTCGCTTGTTTTATATGTTAGTACATTTTCCATCATATGTTCCTTTTATTTTTGTGTAATATGGAATACATTACTGTCGTGTTAAAATCTTTGTTCTTTTTTCTATCTAAAATTTCATTGACTCTTTCCGACTGAGCGGGCGAAAAGGAACGATGAAAGGCATTTGAAAACTAAAGTTATAATTTTTTTTTATCAAATAAAAACCTACTTCACTTTAAAAACCATAAAATAAATGTTTAACCGACTTCTTTCTACAACATCTTGAAATAAGTGTCGTTACTTGGCACATAAAAGAACAATACAAATAAACGGAAACAATTTGAAAATCGAAAATCAAAATTCACATTTGACGGAAAAATCGCGTAACATGCCTACAAAAAAATTAAGCGCCTGTAGAAAGTGTAATACAGGCACGCGAATACAAGCTTTTTTTTGAAAAATGAAGGTGCTAGGCGTTTTTTAATTAGGGTTACCCTTGATTTCTCTGTGATCTAATCATCAGATCCTGTCTTGATGACCAGGGAACCGCTTTGAGAGTGTATATAATTACGAAAAAAGAAAAAGAAAGAAAATCGTTCCACAGTTGAATCAGAATTATTTTATTGTGAAATTTGTGTAATACGCATTTGTCATGTGTAAATTCTATGAATTTGTACCATCAAAAATGTGCTAATGCGTGAGCGAGATGAACCCATGTTGATAGGCCCTTAAAGCTAACAACTACCCCAACGTTTTATATAATACAACTACGTTTACTATTGTCGTTTGCGAAAAAGTATTTTAAGGGTTCGCCATACATGTAGCTGAAGGATGGAAAAATACACCAAGGCATCGTAAGTGATGTCATTAGACAGGTCTTGAAAATCAAATATTTTTATTAAGGTCCTCATTTGCCGCAAAGGTTGAAGTAGGGTGCAAACGAAACCACTTTTTATTGGTATTTACTGATCAATAATATACCAAACAAATATAATAACTCTTCACGATATGAGACATAATGTGACTGTTTCGTAATTGTTCTATTGTTATTTTAAGTTAACAAAAAAAATCATCAAATCACCTCCAAATTATTGACATGAAACCATTTTGCTATTTCAATTATTATCAAAATAGGATAAGAAAATATCTACATCTTTATTAAAGAGATATAAATAATATAAAAACAAAACCGCTTTACACTAAAAACCAAAAATAAATATTTTACAGACTTCTTTCTGCAATATCTTGAAGTTGGTGTCAAGCAAAACATAGAAAATCATATTTTGTAAAATTGTTATTCTTTTATGTTTTACTTGGCACTGACTTCAAGATGTTGTAGAAAGTCGGTTAAATATTGATTTTTGGTTTTTAGTGTTTTTTTAATTTTAATTATTGATATCTTGGATGTTTCATAAGATATGAATATAATACTATAAAGTCCTGCATGATCGAAGTGGCGGACTGAGATAATTGTGTAATAATAAAAGTCATTGTACTTTCCGGTGTTTATTTAGCAACTTCTGTCAGCTATTGTATAGGTATTACAATATGCATAATGGTTTTACACAGTTGACTAATTTATAATATAGCTAAATATTTTTATAAATATTAGCATTATTAAGTCTTTCAGGTGAGTGTTTTCTTAGAGTACTGAATTAAAACATAATAATAGACAATAAGGCAGAATGTGGATGGCGGTTTATATACAAAGTTTTTACTGTAATCAGCCTACTAAATGCAGGTACTGGTGATGAAGTCAATAGTCTATTTAATTTATTTTATCTTGACCCCACACTATTTATGTTAAATCAAGTCTTCACTTCTTCTAGGGAAACTTCTCAATGCGACTAGTTGAGGTGAATTTGCAAGCTTCCTCAGAGAAGTCACCGTCCACGAGTTTACTTGTATCCAATCCTTTGGATTTAAGGAATTCTGTAACTTCTTTCATTGGTTCACTTGCCAAAGATGTGGTCCTTGTGGCAACCCAGAGGCTAACTGTTGAAATAAAATATATGTTAATCAATTGGCTAGAACAAAGTCTAGTGATGCTAAGCAGCTGGAATTGATTATAGAGGCAATATGACTAAATTCAGGGTATAACGCTACTGTACACAATACGTGTCTAGAAAATGTGGTAATAAGCGTTGAAAGTATTGGAAAATTGTGTTTTATATCAAAACTGTCATAAAAGCTTAGGATAATACCAGGGTAATTGAAAAACTTACTAAATTTTTCCGCTTAATAGATATCTCAGAGGAGAAATCTATGATAAAAAATACAAATTGTATCCAACTCAAGCATCTAGAAATTGAGTAAGAACTGAGAGATTAATTAAATTTAAAATACCTGTGTGCTGGTTATAGTCTATCACGCTTGTACACGTGTACAAGACTGCATAGTTCTTATAATCAGTTGCAATGACTTGTAAAATATTCTCTCTGGGTATTTCTGAAAAACATAAAATAAAATACCAGTTACACGAAGAATAATCAGACATTTAATAAAATAAAATTTATCCCTAGGTTAAATACAACATAGATTTTTTTTATTACTGTAGTCTATAGTACAACGGACAGACGGCCCAGTTCATGGATACTTATTACCATCGCCTACGGACAGTAGTGGTATGAAAATGTTCGGCAGTTTTCAAATTGATTCATATAATGTTCTGCGAGCACATGTTACCGTTTCAAACTAAGTCACAGAACAGACATTTCCACAGAAAAATATGTTTAACTATTTGACAATAAAGTTTAAAGTTACTTAGATTGAAATTGTTTGATTTTCTATATTGTTTAAGAAGATTGTTTAGACATATAAAACCTTTTTTTTAGTTTTAATATTCATGTTAAGCGTAGTGATTATATCCTCTTTGTTTCTTATTGTTAATCTCAGCATCTGTCATTGTCAGCATTGCAATTTTCTTTTTACACATTTCTATGTTTAAAAAACGAAAAATTTATTAAAATGTTGGCAGTATTGTTTCTAGTACTCTTGCAATCAAAAGTCGACTCTAAGGTGACGAACATTTTCGTTCCGTGACTTGACATTTGCAATATCAAAGGTGCTACCAATATACAACCGGCCTCGAAAGGAAAATGGAACCTGACCCTTTATGCCGGAACACCATTTAAGATGCTAGCATTAAATAATTTATATAGTAATGAGACCTAGACCTTAAAACAGCTGTAAATAAAAGCACGTAGGAAGTAATTAGTCCTAAATAAATAGAAAATATAAAAATAGTAGCACATATCTGTATACATTAATAAGTAAGAGATAGTAAAAGAATGCGTTAAGTAGTAAGATAAGTTAAAAATTCTAAGAAATGTAATAAATCAGAGAATGTAAGTATTAAAAAAGTTAGTAAATAGTAATAAATGTAATAGACAGTAAGAAACTATGTATAAGAAAAATTATGTATTAGATATTGTAAGTATGTTTTTGAAAAAGAGAATTTAAAAAAGAAAAGACGAATAAGCAAATAAAGAAAAGCCCTACATCTCTAATATTAGTAAAAATAAAAAATAAAATAAAACCCCCTTTCATGAACCAAGAGAGTGGAGAAGGCGATTAAAATTATCCCAAATATGTAAGTGGTTTACTGTAAATAACTTATTACTCAATCCGAGCAAAACCAAATGTGTTAAGTTTGTTATGCCCAATGTAAAAGAATACGATATTAATATCTCTCTTAACGACACTAGACTTAATCTAGTAGATTCAACTGTATTCTTAGGCATTAACCTAGATCAGAAGCTCCACTGGGGCGCTCATGTATCTAGTCTCTCAGGAAAACTTAGTTCTGCTGCATATGCGGTCAGAAGAGTTAGGCAGTTCACTGACGAAGAGACTGCTAAACTAGTTTATTTTAGTTATTTTCATAGTGTCATGTCCTATGGTATTTTACTTTGGGGCAACGCTGTTGACTTAGAGACCATATTTGTTTTACAAAAAGAGCCGTAAGATCAATTTACAACCTCGGCCCTCGGGAGTCTCTTAGAGAATGCTTTAAGGAAATCAATATTATGACGGTCGCCTGCCAATATATCTTTAATAATATAAATTATATTCGTAATAATTTGAGTGCCTACAAGCAGTATAAGGATATTCACAATTTCAACACCAGGCATTGTAATAGACTGATATTGCCATCTTTTAGATTACAAAAGTACTGTCCTCTTTCTTGGGGTTGGTATACGCTTCTTCAATAAGATTCCGAGTGAAATATTAGATCTGCCTTTCACTAAATTCAAAACCAAATTAAAAGTATCTTGCTAAAAAGGGATACTACACTATTGAAGAATACTTAAATGACAAAAATTCATTTACATAGCAGCTCGCTCTAACATCTTATACTATATTTTGTATAATGTTATCTTGCCAAGCTTGTAAGGGATTTATGGAGATATATTGCAGCATAACATTTTAGTACGTCATGTCATTATTATAACTTTCATAATATTTTTCTTTCCTCTTATTGTGTCTTGGTCTTATTGAGTATGCACTGTTTGCTACAACTCCATTAATTCTTCAAAAAGTAATTCTGTAACATACTTCTGTATAAAACTTATTTAAAAAAAAGACAACTTGAGATATAAATAGAATAAGAAACTTAAAGAAAAACAATATTTAGCTAGACGTGTTGCTGGGGAGTTTCTTGCCGCTTCTTCTCCTTAACAGCAATAACACGTTGTGAAGCGGTATACATAGAATAGGAAGAAAAATTAAATTTTAACTTATATATTTATATGACCTTCAAAAAGTGTTCTCCAGTGGAACTTATTTTCAATAAAAAACTTTGAATTTGAATTTGAATTTGAAAAAAACACAATTTATGGTTTTTATGATGGCATACTCTATACCAGCCATCCAGACGGGCAAATGCCCTATCTCTTAGCCGTGGGTGGTTCTGTCACCTCTTACGATAGTACTTTATATTGTAACACTGCGAATATGCATTTTCCTAACTTTACAGGACGAACTATAAAACAATATAATTTTATTAAAAAAATTAAATAAAAACCAGTTCTTTATTCATTCATCATTCATTTTTTTGAGGTGCTTCTTACCTTACCTTTCTGTAATACTTCTGCTATTTGATAATGGTGTGTATGTCGCTGTCTTCCGGCACCAACTCTACCATTCACAACACTGTCATACACCAACTTGTTTTGTGAATGTACTTTCATCCATTTTCTCTACATGCCCAAACCTTCTCTACATCCCCGTTTCTATTATTATGACATCTTCTTTCAATTCAAGCGGAAATCCGTTTACGAATACCCCGCCACACGGAGATTACGGCGGGAGAGTGTGGGAAAAAACCTCTAGGTGTCCTCCTGTCATTGTATGTCGGGACGCGCACGAGCTATTGCCGCGAGCCTAACTGGTGTAGGCCCGCCCCTAAAGGCAGGCCTCTCCGACCTTAATCCGTGTTTAAGGGAGACGCACGCGGTTTAGTTATAACCACTCACTTAAATGATTTGCAATAAATATATAGAACAATATGACATTATAAAAATAATTACGCATTTTATACTATGATAACTAAAGATATGAAATTGTTATCTTAAATTCCTATAATATTATGTAAGCTCAAGCTATGAGTGTATGTTTATATAATATTCTCAGTTTTTTCAGTATAAATAATTTGTATGCCTTTATAAAGCGAAATATGTACCGAACAAATTTACTAGTAACATATTGTTACGAGCTACAGGACTCGAATTAAAAAAATGCCGTTGGAACTACTATAGAATTTATTAGAACTGTACAAACACGTATAAAAAACAAATACAAATAAAACTTGATGCAACCAGTTCACACTGCACGATTCAATACAATTCGACCGCGCAAAGTCCGTCGTTTATATCGCTAATCGAGAGTACTAGAAAACGTCTTACTCGCTTCGTATTCGCCGCTTGACTCCCTCGCTCCTCCATTGAGATTCTAAGAAATATTAATTTGCACACCTGCGGACGTCCACAAAGTCGAAAACAATAACAATAGGGATTAGTTCGACGCTAATAATGGTTATAAAACAAGTAAAAAGACAATAGCATCTTTTCATAACTACAAATTCAAAAGACAAAAGAGTTCCCTAATCCGGGAGGACAATAAGTTGCGCTTACAATAGGCTGTGCGGCTTATCTTTGACGGCATGTAGCAATATTTTACTCTGTTTCTTATAAATAAATCAATTTCATTTAATATACGTATCAAAGCTCTCATTTTAATTGCACTTATCCTAGTTTTATGCCTCTTCTGCCATACCAACTTTCACTGCCATACATTAGTGCACCTACACTCCTTGATGGACAGACAAGCATGCCTTTACAGACACTTACTGTTTTATTTATTCATTTATATTAATTCAATAACAAAAATAGTATGTGTCTGAATACGTCGTACATAAATCTCAAATAATTATTTTAAACAGAGTTTATTACACTTACTGAATTTAGCGCACCATTCATCTTATTATCTGCCATTACTCTCCTTTTGATATTTTATGTAGAGTTATTTATTTATTTGTTACATATCTATCAGTTCACACATTCAAGAATTTATTACAAAAAAATCTAATTACCTCCAAACTTGATAGTAATAAAAAACTCTCCGATTTTGTCATTGATATTGAATTCGGCTACTCCATCCACATATCGCTGGACACCATCGACGACATTGCCATTCCATACTTTGATGGTTTTACCCTCTTTAGTATACGAAATTTTTCCACATTTTCCGACTCCAGCCGCAGTAGGGGGGTAATTTGCGTAATCGTACCAAACTCCTGAGAACTGTAAAAAGGCATTTGAAAGTTGCTTTAACGGGGTTTATGGTGATATGAAACTCGATGAAACGAAAAAGCAACACTAAAAAGAGATAAACACATAAATATATATGACTAACCTGTGAGAGAATGAGATAGAATACACTATTTAATAATTAAAACACTATTCTCACACAGATAGAGTTGGAAATGTTTTGAAGTTTTTCGTTAATACTTCAAATTTCGTGTTTTAAAGCTTAAATATATTATTATAACGATATAACATATGAAATGTGACGTCACGAAATTTAGAATCCTTCCCATTCCTTGTCACTCTTGGTTTCACTTCTACGGCGTTTGAACTCCACACACACACACACACAAACACATTTTTTTTGTTATATATGGAAAGCTCATTATAGGTATTACAACAAACTATTTTTATTTTATTTTATCGCTGTATTTAAAAAGTTATATCAATTCGTAGTACTCCAGGGCTGAAAACACGCATGCTCGTGTGACGTAATAACTCATAGTAACATCATCATAGGATGATGTTACTATGAGTTATTAAGATAAAAGTATATATTATATTATTAATTATCTTTTTTTATATTATATGTATACATTTCTTCTGTTCTGTTTGTGTATATGCCACTAAACTCCTTCTAAATGGTTGGGCGTTATTTTTTTATTTCTTTGCATTATTTTGTCTTTTAAATTTGTGGAAATACTGTAGGATTCTTTTTAATAATAAATAAATAATTCAAAATCAATTCAATCAGTAGGGAGGAAAATTTTTGGTCTGTCTTGTTTGAATAACTAAGTAAGGTGCTATAAACATCGTCATGACTTCAGGATCTGAAAATGGTCGACACATATGACGACCACTCCAAAATTTTAATTCTTTCGCAGTTTACCAGCCATAATTTCATGTATACAGAGTGAATTTATCAAATGGGCCTTCAGGGCCAAATTCTAAACTATACTAATTTAGAAAAGACAATGATTAAGACATTTGGTAGTAGTGATAATAATTTAGATTTAGCTGAATTATTATATATTGACAAAAGTAGTAAATATGTTAATTGTACTAAATTTTTAGGACTCTATATCGATAATAAACTAACTTGGAAATTCCATACAGACGAAGTTTGTGCAAGGTTGAGCACATTTTCATATGCTCTCTACATGATGACTAAAGTTGTGAATGTGAATTCCCTCCCTATTAATAGCATTACATGCATATGTTACATCTCTTTTAAGATACGGTTATATTTTGGGGAAATTCCACAGACAGAAAGAGAATATTTAAAGCACAAAAGAAATGCCTTAGATCCATATTTCATTTAAAACAGAGGGATACACGTAAACCATTTTTTATAGATTTTAAAATATTGACATTTCCTTTGTACATTTTTGAAATTATTATGTTAATTAAAAACAAACCAACATTATTTGAATATTATAGAAGTGCCCGATATATTAATAAGAATAAAATTTGTATGTCTCCACACACTGCTGCATTATATGACAAAAGCGTGTTTGGGATGGCACCAAGAATATATAATAAGTTACCGTGTAATAATATATAATGCAAGAATATAATTTTAATATGTTAAAACGAAAATTATTCTAGTGGTTGGTCATGTGTCATATAGTGTCCAATAATGGATGTGTCCAAGTGTGAGGTAAAAATTAAGAAGATATTGTGTTGTTTTAAATAAAATAAAATATATATAAGGCGCCAAATTAAATATAAAATTTCACAGAGATAGGTTGAGTAAGATTAATATTGCGATGCTATTAAAGGCGCGCTAAGTAATAAGTTCTCAGTTATATTATATAAGACCTATGTAACACTTAGTTCACAACAAAAAATATTTGAGTTGACGAAATAGCAAAAATACTCAAAGGAGTCTCGAGGCTGATTTTAATAAAAACTTAAGTGTTACATATTGTATTATATTTTTGAAAAATCAAATACCCTAGTCAAGAAACGAATTCATTGATTTTAAAAAAGAAAACATTCTGTGTTATTACCCCAATCTATGGTGTTGCTTGTAAGGATCTATTTCTGTGAAGGAATGTGAAACGTCAAACTAATGGAAAGACTTGATTGCTCCGTACCATTAAATTGCGCCAGTCATTTGACTATAACTTATTTGACCCAATATTGAAATAATAAAAAATATTCTATTTTCAATAGACATTTATAAATTGAGATTAATTCGAACACAAGTATGTTATACCAATCAATCCAATCACTGTGTAAACATAGGTTGCATTGAGACTTATTTTTCTCCTCGATCCCAAGAACTACGAGGTAGTAATCATACTGCACACCGGAACCACAAAATAATATTTAACTGTTCAATCCATTAATACCTATATTTTGTATTAGTTTAAATTTTAAATCACCAGTTTAGATTTATGTTCAATTTTTTTCGAAAACGTGCTTTAAATCACCGTGTTAACAAAATGAAAATTGCTTCAAATAATTTGATAAGTCAACAATCACATCTTTGATTTTTTATCCTACCTATTTGTTATTTTATGTTTATAAATGTGGTATTTTTTTAGTTATTTTATCTGTTTTTGGTAATATCTATCGAAATTCATGTTTACTTACTATCCAAGGCTTATTTCCATTTTATTATTTTACATTTGTATTTTTCTACTTATTTATTATGTTGTTATCTTATATGGACTTATTTATATTTAAATATACTTACATATTTATCTTCCAAGTTTTAAGCTTATTTTCTTTAGATTATAATTTGGGTACATATAATTCATTTATGCTTATAAATTCACAGTTTCATTTCTTGACTACTAGCTGTGCCCGCGACTTCATCCGCGTGAATATTTTTTTTCGCGGAACCCTGAAATTAATGTAGCCAAGTTACTTCTTATAACATCAGCTACCTGCCAATGAAAGTCTTGTAAAAATCGGTCCAGCCGTTTCAGAGATTAGCCGAATATCCAGACAGAATAGCAAAAATTCTAAAAATTGCATTTTCGGAATCTCCTACTTCGACTTATCATCCCTCCTCATTTTTTTACATTTTTATTTTGAGATCATAAACAGACACTTCATGTTTAAAAAAAATACCTCAAAAATCTACAAGAAAAAACATATAACTCACGGCATCAAAGTCGAAGTTGTTAAGAGGCTCTATGTTTTCTGGACATAAACCCTCCTTCAGAAGAAACCCGGACGCCGCCGCAAAAATCGTGAAGAACAGGAACATAAACATCTTTATAGTAGTTATTAGGTCGATGGGAGTCAGAGCAGAACTAGTCATAGTAGGTTCAACAGGTACTTATATACTCTACAGAGTTCATACAGGTTATCGATCCATGAGATTACATAATCGGGCAACAGGAAACAATATCTTCGAGAAATTTATTAAAACATTTATATTTGACACGACATCATGCAATATAAGTGTTTTCAAGAAAATTTTCCACTAAAAATAATAAGAATTATTTTATGTAATATCTTGTAGTTTTACTTTGAAAGTTTGAGTTAATGATGGAGATCATTTTTAGAAGTTTAATTTGCTGCTTTCTACACTGTGTAGTATGGTAGTATATGTTAATATTTAAGTTACTCTTTAGTCTTGATTAGTTGTGCAACTCAAACGTGCATTTCATTTAATTCCTCGAACACCGCACAACGCATGGCAATCCCTGCCAGTTACGCGACTACAGAAACGCGTTCGCTTCGAGCGACAGTGACCAGCCTAGCCGCAGACTCATCAATTTTTTAACGGACAATATTAAGAGAATTGTGCGGCACAGTGCGAAATTTACAATTGTATACAGGGTTATATTCTATTTAAAAAACTGAAATGGGAAAGTCATACTCCAAGCAAGAAGAGAAGGAAGTTATTATCAGCCAAAACGCTGTTGGAAATAACAGCGCCACGGCAATACGCGAGGACTATATTCATAGAAACAACATTCTTTTAAGCACTCATATTACCATCATCGGACTGGAATTCTAAGAATTCTATCAGTCAATCTTTATTTTCAAAAACATAGGTACATGAATAGGTATTATTACATAATATAAAGTTTCCAGTATGTTTGGTCATTTACATGACGTGCAAATACTTACACTCACTAAATGTCTTGAAGCTAATGTTTCCAAACTAATTTCATTAAATATACTTGTCAAAATAAATAAAATGAATTGTTAAAGTTTTCTAAAAACAAGTTAATGTATTAAATTTAAAAATGTCAATGTTATTATCTTATTTTATTGTATTGTCATTAATATATTCGTCTACGCTATAGTATAATCTATTAAGTAAAAAAGTTATCATATAGGGTTTGAACCGTTTAAATGGTTGATTATCAATTGATTGATTACCATGCCTTATCTACTAATATGAAATATAACAAACACAGATATATATGTAATAAAATAAAACTCATGATACATTTTACTGTTTATTTAATATTGCAAGTTCTACCAGTTATTTTATCACATTTATAATATCTACAATAGTTGTACACAGATGGCTAAGTTAACGTTAATAGTGTATGTAATATTATACATGGAATAGTTTCTATGAAATACAAGGAAAATATGATTTATAATACATTTATTAACACCGTAAAGTGTTTCCGGATTGGAGTACTGAATTAAAGCGTTATCCACAATTTTATTTTTGTTTTCACTATAATCAGTCGATTAACTGCAGTTGCTGGTGATGTTATCAATAGTATATTTTGCTTATTGATCCCCGTTTAAGCCAGTTAATCTTCAGGTTTAGTAGGGAAATTTATCGATGCGACTCGTTGTCGTGAATTTGCAAGCTTCTTCAGAGAAATCACCATCCACTAGTTTGCTTGTATCAAATCCTTTGGCTTTAAGTATGTCTGTTACTTCCTTCATTGGTTCACCTTCCAAAGTTTTGGCCCTTGAGGCAACCCAGAGGCTTTCTGTTCAAACAAAATATAGGTAAATAGTGATATAGTAACGATGTCAAGAGATTTCTTTGGTGCCCTGGAAGACGGGTAGACCCTTGATATGAGACGCTGCGTGCGTCAATTCTTTGGCTCCTTCCCATCTTCCAGACACGGCCATGGCAGCTGGCGCGGTAGCCGACCGTCAAGACGATCTCAAACGCCATAAATATGCATCCATTGTCAATGGATACATATCTGTAGGTTTCAGTGCCGAAACTCTAAGGTCATCTAAGGCCTTAGGGTCCCGAAGCTAGATATCTATCTAGATAGAATCGACAAGCTTCGGTGTTCATAGGTGAACACCGAAGACCTATGAACACCTTTGTTAGAAGTCTCACGTGAACAAATGACTGACCTGTATTCAGGGCTACGCATTAGCTCTTCCATTCAGCGAAGAAATGCGGTCAGTGATTTAAGAATTTTCCTATCTGAGGGCCATTTGAAACTCATATATATATATAATAACAGCCCATAAATGTCCCACTGCTGAGCTCGGGCCTCCCACTACAAGGAAATGGACAGTATACCTGCCTAAGTGGTACATGCGTTCCGGCCAGGATCGAACCTGCGCCCTTTGAGTTTAGTGGTGGGTTTAATTTTAATTATTGTATTATGTTTAATTGTAATTAGTTAGGCGACTTGAACTTAGTCTAGCTTTGATAAGCAGGTGAAACTAATTATTAGTATGTATTATGAGGTGAATATAGAGTTGATAAGAATAACATCAAGGATTCTTAAAGCTAATATTGTTGTTTTATCTTGAAATTACTGCAGAGTACAATGTTCATTAAAGTTTTTTTAGCAAATTTCATAACAATCACTTTAGTTTTTACACTTATAAATGTAAAAAAGTATTTGAAAGTTTATGTTTTAGAACAACACTGAGTCATGAAAGTTTAGGATAGATAATATTAGCTTCAGTCAAAAACTGCAAACTTGAAAGTTTCTTTTGTATGTATTGCGTGAAAGGTGATTTGAAGATGGTACAGTCGAGTTCACTCATATATAAGCATTGAAAATGATTCAAAATATTATAAGCATTAGAATATTACAAAATATCTTTATAATCAAACGCATCAATAATTTGTAGTTAATTATGTTTTCGATTAATTCATATACGACAAGTTCCGGCCAATAATATTGTTACATGCCGTCAAAGATAAGCGCAAAGCTGCCTGTTGTAAGCGCAGTCTATTGTCTTCCTCCCGGATTAAGGAATTCTTTGCGTTTTGAATTTGCAATCAAGAAAAACATGCTATTGTTTTTCTACTTGTTTTATAACCATTAGCGTCAAACTAATCCTTATTGTTATTGTTTTCGACTTTGTGGACGTTCGCAGGTGTGCAAATTACTATTTCCCAGAAGCTCAGTGTGCGCGGTCAATTACTTTGTACTATGTAGTTAGTATAAGACGATGCCCGAATTGAGGGGCGGGCAGTCAAGCGACGACTACGCGACGAGTAAGACGTTTGTAGTACTCTCGATTAGCGATATAGACGACGGACTTTACGCGTATCGAATTGTATCGAATCGTGCAGTGTGAACTGGTTGCATCCAGTTTTATTTGTATTTCTTTTATACGTGTTTGTACAGTTCTAATAAATTCTATAGTAGTTCCAACGGTATTTTTAATTCGAGTCCTGTAGCTCGTAACAATATGTATGTATTACGAACATAATTATATGACCAATGATGGATTCATAAATATTATGATTACTAACTACAATAATTTAAGTTTTAAATGCTTTGTCAAGAATATTATATGAAAAAGACTATTTCAATGACAATATTTATCTAGGCAGTTATTTTTGGATCCTAGGGTATTGAGTTATATTTGCTTATATGACTGGTCACAAATTATTGTAGTATCCAGGAATATATAATTGAACCAATTACATGATGATATTTTAATGATCTACAGATTGTAGGAATGTATTGTAACATTCTAATGCTTACAACATTTTGAATCTTTTGCAATGCTTATATATTAATGAACTCGACTGTACAACAAATATTCCAGAATAGAAAAGTGTGGAAGAAATTCAAATTATGCCGAACTCGAATAATTAAGATACAGATATAACAAAAACTCATAGAATAATGGGTCGCCCTTTAGTATGGGACGCGTTTTGCGTCGATACTCTGGCGGCGTCCCATCTTTCAACCACTAGCATGTCTGCTGGTACAGTTGCTGCACAACAGGAGGCCCTAAATTGCTGCAAATATTCCGCCATCGAAAATGGTTACATATTTGCGGCTTTTGGGGTCGAGACCCTGGGACCACGGGGACCTGAGGCGCACAAACTTTATCGAGACATAGCGAAACGCCTGGTAGACGTCTCACATAACCAAAAGACTGGTGTATACCTCGGACAACGCATTAACGTTGCGATACAGCGAGGTAATGTAGCCAGTCTTCTGGGCACGTTTCCAACTGACAGCGGTCTGACACTAGATTTTATACTTTAATTTAAATTTATATATATAGTTTGGTTTAATTAGGAAATCATATAAATTAGGTAGACAAATATAAATTATATACTATTCATTTTTGAAGCCTGAAATAAAAAAGAGAATAATTAAATTTATATACCTCTGCGCGTTTTGTTCCCGGGCTCATTGGTGCACTTGTAAAAGACGGCATAGTTGGTGTAATCAGTTGCAATAACCTGTAGAGCATTCTCCCTGAGATTATCTGAAAAAATACATAAATATAAAACTGTATGCTAAAACATACGACACAAGCTGTCATAAAGTTGACGATTTTTCTCTTATATCTGACGTATAGCAGACAACGCTCAAAATGCTCTTCAACCGTTCCACATGACGACCATGGTTGTTATGGTCGAGGTGAAAACGTCACTAATGACGTCATAATTGTAACTCATAGGCTACGCTCCATTAGGGACTCACAACGACCACGTTCACGACCGCGATTTATCCCGTTCCACTTGCTTGCCGGAGTTACAATCGTAAACCCAAGTGGAACGGCTATTCGATCCACCTATTGACCTGGTTCGCCGTTGTGGATCGACTAACTGACGTCATTTTGACGTTTTCTTTACGACCACAATGACCGCGGTCGCCTTGTGGAACGAGTAACTGAGCATTTTGGGCTTTATGAACTACTAGCGGAACGCCCTGATAGTGAGCTCACAGCGAGTCATCTTACAAATTTGGCGCAAAATTTAAAAAATTCAACATGACAGAAAACATTATTTTCGAATTTCCAAAATATTCATATAAAATAATCAAATTAAATTAAATTCCGGAGTGTCCTATAAAGCTAATCTGATTACCGCTAACAGGATTTGTTTTGTGATAAAAAATGTATATAAATACATTTTTTTACTCACATGTTTTTTTAATATAAATCAAGTTAACCAATTAATTATTAAAGTCTATTATTAAGTTTAACAAATCATAACGTAATATATTTAAGCTTTTGATTTATTATGAAAGTCGCCGTTTGTAATGTTTACATGATAACGCTTAAAATGCCCCATAATCTATTCCACTTGAATTCATAATTGTGACGCTCGCCAGCAAGTGGAACGGGAAAAATCGCGGTCGTGAGCGTGGTGGTTATGAGCGTTTATTGGAACGTACGGCTTATAAAAAGCCTTTATCGTTGCTTATTGTCTTAGGAAACGATAGAGCTGGCGTACTACTGGAGCAAAAGAATAAGAGAAAAATGCGTGATAGTGATTTATATCGTAATAATAACTCGGTTATTAAATCGTTTTTATAATAAAAGGTTTCACATTCGTCAATAGAAAATATAAACGAAGAAACCATATACGAGTTACATTTCAAAGAAGTTAGGTACAGTTTTCAGCAGACAGGCAGACGGCCCGGCCCACCTGATGGAAAACGGTTACCATCGCCTATTGACATTTGTAACACCAAAGGTGCTACCAATGTGCTGCCGCTCTCTAAACGACGACTGGAACACAACTCAAGGTTTTTATGGCAGCATACTTTAGACCAGGGGCCTACCACCTGGCTGTGGGTTATTTTTTCTAGGAAAATTTATTCTTTCTCCGTGACACATAGACTTAAGAAGTGGGTATTTATTACAAAATTTTTAAATTACCTCCGAATTTGAACCCAACGACGTAGTCAGCGACTTTTTCACTACCAGTGAATTTGGCTACTCCCTCAACATACTTCTGGACACCATTAACAACATTGGCATTCTTCACTTTCACGACATCACCCTCTTTAGTGTACGAAACTATTCCACATTTTCCGACTCCAGCTGCAGTGGGGGGGTAGTTTGCAAAATCGTACCAAACTCCTGAGAACTGCAAAAAGACATTCAATTTATTCAATGCAAAAATGGGTACATTTTTTTTATTTCGTGATTTCAGCAGACGGCCCATCTGATGGAAAGTGGTTATCATCGCCTATGGACATTTGCAAAAACAAAGGTGCTACATATGCGCTGCTACTCTCTTAAAGGATACTGGAACCTGACCACTAATGCCGGAACACAACTTCAGTTTAATATGGCGGCATACTCTAGACCAGGGCCGGTAGCCATCCAGACGGGCAATTACCCGACCACCTGGCTGCAGTGGCGTAGCTAGCGTGTGTGGCACCCGGGCGGATATTGTATGACACACCCCTAAACTTAATCAAAACTGTTAAAATAAAAAGAAAAGTAATGATAATTTACGTTTTATTAAAATACGAGTATTACAAATATTTTTTATATATTATGTGAAAGAAATGTAGTTAATAAAAAATCTAAATTTCTTCTTTCTAGCTTTAACACCTGCAAACTCACGTCATCGAAATTTATATTTTGTGTTGTTTCATGTTCTATCGTTAAAATACCAAGATTGTTTAATCTGGTTTCAGTCATTGTAGACCGCAAGTAATTTTTAATTAATTTCAATTTGCTGAAACTCCTCTCACGTGAAGCAACTGATGCACATATTGACAGAAATAACTTTAGTGCGACTTTTTATAGGTGGCACTATAACTGATGTTCACGGTCGGGAGTCACCCCTAAACGGGTGACACCCGGTGCGCCCCTGCCCCTAGCTACGCCACTGCCTGGCTGTGGGTTGTTTTGTCGCCTCTTACGACAGGCCGCACAGCCACAGGAAATTGTATTCTTTCTCCGTTCCTGAACGGATAGAAATACTACACCTATCTATATATAGATATACTAATATCTATAAAAGAACAAAAAAATACTCACGGCCGTTAGGTCGAAATTTTCAAGAGGCTTTACATTGTCCGGGCAGGACCCATCAAGGATAACAAAGGCTGACGCCGCCGCCAAGCAAGTGAAGAATAAAAACATGAACATCTTCATAGTATAGTTATTAGCTGGATGGAAGGCAAAGCAGAACTACTTGTGGTAGGCTCAACACGTACTTATATAGTATACAGAGTTCATAAAGGCTATCGTTTCATAACATTACATTGTTGTACTAGCAAGATCTATTAATTTATCTTTAACCCGCCACTTGGGAGGTCAAATTGACCTACATCATTGGTGATTCCGGTCTCACGCACCGGGATTTAAACCAAACATTTTCCCATAATTAACAGTGTATTCTCCAATTTATTAATTTATATTTAAATACTACCATTTGCCCACGACTTTCTCCACGTTGGACAGGTAACAAAGATTACAGTTCTTTTGCTATATATTTTATATTTAATTCAAGGGTTGTTTTCAGCAGGGTAATGGATTTTTTAGAATGAAAATACATGAATCCCGTTAATTCCCGTAAAACTCGGGATAAATAATGTTACTAAAGGTATACGCTACTACAATTATTTTACTAAATATTCTATCGATAAGTGAAAGTTTCGCATCAAAATATTTTTTTTTTGACAAGGCCACCTTAAGCCTTCCCAAAAAAAATTCCATATAACTCTCGGCATATAAAGTACGGCAAATTTTTAGTCCGGGAATACTTTACTTTAGATTACTATAGATCAGCGCAAACTGCATCGAAATCGGATCATGTTTTTCAAATGTTCAAAATTTTTAACAATGTTGTTTTTTAACTGTACCATATTAATCTTATAATGGTATTCTTTCTAACAAACAATATTAAAACGCTCTTGAATTCTCAATGCTAAAACTCTTCTTAAATTATCAAGTAGACTCTGCAAATATTTATTAAATGATCTAGACATATTTTCTTTACATTTGTAGAAAGTATATTTGGTCTTGAAATATTATGCTCTCAACAGTCATAACATCGGTCATTTTTTTAAGAACTGACCATGCCAAGCACTTCAACTATACTGGAAGTTGTGTGCTTTCAATGGAGTCTCTTTAACCTGCATCGTAGTAACTATAGCATTATATTAAAACCTCTTGTCCAAAGAACCTTGCGATGAGGTTCTTCAATCTATTTGGTAGTTTTAATAAGCATATATACTAAATACAATAATATACTCCTTTGTAACTTTGGTATTTTTGTCAAATATCGTCAAAGCTATTTGAAATATGTGCTGATCATATATATATATATATATATATATATATATATATATATATATATATATATATATATATATATATATATATATATATACATATATTTTTATATGTATATATGTATATATATATATATATATATATATATATCATATAGAGAATAGTATAATGAAATAGATAGGCTTATATATAGGCAACAGGCTTTGTGGCGAACCTTAGGTGAATAGCGACACCTCGTACCTGACTCCAGGGGCCAAGGCAAGTCCCCCGCTTCCGTGCTTGCCTTCCGCCACGGAGCGGAGATCGCTAAGGCTAAAACTCAAATTCCAGGGGTGGAAGTAATAAATGGCCTAATGTCGGAAGTAGCTTCGCTGAACCTGCAGCCCACCCGTCGACACCCCTTAGCCGCTCACACCCATGTTGCCCCTCGCCAATCGTGTACAGCATTTTTTTCGGGCCCATGCAGGGAGTGGTGAGTACTCGACTGTCCATTTTTACAATGTTCCCCAAACATTGCGACAGGCAGACGCCATAGTCGCCATAGCCCAGATCCCTACTTCCACTAGCACTTCATACCAATAGTCCGTTACCTTTTGTTCTCATTACCTACATTACAATAATCCTACACTAACCGGGGCTTGTCCTTAGGTGCATTTTTATATGATGTAGACAGGGATAATCGCCGGTCAGTGTCATGCCACATTTAGATTAAATTTGTCAAGGGGCCTCTACGTGTTGGCCTACCCATGGCCCCCACGCAAGCCCTGCAAAATTCCGAGCCATTTTTATGGCCCTTGGTCTTTAGAGCATACTTTACATACATTATAATAATATATATATTCATATATAAAAGGAAAAAAACAATCTGTATTTATTTCATTTATGTACCGTACGTACTCGATGAAGCCGCTCTCACCCACTGAATTGGCGTAAAAACGCTAGAAACAGCGTCCGCGTAGCTGTCGCATGATAGACCGTGAGTTGAGGACGTAAACTTGGAAACCTCCTCGAAATCGCAACACACATTAAAAAAAAAAAAAAAACGAGTTTTTCATATCACCCGGTATCTCAGACATGTAGATTTGTCACCAACAAACACAACGGCAGGCCGAATATGGATTTAGATTTTTTTTTCATTACAATCAATATAGTATAGTATCTTACATTTATTTAATGTAGTATTTTGTTGTTCTCTTAAGTTTAAATTAGTGATGGAGTAATTTTTTTAAAGTTAAAACTACTTCTTGTTCTATGTACACCGCTTCGCATTGTGTTATTGCTGTTTCAAAGAGAAGCGGCAACAAACACCCCAACTAAGACGCCTAGTAAAGTATTTTTTAGTTCATTATATTCATTTAATTTGTGTTTTTATGTTATAAGGTTCTAGCATCTAAGAATAATAAGAAATATATACGAGAACTTAGTAGCGCACACAATCTCTAGATAGTGTGCGCTGGCTCTAGCCATGCAGACCAGGTTTTTATTAAGCTCCAGCTACTAACTGTGCCTTGTATGTACAGTCTGTCAAAAAATTACCGGGAAAAGATCAATAATACACAAAATGTTAGTTATTCATTCAAATTTATTTTATCACCTCCAAAGTATGCTCCTTTAGAAACGACACACTTACGTCAATGAATAATCCAATCATCAAAACATTTTATAAACGCTTTTTCCGGAATTCTATTTCTCGTCGCAAATTCTCATTCATGTCTTCTACCGAATGAAAACGGGTGTCACGAAGTGGTAATTTGAGTTTAGGAAAAAGAAAGAAGTCGGCTGGAGCCAGATCTGGTGAATAACGTGGTTGCTAGATGGTATTTGTTGAGTTTTTGTTTACAAATTCGTTCACAATAATGGTCTTGTGCGAAGGCTCTTTATCGTGGTGCAAAATCCAAGAATTTTTTTCAACAAATCTGGCCTTTTTCGTTGAATTTGCTCTCTTTAATGCTCAATTAATATACTTTATTTACCGTTGGACCTTGACCATCCGGTAAGAACTCCGAGTGCACAATACCGCGATAATCAAAGAAAACAGTTAACATGACTCTAACTTTTGATCGATTTTGGCGTAGTTCTTTCGGTTTCGGTTCAGTTGGACAGCGCCACTCCGAAACTTGTTGACTAGTTTGCATGTCAAACTCGTAAATCCACGTCTCGTGACAATTAACAATACGTTTTATGAATGTTGGGTCGGAATTGACTTGCTCTACAATGTCCTTAGCGACTCTTATGCGATCGAGTTTTTGGAGAAAATTTAGTTCGTGAGAGATAGAAAGTTCAGCGGCTATTTCTTTCACTCTATTCACTATATCCTTCATTTTTGCGATGTTAACTTCAATTCATGACGTTGAAGGCCTACCAGGGCGAGGCAAATCTTATATTTATAAGCAAGTGTTTTTTTTTTTTTGATAAAGTCGATTCACCGTAGTAAGCCTTCTGTAACATTTTAAGTGTCTCCGAATACGAAATTCCATTGACGATGCAAAATTGAAAACAAACTTTTTGTTCTATATTTTCTTAAATTGTAGATATGATCTAACTAAAAACAACACTGTGTTTAATCTAAATGACCGATGCAACTCAAACTCCGTGCCAAAATTAAAAACAGTTGTGCCAATCTAACAACAACAAAATCGTTGGGAACCATAAACAAGTTATCCACTCCTGATGCTTTTTTGACAAAATGTATATCAAACAAGTTGCAATAATGTTAAAAGAAATCCCGAATTGTTCCCTAGACATCACGAACTGAGTACACGGTACCTTAGGGTGAAAACAGATAATAGATTATTGTTCCCCAGCTGCAAATTGTCACTACAAAGAAATTCAAATTACATATCAGTAAAGATTTTTGACGAACTTCCCGAAGACTTTAAATATCTATTTGTTAACAAATGTATTCATACAAAGAGTACACAAATGGCTGTTGGATAAATGTTTTTATTGGGTCAACGGTTTATTAGGGTAATTTTTGTCAAAATTTCATATAATTGACATAAAAGATTTTTTTTTTGTTATTTGTGTTTCTTTTTTAAATACTCTTAAAGAAAAATTGCACGCCTAAGAGGCAAATCATGTGAATCTTGCATCTTTATATCATCTCAAATTTATGTACCATATTTTAAGTAAATAAATGAATTAGAATTTGAAAAAAATAGCGCCTGTTGAAAATTTAATACTAGCACGTGTATAAAAGTTGTTTTTCTAAAAATGTAGGTGCTCGAAGTTCTTTAAAAGGTAAGGGCTGCTCTCGATTTCCCTGTAATCGACTCACCAGATCTTGACGTGATGACCATAGCACCACCTCGGGAGTATATATTTACGTCTAAAGAAAAAAATTGAAAATCGCTCCACACTTGACGAAGATATCGTGTAACAAAGAAGTCGGCTTACAAATTTTGAGGGTTTCTTTCGATTTACAACGGGATCCATTCACCACATCCTGATATGGTGGCCATGGGACCAATTCGGGAGTATAATCTTTCGATTACAAGAATATTTTTGAAAATTGGTTCACAACTGACGTAGAAATCGGGTAACGAACAGACAAAAAAAACATACAGACGAATTTAGAACTTACTCCTTTTTGAAATCGGTTAATAACAAACATTTCAATAGAAATAAATTAAAAACGACTATATTTTACAAGAAGAAAAAATTGAACCGAAATGAAAAAAATTAAAATATCTCAAAAAAAAAGCAGCGCTGCTTGGAAAAATTAATGTGATTTATGAAGTCATCAAACCGAAAGACACTTTACTATAACAAATGTCAATATAACCATTTTCCCGATTTAACAAAATCTTAGAAATCTCTTAGAACCTTTAAATTTAATACAAAATGTACCTTTACAATACGAATACATAATTTAATAATTTCAAAACATAAATAGAACAATTAGAAAGTATAATTAACCTCTACCAATCCATCTAACAAGAATTCATGCCTCGACAGGTTCAGACATATTCATTTACCGTAAGACAATCCAGCGGCCAAATGCTGCTATTTCAAAATCTTGGCGTTGCGAAGATATTCGAAGTAGAATTACATTGTGATAGTGTCAAAATTCGTATTCTACTAAATTCACGTTAGCTTTTCGATATTGTAGAAAAAATTGGTATTACCATCAGCAGAAATGGCGTTAGTTGAAATGAATATTGAAAAGTTACCAAAAATTTAAGCATTTATTTAGCGAGTTTTCGCTTATAAATATTTATAAACATAGAGTGGAATAGCACGGGCTCCCCGTTGGAATTAAGATAATACCGGAATCAAGCAAAACTACGATTGCGACGATAGTGTTCGGCGATTTTGACTAGATAGTAATAGCAGAATTGAGCCTCAGGAATCAGTGTTCACTCAGGAGGAGTGTTTGTTAGGTTAATAATTATTAAAGTGCATTCATTACAATGCTTTTTATTATTTATTTTTAAAATTTACTTAACCTTGCTAAAACGAATCTTAGACCAAAGTAAGCTCTATATAACGAACATCATTGACAAATTTCTTAATATAACGAATATTTTCTAATCTCCTTCGGATTTGTTATATATCAATCAATCATATCAAGGTTACGCTGTACTAAAAACGATAACAATATTTTAGGAAAATTTTACAAAGTTCTAAACTGTTGTAATATTGTTGTTGGCTGATAGATAACACACCAGTGTTATCTCTCAGCCCCCTATGTTTTCGGTCAAATACCTATCATTACACAAATCCTATTAAATATTATATTTAAGAGGTCATGACACGAAGATGCTATAATCACTTGTTGTTATGACTTTAGTTTTTATTGCCTAATCTTAATTTCACAATAAAACCGGCCGAGTACATAAATATGAGTACATGTACAATTAAAGTTTCTGTTGAGGTAACCAACTTTCACTGTTTTTGTCACACTTCATGAGGAAACTGTAACACTGGTGGCACGCTACCTGAATTATTCACACTGTATTAATTTATTTACATAGGCGTACAACTTTGCTTCCGCCGTTTTTTTCCGAATATCGAGGCTTTATTGTAAAAAACTGGTTATACATTTATGATTCAAAGTATTATCCATCACTGGCCACTACTTTCTCCCATCTTTCGGGAAGCGTACGAATCCCGCGTTGAAAAAACTGGTCATCTTTTGAAGCGATCCTAGAATTGATCCAATTTTTTACTTCTTCATAAGACCGGAAGTGCTGGTCAGCCAGGCCGTGTGCCATTGATCGAAACAAGTAATAGTCCGAGGGAGCAACGTCTGGAGAATACGGCGGGTGGGTGGTAGGACTTCCCATTTCAACGTTTCCAAGTATGTCTTGACCACTTTTTCTCAACACGGGGTCGAGCATTGTCATGCTGTAAAATCACTTTATCATGTCTCTCGTTGTCTGTCGAAGCCGTTTGTCTTTCAATGCTCGGCTCAAACGCATTAATTGCGTTCGATAACGATCGCCTGTGATTGTTTCAGTCGGTTTTAACAACTCATAATACACTATGCCGAGCTGGTCCCACCAAATGCTGAGCATGACCTTGGAACCGTGAATATTCGGTCTGGCCGTCGACGTGGAAGCGTGGCCGGGATATCCCCATGATTTTCTGCGCTTGGGATTATCGTAATGAACCCATTTTCCTTCCCCAGTCACAATGCGATGCAGAAATCCCTTCCATCTTTGCCTTGTAAGCAGCTGTTCACAAGCAAACAAACGCCGTTCAACATCTCTCGGCTTCAACTCGTAGGGCACCCAATTTCCTTGTTTCTGAATAATTCCCATGACTTTTAGGCGTTTTGAAATGGCTTATTGTGTCACTTCCAATGATGCTGTCAATTCTTGTTGCGTTTGACACGAGTCTTGATCAAGTAATGCCTCCAATTCTGCATCTTCGAAAACCTTCTCTCTTCCATCGGTATGCTGGTCTTCGGCGTCAAAATCACCGTTCTTGAAGCATTGAAACCACTCTCGGCACGTTCTTTCACTAATAGCGGCCTCACCATAGGTATTTGAGAGCTTTCCTATTATCCTATTACGCATCATCATATTTGTTTAGTACGCCTTCTCGCCGGATTTGTTTATTTTAAATACTTTTACTTTCAGCCATCTTACCGCAAACTTACTGCCGCGCACAGCCATACATCGCCCGCTACCGCATAATATCAATGTAATCTTTCTTATTATATATCCCGCTTATTATTTATTTATCTTATTTATTTATTTGATATATTTTTTCATATTATTTTTTATTCATAATGCATACGAGTAAAAGTAAAACCGCACAAGTCGATTTTCCGCCGAAAATAAAAATGCTTGAAGCCCGTGTATAAGCCATATTCAATTGTTTGCAACATGTGTATGATATTTCGCGTAACCTTTTTTCCAGTGACTCCATTAATCGATTTATTACGTCTTCCGCTAATGTTGAACAATTACGGTCAGATGTCTTAAAGTCAATCGATGAGCTTAATTTAGAAAAAATCAATTACGACTCCGATTTTGTCCCTGATTATAATTCTTTCGTGGCATTTGAGGAGATATACTCGTGTATTAAAAATACATTAGGCGACTTGAAAAAAAAACCTTATAATTTAGAAAAACCTAAATTGAAATTACCTCCAATTAATCTACCAGATTTTGACGGTAAAATAGAAAATGGGCCTTTATTTGACGAGACTTTTAAATCTAATATTCATAATAATAAACAATTAAATAATTCACAAAAAATACAATATTTATTAGGAAAATTATCTGGAAACGCATTGAAATTAACAGCTGGTATACAATACAATACCTTCTGGTGAAAATTATAACAGTTTATGGCAAAGCTTAGTTCAAAAATATCAGGATGTTAGAATGCTAGGATCACATTATATGACAAATCTGTTAAATATTAAAAGTGCAAACAATAACGCTGCTTCCTTGAACTCTTTTATTGAATGTTTTCACGCTTCTGTTTCGGCTTTAGAACAATTGAAAATTACAGACTTGAAAGATTTTATGCTTCTTAATTTAGCTTTAAGAAAGGTAGACCAAAATACCGTTCAGGCTTTTGAAATGGCTATGCGAGATAAAGATGTGCCCGCTTATCAAGATTTTGTTGAGTTTGTAAAATCACAAGTGAAAATTCTCGATCGTTCAACACCTATTTCTTCAACTCAAAATTCCGCATACGTTCAATCATCTAATAAAAAAAATACAGTCCATAAATCGTTCATTACTCGCGAAAATAAGAATAAAACTTTTTCTTCATTTTGTAACAAAGTAGATCATTTTCAACTTTATAATTGTCAGTCCTTCAAAAATTTAAACTCTAAATCACGTTTAGATTACGTAAAAAACAAACGTGGATGTGTAAACTGCTTAAGTTTTACACATACAACTTCAAATTGTAAGTCTGCTTACGCTTGTAAATATTGTCAAAAACATCATCATTCACTTTTGCATTTATTCGATAGTAGCCATATTAATCAGTCATTGCTGCCAACTGCAACATATGAGACCCAATCAGCTTCACATATTCATAATTCAACGAGTGCAAACGAGACAGACGCATGCGCTCGCGCGGCCGGTCCAAGCGAATCATTACCGCAGAGCGGCAACAGCGGACAAATCACGCATCACGTAATTTGTACACAAGCACGACTTGCAGATGCTAGTAACTGTAATGCGTTAAAGATTATACAAAAAACACAACTGCACAAGTTTATATTGTTAACTGTATTCTTAGGCATTAACCTAGATCAGAAGCTCCACTGGGGCGCTCGTGTATCTAGTCTCTCAGGAAAACTTAGTTCTGCTGCATATGCGGTCAGAAGAGTTAGGCAGTTCACTGACGAAGATACTGCTAAACTAGTTTATTTTAGTTATTTTCATAGTGTCATGTCCTATGGTATTTTACTTTAGGGCAACGCTGTTGACTTAGAGACCATATTTGTTTTACAAAAAAGAGCCGTAAGATCAATTTACAACCTCGGCCCTCGGGAGTCTCTTAGAGGAGAATACTTTAAGGAAATCAATATTATGACGGTCGCCTGCCAATATATCTTTAATAATATAATTTATATTCGCAATAATTTGAGCCTTGCTTGTAGGCCAAGCAGTACAAGGACGTTCACAATTTCAACACCAGGCATTATAATAGACTGATATTGCCACCTTTTAGATTACAAAAAGTACTGTCCTCTTTCTTGGGGGTTGGTATATGCTTTGTCAATAAGATTCCGAGTGAAATGTTAGATCTGCCTTTCACTAAATTCAAAACCAAATTAAAAAGTATCTTGCTAAAAAAGGGATCCTACACTATTGAAGAATACTTAAATGACAAAAATTCATTTACATATCAGCTCGCTCTAACATCTTATACTATATTTTGTATAATGTATCTTGCCAAGCTTGTAAGGGATTTATGGAGATATATTGCAGCATAACATTTTAGTACGTCATGTCATTATTATAACTTTCATAATATTTTTCTTTCCTCTTATTGTGTCTTGGTCTTATTGAGTATGCACTGTTTGCTACAACTCCATTAATTCTTCAAAAAGTAATTCTGTAACATACTTCTGTATAAAACTTATTAAAAAAAGACAACTTGAGATATAAATAGAATAAGAAACTTAAAGAAAAACGATATTTAGCTAGACGTGTTGCTGGGGAGTTTCTTGCCGCTTCTTCTCCTTAACAGCAATAACACGTTGTGAAGCGGTATACATAGAATAGGAAGAAAACATAAATTTTTACTTATATATTTATATGACCTTCAAAAAGTGTTCTCCAGTGGAACTTATTTTGAATAAAAAACTTTGAATTTGAATTTGAATATACAAAAATAAGTATAATTAATTTATTTCGGTTAGATGCTTAATTGATAATGCATCCCAGAATAATATTATTACTATTTCTTGTTGTAAACAACTGGGCTTAAAGATAATACCTCTTTTAAATTCTTTTACAAGAGGATACCGCTCTTGTAGTGGATTGTATTACCGATAAATTGCCATCGGATAGTGTTGATGTGTCTTTCATACAACACTTAATTAATTTACCGCTTGCCGATCCTTTATGGCACACGCCTGGTCAAATCGATCTTCTACTCGGGGCACAGTTATTCCCTTATTTACTCTTAGGTGGAAAAATAATCGCGCCTCCCGCTCCCCCCGCACTGGAAACCGTATTCGGTTATATACTTATGGGTGAAATTCCCACGCTATCTTATAATAATATTAATGATAATATACCCGCATCTTTAAATACTGCTACTTATGGTATCACACATGTAGATACAGACTCCGCCTTACTTAACACCGTACTCGAACGGTTTTGTTCCTTTGAGGAAATTGCCGCGCAACAATTTATGAGTCCCGCAGAATCGGAATGTGAACAACTGTTCTCTTCTAATGTGTCACGTGATATTACGGGCAGGTATTGTACCGCTTTGCCGTTTACAAAAAGTCCTAACAATCTAGGCAACTCTCGTTCTCTGGCGCTCCGTCGTTTATTTGCTCTAGAAAATAAGCTTAGTGATCGAGAGCTCCGTTCAAGCTACAACAATGTTATACAAGAATACATTGACAATAAATATTTATCTGAAATACCTTCTAGTAACATTGATTGTGACACAGGATATTATATACCGCATCACCCAGTTAGTAGGCAAGATAAAGTCACGACTAAGATCAGGATTGTACTCGACACGACTGCAAAGGTCATAATGGAGTGTCACTTAATGACATTTTACATGCCGGACCTAATCTACAGTCGGACATATTTATTTTATTATTAAATTTCCGCTTATTTCCGATTGCTATTACCGCCGATATAAAACAAATGTATCTTCAAATCGCTATCATTAATGAACACAAAAAATATCAAAAGATATTATTTCGCTTTAACACTGATGAACCTATTCGCGAATTTCAATTTAACCGCGTTGCATTTGGCTTGAAATCAGGTCCGTATTTGGCCATGCGTACCGTACGTCAATTATGTATGGGCGAGAAAGATAGATTTCCCCGCGCTGCCTCAGTGGCATCTCAAGAACTTTACATGGATGATTTAGCGACATCTATCCCGTCATTAGAAGAAGCTAAGGTTCTCTCTAATGAACTTATAGCGTTATTTAAAGCTGGAAAGTTTGAACTTACCAAATGGGCAAGTAATTCATCAGAATTGATAAATTGTTTACCACAGTCCTATCGCGTTTCAATAGACTTTTCTGGTAAAGATAATTTAAAAATCCTTGGCCTTAAGTGAGTCCCATCTGACGATAACTTTTGTTTTACTACTTCGCAAATAGATGAAAATTCTACAAAAAGATCAATTTTATCCGCAATTGCTCGTTTATGGGATGTAATGGGCTTCGCTACCCCAGTTATTTTATTCGCAGAATTATTATTTAAAGAATTATGGAGTTTACATATAGACTGCGACGATAAACCGCCGCTTGAAATTATATCACTCTATACAAAATTTAAAGAGCAGCTGCCTCTTTTATCTTCACTTAGAATACCGCGCTATGTGTCCGTGACAGAGAGTTCCACGGTTAATATAGTCGGTTTTTCTGATGCCAGCCTAAAGGCCTATGGCACCGTAATTTATATACACGTTAGGGACGCTATAGGTAATATTCACGTTAGTTTGTTATGCGCTAAATCTAAGGTAGCTCCTGTAATAGTCGCTCTAAGGTAATAATCTCTCGCAAGACTAGAGTTATGTGCCGCGTTACTTATGTCCAAACTCATAAAACTAGTCTATGATACTTATCATACTCGCATACCAATTAGCAACGTATTCGCTTTCTCCGATTCTAAAATTGCACTTTCATGGATATATTCATCCCTCGATAGATGGAATATTTTTGTTAGTAACCGCATAACAAAATGTCATGAAAATCTTAATCCTAAACATTTTCACTACGACAGTGGAAAGGAAAGGAAAATCCTAGTGATTGTTTTTCGCGAGGCCTTCTACCTGAGCAGTTGTTAGCTCACGAGTTATGATGGCAAGGTCCAAAGTGGCTTAGTAGCAATATATCAGAGTGGCCAGTCACTGAATTCAATCCTGAAAAAAGTGAATCGTTACCAGAATATAATAATAAAACATTTGTGCATATAACTTCAACATGTCAAAATAATAATTTATTATACAACATCGCCTTAAGTTATTCGTTTTGGAATAAAATATTACATATAATTGTATATGTACTGAAATTCGCACGCATTATACGTTTTGAGCAACACCCTAACATTATTTCTGTAAATAACTTAAATAAAGCTAAATTATACCTAATCCGCGCTGTACAAGCAATTCATTTTCAACATATTATCGAAAGTATTCAAAAGGGCAATGTACGCGCACCACTTAAGCGTCTTGACCTTTTTGTTGACACACAGAATATAATAAGAATTGGAGGCAGACTTTGCAACGCGAATCTTCCATATGAAGCGCAGCATCCTGCACTACTGCCTAAAAATGATCATGTTACACATCTTATTATTGATTATTATCACCGCATTCATTGTCACACTGGTGCTAATCTTTTAAGCTCTTTAATACGGCAAAAGTATTGGATATTATCCTCCAGAAACGTTATAAGAAAAAGAATACATGCTTGTAATTTTTGTTTTAAAGCCGCCCCATCGCATCCTTGTCCAAAAATGGCCGACTTGCCGGCATGTAGGGTGCAGGAGACTAAGGCATTTGTACATACTGGAGTAGACCTGGCGGGTCCACTTAATATTACTTTATGTAGACGCTGAGGACAAAGAAGCGTTAAAGCATATATTTGTTTATTCATATGTTTAGTCACTAAAGCCATACACATTGAATTAGTGTCTGATGTGCCTTCTGACACTTTTATTTCCGCATTTAAACGTTTCATCTCCCGCAGAGGTCCAGTGTCCTACTTATATTCTGACAATGGAACTAATTTTGTCGGAGCGAAGGCTCAACTTCACGAATTACTTCTTAATAGCTACCGTATTGTTTGGAAAATGATTCCACCCGGAGCCCCCCACACTTCGCTGGGATTTGGGAATCAAATATTAAGTAAATTAAGACTCATTTACATCGCGTTATTGGTTCACAGATCTTAATGTATGAAGAACTTTTAACGGTACTTACACAAATTGAAGCCCTGCTCAATTCTAGACCTTTATGCGTTTTATCAGAAGATCCGTACCCGGAACCGCTAACTCCATCGCACTTTATAATGGCTTCACCTTTAAATACATTACCCATTCAAGATATTCCTGAATGTAATAGATCTTTGCGTTGTAGAAAACAGTTATTAGACCAAATGGTTTGTAGTTACTGGAGGAGATGGCGCTTGGAGTATTTACATAATTTGCAAGTCAGACAAAAATGGACGGCTAATTCTGAAAATGTAAAAATTGGTTCGGTTGTACTTATAAACCAGGATGACGTTCCACCGCTACGCTGGCCTATGGGCATAATAACTGAGGTCTATCCGGGTAAAGATAATAACATACGCGTTGCCCTAGTAAAAACTTGCAATGGGATCTATAAAAGGCCCGTTGTAAAGTTATGTCCCTTACCATCGCAATAATCATAACCAATAACGTCTCTGTATGTATGTGTATATAATATATATTTATCTTTAATTTGAGTCATATTGTAATTCACATATATCTTATTCTCTTTATTACATTAATATACGCATAATATTTAAATATTTTCTTTGATAATACATGCAGTATTCTCAAGGCGGCGGAGGATGTTGGCGCCATATACACCGCGAAAAGAAAAGAAAAAAAAAGTATTATATCCTCCCAGTGTCTTTTCCTTTTCTGCCCTATCCGCCACCACACTCGCGCGAACGAGATGCAGAAACGGAACGGAAGAAACTATGTCTATGGCGCTGCGCTTCCGCGTCTATCAAAAAAAAAGAACCAGTCTTGCTACGCGACCGCTTGAACTACTTTAACGTGTGAAAAAATACAAATTACAAATACGAACCAGCAAACCCAGCAAACAAGTCAGTGTTCCTTACTCCTATTATCCTATTACGCATCACCAGGTCCGTTGTATATTACCCATAACACAAGCGTAACTTGCTTAATTTGGGGATATACAGTGGGTGTGTTTGTCTGCCGAGTTATTATTAAATCAATAGTTGAGTCAATATAGATCGGCGTTTAAGATCTTATTCGCGCATTACATATCCAGTAGTGTCGTTGTAGATTGGATAATTAAATCAATACACGCACTTGCAATATTAGCGATTATATGAACACCGTGGTTACTTTTTACGTATTCGAGAAGAAAAAAAATATTTGAATACATATCGACGTACATTACTTACACGTATCTTAAAAAATAAAATGAAATTCAGAATGTGTACTACGCCGCATTTTCAGCAAACAAGGTTTGCACTCAGCTTATTGCTGCGCCGAAATAATATCCAACACAACACTGATTTTCAGTGGAAACCTTCGTTTTGGCGTGATACTAAAACGACACGAATTTTGTGTGAATATAATATAAAAACTATTTAATATGTATGCAATAATAAATACCTACATAGAATAAACGATATAAACATTTTGTTAACTTTATGATTTAAATAAAAAATATAACTCATGCTTGTCTATATTGTAACATGCTTGTATGTATATTTCACACTAGCTGATGCCCGCGACTTCGTCCGCGTGGTTCGGTTTTTTAACTATCCCAAAACGCTGATGGAAATAACAGCGCCACGGCAATACGCGAGGACTATATTCATACAAACAACATTCTTTTAAGCACTCATATTACCATCATCGGACTTGAATTCTAAGAATTCTATCAGTCAATCTTTATTTTCAAAAACATAGGTACATGAATAGGTATTATTACATAATATAAAGTTTCCAGTATGTTTGGTCATTTACATGACGTGCAAATACTTACACTCACTAAATGTCTTGAAGCTAATGTTTCCAAACTAATTTCATTAAATATACTTGTCAAAATAAATAAAATGAATTGTTAAAGTTTTCTAAAAACAAGTTAATGTATTAAATTTAAAAATGTCAATGTTATTATCTTATTTTATTGTATTGTCATTAATATATTCGTCTACGCTATAGTATAATCTATTAAGTAAAAAAGTTATCATATAGGGTTTGAACCGTTTAAATGGTTGATTATCAATTGATTGATTACCATGCCTTATCTACTAATATGAAATATAACAAACACAGATATATATGTAACAAAATAAAACTCATGATACATTTTACTGTTTATTTAATATTGCAAGTTCTACCAGTTATTTTATCACATTTATAATATCTACAATAGTTGTACACAGATGGCTAAGTTAACGTTAATAGTGTATGTAATATTATACATGGAATACTTTCTATGAAATACAAGGAAAATATGATTTATAATACATTTATTAACACCGTAAAGTGTTTCCGGATTGGAGTACTGAATTAAAGCGTTATCCACAATTTTATTTTTGTTTTCACTATAATCAGTCGATTAACTGCAGTTGCTGGTAATGTTATCAATAGTATATTTTGTTTATTGATCCCCGTTTAAGCCAGTTAATCTTCAGGTTTAGTAGGGAAATTTATCGATGCGACTCGTTGTCGTGAATTTGCAAGCTTCTTCAGAGAAGTCACCATCCACTAGTTTGCTTGTATCAAATCCTTTGGCTTTAAGCATGTCTGTTACTTCCTTCATTGGTTCACCTTCCAAAGTTTTGGTCCTTGAGGCAACCCAGAGGCTTTCTGTTCAAACAAAATATAGGTAAATAGTGATATAGTAACGATGTCAAGAGATTTCTTTGGTGCCCTGGAAGACGGGTAGACCCTTGATATGAGACGCTGCGTGCGTCAATTCTTTGGCTCCTTCCCATCTTCCAGACACGGCCATGGCAGCTGGCGCGGTAGCCGACCGTCAAGACGACCTCAAACGCCATAAATATGCATCCATTGTCAATGGATACATATCTGTAGGTTTCAGTGCCGAAACTCTAAGGTCATCTAAGGCCTTAGGGTCCCGAAGCTTACCGACTCTATCTAGATAGAATCGATAAGCTTCGGTGTTCATAGGTGAACACCGAAGACCTATGAACACCTTTGTTAGAAGTCTCACGTGAACAAATGACTGACCTGTATTCAGGGCTACGCATTAGCTCTTCCATTCAGCGAAGAAATGCGGGCAGTGATTTAAGAATTTTCCTATCTGAGGGCCATTTGAAACTCATATATATATATATATATATATATATATCCAAGGCGGCTTGGCAGGTTCGACACATCGATTATCTCGATGTGTAGGTTGGTTGCATCACGATATTTTCCTTCACCGTTATTAGCACGTGGTAATTGTATCAATATGCACATTAGGTCAGAAAACTGCCTAAGTGGTACATGCGTTCCGGCCAGGATCGAACCTGCGCCCTTTGAGTTTAGTGGTGGGTTTAATTTTAATTATTGTATTATGTTTAATTGTAATTAGTTAGGCGACTTGAACTTAGTCTAGCTTTGATAAGCAGGTGAAACTAATTATTAGTATGTATTATGAGGTGAATATAGAGTTGATAAGAATAACATCAAGGATTCTTAAAGCTAATATTGTTGTTTTATCTTGAAATTACTGCAGAGTACAATGTTCATTAAAGTTTTTTTAGCAAATTTCATAACAATCACTTTAGTTTTTACACTTATAAATGTAAAAAAGTATTTGAAAGTTTATGTTTTAGAACAACACTGAGTCATGAAAGTTTAGGATAGATAATATTAGCTTCAGTCAAAAACTGCAAACTTGAAAGTTTCTTTTGTATGTATTGCGTGAAAGGTGATTTGAAGATGGTACAGTCGAGTTCACTCATATATAAGCATTGAAAATGATTCAAAATATTATAAGCATTAGAATATTACAAAATATCTTTATAATCAAACGCATCAATAATTTGTAGTTAGTTATGTTTTCGATTAATTCATATACGACAAATTCGGGCCAATAATATTGTTACATGCCGTCAAAGATAAGCGCACAGCTGCCTGTTGTAAGCGCAGTCTATTGTCTTCCTCCCGGATTAAGGAATTCTTTGTGTTTTGAATTTGCAATCAAGAAAAACATGCTATTGTTTTTCTACTTGTTTTATAACCATTAGCGTCAAACTAATCCTTATTGTTATTGTTTTCGACTTTGTGGACGTTCGCAGGTGTGCAAATTACTATTTCCCAGAAGCTCAGTGTGCGCGGTCAATTACTTTGTACTATGTAGTTAGTATAAGACGATGCCCGAATTGAGGGGCGGGCAGTCAAGCGACGACTACGCGACGAGTAAGACGTTTGTAGTACTCTCAATTAGCGATATAGACGACGGACTTTACGCGTGTCGAATTGTATCGAATCATGCAGTGTGAACTGGTTGCATCCAGTTTTATTTATTGTATTTCTTTTATACGTGTTTGTACAGTTCTAATAAATTCTATAGTGGTTCCAACGGTATTTTTAATTCGAGTCCTGTAGCTCGTAACAATATGTATGTATTACGATCATAATTATATGACCAATGATGGATTCATAAATATTATGATTACTAACTACAATAATTTAAGTTTAAAATGCTTTGTCAAGAATATTATATGAAAAAGACTATTTCAATGACAATATTTATCTAGGCAGTTATTTTTGGATCCTAGGGTATTGAGTTATATTTGCTTATATGACTGGTCACAAATTATTGTAGTATCCAGGAATATATAATTGAACCGATTACATGATGATATTTTAATGATCTACAGATTGTAGGAATGTATTGTAACATTCTAATGCTTACAACATTTTGAATCTTTTGCAATGCTTATATATTAATGAACTCGACTGTACAACAAATATTCCAGAATAGAAAAGTGTGGAAGAAATTCAAATTATGCCGAACTCGAATAATTAAGATACAGATATAACAAAAACTCATAGAATAATGGGTCGCCCTTTAGTATGGGACGCGTTTTGCGTCGATACTCTGGCGGCGTCCCATCTTTCAACCACTAGCATGTCTGCCTGCTGGTACAGTTGCTACACAACAGGAGGCCCTAAATTGCCGCAAATATTCCGCCATCGAAAATGGTTACATATTTGCGGCTTTTGGGGTCGAGACCCTGGGACCACGGGGGCCTGAGGCGCACAAACTTTATCGAGACATAGCGAAACGCCTGGTAGACGTCTCACATAACCAAAAGACTGGTGTATACCTCGGACAACGCATTAACGTTGCGATACAGCGAGGTAATGTAGCCAGTCTTCTGGGCACGTTTCCAACTGACAGCGGTCTGACACTAGATTTTATACTTTAATTTAAATTTATATATATAGTTTGGTTTAATTAGAAATCATATAAATTAGGTAGACAAATATAAATTATATACTATTCATTTTGAAGCCTGAAATAAAAAAGAGAATAATTAAATTTATATACCTCTGCGCGTTTTGTTCCCTCATTGGTGCACTTGTAAAAGACGGCATAGTTGGTGTAATCATTGGTGCATTCTCCTGAGATTATCTGAAAAAATAAAATACTGTATGCAAAACATAGTTGGTGTATAAAGTCAGTTCTGATGTAATAACCTGTAGAGCATTCTCCTGACGACCATTATCTGAAAAATACATAATAATTGTAACTCAATTGACCTGGTTCGTTGTGAGCGTTACAATCGAAAATTATGAACGTCTATTCGATCCACCTATGACGTTTTGTGAGCGACCACAAAATTATGACGTCGCGGTGACGTTTTCACCGCGACCACAATGACTAACTTGAACGACTAACTGAGCATTTTGGGCTTTATGAACTACTAGTGGAACGCCCTGATAGTGAGCTCACAGCGAGCCATCTTACAAATTTGGCGCAAAATTTAAAAAATTCAACATGACAGAAAACATTATTTTCGAAGTTCCAAAATATTCATACAAAATAATCAAATTAAATTAAATTCCGGAGTGTCCTATAAAGCTAATCTGATTACCGTTAACAGGATTTGTTTTGTGATAAAAAATGTATATAAATACATTTTTTTACTCACATGTTTTTTTAATATAAATCAAGTTAACCAATTAATTATTAAAGTCTATTATTAAGTTTAACAAATCATAACGTAATATATTTAAGCTTTTGATTTATTATGAAAGTCGCCGTTTGTAATGTTTACATGATAACGCTTAAAATGCCCCATAATCTATTCCACTTGAATTCATAATTGTGACGCTCGCCAGCAAGTGGAACGGGAAAAATCGCGGTCGTGAGCGTGGTGGTTATGAGCGTTTGTTGGAACGTACGGCTTATAAAAAGCCTTTATCGTTGCTTATTGTCTTAGGAAACAATAGAGCTGGCGTACTACTGGAGCAAAAGAATAAGAGAAAAATGCGTAATAGTGATTTATATCGTAATAATAACTCGGTTATTAAATCGTTTTTATAATAAAAGGTTCCACAGTCGTCAATAGAAAATATAAACGAAGAAACCATATACGAGTTACATTTCAAAGAAGTTAGGTACAGTTTTCAGCAGACAGGCAGACGGCCCGGCCCACCTCATGGAAAACGGTTACCATCGCCTATTGACATTTGTAACACCAAAGGTGCTACCAATGTGCTGCCGCTCTCTAAACGACGACTGGAACACAACTCAAGGTTTTTATGGCAGCATACTTTAGACCAGGGGCCTACCACCTGGCTGTGGGTTATTTTTTCTAGGAAAATTTATTCTTTCTCCGTGACACATAGACTTAAGAAGTGGGTATTTATTACAAAATTTTTAAATTACCTCCGAATTTGAACCCAACGACGTAGTCAGCCACTTTTTCACTACCAGTGAATTTGGCTACTCCCTCAACATACTTCTGGACACCATTAACAACATTGGCATTCTTCACTTTCACGACATCACCCTCTTTAGTGTACGAAACTATTCCACATTTTCCGACTCCAGCTGCAGTGGGGGGGTAGTTTGCAAAATCGTACCAAACTCCTGAGAACTGCAAAAAGACATTCAATTTATTCAATGCAAAAATGGGTACATTTTTTTTATTTCGTGATTTCAGCAGACGGCCCATCTGATGGAAAGTGGTTATCATCGCCTATGGACATTTGCAACAACAAAGGTGCTCCATATGCGCTGCTACTCTCTTAAAGGATACTGGAACCTGACCACTAATGCCGGAACACAACTTCAGTTTAATATGGCGGCATACTCTAGACCAGGGCCGGTAGCCATCCAGACGGGCAATTACCCGACCACCTGGCTGCAGTGGCGTAACTAGCGTGTGTGGCACCCGGGGCGGATATTGTATGTGACACCCCTAAACTTAATCAAAACTGTTAAAATAAAAAAGAAAAGTAATGATAATTTACGTTTTATTAAAATACGAGTATTACAAATATTTTTTATATATTATGTGAAAGAAATGTAGTTAATAAAAAATTTAAATTTCTTCTTTCTAGCTTTAACACCTGCAAACTCACGTCATCGAAATTTATATTTTGTGTTGCTTCATGTTCTATCGTTAAAATACCAAGATTGTTTAATCTGGTTTCAGTCATTGTAGACCGCAAGTAATTTTTAATTAATTTCAATTTGCTGAAACTCCTCTCACGTGAAGCAACTGATGCACATATTGATAGAAATAACTTTAGTGCGACTTTTTATAGGTGGCACTATAACTGAGGTTCACGGTCGGGAGTCGCCCCTAAGCGGGTGACACCCGGTGCGCCCCCTCCCCCCCCCCGCCCCTAGCTACGCCACTGCCTGGCTGTGGGTTGTTTTGTCGCCTCTTACGACAGGCCGCACAGCCGCAGGAAATTATATTCTTTCTCCGTTCCTGAACGGATAGAAATACTACACCTATCTATATATAGATATACTAATATCTATAAAAGAACAAAAAAATACTCACGGCCGTTAGGTCGAAATTTTCAAGAGGCTTTACATTGTCCGGGCAGGACCCATCAAGGATAACAAAGGCTGACGCCGCCGCCAAGCAAGTGAAGAATAAAAACATGAACATCTTCATAGTATAGTTATTAGCTGGATGGAAGGCAAAGCAGAACTACTTGTGGTAGGCTCAACACGTACTTATATAGTATACAGAGTTCATAAAGGCTATCGTTTCATAACATTACATTGTTGTACTAGCAAGATCTATTAATTTATCTTTAACCCGCCACTTGGGAGGTCAAATTGACCTACATCATTGGTGATTCCGGTCTCACGCACCGGGATTTAAACCAAACATTTTCCCATAATTAACAGTGTATTCTCCAATTTATTAATTTATATTTAAATACTACCATTTGCCCACGACTTTCTCCACGTTGGACAGGTAACAAAGATTACACTTCTTTTCCTAATAATTTTATATTTAATTCAAGGGTTGTTTTCAGCAGGGTAATGGATTTTTTAGAATGAAAATACATGAATCCCGTTAATTCCCGTAAAACTCGGGATAAATAATGTTACTAAAGGTATACGCTACTACAATTATTTTACTAAATATTCTATCGATAAGTGAAAGTTTCGCATCAAAATATTTTTTTTTTGACAAGGCCACCTTAAGCCTTCCCAAAAAAAATTCCATATAACTCTCGGCATATAAAGTACGGCAAATTTTTAGTCCGGGAATACTTTACTTTAGATTACTATAGATCAGCGCAAACTGCATCGAAATCGGATCATGTTTTTCAAATGTTCAAAATTTTTAACAATGTTGTTTTTTAACTGTACCATATTAATCTTATAATGGTATTCTTTCTAACAAACAATATTAAAACGCTCTTGAATTCTCAATGCTAAAACTCTTCTTAAATTATCAAGTAGACTCTGCAAATATTTATTAAATGATCTAGACATATTTTCTTTACATTTGTAGAAAGTATATTTGGTCTTGAAATATTATGCTCTCAACAGTCATAACATCGGTCATTTTTTTAAGAACTGACCATGCCAAGCACTTCAACTATACTGGAAGTTGTGTGCTTTCAATGGAGTCTCTTATATATATATATATATATATATATATATATATCATATAGAGAATAGTATAATGCAATAGATAATAATAACAATATATACTCGCGGGGGCTTTGTGGCGAAACCTTAGGTGAATAGTGACACCTCGTACCCGACTCCGGGAGCCAAGGCAAGGCCCCCGCTTCCGTGCTTGCCTTCCGCCACGGAGCGGAGATCGCTAGAGCTAAAACTCAAATTCCAGGGGTGGAAGTAATAAATGGCCTAATGTCGGAAGTAGCTTCGGTGAACCGGCAGCCCACCTCTCGACACACACCCATGTTGCCCCTCGCCAATCGCGTGTACAGCATTTTTTTGGGGCCCATGCAGGGAGTGGTGAGTCCTCGACTGTCCATTTTTACAATGTTCCCCAAACATTGCGACAGGCAGACGCCATAGTCGCCATAGCCCAGATCCCTACTTCCACTAGCACTTTATACCAATAGTTCGTTACCTTTTGTTCTCATTACCTACAATAATCCTACACTAACCGGGGCTTGTCCTTGGGTGCATTTTTATATGATGTAGACAGGGATAATCGTCGGTCAGTGTCATGCCACATTTAGATTAAATTTGTCAGGGGGCCTCTACGTGTTGGACTTCCCATGGCCCCACGCAAGCCCTCCAAAAGTCCAAGCCATTTTTATGGCCCGTAGTCTTTAGAGCATACTTTACATACATTATAATAATATATATATTCATATATAAAAGAAAAAAAATACATCTGTGTTTATTTCATTTATGTACGTATGTACTTGATGAAGCCGCTCTCACCCACTGGATTGGCGTCAAAACTCTAGAAACAGCGTCCGCGTAGCTGTCGCATGATATCCCCGCGAGTGGAGGACGTAAACTTGGAAACCTCCTCGAAATCGCAACACACATTAAAAAAAAAAAAAAAAAAAACGAGTTTTTCATATCACCCGGTATCTCAGACATGTAGATTTGTCACCAACTAACACAACGGCAGGCCGAATATGGATTTAGATTTTTTTTCATTAAATCAATATAGTATAGTATCTTACATTTATTTAATGTAGTATTTTGTTGTTCTACTTAAGTTTAAATTAGTGATGGAGTAATTTTTTGAAAGTTAAAACTACTTCCTGTTCTATGTACACCGCTTCGCATTGTGTTATTGCTGTTTCAAAGAGACGCGGCAACGAACACCCCAACCAAGACGCCTAGTAAAGTATTTTTTAGTTCATTATATTAATTTAATTTGTGTTTTTATGTTTTAAGGTTCTAACATCTAACAACAAAAATAAATATATACGAGAACTTTGTAGCGCACACTATCTAGAGATATTGTGCACTGGCTCTAGCCATGCAGGCCAGTTTTTTATTAAGCTCCAGCTGCTAACTGTGCCTTGTATGTACAGTCTGCCAAAAAATTACCGGGAAAAGATCAATAATACACAAAATGTTAGTTATTCATTCAAATTTATTTTATCACCTTCAAAGTATGCTCCTTTAGAAACGACACACTTACGTCAATGAATAATCCAATCATCAAAACATTTTATAAACGCTTTTTCCGGAATTCTATTTCTCGTCGCAAATTCTCATTCATGTCTTCTACCGAATGAAAACGGGTGTCACGAAGTGGTAATTTGAGTTTAGGAAAAAGAAAGAAGTCGGCTGGAGCCAAATCTGGTGAATAACGTGGTTGCTAGATGGTATTTGTTGAGTTTTTGTTTACAAATTCTTTCACAATAATGGTCTTGTGCGAATGCTCATTATCGTGGTGCAAAATCCAAGAATTTTCTTTCGACAAATCTGGCCTTTTTCGTCGAATTTGCTCTCTTTAATGCTCAATTAATATACTTTATTTACCGTTGGACCTTGACCTTTCGGTAAGAATTCCGAGTGCACAATACCGCGATAATCAAAGAAAACAGTTAACATGACTCTGACTTTTGATCGACTTTGGCGTAGTTCTTTCGGTTTCGGTTCAGTTGGACAGCGCCACTCCGAAACTTGTTGACTAGTTTGCATGTCAAACTCGTAAATCCACGTCTCGTGACAATTAACAATACGTTTTATGAATCTTATGCGATTGAGTTTTTGGAGAAAATTTATGTCTTTTGGAACTAACCGAGCGGCAATGTCTCATACCCACGAGATTATTTAAAATAATACGGTTCAACTCGTGAGACACAGAAAGTTCAGCGGCTATTACTTTCACTCTATTCACTATTTCCTTCACTTTTGCGATGTTAACTTCAATTGATGACGTTGAAGGCCTACCAGGACGAGGCACATCTTATATCTATAAGCAAGTGTTTTTGATAAAGTCGATTCACCGTAAGCCTTCAGTAACATTGTAAGTGTCTCCAAATACGAAATTCCATTGGCGATGCAAAATTGAAGACAAACTCTGTTCGATATTTTTGTCCATTATGTATTCGCAATACACACTAGATATAATCTAACTAAAAACAGCACTGTATTTAATCTAAATGATCGGTGCAACTCAAACTCCGTGCCAAAATTAAAAACAGTTGTGCCAATCTAATAACAACAACCAAAAAAATAATAATTGGGAACCATAAACAAGTCATCCACTCCCTATGCTTTTTTGACAGAACGTATATATATCAAACAAGTTGCAATAATTTTAAAATAAAATCCCGAATTGTTCCCTAGACATCACGAACTGAGTACACGGTACCTTAGGGTGAAAACAGACAATAGATTATTGTTCCCCAGCTGCAAATTGTCTACATAAACTACAAAGAAATTCAAATTACATGTCAGTAAAGATTTTTGACGAACTTCCCGAAGACTTTAAATATCTCTTTTTTCACAAATATTTTCATACAAAGACTACACAAGTAGCTGTTGGATAAATGTTTTTATTCGGTCAGCGATTTATTAGGGTAATTTTTGTCAAAATTTGATATAATTAACATAAAACATTTTTTTTTTGTTATTTATGTTTCTTTTTTAAATACTCTTAAAGAAAAATTGCACGCCTAAGAGGCAAATCATGTGAATCTTGCATCTTTATATCATCTCAAATTTATGTACCATGTCTTAAGCAAATAAATGAATTTGAAAAAAAATAGCGCCTGTAGAAAATTTAATATTTGCACGTGTATAGAAGTTGTTTTTCTAAAAATGTAGGTGCTCGGCGTTCTTTAAAAGGTAATGATTGCTCTCGATTTCCCTGTAATCAACTCACCAAATCTTGACTTGGGGACCATAGCACCACCTCGGGAGTATAGATTTACGACTAAAGAAAAAAAATTGAAACTCGCTCCACAGTTGACGAAGATATCGTGTAACAAAGAAGTCGGTTTACAAATTTCGAGGGTTTCTTTCGATTTACATGGGATCCATTCATCACATTCTGACATGGTGGCAATGGGACCAATTCGGGAGTATAATCTTTCGATTAAAAGAAAAATTTTGAAAATTGGTTCACAATTGACGGAGAAATCGGATAACGAATAGACAAAAAAACACACAGACGAATTCAGAACTTACTCCTTTTTAAAGTCGGTTAATAACAAACATTTCAATGGAAATAAATTAAAAACTACTATATTTTACAAGAAGAAAAAATTGAACCGAAATGAAAAAAATTAAAATAGCTCAAAAACTAGCGCTGCTTGGAAAAATTAATGTGATTTATGAAATCATCAAACCGAAAGACACTAGTATAAGAAACGTCAATATAACCATTTTCTCAATTTAACAAAATCTTAGAAAACTCTTAGAACCTTAAAATTTAATACAAAATGTATCTTTACATTACGAATACATAATTTAATAATTGCAAAACATAAATAGAACAATTAGGAAGTATAATTAACCTCTACCAATCCATCTAACAAGAATTCATGCCTCGACAGGTTCAGACATATTCATTTACCGTAAGCCAATCCAGGGGCCAAATGCTGCTATTTTAAAATCTTGGCGTTGCGAAGATATTCGAAGTAGAATTACATTGTGATAGTGTCAAAATTCGTATTCTACTAAATTCACGTTAGCTTTTCGATATTGTAGAAAAAATTGGTATTACCATCAGCAGAAATGGCGTTAGTTGAAATGAATATTGAAAAGTTACCAAAAATTTAAGCATTTATTTAGCGAGTTTTCGCTTATAAATATTTATAAACATAGAGTGGCAAGCACGGGCTCCCCGTTGGAATTAAGATAATGCCGGAATCAAGCAAAACTACGATTGCGACGATAGTTTTCGGCGATTTTGACTAGATAGTAATAGCAGAATTGAGCCTCAGGAATCAGTGTTCACTCAGAAGGAGTGTTTGTTAGGTTAATAAATATTAAAGTGCATTCATTACAATGCTTTTTATTATTTATTTTTAAATTTTACTTAACCTTGCTAAAACGAATCTTAGACCAAAGTGAGCTCTATATAACGAACATCATTGACAAATTTCTTAATATAACGAATATTTTCTAATCTCCTTCGGATTTGTTATATATCAATCAATCATATCAAGGTTACGCTGTACTAAAAACGATAACAATATTTTAGGAAAATTTTACAAAGTTCTAAACTGTTGTAATATTGTTGTTGGCTGATAGATAACACACCAGTGTTATCTCTCAGCCCCCTATGTTTTCGGTCAAATACCTATCATTACACAAATCCTATTAAATATTATATTTAAGAGGTCATGACACGAAGATGTTATAATCACTTGTTGTTATGACTTTAGTTTTTATTGCCTAATCTTAATTTCACAATAAAACCGGCCGAGTACATAAATATGAGTACATGTACAATTAAAGTTTCCGTTGAGGTAACCAACTTTCACTGTTTTTGTCACACCTCATGAGGAAACTGTAACACTGGTGGCATGCTACCTGAATGATTCACACTGTATTAATTTATTTACATAGGCGTACAACTTTGCTTCCGCCGTTTTTTTCCGAAATTCGAGGCTTTATTGTAAAAAACTGGTTATACATTTATGATTCAAAGTATTATCCATCACTGGCCACTACTTTCTCCCATCTTTCGGGAAGCGTACGAATCCCGCGTTGAAAAAACTGGTCATCTTTTGAAGCGATCCTAGAATCGATCCAATTTTTTACTTCTTCATAAGACCGGAAGTGCTGGTCAGCCAGGCCGTGTGCCATTGATCGAAACAAGTGATAGTCCGAGGGAGTAACGTCTGGAGAATACGGCGGGTGTGGTAGCACTTCCCATTTCAACGTTTCCAAGTATGTCGTGACCACTTACGCAACATGGGGTCGAGCATTGTCATGCTGTAAAATCACCTTATCATGTCTCTCGTTGTATTGCGGCCGTTTGTCTTTCAATGCTCGGCTCAAACGCATTAATTGCGTTCGATAACGATCGCCTTTGATTGTTTCAGTCGGTTTTAACAACTCATAATACACTACGCCGAGCTGGTCCCACCAAATACTGAGCATGACCTTGGAACCGTGAATATTCGGTCTGGCCGTCGACGTGGAAGCGTGGCCGGGATATCCCCATGATTTTCTGCGCTTGGGATTATCGTAATGAACCCATTTTCCTTCCCCAGTCACAATGCGATGCAGAAATCCCTTCCATCTTTGCCTTGCAAGCAGCTCTTCACAAGCAAACAAACGCCGTTCAACATCTCTCGGCTTCAACTCGTAGGGCACCCAATTTCCTTGTTTCTGAATAATTCCCATGACTTTCAGGCGTTTTGAAATGGCTTGTTGCGTCACTTCCAATGATCCCGCCAACGCTTGTTGCGTTTGACACGAGTCTTGATCAAGTAATGCCTCCAATTCTGCATCTTCGAAAACCTCTCTTCCACCGCCATGCTGGTCTTCGACGTCAAAATCACCGTTCTTGAACCGTTGAAACCACTTTCGGCATGTTCTTTCACTAATAGCGGCCTCACCATAGGTATTTGAGAGCATTCGATGAGCCTCAGCCGCAGATTTCTTCATATTAAAGCAGAAAATTAAAACCTCCCGCAAATAACTGAAGAGAATTTGGCTCGTAAGCTGACATGTTTAATCGAGACTAACTTTATGATGCAGACACAAATCGACTAATATTTCGATGGCGTTAAGTTTACAAATACCTAAGCTTATTGTATGACATCTACGATCTATTTATTTCGACTACCACTTACCGCTACAGCCATCTATTGCAAAACGGAGGAAGCAAAGTAAACATTAAGAAAATTTAATAATAATTTATTTATAATAATTAATTCTACAAAATTAAAATTTATTTCTCGTTAATCGGCCTAAAGTCCGAGCCGTAAAAGAATTGCCAGCTCCGCTAATTGTTACAATTTTGTTCGTTAAATAGCCAGGAAATAAATTTATAGCTATAATTATGGAATTTTACATTTATTATTCAGTAATTACCTATATCGATTCTGGATTAGCAAATAATTACTCCGTCAGGATATTAAGTACGGCGATTGCAGCGCCGCGTCTTTGGGACTTCTTTTGTGGCATGAAGTCTACTTATTACTTTTTTAGAGTGGCAATTTGCATCTGTCAGTTGTCAATATCACTCTAACAACTCCTGGTGCTAGTGTGCTTTTTATAAGATCATACAAAACAGAATACAGTATAGTATTATCTATGACAGAATACATCAATATTCGTTTTTGAGAAGAGAATCGGTTAAAGCTGATTTACATTGATCTAGCTACTGACCTCAAATTCGGAGAAATTCAGTGCTGACTTCAAACTGGCATCGTGTGAATTGATTTGAAGCCAGTACAGTGTTACCAAATTGGACTAACTTCAATATTCCCAATTGAATATTTTGATGTAAGTCCGCTCCCCCAATTTGACGGCCTCTGTGATTGAGCGGGCTAAGCCTTTGCCGGCTTACCTCACTGCAACGCAGAGGCTCCGGGTTCGATTCCTTTTTAACTTTTCTAAATTTTGGAAACGTATTGTTACGTACGAGCGCGGGTACGCACTTAGAATTGGAAGAACACACCAGTTTTAATTAACGCTTTTATTGACTTACACAGCCGTGCGTGATTCCACTCTGCAGAGTTGCCCCTGCACACACAAAGACGCACTGTACCGACGTTAAGATGTCTCACTCACTATACCGTCGCCAATATTGCGTAGACACACCTTCTGCTGCTGCAGTGTTCACCGCAGAATTTACCGCGCGTAGCTCGCCTCTGGACCTCCTTTTAAACTACGTGAAACTCCTCCTTCACTAAACTGTCCACTACACATTTCACTAAATTCACCACTAAAATCGTCACTGTCTTCTATTAAACTCTTCTTCTAACTCTTTCGTATCGCACTTGTCGCTTCACTGTCTTGAACTGAACTCAACTCTAAACTGCCTGGTAGGCGCGCCTTACGTTGCTTATATACCCGGAAAAAATTTCTGGAACCCATAATTTCGTTATTCTTTTATTTACTATCTGTCCCTTTGTAACATCTATCTATCTCTGTCTTTTCCTTCCGGAACTTTCTATTCTAGAACTTTCGTTCATCGTCTATCCCTTTCTAAAATATATCTGTCCTTGTCTTTTCCTTCCGAATTTTCTAGCTTTTTCTAAAAGTTCTTAAACTAACTAGATACTTCCACCATCATTCGCCACACTATTTTCTCCATTATTTACTATGGTATGGGTGTCTGGGATCGGCCCCAGAGTGGTCCGTTGTATATTACCCATAACACAAGCGTAACTTGCTTAATTTGGGGATATACAGTGTGTGTGTTTGTCTGCCGAGTTATTATTAAATGAATAGTTGGGTCAATATAGATCAATCAGCCTTTAAGATCTTATTTCCGCATTACATATCTAGTAGTTTCGTTGTAGATTGGATAATTAAATCAATACACGCACTTGCAATATTAGCGATTATATGAACACCGTGGTTACTTTTTACGTATTCACGAAGAAAAAAATTATTTGAAGAAATATCGACGTACATTACTTACATGTATCTTAAAAAATAAAATGAAATTCAAAATGTGTACTACGCCGCATTTTCAGCAAACAAGGTTTGCACTCAGCTTATTGCTGCGCCGAAATAATATCCAACACAACACTGATTTTCAGTGGAAACCTTCGTTTTGGCGTGATACTAAAACGACACGAATTTTGTGTGAATATAATTTAAAAACTATTTAATATGTATGCAATAATAAATACCTACGTAGAATAAACGATATAAACATTTTGTTAACTTTATGATTTAAATAAAAAATATAACTCATTCTTGTCTATATTATAACATGCTTGTATGTATATTTCACATTACCTGATGCCCGCGACTTCGACCGCGTGGTGCGGTTTTTTAACTATCCCACGGGAACTCTTTAATTTTTCGGGATCAAAAAATATATGTTGACCAGGGATATAAGCTACCACCATACAAAATTTCATTTAAATCGGTCTAGTCGTTTTGGAGATTAACCGGTACAAACAGACAGACAAACAGAGAAACAAAAAAGTTTTAAAAATCTAAATTAGTTCTATTTCAACTTCTTACATCCCCCTGACTCGGTTTTTAGCAGTTTTTTTTCATTGTACAGAAATTTGACCTCTACAACATTTTTATATTGTTACATGCCGTCAAAGATAAGCCGCACAGCCTATTGTAAGCGCAGCTTATTGTCCTCCCGGATTAAGGAACTCTTTTGTCTTTTGAATTTGTAGTTAAAAAAACATGCTATTGTCTTTTTACTTGTTTCATAACCTATAACCATCATTAGCGTCGAACTAATCCCTATTGTTATTGTATTAGACTTTGTGGACGTTCGCAGGTGTACAAATTAAATTTCTTAGATACCTACAATTTCTTTGTACTGTGTAGTTAGTATAAGACGAGGCCCGAATGGAGGGCAGGGCAGTCAAGCGACGACTACGAAGCGAGTAAGAAGTTTTCTAGTACTCTCGATTAGCAATATAAACGACGGACTTTGCGCGTTTGAATTGTATTGAATCGTGCAGTGTGAACTGGTTGCATCTAGTTTTATTTGTATTTGTTTTATACGTGTTTGTACAGTTCTAATAAATCCTATAGTAGTTCCAACGGCATTTTTTTAATTCGAGTCCTGTAGCTCGTAACAATATCTATAGAAAATAACGTGTATCGATTCATCTAATCGAATATTTTCGAATACAGCGATATTTGATTATTATTTATTTTTATTAGGATTAGCGATACCACGTCACTGACATGAGGCAACAATTCTCTGTGGTATAGATGGATGGATGAATGGAGTCTCCTGATCATAATACTAATACCCACCACCGCTTGCGCCGCAATATTTTTCATTTATTTCTAGCCATGCAATATTGTAATGAATATGTCTGATGTAAATTTAAAATGGCGTTAGAATTATCACAAAGTTTATTAGAAGTACACACACGTAATTTACAGTTTTTACAAATACAACTGAAAACAACAAGTCCATACCGTAAAGCAGAAAATCATAAATACATAAATCGCGCAAAGTTCGTCGTTATAAGATACTCGTTCCGAAAATACACTAGGTAACATCTCGATCGCAATTAAAACTCAACTAACTCAACCCCTGACTGACTGACTTTAAATATTTGTAAAAATTGCCATGGTCTCTTAGCAATATACCCACTAGTCTTTGGAATTCTCAATTTAAAAGCTTTATGGCTTTTAAGAATTTGCAACTAAAGGCAAACAATAGAACAGAAGGACTTATGACGTCGTACCAGGCGCCTTATAAAGGGATTAGCGCGGACAATAGATCATTCATATTTGAAGGGGTAATAAAACACCTGTAAAGAATTAGTATCGGTTTGCAAAAATATTATTTATTTATTGATGGAAAACCTACAGCTAATAAACATGACTAAACCTTTGAATTTGATACAGAAAGCCAATTACAGGTTTTCGCGAATAAAATCTTGTTTATGTAACACGCAGACATAACTACAGTACATTATAAAACTAGCCATAAAAAATTAGGGCTTAAATAACGCTTGGCTCCCGAAATACTGATCCTAAAGGGGTCAACATTATGCTGCTTACTTATATTATTTAAATAGTTGATTGCTCGAACTAGAAAGGCATTTTGCCTATACTTGGTAGAGCTAAAAGGTATATTTATTGGCCAATTGTTACGTGCAGACTTGGGCGGACCGTTATAGTTGATTTTACTTAATAGATCTGGACAATCTATATCAGACGAAATAATTTGAAATAGCAGTATACAGTCAGCTATATCCCGTCGATCCTTGAGTGATAAAATATGAAACTTCTTACAGAGGCGTAAATATAATTCGCCAGAATACTAGGTCTTTGTTCTAAAGCATAAATAACAAACGAAACACTTTTGTATATATACGGTTAATGTATTTTTGATATCGAGGGTTCCATATGTGAGACGTGTACTCAAAGTGAATTCTGACGTAAGTGCAGTATAAAATTTTTTATGTTTTGATCTCGCCAAAGCAGTTCGTAATTCGTATAATTAAAACTCAGTCTAAAAGGCTTTCTTGACGATATTGTCGATGTGACGTCGAACGCTAGTGTAAAATGCAAGGAGAGATTTGGGTAAGAAAGTACCAAATATACCAAATATTAACTATTTGGACACGGTTTCCCCTTTATTGTTCAGCCTTTGATGTAAATATTCACACAGCACAGTAAGCAAATGAACACCGTCTAAATGCCACTACGCCTTTTATACGAAAAATCCTACCCTACAAAACAATAACATTGCATCATTGCTAAAAATAGCAATTACATCATAGTGTTGCCAGGATCATAAAAACAATTATAATAATTAGTTACTGATACACTAAATTATCTAGACGATAATTTAGTGGGCTTATAAAATTAACTAACCGGTAGAAAATGGTAATTTAATTATAAATCGACTAAAAGTATCATCTATGACGTGCGGTAGCACGGAACACCGAGGTTTTCCCGGCAGTAATAACGGAACGAATAATAAAACGTAATAAAAGCCAAGAAATATGTTGCTAATATATAATAGAATATATATATTTGTAAACATAAATAAAATTATATAAAACTGTAAAGTTAGACCTAGTATTATTAATTTTAATAAATAAAACATAGTAAATAATAAAAAAGGAAGTAGAAATAGATAAGTAGCTCGCTAAGATAGATAAGTAACATAATAATCTAGATAAAAATCATTAGGTTATTTTCGATATCTTCTCAGAAATTTGTAAAAGATGATTGCTAGTAAAATAAGATAAAAATACTTGTAAAAATTCTAAAAACATGTAAAATGCATTAATTAGTTCCTAAGATAAAATTTATAACAGTACAGTATATTTACAATATAAGATAAAGAATGAAAATAAAATAAAAAAGATGCCTACGCTTATTTTCCCCAAAAATAGAATAAAGAGAAAAGAACAAGCCATAAAAATGTGTTTTTAATGTTCATAGGCGATGGTAACCGCTTTCCATCAAGTGGGCCGTTTGCCTATATGCTGAACTCCTGCTTTAAAAAAAAAAACCAGAAAAGAGTTCTGCCTTGTACTGTGGTGGAGGATGGCGATTAAAAAATGCCGACTCGGGTGTCAATGACACTTGCTAGCAGTGCTAGTGCCACCCAACGCGGTGAATCCCATACTCCTCACTGCGTTTCCCCCGCCGCGTTTTATCGCCTGTTACAACATGAAAATATTTATTTTCCACTACCTAGTGTATAGACTTCTCATCAAAGAAATCGAAACACGTCTGAAGTTTGATTTTGAATGAGTTTTATATATTTTTTGAAGTGAAACTTCTATATAGACGGGGGTCTTGGGATTTTTCTGTCACGAAAAAGCGTTACGGCCACGTGGAGGAGCGGCATAAATGTAGACTAGACGTGGTGAGAGGTGGCATAATTTTAGAATAGACTATGGATGCATTTTTTAGTTCCGGATCGAATTCAGTTTATTTTGTTTGATTAAATAAAAATGCATTCATTAAAATGTACCTAACCTAACCAAATCATAATTTGCAGTAAACCTGCAAATAATCGAAATGTTTGCTGGGGCACATAGTAGAAGTGAAACTTCAACGGACAAGTGGAAAAACAAATAGCAACGGATAAGTGGCAAAACGAATCGCAACAAAATTTTAACTTGAAGTTTTACGTGCAGGTTTTCAAATTGGACAAGTACATTAACAATCTGCCCGTAAAAATTTTGTTGCGATTCGTTTTGCCACTTATCCGTTTTTTTAATGATGCCAGTTAATTGCGAATATTATAAGGTACCGTTTAAAGAATAATAATCGTTAAACTTATCGTGTTTTGTTCAACAGGTATGTTTTAAGAAAATTTGGATAATTTTATAGTAGGGGAGCCCAAGATGCTAAATGTGGAGTTACTCGAGCGTCGCGGGGACCTTTTGGATTGTAAAGATTAGATACTAAAAAGAAGAAAGGTTATATGATGTCTGCCCTTTCACTGGAGCGTGTATAGGTTTTCAAAAAAAAAAGAGTCGCACAGAAATACTCAAGCACGTCAGATGTTCAAAAGGGATGTTAAGTAATTCCTAAATGAACTCCTATTCAAAAGACTGACGATTTGGACGCGATCAAAAGTCATGGCCGATTTTTGAAAATGCAAAAAAAACTTAACAATGAAATACTCGAGCGCGTCAGATTAATATACAGACGGTTCAACTTGATGTCCTTGTCGTGCTGACCCATAATCTGATAATTATGTGGGGAAATTTCCTTAATCTGACGGTTTGAAGGGTACATAATAGGGTGCAAGGTTTATCCCCTTATGTTATTCTGACACGCTCGAGTAAATCCTATAATCCTCGCTTGGCCTACTATTATAAACAAAGACGTAAAAGAAAAATGTTAAAAATAAAGTTTATTTAGTATCTGGTATTTCCTCTCCAGGCTCTAATGACTGTTTCCATGCGTTGCCTCGTGGAACGGATGAGATACTTAAGTCGAATTAACGTTAATATAAAGTTATTCGTGTTATATTATATTGAATGACATAATAGCCAATAACTGTTTTCTTCACGAGTGTACGTGCGCGAAAGTTTGCAAAGCCTATGTTCAGGCGGGCCACGACTCATTGGCCGTACCGCAGCATTTATATGTACGGATTTGAGCTAAATTTTTATATTTAATTTATCACTTTCAAGGTGAATTTCTATAAACGCATGCATGTACATTTATTTCTAACCAGAAGCAGATATATAAAATTTCAAGCTTTTTACTTTGAAAATTACGAATGTTTATATAAACTTCCTTCCCCTTTTTCACCTCCTTAGGGATTATATATAATAGTAACAGCCCATAAACGTCCCACTGTTAGGCTCGGGCCTCCCACTATTGAGGAACGGACAGTGTAGCCGCCACGCTTGTCCAAGTTGGCTTGGCAGGTTTGACACATCGGTTATCTCGATGGACAGTTTTCATCACGATATTTTCCTTCACCATTGTTAGCACGTGGTAATTGTAACAATATGCACAATAGGTCAGAAAACTGCCTAAGTAGTGCATGCGTTCCGGGCCAGGATTCGAATGCGATTCAGCCAGCCAGCAGGCTGGTTCGAAACTTAAAAGTTTGGGACGCGGTATGTAACAGTGCGCTAGGCATTACGCTACCACGAGCTCCTTAGGCTACTTGTACACGCTAAAGAAAACTCGTTGGGTCTACGCAAGAATTCGTGTCCTTTCTACACACGAACTGTGTACATTGCTCCGGCGCTGGTTTTTTAGCCCAATCATAGAATTAAAAGGAATAATATCTCCGGTTCAGTTATGATGATACCGATTATGATAATTTTTGCAAATAATTTAAGCTAAAAAAACTATTTCTCGATGAAAATTACACCAAAATCAGTTCAGTAGTTTTAAAGGTGATTTGATCTATCTAATAAACAAAAAAATACAAATACATCAATTGGTATTGATGCATCATATTCAAGCAAGATTTTTATTATTATTACTTTTAACCCTGAGTGTAAGTAAGTAGATGAGTAGCAAGTCAGGAACCGGTTATTTCCCTCCCCCGCTGCCTGAAGTAGCGCGGCAGAGCTCAGGCTCCATTATTCCAAAATGGAGAAAAACGACACAAACTGAAATATTTTTATAGAAAGTGACAAAAAAACTCATCAAAAATAAATAATTTTCAAGGTAGGATTACTGCGATCGGTCAGTGAACCGGGACGAGCGCCATGGTTCCTTATTCTACACAAAAATACTTTTCCAATGATATATCATTCATTTCGATTGGTGCTGGTACTAGGTTACATACATTGGTGCCCACCATCCTTGTGACATGGTCAAAACGAAGTCAATTATCCTTTCTTTATGGTTTAAATGATTGAAGCGAATTAGCTAACCAGTCGCCATTTTAAATAACGTCAAACGATGCTGGAGTTCAGCACACTTCGGGTACGCTCGTTTTTCGTCATAGACCGAAGGGCCACTTGAAGACGCTGGCATTACTCAACGCGCCGTCATTGCTCTAACAGGCTAGAAAGCCGTATTTTTAAACGTTAGTGTATTTTGCACTCCTGGTCCCTGTAAGTATCTTTCTTTATTTTAAAATATCCCCGTTGGAAATCCCCCTCGCATATTTTGATTCGTCTTCTGTATAACTACAGAGACCATGAAAAATTGACTTCGCCAAATTGTGCACTCAAACCATAGACACAAGAGAGTAGTGGCATCTCCTCGAAATTGAGTCAATATCTAATAAATCGGGATAATTACAATCGAATATATAAACCTAAAAACCTACAACCTTTATTTAAATACACCCTTGGTAGTTATAATCTCTTTTACAGCAATTTTCGTAACATGCCGGTGGCATGTGGTTAACACGCGTCCGCATTAACCTCTAATTGTTCTAGGATAATTCCCGATAATTTAGCCCTGATTCCTATTGGGTGGAATCGGCATTCTCACCAGGTTGACTTAGGTAGGAAAGCTATTCATACAACCCACTCCTTTCCATCCAGGGGGCGGGCCCGGGGCCGTGTGTGTTACAAAATCCCATAATATACCAATAGCTAATAGAATCTTTCGCCCCTAAATTTATCTATAATTTAGTCCTCCTAGAATGACAAACTTGTTGTATATACCAAGTTATTAATATGAATGAATGAATATGGAATGGAGACCGATAAAAGTTACCGAGTAAAGAATTGAAGAATCTAGGAGTAACTTGACACCGTCATCCCCTAAACGCCCGGCGCAGGGAGACGACCCTTGCATATCATCGACCAAGGTCACCAAGTACCAGAACCATCAGGAAGTTTTCAAAATACCTGTTTAGTCTGAATCCGTTAAGAGAAGAATCCTCTTTTTGATTTTCACTTCCACTGTGACAGGTTACTTGTTTATTAGTCTCGCCTTTTTCCATCCCACGTTACCCTAATCGTTTTTATTTTCTACGTAATTTAACATCTCACTCTATCGACTGAGGTAATAAAGTTAGTAAGTGCTAAAGAATTTTTCCTCGGCTAAATTATTCGCCTAATGAGAGGAAACTGGTAACTGTTTTTATAAACTCAGCCTACATGGCAGCTGAATTTCTAACCGCAATAAATGACCTAACTGAGTAAAAAATAAATTGCATGATTTTTCACCTACCCAGCTAGCCGAAGCACTACCCCAAAAATTTCATCAAAATCAGTCTTCCACCCACCTTTTTATTCGATATATTCATGTTACCAAACCAGGGATTTAATAATCTCGATTACATTTAAATGTATATTTTTTTATAACCATCTCTTCATATTAAGGACCCCTAATTCTTCCAAATAAGAAAAGGTGGTTTAAAATTGTATGAATAACAATAGATGTTATATTTTTATACACAACTATTTTTTTTAATAAATATCATCCTTTCTGTGGCCAGATCTGACTAAATTCTAGTTGTGTACCTACATGATGAATTGGTTCTATCTGCCGCAGACACGGTGAAATGTCTTTGCTTCTATCAAGGCCCTTAAGAAATGAAATTTTCCAAAAAATCTTTCTTCGTGCGCATCTACAGTACAGAAATAACCCGCTTAGAAATTATTACGGTCCTAGCCCAAGCAATTTGGGGTTGTGCGTTGATATATGAGTCAGTCACTGAGGTGAAGTAATAATCTTATATTTGTATAATTAATAATAGATATAAACTCAACAGTTTCTAACAAAAAATATTATCACATACATATACAGTCTGTCGTGATAGACGGATATTATTTTATTGTTAGACTACAACAGACAGACTGACCCTTACCCGATGGGAAGCCGTGGCCAACGCCTGCTGTATCCGTATGGGTAAATGCCCTATCACATTGCTGTGGGTTGTTTTGTTCCTTTTACGACAGGCCACCCAGCCGCAGGAATTAAAATTCTTTCTCTATTCCGGCACGGATAGACATTTTTCTTATTTTTTTTAATATGTGAGAGCTGCATACATCTCGTCATCGCAGCGGACAACGGACAACTGGCTGTAGTATTTTTTTTTAGCAGGATCCAGCTTAATAGCCGCAGATGGCTGTTTCAGCGATACCGGACTTGGGGCTTCAGCCCAGAGGCAGCGCGCTCGAGAAGGCACCTCCTGTGAGGTTCGAACTCAGCTCGGCCGCTGCAGGGGGATTGACTCTATAGGATTAAGCCGTGAGAAGCTGAACGAGCTAAGCCAACAAGCTCAAGTGTTTATACAATGGGGACTCGTTATAGACTCCGCCAGCGTAGCCGATCCTAGTCTACCTTCACTACCGCTTCGCAACGTGTTATAGCTGGAGAAGAAGAAGCAGCGAAAGAAACTCTTCAGCAACACGCCTAAGCTAATCATGTATTGCTATTGTATTGTGTCTGTAATGAGTGGGTGCGATTGGTGGGTCTTAACTTTATGTAAGAGGATCCGAGCCGGGGGCTCTCTGGCGTCTGTTTTGTCTGCGTCTATTATGCCAGGCTGGTATTCTGAGCCTCGAGGAGTTCATAATCACGAAGAATCGGGTGATTTTATCGGCCTCGTCAGTGAGTACATTGCGAGGACGTCGTTTTCTCGTGGAAGCGTTCGGGGTGGGTTTGTAATTGACAATTTCCGTCACCAGAGGGTTCGGGTGATGGGAGACACGGTTAAAGAATCTGCGCGAGAGGGAGATAAGGTAGTCTTTGATGGAGGAATGGTCCAGGTCGCGATGCAGGTCGGTGAGCCGCATATAACGCGGGTGGGTCGTCAACTGTAGTACGCAAAAAGTCGTTCTGAATTCTTTGCAATTTCTAGATGTTGGTATCGCCGGCGTGAGCGAAGACCACACTCGCATAGGTCATGACGGGGCGGATGCATGTTTTGTATAGAGTCACCTTATTTCTAAGGCTCATCTTACTTTTTTTGCCTATCAAGGAATAGAGTCGGCTTAAGAACCAGTATGCTCTAGTCCCCACCGCTCTGGTGTGCTTGTGGAAGAACAAGCCTCTATCAAGGGTTATACCTAGACATTTTACTTCGTTAACCCAAGGGATAACTCGGTAAAATAGCTTGATGGGTATAAGTTGGTTGGTGGGGCGGGTATTGGGTGAGAGAGTACTACGTGTGAACATGATGGCTGCTCTCTTCTCCTGATTCAGCTCAATAGGCCATCTGCGGAACCATTTGCCTAGTTCGTTGACGGCAGTGTTGAGATGACTGCAGATTCTGTATCTGCTGGGGTCGCTGGTGAATAGGGCGGTGTCATCCGCATAAAGGGCTAGCTGGACTTGAGGGTGTCAAGGCATATCGCTAGTGTAGAGCGAGAAGAGTAGGTGGAGAGCGCGGAGCCCTGAGCGACTCTCGCTGAGATGGTGTGAGAGGAGGAGCGAGTGCCCTCCACTCGGAATCTGAATATACGGTCTTTGAGGAAGTAGAATGAGTACGAGTCGGTCTGGCACTCGGAGCTGAATAGCTTGTATATCAGACCATTGTGCCAGACCTTATCGACTTTGGCGACGTCGAAGAACAGTGCGCCTGTCACCCAAGGCCTTCGACTGCCACGTTGGAAGGCGGAGATGATGTGCTCCGTGATGTGGAACACTTATTGGGGACAAGAGTGTCTATCTCGAAAACCAAACTGCCCTTGGGGGATGAGATTATTGCTGAAGGCAAAATCTCTCAGTCTAGTGAGTAGGACTCGCTCATATAGTTTACCCAGCGAGGTGGGGCGGTAGCTGGAGGGCTTTGCGGCCAATTTGCCTAGTTTGCGGATACCAATGACCTCCGCTTCTTTCCAGGCCTTGGGAAATTGGCAATTATTTATGGCAGCATTGAAGATGCTTACCATAATTAATATAAGTTGGGTGAGGAGGATTTTAAGTAATTTATGGCTGATTCCATCATGGCCGGGGGCCTTGTAGGGCTTTAGGGCTTTGATGAAATCCTCTACTTCCTCAACCGTAACCGGTTCGAGTGTGGTTTCCGCCGGGAGGGAGGACCGATGTTCGACCTCTGCGTATACCTCCGATAGGTGAGACGGGTCGACATTCGCTGTATTGGGGGAGATTGGTTGGCGCAACGCGGGAGCGCCCCAATTAATAGCTGCTCTATGTCGCTCGCACATTATCCGTCCCGCTCACACATTTTGCTATGTTTCGCATTAGCTTTTTTTATTGCAGGAGTTCAGCAGGCAGGCAGACGGCCCACTGGATGGAAAGCGGTTACCATCGCCTATGGATATTTGTAACACCAAAAATGCTACAAATGCGCTGCTGCTCTCTTAAGGGAGACTGGAACCTTGGTCACTAATGCCGGAACACAACTCAAGGTTGTTATGGCGACATACTTTAGATCAGGGGTCGTAGCCATCCAGTCGGGCAAATGCATTACCGTCTGGCTGTGGGTTGTTTCGTCGCCTCTTACGACAGGCTGCCCGACCGCAAGAAATTGTATTCTTTCTCCGTTCCTGTACGGATGATCGCTATGTCATTTGTTAATATTTGTATATACTGTTACCGTTTCCAAATAAAATAAGCTCACTTCAGTTCTCGTCAGCACTCGACAGTGAATACTACTTGCTGCCATGTGAAGTATTATTGAACCTCTACTTTTCGCTGCTACAAATAAAAACAAAATCGACTTCAAAGCAAAAAAACATTTTATATATTTTTTTTATTGCATGAGTTCAGCAGACAGGCAGAAGGCCCACTCGATGGAAAGTGGTTACCGACGCCTATGAACATTTGCAACACCAAAGGTGCTACAAATGCGCTGCTGCTCTCTTAAAAGAGACTGGAACCTGGTCACTAATGCCGGAACACAACACAAGGTTGTTATTGCGGTACCCTAGACCAGGGGAGGTCGCCATCTAGTCGAGCAAATACCCTACCACCTGGCAAATATAATATAATATCTTGAAGTCAATACATTTTTCGAATTTTGTTGTTGTTTTTTATTATTTACTTTGCACCGCCTTCTAGATGATGTAAGAAATATTCATGTTTTACTTTTCAGTTTGAAGTCGGTTTTGTTTTTGTTAAAAAAAATATTTTCTACTTTTTAGTTGCTTGAATAACTTTAGAAATAATATATTAAGCGCCTATAGAAACTGTACTACTGGCACGCGTTTGCCTTTCGAAGAGTGTAGGCGATCAGCGTGTTCAACAAGGGTTGCTCTAAATTTCCCTGGGATCCACTTAATATATCCTGACTTGGTGATAATGTAACTACATCAGAAGTATGCTTTTTCGAATACAATAATTTTTTTAATAATCGGTCCCCAATTGACGAAGAAATCTCGTAACAAACATACAAAAAAATACAGTCGAATTTAGAATCTCCTTTTGGAAATCGGTTAAAAATGGCTAAGGAACCCTAAAAAAATCACGTATCAGAGTGGTTGTGATGAATGGAGCTAGCTAATAAATTATATAATTTTTGTCATATTATCTGTGTTTTAAGTTTTTAACATATCTCGTTTTGTCTGTAATAGTTTTTCACCTTTGGCTTTTGTATCTTCGAAATACTTTTTATCAGAAACTCAACACAAACTTATTATATACTTTTTAGGGTAGGTACTGTATTGAAATGGTATAAAGCATGCTGTTGCAGCCTAAAATGAAGGCCACACTTAGATTAAGAAAGCACAATCTATCTATCTTCTATCTATATATACTAATATAATATTATAAAGAGGTAAAGTTTGTGAGCTTGGATGTTCGGGGTAATCTCCGGTACTACTAATCCGATTTTGGAAATTCTTTCACTCGTAGAAAGCTACATTATTCTCGAATGACATAGGTTAATATTTGATTGTAATAAATACATTTAAAAAATTAAAGAGGAATACAAATTTCCATATAACTGACAACTATACCCGCGGTAGGCAACACAAATTGTTTGCAGTACCGACCAGTAGGACTAATGTGCTTCTACAAGCACCTCTAATCAGGGCTCTTCGGATGTTGAACCACATTTGTGAAGTAAACACAGATTTAGATACTCTCACGTGTCCCTTAGAGAAATTCAAAGAAAGTGCATTGTTATACAAACACAATAGGCTAAGCATAGGGTGCTTACATTGTCACTTTAGTTGGAAGACTATTATGATATTGTGACGGATAGGTGTAGTGGAATTTCTTCCCTTTAAGAAAACAGTGCGTAGTCTTCGCCTTAACAATAACATAATACAATGTTTTATATACAAAGTAAAACGAAAGAGCAGGATAGAAATATAGAGCCAGACAAATGTTAAAACGAGATATTCTCGGGAAGAAATTGGAAAAAACTCGTAGTAAGTAACAAGGACGGGAATATTTGTTGGACAAGGACAGACATAGAGTTGTATGACGTAATAGGGTTCATTCTAGAGTGTCGACCGGATATATATATAAGCGCACCAATCTGCGCACACCGCAGTCAGTCTCGGAAGGAGTCTCCAAGCGAGTGAGTCTTGCAGCAGGAGCGAGGCTTGTCATCGTGGAAGCAGTGTAGGAGTAGGAGTCATGCGTTGGAATTAAGCGACGTAGACCGGATAACAATGAAAAAGCCTACGAGCTGGTTTGTGTTATCTATAGATTTGTGATCTTCCATCTGTTCTTTCAACCCCCCCCTTCCCCTCCCCCCAAACAAGTGGAATTAGCGCTAAACAAATAGAACAGTAAATGTATGGGAATGACATATCGTTACGCTAAGTATTATGTCATCCCATATATTTTCATTCTATTCGTTTAGAACTAATTCCACTTGTCTAGGGGGACTGATATAGAAATAGAAAATGACTAAGCTCACTAAAACCATTAGGTTAATTGTTAGCATAATATAATTTTATCTTCTTCTTACTATAATAAATTTGTAAACACTTCGAGTTTGTACATTTCACTCAAAAATGTAAAAAAAAATCAGGGGGGATAATTCGGAAAGGAGATTCCGAAAGTGCAATTTTCTGAATTTTTGTCTGTTAGAGCTTCACGTGAAAAGTAATGAACTGTTTTAAATGAAACTCAAGATAGAGCTAGCTTAAATCTCGTGGCGTGACTTGGGCCACTTTATTGGAAACTGCTGAACATCCCTGAATGAAACTCTTCACAGAGCTGACTTACAATCCGAGCCAACGCTTAGGACGCTTTTTATCCTGATAAATCACGTCGTTTCCGTGGAGTAGACGGATTAGTAAAAAAGATGACGCTGTAATCGTGCTGAAGACAAGTATTGCTGTAATTCAATAAATTTGATAGATCCGATCACTATAAACAATGACCGGTCTGTATAAATAATGCCCGTATCAAGTGGGCAATATAATAAAACACAAATGAACTGTACTTTTTGCTTTATATAAAATATCTAACTAAATTTTTATGTACGTAACATAGAGCTACTAACTACTTAGGGTTCCTCAAGCGGCGTAGCAGCGGAGAAAAAAATATATATATATGTACCTACTCATCGCGAATGTAAATTAAAATTATTCAACTGGCTGATAGAACGCCTGGCAAATTCGTGCAGGTACGAAAAATAATATAATTTCCTGCGGCCTGTCGTAAGAGGCGACTAAACAATCCACAGCCAGGTGGTAGGGTATTTTTACCCCTCTGGATGGCTAACACCCCTGGTATACAATATGCCGCCATAACAACCTCTAGTTGTGTTCCGATATTAGTGTCCAGGTTCCAATATCTCTTTAGGGAGCGGCAGCACCATTGAGATATAACATGTCTATTGAGAGCATTGCTAACAAACAACACCGCGAAAAACGGCATAGAAAACGCGAAGCGTTGTTATATTTACTTTACAAAAACTATCAATGTGTGCGTGTTTTGGGGATAGCAGCTAAAAATATTACCCTATTTTTTATAATTAAATATTTTTAATGTAAGTGAAAAGTTTAAATGATCATTGTGATTAATCGCTTTATGTATTATAATTTTAATATTACTCAGACGGTTTAAAGTTTTTTTTTAATAATTTAAAGTATTACTTACAAAAGTTGTGTGTATTGGAACAAACCATAGACAATAAAATACATGCACAAATGAGTTTTAGTGTATGTACTAGTCATTTTAATTTATATTAAAATGTCTGTACAGATTTTAGTATCAATAAGTCAGTGTACCAATACTATATTATAATGTAATAATTATAAAAAAACTATCCGTAGTCGAAAAATATTTTTGTATTTACACAACAAGTAGACAAAGGTTATCAGACTAGTTATGCCCCAAAGATTATCCCAAGTTAAAAGTCATTGAAATCAGTCGTAATAATGGACTTGGAACGATTCGATGGGTTCAACGTGGGTAGTGCGTGGTATGTGTAATCCAAATAAAATAAAATATGTGTGTGTGCCGTTCACACGCAGTAGAGAAACAAAGTGTGACAAGGGGTGGGAGGGATTCTAAATTTCGTGACGTCACATTTCATATATTATATCGTATCGTATATTTAAGGTTTAAAACACAAAATACGAAGTATTATCGCAAAACTTCAAAATAAAGAGAAAAATGGCGACATAATTACATTTATTATATTATTATAATTATATACATAGTATATTTTCTGTTCTGTAAGAGCATATTGTTTAAATTATTAAATATAATGTATTCTATCTCATTTTCTCGCAGGCTTAGTCCTATAGATTTATTTTTAACTCTTTTTAGTGTCGCTTTTTCATTTCATCGAGTCACAACGATTCTAAAGAATTTTCACTTCAAAAATCATAACAAACTTTCCCCAAATTTTGGAAAAGATACCCTTTTATCACCTGACAACACCAATCAATTCGATTTATGGCCATTAAATTTCGTGTTTTCATAAAGATATCATGAGAAAAGTGTTAAACTTTCCGTGAAATGACATCTTATCCTTATCCTTTCCTCTTTAAAAATAGTACCGACACATTTTAATAGCGCAGCACGGCATTTTTTTTTTTTTGCGAGAGCTCTAACCAGTAAAGTAGTCGAAACGACATTAACAGGCGTGGGGAGCAAGTGCACCAAATTTAGTGCACTTTTTTATGGCAGTTTTTGGGCAATTCATGCGTTATTTATTTATTTTTTATTTTTTTATTGCAGGAGTTCAGCAGACAGGCAGACTGCCCACTTGATGGAAAGCGGTTACCATCGCCTATGGCCATATGCAACACCAAAGGTGCCACAAATACGCTTCTGCTCTCTTAAGGGAGACTGCAACCTGGTCACTAACGCCGGTACACAATTTAAGTTGTTAAGGCGGCATACTTTAGACCAGCGGTGGTAACCATCCAGTCGGATAAATACCCTACGACCTGGCATATCTAGACGTTTATATGATCTAAGGGCAGCACATTGATATCATCTTTGTTGTTACGTATGTCCATAGGCGAGGGTAACCGTTTTCCATCAGATGGGTCGTCTGCCTCTGTACTAAAATCATGCAATTTAAAAAATAATTATAACACAAACACTTGATTAATTATTTATTTCAATTTTCTTACTTTCTACTAATTTTTGTTTATAATATTTAATAATGAATAACTTAAAAGATGACAAATGTTAAAACAATTAAGAAGCAGGATGTTACGTCAAAATAGTGCGTGATAAGTGCAATACTCGTTTAAATTTGTTATTGTTGTTGTGCACTGTTTGCTACAACTCTGTTAATTTTTTTTTAAATTAATTTTATAATAGAACTTAGTTTCAATAAATCTTTTGAATTAGAAACGTTGAAGAAGACTAACAATGACAGTTACATACTAAAAAATATAATCAAAAGAACTTTCTAAATCCTATATAACGAAACGGCGCAGGGCATTTTTCTCTTATTGTTTGTACTATATGTTAAAACACGTTTTCTCAGACCAAATCAGTTAAAAATTTAGTTATAATTTCTTACATACTTGGTATATAAAATGTTTTAAATATAAATCAAAAACCGAGAAAAGAACGATATGTTGCTCCACCTGGTCATATAAAGCTTAGGTTATTCACTGGGTAATTGTTTCTAGAAAAGAATTATTTCATAATGTTAACAAGTTATTTTTAAATTCATAATAGTACAACTGTGGTCTTAAAGCTATGCATTCATCGTAAGACACGTGTTCATATACACTGTTCTAGTTTCTGAAACGTTAAACTGTACCATCAACTATAAAATATCAGAAACAATTTATCTAAGCCTCTACCATGATGTTTCTGAAAGTACGTATCCCAGTGAATATATAAGTTAAAATAGCTACATTGTATTGTTAATATCTTAGAACAGTATTTAAATTATTGTTCTGGGGTTATTATAAAGTACTGTATCGCTTTGACATTTGACATTCTCGTAATACTTTCTGCGATAATAAATATTTTAAGCCCACTGTATTGCTTCTCAATCATGCACTACCTTAAAGTGTATAGGTAAGTCAGAGCGTTCAATGTTTATTTGGTGCTTCGGTTATAAGACTCGTTCCAGTGAACTTGCAAGCTTCTTCAGAGAAGTCAGTATGTACGAATTTGCTAGTGTCGATTTCTTTTGAATGCTCCTTTAGGTATGCATCTACTGCAGCCTTCCCGTCACCTTCTAACTTCTTTGATCTTGAGAGAATCCAAACATAGTCTGTATAAACAAAAGGTGTTATTAAGTTCAAAAATTCGCCAAGTACGTGTTGAAACAATAATATACATATTCTTAAGATCTTTATACTCAATAAACTATATATAAGCCAAACTACAGTAGCAAAGCGGAACCCATACACTAACTACATAGTAGAAAATTCAGAATAAATCAAAGTAGTAGAGCTCAAAATACACTAATGCCGAGAACAGGTATCAATAGATTAAGAGCGTTTTCAGACTAGCGATTATTTGGGCGTATTCGGTTCTTTTGGCAATACACGCGCTTTAAAAGGCCGCACGCGCATACACGGGCCCACGACGACAACGAAACGCCAGTTGCAATATGGCGTTTCGTCGTCGTCAGCCATTCGCAGTCCACTGCTGGACGTAGGCCTTTCCAAGACGGTGCTACTAATATGGCGTTTATACTAACTTATTCGACAATTCACGTCAATGCTCGTACGAGTTGCACGACGCGCCTACATGCGCTTCGAAAAACGAGCTTAAACGCTCGTATAACAAAACGTTAGTCTGGAAAGGTCCTAAATACTTTTTTCAAGGTTCTCTAGCCAAATAACAAGAACAGTGGATTTGTTACCGCTACGAGGCCATTCATTGTACGTTAACTGACACGCACTTGGTCGATTTTTATATTACAGTTGTCGATTTCATAAATAGATTATTAAATATAGCAGATAAGGATATTTTTACACAAGTTTTAATATCCGGGTTAAGTACGAATAGATACTCAAAACCGAAATTACAATTACTTTATGATAGCTTAGGAACGACAGGCTTAGTGTTATCAGCTACTCCTATTGCTAATTATTTTAAAGCAAATATTTGAGAAATGAATCAGACGTTGAACGATTAGGGGATCGTATAGTCAAATCAATTGAGGTACTTTTAAAACAGTTACAGAACGTCATACATAGCCTCATACATTTTATACGAGCATACCTACCTACGATGTCATAAATAGGTACAAGTAAACAGAGTCAAATGCGCATTAATTATTGCTTAACCTTTAAGACAGAACCACCACAATTTTGTTGACGAACTATCGCACACGGCTAATTGGAAAGCACCACAAACTTGTGGTCAAATACAGATAATTGAAACTAACGTTGAAAATTATGCTTTTTCCCTCTAACTACACAGAATTTGTATTAGAATAAAAGAGACGATATAATTCTCTTAGTTTTGATATATAATAAACGTCACGCTTGACAACCGAACAAGCCCGATGTTGACATGAATAATCTCATCTCCCTGCGATGGTTTGAAATAAAGTCATTTTAATGTATAAATTAAATTACAGTAATAAAACTACTTATTTAGTATTGGTAACTACTTTTTCATAACTATAAAGGGTATAACATATTATTTCAAACTTGTTTGTACATTTTTTTATGATGCTGTAAGTGAACATGTATGAGTTTTTTCCTTGTGTGTTTTTCGTGTTAGAATTTGAAACATAAATATATTATAGTCTAATTGGATTTGTATGCAATATAAGCATAGATTATCACAGAATCAATTACTTTTTAATTGAAGTACATTAATTGGATAGTTTTTGAGTTATCTGTAATTTTGTTGAACTAGGCATATTTTTTTTGATACCGCGGCAATTTTGATGGCAGCTTGTGGAAAAAAATAATATTGAAATTGGCCCTTGAAGAAGGTTAATATTTTTTTTAACAAAAACAAAAGCGACTTCTATCTAAAACGCAATAAATAAATATTTTCTAAGACGTCTTGAAGTCATTTGCAATTTTGTTGATGTTTTTTATGTTTTACTTGGCACCAACATTAAAATATTGTAGAAAGTATTTATGTTTTGCTTTTTAGTTCAAAGGCGGTATTGTTTTTGTTAATAAAATATATAATTTTTAGTTACTTAATAGCTTTAGGAGTAATATTTTAAGCGCCGGTAAAAATTGTATTTCTGGCACGCGTATGCAAGTTTTGCCTTTCAAGGAGTGTAGGCGATCAGCGCTCTTCCACAAGGGTTGCTCTCGATTACCCTGGGACCCACTCATCAGACCCTGATTTGGTGGAAATAGGACCACTTGAGGAGTATATTCTTTCGAATAAAGAAAAAAGATGAAAATCGGTCGACAATTGACAGATTTTGGAAGCCGGTTTAAAATTATGAAGCTCGAGCCAACAGTAAGACGTATATAGACTGATATCAGAGATATATGTGTATTGATAAGTATGTATATGATAAATACACATATTTATGAAAAATTAAGTTAGAAGTAATATTTTAAGCGCCGGTAAAAATTGTACTACTGGCACGCGTATACAAGCTTCGATTTTCAAAGAATGGAGAGCCGACTCTTTTCGAGTCCGTTCGCTGACATCACTGTCGGTACTATAATTCTAGAGTCCGAATTCTACATGGCGGTAATCTCGTGAGCAAGATACTATAAAATACTTTATTTCTTTTCTTTCCCGGCATTCACGAGGTTACCATCATGGGGAATTACGACATTTACAATTACAGCACGTCTCGCCGGCTGGTCAACTATAATAATATTAGCCTTATCATTATCATTGTATGGCTACAAAATAAAATGATATTAGGATTTGTATAAATTGATTTGTACTCAGCTGATTTTTTAAGTTCCCGTCTTAAATCACCTTATCAGAAAAAGTGAGGTCATGTTTATTTAAGCCCAGTCAATTCAACATTAGGTATCTATATGAGCCTAAATGTTGCATAGCGTATATATATGAAAGAACAAAACACATTAATCGAAAGATATTCTTTTATCAGAGGTTATCGGTATAAGTACAACGTGCTAAAAAACGTGAATTTGAGTCGAAGATACTTTTTTTTTCCTTAAAAAAGAATATATTTAATTCAATATTCCCTTTTGAATCGATGAGTCATCGCGATATTAATTGAGTTTAATTTTTTTTCTTCCTTAACGGGTTTAGGCTTTTTCACGAAGTTTAATAATTACCTTTATTTATAATTCGAGTCTTAGTCAGGAAGCATGCTTAATATACTAATTGTACTATACTAATTTAGATAAAAAAAGTCGTGGTAGCGTAATGGCTAGCACACGCGTCCCAGACTCAAAGGGCGCGGGTTCGATCCTGGCTGGAACGCATGCACCACTTAATCAGTTTTCTGATATAATGTGCATATTGTTACAATTACCACGTGCTAACAACGGTGAAGGAAAACATCGTGATGCAACTGCCTAGCCGCCTTGGACAAGGGTGGCGGGTATACTGTCCGTTCCCCCTACAATGGGAGGCCCGAGCCCAGCAGTGTGACATTTACGTGCTGATATTATAATAATTTAGAGACCCGATGCAGATTAAGAGAGGGGCCTAGCTTAATACATACCAACTCCCTTTATCTCAAATCTTTATCTCCTTTTTATTCTTGTTACAACATCCTGATTGAATCTCGTTTTAGAGAAAGGATCCCAAAATTGATTTAATATTTTAGGCAACTTTTAACTAATATATATATAATATGCAAATTTTTTGTATGATTGTTACGCAATTTCTCCGTCAATTGTGGATTGATTTTCATTTTTTTTATTCGATATGGTATACTTCAGAGATGGTTCCAATGTCATCAAGTCAGGATCCCAGGGAAATCGAGAGCAACCGATGTTGAAGAGCGCTTACATTCATCAAAAGGCAAACTTGTATAGGCTTGCTAGTACTATAATTTTTACAGGTGCTTAATATGTTATTTCTAAAGTATTTATGCGCAAACAAAAAGTAGAAAGTATTTTTTTCACAAAAACAAAACCGACTTGAAACTAAAAAGCGAAAAATAAATATTTTCTACATCTTGAGTCGGTGCGAAGTTAAAGATAAAAGTTACTATATTTAGCAAATTTGTTGTTTTTATGTTTTATTTTGCACCTACTTCAAAATGTTTAGAAAATATTTATTTTTCCTTTTTAGTTTGAAGTCGGTTTTTCTTTTGATTTAACATAACGAGAGTCGTAGCCTTTATTAGTAGTAGTAGCTAGGCCACGTAGGCCAGTGTAGTACAAGGATATATTATAATCTCATCGTGATGACTGACTCTTGTTATTACATCTGAGTCTCTAAGGAATTACTAAGGCTGGAGATAATAAATACATATGGCATACATATAGATGTCTCGTCTATCTACAATAATGCAGTGTTGAAAAGGTGAGATCAGGTAAAAGCAATTCAAATAAACGTGCATGAATGAAGAGATTAATGAAAATAAATGAAGCGTCAGGTGTTAGACGGAATCGTCTCAACTGGAGATTCATTGTCTCTGCCTATCCCCATGGATAATATGTACGTATGTAAAATTTGATTATATACTCGGGTGATGTCGCGGCTTTCGTCGGAAATGGGTGCGTAGTGCACGTACCAAGTTACTGAGCACTTTCATCCGCGCAGGAATGGAGAAAAAATATAATATCCTGCAGCCGGGCGGCCTGTTGTAAGAGGTAATAAAGCAAACCCGCAGCTAGGTGGTAGGATATTTGCCCGACTGGATGGCTACCACCCCTGGTCTAGATTATGCCGCCATAACAACCTTGAGTTGTGTTCCGGCATTAGTGATCAGGTTCCAGTCTCCCCTAGGAGAGCAGCAGCGCATTTGTAGCACCTTTGATGTTGCAAATGTCCATAGGCGATGGTAACCGCTTTCCATCGGATGGGCCGTCTACCTGTCTGCTGAACTCATGCAAATATAATCGAGACATGTTCTACTTAGCCTGATCAATAGCTGCCTTAAACTTGATTTACATTTTCTTTATTTAAATAGTTAATTAAACAAAACTGACGAATAATTCTTTATCATAGTTTGGAAAGAAATTTTCCAGTTAAGTATTATGTGGTCGATTAATGGCCGCTTCCTATATCTTACCAACCTTAGGCCCACTTGCACGCATAGTCAGGTTAAATAAATAAATGTAGAGTTTGAAAACTCGGGGTTAGTTAATTAAAAAACTAACTCGCATTGTCCTTTGCGCCACTAAAAAATACCACCGGGTTAACTAACCTGACATTCCTTTTGTTTAGTTGGTAACATTGAAAGGTCTATGCGTTTTTTGTGGTAACCCCACTAGAGATTTAAAACGAAACTTATATCTCTATCTCTTTTACACTACAGCACACTTCAAATAGGCTCCCTTAAATATCTTGCATTGTATGACAGTTGAAGATTTTTATTATAACTGTATTATGTCATGTCATTTATTTACTTTTTTTTTAAGAATAATGCATAAAAAGCTTGGTTTACGTGCCCACAATTTCACAACTAGTGATGATATGTTTTATGTGATATAGTAGCGAAATACAAAATCGTAATGGTGATTAAAAAAGCTGATGGAGCTAACCTTTTGCAAAACTATGCAGCTGGCTCAAAGTGACATAAATATAATTCGAGTACTATTGGGGCTGAATTCTGCTATTACTATCTCGTCAAAATCGCCGGACATTATCGTCTCAATCATAGGTTTGCCTGATTTCGGTATTCTGTTAATTCTCATGACGTGCCCGTAGCACGCCACTCTATCTATCTTTATAAACATTTGCAAGGTAAAACTTGCTAAAATGAATGTTTAAAATATTGGTAGCTTCTGAATATTCATTTCGGCTAATATTTCTGCTAATGGTAATACCAGTTTTTTTCTACTATTATTCTGCCGGGAAGGTATTAAAAAGATAATTTTTATTTGGTAGAATACGAATTTTTGACACTATCGAAAAGGGAATTGTACTTTGAATATCTCCGCAACACAAAATATTGAAGTAGCAGAATTGGGCCCCTGGTTGTAAACAAACACTAGAAAGCTAACATATACTTGAGATTAAACTTCACTAACCCTGTGTTAGCAACTTAATCTTTCCACATCGGCGAGTTAAATATTTAGAAGTTAAACCCTGGGTTTACTCCTAACTTTTGATGGCGCAAGATAAATTGTTTATTTAACCCTGTGTTAGCAGTTAACTCCGAGTTAATTGAGCTAACCCAGGAACGTGTAAGTGGGCCTAAGTAGAATTATTTATTTTTATTATTTACCTTCATGTGACTTCTTCTTGTCGTCATATTTGCACGTATAAGCTACGGCATAATTGGTGTAATCTGTTGCAACAACTGATAGTGGAGATTCCCGGGTGAGGTCTAAAACAAAGAAATAAAAGTATTTACTTAGGACTAGAAAATACAAAAGAATAAACAAATACAGCCGTGTTGACAGAATTCGTGGTAGCGTAATGGCTAGCGCACGCGTCCTAAAGCGTTCCGACCCAATGTGCATATTATTACAATTACCACGTGCTAACAATGGTGAAGGAAAACATCTTGATGCAACTTGCACGTCGAGATAACCGATGTAGGTATCAAACCTGCCAAGCCGCCTTGGCAAGCGTGGCGGGTATACTGTTCGTTCCGCTATAATAAAAGGCCCGAACCGGCCCAGCAGTGAGCCATTTACGGGCTGCTATTATTATTATATTATTATAAACAAACACATCTTTATATTGTACATATAAAACACAATCGTTTTCCGCGTTTGTCTGTGTATCCGCTAGCTCCTCCTAAATTAAGAAACGGATTTTTAAGGAGTATTCCCCATCAGCTAAATATATTTTCAAGGAAAATTTATACATATTTGCTGTTTCCCGCGGGTTCGCTTGCTATATATAATAACATAACTATATAATTACTAGCTTCTGCCCGCAACTTCGTTCGCGTGGAATAGTTTAAAAAAAGTAAGTTAAAAAAACCCCCGATTTTGAAAAATTTCATCCTTGGTGCTCCGCTCCTATTCGTTTTAGCGTTATTTAGGTTGGGGAAAAAGTTTCTTCGCATTTTATATAAAAATTCAAAAGGTTTTTTTATAAAGTTTATTTACAATTGACTAAAGTATATAGGTGCCATTTTGTTGGATAACTTTTTGCCATCTTGTAGGTAGGGACGTGATCCCATTGCTATAAAAATGTTAGGGCTTCTGATCAAAAAACTGCGACAAGTGGTTTTGGCAGTCCTCTCGTGATGTTAACCTGACACTGCCTAAGGAATTATGCAGAGACCGAAACAGGTGAAAATCTGAAGGTGCAAGGTCAGGACTATACAGAGGATGCATTGACACCTCCCAGCCAAACTCTCATAATTTTTGCTGACTGGCTAAACATGTGTGAGGTCTAGCGTTATCATGGTGAAAAACCACACCCCTTCTCTTGATTAATTCCGGCCGCTTTCTCTCAACTTTTTGCTTTAATCTTATCAGTTGTTCGCAGTACAGTTCAGAATCGATAGACCTGTCTGGCGGTAACAGCTCATAATGAATAATGCCCCTCCAATCCCACCATACACACAGCATCACCTTGTTGCGAGTTAACCCGGGTTTCGCCACAGTCTGTGAAGCCTGACCGGCCTTTGACCACGATCTTTTTCGCACTTTCTTGTCGTATGTGATCCACTTTTCATCACCAGTTATCAGCTTCTTCAAAAATGGTTCGTATTCATTACGTCGTAATAAAGAATCACAAATGAGTACACGGTTCATTAGGTTTCTTTCAGTGAACTCATGAGGCACCCAAATATCGAGCTTTTTTGTGTACCCAGCTTTGTTGAAAGGCGCCAAAACCGTTTTGTGGTCAATTCCCAGTTCTCCAGCTACATCGTAACTACTAATATGCCGATGTTGTTCCACTTTTTCAAAAATGGCATCAATTTTGTCCGTAACAGGGCGACCAGAGCGACGTGCATTATTGATATCAAAATTTCCGGATTGAAAACGCTTAAACCAAATTTGCGCTACTCTCACAGATACTGCTTTAGGTCCATAAACATCACAAATATTTTTCACGGCTTCTGTTGCATTTTTACCTTTTTTATAGTAAATTTTTAAAATGTATCGAATTTCTTCATTAGATTCACTCATTTTAACAATAAGAAAAACAAGTGAAAATCACACATTTTCCTAACTTGAATTTGGAATTGTCTTCTTTAAAATTAAAACTTTTTAATGATACCAAAACCAGCCAGATACAAATGGTATAGCCAAAGAAATCTTATTACGAGTTCATACATACTATATGCGAAAAGACTTTTTCCCCAACCTATTATATAGCCTATAGCCTTCCTCGATAAATGGGCTATCTAACACTGAATGAATTTTTCAAATCAGACCAGTATTTCCTGAGATTAGCGCGTTCAAGCAAACTAACAAACAAACAAACTCTTCAGCATTATATATTAAAGTATAAGATAAAATAAAGATATAATTATGTTGTCCTAAATAGGTCCATGCTCAGAATAATGCCCGATTCACAATCAACGCTGATCTTCCCAAGGGACCTCTAAGTGTTGTCAGAGCATAGCTTAGATCTAAGAAGCAAATCAATATGTATATACATTAACTAAAGTGAATTATTTTAAAGTAGGGTTTCCCCGCGGCTACGTCGCATGATAAGCCCTTGCTAGTAACTCTATATTACTTACATAAAAAAATAATTAGGTATTTTATGTATATAAACCTTCAATACTTAAGTTTCTTGTTGAATTCACTACAATTATAAAAAAGCTGAGTCAATATGAAGGGTACAGGCAAAGAACAGGGAAAATCACGAAATTTATTTTTTTATACTCTATTGAAAGCAAATCTTTGTCTGTGGTAGTTTATTTCCTAATCACTAACTTTTATATAAAATTATTTGCCCATAAGTGAACTTAAATATGAAGACTTGATGTGTCTGATGCCATTTTGTACCAGAGGAGCACAGGTATTTTACGAACCATTAGAATATGATTCCAAAACTAAAGATGCTGCTGATGACTGAATTGGACATTACTTATTTATGTTTATGTTGTCTTGGACATTCCTTGTTTTCTGTTCTTCCAAAATTGTTTTATTTAATTTTTGTTAAATTTTAATATTTTTAATCACTAAAAAGTCCATCATAACTACACAGTTATATTAATTAAATAAACATTTAATTAGTTTTAAGTAAAAGTTACTGCATACGCCGATCTCAAAAAAAATAAATACTTCTAAACTTTTAATTGCGTGTTTCTCAAAATCTATTCATTAAGACATTCCCTGTTCTTTGCCTGTACCCTTCATACAGTGTAGACAAATGCACAGCAAAACATAAAGAAAAGTCGCAGCAAACCTGATTCGAATAAAAGTCATATGTGCAATAAAAGTCAGTTCAAGTTCCAAGACAGTTCCAGCATGGCCCTACTACGTCAAATGTATAGGATACTACTAAAAGAGTCCCTTTTACCGGGCCTATAAACCTCGTATAACTATTATACTATTCGACGGCCTCTGTAGTTGAGCGGGCTAAACCTTTGCCGGCTTACCTCACTGCAACGCAGAGACTCTGGTTTCCATTCCTGGTATGGTAAATTTCGAAAACGAATTTTCTCCGTTATATACTATGGTCTGGGTGTCTGGGATCGGCCCCAGATTAATCCGTTGTATATTACCCATAACACAAGCGTAACTTGCTTAATTTGGGGATATACAGTGTGTGGGTTTGTCTGCCGATTTATTATTATTATTATTTATTATAGAGTGAGATCCCAGTCACCCCAGACTTACATGATTTTAGGAAAGATGATTTTTTTAGGATCAGTAGTTTAACATAAACTTAAAAAGGAATTGATACTCGCTAAGCTGAAAGCGGGGCCGTTTTTCAAGTAGCAGGTATCAAAGGTGGAAAGAAACCATGCTAACTTACGTCAAAGTAGCAAGGCTAGTTTTTACATTTGTCATATATGATATTGTTATAAACTATCTGATATTATGAATAAGAGGGTAGTCTAAAAACTATAAGGAAATAATTAGATCTAATGATAATCGCGGTGATTAAAAGAACAAATTCATAGATTAAAATTATAACATGGTCATTTTAAAATGTTGTTAAGAGGAATTACATCATTAGATTAAATCTACTTGAACTTTCAATTAACTGTACTGATTAAACAATAAATAAATGAAATATATTGACGTATGTTACTTGTTTAAGTGTTTGTTCGTGGTAGCGTAATGCTTAGCGTACGCGTCCCAGACTCAAAGGTCGCGGGTTCGAACGCATGCACCACTTGAGCAGTTTTCTGACCTAATGCGCACATTGTTACAATTACCACGTGCTAACAACGGTGAAGGAGAACATCGTTATGAAACCGGCACATCAAGATAACCGATATATCAAAGCCAAGCCGCCTTGGACAAGCGTAGCGTGGACCTTTAACAAGTATCATATATCTTATAATATATATGTTACTTGTTAATTAATTCTTACTAATATTGTAAATGTGAATGTGGGTCTGTTTGTGACGTTTTCACGCCTTTAGGCAGTAAATCGTCACGAAATTTTTGAATACAGGTTGTCAGGATTATAGATTAGGACATAGAGTACTTTTCATCCAGAAAAAGGTACTGTTCTCGAAGGATAGATGGATATAGCTGAAAAGATAGCGCCACCGTTGCAATTCACAACAAAGTATAACGCCATGTCAACGACTGTGACATGACAGCTACAAATTTAATCTGTTGCTCTCATTGTTAGTTCCACCTTCGCTTTGCTAGCTGGCGTTACGGGTTTTTATCATTAGGTACTTTAAAGTAAAAATTAACGACATTACCTACTAAGAATTATACGTTACTTCATGACATATGTCTTTAGTGCTTAGTGCGAGTTATTCACTACTCGATGATGGTCAAGTCATGATAATTATATGTTTCCCTGCAGGCTTATGAGATGGCGCTAACTCATTCCCATGCAGAATTGCTTTAACTTGAATGTGATCGAGTTGTAAAAAAAAACGTGTGCGTCTCGGGACGCCCGACAGAAGTGATAACTTAAACGAATCTTAGTTGAACTATTTAATATTGAAATTGTTTAACTTGAGAAAAGCTTAGGTTATTACTTAAATTTTATGTATATAGCGCGTGGGTTAGAGTGAGAGAGGAGCCTGCCTATCGCTGCCGTATGCATAAGAGAAAGGGAAGCTAGACAGACTAGCGCCGTAACGCGTTACGTAACGAAGCGATTTACCCTCCCATGAGAAGTTATCACTTCAAAAAGTCGCATTAAGCACTCTTATCCGTGCAGGAACGGAGAAAGAATACAATTTCCTGCGGCCGGGCGGCCTGTCGTAAGAAGCGACAAAAACAACCCACCGCCGGGTGGTAGAGTATTTGCCCTGCATGGCTTGGTAGTCATGGCTGGCCATCCCACCGGGGGTGGTCCCCTGGTCTAGAGTATGTAGTGGCCAACTACCAACTAAAAAATTCTACGCGAACGAAGTCGCCGGTATAGCTAGTATATATTTATAGTTAGCTTATTTGTCTGCGATACAACAACTTCATGGGTTTATTCATATCGCATAAGGTCATGTAATACATAAACGAGTAATTGTAAGTTTTAGATTAAAATTTATCAATTAATAGGTTTTTCCTGCGGTTTCACTCGTGTTGAAAAAGGTTTTTTTATATTGTATAAGTTCGCGTTTGACCGACATTGTACCTAATGTCAGGCTAAAATGCAGTCTAAAATGGAACACGCTTACCTAGAAGGTAGCTGTTCACGCAAGACTTGAAGACACCTAAATTGTATTTTTCAGGGAAAACAGACGACGGTAAAGTGTGCCACACCTCAGCAGTGCGTATTATAAAAGTGGAAGCATAACGCCTCTTCCACTTGGTAGGTATTTAAACCATATATCGATGGCGTGAGCTCGTACGTTTACTTGTCCAGTGGTAAAGAGTCTCTAAAGATAACTTCTGATGGAAAAGAAAATTCTCACTTATCGTATGAAACATGTTTAGCTCAAGACTAACCGGTCACGCCGACATTCTGTAAGTGCGTAGTATCACACCGATCGAGCCAACACTTAGAGCTATACTAAGGCCTCAAGGCCGACTGCACATTGGCCGCACCTCTGGTATTGCTAATATCCATAGGCGACGGTAACCACTTTCCATCACAGTTGGGCCGTCAGTCTGTCTGCTGTGCTTCAGCAATAAAAAAACTAAGATGATGATTCCAGCATAGCTTTACTACGTCAGAAAGATACTGAAAACTAGAAATATTTCATACATACCTCCAAACTTAAAAGTTACGATCAATTTGGCGCTGTCCTTAGCATCATCAGCGAACCTGGCCGTGCCCTCAATGAAGGTCTGGACTCCATCCACAACATGCGTGTTCTTCACCTTCACCACATCACCGTCTAAAGTGTATTCTGCTGACCCACATTTTCCGTTCTTCTCGGCTTCAGTTGGAAATTTGGAGATTTCATACCAGACTCCTTGGTACTGGAACAAAATATAAAAATGTACTCAATATAAAAAAGAATTTGTGGGTGTGTACAGTTTACACGCAGTAGAAGTGAAACAAAGTATGACAAGGGGTGGGAAGGATTCTAAATTTCGTGACGTCACATTTCATATATTATATCGTTATAATATATTGTTACAACTTAAGTTCCGACAAATACAAAACCCACCTCATACATCACATATCTGAAACAAAACACATTTTATTACCTGCTGGCATTTAAACGAATTGTAACTCTTTCATGATCCTCTTCTTTTGTTTACTTTGTGTTTAAAATTTGTGATTAGAAAACAGCCCACTGTTTATTGTACTCTTTTCTGGCAATTTGTGGCCGATTCATTGGCCAGGTGTGGCGGATTACGCCGACTTAGATACGGGGACATTGCATTTGTGCAGTATAAAACGATGACCTGATGGAGGGGGAGACAGTCGAGCGAGAACCACCAGCGAAGCGAGACGTCTGTACTACAATCGGGAAGCTAATAAGTGACGGACTTTGCGCGTTTTATTGAATTACGACCTTCTGCATTACGTTTGGACTTGTTGTGTTCGGTTATATTTGTACCTGTGTTATTCATGTTTGTATAGTTCTAATAAACTATATAATAATTCCAACGGCATTTTAATTCGAGTCCTGCACCTCGTAACAATATTTAAGCTTTAAAACACGAAATTTGAAGTATTAACGAAAAACTTCAAAAGATTTCCAACTCTATCTGTATGCGTATAGTGTTTAAATTATTAAATATAAAGTATTCTATCTAACTCTCTCGCAGGCTTAGTCCTATAGTTTTAAATGTTTATCTCTTTTTAATGTCGCTTTTTCTTTTAATCGAGTTTCAAATCACGATTCTAAAGAAGTTTCACTTCAAAAGAAAACTTATAACCTGGCCATAACATCTGGAACATAAAATAATTTTTTGCCTTCTGGCAATAAATATATCACAAGAAATACAAAGATTTAGCAAGGAACGTGTTAAATGTAATTCCAAAGAGTTTATATTTTTATATCGCATTTTATATAAAAATTCAAAAGGGTTTTTTATAAAGTTTATTTACATTTGACTAAAGTACATAGTTTAGTTTTTAGTTAGTAGTTTTTTTATAATTATTACATTATAATATAGTATTGGTACACTGACTTATTGATACTTAAATCTGTACAGACATTTTAATATAAATTAAAATGACTAGTACATATTGGGGAAACAGTTTCTTCGCATTTTATATAAAAATTCAAAAGGTTTTTTTATAAAGTTTATTTAGATTTGACTAAAGTATGTAGATGCCATTTTGTTGGATAACTTTTTGCCATCTTGTAGGTAGGGACGTGATCCCATTGCTATAAAAATTTTGGGGCTTCTGATCAAAAAACTGCGACAAGTGGTTTTGGCAGTCTTCTCGTGATGTTAACCTGACACTGCCTAAAGAATTCTACAGATACCGAAACAAGTGAAATTCTGAAGGTGCAAGGTCAGGACTATACGGCGGATGCATTAACACCTCCCAGCCAAACTCTCGTAATTTTTGCTGAGTGGCTAAAGATGTGTGAGGTCTAGCGTTATCATGGTGAAAAACCTCACCCCTTCTGTTGATTAATTCCGGCCGCTTTCTCTAAACTTTTTGCTTTAATCTCATCAGTTGTTCGCAGTATAGTTTAGAATCGATGGTCCTGCCTGGCGGTAACAGCTCATAATGAATAATGCCCTTCCAATCCTACCATACATACAGCATCACCTTGTTGCGAATTAACCCTGGTTTCGCCACAGTCTGTGAAGCCTGACCGGCCTTTGACCACGATCTTTTTCGCACGTTCTTGTCATACGTGATCCATTTTTCATCACCAGTTATCAGCGTCTTCAAAAATGGTTTGGTTTCATCACGTCCTAATAAAGAATCACAAATGAGTACATGGTTCATTAGGTTTCTTTCAGTAAGCTCATGAGGCACCCAAATATTGAGCTTTTTTGTATACCCAGGTTTTTTCAAATACGCCAAAACCGTTTTGTGGTCAATTCCCAGTTCTCCAGCTACATTGTAACTACTAATATGCCGATCTTGCTCCACTTTTTCAAAAATGGCATCAATTTTGTCCGTAACAGGGCGACCAGAGCGACGTGCATCTTTGATATTAAAATTTCCGGATTGAAAACGCTTAAACCAAATTTGCACTACTCTCACAAATACTGCACTAGGTCCATGAACATCACAAATTTTTTTCGCGGCTTGTGTTGCATTTTTACCTTTTTTGTAGAAAAATTTTAAAATGTATCGAATTTCTTCATTAGATTCACTCATTTTAACAATAAGAAAAACAAATGAAAATCACACATTTTCCGAATTTGAATTTGGAATTGTCTTCTTTAAAATTAAAACTTTTTAATGATATCAAATACAAATGGTATAGCCAAAGAGATCTTATTACAAGTTCATACATACTATTTGCGAAAAGACTTTTTCCCCAACCTATTATTTCAACTTCTTTTTATGATATCTCCTTTACAGTGCAGACTGTCAAATTTTGGAATGCGCTAACTCTTACTGTCAGAGAGGACAAAACCATTGCCCATAGATCATACTATCAGCGCGTTCCACTAGTAACTCCCAACGCCCAAAATGCTCTGTTAGCCGTTCCACAAGGTGATCGCATTCGTTATGGTTGTGGCGAAAACGTCACTAATGACGTCATCATTTTCGATCACACAACGCTGAGAACCACCCATGTCAAGAGATGGGTCGAATAACCGTTCCACTTGGGTTTACGATTATAACGCCACCAAGCAAGTGGAACAGGAAAAATCGCGGTCGTGAACGTGGTTTTTGTGAGTCTCTAATGGAACGTAGCCTATAGTATTGTTACGACCTACACGCCGACAAAAGTAGTTTCACATCTGCATACCGTAAAAGCACGCTTTATTACCTTTCCGCATTTGGACTTCTTTTGTTTACTTTGTGTTTAAAATTTTTAATTAGAAAACAGCCTATTGTGTATTGTAATCTTTTATGGTAGTCATTAGCCAGGTGTATCGAACTGTTTCTAAGAATTTCAGTCTACGCGGTCGGGCAGCCATATTGTATCGGCGCAGTATAAAGCAATGGCCCAATGGAGAGATCGGCAGTCTAGTGATAGCCACAAGCGAAGCAAGACGTTAGTGACGGACTTTGCGCGTGTGATTGAATCGTGCATTACGTTTGGACTGGTTGTGTACAGTTATATTTGTAACTGCATTATACGTCTTTGTATAGTTCTAATAAATTCTATAAATAATTCCAACGGCATTTTAATTCGAGTCCTGCAACTCGTAACAGTATGTACAATAAACATTGCCTATATTTAAGAACTTACTCAGCAAACACTACTTTTCCTTAAATAAATTTACCAAATAGTAGAGGAGACGCTGAAGATCGACCTGCAACCATCTGATAACCAGATGAGACAATTTTTAATCAAATTACATTGATTTATAAACACGCCTATGATAGCTTATCTTATCCGTGCAGGAACGGAGAAAGAATACAATTTCCTGCGGTCGGGCGGCCTGTCGTAAGAGGTGACAAAACAACCCACAGCCAGGTGGTAGAGCACCACTTGCCCGACTGGATGGCTACCACCTCTAGTCTAGAGCATGCCGACATAACAACCTTTGAGTTGTGTTCCGGTATTAGTGGCCAGGTTCCAGCCCCATCTACGACTCCGGCAGCACATTAGGAGCACCTTTAATGTTGCAAATATTTATAGGCGACGGTAAACATTTTCCATCGCAGTTGGGCCGTGAGCCTGTCTGTTATATTTAATTATTTTTAATTAATATAAATTAATCTATTTTTTCATAGCATTCACTTTTTTTATATCTGAACAAATTTAATTTCAAATGAAAGTTTTTAACATGGAGAATATGCCTTGATAGGCTTGCCTAGTTATTTATGTTCATGGATACCTGGCAAGCAGGTATGAACAGGTAAGTCAATATAGGTACTACACCGTTCTGTTAATCAATAAAAATTGGTATGATAAGAAAAATTGTTTAATTACAAAAATAAACGTATAGTGTTGCCTGCAAAAACTGTTCATAGAATATTCTTTGAAGACTTTAAAAATAGCCATAAACACTTCTCAATTGGCGAGCTAACATAGGCGTGTTTACAAGCTGATATAATTTGATAAAAAATCTTTAGTGTCTTTTAGACTATTCTTATACTGTTAAGTAATAAAAATATACCTACATTTTATTTAATTCATAAAGTAGTTTAAGTATATGTATTTAATTTATAAAATAGTTTAGGTATGTGTATATAAGTATATACACATACCTAAACTATATATATAAGTATATATAATACTCAGCACCGCTTACAACGTCGGATTGGCTTAAAATATTCTTTAGGTTAGGTTACTTGAAACAGATTCCTTTAAGTGATAAGGCCACCTATTGTTTCTGCAATGACAATATTGTAATCATACATTTTTTGTAATTCTTTATTTTTGGTGGGCAGTAAAGTGTTATTTACTGTACTCTATTTGTTATACTTATACATTACAATGAAGTTCTTGATTTATTAAGGTAAGTAGCAATTATTATATTGATACTATAAGCATGCACACAAATCCAATCGATAGATAATAGCTACAATTCAAAGAAACCGACCAAATATTTTGCAAAATAAACAATACGATAAAAAAGATGTCAACAAACATCAAATTAAATGATGTAATCTTTATAAGTGCGTAAATTTATAAATTTAGCTTTGTTTCAACATTAACAGTATGTAAATTTATTATACAGACAGAGGTTAAATATATAAAATCTACAAGTATACTATAATGACTGTTTTTCATTAGGGTAGGCAGATAAATTGATCTCCACTTTCTACGGTTTCGGGTTACACCGTTCGCTTCTTTTACTTGCATCTATATTTTTATAAGCACAAACAAGGATCCCAGTTCAAAAAAAAGCCAGTAATCAATATAAAATAGCCAAAATAACCAAAAACCAGCTTAATTGGATAAAAATGAAGAAAAAACACAATAGAGCACATTCATATACACTATAAGAGCAACCATTCAAAATGGCGACCAATAAAGACGATGTTTTTTTTACGTAATCGCATTAATTTATATTTAAAAAAATGTTCAGCAATGTATTTAAAAATTGATATCATTAATATATCATGTTCATTGTCATATTAAAAGCCAACTTGCTAGTCGTCCACTAAATTGACAAATAAAACAAATGTTTCATACGAGACTTTTAAGGGGTCGTAACTGTTTGTGTATAAAAAAAAATAGTAAATGGTTACAGTCGGTTCTGGCACTCGCCGGCCACTGCCGCGGCACGCTCAATACGCTTGCTTGGCTCTGTTATCAGGTAAGGGATCTCTTTAAATAAAACATGGTGTCTATATAAATTAATTAACTTTATAAATATATTTTATTGCGGCAATTAATTCTAAAAAGCCGTCTTTTTATGCTTTAAGACGCTTCGCCTCCACAAATATTCTATGATTAGGTCTGAAAAGTTTAAGCAATCCAAACAAAGTCCAAAAGAAAGCCGATAATCAACGTGAAAAGAATCTAAATTATCATAAAACACAGAACAAGTCGTCGAAAAATCAAAAATTAACAGAACAAAGCACATTCACTCAACCACAGAAAAGGAATAAAATGGCGGCAATAAAAGGAGCAATAAAGGCGGCAAAAAAATATTTATCAATATTTTTTTTTCATAGAAATATATCGATTTCTGAAAATTATATAAAACAGTATATTAATTAATTGGAAATCTTGAGCTACAACATTTCGAATTTCTTAATTAAAAATCGATAAGTATTAATGATACATCGATTAATTTATTTTTATCATCACACTTTGTTAGCCAAGCCATTAAAAACAAAAGTGACAGTAAAAACTGTCACTTTTTAATCAATCGATTATATGTCTAGCATGAATTTTGTAGTTATGCGTCAATTAAATTTGAAACTTTATTAATACATTAAAAACAGTTTTAGTGTTACAAAAAGTTCTGGCGGTTATATGTAATTCGTGAGTACATTCATAAACAATTCGTGAGTACAATTCATAAACTCAAATCATGGTTTGTTATTATCAAAAGTGACACAATTTTACAACAAAAATAAGTGAGGTTATGTTTATAAAATATAAAAAATAAGACCTCCGGACCTTAGGGGTTGTAGTAGGAGTAAGTATACATCCACCCTATCCACTACGCCCACCCACAACTTAAAATTTGTGTATCAGATTGTTAAGTCGCAGCCCTCCTTCGCAAGATGAGTTGGTTTTCGTCGTTATTTGCTCTCACTTGCCAGCTTAGCCAGGAAACTATACAATGTAGGCAGTCTAAGCCTTATTTCATTATTGCGTGAGTTTAGTAGACAAGCAGACGGCTCACCTGATGGAATGTGATTACCACCGCCTATGGACATTTGTAACACCAAAGGTGCTACCGCTCTCTAAATGGAGACTCGAACCTGGTCATTAATGCCGGAACACAACTCAGAGTTATTATGGCGGCATGTTCTAGACTAGGGGTGGTAGCCATCCAGACGGGCAAATATCGACCACCTGGCTGTGGGTTGTTTTGTCGCCTCTAACGACAGGCCGCCCGTCCGCAGGAAATTGTATTCTTTCTCCGTTCCTGCACGGTTAATTGTAACAAAATGTAATGTAAACAAAATTCAATGGGATTAATTTCCTGCGGTCGTAAAAATAAACGTTTTGTTGATAAAAACGGTTTTTATTGAACGACCTTCACGCTTCATTCGATGGTCTCATGATTCATACATCAATTGTTGATTGCTTGGTCATTATTTTTGTGATGCGATTAGCGGTACTACGCTAAGTCTAGCACTCCCCAAACATGATAACACTTATCTTTAGAATAGTTGCAAACAGTTGCACAATAAGTTCATTGTTTGTATTAACCTAATTTTTTATCTATAAGCATCTGTTTACTAAATTCTTCTTCCTTAAATGGTGAGAGGGCCATGAACACGATCAATTTACCCAGTAGCCTCGCAAAGACGTATTATACTCTTTTTACCACAGCGAGGAAGTGCGAGGGAACATGTGGGATACGCCACGTCGGAGTAGCACTAACACTGTCGAAAAAGTACTATTGCCATCCAAGTTTGGGATATCCATCGACACCCCTCGGTGTACACCTCTTTGTCTAAGATGTGCATCCAATTCATGATCTAATGTGAATTTTGTTGCAATCACCATATGTTGACGGTGAAATAAAACATCGTAATGAAATCTGCACATCGAGATAACCGATGTGTCAAATCCACTAAGCAGCCTTAGACAAGCATGGAGATTATACTGTCCGTAAGTGTGGTCGATATACTGTTTATTCCCCTAAACATTTTTTTAAAATAAAAACAAAACTGACTTCAAACTATAAAGCAAAAATAAATATTTTCTTTTCAACATCTTGAAGTCGGTGCATTTTGCCGTGTTGTTATTGTGTTTTATGGTTTTACTTGGCACCGACTTCACTTTTTACTTTTTAATTAGGTCATTTTTGTTTTTGTTAAAAATATTTTTTCTACCTTTTAGTTACTTGAATTGCTTCAGAAATCATATTTTAAGCCCCGGTAAAAATTATACTACTAGCACGCGTATAGATATGCGCGTATACAAGTTTTGCCTTTCAAAGAGTGTAGGCGATCAGCGCTCTTCAAGAACAATCCACTCATCAGATACTGACTTGGTGGAAATAGGACCACCTAATATATTCTTTCGAATATAGAAAAAAAAATTAAAATCGGTCCACAATTGACAGATAAATCACGTAACATACAAAAAAAGAGCAACCGAATTGAGAACCCTCTCCTTTTGGAAACCGGCTTAAAATTATGAAGCTCGAGCTCAACAGTAAGACGTATATATACTGATATTAGAGGTATATGTGTATGATAAATAATAGGTTGGGGAAAAGTCTTTTCGCATATAGTATGTATGAACTTGTAATAAGATTTCTTTGGCTATACCATTTGCATCTGGCTGGTTTTGGTATCATTAAAAAGTTTTAATTTTAAAGAAGACAATTCCAAATTCAAATTAGGAACATGTGTGTTTTTCATTTGTTTTTCTTATTGTTAAAATGAGTGAATCTAATGAAGAAATTCGAAACATTTTAAAATTTTACTACAAAAAAGGTAAAAATGTAACACAAGCCGTGAAAAAAATTTGTGATGTTTATGGAACTAATGCATTATCTGTGAGAGTAGCGCAAATTTGGTTTAAGCGTTTTCAATCCGGAAATTTTGATATCAAAGATGCACGTCGCTCTGGTCGCCCTGTTACGGACAAAATTGATGCCATTTTTGAAAAAGTGGAGCAAATTCGACATATTAGTAGTTACGGTGTAGCTGGAGAACTAAGAATTGACCACAAAATGGTTTTGGCGCATTTGAAAAAACCTGGGTACACAAAAAAGCTCGATATTTGGGTGCCTCATGAGCTCACTGAAAGAAACCTTATGATCCGTGTACTTATTTGCGATTCTTTATTACGACTTAATGAAACCGAACCATTTTTGAAGAAACTGATAACTGGTGATGAAAAGTGGATCACGTACTACAAGAACGTGCGAAAAACATCGCGGTCAAAGGCCGGTCAGGCTTCACAGACTGTGGCAAAACCCGGGTTAACTCGCAACAAGGTGATGCTGTGTGTATGGTGGAATTGGAAGGGCATTATTCATTATGAGCTGTTACCGCCAGGCAGGACCATCGATTCTGAACTGTACTGCGAACAACTGATGAGATTAAAGCAAAAAGTTGAGAGAAAGCGACCGAAATTGATCAACAGAAGGGGTGTGGTTTATCACTATGATAACGCTAGACCTCACACATCTTTAGCCACTCAGCAAAAATTACGAGAGTTTGGCTGGGAGGTGTTAATGCATCCGCCGTATAGTCCTGATCTTGCACCTTCAGATTTTCACCTGTTTCGGTCTCTGCAGAATTCCTTAGGCAGTGTCAGGTTAACATCACGAGAGGACTGCCAAAACCACTTATCGCAGTTTTTTGATCAGAAGCCCCAAAATATTTATAGCAATGAGATCACGTCCCTACCTACAAAATGGCAAAAAGTTATCCAACAAAACGGCACCTACATACTTTAGTCAAATGTAAATAAACTTTATAAAAAAACCTTTTGAATTTTTATATAAAATGCGAAGAAACTTTTTCCCCAACCTAATAGACATACTTATAAAAATTAAGTTTCATTAAGCAAAAATTATATTAATACTCACAGCTGTAGCGTTGAATACTTTAATAGGCTGTATACTATCAGGACAGCTACCTTCATGGATAACGTTAGCTGACGTCACCGCCACGATAGCAAAGAATATAAACCTTAGCATTTTAACAGTAAATTAAGTCGTTTGCCTGATCTGGACGGGAGTCAGTGCAGTACTGATTGATGGAAAACTCAACGAATGCTTTTATACTCTTTACAGAGGTCACGGACGGTATTGAATCACAGGATTATTTAATTGAACTATTACGGCCGCTGGAGGCGAAACATGACGAGGATTCTAGATCACAGTTCCAGAAAACAACTATACTTGGTAATGCATGAAATTGTTGTAACAGCATATACTTGTATATATTATACTATCTGAGTCCAAATAGATTGTACAGCATCTACATAATCTTACGTTTTATCAGTTTACTAGCTGTTACCCGCGAATTTGTCTGCATTTATTTTTCTATAAAAAGCACAGCATAATTTTAATGTCCTGCTATACTTTCTTTGAGGATGATTTTACAAACTTGCTGAAACACGTATAATTTTATTTTGGGATTCTGAAGCCATTTTAGTTAAAAAGAAATTCAATCGAAAACTATCCGATCTACATAATATGTAGATGAAACTTGACACGAAGATAAAATCTGACAATAATAAGTTATGTAGTGGAATTACGAATAAAATAAGATTACGGTTGTCCACCAAACATTCAAACATTTTTTCACTATATATAGTCGTGTTGGTATTGTTGATCCGCTACGGAATCCTTTGATGTACGCGAACTGAGATGCATCTATCCAATTTATTCATAGAATAGAAAACGCTTTATTGTTCTTCACCACACACACATGAAATCAACAATTTACAGTAGTTATATTAAATAGTAAAGGCAGGAACGATGGGCGGTCTCGTTGCTTTAGACCGAACTCTTCCTGACAACCCGGGCTACGGATTATATAAATGGAATCACAAGTGTATGACGCTGGTGTGCACATTAAATACATTTATATATAAATAGGATATATAAATATTACGCAATACATATACCTAAAAATAATAAACAATAACACATATTAATATTATGTATATTAATATATACGTTACTAATATGTGTATAGCAACATCAATAGCTATACAATTTTAATAATAGCAATAACCCACAGGAAGGCTTTGTGGCGAAGCCTTAGGTGAGTAGCGACACCTCGGACCTGACTCCGCGAGCCAAGAGTTAGCCTTGCCTTAGCCAGCCGGCACGGAGTGGAGATCGCTAGAGCTAAGACTCGATGTCCAGAAGTGGAAGTAATAATGGTAAAACGTCAGAAGTCGCTTCAGTGAACCTGCAGCCCACCTCTCTACACCCTTAGCCACTAACACCCATGTTGCCCCTGCCTTTTTATGGCATTTTCTGGGGCCCATGAGGGAGTGGAGAGTCACCGTTTACCCATTTTATCCATGTTCCCCGAACATTGCGACGCAGACGCCATAGTCCCCATAGCCCAGATCCCTAGTTCCATTAGCAGTTCATCCCAATAGCCCTCTAATTTTTGTTATTATTTCCTACAATAGTATTACGTTGACTGGGGCTTGTCCTTGGATGCATTTTTATATGGTCTAAGACAGGGATATTCGCCGATCAGTGTCACCCCACATTTAAATTAAATTTGTCAAGGGGCCTCTACGTACTGGCTTTCCCATGGCCCCACACAAGCCCTCCAAAAGTCCGGGCCATTTTATGGCCCGTGGTCTTCAAAGAAATACAAGAACAGTAATAATACATAATATATTAATATTATATATACTATTGTAGATAATATTAATTCTATCATTTAAGAGCTATGCTCTTGTCGGTGGAACCTCCTCCAATCTTCTCTCTCATGGGCCAGTTATTTTACTTCTATGTAAGACACGACAGCCACTTGTTCTTTTATTTGACCCATTAATGCTCACCTTGGTCTTCCCTTCCCTCTCCTTGCTTCCACTTTGACTTCGATTAACGTGAAGATAAGAAGGTTATTAATGTATATACTAATAAGTAAATTTACATGCTATTAGGTATTAAAATTAAATATTTATTATAATGTGATTCCCGTACTATTTTTTTTAAATATGAGGAGTTACTTTGCCTGTCTTACGTTTTCTGGCAACAAATTCCACAGCCGGACAGCCTGCACAGCGAAGGATTTGGTGTAGAGTGTAGAAACGTGTTCAGGTTTATTTAAGGCAATATTTTGAGAAGAGCGCAAATGAAGGGCGTGAGATGTATGGAGAAAATCAAAACTTTCCATGAGATAGGAAGGTGTGGAAGGAATAAACAGTATGTAATAAAGTAGATGGAGAAGATGAGCATTCAACCACTTGATCTTTTTTCGATATTCAGAGATATGGTCGTCTTCATATTTTAGTTCTGTATCCCAGAACACTCATTTGTTAGTAAATTAGGCTTCATCTGTTATACTTCCTTCTGGAAAACGCCTTTGCGAGATCGTACTAGGGCTGCTTGTCCGAAGACAATTCGCAGTTAATAGGGTCCGGTGTGTAGCGTCGTCGTGTAACTCGTGGTAGCGTAATGTCTATCGCACGCGTCCCAAACTCAAAGGGCGCGGGTTCGATCCTGGCCGGAACGCATGCACCACTTAGGCAGTTTTCTGACCTGATGTGCATATTGTTACAATTACCACGTGCTAATAACGGTGAAGGAAAACATCGTGATGCAACCTACACATCGAGATAACCCATATGTCAAACCTGCCAAGCCGCCTTGGACAAGCGTGGCGGGTATACTGTCCGTTCCCCTATAGTGGGAGGCCCGAGCCCAGCAGTGGGACATTTATGGACTGCTATTATTATAGGGTCCAGCGAGCTATTTTAGTTCATCGCTTATTTTCCATTCCCGTGCTCCTTCTGTCGATCTATAAAAATATCCTTTTTTATTGCTGGAGTACAACAGAAGGACTGACGACCCACTTGTTGGCAAAGTGGTTACCGTCGCTTATGGACATTTGCAACACCAAAGCTTTTACCAGGCATCGAAAGAGGGACTGGTACCTGGCCCCTAATGTCGAAACACAATTCAAGTTTGTTATGGCAGCATGCTCTAAATTATGGATTTCCAAACTATTTTGGGCAAGAGACCCCTGTTCCAAAATGAACTGATACCTCAGACCCCCCAGCTAAATTATTTAAAAAATCCTATATTTAAATTTTTCGTATTGATACAAAATATTAAAATAACAGAGATAATCGGCCCGGAATACCATGGTCTTTCTTGCCGCCGCAGTGCCGGCAGATGGTCACGCCACGCTGCCTTGAATGATGTCTTACGGAGGGCGCTTGCCACCGCCAACGTGCCGACTTTATTAGAGCCGAACGGTATTGCACGTGACGATGGTAGGCATCCCGACGGAATGACTCTAATTCCCTGGCAACGTGGCAAGCCTTTGGTGTGGGATGCGACTTGCGTAGACACGTTGGCCGCATCCCATTTACCAAACACGTCTAGATCAGCCGGTACAGCGGCGGAAACTCAGTGAGAGTTATATATTTGTGCCGTTTGCTGTCGAGACGCTTGGACCGTGGGGTCCTGAGGCCATGAGCCTCTACCAAAATTTATCGAAACGACTCATTGACTCTTCAGGTGATCAGAGGGCTGGTGCTTACCTCGGCCAACGGATCAGTATGGCGATCCAGCGAGGAAACGTAGCCAGCCTTCTGGGCACCTTACCCATAGAAGACGGTGATCTGGGCTCAGTATTCTACTTATAGTATTGAGGGACTATGAGTAGAATATAATACGAATAAGTTAAGTTTTCTTGCATTGTATTGTCCATTAATATATGTAATAAAAAGATTATTGTTTGAATGTTCTGAAATATTTATCAATTCAAAAACTGCGGATAGTTAAGTGAGTATACTTGACATCATTTTCTCATCAAAATTTAACAAAATAAATAGACATATAATTCAGTAAATATCAAGTGTAATTAATAATTATTAATAAAAATTACGTAAAGATACTTAAGTAATTATTTTTTTAAAACACATATTGGTACACGTAACACAACTTTACAGTATCTTCAAAGTTTCAAATTTGTGTTAATTAATAGGGGTCGATTTTAAGACCCATGAGAAACCGGTTTCGACCCTAGGGGGTCGATATCGACCACTTTGAAAGAAAGAAAGAGAAAAAGAAAGAAAGACAAACTTTATTCGAAGAAATAGCGACGTAATTGAGAATCCCTGCTCTAAATCATAGTAGGTAAGCAGCCAGACGAGCAAATGTCTTTTTACCTGGGAGAAGGTTGTTTTGTAACCTTTTACGACAGGCCGTCCGGCTACAAATTATTATTAATTTTATGTTTCTTCACAGATATCTAAGCCAGATATACTTATTGCTTATGAAAAAATTTTTTTGAGTAGTATACATACAACTAATTACCCCCCTTCAAAACTATTTTAGTAGACAAGAAAGCTCACCCAAAAATACATTCTGTCAAAAAAGTATCGGGAATGGATGATTTGTATATGGTACCAAAATCCATTTATTTTTTGGTTATTTTGTTGTTAGATTGGCACAACTTTTTTCATTTTGGTGCGGAGTTTGAGTTGCATCGGTCATTTAGATTAAACACAGTGCTGTTTTTAGTTGTATTGCGAATTTCACAATGGACAAAAACATCGAACTTTAGGATCGACAATGAAATTTCGTATTCGGAGACATTGAAAATGTTACAGAAGGCTTACGGTGAATCGACTTTAATAAAAACACGTTCTTATAAGTGGTACAAAGCATTCAAAACCGGTCGCAATATGTTGAAAGATTTACCTCGCCCTGGTAGGCCATCGACGTTTTCAACCGAAGTTAACATCGCAAACGTGAAGGAAATAGTGAACCGAAAGTCCTCATTCATGTTTGAGAAAAATAGCCTCTGAACTTTTTGTGTCTCACGAGTCGATCCGTATTATTTTAAATAATCATTTGGGTATGAAACATGTTGCCGCTCGGTTAGTCCCAAAAGACCTAAATTTACTCCAAAAACTCAATCTCATAAGAGTCGCTGAGGATATGCTAAAACGAGGCTATTCCGACCCAACATTTATGAAACGCACTGGTGATGAGACGTGTGTTTACGAATTTGACATGCAAATTAGTCAAGAATCTTCGGAGTAGCACCTTCCAACTAAACCGAAACCGAGACAACCGCGCCAAAGTCAATCAAAAGTCAGTCGTGTTGACTGTTTTCTTTGACTATCGCGGTGTTGTGCACTCGGAATTTTCACCGGAAGGTCAAACGATAAATAAAGTATATTATTTGAGCGGTATGCGGCGTTTAAGAGAGCAAATTCCAGGAAAAAGGTCAAATTTGTGGAAAGAAAATTCTTGGATTCTGCACCACGATAATGCACCTTCAAATAAGGCTATCACTGTGAACGAATTTTTGACCAAAAACTCAACAAATACCATCGAGCAACCACCTTATTCACCAGATATGACTCCAGCCGACTTCGTGGCACCCGTTTTCAATCGGTAGAAGACATAAATGAAAGTTCTCGACAAAAACTTAACTGAATTCCGGAAAAAGCGTTAAAAAATGTTAATGGTGAATGGATTATTCCTTGGCGTAAGTGTATCCTTTCTGATGGAGCATACTTTGAAGATGATGAAATAAATTTGAATAAATAACCAACATTTTGTGTATTATTGACCTTTGCCCGGTACTTTTTTGACAGAGTAGTATAGTGGATTTTTCGCCCTTCCCACAGTGTCAAATGTGTTTTATCTACGTATCGACAAGTATATTTAGATAAGACGTATTATCAAATAGACTTTGAAATATGGACAACTCATACTTCCTCACGTGATAGATAATAAAATTATTCTTGTTAGCATTAGTGGCCAAGTTCTAGTCTCCACTAAGAGAGCAGCAGCGCATTTGTAGCACCTTTGGTGTAGGAAATCTCTATAGCCGATGACAACTGCTTTCCATCAGATGGGCCGTCAGCCTATCTGCTGAACTCGTCCAATAAAAAATTTAACTTATATTAATATCTGTTTGTATACTATAATTTAATAATAATTTACCTGTTTGTTTTCTATTTCTGTAAGTGTGAAAATTTGTAATAATTTTATCTCGATAAATTCTTGCTTTTTTGATAAGTTATCGAATCCGGCATATTTTTGTTATCAAACAGGCAACTACTTTTGTGAGTGTAATGTAATAAATAAATATTAGATTACTCATTCATGAATCATCGTGAAGCCAATCGCGAAGACTCCAAATTTGGTTATTTATGTGAAAATGGCCTTTTTTAATGCTTTCATGTTTCTATATTTCTTTCTTCATCAGGGCCTGAAATATGAATCGATATTTATCAGATTTTTTTTCTCAATAATAATAAAGTTTATTTATTTCTCAACACAAACCGATTTTGATGATGTTTCTTTTGTGTGTTTGAATGGGTCCCCGGATGGTTTAGATTCACAATTGGAACCGGTAAGTGGCGCTGAGATCGGGTTCTAGAATCCCCCTAATCACCTGGGCCGATTTTGGTGATTTTGTTTGTGCCATGAAACAAAGTCTTGGGAATTTAGAAAATATGGCGGTACGAAGTTCGCCGGGTCAGCTACTATATATATATATATATATATATATATATATATATATATATTTGTAAATATCATTGGTCTTCATGAACAGGGTATTAACTCGAAAATGTAAATTTTTATGAGAGCGATCTGAAATTTTCATATGAATATTTTTTCTATTTCTTTGCGTAGCTTACGTGAGCCAAACCACATGAAAAATAACCTACCTATAGATAACAATAGATGATGCGTTTCAGATTATTCTTGTTCAGGGCAAATAGAGCGTGAAATGGTCACAAAGGTGTAAACTAATCAATACAATGAACGTACATTGACATCACAACACAATAAAATTACATTTGCTTTCAATGAAACAGACAGACAGACCCGCCCACCTGATGGAAAATGGTCCTCCGTCCGTCCGTCTGTCCTTTACCTAAGTTTGCAGCATCATGCGTACACATTACATTTTCTGTCTTGTAAGAAATATGACGCCCTTCTTAAATAACACTATGTCGTAACGCAGAGGTGAAACCTCGGTTGAAAGTTCCCTCCAGAACGTCCGCGATATAAACGTTGTAGAAAATGTTTAATCTAATGCAAAATATACATACATGAATTTTAATTTATATTTATACAAAACTACCCCAGCAAGGTGCTGCTAACAATTGAATAGGTGACCTAATAGTGATGATAATAAGAGAGTAGTGGAGACGAAGAAATAAATGAGAATACCTTGAAAAGTCAGGGTCGCCACAAAAGGTTGATCTGTAGCTTAAGGCTCCTGTTGCCACAAAAGGTCGAAAGTAAGGTACAAACGAAATAACTTTTCGTTGGTAATTACTGATCAATAATTTACCAAAATAATTATAATAAATCTTCACGATATGAGATCTAACGTGGTTCTTTCGTAATTATTCTATAGTTATTTTAAGTAAAGAAAAAAGTGCACCAAATCACCTCCAAATTATTGTCATGAAAACATATTACTACTTCAATTTTTATCGGATAAAAAATATCTGCATGTTTTATAAAAGAGAGACGAATAATTAGGATTTATTATTTTTTTTTAAATTTTGCTTTATTTTATTCACAATAAAATAATAATGCATCTGAAGCGACCGCGTCTATGAAATCCCCGCTATCAACCGAAAAATTCGTACTGAAAAATCCTTAAGGACGTTGGCGTTGCTACAAGCCTTAAACAAGTCAATATAAGCGAGATGAAGGCTTATCCTTAATTGCTTCTTGGATTGATTGCTAGTGAAAACAAATAAATACACATTTCAAAGGATCTCTCTATAACTAGTTAATTATGTTTACTTAATCCTATAAAGAAGGATAGCAACAGCTTCTGCTTGAAATATTCTAGAATAATCACGCGGCCGACCACGAGGCAACGAACCGACGGCGGCTAAGTATATTACTCAATTGAACATCCAGTCAAATTGTCGAATCACTCTCTTCCTTTAAACTTTCCACACAGTAGATTTGTTATGATTTGATTAGGTATTGTTGCATGTAATAATAATTTGTAGTATGGACATCTAGAGAGAATGGATAAAAGAAGAGTCACAGAATAAATATAGTGTGAATGGTAGAATCAGTACTAGTAAATCGCGACATACACACCATGATTAAATTGAATATATTTTGAATATGTGAAGAAAGGTCAAGTAAAAAGCACCCAAATGGGAAAAATGCCTATGGAATGTAAATAATCAAGGACCTTCTAAAGTTCCTGATAATAATTATTTGCAAGCTATAAACTGTTGTACGTTTTTATAATGGAGAAAACCGGACGGTATACCCGCCACGTTTGTGTCAGATAGAGTTGTTGGTCTGACATATGCTAAATGTGCGAGATTCCTCCTTGTAATACGCATCGGTACGCATGTCATCTTTAACAACATCTCTTAGGCTTGTTCCTTCAACTGAGGCCTTGAAGAGGCGGTGTGATTAGTCATTGTTCATTCAGATAACCTAAAACTGAGAACATTTTTTTTAATCGGCAGACAAACATACATATTATATATATCCCCAAATTAAGCAAGTTACGCTTGTGTTATGGGTAATATACAACGGACTACTCTGGGCCCGATCCCAGACACCCAGTGTAACAGAGAAAATTCGTTTCCAAAATTTACAACACCAGGAATTGAACCTGGGGCTTCTGCGTTGCAGTGAGCTAGGCCGGCAAAGACTTATCCCGCTTAACCACAGAGGCCGTCAATAGCACTGTATACCCCCTATCAGAAATAGATCCGCCCTTACTTTTGAACTCACGTCATTGGTATGAGATACCTTAGCGACTAGATACCACTAATATTGTAATGCTATGTCCATAATCCAAAGGCTTCTAAGTTATACAGTTGATAAAATGAAATCACTGTCCACTCGTGGTTGCTTATCTATTTCATTTATATTTATCATTGAATATCATTAAAATTCAAAATGGCACGGATTTGCTCGCTACAATTTTTGAATTAATTACGTTTGGTTTTGTTTTTAATAATTTCATTCTTTCTTTATGCACATTCTGAGCCTGGACCAATTTAGAGCTACACTTTCTTGCTTTCTTTTCTCTTTACCGCATTTTACATTGTACAATGATTTATTTATGCTAGTATAGTGAATTCTCATTCGTGTTGTAGTTCTAAATAAATCGTTGCGATTTGAAACTCAATGAAACGAAAAAGTGAAATGAAAAAGCGACATTAAATTCCTAGGTATTTTTTGTGATTTGCCATTTGCGTCATTTTGGTAGTTTTTATAGTATAGTTTTATTCGTAGCCTCTTCTTTCTTCTCTACTAAGCGTTGTAGATATTATTATGTTCGTCTGTATATTCTCTACAGTTTCACTTCTACTGCGTATGAACTGCACACATGTACATTTTGTTTTCTTTCTTTCTTTTGAGACTATATAACTGAAATAATTGTTAGATATGTATACATTATTACAACTCTTTCTATATTCTCCCAAAACTCTTATTCTTGATAATAATATTTTTAGCATAAAGAAACTATTATCTATGCTTTGTGAGCCTTATTATAATATCTCTAAAGGAAAAATTACTTATTTCACAAAACTTCCCCTTATCTCTTTTTTTCACCTTCTCCCAATAAATTAACTCCCAATATTGGGATTATCACAATATCTTTTCCTTGTGTACTACTCTGTTGGTATACGTCATCCTTCAAATAATCAATCAAATAACAAAATTAACAGAGAAAGATTATAATTTCCTGCGGCCGGGCGGCGTGTCGCAAAAGGTGACATAAAATCCTCTGCCAGGTGGTAGGGTATTTTCCCATCGGAATGGCTACCACCCCTAATCAAGATTATGCCGCCATAACAACCTTGAGTTGTGTTCCGGCCTTATTGGCCAGATTCCAGTCTCTCTTAAAAGAGCAGCAGAGTCTTTGTAGTGCCTTTGGTGAAGTTTAGTGTTACAAATGTCAATAGGCGATGGTAACCGCTATCCAGCAGGTGAGCCATCTGCCTGTCTATTAGACTCATGGAATAAAAAAAAAACGTAAATCGCTTTTTGATCTATCTTATAATATACCCGTAGGTAATAATTAAAGTCTCTTTTTATTAATGCAGCCTTTTTTTATACAGGGGAAATCCGTTTGAGGACTAAGCCGCGACAGACACAGAGGCCTGGGGCATGTTCGTGACCCGATGTGAGAGTGTGGGATTCGCCAGATCGGGGGTGGCACTAGCGTGCCCGGTCAGAACCGGAGCCACGCTATTGCTACTCCCCAGTTAGGGATACCCACTAAAACCCCTGGATGTTCCTTCTGCCAGGGCTACGGGTAAATGGGACTCCCGGCTCCGTATGCCCTGGCAGGTGTGGGCTTCGCTCACTAGGCCTCTTCATTGCCAGGGGTTCTTTCATTTCGTTCATTCTAGGCCCCTGGCATCTTCTTGGTCTTTTCCGGGCGTGGAGCAGCCTGTAACGCGCCCCACGGGAAGAGAGATGAGTGTGCGCGGAAGACTCGCGCTCTCATCTCGACGGCCCGTGCGGGTAAGTGAGAACCCCTATACCCCCAAGAAACCCCACCCGCGCTGCCCTCTTTCGGTGGCCGAAGGTCGAATTCCGACCTCCGGTTCCTCGCAGAAGGATCATTCATGCCGCCTTGTGTCAACACCAACTTTAACATCCAATGCTATCATACCTACAGGTGTTTTGTCAGGTTCCTCGCATTTATTCTTTTCTATATGTCAAATAATCTTAACATTCCATTTTTAATTTTATTACCTTTTTTATGTTAATTATTATTTCATTGTTTTGTTAGGGTATGGGTATATATTATTGTATAATTCTTGCATGTAATATTTTATTCATGTAATAGCTTAAGGTTACCTATATATTTGGGGTCTTATGATATATTATTATGTGATTTTGAAGGTGGGCACTGAAAATCAGTACCTTGTCTGACCATGTTTTGACACAGCAAAATGCTGAGTGCCACCCTCATTTCAAAACTTGCGGCATTCAATTTTTGTATGTAATATATTTTCTAATCTGTTTGTATTGTGTGTGTCGCGATTGGAATTAAATATTTTATTTCTTTCTTTCTTTCTTTCTTTCCATTTACAACTTTTTTATTGCACCGTCCATCAAGATTCACTGAAGCCAGAATTAGACGCTTCTTTACTATTTTTCAATTTATATGAATCACCTAAAGTAATCCACTTTAACATAAACTTGAATCGTCCAGTCATGGCAGTCTCTGTGGTTGAGCGGGCTAAGCCTTTGACAGTTTACCTCACTGAACGCAGAAGCTCCGTATTCGATTCCTGGTATGGTAAATTTTGAAAACTAATTTTTTCTGAGTTGTCCGTTGTATATTACCTATATCACAAGCGTAACTTGCTTAATTTGTGTTTGCAATGTGTGTGTTTGTCTGCCGCTTATTAATTATTATTATAATGTCTGTCTTTGAAGACTGCGGGCCATAAAAATGGCCCGGACTTTTGGAGGGCTTGCGTGGAGCCATAGGAAGGCCAACACGTAGAGGCCCCTTGACAAATTTAATGTAAATGTGCCGTGTCACTGACCGGCGATTATCCTGTCTACACCATATAATAATGCACCAAAGGACAAGCCCCGGCCAGTGTAGGACTATTGTGGGAGATGAGAACAAACAGTACCGAGCTATTGGAGTGAACTCCTAGTGGTACTAGGAGTCTGGGAATATGGCGACTATGGCGTCTGAACGTCGCAATGTTCAAGGACTATGGAAAAAATGTGCTGAGGTTGACTGGGCACTTCCTGCACGGGCCCCTAAAAATGCCATAAAAGACAGGGGCAACATGGGTGTTATTTTATTTATTTAGGTTTATGGCTTGGCAGCTAGGCCTTTAAGCCAGATCTTAAATAACAATATAGTTTCTTTCTTTCAACTGACGCCATTCAACGGAGTTCTTGTGACAACTCCAAAGGCCACATTTGACTATGTATCAACTTGGCTATGTCATGTTTGTATTTCTTCATAAACGTACACAATCGCTATTCTATTATAATTATTCAATTACTGTCATCGAATTCATGTTCTTTGCATTTCGATCAAATTGATTAAATTTTGTTGGTCCGTATAATATCAGGTTTACTATTCTTTAATCGTGTGTATTCCTTAAAGCTTTTTTTTAACTGCATTTCTTCTAATTTTATGTTTATATTACTTCATAAACATACACAATCACTATTCTATTATTATTATCGACTAAAGCCTAGGCTTATAACACGATAAAAAGTATAGATAAGATTCTATTTTATATAAAGGCGATTAAATAATAATTAGTCCCCCATTTACTTAGTTAAGTTATTGTGTTGTGGCTAGAATTTAGTGATGATCTCATAATGATGAAACTAAAATTTTTTTTAGTTTTTAATCTTTTAGGACTTTTTAGTGTTAGTGTCGGACAGTTTGTGCAAGAAGGCCAATGTGATCCAAATATAGCGTTAGCAACGAACTTTGTATTAGATGAAGTAAGAATTTGTGCTAGTGACTATATTTATATCATCATCATTGTATTATTTAGGTCTTGATTATGGGGTGGTTTAAATATACTACTTTGTTAAGCCTGCGTTACTTGAAAATATATTAAAAAAGACCACGAATGTATATGTACACTAGGATTTGCTCATGACTGTGTCGACGGTTGATTTGAAATTCCCAAGACACATAGTACCGCGGCATTTAAAAAAAATGTAAGCGATCGTTTTAGTGAAAACTGTGTCGGAATAAACTAATTTTTGTATCCGATCTCGGGAAAATTCCCTCAGGATTCACGTGAAAAGGTCACTTTTTTTTATTGCAGGAGTTCAGCAGACAGGCAGACGGCCCACTTGGTGGAAAGCGGTTACCATCGCCTATGGACATTTGCAACACCAAAGGTGCTACAAATGTGTTGCTGCTCTCTTAAGGGAAACTGGAACCTGGTCACTAATGCCGGAAAACAACTATCTATTTCAGTTGTTTTTTTTTAATACCTTCAATGAACAAACATTGTTTAGAATTTTATAATATTATAGATAATTGATAGAGAATTTGTTGCACTACTTCTTCTTTGCTACGCCGCTTTTTCTCCTTCAACAGTAACGAAAATTGCGTCGGAAGAAGCGATGGTAGACTCATGACTTAACATAGGTAATCTGTAACCTTGTATCAAACCCGCCAAGCTGTCTTGGACAAGCGTGGTGGGTATACTATCCGTTCCCTAGTGGTGGGAGGCCCGAGCCTAGCAGTGGGATATTTATGGACTGTTATTTATTATATTCTTTATATGTTTCGAAAAACTATCTACAAATATCTAATTCTAATAATACGGATCAATCTAATTGAACCAATTTGATTGAATGATTCAAGTTTATATATGGATCACTTTGGTTGATTCATTCAAATTGAAAGATAGAAATGAATTATCTAATTTCGGCTTAACAAAACAATCGATATAAAAAAATATATTTAAAAAACCGACTTCAAAAACTAAAAAGTATAAAATAACTTATTTCTAAAGCTATTTTTAATTGTAATATCTTATTTTTAATATATATTATCTAAAACATCTTAAAGTCGGTGCTTAGTAATTTTCAAAATATAGTAATTTTTATGTTTTACTTATTAAAACATAAAAATATACCAATCAAATTGAGAACCTCCTCCTTTTTGAAGTCGGTTCGAAAACTAGCCGTTGCTATAGATTTTGAAATTAGACTACTTTTCCTTAAACTCTCTGACGTATGCGAATTATTATCCTGAAACAAAGAAAAATTCGCAAAGTGATTTACTAGAACATTCCACAGACGTTTAAGAAAAAATAACAAAATGATCATTTATTAAAAATATACAACTGATAAAAAATTAATTATAATTTAATTACTCATAAGCAAAATGTAAACATCCAAACGAACTTCGTGTAATGAATTGTTGTAACCAGTGTGGAAATCGATAAAGGAAGATAATCTATCCGATAAGATATGTATGGCAAATAATAAAGTCACTGAAAATCGATAAAGTAAACCTTGAAATAATAAGTTTCGGCAAACATACGTTTCATGCTGTTCATGTAATATACTAATAGTAAATACTGATATACATAAGCTTCTAAGCTACATAAAAGGAATGCGGGCATTTGTCACAATATATTTTTCATCTATACTAATATATTAGGTTGGGGAAAAAGTTTCTTCGCATTTTATATAAAGATTCAAAAGGTTTTTTTATAAAGTTTATTTACATTTGACTAAAGTATGTAGGTGCCATTTTGTTGGATAACTTTTTGCCATCTTGTAGGTAAGGACGTAATCGCATTGTTGTAAAAATTTTGGGGCTTCTGATCAAAAAAACTCTGACAAGTGGTTTTGGCAGTCCTCTCGTGATGTTAACCTGACACTGCCTAAGGAATTCTGCAGAGACCGAAACAGGTGAAAAACTGAAGGTGCAGGGTCAGGACTACACGGCGGATACATTAACACCTCCCAGCCAAACTCTCGTAATTTTTGCTGAGTGGCTAAAGGTGTGTGAGGTCTAGCGATATCATGATGAAAAACCACACCCCCTCTGTTGATTAATTCCGGCCGCTTTCTCTCAACTTTTTGCTTTAATCTCATCAGTTGTTCGCAGTACACTTCAGAATCGATGGTCCTGCGTGGCGGTAACAGCTCATAATGAATAATGCCCTTCCAATCCCACCATACACACAGCATCACCTTGTTGCGAGTTAACCCGGGTTTCGCCAAGTCTGTGAAGCCTGACCGGCCTTTGATCACGATCTTTTTCGCACGATCTTGTCGTACGTGATCCACTTTTCATCACCAGTTATCAGCTTCTTCAAAAATGGTTCAGTTTCATTACATCGTAATAAAGAATCACAAATGAGTGCACGGTTCATTAGGTTTCTTTCAGTGAGCTCATGAGGCACCCAAATATCGAGCTTTTTTGTGTACCCAGCTTTTTTCAAATGCGCCAAAACCGTTTTGTGGTCAATTCCCAGTTCTCCAGCTACATCGTAACTACCAATATTGACCAATATTGATCGGCATCTTGCTCCACTTTTTCAAAAAAAACATCAATTTTGTCCGTAACAGGGCGACCAGAGCGACGTGCATCTTTGATATCAAAATTTCCGGATTGAATTCTTAAACCAAATTTGCGCTACTCTCACAGATACTGCATTAGGTCCATAAACATCACAATTTTTTTCACGGCTTGTGTTGCATTTTTACCTTTTTTGTAGTAAAATTTTAAAATGTATCGATTTTCTTCTTTAGATTCACTCATTTTAACAATAAGAAAAACAAATGAAAATCACACATTTTCCTAATTTGAATTTGGAATTGTCTCCTTTAAAATTAAAACTTTTTAATGATACCAAAACCAGCCAGATGCAAATGGTATAGCTAAAGAGATCTTATTACAAGTTCATACATACTATATGCGAAAAGACTTTTTCCCCAACCTATTATAAAGCTGAAGAGTTTGTTTGTTTGGATACTTGAACGCGCTAATCTCAAGAACTGCTGGTCTGATTTGAAAAATTATTTCAGTGTTAGATAGCCCATTTATCGAGGAAGGCTTATAAGGCTATATATCATCACGCTAAGACCAATAGGAGCGGAGCACCAATGAATAATGTTTCAATATCGCGGGCTTTATTCTTTTGAGAGCTTCCGCTGCGAGCGCTGCGTAAACGGTTAAAGTTACGCAAAAATGAAGTGTGACAGAATTGTTCCCCTTAAAAAGTTCAAAAAAAAAGTCGGTGACAGCATATGTCTGTTTTTAAGGTTGGCTCACTATAACCTTTTTTATGCTAACCAAATTTGGTCTAAAATAATGCATTATTTGCAAAGGTGTTTTTATAAACATGATATTAATCCTTATCCAAATAAATACTTTATTCATCACAAGTATTTAATTTAAAACAAAATTGTCATGTACATCATTCGATTCCAATGAATATCTTAGGAGATATCGCAGTGTTAAAATAACATCGCAGCAAAATAATGATCAAGTACTGCGCGCGCATATATGATCTGCAAGGCCGCGGCGGGCAGTCATTAAGATTTTAAAATATTTTCAACTTCTAAGTAAACAAAGCCGCGGGCAAAAGCTAGTTTCTCATATTCTGAAAGTACGCTTGGAGTTACCTAATCACAGGGATAAAAACAGCTCTTTTCGTCCCTGAAAAACGATTCTTCTTGCTGTAAAAAAATTTAGAAAACTATGTGAACCATAGATAACACATGCCACTCATGTCCCAACTTTTTTTACAGGCACTCACCGCATAAATTGTATTAATAAAATACCAACAATTTTGTAACAACATTTTATATTTATAAATTACTTTTCACCAAATTATTATTTGGTTTACATTTTGAGCTGAATATTCACTATCGTCAGTGACAGAAAAATACTGGCTGGTAGAATGTCACAGAAAAAGAAATTTACTTAACGTTTCATAATAATATGTCACGTATTAAATAATTTCATCAGATTTAGATATGGATTGTACTCTATGGATTTAACGTCTGATTTCATTTATTAAAACGCTTTGTTTAATAAATAAACATATAACATTCATTTAGACTCCGCCCGTATCCGATAATTATTTGAAATGTTTATATGAGTAGGGTTATTCACAAACGTCAGGGACGTTTCCGTGTATGAACCGAAATCTCCCGAACGAATCAACTTGCCATCCTACGGAACGTGAACCGAACACATTTGATAATGTATTTCCGATAGAATTTTTTAATAGCGTTTGACGTTCCTTCGGATTGCAAATTGATTCGTTCGAGAGCTTTCCGTTCTTACACGGAAACAATTCCGACGTTTGTGAATAACCCTACTGATTCGGTTAGGGTTTAGAACAGAATTTTATTTCAGATCTCCGATAGTTCCGCTTACGGTTACGTAGCTCCATAACATCCTTGAGCAATACATAATACTCGAACGTTTGTATTGGTAGTTTTTATTAAAGTTCATGTTGTATCTTTCTGGGGCTATAGGGCCCTGAGTCACCCTTATCAGGACCTTTATCAAGATGCGTCTGATAGAGATCTCACGTGACCAATTTTAAGCGGCTGACCTGTATCTGGGCATTTCCAAATAACGAGCTAATGCTACTGTTACAACCTAAGCGCCGACAAAGACAAATTCCACGTACAGATTTGTACAAGCACATTTATTACCGGTTGGCATTTGAACTAATAACTAATAACATTGAAACTATTGTAACTCTTTTATGATCGTCATTTTTTGTTTACTTATTTATTGGCATACGTTTCTAGAGAACAGCCTATTGTTGTATTGTAATCATTAGTCAAGTGTTACGGATTTTAAAGAACAAACTGATTCTATGAAATTCGGTCCACGTGACCGGGGGGGCATATTGCACTAGTGCAGGATAAAACGATGGCCTGATTGAGGGAAGAAGGCAGTCGAGCGAGAACCACGATCGAACCGAGACGTGTGTACTACAATCGGGAATCTAATAGTGACGGACTTTGCTCGTTTTATGGAATTACGACCCTCTGCATTACGTTTGGACTTGTTGTGTTCGGTTATATTTGTACCTGTGTTATACGTGTTTATATAGTTCTAATAAAATCTACAATAATTCCAACGGCATTTTAATTCGAGTCCCATAACTCGTAACACTACGTTACCTTGGTAGGTAGCATGGCATGCTGCGGTTTACATTCCGGGAACGATTCCAGACGACAGCGATATGTAGATAATTTTTATACTAGTAGTTTTCTCAATAGATTTATATTACTTTAAGAATATAGTTTTATTTGTAACTAGCATTTGCCCGCAACTTTGTCCACGTTGGACAGGTAACAAAGATTACAGTTATTTTGTTAAATATAAAATTAAAGTTATTTTCAGCAGGGTAATGGATTTTTTAGTATAGACTACATGACTCCCGGAAATTCCCGTAAAACTTGGAATATGTAATGTTACTAAATTAATACACAATTACAATTGTTTTACTAAGGATTTTATCGTTCATGCAATATTTCGTATCGGAATCAATAATTTTTTCGACCTGGCCACTTTAAACTTCTCCCAAGAAAATTCCAGTAAGATTCTTGGAATATAAAGTACTGCAGATTTTAAGTCTGGCAATTTACTATCGATCAGAGAAAACCGCATCGAAATCGGCCCAATAGTTTTTACGTGAACCCCGAACAAACAGATTAACAGAAAATGTAAGAAACAAAAGACTACACTTTTCAATTTTATAATATTATAGAAATGTAGTTTCATTTATAGCTTTATTATTATTGATAAAAATGAATGCTTACATTTATTTCAAAATAGTATGGAGTCTACCAATTTTATCTAAACAATTCTGTCTAAAATAATTATAATTAATGTTAAATGATAAGAAGCGTCGCAACAACTCCCTAGCAACACGTTGTTTTCTTTACTTTATAACGTATTTATAAATATTCGGGGTTCATTAAGTTCGTTAAGATAAGACCACCAAGCATATATTATGCATATGCAACAGTATTTATATATAGTTTCAATAATGATTAGTGTGAAGGTAATTTTAAAAGAATATTTTTAGCCGATTTAAAAAAAGGAGGAGATTCTCAATTCGTTAAAAAAACCTGAACCGATTTTGACGAATCTTCTTGTATTGATTCAGTATAGCTTCCGTTTAAAAGTGTCAAAGTAACATTTTCAAATAAAAAACCAACTTTAATAGTATCAAAGAACAATTAAATTAAATATTTTATACAAAATCTGGTAGAAAATATTTAATCAAAGTCGGTGCTAAGTAAAACATGAAAAACAATAATAAATTTCCAAAATGCACCGGCTTCAAGATGTTGTAGAGATTTTTTTATTATCATTTTTTGGTTAGGTACTATTAAAGTCGGTTTCTTTTTTGTTAGAATTTTTTTTATTGAATTTATTGAATACTAACGGTCCCAGCAGACGTTGCCCTGCTCTAAAACAATACAAATCTAGAACGATTCTAGTACCTCCTACCGGTTCCAATTGTAAATATAAACCTTCCGGTACCCACTCACACACAACAAATTTCATCAAAATTGGTAAAGTCTTTCTCAAGTTTTTTATTGCATAAGTTCAGCAGACAGGCAGACGGCCCACCTCATGGAAAGCGGTTACCATCGCCTATGTACATTTGCAACACCAAAGGCGTTACAAATGCGCTGCTGTTCTCTTAAGGGAAACGGGTACCTAGTCATCAATGCCGGAACACAAATCAAGGTTGTTATGGCGGTATACTGTAGACCAGGGGTGGTACCCATTCAGACGGGCAAATACCCTACCACCGGCTGTGGGTAGTTTTGTCGCGTCTTGCGACAGGCCGCCCGGCCGCATGAAATTGTATTATTTCCCGTTCCCGCACGGATAAAAGTTATGCGCATACATACATTTCTATGATTCATTTTTATTTATATAGATTAATATTTTGTCCTAGTTCCTCGGGGATTGGTTTGAAATAGCGAGGTCAGCAAACCCGTTGCAAAATGGTCACTGCTCATCAATCAGATTCTCAAGAGGAGCTACAAGTAATACTATTGTGAACATTTATGGACGGATGGTGACAGAGAACTTCGTGGAAGAGATCAATGGAACGGCCACCCAAGTTTCGGACCAAGCGAAGCTACTTGTCAGTATGCCGGGCTTAGAGGACCGTAAGTTTCAAATTCAAATTGTTTTAATCAAAAACAGCTTTGCCCGAGACTTTGTCCGAGACGATTTTGTTTCGTGGAACCCTAATGTTGAAAGTAGCCAAAGTTACTTCTTATAACATCAGCTATCTGCCAGTGAAAGTCCTCTCAAAATCGTTCCAGCCGGTTCAGAGCTTAGTCGGAATATCCAGACAGACAGACAAAAATTCTAAAAATCGTAATTTCGGAAAGTCCTTGTTCGAATTGTTGCACATGACTTTTTCAAATTTTTATTTTGACGTTACAAACAGACGCTTCAATTCTATTTATCTGTATGTATAATTAATTTGCACTAGAGAACACTTTTTGAAGGTCATACATATATGTAAGTCAAAGTTTAAATCTACTTCCAATTTTCTACGTTTTTGTTTTCGCAACGTGTTATCACTGTTCAAAGGAGAAGAAGGGGCAAGTAGACTTCGTCCACCCTTGACTTGAAATTCCCGCGTGATTCCCGGGATACAATGTACCGCAGCATTTAAAAAAGAATGCAAGCTATCGTTTTAGTGAAAACTATGTCGGAATAGGCTAATTTTTATGCACCCAAAAAACTACAAACCGCTCCAGGGAAAATATCTCTATCTAAATCATTCTAAATCTGGCCATTTTAAATCATTCTCAGAAAAATTTCAGCGGGATTCCCAGCATAAAAAGTAGCACAAATTTTATTTAAGTTTAACATAACAATTTGCTGTCGATCAGCAAAAACCGCATCGAAATCGGCCCAGTAGTTTTTAGAAGAACCCCGAACAGACAAACAGACAAGAAATCTAAAATAAATGCATCATGTTTTCCATTGTTTACATAGTGTATTCCATTTGTTTGTTTTAAAGAGCTTCAATGTACAGACACGGCATTTTTAGAATTTTATAATATTATAGATAACAATGACCTCACTGACTATGTCAGTCAACGCACAGCCCAAATTACAGGAGCTAGGATCGTCAAAATGTATATGCCGTCTCTTTCTATAATGTTGGTGTCCACTAAGAAAGGATTTTTGAAAATTCTCCCCCTACCTTTAAACGTGAATGAATTGCGATATTGAATTAAAGGGGGTGAAAGGGGGTAAAAATCTGTCATTCTCAAAATAAGAAGTACACAATTTTGTGTACTTCTTATTTTGATTCTGATTAGATTTAAATGCACACGAACATCGACGTTTTTGGAAATTCTACCCCTAAGGCGGTGAAAAACGGGCTATCTTTAAACTTTTTTTGACTACATACTGAAACTATGACTATGTTTAATTTACTCGAGGGAAGCCGTGAGCAACAGCTAGGAATATATATCTAAAATAATAGAATGCTAAATATTTACGACAAATCTGTATTGCACTTATGAATGTGTGCGCACAAGTGAAAACGTATGGAAAGGTGTCGCTTTCATACATTATTGTGCCCAGTTTGTAAAAAGATGACAGTAATTTTAAGATTTCGTTTCATTATAATATTTTCTTAAGTTTTGGCGACTTGTATATGTATACATTTTTCAAACAATCATTTTTGTTTATCTTGTCTTATACTAATACATAAAGCTGAAGAGTTTGTTTGTTTGTTTGAACACGCTAATCTCAGGAACTACTGGTCTGATTTGAAAAATTCTTTCAGTGTTAGATAGCCCATTTATCGAGAAAGGCTATAAGCTATATATCATCATACTAAGACCAATAAGAGCGGAGCTCCAACGAAGAAAGTTTCAAAATCGGGGGGTTTTGAAGACAAATTCCACGCGGACGACGTCGCGGATACAGCTAATGTGGATACAAGACGTGTTTTGCGTCTGTGTGGTTAATAGTTTTGTATCCACTGAAAACCGTTCAACCTTTGTCCATACTAATTCGATTTAATACTAACCTAATTTAATTCGATTTAATACCAACTTCTCGTAACTTACTGCGGTGCGGTCGGCATCCTACTCTAAGATCCTCATCCTTCAGCCGGCTTCACTTTGAGTCCGAGACTCTGTCTTTACATCAATAGTCTAAGGCACACTGGCGCAGAGTCGAAGCGACGCGACGCGTCATTTTTGCACGGCCACGCGTGTCTCTGCCGGAACCAGTTCAAAGACTTTCGAATATTCGTGAATGGTGCTCGCTCGACAGTATATTTTATGATGGTTGATATCGATCTTATCGTGATTGCGGTAATATCAGAAGCTGAAGAGGAAGAAAGTGAATTTATATCAGAAGCTGAGAATAGAAAAATAAAACGATAATTTCAAGTTCACGAATCATGGAAGAAAAGACATATACTTGGCGAATTCAAAACACTGTCGTCTGTCCGTTATGGTCGGTGTCTGACGCGTCACTGCGCCCGAGTCCGCGCGGCGACTCGCGAATCCACTCGACTCCAGCCGAGCGTCGAAGCTCGCATGCGCGCGTCAACGCGCGCTTCTATATTTACATAGCACAAATTTGTACTTAAATAATAGAACAATAGAGATGAATATGCTTTAGGCGGAAAAATATAACGCGTCGCGTCGCTTCGACTCTGTGTGAGTTGAGCCTAAGAGTAGTGCAGGTAGTTTTATACTATATTTAACATGTATTAGTTTAAGTTAGGTTTCAGGATTACTTAATTCTACGACTATACATAGAGAGTATTTAATAATAAGGATAACTAAGTTCGTGAACAGAATCGGAACAAGGAAATAAAATTATTTGTATTATTTTTTCAGCTTTCGAGTGGTCGATACTCATGATTGATCATGAACACTTTATACTAGGGTATAGTTGCAGCAATTTAGACAACCAGCGAAGAAGCGGTGAGTATTCTAAAAACTTTTCATAACTTTACTAATAACAATCATTCATACAACAAACATCGTTTATACCCTTTCCAAGCATTTATTTTACTATTGACAGCTCGATGACGGAACATTTAGTAATGTCCTAATGCGTACTGAGCCGATTTGTTATTAAAATCAACTTCATTTATAAATAGGTTTTAATCAATTTAACTTATTTATATTATTTTCGCTAAACTCTATCGTGTAATAAATATACCCCCATTTCAATTAACATATTTTAAATATTATATTAATTTAGCCATTTAAAACGGCACTTATAATAATTGCGGTATTATTCTTCTTTAAAGTAAAATATTTTTTATTTTCAAATTTATTACTTTCATTTTATTTACATATATAGTGTCAATGGTTTAATAGTCTGTGCGTTACATGACTCACAGAACATCACTTTTACGTCACTCATAACAATAAAGTACGTTAATTATGTCATTTGTTTCATGTAGGCTTTACTGTTAAGAAACATTTAACTGATAGACGTGCAAACGTCAAAAGTAAAATAAACGCTTGGAAACAGTATAAACAATAAAAGAGCGGACACTTGTATCGGCTGATATAACTAGTCTAACCGTGAATATTCTTTAAAAAAAAACGTTTTCTACACATTTGCTCCAAAAATGCATTTACGAATCCTCTATACAATGTTCGAAAGTTCACAATTACACACCATACAACAAATTAAGCAAGAGATGCTTGTGTTATGGGTAATATAAATCGGACCATTCTGGGGCAGATCCCAGACACCCAGACCATACATAATAAATAAAGGAACAAATAGCCAAACAGACAAGAATTTAAAAAAAAAATCAACAACAAAACATCGTGTTCTCCATCGTTTATATAGTGTATTCTATTTGTTTTTTTTTAATAGCTTCAATGTAGAGACACGGCAAATTTAGAAATTTATTATATTATAGATTTTAAGGTACGAAGACCGCCAAAGGTGCATATAGTTGACTATTGGCCTCACAACCCAAAAATGACGTAACAGCTTGGTGACAACAAATAATTCGATTGCTTGAGAATATTTTGATGATTGTTTGTTTGTTTTGTCTAACGAGCACCAATAAACACATGTCAAAATGTCTCTATTCTATCTTCCCAAAACCATGTCTTAAATTAATCAATGGATTAATTATAATATCACTGCGCATTATAAACTACTTTTGATTTTGCGTCCACAAGAGTTTTTATAAAATTTTCTATGACTGCTCAAGCCCATATGAATATATTCTGTAACACTGAGTTTCATTCAAACATTCTGTACTATTTGTATTCTAGTCCACGTATGGCAAATAGGAAGACAGACGACATATCCAAACGAGATGATGGCAGGACTGATGAATACCACACTCGGCAACTTGTTAGGAATTAACGCATCTCTACTTGAAACCGTATTACATACCGATGATGCTTGTCGTACTTTACCAGTAATAGATGATGGACAAGCTATAGTTTTATCTGGTCAGTGTGACCCGGATATCCGAGTGCAACAGAACTTTGATGTTGGCAGCGTAAGTTCATATACTATTTATATATGACTATCTTTACTCCAACAGACTTATTTAATTGTTACTTTAAAAATGGAATATAAACTTAAAAATAAATACAAAATATACAAAGCTGTGTTGACACACTAGCGCCTTCCCATCTCCAGGAGTCCGAAGTTGAGGCCAGTCTGGGTTGTAGTTTATAGTGTTTCCTTTACTCTTTAGTGTATATATTTTTTGTTAGAGGTTTGTTTATTTATTTGTAAGTTAATTTGTAATTTATAATATTGTGTTTATGATAATATATTTTTGTTCATTGAAAGAAGTTAATGCAATTATTGATGCAAAGTTAAGAATATAATAGAATATCTTTATTGCGTAATGCATGTACAAGGATGTTAATGTTGTCATAGTATCAATGCATTCTGCACCTACAAAGGTGTGCAAAATTGTACAATATTGTCTTAAATTGTAAATTACAATTAGTAATTAAAAATAAATAAGAAAAAACAATATTAATAATACAGTGATGGTATGTCAAATATACTGTCACGAGCCGGTACTAATCCTTTGCAGGTGTCTTATTACCCCTTTGAATTTGAATGATTTATTGTTCGCGCTAATCTCTTTGTTCACGCCACCATAAGACGTCATAAAACCTACTTTCCTCAGTTGGTATTTCGTTTCATTTTAAGAACCAGTGTAGGGCATGTTGCTAGGAGTCTATGTCTAATTTACAAATGGATGAAGGTCAGTCAATCGCGAAATGCGCCAGTCGTGTTCTGACTGCGAAAAAAGCGTTACCTAGTGCACTTTCGGAGCGAGTATCTTATAACGACAAACTTTACGCGATTTTTGTGATAACAATTTTCTGCCCTACGTTTTGGCTTTGTTGTATTCGGTATTTTTGTTGTATTTTTTTTAATATAGCCGACCAGATGGCACTTCAACCGCATTTTACTGGCGCCACCATTGCAATACAACGCCATGGCACCGGCAGTAACATGACAGCTACAACTTTAATGTGTTGTTTTCATGGCTAGTTCCACCTTCGCTTTGCTAGATTTGCTATCCTCCTTTCTGGGATAACCTTTACCCCCAGAAGAAAAAAAAATCACAGAAGCTGTGGGACAGTCCGCTCAGCAAATTGGTACAGAAAAATTCAAGTGCCAACGATGTTGAGCGTGCCCGTCTCATAGCAGTCTCGACATGGGAGTCAGGTTTGTGGCTCCAAGCCTAAGTTCGATAAGGGTAGGCCTTATCGAATTTAGGCACACTCCTGGATAACAATACATTCAAGATTGCTGCCTCGATTCGATTGGGGGTAGCGGCCGTGGTCCTTCAACATTTTCAGTACGGGGATAAGGTCGGTAGATCGGGATACCATGGCTTGTCGTGCGTCAGAAGCAAAGGCAGGATACCGCGCCATGCTGCACTGAATGACATCATCTGCCGTGCTCTTGTCACCGTCAGGGTATCGGCCATTCTAGAACCGAATAGACTGTGCCGCGACGATGGCATGAGCCCGGATGGGATGTCTTTGGTGCCGTGGAAGATGGAACGACCCTTAGTGTGGAACGCGACATGCATTGACACATTGGCTGCGTGCTAGCTGGCTCAGTTGCCGCACGACAGGAGAACCTAAAACGCCGCAAATATGCATCTATTGGCAATGGATACATATTTGTGGCGTTCGGTGTCGAAACTATAGGGCCATGGGCTCCCGAAGCCTATCGATTTCATCGAGATCTATCATCACGTTTGATAGAAGTCTCGCGGGACCAAAAGGCTGGCCTGTACTTGGGGCAATGTATCGGCATTGCCATCCAGTGCGGAAATGCAACCAGTGTTTAGAGCACAATCCCAACCGACAGCGATTTGGGACTTATATATTATGTGTAATTTATTTCTTTTAATTATTTTTTTTATTAGAAAATTTTACATAGTCTATAAGTTGTAAAGTATTGAAAGTAAAGTTTTATTTACTTTTACAGAAATTTATCCCAAAATCTATCCCATTATCCGGGATAAAAAGTACCCTATGTTCATCCTCGGCATCGTATATATATACTGAGTGAAACTCAGCCAAATCGGTCTAGTAGTTTTCCGTGAAAGCGTAACAGACAGAGTTTTTTTTTTAATCTTTATTTATTTATTTATGAGGGTTTTTTTAAAAAAAATGTCACCCCCGTTATTGCTCACAAAAATACATAAAAGGAACATTAATAATTAATTTCTACTACATATATTTAAACAAATAATTTTAATCAGTATTCTGGCTTCATCGGATAGCGATGAGGCCAGAATACCGCATACAGTGCAATTCGGGGAATTAATTTTACGCATCATATAGCCAAAACAATCCAGTGGGACATGACCAGATCTAAGCCTCAGTGCCGTAACAACTTCTTGCCTATTCATTCTGCTCACATCAAACCAAGGAGAGCGAGGGAGAGTTGGTCACTTTCGCATTTATAATATTAATAGAGATAATAGGCATTTCAAATACGACCAATCTGAAAAATGCCCTTATTATTCTTTCTTTAAACATAATACTTCTTTTTGTTACTATTTCCAGTTCTTAGGTTTGTGGCATGAGACCGCAAGCTATTATTCCGAAAGCGCGCTGGGCACTTGCAACAGAGCCGAATATTCTTTAGGAAACAACGTGGTCAACGTCCTCAATAGCCAAGTGATCAACCAGATCCTGGACACCATCGATGGATACGCCACTGTCAACAGCACCGACGGTAGCGCGAGGCTATCAGTTGTCCTGAATCTTCCAGGAGGTGGTAAGTTTTTAAAATTATGTTTTCGTTTTTAACCGACTTCCAAAAGGAGGATATTTGTTTGTGTGTTAGTTAAACGATTTCTCCATCAATAGTGGATCAATTTTCAATTTTTTTTTTTTAATCAAAATAGTATATATACTCCTGAGTTTGGCCCACTATCACCAAGTCAGGATATGATGAATGGAGCCCAGAGAAATCGCTAGCAACCCTTGTTAAAGAACGCCGAGCGCCTACACTCTTCGAAAGGGAAACTTGTATACCTGTGCCAGTACTATGTCTACAGGCGCTTAACGTATTATTTCAAAAGTTATTCAACCAACTAAAAAGTAGAAAATTATTATTATTATTATTATTTATTATTAGAAAATATTTTTTTCATGATCGAGTTCAAAAAGCAAAGAAATAACATTTTCTACAACATATTGAAGTTAGTGACAAGTAAAACATAAAAAAAAACAACAAAATTGCAAAATACAGCGACTTCAAGATGCTGTAGAATATTTATTTTTTGCTTTTTAGATTGAAATCGGTTTTTTTTATTAAAAAATAAATAAATACTCATTTGTACTGTCTAGTCTGGGATTATCTTATTAGAAGTTGGAATATGGTTGATTAATGATAAGAAATAATCAAAGAAATTTTAATTTTTGAAGCAGCCTTCAAGTAATTCGAATAGGAACATATATATTATATATAGGATAGAACAAAGGACGTTATAGTCTTTCCAAGCATTTATTTTACTTTTGCCAGCTCGATGACGGATAAATTAGCAATGTCCTAGTGCGTTACCTTGGAGCCTTAAATTAATAAAAAAATAGTGCGTTACCGATTCGATTTGTTATAAAAATCGATTTTATTTGTAAATAAGTTTTAATCAAATTAATTCATCAATTTATTTTTGTTAAAAATGCTATATCGTGTAATAAATATACTCACATTTCAGTAAACATATTTTACATACATTAAATAAGCCATTTTTAGGCTATGTTAAACATTTGTTATTTGGCAATGCCGACCAATACTAACAAACGTAAAATTATCATTGTATTTAATTCGGCATAATAAAACGGCACTTTTAATAAATGCGGTATAATTTTTCTTTAAAGTAGAACATTTTTTATTTTCAAATCGATTACATTCGATTTATTTACATATAGTGTCGATGGTTTAATAGTCCGTATGACATGATTCACAGAACATCACTATTGCGTCACCCACAACAATAAAGTACGGCAATTATGTCCTTTCTTTCATGTGGGCTTTACTGTCAAGGAATATGACCTTGATAGATGTGCAAACGTCAAAAGTAAAATAATCGCTTGGAAACAGTATAGCTGTAATTATAACCCCCAAACTCACATTTTAGTAATTAATTAATTTATCAGTCTACAATAAGCACAGTTCTTGCTTAAAATAAGTAATATCCTACAATTATAAGTATATAATACTTTATTGTACACCATTATAAAGTAACTAAAACTAATACAAATGTGCATAAAAGTCGATTTTATCGTTTGTTATGTATATTACCACTATTAAGTATTATGGCACTGTTATTTGTCGTGAGTTACTAATGCTACTCTTCTGACTCCAATTAGGCGTGTCGGGCAGATAGAGATTAAATTAAATAAAAAGTTTAACTATATAACTGTCTTTAATTTACTTTGTACGTACGACTCGACTCGGAAGGCTACGTGGACTCGTTAGTCGAACGACAGTGCCACGAATATCCACACATTGCAATTTTTGCTGCCTTGCAACTGTCGCTAGCCATCACACATCGTTAAAGAGCGATCTTTTTTAAACAACCTTTAATAATGCATTTTTAAGAAAGTTTGTAAAATTCGGCATCAGTTAACGACATTTTTGCCATTTTGGCAAAAATGGAACCTTTATGCAATCGTCATGTTACGGGCAATTTCATTAATCGGGCAGTATTAATATGGACCGACCATTATGAATAATGACAAGAGCGTCGGTCAATTTGATAAATTTATTACTTTAGTCGGCCTCTATTAATAATAGACAAAAACCCATGGTCCATTTAAAATATCATGGTTTGAGATAGCTTGAATTTATCACTTGGACCGAGCAATATTAATACTTCCTACTTCACGCCGGACAATGTGATAAATTCTGTAAACTTTCCATAAGAATTATATAAGTTTAATTCATTTAAGGGTCACTTTTATTTATTATTAACAGATCCGATTTTTTTTAATGTATACGGGTATACAAATCTAAGACGGGATCGAACTGAAGCGCAGCTCCCGCCTTAGCCTTTGTGGTTGTTTTTTTATAAGCAGCCAAAATTGACTCTACATCTCAAATAATAAATAACAGTGCCGTATAACTATACCCTAACCTCATTTAATAAACACAAAACTACAGTTCATCTGTGTTTTATTATATTGCTCAAGATAAGATTGTCATTATTCATATTGAGCGAGAAAGGTGATTAATCATGCAGTTTTATTTATATTGGCCACTTGATACGGGCATTATGTATACACACCGGTCATTATTTAAAGTGACCGGATTTATCAAATTGCCCGTAACAATCATATCCATCCGTCCGTTTTTTAGTTGTCTTATTACAAGATATAGTTTCTGCCCCTTTAATTTGGGTGCTATTAGTTTGTCACGTGTTACACGAGAGCAAAAACTCAAGATTCTAGAGTCATACGTTTTGAGAAATATGATTCAATGTTCAAGTATATATAGATTGCCCACATTACGTTTTTCTCTTCACTTCTGAAGAAACAGATGCTAGAGCTTGTTTTTCATCTTTTTTATCATTCATTTTTCCTTCTTTGTTATTTTTACCAAATATTTCTGATACATACAGTCTAATCTACCTTACTATTTAATACAATCTCATTTCTTTATTATTTATCACATGTACTGATCCGCATTATTGCATAATACAGGTATTTTAGTATCCTTTTAAATTGCTCTTAAACAAGCAATTACTTCAGATAAATATCTTTCCAAGTATGATTTGGTAATTGTATTGAATAGAAATTGGAACTTAGATTTTTGTATATTTATTTTAGTGATTTCAATAGCTTTTATATATTATAGTTTTAAAGAGAAATTATGTGTATCTCATTGACGATGTATGTAAGGCGAGTGACGTGTGATTTACGATAATATTATATTATACCTAATGAAATAAAATGAGTTTTTTATGAGAATGAACAAGTTATGTTAATCGCAAACAAGGTAGATATTGACGTTACAATAAATTAAGCACAAAAACACGATACTATCATCTTTCTTTTAAAAAATTGCGATAAAAGTAATTACTTTTTAAGCAATACAATTAATACGCTTTTGGACTAATTATAGATATGATGTCATAAAATTGCACGCTAGTACATAATCTAGGAGACTGTGACGTTTTGTTAGATGATTTATAAAGTTTCTCAGATTATTTCTTTCTTAGTTCCGTGCAAGAACGGAAAAAGAGTACTAATTCCTGTGGCCGGGTGATCTGTCGTAAGAGGCGACAAAACAACCCACAGCCAAGTGGTGGGGCATTTGCCCGACTACCACCCTGGTCTAGAGTATGCCGCCATAACAACTTTGCGTTGTGTTCCGGCATCAGCGGCCAGGTTCCAGTTTCTCCTTCAAGACCGGCAGTACTCTGGCAATAGCTCTGGTATAGCTATTGTCTATAGACGACGGTAACCACTTTCCATCACAGTTGGGCCGTCAGCCTGTCTGCTATGCTTTAGCAATAAAATGACTATCATCTACCCTATTATCATCGATGTCGCAGCACATATAACAGGAACAAAACTATCAATCCAATATTATGGTCATGCAAAAAGAATTTTATGAATATATTTATCAATTACGGAATTATTATTATCTCTTGTGAAATAAACAACCGATAATATAAGATAAACAACTCCATTCGAAAAGTCTGGAACGGCGTTTTCTAAAATTTTGATTGGTTAAACATATTATGAAATTAAATTTGAGTTTCTTTTCTCGCTATTCTGGGTGTGAAGTGATTTTCATACGATTACTCATTCATATCGAGTATACTGGATATGAATGAACAATGGATATTTCGGAAAATGCGAAATAATTTCGCAATACGAATTTGCATTTAATACTAAACAACAGCTAGAATTTATATCATTGTCATCTGTAGAGGCTTATCAATATCTCATATTTACTTATGTTTGTACCTTAATTTTAAAGACTACAGCTACTAACCCCGAGAATATTTATAATAAAAAAATGTTATTTATGAAACTAGTGCGGTAAGTTCTGCACAATCGCGCGTGTGTCATACGTTTTTAAACAAATTTTCAAGAAAACAGTACAATTGGTAATGAAAAAAACATAAATATCAGTCGGAACGCCGCAATAATCTTTGACGTTTCTAATATGAAAATGGCGCACATTTGTAAATGGCACCACGTGCGCGTAATAAAACTTAAAACTACAACATCTTTCGTCTCATTTTCTCTATAGTATTAAAGTGAGACAAATGTATTAATCAGAAGCGCTTCCGAGAAGGTTCGATCATTCAGCTTATTTATTCCCGTAATGTGAAACTCCTTGGTGGAATTCTTATATATTTTTTTAATCTGAGTACCTATTTTCCGCACGTTCCGTGTACGATGATTTTTAACTTTCGAACAATGTATAGAGGCTTTGTAAATGCATTTTTAAACGAATGTGTTGAAGAATATATAATGGAACAAAATATAATTCGTCCACTCTTGACTTGAAATTCCGGTGGGATTCTCGGGACACAAAGTACCGCAGTATTTAAAAAGGCTATATTGGACTATAAAGGATTCTATAGTGACCTAACAACTCGTTTAACAGAAGTGGCTAAAGGGTTGGCCTGTATTTGGGTCAGCGTATTAACGTTGTCATACAGCGGGGAAACGCGCCCAGCGTTTTGGGAACGTTCTCAACTGACCGTGACTTGGGACTCATATATTGTTTGTAATTTTAATTATAGAAATTACAATAGAGGATTAATATAAATTTTAGAAAAAAGAATTGTGATAACTTTTTAATTCCTATCACTAGTAATTCGAGAACTGTGAAATAAATTATAAATTAAACGAAATTTTCAAAAATAAACTAATTTATACATAAATTAATATAAAGTATGTAACAAATCGCTGTCACAGGGAAGCGTGCCCAGAAGGCTAGCTGCATTGCCACGCTGTATGGCAATATTGATTCGTTGCGCGAAATACGAACTAGCCTTCTGATCACGGGTATCAAAGAGTTTCTTACAAATTTCTTAGAAGAAGCTCTTTGCCGATGGACCCCACGGACTTAAAGTTTCGACTCCAAACGGCACGAATATGTAACCCCTTCCATTCCTTCTATTTGCATTATTTTAATTTATGTATAAGTTAGTTAATTTTTGAAATTTAATTGTATTTTTTTAAGTTAGTGTAGTCTATGTCAATTAGATATTATATGTTTCTTCGTTTAAAAACAAGTATACTGTTTAAATTTTAATTGTTTGTTAGAATAAAAAGGTTAAATACCTAAATTCTGTCTTTTAAAAGTAATATGATATTTGACCCGTGCTTTTATATAAAAAATAATGTTACGATTTATTGCAAACTTTCGTTTTTACGGGGCAATTGTCATTCGTAACATTCCTCGCTTTGTTTCTTCTGTATAATATGGAATTTTGCACATTTCAGGTACGAATGAAATGCCACTTTATGTTATTGCAACGGACTACACGCAGTACGCCATCTCGTATACGTGTGTCAATTTACCGAACAATGAGAAACGAGGTAAGTATAGTGATTATCCTAGGGATTATTCATGTCACACAGATTTTTCAGAGCGCTATAAAATATGGTCCCTCAAAATAACTAACACTAATTTTCAATGTACTATTCTATTTATATATAAACTGAATACTACGAATGAGAACATTCGTAGTATTCAGTTTATATATAAATGCTTTTATAACTGGTGCTGACCTGGCTCATTCCTCCTCGAACATGACGTTCACCAATGCACCCACTCATTACACATAAAGTAGTCACACAAGATTGGCATAGGCGTGTTGCTGGAGAATGTCTTCCGCCGCTTCTTTTCTGTCAGTAACACGTTGTGAAGGGGTAGTAAAGGTAGATTAGGATCGTCCCCGCCAGCGGAGTCAATGCATTGGCCCCACTTTTCAATTCAGCTTTTAGCTTAGCTCCTTCAGCCCTATAACTTAGTCCGTTAAAGTCATCTCTCCCTCGTAGGGTTTGAACCGAGATCGAACCTCACAGAAGGTGCCTCCTTGAGCGCGCTGCTTCCGGGCTAAACGCCTCTGTTCCCACGGAGTCAGGACATCTATCAGTCCGGTATCGCTGAAACAGCTATCTGCGGGTATTCAGCTGGATCCTGCACAAAGAAAAACATCATTCCTTTTTTGGGAGATGGAAAGAACGCTTGGACTGTGGAGTTCTAAGGCCACGTGTCTCTACAAAGAGCTCTAAAAAATTCCCAGTCGACTCTTCAAGTGATCAGAGGACTGGTTCCTACTTTGAACGCTGGATCAGTGTTGTGACCCAGCAAGGTAACATAGTCAGCCTGGGTACCTTACCCATGGACTTCGATGACCTAGGCTCAGAATTCTACTTATAGTGTTATAGGATTATAATCCTTGAATACTATAAGTAGAAAACTGAGCCTATCTTCCTTCTATCGTATTCTACCCACTCGTAGGTAGAATACAATAGACCTAATTGATATAAATTACTTAGGTTCAGTTATTTTCATTGTATTCGTTTATAATTTATGTTTATTCTCTTATATCAGCTTTCACTCAATATAGTTCAGTTATTTATATCCCCAGAGGTATTTAAACTAAATATACAAAATTAACCTTGAATAAAATCAGTTTACAGCTGGATTCTCAGCAGAACCAGGAGTATGAATGAAAGCGTGTCACTCCTTGTAAATGATGTATTGAACTCCATCTTTGAACTTAACAACCAGTATTACCGAACAACTGATCAATCAGACGCAGGCTGTTTCTTCTACCCTGAACCGGTGCGTGATCAAGCTGTAGTATTTAGAGGACAGTGCAATGAAAGCATACCTGCTTTGGCTAATTTTGATCCCGTTCGAGTAAGTATAATTTTTGTTGATGGGAAACTAAATATTTTCTTAGTTTTAGCGACTAGTATATATAATAAAACTACGTTTTAACGGTTTTAAATGCGGTAATTTATTTCAGTTCATTATTCTGACGTTTCGATCTATTTTCAGTAGCCGTGATCACGGAAGACCATTATGTCAATTGTCAATGAGTATTGTTAAAGTTTTATTTAACCTACTGCCAACTTGTTCATTTTGTTTGTGCGTACTATTTAGTCTATGGGAGCCTGATCCAATTTACCACAGATTCGCAACATGTTGTAGCTTGAAGAGAAAAAGAAAAAAAATGGGAGGTAAAACTAAAAGAAATTGTCAATCAAGTTGGTTTGTGTTCCGGTGCACGCAGAAGGAGCTCACAGTGTCTTGAGGTCTTGCAGTTGGTTTTTGCAGGCCGAGCTAGCCTGGCTTTCTCGAGCCGCTCCTGAATCCCATATTATAGTTTCATACGAAGGCGTAAAGTGATTATTTCCCATTATGTTACTTTATTAATTTTAGCGATGTACGTTTAACAGTAATAACAATATACAAGATTGAAGAACATGTTTAGAGCTTACTTTGTAAATATTTTCTATCGGGTAAATGTATCGAAAATGCGTTTTGAGTACAGGGGTTACCTCAGAAATATGATCAAGATTGACATAGTATATTTTTTTCACCTCTATAAAGTATGTAAATATTAGCTTAGGAATCAATCAAAAACGCTTTTTGTCTCTTACACGGCTGTTAATCTTTGTGACATACAATAATTAAACCAGAAGTCAATTTTTCATAGGGTTTTATTACATTTTGTAAATGTAAAAATAATTATCTTCTGGTAGATTTTAAACAATCTCATCATCGTTTCTTTCAGTACATGGGTCTATGGCATGACATTGAATCGTACCCAACCGACTTTCAATTTGGATCCTGTGCCAACGCTTTCTACACTTTGGTTGATGGCCAAGTCGATGTCTTCAATACCCAAGTTGTCAATCAAAGTTTGGATACCATCAACGGTGTGGCTGTGATTGCTTCTACAGATGGCTCTGCAAAACTATCGGTCACCTTCCCAATTGCTGACACCAATCGTATGTTATATTGCATTTATAAAATGACTTAAGGAAACGTACCCTACGACGTGACCCGTTCAGTGGGGAGAGGCAGGTAAAAATCTTCGAAATACTACGCTTGGTCACAGAGGGTTTTCTTCATGTAGTCAATATCCTCTAAGGAAATATCGCGATTTTTCAAACTATATTTAAATATGGGGCGTAACTTTAGCGCTTTTTAAACCGCTTAAAAAAAACAAATTGAGCCAATAATGATTTTTTGAACTTTCTGTTGCAAAAAATTATTTAAAATCATATTTATGAATTACTACGTGAAAACTAAGGGGTCTTGGCATATGGCACGGGTGGTCACCTAGGAGGAGGTAAAAAATGTTAAAAATTGCTCACGCAATATGGGTACGTTTCCTAACTGCTAACTATCTAGGTATTCTTTTTGCTCGGGCTTCACTGCGATAATGTTACATTTACTAACTGTGGCCAAATGCGTCTTATTTATAGCCACATTAGTGTACGTATTTTACATGTGTATGTTATCTGACAATATTTAATGTCATTAACAACTAATAACAATATCGCATCACAAATAACGCGCTAACCCATTGCTAAATCTGCGTGAAACGACATATAACTAGAACACTAACCCATAGATACATTAAATTAGAACATATCTCGCAAATGGCTTCGCTGTTGTAAATCTGATCAGTATTATTAAAATTGATTAGGGGTGATGTTTATAGTATTTTATTTAAAACAGGTCCAAAGATATTCAGTAGGCTCTGAAATTAATACGTATTAAAAATTAATTTAACTAGTTTTTTTATTGCATGAGTTCAGCAAACAGGCAGAGCACACCTGATGGAAAGCTGTTATCATCGCCTATAGTCATTTGCAATACCAATGCGCATATGCTCTCTAATGAAAGACTGGAACCTGGCCACTAATGCCGGAACACAATTCAGGATTGTTATGGTGGTAGCTATCTAGACGGCCAAATATCATATCACCTGGCTGTGGATTGTTTTTGTCGCCCCATATGACTGGCCGCTCTTTTTGTAAATTGTATTTTTTTTCCGTTCCTGCACTGATAAAAAGTCATTGTGTTTTACTTTTAGTGACAATCGCATCGGACTATTGGGTGCTCAACACTGATTATGTGAATTACGCCATTGTCTACTCCTGCAGAAATATCAATGATGATGAAATGCAAGGTAACATTCGTAAACTTAATACTATATTCCTTCACGCTAGACTCATAAATTCGCTGCAAGAAATACTTTTAGAGTTAAGCTAGTATAAATATTTAGTCTAAAATGCAGAATAAGTAAAATCCGTAAAAGATTTTTATCTATCTGAATTTTCTTAACTTATCTTTATGTATTTATCATTCATTTTCATTCATTCATTATTTGGGGCCTCTGGGGTTGAGTGGGCTAAGCGTTTTCCTAAATATTTAGTCTAAAATGCACAATAAGTAAAATCCGTAAAAGATTTATCTCAATTTTCTTAACGTATTTTTATGTATTTATCACTCATTTTCATTCATTAATTTTTTGGGGCCTCTGAGGTTGAGTGGGCCAAGCGTTTTCCAACCAAGTTCACTGAAAAGCAGAGGTTTCGATTCTTGGTAGGGTCAATTTTGGAAACTAATTTTCTCCGTTATTTACTATGGTCTGGGAGTCGGGGATCGGCCCTAGAGTTATCCGTTGTATATTACCCGTAACCCAAACGTAACTTGCTTAATTTGGGGATATACAATATGTGTGTTCACAGAGTCGGTTCGATACCTTCCAGAATTCTGATGATTTGATTTTTTATAAATTTAATTTTAAATTTATTTTCCAAAAATTTTACATTTACTTTATTAGTATTATTGACATAATGTATGTCTCTACAGAGTACGGGCCATAAAATGGCCCGGACTTTTGGAGGGCTTGCGTGGGGCCATGGGGAGGCCAACACGTAGAGGCCCTTTGACAAATTTAATGTAAATGTAGTGTGACACTGAACTACTAGTACACCATATAAAAATGCACCCACGAACAAGCCCCAGTCAGTGTAGGACTATTGTAGAGAATGCGAACTAAAGGTACCGAGTTATTGGGATGAACAGCTATTGGAACTACGGATCGGGGACTATGGGGACTATGTCGTCTGCACGTCGCAATGTTCGGGGAACATGGATAAAATAGGTAGACGGTGACTCGCCACTCACTACATGGGCCCCTAAAAATGCCGTACAAGATTAGCGAGGGGCAACGTGGGTGTGAGTAGCTAAGGGGTATGGAGAAGTGGACTGGGCTGCAGGTTCACCGAAGCTACTTCTGACGTTATACTATTTATCACTTTCACCCCTGGAGCTTGAGTCATAGCTCTAGCGATCTCTACTCCGGGCCGAATGATCTGGGGGGCTTTGCCCCCTGGAGTCTGGTCCGAGGTGTCGCCACTCGCCTAAAGCTTCGCCACAAAGCGCCCCTGCGGCTTTATTGACATCATTTTTACCATTATATAACATAAATGGTTCGGTTACGTATGACACCCACACTAGAAAATAAAATTCTGTGTTGTGGGTGCTAGATATACAATATATAGAGATATACAATCTATGTCCCTTGCAAATGAGTTGGCGGCCACAGCTATAAAAATAGTTATGCATTAAACGAACTGTACTGATAAAATAGTATCCTTTTAATGCCTCTCTCGGTAAATACGCATTTCCTGCGACTATATATTGCTTTTTTTAAAAGAAATATGTTCTTCTGTACAACCCTGGAGTGGAACTCTTTACTGTCGTCTGTTTTTCCTCAAGAATCTAGGTGTCTTCAAATCTCGCGTAAACAGGTATCTTCTAGGTAAGCGTGCTCCACCTTAGACTGCATTTCCATCTGACACCAGGCGCAATGTCAGTCAAACGCGAACCTATTCATTATAAAAAAACCCAGATAAACATTTATCTCGTCCCTATCGATTAAACATTTCGGATAACCTCATACCAACCAACCCACCTACAATAACCAACTAATGGGTTCTCAATGTATCGTATAAATCTCTCACTGATTTTGTACATGTTAAATTTTAGTTACCAGCTGGAAACTCAGCAGATCGAAAGCACTCACCGAAGCCTCTGCACAAGCAATCAACAGCACTATCCAAAACATTAATGTTCTAGACAACAGATACTATCAATCAATGGATCAGAGTTCAGAAGGTTGTTTTTACTACCCTGATCCACAGCCTGGTGTGCCAGTCGTGTTCCCGGGTCAATGCGATATGAATATCAATGTTCAGACAAACTTCGATTTAATACGAGTAAGTTTTTCATTTTTATATAGTACTAGCGGCTCCTCCCGGCTTCACAGGGGTATACGTTTATTTTTTAAATATTGTGGGTTTTTACTAATAAATATATTCTATGTTACTCAGGGATAGTGTAACATTCTGGTGATAAATTTTTGAAATTGGGTCAGTAGTTTTGGGTGTATTCGTTACAAACATATAAATTTTTCCGCTTTATAATGTTACGAGTCGCGAGACTCGAATTAAAATGCCGTTAGAATGTCTATAGAGTTTATTAGAACTACACAAACACGTATAACACAGGTACAAATATAACCGAACACAACAAGTCCAAAGGTAATGCAGAAGATCATAATTCAATAACACGCGCAAAGTCCGTCACTAAATAGATTACCCAGTATGAGAGGGATTCCTTACATTCGCCAACAATAATGGGACTAGCAATGCGAGAATTACAGGGCATCCGGCAATTAAGGTACATTCCCACTGCTGCTGCTTTTCTCATATAATCAGCTCAAGACTATCCCAGCTCCAATAAAGCTTCATTTATCTCCAGTCCCCCTTAGAACTTCGTCCTTCGAAGTCTGGTAATCGGCCAAACCAGATAACATTACCTTTAAACTGTTGTATAAAATATATCAAGAAAAAACGTAATTAAATAGACTATTTGAAGTCGTGATTTTAACTCTTCGTTAACATTTTTTTGTTTTGAGGCAGGGGCAAATAAATTTCGTACACTACCGGGTCCTTTACTGGGGTTAGGCCAAAGCAATGAGAGTTATCCACTGAAGATGGCGCAGATAACAGATTCAATTGCGGGCTGTGTGGAGACTCAGCAAGGTACCCCTATTAAAGAGGTAACCCATGGGCTAATACTCCACTAAAACCCCCTTCCTCCCATGTGCCCCGCGCTCATAGTAGGAAAAGCGTGACACTTAGAATCTTCGTTAACTCTATGCCAACTTCCACGGCAGCAAGCACGAAGTGGTAAGAGCAACCGATAGCGCGAGTGTAAACCCAACATAATATGTTGAATATGGCAAACTGGTGAATAGCATTGTGATTAGACGTAAAAGTTGAGGAGATGAAGAAGAAAACCTCACATTTACACTTGAAATCGAGAGCTCCGAATAAAACTGCACTTAACCATCTAGAAAAATTAGTTTTCCTTCCAAAGTCACAATTTAATTAAGTATCACTAAATCCTGCCACATACGTAGCTTACAAAATAATTGAATTCAAAACTACTAATGTCTAAATACAAATTAATATACAATTAATATATAATATGATGATGGCAAGAAACCCGATGGAATATCATTGGTGCCCTGGAAGATGGGTCCCTTTAGTTTGGGACGCGTCTTGCGTCGATACTCTGGCGGTGTCTCATCTTCCAGCCACAATCATGTCAGCTTGCACAGATGCTGCACAATAGGATGCCCTGAAATGCCGCAAATATTCCACCTTCGGAAATGGCCACCTACATATTTGCGGCTTTTGGGATCGCGACCCTGGAACCATGGGGCCCTGAGGCGCACTTACTTCATCAACACAGCGAAACACCTGATCGTCTACCAGGTGTTTCGTGAGACGTCTTCTCACGTGACGAAAAGACTGGCCTCTATATATAGAGGTATACCTCGGACAACGCATTAGCATTGCCATTTAAGGAGGTATCCAGTATTTTAGGCACGTTGCCAACTGACAGCGCTCTGGCACTAGATTTTAAAGTTTAAATTTAAGTTGTATATATCATTTAATTTAGTTTAATGCATAATATACTTTTAACTGTAATTTACTTCCTAGGAAGAAAAACTCGTTCATATTCTGTATCAACAACATAAGTAAAAGTTTTTTGGTACATACAATTTAAAATAATAATGATTACTATAATTAGGAGTTCTGATGTCACAAAATCAGACTCCTGTATCAGTATTTCGATCAGTAAGACATTCATGTATTGTGTAATATTCTTTCTTTATTAATATTTGTCATAATTTTATTTTAAAGCTTTTGATGTTGATTCCTTAATTTTTAGTGGTATTTTATTGTAACTTTTAGTCGCCATACAGGATATACTGTTTTGAAATAAAGTGGCTTTCGAAGAAAGTGAAAGCATGTGTGTGGTGCCGTGGCGCTTATTGTTGCACTTAGTGTACAAATGTAAATAAATTATTTCTTTGTTTTTTCAAAACATCATTATTAGAGTAAAATTAAATAGTATTATTAAAACTTCATAAAAACCACAGAAATACATTGAGTTTCGAATAAAGGTGTTATTTCAATACCTGGTCTGTTTGCTTAAAATCATTAGCTTTATGGAAGTTATTATTAAAACCAGACTTTTCCACAAATGTTTAATCGACGCCACACATTTCCAAATGTCATTGCAAAATATTGGTTAAGATTCTTAACATTTTTATCAGACATTTGGTGCATGAGATTAATTGAAATAATAGTTTAATAGGACATAACTAAAACAAATGCAAAGTCGTGGTAGCGTAATGGCTAGCGCACGTGTCCCAAACCCGAAGGGCGCGGGATCGATCCTGGCCGGAACGCATGCATCACTTAGTCAGTTTTCTGATCTAATGTGCATATTGTTACAATTACCACGTGCTAATAACGGTGAAGGAAAACATCGTGATGCAACCTGTTCATCGAGATAACCGATGTGTCCAACTTGCCAAGCCGCCTTGGACAAGCGTAGCGGGCATACTGTCCGTTCCCGTATAATAGGAGGCCCGAGCCTAGCAGTGGGACATTTATGGGCTGTTATTATATACATATATAAAACAAATGCAGATGATGTAGTCACTTAGTTATTTACATTGAATTTTTGTTATTATTCAAAATTGGAAAAAGTGGCAGTGTGGCATTATTCTTCACCTTCTCAGTTTAATTTCGTTGTTGACAGTTCTCGGGTATCTGGCACGAAATTCAAGCGTATCCCAAAGAGGAACAAACAGGTCAATGTGTCAACCACCAATTTACTATAGCGGGGACTGGATACAATTTAGTCTCTTTGAATGTTTACGACCAATTTCTTGGTACCTCAACTGGTAATGTGACGTTTGCTGGTATTACTACTGAAGGGAAATTCAACATTACTCTTTCTGTAAATGGAACAAGTAAGTAATTTGTAAAAATTTCATTTTTATTTGATAAAATATTTACATTCTCCTTTAAGAGAGCAGCAGCGCATTTGTAGCACCTTCGGTGTTGCAAATGTCCATAGGCGACGGTAACCACTTTCCATCAAGTGGGCCGTCCGCCTGTTTGCTGAACTCCTGCAATAAAAAAAATAAAAAAAAAACATTCGGAATACGAGCTTCTATGACATAATCCGCGGAGCTCTTGCCAGTGCCAGTGTACTAGCCGTTACAGAGTCGAGTGCTTTAGTACGCGACGATGGTAAAAGACCATGGGTCCAATTCTGTTCAATATCTTACAATTTCATAGCTATTGCAAGTGTCAAATATCTAACTAAAGATAATACTAATCTAACTAAATCCACAGTATCTTCTCGATATCGTTGCAGAGGAGTAATAGTAGAAAAAATTGGCATTACCAATAGCAGAAATGGCGTGAGCCGAAATGAATATTGAAAAGCTATTGTTATTCGCTTATAGATATATATAAAGAGTGGCGTGTCACAGTCATTGTAGTTAACAGAATTCCGAAATCAGTCAAATCTGGCGATTATGATGAGGTGTTAATAGCAAAACTGGGCCCCAGGTGGAATATCAGAAGATGGGGATGGCTACTTATGTGGAACGCAACATGCGTCGACACTTCAAGCTCATCACATCTACCAATGATTGAGTCAAGGGCTAGTAACGCTGCTTCAGCAGCCGAACTCCTCAAATGGCGCAAATATGGATCCTTAGAATGAGGTTACAAATTTGTGCAGTTTGGAGCTGAGACACTAGATCCGTGAAATCCATCCGCAAAGAATTTCTACAAAGAAATTTGCAGGAAACTATTTAATGCCACCCATGACCAAAAGGCTGATTTATATATACTTCGCACAGCGAATTAGTATTGCTATCCAGCGTGACCATGCAACTAGCCTTCTGGGCACGATTCACTCTGGCAGCATTTTGGTACATGTCTGTAATTGGCTTGCAGTTTTATTTTAACATTTATTCAGTAACTATTGTTAATATACATGTTAAATATTATGTTAGCTAAATATTTTAACATAAACATGATATGTAAATAAATTCATCAGTACTTGTTTTAATTAAACTTTTAATTGTTTTCTTTCATCAGCTACTTACTCTCTTAACGCTTCTTATCACCAAATTATAATATGTTCTTTTATTTTACAGATATAGTAATCCCTTACTGGATATTGAGTACGGATTACGACAATTATGCTCTGGCTTACAGTTGTGTCAATATTACCAGTGATTTTAGAGGAAGTAAGTACCTATAGTTTGAACTTTTTTTTTTTATTACGTCCTCTCTGACAGAATGTAGTGACTGATCCTATAGACATTTGTAACACCAGTGACGATGCCTTACCGCCTTACCAACTTCAGGACAGGATAGAGGGGATAGGAAAAGAGAACTTATTTGTAGGCTTTATACATAATTATCTATAACTTATGGTAATACCACCTTTTAAATTTAACGTTTAAAACTAAGGTTATAATTTTTATGCGGTGCGACGGTTGCTGCGCTAGGAGAGTCTGGGTCTACATCGTGGCTATCAACACAATTTTCTTATAATTACTTCAATAATATATAAATAGAATTAATAATTCTCCTAAAACTAAAAGCCATGTGAAGTACCAACGTGCGTATTTATATGTGTGTATGTGTGCATATGTGTCTGCATGCGTGTAAATTTACCTTAGTGTGAATATAATTATGGACCTGACGTTATATTTGAGTAGGTATGATACATTCAGCATCGGTGTTGTTTAAGCTTTTTAATCATTTTACAGTTTGGAGCTGGAAGCTAAGTCGATCAAAACAACTGACAGCGGCCTCCAATGCAAGCATAAATCAAGTTATTGAAAACGTCCAAGTGTTAGATAATGTTTACTACGAGGATATTGATCAATCTGAAGATGCCTGTTTCTATTTACCTGAATTACCTGATGGGGACCCTATCATACTTCCTGGGCAGTGCGATACAACTATCACGGGTATACAGAGCTTTGACGCTGCTAGGGTAAGTCACTTTTTTATTTACGTTATTTAGTTTATTTTATTTCTCGAATACAGTAGAGAGGCTGATGGTCCACCTAATGGAAAGAGTCACCATCGCCTATGCACATTTATAAGACCAAAAGCGCTACCAATGTGTTGCTGGTCTTGAAGGAGAGACTGGAACCTGACCGCGGATGCAGGAACACAACTCAAGGTTGTTATGACAACACACTCTAGTGTCCAGGGGTGGTAGCCATCTAAACTGTCAATTATCCTTCCCCCTGGCTCTGGATTGTTTTGTTACCTTTTAAAACAGGTCGCCTGGCCGCAAGAATTAGTATACGGACAGATTAGTAGACGGTTACCATTTACATACATTACATATACCACCACCATCCCTATACCTCATAATAAAATTCTTACAAATTATGAGCTTATGGGTTAAAAAGAACAAATGTGATTTAAAATATGTACTCTAAAACCCAACTCTATCAGTTAAAGCCCGTTTTATATTTGAATATAATTTCTTACAGTATCTCGGCAATTGGCGTCTCATCGAAGGCTACGAGTCTGACTCTCAAAATGGAACTTGCGAAGAAGCAAACTATTCGTTGGGCGCAGATGGTACTGTTGTCGTATTCAACACTGAAGTCATTAACCAAACACTTTTTAATATTACTGGGAGTGCTGTTTTCGCTCGTGATGATGGAAGTGGCGTATTAAACGTCACATTTCCAGACAGTAAGTTCGTTTCAGTAATTGATAACTGTAATGTATGTGTCATTTTTTATACTGACCCGTACCCATTTTGTTGGGCGTGAAACTAACATAAGCCAACATATAATTACTATAACAACGGTCACCATGGTAACGGTTACTTTGGCAAAGGCTATCAAGGCAATGATTAACATAGCAATGGTTACGATGGTATCATTTGTAATTGTAGATAAAAATTGTTTTGAATAGGTTTTTCGTAAAATCCGTTCTTAGTCGCGTCTACATTTCGAAAGAAGTACCTATTGCAATATTTGAAGTCAATAGGGCGTTCGGTTTCAGAGATCTCGTGATGAATCAGTCAGTGAGTGGCATATCGCTTTTATATGTATAGGTAATAATATAAGGTAGTTATTAATAATTTAGTCTGGTAATAAATACATCTGCGAACGGTCTGTTTTATTTGCGTATCAATGAATCCTTATTTAAATACTAAGATATTGCAAGTTAGTGCCTGTGCCTAGTGTTCGTATGTTGCACTCCTAATCACAGTGATTAAAGTAGCCGTTTGTAATGTTAGTTTCACCTCATTAACAATGATATACTGTTCTAACCTGTCAATATACAGATTCCAACTGACCTTTTCAAGATCAAACGGTTCGAGTTTGCCCACTGACACTATAGCGTCTCAGTTGAACTACACAATAATGCGCAACGCATACGATTCTTCTACTCCTCGTCACCAATTGATAAATATCCAGAGAATTACTTGCAATATCTTGGTATTGAAATAAGGATTCACGGATACGCAATTGATAAAACAGACCTTTGGCAGACGTATTTGTTACCGGACTAAATTATTCGTAACTACCTTATATTATAACGTATAAAAAGTGACACGTACATTGCAATAACATTCACAGTACTAGTGTTTTTTTTTCACAATTAAATTAAAATCTAATCTGTATACACAGAAAAGCCATTAAAAAGATTACGCTTTTAACTATAGTTTATCATAAGACACGGGTACGCTATAAAAAATATTTATATTCTCGTATTTAAATTACAGTTCCTGGCTTCTTTGAATACTTCATCCTGGACACTGACTACGACTCCTTCGCTCTTGTGTATGGCTGTATGAATATCAATACTCAACAACGTAGAAGTAAGTATAATTTAATCAACATCAAAATGTCTTTATATCTTTAATTTGACCGAAAATTTACAATCTCCTATTATATCTACTCTGTGATTCACAATGACAATTTCATGGACAGTGAACAGTACCAGTTTTTGTCATAAAACATCAAAGCCGGTTTCATTTTATATGAATAAGTTATGTCATCATAAACTTAATGAGTAATAAAAAAAAACAATTTATTTGATGGTACATACAAATAAGATAATTGAAATGTTTGTTATAGTTAACTTGACTCAAATAGCTTTGTTAATTAATCATCATCATCCTAGTCTCAAATCCCGATTATGTTCAAAGCCTTATGTACAGTGTCTTGCTTCTGTTATCTTCGCCCTTCCCTTATTATTAGTCCATTGACACGTATGATATTACTATTTCTTACGCCTACCCTAGCTACCGAGACCTGGCGGAGGCCACCACCATTTGCTACCCACAGATACAGCTAGGTTTCGTAACACATGGCCGTACCCGATTGTAGTGTTTCTACAATATCACGGACATGAAGGTTGCTTTAGATACGGGGGTTTCTAACACAATACTTCGATATGACTCAATAAATCCACCGCAGCATATTTATCTCCTTGACAAGTAGTAACTTTCGCTAGTGTCCCTTAATTAATTAATATTTATATTTTAATTAAAGCTGTATGGACTATATGTCATTGGGATGCCATGGCAACGACACTAGCAGCTCCGCTAGTCAAAACTTGTCAAATTGTATCACAACGTACCCCTACCTCACTTATTTGGCGTCGCCGCCAGCCGAACTGCTCGCTACGCTTGTATTGACGGCGACGCCACTCTGGCGGAGCTTCCAAGATAATACCTGCTTATGAATCACTGCTATCTCATTCGGACGCCAGCTGCGATGCCAATTGTGCGCCGTGTCTAATAAATTATACAATTTAATTAATATTTAAAATGGCGATCGATACCGAACTGTCTGATATCCGCTTTGCCAACTAATTTTGGCGTCTGACGAACGCTAAAGGTAGCCACGGAAGCGCTGCTGGCACCGCTACCATAGCATCTTAATGAGATATAGCCTTTATCATGATATTACTTGTAAATATGTTTATTAAAGCCACTAGGTAAAACAAATATATAAATTATTTAATGAGTTATAGGTATCTCAAATACTGTTTGAAAAATCAATTTATTACTATATAGCAAATTGTATTATTTATAATTCATTTTATAGTAATAAATCGATGTGAATTAAAATACACGTGAAGTTAATTTTGTTCTTTTTTACATTAGTTTGGAGTTGGAAAATGAGCCGCACAAACAGTCTAACCCAGAATGCAATAAACAGAATTAACCAAGTCGTTAATAGCATAAACGTTCTTAATAATCGTTACTATCAAGTAGTAGATCGTTCGGCTGAAGGTTGCTTCTATTATCCTGAACCTGATGTCAATAGCGTTGTTATATTCCCCGGTCAATGTGACGAAACCATCGAGGTTGTTACAAATTTCAACGTTGTTGCGGTAAGTTTTCATTCACTATTATAGGCTCTATATTTCACTAAGACGATCCAGACGGACAATTAAAAATATAAATAAATATTTTTTGTAACGACCCAGTAAACCTGGTATATCTATACTATGCTATCATAAAAAAGTCGTTTAAGAAATAACAAGCAATATACAAAACTGAAGTGTGAATTTCCAAACATTAGATAAAAGTTATCTGTAGACTAAATTATAAACTGACTGAATGTAAAAGTAAAGAATTCAACTGTTTTATTCAAGCAACTATTATAATTGAATAAAATAAAAAAAAATCATGTTATTCATACAATTTTGTCCTATGAATAATTTTATCTAGTCATTGAGAAATTGGTCGACGCGGTCTTTATAATATGTATGCTTTTTATTTGACGATTTTTAAAAAACATTTGCAGTATATGAATATTATGCATACCAAGTTACATAAATACAAACACTTTTTGTACTTCCTAAAATTAAACACACATTATTTATTTATTATCAGTACTTAGGCCTATGGCATGATGTTGAGAGATATCCAGTAGCATTCCAAAATGGTACTTGCGGGAATGCATTTTATTCAGTGGCAGACGATGGTGTAGATGTTTTCAATACCCAAGTCATCGACGAAACTCTAGATACAATTAATGGAATAGCGGTTTTGGCTACTGATGATGGATCTGCGAAACTCAATGTTACTTTCCCTATAGCTGGTACACCATTAAATAGTAAGTATAAATACTATATATTATAGTCACCTTTTACTATTTCCATTCCATGATGTCAAATGCCTATTTTTTTCCAAAAATTATTGGTGTATATACAACGTTAATTATAATGGTGTAGTTAATAACCAATTTAGCTATATTTGTTAATGTAGCAAGTGGAAATAGGTTTTTAATATATAAAATTAATTGTTTCTGACCATAATTTCTTATTTTCATGTTATTAGGGATTGAGATCATCGTTTTCTATCCTGAGCACCTTATTGACTATTTTATTACACGTAGGATTCTCTCACAGAGATATCTAAAGTGGGCTAATGAGCAGAAAGAAATACTTTCGTTACTTCACTTATAGGATACTGGAAATTAAATTATTAAAATTTAAAATAATATCATAAATAATACTGATGGAGAAAAATAATATACTTTCACGACTTATTTTTTGTCAAAAATATTTTCATTTTACAGTTACTACTAATTACTGGGTACTGTCCACCGATTATAATACCTTTGCTCTTGTCTATTCCTGCTCAAATATCAACGAAGAAAGAAGACAAGGTAAGTTTTAAAAAGTTTTGTATATTATTGTGATTGAAACTTTGGGTAGTTTTTAGCATTTAGATAAATGTTTCAAACATATTCAGCATCAATATTACTGTTAAATTTTACCAATAATTTATCGGATAGGTAGCTTTTTAAATTTCAAAAAGATTAAATACATTGCATACCTACTACACTAGTTAGTTAAAAATATTTAGAACTTTTAATGTACAAATGTTATCTTACAGTATCCTCATGGAAACTTGGGAGAGTAAAGAGTTTGTCAGCTGCAGCAAATGCAGCAATTCAACTCGCTATAGACAGAGTCCAAGTTTTGGACAACCGTTACTACATACCCCAAGACCAAACACCTGAAGGATGCTTCTACTACCCTGAGCCTCAACCAGACGTTCCAGTAATATTCCCAGGACAATGTGATCAGACTATCTCCGGAATGCCAAACTTTAACATGGCTAATGTAAGCAAAAACCTTATCTTTTTTAACATCTATAACACTACACTATAATGGTAAAAGAAGTATCTATAACAAGAATGATTATTACCCTAGTATGTGTTGCCGTGGCAGTCGTTTTTTCTTTGTAGCTAAATATTACTACTGTCGATGGACGTAATTTACTATGCGTAATATTTAAACTAAATCATTTACTTCTGTTTAAATATAAATTAATAAAGATGTTAAGACTTACCTTTCACGGATTAATTCTAAAAATTTAGTGTTAAATAATAAAACGTTATTGTTCTTGCAATTCACTAAGGTTAGCGGGCTTAATTTTTTCGTAAACACCTGACAAAGTGTAGATGCGTAAGACCAAAAGCGAGTTTGATTGGATGGCACGCTGGCAACTGATCGTTCCGCCAGGCAAGCACACTACCACAAAATGGGCATGCACAGTTGCACACTTTCACCCACAATTAAAGCTCGCTGGCCGTCGTGAAATGGGAGAACTATACTTGAAAATATTATTGATATTTTTCTATATCGATCAAAAAGATTGACTTTGGAACCCACTGGGATTTTTATAGTTGTGTTTTTACGAAGTAATTATAATACCATGTAGTTAGTTTGTTCTATAATCACGTTATTAAAATCAAAACTAATTATACTGAGATTAGCATGAACGAAAGTCATTTATAACGTCCAGATCAACTTTAATTTTCCGTGCAAGCTATCCTGATACACGACTCGATTGATAGTCACATTGTCTGAACTAGCTATGATTTTGGACCACACATAACTGTATAGGAAAAATCTGTCTACGATTTAATTGTTTTATAGGTAATTTGTTATATAGACATACAACACAATAGTATAGTATTCTATGATATCTGTATAACTGCAATCATATAATAACTATAATCAGTAAAAATGTATTTATTGTTGTATTAAATTTACAGTTTCAAGGCGTATGGCACGAAATTGAAGCGTATCCTAAAGATGACCAAACTGGTCAATGCGTCAACCATGAATTTACAGTTCAATCAAACGCAGCTTTTAATCTGCAATCAAGCAGTATAACCAACGCTACTCTTGGTATTACTAACAGCAATATGATTTTCGCCTCTAATGATGGAAATGCATCATTTAATATTATTCTCAATGCAAATGGAACTAGTAAGTTCTCCTTTTATTAATTTAATTAAACCTGCGATTAACTTGTGATCATTGAAATTTCATCCAGCAGAGCATGAATACATAGAAGAAGGCATGTCAGAATTAAGGAATACTGAAGGAAACCATATTCCTATATTCTGACTTCATAATACTTTTCAGACCTTATATTATCAGAAATAAATGAAAAATTGTACTTTAGTTAGTTACTACGTGGTTTTTTTTTAAATTGCATATATTATCAAATTTTCATTTTTTTTTAATTCCAGCTGTAACCATACCTTATATAATCTTAAACACGGATTATAACAACTACGCTGTGGCTTACAGCTGCGTCGATTTAAACGCCGACTTTAGAGCTGGTAAGTCCAATGAATATCTTCAAAATCTTGACTTTCAGGTCATTTAACCATACCTAAAAATATACAAGTTTTAATGAGCTACTATTAGGTATTATCTAATATTCAATTTTAGAATAATTTTTAAGCAAATAAGCATTAAGTGACAGCCACATCCATACAACCCTTTATCCTCCACTAGTAGTAGTTAATGGGTGTTTGACTAAAACTTAATAACAATTTTCTTGCGGCAACAAGTTCAAGTGCCACAACATCACTAAAAGTTTAGAATTATTAGTTTGTTCCTTTTTTTAAAAACATGTCTAATATTATTAGATTTTTATAACATCCCAGTCATGAATAGCAATAAAATAAAACAAAATTATATAAAAAATCTACACGACGAAATGAGAACCTCCTCCTTTTTAAAGTCGGTTAAAAACGCTCTCAAAATGTATGATTAATATTCATATTTACTTTTAAAACAAATGTATTTTAGTAAGCTTTTTCAATTACATATAATCATTATTACTGTATTTTTGTAACGTTCTGGCTATCATTTAAATTAAATTAATATTTATTGCAGTATACAGCTGGAAACTGAGCAGAACGAAATCAATAACAACCGAATCATTGACAGCTATTAACAATGCTATAAGAGATATTAACGTTCTTAATGATGTATACTTTGAAACAATCGACCAAACTGACGATGCATGTTTCTACTTCCCTGAAGTAGCTCCTGGTCAAACTGTAGAATTCCCTGGGCAGTGTGATAGGAGTATTGTTGCAGTACAAAATTTCAATGCTGCAGCGGTAAGATATTTTAAAACATGATTACATTTGAATGAGTAAATTACTAATGATAATCGTGAACGTGAATTTCGTTGTTTGTTCCGTTTTGCCTTAGGAATGAATCGATTGTCATGGATCTTAGTATTTACATACTAAGATCCATGACAATTTACTTTTGATAAACGATATAAACGTTTTACTTTCAATGTTCCTTAATTATTTGTGGTTGGTACATACAGTACATTTTTGTTACTCCCAAACATCTCTATTCTGACATACGTCTTCATTTACAGGACAAATCTTCATTTTCTTCTTCACATGATCCACCCATATCTTTTTTTTCATATATCCTCATTATATTATACGCCCATCAAGGATGTTGTAAGACTTCGTAAAATATTTTTGATACCGATATTCCTCCAATTTTCTTCGTTTCAATTTTTAATCTCCATTAGACAACATCGTAAAATCGCTCATTTCTCACTTGATCCCTTATTGTAATTTTCATCTTAGCTGAGTGAAATTGTTTTGAATCTATCCTTCCACTAAAGTCTAAGTCTGTGAAGTTCAGTGCGAATTACACCAGTAATCAAATATATTATATAACAAAATTTTCATATTTTACAGTATTTGGGTAGATGGAAATTAATCGAGACCTACCCGTCAGAGTTCCAATTAGGTGAATGTAACGATGCCACATACACTTTGGGTGCTAACAACACCGTCAATTTAGTAAACACAGAGGTTGTTAGTCAAACTTTGAACAGTATAACTGGTATAGCAGTGGTGTCTAGTACTGATAACAGCGGAGTGCTCCTGGTGAACATCGATGGCGGTAAATATTTATAATATCATCTAATAAAAATACTAGGAATGACAATCGCTCACTAATAGTCGTATTTCTGAAAAACCTTCAAAATCCTAAATTTTAACTATTGACCAAAAAGCGTCTGAAGCTCAAAAGTATTTTTTCTTAATTTTTTGATATAGAAAACACCACTACAATCTTCAAACTTTTTATTGTTTACAAACATACTTTTTTAAACAAAGTCAATAAAAATTTAGTCTTTCTTTTCAATTTTATATATAAAGAAAGTATCAGAACTAATACAATAGTGACGTTTTAACATATTATTATACATAAAATTAAGATAACTCATCACTAGCGACATGTAGCTGTTAAAAACCACTATCAAAATTACACTAAACTACTGGGGGGTTTCATGCCGAGTGTATTATTTCATTATTATAAAAAATATTTAATACCTAAACTATATGTTAGCTTTTCTTGGTTTTTTATCTGCTTTCTTTTTTCAACTACCTTTGGTTTTTCAAAGTTACTCACAACAAATACCATTCATTATTATTTTCCACTATTCATATATTGCTCTTGACAAAATAGTTTACTGTAAAAAACTTTCGTAAGCCTGTAGAATAACGTGTATCATTAGAGTTTCAATATCGAAAGTTACAAAAGGAACCCTTATAGTGTCATTTTGCGTCCGTATATCACAACTACCTCGGGTATTACTGAGATTAGAAATATTAGATTTGGCACACGCTTAGTCTCGAATTTTAAGTTATTTCCACTTTTTACAGCTCCTGCAGCCACCGAATATTATATTTTAGATACAGATTATACGTCGTTCACTGTCGTCTATAGTTGTGAAAATGTTGGGACTGAACGCAGACGAGGTGAGCATAAAATTATATTGAACTACAGTTTTCACATAATTCACATGAGATTTAGGTTCGTGTCCCGCGATAACAATTCAATTTTCCGAAATAACAAGCTCATTATCATCTATCGTAAAGTATATTACATATTATATACCATACTTCGTGGTCACGTATATGTGATATATTTTAACTAAGGCTCTTAATGTTATAAACAAATGAGTAAATTTCAAAATTTTATTCAACCTATATTCCACTGGTTTTTTTTAATGTTCATAAGTTGAAAACGATATCTACTCATGTACAGCGCTTCGCAACGTTTTTGTTTGAAGAAGAAGCGCCAAGAAGCTTCACAGCGACACGTCCAGCTAAGATTGTTTTTTTTTTATATTTCAGTATGGAGCTGGAAGATGAGTCGAACAGACAACCTTAGCGAGAATGCGATAAACCGCATCAATGCTGCTATGGAGCGCGTCAATGTACTGGATAATCGTTATTTCCAAACCGTTAACAGATCTGACGAAGCATGCTTCTATTTCCCTGAAGTCGATATAAATACTCCACTTGTCTTCCGAGGCCAGTGTAATGAAAGTATCCCCGTTGTTAACAACTTTGATGCAGCTGAGGTAAGTTTAATCACACTTACACTTTTCTCTAAAAGATTTATCCATGTAGACTCAGTACCTGCTACAAAGAATATCAATAATTTATAGTCAACTGTCACTTCCAGCTCACTAAAGATTTTATATGCATACTTATATAATTATTTATATACCACAACATAGACAAACATAAGAAGAGAAAGAAACAAAGATTGTACAACGGGCGGCCTTATCGCTAAAACGCGATTTCATCCAGCCAACTCTTTCCTAGGATTGACAGATTTTTAATACTGACCCTTTAGTATTGAGAAGTACCATTTTTCACACTTCAATTATGTTCTTTCTAGTATTTGGGCCTGTGGCATGATGTTGAGAGATACCCAGTGGCCTTCCAAAACGGTACTTGTGGAAATGCGTTCTACTCACTAGTAGAGGAAGGTGTAGATGTATTCAACACCCAAGTAATTAATGAAAGTTTAGATACAATTAATGGTATAGCTATATTGGCTACTGATGATGGATCTGCGAAACTCAATGTTACTTTCCCTATAGTTGGAACACCATTAAATAGTATGTATAATTTTTCAACATAATCTTTTGGATTGATAGCTGTTTCAAATATATTACTGTTCAGTTTCTTGCCTTACCATGAATTTTTGAATTTTGTCATTACCTGTATGGAGGTTATATAATAGCAGCCCATAAAATGTCGCACTGTTGGGCTCGGGCCTCCCACTACAGGGGAACGGACAGTATACCCGCCAAGATTGTCCAAGGCGGCTTGGAAGGTTTGACACATCGGTTATCTCGATGTGCAGGTTGCATCACGATGTTTTCCTTCACCGTTATTAGCGCGTGGTAATTGTAACAATACGCACATTAGGTCAGAAAACTGCCTAAGTGGTGCATGGGTTGCGGCCAGGATCGAACCCGGGCCCTTTGAGTACGGGACGCGTGCGCTAGCCATTACGCTACCACGACTATATGGAGGTTACGTCAATTTATAATTAATAGTAAGGCAAATGAACTGTTATGAAGATATAGGAACGTGCGGGCAATTAAACGTATTGACCAGTTTGTAATATCATGAAAATATTTTATTTCAGTTACTACTAACTATTGGGTGCTGGCTACAGATTATACAAATTATGCTCTTGTATATTCATGTCAGAATCTTGATAGCGAATATAGACAAGGTAAGAAAATTTGCCAACATTGTTTTCCTAAAACCTTTAAAGATGACTTATGTTAGAATACATGAAAGAATATTTGACTTCATGCCACACATACTGAAGAGTTCTATTGAGATGACGAATAGCGACTTTTTTTTTTGGAACTATAAAAGCTTTATCCGGAAATACCCCTCATTGCAAAAACTACTCATCAGATCTTTTTCAAACCGATTTTTAACGAAAATACTTTCTGATCTCTGTCACTCTTTAGTTGTTCACTTATAATGAGAGTTATTAATATTTTCTTAAGTTTTCGCGACTTGTATACATAATAAAACTATATTTTAATAGTTTTCAGCGCGGTAAAGAAGAAAGAGTTATTAAATTTAATATTACACTTCTACGAGTTTAGAAGCGAAGTTCTCCTCACTTATTGACTTAAATGAGATGAGGCTAATGACCATGCACAATGAAAAATCACAAACTTTGATTTAAAGTTTTTTCGATATCTTTATGCCATAGCTTAGCAACATTAACGTTGTACAAAATTTCATTAATATGAAATCAATGGACAGACAAACGGGATAGTTTGTGGCGGTTCTATAAATTAATCGATTTTACTTTTTTATGTTTTCTATCATATTTCAGTATCATCCTGGAAACTTGGCAGAGCAAAGACCCTGAATGCAGCTGCGAATGCAGCAATGCAAACAGTCATTAACAATATTCAGGTGCTGGACAATCGTTATTACATACCGCAGGACCAAACAGCTGAAGGATGTTTCTACTACCCTGAACCTCAGCCTGGAGTACCCGTTGTATTCCCAGGACAATGTGAGGATGACAGTGTATCCGTTGTATCAAACTTCAATATGGCTCAGGTAAGAATGTACAAGAAGAAAATTACGGCATTTGGGTTTTAGAAACCCACCGCAGAATAAAAATAGGGAGGTCGGCAAAGCCGAATAAAGAATAAAATAAAAGAATTAACAATTTATTATAAATATAATTAATATAATAAGTAGCCAGGGGGAATCGTTGAACCGATTATTTTGCACAGTCGCCGAACCACTTAATTTGACCACAGAGGGAAGATAGATAGATAGGATGGCACTGGCCTGAGCTGTCGTCGTCCCACACGACGAGGGGAAGGTCGAGTCCAACAGGAAGCGCCGCCGAAGGTAGCAGGCTGACGGAAGACGTCGACTCGGGATGCGCGGTGGGAGTGTAGGGCTCACCGTCACGGAGGGCGTTTAGAATACCTTTGGTAGATAAGAGGAGGCTCGTAGATAGCCCGCAAGTAGTAGCTAGGCTGGTAGATATCCCGCGAGTAGAATTAGGCTCTTAGGTAGCCCGTAGATAGAAAGTAAGCCCGTAGTGAGCCCGCAAGTAGTAGGGAGGCTCGTAGGGAGCCCGTACGTAGTACTTTGGAAACGATTGGCCTGGTTAAAATCGTTTCGCAGTTACTGTCTGCCAAGCCTCGGTACGCACAATCCCTTATATTTAAAAGTGGCGTCGGCCAGGCCGATAAGGTGCGTGAATAACAAAGGAATGGCGTGTCGGTGGAAGCTAGAAAGAGCAGTGTATTTTGGTAATAGATCGGTATTTAATCGTCTTCTTTAGAAATTGACGGCAATGATATGGCAGCGGGGTAGTATAAGTATAAATAATGGAAACTCACCCTTAGGGGTTGGTCAGAAGCACGAGATATTTAAATTGACGTTCTAAAATCATTCACTTTGTGCGTGGTGTCGCGTCGATGATTTTTAGAGCTCTCGCCGAGGTTTTTTTTTTTTATTGGACTTGACTTTATGTTGTTGGTCCGAAGACCTCACAACTTTACCGGGGTTTTCGGGGCGAGTGCCTTTGCGAAGCGAAGGCGCTCAAAGGCACTCGAGCCCGGGGGGCAACTTGCTCGAGGGGGCTCCCTAGGGAGTTTCACCTCGGCTGGACTGTTGCCATGAGAGGGGGATGAATGTAATGATGCCCACCATAGGGCGACACAATTCACTAATTGAGAGCGGGCGACGGGTAATATAAAGCCCGAGAGGAAGGATCCCGGCGGACCGGGATCGGCGGTTCGCGGTGGCCTATACTATCTTACTGCCGTTTCGCAACGTGTTATGGTTGGGAGAGAAGAAACAGCGAAAGAAACTTCCCAGCAACACGCCTAGTCTATCCTATGGGGGGGCTGTGTCTCCTGGCGTCCCTCGCGGGGACGTGGAGAGATCGTGATTGGCGGCGTCGACGCCGCCGTTCTGGCCGAGGTTCGATCGCACAATGCGTTATATTGTCCGACCGCTTGTAGGAAGCCGCTGTTTTTAGAGTAGGCGGCTTCGAGATGATGTAAGCCTTGAGAACGTTAACGGTTCTGTAGTAGTTTATTATTTTTTATATAGAATTTTATGTTAGGATTATGTAACAATTTCGGGAATTATAAATGTGCATATTGATTGAGGTAGATTTTAAATTCATTGTTTAGCGTTAGCTTGTATAGAAGTAGTTTTAGTATAGAATTTTATTAAATATAACGATATTTGTTAAATTTTAGTTTTATGTATTGCGTTTATTTGATGTGTCTAGTACGTCACAAAATACACACCACTATAGAAAATAAAGTCACACGTAAAGACAAAGATCATAATCATAGAACATTTGAAGACCTGAGTAGATTAAGGAGCTCTCCAATAGTTTAATAGTAGATTATTGCACGAAAGGTGAAAGTGACGTATCTAGGTACGAGATGGTTTGGTGTAAGAGCGTCGTGAGGGCGCTAATAATTCGAGTGCGTAAGTATGTCTTTCACCCGAGGTTATTTCTTTTCAAATATAAGGAAAGTAAATAAAAACCGATGATAGTAAATATTTAGCTTAAATTTATATAAATTAAATAATAATTTAGAGAAAAGTAAATAAGTATAAAATGAAGTTAGAAAATTATTGATATTTTTTAATTACAATTTATGCCGCGATTTAACAGTGGCTGTAAAAGAAGTTGGGACACGAGTCGCGTGTAATTATCTGTGGATCGTATAGTTTTCTAATTTTTTTACAGCAGAGAGAATCGTTTCCCAGGGACAAAAAGTGCTGTTTTCACTCTTGTGATTAGACAACTCCAAACGTAGGCACTTTCAGAACATAAAAATGATAAAATATTTATTCACGTTAAATGAACATGCAAAGTACATACAAACTGGGTTTATATATTTTTCAATGGTATCCCACGTCCCCTTTATCAATCAATCAATCTTTAATAGCAAAAATATAGGTACATGAATAGATATTACATAATATAAAGTTTCCAGTATGTTTTGTCATTTACATGACGTGCAAAAACTTATTAACTAAATCTTCTTGAAGCTATAACCCTACACTAATGTCCCCAAATTAATTTCAGTAAATACACATGTCAAATAAATAAAAAAGAATTGTTAAAATTATTAAAAACATGTTAAAGTATTAAATTTGAAAATTTCAATGTCATTATCTTATTTTATTATATTGTCATTAATATATTCGTCTACGCTATAGTATAATCTATTAAGTAAAAAAGTTGTCATATAGGGCTTGAACCGTTTAAGTGGTAGCTCGCTAATATTAGTAGGTAATTTATTAAATATTATTGCCATACAATATGCGTTTTTCTTAAATATTAATATCCACTGGTATCTTCACTTATATCTCACATATGATATTTAGATATTTAGTATGAGGAATGGTAGAAACTATATGGAAAACGAATATCAGAAAAAATGATCTCTCTCTTTCGTAGCTCTACTAAAACTTCGCTCCGGACATATTCCTTCAAACTTGTTAAAATATATGATGAAGGTATCTATTTCACCATATTTCTCTGAATGCAAATTACTGAAGATATCCATCACGTGTTGGCGGAGTGTGTCCGGGGTGACGCACTGCGGCGTCAGCCTCCGATCGATTATAATGTGGACAATTGGAACAGTATTCTGTCTTCTCCATTTACTGAGGAGCCCAGAGTACTGGTTCAGTTATTATGTCTGTGTACTTAGTTTAAGCAAGTAGAAATAATTGTAAGATTGGACGAGGCGACATTATCACAAAGTAATAAAATCCCATTTATGTAATAAAGATTTAAAAAAAGATCATCTCTCAGCAATAGACTTGAGTCTTGCACTATACAGCCAGGCGAGTCCGGTCGGTCCTCTGGCTGACCGCAATATAGCTACAGCTGGAATTTCAACCGCAACATGCGTTTATGTATCGACCGCACACTGAACACCATAATGCGTATAGCATCCGTCAGGCGAATCGACACTGGAGCCGCAGCGTAGTGCGTATTGAATAAAATCCGTTTTACATACATTTTCTTACCTGCTCCCGGTTTGAGCGCTGATAAAGCTCGTAAATCCTTTATTTCTAATTGTGACGAAAAGTATGTTTTAACTATTTAAGAAAGTGTTTAATATAAGACTTTTTGATAATCATTAAATTGTTTTGCAGTTCGAAGGCGTATGGTATGAGATTGAAGCATACCCCAAAGACGATCAACCCGGAGATTGTGTCAATCATGAATTCACTTCTTTAACTACTACCACCTTCACCCTACAAACCAGAAGTGTATTGAATCTCGCTCTTGGAACAACGAATAGCAGTGCTCGTTTCGCCACCATCAATCCCTCTGTTGCATCTTTCTTTATCGATATTCCTGGTAATGGAAGCAGTAAGTAGCAGCTTTACTCAGGAAATTCTCAATTATTTAGTTGTATCTACCCCCTTATTCATAACAGTTACATGAGATTATAAAAAAAAACAAACTACGGACGGGGGACACCCCGTTACCTTATCTGTAAATGAAAAATATTCATTTATTGAAAGATGTAGAGCAACGGATTAGCGTGTTTTGGATACGCTCCCCACTGACAGCGATCTGGACTACATTTTTTACTTATAAATATGTTTATTGGTAAGGTCTTTGGTATTTATAATAATATTATTTAATCAAATTGAAAAATTAAATTAAAAAAATATATATAAATATCTGTACGTGCGTGGCAACAGCGCTCGAATGCGGCGAATAAAGGCGGTTATAACACATTCACATTTCAAAACAGTATTATACTGATAAATATTATTTTATTTTACATCTTATTTCATTGCATTAAGGTTCGGAACTGCATAATTCAACCTAACCTAACACTATCCCACAGTTTGTGCATTGTTGTAGTTCACTTTACTGATAAACTATTACACTTTCAGGTTTGGGCTTTGACATAGTAAATTCGATTTATTTCTAGATGTGTTATCTAACATAAAAATATTATTTTATACACATTTAAAAAAATAGAAGAAATAACAATTTATTAATTAGAATTTTATTGTATTTCTAACGCCATCTGTCGAAAATTATAAAACCAATAAGACATGTGCAATATCAAATGGACTGTTAGAGGTAGAAAACTTCGCGAGCCCTCCTAAAGCCTCGCTTTTTGCTAGGAAAAATTACGTTAAAGGTCGCCTGGTAGGGGGGCATTACGCTTTTTCCTTACGCGACACGACTAAGTGTTTTTCATAATCACATTTTTTTTTTATTGCAGGAGTTCAGTAGACAGGCAGACGGCCCACTTGATGGAAAGCGGTTACCATCGCCTATGGACATTTGCAACACCAAACGTGCTACAAATGTGCTGCTGCTCTCTTAAGAGAGACTGGAAACTGATCACATCCTGAGTGCTGTTATAAATAAGGGGCTAGTCCACTACGAATGATAGTTTTATTAACTCATTGTGTTACTTTGGGAATTACTTCCACTTTGTTATTTAGATGTGGATAGTAATAATTATTCGTAATTTTACTTAGGAAATTATTGATCTGAATTTAATATCAAATTGGTTGCTTATTTGCTATTGGCCTAAACATTGAGCGCTGGGGCTCAATATATTGCGAAATATCGATTTCAATCAGAGATTCATAGGCTCTTAACTAGTTTGCCAGGTGGTAGGGCATTTGCCCGACTGGATAGCTACCGACCCTGGTCTAGAATATGCCGCCATAACAACCTTGGTTTGTGTTCCGGCATTAGTGACCAGGTTCCAGTCTCCCTTAAGAGAGCAGCAGCGCATTTGTAGCATCTTGGGTGTTGTAAATGTCGATAGTCCCATAGGCTACATACACATACACGGTACCATAGGCGATAGTAACCACTTTCCATCAAGTGGGCCGTCTGCCTGTCTGCTGAACTCATGCAATAAAAATTTTAAAAAGTTTGGTATAAAGAATTACGTTTTTTTAAATAACGTTGGTTGAGTTTTAGTTTTATTGTACTGTTAACGCGATACCACCAATTAGATGTTTAAGGGATGATGAATACCCTTACAATTACTCTAAGTATAAAAATGAAATTTAACACAATTCTATTGTAAACATTATTATTTATTTATTTCAGTTATCACCATACCCTACCAAATCTTAAGGACTGATTATAACAACTACGCACTCGCTTACAGTTGCATGAACTTAAACAACGACTACAGAGCTGGTAAGTCATTATTATACTACAAGTTAACCAAAACATAAATAATTATGTATTAGCTAATATTGACCATTTTCATTGTATTGGTGCTTTCACTCATATTAAATATTTTTTCACTTTTTTACAACATAAAAATAAGTATACAAGCCTTTTTATTCCTGATAAATGAACGTTAATTTATTTTAATAATTAATAATATATGTATTTTCTGGAATACCAGGGGCCACAAAAATGGGCCAGATTTTTGGAAGGCTTGCGTGGGGCCATGAAAAAGCCAACACGTAGAGGCCTCTTAGACAAATTTAATGTAAATATGGCGTGACCGGTGATTATCCCTGTCTACACCATTATTTTTATTATTATATTTGTTGAAAATACAAACAACTATTTTTCTTAAAAACTACCTGCCTTCATTAATAGAATTCTGTCCAGCCTAAGGCTATCTGGTAGAAAATGTTTTCAGCAATAAAACCTCGCAACTAAACTATAACGTATTTGATAAAGAAAAATATCTCATAGGTACATCTTTTTAAACAAAAAAATGGCAACATTTACGATTTTTTGTCTTCTTATGTTGTTTACAGTTTATAGTTGGAAGTTAAGTAGGACAAGATCGTTATCAGCAGCATCTGTAACGGCTATCAATAATGCTATATCTGACGTCAGAGTACTGGATAACAACTACTTTGAGATAGTCAGCCAATCTAATGATGCCTGCTTCTACTTGCCCGACCTTGGACCCGGTGAACCTGTTATATTCCCTGGACAGTGTGAAACTAATGTTCCTGTCATGGCCAACTTCGAGCCTGCACGGGTATGAAGTTTTTTATTTATTGAAAAATAAATATTTCACAAATTATTTGTTCATGTCTTATAAAAATTTGGATTATATTCCCAGCATTAAAAGTTTTCTAAGTTAATATATTTTTAATTGCGAAGCTGGCAATGAATGATAGTTCCGATGCCAAACTTCCCCCTCCCCTATCCCATTCCTCTTGTCTGGTCCCTCTTTCTCATCTTCCTCTTTATCCCATCCTAAAGGCTAGCAACGCATTGGCGTTATCCCTGGTGTTGCAATCGTCTATAGGCAACGGTAATCACTTTTCACGAGCTAGGCAGTCTGCTTGCTTGCCAGCTTCGCATTTTAAAAAGATATAAGACTAATTGTTTTACCACAATTATTTTCATTTCAGTACCTCGGACGTTGGAAACTCATTGAAACTTACCCATCGGAATTCCAACTTGGCGATTGTGCTGATGCCACCTACTCCTTGGCTGACAATGGAACTGTCATCGTTTACAACACCGAAGTCATCAGTGAAACTTTAAGCAGTATTTATGGCTTAGCAACAATAGATTCCAATGCAAAACTCATTGTAACTTTCCCTAATTGTACGTATCTTTCAATGAGTAAAATATTTTGGAACATTATAATATTGTTACGAGTTTGCGGGACTCGAATTAAAATGCCGTTAGAATTATTATAGACTTTATTAATACTATACAAACACGTTTAACACAGGTTCAAATATAACAGAACACAACAAATCTAAACGTAATGCAGAAGGTCGTAATTCAATAAAACGCGCAAAGTCCATCAATATTAGATTCTCGAATGTACACACGCCACGCCTTGATCGTAGTTGTAGCTCAACTGAACTCCTCTCTCAATCGGGCCATCGTTGTTTACTTCACAAATGCCCGCCCGCCAACGTCGACATAATTTCCTGGAATTAGCTTATATTTATAATCCGCAACACCTGGCTAATGATGCAGCCTGCAAGCGGCCGTAAACGAGTACAATAGTACAATGGGCTGTTCTCCACAATAACTAGAAACGTATGCCAGTAATTAAGTGAGCAAAGGAAGTCGATCATAATAGGATTACAATTAGTTCAAATGCCGACAGGTAATAAAATGTGCTTTTACAGATCTGTACGTGGAATTTGTCTTTGTCGCAGCCTAAATTGTAACAATATTAAACCATAAACTTGCAAGGCGGGTTGACGGATCACACACACATATCGATTAATCTTGTGTGCAGAGTCCTACAACATATTTTTCTTCACCGCTTTCAAACTTTAATCATATAACAATATACACACTAAGTTGGATCCACTCAGGGCTTGAAATACATACACATAAAAATATGGTATCGTTATTTATGCTAATTTCATATAACGGTAAAAAAATATCTTTATAAACTTACCGTTATTGCTAGCCATTTTACCGGTAAAAAGAATATAATGTTAATACTATTTTTATCAGTAATTTTACCGTTATAACTATGTTCTGTTACCATCGTCGCTCCTTTACACTAGCAAAGATTGTCAAACAGCGCTGTGCTAAGAACGCGCGTCATAATAAACGTTATATTATAACGTTAAAATCATAAAAGTTACCAAGTAACGGTATAAAAAATACCGGTGTGGTAGTATTTTTTTCGAAAATACCGGTAATTACCTATATTTTTAAAGGTAATTGATAAAGTTTTCAAGCCCTGGAGCCACTGATTAAGTGGTGCACGCTTAACAGTCAAAATTCAAACCTGCATCTTCTCAATAAAATGCGGGTTACTAACTACGAGGTATGAGCAATATTATATTAGTTTTTATTGGCATATTTGGGGCCTGAAACGGATTAGATTTAATTAATTTTAATAGTGACGACCAAATTTCTCATTTTACTGTTAGCTTTTCACCGTTGTGTAGGGCTTTCCGTGGTAATATTTCAGTTGCTCTTCAAGTAAGCCAATCTGTAAGATCTGAGCCCAAAGTTTGATTAGCTTTGAACACTCAAGAACTGTGGAATGACATTTAACTATTTTACTTTTAGCTGCTCCAATTGAATATTATATTTTGGACACTGACTATGACACCTACGCACTTGTATATAGTTGTACCAACTTAGAAAATGACAGGAGAAGAGGTGAGTTCAGTCTTTATTTATAATTTGATAGATTTTTCCACAATACTGCGCTTCAATAAACTTTAGATCTTTATCTTTAGAACTTTAGATTAATAAGTATCTTCATACTTATAAGTTTTAATAGAGATGGTATTCCAAAATAACACTTTTATTTACATTGATTTAGGCTTTTGTATTAATGAATTTTTAAATTTCAGTTTGGGCCTGGAAAATGAGTCGCACGGATGAACTAACCCAAACCGCTATCAATAATATACAAACTGTTGTCAATAGTTTCGATGTATTGGACAACCGCTACTTTGAAACTGTTAATCGAACTGCTGAAGCATGCTTCTATTTCCCAGAACCTGGCACAGATCCAATTGAATTTAGAGGTCAATGTGATGCTAGTGTTACTGGTATGCCAGCATTTAATGCTGTTAGGGTAAGAGTTTTTGGTAATTGATTACAATCGATTGCTTAATTAAATTTTTTTTTTCCGAATCTACCTTATTTTATTGCAGGAGTTCAGCAGACAGGCAGACGGCCCACTTTATGGAAAGCGGTTACCATAGCCTATGGACATTTACAACACCAAAGGTGCTACAAATGCGCTGCTGCTCACTTAAAACCTCTCTTTTTAAACTCTACCTTTGTTTAATTAAACAATTCTAAAATTTCCATGTAGTTCTTCACTTTTTTATCTTCTACGTTTTTTCATTGATGCTCTCTAGCACATTCACTTATATGCTTCGGTGTCTTGTTATAGTTTTTCAGTTTACGTATCATGTTCCTTACTTAATTATATTTTTATTTATTCTCTACATTTAAATGGTTTTTCATGCTTATTGTCACTTTCTTAACTATATGTATATTTCAATGTTACCTGTTTGTTCAATTCTAATATCAAAATTTAAATATATAAAATACTGTAATATTCCAAAACACAGCATTGACTCACAATTCGCGTATTAATTTTGCAGTATATGGGTCTATGGCATGACATCGAGTCATATCCAGCTCCATTCCAAATGGGAACATGTCCCAATGCTGAATACTCTTTAAATACTGATGGTACTGTGTCAGTTTATAATACGCAAGTCGTAAATCAAGTCTTAGATGTAATGAACGGTACTGCTGTTGTTGCATCAACTGATGGGAGTGCATGGCTTAGAGTTACTTTCAATGTTGGTGGACAGGATGGTAAGTATCTAGATTTAAATTGAAACTAGCGTTTAAATCATACAAATATAGTTATAGCATACTCAACGGTTATAGAATATACTTAACATTTATTATTGTGTGAACATATTTCTTATAAAAAGATTGAAATTTATATATTGGCTCCGTACTTACGTCATCCTAATATACTAACGTTTATTTCTAGAAATAATATAGCTTATCTTAGTTGCAATGTTTTTCAGTTACTACTGATTATTATGTCCTGGATACGGACTATGTAAACTATGCGCTTGTGTACTCTTGTCAGAATATCAACACCGAATACAGAAGAGGTAAGAGAAATCTTATTGAAATATGACGTAGAATTTCACTTATAACCTTATATTAATCAAACAAATGTATATAGTTTCACATAACTTAGTCTTCCGTCACTAACTATTGCCTTACTATTTTTATTTCTTCGTTCTGAACTTTGAGCCTTTTTGTAAAAAAAATGTATTGAGTTTAGTTCTATTTGTTTTTGGTCTAACTAGTAATTTTTCATAGGCTTAATATCAATCCTGAAATTGCACAACATTTCATAAAAAATTCAAACAGTTTTCAGTTGGAAACTCAGCAGAGCCCAAATTTTATCCTCGGCTTCAGCACTCGCTATCCAAGAAACTGTGAACAGGATACAAGTTCTTAGGGATGACTATTTCCTATACCGAGGTCAAAGCGAATCTGATTGCTTCTACTACCCTGATAACTTTGGTGGTGACGTTATCCTGGAAGGACAATGTGTGCCTGATAATCAAGTAGCAGCTGTTACCAACTTCGTAGCAAGTAGTGTAAGTATTACATCTAAATTAAATAATATCAGCAAGAAAACATGAACTACTTGAACATAAAAGTACAGAGATGGCGACTAGCTATTATGCTAAACCAGCCGCTTGTCATCCCAATGATGTAAATTTAAAAAAGTTCTTGAAGTAATTTATATATAGTTATTCTCCTGCGCCACCTGTGTTGATATTACTGTTAGTGACAAATGCATCTTATTTATATCGTTTAAAATAACGCATTAACAATGTTCAAGAGGAACATACACCATTCGATGGTGACAATCATTCAACATTCATCACTACATTAGTGTAGTTCACCACTACTACCACCAGAGTTATCGGCTTATATTTAACACCTCTTACAATGTTGCATGTTAAATAATGCTTCAAAATCTTGACTAAACCTGAGTAATGTTTAGTAGTAAATTAGATTTACAGTAATTCATGTTACGTGCGAGCGGGGGTATGCAATTTGGAAGGAAACACGAGTTTTTCCAGCTAAACGCTTTTATTGACTTACATAGTCGCACATGATTCTTTCCACAGATGCAACTATATCCTACCTGACATCTAGACAACAAATTAGAACTATTGGTAACTTTAATGTGTAAAGTGCTGAGATTTTCATTACAATAACAACAACGGCCCACAAAAAATAAAAAGTGCACTTTTGACCAGACCTTTCTATTTTTATGTATTTCGATGTGGTGAATCCAAATCTGAAGTCAGTTTGGTGCGTACACCCTCAAAATTTTAAGGGTGTATGGACCAAACTGACCTCAGATTCGGTCTTTTGATCCATAAACCCTCCAAATTTTGAGAGTATAGAGACCAAACTGACCTAAAATTCGACTTCAACGCACTTTTTATTTTTTGTAATTATAGATACTATATAGAGAACTTGTACTGAACTCAGAAACACACGTAATAAAAAAGACTAAAGCAGTTATCCAATTATATTGGTTATGCTGTAAGAAGAAAAAAAGATTCTGAATGTTTAGCCAGGTCACGCTTCTCTTCTGTACCCGATCCTTAAATTAGACTAGTTAGTTTAATAAGGGTGTCCAGTGGTTATATAAAATTGACGATTTTATGGCTAAAAAGCAATCTTTTCCAGACAACCCTTACCTAGAATTAGTATAATAGTTATGATGAGTATTATTTATTTCAGTTCGCTAACACATGGCACGAGGTTGCAAGATTCCCGTCAGGATTGCAAGATGGTGAATGTGTGGCATCTAATAAAGTGTTGACCACTGCCAATACATTTGGCATCACCAATACGATTGTTAGAGATGAACGCGAATTTTCTGCGTCTATAGTCGGATCTATATCCGCAGATGGAAGGGGAATCATCAATGTCACTCTTGGCGGAGGTAATAAATTAAAAAAAAAATAGAGATGCATGTCCACGTTCAAATCTACTGAATCTTGAAAGAAATCGAAACAGTAAACCATAATTTAAAACAATATTTCTTTATATTCTCTAAAAAAAAAATTAAAACTCGTTCAGTCATTTCGGAGTATATTATAAACATTTTCAGACTCATAGACTGATAAATATTCTAATCTAAGAATAGCAATCGTATAAATAACAGTTGTCACTTCAGATTTATTCATTTATATTATGTCATGAATGTTAAAAACGAAATTTACAGTTTTATCTGTTTTCAAACTTGGATAGAACCACATTTTTTATTAATTTATATATTTTTTATTTTAATATATACCAGGGTTTTACTCGCGGCATGGCCGTGGCTCCAACCCTAGAGAGAGTTGCTCCATATTACTTACAGAAAAAAAATAATTAAGTTGATATATATCACGAGAAAAGCCGCGGGCAAAAGCTAGTATATATAAACTTTTTTTATTTTTTATTTTACACAAAACGTTACATACAAAATTATAGAATAGTGGTGATGAACAAAAGCGAGCTTAACCCTAAAAGAGTTTTCTTCCAGCAAACCTGAGTTTAGCGAGAAGGGGAGAAGCAAAAAGCAGGGTTGTGTACACTAAAGATATTTAACGATATAACATATAATATAAACAGATTAACAAAAATAAATTATATACAAGATACTCTTAAGATACATACATACATACATATATAATGTAAAATATAGATATATAAGGATAATTTAAGATAGATAGTGCTCTTTGACTTTTTTAAAACTGCTCTCCGATGAGCTATCTCGGATCGGATGTGGCAGGGCGTTCCATAATCTAACTGCGTGGACGGAGAAAGAACCTTTTCTTTCTTTCTTTTTTCCTTGAAAATTCACCTAACTGATGGTGAAAACCGCATAAGAAGCCATTGCGTGGCTTAGGAGGAGTTCGCGGATATACCGACAAACAGACTGTAAGACGCCCAAAGCTACTTTGTTTTATACTTATGTAAAGATATAGATTTGTTAAACAAATCATTTTACAATTATAAATAATAAAAAGAGTTTTATTGTCACCAAAAATATGTACAAATTTCGCCTTAAAATTAAGACTGAATACTAACACCTAGACTAGGCCAAACCTGTATCCTTAGGTGTTAGTTGATTTCAGCGACTTAATAACTAACTTTATGTAATAAATTAAATATTCAACAACAGAAATAGAAAAAACAACAAAAATTTAGAGGTAGGTCCAAAATTGACAGTGAATCGACTTGTTAAATATTTATATAACTTTAATTGTCTACAAAACGTGAATTCCATATGCCAGGGGCTTAAGAACATTTATTCCTCTAATGAGTGTAGTGAGTTTATAACAAAACGAGTAATTATGACCTAAAAACGTAGAAAAATGAAACCATGATAAATTAATGAAGACAAAGGAAACACAGGATCCCTACTTGCTACGATCTTGATACATACTTTCATTCATTTCTTCATATCTATACTAATATTATACTGAAGAGGCAAAGTTTCTGAGTTTGTGACGTTGTAGGGGGTAATCTGCGAAACTACTGAACCGATTTGAAAAATTCTTTCACTGTTCGCAAGCAAGCGCAAGCTACACTATCCCCGGTTGATATAGGCTATATTATATTTTCAAAAAAATAGGAATCCTTACTAAAACTCCAATAGTGTAATCCAAGGTGTCAAAAAATATCTAAAATCGCGTGCGCTGTAAAAACTATTGATGATAGAATAAAATAATGTACTACGACTTTGCAGAACATATTATTATTTACAAAAAGTGTCGGGACAGCATATGTCTAACTATTATAGTTATGCCACAATAAGTGTTCATTTATTTTAAAAAATTAATTAAAATGCTGCCGCTAGAAAAGGCTCTTTATTTGTATCTCCGTATTCATCCTTATCAAAAAAAATTACTTCATATTCAAGACTGCTTCAATACCTTTATACAACTGTTTAAATTATTCAATTCAGACATTCCATTCGAAAGATATCACGAGTTTAAATATGTAAGTATTAGAAAAAAGTTGCGTGGTCGCCGAGCACCCTAATCGGCTAGATAGGCTTATGTGATGTAGGCGTCACTGGGGTACGGGCAATACGGGAGAGGAAATGTTTTGAATTGGCTTAGTAGGTAATTGAATTCAACAAAACTATACTAATAATGGGGTAATCTCTGGATCTACTAAACCGATACTGAAATTTTTTTAATTTTTTTCTGATACCCAGCGAAGTGGGGACGGGTCAGCTAGTATATTATACACGATTATGCGAAGTCTTTCTTATCTTACCGGACCGTTCTTCAAACATCTACGATTATCTTACTACAGCTTGCATTCTAAATCTCATTTGTTCCTTTACAGTGCCGTTTGATAATGTCTACATTCTGGCAACAGACTATACTGAATATGCTTTAGTATACGCTTGCAGAAACTTGGACGCTGAAAGAAAACAAGGTAAGTGTTAAGTCACTCTTACATTTTGTATCTACTTCAAATTAATCACTAAGTTTTGACTTACAACATCAATTACCGTGGAATAACAATATTTTAATGTTAAGTGAATTTGTCTATTAAGTATTATTCAAAGAGATGCAGAAATATTTTTGAAAAATAACTACAGTAAAACCTCTTTAAGTCGAACCTCGATAAGCAGAAAACTTCCCAAACTCTAAAAAAATTCCCTTGTTCAAAATGTTCCCTTCTCTTCAACCTCAAAACCTCCGTTGCTTGAAATCTGAACCCTCTATAAGTCGAAATAATTAGTGAGTGCCTATAAGCAAATTTAGTACTTATTTTCCCTCAATAACCCTGTATCACGAACATAGCAATATTTTATTTTACAACCACAACTCGATTATTTAAATAAATCTTAACCTCTACAAGGCGAATGTTTCCTTACAAAATCCTCCATAAGTCGAAAACTCTATAATTCGAATTTTTCGTCGTCTCTTTTCAAGTTCGACTTAAAGAGGTTCTACTGTATAATTATAAGGACAGGTGGTCACAAGGAAAGAAAGGAAGCCATAAGGAATGCGTTTTTACAAAAATGTCTATAAACAATTGTCGTAGAAAATAACACTTTTAAAGGAAAATATAACTTTCCACTTACTACAAGAATTCTTATGTCCGTAAAAATACTACAATTTGGTTTAGACTGTAATAATTGCAATGGGAATTATAATTACTTCTAGTATTTCTTGAAGATTATTCCAAAACTAAAGGTTTTCCCGCGGCTACGCATTTAAAATCTAGGTAGTAGCTTTATTTTACTTACACAATTACTTATTCGGTTTTTTACATTTGATAATAACAAAGAAACTAAGTCTATATAGCCTACACAACTGCCCAACATAACATAGAGGCGAGCAGAAGCCAACCTGGTTTAAACTAAAACAATGAATAACGTGTTGTTTATGACAACGTAGGTGTTTGTTATTGAATTGAAAAACGTGTTTGCAGCGCCATCTATTTTTCTAATCAATCTTATCTAAGGAGACGACTTTATTTATCGGAATATAATATATCTTAATTGTTAACTCGGGTTATAATCCAGCACTATGTAGAGTCACATTCATATACGTTCAGTAGTTTCCAAAACGGATGGAATCGCAGCGCCATATTTTTCATTATTTTCGTCTATCCCACGGAAACGACGTCATTTATCGGGATATAAAGTATCCTAAGTTACGCCCCGGGATATAAGCTAGCTCTATATCTAGTTTAGTTTAAATCCGTTTAGTAGTTTTCACGCGATGCTCTAACAGACAGAAAGACAGACAGACAGACAAAAAGTTTAAAAATTACATTTTCGGAATATCCTGGTCCGAATGAGCCCCCTCTTTTTTTCACATTTTTAAACGCAATGGAATTACAAACTCGAACCATTTACAGATTTATTATAGTATAGATTTGAATATCCATAATTAGCATTAATCAAAATCTTAAGCTATGATGACTAGTCACATTTTAAAAAGGAAAAGACCCCTTATGTTCTTGTGGATGGAAGTTCTAACTATAACACTGACGAACACTAACCACCTTTAAGTATTTTAAGGCTTTTTATTTATAATTGTCCGATTTCTTTTCAGTCTACAGTTGGAAGTTGAGTAGATCGAGATCGGGACTCTCACAAAATGCAAACAATACTATCAATGCTATAGTTTCTGATAATATTGATCTTTGGGAGGGATATTATTACAACACAAGGCAGACAGACGACGCCTGCTTCCACTATCCAATCTTCGATACCTTACCCGTTTCAATTGTCCTACCTGGACCTTGTAACGAAACTATTAGAGGAATTTCCAACTTTGACGCTGCTGCTGTAAGTCTTTATTGTTATATTTTATTTTAAGCACATAAAGCTTTGTTTTAGTGGTGGTACTATAAACACAGATAGGACAAAAACAAATATCACCCAATCTAGTAAACAACAACTTTCAATACAAAGTAATTAATATTCTACATTCAAAGCAGATATATTGTGGAACCATAATGAAACAATATGCTTCAGTAATCGTTCGCCACCGCTGCACTTCCACTTCACTTCTGTTCTTATCTCGCTTTTGCTGGTGCTCAGAAGTACGCATTTAATCCAACCTATTTATACTTATGTCTATAAATTATTATTTTATATATGTGGATAATTATATAACCTACATGTCGTTTATGTCTGGTCTAATGGTCTCCTCATTTGTATCTCTGTCTTTGCGGTACAAAATTTGCTAACTAGCAATTGAGATTTTAGAAACTCGATGGGTAATGTTTTGTTGTTTACTTTTATCTTTTATTTCGACCACATAGTTTGAAAGTTAGTACTCTTATTACGACTTTATAACCTAATACATATCTGCCTATATTGAATCGGGTATAAAAGTCAGTAAAGGACATCATTATAATATTTCAAAATCTGTTTAACTGTGAGGTATACGCCAAAGGACGCTGCAAAAAAATAATCATTCTATACTCATATATAGGAGAGCCATCAGCCACCTGTGATTTTTAATTTTTTACGTAACTGCTATATAATACTTTGCAGCATATAGAATCAATATTTCTGTCAAGTTACATCCATATAGACTCGGTCTTCATGTCCGTGACAAAGTAGACAAACTACAAGAGCCTACGCTGCTACGGTCAGATTTTACGGAGACCGGTTAGTTATGTGGGTAACAACAAATGTCTAGCCCTGCCGCTTCCGCTAGGTTTCAGTAGAAGGGATAGGCTTAATGTCGTGAAGGATGACATGCGTACCAATGGTTTCAAAACAAGAGATGCTAAAGATGTCGCAAAGTGGAGAAGAAAAAATAGGAAAGCCAACCCTGGGCTTTGAAGCAAACACTTCAAAGGTAACTGGGATTTCACGCTCGGATGATAATGAAACTCAGTAATTTCTAAGTAAAATGCTTGAGACATACAAAAACATATGGACAGATGGACGGATAGACAGGACGTTTGTATAAGGATTCAGGTTTAGTTTACCAAAATGTGTACAGAACCCTAAAAAGTATTTTATATAAGTAGTAACCTTATCACGATTTACCTTGATCTTGTTCTTTGGCAAATGAAAACGCTTCTTGATATAACTCTATCAAGTAAAGTGATAATACATGAAAAACATTAATATTTCAGTACATGGGCAGATGGATAGAAATTCAGAGATACCCTCAACCAGACCAATTCGGTACTTGCGACCGAGCCGAATATAGCCTAAACTCTGTGGTTAATGTAAGAAACACTCAAGTTGCCAACCAAACACTGTTGACTCAATTGGGTCAAGGATTCATTGCTTCAACGGATGGTAGTGCTCAGTTGGATGTCATATTTGAGGTCAATGGAGGTAATGAAACAGATTTTTTTCCCGTTATAATGTATAAAAATGCTCTATATTCATTTCCTTTATCGAAAGTATGTACATATACACGCTGTCGCGAAATCTTTTTCGGCAAAACGTGTTTTCTTTCCATATTCCAAGAACAACATATACACCGTATTCCGAAACCTTTTTCGGCAAAATAAACATTTTTTGCCCATATTCCAACAATATAAAATTTATACCTGTTCAATTCAATATTAATATTCTACTGACATTTGTGTACTTTAGATGGATATTTTATTAACCGCTATTGATTTTGTTAGATCTTTTAAAATTTATTGAACACCACTTTGATACATCTCCTTATTACTTTCAGTTACTGTCATGGCCAACTACTACGTTCTTGCGACGGACTACATGAACTACGCCCTCGTCTATAGCTGCCGCAACTTAGACAGTGGAAATAGACAAGGTACTTTCATTATTCGTATAGCACGAGTCAATCATAAATGCATCCTTGTAGTTCATATGTATCATCGCGCTGTATTAATTATAAGATTCTTATTTTATACTTACTAATGCATAAAGCTGAAGAGTATGTTTGTTTGTTTGCTTGAACGCGCTAATCTCAGGAACTACTGGTCTGATTTGAAAAATTCTTTCAGTTTTATATAGCCCATTTATCGAGGAAGGCTAAGACTAATAGGAGCGGAGAACCAATGAAAAATATTTCAAAATCGGGGGGTTTTTGTAACTTACTTTTTTTTAAACTATTCCACGCGGCCGCAGTCGTGGGCAGAAGCTAGTTATAAGATACTTTGATAGATAACACTTTATTGTACAGACTACTCCCCGTATTCTTATATGCTCATTGAAAAAGTTATCAAGTTATTTTTATATGCATGAGGTTCACGACGTGATACGTACAAAGCTGAGAGAGCAGAGACAGTTGTTTTCTATTAATTGAGAAATTGAAAATACCCAAACCTCCGAAACTAGAACTAGACTAACAATGACTGTGACATATGTACATGCACAAACACATGGTCGATCAGACGACTATGATGATGTTACAACAGTTACAATTATGCCAAAACGGCTATGGAACCTATACTATAAGCTGTATAGTATGTATAGTAGAACCCAAAAAAATAATATATGAATTTTTCTTCACTGTAGTAGCATAGCAATGCACTGTAACGTCCCGGACAAAACACCTCAGTACTATACGGAGGTACTCGTATAATTCAATGACTCATGTAATATACCTTACAAGAATTTGGAAAATTATAAATTTTTCAGTTGGAAGCTGGAAACTAAGCAGAACAACATCTCTCAACAATCAAGCCAACAACGCAATGAATGTGGCTATTGCCAACACTCAAGGCCTCACTCAAGAATATTACTTAACAACCAGTCAAAGCGATGTTGATTGCTTCTACATCCCTCGAGTGAATCAAACCGAAGCTCCCGTATTTAGAGGTCAATGTGAGAATGTCGGCGGAGTTCAGAACTTTGATGTTCAAAGGGTAAGTCTTCTGTACTTTTACATTTAGACAAATAAATGGTTTACGAAATCAAATAATTACAATGGTAGTAGATATTATTACCGCACGTTATAATTTTTAAGGCATTTCTGCTCTAATTACACTTCACTTAGTAAAATTGTAGTTATGCTTAAACATAGTTCATGATAAAACACTGAAATCTTTGTGATCATTTATAAGGTAGAAGCTACTTTAGACTATATGTATGTTTGCATAATTTTCTCTCCTAAAATTAGCACATACCTTACCATGGGTTACTTAACATTAGGTCAAATCTTATGTCCTTCAAGAAATTGAAGATGGAAACTGCTTCTAAAAAGACAAGGTGTTAAATTTTTCAAATCCTGTCGATCATCAAGTTGAAGAAGGTCACTACTATAGGGAACGTGCACGAACTATAGATGGCAACACAACTCGACACCAGTGAGGCTTAAAAAAGCAACTTTTTAGATCTGTCGACGTCACAGAGTACTTTTGTATACTAGAAAGTCGTCGTGTTGCCCTCAATGGTTCCATTATATTTAAATCGGTTTTATTATGATTAAAATTATATAATATGAGTTCTCGCCGATTAATAATGGTTTCAGTCTTTCCCAAGAGAGAAATCTTTAAAAGCATATTTTAAAACAACAACAGAAACTTGAATTAGTATGATTTTTTTTAAGCTCGTAAAATAAAACTGAATTTTCTGAATTAATTATCAAAAACTCTAAAAATGAATATGCATCAAAGTTTCATAATGAATATCTTCGAAACGCTCAATTTAATCGACTAAACATAAGAGATCATTTTTGTAGAAAGTTCGAATTCCTACAAAAATATACATGGCCCATTTTATAAACTTTACTTGTTCATGAGTTACAAAATTCATAAGCAAAAAACAAATTTGTCTGAAAATAGTCAATATCAATCATCAATATTTATTAAATGGTGACGGTGACATTTAGGATAAAAATGTAAGAGACCTTTTTTGTAGAGCGTTTAATTTCCTACAAAAAAGTATAGTCAATTTTGGTGTTAAATCAATTAATAATGGAGATATGAATTTTTCTATTGGACTGAGAAAAATATAAAAAACTGCGATGCGGAGGATCTTCCTATTAAAATTAAGAGCTCATATTTGGTATAAAAAAAAATAAGGTGTCTAGCAACCCATTTTTCCATGTCACATGTAAAAAAATGATTTTTTTGACCCACCCTAACATATATATATATATATATATATATAGAAGTATTAAGCAAGGTCTTGCACTAATGGGAGTAAAAAAACGATGGTAACAAGGCCTTTGTTCAGAAGGCTGGGTATTATAGCCTGATCAAGAGGCCCATTGTCATTGGTGAATGATAAAAAAACACACACAAATTAACAATGGTTAAAGTATTGTGGCGAGTGATGGTGGAACAATCTAGTTGGTTTAAGAACTTTTGGAAAAGGGTAGGAGATTCTGGAAAGAAAAGACAACGACAGATACATTTTAGAAAGGGATAGACGATAAATGAAAGTTCTAGAATGGAAAGTTCGGGGAGGAAAAGACAAAGATAGATAGATGTTAGAAAGGGATAGATAATAAACGAAATTTCTGGAATAGAAGGTTCAGGAAGGAAAAGACAGAGATAGATAGATGTTTAAAAAGGGACAGATAGTAAATAAAATAATAACGAAAAGAAGATCGAAATTATGGGTTCCAGAAGATTCTGCCGGGTATATAAGCAGCGTAAGGCGCGCTTACCGGGCAGTATAGCGTTGAGTTCAGTTCTAGACAGTGAAGCGACAAGTGCTATACGAAAGAGTTGGAAGAAGAGTTTAATAGAAGGCAGTGACGAGTTTAGTGGTGAATTTAGTGAAAAGTTTAGTGGACAGTTTAGTGAAAGAGGAGTTTCGCGTAGTTTAAAAGGAGGCCCGGAAGCGAGCTACGCGCGGTAAATTCTGAGGTGAACACTACAGCAGCAGAAGGTGTGCAGAAGGTGTGTCTACGTAATATCATCGACGGTATTGTGAGTGAGACATCTTATCGTCGGTACAGTTCGTCGTTCGTTGTGCGTGTAGGGGCAATCCTGCAGAGAGGAATCACGCACGGCTGTGTAAGTCAATAAAAGCGTTTAGTTAAAAACTGGTATTTTCTTCCAATCCTAAGTGTGAACCCCCGCACGTGACAGTATTATTAGGCATAAGGAACTTGCTCGATATTTCTTTATAAGCATATATATATATAGGTCTTTGGTCTTCACTACTTCATAATAGAAAACATATGAAATATAACAATCGGCTACGTAGGTTATGCCAATATTCAAATTTTAACTTCTTTGCTAACCATCATTCCTTATAACAGTACTTAGGCTGGTGGCATGAGATCGAAAGATTCCCAATAGACACCAATGCTGGCGAATGTAGGAGTTCTCGGTATGAACAATCAGGGAACCAATTCCTAGTAACTGACACTAATGTTTCTGGGGGCAATGGTCAAGTAACAACTGGGTCTGTCCAAGCTAGCAGTAATGGTGTTCTGACGAGGACTTTAAGCGATGGCATTGTTGAAGGTAAGAACTGTTATAAAAATAATAATAATAATAGAAATATTAAATCATGGAAGATAAATACAATAAATGCTAATCCCAGCACTGTAATGTATTGCCCTAAGGATTAATTCCACTTTGCTCCCTCGAACTAATTACTATTAATTTATAAATATTTCTAGTATTTTACATCTATAGAAAATTTATTTAGTTCTGTTGTCTGTCTGTGTGTTCGTAATTTATTAACAATTCCAATTGTTGGCTGATTTGATCTAAAATTCTATTTGTTAATAAAATGTTGGTAGAAAGTTCTTGTGGGTTTCTTCTTGATAATTTCTTGTATCCACGTCATTCATCGTACATATAAGTCATAGTTATTATGTTACAAATATCTATAGCTTACATTAGAGAAAATACAATGTTCTTATCAAATGTACTCACCTACAATGATTGGAAAAAGTTCAATCAAAACATGATAATTAAAATGTCTCTATTTCCTTGCTTATAGAAATTGTTGTACTTGCAACGGACTACGAATCATATGCACTTTTGTACTCCTGTGTCAACATTGACAGCGAACATCGACGAGGTATGTATGCTACTTTGATTTGTATCTAATGCGCGTTACTATAATTATTTTAATATTCATTAATTTGCCTAAGAATTAATTAAAATTTGACATAAACTCCATCGGTCTTATTCATATTGAGTTAGAGGTTTGTAGACTTCTTTAAGGATCTCAAAGAAGCCCACAAACTTACTCAAGCTCAATATGAATAAGACCACATATATGTAACGTCAAAATTTTAACAGAGTCGTAAAGCATCCTCCCTCCAGAATGATTCCCAATGTTCTTCGTTGTATATTATCTATATATAACGCAAGCTTTTCTTGCTTAGTATAGTATAGTATAGACAATTTGTTTTTCTGTTTGCCGATTTATTATTTATACTATAATGCATTTGATAAATCTATGTCTATACCTCCTTTCTAATCCCTAAAAATTTGAACTTTCAGTATGGAGCGCCAAACACAGCAAAACGCGTCAACTAACAGACGCAGCGCAAAATGCAATGACACCGTATATCGAAAGCAACTCAGTACTGTACCCGCAGTTTTATTTGGACGTAGACCAGACCGACAGCTCATGTTTCCATTATCCAACTTTAACTGGTCAACAAGTTATTCTGCCTGGACAGTGTGATTTGAACATACCCGTGGTTCAGAACTTCGATGCTGCTCAGGTAAAATTTGAAAATGAATCATGGTTAATTTATAAATACATATGTACTTTGTATTACTGTTGAAGTAAAACTAAAATCTGTCTCAATACAAATTGCACAAACATCAATACATGACATCACCCATTGTGTGTACCTACTAGAAGTCATTATATCATATCATGTTTTCTGTTATTTTAATTTTGGTACCAAGTAAATAATTTCCATGATACATCAGCGTTGACGTTATAAAAAAATATAAACCTCAGAGGAACCCACCAGATAACCCATATTCCTTCGGACATAACTTGTTGATTGACTATTAATTGTTGCACAGTCAAGTAGATTTTTAAAATTACGTACAATATAATCATTTTTGAAAGATCTAAAAGTTTAATAGCGTTTCCCTGCAGTTTATTATTTTTTTTATTTCTACTCGGACTGATGTTTAGACCACTTTTTTTACAAAAACAAAGTGGTATAAACATTTTAACCCTTGTCATATTTCACCGTCTCCGCTGGCTCGGTCACGGAGAACGGGTGGAGGACGATCGGGGAGTGAAGAAAGCATACTTGCGGCGACCAGTCGGTCGGCGACCGGTTGGTCGTCCCAAGTATCGCTGAAAGGATAGAGTGGAAGTTGACCTGACCGCACTATAATCCCAGAACTGGCAAGACACTGCGCAGGACAGAGGAAAGTGGCGTGCTCTCGTTTCTGAGGCCAAGACTCACTGTGGGTCACAGCCAACGGAGTTAGTTTAGTTAGTTCATATATAAAACTTAGACAGCTTTAAATTAACTTGACTAACAACAATTATATTTTCAAACAGTATGGAGGCACTTGGTACCAGATCGAAAGGTACCCACAAATCCATGAAAACGGCAACTGTACCGGAGCGAGGTACACTTTAGACCCCAATACTGGTATCGTCGACGTCCTCAATTGGGAAATAGTTGACGGCGTCCTGGAGACCATTAATGGTACTGCCACAGTCGTGTCTTCCGATGGCAGCGCTAAATTATCTGTGATATTGCCCATCAGGGGCACTAATGGTAAGATTTTATGAATTATTTTACTGTAGTACGAACAAAATGACGTGGTAGAGCCATGCTGGAATCATTATTTTAATTACAGCTCTCGGTGCCACCGCGATCGGTGTGATAGCACCCTCTCATATATAATTCGGTTAATCGTATTTTGTGCGAGGAGCGACAGTTCTAATGGCCATACTACACATATATACTACCCATTCCCCTCCCATTCGTATCTTTCTAGTGAGTTTATTGCATCGCTTCTTCTCCTTTAACAGTACCTAAAATTGCTTTGGAAGCGGCGGTAGACTCAGGGCTTTCAATAGGTAATCTGTAAAATGCCATTTTGAAAAATAGATTAATTTTCACAATCTTCCCTATCACATATCTCTATTCCAGACCCATATTCCAGATAGATAGATCCGTGATAATAGATCGATCTGTGCGACGAGCAATGCTCGTTGAAATCAGTATCCTGCATGACCATAACCTTGTGAAGAAATGAAATGAAAAACTAAGTAAATACTTAGATCTCGCTCACGAGGATACCACTATGTGGCGACTGGAGTCAACGAGCACTATGCCGATAGTTATCACCGTCAACGGTATTATAGCGAAGAGCCTTGACCGTCATCTATAGAGGCTCTCGCTAGGAAGCAGATAGAGAAACCAGCACTCTTGGACATGGCACGAATTGTGAGGAGTTCCTTTATCTGGAGCCGTAACCAAGTGCAAATTGGGGTTCGTGTACACACTCTCCTCCCTCTCTCTCTCGGCTAAAAAAACCTCTTTAACCTGAACCAACTTATTATTATTGTGTAAAATTTCTTCTTTTTTTTCAGATACCGTAGAAACATCTTTATATGTGCTAACTACTGACTACTCTACGTACTCATTAGCGTATAGTTGCGTCAATGTAAATAACTATGAACGACAAAGTAAGTATCCTATAATTAACAAACAGAATAATTCAGTTTCTAAGCCGTGGTAGCTTCGTAGTTAGGGTAGGGTATTCGCGTCCCAAACTCAAAGGGCACGGATAAGAATCCTGGATGGATACCATGCACCACTTAGGCATTTTGCTGACTGAATGAGCATATTCTTATACGACGTGCTAACGGTGAAGGAAAACATCGTCATGACACTTACACATCGAGATAGCCGATATGTTAAACCTGCCTCGAATATGTGTGCCGAGTATGCCATCCGTTCCCCTATAAATGGGAGGCTTGAGCACACCAATGGGACGTTTATGGGCTGTGATTATGTTATATTATATTAATAAACCAATTTCTTGGCTGTGAAGTCGTAATAGATAGTGCCTAACGCACTCGCGTTTCAAAATATGAAGAGTTCAAATTTTGATCTGGAAACATGTAGTAGTAAACATTTTTCTGACCAAGTGAGCATTATTATTGTTAAAAATAGCAATTACCACGCGCTGACAATGAATGAAAAAATTTTGGTGTAACCTGCACATCGAGACAACCAAAAAATCTGCAGTACATTTTATTGGAAAAAAATACGAAACTTCAAGGGCGAGAGCTACTAAAATAATCATCCTAATCTATCCTTAAGATAAACCATAGACCTACTCTATGGAATCTCGCACAGCTAAGCATTTTTGAGACGTATTTAGGTTTTACGCCTACCTTCTCTACTATAATTAAAATTAAAGTCCTCACCACAAAAGAAGTCCCACGAAAAATAAAGTGGCAGATCCGCTATTTGAATAAAATTTTATTGGTAAAGTAGCCAGGAAAGAAATTTACAGGTTTAATTATGCAATATTTTGTATTTATTATTCAGTAACTTCTACATCGGTTTAGCTAATAATTACTCTGGCAGGATTAAGTACGGCGATTGCAGCGCCGAGTCTATGGAACTTCTTTGGTGGCGCGCACTCTAGAAAATTGTTCATTCATTCGTTTGTTGTTACATTCATTCACGATCAATTCAAATTTTCCAGTTGGAGCATGGAAGTTGAGTCGAGCAAGAACAATGCCGAGTGCCGGTGCTTCCGTCATCGATAACTATATGCGGGAACGGCAAGAATTGCACCAGCCATACTTCATACAAGTACTACAAAGCGAAGATTGTGAGGAGCCTAGCTCAGCCTTCTTGTTCAAGAGCAGCATCGTCGTACTACTAGTTTGTGCAATATTACAAATTTTGTTATAATTTAGTTTAAGTAGTATTCTCTGTAAATTAAATTATTTTGTACATTTTTTTATAAAATTATTTTAGTTTTATGACAATTGTTTTATTATTCACCTATTTTGTAATATTAGTCAGCCAAATTTCGTTTGCGTTTCCACGAGAACATATGGTGGCCGGTTCCTATAACCTACTATTTAATTATGCAATATTTTGTATTTATTATTCAGTAACGGCAGTTCACTTTTTCTCTGATGAAGTGATGTTTGACATCTATATGTTTTGTCCTCTGATGATGCACTGGATTCTCTACAATCCTTATTGCTGATTGACTATCACTTAGCAAGAGCATACTACTCGTGTGCTGTTCCGTTAGCTCAGTAAATAACCTTTTAATGAACACTGACTCTCTACATGCTTCTGACAAAGCCACATATTCTGCCTCTGCACTTGAAAGTGCAACAGTCTTTTGTTTCTTACACTCCCACGAAACTGGTCCACCTGCGAATATAAATGCAAAACTACTATATGACCTTCTGTCGCATAGATCTCCCGCGTGGTCTGCATCTACATAACCAAACAAAGGTTTGCCAGTTTTTTTATAGACTAACTGAAAGTTTTTGGTTCCATATAAGTACCTCAATACCCTCTTTGCTGCAACCCAGTGTGTATGATCGTAGCAGTTATTAAATTGACTCAAATAACTTGTCGCATAAGCTATGTCTGGTCTCGTACAGACAACTAAATACATCAATGAACCAATTAGCTCACGGTATGGTAACTCGCTTGGTGGAACATAATCTTCTCTTTCTGGTTTTACTAGCTTTAGTTTAGTGTCTAGTGGTGTTTTCACACTCTTGCAATCAGTCATTCCAAATTTTTCAAGAATCTTCTTTAAATACTCAGTTTGATTAATTTTTACGACTCCATTATCTTGAATGAATGAATGAATGAAAACACTTTATTATTCACCAAAAATTAAAACTAAGTTCTTAAAACTAGGTACAGTAAATGTTGAACAAAGGGCGGCCTTATCGCTTAAAGCGATCTCTTCCAGGCAACCCTCTAAATTAAGGAAAATATTAAGTCAACAGTGGCGGTGAAGACAATAAATAATACGAAACTTTCTAAGAATAAATGAAAAATAATGAATAATATACTTTATATACTATAGAAAAACACAATATATCATACTGTATATAAAATCAGTAGCATGTTTTAAACTTGTGAGGACCAAAGATATTTAGTAACCATCAGTTTAAAAGACAATATGGATTTAGCTTGTCTGATTTTGAGTGGCAGTGAGTTCCATAAACGGACAGCCTGTACCGTGAAAGAGTTATCAACGAAGGAAAAAGTGTGTACAGGTGTCATTAAGGAGAGATTATTACTAGAGCGCAAATAACGGGAATGAGAAAGATATAGGAAATCAAAACGTTCCTTTAAATACGGAGGGGTACGAGGATCAAAAAGGATATTGTACAAAAGAGAGAGTAAGTGAACATTCCGGCGAAGGCGAATAGGTAACCATTTAAGCTTCTTGCGATATTTTATCTTGTTTTATTTTCAAACCTAAAAAGACATCTGCTTTTCCTAAATCTTTCATTTCGAAATTATTCTGTAATTCCTATTTGATGAGTTTTAACTCCTTCTCATCATTCCAAAATATCAAAAGATCGTCTACGTAAACAGCAATAATCATTAAACTGTTTATTGTCTTGCGAATATAAACACAAGGTTCATTCTCTGACCTTTTGAAGCTCAAGTTCAGTAAAGCCTCATTGAGCTTATCATTCCATGCTCTTGGAGCTTGCTTTAAACCATAGAGTGCTTTGTTTAAAAGAGACACGTAACTCTCTTTTCCTTTTTCTTCGAAACCTTTAGGCTGCTTCATATAGATTTTTTCATTGAGATCACCGTTTAAGAATGCAGTCACGACATCCATGTGATGAATTTTTAAATTATGCTCTACAGCAAGAGCTAGTAGTAATCTCAGTGTGCTATGTCTTACAACTGGTGAAAAAACTTCATTATAATTACAACTCTCACTTGTGTGAAACCTCGTGCTACTAACACCGCTTTATATCGTATCTTCCCTGCCTCTTTCTTGATTCTAAAAATCCATTTTGAATCAACAAAGTGACCATTTGCAGCATCTACTAAGCTCCACGTATTGTTCTTTTTTAGAGAATTTAATTCTGATTCTATAGATCTTTGCCATTCTTCTTTGTCGTCACTAGATAAAGCTTCTTCTACAGTTATAGGTTCATTCATCATTTCATTTTCTGCGTGATACAGTATGTAGTCTTTGTACTCTTTAGGCTGTCTCTCTCTAAGTGGGTATCTTCTTTCTGAAGTCTCCACTTCACCTTCAGTACACGTAGGTGGAGGTGTAGGGACAGTTCTCGTCGTCACATCTTCGAGAAGATTACCTCTTTCTTCTCTAGCACATTCTATTTCTGTAATTGTATCACGATTAGGAACAACTTCTTCAGGTCTACCTAGAACATCTGCCGTTTGCACTTCTCTAACCGAATCTGACTCTACAGTCGATATATTCCTTACTGGTGGTACTGCTTCTTCAAACTTAGCTTGTATTTTGTCCGTCTGAACCTCTATGTTTGCCTTCTGGTTTTCGAAGAATACAACATCCCTCGCTTTATACAGCTTTAATGTTTTAGGATGAATCAGACGATACCCTTTCGTTGTTTCACAGTACCCTACAAAAACTAATTCCGCACTCTTTGGATCCAGTTTCCTTCTTTTCTGATCGGGAATGTTCATAAATGCTCGACTTCCAAAGGTTCTTAAGTGACTTAAATCTACTTTCCTGTTAGTCCAGGTCTCTTCTGGTGTCATGTCTTTAACAGCTATAGTAGGTGACCTATTCTTTAGATATACTGCAGTACTGAGAGCTTCTGCCCAATAAACCTTCGGTAAGTGTGCCTCTTCAAGCATACTTCTGGCTCATTCAACAATGGTTCTGTTCGCTCTCTCACAGACTCCGTTTTGTTGCGGTGTAGAGACCACAGTTAGTTGGTGAACAATGCCATTTTCTTTTAAAAACTCGTCAACCTTTTTATTTACGTACTCCTTACCGTTATCACTATGAAGTGTTTTTAAACGTTTTCCGGTTTGAGTTTCGACTAAGTTTTTAAACTCTACTAGTTTACAATAAAATTCACTCTTTTCACGTAAAATATATATATAAAAGATTTTCTCGTTTTATCATCAATAAAAGTTACAAAATATCGTGAACCAGAGAATGATGAGGTTTCCATCGGTCCACAGATATCACTGTGTACTAATTCAAGGATTTCTGTGGCTCGTTTGGCTTTCTTTTTTGAAAAAGGTAATGAAGTCTGTTTACCTTTAAGACACGAAATACATTCTACTCTCTCAGGTTCCTTGAATTTAATACCTTCAGCCATTTTATCTCGAAGTATTTTCATGTTGTGAGGACTAATATGACCAAGCCGCCGGTGCCAAACATCAAAATCTATTTCCATTGTGTTTACAACTGAAACATCAAAACAGAGATTAGAACCCGTGCGCTTTAGTTTATAGACCCCTTTCTCTACCTTACATGCATGTTTCACTACACCTTTCACTTCACAGTCATTATCCTCATAAATCTCACAGCCTCGCTTTGAAAATACCATTACTTTGTTCCTTTCAACCATCTTACTTACACTCAGCAAGTTCACATTTAACTCAGGAACATACAATACTCCACTCACATTGAAGCCTATCTCTCTACTCGTACATACGTCTCCACGACCTTCGCCTCTTACTCTACCACCATTCGCACATGTTACTGGCACTGGCTCTTCAAAAGCCCTATAATCAGCAAACCAGTCATTGTGACATGTCATATGTGTGGACGCTCCTGAGTCCACTATCCAATCTCTACTGGTTTGACATTTTGGAGTTGAGTACGAAAGTGCGATATTATGAGCTACCTTCTCATTACTATTATTATTAATTGTCGAGTTGTGTGGACAACTAATTGCTTTGTGCTCTTTATCACTTCATGAAGATTTTTTTATATATGTATAATTATATATTACGGTTTTCGTAGCAATAATTAATTGAAAATAAAACGCTCTACATGGTATGTAGATAAATTAGGTTCGGCAGTGGTCTGTTATCAATATTAAATAAGCACAATCAAGGATAATAATATTCTATAATTTATTAGCAATAGTACACGATTGAGAACAACCATGAGACATTAGAGGACAGAAGAATATATCAAACATGTGGTGTTAAAAAAATTAAAATATAACATGACTTCTGAGGTGCCAGTGCCAAGTTACACGACCTCATTTTAACAATTCAGACTTACCATCGGTTGAATTTTAACATTGCAAGTATGCAGCGTATGTCAAATTTTAACCGATAGTAAAGCAAATGAACAGTCCGTAGGATATAGGAACTGGCCGTTAGTGAACTGCAATAGCGGTTTCAAAATAAAAACATGACAGCACCGACATCCCACTTCCATGGTATCCTCATAATGTAAAAGATACCTACTAGAAAATTATGTAAGGTATATAAAAGAGCATGTTAATATGCTTATCGCCGTGCGGATATGCTTCACCGTAGGCTTACAGAAAGAAGTAAGTACTAATCGCACTCAAAATTACATAATTAGTGATTAAACTCAAATAGTAACGATCGCATTTTTATTTTACTGCTACTACCTCCTCTAAATTACGCTGCCCATCCCAGTCCTTAATTTTCTCGATTCTCACATTACGCGAATATCCATTCACTCTGCTGGTAGTCGTAAATAGAGTCCACGCTACAAAAGACAACCCACGGAAAACAAAGGAACTAAAAGTGGCAGCTCCGTTATTTGATAGCATTTTGTTCGTAAAATTATAGCCAGCAGCTTTAATTATGGAATATTTTGTATATTAAGTTGGGGAAAAAGTTACTTCGCATTTTATATAGAAATTCAAAAGGTTTTTTTATAAAGTTTATTTACATTTGACTAAAGTATGTAGGTGCCATTTTGTTGGATAACTTTTTGCCATCTTGTAGGTAGGGACATGATCCCATTGCTATAAAAATTTTGAGGCTTCTGATCAAAAAACTGCGACAAGTGGTTTTGGCAGTCCTCTCGTGATGTTAACCTGACACTGCCTAAAGAATTCTGCAGAGACCGAAACAGGTGAAAATCTGAAGGTGCAAGGGCAGGACTATACGGCGGATGCATTAACACCTCCCAGCCAAACTCTCGTAATTTTTGCTGAGTGGCTAAAGATGTAGGTCTAGCGTTATCATGGTGAAAAACCACACCCCTTCTGTTGATTAATTCCGGCCGCTTTCTCTAAACTTTTTGCTTTAATCTCATCAGTTGTTGCAGTACAGTTCAGAATCGATGGTCCTGCCTGGCGGTAAAAGCTCATAATGAATAATGCCCTTCCAATCCCACCATACACACAGCATCACCTTGTTGCGAGTTAACCCGGGTTTCGCCACAGTCTGTGAAGCCTGACCGGCCTTTGACCACCATCTTTTTCGCACATTTTTGTCGTACGTAATCCACTTTTCATCACCAGTTATCAACTTCTTCAAAAATGGTTCGGTTTCATTACGTCGTAATAAAGAATCACAAATGAGTACACGGTTCATTAGATTTCTTTCAGTGAGCTCACGAGGCACCCAAATATCGAGCTTTTTTGTGTACCCAGCTTTTTTCAAATGCGCCAAAACAGTTTTGTGGTCAATTCCCAGTTCTCGAGCTACATCGTAACTACTAATATGCCGATCTTGCTCCACTTTTTCAAAAATGGCATCAATTTTGTCCGTAACAGGGCGATCAGAGCGACGTGCATCTTTGATATCAAAATTTCCGGATTGAAAACGCTGGAACCAAATTTGCTCTACTCTCACAGATACTGCATTAGGTTCATAAAAACAAAAAAAAAAACACGGCTTGTGTTGCATTTTTACCTTTTTTGTAGTCAAATTTGAAAATGTATCAAATTTTTCATTAGATTCACTCATTTTAACAATAAGAAAAACAAATGAAAATCACACATTTTACTAATTTGAATTTGGAATTGTCTTCTTTAAAATTAAAACTTTTCAATGACACCAAAACCAGCCAGATACAAATGGTGTCAATGAAATCTTATTACAAGTTCATACATACTATTCATATATACTACTATATGCGAAAAGACTTTTTCCCCAACCTATTATATTCAATGTATTATATATTTAAGTTCTTTGCTCTTTTAAAATTTTATATATAATACGTAACAATGACAATTTATATAAGTAATATGTATTTAGTCTTTTTATATCTAGTTAATGTTTTTATGGTATTTTTTTTCTTTTTATTTCTATTTTAATTGTTGTATGTTCACTTCATATCTTTTTCTTATGTACCTGTGTCTGTGTATGTCACTAATGGCCCTAGCGGAAGATCACTGCTGGTTATCAACCGGCAATTTAGCTGCGCAAGGATTAATTTAGGACTACATATATATATATATATTATTGTTTTTATTTAAATAGTTTAAGTGGTTTTCATTGTAGTTCTAAATAAATCTTTTTCTTTCTTTCTTTCAATAATTTCTACATAGATTTACGGATTAGCACATCATTACTCTGGCAGAATTAACTACGACGTTGGGAATTATAGCGCCACGTCTGTGAAACTCATGTAGACTTCTTTGGTGGCACGGACTTTATCTACTTACTACGGTATATTAGCGGTTATTTGCATCTCAGAGTAATTGACACAGTAATTGATCTGAGATTTGCCTAGACGCAGACCTAGGAACATATTACTCTCTTAATATATACAATGTACTCTTTGACGAAGACTCCGCTCCAGTTATAGATAATTAGGCCATTGAAAAGTTACATTTAAGGTTGGGTTTGTCGGGGGACGCAATTTTATTTTTTGAAGTGTAGGGGGGTTAGTATAGGCTTAAGTTCAAGTTTGTGGGGTCACCGCCCTTGTCCCCGCCCCCATCTTGGAATAAGAGGTGCAAAGGGTTTTCAAGCTGTATCTCGTAAACAAGCAACCCTACGGAAAACTTTAAGGCGACATTATTTGTAGAAAATTATTTCTTATTATTTCTTACCGTAAAATGGAAATCAAAAAAATTGTAAACAAGAATAACTGTTTTTTTTTTTTTTTTTTGTTATAACTTTTCTCTGGTCATTTTACAATAAAATGACATCAGAGCAATCTTATAGAGGATTTTTAACAAATAATTTCCATTACAAATTTGTTTAATTTCATTCATTTATCTGGGTTTTACAGCGCTGCGAAGTTGGCTGGGTTCTCTTGAATACTCAAAAGAATACGATGAAAACGAACCAATAGGCTTAGTTTTCTATTATCAATTTTTTATTTATATAAATATAATTTATCCTTTTCTTAACATTCCTATGTTATTATTAATTTATTGTCGACCCTTTTCCCCGCCACAAAACATATAATATCATTGATTTTTACAATAATTAATTTATCATCGCTTCCTCCAACACAAGATGCAGCCGTTGTAAAATATTTTGGTCAACCATAAACATATAAATATATTAATAAATGGATTGCTTTTAATAAGAATTCTTTGTGTGGAAATTTAAAACATTTAGTGAAATGTAACTTTTTAAGATTTACAAAAATTCCAAGATCAGAAATCAGTCAAAGATTTAGCCTCTCCTATTAAATTAAATGCTCTGAGATTTCGCCGATACTGGGTTTAATGCCTCAAAGGTCTTTCTAACTAGGTCATAATATTTAAAATCTTACAACTGTTCACATGACAACTGTTCAACTGACATCCAATCTCAATCATTTTATTCAATGAAGTCATTCATAAAACTGTCAATTAATTTTTCATGAATTGCGGATAATATGTAATTTTATGTGAGATTATCACATTTCTTATGATTAGGACATTAATTAACATTTTAACGCTTTAAATAACCAATAAAGATAACACATAGCTATGGCTAGTAATGAAGAAATAACCGGCCCGGTCTCTCAGGAGGATATAGAGACAGCGGAGAAACTGAAAAATGAAGCAAATGAATTTTTTAAAAGTAAGTATACAAATAACTTCAGATGTTCATACAAATTAACTATTAATAGTCGCATTTATGTGTATTGTCTTCTTTTGAATTGTAAATTGATCATTTACAAGAGTCCAATTAATAATTTATAAAACATAACCTAACATTTTCAGAACAAAGTTACAATAATGCTATTGAACTGTACTCAAAAGCTATTGAGAAAAACCCGAAGAATGCTGTGTACTTCGCAAATAGGAGTATAGCTAACCTTAGGCTTGAAAATTTTGGTTATGCGCTAACAGACGCGTCCAAAGCGATAGAACTTGATAGGACATACATAAAGGCGTACTACAGACGAGCGGCCGCTCATATGTCTCTAGGGAAGTACAAATTAGCGCTTAAGGATTTTGAATATGTAAGTATAAGAATGAGATTATGCCGAGTGTCTGTCTTGATAGTCATTCATTTGCTTAATATTTTTAAAACTTTGATTGCTCTAAAATATGAAAATCTATTATTATTATATGTATTAAAGGACAAAATAGTAAATAGATAGATAACACTTTATTGTACACAATTACAGAAAAACTTATAGCTGGAAATATTTTAAATGAGCACAATCGCTTATCTTATCTTGTCTTATTGCTAAGAAGCGATCTCTTCCAGACAACCCATAATAAAAATAGTGTTTAACTTTAAATCTCAATCATAGGTATTTGTTCCAAAATCACTTGAATGACATATCATTCTTATGTCCGGTTCTTATATCTTATAGACCGTTCATTTGCCTGTCTGTTAAAATTTGACATAAGCTCCAAGTAAATTTTGATAATTAATGTTAAAATTCAACAGATGCTAGGGCAAGCAAATCAATAGTGATATATAGCCATCCATGCAGGAATGAAGAATACAATTTCCTGAGGCAGGCGGCTTGTCGTAAGAGGCGACAAATCCAAAAAATTTAATCTAAATTACAGTTTAAATCACTAGCATAAATTACAAAATTCAATGCACTGTTATGCACAATTTCCTTTGATCTATATATAAAAGAATATCTGCCTTAAGTATATACAGATAGAGCAATAATTCATTAGAAATCTTTTAAGTTTTATTTTAATTGAAAATTAATCCTAGTGGCTATAGAGAAATGTGTTTTATTTCTAATTAAATTGGAAGTTTGTCTTTTTAGTGACACTTTATCATTTCATCAATTTTCAAATCACAATGATTCTAAAATTGTGTTTAGTAGGATTTAATCAATAGTTCGGGGTTAATAAATTAATATGGAAATAATACATAATAATACTACTTAAATTGAGTTCAATATCTCGGTCACTTTTCCACATTTTTGAAGATATAAGTTGATAGAATCTACTAGTGACAATTGTGATACATGTTTCAAGGTTCAGATTTAAGATTTCATATAATAAGTCAGTGCCCCAGACTTCAATCTAGTAGTTATGCAGCTGTGTTTTGTAGCAAAGATATTGGCATCCCTCGCTGGTTAAAATTTAATGTATTGTTATCAGGTAACCAAAGTAAGGCCAAATGATCAAGATGCAAAACTAAAATACAATGAATGTAATAAAATAGTTAAAAAAATTGCTTTTGAAAAAGCAATCTCAGTTGATAAGAAGGAAGTTAATATAGCTGATTCCATAAACTTAGATGCAATGAGTAAGTACTGTAATTATATCTTTTAAATTACTATTAAACTTTTTCTGTGGCTGCTTTGTTGTATACTTTAGTTTTTAGAGTTTTCTAACCATTTTTGTCTGTGTCAGCACTTGAAATACCGGTAATATAGTGGTATTGTTATTTATGCTATTATATATTTCAGATAATGGTGCAAAATAAATATAATAATTAAACTTACCATTATTTCTAGCCATTTTACAGGTAACAAAAATATAATGTTAATGCTATTTTTATTGGTAATTTTACCATTATAACTATGGTTTGTTACCATAGTCACTCCTTTTCACTTGCAAAGATTGTCAAACAGCACTGTGCTAAGAGAGTGCATAATATTTAAGAATTGTGTTTGTTGAATGTTTATGTAACATGCAGTCACAAAAAGCCAATTCTTAAAAAGGGCAACATCGCTTGAAATAATGTAAAAATTACTGATATGTATAATGTTATACATACGATTTTTAACATTATATTATAACATTAAAATCATAGAAGTTTCCAAGTAACATTTTAAAAATATACCAGTATGGCAGTATCTTTTCGAAAATACTGGTAATTACCTATAGTTTTAAAGATAATTGATATCATTTTCAAGCCCTGCTCTGTGTGATAATGTATCTGTTATGTTAATTTTTGAGGGTTTTATATCCAAGTGACAAAATTCTTCCAAAATCCTTCTTTAATTAAGCTTCATCATCTCTGTAGAACTGTTCACTGTTTGTGGTCATGCTCTGACCTTTTTTTTTCAAGATTTAAATAATTATGAACGTTATCTATCCATAGCACTTATATGTCAAAATTCACAGGAATTGAGCTGTATCTAATCCCATAGGTATAGATTAAATACTGTTCTTTTTTTTATCACCTGTCTATCTTGTTTTGTCAAGGATTTATGCTTTTGTATACATTACTATTTTTGTTCTATTCTTTACCACATTTATTATTATAATTGCAAAAAATTGGATTCTATTTGGTTGGCACGCTATATAAATAACTGAGATAAAAAAAGAATCCAGTGAACAGAAGTATCTAACTGATGGCCGTTTCCTATATCTTAACAACCCTTTGTTTGCCTTACTATCTAAATTTCACTTAAGCTCTATACAAGTAATGTAAATTAAAATAAATAAGCATAAATTATTTTTGTGGGAAGGAAATGTTAAATATTTAGTCAAATGTTCATGAGTTCATCCAAAAAAATTTTTTGGTATCTATGCCTATGTTGCTTGCTGAGTATGATGTGAGATGAAACATGAGGTTGGTTTTCGCTTGGGTCCTGTTCACATGAGAGTTAGTCTAAAATTTGAATATTCATATTTATTTAACACTACCTACATCCACAAACTGTGAATATTTTTTTACGTAATATAAAACAAAGTCGCTTTCTGCATCTATCTGTCTGTCTGTCTGTATATCTGCTAACTCTTCCTAACGGCCGGCGCACATATGGCGAAGTACAGCTCAGCATTTTTCACTGTCAAACTATTATCGACATTGTCTTCATTGAAATAATATCCAGAATCAATTAAAACAACAATTAGTGCCTGAAGAGCATCAAAGCGCCACTGCGCGAGCATGCGCGCTATTTTGCACGCTTCTGCTTTCGATCACCGGGTTCGCCGAAGCGCGGCACGGGCGGGAAATATTTTATTTCTCTATAATTATTTTCTTTTTTAATTCCTCATCTGCAAGTAATACAATAAACAGCATGTCTCAATCCATAATTTTAATCACGAATGTATACGTTTGGACTCTCGAAAAATTGCAAAACGAATGACGAAACTCTGTCAAGTATTCGCAGTCTAGCGCATAGTCGCGCATCCGCGCGGAGACTCGCGCATCCCCGCGCGCAATCTCGCGGGTACTCGCGCATTCTCGGGTAGATGTGTCACGCGCTTACAAAACTTCGCGGGCATACTCTGCGCTGCGCTATACGCCATATGTACGCCGGCCTTAAATAAACCACGCACGCAGCACGCTTAAGGTGTTTTCAGCATTACTTAGATACATTTTCAAGGAAGGTATATGTACTAGCTTTTCCCTGCGGCCATATAATTTATATATGTAACCTAATTAAATTTATGTGTAAAAGAAATAGAGCCATTTACTAGGATTTGACCAGCCGGGTCGCCGCAGGGAAAATTCTCGTATTTAATAAAAAGATTAAACAAATTGTAATCGACACTATTCCACAATCATATCTTTAAAATACGCAATAAATATACACAGGAAAAGAATTAAAACCATATCAAGTTTGATATTAAAATATCAATATCTTCATTCTTATCTGTGTTAATTTGTGTTCTAACAATTTATCTAATTTGAAATTTGTTTCTATTTAATCTATCTGATCATTTTATATAAAATGTGGTGAGGTTTACCTTTTTCACATGTTAAAAGTGATATTGAAAACAATTGTGTACTGACGCGTGTTTTTATATGTGACAAAATACCCTGTAGTGTCAGTATGACAGTGTATTATCTATTCATAAAATAAAATATCAAGACCTAAAAAAGTTTAATGTTTTTAATAATCATAAGCAAAATAACTAACATCTGATGATAGTCTTGATAATTCAACATTATTGAATGAATAGTTTGAATGAAAGCCTGAAATGTGGTTAATCTGCTGCGACAAGCACGTTCCTCGCCCGTCTAAGAGTTCTACAAGAACTAATAAAACTGCTAACTCTTCAGCTATTGAGGATGAATACGAGGGTCCAGCTCTTGAAGATGGCGTGGTCACGCTCGAGTTTGCCACTGAACTTATGGAATTCTACAAACAGCAGAAAAAGTTACACAAGAAATATGCATACAAGGTGAGTAAAATATTTATTTGGAGAACATTTAAAAAAAAATCATACATTATCTTAAAAAGGAATTTCCGCAGCAAACTCTTTGTGTGTATTTTTAAGGATACTGATGTTCTCACTCCATCATACATGTTTGTCACAGCTATCTTATTACTGTAGCTATTTCGGCCTTTAATTTGCCATGCTTATCAATGTGTTTTCTGTAGTTATAACATCTATGTAATATTCAAGGTAGTTTGACTAGCTTAACATATCCATTTTCACAGTGTTTTATCATGTTATTTTTTTTTACTATTAGCACATGCTATTTATTGCAATATGCACAATAGGTCATAGAACTACCTAAGTGGTGCATACTTTCCGGCCAGAATTTAAACCCTTGTCCTTCGAGTTTGGAATGCAAGTGCACTAAGCACTAAGCTATCACAAAGAATACTTATAGTCTTAAATTAATTTTCTTATAATGTCCCTGCTCCATATGGGACAATGTTAGTGACTTTGCTAAAATGCGTGTTGTTTATAGTGTTAAAAATAACGCCGTTAATGATTGGCTTCATAAGTATATACAGGTATGAATTTTCCAAGGTCTTCAGGGCCAAATTCTAAACGAAATAACGAGCACTGAAATGTGTGTTTGGGCTGATTTTGACGAAACCTAAAATGGTATTATTAAAGTTTTGAAAAATCAATTAACCCTGTCAAGAATACAATCGTCCGATTTAAAAATATCATGAATTATTATACCAACTCATAGCATTGTTTGTATGAATCTAGTTTTGTGAAAGAATGTGAAATGGCAAACCAAGGAAAAAGATTGACAATGTTTAACGTCATTAACAATTAATTATAATGTCGCATCACAAATAACACATTAAACCCTAAACTACATCTCTGTGACACATTCACTAACACTAACATTATGCCAGATGGAGCAGAAACATTAAAGAAACAATTTTCCAATTTTCAGATCTTAATCGATGTCAAAACCTATCTACAAAAGCAACCTTCTCTAGTTGATATTAAAGTTCCGGATGAAAACAAATTCACAGTCTGCGGAGATATCCACGGACAATTCTATGACCTTATGAACATTTTCAAACTGAATGGATTGCCATCGGAAACAAATCCATATTTGTTCAATGGAGACTTTGTGGACCGAGGGTCGTTTAGTGTTGAGTGTATCTTCACTCTGTTCAGCTTTAAACTTCTGTATCCTGACCATTTTTATATGTCTAGAGGTAAGTTTGATTTATTATTTATTTATTATATAATAGGTTGGGGAAAAAGTCTTTTCACATATAGTATGTATGAACTTGTAATAAGATCTCTTTGGCTATACCATTCATATCTGGCTGGTTTTGGTATCATTAAAAAGTTTTAATTTTAAAGAAGACAATTCCAAGTTCAAAGTAGGAAAATGTGTGATTTTCATTTGTTTTTCTTATTGTTAAAATGAGTGAATCTAAAAAGAAATTTGATACATTTTCAAATTTGACTACAAAAAAGGTAAAAATGCAACACAAGCCGCGAAAAAAGTTTGTGATGTTTATGGACCTAATGCAGTATCTGTGAGAGTAGCGCAAATTTGGTTTAAGCGTTTTCAATCCGGAAATGTTTATATCAAAGATTCACGTCGCTCTGGTTGCCCTGTTACGGACAAAATTGATGCCATTTTTGAAAAAGTGGAGCAAGATCGGCATATTAGTAGTTACGATGTAGCTGGAGAACTGGGAATTGACCACAAAACGGTTTTGGCGCATTTGAAAAAAGCTGGGTACACAAAAAAGCTCGATATTTGGGTGCCTCATGAGCTCACTGAAAGAAACCTAATGAACCGTGTACTCATTTGTGACTCTTTATTACGACTTAATGAAACCGAACCATTTTTGAAGAAGCTGATAACTAGTGATGAAAAGTGGATCGCGTACGACAAGAACGTGCGAAAAAGATGGTGATCAAAAGCCGGTCAGGCTTCACAGACTGTGGCGAAACCCAGGTTAACTCGCAACAAGGTGATGCTGTGTGTATGGTGGGATTGGAAGGGCATTATTCATTATGAGCTGTTACCGCCAGGCAGGACCATCGATTCCGAACTGTACTGCGAACAACTGATGAGATTAAAGCAAAAAGTTGAGAGAATTATTAGAATGCGGCCGGAATTAATTAACAAAAGGGGTGTGGTTTTTCACCATGATAACGCTAGACCTCACACATCTTTAGCCACTCAGCAAAAATTACGAGAGTTTGGCTGGGAGGTGTTAATGCATCCGCCGTATATATCCTGGCCTTGCACCTTCAGATTTTCACCTGTTTCGGTCTCTGCAGAATTCCTTAAGCAGTGTCAGGTTAACTTCACGAGAGGTCTGCCAAAACCACTTGTCGCAGTTTTTTGATCAGAAGCCCCAAAATTTTTATAGCAATGGGATCACGTCCCTATCTACAAGATGGCAAAAAGTTATCCAACAAAATGGCACCTACATACTTTAGTCAAATGTAAATATACTTTATAAAAAAATCATTTGAATTTTTATATAAAATTCGAAGAAACTTTTTCCCCAACCTAATTTTTAAGTCGTGGTAGCGTAATGGCTAGCGTGCGCGTCCTAAACTCAAAGGGCGCAGGTACGATCCTGGCCGGAACGCATGCACCACTTAGGCAGTTTTCTGACCTAATGTGCATATTGTTACAATTAGCATGTGCTATTGTGCTAATAGCGGTGAAGGGAAACATTGTGATGAAACCTGCACATCGAAATAATCCATGTGTCAAACTTGCCAAACCGCCTTGGATAAGCGTGGCGGGTTTCCTGTGCGTTCCCCTATAGTGGGAGGCCCGAGCCCAGCAGTGGGACACTTCTAAGCTATTATTATTATTATTACATTTTATTGCATACAACTTGGAAATAAAACCATGGTAACAATGTAACAAAGAGAATACAGTTGGTGGTTTTATCGCTATGAGTGATTTCTTCCAGACTAACCTTTGGATGGAAAATCACATTTGCACAGAACAAATACAATTGTTGGTTAGTTAGTTTAGTGGGTTTTCTTTTCTATGCAGTTTCACTAATGTATGTTTCAATTATGTACCATATGGGACAGGAGATTTATAATAATAATATCAATGGGTCAGTAAAAATTATGGATGACTCTTAAATCCTACAGGAATAGGAAAAAGAGAGAACACACATAATTTTTTTCTTATTACATTTTATTAATTAAAACATGAATTTTTACAACAAATGTGTCAGCTTAGTAACAACTGGAGATATTACAGCATTTCCAAAACTCAGTATTCCGTATAATACTTAGTGCACCATGGCTCATAAAAATTTATGAAATGCATGAATACATACAAATGCAAACAATTAAGGAAGAAATAAACACTAGCTATCCGGTACAAAGATAAACTAACTAATCATACAGGCCAACTAGCTGTAGCCCTCACTGATGATACTAGCCAGATTGAAACAGTGGACACAACATTTGTGTGCTCCAGAACCAAAGTTAAAGATCAAATCAGTCAGAATGCTTTAATGTCACACTGGAATGCAGAGGCTGCAGGTTCCTAATTCTGCTATTATAATATCATCAGAATATCCAACCACTGGCGTCATGATTCTTTTTTTTATGGAAAAAGAACCATTTTGATGCCAGTGCCATACCGAGAACCTATTCTTGACATGGACATACATTTCGTGAACTAGCTTTCCGTTACTTACTATGGTCTGGGTTTCTCAGCTCGGCCCCAATAGGACCGTCGGTTATCATACTCCACACGACTATATATTTACATCAAAAACTTAATGAGTAGGAACATCAGTTGCACGTAGGCACCCGTAATTTAGTGTTTTTGTGATTTACTATTATGTAGCGATATAATAGACAATATAACTACTTGCCCATCATATAACTCATAACACAAGAGTAACTTGCTTACTTGCCTATGTCCAATGAGTGTATCTCCCAATTATTTTAAAAAAATCAAATAACTATTATTTCATTTTGGTTATATAAGTTTTTTCAATCTTCAAAACTTCCATCAGGTAACCACGAAACTCTGGATATGAACCGCATGTACGGTTTCCGTGGCGAAGTGACATCGAAATACACGTCACAAATGGCGGATCTCTTCACGGAGGTGTACAATTGGTTGCCTCTAGCACATTGTATCAATAACCGGGTGTTGGTGATGCATGGTGGATTGTTCTCGAAGGATGACGTCACATTGGACGATATCAGGAAGGTGGATAGGAATAAACAACCGCCCGAGGATGGTGAGTAGTAGATAGATACATAGAAAAATCTTTATCGTTCACCACATTAAATCAACAATTTACAATAGTCACATTAAACAGTAAGGCAGGAACAATGGGCGGCCTTATCGCTTTAGAGCGATTTCTTGCAGACACAACCTGGGCTATGAATTTTATAAACAGAATCGCAAGTGTATGACGGTTGTTTACAAATTAAATGGATATATAAATATTACGCAATACATATACCTAGTGATAGTCGTAGAAGTGCAATTCGCCATAATGGTAGGCAGAGAATCTCAACCGAATTGTAGGTCTTCGACTGACGCCATTCAACGGAGCTCTCGTGACAAAAACACATAATTTATCTTCAAAAATTATCAGTATCTCACAAATATTGTTAATTTAAGGGCCATTTTTTCAATCACCAAAGGGAAGTAATTCATAGAATAAAGCACATAACATGGAAGAATTAAAAATGTCAGTTGCATGAATAATTTCATTTTTTAATTCACACAGGTTATCATTTATTCAACTGATAACTTTTATCTGATAGTTTATTAATCGGCCTTAGAGTAATTTTACACATTTTTAGAAAATAATACTGCATAGTACAACGTGCCCTTTCAATTCTCGCTAAAAACTTCCCAAGGATGGTGAGTTTACTGATATAATATTTTTGTTTTAATTTATTCCCTGGAGTACAGAACGTGTGATACTTACAAGGCGTTCCATTAGTAGCTCACAACGCCCAAAATGCTCAGTTAGCGGTTCCACAAGGCGACCACGGCTGTTGTGGTCGTGGCGAAAACGTCACTAAAGACGTCATCATTTTCGATCACACAACGCTCACAACGACCCAAGTCAAGAGGTGGGTTGAATAGCCGTTCCACTTGGGTTTACGATTGTAACGCCAGCAAGCAATCGCGGTCGCGAACGTGGTCGTTGTGAGTCCCTAATGGAACGTAGCCTTAGTTATCTGTGTGAGTTTTACGCAGCTCCTGTCAAGTGTTGACATTTAATTCACCTGACCAAAGAAAGAAACAGATCTCATGCAAGTCTCGATAGTGGCTGAGCGAGAAAGCTATACTCCCCTATTAGTTCTTACGTAACGCCTTGTAAACCTTATAATAGACTAGGTATCCCCGCAACTTCGGCCACGCTTCACTTGAAATTCCCGCTGGATTCCCGGGGCACAAAGTACCGTAGTATATAAAAAATAATGTAAGCTACCGTTTTGGTGAAAACTGTCGGAATAAGCTAATTTTTATGCACTCGAACAAAATCGGACCGCTCCCGGGAAAATTCCCGAGGGATTCCCGGGATAAAAAGTAGAGCAGATCTTAAGTCTAAGAATTTGCTGTCGATCAGCGAAAAACGCATCGAAATCGGCCAATTAGTTTTTAAGTGAATCCCGAACAAACGGGCAAGAAATCTAAAAAAAAATTACATCATTTTCTCCATCGTTTATAGCCTATTCCAGTTATGTTTTTTTTTAATAGCTTCAATGTACACAGAGGGCATTTTAGAATTTTATAACTTTATATTCATTCATTTCTATAATATAGGAGTTACATTAAATATCTTACCACCTATTGACAAAAAAGTCATTCTGTCTTCTCAAGATCTGACAAACCATATAGACATGACTTTTTTGACTCTCAATTACTTGACTTTAGTACAGTATTGTATAGCATCATATACACTACATATGGAATCCAGAGTTCTGTAAGCCTGAAAATGGAATAGTTTCCAGGGTAAATTCAAGAAATCAGGGGAGAATAGCATGTAAATAAAAAAAATTAGTATTGCTTAGGGTTTTGGTGAAAATCTTAAAGTAGATTGTTACACGTAAATTGTCACAAGAGAGGTGAAAGTGGCCTACTTAGGAACGAGATGGTTTGGCTCACGAGCGTAGCGAGATCGCTGATAGTTCGAGTGCCTAAATAGGCCTTTCACCCGAGCTTAACACTGCGTTTCATTTCCAATATGAACAAAGCAAATAAAAACTGATTAGTTAAACAAACAACTACTTCTCTATGAAATCAGGCGTTAAATCCATATCTAAACCTGATGAAATCATTTAATATGTCACATATGAAACATCAAGTATTTTTTTTTGTATGTGGCATTCTACCAGCCAGTATTTATTTGCCGTTGATGATTGTATATTATTTAAATTGATGATTGTAAATATTTAACTCAAATTTATGTAAATTAAATAATAATTTAGTGAAAAGTAATTTATAAGTATAAAATGATGTTACAAAATTGTTGATATTTCTTAATACAATTTATGCCGCGATTTAACAGTAGCTGTAAAAAGGTTGGGATATGAGTCGCATGCATTATCTATGTATAGGGGAAATCGTTTCCCAGGGACGAAAAGTACTATTTCATCGCAGTGATCAGGGCATACTTTCAGAATATGAGGAAAGAAAACATTTTTCCAGGTATAATGTGTGAGCTGCTCTGGTCCGATCCACAGCCGATGATTGGTCGAGCGCCGTCGAAACGCGGCGTGGGATGCCAATTCGGACCCGACGTGACCCTGAGTTTCCTTCAACGTAACAAATTGGACTATATCATTCGCAGTCACGAAGTCAAAAATGATGGATATGAAGTCGCACATGATGGGAAGTGCATCACTGTGTTTTCGGCGCCTAATTATTGGTGAGATTTTGATAATCAGGCCATAATTATCGGTTTCTCCTCATTTTTAGGCTATTCCACACAAAGTCTCTATTTTACGTAACATTAAAAATGAGATGGACAATATATCCGTCACACTCGTCTAAGGCGTCACACTTTTCTTCACCAGCAAGTACTGTACAGCAAGTTCTGGTACAGTCTACTCTCGATAATTTGAAAAAAAATCCGTACCCTTGAAAAATTCTCGATAAATTGAATAAAATCAATGTTAATTGGTCCCTTCGGTAATTTTAAGTTGAAGGAATATTATCTTGCTCGCAAATATGCGATAATTTGAAGTCCGGGCTTTCATACTCTCTATAATTTGAAGCGTTTATTATGCACATACCTATCGTTTGTTTACATACATGTAAAGACCTGTCAATTGTTTACATAAATGAGATATGAGTAAGTTCGCATCCCATTCTTCTTTCAAACGTTAATGAGTCATGTTAATGTTTGATTTGTGCTATTAAAATGAATCCAAGAAAGAACAAATGTGTTTCCATAAGTTCTATAAGTAAACGCTTGTTATTTTGAACTCTTGACAATTTGAAATTTATCTCTGGTCCCTTGAGTTTCAAATTATCGAGAGTCGACTGTAATTGTAACATTACCATAGACAACTGCCTAAGTAGTATCATGCTTACCAACCAGAATTCGAACGAACCCAAGCAAGTTACCACGGCTTTGTGATTAGTAATTTTTATGGCTGTTTCATTTTGTTTTATATTTTTCATTAAATTTCCCGCGACTTAGGCCCCATATAATTTTTTTTTATACAGTAAGACTTCTGTAAGTCGACCTTGAAGGGAGATGCCAAAAAATTGGAGTTAAAGAGTTTTCAACTTATGAAGGATTTCGACTTTGGTTAAGATTTATATTTATAAAGGTTGTAAAATCAAATATTGCTATGGTCGAGATACAGAGGTCCAATTTATTTTTAGAATTATAGAGGGAAAATAAGAACTGAATTTTCTTATAGGGACTCACTAATTGTTTCGACTTATAGAGGGTTTAGATTTCGAGCAACGGAGATTTTGGGCTTTGAAGGGAAGGGTCGTGTTTAGACTTAAAGAGGTTCGACTGTACTGTTGGTAGTATTTGTAAAGATATTCATACTTACTTGCCCTGTTAGAGCTATCCATATAACTTGGTTACAGTAAACTTCATATCAGGCTCGTGAGGAAACTATCCCTTTAACAGGATAAAAACTTACTTTTATCTTATCTGAGTTATAAATTAAGACTTAAATTTTAACTAATTTGGTCTAATAATGTTTAGTCTAAGTATAACAAATAGCAAAAGAAGAATCTCTAATGCGCTCTGGTAAATAGTAGAAATGATTAATATATAATTTAAGAGTTTGCGAGTTCCCTTTTTTTACTGGACAGTCATCATTCGTAGTGTTAGGAGTGCGGGACTCGAATCAAAATGCCGTTAGAATTACTATAGAGTTTATTTAGAACTATACAAACACGTATAACACAGGTACAAATATAACTGAACACAACCAGTACAAACGTAATGCACGATTCAATAACACGCGCAAAGTTCGTCACTATATAGATTATAACTTTCTAAGTCACACAGCTGTGTACCATAAGGTAATGAACAAACCTAAATTTGTTTTTACGATCAGTACTTATTTGGCCCGCTAACTAGCAACAACATGAGTCTTAAAACAAGCCTTCTTAAGTCGAAATTTTGGCCATCAAATACCTCATATCTCGAACTTCTTGTTAAGTCGAAGTTTTTTGCATTTCCCTTGACATTCGAGATATCGAGATGCTACTGTATTAAACTTGTTTTTGGAAAAGACTAAGTAATTTGTGCCGCCGTAATGTGAATTTATTTATTCAGACCTTAAACTCGAATGAACAATACTACGTTTAAATATGAAACTTTTTGACCTCTTAAATTTGAATTTACAATCCCTCGTTTAAATATCTTCCGTAATCATTTGTTTACTTGCGTTGTGCATTGTTATTTCCAGCGATACAATGGGTAACCTCGGCGCTTTTATCACGATGAATGGCAAAGATTTAAAACCCAATTTCACGACTTATGAAGCAGTAGTGAGTATAACTTGCATACTTATGACAAATTTTTATATCTTCCTACCCATTCTTAGACCTACTATTGATACAAAACTTGGTAGCTAACACATTCTACAATATATTCTAAAACTATGTTCATATAAAAAGAGAGTGTTAAAATATCTTATTTTAAAATACCATGACAAAAATAATTTAATTAATTTTTAAATAATAAGTAATGTACTATTTGACTCATTTAAGATAAAACTCATTTAATTCATTTACATCACTCAACAATTCATTTTCTAAATTCAAATCTCATTTTTTTATGTTTATGGTTTGGCAACTAGGCCTTTAAGCCAGGCGCAGTTGTATTGTAGGCTACAATCGACGCCATCCAACGAAGTTCTTATGAAAAATCGAAAGGCCACCTTTGGCTATACAGTTCACATTTCTCACAAAAACACATAATTATACTCAAAAACTATCAATATCCTACAACTATTGTTCATTTTAGAGTAATTTTACACATTTTTAGAAAATAAAACTGCACAGCACAACGTCCCCTTGCAGTTCCCGCCAAAAACTCAAATCTCATTATTATTGTGAATCTTCTAAGGCCGCTTACAAACAGGTCCAAATCCATTAATCCAACGTATGGGTGTAACATATAGGGCTAAAAAAGTCTATTCCTCGGGGCGTTGTCTACGCGGCCCAATAAACAGGAATAAATAATCTTATTTTTTTTTCAGCCACACCCAGACGTGAAGCCGATGGCGTACGCAAACTCATTCTTCAATCTACTCTGCCAATGATTACACAAACACAAAACAAATGTACCTGCTTTAACATCGAACAGACTTCTTACGCTCCTTCTTTAAGATCGACCATATTGACAGAATGTTTCCAGTGAGTATGCTTAGAAAGAGGTTTGTGTTTTAACCATAGAGTTTTTATACTAGATTGAGAATAGGATGGTGACTATCAACGCATTATTAGCGCGTTCCACCAAGCACTCGGAACAACCAAGCTCATAACCGCGATTCGCAAGCGTTAAAATCATAAACTCAAGAGGAATTGATTATGGAGTGTTGATGTCATTAATGAAATACACAAATGTCATTGGTTGATGATGTATAGTTTGAAAATCGCGCCTCTGTCAACGTCTGAACGTTATGAGCGACTAGTGGAACGCACTATATATATATATTTTGTCTGCCATCTTGAGAAAAATAACGCCATATTTCTCCAAGATGTCAACTTGACATTTCGGAATAAGATGATGGACACTTTCTAGCAGACTTGTTATTTGTCAATGATTTTGACATTACTAATGGTACTTAAAGTGCAAAAATATAATCGAAAGGGGGAGCGCTGATGAATGCTTTAATCATATGCTAATGAATTTACCTGTTAAGACAATACTATGTGTGTTTGTCGGGAAAATAAAATTGAAAGAACCTTATTAAGAAATGCTGATTTATTTAGGAAATAAATAAACTTAAAGCATATAAACATTCCTACCTATTTTTTTCCTCTTCTCACAAACAGGGTAAGCGGAAGCCAGCATTTTTGCTGATATTTTAGTCAGAGATAAACATTACCCATGAACTAAATGATAACCTGACCAATTATGTAAATATACAATTTAATTTTTTATTCATACTGCCCACATTTTTTTATTTCTTGATGTTCTATCCTATTATATGAATGACTTATTTGATAATTAATTAATCAATCCTTAAAGTAAATAATCTTATTGCCATTAATTTTCTGATAAGTTTGCTATACTTCCCATAATTTAATTGACTAAGTGAGTATGTTTAATTTTTAACCTCATAAAGTGTTGAGTGTATAATGCATAAACTCTAAGGTTGGTGTGTATGGGACATTCAACCGACAGTTAAAATTAAATAATCGTATTTAGGCATATATTTTTAATGATTATTTTATTTCAACCATCGGTTAAATGTCTGTGCACACCAGCCTAAGTGCAAGATTTGCACGTCTAAACCCATAACTTGGAAAACTGTTCTAATCAATTTACCCGAAATTAGAAGTTACTATTCTCACCAATAATTAGCTACCCTAGAGCGCTATTACGATATAATCCGATGAGAGCCAAAGTGAGAATAAATGTGTGTCGCTACACCCGCTCGCTTTTATATCCGAAGATGACGAAACGAGCCGAGTAATAATCAGAACTACCCACAAATATTATATTAGGTGGAACAAATGTTATTAACAGTCGGCCTTTCCTGACAATACATATACAATTTTATTTTCTCGGCAACTATAATTTACGCAAGGAGCAATAGATATTTCTGGACTGTCCGCAATTTTGTTGAACATTTTAATTGTTAAGCCTTAGTTCTTTAATGCATTATTTTGTGCGGTTGTTATAACAGGGGCCTTTTGATCTTTCGGATATAAAGAAACCTGCATACACATGTAACTTAAAAGACTCCAATCTATTTTGTATCTTAATACTTTTCCTCTGTGGCCTGAAAGAATAGTATATATAAAATATAAAAGCCCCGAAATCGTATATAAAATAGGTGTCATTACAGGGCTCGAATTCTGCTATTACAATATTGCCAGAATGGTCGAACACTGGCGTCGTAATCGTTACTTTTGATTTGAAAAAAACCACCGTTAGTATGCCAGTGGTTATATTCCGACGCTATTGTAATAGCAGAATTGGGGTGTTTCTCTCCTTTTGTTGTAAAATAGAGGTAATGTCATAGACAAAATAGCGTATAGGATCTAAATTGATGACTTCAATAAGAAATTTCAAAAGATTTTCTAAAATTTTTGACCTTTTTTAACATTTTTTTTAGTCTAAATCAATCAAAAATTGAGAAGAAAATGATTAAGAATTTAATATTTGACCGATATTGTCTAAAAATAAGTATGTAATTAGTTATTATGTAGAAAAAGGCCTCTTAACATAAATATTTAGTTATTTTTCACAAATGGACGTCGATTATTATGTTTTATTTTTTCAATTTTGTTTTAGCATACATTTATATTCAATTGCCATTTAATTGCATCACTAAATGATGTCAAACTGCCACACTCAGAGTTTAAGTTTCAATTAACCAAAATTAACGTGTATTATTATTCATATATAAAGAAATATATTCATGATTTAATAAAGTGAATTTGAGACATTTAGAAAAATCTAATTATAAATACAAATTTTGAAAAAAAATAGATTTTGAATCACAATTATTTGATGATATTGGACTATTGTCTGATTTTGAGTGTGGCAAAGAAAATGTTTAATAATAATTATTTGTATATATTTTATGCATATTATTATTCTTAGTGAAAACACCGAACAATTGATGACGTATCTGCATTTATATGTATCGTTTCCTTTTGAGAAATGTAATAGAGAACTTGATATAACTTAGTTACCAACCTCTTACTTAATTATAAGTTGAAAATATTGGCTAAACTCTTTCAAGTTAAAAGGTTTTGATTATTTAAATAAAACTGCACTATCGAGACAATCCGCCAAAAAAAATGATTACTCAAATGAGTACATCTGATTAATTTAAGTTATAAATTTGAATAAAATTATATTTTAGATATAATGTGGAAGAAGAATAAGAATTAGGACAAATCGCCCAGTAAACAATGTAACTCAAAAAAGGCCCTAGAGCCTACATCTATAGAGGGCATTATGATTTTTTTTTAAATTTATTTATCAAAGAAATTTAACAATAAACAAAACCGACTTCAATTTTTTATTATTTTTATCTGAAATTTCTATGTAGACGTTAGGACCCGTGAAGTGGGTAGAAGATATATCACGTAGTGAGAGGCGGCATAATTTTAGAGTAGACTATGGAAAAAGCGTTAGGGCCCGTGGAGGGGGTAGAAGGTATATCGCGTAGTGAGAAGCGGCATAATTTTAGAGTAGACTATGGATGTTTTGTTTGGTTCCGAATCGAATTCAATTATTTTGTTTAATAAAATAAAATATGTTTAAATAAAAAATGCATTCATTAAAATGTATCTAACCTAACCAAACCATAAATTGTAATAAACCTGCTGGTACACAGTAGAAGTGAAACTTCAACGAACAAGTGGAAAAACGAATCGCAACAAGATTTTAACTTGAAGTGTAACGGGCAGATTGTTAATGTACTTGTCCAATTTGAAAACCTACCCATAAAACTTCAAGTTAAAATCTTGTTGCGATTCGTTTTTCCACTTGTCCGTTGAAGTTTCACTTCTACTATGTGTCCCAGCACACATTTTTTTTTCTACTTATTGGTTACCCGAATACTTGAATAGTTCTAGAACAAAATATGAAAGACATTTTACGGGGCTATCGAGGGATGCTGTCGATTTAAACATGATAAAAAGTGAGTTTTAGTTTACTTTTAATATTGTTAGGCGTAATACTGTCCTTAATAATTTGTACACTTAGCGTGCATGTTTACCAGAGACGGAAAGCTTGCAAGTGATGTCGAAAATGAAGTAACAACAGGTAATAAAGTGAATGGAGCACTAAACTCTTTTATGAACAACCAGAAAGTGTCTGTAAAGGCACCTTGACTGTCCATCAAGAGGTGTTGGTGCCAACACTGATAGTATGGTGGTGAAAGTTGGGTCTGGCAAGTGAAGCATGAAAGTAGGATAAACGCAGTTGAAATGAGAGCTTTGACGAGTATATGTGCGGTTAGCTTGAATGATACGATAAGGCACAGTGCGATAATGGAACGTTGTGGATTGAAAGAAGATATAATAACAAAAGTTGAAACAGGAATGTAAGAGTGGTTTGGGCATGTAGAGAATGCATGAAAGTAGAATCACAAAACAAGTGTATATGACAACATTGTGAATGATAGAGTTGCTGCAGGTAGACCGCGACGTACACACCATGATCAAATAGCAGAAGTATTAAAGGTCAATAGAATAAGCAAATAGATGTATGACGAAGAAGCTTTGTAGTCAATGATTTTAGTCAGGATCAAAGTGGAGATTCATAATCTCTGCCTACCCCCATGGGGAATAAGCGTGGTGATATGTATGTATGTATGTATGTACTATCTCTAAAATCATGTGGTAAATCAGTCTTTCTTCTTTTGCGTTTTGCTCTATACTAAAATATCAGTAGAATTTATAATAAGTAAATAAATTTAAACCAACATACATTATTAAAACCAAATTTTTAAATCAATTCTGTCAAAGTTTGAATTTCATTAACTAAAAGAATGTAATTAATTTTTTTTTACAAAGATTCATTTCTTGGTTTGAAAAATATTTTTTTAATCATCTTAATGTTCTTTGGGAGTCTAGAGGTACATTTTTTACAGGACAATTGTCATTACATAAAAGTCCTTGATGACCACGGGCCATAAAAATGGCCCGGACTTTTGAAGGACTTGCGTGGGGCCATGGCATAATATCATTATTCTTCCATAATTCTATTACACATGGGCATAATAGTTCCTTGATATAATGTCGACACAAACAAGGCTCATAGAAATGTCAGTGTCGATTGCATAATAATATACATCAGCTGTCTCAATAACAATAAACATTTTCATGACTTGTTGTTATTTTATGTAGAAAAATAAAATCATAAAAAAATCAATATATAATGAAAATGTTTCATTAATTGTCAAAATTTTATCATTTTGTGTCATCTGATTGAAAAATTCATCACTCGTATGTTTTTTCAGAGATTTGCTGAAATGTATTATTTGAATTTTTTAAACATGAAACTATTGGATTTGAGAACTATGTTGATATAAATTTATCGAGGTTGTATATTAAATATTGGTGCTATTGCTAACACAAATAATGAATGTCTTAATACGTGTAACTCGATCGACTTAGTGTTTATTTTTAATGTTTGCAGATGACAATAAAAACGGCACGTGTTTAGCTCAAACTTGTTTTATTAAAATTATTTTTTCATGGCAACATTGTTATGACACGGTTATTAATTTGAATTTTTGGTAAGCACTTAAAGGTGATGTTTTATTGAGCAGTTTTATTTTCAAAAAGTATATAATATTGCTTTATTTGTTAAACAAGCATTGTGTTTCTATGGAGAAATTGAATTGTGTGACTTGAGCTACCTGAGCCCCTAGAGTGCCCTAAACTAATGCCACTTGCATTAGCGCTTAACAAATAGAATGTAGGAGAATAACAAATACATAGTGTGAATATATGTCATTCCCATACATTTTCTGTTCTATTCGTTTAGCGCTAATGCCATTCGTCTGGGGCTTGGGGGATTTGATGTTGAGCGCTGGTTGAAAGTCTACAATTTGATTGAATCTGGATTTAACATTTTTCATAAATAGTATTATTTGTAAAATTTGTATTTTGTTTAATTTCGATGGGTATTTAAGATATTTGCACTGGCAACATTTTGTAATTAGACCGTTTTCATTGTCAACTCTATTCTTGTAATAGTTGTGTGCTATTTACATGTCATTTGGATCCATTTATTTGAAGGCAACATCAAATTGTTTGCATTTATTTTTATTTTACATTAGAAATTGTAATAAATTGTATTTTAGCTATTATCCTAAAATAAATTTAACTGTTTCAATTAAATAGATAACCCTCGATAAATTTACTTTTATGTCAATATTTAACTGTTGTTCTTCGGGATTGGTAATTTTCCAATAAAGTACAGTAAATACAAGTCTTATGGACTACACGTTGGAAAATGTTTTAATAATCTTAATAGTATAATTAAACAATATACGAATTAATATCTATATAATAATGACCAAGATTCGTGAACTTTGTGTAAACACACTATGGACTTGAAACTAGTAGTCGGTAAAATTATTAGTTGTGTGTTTTGGTGAGTTTTTTAAGTCGGCCTTCAGGGCCAAATCCTAAACTATACAAAATAGCAAAAATCACTCAAATTTCGGGGCCGATTTTGACGAATACTACAGTGGTATGAAGGTAAGAAGTCGTGGTAGCGAAGGTCGCGGGTTTGAGTCATGGCCAGAACGCATGCGCCACTTAAGCAGTTTTCTGACCTAATGCGCATGTTGTTACAATTACCACGTGCTAACAATGGTGATGGATAACATCGTGATGAAACATGCACATCGAGACAACCGATGTGTCAAACCCGCCAAGCCACCTTGGACAAGCGTGGCGTGTATACTGACCTTTCCCCAATAGTGGGATGCCCGAGCCCAGCAGTGAGAAGTTTATGGGCTGTTATTATAAAGCGGTATCATTAGATTTTTGAAAAATCAATTACCCTGGTCCAGGAATCAAATCGACATCCTTTGAAAAAAATGCATATACTATGTATTATTACACCAAATAATAATGTACCTTGTAAGGATCAATTTCTGTGATTTCTATATTTCTATACTACACGCGCGTAGCCTCACTTTACTTTTTATGATTTATGGTCATTACCATTTTGAACTTGTAACTTCATAGAAATAGTATAAATACAGCCGATGAGTCGTGGCCCGTCTGAAGTTTGCACCAGATGGCGCAAAACATACTTTACGAACCAAATCGTCTTAGTTAGAGATGTACCTAACGTAAGCAAAAACAACCGCTTATTCGATTAAATTTTATAATCGATTATATTAAATAGAAATAATTAAATTAAATGTAGATATAAATAAATTAATAATTAAGATAAGGAAGTAAATTGATAATATGATGAAAACAAAGTAAACATTTTTTGTTGTTCATTGAATTTTAACCGTATGTAAAATATAATTACACATAAACTTACTTTTTAGCTTAAAAAAACAAAACTTTAATACTCTACTTATAGAAAATCTAGTCTTTGTTAGTTGGAATAATAATCGATTAAACACCACAACATTACACATCTTTGTTTGTTGCTTCATGCTTATTCGGCAATACTCTGACCGAACCACCAGGTATTCTGTCTTAGTCACACGCCAGCATTGGTCATGTCGCTATCACTCTCGAGTACAATCACGAGTGTGTATGCGCGAAAGTTCGCAAAGCCTATGTTCAGAGGGGCCACGACTAATCGGTCGTACTGTATAATAAATTATCATCATTTACTGTCTATCTCAAATACGACGGTATAGCTGATACATCCCATATAACGTAACTTTTCGCAATACCTTCTACTTAATCTATGAAATAGATTTAAATTAATCTGCTTACTGCATAAAAGTGACATTATAAGAAAATTGACAATGTTTTTCTCTTTATTTGCTTAATTTTCATTTAAAAATTTATTATTTACCTAACGTTTTAAAGTTATGTACTATTGACATTCAGAGTAGTGAAAAGTATAATCAAATTAAATCATTCATTTACTCAAAAACATGGTATTTGTGCTCGTTTGAGCTGTTCCTCACAAGTAACTCACGGAGATGAAAGGAGGTCCTCGTTCATTCTCTAAGACGCGAGTTAGAAAGAAAGAAATACTTTATTTGAAGAAAAAGTGACGTAATTACATTCCTTATACATTATTATACACAACATATTTCAAGAATTGTACGCCCCATTTTCAGCAAACAAGCATATTATATGCCGGAATTATATCCGACACAACGCTGATTTTCAGTGCAAACCGTCCTTTTGGCGTAAGACCAAAACGACCTGATTTTGTTAAACTAATTCTACTTGTGAAATATTTAATTAATAAACCAAATAAATAAATTTAAATAAAACCAACAATAAAATACTTTGTTACTTTAAAATTAAAATAAATACATAACCATATAATTACTTAAATCTATTGGCACATCCCTCTGTGTATATCCGTATAACAACTTGTATCGAATCATTTATTCGAATAAAATTCGATTTTAATTTTTGCTTATAGGCAGACTGACAAACTGTTCCACTTGATGGCAAGTGGCTACCGTCGCCCATGGACATTTGCAACACTGAAGAAGCCGATGCGTTGCCTACCTCATTGAGACTTTAAATATCTGTTTACGTCCTTTTTGAAGAGCCCCATATTGTAGTGCTCTGGGAAAACCGCGGGACGAGTTTATTCCATAGCTTGCTCATGTAGGGTATAAAGGAGCGAGCGCCACGTACAGTGGATGAGTTCCAGGTGTCAAGGAAGTGTGAATGAACTCCGATAGAGTGATTACCACATTCTGTATGCCACGGCACTGACATGAGGCAACAACTACTACTTCTCTTAAAGCAATTTTAATTTCCGTGTACTTTACGTTTTTACAACCTGTGATTACTTGTATTAAAGTCTGTAGTGTGGGTTATGCGTTATAATTAAGACATGTACACAATAGAGCATCAAATACTATCGATAAGTAACATAAGATACAGCTTGTGAACGCACTGCCTTACGTGTTTATAAGCCCGTGCGCATTTATAATTTTGGTTGGATGGGCTTTGGTATATAATATTATGTTTCATATTGTGTATATTTAATGATCTAGTAACGAAACCATTTACCATTTTGATTACTAAATTCTAAAGACAACCTCTCCTATATTTGATCTGGTCTGTTACTGTTATAAGTGTCTATACAAATAAATAAAATTGAAGTGTCTGTTTGTATTTATATTGTTATTTTGACATAACAGCTTTTTACTAAATACATATGAAATTATTTACGGTACTTAGATCAACAAAACAATTTTTTCAAATTTTGTCTGTCCTGGCTAATCTCTGAAACGGCTGGACCGATTTTGACACGGACGATATCGCAGGCACAGCTAGTTTGTAATATAAATGCCATACGGAAAGATGTTAACATAGTTTGAATTTATTTGTCCATTTATTTTTACTTAAATAAAATAAAATATTTTTTAAAGTTCATTTGGCATTTTCTAATATTTATTTGGTAGATACAAACACGACCTTGTCACAAAGTAGTTTTATTTAAATACCAAAATCCATGAAATCAAATAGTCAAGTACATTTAATAAGTGAATAAATAAAATAATGCTCAAAAGCATAAGTTTTACAATTAAAAATTTTAGGCAATAAAATGAATTATGTTAATTATTAGCAAAGTACAGTTTATGTAACTTCAGGGATACCAATATTAAAATTAATAGGGTGTGAGTAAATGAGACAGTTTTTGTCGCGACAGAGACATAAATTGAGACATTTGACAGAATACTTGCTACATCTTTATTCACATCTCATTATTATACTAAAACTTGGTTTAATAATCTATTTATAATTGAAATTCAAATCTGTAGGAAATATATCGTACATAAAAACTGTATCTATCAGTTTTTACATTATCAGAAACACTGCCTGCCTAATTTGGTGTCAATTTGTTTATTTTCCACTTTTCAATACAGTAAAGTGCCAATTTCTGCGCTAGTAACTTTAACATTGACAAATAGTAAATATTTCATGGTCATTTGTCTGTTTTATGTCACTTGTCACTGTCGCAACTTAAATTGAGCTCTGAAGCGTGTGAAAGCGCGATGTGTAAGGATGTATATGGGTTCGAGTTGCCGAGCATATCAGAACGATGTAGATAGGTTTTGGTGTTGACTTTAATAAAAATTGTTAAATTTGTACATGTTTTATTTTAGTTTCAACGTTCCCCTGAACTGTAAAGCGTTGTTATCGTATTCTTTAATTGTTATGAGATCGCTCCCAATACACACAGACCAGATAAAATATCAATATTTTCGTTTGTATCCTGTCGTAAATCGCGGCCGAAATTATTTGAAATTGACGCAATAGGTTTCTTTGGCTCCAAATCATATTCAAAATGTTATTTTAAAAACTACAATGCCATATTTTACATTAGCTAAATATTCATTGCCACTAATTAGCGTTGTTTCTCTTACTTCAAACAATAAAATTAGATAAAACAGCGTGAATAATACTGTAAACCTTTATTCAAATAACATTACTAAGATGAGGGTACGAGCTGTGTAAGCATTTTCATTACAGTTTTCTTATCTAGCTTGCATTTTGGGTACAGCTCCTGACAGTCGGCGTCCAGAGACCTTCCTGTTGCCATTGCTTCGTATACCGTTGTACCGTCTAGCATCCGGTGGACGAGGGAGTTGCTGAAATAACACGGCAGATAAGGAAATGACGCCTACGATTTTTCATTCGTCAGATAAAAGTTGTGTATCAACTAAATTGTAATCTGACCTGACCTTTTAATAACTTTAGAAAGTCAAATTAAAAAATCAGCCAAGTGCGTGTCAATCCATGTACGGTAAAGGGTACGTCTAAAAGTATACAACTAATGAATACTCTAAATTACGCTAGAACATTGTTTCAACCATTTTTATGTCCTGACCCCCGACAAAATCAAAAACTGAAATAAAGTCTTGGGACCCCTTCACGACAACATTACGATAATATTTAATTTAATAATTTATTTATACGTTTAATTTAAATTTTCAAGGCTTCCGCAAACGATAGAAACACAATACAAATAAATTATTGCGCGTGTAAACTATGTAGGTGAGCGTTGTACTTGCATGAAAAGTGCCAAATAAGCTGTGCGCGCATCCCGTAGTAGGTGTGCTAACACATATACATATACTATACTACACAAAAATTCATTATAAACGAATGTTTGCGATCCCCACAAGGTGTCGCGATCCCTAGTTGAGAAACAATGTACTAGAACCATGAGATTAAAATTAAAGATGTGAGATGAAGTTGAAAGCGAACGAAGGCGGACATAATTGGGATTGTTTGGAAGATATCGCATTTTAGCGATAAGACCGCCCTTTATACTTAGATATAGTTTTAGTCTATAAGTTCATTTTTGTATTGGTGTAGAATAAAGTGCTATCTATCTATCTAACTTTAGCACTCGTGTAGAGAGCTTCGCTGACACGTCGCCACCGTGGTGCTATTCTATAATTTTCTATGTATATGCGAACGTTATGCGCCTTTCCAACCGCTGTCCGATTCCTGATGCCCGCTTGACAGTGAAATTACACCGTGGCGGTGTCGTGTACAAGCGCGCTTACAAATCGACGAATTTCGACTTCAGTAATTTTGGCATTTAAAGAAAGAACTTACCTAGACAGTGAAGATAGAAGAACATCAAAATCGGTTGCATTTCCAGTGATCATATTTTCATTTGCAAGCTGAACGTAGGAACAAGTCAGGCGCTGGACACAAGCTGAAGAATCTATATTGTATCTATTCAAGACATCGTCTATTTTGTTAAACATGTCTGTTATTTGACCGAAATCTGTTTCCAAACCTGCAAATTGATTATTCTCTACAATAACATTTATTAAAGATCAACAACAGCGACTTAGATCGATAACAGAGTGACAACACTGTTATGGAAATATCCAAATTTCTAAGAAGTGTAGGTAGAGCAAATAAGCAAATCACTTACTAAGATGCTGGTGAAAGGATTAGGCTTTCGAAATATTAGGTTGTGCTCGCAAATATCAAAAGTAGAGGAGACGCTGAAGATCGCCCTTCACCCATCTGATTATATCAGATCAGACATATTTTAATCGAATGATATTGATTCCGCTGAGGCGATTCGTGCCACTACAGTTGTCGGCGCGAAACCCGCTATACCGCTGCATGCCCCCGCGGCGGCGCGCAGTTGATATAACGGCAAGTGATAGAAACAAGCCTCATATTCCTCTATTAGCAGTAACATACGATTATAATCGACTAAAATCGTTAACAGTTGAGCAACAGTAGCTATTAGAAGCAAAATATCAATGGGTGTAGAAAAAAAATAGGTACTAGCGGCAAGTTGAAATGTGTTAGTGTTAACGTGAAGTAACTCCGAGAAGTTCGAGTTTTAAAATATGAAGAAGTGTTTATTACTGTTATTTTTTAGAAATGTTGATTTTAGGCTTTATTTATCATCTCACAATCTTGTTTGAGAGATTACGGCAAAATTTTAAGAAATATTTTTTTTAAATGTTGTATTTTTTAGGATGCTCATAATGGTCGGTAAATGAATTCAAAACATGTTTAATAGCAAATTATACATTACAAGCTTATTTACGAAACGAAATAGTCTTTTAGAAAGTGGAATATTACATTTTCGTAGAATTCTTACTTTAAGTACAAAGAGGCAACAGCGCCCTAGGCAACTGCGGTTGCTTCGTGTCAGTCATTTTGAAAGTAAAGGTGTGTTTACTAGCTGGGAATGGTCTATTCGTATGTTCGTAATGATAATATTCTTTAACCATGTATGTACCACAATCATAAGTAATGATTACTGTATTACTTGCGAGTTGATCCAAGCAAGTTTCTAGAAACACTTGAACTTGCATCAGGTCGGGTTGTGGTAAATTATAAATACACGCCCATGACAGCTTGCCAATCGAAAAGTGTTTGTACGCGCCATTCATTTCATTCGTTTGCTTCTTCCTATAAAATCTCCCCCTCTACCCGCTTCCGTTCCAAAAAAGAGACGTTGTAAAACTCGCCCGCTACGCACACATACGAATTAAAAAGTTTCTACTCAAAATATTTAAATAAGAGCTCAAAATTAATCCACCGTGCCGCGACGTGTGTAAAACTTTATAATAATTACATTAGAAGATGTGAGAGTGTGATACTGGTGCCTGGCTCATGTAAGCTATCGAAGGACATACTAAAAATTGTGCAAGTTGTGCGTACGCTCTTACCTCACAGTGTTCATGGCTATTTTTAATTAAATTAATTTTAATCAATTTTTTCATAACCACTCTTGATAACTGAACTAATTTAGTTTCAAATGATAGTTTTTAACATGGATAATATGCCTTAATAGGCTTGGCTACTTATGAACAGTAAGTCAATATAGGTACTACACCGTCCTGTTAACCAATAAAAATTGGTATCATAAGAAAGATAATTTAATTTGGCGAGCTAACATAGGCGTGTTTACAAATCAATATAATTTGATAAAAAAATATGTCTCATCTGGTTATTACATTGGTGATGGTCGATTGTCAGCGTCTCTTACAACCAATTCATCGATCCTCATACTTGCTTAATCTTTACGGTAACATTTTTTTTTACAACTACGGACTCGGGTTCCGTGCCCTTTTACAACTTTATTTGTAAGAAATTTTTAAAATTTATACACGCTAATTTGTTATTTTTGTTATTGTGTGAGACATTTATTCAATGATTCACGAATAACTTATTATATTAATTTATTCTAATTTTAATACTAAACTTATACTAATGTAGAGTGTTTTTAACATTAACATTGTACGTTGTACATTGTTTAATTAATTAAAAGCTTGTTGGAGACATGAAAATTACTTATTACTTGTCAGTCTGATAGTCAAAGTCTATCTTTTTATTCTTCACTGTGTCTTCTAAAAGAGCTATACGTAATAAATAATAACTTACTTCTTCCATATCCTCCTCCATAACTATAGGATAAGGCATGAATGATCTTCGGTATGATAATGACGGCGCCGAAGCCTATAATGGAGCCAAGAAGCACACCTCCCAAGTCAATCTTCAGCGGACTATAAATCCCTGTAGCTGTGTTGCCATAAGCGCCCTGAAATATTAGAATAAGTAAAATTATTCTATAGCATTGTTAATGCAAACAAAGCTATTAGGAGCTAAGAGCCAAACTTGATGCATAAGTAAATAAGGCTACGCACAAAATTATAAAAATGCCATGTCTGTACATTGAAGCCATTAAAAATAACAACTGGAATACACTATATAAACGACGGAGAGCGCGATGCATTTTTTTAGATGTCTATTCGGGATCTACGTAAAATGGGCCGATTTTGATGCGTTTTTCGCTGATCGATAGAAAATTCTTAAAGTCTGCGCTACTTTTTATCCTGGGAATCCCGTGAGAATTTTTCTGGGAATGGTTTAAAACAACCAGATTCGATCGATAGCAAATTTTATGTAATAAAATATGTGATATTTTTTGTCGCGGGAATTTTCCCGGGGGCGGTTTGTAGTTGTTCGGGTGTATAAAAATTAGCTTATTCTCACAGTTTTCACTAGAACGATAGCTTATTTTTTTTAATACTGCGATACTTTGTGTCCTGGTAATTTCAAGTCCAGCGCGGACGAAGTCGCGGGCATATCCAAGTAATTCTATATAAGTACCCCTTCCAATCATTATAAAAAATTAAATAAAATTTAGAACTGGGGGCGTGACGTATTACAACTACCAGTATATCTAGATACTTGTCAATTTCACTAAGCAATTCCCCAAAAGTAGCCGAGAATAGAGATCGGACATTTAATTTACTTTTCCATTGAAATTCATCCTCATTATTTTTGACAGCAGAGATACTGTACCTAAAAAAGTGATACGAATACGGGAAATCAGACCTAAATATCTAAATTCAGAGTTCGCTAAACATTCTTATAAAACAAATTTGGTTCTCTTCTGAACATAACTTGATTCTATAATAATATGATAAAAAAAGAAAGATTTGTATTTTTGTATGTTTGTAACGATTAAACTCAAAAACTACTAAACCGATTTCAAAAATTCTTTCATGATTGTAATGCTACATTATCCCTGAGTAATATAGGCTATATTTATTACTAGAAAATATTAGGGATCCCTACTAAAACTTCAATAATATAATCCAAGGTGTAAAAAATCAGCCATAAAACGTCTTTCGTCGCATACGCTGCGGAAACTATTGAAGATAGAACAAAAAAATGTTCTTCAATATTAAAGGACATATCAATATCTACAAAAAACTTCGCAAAACCACATGTCCAACTATTGTAGTTATGTCAATATAACTACTTTTTTACATTTTAAAAGTTGATAGAAATGCCAAAACCAGATCATATTATCCATAACTTTGTATTAATCCTTATCCAAATAAATCATTTTGTATTCAAGACTGTTTCAATGTCTGTAAATTACTTTTCGAATTATTCAAATGGGATATTCCATTCAAAAGATATTATGAATTTAAAAATATCAATCTAAACAAAATACTTGGTGGTGGAATTGCGTTCTAGGATTTTGATGAAATTTTAGAGTAGGTCCCGGGATGGTTTAGATTCACAAGAGCCGGTAGGTGGCGCTGGAATCGGGTTCTAAATTTTTATTTTTTCAGGGCAGGACAAGGTCCGCCGGGACCGCTAGTAATATAATAAAGCAGAAAATAACCTGTGCACCAGTACTGCCATAGGTAGTAATCCCGAACCTCTGTGTTCTTTCTGGTTGACTATCTTGTTCTTCTCTTGTCTTTTCTACCCTGGCAGAAGGTTCTGCTAACTGGTCTTCGGTCCGTTGATAACTAGGCACGAAGCCTCTGAAATTGAAACTGTTTTATGTAAGTAGATTGCGAAAATCTGGATAACTAACGGTGGGTGTCTGTTAAAAACGTGACCTGTTTAGCGAAATAATACCGGGGCATCACCAGCTCTTACTTTAACTTACTTCTATTTACACGATATATTGGGTCAGCAATGACTTACCTTGAACTCGAAGCCAATAACTGACTGAATGTAAATCAGCCTTTATGGTAAAAATACACTGAGCTTCCGTCACTTGTTTCTACTGATATTGCCCTGCTGACACAGTCTCTCTTCTCCACTAGTATATCCGTGTTAACAAGAGACTATAGTCACACAAAGAGCTTTCTTTAGAGCTCTTTTACACTACTGCATCGCCAAATTACCCTAGACTATCTCGAATAAGTTGACAAAAAACGAAATAGATATATTGAATGAAAGTCAGACAATCATGTAGGTAAGTGTATGCTGCGTTCTATTTGACTGCTATCACAAGAACCTTGAGTAGACATAGACATCCACAATAACACTAGTGCAAACTTGGATTCTTGGATTTTATATATTTATAGTACAAGTAACAGAACAGTTTTTAAATTACCCCTCAATTTCTCAATAAATTCTGACAGTGCCGACGGTACCTATGTAAAATCGCGCAGCTGGTTAATAGTTAATAAAGAAATTTCTGCCCAAGATGGTATTCCTAACATAGCAGCTGCTTGAAGGAAACTTACCCATCGTTCATATAGTCCGCTCCTACCAGTCCAATCAGCAAACAACAAACAGCAATCTTAGAAGCCATCTCGAAAGATTCTGGTGACTTCCACCAAAGTATAATGCTTTATACAAAGCGTTCCGAAGCATGCTCATACACAATCGTATGAGGAAACCTATTGTCGTGTGTTATTGCATAATACTTTTACTGTGACCAACGTCACGCGTTCTGAGATGCTATCGAACTGGGAAGACTGAATGAGGCAATTGGAGTGTTTCTACTTACCTACTTGTACTTGATAATCTAGCAAATAAACACCTAAACATGGAAGAAGAACATTAAAGAATAACAATCACTTATAAAGAAATGCCCCTTGTAACATACACTTATATTACAGTTGGCGCTGCCACTCCATTCTTGACTAATTTGGTTTCATAAAATTCAAAAATTTACGAAATCGAAAAGAAGATAATTAGGGCTATTAATTTATGAACGACTAACTGTTACCCGCGACTTCGTCCGCGTGAAATTTATTTTAATTTACCTTCCGGTGTGGCGACGGCGGCGGCGTCCGCGTGGGCCTTTCAATGTTTGTAGTGAAACTTCTTTAGAATCGTTGTGATTTGAAACGAAAAAGCGATGCTATAAAGAGATAAACACATAAATCTATAACGAAGCCTGCGATAGAATGAGATACGAGTTTTACATTGTGCAGCATGGATTAAAGAGTCAATAAGACCGATGATTCAACACAGGTCCAATTTGGACCGAAATAAAACTGCTAATAATATTTTTAGACTAAAACAGTGAAAAATTGTAAGTGATACTTCAGAACGTTATTTTGAATATAGAAATATATGTTGGCAACACCAACATAAGATATTTTTAAACTTGCATTTTAAAGTGATTAATTATTACAGGTTTCTACTGCTAACAGTTTTCATTTATATATCTACAACGACCAGAGTACCGCCCACACCATCAGCGTATGATAATTGGTATATGTGCGACGAACTGCGCACATGTTGGTCCTTCGAGCCGGATATTTTGAATTATACATATTATATAATATATGGACGAATGTAGGCTAAAGGAATTATATTTATATTAATAAAAGTTAGAGAAGAATTATTTGTGAGTATATTCTCTGAAGTTTCACTTCTACTGCATATGAACTGCACGCATACTTTTTTTTTTCTAAAATGAAGGTAGCCTAGTTTACTAGGTTACAGCCGTTTCAGACATTAGCCGGAACTTTTAGATTTTTTGATATGAGTGCCGTATATACTTTCATGAGCATTTTGTAAAAAGTTGTTATTTTGACATTTCAAACAGACACTTCAATTTTATTTATTTGTATATATTTAAGTTGAAAAAGTGTGTGTAAAAAATGTGACCAAAATGCTGGTCTGTATATTGGATAACGCATTAGCATCGCCATAAAGCGTGAAAAGCATAAAGCAAAAGCATTTTTGAGAACGCTCCTCACCGACAATTACTTAGAATCCATTTTTATTTGAAAATAAGTATGTATTCTTAGGGTTCTTTTATACTATATGGTGTAAATACTTGCAGAATTGTTAAAAATAATAAGGTATGCGTAAACTAATATTTTAAACAAACAAGACGTGGATTAAAAATTTAAATGAGATTTTCCACAAAAACCGACTGCTGACCTCAACTGTGATAGTAGTGTGTGTTACGCAATACGTTTTTTTACTAGGTGATTATCACGATTCTTCTTTCATGCCTTAACAAGGCTTTATAAAGTTGTCTTCAACAAATCGACTGTTGAAGAAGGGCCTGGGCAATAATCCGTAACCTAACCTAAGCTATGTACCGCTTAGACAGATTTTCTGACCGGTAATCAATCAATCTAATTGGTAATCGTTACAATAACCACGTGTTGATAGACCAAGAAAACACGAGAAAACCTGCATCGACTTTCTTACACATCATAAGATCAATTTATAAAATATGAATCATAAAAAAAGAATTAGTTTCTTATGACACGACATGACGTCCTCACAGAAGGAGGCCATGGAAAAGCAGAACCAAGGCCAACTCCACGAACCAAGCCCCAAGATTGGTTCTTATCTATTGCAAGTCTAGTCCAAGGCGGCTCGGCTACTCCTTTGATGTCATACACCCATCATCGACGTTGCACTCCTCTCTTTTTACGTCACTGGAAAACGTTTAATTACTTTCTAGACATCTATAGATAGTACGTTACACGGTACCTTCTCTATCTTTACAGTAGTAGTTAGTATAAAACGAAGTCGCTTTTCGCGTTTGTCTGTCTGTTTTAATTCACAACTTCATAACAAAAATATACAATGTTTTAAAACAGACGCTAGTAAATTATTTTATTCAAATTTTATGCAGTTGGTAGTCGAGTTCTGGTGTTTATGATTACCTATTTAAAATGTAAGGTCAATAAACACCTACATCTTATGAATTCAAAGTCGTGGCCCAACCACATCATAGTTAGAAACAGAGCGTAAAATCATTGTGGGTACACGTTTGTCATTTTAATATTGTACATGCCGACTCATACTTATTGTATGGACCGTGGTAGCATAGTAGTCAGCGCACTCGCGTCCCAAACTCAAAGGGCGCGGGTTCGAGTCTTAGCCGGAAAGTATGCACCACTTAGGCAGGTCAGAACCTGATGGGCATATTGTTACAGTTACTACCTGCTAACGGTGAAGAAAAACATCGTAATGAAATCTATATATCGAGGTAACCGATTTGTTAAAGCCGCCAATCGGCCTTGGACAAGCATTTTTTATTGCCAACGCGTTGCCAGCCTCTAAGAAATTTTATAACACCCTTCTTAAACGAACCCTACGACATGGGTTCGTTTAAGAAACGAGTTCGCGCAGAGGAAAAGCCTTGGCGGGAACTTTCCAAATCATTATAGTACGCGGAACTAACGTTCTAGAGAACCGTTGCGTAGTTGAGAGTGGGTGCTCCAGGAAGGGGGAGTGAACATCCTGTCGCTGGCGAGCGGTGCGCTTGTAAGAATCAGACGTTGGCACCAGATCAAACAGTTCCTCAGACAGCATAGCAGGTATACTGTCCGTTCCCCCATAAATGGGACGCCCGAGCCCAACAGTAGGTCGTCTATGAGCTATTATTAATATTGTTATAAGTACAGAGATAGAAGAAGAAAGATATTAAAGAATGACAATCGCCCAGAAAAATTAAATTGGTAACACACTCTGCAATCGCAGTTGGCGAAAAAACTTTCAACTAAGTACCAGTCAGTTCTTGCAATTATAGAAATTCTCACTTAAAACTATCATTTGAGTACCAGTTCGTTCTTGTATTTATATAAATTCTTACTTAAAACTATCATTTAAGTACCAGTCCGTTCTTGTATTTATAGAAATTCTCACTTAAAACAGTCATTTAATTACCACTCCATTCTTGTATTTATAGAAATTCTCACTTAAAACTATCATTTAAGTACCAGTCCGTTCTTGTATTTATAGAAATTCTCACTTAAAACTGTCATTTGAGTATCAGTTCGTTCTTGTATTTATATAAATTGTCACTTAAAACTGTCATTTAAGTACCAGTCCGTTCTTGTATTTATAGAAATTCTCACTTAAAACAGTCATTTAATTACCAGTCCATTCTTGTATTTACAGAAATTCTCACTTAAAACTATCATTTAAGTACCAGTCCGTTCTTTTATTTATAGAAATTCTCACTTAAAACTGTCATTTAAGTACCAGTCCGTTCTTGTATGTATAGAAATTTTCACTAAAATTTTCCATCGACGTCTTATTATTTAAAACATATTTTTAAACTTAAATCACTCATAAAGGAGACACACGCTTTCATTACGCTAAGATGTATTATGTTGATATTTTTTATAGTTGTAGTGAGATTAGTTATTTCGAATGAGTTACTCGTGTGGTGTGTTCATATTACTATTGAATTATGTTATTATTACGAGTTGCAGGACTCGAATTAAAATGCCGTTGGAATTATTATAGAGTTTATTAGAACTATACAAACACGTTTAACACAGGTACAAATATAATCGAACGCAACAAGTCCTAACATAATGCGGAAGATCGTAATTCAATAACACGCGCAAAGTATGTCACTAAATAGATTACCGAATGTACACAAGTTTTGTTCCGCTCGTGGTTATCGCTCGACTGCCCTTCCTAAATCGGGCCTTTATATCGCACAAATGCAACATGTCCGCCCGGCAGGGTGGACCGAATTTCATAGAATCGTAATCCGCACACCTGGATAATTATGCCAGCAAACGGCCATAAACGAGTATAATAAGCTGTTCTCCACAATAATCAATAAATAAGTAAACAAAAGAAGACAATCATAAAAGAATTACAATTAGTTCAAATGCCGACAGGTAATAAAATATGTTTTTTTATAGATATGCAGGTGGGTTTTGTTTTTGTCGGAACTTTGTTGAAATTTATTCAAATGATCGATTACCATAATCAAAAATATCGATTATTATAATCGATAACATTCCATTTGTGACTTTATTTTTAAGATTTCTCGTCTTCCAGATATTTAGGGCTGATGTTTTCCATATTGTAATACAAAAATATAATGGCCTTTTTTTAAGCCATATCTCAACTCAATACATTTATTTGACCCAAAAGTCCCTCTAAAGTCCACATTCAAATATATTTACTAACAATGACTTCGTTTCACGTCGTTAACATCTATACATATATCCACAGTAACTACTTTCCATCAGGTGGTCCATCAACCTCTTTGTTATACTCCGGCTATATAATTTATTTATACATTTTTTAATTAGAATTACGTTTTGACGGTTTTATGCGCGGTAATATTTGATTTGTATTATTCCGACATTTCGGCCACTTTTCAGTAGCCGTGATCACGGAAGACAAAGATGTCAAGTGGCAATGAGTATTGTTAAAGTTTTATTTAGCCTACTGCCAACTTATTTATTTTAATTATTTTGTTTTAATTTTGTTTATGGTTAATTATTTACTCTATGAGTGTTTAATCTAATTTACGACCGCTTCGCAACATGTTGTGGCTTGAAGAGAAGAAAATAAAAATCAAATTAATTACCGTGCTTAAAACCGTTAAAACTCAGCTTTATTATATATACTAGTCGCGAAAACTTAAGAAAATACTAGATTTTAACGGTTTTAAGCGAGGCATTTTATTTGATGTTTATTTTTATTTCGAAAGCGTCGAAATAAAAATGAAATCAATTAAAATGTTGCGCTAAAAGCCGTGAAAACATAGTTTTAATTACATGTACTTGTCGCGAAACCTTAAGAAAATTTATAATATTATAACATTCTAAACATGTGTCAACCGTGTGATTTTTTCACTGATTGATAGCAAATTTTATGTAATAAAATGTGTGATATTTTTGTATCCAGGGAATCCCGCGGGAATTTTGCCGGGAGCGGTTTGTAGTTATTCGGGTGCATTAAATTAGCATTTCACTTAAACGATAACTTACATTACTTTTTAAATGCTGCGGTTCTTTGTGTCCCGGAAATCCCGCGGGAATTTCAAGTCACAGTCACGGGCATATCCTAGTACTATATACAACTCTTACTGGCCTGCCGACAGCTACAACGTCTCTCCGCGTACAACAATGCAGGTTTCTTGATATACTAGTTTCATACCTAACATCATTAAAAAACGAAGAGATTCTGTGAAAGTTTCAACAACTTTAATGTCGCCTAAATATAACTTACACGCGTTGTGAATGTACTAATTTTAACGTAATTTTGTTAATCTTTAAACACCATCAAACGAAATCATATCCCGTGAAAATGTTACAAATTGGTCATAATGATTTCTATAGATCTATGAAGCGCCTAGAAGGAAGCGTAAATGACAATTTAGCAATACCATGCTAATACTAAACTAAGGCGTGGTAGCTTACTCGCGTCCCAAAGGTTAAGAAAAGAAAGAAAGAATTTATTTGCTAGGAAAGCGACAATACAAGGATGTAGAACTAATTTATAGATTACATATTTAGGGCAACGGATAAGCGTTGCCATACAACGTGGGAATGCGGGCAAAATTGTGGGAACGCTCCCCACCGATAGCGATCTGGACTACATCTTTTACTTGTAAATATGTTTATAATAAATAGTATTTAATTTCTAAGTTTTTGTTTGTAGTGTAATTTATTTATAATTTAGTTTATATTGAAATGAAATTTATAGATACATTTTTTGATTAAATTCGATATGTTGTACACCGCATTTCCTACAAATAAAGCCGGCAACTCAGCATAAAGCTGTGTTGAAGTTTCCTCCAGCACACTGAAAATCAGCGCATTTTCAGTGCCGACCCCGCCTCGTTGATTAATATTTGACCCATCAACACAGTAAATGTAACAAGTAACAGGAAAGTAATGTAGAGGGTAATTTTATAGATTTGGTTTAGGTTGTTTAATTACCTGCGGTTTTTTTATCCGTGCAAGAACAGAGAAGGAATACAATTTGCTACGGCCGGGCAGCCTGTCGTAAGAGGGGTCAACACAATCCACAGCCAGATGATAGGGCATGTGACCGTCTGGATGGCTACCACCCCTGGTCTTTGTTATGGCGCCATAACAAACTTGAGTTGTGTTCCGGCATTAATGGCCAGGTTCCAGTCCACTAAGAGAGCAGCATCGCATTTGTAGCACCTTTGGAGTTGCAAATATCCATAGACGATGGTAACCGCTTTCCACCAGAGGGCCAGCTGCCTGTCTGCTGAACTCATTAAAAAAAAATGCGGTTTCCGTAGTTATAAAGTTGCACTCTATCTAACACGGTTCAGTATTTGACGAAACATTAATGAATAAAGTTAAGAAAGACAATTCAATTTTGAATGTAAAAAATGGACTAATTGTAATAGATAGTTATTAAACTTTAAATTAATAGCAACTTATTGAATAATATAATAAGTGTATAAATTTATGACTTTGTACCTATAAAATATAATACATACTCCAAACACATAATTATCGACCTAGTTTTTCTTTTTCTGGCTGGAATTGTTTCATTTGCTGTGGACACAGTGATGATATATATATATATATATGATTTTGATATTTATGATATATATTAGATACACTGTTCCTTTGGCTAAAGTGGATAACTTGAGTCTTTTTAGATTAATGTTTAAATGATTGTGATTTAACCAATTAATGATCGATGTAATGATAGTGTTTCGTTTATGTCGGATTCCTAATTTTCGACTTTCGTTAAATAATATAATAAATAATAATACTTTGAGCTTCGACTTGTTAAATATTTTACAATAAAACTTTAATTTGGTGTCTTTTGTTTAAGCATGATAAGTTATTTAAATTGTAGAACTACTTATGTCATGTCAAAGTTAACTGTCTATTCGCTTAGAAGCCCTTAAAAATAACCGCATAGCAAGTTCAAAAACTGTCACTCGACATTATTTTATTGTATTTAACAATGCGCGGAAAGTTTTTGTAGTCATGCACGTTGATTTCCTTAGGCTATTTCTTTGTACGCATCATAAAAATGGCGACAAAGTTGTCACCGTTTTGGCGCGAGAACCACATCTTATTGCCTTAATTACTTATCATACACACGTAAGTTTGCCCTTAAACTAAATATGATCTATTAAAAGTAATATTAAAAAAAAATTGAAACCTGAAAAGACAAACAATCAAGGGCGTAAAATTAGTATAATTTTATAATCTCTTAAACCTTTAGGATACCGTTTACTGCTCTTCAATGTTTTATTGATACAAAACTGTAAGCTCTGGGTTAAAATTAATAAATAGCTTCCAAAGTCATAATCTATTTTATTATATTATTACTATTATTTAAAAATGAATTTAAAAGTAACCATAATAAGTAATAGAAAGGTATAGAACTATTAAAAGAAAAGTAACGAAAGATTCCTTTCTGAATAAACTCAATTTTTCATTAACAATTTATTTTTAGCTCCGTCAAATTTTCTCGCTTATTACTACATAACCGCTAGTTTGTCATGTAATTTCAAGACAGCTAATTAATTTGCACAGACTGTTAGGAATATATTATATAAGTATTTAGGTTAAAATTTAATGGGCAAACATACGTGTTGAATGAAAATAATAATATCTTGCAGTCTTTTCATTTGGAAATGTGGCCGATGAAACTATTCATAGTGTATTTCTTGGTTGCGATAGTGAAGTGTGATCATAGTAAGACGCGAAGGGGAAGGTTCTTTTCTTTTAATACCTTGGATAATGACATTACGGTAAGTAAATAAAAACCTACTTATACTTATACATACATCATCAAGTTTTGCCGACTAGTTATGTGGACAATAAATGCCTATTAATGTCGCCTCCACCAGTACTGGGAATATGAGGTAGACGCAAGAAACGTTGCCTTGTGATAAGTTTTTAAAACAGAGTAACCATTTTGGACACGTTCAAATAATGATATCAACAGAAAGTGATATTTTGGACGCTTACTTGTTAGTGTGTGATGTAACAAAACCCAAATACAAAAAATATTTTGGTAAAAAAATATTCACATATTGTAACAGGGTGGAATTTTTTGTCCACGTCAAATTTGATTTGTGGGTTTCCCAGATTTGCTAAATATTCTTTTCTTGTTTAAAAAAACCTATATATCTATGCCTTGACTAGGAGTGACAATAAAATTTGACTACTCTATTATGAAATAGCCAATACCCATAAACTTAATAATTCCAGGTAGACTTGGACTTCTCCATTCCATTTATATCGATACCAGTGAGAAAGACTGTCGACTCTTTTGATACTTTGGTAAGTATAACAATACCTTCTGCTGATATTTATTAATCAAATAAAATATTTATGTAAAATAACTAACCCCGCGGAAGAAGAATAACACTAGGGCATGTGGTTTTTTCGTGTAATTTTTGTGAAGTCATGGTAGCGTAATGGCTAGCGAAGGCGTCCCAAACTCAAAGAGCGCGAGTTCGATCCTGGGCAGAACGCATGTACCACTTAGGCAGTTTTCTGACCTGACCAATTACCACGTGCTTAACAGCAGTGAAGGAAAACATCGTGATGAAACCTGCACATCAAGGTAACCGATGTGTCGAACCTGCCAAGCCGCCTTGCACAAGCGTCGCAGGTGTACTGTCCGTTTCCCTATAGTGGGAAACGGCCGGAGCCCAACAAGTGGCACGTTTATGGGCTGTTATTATATGTGGTTTTTTTATGAGAACGTGGCAGCTTACTAACACCATAGCAGTATAGTACCTACTTGCTTTATTTCAATGTATTTAGATACATATTATAAATTATTTACAGGAATTTCCGACGATAAACATAAATCCAGCATCTTTAGCTCTGGGAGGTGCAGTCGTGCTAGGCACTACAGTTCTCGCACCATGGTTTTTAAAGTCCTATACTGCATATGCTGGACGCCGGTATTCAAGGAGTAAGTTTAAATTCCTTATACATTATACAATTTGTCGTTGGTAGAGTTAAATTGCTATAGTTGTTTAGCTACCCGACAGTCCGAATGATTATATCCTCTAATACACGAACTACGTGAGATGCTAAAAATATTATAATTACTGCTTTTATCCTCTCAATGCTATATTCATTTCTTTCCGAGAGTCTTTTTATTCTTCTGTCAAGTATTAGTATGAATATTTACAAGACAATTTACAAGAATTATTATACCTGTATTATAATAATATTAGAGCATTTGCCTCGACTTTAACAAATTATTTTGAGCGGCGACGTACTATGTTTAACTATCACTATAATTTTTAAAGATTTATTTCCCAATATGCTTACATTGATTATTTTAAAGTTCATATCAAATGGCAATGGATTCTTAATGCCGTGGGTATTATTAGTTTGTGATGAGGGCACAAACTAACGCGTACCTAAATCATCCAGACATAGTCACTAATATGCATAAACATTAGCATTTTCTAAACAAACCCTAGCACTGCATTTTGATATTTATTTTTAATACTTTAGACAATATTAAACTAGTAATAATAACAACAATAATTTATTTATTGGCTCAATTATAAAAATAGCTAAATTCACAAAAAACTTTCTTTGGCCTAAATATAAATTAGGGGCACGCAGGGCACGGACCGCAACAACTGCGCTTCGAAATAATCTTCTTCGGCTTTACAGAGGAGCATGATCTTCTGCATTTTATTTTCGGTGGTTCAACTATACCAGCATCTGCTGGAATATACTGAGTTTCCACGTGTACGAACACCTTCCTTTTCCTCGGAGCTAGGTCGAAACAACCAAAAGGCGGGGTGTACTCTATATCCCATGTTGCATTACTTGACAGCGAACTCAATGATTCATCTTTACAAATACATTCAGGCTCCTTAAACGCTGGACAACTATCTATAACTTTATCAATAGCAGTCAAATCGTTACAATAGACATCCATATATGCACATTTGCAAATATCCTCAACGGCCTCTGCTAAAGCTTTCCTGATTTCTGCATCACGTTGTTTCTTAAGTTTAACCATTTTGTGAGCTTCAACTTTGGCCTGTTCTTCAGGACTTCGTTTCTTTATGATCTTGAATATTATAGGATCGCAGTCAACGTATGGATCTTCAGTTGGAGAGATTTCTGTTAGATCTTTAAGTGGGTTCACCTATAATACAACCACGGTGTTAAAGTATAAGTAATCGTAGACAAGTTAGTCTAAGTAAAAGAGATTTAAAATGTATGAAAATATTATTATATCAATAAATGATTTATAGATATTGTGAATCCCAATTAGTTGCTGTTCATTGCGCTAGAAAAAGCGATGACTAGACATCAACAGCACATACGATCTAACACACAAGGTATTTAAGATCTGAGATACTTTTTCACCTTAATAAACGGAACAGCCATCTGGTTTTTGTATGAGTGTAGTAAGTTATGACTACTAATGACGTCATAATAATAATGGTTCTCATAACTTCGTAACAATGATTTAAATTGTAATTTTTACTTTTCTCATTATTTTACTAAATGTAAGATAAAACTATTATATTATAATATATAATAAATAATAAACCGTTCTTTAATATGTGCATTATTAGAATTTATTTTGAAATGTTATATGGCCAGAAAAATCACCTGAATTGTGAATGTGTCTCCTTTTCTCTGTACTTTGAGTGCTGGTTTCGGTTCTAATGGTTCTTCAGGCTCGGAGTCCCCACCGCCCAGATCCACTCCGGGTCTAGCGCCTTTCTTTTTCTTCTTTTTATTTTTATCCTTATCTGGGCCACCACGTGCACATTTGAAGGTCATCATTTTAGCCACACTTTTGCCGATGACACCTGGTGACCAGCCACGGCGAAACTGTGAAATGTACCCATTTATTTTATGCTTGAAATATTGAAATGGTTATTATTGTTGTAGAAAACATCAAAAATTAATCAATATTTCCTTATTATTTTAAATAACACTTACTTTCATCCCTGGCACATCATGCGCATTCCAAAGCCATCCCATACCTGCTGGCACTGGCATGCCTGGTTTGAGATATATGCACATTTTATGCCCTATGTTTACACCTGAAACATTACAATTATGTAAATATGAAATTATTAAACTGAAATAATATTGTTACGAGTCGCGAGACTCGAATTAAAATGTCATTAGAATTACTATAGAGTTTATTAGAACTATACAAACACGTATAACACAGGTACAAATATAACCGAACAAAACAAATCCAAACGTAATGCAGAAGGTCGTAGCTCAATAAAACGCGGAAAGTCCGTCACTTATTAGATTCCCGATTATAGTACACAAGTCTTGCTTCGTTCGTGGTTCTCGCTCAATTGCCTCTTCCTCAATCGGGCCATTGCTTTATACTGCACAAATGCAATATGTCCGCTCGGGAGCGTGGACCGAATTTCCTAGAATCGTAATCCGCACACCTGGCTAATTATGCCTGCAAGCGGCCATAAACGAGTACAATAGGCTGTTCTCCACAATAACCAATAAATAAGTGAACAAAAGAAGATAATCATAAAATAATTACAATTAGTTCAAATGCTGACGGGTAATAAAATGTGTTTTTTAGATACGCAAGTGGAATTTGTTTTCGTTGGAACTTAAGTTGTAACAATATTAACATACTTACATAATTTTCTTACCTGGGTGAACATCTCCATAAGTGTAATTGTATTTGGAAGCATTCTTCTTCTTTTTCTTTTTATCTCCGTCTTCTTCATCACCCATATTTACGTTGTTTTTGATTAATATTCAAAGCTATGAAATTTAAACACAAAGTAAATTGTTATTAGATCACGTACGTAATATTTATTACAGTGTAATTAGATAATGCAATAAAATCCATGTAACAGTTGCATAAAATTTATTAAGATATTATTTAATAGACTTGTGGGTTACAAAATAAAATGTTAAAAAATAGTATTTCCTAAATTTACGAGTCACTTATTTGTGTCTTCCTTAAATTTCTCTTGTATGGCCAACTTATGCGAACCGCAACATCCTTTGCCCATTAAAGCCAATAATCTCTGCTCCTTGTCACAACAACGTTTCTCAGTATCAACGTTAAATTTGTTCACGCATCTATAATCATGATCTTTCTCATTCTTCATATACTCTTTGATTGCCTTCTTAATTCTTTCGTACTCCTTAGAACAACAAACCTTCCCGGCTTCACTATAACTCTGCGGTTGAGGTGGAAGTGTTGCGGTTTTGTACATTCTAGAAAAACCATCTGGATATGTACAAGGCTTACCGATAACTGGACACGGACCCAGTTTTATTGGGGGCAAACCGTATGGTAAGGGTTCTGTTTCATCTTCATCGTCTTCTGCTTTTTTCTTATCTTCTTCCTCATGCATCATCGTAACTGGGCAATTACTTTTATGTTTATAAGATGGACAGAACGGCTTATGTGCTTTTCTTGCAGCAATATTACCCATCTCAGCTATGCAATCACAATCAAATGTCCGACACGGCGGCGTAGGCTTAGGCGGATCACATTTACAATCCTTATCATCTGGTATTTCAGTACAATTGTAAACTGCGATTTTACGTCTAGATTCTTTGACATCAACATTATACACTAATGAATTATTTGTCGCCATACTACGAGTTGAAGGCTTAAATTCTGGATTCAAGGTAGTTAGGTTATTTTTCGAGTTGATTATTTGAGTTTCTAAAGGAACTGGACTATGTCTTCGACAATTACAGCTCACTCCTGCATGTATTTGACTTGCACTCGCTTTTGTATGAGAATTAAAATGTTGCGCAATTACATTTTCTACTGTGAAATCTTTTCCATATACAAAGTCTTTAAATTCCGGGACTTCGGTTACACTAAATACATATGTTACTTGTGTTTTACTAGTTTTCGGTGTAACACCAAGTGTCTTTTTCTTCCTGTCTTCGCATGTTTCACCACTCTGAGCTATTCCACCGCAACCCAAACACATTGTTTTTTGTCCTTCACCTTGCTTATTGCTCTCAGAGCATTCTTCGCGATGGTAACGATCATCTTTACAGGAACAAGTTCCACAAACTTTACTAGTGCCTTCATCTTTAGTACCACTAACTTTACCAGCTGCTTCCTTCTTATAAGCTTCTAAATTTCTTATATAGGTTTTAACTTTATGTGTCAACGGGCAATTACTATTACCACAAGGGCCGGTAATATCACCCATTCTAATTTTGTTAATTGGATATTTCTTTTTCTTGGGCTCATCTGTTTCTTTAGAGTGTTGGCAAACAGTGCCATCTCCTTCTTTCTGTCTCATGCCACAACTCTGAAGTTCAGTACAAATTTCAGTCTTTTTCTGTGCATTGTTAACTACATCAGGATCTTCCAATGTAGTTGTTTTTATATAAACTACCAACCATGCAGAAGTTAGGATCATCGCCTTCAATTCGCTTACATTGAAACATACTTGGCGCTTTATTAGTTCGAAAAACAAATGAATCGGGGTCTTTCATTAATTGTTGAAACTCAGTAATAATACTGTCACCCAATGCACTCAATCGCAGTATGAATGCAATTTCACCACATTGCCTGCAGCAACATTCAGCAAAAAGAGGTGTCACTTGTTTAATTGACAGAGGTTTGTGTAGTTTGCAGGCCTCTGCTGTTTCTTTCAACATATGAAAGAATTGGGTTTCCCAGTGCATAGTACCGATACCAACGAATATTTCAACTTCATTCTCATCATCATTCCATACCTCAATCTCCAATGGAAACTTGCTTAAGATCATCAATACAGTATCTGGATACGATGGAAATAAATATGATTTACCAACTCTTATAGTTCTTGTCCATTTTCTTCGTCCCTGATCATCGCATTCAATTACATCATCTTTCTGTTCGCTATTAACGGCTAATTGACCCTCTTTTATAATGAACTGCACTTTGGGTCCAAATTTAATTTTTATTATTAGATTCTTTTTAGCTCCGCTGGTTTCGTCTTCCGTCACGAATATCGTAACCGTATCTATGAATATTTCTACCAGGTACATTTGCTCCATGATCTGTAGAGGGCAAATAGTTTAATGTCAGAACATTCCCTGCACCTTAAACACTAGTTTCAGCAAATCATAATAGTAACTAACTTAACTCGATTATTCCGTGCTATCTGTACCTAATTTTGATCTTCATTTATGAATTAGGTATATTAAGTACTAAGTAATAGATTTTGTGTTCAGAATAGATACAGATTCTAGTCCTAGTTATCTAAAAGCGCTTCCATGCCCATGACGGGTCGTTGTTGCCCTGTCATTTGGTCCTTCTGATCATCATTACGTTGTACTAACACGGGCGTCGTTCACAACCGCGATTTTTTCCGTTCCACTTGCTTGCCGGCGTTACAATCGTAAACCCAACTGGAACGGTTATTCGACCCACCTCTTGACATGGGTCGTTGTGAGCGTTGTGTGATCGAAAATGTTGACGTCATTAATGACGTTTTCGCCTCGACCACAACGACCGTAGTCGCCTTGTGGAATGGCTAACGAAGCACTTTGGGCGTTGTGAGCTACTAATGGAACACGCTGACGATGTATAATCACTATTTTTAAGAAACATATAAACCAGCCATTCAAAATTACAAGTATTCCAGCTTAAATTTATCGACTTAATTCTTATATCAAAGATACGCGTTCATGAAATCCAACTCAAAGAATTTTCAGACTTCGATCTCGAAGTGTTAAAGTCGTCATTATGATGGCATTATTAACGAAATTTTATAATACAGTTCGTAATATATCAGTAAAATACTCACGTTAGATTGTTGTCTGCCCCGTTTCTACTTCAATAAATGCATGGATGAACACTGAAAATTTTATTTTGTAACCCCAAAGCTAATTTTTTTCCATGATCTTTTACGCAACTGACATATGTACAATGTACTCTGTGACTAACATTGCTGACAATCTTGTATTATGGCAACGCCATTTGAATTAGGAATGGCACGGCCGTGTTTTTTTTTGTAAAGTTTTTTAATGTCATATGTATGAAGTTTTCTCTATCGATGCTTCTTTTATATTTGTTTTTTTAAATTCAATCACCATACTTATTTCTTAATCAACGCGAATTATATACGGTTAAATAAAAAAACATTTAATAATAATTATTTGCTCCTTTTAAAATAATAACAGAATGGCAGATTAGTATACAATAAAAATAATTATACGTACGTACCTAATAACTTAGGAATTATTCCATGATTTTTTAAAGCTCTTATACCATATATACCATGAAGTTGACACATTTAATGGTATGTAGACTAATAAACTGAATTGCTTTAGATATTGTTCTAAGATGACAGGTCTGTGTATTGAATTCATATTACCACAGAATACTAATGAGTAGGTGTCACTGTTTCTTTCCCTTCCAATCATTTGGGGTGGACACAATATGTCTTTACCTTCCATACTCCTATATTCTGGCATACGTTCTCTGTTTTTATATATACAATGTACTCTTTGGTCCTCTGTCCAACCATAAATCGATACTCTCTAGACAATTCATCCATCTCGTATTTTAATCTACCTTTTGTATCCATCAATCAATCAGACATGAGAAATAATAATATTAGTACACGTATCATAAAATGTAACATTTACATGTATGTATAAGTTAAAAAAATATTGTCAATTATATAAATTGTCCAATAATAAGAATAGATAAAGATAAAACTGACAATAAGACCCATGGCAACGTCAGTGGATGCATCTAGAAAACAGACCCAATTTACAAAAAAAAACCTTCCGTCTAACTTTTTTTTACATGACTGATCCGTTCTGGAGAAATATAATCAAATTCCCACAGAATAACACCTTTACAATTTATCACTTAAGAGCTATGCTCTTGTCAGTGGAGCCTCCTCCAACCTTCTCTATTATGGGCCAGCTGTTGTTTTGCTTCGTTATAAGAAACGACACCAGCTTTTTCCTTAATATGATCCATGAATTGTCCCTTAACACCCCCACTAGCAGCTCACAACGCCCAAAATGCTCCGTTTGCCGTTCCACAAAGCGATCGCGGTCTTTATGGTCGTGGCGAAAACGACAGTAATGACGTCATCATGTTCGATCACACAACGCTCATAACGACCCATGTCAAGAGGTGGGTCGAATAACCGTTCCACTGGGGTTTACGATTGAAACGCCGGAGCAAGTGGAACGGGAAAAATCGCGGTCGTGAACGTGGTCGTTGTAAATCTCTAATGGAACGTAGCCATCTTGTACTATATAATTTGTTTTTTTATATAGAGTGATATAGTACAATTGCCTAAAATATAGTACAATACTATATATTATAGTACGATTAGCAACCCTATGTTGAACACTGGTTTAATCAAGTCACGAGTGAATAGGTATTTACTAGGTAAGCGTGCTCCATCCTAGATCGCATCGTCACTTTACATCAGGTGATATAGCTATCAAATGCGAACCTATAGTCATAAAAATCATGCAATTATTAATAATTTCAGTCCTTGAGAACACACAGTTTGGCTCTGAGGCGCTTATAAATTTTGCAACACAAATGCTGTCGGACACGCAAAGTGTTCGTGGCTGCGCTTTGAGGATCGCCTGCTGGACTTCGCAAAGCAATTATACGGATCCAGCCAAAGTCATCCACAAGATAGTCAGGTAAACATAAAAATTAAAATTAAAAAAACATCGATTATTAGTGTGATCGTCAATTATTGGGGCTGATAATCGTCTCACCACAATCGTTGTCTCCTCTTCCTGCAAAAAGTCGAAAGCGGGGTGCAACCGAAACAAGTTTTCGTTGGTATATACTGATCAATTATTTACCAAAAAATAAGTATATCACATATCTTCACGATATGAGACTAAACCTGCTTTTTTCGTAATTTTTCTATAGTTATTTTAAGTTAAGAATAAATTAACCAAATTTCCCCCAAATTATTGACAAGAAACCATTTTATTCCTCCAATTTTTATCAAAACAAGATTAAAAAAATACATCTTTATAAAAGAGAGATAACTCATATATTTTTTAATACTACTTTTTTTTATTAATAACTAGGATATGTCCGCGACTTCGTCCACGCTTAACTTGAAATTCCCGCGGGATTCCCGAGACACAAAGTATCGTAGCATTTAAAAAATAGTGTAAGCCGTCGTTTTAGTGAAAACTGTGTTGGAATAAGCTAATTTTTATGCACCTGAACAACTACACACCATTAGCAAGAAGATTCCCGGGGGATTCCGATAAAATATCACACATCTTATTACACAAAATTTGCTGTCGAGCAGTGAACAAATCCCATTGGAATTCGTTTTTTTATCTGGTCATTTTAAATAATTCCCGCGAGATTCCTAGGATAAAAATTTAAATCTAAGAATTTGCAGTCGATTTGCGAAGACCGCATTGAAATCGACCCAGTAATTTTTACGTGAATCCCGAACAAACAGAAAAACCGACAAACAGGCAAGAAATCTAAAAAAAAATCATCGGGCTCTCCATCGTTTGTATAGTGTATTTCAGTTGTTTTTTTTAAATAGCGTGAATGTACCGATACGGTCTATTTAGAATTCTATAATATCGTAATTTTATAAGACCACGTCTATGGAATCCTTGCTATTGCAGGAATATCAGTACCGAAAAATGCTCAAGGACGTTGCCGTTGCTGAAGGCCTTAAGTAATAATCGTTTCACCGCTAAATTTACACAGATATGACCGATAGAAAAGTAATCAATTTTCGTTTTATTTTATTACTAGAACTTATCTGCCAGTGAAACTTCGTACGCCCTTCCACGAAGACTACGTAATTGTTAGTGAATTGCACCGTGACCCGGTGGCACAAAAAAAACGCAACCATAGCGTTAACTTCTTCACTATATTCACGAAATTTTAACTATAAACGAAAAACTTCGAAAGTGTATTTAAATGATTAAAAATGTATTTAAATGGAAATAAAACTAATTACGGAACTACTGTTTTAATTTAATAATTTCTTAATGTAAAATTTCAAAATACGTGATGTAACTAAAACAAGGACAGGGGTAAAAATCATGAAATTTAAGTAACGTAATTTGTGGATGGCCCCATTACCTATAATGATCTAAGAGACCTACAGGCAAAAATCATATGTATTTTCGGAATCTGCTGGTCCTAATTAGCAACCCTGATTTGTTTTCTCATTTTTAAATTCATTATACAAATTAGTACAAAGTGAACCCTCTACAGATTTATTATATTGGTACGAGTTACGGGAGTCGAATTAAAATGCCGTTGGAATTATTATAGAGTTTATTAAAACTATACAAACACGAATAACACAGGTACAAATGCAACCGAACACAACAAGTCCAAACGTAATGCAGAGGGTCGTAACTCAATAAAACGCGCAAAGTAAATACGTCTTGCTTCGCTCGTGGTTCTCACTCGACTGACTCCCCCTCCATCAGGTCATCGTTTTATACTGCACAAATGCAATGCCCCCGTATCTAAGTCAGCTTAATCCGCCACGCCTGGCTAATGACTCGGCCGCAAACTGCCATAAAAGAGTACAATAACAATGGACTGTTTTCTAATCACAAATTTTAAACATAAAGTAAACAAAAGAAGATGGTCATAAAAGAGTTACAATTAGTTTAAATACCTGCAGGTAATAAATGTGCTTTGTTTCAGATATGCAGGTGGATTTTGTTTTTGTCGGGACCTGAGTTGTAACAATATCATAGATAGATCGATTATAATTATATTCCTTCTTATTCCAGCAACAGACTTTTATCATCTATCGTCAACTCTACAGCTATCGAAGACGCGATGTTATCGGGGATCAATGGACGTGACTGTATGACCTACAACCCTTGTCCTGTAAAGGAGGAATATATTCCAATGATAATACATAACATACTAGCTTTTACCAGTTCATGAGCAAGGAATTATTTCAGAGCGTTTTCAATTAGACGGTTATTACTGTTGAGGCAAACTGAAAATTTAAATAACAGTAGATTACAAATTCCCTTGGCATTAAGTGTAATGTGGGTTAAAGAATAATTTTTCAAACAAACCATCACACATTTGAAGGTGACATGGAAGAAAATCGAAAGATATTGTAGATTGTTAGACAAGGGATGAAAGTAACCTATTTAGGTAATAGACTGTTTGGCGCACAAGCGTAGCGAGGACGCCAATAATTCGAGTGCCTAAATATGTCTTTCACCCGAGGAAAACACTGCTTTTCATTTTGAATATAAGGAAAGTAAATCAATACCTGCTTAATTAAGCAAACAACTACTTCTCTAATAAAATCAGGTGTTAAATCAATATATATATATACAGTCTATCTCGATAATTTGACACTCGTTAATTTGAATCTCTCGATAATTTGAAATTTCTTTCCGGTATCTTGAAAAATACTCGATAAAATGAATGTTAATTGGTCCCTTCGGTAATTTGAAATTGAAGGAATATTATCTTGCTCGCAAATATGCGATAATTTGAAGTCCGGGCTTTCCTACTCTCTATAATTTGAAGCTTTTATCATGCACATACCTGTCGTTTGTTTACATACATGTACAGACCTGTCAATTGTTTACATAAATGAGATATGAGTAAGTTCGCATTACAGTCTTCTTTCAAACTTTAATGAGTCATGTTAATGTTTGATTTGAGCTATTAAAATGAATCCAAGAAAGAACAAATGCCTTTCCATAAGTTCCATAAGTAAACGCTTGTTATTTTGAACTCTTGACAAATTGAAATTTATCTCTGGTCCGTTGAGTTTCAAATTATCGAGAGTCGACTGTATATTATGATGAATTCATTTTATACAAATTTCCATCTAAGTAAATAATTAGCACTCGACAAAACAACTCAAGATCGAATTGTCACTTTCCCGTCTTTTTTATGTTCCTTTTTTCTGTGGCATTCTGCCTGCCAATATTGTTTTTTATCATTGATGATAGTAAATATTTAGCTCAAATCTATGTAAATTACATAATTATATATTTAAAAGTATATTGTAAGTACAAAGTCATATTATAAAGTTGTTGATATTTTTTAATTACAATTTTATGCCGTGATTTAACTGAGTGGCTGTATAAAAGTTGGGACATACTTAGTTTTTGAAAGCATGGAAAATCGTTTCTCAGGGACGAAAAGTACTATTTTCATCCCTCTGATCAGGTAACTTCAACCGTATTTTCCCGAGTATGAGAAATGAAAAACGTAATTACGTTCCTTTAAATTTAAAACAAATGTATATACTTGTTACGTTAAAATAGATATTATTTGTAATGTTTATGTTTGAACATCTCAAAATGTACAAACAAGCTGTTAAATAAATAAAAATTACGATAACATAAATATTTATTAATTGGAAAAAATATAATATAAGGAAATAAAAAATATTTTATATAAACATATTTTATTTCGAAAACAGTAAACAATTTTAACAATACCGATAACATATTCAAAAGTGCACTAACTCTTCAAACTTTCATTAAAATGCTTATTTATTTAAAACCTTTTAACGGTGTAGGTATGTACGGGTACGGTACGGTACGCTATATTATATTACCGCACTTTTTCATTATACCTAACACTTGATTTCATGTCCACTTTTCCACCCTTGAATATTAAGCGATTTTCATGATATTTAGCAAGTACAGACTTTAGAGACCTAAGATGACTTTGCTTTATATCAGCGTCATAACTACGAGCTGCTCAGACAAAATAGTCGCTAAAGGCGCAAACTCGAACGAGATTCTATCTTCATATATAGAAGACCTATCTTTTATACCAACCAAATTGAAATATCTGCTTGTGATTTCAAAAGAGGTACCAAACTTTCATTAAAAGCTGCTGCTTTTATGATATTGTATCATACATGACCCTTAATAAAAAAATTGTCTGTCAGTCTGTCTGAACATCAGTCTGCCATAAATTTCAATGAAAATATTAGAAATTAAAACAGCAATTTTATCATAAGCATTAGTCTCGTTGCAGGGTTCAAAAGAAATGAATTTAGATAAAGTCGTAAGTCTCCTACGAAAGAAGTGTGAGGCACAGCGAGTACAAAGTAAAATACGAGGACGTAAAATCAAATGACGCGTAAAATCAATCCCCTAACGTTCATAACCCTAGTTACGACGCTCTTCTCAAGACGCAAGTATCCGTAAAATATGTGGCCAATTACGCAAGACATTCTGCGAGGAACTATTGTTTTTTTAGACTGCATTCAGATATTGGGCCAATGTCGTTTCCAAAGCTCGTCGATTTAATCTGACAGCGTAGTCCAAAGGCGTATGTCCAAGAATATCTCTTTCGTTCACTTTAGCCCCGATACCAACTAAATACTGGACTGCTTCTATGGAGTTGAACAGAACAGCCTAAAAGGAAAATATCTTACTTTATCATCAACAGATCTTTTCATTTTTAAGGGTAATATCTTATAAACTACTTACTATGGAGAGACATAATATAAAATATGGCACACTTATAGATTTGAATATATGAACTGATCAATTAGCAAAAGTATTTTTTAATACTGAAGGGAGAAGAATATGAAACTTAAAAATAGTTTAACATCAAATTTTTTGCACACTCCAAAGCATATTTTTAATAAAATTAATTTCAATTTCATTTAATTAAAATTATCTTCAGAAGCTTTCTTATTTTAACATTCGAAATGTGCAAAAATCATTGTTCCGAAAAAGTAGTAAATACTAAAGTTAAGGCAATCCCAAGATAACGTTTCGAAAAGTTCCCAAGGCTGAAACAGATTTTAGTTTTAATAGTATATAAACCAACTAAGCAAACTTTGAAATCTTATGGAGATCGAAATATTTACTCGACACTGTCTAAATCTACAATTCCTCAAAGTCTATTCAATGGAACAAATCTAAGAAGAGATGTGGTCAAATAAATATTGTATATACAAACCTTATGCAGAGGTGTTTGTAGCAACTCATCGGGTGTATTCAAATCTGCACCTGCTAATTTCAATGATTCCAGCCTCTTGATTTTTCCTTTTTTCGCAGCTTGAGTTAGCATTTCTGATACCACTTTGGAATCGGCTATAGCAAAATGTGCACCACATTTCATTAGCAAATCTATTATTGTCTTATCGTGATGGTTTACAGCAGTCATCAATGGACTTTCACCTGTTCTGTAAATAAATATCATCTATTTCATTGATGGAAATATGATAAACTGAATAGGTACTTTGTAATGCTTAATTCCACTATATCATTTAGATTTCACTAATATTGATTCATGGTAATTTTAACTTAACTAACATTTAATTTACAACAACTTAGACTCGAGACTATTGTTACCACTTTCCAGTTAAGTAATAATTATTAATCTCACCTTGTCTTATAATGAACGTTAGCGCCATTCTTCAATAGATACTCAACTAGAGGTACATGCCCTACTATAATCGCTTCGTGCAGTGGAGTCCTGCCTTCTGCGTCAGGTTCATTAACGTCTGCGCCCATTTCTATAAATTCATAACATTATTTATTAAAGGCTTTATCTGGCTAAATTAATGTCTTATTCATTTATAATGCGCTATTGCTAGAAAATCTATATCTATTTTACATACATACACTTTACATCTAATCTAATTTAAATAATGTACGTAAAACATACCTAAAAGTTTTTTAACAACAGCCTCATCATTGTGCTCTATACCATAAAGAAGAAGCGATGTTATAACCTTCTCCGTTACTTCTGTAAGTTTCTTCGGCGATTGGATATTCAGACTTGTAGCTAACGCTTCTTTCAGAGTTTGATCCTAAACAAAGAAATATCAAAAACTTTAGTTTCTAATGATATGAAGGTATGTTCAGTTTATGTAAGTAAGTTTGCTAATTCAACTGTTCTTCTATTATGATATGATTATACAATAGCTGGTAACACCTCTGGTGTTGTAATAGTCAGGTGTACAGTACAGGTGAAGCTGATAAAAGCCTGTTAAAAATAATTATATTTATTGAGAATGTAATCTTTATTTTTTGCTTTCTAGATTTAATATGCATCATAGATTAGATTAGATAACACTTTATTGCTCACCAAAATAAATAAAAACAAAATGCATAATTACAAAACTTCTTGGCAACAACAACAGGCGGCCTTATATATAAAATCGATCTCTTCCAGGTTCTGGCGATGCAGGTGGAGAAGAAAAAAGATAGGACTGTACAATTTAAATATACATACTTACACAACTTTATAAATTTAATACATACATAAATCCAGACACATTTATAGAATACTAATATATATGTATGTATATATTAGTATTAGTATACGTATATATATTGGTATTCTATGAATATGGATTTCGTATGAAATAAACTAAATAAATATATTTATTAAAATAATATATGACAAGCATTTTATATTAACATATATTACAATAGATAAATAAATAAATGTTTAATATATTACACATATTTATTTAAAGACAGATAGTATTTTCTAAGTGAGTTCCGAAATGTAGGTAATGTTTTGGCCTCTCTGACAGTAAGAGGCAACGCATTCCAGAGTTTGACAACCTGCACTGTAAAAGAGTTATCACAAAAGGATGAAGTGTGTGCAAGTGTCAGGATTCTACGATATATATATGAGTGTATCATACATAGATATAAATAAATTAGGCATTTAATTATTATATTATTAAACAGACTGTTTTGTTACAACTACTCAAATTTTAACTCCGTTACAACATGTAATCATAAGCAAAACACATACCTGTATAGATAATGAAGATATATTAGTCAATTCACCGCGAATATTGTTCGCCATCATCTGAAAATAAATTTTACTTTTTTTGAACTCGTAAATTGGAATAATTTTAATTAAAAGTACCTACACACGAGTCTTCAATGTTTTCCCAGTCTGTTTATCTCAAAGAAACTTCGAAATGGATCAACGGATTTTAATGAAAATTTTAGGGAGTAATATAGCAATTTTCATGCGTATTTTATTTCGATAACTTGCAAAGCTAAAAAATTATCAAGTTCAAACACCACACGAATAAAATTGTGAGGACAGTTAATAGTCAATATACACTCACATCAGTCTTTTGTTTATAACTGAGTTCCGTTTTGCTCAGCACATAGGATAGTTTCGTCAACGCAGCTTCAGGAGTCATATCATACCCAGAAACAACTCCAACATTCGACAACAACTGAAAAACAAAACATTAAAATCAATAACTCAAAATGGGCTATTTAACCTTTGTTATTAACGATCATAATAAATATGCACTTGAACAGGGCTAGTATTTGATCTTTGCCTTTAGGAAGGCAATTGACTTTTAACGTCCTTTAGATTGAGTGGAGTATTCAGCTATTAGAATTCGTACATGTATCATTAACACCACTTGTGTCTATTTAGTCTTCTATGTCAAGGTAAGACTGCTTTGTGCACACCAGAACAAACGGAGTAGTGTGAGATGTGCAGGATTTACTAAATACTTATAAACCACCTCGGTATTCCACCAATCATTCGAGAAAGTAGAGCTTAGCCGACGTTGCGACATTGACAGAATATTTAATAACTCTAATGCGAGTAGTGCAAATCAATGCGAGTCATTTTAATTGAACAATTAAGAAATTACCAGTTAAAGTCACCTTACATACAACTTGTTTATAGAATTGTGCTACAATTGCAATATAAGCCAAAAGCTTAGAAATCGGTTTTTCGATCGAATTCCTCGGTACCGTGTTTTGAATCTTTAAATCGCTGGAGCAAGAGTTTAAATGATTTAGTTATTATAATTTGACTATAAACATGAATTCTGCAAGTGTAAACATTGATACAACCCGCATTAAGGTTATGTACGGAATACTACTTTTAGATCTTACCTGTCCAGTCTCGTAAAGCGCAGCTACTGCTCCATTATTGCACTGCGTGATAACCACCACAATCACACCACGCTTTACTGCTGCTTCTATTACGTCTAATATATCTTGTCGATTCGAGGGAATATTACCTGCACCATAACTCTCCAAAACTACACCTATAAGCAACCAAAAATATGTAGGTACGTATAATAAGAGATTTGGTTACGATTTTACCTACATAAAATATAGCTGTGTATGAGCTTGAAGATAAACCGACATGTCAATCGAAGACTATAAATAAACCCCAAGTGTAATGTAAGAAACAGAAGAAAGCAGCCTCCTATTATATTCGAAGCCCTCACATTTTAAAAAAGACAAGAATGCTTTTTACTGCCTTTAACCCCAATAGAGAATTAAGAAAAATGATCAACAAACGACTTACAACAAACGACAGAAAAAAATCATTCTAAATTTTACAGTTTTAATCTCCTTATTTAATAATTCCGAGGGCGTGTGAAAAGCGTTCCATGATTTACCTTCAATGGGCGGTTGACAGAAAGCCTTGATCACAGCGCTGCTAATACTAGGGAATATCCTCAACAGTCCAACATTTTTGGACATTTTCGCATGAACAGTGAACTTTTCAATTACATTAGGTTTGAATATCGCTGCTTTATTAACTTCCATACATAGGCCGACTTCAACGATAGGCACGCAATTCGGTGAATCGAATGCAAAGAGATTCTTCACTGAGATTTTCCGAGTTCTGGTAAAAAAGCCATAGTTTTATCATATCAGGGAGATGGATGAGCAAGCAGATGATACACTTACGATATAGCTTACATATCGTCAGCGTCAGTGCAAAACCTTGTAACTACATTTTTTGGCAAAATTGTTGCTTATGGTAAAACTTGTTAATAATTTGATGGAAAAAATAATATTATCAAAAAATTTAGTTACAAGGTACTGCATGACGCGTATGATATCTATTTGTTTTTTTGTACTGTGGGTGGATTGTTAATAATAACATAGTTGACAATCAAATAACATGAAACCTTTTGCATTAATTTACAATACGTTACAACCTATATAATTTTATACGTGTATAGTGTTTTATGACGTCGGAATGTTAACGTGTCAAATTACTATTAAATACTATTTAAACAGTAATTTGAAAAAAATTAACATTTTAAGATTTAAAATAAAAATAAATATTTTTATAGCTATAATGTATAATAATTATTGTGTCCTATTATTAGTGTTGCGGAAATAAACCGGTGGTGAAATGATAGGTTTTTGTGGCTAATAAAGGTATTTAATGGTAAAATGGAAATACATGCAATTTTCTGCTTTGTGACAGACAGAGAATGTAATATTAAGGTGACAAGCAAACTTCAAATCTTTAAAAAATATATCTAAATAGTTGTATAGAAAAAGAGTATGCAACAATTAGTATCTAGTTCGACTGCACGCTAACGATATATTTGCAATTAGATCTTGTTCATCCAAAGGTTGCCTGACGAAAGAGATTGCTATAAGCAACAAGGCCGCCCAGTGTACTATCTTATAGCATTTAAGCTTATTGTGTATTTTTTCTCTGTCATGTTGGAGAACAATGTCGTAAATAGGGCCGTGCCACCGATGCCCAGGCACTGGGCGTAGACTCAGGGGGGCGCAAGAATAGCCAGACCAGGCAGGACTATTATTTTCTCGGTTTGTTCCTGATAAGTTCCCGCTGCGCTCTTAGTGCTCGTTCCAACACATACGTACCTACCATACTAGTATCATCAAATACGTCTATTAAATTAGACAAAACATCGCGTTCATCTTTTTGGCAGCACACGAGCGTATTTGTGTTCTAGTTCTTTAAAAAAATAGATTTTTCTTCCGAAATATTAGGTAATGGATCCACCAACACCAAGGTCCTTGTGCGTTATTTTATCACCCTGAATGAAATAAAGTAGGCCTATACATAGCATTCCTCTAGCTAGAGTAACTATAATATCTAAAAAAACAAGGGCGCAGTTATAGAAGCTCACATAGGGCGCATAAAAGGCTATTTACGGCACTGTTGGTGAATAATAAAGAGTATTATATTGTAAAATTCTCGATATCTAAAGGCAGAAAATTATAAAGTTTAACCAAGTTTACAGTAGGAGCTTGGCTCAATATCAGGGCGCTCGCATGTATACCTACCTACAATGACAGCGGCTGGAAGCCAAATGATTCGTAAATGTTGTAACTTCCTAATCTATATATATATATAATTCTTCTGTACGTGAGTTGACAGTGAACTCCTCCTAAACGGCTGGACCAATTTTGATGATATTTGTTTTGTGCGTTTAAATGGGTCCCCGGGTGGTTTAGATTCACAATTGGAACCGATAGGTGGCGCTGAGATCGGGTTCTAGAATCGTCCTAATCACCTGGAGCGATTTTGGCGATTTTGTTTTTGTGTGTTTGACTGGCTTACCGGATGGTTTAGATTTGCAATTAGAACCGGTAGGTGGCGCTGAGATCGGTTTCTAGAATCCTCCTAATCATCTGGATCGATTTTGGTGATTTTGTTTTTGTGTCATAAAACAAAGTCTTTTAGGAATTCAGAAAATATGGCGCCATATTCTAAAATATGGCGGTACGAAGTTCGCCGGGTCAGCTAGTGTTGTATAAAAATCTGGATTTATTTTAAAAGTTAAACTGAACAACCCTCTATTTTATGGTGGACGCGAGAGTGGTAGTAGATATTTTAGATAACACTTATATACCTGTTGCCCCTTAAAAGTTTACTGCCAAAGAATATGGTGACCTCAGGTATGTTCAGCCCACCAGCTATAATTAGCGAAGAGACAAAATTGTCCACTCCATCACTCCGAGGCTCAAATATCGGAATCTGAATAAAAAATAGTAATTTATTTTGACGTACTTTAGGGCACTTCTATCTCATTATATTTGTGCTATATTTGAAACCATTTTAAAACAATTCTAATAATATCAGCCCGTAAACGTAAACACTACTTGACTGAGTTGTATACCACGGCCACACTTATCCAAGATGGATTGCTTGGTTTCATAGATCGGTAATCTCATCGTTAATAGTTCAACACGATGTTTTTCTTTACTAATAGCGCGTACTAATTGTACTTAAAGATTAGGTCAAAAAAACCGCGTTGACGTTTGTGATTCCCAGCCACGGTCTGCACCCATTTAAATGAATTGAGGCGCGAGGGCTTTAACCACTAAGTTACCACGACTTCAAAATTATAACAATTATTTTTATTTATTTAATAAAAGGTCCAATACATACACAGAAATAAACACAAACCATAAGGTTAGTAGTATTTTTTCCTTACTTCTATGTTATACCACTATGACTAACACTGATTTGGTCCTCTTATCAAATGACCAAATCACTGGGCAGCCAAATTTATCAGTTATTCCCTTCAGGATGCTGTTGCTAGTATCGTGCAATCTGCTCCAGTAATGAAGTTGTTTTTTTTCGCCATAAGCATCAATATAGACGACGCACTTCCAAAGCACGGTCGCTCCAACAGCACCTTGAGGGTGTTATTGTATTGGATCCGTAGAGCATAAAACTCTTTGGTTATATTTGAGCCACAGACTTGCCGTTAAATTATGTTTACAGAGAAATAACATTTCGATTAATAAGTCCAGAACTAAATAATTAACAAGTCGATAACTCGGCTTATATTTTATATACAGCATCCAAGGAATTCCCGCAAATCAGATAAGACCTAATTAAGGTCATAAGTGGATGGTGCAATAATTATCTACGGGCCCTATTGGTAGTCCCAGGAAATATGAATTTATTGCTGGTATCAAAGCAAACGACGTGCAAGAAACCGCACATATCTAGGGTTAACTATACTATTGACATCCCCCGCAATGACTGGCACTCAATCAATGTAATCAAGATATTAATAAATCTTTTAATATCTTTTATTTTGAACCATACAGTATATTATTATTTTAACATTGCTTGGCTATAAAGTACATATCTATTAAGATTTCTTAATATTTTGAAATTAATAAGGTGCCAATTACTAAGACTGGTGCCAACAATGGCATACTTTCCCTATCTCGTACCATGCCTTCGAAAAGACTGACAAAAACACTTTTTATTTTTACATGACTTGGTCCATAAGTAATGTTGTAAATATTAAAACTCATACTTATTATACTGTTTGAAATATTAGTGGTATTTTTACATACAGTCGCAGTATGAAAACGTTCGTCACCTTAAATACGACATCTGCTTACCAAGTAAGTACAAGAAACAGTACTGTCAACATTTTAATAAATGTGACGTTTATAAAATATTGAAACGTGAAAATTGCAATATTGATAATAACAGACCCTGAGGTTAACAATAGTTTTAATCACCAGAAACAAAGAGTATATAATCACAATTATTAAAACCAATAAAAAGGTTTTACATCCCTAAGCAATCTTAGACAAGATAGAAAATCAAAAAACCTTGATCTAAGTAATTTTAAAATTTATTATCAAACAGTTAAATATAATTTTCTGTGTAATAGTCTGTTCTGTGACTTATTTAAAAGAGGTAACATGTGCTCGCGGAATGTTAAATGAATCAATTTGAAAACTGGCGACCCTTTTCATACCACGAACGACTGTACCAAAAATAAATAAAAAATTTCTTATAGCAGCACCCTCCGATAAATCCTGGAGAATTTTTATCTTCATACCAAACGTCGCAGCCTCCTAGATTTTGTACGAGCGTACCAAGTTATGACATCATTTCTTTAACGGGTCAAATTAATTATTGATATTATAAAAATGACACGATGCTTAATTAAAAGCCCACTCTAGCATATTTTTAGCATTTATTGTAACATATCGTATGCAGGAGCTTCTAACCACATTTTTTGGTGATATTATTTTTTCGTCAAATTATTTAACATATCTATATAACAATTATGAAGAAAAAAACTTTTTTTAAATGTTACAAGGTCAGTTCAGTTATTTACAAGGTCCTGTACTGACGCCGAATGTTCACGCTGTAAGTAGGAGTGGGGCGTGAGGCGCAAAGACTACGAGCGGGGGAAGGCGCGCGCGCGGCGGGCGAGATTGGATTGACAAGAAAGAGCAGCGAACACGGTCCTCTCAAAATATTCATAATAATTGTATCTGTATCAAAATTTTCATAAAATACAAGTTTCAAAATACAACAAGACTACTTCATTAACACTGACGATAAGTCATCTACAGGAGGGAACCCATTACAAGGATTCAGTTGTGATGGGCAGCATTCGGTAGTATTAGTAAGTTAAAATGACAGTGGGCTGGTTACGTCTGTAGTAAGACCGACGGCCGATGGAGCTAACGTGTCCTAAAGTGGAGACCGCATCTCGGTAAACTCGTAGGACGCCCTCGAGCTCGGTGAACCGACAACCTGCGTAAGGTCGCTGGCAGGGGCTGGATGAGGAAGGCGGGTGGCATAGACTTGGGTAGGCCTACGTCCTGAAGCTGCGATAAAGTCGAAACAATAATACTTTAACACCTACTCTCTTCGCTTTCCAATTCCAACTTACCTGTGATCCAGTTAGTACGACTCCCTTCCCGATATTTTCAAACATAAAAGACAACGCTGACGCAGTGTAACTTAGAGTATCAGTTCCGTGTAGAACTACAAAGCCGTCGTATTCTTCATAAAATCTCTGAAAATTTTAAAATTACCAACTTTAATTTAACATTTTTTGAAAGTTCATAAATACTAAATTTTATGCTAACCTACTTATTTATCACCAATGCACGAAGAAAGAACAAACAATCATATACCTTTATATCCTCAGCTATTCGTATCCACTCCACCTCCGTCATGTTCGATGAATCCAATAGGTTTTCATACTCGTGTATTTTGTAAAGTATCCTTAAATTCATATCGCTTCCCTCTGAAACATAATATTACTAAAACTAACTTTAAATCTATACTAATTAATATAACTGAAGAGTGTCTGAGATTTCAAAATAAATCCCAAAATTGAACTTAAAACGACATTTATACTTATAATTACATAACGCTGCTTCATCAGCTGAAGCTCTCAAACAGCACATATATGGCGTACATTAAGGTGAAACATTGGGTCCTTGGGGTCCATCGGCAAAGAATTTCTTCAAAGAAATTTATCAGAAGCGCTTTGACGCTACCCGTGATCAGAAGGCTGGTTCGTTTTCGCCCAGAGAATCAGCCTTGTACTACAACATAGTAATGCAACCAGCCTTTGGACATATTTATATACAATTTTTATTTATGTATGACCCTCGAAAAATCTTTTCCCAGTAAACTTATTTTGAATAAAACCTATTGAATTTGAATTGAATTTATGTTCAAGATTTATGGCAATGGAACTGAAACTGGAATGTTCCTGTATCTTATTAGCCATTCATTTACTTTACTACTTGATAAAATTTGATATAAGCTCCATACGAGTAATATCAAATTTTTACCAATGATAAGACAAGTGAATGAACAGTAAGAAATAAGAACCGGCCCACAGTTAACATAACAAACCATCAGCAGTATAATAGATAGTCTCCTCACTATTATTATTTCTTCCAATCAACATTTGGATTTAGTCTTGTGCTCAATTAGTCATATGAGAGAGCGCTCCTTTCTAGTACAATTCGGCCACTGCACTGGTTTACCTTAATAGGTATAAATTCAGGGATTTGGACTTTTCGATCTTCTTTATTAGCAATCACATCACGGTCCCTAATAATTAATCGTTAATAAACTATACAAGACTATTTGGATCGATAAGAACGTGCTTACTTGGCAAAACAAGGAATGATTCGTTGAAATCAGAATTCCGTCGCCTCGACAACCAATTCTTTTCATCATGAAGTTGTGGAAACTCACGTATTAACTTTTCGAAAACATTCTTCTGCGGCGCCAAAACTATAAAATAATACAGAATCTATTAAATCAGGTGCAAAAAGGACTGGTTTTATTAAAGAATTATTGGTGAACATACCACCTATACGAACGAAGCGCTTCGAATCCACTTTAATCATATCTACTTCAAAAGAGTGGAACTCATTGCCAGCGACGGCTTTTCCAGATACCCACGCCTAAAAACCTCATGTCTTCGTGGCTCATGTAAATAGGAACTTTTTATATTGTATAGGTTCACGTCTACAGAAAAATGAGTAGGGCTCATTGGTGTGTATGGCCTCATTATTCTTACCGAGATAAAAAATAAATCAGGGACGTGTTGATAATAAATATTTACAGTGACCTGGCATTCATTGCGTATCATATGAGCAGCTGATTCGTTATGATGACATCCGTTATCACTGTTAGCATAAGATTCATTCAATATCAAGTTCAACGACGATAAATTGTTTATTTGTTTGTTTTGTTAAAAAATAGAAGTTGTAGATCAAACTGTTTGTTAATATTCCGTCTCTAAGTATATAGGATGCTTTAAAGCCACGTGGACATGATCTAATTATGATTAATCAACAAATCACAAAGAACTCGATCCCCTTCAGGGCTCGTACTAACCCTTAATTTTCTCTATACCAATAAGATTAAAGCGTCTGTTTATGATTTCGAAATAAATGTCAAAAAACAAGTGAAAATACCTGCAAATATATACGACACGAAATGATAAATAACTGCTTTCAGAATTTTGGTCTGTTCAAAAGTTAATCTCGAGTGGGCTCTCAAACAGTACAATGAATTTGAATCTTATCCGTGTGCAAGAGTAGAGAAAGTATACTAATTCTTGCTGCCGGACGGCCTGTATTAAAAATCGACTACAACCCACGGCTAGATGTTAAGGCATTGCTTGTCTGGATAGCTACCACCCCTGGCCTAAAGTGTGACGCCATAACTACCTTAAGTTGTGTTGCGGTATTAAGGACCAGATTCTAGTCCCCCTTTCGAGGCCGGCACCACTGGTGTTAGAAATGTCCATAGATGACGGTAACCACTTTTCGTCAGGCTCTGTTGTAATCCAGCAGTAAAAAACACAGCAATTTTATATCTTAAAACGTACGTCTTATTGCGATATCTTATAGGATTCAGAAGATATTATTACGATTATATAGTCCAAAACCAGCGCAACGATGCGACCACAGCCAGTTTATAAATGAGTGAAACAATGGAGTAAGTACTTACTGTAAATATAATAATTTATAAATTATTAGACTGAACACTACCGTACGTATACTAAGTATTACAAGTTATGTTCAATAAAGGAACATATTGATTGTACCTATACCTACCTATCGACATGCTAATATGCTTTTAATAAGAAGAAAACACGTCGTAGAATATTTACTGTCACTTATCATAATATAATAAACATGGTAAAGCAAAATGTAAACAATATTTATTAGAAAACACGCTCTGTGTTTTCTAATACATGTTGTTGCGCAAATCGTTAATCTTTTGAAGGATTGCTAGCATAGAAAATTTGCAAATCGACACTAAATGATCTGTTGACAATAAACTGAGCTAATATCTAAGATAAAAATTATGTGTAATAATATTGGTTATTTGTAAACGTGACAGAAATTATATTGCATATTATAATTTTGCACTCAGAGTGAGATGATGGTCCGTTAGCCATTTAAATAGGAAATTGAGAATAAACTTAATAAAAACCTTCCATTTTGTTCCTAATTTACTAAAATATACTTGAAAGTAGTATCTTCTTCCTTTTTCAGCCAATCAATGTCTACCGCTGGACGTAGGCCTCCCCAAATTTACGCCACAGATTCCAGCCTTCCACCGAGCTGGAGGGCGTCCTACGCTGCGCCCACAGAGATACGGTCTCCACTCCAGAACTCGTCTGCTCCATCGGCCATCAGTCCTGCGATAAACGTAACCGGCCCATTGCCACTTCAACTTGCTAATTTTGCGATCTATGTCGATTACCTTGGTTTTCTTACAGATATTGTCATTTCTGATTCTATCGATTAGAGTAACACTACTAGCATGTGCTAGCAAAACCTCGTTTGCGTTTCCATTACGACGACGTGTTTTTTAATTAATTGCAACAGCAGTGCCAAAAAAATCCGAGCGTAGCACCACCTCTTTCGCTGTATTCGTCTATCCCACGGAAACGATGTTATTTATCGGGATAAAACGTATCCTAAGTGTTAACCCGAGATATAAGCTAGCCCTGTTTAGTTTTATTTAAACACGCTACTAATTTTCACGCGATGTTCTGACAGACAGACAAAATTCTAAGAGCTCCATTTTCGGAATCAGCTGGTTCAACACCCTAATTTTGTTCACATTTTTAAATGCATTGTACAAACTCGAACTTTCTACAGACTTATTTTCACAGATAGGTATAAAAAGTGTCAACTGCCAACCGATGTTTCCCCACAGCGCTACGATATGGGTTGTTTAAAAACTATGTCCTAGAATTAGTTGAGATTGACGGCAGATTGCTAACAATTCTGGTGTTGCAAATGTCTGTAGGCGACGGCCACCACTCTACATCAGGTGGGCTGCCAGCGTATCTTCTATACTTCAACAATAAAAAAATTACTTAAATTTCATACATTTTTGGGCCCGGGTTGTAAAAAAGTGATTTTAAGATTTCTTTTTATTGTGTTATTATCTATACAAATAAAAATAAATCGTAGAAATGTATTTACACTAAAATTTAATCAAAAATCAGTAGTCGTTCCCAAATTATGCATTTGAGAACGACTATTTTTTGTGTGTGTTTGAGTGGGTCCCTGTATAGTTTAGATTCACAATTGGAACCGGTAGGTGGCGCTGGGATCGGGTTCTTGGATCCTTCTAATCTCCTGGACTTATTTTGATGAATTTTTTGTGTGTTTGAGTGGCCCCGGATGGTTTAGATTCAAAATTGACACTAGAATCGGGTTCTATATTTTTATTGTTTCAGGGCAGGACAACGTCTGTCGGGACCGCTAGTTTTTTTATAATTGTAATGGGTTTAGACATTTTAAATGAATTGATCGTGTGATGTGTTTTCACATTCCTAATTGTTGAAACTCATTCTCATAAATCGATACTGGTAATATAATGGTAAGTAATCCATAACTTATTTTATTTATGGTCTCATTTTTATAATTTTTCGTCATTCATATAGAATTTAGCTTAATAGAAAAATATAACGCTTTTTTAAGCCATTTATTTACTCATTGCATTTCTTCGGCCAACACTCCTCGTCTTCTTTGTGTACGTCTACTTTCGATAACGAATGTGGGATTTTTTTATCCCAAAAAAAGGATAATTCAGCGGTAGTGGAAAATTCTAGTCAAATATATTTTACACTCCAAGAAGAGGTTTTACTAATCCGCTCTATCGTAACTGTGTAAGTCATGAATATTTAGTTAATGATAAGTTATGTAAATTTCATTATAATTGAAGAGTATAATTAGTGAATGTAATACTTGTTATACTGCTATAATCCGGTTAATATGGTAGTGATCGAGGTAGTCACCATGCGTCTAATTATAATATAATCTTTATATGTATATAATAAAAATTCAGCTACCGTATGTTTGTGTCCTCAAAACTCGGAAAGTAGTCGAATAAATTGACATCCCTAATCATTAATACCGAACTGTGTTAGAACTATGACTGATTTTGTTTAGTTCTTATATGTTGATACAATATATATGACATTGTAGATATTGTTGCAAGCCTTTGTAGGTGTCTTATTACACCTTTGAATTTGAGTGATCTATTGTTCGCGTTAATCTCTTTGTTCACGCCGCCGTAAGACGTCATAAAACCTTCTTTCCTCTGTCGTTATACATACGAATTCTTGGAAGCCATTAAGCTGACCATTTAACGACGTCAAGAACCAGTGAGCGCCATGTTTGTAGGAGGCCATGTCTAATTTGCAAATAGATGAGGGTCGGTCAGTCGGCAGATGCGTCAGTCGTGTTCTGACTGCAAACGAGGCGTTACCTAGTGCATTTTCAGTATCTTATAACGACGAACTTTGCGCGATTTATGTGATAACAATTTTCTGGTCTACGGTTTGGTTTTGTTGTATTCGGCTATACTTGTAAGAACTGTGAATTACGTATGTGTACTTCTAATAAACTTTATGATAATTCCAACGGCATTTTCGAATTTACATCCTCCAAATCCTTTACAAATTCGTAACAATATCACCCCATAAATGCCCTATTGCTGCTGGGCTTAGATCTCCCCATTTTTATGGTACGGATGACATACCCGAAGGTTTCATGACAAAGTGATGATCATTCACCGTCAGCATATAATAATTGTGACAGTACGCAAATTAGGTAAGAAAAAATTCCTAAACGATGCATGCTTTCCGATCAAGATTCGAATCCACATCATTGGAATGTCATATGAATATATATATATATATATATATATATATATATATTGAAATATATATTTCAATATGTAATTATCGATTTATTATTAAAATCTTAATTATGTTTATGCTCTAAAATAATACCCTTTCAATATCCAAGATTCAATAATCTTTTTATTTGCATAATCTGGCATGATCCATATTTTTTTATTGCGTTAGTTCAACAGACAGTCAGACGGCCCACCTGATGGAAAGCGGTTACCATAGTCTGCGAACATATGCAACATCAAAGGTGCCACAAATGCGATGCTGCTCTTTAAAGGGAGACTACAACCTGGCCACTAATGCCGAAACACAAGTCAAGGTTGTTATGGCGGCACACTCTAGACCAGGGGTAGTAGCCATCCAGTCGGGCAAATACCCAACACCTGGCTGTGGGTTGTTTTGTCGCCTCTTATGACAGGCCGCCCGGCCGCAGGAAATTATATTCTTTCTCCGTTCCTGCACGGGTAGAATATATAGAAATTATATCGATTTCTGCAAGGTCAGGTATAATTATTAGTATTTCGTTGAGAAATGAAACAAAACATGTTTTGCGTAATTAGTAACGTGATGTAAAATTTCACCAGACACGCAAATAAGAATCTGTTGTGCGTGTCTGATGAAATTTGATCGCGTATAATTTGATCTTCGGTAAACGTAAAGCCACTTTTCATTTTGATAGTAACTACTGCTGAGTGAATAAAACCCTCTTATTTCATTGTAGTTATAATCAATATAGGTTTATATGCTCCTTAAAAATGTTTAAAACCTGAGTTATTCGCGTGTATAAAATAATAATAGCCCATAAATGCCCCACTGCTGGGCTTGAAACTCCTATAAATATCAAAGGGGAACAGTATCCCGGCCACGCTTGTCCAAGGCGGCTTGGCAGGTTTGACACATCGGTTACCTCGATGTGCAGGTTTCATGACTATGCTTTCCTTCACCATTATTATAATACCGTTATTAACACGTGGAATTGTAACAATATGCACATTAGGTCAGAAACCTGCTCAAGTAGTGCATGCGTTCCGGCCAGGATCGAACCCGCGCCCTTTGAGTTTGGGACGCGTGCGGTAGCCACTACGCTACCACGACTTTGCTATTCGCACCTAGATTGCGATTTTGAATAAGTATCACTTTTTTGTAAGCCTATAAACCTCGTATATTTTTTTTGTTATGAATACAAAACATTCTTTAATGAAACAAAGCCAATTTTTTTATTAATATTCACATATTATTATTATAAAAATAATTCTTGTAATACCATAATTATGATTCATAATTAACTAGACTTTTAGGGATTAGTGTTGTAAGAAATTGAATGTTCTGTAAATATTATAGTTTTTCTATACTATATATACATATGTGTATGTATGTATATATACACATATATAATATAAGGTGGTTATAATAATATGCATTATAACCACCTTATGTACAGGCTAAAAATGTTATGTTTTTATAATTATCTTTATGTTATATAATCTTAATAATTATGTCAATAATACTACTGATAATGTAAATGTAAAAACTTTTGGAAAATAATTTGAAAAAATAAACTGAAATCTCAACTGTTTAGCAAAATGTCCGTTAGGGATGTTACTAAAATTCAGTTGCTTGGCATCAGTGAAGAAACTACAAATTGACGGCCTGTGTTTGTTTGGTCTAAGCCTTGGTTGGCCGAGTTCACTGGAACGCTGAGGCTCTGGTGCAAGCCATGCTGCACAGCGACGATTGGTGGGTGGGTGCGGCCAATTTCTGCGAGACGGTAGTGTCTCATAAGGAGGCCGCGGAACGAGATAGGGAGAGAGATGGTAGTGCGCATGCGTCTCGCGGGCGCCGACGTCAGTCGGGAGCCCGGACACGCAAGTATGCGCATGACCTCCCTCCCTGAAATACCGCTGCAGGGGCCCTCTAGCATCTAGGGAGCAGAGGAGTCTTCACCCCTGTTGACGAAGTGAGTTTGCCTCTCCCGGGGCATTCTCAAGCACTTGTGCGCTAGGATCGGTGTGGGCGTAACTACGTTCTGTATCTCACGCCTTTCCTGCCATAAGCGCGGGGCACATGGGAGGAAGGTGGTTTTAGTGGGGTATTGATTAGTCGAGTCTCCACACAAGCCGGTTGATTATTGTTTGGATTGCCTCAGTGGAAAGCCTCCATGATCAACAACGGTCTAATCCCTAGCAAAGAACCCGGTATGCGCGAAATGCATTTATCCGCCTTAAAAAAAAAAAAAAAAAAAAAAAAGGCTCCTCGGGTTCAATTGAAAAAATGAACTTTTCGTTTTTTATTATGGTATGGGTATCTGAGATTGACTCGAGTGGTCCGTTATAGGTATTATTCATAACACAAGCGTAACTTACTTAGTTTGGGGATATACAATGTATGTGATATGTGTTTGTCTGCCGATTATTTATTTGTTTTATTTTGCCTTTCGATAGCCATACATATAACTCATTACTTCTTTCTCCGAAAGCAAATACATAGGTTATTTGTAATTACCATAGTCTAAGTATGCAAGAAGAACAATGATTTCATTTTCTTTATAATGTTCCTGCTTTTAACTACATACGTACGTACCTACTTATCCTTCTGGCATGGAAGATGATTTTTCCATGCTTCTGGCGTCACTAGTCTGTGACATATTTATAAAAACTCATAACCAACATAGCGTTACGTGTATTTCGAAATAACTGAATGAAACTTACCTCCATCCTTATTGTGGACCATTCCGATTGTACCCCCAGTATATATAACAAGCACCCGCCTTTCATTACTTCCATATTTACTTGTAAACAAACCACTACTACGAGAACGGAGAAATGGTTTTTTTGATTCGCCGTTCACCGGCACGCAATTTGCAACTGGAACGAGATTATTTTCAACATTCTCCGGCGGCTCTTCACTAGAAAATGTAAATATTGGCATCTTAAACGATTGTATTTCTGTTGGCGCGTTTTTTGACACAGTTTTTAGGTTATCTGTATTTTTAGAACAATTTTTTTTTGGTCGGATGGTGGTTTATTATTATTATCGGTGTTCCGTTCCGGCTACCACGTCATACCGTCTCAACTCTGAAACGCGTACTGGCTGAAACAGATTGTTTGATGCTGAGATTTTGTCTATAGATATAGTAATTTTCTTTATGATTCAACTGTACCCACCACTTCATTCGCTGGTTCATTCGCTTCGCGCGCTTCGTTCACATATTGAGTTGAGTAATTTTGAACTCTTCTTTAAGGTTCTTAAAGAAGTGTTCAAAATCACTGTTAACTCAATATGAATAAGACCGTTGGAATTTATATTCAAATTTTCTGAACCATATCAAGTGTGAAACATTTCTTATCAGCTCAGAAGAATAAAAGTATAAATAAATATAATAAACGGAAACTACGTGAACAAAAGCGTCAAATTAAGTGAAGCACTTTTTAAAAACTTGTGTGCATTAATCTTATATAATTAGTTCTTACCTACATACGACATACGTGGTTTGCATTTGTGTGGTTAATAGTAATGTGAGTATATATGTTAATAGTGGGAACTATTCCACGTTTACCCATACTAATTCAATTTTGTTATCGATTTATATCGATATTATCAATTTATATCGATATTATCGATTTGTATCGATGTTATTTATTTATATCGCTATCAATTTATATCGAGATTATCAATTTATATAGATATTATTGCCTTACATCGACTAATTACTAAGTTCTCGTAACGCACTACGGCTCAATCGTCTTCCTATTCCAAAATCGGCCACCTTTAGCCGGCTTCACTCTAGAGACCTCGGGGCTCGGTCTACCTATTTACATCTGAGGTTTTAAGCGAAATTTATTATTAGTATGACATGATGACCTTTTTCATCCTAATGTCCCAAACTTAAAAAACACAATAAACATGGTTTGCAATTAAAATCTATAAAATTTATTTCTCAAAAATAGTACATAGTTATATTTTTGAACAGCGGTGTATTTTTGTGGATCATTTGAAGCTTTAAACTTTTCTCCCGACACATTTTGCAAATGTCGTTTAAAACAACCTATATGTTTTAAGCGATATTTGCAAAATGTGTCGGCTTTGCAACCCTCGATATGAGGTACTGAAATGACCACACATGATAATTTAAGATACAATTCCTGTTTTAATCCTTAAAATTTTAATTGAAATCCGTTAACCTATTTGTGACAAACTTTCAAACCAATTCAAACACAAATTCTACAAACAGCTATTCATAATTAGGCATCTTATAAATAGCAATTTACACATTTAATTAGAAGTCATAGACTGACATTATACAAACACTTCTTAACAATTACCTTACTGATCCCATTATCACTAAATAAAAATCTAGAGTTAAGTAAGCTACCAAACAAATCATAAATGAAGTGTATTCTATTAAATAAAACTTTTATTTTTCGTAAATATTCATTCATAACAATTTAATGCTTAATAAACTTAGTAATATATGTATGTCTCTGCAGACCACGGGCCATAAAATGACCGGACTTTTGGAGGGCTTGCGTGGGGCCATGGGAAGGCCAACACGTAGAGGCCCCTTGACAAATTTAATCTAAATGTAGCGTGACACTAGTAATATTATTATTATTATTATTTTTATAATGGCTGCAATGCCGAAAATACATTTTTATTAATGTCACTACTATTCAATATATTTTTTTAATTTATAAAAATATAAAATCCTTTTTGTATATAAATAAGTATTTATATATAATATTTATGTATATACTATATCTACAAATGAATGTCATTCTCAACTAACAGATATGTATTAGAAACAATACCATAAATAATCTAATACAATAAAAGAAAACTTAACTTATTTATATTGTATTCTACCCATAGTCCCTCAAGACTATAAGTAGAATACTGAGCCTAGATCACCGACTTCTATGGGTAAGGTGCCCAGAAGGCTGGCTACGTTTCCTCTCTGGATCGCCATACTAATCCATGCCAGAGGTAGGCACCAGCCTTCTGATCACCTGAAGAGTCAATGAGTCGTTCTGATAAATTTTGGTAGAGGCTCATAGCCTCAAGACCCCACAGTCCAAGCGTCTCAACAGCAAGCGGCACAAACATATAACTCTCACTGAGGGTTGCATATTTGCGTCGCTTGAGTGATTCAACTGTTTCCGCCGCTGAACCGGCTGATCTAGATGTGTTTAGTAAATAGGATGCGGCCAACGTGTCTACGCAGGTCGTATCCCACACCAAAGACTTGCCACGTTGCCAGGGAATCAGAGTTATTCCGTCAGGACGTCTACCATCGTCACGTGCAATACAGTTCGGATCCAATAGAGGCTGCACGTTAGCGATGGCAAGCGCCCTCCGTAAGACATCAATCAAGGCGGCGTGGCGTGACCATCTGCCGGCACTGCGGCGGCAAGAAAGACCGTGGTATCCTGGGTTGATTATCTCTGTTCCACAGACGCATGTATGGTGCATATATGCGAGAACTCAAGCGCAGGTTTATAGCTAAAGAAAAGGAAGTGTTATCCATCAATGTACCTATATTTGGAGAGGGGATAGCTTGGAGCAAGAAACCAGACTCTTTACGGGAAATGGCAAGGATGCGAGCACGTCTTGTAGAGTTAGTTGAATTTAAAAGTTCTGTATTTGATCCTCTACCAATAGGTACATCCCAGCTACGTTTCAAAGTATTAGTATTTATATTAAAAAAGTTTTATTATTTTATGATATTGTTACATGCCGTCAAAGATGCCTGTGCCTGCTGCCTGTCGTAAGCGAAGTTTATTGTCTTCCCAGATTTAGGAATTCTTTTATGTTTAGAATTTATAATTAAGAAAAACATGCTATTGTTTTCCTACTTATTTTATGACCATCATTAGCGTCGAACTAATCCTTATTGTTATTGTTTTCGACTTTATTGGCCATTCGCAGGAATAGATAACCAGCTGTGCAAATTACTATTTCTCGGAAACTTAGTGCGCGTGGCCGACTTTTATTTTGTACTGTATAGTTAGTATAACACAATGCCGAATGGAGGGGTGGGGAGTCAAGCGACGACTACGAGACGAGTAAGACGTTTGTAGTACTCTCGATTAGCGATATAGACGACTGAATTTGCGCGTGTCGAATTGCATGGAATCGTGTAGTGTGAACTGGTTGCATCCAGTTTTATTTGTATTTGTTTCATTCTAATAAATTCTATAGTAGTTTCAACGGCATTTTTAATTCGAGTCCTGTAGCTCGTAACAATATTACTATTTCCATACAATTTCACTCGTGTAGATATACTATGGTTCCGTATCTCAGGAACTTATGTTTTCAGGGATAAAACATAATATTATAATTATTTTATACGGGTAATAATCCTCGTTATTGGAAGTACAAATTATCATGGATCATAAGAAAGGATTGGGTCAAAAGCTCACTTATCATCGTCGACAACCAATCGTTTCTGATTCTATTCAATCCAACAAGCTCAGTCCATAGTCAACACGACGTCATAAAAACATTTATTTAATTTTATATTTTATTGTGAATCTTTTGTGTATTTTTTCCATTTATGTAGTGCGTCGTTTTTGAGCCAAAAAATCTTTTTCTATCTTCTACATTGGAAAGCGAACGATGTTTCGCTAGCACTACTGCTACTACTACTATCGAATAAAATAAAAATGTTTCTACGATTTAAATTATCATTTTACGCCAAGTAAATAGCATATTAAGTTAGGAAACAGGTAAGTTAGAGATAGATTTGGTCTGTGTTGCTTAATTATATGCGGTTTCCGTAGTTATAAAGTTACACTCTACCTAATACGGTTTAGTATTTAAGGAAACTTTAATCAATAAAGTTAAGAAAGACGTTGAAATTTTGAATATAAAAAAGCAATAGTTTATTATAAGTGGAATAAGGAGAAATTAAACTTTTAATACAACATACATACATAAAAACATATTCATTAAAATGGTAAGTGTAGTTTATAACTTTCTACTTTAGTAGGAAAATACCTATATTATCTATACAATGATTGTACTCGGCGGTTATAACTACGGTACAATAACATTACAAAGAATTGCTCGTTTTTCTGGACTTAATATAAAACTTATTTTTTCCAGATTTTTAACATCCAAGGAGTCCTAGCGCCTGTTTTCACTCCCGTAGATCAAAAGGGAAATGTTAATTTTGATATAATTCCTAGATATGCACAATTTTTGAATAAAAGTGGCATCAACGGCATATTAGGTAATTTGATTTTAGGCTAAAATTCGGTATGAACCTTTATGGGCTGATATTATTTTTAATAGACACTGTTTTAGAACTAACATTAAAAAATTTGCAAGATACTCTTTGATGCCACCAGTGATCACGAGTCTGGCTCATACTTCGCCCCACGTTAACCATCGCCATACAGCGCGGCAATGCCTTCTGGGCACGCTTCCATCTAGCAGCGATTTGTTACACAGTCTTTCATTATATTAGTTATATGATGAAAGTTAGTTTATTTTTAATTATATTTTTTTAAGTTAGGTTAAGTTTCCATTTACTTACATATATTTTTAAGTTAAGTTTTATTTATAATAAACAGCCAATTATTTTTTGTTTGAATATTAATTAAAATTTGCTGCTGCTGTAAATGACATCATCCGCCGTGCTCTTGTCACCGCCGGGGTACCAGGTATGCTTAAGCCGAATAGACTGTGTCGCGACGATGGCAAAAGACCGCACGGGATGACTTTGATGCCCTGGAAGATGGGCCGACCTTTAGTATTGGACGCCACGTGTGTCGACACTTTAGCTGCGTCCCATCTTCCAGACACGGCTAAGGCAGCCGAACGTCAAGAGGGCCTGAAACGCCGCAAATATGCATCCTTTGTCAATGGATACATATTTGTGGCTTTCAGTGTCGAAACTCTAGGGTCATGGATTCCCGAAGCTTATCGACTCTATCAGCACATTTGATAGAAGTCTCATATGATCAAAGGGCTAGCCTGTATTTACGGCAGCTTATTAGCGCTGCCATTCAACGAGGAAATGTGGCCAGCATTTCGAAAACGTTCTCAAATGACGGCAATATGGGACTCATATATGTTATATGTAATTTTCGTTATTATAATATATTTTTTGTTCAATTTTAATTTGTATATGTAGCCTATTTCTAGTGTTTAATTTTATTTTAATTTATTCAAAATCTAAATAAAATATAATATTATATTGTGAAAGAAAAATTATAAGTAGTGCTATTATTTTACATTAAAAACCTTATCAAGGTCCCACCCCTTTGCCATTCTAAATTTGGTGACGTCACATTTCATATATTATAACGCGAAGTATAGTTAGCTTCATAAGTTATAGCCTTAGGAAGGGGTTACATATTTGTGCCGTTTGGGGTTGAAACATTAGACGCGTGGGGTCCGTCGGCAAAGAGTTTCTTTAAAGACATGTAAGAAACTCTTTGACACTACCCGTGATCAGAAGGCAGGCTCATATTTTGCACAACAAATAAGTATTGCCATGCAGCGTGGCAATGCAGCCAGCCGTCTGGGCACGCTCCCCGTTGGCAGTGATCTGCCAATGCCAGAATGTATTTTAGTTTCAATGTCTGTTATTTTTGTTTTATTTTAAAACACACGGAACTTATTCTACGTATTTTGCGATTATTATATCGTTATTAATAATATATTTCAGCTTTAACGAAAAACTTCAAAATATTTCCAACTCTATATGTATGAGTATAGTGTCTCATTCTTTCGCAAGCTTAGTCATACAGATTTATGTGTTTATCTCTTTTTAGGGTTGCTTTTTCGTTTCGTCGAGTTTCAAGTCACAACGATTCTTAAGAAGTTTCACTTCAAAAATGAATAACTATCTTTTATAACCAAAAATCTTCTGTATTAACTTGTATTTGTCCTTGTACATATAGTCGGTGGAACAACGGGAGAAGCTGTCACGATGACTGTCAAAGAAAGAAATGACCTTCTAGAAGCATGGATGAAAACCGCCCGCCCTTTGGACATGAAAGTTATAGCGCAGGTTGGAGGCGTTCCCCTTCCAGATGTTGTTGAAATGGTGGGTAAAGCCTTGTTTAATAGGTATCCCTAGTTCGAATATTTTACACTATTAACTAGAAAAATCTAAATAAAGATTTAGTATGTCCAGTCGCCATCGGCTGAATGGTCACCCCCTCTTTTTTTCGAAGTGTCTAGTCGTCCGTTAACCGGATGAATAATAACTGTCCGCTAACCAGACGAATAGGCAATCTTTTAAAGTGTCTGCTCATCCGGTTAACGGATAACTAGCCTTTTTGTAGCCTTTACGTTCACAAGAACGTTTCTCTGGTGCACCTTAGAGATTTCTAATAAACTTCCAGACGAGACTTTCCCAAAGCATAAGGGATTTTTAAGAGTCAGATGTTTTAATGCTGTAAAACTTCTCAGTAATGAAAAAAATATATTACAGCTAGAATCGTCTATCCTGCCGTATTTTTCCATTGCCGGAGTAGGTATCGCAGATAAGTCGGGAGCCCACTTGATGGTGGTGCCACCAAAGTGCTCCCGATCTCGAAGGAGGGACTGGAACCTGAACACAACAAGGTCGTTATGTCGGTATATTTTAAACCAGGAATACTAGTTATCCAGTCGGACAAACCACCATCTGGCTTTGGCTTGTCATCGTCGTTGATCGTCTCTTACAATAGGCCGCTCAGCTGCAGGAATTAGTATTTTATCTCCATTGCTGCACAGATATAACTACTTCCACTTTCTGTAGTCTCCAAAAATTTCTTAAATCATCTATAGATCGGTTCTCATAAAGCTTACCTCTGTTCACTGTCAGGCTAAATTCTCCGAAGAAGTTCACGCCGACGCCATAATGACGTTACCAGAGCTATACTACAAGCCCAGAACTGTTGAGCACTTGGTATCCTATCTTGAAGTGGTTGCAAAAGCCGCTCCCTCTCTGCCGTTAATTTATTATCACTTTCCAATGATGAGTGGAGTTGATGGTAAGTAGATATTACTATTTCGAAAAACAACTTAATTTTTCACCCTGATTTAGTTACTCAATATTTTTAACTGACTTTAAAACATGAGGTTCTCAATTCGATACTGCTACAACAAATTATTGAAAAATGTAGTAATTTTCATGTTTCACATCGCAAGATGTTTTAGAATATATTTATTTTTAGCTCTTTAGTTTCTCTTAAGTCGGTTTTTTTTGCTAGGATTTCTTTATTGTTTTGTCGGATTGTCAGATAATTTGTTGAGGAAATTTAATTCATTGAATCCCTATGTTAAGACCAATGCTATCAGCATTAGATTTAGGTAGCCTTGTAAAGAGATCTGTGAAACGTCATCTCTAACTGCTTGAAAGGCGATTTTTTTATAGAAAAATAGACATTCCGGATAATAAATATGTTGTTGCATTTTTTTAAATTACGTTTCTCTTGAAATTTTCAAACGTGCTCAATATTTTTATTTCATTAGATACTTTTGATAAACGCCTCGTAGGCGATTTGCATTGTCCTTACCCTTGAATTTTACTTTAGAATAATAAACTATGCGCATAGATAATACTAAATCAATACACCTTGACACGTGTAGAAAAGTTAGTCGATACCAATGAGATATACATGTAGTCAATGCTCCATACTATACCTGTATGTAGCACCTGATAATTATATGGTTAGATATGTTCATAGAGTACGTGATATGTTTATATGGCGAGTACACAAACAAAATAAACGTCTTATTAATTAAACATAACCTGGAGCAGTAAGATTTAAAATTTTCACAGATTATTTTTGGATCGTGCTAGTCGTCCGGTTACCAGATGATTATTATTCCTCCAGTTAGTAGACGACTAGACACTTCAATTTTTTTTTGTTATGTTTCACATGAAAAAATAATTGAATACAGACCATTTTAATTCGTTTTTACTCTTCATCGATTCTTTAAAAACAATGAAATAATCTATCCTTAAATCACAAACAATTCATCATCCTAATACCCTGAAAAACAGTAGCGAAGGCTGCTTATGTGCAACTCTGATGCTATTTGATTACCAGGCGTAAAAATGAGCAGAAATGTGCTAACGACGGTTGACTTCGATTGTAATTATTAAAAAAAGTTTAATATCTTCCATAGTGGCTCGAAGTATAAAATTCATAGAATCCTGATAGGTGAACTTCGAACATTTTTTAACAACATCATCACCCCTACTAGTCTACAACTGTACATAAACTTCATAAGAGATATCAATAATCTGGATCTTTGACTCGTCACTTTCATTTTCTGCCAGCTATAACATAAATTAAAGAACGTTATTTACTTCCAGTGAACATGGCCGAATTTCTAACTCTGGCTTCGTCAAGGATACCAACGTTCAAAGGCATGAAAGCTGACTTAGGAGTAGCTGTACAAGTAGCTGATCAGTTGGCAGCCGATCAAAGGATATTTATTGCTAATCACGTAAGTTGAAGACAGGATGATATTCGTTAACTCTCTAAACATAGCGTTTTAATAAAATCTTACATTATCAACGACAATAAAATGTACACAATTCGAATGTTTTTACATAACCTTACCTGTAAATTAAACGTTGAAATATAAACTTCAATTAAAATTAAATTCACTATGTAGCAAATTACTGCCAGCGGGGAGCGTGCTCAGTAGGCTGGCTGCATTGCCAACTCATAATATCTGTTTATTATTTAATGTTGAACAATTATTTTTAAGTCATGATACCGCCATCCTTTTTTGAACTTCAATACACATTCTTGATATATACATATTTCCTTCTCTTTTTGTATACTGGTATGTATGTATATCTATCTCTGTCCCCCCAATTTCTCTCTGGTTCATGGAAGATGCCACCATTGTGTCGTCGGGTTGGTTTGCGGTGTTAAGACGACAGACATGTAAATACTTAAAGCTTAACTTGCATACAGCACACGTTTGGACACAACTTGCTACTTAAACGGAAGTTATCAGTCTTAACTTGCTACTTAACTAATGGAAATGTAAACCAGCCTTAAGAACTAATGGATTTCTGGCAAGTGCAGCGAGTTGATGAATTTATATTAATTGGCGGTCGCCCTGAAAAGTACAGAATTTGGTGAGAGTGATTAATTGACCTGGTTTCAAGATATGTGCAAGATATAATACTTCTGAAACCAAAGGTGGACATAGTATATGCACATGAGTTTGGGTGAGCGTATGTAATAACTGTTCTTATTTATTATTCAACAAACATTTACACAAGAATTGAAGGCAACAAAATTATACTATTATCTTCAGCGGCTTCGTGTGTACGGTATTCCGTACACGTAAACCCCCGTATTTCTGGGGATTTTTTAAATTCAGATCCGCGCATACTATATATTTTCTTATGTAAACTTGGTTAAATATTGTTCTTAGTCTAATAAATAAGATTTTCTTCGATATTGTTAATACACTCGGTTTTAATTATTGAAAAGGAAATAGCAATTATTAACCTATATGAAATATTATTCAACAAAATTAAGAAGTCTCTTAACAGAACTGGTTTTATAATCATATATTTCGACGTCGTAAAAACATTTTCTACAACATTTCTCTAATAAAATGTTATAATTTCATAAAACTTCATTACTTAATAGCAAATAGCACCAGCAGTACTGATGGGTCATGAATCAAGCATCGCAACAGTAACAAACATATTTCCTGAACTTGTACAGAGCATAGTAGAAGCTGTCAAAAGCGGTGATGTTTTTCAAGCTAAGATACAACAAGAACATCTTAACAGATTAGTCAATGTTATTACATCACATGGTAAGCAGATGAATATTAATAGTTTTTGTAATGAGACAGAAGGAATTCAAACTGTTTATTTAGAAGGGATCTTCAAAAATTGCACCTTTGACTGAAAATAATGAAAAGATAATAAAACTAATACAATAAAGAATAGTTAACTTAGTTATATTGTATTCTACCTACACACCTTTAAGACTGTAAGTGGAATACTAAACCCAGATCATCATTTTGTATGGCTAAGGTATCCAGAAAGCTGGCTAGGCATAGCTGATAGGGCAACGCTAGAGATGTTGTGGATAAACAAACTTCGTAACTAATGGGTAGGTAGTTTGGGTCCAAGAGCTGTGTGAAAGTTCGGAATTTATAAGTTTAGTAAAGACGTCTTTGATCCCTCATCTAATTAATGGTTTTAAAAGATTTAAAAAATCCAGAACGGATTTTTTTTCATTAAATTGTATTAACATTTTAAGAAATTGGCTAAATATCTCTTAGTGTTTTCTATATTAAAAGACAAGAATGGTGCCTCCTATAGAATTGTGTAATATTGTGGATTTTTCAAAGTTACATATTCACTGGGTGATATTAGGTTATTCCTAATTCCTTCCTTCTTCCATGCTTGTATCTTGCGGTAACTTTGATTATTTGAGATGAAAAATATCTCTCTATTTCTTCTCCATTCTGAGAGATTTATACACTTAATTATATCCACAAAAACTTAAACTTGGTGAATTTTTAAATATGTAAGTTCATAATCATGATCAATTTTCAGGTGACTTCGTACCATCGATGAAGGAAGCAATGGAATCGGTTACCGGAATAGCAATGGGACCACCTCGTCTTCCTTTATTGCCTCTAGGTGAATCATCAAAGAAGAGTGTTGCAGACAAATTAAAAGCTTTAAATGTAAAAACGTTCAGTCCTTAAAACATGAATTTTAAATTGATCCTTTATATTGTACCTATCTTATAAAATTAAATAACATCATTCGCCATTTGTTGTTGTTTTTGGATTATCTATGGAACCCTTTATTGGACTGACAACCTACATGCACTTTTCGATGTAAGTAATATAATTTAACAGTTTTTGCATTTACTAATAAATTAAAAACATTAATAGCCATCACAATAACCACAGCAAATTGCACAATGTCTGATTTGGTATAGAGTCTGGCTAATGAAAGTAGATACTGAAAAAGCGCGTCATGTTTACAAAATACTATCAGTATAGCAACTCCAAATAACCATAGAGTATTATTTATGCAATACGTAAACAATCTTGTTTTTCTCTAAATTCAGTGCCTTTCTTTTGTCGCTTTATTTTTAGAATTTAGAAATAATGCTAAACAATAACTTCCCACAACGACCCGTCAGTTTTTGTCTAGTTTAAGCCTCTAAATACTAAAACCCTGTATAATTACATCAGAATAACAAAATGACAATAATAACGACAATGTTTTGGTAAAATGACATTTGTATTAGCACTAGGTCCATGTAAAATGTTATTGAATAATTCGATTGTCTGTTTGTGTTAGTCAAACTCCAAGAACTCCGACTGCACATATTTCTTTTACTAAGAACGACTATATAAATTGTTGCAAAGTACGTGTGATATTTTCATTCATCCATAAAAAAATAAACAGTTTCAAAAAGCATTTATTATATCATAATTATAATTAGTTGTATTTAATTGCAAAGACCCAAACCCCTCAATTTTGCCTGAATCCTTTGCTTAGCTTCTGGAGACAGAGGGCGTTGCGGCAACGACGGAGGTCCGACCTTGATCCCGGTGACAATTTCCATACCAGCTTTCATTATTGGCACCCAAGCACCTCAAAACAGCAAAACATTTCTAGTTATTACCAACGCATGTCCATTGGACCAATGAAAATTAATAAAAAAATGCAAGTTTGTTAAATATTTTAGTAGGCCTAAAGTACCAAATAAAAACCATTGGCTATTGAATGTAGTATTTTGATCAAGTATGAATGATTCATAATAAATTGAATAAGAGCTTGGCAGTGCATGCACAATGAAGGGTTCTATAGATATGATATACGTCTATTGATTCCGTTATTAGACTATGATCATGTAAAACCATTTTATAGAAAAGTAGCTGATACCCGCGACTTCATCCGCGTGGTGCGGTTTTTTAACTATCCCACGGGAACTCTTTAATTTTTTGGGATCAAAAGTATCCTATATGTTGACCAGGGATATAAGCTACCACCATACAAAATTCCATTTAAATTGGACCAGTCGTTTCGGAGATTAGCCGGTACAAACAGACAGACAAACAGAGAAACATAAAATTTAAAAAGAAACTAAATTAGTTCTATTTCACTTCTTACATCCACCGACTCGGTTTTTAGCATTTTTTTTCATTGTACAGAAATTGGACCTCTACAGTTTTATTATATGTATAGATAACTTAAATGTCAAAATTACCAAATGGATCTTGTTTAACCCAATTATCTTTAAAAGCAATTTTAAGGTCCTTGATCCAGCGCTTAAAATACCGTTAAAACTGTAGTATCGTTGTTTATGCTAATTTCAAATAACGGTTAAAAAATAAATATCGTTATAAAATTTACCGTTATTTCTAGCCATTTTACCGGAAAAAAAATATAACGTTAATACTATTTTTATCGGTAATTTTACATTTATAACTATGTTTTGTTACCATCGTCGCTCTCTTTCACTCGCAAAGATTGTCAAACAGCACTGTGCTAAGAGCGAGCGTAATATTTAGTAGTTGTGTTTGTCGATTGTTTCGGTAGCACATGCAGTCGTAATAAAGCCAATTCTTAAAAACGACAACATACCTTGAAATAAAGTAAAAATTATCGATACGTATAACGTTCTAGATATGATTTTTAACGTTATATTATAACGTTAAAATTATAAAAGTTACCAAGTAACGGTAAAAAAATATACCGGTATAGCAGTATCTTTTTGTAAAATACCGGTTATATTTTTAAAGGTAATTAATAACGTTTTCAAGCCCTGTCTTGATCCTTGATTCACTTATTCCGCTATTTATAATAGTTATATGAGGGTTACAGGCTCGTTAAGAGACCTTACCTTCAACTGTATGAGCTTCGACAGCTAAACAAAGCTTCTCCTGCAAGGCCCTAGCGCTAGCGATATTGTTGTTTTCAACAGCGTCCAGTATTTGCTGAGCTAGCTTCGGGAACAAACTGAACGTTGTGCCGATACTGGACTTGATGCCGAGTAACGCTGCTGGTGCGAGGAGCTGGTAAAATGAGATAGTATTAATAAACTACTATTGGCAAATATTGTCCTAAAATCATATTATACTAGTATAAGATATGCCCGCGATTTCGTTCACGCTTGGCTTAAAATTCCCGGGACATAAAGTACAGCAGCTACCGTATCGTTAGTGAAAACTGTGTGGTAATAAGCTAATTTTTACGCACCCGGACAACTACGAACCGCTTCCGGGAAAATTCCCGCTGGAGTTCCGGGATAAAAAATATCACACATTTTATTACATTAAATCTGCTAATAGATCAGTAAAGAAATCATATTGGAATTCGAATTATTTTTTAATCTGGTCAATTTAAATAATTCCCCGAAAAAATCCCGCGAGATTCCCAGGATAAAAAGTAGCGCAGAGTTTAAGTCTAAGAATTATTTGTCGATCAGCGAATATCGCATCGAAATCGGCCCAGTAATTTTTACGTGAGTCGCAAACAAACAGACAAGAAGTATAAAAAAATGCATCGTGTTCTCCGTCGTTTATATAGTCTATCTATATAAACGATGAAGAACACGATGCATCCAGTTGTTAATTTTAAATAGCTGCAATGTACAGACACTGCATGTTTAGAATTTTATAATATTACTAGCGGTCCCGGCAGACAATGTCCTGCCTCGAAAAAATTTAGAACCCGATTGCAGCGCCACCTACCGGGTCCAATTATGATTCTAAACCATTCTTGAATCCACCTGAACACACACAAAAACTTCATCGAAATCGATCCAGCCGTCTAGGAGTTCAGTTACATACACACGCACAGAAGAATTATAAATATAAAGATAGATTCCAGTTGTTTCTTTTATAGCTTCAATGCACAAACACGACATTTCTAGCATTTTATAATATTATAGATATACTTATATATCGATCGGTGGAGAGCTATTTGTTGCAAGCGACATTTGGAAAATGTGTCCGAAGAATTTAAAATGGTTAAAGTTTCAAAAAACTTTCCCTTTACCATTTTTTGATTTTATACTGTATAGTGTATATTTTAAACTAGTATAATTAAGAAAACCTAATTGATTAATGCTCATTAGTTATATTGCTTTCTACTTATAAACTACTAGGTTATTGAAAAATATTTTTAAAAATGAGTTAACACTACGTTCTATACTCCTTAGTATGTATTAATATACGCAAATTGAAACTCACAGTGTCAGCGCCCAAGAACATCTCCTGGTCTGGTCTGAGTGCCCTTAAAACCTGCGCACCTTCGCTCAAATCGTTTGATGTGAACTTGATGCCTTTAAAATTGGATATTCTCTCCGAAGCTGCTTTCACAAACGCAGGCATGTTTACTGAAAACCAAAATACATTAATTGAAGTAGGGAGTAGGCGCTCTGAATTATGCCGAGGGTTGTTCTTCATGCCGGAAGTTATGCTTCATGCCGGGAGCTATGCTTAATACCGGGGATTATGCTTCCTGCCGAGGTCTATGCTTTGTGCCGGGGGCTGTGCTTCGTGGGCTATCCTTCTTGCCGGGAGCTATTCTTCGTGCCGGGAGCTATGCTTTGTGCCGGAGGTTATACTTCATGTCGGGGACTATGCTTCATACCGGCAGTGCAAGAGGTCCATGATGCACCCGCCTGGCTGCCATTTCGTCGAGTGGTGCGATTGTAAAAATGTTGGCACCAGATTAAACATTGCGTCGGAATACTTCTTGTTGCTTTTACAGACTGTGTAATATATTTGATTCTGAGTGTGGTGATAAGAATTAAAGAATATATGGAAATGAACTTACTCTCGACCCGGCTCATGCTGGGAATGTGGTAGTAGAGTACAGGTAGTTTAGGAGCTGCTTTTGCAACTTCCCCAACGTAAGCGACCAGCTCATCCACATTGGCAGGTTTGAAATACAACTCTGGAAGAGTTAACAGTGAATCCGCGCCAGCTGTCTGACAATATGAAGCCTGAAATAGAAATAATTTTAAAAGGTTTTGGCCAGCACAAATTCTGGCCCTGAAGAACCTGACTTTATGTAATTAATATGTTTGTAATGCTATTTGGCTGTATGGGGCGGAGGCAGGTTATCTATAGTACATACAATAAAATTGTAGAGGTGAAATTTCTCTACAATGAAAAAAATGCTAAAAACCGAGTCAGGGGGATGTAAGAAGTGAAATAGAACTAATTTAGATTTTTTAAATTTTTTTGTTTCTCTGTTTATCTGTTTGTCTGTCTGTTTGTACCGGCTAATCTCCGAAACGACTGAACCGATTTAAATGAAAATTTTGTATGGTGGTAGCTTATATCCCTGGTCAAAATATAGGATACTTTTGATCTCGAAAAATTAAGAGTTCCCGTGGGATAGTTAAAAAACTGCACCACGCAGACGAAGTCACGGGCATCAGCTAGTACTTAATATAAAGCCTGATTTACATTTTGAACAGTTAAGTAGTTAGTTAACTTGCAAAACTGGCGAGTAAGTGCTAATCATCGTTTGAACAACAATTATCTAGTTAAGTGATAATTTGTAAATTATGTAGAATGCCTGTCCAAACTACGATAAGGACCAGACAGTGTAAACTGAGTAGGCAATGAGCTCTATTTGAGCAGATATACTTAGTACGGCTTGCCTATAGCCAAACGATTGTAATTTGCAACAATAGCGTTTCAATAAACGCGAACCGAACGAACTATAGGATATTATTTCCACCAGCATATCCCGCCAGCGCCTACTACAGGGTCCTACCCAAAGCCCTTTCAGAGACCTGCCACAGTTTTATATTTAAGCCCCTGCTTACAACTTGCATAGCATTAGTTAAGAAGTTCTTTAAATTGCGAAAGTGACGAGTGAAGTATTTACCCTCGTTTGAACAGAACTTTTCCAGTTAAAAATTAAGTTGTAGATTAAGTTGATGTCTGTCCAAACAACGTTAAAGAATTACGTAAGTTAACTAATTTAAGTTCATTTTTGTATTGGTGTATAATAAAGTGTTATCTATCTATCTAATTACTTAACTAATGTAAATGTAAATCAGAATTCTAGTATATTAACTTATGCAATCCACACGTAAGCTATCAAGCACGTAACCTATATACATATGTCTTCTCTCCCTCTGACATTTATAAATGCATTAGTTAACAAGCGAGATATCTCGCGAAACTGGCAAGTTAAGCTCTAATCTAAAGCTTGATTTAAGCTTTCATTATAATAGTATATCACATTATCATTGTCATAACACGATTAAGCAATAGGAAAATTTCTGTCCAAACTGATAGGACTAAACTCGCCAGCTTTGCAAGTTCACTACTTAACTAGTGCAAATGTAAATCAGGCTTAAGTAAGCCTGATTTACATTAAGGTTAAGATTTTTGAGTAGAAAAAAGTAAGTAAGGCAAGTAATTTTTTTCACCGCGTTGTTGAAATGAGTCCCCGATGTCTAGCCACAAAGTTACTACGACATTTAATAATGGCTATAGGTCAGTTAAATCATGCTCATTTCACCATATTATGCATAATGATTGAGCTACTGCCAAAACCTCATTAAAAGTTTCTTTATATCTTAAAAATATTATGTAACATGACATAATAATATAAGTAATAAGATGCCAGTATTGTTTGGGTAGAGCTATTGATAAAATTGACATAAACGTGTTGTTATCTTACATATGAGATATAAATGTCAACAATAAATTATTACAATGTGTATAAATGATTATTTAAAATAACGAACAATCATGTTAAACTTTGTATTATAATGACTAGCCAAATTGACTATAGATATGTAAAAATAAGATCTGTGGGGAGTTAGTAGCCATTTTGATATACCTATTATGAATAAATGAATGAAAACACTTTACCGTTCACCAACAATTAAAACTACCTTCTTAAACACGAGATACAATAAATGTTGAACAAAGTGCGGCCTTATCACTTACAGCGATCTTTTCTAGGCAACCCCTAGATTAAAACATGATAGTGACGGTGCAGACAATAAATAATATCTTATGAAACATTCAAAACATAAATATATAATACACCTCATATAATAGACAAACATAAAACATCATAATACATACAGAACGATTGTTCTGTATCATAATAATGCTGCTTAAGATGATGCTTAGTATGATATATAGACAAATCCATCCATAGTAACCTAGAACCTTATGCCATGCTATGTCTTGCGCCTAAAAATTTTGGCAACCATCATGCACTATCTGACTCTGTGACTTCCGCGCCAACCATGGTTACTGCTTTTACACGAAATCAATGAAGCGCTTCTTCGGTTTTGTAAATGATTGAAACACCTTGATGCCATTTAAAAACCTTTTGCATAATGCAATAAAAAAAAATGCGAAGCTAGCAAACAGGCACGACGGCCCAGCTCATAGAAAATGGTTACAGTGGCGTCGTCTATAAACGAAAAAGCCCACGCATTGGAAGCCTTTATAGAATGAGATAAAGAGGAGTGGATACGGATCAGAAAAAAGAAATGAGATAGAATGGATAGGTTATGGGATTGGGATAGATGGATTGGATAGGTAGTGGAGGAATCAGACTGTCGACACTGTGAGTTTCTCGCACGAAACACTATTAGCACAAGGCTACCTACCGTTTGACGCTGGTATTCTATGAAAGCTTAGTATCACACCGATCAAGTCAGCCGTAAGCAAACGTACCCATACTAAGTGACCCATTCTGAGGGGGTCTTTGAAATATAATGCTTGGTCACCGGAGCGGGGGGGTTGCTAAGTTGTTGTTTTCGTCACATAGTCAATACCCTCTAGGGAAATCTCGTGCGTTTTCGAGCTATATTTAAATATAGCGCGAAGTGTTTAGCGCTTTTAAAACTCACAGGTGGCAACACCGATATGCTGGGACGTCATCTGATTGAAACTTTTAACGAGTTTGTAGTCTAAGTAATATTCATAGTAGTATGTATAGTGCAGTGCAGTTGTCAAGCAAGTCGACGAATGTTCGTGCTGATACTAATAGGTATATACGTGTTCGTTGAAGATGATTGAGATAAAAATAAATGTGAATAAAAGAAAAAAAGACATTTGTTTTTGTGTATTAAGTTTCTGTTACAATATATTTTTACATAAGTTTTTTCTATTGGATAATATTTTTTAAACTTCTTATAGGTATGTAGACACCCTTGGCGTCTCGCTGTAAGCGTTGTACTAATAAAGACAAATATGAGCCAAAAGACTTCTTGTTTTTTCTGTCGGCAAAAAATAATTTAAAACCATATTTATGCATTACTACGTGAAAAGTAGAGCGGGTGGGCATATACTACGGGTGGGCACCGAGGGGGGAGGAGGATAAAAATTGGAAAAAATGGGTTACGTAGTATGTTCGTACATTCCTAAAAGCTGTAGGTTAATTCGTATGATTCGAGCATAGCTCTACCACCTAGAAAATTATAAACAGGCAGAGAAACCTCACGGTGCCTCCGATTGCCTGGCCCCTGTGTCTAATGCACACATTGAATAAAGAGTCAGCTTGGCTTTGTGTGTCATCGCGTCGCGTTATTTTATAAAGCACTGCGTGCAAATTGCAATACATTTTATTGACGAATGCTTTCAAGTTACAAAATATCCAAAATGTTATAGGGTGTCGATCATGAATGTAAATTACTTTTATTGATTAATATTGTTTCCTTTTTATAAAGCTCTGAGGGGGGCACACTTACATAGTGTGTCTGTCAAGCCATATCTAATAAATAGCATGACATTTCCTACTTGAAATATATTTGAGACGAAGATTATTTAATCTAAATGCCTATTGTTTTGATAAAACATTTCAAGTGACTATCAAAGCAAACCTAAAGGAACATAATTATCATGATGACTTTATCTTACATCTAAGTTGATCGTGGGAGGGTCACAAAATTATTCGAATAAATAGCTATACTATACTAGTTTTTGCCCGCGGCTTCGCTCGCGTTAGTTAATGTTATCCCACGGACACCGTACATTTTCCGGGGTAAAAAGTACCCTATGTGCTAGTCCAGGCTATAATCTAAATAAAATTTAGATGACATTTGGCACAGAGATAGATAATAGTCTAGAATAGCACGTAGGCTACTTTTTACGTGATTGAGTAAAAACATTCATCCAAATCTGCGTATTATATATCTAATGTTAAGTATAGTATAGACATGGAAAAAGATAGTATTCTTCCATGATTTAGATAAATGGACGTATTATAGTTATGCAAATCATTTTTCGAACGGTTGGGAATACTTTTTTACGCATCCCCTCAGGGCTTGGGGAGGGTTTAAACCAGGAGATATGTGGAGTTCTCAGGGGCCAGAAGGAGTTGTAAGTTACCGGTCGCCGCGGCCGGACTACCCACTATACCTTGCACTGCCCTCCACGTCTTTGTGAGGCGTCAGGATATGCCGTACGTAGGTAATTCATGCACGATGTCTCGACATAATCCGTCATACCTGGAGTTTCCCTGAGACTAGGACACTCCACTCCATGAGTGTGGCTCGCTAAGAAGGTCGCGTTTTTTTGTTTTTTGGCGCAGGGGAATGTCTTTTCTTGAGCTACCATCCTCGGGCCTGAGAGGGAAGGCTCGCCAAGAGAAGTATGGGACTCCTGATCGGCGGTATACCCACCGCGGCCTCCGATCAGAGGAACGGGGGATGGCCGGCTGTCAGACTATCCACTAAATCTAACCTGCGCCTCTCTCCTATGCGCTTTTATGGCGTGCCACAGGAATTAAACCATAGGTATTACATCTATAGCACCCCTACGCTTGGATCTCGCTCAGGGCACCCCCAGAGAGGTACCCTCTTCACAAACAGGGGGGAGAAGTCCACGGGGTCCCCCCGCTGACCAGCGTGGCCATTTGTGATGGGTTACGAGAGGACTTGCGCGTAGCAGCGCCTACAGCCCCTTTTGCGGGTGTGGTTCGCGTACGCGCTCTCCTCCCTCTCTCGTTCGGCCGCCTCCTTCTGGGCCATTACTTCACCCTGCCTCAAACCGGTTCCACTAAGTCATGAGGTGAAGGTCTTCGAACGAGAACTAACCCACAGGATGACAGTTTAGAGAAAATAAATAAGTTTATAAAAAATGTGTAGAATATGCATAGGGACATGGATAAGCCACCAATCATGATAATATCATTATCATCCTAAATTAAACACCCGTCGCTTTCGGAGGCCAGGATACATTTTACTTCTCCACTTCATGCGGTCTTCGGCATCTCTAATTATGAGATCTTTCACGGCATTAAGCCTGAAATTATTGGGCTAAATAAACCTTTCCATCAGGGCCTGACAGAGAATATATCGCAAGACACTTGATTCCAAAGATAACTAGACGATTTTCATAAAAGGATAGTGCGAAAAATTAAACTTATCACAAAACAAATACTCTTGTTTATGAAATTTTAAATAGATAGGAAGAAATTAAAGGTAAGAGACGATTCTTAGTTACTTACCAATTCGACAACATCAGCAAAGGGCGCCCCTCCAACTTGTACCTGGATGTGCAAGCCTGTAGTCTTGGATACCTTCACCCAAGCATCAACCAATTTCTTTCTTTCGGACACGGAAAGTGACATATTTTCGCCGGTAGTACCTCCAACTGTAAAATATGACATACAATCGTGTTTCTAGATCTCTTTATCTGTCCATCTTTCCGCCTATCTAAGTATACCTATAAGTATATATATGTATGACACAGCCTAATACTAAAAAATTTCTGAGTTTATATAAATAAGGAGTTGGATATTATTTATATTTTATACCTACATTACAATATTTACATATAAAATAGATCAGGGGTTAAAATAACAACTACTCAACTTACTTTTAAAATATCATGGTAGAAAAATTGAAGATGATAGAACTTTAAAACATATTTCAATACAAATTCGTTTCAACATAATCAACATATGTTAGATGACACATTTTTTCAGAGTTCCGTAACCAAATGACACAAACAGAAAATGTTCGTCATATCTACGGAACCTTTTACAATATAGGTTTGTGTTTAATAATTGTCACGCACATGGCTCATTTTTACAATAGTATTATTTCCTTATAACCTGTACCTACAACATTAGACGATTAAATAAAATAGGTTGTCTTTGTTTTAATTTTCGAACCTCATTTAGCTAGAAATTAAAAAAATTACCAAGTACACTCTTAATTCCTGAATCAGCCAGATATTTAGCATAATTAGGGATGACCTCATAGTTCACTGTCAAATCGTCGTTAAGTGGAGTGAAGACTGGGGGCATAAGACCCTTTGCCGTGAAGTTCACCTAAAAATATAAATGAACATTAATAATTACCACAATATTTAAGATATTATTATTAAGCTCAGGCTTGCCATTTTTTAAAAGATTGAACGGTATACTCGTAACTCATAAATGCTATAAGGCTATCAGAGGACCATTGTTTCTAATCTAATTTCCATATTGTTAAAATGATTATGTTTTCACGATGAAGGAAGGCATAGACATCTTGAGAAAAGTTGTAATAAATTTCAATAAAAAGATCATGCGACCTCTCATGCATACGAAACTACTTAAGTTCCAAATTGGACGGATTACGATTTCATTATTTGTTAATTTGTAGAATATTACAATGTTTACTTAAACTTTAACAAAAAATTCAAAATAGGCGCCTATTAGATTTTTATGAATTGGTAATCTGTCCTTAAAAATTAACCAATAACATGACGGTAGACTGGCAGTTAATAAATTTCTGAAATCTTTCTATTTTTCCGCTAATTTTTCATTACACAAGCTAATTTAATCTTGAAATTTTGTAACTGTTGATTAATTGGACGTTAGCAATGAGTCATAGGTACAAACTATTTAACGCTAAAAAATCTTACCATTTTAATTGATAAGTTTATTTAAAGTTGATATGGGTGAAGTTTCCGCTTAGATAGCTCAGCCTGTACTGATCTTTTCAAACAAGCACGCTATCTCATTTATTGGTTTGTCTCAATTTTTTATCATTATTGTTTGTGATATTGTTATCTATAACTTTGTATATAAAATATTATAATTACTTATACCTATTTGCTCTAATAGCAGCTATATGTTGGCATACTTTATCAAAAAAAGTTCTGCATGAGTAAAAAAAATAAAGTAGGCTATTGACAGCTGTCAGTAATACGCGCTACTGTCACAAACATCCAATAAAATGTCAAACTCACCTGAGATGCAAGGCCAAGCAAATTTTATGAAAGAAATTTAATTATTGATTTTTACCTTTCTGTTGTGGTTCCAGTAGTGCATTTATTTACAGAATTAATGAAAATGAATACTATAGTGAGTGAACTGAGTATGAACGATTTGAATAGCAAGTTTTTTGAGATAATGCAAAATGAAGACAATGCAGTAGAGGCCGCGAATTTTATTTACGAAAGCGTTATTGAGGATGTTACTTTAGGCTTTCTTTTCGAGTTCCATCATGGGTTAAAAACAGGCCTAACTGACTTGATAGAGGGTGAAAAAGAAGAGGAAGACTTGTACAAGATAGTTAATACTACGGAATGCGATGTTTTTGGGTTTTCTATAATGAAAAAGACGCCCGACTCTAATTGCTCGTGTCCAAATTGCGAGAGGCCGGTCTCTGCGACAAGGTTTGCTCCACACTTGGAAAAGTGTATGGGTAAGCTCTTTGTTTTTATGTTTATTAGCTATCTAGGGCACTGTATTGTTTCTCAACAATTTTTATGTTGGTACCTATGAAAAACCAAAGGGTTAAGTAAAATGTCTTGTTACCCATTCACTACATTTTTATAATAATATTTTAGAGAGGGAATAAATGGCCCCATATGCCAAATCACGGTAGAACAGGTATAATCAAGAAGTACCAATTTGACATTGTGAAAATATATTTGCATACCAATCCTTACTTGATAAAGTATGCTGAAGACCAAGCAAAATGGAGAAGTAATAGTGCTAAACACTTCTATAAATATTAATAACTAGCGGACTATAAATAATTTAATAATAAAAAACTGTGTGTAATATATAATGATTTTAATGGAAGAGAAAAATTTACAGATAAAAAAACAAAAGGACATCACTTGTTCCATATTTAAAAATATTATCAGTGGTCAGTCTTACATGTTACTAACCACATTAAAACCTCTGTTAGAGTGTCCAACAAATGTAGAACAATATGCCTACTGGTTTGTAAAGTGGACTCATAGAACACAACTAGAATAAATTCAGCTTAAAACATTGGGATGACAATGGTTATATTTTATATTTTTGTAGATTAATGTACTTATTACTTAGTATAATACTGCAATGATACCACAAAATATTGATATACATAATGTTGCTACTTTCACATACATAAATATTATGATACAGTATATTATAGAATTGTTCTAAAGATCATCTTCAATAATATAACAATGAACATGCTTTTTTATACCTAACAGTAACAGGAAACATTTATGAATCTATTAAAGTTGTACCAAGGATAATAAGAATTTTATCATCATCAACTATCTTTATCTATATATTAATATGTGAAGCAAAAACGTTGTACCCCTTTTTACGAAAATTATGTAGACAGAGGAGTATGACATTTCACACACTTATAATTTATATAGAGAAGAAGCAACAAATGCTAATTTTTTTTTTTAAATGATCTGTAAAAAATATATTAAATGAATAAAAAAACATTACACACCTACCATGTATTTTATACACACACACACACACACACACACACACACACACACACACACACACACACACACACACACACACACACACACACACACACACACACACACACACACACACACACACACACACACACTGTTTTGCTTATTGTTCAAGTCAAATTAACAGTGTAGCCTTGGTGAAATCTGTGATTATACAAGTATAGTCTGACATTAATTATTATGGTCGAATTTCGAGCACGGGCAACCACTAGTATATAAAATTCTTCTGTCTGTGTGTGTATGTGACTGAACTCCTAAAAGTCTGGGCCGATTTCAATTAAATTTTTTGTGTGTGCTCAGGTGGATTCGAGAATGGTTTAGATTTGCAATTGGACCTGGTAGGTGGTGCTGCAATCAGGTTCTAAATTTTATTTCTTCAGGGCAGGATGTCTACTGGGACAGCTAGTATCTATATAAATATGAATGTTTGTTCTTTATGTGTTGCTAAATCATTGATCCAATTGAGATGAAACTTTATTGGGTTGTTCTGTGTATGACCATGAAGGTTCCTGGCCCAAGAAAAAAATTACTATATGAAATCCAGAAAAAATTACTATACCAATATGCTAGTTTCAAGCTTTATCTAGTTTCTATATCTTACTACCTATGTATTTTATTCTGTTTTCAAGTCTAGTGGCAGCTTAGTGATTAAGACACTTGCATCTCAAATGAAGCAGGTTTTCAATCTTAGCTGGAAGAGCATGCACCTCTTATTTATTGGCTGATATTACAATAGAATAGAATATACTTTATTGTATAACATTAAGATACAGTTCAGGAAAATATAAATACAGAAAACAACAGGTGGTCTTATTACTAAAAACAATTTCTTCCAAACAACCTTGGGATGTCTAGATTACATAAATTTGTGAAACATGTGAGTTTTACATTAAAACTAAGATATAGAAATACTACAAAAATATTTTATTTTATGGGAAGTAAAATTAACATAAAAATAAGACAAAAATATATATTACTAAGATATGCCCTCGACTTCAGTCAAGTTTGACTTGAAATTCCCGCGGGATTCCCGGGACACAAAGTACCACAGCTTTTAAAAAAGAATGTAAGTTATTGTTTTAGTGAAAACTGTGTCACAATAAGTAAATTTTTATGCACCAGAACAACTACAAACAGCTTGCGGGAAAATTCCCGCGGGATTCCCGGGATAAAAAAATCACACATTTTATTACATAAAATTTGCTATCGACATGTCAAAAAATCGCATTGGAATTGGATTTTTTTTAATCTGGCCATATTAAATCATTCCCAGAAAATTTCCCGTGGGATGACCAGGATAAAAAAAATAGCGTAGATTTTAAGTCTAAAAGCTGTCGATCAGTGTAAGCCGCATCGAAATCGGCCCAGTAGTTTTTACGTAAATCCCGAACAAACAGACAAGAAATCTAAAAAAATTGCATTGTTCTCCATATATAGTGTATTCCAGTTGTTGTTTTTTTAAATAGTTTCAATGTACAGACACGGCATGTTTAGAATTTTATAATATTACAGATAGATTATTTTTTTACCTTACCATTGGTAAACAATTGTCATTACTTGTATGGAATATATCTGATTTTATCCAGTATACAGGCAAATGGATAGTAAACAACAGAAACCCAGCATTAGTAAACAAGGTGTTTTCATTCATTAATTTGCTTCAACTGTAGGAATGGGTCGCAACAGCTCTAGGATAGCGTCCCGTCGCATCGCATCCAACAGCCGCGAACCTACTTCATATGCTGGGCTCCTGAGTGATGACGAAGATGACGCGGACTGGGCCGGTGGCTCCTTGCAGAATGAGCGTCGCAAAAGACGTATCAAGAACAACAACAATCGGAAATCTAATAAATTACATAAGTACGTTGTTGGATATACAGTGGAAATTCAATTAACTGGCCTGATTATATATTTTTTTATTTAGATTTATGGCTTGGCAGCTAGGCCTTTAAGCCAGATTTTAAATTATAATGTAGTTTCTTCATTTTCTTATACCTATGTGTGCACAGCTGAACTGTAGGTTATCAGATGGTGTCATTCAACGGAGTTCTTGTGACAACTCAAAAAGCCACATTCGACTATACAGTTCACATTTGTCACAAAACACATAATTACTTCTCAAAAACTATCAATATCCTACAACTATTGTTCATTTTAGAGTAATTTTACATATTTCTAGAAAATAAAAATGCACAGCACAACATCTTTCAGTTCCCGCCAAAAACTCCCTGGCCTGATTACTGTCTTAGGGCATTCAGATAATCGAAAATCCAGTTAATTGAATATATAAAGAAAAGCGATTTTAATGCATATTATTAATTCTAGTAAAATATAACTTACCTCGTCTGCTTTGTGTCTATTAAAAAAAACTTATCGATCAAAATCTAGAATTCGCGTAACGAAAGAAGTCCCACACACGCGGCATTGCGATCTTTGTTCTTAATCCTGCCAGAGCAATTATTCGCTAATCTGTTAATCGATGTAGGTAATTACAGAATAATAAATACAAATATTCCATAATTAAAGCTGTAAATTTATTTCCTGACTACTACGAACAAAACTCTATCTAATAGTGGAGCTGCAACTTTTAGTTCCTTTATTATTTGTGGGAGTACTTTCGTGGGGCAGACTCTATTGTTTAAGAGATTGAACATCCCACAAACAAGAGTACCTGCATATTTTCTTAAATTACTAAAATATTACAATCTTAATCATGAAATGAGTGTTAATCTGAATACTCGCCAGTCAATATGGATTTATAACTATGAGTTATAACAATTAAGTACTAGCAATTGAGTGTAACTTGTTTTTAGTGGTAACAGGAACAACAATGGTCATCAGAACTCCGACTCTAATGATGGTGGTGCCACATATGAATCAATGAGTGCGAATGAGAAGAAAAACCTGTTGCTGCAGATTTGTGGCGTGGTCTCTGAACATACTAAGAAATTGTGCACCAGGTAAAAAAATTATTCTGACTCAAAATTTTAATTTATTTATAAAAAAAGTATTAACAACTCATAAACGATTCACTGCTGGGCTCGGGGCCTCCTGTTTATAGGAGAACAGGCATTATAGTTATACCAGACATACTAGTCTAAGGCAAACTGGCTGTTTTGACACATGACATCACAATGTGCAGGTTTCATTGTGATGTTTTTTCCTTCACTGTTAGCATGTGTTAATTGTAATAGTATGCACATTAGGTCAGAAAACTGTCTAATGGCTGGTTCCTATATCTTGATGACCGTTCATTTGCCTTACTATCGATTAAAATTTGACATAAGCTCCATACAAGTAATGTCAAAATTTAATTAATTGTAAGTCAAATGTATGAATAGGAAGATAAAGGAACTGGCCATAAATGATGCATGTTTACCAGCCAGGATTCATACCCGCACCACTTTTTGACTTTGAAGAAGAAAGAAACAAAATCATTTTATTTAGGACAAATTACATTAAATAATTGTAGTAGTTGTTTAAAAATAAACAAACTTGTCCTAAAAGGGGCATCAGTCTCAGCACAATGCAGCTCTGTTAAAACCAACGCTGATGGTAATGACCATGTGAAACAACACTATCTCAAATTTGTAACTGAATAATAATGTTATTTAGTTATAATATGCTTGGGATGGTGTTGTGTGATGACACACAACATATACATTTAGGTAAATATTATATATATACGTTTCTATTAAAATTATTATTTTCCTTTATATCTACGTATATATTAGTATATTATATCTGTTGCATAACTACCCCATCCATACCGAGTTTCTGTCTATCCAGAGGTGATCTGGAAGTAATCACTCCCAGTAACAAGATCGCCCATTGTACTTATCATTACGATTGTATGCATGAATTTATTTTGTAACATTGTGGTACATTCTATTCTATCTTCCGCTGAGCCCTTAAGGTGTCTTCATGGCGAAGACCTTTAGAACGCGAGTGCGCGAAGCATTAATTTACGAAAGCTTCTTAATTTGTGTAACTACATTCTGTTAAATAGATCAATCCGCTGCCCGCAACACACGGAAGAACAGCGCCGCGCTCTGCGCAACAGCGTTCTAGAACCTTCGACGCCGGAGTCCCAAACAATGGGTTTGACCGCAGAAGAGGCAGGATCTCCGCCAGACTCGAGCCCTTCTTCATCGTGCTCGTCTTCGAGCCGGAAGAGGGATAGACATCGGGCACCTCCAAAAATCAAGAATAAGAGGGAAAGGAACATGTCGCCGAATGGACGGGATTAAAACGGCTTATTGTAATCCGGTTGCGATATCAAATAAATATACGATGACTCTCCAAGACAGTATACTTTTTAGATGTAATGGTAAACTTTAAGATATCCGACCGAGACATGAGACAGGGAACTGCGATACATGCCACATTTGCTTTCTATGCATTTATATATAGAATATTTGGAGCGCGACTACTTACTGTCCAGTGTCGGATTTACCACCTGGAGCCGATGGCGTGAGATTTTGTGTACGGCACATTTGAAGGCATACAGAAAATCGAAAATTATTTTTATATACCTAAATGTTACTAAGACCATAACATCATCGGACATCGGTCATCGGAATCGTCTGAAATATTTGACGAAAATGAATGACAAAAACAGTATGTATAAGTCGTAAGAGACGACCGCGCGAGCGACAGTCACGGCATACATTAATGTAAGCGACAGTTCTTCGTACCGTTATATACAAAGTGATGTGTCATATGTCAGTCTTCTGTCTCCGTCACGTATTTGAGTCTTAGTCTGATGTTTATGGCAGTTGTCATTAAAATAGAGTAATTTACAAATTATTGTAATGCCCCTGCGTTAGTGATAGTGACTATGACCAAATGCAAATTAAAAAAATAACGAGTAGTTACTTAAATTAGCGTATGTGCCTGAGTTATCTGTCAGTGTTTAATGTTATTAACAATGCGGCATCTCGAATAACGCATTAAACCCTTGGCTACATCTGCGTAACAGTCACTAACCCAGGTGTAACACTACACTTATCCCAGGTGTAACAGGGGCATAAGAATAAGCCATATGAGACGAACATGACGAGCTAGTTTTTCGTACCGTCGCCTACAAAAGGATGTGTCGTGTATCGCAGAATTCTGTCTCGAGTCTCGGTCGCGTACTTGAGTCTTAAGGTGATGATTGTAACTATTCTCATTAAAATAATTTATAATTATTGTAATATGTGTACATATTATTATTCTTATATAAAAGGACCCATTGCTGTGCACGACGGGGCTTGCCACTTTGAGGGAACAGCGTATACGTGCCACGCTTGTCGAAGTTAAATTGGCGAGTTTCAGTCATCAGTTATATCGTTGTGCAGGTTTCCTTAAATCGTTTTCCTTCATCCTCAACAGATGGTAGTTGTTAAAATGTGCTAATTATTTATGTTAACTACCATAATGGTGCACGGCATATGCCAGAATTCAAACCTACGTCTCTTAAATGAGATAGTGGTGTCTCAGCTACTGAACCACCACGTCTAGTGGCTAGTTAGGATAATTGTAGTATATCTTGACACTGGTTATTCATCGGACACTGACTGATAATAAATAATGTATGACATGTATAAATGTTTGTGTACAAAATAAAATCCTATATTATACATGTTATAGTTTTCTTTTTAGTTTATATGGACATAGTTTTCTTTGGTGCTGGTCTACTTACCACCATCAAATCGCACATGTTTTAAAGAATGTGCAGAAGAGATTAATGAAAGTGAATAAAGCAAAAGATCGTAGTAAGTGGAAATCCATCGTCTCTGCTTATCCCTATGGAAAACAGGCGTGATAACATGTATGCAGTTTTTTTCCGAAATTCCCAAAATAATTACCTAATATTTGGTTTTAGTATTGTTACGAATTGCAGGACTCGAATTAAAATGCCGTTGGAATTATTATAGAGTTTATTAGAACTATACAAACACGTATAACACAGGTACAAATATAACTGAACACAACCAGTCCAAACGTAAAGCACGATTCAATAACATGCGCAAAGTCCGTCACTAAATAGATTACCGAATATACACGAGTCTTACTCCGCTTGTGGTTATCGCTCGACTGCCTCATCTCTCAATTAGGGCATTGCTTTATCCTCTACAAATACAATATATCTGGACTGAATTTCCTAGAATCACACCTGGCTAATGATTACCATAAAAGATTACAATACACAATGGGCTGCTTTTCTAATCACAAATTTTAAACGCAAAGTAAACAAAAGAAGTCCAAATGCCGAAAAGGTATTAAAATGTCTACAGGTATGCAGGTGTGAATTTGTCTCTTTTGTCGGCGTTCAGGTTGTAACAGTATTATTTGAATAATACTACAAATAACAGTTCCAATACTTTAATTTATGCGTTGTTAGTTTGTTTCTTAACTAGATGTCGTTGGTATCGATTTAATAACATCTGTAACAAGTGTACTGTAGTACAAAAAATGCACAAGACACGAAAAGTAGAAAAGAGAAACACGAAAACGAACTCCTATCTTCGAAGTTGATACTTCTTTTTTTGCGAAGCTGGCGAACCTAGGGCCCAATCCTGCCATTTTAATATCTTGGTATTCCGAAGATATTCAAAGTACGATTCCATTGCGAGTGTGTGAAAAATTCGTATTCTAATAAATCCAAAATATCTTCTCGATATCCTCGTGACAGAATAATGGTAGAAAATAATGGTATCATTATCATTAGCAGAAATGAATATTGTAAAGTTAGCAAAAATTGGAACATTTATTTCGCGAGTTTCCGCGTATAAATGTTTATGAAGACAGAGTGGCGTGCCACGCGCGCGCCATTAGAATTAACAGAATACCGAAATCGGGCTACCCTACGATTGACACGAGTGTCCGGCGATTTTGACGAGATAGTAATAGCAGAATTGGGCCCTTGCAGACAGTCCTGCTCATGGCAAGTGGTTTCCATGAGCAGCTGACATTTGCAACACGAGAGGCGAATCCAAAGCATTGCCAGCCTTTAGGATGAGATGGAGAGATCAAAAGGCATAGGTTAGAAAGTACGAAACACAATTAGCTGAACTTTTTTTTTATTGCTGTTCCACAGCAGATAGGCTAACAGCCCAACTGTGATGGGAAGGGGTTACTGACCCCTATAAGCATTGGCAGGGCCAGATTTACCTTAAGTGCCACCCTGGGGCACCGTGAAAAATAACGCCCTATTATCTATGCACTGTAACTAGACTTCAAAACGTAAATATCCATTAAGAATTCGATTTTTAAAATTTGGCATGAAACCAATAACCCAATTTTTGAAAATCATTGATTTTATTAGCAAAGCAAATTTTTTGCTGAGAATCCAAATCTTACCGCCCTGGGCACTAGCCTCTGGTGCCCTAGTGTAAATCCATCACTGGACATTAGGAACCAGGCCACTAACGCCGGAACACAACGTAAAGTTGTTATGGCAACATACTCTAGACGAGGGGTGGTAGCCATCCAGGCGGGAAAATACCCTACCACCTGGCTGTGGGTTGGCTAAGACTAACCGTTGTGCGAAAGCGTGGTATGACATCGATTAAATTATTAACCCCCGGTTTCTATATTCTACAGACGGTTGTCTGTAATAGTAACTGATTGATTTTGAAGCTACCAATAACCGATGGTTGAGAGGGCTATACGAGCATTTCACAAGCTCATTGACAATTAGTAATACTGTCGGTTATCAGTAACTAATTCCCTGCCAAGCGTTTTGCTAACGCAACGTAGTTGTGGTCGTAGTACACGCAACGTAATTCAATAAGTTGAGGTATAACTACAAAATAAATACATTTTCAAAAGAAGAGACTTTTGTGATATACGATTGTCATTAAAAAGCAAGCTTTCAATCAATCTGCTTTAAAAATACTTACAATTACAGAGCCATTTTATATGAATGTTGCATGAACAAAACGCAGTTATCTAAACAACATATAAACTTTTAAAATAATGATTGTTCCAATGTCATTGGATTTTTTGTAAAAAAAAAAGAGTTCGTCACAAGAAACAGTGTTGTCACTTCAGAAATTTTTCGCTAGTTATAGGGATTTGTGGTTTTCGATCGCAATTTTTTTTTAAATAAGTTAAGGCTAAAAACAACGATTTTCATGGTACCAGAGTCAAATGACGGAAACTTTGTGGGAACCTTGTCCGATTTTTTGTTTTCATTCAAATGTTTTAGGGAACTTTTTGTAACGCGACCGTTTCACACAGATGTAGGGATGGATTTAATGTGTTATTTGAAGCGATGTTGTAATTTATTGTTAATGACGTTAAATATTAACAGTTAGTACGTACTAATACGTTATCTATTAATAATGTTATAATCATTCACAGTGTTATTTTTAACGCTATATTGAAGACGCATTAGGTCAAAATCGATAACTATATATAACGTTATCGCAGGTGAAGAGATGAATAGTAAAGCAATACTTGAATTGGAATTAGAACTGTTAAAGATAGAAATAGTAAATTTGAAAGATATAAATAAATAAGAATTAAATCCAAGTCAAAAGAAGAAGTAAAAAAATTGAGATTAATTTAATTTAAAATCACGTATTAATAACGACAAAAAAAAGCCGGCAACCGGCCGAAATCGGGTGGTAATAAAATTCCTACGAATAGTAGTGTTGACAACCATCGGTTATAATGTGGTTATAATATAGAAACACTTCATCAGTCGTTTCCATACAAAAATTCTATTCATCGGTTAGAAAATCCTTCCTATCGGTAGTTGGTACTTTCATGCGTAACTAGCTACGGACAGTTCATTATAGAAACATCAGTAGAGCTACCAGGCGTTAAAATTCTACCCGTCGGTATCAAAAACGAATCGTTTTTGCAATATTGAAACCGGGCATAAGTCACACGTTTGGGGGGGTTGACGAAGTGTGACATAGTAACAAGGGATGGGGTCCTAAATTTCTTGACGTCGATTTTGAAAATCTAATATATTTAAGCTAATTATGGAACTGCTGTTTTACTTTCATAATTTCTTGGTGTAACATTGCAAAATATGTGATGTCACATGTGGCGGTTGTAACAAGTTGAGTAGTGCGTCGATGATAGGTTACCCCGTTGGATAGGGTGATGCACCACAGGCGAGAGCCTATGGCTCAATCACCCGAGAGGGGAGTACAAAATAAGTCGAGTTGTTATATTCTTGCCGCATATTAATTTCTTCACTATTCCTAATTTAATGTAGACTATTGAAGGGGGACCCGTACATGGACGAGGAGCGAAATGGAATGCTCCTCCGTCTTAAAGGAAGTCGGAAGATCTTCCAGCGAGACCAATGTTGTTCCTTTGCAGGCCTATCTGTTATTGTTGAAAATTTGTAATGTTTCGGGAAACGTTTGCGACCTCAATTATTGTACAGCGCCATCTATTGGCTTGTAAGTGTTCCACTACACTATATATACAGAAACCTTATCGTTTACGTGATGTGCACACCAGTATTCTAATCTTTATTAAATATTTATATTTTCACGTTTATGAGATTGGGCATTTTGACTCAGCATCACGTTCATGTATTAACCATACTCTTTAAGTGTGCTAAATTATACATCAATAAATTGGTGGATGAAACGTGACGCAACATCACACTAGGGAAGAAGTTTCGCGAATGTGACCAGCTGTGACAGGGACGAGGGATGGGTCAAGAAGTCATGAAATACGTGTGATGTCATTTGAGCATGGCCGCGCTATAATCAAAATAGGGTAGCTTTACCGACTAATACAACCAGCATTTATATGTTAAAATAACACAACACAATAAAAGAATAAACCATCATTTATTGACGTATTATTAACTGTATTTACATTAATTATTCATAAAGATATTATCACATAAAAACACACCGCACAGAATGTATATATGCAACTTGTAATTTTTTGTATAAAAACGTAAAAATAAATGGCTTCCTAACTTTCATTTCTCAAAATAATCTTTGGAATGAGTCTTCATAAAAATGTATGTAAAAACCGTTGATTAAAATAAATTTCAAGATCAAAGTAAAAAATGTTGAAAATTAAACGGTTAATTCAAACAATTTAATTTAAAAAATACGTAATTTTTCTTGTTTCTGAAAAAGAAAACTTAATAATTAAAAATAAATAAAAATGGTCTTTTATAATAAGACTTTTGTTACATTTGTGCATATTCAGAAATAAATTCGAAAAGTGTATCAATAGTGTGTCCATATAATTTCAGTCTTGCAATATAATCTTTTACGTTATCTGAAAATTCAAACTATTATTACACGGGGCGCGTTCCGCCTGTAACTAACAACGCCCAAAATGCTCTTTTAGCCGTTCCACATAGCGACCACGGCCATTATGGTCGCCGCGAAAATGCCGCTAATGACGTCATGATTTTCGCTCACGTTCTGCTCAAAATGTCATGTCAAGAGGTGGGTCGAATAATCCGTTCCACTTGAGTTTACCACAGCAACGCCCGCAAGCAAGTGGAACGAGAATAATCGCGGTCGTGAGTGTGTCGCTGTGAACTTTATGTGGAACATAAACACAGAGTGAATTCTTCAACTGTTTCTTCAAAACCAATGATGGTACAATAATACTATTTAAATTAATAGCTTCGATTGTAGTAAGGATTTTTTAAATATTTGTGGGTTTCAAATTTTAAAAAATTATCGAATTTCTAACCATTTTTCACCATTCACTAGATTTCTAATTTATGGCCAATTCCTATATCTTACTATTCATTCACTGGCCTCATCATCGATTGATTTTTTACATTGCTTGTATGGAGTTTATATCAAATTTTAACCGATTGTAAGGCAAATAAACGGTCGGTAAGATATAGGAACCGGACTTTAACCGTAACAATCCACTCAAAATGTACGCTCTGTATAACCAATATATTATTATATGGACATACTATGATAAATAATAATTTAAAACTGAAATGGGTCACGATATTAATTCCGCTTTACAACATTATCCATTTTGTGTCATTAAAATTAACGCCTTATTTTAATTATTGCTGAAAATTAATAAATTAACGACGAACCTGTCCACTGATATTAATTTATCCACCATGCAATAAGATCTATAAATTCAATATGTTATATAACATTCAATGGACTTTTATAAAACATAAATAATAATTTTAATTTAATATCTCAAAAAACACCTTTGTTGCTAAGAACGGGTTAGCAAAACAATTCTGATCACTCACTGTAGAGTGAACAAAATTCAATTTCGCTCACTCAGTGAAGAGTGCGCAAATTGATAATAAGGTCTGTTGATAGCGTCACAATTTTTAATATTTTGAACACTAACCACAAAGTGCTACCAATCATAAGAACTTAATTAGCTTTCTATTATCCTTCTCCCTCCCTCTTATACCAAAACATCCCGCGGGACAGAGATACACAATTGGAGTGAACAACCAACGGAATGAAATTCGCAAATGGGCCCCAGCGATAAAAGATTAAATAGAAGAATACTAACATCGGTTTCCAAGACTATTTGGAACCGTTATCAAACTAAAACCGAACTTTTACATCTTAATTATATATATTTATAAAAATATTTCACCATTGGTAGAAAATGGACATTACTAGGATGGATATAACATGCTTTTTTAGTGTAAGTTCTAACTGGTTTCAAATCATATCGAACAAATCTATATTTTTCTTTTACATTGTATAAAAGAACCATTGATTGTACATATATAACTTGGACAAATAGAACTTTTAAAATTTCATTCAATATAAAGTAATTACGATATAAAAGTATTTGATTATACAAAAAAGTATAATACAGACAACTATTAAGTACTTTCTGTGTGCTCTAAAAACTACATCTATGGTAGTGGAGTTACATTTTATATTAAATATTTATTCGATAAACTTAAACGATTTACGAAAGAAAACTTTAAAATTAGACAAATAGCAAGTACATGTTACAGTACGCACAAAACTTAAAAGCGCTTCGAGTGAAGTTACTTCCATGAGTTTGCGCAGACCCAATCAAATGTTAACGTTTATTCATCTTACTGCGTGTTGTGCGAAAGAGACGGCATACGAACACTGGTAGCCCGCGAGCGAGAGCGCAACGCTCATCCTTCTCCGCTCTATCTATGAACCTTAAGTATCGTAGTATAGATAAGGTCTGAGTGCAATGTATAAACGTGTTAAAACAGGTATATAAACATAAAACGTAGATACAGAAATAAGAAATTGACGACATAAAATGTATATAAACATAAAGATAAATGTGGTGAGATAATATAAGAAGCGAAAAAGAACACGCATCAAAAGAGCTCTGACATACAAAAGCCCTGACTACATTACGGGGACGCCTGGCCTGAAAGGCGTTTAAAAAAACTGTGTTCTGTGTAACGAACGAACTTCAAAGACGCACTTAAGTTTTGCTCGTACTATACGCATAATACATTTACCAAGTAAAAAATAATGGAAAATGTTTATAATGTTCTTATTTTTACTTATACTATAGAAGCGTGTCTAAAACCATTGTAAGTATTTATTAATACTTTAATAATCTATAGTTACTAATAAAAAGTGCGAAATGTTTCATAATTCGTCTTATAGCCGGTTCCTATATCTCACCGACCGTTAATTTGCCTTACTATCAGTTAAAATATGACATAAGCTCCATACAAGTAATGTTAAAATTTAACCGATGATAAGGCAAGTGAGTATATAATAAGATATACGAACGGCATTACTCCACTAAACAGTAAATTAAAGAACAACTATTATACTGTGTAAAAATTAAGCACCACATTCATATTCTTAGTTGCAAGGGAAATTTAGATAAATGTATAGTATAGTCATATTACATTTTTTTATATACTGATTTACATGAGAATTTTATAAGATATTTTATAGATTATTATAATTATAATAAGTGTTCTAAGAAAAATATTACACGAACAACGCACGACCCATTTAACGTTCACAAATGATTAGCTGATAAGTCGATGTGTACACTATTTTAGTAAAAACGTTTAAAATTCAAATAGGGACAACTATACTATTGTTGGAACTCCAGTACACTCATTATTTTGTCCAAAATATTAAGAAGTCTTAATTTCTTTTATTTTTAGCCATACAATAGTAATAAAAAATTATGAAGATATTTTTAAATATTCACGGCCTCTGTGGTTGAGCGGGTTAATTTGCCTTTGCCGGCCGACCTCGCTCTACCGCAGAGGCTACAGGTTCTCCTTTTCACGGTATGGTAAATTTCGGAAACGAATTTTCTCCTTTATTTACTATAGTCTGGGTGTCTGGGTTCGGCCCCAGAGTTGTCCGTTGTATATTACCCACAACCCACAACACAAGTGGAACTTGCTTAATCAATCATTGGATCTTGACATTGAACTAAGTCAATCATTGGATGGTGGGTGCCAACAATGGCATAGTTTACCCTATTGTTAGTTCTTTTTTAGCTTTATTAATGCACTGCCTTATATTAACAGTTATTTCGCTAAATTCCAATAGTGTCGATCTATCCCAAGCAGAATAACTAACGGTTAAATACTTTTACTTTGCCGCGAATCGAACCAAAAATCTCGGCATTGCGGTGAAATATAATATACTACAACGTCATCTACTTAAAACTGCCCCAAACACAGAGAATTGTGACAACGAATGAGGCCGATAGGCCAGTGTCTGTCAGAGGCCACCGCCTGTCAGCGCCACGCGGAGTGATGAGGCCATAGACCCGTGGTCCTGGCATAAGGGCGGAACACTGAGGGGCATTAGTCGGTCCCCGACTCGTGTGACAGTAGTACTCCATAGAGGTGCTAGCGCCACCCCAACGTGGCGAATACCACACCCTTCCTCCGCAGGGGTAAATCCTCAACAGGATTTCCCCTTGTTAAAAATATAGTCTTTACTGCATACAGACAGAGCCAACGATTGGGTTTTGTTGCCCTTTGTTGGCACTAGTGCCTATAACTTGACATTCATAAATATAATTTAACTGTAATAATGTAATCATAATAAAAAAATTGTACTGTCAGCATTTTTAGAGGCCCATGCAGGAGTGGCGAGTCACCGTCTGCCCATTTTTCCATGTTCCCCGAACATTGTGAGGGGCAGACGCCATAGTCCTCGTAGCCCAGATCCCTAGTTCCACTAGCAGTTCATCCCAATAGCCTGGTACCTTTCGTTCTCATTTTCTACACTGTCCGGGGCTTGTCCTTGAGTGCATTTTTTGTGATGTTGACAGGAATTATCACCGGCTAGTGTCACGCCACATTTACATTGAATTTGTCAAGGGGCCTCTAAGTATTGGCCTTCCCATGGCCCCACGAAAGCCCTCCAAAAGTCCGGGTCATTTTTATGGCCCGTGGACTTCAAGGACATACAAGAAATTGTACTGTAAATATATTGTACCTAACATAGGAATAATTTTACACGCCAATATGGCTAGCACACGTGAAACTATAGTATTAACATTGTATTGTAACATCTGTCGAAACTGTGTCTAATGCAAAATAAATATTTGATATATATTTAAGTTGAATGATTCCATTCCTTTGATGTTTGGATTACTGGTAAACGCTAAAGAACAGTTGTTGTACTTCGTTGGGCCTGCATTTATGCGGCTTTAAAACAGACATTTAAAAAGTCGACCAGCATCTAATTTTTTTTTTATATAATAGCCATAAAAGTTGTGCTCACCACCTTACAATTTAATAATATAATCCACACATGACAATAGTGATAGCACGTGGCTACGCCGATGTCGTTACTCCAAACTGATGATGCACTCACGCCCTTGGCCGACACCAATGTACTTAACTGGAAATAACACAAAGAATTTTTTTTTTCATATGTTCATTTAACATTATATAATTTAATAAAATTTATTATAAATATTTGTATGCTCCAATGTGAGTAAAACATGTGTACACTATATAACATATATGCCAACGGTTTCAGCGTGTTTTGAACAAATAAAGAAAATAAAATAAAGTTGACTTTTTTCCTTTATATGTATATATAAAACATGTGTATTATATAAGCCCATCACTTTTTTTTACTACTGGTTACGAAGCCTATTAGCCGATTTTTGTATTAACAATGTTTAATTATGCCTTTTATTTATTAAAAATCTTATAGAAAATGAAAAATAATGAAAATATTAACTAATATTACTATCTATGTTGTCCATATTTATACCAATTTTATTTTTTGTGAAGTCTACCGGAGTTGAAAAATATAGCAAAAGGTCTATGACATAAATTTAGGGATCTGACTAAATGAATAATGAATCGAATGATTGTTTAAAATGAAATAATCATTCATTCATAATGTGAACCGAAATTACAGTTCAATTCAATAGTCAGTCTTGTGGATTTCATACAAACAACCATTAGATAAATAAAAAGTTTTGTATAATATATAAAATTTCTTATTATATTACATTATCATCATTACAGATTTTACTATATTATTAGGATATACCCGCGACTTAGTCTACGATTCACTTGAAATCCCCGCGGTATTCCTGGGGCACAAAATACCGCAGCATTTGAAAAAGCATGTAAGCTATCGTTTTCGTGAAAATTGTATCTAAATAAGCAAATTTTTACGCACCCGAACAACTAAAAACAGCTCCCGGGAAAGTTCCCGCGGGATCACCGGAATAAAAATTCACACATTTTATTACATAAAAAATGCTAATTTAATCTGACTATCTGAAATCAATCCAAGAAAAATTTCCGCGGGATTCCCAAGATAAAAAGTAGCCCAGATTTTAAGACTAAGAACATGCTGTCGATCAGAGAAAACCGCATCGAAATCGGCCCAGTAGTTTTTTATGTGAATCCCGAACAAACTGACAAACACAAACAGACAAGAAACCTAAAAAAAATTGAACATGTTCTCCATCTCTATATCTCTGGATGGATGTATAGATGTATGGATGTATGTTTGTTACTCTTTCACGCAAAAATTACTGCATGGATTTTGATGAAACTTTTCAATAATATACCTTACACGTCAGAATAACACAGGCTATAATTTATAAAGATATGGTGTGAATTATCCAAAATATAACAATTTTCCATCACCACGCGGGTGAAACCGCGGGCACAGCTAGTCGTTTATATATGCGGGCATGTTTAGGATTTTATAATATTATAAATAATGAATAAATGCCATAAAAATATATACATCAAATTAAAGTACAAATTATATATCAATTATGTGCAATTTTTTTTTTACCAGGTATATTAAGGAACTCTTCAATGGCCTTGATGTAATTCTTGGCCTGTTCAGGCAATTTGTTATATTCCCGCACATCTTCTATACTCGTGGCCCATCCCGGCAGCGTTATGTATTCCACCTACAAGAAAGCAAACATACTGTTGTGAGATAAAAGAGTACGCACCTTGCCTAATTTGTTGCTTTCCTTCGATAGTTTATATGAGCCAGGCCTAAGTAATACACTCTCACATCTTCGTAGCACATAAGTGATGAAGCTACTATGAGTTATTATGAGAAATTACCGTAGTGCACACGCGCTCGGGTTTGTTCGGGAGTTGTCGGCGTGTTATTTGTTACTCGGGTACTTTGGGTTCAAAAATCAGTTTTTAATTTGATATAACTTTTTAATTACAGCGAAAAAAAATGGTTTGTTATATATCTATCTATTTATTATAAAAAAAATGATGGAAAACCCCAATTGTAATATTAAGAACCCTATTTCTGTTACTTTACAAAACTATTTCTGATATATTTAAATAGTGTATTCCATTTTAATACTATTAAATTTCAGAGTATAGTTACAGTGAATATTTTATAAATTACTAGTTTACTCTGCTGCTACGTCGCGGGGCAAACTCTAGTACGTACCTCTTGTTTAAAGAGCAGGCGTTAATACGGGTTACATTATATTACATTTTTATATATTTTCCCCTGGAAGATTCACTTCATTTTATATCGCAAACTATCCTATCTCCCGGGATGAAAAGAATATATAGTCTATTTTCGGTATTAATACTACATTTAAATAAAATTACATCAAAACCGATCCGGTACTCCTAGTAGTTTTTCCGTGAAAGATTAACAGACAGATTAATTTACTATCGCATTTTTTTATATTTCGATTTTATCTGTGCAGGAACGGACAAAGAATACAATTTCCTGTGACCGGGCGACCTGTCGTAACAGGCGACAAAACAATCCACTGCCAGGTGGTAGGGTATCTACCCGTCTGGATGGCTACCACCCCTGGTCTAGAGTATGCCTCCATAACAACCTTGAGTTGTGTTCCAGCATTAGGCAGCATAATAGTACCTTTGGGTTTACAGATGTCCATAGACGATGATAAGCCGTCTGCCTGTCTAATGAACTCATGTAATAAAAAAAAATGTTATATTAAAAATTACCTCGACACTACTAAGCTCCGTAAACGAAGAGGGGAAGTAGTCGATTATCTTTCCATTTAGTTTGTAGCCGACGCCCACTTTGATCTCCTTCAAAGTATCCAAAATGTCTAACTTTGTTAGACACAACCTGTAAAAAAAGATCAAAAACTTCATGAAATCTCAAGTAACGTGCTACTTTGAAGTATAATCATAAAGAAAATGTTTTTAAACGATCCACTTCGTTTTTGACAGCCGGCCAATTTATGACTGAATGAAGTTTCAAAAAATGTTTTAAATAATAAGTGGGTAATTCAAAGTTTTAATTAAGATTATTTTATTTATTTCTTTATCAACTTAGAAACATCGCTATATTACAGTTGTCACCAATACGATAGCGTGGTACACATAATACATTATGTATACATATTCAATCGTCATAACATATAATATAATATGCAATTCTTGTGAATTCAGTCACAGTACAAATAAAAATGTCAATTTGTTATATATTTATAATCTACTAGCGGTCTGCCCCGGCTTTGCACGGGTATCTAAAAATAACTTTGTTGAGTTTAATCACCTACTAAGCGAATTCAAAATATTTTCTCTCCTGTACGGTCCGTACCCCAGTGACGCCTACATCGCATAACCCTAGCTAACCGATTTGCGTGCGCGGCGACCACGCAACTGTTTTCTAATACTTACATTTTGAAACTCATGATATATTTCGAATGGAATGTCCGAATTGAATAATTCAAAAAGTTATATAAAGGTGTTGAAGCAGTCTTGAATATGAAGTAATTTATTTTGATAAGGATGAATACCAAGATTGCAACACCAAAGGTGTTACAAATGCGCTGCTGCTCTCTTAAGGGAGACTGGAACCTGGCTACAGATGCCAAAAGACAACTCAAGGATGTTATGGCGGCATAATCTAGACAAGGGGTGGTAGCCATCCAGTCGGGCAAATACCCTACCACCTGGCTGTGGGTTGTTTTGTCGCGTCGATAGAAATAATACAGATAAGGATAAAAATAAAAAGACATGAAACATAAATTCTTTGCTAATGATGGAGGAGATGGATATAAAAATAAAACTTCTATAGGCGACGGTAACCATTTCCCATGAGTTGGGCCATCTGCCTTTCTTTGCAAGCTTCGCAATAAATAATTGAAAAATCTATTAAAACAAGAAAGGAGTGGTGTTGCCCCCTGCATCGAGTGAATCTTTCATCTCATCATCTTTTTGAATCTTCTTTTTAAATAATGGGAAAACCATAATTTAAGTTTCATAATAAACAATTTTTATTTTAATTCGTTATAATTAATTTAAAAGTTATATCAAGTTATAAACAATTTTCTGAACATGAGTAGCCGAGTACCGAAGACACGCCGACAATTCCCGAACAAACCGGAATCCGCGGATGACGTCATTATGGTAGTTTCTCATAATAACTTACCATAGCTTCATCAGCTGTGTGCTACGAAGCTACAATACGAAGTTACGGGTTTGTTCGGGAATTGTCGGCGTGTTTTCGGTACTCGGGTACTTTGGGTTAATTTTTTTTAAATTTGTTATAACTTTTTCATTACAGCGAAAAAAATTGTTTGTTATACATCAACATCTAATAGATATCATATCATCTTTTCTTTTATAACAAAAAAAATAACATCCCAATTATAACCTGTAATATTATGTACAAAATACTTACGAGGTATATCCGTTGACCATTGCCGTGTACCGTACGACGACGAGGTCGAGCCACCCGCAGCGACGCACGCGGCGCGTCGTCACGCCAATCTCATGGCCGCGTTGCTGCAACAGCTGACCTGTCTCCTATAATTTTAATTAAACATTAATTAAAGTAGGGCATTATCTTAATTTCAAAGCCTTTATAAGAAGTGTTTTCAAATTCAAATGTGTTTATTTGAAATAAGTTCCATTGGAAAACATGTTTACCACTTTACAACGTGTTATTGCTGTTTAAAGAGAAGCGACAAGAACCTCCCCAGCAAACACGTCTAGCTAAAAAATATTTTTATCTCTAACTTTTTTACGTATACTAGCTGACCCGGCGAACTTCGTACTCCATATTTTCTGAATTCCTAAAAGACATTGTTTCATGACACAAAAACAAAATCACCAAAATCGGTCCAGGTGATTAGGAGGATTCTAGAACCCGATCTCAGCGCCACCTACCGGTTCCAATTGAGAATCTAAACCAGCCGGGACCCATTCAAACACACAAAACAAATTTCATAATAATCGGTTAAGTCGTTCTCAAGTTATGCGCGTACATACATACCTACGATTCATTTTTATACATAAGAGAAGAGATAAAGGGAAACTAGCGGGCCGGCAGATATCCTGCCGTGAAACAATAAAGATCTAGAACCCGATTGCAGCGGCACCTATCGGGTCCAATTATAAATTTGAACCATGCATTCAAATTCATAACCATCATTTCAGCGGTTTAGGAGGAATTGAGTAAAAAGAAAGAATTATTTTATTTAGGACAAATAAACATGTAGCCTATCTATTATTTATTTATTATACACACACACAGATATATAATACGTATTACCAAACATTATATTTACGTAATATTTATTAAGTATTATTATTACATTATAATTTTCGACTTTGTGGACGTTCGCAGGTGTGACATTTCTTAGAAACTCAGTGTGCGCGGCCAATTTCTTTGTACTGTGTAGTTAGTATAAAACGATGCCCGAATGGAGGGGCGGGCAGTCAAGCGACGACTACGAAACGACTAAGACGTTCTCTAGTACTCTCGATTAGCGATAAAGACGACGGACTTTGCGCGTTCGAATTGTATTGAATCGTGCAGTGTGAACTGGTTGCATCCAGTGGACGGGCGGTGCGTTCCCAATGCACAATCAGTACAATAATATATTACGTAAATATAATGTTTGGTAATACGTATTATATATATATATATATATATATATATATATATGTGTGTGTGTGTGTGTGTGTGTGTGTGTGTGTGTGTGTGTGTGTGTGTGTGTGTGTGTGTGTGTGTGTGTGTGTGTGTGTGTGTGTGTGTGTGTGTGTGTGTGTGTGTGTGTGTGTGTGTGTGTGTGTGTGTGTGTGTGTGTGTGTGTGTGTGTGTGTGTGTGTGTGTATAATAAATAAATAATAGATAGGCTACAAACACTTTAACAATACTGAGTAAAATAAAAATAAAATGCATCAATATCAGTCCTAAAATTGGACCCAGTCTCAGCGTAATGCTCGCCGCTAAGGCCAGCGCTGTTCTTCCGCCTGGGACCAGCAGGTGGACACGTAAGTAACGCGTAACGTACACGCATACAGAAGAATTATATATTAAAAAACTAGCGTTTTCCCCGCAACTACGCCGCGTGAAAAACGCTATGTTACTTACATAAAAACTATATTAGGTTTTTTACATATAATAAACCTTCAATGAAAATTTATCTAACCGACGGTGAAAATCGCTTAAAAATCATAGCTAAATTATTGTATATAACATACGTTATCTGTCAATATTTAACATCATCATGTGATGGGTTATTATTACTCTAAATAATATATTTGGTTAAAGGAGGATTCATTTTGCAAATTTATAGACCTGAAATTTTACTGCTTCTTTTAAATTCACTACAATAACAAAGATAGTTTCTTTACTCCATATAATCTACACACCTGCCCAACAAAAAGTACAGATGGTTTTTTGGCGGGAACTGAAAAGAGATGTTGTGCTGTGCAGTTTTATTTTCTAAAAATGTGTAAATTTACTCTAAAATGAACAATAGTTATAGGATATTGATAGTTTTTGAGTAGTAATTATGTGTTTTGTGAGAAATGTGAACTGTATAGTCAAATGTGGCCTTTTGAGTTGTCACAAGAACTCCGTTGAAAGGCACCAGCTGATAACCTACAGTTCAGCTGTGCTACACAATAGGCTTAAGAAAATGAAGAAACCATATTTATTATAATCTAAGATCTGGCTTAATGGCCTAGCTGACAAGCCATAAACCTAAATAAATAAAACGTACAGATGAGTCGAAACCAACCTGATTTGATGTAACATAATGAATGACGTGTTGTTTATGACTATGTAGATATTTATTAGTGAACTGAAAAACGCGATTGTAGCGCCATATATTTTGTTAATCCGTCTATTCCAAGTAAACGTTTTTATATATAAAACCTATCGTAAGTGTTGATTCTGGTTATAAGCCTGCATTATGATAAGTTTCACTCATATACGTTCAGTAGTTTCCAAAAAAAAGATGCGATCGCAGCTCCAACTTTTTGGCTATTTTAGTCTATCCCACGAAAACGACTTAACTTTTCTTCATGCTTATAATATGACTCAATTTTTAGAGTATCTATATCAGGTCAAATCGTATCACGATAGACTAGATAATATCCAAATTAGATTAAAAACTATTCTACGATTAAATTATCTGATAAGTGGTTCTATCCATCTATTAATGTTTACGATCAAAAGGAAGTCTAAAATTGACCGCTTTTTCATGAGAAAATCATTAAGATTAAGACTAAGTCAAACTTACATCATGTAGCTCAGTAGGAAAGGGTCCGTCCCCCACGCGTGTTGTGTACGCCTTGACAACACCCAAAACGTTGCCAATCACGTTCGTGGGCAACCCTAGTCCGGTGCACACGCCTCCGATACTGCAGTTCGATGACGTCACGTAAGGGTATGTACCTGAAAATATCAGACTTTAGATCCACTATAGAATAAATTAAAATAGATACAAATGGTTTGCTGTCTTAAACATGTTAAAATAGGTGTACGTATGACAAAGCGAAGGAATGGGGGGTTATAGTGGGCACCCCTAACTTGGGTGGCATTAGCATTTGTTACTTACGGTGCTAGTTTCACCCTAATATGACGAATCCCATACTCAACACCGCGTTTCCCCCACGGTGGAAATTCTCAAACGGATTTCCCCTCGTTGAAGAAAGGGTGAACGTACGACGAGCTCGATACAATGGGGTATATGCATGTAATTTAAATAAGAGTCCATTTTTTTATATTATTGTCTTTATTGCTGTATAATTACAGGTCTAACGTTATTTTTTATTTAATTCCTTTTATTTACACATTTTAATTAATAAAAAGTGTTAAAATGCGCGGTATTTTAATTGATCATTTTTCATTTTGACATTTTGAAAGTGTCAACAAAGAGCGCGTTTCTTTTGTAGCTCACAACGCTCAAAAACTCAAGTGAAACGGATTATGGAGTGTCGATGTCATTAACAACGAAATAGACAAATACCATTGGCTGTTGTATGGTTGATATGAAAATCGCGCCTTTGTCAATATATCGATAGAGAGAATTAATGTTCTGTGATCAACGCCCACCTCGATCCACCTCTTGACATGGGTCGTTGTGAGCGCTGCGTGATCGAAAATTATGAGGTCATTAGTGACGTTTTCGCAGAGACCATAACGACTGTGTTTGGTATGTGGGACGGCTGAAGGAGCATTTTGAGCGTTGTGAGTCACAAAAGGAACGCGTCCTAAGAATGAACTATGACGTAATCAAAAGCCTGCTAAAATAGTGGCGTTTAAATAGTTCAAATTTATTTCTAGATTTTAAATATCTTTTAAAAATTAATTTGGAGATTTCTAACAATATTTGTACTTTTAATGTGATAAAACGACGTAAATAATGATTTAAAAATATAATTAAAAAAGATATTTTATGCATATTCCCTATTATTAGTCTCCCAAAATCTAGCGAATTAAGGATAACAGATCTATCATACATACACCCACTGTAGAACAAATTAAAGCAATACAGGTAAGTCACTCCCGTATCTTGCAATATAAAATTTGCAATATATTTGACACTATATGCGTTTTGGTAACCGCCTCAAGGTATACCGATCGTTACTCAGATCTTTCTTTCTTCTTTCAAATGAGGAGGGGCAGTTTAACTTCATGAGACGAACATGCAAGCACTAAACAAATACAGAATCCGTGCTCTGCGCCTTTTCGTTATTATTAGTTGACCATAGACCACTAAGTGGCTTATGGCTCGTAATTCGAATGAGTTCCTTCAAACACATGCTAGGCTTAAGCTTGTTCTGAGTCAACCATAGAAACCTATTTAAAGAGTAAGGCAGTAATCTGAAGACGGATATATTGCATTGGCTAATATTTGCAACTAATATTAAAATTTAAATCATTATAGATTTAAATTTTAAATCCTATGGTGTACCCATATTGAACCAAATAACCTTTTTTAAAAAGGTTTTTAAATAAAAGATTTTGAGATCCTGGATATCATGTAGCAGCAGAGTGCTAGCCAAGACAAGTAAAACGAACCCAAACACGACGGATCTATCATGTTTAGTACAGGAGTTCCTGTGGCCAACTTCCAACTCCATCATCAGATCAGCTCCATGGTACCATATTATTGAATTGTCGCGTTATACATATGCGTGCAAAAATTCAGCTCAATTGGAAAACGGGAAGTTGGTCAAATTTAACTTGCAAGATTCCACCCGAACTTACATACATCCATTGCGAGTTAAATAAAAGCTTGTAATAAATGATTGAACTCACCAAAATCAATGTCGAGCATAGCAGCATTCGCCCCTTCGACCAGGACCTTCTTGCCGTTCTTGATTTCTCTATGCAAGTAAGAGACTGTGTCCCTTACCATAGGTCGTACCTGGGAAGCGTATTCCCGATACTTGGCTAGTTCGGACTCGATGTCGACTTCCAGCGTTGGGAACATACGTTTATATGTAGCGACGAGAGTACGGTACCTGAAATTTGTATTAACATTGATTTTTGGAACAACAGCTGCACTGGTTAAAACAAGAAACAAGAAACCACCAGAACAATCACCAACGTGGTAGTTGTTGTTATTACCGCTCCTATCTTCAAAGTCATACGGTCTTATTCATACTGAGTTAGAACACTTCTTTAAAAACCTTAAAGAAGCTTTCTGTAACTCAATATGAATAGGACCTTTAGACAAGAACATACTATGCCCATACTCAATGGCGACCTTGCATAGGTTATCGGTACAAGAGGCTAGAGGATATCCTACACTACGTTTACCGAGCATCGATCGCCACTACAAGACTCGTCACATATATGTTCCATCGGCCATTAATTCTACGATAAACGTCACTAGGCCCCTGTGACTTCGGCTTAGTAATTATACGAGCTACGGTTATATTCATAAGAGAACTTAAGTAAGTTCTCTTATGAATATCCTCATTTCTAATTTTATCAATAAAAGACTAACATAGCTCACTTCATAGCCTGCTGAGCGACCTTTAGTTTGTGAATTAGTGCTATGTTATTTATTCATAACTGACACCATACATCATGACGGGTACGACGCACTGCTGGAAGAGTTTCGTTATTAAGTATTCTAGTCTATATGTCCTATATTAATACTTACTTATCCTCAAACATCGCAAAATCCCCGAGCAAATCACCTATTCTGATTCCATTACGCGTTGCCTTCGCTGAATATGTCGGGCCTATGCCCTTCTTTGTAGTACCAAGGGAATTCTTGCCTTTTTCGGCCTCTTGAAGACCGTCCACCTGAACATTTAAAGTAACTAATTACTATTCATAATTGCTTTGATTGTTTATACTTTAAATTACTAATTATAACTAACAGATATTGAATTTGTAGTTCTACTCCAACTATTCTATTTATTTCTATTATTATCCATTAATCATAGTTATTGGATAATTATTAATTTAATCCTGAGTATAGCAGTTTAATTGAAAACAAAAATCGACGTTGGACGAATGAACACATGTTTTTGATATTAGCGAAGGTTGTGCTCTTTCCAACTGTAATAACTGCCCGTTGGTTTTTATGAATAAGACAATGCACTATCACTGATATAAACATTAGGTATAACATTACTCGGGTTGAAAATAAGCTTGATGGTTTGATCATGCCATGATGTCAGCATGTCGTCATAACTGACTTAGTACGCATCGTGAAGTATTAAGAATACAAAACTAGCGTAGGTTATATAATGTATTTAGTTACCATTTAACAGATGCCTATCAAAATATCTAATTCATTCAAGATCAACCAGATGCTTCAACAATCATTATGTCACAAAAATGCCAAATGATCTATGACTTAAAATTCTTTAGGTGTTTTAGCAATTCTGTAATCTTACAAATAGAAAGTAACGAATGGAGCTAATGCATTTGTTGCGCTTGTAAATAACCTTGTTTATACTCCTAAAACTTCTTAAACAGAGTCATAATGTTATGCAACAAAGTTTGCTCTATTTTAAGGGAAATAAAAAGCGAATTCATAAAGTGATTCATAGGTGGTAAAGCGATACTGGAATCATTCCTCACCCCATTCTCGAATGGGGATCAAAAATTTCACGAAAAAATATGGAACCTCCTAAGACCATTTTCGTGTACCTGCATCCGGTCCTGTATAACGAGTAATAAAACTTCTAATCTACTATGTCTCAGGACGTGAATCTATAGCAGTTTCCTTCCTTTGTAAATAATCTATTATTACAGTACGGTGCCGGTTGTGTACTCAATGAAACACCCCTTAAACATGGACTGTATATATTATAGACGCATACAACAGCAATAGGTATGATAAGCACTACTATAATAACAAAAGTTAGCACTAGAACCCGGATGTTCCTCTGAACACTGATAGCATGAACACTAAATGTATCGATTTCACCCGATCAATACTAGTTGCACTAATGAAATACACTGGTATCCACAAGATCCACAAAAGTCACACTGAGAGTCCAAACGGTTGTAGAGTCTTCCGAATGTTTCCTGGTATTTCTGGTCTTCCTTTTCTTCTCTTGTGTGCATAACTTAATTCGGAAACTGGTTGTATACTAGACCAACTGACCATTGACCGTACCGATGGCTCGCACCGCACTCGCTAAGGTACTACTTTTAAGGAGACGCTTAGCTGCTAATGGAGCGAGCTACATATTCACGGTAAACGGGGCGTGGGGGTATGGGAGTTCCGGGGGAGAGGTCAAGGGAATGATTCTGTCTGCAACAATTACAGTAATTCTAGTTTTAAGTTTTTAATTAACCCTAATTGAACAATGTTTACAATCAAGTGCATTGTGAATAATACACAACCACTCACATTGTTCTCGATTATGGCAAGTACCCAGCGGAATTCCCTGGAATCGCTCTACTCGGTTCTACAGGAAGAATGTGCGAGTAATTAATATTTATTATCAGGGAACAACAGCGCATTATACAAGCCGGAGGGACATTGTTTTATACAGGAAAATAGTCCTGTTTCATAATACTTTCTGATTGTGACATTTTATAAAGCACAGAGGAACTATGCGTAAAACCTTGTAAAAGCATAGTTAGGTACCTACCTATACCTATAGGTAGTCATTAAATTAGTGCTAGTGTTGGCACCTTTTAAACGAACGTGGATTTTGCTTTAGGCAAAGTTCCGACGGTCCACTTGCCTCTACTCATACTTTCAATTGTTATTTGTCAAACACTTACGAATGTCCTTCCAAATCTTTTCCCATCTACACAAATCTAAAATTATGCCAAAAATTTGATGGGTTTTATCGCAACCTTTAAAAAGCAACTTTAAACCCAATCTTCTAAATCCAGTTTTAAATACAAAAAAAGCCGCATTTTGAAGAACAATTATAAGAGAATTATGTATATACTATGTACTCTACCTGTTGATGGATATCGAAGACGAGATGTGCTCGATCCGATATTACGAGCCTGTTTTGACATCCCTTCATTCCTTTCGACTCATTTTTGTTGAATTCTTCAAATAGACCAGGAAGATGGATCACCACACCATTGCCTGTGCAACAGAAATAAAACTTTATATTAAAATAGAAAAAAATATACACATACAGATGGCATCTAAACTACCTTTCATAACGAAAATTAATCAATTGAATTCCAGGACTTCTTCACAATGATTGACGCAAAATACCAGAACTACCTACCAATGCAGCTTTATTTTTCTATGGCCATACTGTTTAGTCTGACATTAGCCTAAATATAATTATTAGAGAATGAATATTGTGTAAATAAGTGTAGATAACTGTCTGTCTAGTTAGTATGCCGCCTGTTTTTAACAATGTTTGTAAATGGTCAATAAATGATGCTGAATTGGAAAAAAACTGATGTTTCCTTCCAATTCCAGTTCGTACCCCAGCACGCACGTAACAATATTTTATACCAAAAATTAGGGAAATTGCCACATTAATAGATTCATTATCCCAAAACCAAGATTATGCATATATCAGGACAGATATATAAATCGAGGAAGTAATATATTATCGTGTAAAGGTCTGCCATCAAAACAAAATTAAGCGTAGTCAGTCACTCATAAAACATCTTCGTCCTTGACAACAAGAATGACTAATTTCCAACGTACAATACCATTAATATTACTATAGCTGTACCATAATCGTGCCAGGGGTAACGAGGCACAAATTGATGACCTACAGTTTTCTACATAAAACGATTTCGTTTATTCCAGTTGAATTGAGCACGAAAATAAAACATTCAACACGAATCGTGGTTTGTTGTTTTATACAAAATTAATTACCTGACAAGACCCAATATTTTTAGGATAAAGTAACCATTTTAGGAAAACGGTAATCTTTAAAAAACCATATCTGTTTAAATGTCATGTCATTGTGTGTATATATATCGCCATCTTTTTTTTAAATAAACTACAACAGAATGTTAGGTAGACTATACCGTTGTTGGCCCCCTTTTTTACCAGGGATTAAGGACCATGAGCCGCGCGATGGGGAAAAGTCGCGGCCGGTGTGAGGGATTCGCCAGGTCAGCGTGGCTATAGCACCTCTAACAAGAAGTGCTATTGCCACACCACAGTTTCCGTCTGGGCTGTGGGCTCGATTGCGCATTCACCTTCAGCCCGGGAGGAACCGTTGTTGGCCCCCCAAAATTATTGGCAACCTGTCAATATATTCAAGTTATTTTAATATTATTTATTCAGTAGCCATTTAATTTTTACATACATATTACTATCTATTTATTATTATAGGCTATCGTGTTATAAAAAAATATATAATTTTAATAAATTTGCAGAGTACATGCCCACAATGGCATATGTAGTTTACCATAAAATATATGGATTATAATTAGTTGGTGATCGGCAGAACTGATTGATATGATGGTGTATTGTCATGTCACACGTGGGTGCAGTGGAACAACTGAACTCAAACAAAAGAGAAGTGTGTTTTTAAACCTGCAACAAAAAACTGAGCTCACATACATCTTTTTCATACAAAAGTAAGACATTTCATACACTAAGTATTTTTTTTATTACAAAATGCAAGAAAATATTCGCATACATACATATTGTCACGTCTGTTTCCCATTGGGGTAGGCAAAGACGATGGATCTCCACCTGCTACGATCCTGACAAACACCTTTCGCTTCATCAACTTTCATTAATCTTTTCATACATACACGCTTATTTAATCTGCTTTTATCTGACCTTTCTTCAAAATATCTTCAATTTGATCATGGTGAGTAGGTCTCGGTCTACCGGCATTGACTCTACCAGTCACATTGCTGTCATATACTTGTTTTGTGATTCTGATTTTATTCATTCTCTCTACATGCCCAAACCACCTTAACATTCCTTTTTCAACTCTTGTCACTACATCTTCTTTCAATTCACACGCTCCCTTATCACACTGTTTCTTATCATATCACTTACATTAACGTTACATATACTTCTCAAAGCTCTCATTTCAACTGCATTTATCCTACTTTCATGATTCTTCTGCCATATCCAACTTTCACAGTCGTACATTAGCGTTGGTACTAATACCCCTTGATGGAACAGCCAGACGTGCCTTTACAGACACTTTCCGGCTGTTCATGAAAAAGTTCAGCGCTCCATTCACCTTATTACCTGCCATTACTCTCCTTTCAATATCACTTCCATGCTTTCCGTCTCTGGTAAACATGCACCCTAGGTAAACAGACTCTTTAACTTGCTCTAGTCTTTCGTTTCCTATCTGTACGTTACATATTGTCATCCTTTCATCTCTTTCAAACACCATAACTTTCGTCTTCTCTACATTAATTTTCATACCCTTATTCTTAAAAGATTCGTCCATAATTGTTACCATGTCCTGTAACTCTTTTTCCGAAGATGCAAGTATAACTTGATCATCGGCGTAGAGTAGTTTGATGATGAGTAACCCATTCATTATTAAATCACTTCCACTTTCTTTCAAACCATCCAAGCGACTGTTCATAAAAAGGTTGAATAGCCACGGCGATGCTACGCAACCCTGTCTAACTCCTTTTTCGATGTTAAACGATTCGGAGTAGGCCCTTATGTAGCAATATTATGTTATATTACAATTGTACCATACGTAAGTCAATTATACAATAATTCTATGCAGGGAAAATCTCGTCACGACATTATTAACCGCAATTATATAAACAATACCCCATAAAACATAAGCATAGCGTGTTAAATCTACATAATATCTTCTATACAAATTATTGAAGTATCTGTAATTTCAAAATAAATGCCAATTTAAATGAAATCCTCAATTTATTCGATGCCCAAACGTAAATGGCCGTTTTCGCAATTTTTGTCTGTCAATCTGTCTGAAGGTTTATCTCGAATATACTTCAAAACGGCTCGAAAGATTTCAATGAAAATATTAGAAATTAAAATAGCAATTTCATTTCATTTCATAACTACATGTCCCAGCAGACGTCCTGTTCTGAAAAAATAAAAATCTAGGGCCCGATCCCAGCGCTGCCTACCGGTTTCAATTGTAAATCTAAACCATTCGGGGACGCACTCAAACACACAAGAAATCGTCAAAATCGGTCCAGGAGATTAGGAGTGTCATAGAACCCGATCCCAGCGCCAGCTACCGGTTCCAATTGTGAATCTAAATAATTCGGGGAGACACATTCAAACATACACTAAAAAATCATCAAAATCGGTAAAGTCGTTCTCAAGTTATGCGCATACATACATTTCTACGGTTATTTTTTATTTATATAGATATTTGTGTGTTTCATTTCGATATCATGCACGGTTCAGACGATATGAATATACATACAAAGTCAAAGTCCATCGTGAGCGAAATGGCGGGCACAACTATAACCAACTTTTTAAATTGCAAAGCTCATAAACAGGCAGAAGTTAATATATTATAGCGTACATAAAGTGATATTAACTTACAATGGACGCGTTACGTTAGTAGCTTACAACACCCAAGATGCTCCGTCAACCGTTCCATATAGCGACCACGGTCGTTACGGTCGTGGCGAAAACGTCAGTAATGACGGCATCATTTTCAATCACACAGCGCTCACAACGACCCGTGTCAATTGGTGGGTCAAAGTGGGCATTGACCACAAAGCGTTAATTCTATCTATCTCTTGACATTGACAAAAGTGCGATTTTCAAATCAACCAATGACAGTTGTGTTTATGAATGACATCAACGCTCCCTAAACCGTACCACTAGACTAGAGTTTATGATTATAACGTCAGCAAGCAAGTGGAACGGGAAAAATCGCGTTCGTGAACGTGGTCGTTGTGAGTCTCTTGTGGAACGTAGCCAATATGTTCGCACTGAAAACCCATCTGTCATTATTGACAGATATTGGATGAATCATGAAAACTTCGATGAACATTATCATGATGTATGGTGGTGTACGGAAACGACGATAATAACAACACGCGTTTGACACATTTTTGAAAATCTATAGAATAATGTATTCACAATTTAAGTGACTTTGTGATTGTAGGAAGTATCTACTTTATTTTATTTTTTATAATATTTGCAATTTTAAATGTCTCAAGGTTTAGATCATTAATAAAAAGACGGAGTCTCGGACTCTCAAAGCGAAGTCGGCTAAAGGACGCCGGTCGCGCCGCAGTGCATTACGAGTATTCAGTACTAAATCGAATTAGTACGGATAATAGTGGAATGGTTTCCAGTGTATACATTAGCATTAATCACACTGACGCAAACCACGTCTTCATTATATAAGTTTACACACACAAGTTTTTAAACAATGCTTCACTTCATTATACGCTTTTGTTCATATAAGCTCGGAGTTTTTGGCGGGAACTGGAAGGAGACGTTGTGCTGTGCAGTTTTATTTTCTAAAAATGTGTAAAATTACTCTAAAATGAATAATAGTTAAGGTTGTTGGATATTGATAGTCTTTGAGTGGTAATTATGTGTGTTTGTGAGAAATGTGAACTGTATAGCCAAATATGGCCTTTCAAGTTTTCACAAGAACTCCGTTGGATGGCGTCGATTGTAGCCTACAACACAACTGCGCCTGGCTTAAAGGCCTAGTTGCCAAGCCATAAACATACAAAAAACATAAGCTCCGTCTCTATACTTTTTTCGTCTGACGTCATAGGGAAAAATATTATTTGTAATTGAAAGTCCCAAAATTACATTTTTATGAAACGAGTTTGAAAAAGATTTTTAAACGACGAATATTGTAACTACACGATCGTAATAATAAAATGCTTATCCAAAATATCCATTGTACTTTCTGGCATGTTATTAATACGAAAGTACTCTATGGATGTTTGTTCCTTGTTCACAGCCTTATGAATTGTCTTATTTATATGATATTTGGTGCACATTTTGTTATATTTTATATGCATCGATATTGTATATGTTAATTCTTATTTTACCAATAGATTGTAGGTTTGTTATCAGCATTTGTTTTAAATAAACTAATAAATAAAATGTTTTTGATAACGGAGATACTTTTATATTCGAAAGTGGGATGAAAATAACATGCAAAAACGGATAGAAGTATAATACATTCGCGTTTTACCCAAAATGACTTCAGGACCAGAAATAGTAAAAACACTACGCATGGCTTCGACTTGAAAACAACTCGCGCTTTTATAAATGACATATTGTCTTATATTGTTATAACTAGCCAAAATTCCACGAAGCACGCCGACAAATATGAATGCACACCTGCCGGCCACAAAGCACGGTTTATTACCTGCCCGCATTTGGATTTCTTTTGTTTACTTTGTGTTGAATATTTGTATTTAGAAAAGCCGCCTATTGTGAATTTTAATCCTTTATGGTAGGCAGTGGCCAGGTGTGATTCTTGGAAACCATTGTTTACCCTGGTCGTGACATATTGTAAGCTAAGTATAAAGGAATGCCCGAACGGAGAGACCGACAGTCAAGCGACGATTACGATACGAGCAAGACGTGTACATTCGATAAGCTATATAATGACGGACTTTGCGTGTGTTATTGAATCGTGCAGTTTGTACTGGTTGTGTCCAGTTATATTTGTATCTGTGTTATACGTGTTTGTATAGTTCTAATAAATTCTATATTGATTCCAGCGGCATTTTAATTCGAGTCAAGTAACTCGTAACAATATGTATTCTTCGCTGACTATACAGGCAAGAAAGGCTTTTAATAGTTTCGACAACAATTCGTAGTTGACGAAATTTTCACTATATATTTTTATTTTATTGCATGAGTTCAGCAGATAGGCAGACGGCCCTCCTGATACCTGATACCTGAAAGCGGTTACCATTACCTATCGACATTTGTAACACCAGAGTTACTATCAATGTGCTGCCGCTCTCTATACCATAAACGGAGACACGACAGCCACTAATACCGGAACACAACTCAATATTGTTATGGCGGCATGCTCTAGACCAGGGATCGCAGTCATCCAGACGAGCAAATACTCTACCAACTTGGTTGTGGGATGTTTTGTCGTATCTTATGACAGGCCGCCTGGCCGCAGGAAATTGTGTTCTTTATCCGTTCCTGCACGGATAAATATATATTTGAACCTTTCGTTATTGTCACATTGATTTTACAAGCGAAAATAGATTTGTCATCCTACGAGGTGCATACCTACATATTGTGTACAAATGCCAATGTAAAATCCGTAAAGAGATGCAGATTATAGTATATTTTAAATAGTTATTGGCTGACGCATCCATAAGACGTAACTTGTAGCGTTATCTTAAACTTTTCTACGAAATAATTATTTATTTTAATTATATATAAAATATATTTAATCCTGTTAATATTTAATAAATAATCTCATACTTACCACGATATTTATTTGTCTATTTACGTTATTTTTCCCATACCGTCCTATTTGACAGTAGTATGTACATTTGTAGAACCCAAACTTTAATATTTAAAAAAATGTAACAGTCAAATATATTGTCCAACAATTCCTTCCGATATATTATTACATTCAAAGTCAGGGACAAAAGTAATAGCTGGGTTGCAAATACAGTATGATGCAAGAATTTGGCAAACATTCAAGGATAGTAGATAATGTAATGTTATCGGTCAATAATCACGCAAGTTATATTTACATGTATTATCAACTTCCTCCTATTTGTGGATGAATTTTGAAGTATTACTAGTACCGATAGAATCTTAATTGTCGCACTTCATTCAGACTGCTCTTGCTTGCTTATAATAATATAATACGAGCTCAAAGAAATCCAAATGGTGAACTCGGGGTTTCCCCATTTGAAAGGAACTGACGACATGGTCACCTTTAGTAGACCTTTAGCCAAGGCGGATTTGACACATGGGTAATCACGACGGGCCAGTTTCCTCTTGTTATTCTGTACCTTAAATGTTACTGCTACATCTGGGATAATATTAATGTTACTGACCATTTCTCGCAGATTTAAGCGATGGGTTTAATGCGTTATTTGTGATGATTACTTACTCCTTTGGCTCAGCGACCCAAAGTAGGTCTTGGCCTCCGCAACGAGGACATGCCACATTTCTCTGTCCTACGCAGTTTCTTGCCAATTAAATCGCAGCTCAGACAGGTCAGCCTCCACTCTGTCTTTCCAGCGATCGGGACGGCCGACTTACCAGCCGTCCTGAATATTCTTTCCTCACGCTGCTATCCTCTCCCATCCGTTCTACGTAACTGAGCCAGCAGAGTCGGTGATCTTTTATTTCTGCTATTATGCTGGGCTCCGCCAAAAGATTCTCATATTGAAGTTGGTTCGGACCCTCCAGATACCATCCTCTCTCTTTATTGGATCCAGAATCTTACGGAGAACCTTCCTTTCCGCTACTAAAAGCTAAATCTCCTCCTTGAGAGGAAGCGTCCCAGCTTCGCACCCGTACATCAGGATGGGCCGTATGACGGTTTTATAAGCCTTGATTTTGGTTTTCCTGTTTACAAGCCGGGACGCCAGTACCTTATGCAGGGCTGTACAACAACTCCACAAACGCCGAGAGCCTACATTTTTCCAAAAAAAGCTTGTTTGTATACGCGTACCGGTATTACACTTTATATAGGCGCTTAATTTTTAATAAGTATGTTTTACGCGATTTCTCCATCAGTTGTGGACCGATTTTCAAATTGTTTCTGTTGACTTTCAAGATGGTCCCATAGTCACTAAGTCAGGATCTAATTTGTGGATCGCAAGGAAATCAAGAGCAATCCTTGTTGAAGAGTATATATATACCGAAGAAAGAGATAGCAAATTTATATACGCGTGCCTCTTGTATAATTTACACAGGTGCTTAAAATATATTATTTCTAAAGCTATTTGGTATATGTAAAAATTAGTGTATTTTGTAAATTTTTTGTTGTTCTTTTATCTTTTACTTGGCACCGACTTCAAGCTGTTGCAGAAAATTTTATTTTGTGCCCTTTAGTTACTCTTGAAGTCGGTATCTTTTTTGTTAGAAAATTGTTATTGTATTTAAATTCTATAGGATTCAAGTCACAGTCATGAGTTTAATCAAAACTCACTTATGAATTGAGCCACACTACAACAATATGCTCCTTATATACGCTTGCTACATAATAAAAGGTCGATCGCAGCTGTCATTTTAGTTCAGGTAATTAAAAATCGGCCTGTGATCCAAGTATACAGCTATTAATATATCTTCACATTCAGGAAATGATATATATGAATAGAAAGCATATTCATACGTGATTTGAACACACCTACAAATATCTGACATTGTCCATTCAGTAGTTTATGTAGCCTGCCAAAATAACACATTCAACCTCAAACCATCAGACGTGTGAAAACACAACTGGCGTCATAAACGCTGCTCACAATATCTATGTGGCAATGAGCTGTCATTAGTTTTTCGGACGTGCGAAATCAGCTGGTTTTTATAAACTCGTAATCCTAGTGCGATAAGGGACGGCATTATCGCGTGCAATATTTCCTATTGTTAATGTTAGAAAACGCAATTACATGTCTATCGTCACGTCATAAGATATCGCAGATACGTGGACTGATTATAATTTCCATTAGACCAGAGCAATTTCTTATGTCGTGAAAGAAATGAATAGCATCTTGCATTATCCAAAGTAGTAGAAACTACACAATTGTTTTTTCGTTTCGCCTCTCTTTAATTTTTCAGGAAAGAGGGTATTTTTTTCTATTTTATTCTTTTATTTTCTATCTACGTTCTAGGGAATAAGGGGTACTATTTAACACTTATAGCTAATTGTTGTTATTATTATCATTGTATGGCTACAAAAAATATATTAACGTTTCTTAATATTCGAATAAATCGAAAAGAGGGAAAAATATTTTTAGTCGCAAATAAATTTACGCACATAAAATACAAGGATTTTTATTAATAAACAGATACACAGTGCTGGATTTACGTATAGGCCCGCTAGTCCGGGGCCTAGTGCGGCAAAATTTTAAAGGCAATTCAAATTCAACAATTGATTTGAATTACTTTGCTAATAAATGTATAAGAAAGTCGGACGGTTGGCCATGGCAATTACATAAGGGTTCCGTTTTTGCTAAAATGTTTACGGAACCCTAAAAAAGGCGGCGACCAGGCTAAATCCGGCAGATACAGTTTTAGAAAAATGTACGTATATAAAATTCACAGCAATTAAGCTGGAAACTCAGCATTATGCTGTGTCAGAAGCTAACACAGCGATGAGTTTCAGTTATATTTATTAAGGTGCCAATCATTGAGGAAGAGTGTCAACAAAGGTATAAGGTTACCATTATACTAAAAAATAAAAATACAATGTTATTATGTGTATGACTAACTGCGCCAGGCCCACGTTGTAATATCATATTGAGAAATAAGTAATTAATTTTATAATCTGTTTATTGAATTGCTTTTAGTTCACAATATTATCATTCTACCGTCTGCTGCGAATACAAATGAGTCAGACGGTTTCCCGACGCGTGAGAATTCTCCATGTGAGAAGCATGGATTTTCCAATGTCCAATTCTAATGCACAGACTATCAATTCATCCATCTATTGGTCTATTATACATTCATCTATCTATCTATAATAGATTTCGTAGAGTAAAATATATACTTATTTGCACCAGGTACTTTCGCGAGCGTACACAGAATAATTTGTCAAAGTTTCATAATAGTCATCGATTCAATGGTTCAGCGGTGAAAACATAAAATCATAAACTAGAAATCACTTACCAATTACCGAAGTACATTTTGTGTTGATGATACCGCTGGGAAGAAGATGAAAGTCGAATTCTTTGCCATTGACGACCACTGTGTGACCGGCATTGTTCCCACCCTGGAAAAAAATTAAAGAGAAGCTGATTATTATTGCTTGCCAGGTGGCAGGGTATTTGCCCGACTGGATGGCTACCACCCTTGGTCTAGAGTATGCCGCCATAGTTCCAGTCTCCCTTAAGAGAGCAGCAGCGCATTTGTAGCATCTTTGGTGTTGCAAATGTCCATAGACGATGGTAACCGCTTTCCATCAAGTGGGCCGTCTGCCTGTCTGCTGAACTCATGCAATAAAAATAAAAAAAAAACAAAAAATATCCGTTTGGGAAAAGTAAGGTCCATCACCAACTCCACTGTTCGTAGCGCCCGTCCCTTCATGCCATGCGTGTTCAAGCTATGGTATAAACTCCCTCATGAGGGTTTTCCAGGGCACTAGCCTATGAGGCACTTGAAAGAGATCGTAAACTGATATTAAATGTTTCAACAAGGAGGGCTTACAGTTGCAGATGTGAGATGGGACGCTAACCACTCACTATCAGGTAAACATAAATAAGGAAAAATGTGTTTTTGATCATTCACGGCGCGTTAAGAATCAAACGTTTTTCATAAAGTGTGGATAGATAATTACGTCCTTTCAATAAACATAGATAGATAGGAAGATTTTTCGATTATTTTAACTCAAAAAATAAAATATTTTCCGCGGAATACGAAGGTGCGATATAGTTACAGGGCGCATTTATTTATTATTTGAGATATAAAAGTAAATTTTGGGTGGTTATAAAAAAATAGCCACGAAGGCTAATGCGGGAGCTCCGGTTAGCCTTCGAGCCTATATTAAAAAAGTTCAGATCTCTTCATCTATACATATAATAAAATTGTAGTGGTCAAATTTCTGTAAAATGAAAAAAAAATGCTAAAAACCGAGTCAGGGGGATGTCAGAAGTAAAATAGAACTAATTTAGATTTTTTTTTAATTTTTTGTTTCTCTGTTTGTCTGTCTATTTGTACCGGCTAATCTCCGAAATGACTGGATCGATCTAAATGAAATTCTGTATGGTGGTAGCTTATATCCCTGGTCAACATATAGGATACTTTTGATGCCGAAAAATTAAAGAGTTCCCATGGGATAGTTAAAAAACCGCACCACGCGGTCGAAGTAACGGGCATCAGCTAATAATAAATAAATGCGCCCTAAACTATACCCCATCCGAATACGGATTCAGGGTTCACAGGAACGAAGTGTCAATGTATTAACGTAAAATTTTCCACATATCTCAAACGACAAACAAACCCACATTATCAACAAACAAGTTACGCTTGTTTTATGGGTAAAATATATTACGGAAATCTGCTTTGGTCTGGTGATATGTAGTTTCGACAACGGGGATGAATATTTATGTAGGATAATTTTTATTCCGGAAATTGGAATAGTTATTCCGGGGTATGGGTTCGACACGAAAGCAAATCCGCGACAAAAGCTAGTCTCAAAATAAACGTGTGAAATGACATTACGATAAAAAAAAATACGTTGTTCTATATTTCGCTATTTTACGTAACGCCACTAGGCGTCTAGTGTTGTATTTAAACTTACAAATTGGCGACCTTCCATCCATTGGCACGTCGGCGATATACCTATTTTTAAGAAATTTCACAAAGAAATATTAATTTGCTAGTAGTTCGAAGTGTGACTATTTTTACTCGCACGTACAATATTGATAAGAGGTATTAAGATCGATTTTGATGTCGAAACATGACAGCTTCTTGGTAAAAGATTGACCGAAATCATATGTTAAATCATATATCAGTTATATGTACTACGTAGTACATTATGCCACAATGGCCGAAAGCTACTAAACTAATTAAACGGGAGGTTTGCTCCACTATTCATCTGATTTTCCTATTTCACAAGCTCATCCTTTCTCCACCTTAAGGGTCGCGTTTGTTGCTAAAGGGGCCACTGCTGGGCTCGAGCCTCTCACTATAGGGGAATAGACAATATAAGCACCACGCTTGTCCTAGCCCTCTTGGCAGGTTTTGGCACATCGGTTATATCGATATGCAGGTTTCACCACAATGTTTCGCTTCACCGTTGTTAGGACGTGGCAATTGTAACAATATACACATTGTCGAAAAACTACCTAAGTGATACATGCATTTGAGCCAGGATTCGAAACGCCCTTTGTCCGTCAATATTAAATTCCCGAATGCACACACGTCATGCCTTGTTCGTAGTTATAGCTCAACTGACCCCCTCCCTCCATCGGGCCATCGTTTTATATTTCGCAAATGCAAATGCCCGCCCGGCAACGTCGACATAATTTCCTAGAATTAGCTTATATTTATAATCCGCAAAACGTAGCTAATGATGCTCTAGAGCGGCCGTAAACGAGTACAATAGGACAATAGGCTGTTCTCCGCAATAACTAGAAACGTATGCCAATAAATAAAGTGAACAAAAGAAGACGATCATAAAAGGATTACAAATTTTACAGATTTGTACGTGGAATTTGTCTTTGTCGGAGCCTAAGTTGTAACAGTATAAATAAACATTAAAATAAAATATTATTATAATCTTGCAGCAAAGGGGTCTCGCGAGACTTTTTATTCAACTTTTTGGTATTTTCGTGGGTCGCGATATAAAAATCGTTGAGAAACAATGCTCTAGGTTTACGAGATTATTAATTTTTACGATAGGAGTTGGTGATCGTTGTCTATGAATGTATGCAAAATAGCAACGCGTCTTGGGCTGTCATCGACTATTGCCCTTTTTAAACAACCCCATGTTGTAGTTTCTAGATTATTGTCGTTCGCGGAATCATGTTTTTAGAGAACTGTTGCGTAGTTGAGCATGGCTTTTCGATGAAATTAGGGTGAGGAATAATGAAATTATATGGATGATCAATTTTTTAAGGTTCCGCAGTTATTTTGGCATATAAAATGGTCGAGATCGTCTGTCTGTCCACGTACATAATTTCACAACCATTTTTCTCAAAACAATTGGAGTTTTTTATTGCATGAGTTCAGCAGACAGGCAGATGGCCCACCTGGGGGAAAGCGGTTACCATCGCCTATGGACAATATCTATCAACGAAAGTGTTACCAATGTGCTACTGCTCTCTAAAGAGACACTGGAACATGGCCACTAATGCTGGAACACAAATTAAGGTTGATATGGTGACATACTCTAGACCAGGGGTGATAGCCATTTAGACGGGCAAATACCCTACCACCTAGCTATGGGTTGTTTTGTTGCCTCTTTGCGACGGCCGCCCGGCCGCAAGAAATTGTATTCTTTCTCCGTTCCTCCACGGGAACGGAGTCCGGTCCGTTCCCGTGGACGGTCTACAGGGATGAAATTTAGCAAAAAGGCATACTCTCTATGCTGCTACACGATAGTGTAGAATAATATAGAAGAAATGAACATTAAAAGTAGATAACTTAGCTAGATATGCGGGATACCTGTCCCAAGAACGGTGCAAAAATCTATGATATTTCTAAAGAATTCGTTAATTAAGTCCTAAAACATATCCTGCACATTTCTAGCTTTAAATTGTGATGTGAACTTTTCTGAAAAAAGGTAATAAATACATTTTATTAACATACTCTCAACTAAATTTGATTGAAATAAGATTTAGTGAGTACTTTTTGAGATAGCGACGGATATTTCGACAGAAGACTTTTTACCAGAGATGCCACGAATAGTGGTCTGGCCGAATACCGAATGGCGAACATTCGGCTACGCTAAAGCGCCGAATATTCGGCTACCGAATGTTCAGCGTAAGATATGTCCAGTTCGCGAATAGCACGCAGTATTAAAGCAAAAATTTGTGAAGTATTTTTTACGGTTCTCGCGAATGAGATACACATAATGAAAACTATGTTTTAACTGTTTTAAGCGCGATTTTAATTCATTTTTTATTTGCTTCCAATAGTTAAACTGTATATTTTTGATGGGATGGATTTGTTTTTTTTTTCATGTTTTGGTAAGTATTCGGTATTCGTCCAGTTACCGAATACATAAAAAAAGTAGCCGAATATTCGTGACATCTGTACGTTTTACTGTTCCGTATTCAATTTATAAAAAAGTGGACATGCGTCACTTCCACGGAACCCTTGACGGTACGTACACAGACAGGCACTTGCCAGATTCATCCTCCTCCTACCAAGAGCTATTTGATATATGTAGGTTTCTGATAACGAAAAGACAATCTACAACAAACTGATAAAAACCGACATGAACCAAATTTTCAATTGACACAGCTGTTATCAAAATGGTACTTATATTTGATCAGTAAAATCATGTCGTATTTCAACAATTGCGTTATTATTGCAACAAAACCTAATCAGAAAGGAGAACAAAACCTTGGAACAAGATACCTATTGATTTCTCTCGTATTGTCTGAATCAGACGAGTTAATTTATCTATTAAAATAAATTGAACTCACGATTGCAAAACAAAAAATATTTTTGTCGTAATGTAACAACTCCGTGGATTCTTGGAAAAGTGTTTGTATAACATATTCAATAAAAAAAAAACATCAATAAAGATAAAAATTCAATAAAGAAAGGAACTGTCTTGTAGAGATAAAAGTTAAATTAAAAATCTAAGCCAGTCACGATTGTTGGGAGGTTTTATACTGCTTCTTGCGACGAGGTGTTCATAGAACAGTTTGAATTCTAACTTATTTACGTACTACTTTCAAAAAATATTCTTCAGCAGAGCTCACTTTCAATGAAAAATTTTCAACTTATATTTTACTATTTATTTTGATCTCGCATGAGTAATATAACTTAAGAAACAAAGCAAACAAGCACTCTAATTTTTTATCGACAGATAATTTTATAGTTTCATAGGCATTTAGACACAAACGGAAACTACGTAATCATGTCACGTCTAGACGTTTGTCTACGTATATATTGATGAAATTTGGTAAGGTGTATTATTATATGCTACTACACACCGGTGTAGTGTAATAATCTAGCAGAATAGTATTCTTTTCCCATGGTATAACTAAGAGATAAAAAATTAAACCTGTGAGACATGTGCCTTCTGGAAAAAATATCGTAGTCGTCTTTACTGACTTTTGAAATTAGGCTTAGACCACTAATGTTTAGATGGAGCCTGCGTTTATATTAATTGTCTAAGGTTGAAAATTCCAAAAAAATCTAAAGTGGCAGAATTTATTTATATGGATAGCATTATGTGAGTGATGCCCTACGTAACTCCGCGGTATGCCTCCGAGCATTGAAATATACACTTTATTTGGATTTGACAAGTATAAAAATACATAAATTCATAAATTTAAAATGCCATGCCTCCAAACCTGATTTATACACATGAGTACTAAGAGGGACTTTACTAAAACTCCCTCACAATAGCATTCAAAGAAACTCCCAGGATCATATTCATAAACATCCTGTTATTTCTTCTATGTTATACATAATAACGGACTAAATTTCCGCACAAATGACAAACAGAACTATTGTTGGCTACATAAACAAGTGTTATAATGAACTGTCTGTTTCCTCTTTATTAATATTAATACTAGGAATACATATCTTGTTGGTAACCTTTTGAAATCTCTTTTATTGCCATGTTTAATAATTGATTAATTTCACTGACCTTACCTACAAATGTAAGAAATACAATGTAATTAATAAACAGCAGACAAACACACACATTGTATATTCCTAAGCTAAGCAAGTTATGCTTGTGTTATGGATAATATACAACGAACCACTCTGGGGCCAATCCCATACACCCAGACCATAGTAAATAACAGAAATGTAGTGGAACACTTACAAGCCAATAGTTGGCCCTGTGCAATAATTAAGGTTGCAAACGATTCCCGAAATGTATAAAGAATATATACAAATTTCTAACAATAATAGACGGGCATAGGCCTGCGAGGAACAACAATAGCCTCGGTGGAAGATCTTCCTTTGAGACAGAAGAGCATTCCATCTCGCTCCTCCGACCATTAGGTTCATCCCTAAATCATCATTATCATTTCCGTTCTGATCTATGCCAGGAATCGAATCCCTCTGCATTCCATCGATTTTTTTTAGGTATTATTAATATCTATTTCTTAGTTAAAGTTTCTATTTAGTTAAAGTTTTTTGACAAACCATGGTAGTTTAGTGGTTAGAGCACTTGTGTCCCAAAGTCAAATGCTGCAAGTTCAAATTGTGGGTAGAAAGCTGCACCCACTTAGAGTTTAGATTCTGGTCTAATATGCATATTGATACAATTACTACAAGCTAATGGTGTAATATAATGTGTTAAACACACAAATCCACCCTGGACAAGCATGGTGGGTATAGGTACTGTCCACTGCCCTATAAATGAGAGGCACAAGTCCAGCAGTTGGACATTTATACTGGGCACAAGTTTATATAAGCCACTTTATTTAAAAGCACTACCTGCAACATAGTGATGTTTGATATTTTTATGTATATTTATGTGTATGTAATATTAATAGGTGTATTTATATATGCCTATTAAGTATAATTCTTACTTATATAATATATAACATAAAATATATGTAATATAAAATTATATGTTTATTATTGAATAAAATATAATTTAAGTAACTGCATATCATATAATATTTATGTATACCACCTTTGACAAATTGAATCTGTCTTATTCCTGCCATGGGTTGCCTGGTAGAGATCACTTCTTAGCAATAAGACTGCCCATTGTGCACATTTAGAATATTTGAGGCTATAAGTTTTACTGTGTTTTCTGTAATGGTGTACAATAAAGTGTTATCTCTCTCTCTTTATTTGCATGGTTCTTGGTTTTAATTTCTATGTTACTACAATTTTTAGTGAAATATGTTGACCCTTTTCAGAATGTATTAAGGACAAACTTACAGACGGACATTGTATAAATAACAGATTTAACTTTAATTATAGTACTTATATAGAAATCACAAACTTGACAGTTCAATTTTGTAAAGATAGATTATTATGATCTTCAACTAAAATACCTTATTACACATTGACTGACATTGACATATTGACTGATAAATGAAACTAGATACCAGTATACTGGCACAAACAGTTAAAATCATACTCATTTGTTTTGATTAATTTACTTCTAGAGATAAATAGTTACAGATAAACAACCAGGAAGTGTACATTATAACATGATAAGTCATTATTAGAATTAAATAATAAGTCATACAAAAATCATGATTAATATTTTTGCAATCAATAATGATAAATGATAAATTAACATAAAATTTCAACTGGTAACATGATCTAAAAAACTAAATTATTAAGAATATATATAGTCAACATTGTCAATATATATATGTCCCACAACAATGTACAATCAATAAGAACAAATCACCTGGCAATTGGAATTTCAAGTGGAGAACACTAAGAAAGAAAGATCCCAAATTAATGGCAATTAGCACCAATAACTAGCTAACTAGCTGCTTTATTCAATATGAACAAAATGGGATCAATGTTAAAAATTTGTACTATTCAAAGTCTTCAAAATAGTTAAAGACCTTGAGTTTTTGTATGAAGCTTTTTTGCAGAACTATCCCCAGAACTTGGCAGAAATCCATACCAATGTAAAATCCATGGGCAAGGTCTATTTGCATCTTGAAACCCAATTAAACCATAGATATTTATAAACCACCCAGTCACATGATTGCATGGTTTACATTCTGTGGACATGTAAATCAATTTAGATAACAATATAATTGGCTATGCTTTGACCCAGAGTAGCATGAGATTAAGGGTAATTTGAGTTTAGGGATATACATACACCTTATATCTATATATGTATAGCATATGTGGCTATCCACTTGACCTGTTATTTAGGTTAGGAAACAAGTTTTTAGTGTCCACAAACAAGTTTTGAATGAATAATAGGAAAAACAAAATACATTAGATAAACAAGGTTATATCACATTTATTGTTAACAAAGTGTGATTTGGGTTTAGGAATACACTTATGCTTAACATATAAACACAAACTGTTTTTGAGTTTAATAAACAAGTTTTAAATTTGTTTATTGATTTTTAAATATGAAAAAAGATTTATTCTTTTTGTTGTATATTGTGAACTCCTGTGTCCTAAACATGGGGGTTGCAGAAGGGAGACGTGCCCCCTCACTACTTAAAATTCAGTGACCAATAAGCTAAAGTTTAACCACATTATTTAAAGTTATTTATGGCAGATGAAGATTTATTTTAGAATAGAATAGAATTTTTTTTTTTGCTAGAAATGTATGTGTACAAATGTGTTTTTTTAAGCATTATTACATTGTACATCTATCAGTAAAATACATATAGCTGATGTTGTAATAATATTTATCGTAATATATCCCATGTTTTGATTGAGGCTAAAACACTCCCTACACTGCCAAGACTCTTGAAATGTATATAAAGTTGTTACATAATTAATTTATCCTGTAAAGTTTACGCAATGTAGAGCGCGTTCCTCAATTCTCGATGAAGTAATTCGGCACCTGGCACCATGCATTCGCGATTTCTAACAAAAACATTGTTCTCATAAAATGTTTTCAAACAACTCTTGGCAATATGCCAAAAATCAAACGCTTTGAACTAGTACGACTGAAGCTAGAAACTTAATAACGCAAAAGGTAATTGAGGAAATTAACTAAAACTTTAATCAATTTTATGTAAAATATAACCTCAAATTGGCTAGACACTTAAAAAATATTTACTCGATGACTTTCGCCTGGATTTTCTACAGATTTCCATATAAATAAGTTTCCAAAAGAATACGAATATAGCAGTCTTATTATTTTTCTTTCACGTACCTGACAGCGGCAAACGATGTCCGCATCCACGGCCAATAAGTCCACAACTTTGCCTTTTCCCTCATCACCCCACTGAGCACCCAAAACAACAGTTACTTTATTTTCCATTTTAAAACTTTTACATGCACACGGGCACGACAAGTCGCCGTTTAATTGTGTTTGCTCTGATTTCGCGGTCGAAGCCATTATTTATTGCAAATTTGGTAATTCACAAGAACACACAAGACATGCGCGCTCTGCCCCGACTTCACTGCCGCAAAAACTTACAGTAATGCCATAGTCAAAAATGACTTTCCGGTAATAAATAATGTGAACACTGCACATGCAAAATGTATTAGAAAATATGTAATGCCAACTGACATTGCAAATTAACCAGATCAAGTTAGTTTTTTTTTTAAATTTTGTTTTTAAAATAAACTGTACCATATAATTTTATTCTAACCAAGAGTTTTCTTATAAGTTTTATTTTATTCTTATTAGTTTTTTAATTGAGTTTTGATATGAATTTATTAAACCCTAGGAAGTAGGTATCTGTGCAGGTACTAAGAAAGAATAAAATTTCCTGTGGTTTAGCAGCCTGTCGCAAGGGGCGACAAAACAACCCAATTCAGTTGGTTGGATATTTGCCTGACTGGATGGCTATCACCCCTGGTCTAGAGTATGCTGCCATAACAACCTTGAGTTGTTTCGGCATTAGTGCCCAGATTCTAGTCTCCCTTTAGACAGCGCAAGCATATTAGTAGCAATTACGGTGTTATAAATATTCATAAGCGAAGATAACCGCATTGTATCAGATAGGCTTTCTGTCTGTCTGCTGATTCATGCAAAAAAAAATAGTTCTATTTTACTTACATAAAAACTTAACTAGTAATTTTTATATATAATCCTTCAGTGAAAAATTGTCTTTGATCGTGGTGAAAAACCGTTTAAAAATCCGTGGTTTTGGAGGAGTTAGCGAATATACAGACGCGAAAAGTAACTTTTTTATATACAATTTATACTATTGTATGCTAAAGAAATAAGATATGTATTAAAATAGTAGTATTAATAGTTCTAATTACTAATTATGTTTATTTTTATTACTATATTTCTTCCTGTAGTGGAACACTTACAAGTCAATAGATGGCGCTGTGTAATAATTAAGGTAGCAAACGATTCCCGAAATCTACAAACAATATATACAAATTTCCAACAATAATAAATGGACCTAGGCCTGCGAGGTATACCTATTGCGATAGCAATAGCTTCGCTGGAAGGTCTCTCTTTGAGACGGAGGAGCATTCCACATCGCTCCTCCGCCTAGTCGGGACATCCCTAAATTCTATATCTTTAACCTTGTTATTAGACTGAATTGAGTAACTTTTCTCCAGGCCAAATGATGCCAACTAGCAGCCACAATATAGAAATTAAAAGTCATTTTTAACCTTAACAAAACATTTTTCTTAAGGTTTTGTAATAACTCATTTGTGTATATAGTTGTGATACCCAAAATACATATAATCTACATTATTCTAAAATCTGGCAACATTATGCTATGTAAGGGTAGTTACATACTAAAACCATTCAGAAAAGTAACAATTTTTACTATGTCTAAATAGATGATAAACTGTGGCAAATTAATTTAGAATATAATAGGGGCGCCACTTTCACATATTTGTCTAAACTCTAGCAACTCCAATTTTTATGCTGGGGGCTACACCTGCGATAATTTCAAAAATATTGATTGTGGCCCAATTAGGTCACAAATAACGCATTGCACCCATTGCCACATCTGAGTGAAACGGCCTATATCTGTAACGTTATCCCAGAGGAGGTATTATGTCAAACATCGTGCAAGGATCAGGTTGCTTCATTTACGACATGCGTGCATTTTTCAACATAAACTATGAAGTTTATTTTAGTAATAATGACTATAATTTTGTAAGCAACAGCTGTAATACCGTGCGATAATTAACAAAACAATTATTTTATTAAAAGAAGCTAAACGATCCCTTACAAACCCACCATGTCGGCTGTTCTTTGGTAAATATCGTCAAAATGTAACGAGTAGATTTTTGATTTAAATTCGCTAGATAGCCTTGGTAAACTATAAAAATGACTTCTAGTGTGAAACGTAGCATTGTTATATCCGTATTACTTTTAATGGATTTTAGAGTTGGATCAGCGTTAAAATTAAAATAACATGGATAAATTTGCTTTTTTATTTCACTGACCTTGACTACAGATAGGATAAAATATTGCTGAAGGCAAAAAAATTGTTCATGTTCTCGACGTTAGTAAGGTTATGCACAAAGTTTACAAAAATACTATCCAAAGACTTTTATTTTAATGCAACTTGACGTTAAAGCATATGTTCATTTTAATATTCTTTCAAAATTCCCGGAAATAAATAATAATAGGTTTCATTTAATTATACTTTATTTCCATGAATCTTCATTTAAATATTCTATCTCGCTAACTGCTTCTACATCCATGTCTTGATTAGAGCTGGCCGCAACATCATCTTTGTCGGACTCGGATTCAAAAGTACTGCTATTGTCATCCTCAAAATTTACAACTAATGACTCACACAAAATAAGTTGGCACGATTTTTTCCAATCATTTTTAGTGATATCTTGAAATGTACGTTCAGCTGCTTCCTATAATAACAAAAAATCATAATAATTTGAATCTTTGAATAATTCGATCACAATTCAAAGTAAAATAATAATAATAATAATAAATAATAATAAATCGGCAGACAAACACACACACTGTATATCCCCAAATTAAGCAAGTTACGCTTGTGTTATGGGTAATATACAACGGACCATTCTGGGGCCGATCCCAGACACCCAGACCATAGTAAATAACGGAGAAAATACGTTACCGAAATTTACTATACCAGGAATCGAACCCGGAGCTTCTGCGTTGCAGTGAGGTAAGCCGGCAAAGGCTTAGCCCGCTCAACCACAGAGGCCGTCGAAGAAATTATTACGTAAATTTATTCAAACCATGTCGTATATTTATGTCAATTGTGATTCCATATTGTGATAACGTTCTTACAGATACGGCCACGGTACAAACAAATAATAAAAAACCAAAAATAAACATAACCTATGTCAATGGTAATTGTACAAAATTTTTACATATCTTATACGACAGATCCAAAATAGCGTTTTCTTTATCAAGTAATGTACGATTGAACTAAAAACAACAATATAAACTTAAATATACCTGTAATATAAGTGATTCTTTGGCAAACATGGCCGAGGTTCGAAAGAATACTTCTTGCATCATATTCCGCAAGATATCGTCTGTAAACTTTATAAATTATTTTTTCCCGAATTAAGAACAGTTTTATTCATTTTTTTTTACACTTTTCACGTATTACAATCACTGTTAATATGAAACAAAAGAAATATTACGAGCATCGCTACCTTCATTTACATCATATGTCAAAGCAAAATCAATCATAGACTAGTTAGAAATGTTGCTAGTAGAAAAGAAAAAGTTGCCGTTTCAAGACATTATGCCAGAGGAATTAATCAGATTATTCTAAAATCTGGCAACATTATACTATGTAAGGGTAGATACATAATAAAACCATTCAGAAAAGTATAAATAAAACAATTTTACCACTCCTAAATAGATATCTAACAACAAGTCTATTTGCTTAGTTCCTTAGCCGATAAATATGGAAAACATTGTTATTTTTCAAGGAAGTTGTTACTGTCAATGTCAATAAAGGTAATTTTTATTCTAGTCTATTTTTTAAAGTACATAATTTTGCAATTTGCAGTGGATTGCTGACGAATTCAGTGGGTTGTTGTTTGTAATATGTAAATAAATGAACGTATAAAAAGTAAATAATTTATATTAAAGATTCGTCAAATATTTAATAATGACAAAACTTTAGTTTCAAGAAATTACCAGTGCACAAACAAATAAGGTACGAGAAACCGGTAAAAAATGCGAGTTTATTTTTTGTTGTGTGCTTGCACAGCTGTGATTTTTGGAGATAAAGAAGCTGAAGAAGAGGGTATGAGGAAGCGTATCATCGAACAGTTGAGAACTCGTACAGTATTATTAGACGACTATAGTTTGGTGAAGAGACTGATTGCGACCGATGTATATATGTATAGAAGTTACCGCACTGTTTCTGTTGTGTTTTACCCAGTATCAAGGGATGTAACAGATGCCCACTTTACATTTCAATCTGAGGAGCTTCATATGAATAATATTGGTAGGTTTCACACTGACACTTGTTTTATACACGTTCAAAGTGCTTTGAACTTCTCTAATCCTTGCTTCACTTACCCATCACCTTTATCTTTTGTATTTAAGTAGAGTTCTCGTGCTTTATGTATGTATCTTGGAAATTTATTTTTCTCAGATAAACAGTAACCTTGTTACATCTTTGGTTTCTAAAACAAACAAATTCAATTTTAATTTTTCATGATAAAAAGAACCAAACATTAATCTTCATTGTTGAAAGATGTATGTAGATATCAAATTTCATCATAATTATTTCATTTCTTAGGCCTTGAACAAAGAAAAATTAAACATATGTTCTCATTTATTATATTTCCCAGATTCTGTCATAAATTTAATATGTAATAATCCTTTTATACACGAGACATATTTGTGGTCTCTTTAAAACTATCTTAATCTAGTTATAATCTCTAAATTAGACTTAACACAACTCATAAATAATGCACAAATTGTTGCCACTATGATGTTTAAATAAAAATCAATATAGTGTAGTATGTATGTACTTTATTATTTGGTAGTCTAAATACAACTGTAATTGATAAAAAAAGTCTACACCTTCCCAGATTATCATTTACAAAATACTAGCTGACCCGGCAAACTTTGTACCGCCTCAGAATAATTTTTTTTCATATTTACTCACCTTTTAAACCTTCCCTGGACTTCCACAAATAATACAAAACCAAAATTAGCCAAATCAGTCCAGCCGTTCTTGAGTTTTAGCGAGACTAATGAACAGCAATTTTTATATATAAGATACAAAATCTTTCAGATATTTGTACCCTTCATAATATTTTTCTTTCCTCTTATTGTGTTTTGGTCTTATTGAGTATGCACTGTTTGCTACAACTCCATTAATTCTTCAAAAAGTAATTCTGTAACATACTTCTGTATAAAACTTATTAAAAAAAAAACAACTTGAGATATAAATAGAATAAGAAACTTAAAGAAAAACATTATTTAGCTAGACGTGTTGCTAGGGAGTTTCTTGCCGCTTCTTCTCCTTAACAGCAATAACACGTTGTGAAGCGGTATACATAGAATAGGAAGAAAAATTAAATTTTAACTTATATATTTATATGACCTTCAAAAAGTGTTCTCCAGTGGAACTTATTTTGAATAAAAAACTTTGAATTTGAATTTGAATTTGAATTCATAACCATTCCGTACCTCATTAACTAGCAAGTTACTAAAAAACATGGTTGTACTGGGATATTACTTTTTATTGCTGGAAGCAGGCAAACAGACAAATTACCCATCTGATGTGAGGTGGATACCATCTCTTATCAACTCTTATGGACATTTGCTACACCAGGTATGATGGCAATGTGTTGCCAACCTCAAGTATGGGGTAAAAGGGATAGGATAGACAAGATGCGCTTGGCAGATGATTTAGGAGAGATGGGATAGGTGGGAGGGGTTAGAGAACATACCCATACTACATGACCTGTTTAGAGGGGGTGACAATGTCTTCAAAATTCCATGCCTGGTCACAGGGGTGGGGAGGGGGTCATAGATTTTCATCACATAGTCAATATCCTCTAGGGAAATCACACACTATATTCAAACTTGGCACTCAGCATTTAGCACTTTAAACACCTTTTGTTTACCTGATCACCAGATAATAGTTTTCTCATGTTGATAATATTTTTTTCACTTCTATAGGTTCGCAAGGCAAATATGAGCCGATCTTTTTGTTTTAACTTTCTGTTTGGAAAATGATTCAAAACCATATTTGTGAACTACTATGTAAAAACTGGGGGTCTTGGCATATACTAGGGGTGTTCGGTCACATAGTATGGGTACATTCTTTAAAGTGGGCCACAGGAACTCTCACTCACCATATGAAACAAAAGCTCAAGGATAACCAGTTCATGCCAGTATTCTATGAGAGCATGGTATCACACTGGTTGAACTGCTCATAAAAGCTGTAATCAAGGTAATAATTACACCATAGCTCTATGTAACAAAATTGTAAAAAGATAGGCGACTCCTTTGCATTTTATCTACGATCTCCCTTTTCTTTCCCAACTATTTGGGGTCGGCTCAATGTGTTTTTTTAATCAATCAATCAATCATTTATTTGCTCAAAAACATGGTGTCTACATAGGTGATATGTTCCTTATAAGGTTTCTTGACATGTTTATGGTGGTCTGGCATGCAAATTGTACATACATACATAAAACTACTTCAATAATTATACAAGTATTTAAAAAATTACATAATCAACACAATATTAATTTTTGCCAATAGAATAGATTCATTTCCACAATAATTATTTATTCATATATTTTTTATTAATTTTTTATAGATTTATATATTATACTAGCTGTACCCGGCAGACATTGTACTGCCTTTAAAAAATCTATCTAGAACCCGATTACAGCGTCATCTACCGAGACCAAATGTTAATCTAAACTCGAATCAACTTGAACAAACAGAGTAGAAAATTATTAAAGTACTTATATCGTTATTAAAAAATAGGGGTTGGTGATAGAAGGGTGAAAATTGAGGATTGTATGTATTTTTGTATGTTGTATCATAAAAAAATAGAAATTAAAATTTTGTCTAAAAATAAAAATAAAAATTTAGGGGTGGACTACCCCTAACATTTAGGGGGATGAAAAATAAATGTTGGCCGATTCTCATAGATACCGGATAAGCACAAAAAATTTCATCAAAATCGGTCAAGCCGTTTCGGAGGAGTATGGCAACGAAAACTGTGACACGAGAATTTTATATATTAGATTAATTACAATTTATCATGCATGTATTCGTCTACTGAATACGCTTTTTGGATGAAAATTCCTCTCAATTTATTTTTAAATGTACTAATATTTTTAGTCATTTTTAAACAATTTGACAATTTATTAAAAATTAATATACCCAAGGAAAAAATACTTTTTTTGAACAAAGTCATTTTACACACAACATTTTTAAGTTTTTTCTTTCCATATTTCTCTGTTCTGACATACATCCTCTGTCACACCAAAAATCATCACGTCCATCACTAATATTAAGGCAGCTGCCAATGCAGACGTTGTTATTGTGGTGATTCTGCATGAATCCACATACCCACTACAGTCTATTTATTTTTGAGACACAGATTTCACTTGTGTCATAAGTTCGTAACTCATAATTGCTATCATAAATTATAATAAGTTACTATTATATGCAAAACATATATATATATACATACATACAAAACCCGCAGGGGGCTTTGTAAACCCGCAGGGGGAATTGTGGTGAAGCCTTATGTTAGTAGCGACACCTTGTACCCGAATCCGGAGGCCAAAGCAAGGCCCCGTTTCCGTGCTTGCCTTAGCTAGCCGGCACGGAGTGGAGATCGCTTGAGCTAAGACTCAAGCTCCAGGGATGGAAATGAAAAATGGCATAACCTCGGAAGTAGCATCGGTGAACCTGCAGCCCTCTTCTCTACACCTCTAACCCACTCACACTAATGTTGCCCCTGTTTTCTATGGCATTTTTTGGGGCCCATGCAGGGAGTGGCCGATCACCGTCTACCCATTTTTCCATGTTCTCCGAACATTGCGACGGGCACACGCCCTAGTCCCCATATTCCCAGACCCCTAGTACCACTAGCACTTCATTCACCCCAATAGCCCGGTAGTTTTTGTTCTCATTTCCCACAATAATCCTACACTGGTATAATCGCCGGTGAGTGTCACGCCGCATTTACATTAAATTTGTCAAAGGGCCTCTACGTGTTGGCCTTCCCATGTCCCCAGGCAAGCCCTCCAAAAGTCCTTTCCCTATTTGTTTCTCTGAATCTGCCAGGAAAACAAGATGAAATTCAATGAAAACAAATAAGGAGTGGGCATAAATATTTCATTACATTTAAAATGACCTCAGCTAAGGAGGTTGACTTAATCACTTAAATAAACACAGCAAATTATGTTCCATATTACTTTCACGGATAGAGATCATGCATATCATGGTTCTAATAATAATATAAAGCATTTTTCCTTAAAGAAGTCAGTAGACATATAATCCGGTTTATGAAAAAAGCAATAAATATTTAAACTATTTTATTCACATGTAGGTAGAAGAAAAGACATAAAAAATACTTTGCTAATCTTAGTTTTAAATATGATCATTATAATATTTAGTTTTTAATTTTGAATTATAATTTTAATTCCTGCTGAACAATGACACGCACTTACTGATTTTTATTCTCGCATACTTACCCCCTTATTCATAATAGTTATATGAGGTTTATAGGCTTTTTAAAACTCCGAAGTTGCCGAGAACAGGCTAGCGCCACGTTCCCGTGACTCTAAGACTAAAGGAGGCACCATGGGATTTAAGTGGGCATTCCCATATTTTGTTAAATATTTATCAAAAAGTTCATGGAAAGTGTTATAATATCTGCAACATTTGTTTGTTTTGTGCATTCTTTTGATGTATGCAAAAAGCACATGCAGTAAAAATAATTCAATGAAATGACAGGGCAAGTCATTGTGTCACAGACCGAATCAGCGGCGGTGGGTTCGCGTATAAACGGCACTCCTTCAGTAACGAGAAAAAGTGGCGAAAGATAAATAGATACTTAAGTTTTTCAATGACAGGTTATTCCATTTCTTCAAATAACTTTTCATTCAAATTCTCCTTTTCTTTGCATATTTCACACTCGTCCATTTTCACAACTAACTAAGGCGCACAGGTGTAGACGACAAAGTGTATGCGTTTTTAAAAATCAATTTTGCATATGCTTGATGCAAGTAAATTATTGAAAGATGAAGAGGCAAGTCGAATTTGAAAGCGCTGTAATGTTGACATAGCTAAAACTAAAAGGAGTGCTGCCAGAGCCAACGCGGAGTAGGCGATTACCATTTTCCTCGGCCTTGACTATAGGCGAATGGACGAAACACGGGGAGTTTTCGTGGGTATTCCAGCAGTGGTTACCTACCTCCATAAGGTAGAACCAGACCGGCGAGTCTCAGCACATCCCCCATATGGTGGGAACTCCGTAGGTGGACTTCTTCTCATCAAAAAACAGCTAAAATTCGAAATTTCTGCGATCAATAAAAAACAAAGATATACAGATACAGCTATCGTGTAAGGTTTAAGCAATACAGTTGCCTACATTTTTGCCTCAAATATAGGTATATTAAACTAACGGCCCCGCCAGACGCTATTCTAATCTGAAAATAAAACTCCTGGAATACAAATGACCGGGTTCAATTATAAAATCCTAACTATCCAAACTCGTACACTAAAATTTTTATCGGAATCAGTCCAGCCGTTGAGAATGAGTTCAGTGACAAACAAACCTACAGAAGAATTTAAAGAGTATTGATGAATATAGGCCATTGTTGACCTACAAGAGTCAATAATACTCCGTCAATAAGTTTATAACTGAAATCCCAGATGAAATTGCCTAGAAATACCAAACTTATTAGATTGCAGAAAGTTTTATCCATTCCTTTAAATTGTATTATATATTAAACATTTCAGTTACCCATAATTGAAGATGTCCGACTTTGGATTTTGCCCTCTAGACTAGACGCCACATATGCATTTAATTCTTCGCATTACTTAGTGTACGCATTACATTCAGGCTACGACTTTGAGATTAGGACTCGTGTATTACTTTCTAATTCTTAATATTTTTAATTCCCGCTCGTCTTTTGGCTATACTGTCGCAAATAGCGAGGTCGTAAGCGGGGCCGTTAGAGCTTTAATTTTTTTAAATAAATCGAGCGATGAACACATTGTATATGCCCAATTTAAGCAAGTTACGCTTGTGTTTTGGGGATTATACAATGGACTACTCTGGAGTTGATCTCAGACATCTAGACCATAGTAAATAAAGGAAAGGTCGCTTCCGAAATTTACCATACCAGCCGAACCCGCAGCCTCTGCGTTACAATGACGTATGCCGGCCGGCAAAGACCACTCAAACATTGAGGTCGTCAGAGGCTTTCATAGCCTCGCAGCCTTATTATTTACTGTATAATAATATATAACATCAAAAGTTTTTGTTTGTACTTGGTTCCATTGGAGAATAGTTTTTAATATTCATTGTGTACTTCCTACTTTATGCGCATCGTTTCGTAACGTATTGTTGTTTAAAGAAGAAGAAGCGGCAACAAATTCTCCAGCAACACGGTCTAGCTAAGTTTCATTACTTAATTTTTATCTTTTAATTAATGGAGTTGCCGTTAACAAAATCTTCTATGATATTGTTTTATTCTTGTTAAGTTATTGTTGTTAAGTAGACCACTCCTGGATATAGGAATCCCCAAAGTATGCGCGACATATCTGGTCGTCCGCTTCCTCCTCCAATCCCTACCTTGCACAAATCGTCGGACCACCGGTGCTGTAGGGCGTCTTAAACTATGTATACCGAGACGAAAACTTCACTCCAGAACTCGTCTGCTCCAAAGTTTTTCGACAGACGTGATCGACCCACTGCTACTTTAGCTTACTAATTTTGCGAGCTATGTCGGTTACTTTGATTCCCTTACTAATTAATATCTTCGATATACCCAACATAGCTCGCTGAGCAACTTTTGTGACGTCGTCGACGTCTCATTATTTCACTCTTGGCTGAAATTGACGCAAGTAAACCCTTCCTTTCAGGTTCCTGTAATCCCCAAGAAATTGTAATCAATATAAAACATGGATCTTATCCAGCGGTAAATCCGGATCAGTATGATTTTCCAAAAGATTTCATCGACCCGTCAATGCGTGAAAGCATTCACACATTGGAAATATTATCCGATGGCTTAAATAGATCTTATACTATACAAAATCCGAAACCGGGAAACTGGTATGCGCTGGTTTACATCAAATGGGAAGATCCGAGGACGCAAAAGGTTGAGCAACAAGGTCAGTGCTGTTACTAGTTACGCCTGATATTAAAGTAAGGTAAACAACGCCCATAGACTATAAGGCTGCGCAACGTTGGGTACATTTAGCATTCTATGACAAATGTCAAAAAAGAAAACAAGCATTTAATTAAGAAAATTAACTACTCGGAGAATAAAGTTCAAAACAATTTTCGTTGACAGTATTTTTTAAATTCTACAATTTAAGCGCGTGTATATACGACACCGTCGCCGCGCCGCCAATCCGTGTAGATAAGGTGCAACAGCGCCGCCACTGCGCTTTCGGTGTCAAGCGGTGTGGCGCCAATATGACAGGGTGGGTAACGTTCACATATACACAGAAATTGACAGAATAACATCGCGGTCACGGCGGGTCTACATGAGTGCTAAGATTATTTCAGAATATTGCCATTTCATGTTCAATGTTAGAGTGGGCCGGCAATCTTTCCAGAAGGAAGCAAATATCTTGTCAACTTATTATATTACACTTATTTACATTTAAGTGAGAATGTAACTAACATCACATAGCATGTAAAGATTATAAAACTACGTTTTAAAGGTTTTAAGCGTGGTATATTATATTTATTTCAACGTTTCGGCCACTTTTCAGTTACAGATCACGGAAATCAAAGATATCAAGTGCCAATGTTAAAGTTATTGTTTAGCCTACCCCCAACGTTAATTTTAAGTATTTTTGTTTATGGTTATTCTTTACTCTATGGGAGCCTAATCTAATTTACTAAAGTTAAAAATAAACCTATATAATAATAGAACAAAAAACAAATAAGCATGTAAGGAATAATATTAAATGTAGTTTTAAAAAAGGTACGGACTCCGAGTCTATAGATTTAGTTTAATAATAAAATCTGTACAAATAAATAACATTGAAATATCTGTTTGTAATGTCAAACTAACAGCTTTTTACTAAATGCGTATGAAAGTATAATTATACGGTATTTATATCATTTTATTTTAATTTTTGTCTGTCTGGATGTTCTGGCTAATGTTTGAAACGGCTGGACCGACTTTGACGGGACATTATTTTTTTTTGGTTTCGCGAAAAAAAATCCACGCGTACGAAGTCGCGGGCACGGCTGGTTAAAATAAATAAATAACGAAACCCTAAAAAGTATCACGAGAACAATATTTATGTTTCAAGGTAAAATAGAAAACGTTTAGATATAAGTTCAGCACGGCCGTTACCTTTTAGTTTGGGATGGTTATTTTTACACACCGTTACGTTTTGACAGATGTTTGTGCGTTGTTAGACAAGTACTTTTTCCGCATTGCGTAAATATCGTATTTTAAACACCTGTTGCATTAAAAAAATAAGTTTATTGAAAATTATCACGCTGATAAAGATTGAAATTCGAATGAAGTAAGATATTTATGAAATTGACAGTTTATCTCATTTTATATCTCGATCAATTAATCAATATCTTTATTTGCAAGAATGTAGTTTATACAGATGTTATCCAAGAGTAGATGCACAGTATATTCTACCACATAGTGGTATATACAAAATAACATAAATACTAATCGATTTGATAATATACGATAATTCGATACGTTTACATAATGATTTTAAAGCTGATTTCCGACAGTTAGGTCTTTAAAAAAAATCCTAGAAGTAGTAAAAATATATTAAGTAGTACTAGTAATTCTGAAAAAAATATCTCACATGATTCAATATAGTAGGGGAGGCCAAGCGGGGATTTTGGGATTTACTCGAGCGTGGCAGAATAACATAAGAGAAGAAACCTTACACCCTATTATGTACCCTCACCATATATTAACCTTTCATATAGGGTGGGGATATTTTATATTCTTCAAATTTTTTTTCAAACCGTCAGATTAAGGAAATTTCTCCACATAATTGTCAGATTATGGGTCAGCACGCAAGGACATCAAGTTGATCCGTCTGTATATTAATCTGACGCGCTCGAGTATTTCAGTGTTACGGTTTGTTTTTTGCATTTTCTAAAATCGGCCATGACTTTTGGTCGCGTCCAAATCGTCAGTCTTTTGAATAGGAGTTCCTTTAGGGTTTACTTATTTTTTTTTTTTTTTTTTTGAAAACATGTACAATCTCCCCCCACCAGAGAAAGGGCATACATCATATAACCTTTTTTCTTTTTAGCATCTAATCTTCACAATCCAAAAGGTCTCCGCGACGCTCCAGTAACTCTACACTTAGCATCTTGACGTACTGTTATTTAAAGTACAAAATTTAAAAGAAACTTGGTCATAAGCAAGGCCCTCTTTAACCGGGGGTGTTAAGGGTGCGTGACACCCGGGCGCAGAGACCTAAGGGGCGCAAGCAGACGACCATATCGGGCCTTTACCACCATTTTATTGTAAGCGATATTTGGACCTAAGTATATTTTTTGTTGCAAAAGGTATTTTAAACTATTATATTGTTTTCAGACTTTCAGTTTTTGATTCGGTAGGGTGTAATCTAAGTAAAACTGAAAGTCTTAAAACATAATAATAGTTTAAAATACCTTTTGCAACAAAAAATATACTTAGGTCCAAATGTCGCTTACGATAAAATGGCGGTAAAGGCTCGAAATATCTATACATAATTACCTTACGTATCCTGCTAGTTCTGAAAATACTTAATCCAGAATGAATCGGAAATATATTGAAACTTATTGACTATATTCTTTTACTAATTTTATTTTTTGTTACTGGAAATCAGGCTTATTTTTGAACCCCGCCGTCCTATATGGTTAAGACGGCCCTGGTCATAAGGTAGTCATAATTATTATGAGTTTTAGGAGTTCTTAGAGTTAGCTTTTCTTCTAGGAATTTGTCATGCTTAGTATTATTTTCCATTATTTAAGTATCAAAACTTCTAATAAATGAGTGATTAATTTATTTTATAGTCAGTTATAACCTAGTTGTTGTTCGTATATTTTTGATGTTCATAGAAAAATAACAAATATACTGGTTCAAGAATTTATTGTCAATTCTCGTAATTGCGTTTGACAATTAGGGGTCATTAGGTTAATGAAATTTGCGGAACTCATTTTACAAGGTACGTGAGCGCTGGTTTGGGCGTCACTCGTTATTAAAACTTGAATCCAATATCATACAGAGATTCGCGAAGAAACGAACTTTAAATTCTGAAATCACGGAGTGTTTTGAAATAAAAATAATAAAAATTAATTACTTAAGTCGTTTATGCATTTTATTCAACCTTTAATTTTTTGTTAGATAATTATCACACAAATTAACTCTCTTAACACTACAATTTTCCATAGATAAGATTTTGATAAAAAAAATGTTATCGCTATTCATTACAAAGACATACCATACAGATAATGTGGACAAACAAATTTTACAAATTCAGCAATGATAAGTACTTACAATTTTATCTAAGCATATAATTGTGTACTTTACTCTGCACTTTATTTTCTAATCACACGTTTATCTTACCCTCAGACGAATTTTTGTTCAATATGCTTACATTCATATACATAAAAACGTTCGACTGTGGCACAGAAACCTCATGAGTTTATACGTGCCGCAGAGAGTCGTATAGAAGAATATATTAGGTTATGATACATAATGTTATATCACAAATAGGAGCAGAGGCGAGGAATTGTTATTACCATTCCAGTGTTTAGTTCTGATTTGATAATAAAAGCGGAGTTATCATCATTCTGGTACATGGTTCTGTTTTAGTCCCAGGTCTGCACATGCGAGATATATAGAACAATATAGAATCTTTTCAGATTATATTTGGTCGATTTATAGTTATTTTTGTACATTGATTGCAGGTCCTCTGTATGTAAGCATAAAAGTATAGACAGCCTACTTTAACAAAAACATAAAATGAAGTGAAGTTAAAGTATCTACTGTACACCATTCCACCTTTAATAATAAAGCCTTTAATTCCAAAATCTTTTTACAATAACAGTTTTCATGTGCGTACATATAGCTTGTTAGTGGTTTGTTAGATGTTAGTTGTGATGATAGCGTGTTAGGTAATAGTAAATGTTTGTAGTTAACTAAGTTAGTATTATGTTAGTAATTTTTGGTTAGTCTTGATTTTGGACCCCTCTTCGGGTGAAGGCCTCCTCCATCTTCTTCCAGATTTTCTTCTTTTTACTTAGGATCAACCATACCTTTGCTGTTTCCGATATGTCATCAGCCCACCGTTTTACCGGTTTTCCCACTTTGCGTTTTCCCATTGGACCTTTCCATCTTGTAGTTTCTACTGTCCATCTTTTATCTTATAGGCGAGCAACATGTCTACACCATTGCCACTTTAATTTTAAAGCCTTATTAAATGCATCAGTTACTTTTGTTATATGCCTGATAGTGTCACTCCTCATTATGTGAATTTTTCTGATTCTCAACATACTTCTTTCTATTGCTCTTTGTGTTGTTAATATTCTTTTCATAGTTTTGTTTGTAAAAGTCCATATTTGACACCCATAAAGCAGGCTTGGCAAGATGCATGTATCAAAAACAACTTTTTTCAAGTCTATAGTGTAGTCACCTTTAAAGATTCCATCTTTATACGGTCTAATTCGACATTTTAATGCGATTTAATAATGAATTCTCTTAACGCACTGCGGCGCGATCAGTATCCTATTCTAAGATCGGCCCTCTTCAGCCGGCTTCACTGAGAGTTCTTTCTATTAATGGTTTAAGATCTTACAATTCATTGTTTTAACACCCCCCCCCCCCCCCCCTTCTTTCTAATGTGCTATTAGAAAGAAGAAAGAAAAAATAATATTTAGGACAAGATAGACAAAGTAATACATGGTAATAGATCTAACAATTAATTGTGGTGTCCTAAAAAGGCTCTTTATCACCGTAATGCTAGTTTCACAACCAGCGCTGATCTTCCGTAACCTCTTAAGTGATGCCACGGCTTAGCTCCACAAAGCAAATTAAAGACAATAAACATTAATTAAAAATTATATAATTATAGTAGTATAATGTATTACGGGGTTTTTCGTGTTATGGCTTTTTCTGATTTTTTTCAACATTTTCTAGTGATAATTCGAAAGATATAAAATATGACGTGTATATTCCATAACAATGAAATTACTATTTTCGAAAAAATAACGTTATAATCGGTTACAAAAATATTTATCGCTAAATAATTATTAATCAATTAAAAAACTATAAATATCTGTCGGGACTCAGTTTTTATGGAGTTATTACTAACAAAATGTTTTTGTTTCTTCTGCACATCTCCAGTTTTCTCATTACCGAATTAATTATTGGGGCGTAGATATATAAAATTACTATTATAGGTGTAACTCACAAGGAACTATTTAGCCAGCTTGTAGTTCATTAAACGAACGCAATCCATTCCAACACTAACATCCTGTATAATTACAGTATTTGTAATTATTACACGTTATTAACATTCAAAATGAAGCTATTCTAATTTAGTGCATCCTTGAGTAACTGTTTTGGCAGGCAATGAAACAACTCCTGCAAGGGATTCGCAACAATGTTACTAAACAATAAACATACTGCATTATTGAAACGATGTTATATTGAGTACAGCATTTTTGGCATCCCAATGTCTTTGCTAATGTTGATTATGTTTGCGCTTAGTGTACACGGCCGAACGACAGTGTTACGGTAATAATTTTTTCATTGCGAAGCCTCTAAACAGACAAACTACCCATTTATAGCCGGTTCTGTTACTGACCGATCATTTGCCTTACTTTCGGTTAAAATTTGACATAATCTCCATACAAGTAATGTCAAAATCCAACCAATGGTAAAGCAAGAGAACAGTTGATAAGATATTGGAACCGCCCATTAATGGGAAGTGGTTACCGTCGCCTATAGACGCTTATAACACTAGGAGTGAAGCCAACGACTTGTCAACCTTTTTATAGGATAGGAAGGTTGGGATACTTGGGATTAAGGAAATGGTTAGAGGGTTCAGACAACAGTAATGGGAGAAGGAATTCAAGGCATGAGTGAATGAAGGAGATATGATACAATTGTTTAAATATTAATAATAATAATCAGCAGACAAACACACATTGTATGTATATCCCCAAATTAAGCTACGCTTGTGTTATAGGTAATATTCAACAGACCACTCTAAGGTCGATCCCATAGTAAATAATGGCAAATTCGTTTACAAAATCTACCATGCCCAGAATCGAACCCGGAGGTCAGCCGGCAAAGGCTTAGCCCGCGCAATCACAGACGCCGTCAATAGCCAGATACAAATCGTGCAGCCTTGAAAAGAAGTAGCAATTCAATTAATACTCATTAATTACTAGTTCTTGTCTTTCCGTCCGATAGTGTACACGAAGCGTTGGCCGTAATCGATTCACCACGTCGATCAAATGTCCAACTCCGACCTCGGGTGTGAACATTGACTTGATTGTCCGCCTCCCAGCTTCCTGTCCTACATAAATGCACAGCGTTCAATTGCATGCACGCATTATCTATTATGACACGCCGTAATGCTGTTTAATAGATAATTGGCTCGAGCTCATACGATTTAAATCGACGACGGTACTGTTCTAATACTGTCACGCGATCTCTCCAATTTGTGTAATTTGCGTTTCGAGAATATCTTCCTAATTTTTTGTATTTCGACTCTGTAATGGTGCGGCTTCATGTGCGTTAATGTTAAAGATTTAGACTGTGGGCGAATGCGTCTTGTTTAAAGCGTTTAACGCATAGCCACATTAGTTATCTGTCAATATTGACCGTCATTAACAATGTCGCATCTTCTATCGCAATATCTGCGTGAAACGGCCTGTATCTATAACATCCCAGATGGAGGCCAAAATTTTAATTTTGTATTTTGCTTTGACGTTTTTGGTCCCTTTTAACGTAAACAAGCCGTACTTTCAGGATTCAATGGGTAATATTAAAGCTTTTATCTTCTTTAATAAGGCTCAAATGTCATGGTAAGAATAAAAAATGAAACGCGTTTAAATCCATTAAAAATTGTCTTGAAAATAATATACTTAATTTAACCTTATTTACGTTTACATTTAGATAGATTATTAATCACCAGAAAAGTAATAGATATTTTTTAATTTCAGGATTAGTTGCAGATTGTCAAACAATACTTTATACAGATTTGCAAATAAAACGAGAGGAGAAAATCAAACAAATAGACTGTTATACTGGCCTTATAATTGATATTGCAAAAATACCCGCGTATTTCAAATGTATGACTGTTGATAATGTAGATCCAATAGTTCTAAATGTAACAGTTACTAATGCATTAGCCACTGATGGACAAATTTCCTTTCAACTTCAAGCTCAGTCGCTACCAACAGAAGACAATAGAATAATATATTGTGCCTTCGATCCAAAGGAAAATCATTTACAAAGTATCACATTTATACCACACCCGACCTCCTGGCATTATATCCAAATATCCCATCTGAAAGGCAACGTTTCGAAAATTGCTGACTGCGAAAGTTATTTACGCACAGATTACGAAGAAGAAGTCAACAATCACACTTTAGTAGACCTTATGAGAGATGATAAAGGTCGCTTTTTCACTTTCGATTACGGTTTACCAACAACAGATTTGACTGACGTCACTAGTGTTATCAATATAACTTCAAGTGAATTAAAGACTTTACGCTTTAAAGTTAACCAATTTTTAGATATTGGGGGTAGTTTAGCTATTGAAGCTAGTCTGCTTATGAGTCTGAAATATTACATGGGATATAAAAGAGAGTTAAAAAAAGGATCACTGCTAGCGTTTAGTGAAGATAACCAATTTATAAGAGCTGTTATATGTATGGACAATGGTTATTCCAGTCTACCTTTAGAAACTGGTCATTGCAAATATAACGATCATGTGAAGCCTGCTCTCTTTATATTAAACAGTACAGATTCTGAATCGATATATGATAAGGTTATAATTCCATACCCTGAGAGTGGTACTTGGTATCTGACGTTAAGATTATTTTGTGATCAAGTTGTCTGTCCTTGCCAAACTTCGGACAATGGAACGAAGTATTACGTAGATCCATTTATTGGGGAGAAGACTATTGATGCAGATTCAGAGTTCTCCTTTAATAATACAAGACAGGGCACCTCTGATTGTAATGCTTCCGTGGTTTTGTCAATTTCTTCGTCGTCTTGTGTGGGTGGTAGATGCAGTAATCATGGAAGTTGTTTGTTGAATACATTTGCAGGACTGGTGATGTCGTTCTGTTCTTGTTCTACTGGATATGGAAGTAAGTGGTAATTTATTTAATATATACATTCCACTATAAGAATAACTTCTTTATTTGTCTAATCTATATTAGGATAAAAATATTTTTTGTATTAGGATTTTATGCCTACATTCACAAACTCACTCAGAAAACACTATTTATTTTGTCCTTTGTGGTCAACAAAGTATTCTAACTACCCATTTTGGGTAAAAACAGAACTTATAAAATAATCATAACTGTTACGAGTTGCGAGACTCGAATTAAAATGCTGTTTGAATTATTATAGAGTTTATTAGAACTATACAAACACGTATAACACAGGTACAAATATAACCGAACACAATAAGTCCAAACGTAATGCAGAAAGTCGTAATTCAATAAAACGCGCAAAATCAGTCACTATTACATTCCCGATTGTAGTACACACGTCTCGCTTTGATCGTGGTTCTCGCTCGACTGCCCCCCTCCCTCAATCAGGCCATCGTTTTATACTGTACAAATGCAATATGCCCGTATCGTAGTCGACATAATCCAAAACACCTGGCTAATGAGTCGGCCATAAATGAGTACAATAAACAATGGGCTGTTTTCTAGAAACGTATGCCAATAAATAAGTAAACAAAAGAAGACGATTATAAAATAATTACAATTAGTTCAAATGCCGATGGGTAATAAATGTGCTTCTACAAATCTGTACGTGGAATTTGTCTTTGTCGGCGCTTAAGTTGTAACATAACCATCTGTTTATTGAATTATTTTGCGTATATCACGTCATTATTTACGATAAGTTATTACACATTAGAATATTTATATATACAAATATTGTATATCTACTAAGATGATCGCTACATTCGTGAAATTCTCACATAGTTCGCACCAGGATTAAATCCTAACTGTAAATAGGCGAGAATTTTAGGCGAGTACCTAGCACTTATTACATTTTTACCCCGTAATGTAACGGGGTAAAAATGTAATTAATTTAGCGAAAAAGTTGCTGATTGGCAATATTTACGCATATGGCGCGGTGTTGGCAAATCGCGGTGAGACGCTACGCCCGCGTGTACTGTCAACAAAATAGTCAACATAAGTATTTTTAGGGCTCCAATACCTAAAGTTTATCATACACTACAAATATTCTTATAAATTATTAAGATTAGAGATAAGTATATACATTTCTCAAATTTAGTTTGAGATGCTTTCCTCTACTTATTTATTACAGACCGCGCCAAATTTTACTTTACCTTCGGATTAGCTGCAGGTTCCAATACCTAAATTTTAACAAACTCAATTTTTCAATGTTGTAAGTTTTCTCTGTTGTTACTTCTTATGTAGCGTACAAAAAGCTAAACAGCTAGTATTGAATTAATGTAAACTTTTTATTGCATCTTTTTTCAGGTTGGGACTGTTCAGACGAATCCAGAATGGACAGCAAAGTGTACATGCTAGTCTCGATATTGCTTTTGACCTTGAGCAATTTTCTGTTCATTCTGTCAATTTATGTGGCGATTATCCGCCTTTATTACACTGAAGCTATGATGTATGCTTTCACAATGGTCTTTTCCACTTTCTACCACGCATGCGACGCACCTTCCCAAGTTGCCTATTGCATCGTGAGAGGTATTTACTTTTTGATACTTATCTAAAACAAACAAAGATTTGAAGAGAATTTATGAAAATAAGTATAAATAAGACATATTACAAAAAATTCTAACATACCTATACTAATATTATAAAGAGCTAAAGTTTGTGAGTTTGTGACGTTGCAGTGGGTAGTCTTCGAAACAACTGAACCGATTTAAAAAATTCTTTCACTATTGGCAAGCTACACTATCGCCGGTTGACATAGGCTATATTATATTTTCAAAAAAATTAGGGATCCTTACTAAAACAGCAATAGTGTAACCCAAGGTCTAAAAAAATTACCTAAAATCGAGTGCACTGCGAAAACTATTGATGATGGAATAAAATAATGTACTACGACTTTGCAGAACACACATCATTATTTACACGATGTGAGTGTCGCGACAGCATCTGTCTAACTACTATAGTTAAGCCACAATAAGTGTTCTTTTATTTTAAAAATTTAATTAAAATGCCGCCGCTAGAAAAGGCTCTTTATTTGTATCTTGGTATTCATCCTTATCAAAATAAATTACTTCATATTCAAGACTGCTTCAATACCTTTATATAACTTTTTGAATTATTCAATTCGAAAGAATCACGAGTTTCAAAATGTAAGTATTAGAAAACAGTTGCGTGGCCGCCGCGCACCCTAATCGGCTACATAGGCTTAAGCGATGTAGGCGTCACTGGGGTACGGGCAATACGGGAGAGGAAATGTTTTAAATTGGCTTAGTAGGTAAGTAAACTCAACAAAACTATACTAATAGTGTAATCTCTGGATCTACTAAACCGATATTATTATTATTTTTTTCTGATGCCCAGCGAAGTCGGCACGGGTCAGCCAGTTTAGATATAAAAGACCAGGTGTTAAAATAACATCTTATCGTGAAACTTTTAAAATAAATAAATAATAATTTTAGTTACTGTTTTAATGATAATTAATGCGCTACTTACTCCTTTTACATTACACAATATTATGACGTCATAATCTCGTACACTCCGTTAAAATCTACGAGATCACGATTTTTTGTAATGCTAATATTAGACGGATCAACGAAATTGAAACAATTTGGTTGAAAGGCATAGAACTGAAAGGACAGGGTGGTCTTCATTTATTCAATGACATTGAATGATTCAAGTTTATGTTTATATGGATCACACCACCTGCTTCAGGCAATAAAAAAAAGACTGGTTAATTCGTCCAAATTGAAAGACAGAAATGAACTGTCTAATATCGGCTTAAGGTGAAAGGTGTCAGTTGATTTGACTGTCATGTAATATAAATTCAATTATGACAATATATATATATATATATATATATATATATATATATATATGATAAGCATTAATTGTAATAAATATTATTTTCAGGCAACATCTTGCAATTTGGCGACTTCTACTGTGGTCTGATGTCATTCTGGGTCACCCTATTAGCAATGAGTGTAGTCGGTGACAAATTTCGATCATCCTTTCAGCTGACAGGTGCCATTGTCATTGCCTTATTGACAACTTGGAACATGCATTCTTTTGTTGCATTTTTATTACCTGTAGCAGTCGGAGTGACAGTTCTACTTGTCTCTTGGTACGTTGACTATAGAAAACTTCGTGCAATGCGGTATCCTAGATCTTATTATACAATATACATGCCGTTAGGTATACTATTAGTGTCTGTAGGTCTAATTTCTTACGCTTTCTTACAAACTGAACAGAATTATAAGATAGTACATTCGTTGTGGCATATGATTATAGCTTTAAGTGTAGTGTTTTTGTTGCCTGATACAAAGAGGGGTGAGAATTTAAATCCTTTTGTACCGAGTCCTAATTATTGTAGGTTGTCTTTTTGTAGAGTATTTCACAGATCTCAAACACCTATAGCTGCTGATTAATATTGTTTTATTTTAGATTTTAAGCTTAATTCCATAGTTTAGTTAGTCAATGAATTAATAGTAAAAGACACATTTTATGCCATAATACATTATGGAATGGAAAGAGTTCTACAAACCCCTGTAAAAAATGTATACCATGAAAAGTTACTTAAATCCAATATTTTTACTGTTGCCTACAGGCTACAATAATTCATTTGTCGCTCTTGATATAGAAAAACCTATTAAATCTTTCAATGACATGAAAAATTATTACGACCAAAATTAATCAAGAATTTAAAGTCTGTTGTGTTTTTTTTTTAAATTTCATATTAAGACAGTATAAGAACTCAATCAATAAAGGAGATAGGTACCTTTGGCCCAAAGAAATGTAATGAGTTTAGATTTGGCTTAAAAAAGGCTTATATTTTCCTATTACAAAATGGAAAACATCAGCCCTAAATTCTATCTGGAAGTTATCTCGTGACGTGAATTGAAACATATATCGTGTCATACAAAATTGCGTCCGACTTGCACGTGATCGAATAGAAAAGAAACTAAAACTAAATAAGCACTCTGTCCGCTGTTCCGCGTAGGTATCCTGTCACCTCCGACACTTAGCATACCATGGATCTCTGTTAAGTTGTATACCAATAGTAACATGGAAATATTGGAGATGTCATTTAAAGTGTGAAAAGGGTCATTGTATAAAAAAAAAATATTGACGAACTAAATTGTATGAATTAGGCCATAGAGAACAAATCGTGGTGCATTTGTTAGTAAGTAAGATATATAAATGTGACAAAAATATTTCTGCTAGTCATGTTAGTACAGATTTTTATACTGAGCACATTAATGATTAATGTCATTGTTAAAAGTTAACTTTTTCTATAATCTGTCCGCTTAATTTTATATAAGCTCTGGATACAGTATCGTACAGGGCACGCGCGAATGATTTTTTGAATATATTCGATAATATAAAGTGTGTGTATCAATATGATAGTGATTTAAATAATTAATAATCTGGTTGCTCATAGAAAAATTGTATTGAATAATTTATATTGTAAATAATCAAAGTTGAGTTCTTAACAGATAGGCGATTCTAAAAATGCTTTGATTCGATTTCGTTGCGAGTCCGCTCATAGGTTATCGATTCAATTTGAAAACGGTAACGGCGGAGGCACCGAGCTTGATGCAATAGAAACATTTCGACTATTATTTCTAAGGGCGTGCAGACTGCTATTTAATTGTCAAGGTGCACCAACTGTTTATTTCTTCTCTTTCTATCTACATCGAGATGATTGAAATCAAAGCCTGCATGCAACACTAAACTGATAGTTTTATCATTATATTTCGATGTATTAACTTCCGTTAATGGTGCTGTTTCAGTGACATTTATAGCTGTATAATATTTGTAGCTGTCAGAAGTGAATTGTCGATCATCTTGACAAAACCACTTATAGACAAAACAGAGTTTGTAATGTAATGTGGAGACAAACTGCTAATTTTGCCAAGTACCCAGTGGCGTAGCGTAGTGGGGCGGCAAAATTTCACAATAAATAATATAAATATTTGAACCATTTCATATTTTTATCGCAACTACAAATTGGGACCGATTGAAAAGAGCAGGGAATTTTTCATTACTTACTCACCCGGCTCAACACGGGCAGATTTTTCATTACCTCTCTGCTCCTATTGGCCCTAGCGTGATGTTATATAGCTTATAACATTTCTCAATATGTGGGCTTTCCAACAAAAAGAATTTTCGAAATCGGTTCAGTAGATCCAGAGATTACCCCCTACAACGTCACAAACACTTTACCTCTTTATAATATCAGTATAGATATATTGTGCATTAAATTGAAATACCTAAATAAAAGGGCGGCAAAATTGTCTTCCGCCCCGGGCGGCCGTCACCCACGCTACGCCGCTGTCTTTACCACAATAGTAAATACGAGGAAAAGTATACGCATGAACCTAAATCATTGTATCGCCAATACACGATAATGTATCCAGAGCAATAAAACATACATTTGACAATAGAGTTTATAGGATAAATAATATTTGTAAGTCTAAGTCTGAGATAAAGTACTACCTACTTTTATATGCCCCATGACTTTCAACTAAGTGTTCTGTGATTACTAATATACCAAAAGTTAAAGCTGTTAATTTTATTGAGTTCTCAACTCATTCGTTTTTTTTAGATAATTTTATTACTCATATTGTCTTAACTATTTTCATTCATTTGACTTCTACATACAATCATATGTTTCCATATAAAGTTTTAAAGATAACATTCTACGTCCAATGTCTATTTAAGAGTATATTGTGGGAAAATATTATTACTATTAAAGTTGCAGGTCGTGATATTTATTTTTTCATTAGAGTGTAAAATAGAATTTAGTATAATCTGTCCTAAACTTTTTCTAATATTTTAATTGACTGAGATTATATTCACGGATTTTTTAAATTTTACAATCTAGCAAATTCTATAGCTACATTCCTTTATTTTAGTTTAGAAGTAAGTTATATGAGTCTGGACTTCCGCTGCTGTTTATCAGCTTGAAGATTGTTCTAGACTTTCAAATCTTCACTAATACCATACATTAACTAAATACATAAACCCCTGCAAAACGATATTTAGAGAGTATGGCAAAATTTAAAAAAATTGTTCACTGTTTCTTTGTATGAAACGATATACCTTTTAATAATAGTATTGTAAATAATGAAGGTGCCTTAAAAAGTGTCCACTTTTTAACATTACACAAAGAGATTAGTTTGTGCCATTTTATTTTTAATGACGAACAAATAGCATAATTATGTACCTTTTTAGAATAAGCTTTTAGATATGAATGTTTTATAAAATATAAAATAATATTAGATTAATAAATACTGTTATTTATAATTCACGCCAAACCTTATAGCAGCTCTTATAGCTATACTATTTACCAGAGAACCTGGGCTCCAAGACTAACTTTAAAAAAAAATTCTGTATTCGACGAACAATGGTCAAGTATCGGTAGTCACTAAAATTCATATTAAATCAGTGTCGGTCAAATAAAAATTGATCCAATATTCAGCCGAGATGGTTTAAAGACTACCAAAAACTTCAAAAGTTACGATTCCAATTTGATTTGAGTTACAAACTCGGCGCCCTAGGTAACCACGAGTAAGAGGCATGTAGGACAGCTATCTGTCGCAGCAACATGATCACAGTCATCATCTAAGCTTCTAAGCGTTAAATCCCGGTTGTATTCGGAGAGTTCGCTTCGACCCCTAAGTCTGCTTGCCTATTTCTCTTCTTCATTTCGCGCGGTCTTTGGCATCCCCTGTATTAATAGCAAATGTAAGCATGTCGTTCTTCATAAGGTCAAGCCAGCGTTGCTTGGGTCTTCCCTTACTACCGGGATCTCGCAGAGGTGGTTAGACATTTGTGCACCAAATAATTAGCCGGTGTCCGAAAAACATGGCCGTACCAGGGTAAGTGCCTCTCTTGCAGTATGCCTGCTAAGTCACGAACGATAAAATTGCCGCGGATGCGGGAGTTTCTGACGTGTTCAGGGAGTTTTTGGCGGGAACTGAAAGATGTGCTGTGCAGTTTTATTTTCTAAAAATGTGTAAAATTACTCTAAAATGAACAATAGTTGTAGGATATTGATAGTTTTTGAGTAGTAATTATGTGTTTTGTGAGAAATGTGAACTGTATAGTTGAATGTAGCCTTTTGAGTTGTCACAAGAACTCCGTTGAATGGCACCAGCTGATAACCTACAGTTCAGCTGTGCCACACATAGGCATAAGAAAATGAAGAAACTACATTTTATTCTAAGATCTGGCTTTAAAGGCCTAGCTGCCAAGCCATAAACCTAAAAAAAAGGATACGGTCGGTCCGCGTGACTACAGATCCACCGTAGCATGTTCATTTTAGTGATTAGCAGCTCTTGCTTGTGTCTCTTAAGTTCAGGTCAACGGTTCACTGCCATATTAAAGGACAAGGCCAATGATGAATTTATAGACCTGTTCTTGTAACTTAACCTGGTTTCTGAAGTGACAGATGATGCTTGTCATCTCACATGACTTGGCCAAGCTTAGTGAGGACCGAAAGAACAAGCGCAATATAATTGTGTACCACTCTCTGTTAAGTTGTATAGCTATAGTAACATAAGGCTGTGCAATAGTAACCTTTCATTATTTGGAGAAGCTATATGATTTAGTGTAGGCGAAATTGTTATTTTTTAAACTATTATAAAGTCATAGATTCAATTTGTATAAGTTTGTTTAAAATACCCGCTTTTAATAATGAATATCTATATATAATAAATCTATAGAGGTTTTGAGTTTGTATATTGTTATTTGTGTATTATGTACTACAAAGATTTCAAATAAAAATACTTATACTCTTATTGGAATTACACGCATAATATTTCGTTTTAAACAGCTAAAGGCGTGCTTTATTTAAAATAATTTTAGAAATATTTGAGATGTTTAATATTAAAAGTCTTTTTGTTGTTGTGTAAGTTGATATTCTAAACTACACATTCCTCCTTCACTTAGGGCTGATTTTTCAATTGTCTGATAGTTATCAGTCGGATAAAATATAACCTGAGTGAATTCAAAAGTGAAACCATTCGACTGTTTTACACATGTAACTGACATTTTTAATTTTTATACTTTATTCTATGAATAACTTTTATCTGGTGATTGAAAAACCGGCCCTTGGTCTTGCTCATTGAAATGAATTTATTTTATTTAATATTGTTATAAATAAATAATGTTAAAATAATAATTATCAGTGTAATATAATAATTTAAAGTTTAACTTTTGTTATTCACTGGCAATAATCAAAATGTGTTGTTAAATATTAATAATATTTCCATTTATAATTTTATAATATTAATCAACATTATAATTTGTTTTATTTGGAACCATACATGAATTATGTGTTTGTATTATATTGCATTTATAATCTTTATATATTTGTTGTCAATTTCTAAATGTGATTATTAAAACCAAATCTAAAATTTTTAGAAAATTAGTTTTATTTCGTTCTTTTTTAAAATAAATACAACAGTAGATAAGTATATACAATAAAATTCATTACAAACACAAAAAATATAAAAGTTTTAAGGTTATAGAAGCTTAAATCTTAAATTAATCCAGAAGGTTAACTTAGTCCTGGAATGGGCGATCATGAGTGTATACATACATGTAAAAACTGGAAAAGATTCTAAATCATATATTTATATGTGGGTGACATATTTTAGTAATTAGATTTAATTTTTAATGTAAATGTTTTAAATGTGTGTATATGATAATGACGTGTTTCTGAAATAAAGTTATTATTATTATTGACCATATAGGCAAGTCATTTCTCGTTTAAGATATTTAAAAAATCAGTAAGGCCCAGCTCCTATATCTTAACGACCGTTCATTTGCCTTACTATAGGCATGGAAGAAAAATCTGTAGGTTAAAATTCGACATGAGCTCCATACAAATAATATCAAAATTCAACAGATGGTAAGGTATGAATGAATAGTAAGATATAGGCACCAGCCATAAAACTTTCGAGCACTGTTTTATATACTTTTATAAATGAATGAATGAAACTTTCTATTGTTCACCATGAACTTAAACCTAGACAATGGGGTACTTGACACATGTCACATCAAATTATGAAACAATGTTTATATAAAAGAGCGGGCGTTCAAAAACCATACCATCATTATAACTTTAAAAAGTGATAATAGAAATAATTGTAATATGTAACTGTTTAAACTGTTATTATTACGCTATTTGACTATTTGGCTTATAGATGCCGTCATAATTTGCACACGCTCGTACAAAATCTAGGTGACTCAGGCATTTACTAAGTTGATAAAAAGTATCTCAGATTATTTGACTGTCAACTACCCTATTATAATAATAATATGGAAATTGCATTAGAACAATAGGCGGCCATATCGCTCATAGCGATCTCTTACAGACAATCCCAAGTCCGAGGAGTTTATAATCATAATAAATCTCGTTTCAATTTCATATTACACAAAATATCAAATTATAATAAGATAATATAGAAATGAGTTTTACATACATCTTCTCGCTCCTGTTCAACTGGACTGTGCCTAGCTGCATAGTGCACATGAGCACTAACACATTGAAGTATTGTAAATGTCTTCAAAATGTCAGATTTTTTGGTCAAACAATAATTTTAGTAAATTCCTAACAAAAGTAATACAAATAAGAACCTTCCATGGTCAGTGACCCTCCCAGTGATGTTTATCTCGTCAATTTCGCAGACAGTCTAAATGTTTTTGCAGTTTATATCTACAATCAGTAGTACAATTTGTCGGCTATGTAACACTGGGAAATATAAGGCAATAAAAATATCATCTTGAAAATCATATTTTTACGTCATATACAACCTCTCTCTCTATCTACATGAACACATTAGAAAGTATTCTTTTTTGCACTTGGCAATTTTTCACCTCTACAACATTAGCTAATTCAATCCCAAAAGCATTACAGTCATAACTAATTTTAAACATTAGAAAACACTAACGATCTTTATTGAATTAGAGTAGGTTTGTAGGGTTCTTTAAGAACCTTAAAGAAGCTTCCAAACACAATAACTCAATATAAATAAGACCATAGAGGAACACTTAAGGGTGTGTCTGCCCATTATACGGGATCATACCATGGCCATGCTATGAACTTATCAGGCACAGTAATAAAAGTTACAGTCTACTATGCCCATTAGAATGTATCAATAGTGTATTATACCTGTGTACATAATGGGTTTAGATTTTAGAACTTCATCATACATGGTTAAAACGAGTATGTCCCCTTTTCGCCACCTGGGGTGACTGGTTTGACAATGTCGCATGCCATGCACTGAGCGTAGTGGCACCTGCAAATTATTTTCACCGACATTTGTTGACAGTCCCTGGCTGGCATGCTACAATGTTCATCAGCAATGGAACAGTCTAGTAGGTATTGTCAAATATTTTTCAATACATAGAATATTTTGTTACCGGGCCACATTCCTAGCATGGTCATGGTATGATATGGTGTAGTATGCAGAGACCTTTACTATTAGAAAGGCCTTACAACAGTGCCTGGCCCAAACCTAATTTCTCTTTCAAACTGTTCAACATTTATAGTTCCATCAATACTTTTACAGTTCTCATTAAAAACACTATAAGCCGACACTTCACCTTCCTGTTTTGGCCTTGTTCGGGTATTTAAATAAATACCTATCAAAACTGTTATAACAAAGTACACTGCTCCAAATTGTATTTTTAAGAAGTATATAAAGAAGGCTAACCAGATTATTGCAAAGAATATCCATTTAATCATACAGTGTTGCCATGGTTCATGGTGTTCACCTTCAATGGATTCTATATCGCTGATTTCAGATGCTATGTCACTGTCAGTTTGGTGTATGAGTGGTGCATCTAATGTTGGTGGAGCTACATCATGCATCTAGAAAAATAAATACAATACTTTGTAAAATATGACCAGCTAATCTGAGAATTTCACACTAGTGTTAGATTAGTGTATTATTGTCAGTAACAGAACTTCTTAAGTTCCTAGATAAACGGTAATTTGTATTGTTACTACTACCCCACTACTAGGCTTATTCAGTCATCGCTTGAATACAAAACTTTCCACTCTGGCTTTGATCGGGTGCAGAGTCTCCCTGTGGCTTTGGTCTGAATGTATGTGTCATAGTAACACTCTAGGGTGGTTAATTATTGTGTGAGATGAGATGATTAGGACCATACTCAAGGGTGAAAGGCTATTTGTTTTTTGTAAATTATTTTTGTAAAAAATTTAACATATATATCCTAATGTCTCACCATAAAGAAATATAAAGAATCTGTTCTCTAATTGAAATCTATAGTTTTCTGGGTCATTTGAAACTTTGAAATGTGTCAAGAGAAAAGATTACTTTGCTCACAAATGGCAATATGATCTAAAATTTCACTGCCTGCATCACAACACCGCTTACTCTAGCTCTTTTGGCTTTTAAAAGAGCTAGAGCAAGTGGTGTCTTTATTCTGCATCTCTGTAGTTCTTGGGTGTGGTATAGTTATAGGGCACATTTATTTATTATTTGACAAATAAAGTGAATTTTAGGTTCATAATAAATAAATGTGCCCTAAAACTATACCCCACACAATTCTACAGTTGGATGGTGAGATTCACTTTGTGTAATACATTTCTATAATAAATTGATGATTAACAAGTGTTATCATACAATGATTTTGGTCAAGATTGCAGGTAATAATCACTTATTGTGATAATTTCAGGGCTGCGCTTTGCCCCAGAGTGACATGAGATTAAGGCTAATTTGAGTTTGGGGGTATACATACGCCTTATATATAGCCAATAGACCTGTTATTTGGGTTAGGAAATAAGTCTTTAGGGTCCAAAATCGAGTTTTGAACAAATAATGGGAAAAACAAGAATAGATTAGATACACAAGGTTATATAACTTTTACTCACAAAAAGTGTGATTTGTGCTTAGGAATACCCTTACATTTAATATATAAACACTAAAACTGTTTTTGAGTTTAGTAAACAAATTTTGAATTAGTTTATTGATTTTTAAATACAAAGATACTTTTTTTTGCTTATATATTGCAATAATGGTTACAAATCGGTTGTGACACTCGCTGACCGTTGCTATGGCACACTCTCATGGCTTCTGGGCCTTAGTTGAAAGTCATGACCAGTGACTAGAACGGTGACTTAGGTTAGGATAGACTTTAAACCAAAGCGCACAAGCCGGGCGAGCGAAGCCTGTATGCTGCTTTAGCGGCCGGCCAGTGCCAGAACAGACTGGTCACCATCATCGCAATAAAACAAAACGAAGGAACGAAAAAAATGAATAACTCAAGAAATACATGTCTCCTAGACATGGGGGTTGCTGAAGAGAGGGAGAAGTATTCCTACTCCCACTACATAAAATTCAGTGACCACTAAGCTAAAGTTTAAACAATTTCAGTAGTCTGACAACAACAGTAAAAATTTATAATCATCTTACCAATAAGACTTCTTCATCCTTTTCGTTGCCCATGTCTGTAAATACTTTCGGAGTCAAGAAATCCGCCGATGTCTCTTTTGTTTCGTTCAACTTTTCTTTTGCGTCTTCGATTAATTGATTTCGTCGTCTTAGAGCACGGTATTCTTTTAGTTTTGCCTCCATACGTGAATTTTAAATAGTTTTTTCGAAAAACTAGTTTACTACTAGATTAACTCTTTATTGTTTACAACTCTCAACTCCTAGTCCTGTTAAAACGTGAAATGAGAACTTTAATTTAGAGCACGTTAGAGATACATATCATGTACAATATTCATTTCAAGAAGATAATTAACTCCAATTAGATTGTTTTATGTATACTGTAGAATATGAAATACAAATTTAATTATAACGCCGAAAGTTTTCGCCGAAAACTATCGCATAGCATGTAGAAAGAATTGTAGAACAATATCTATGATGTAGAACGTGTCAAATGTCAAACTTTAAAATATGACAATTGATGAATGATTAACTGTCAATGCTTAATTTTCTTTGGAGTTTTTGGCGGGAACTGAAAGGGGACGTCGTGCTGTGCAGTTTTATTTTCTAAAAATGTGTAAAAGTACTCTAAAATGAACAATAGTTGTAGGATATTGATAGTTTTTGAGTAGTAATTATGTATTTTTGTGAGAAATGAGAACTGTATAGTCAGATGTGGTCTTTCGAGTTTTCACAAGAACTCCATTGAATGGCGTCGGTTGTAGCCTGCAATACAACTGCGCTACTTACGAAGACATATTATTACATCAGAATTGGCTGTATGGACTAAGATTCCTTTGCCTGCCTTTGTGGCAAATTTGAAAAACAACAAACATTAATTTTCTTTTAAACACTCAGCATGGTTTGAATATTTGATTAAGACTTTATAAAAATAAAATTAACGTCAAAGTTTTAAAATTAAATATTATATAGATTTAAGAAACATTAAATTTTCTTCATAAAACGGTTGAATGTACCTTAGACATTTATGTCTTACATTATTGTATCTGATATCTCCAAAAAGTTACCATTATTTATAAACTACTTTTTAATGGTAACACGCAATCAGGCGCGAACTTGGATCGATATCCTTTTCCTTACACTAAAGACGTAAATAAAATTCACGAAGTCAAATGTTATTTTAAAGTAAATGGAACATCAATCCGAAATGGGAGGATACGGAGATAATCCAAATGTCCAAAACAGTGGTAATTACATTACAATAATACCCGTGGATTATTCACGGAGAGGGTACCCAATGCAAGCAGAATATCAATACAAGTAAGATTTAAAATCATATTTCCTTACTCTTAAAACATTTAATTAGAATTTATGACTGTGACAATGTGTGTGTGCAATATAAATAATAAATTACTGGACAGAAAAAATACAAAGATAAAATATAGATAAGTCTTTGTAATATGTTGTGTATTTGTTTTTAATTTAGTCTAGTCTATTGCGGCTTTGCTTGCGTAAATTCTGAATCCATAATGCGTGTAAACTCTCCAAATTTCCGGGAGTGAATTATTTTATGACCCATCTTAATTATATTAGGTCCCTAAAATAAATAACTTCAAATTTGTAATATGCCAACTCCCATCAGGGGGCCTAAAGCGGTCCCTTTTAGAGAATCGCTTAATGTAATTAACACGTGTCTAGATATAGGTCTAGTAGGTATAAGATGTGAGATTTTTTATTTATATGTTCTTTTACTTTTTGATACTTATATTAATTATATTGTACGTATTAATAGGAATCTGTACAAGCAGCAGCTTTAGGCCTCCTGATGAATAGATTCTGAAGGCCGTTAAAAAATAAATATCGCAAATGCTTTCCTATTTACATATAGGTATTTTACCATGCAATTTGTTATAGAATATAACTTGTTCTTCACATCGCTAAGAGTAATAACTATCTGAATCCGCCACTGACTTGCTCCGCGCGAAACGACAACGTTTCCGTGGTAAACAGAACCAAAACTTGCCTAGTAGAGGTTTATTTTTTTTCAGTGAATTCAGATCCCGAGAAGAATACTATAGCGTTCAAAGTCAAAAACTACAAGCAGAGGTCAACGCGCATCTGTATTCTGTGTCCCAACGCTTACCCCCACTCTCCTACAGCCCGCTAGGACGACATAATGAGTGGGACAAACATGATCCTCACAAGCCATTGCAGCCAGACTCCAAAGAGAGTAACAGTTCGGACTCCCTTGAGAAGAGTGTTATGGGTATGGTAACATAGAAAGAAATACTATCTAAAGTGAACACTAATATAATATAACTACAGTACCTACAGGTTACATTGTGTTAAATTTTTATGTCAGTACTATTTGCCCCCTGCAAATTCACTTTATTTTATATCGCAAACGATCCATCTCCCGGGAATAAAAGTATCTACGTCCATTTTTGGTATTAAAATTACATATGTACAAAATTACAAAAAACTGATCCAGTACTCCAGTAGTTTTTCCGTGAAATCTTAACAGACAGACAGGTCGAATTACTATCGCATTTTTTTATAGATGATGAATTATTATATCTTCTAAACTTGAAAAAACTTTCATCCCCTATTTCATCCCGTTCTAGTTTTATTTATCTATCTCTCGTGCCATCTATCTGCAAACTACATAAATGATAAAAAAAAAGCCAAAAATACCCCAAAAGTGGCAAAACTGCGTAGTGAAAAAGTGACCAATATTCCAAATATGTCAAATATGCCAAAGTGCCAAAAATGACCAAAATGCCAAAAATAGCAAAAGTGCCAAGAGTGCCATGAGCGCCAAGAGTGACAAATATGCAAAAATGACCATAATGACAAAAATGCCAAATATGACAAAAATGCCAGAAGTGTTAGAAATGCCAAATATGACGAAAATGAACAAAAATGACTACAAATGTCAAAAATGACAGAAATGCTGAAAGTGCCAAAATTGCCAAATATGCTAAAAATGACCAAATGCCAAAAATAACAAAAGTGCCAGAGTGCCAAAAGTCTCAAAATGAACAAAATCGCCAAAATTACCAAAACGGCGAAAATTACCAAATTGGCTAAAATCGCTAAAATTACCAAAATGGCCAATATGATCAAAATGACCAAAATGACCAAATTAACGAAAATGGGAAATCACAAAAAACCTATCCTACTTTCTGAGATAACCTTTACATAAATCTATCCCATTATCCGTGATAAAAAGTATCCCTTGTCCACCCTCGATATTAAAATGACATATATACCAAATTTCAGCCAAATCGGTCCAGTAGTCCTTTCGTAAAAGATTAACAAACAAAGATACAAATATATTTTTATATCCCGAAAAATGGGATAATAAAAAGTATCCATGTTCATCTTCGGCATTGAAAATATATATATACTGAGTTTCAGCCAAATCGGTCCAGTAGTTTTTCCGTGAAAACGGAACAGACAGAGTTACTTTCGCATTTATAATATTAATAGGGATACCTTCAAAGTTTATTTGTTTTTTGTTTCTTCAAAGAAATTTGCAAGAAACAGAAAACCACTTTGATGCCACCCGTGATCAGAGAAGGCTGGCTGATATTTCGCCCAACGAATAAGCATCGCCTTACAGCGCGGCAATGCAGCCAGCCTTCTGGGCTCGCTCCCATGTGGCAGCGATTTGATATAATTATATTTTTTAAGTTAGTTTTATTTATAATACACACATATATGTAGCTATAGGCGGAAATTAATTCTCCTCAACGTTATATTAAGTTATCCGTGCAGGATTGGAGAAAGAACACGAATTCCTGCAACCGGGCAGGCGATAAAGTAAAATACTGATTGATACTCCTGGTCTAGAGGATATCGCCATAACAACCTCTACTTGTGTTTCGGCATTTGTGACCAGGTTCCAGTGAAACCTTCGAGGCCGGCGGCACATTGGTATTGGTACCTCTGGTGACTCTGGTGTTGCAAATGTCCATAGGCGATGGTAATGAATATCGGTTATGTGGATCGACAGCCTCTTTGCTGTTGTCCAGCAATAAAAAAATTGCCTAAATGTAGACTAAGATAAAAATCAGAGGTACAAATGTCTGCTGTTTTTGTCATTTAGCTAAAGAACCCTTAAATATTGACCGAAAATATCCCACCTCCCATTTCCTTGAGCTCCCACGCTCAACTACGCAATGCTTCTCTAGAACGTTTGTTCCGCGTACGACAATGATTTGGAGGCAATTTCATTACGCGTCATCCATATGGGCAAGTATGAAAGGCGATAAAATTTAAATGTAATCATACTTCTGGCTCAATAAAGAGGAAAGAGGAAAGGCTCGGCTTCTCGCCGAGATTTCCCTCTGTGCATAGGGTCTGACAAAGGGTTATTTAAGAAGAGTTATAAAATTTCTTAGATGCCGGCAAACCGTTGGCATCGTCCCTGGTCTTGCAAACGCCCATAGGCGACGGTAACCACGCTCCATCAAGTGGGCTGTCTGCTTCAAGTATTTAAAAAAATAACTTCTAATTCAAAAGATTTTATTCCAAACAGTCTTGTAAAAAATATCATGTCTTGAATTTTCATAACCTTCATGAATGTACAAGGGTGGCCGTCTTTAATTTCTTTTACGATGTCATTTCAGAAAGTAGGAGAAATAAAGTAGGAACTGATTTTGAGCTTCAAGGTAAAATTTTAGGGTTATACCGTATCGTTGTAGAAAAAGGAAGGTCACATATTTTTTTATTACTGGAGCAAACAGGCTGAGGGCCCACCTGGGGCCCAATTCTGCTATTTCAATATCTTGACGTTGCAAAGAAATTCAAAGAACGATTTCATTGCGATAGAGTCAAAAATTTGTAATCTATTAAATCCACAATATCTTCTCGATAACGTCGAGACAGAATAATAGTACAAAAAAAATGGTAGCAGCCATTATCAGAAATGGCTTTAGCAGAAATGAATATTGAAAGAAGAAAGAGAAAGACAGAAAGAAAAAGATTTATTTAATAAAACTCACTTAAACTATTTAAATAAATTAAATTATTACTAAATTATTATTGGTCTTAGCTCAGCAAAACTGCCGGTTAATATAACCAGCGCTGATATTCCGCTAGGGCCAGTAGTGACATACACGAACACAGGCAAATAAGATAAAGATATGAAGTAAACATACAACAATAAAAAATGTAGAAAAAAAACCATAATAAAGTTAACTAAATATTAAAAGACTAAACACATATTACTTATATAAATTACCTATTATCTATAAAATTTAAAAAGAGGGATATAACACAACTTTGCTTGATTGAAAGCTACAAAAAATTTTAAACATTTATTTCGCCGTGTTTTCGCTTATAAAGAAGAGTGGCTTTCTTGACATGCCATTGAGAATAAAAGAATACCAAATTCAGGCAAACCTACGATTGAGATGATAGTGTCCGGTGATTTTGACGAGATAGTAATAGCAGAATGTTGCCCCGATCGATGGATGGTGGTCACCGTTGCCTATGGACATTTGCAACACCAGAGGTGCTATCAACATACTGTTGGCCTCGAAGAAATTTAACGGCTCCTTTAAAAAAATCCCCGTATAGTAGTGCTCAGGGAAAACCTCTGCAAGAAGCTCATTCCAAAGTCCTATGGTGCCCAAAGAAACTTTCTTGAGAACCGTTGCGAACATGAGATTAATGTCTTAAGAAAGATTAAAATTAATTGAACAAACAGTCATGAAAATGTTTTCAGGTTCAAACCTCAGCAGTTGTTCGAATCAAACTGGATCAAGCAGTATAGCTGCCGGTTCCTTCAGTACCACGGAACCAATCACCAGTGGAGGCAGTTCTTCAAGCGCTATATCGCCTCCTTTACCAGGTAAAAATATACATAATTAGCGAAAGACGGGTATGACAAATAAGGTTACGCCTTTACGGATCTGGCGATCCGTAAAGGCTAGAACCTTTGTCTTTTGACAAGGTAAAGCCAAGCAGTGTCATTATCTAGTAGATTATAGCATTTTGGGTCGGCTCGATCAGAATGTCTGCGTGAAACGGCTATCTTTGAGTCAATCTTATTTCATGGGGCGAATGAGAGTTCCGATGGTTCATTTTCTCCGCCTACTATCCCATTTCTTTTTTTATTGTGTGAGTTCATCAGACAGACAGACGACCCACCTAATGATAAGCGGTTAGCATCGCCTATAGACATTTGTAACACCAAAGATGCTACCAATGTTCTTACCGCACTTTAAAGGGAGGGAGACTGGAACCTGGCCACTAATGCCGCGAACACAACTCAAGGTTGTTATGCTGGCATACTCTAGACCAGGAATGGTAGCCATCCAGGTGGGCATATGGATATATATCCCACCACCTGTCTGTGGGTTGTATTATCGCCTCTTTCGACGGGCCGCTCGGCCGCAGGAAATTGTATTCTTTCTCCGTTCTTGCAAGGAGAGTAATTTCTTTTTCTATCCCACTTAATTTATTCTTTCTCGCTTGTCCCGTCCCTCTATCCTATCCCCTTTATCCTACCCTAAAGACTTACAACGCATTGGCTTCGCCCCTAATGTTGCAAACATTTATAGGCGCCAGTAACCACTATCTATCAGGTGCGTCGCCTGCCAGCTTCGCAATAAAATAAATGAAACTGGTGGCATGAGGAGCTGACAGCATCTGTTAGCATATTCGTCGTGACTCATGACGAACGAGAATTAAATCTTAAGAACGACTAGACGACTATTATAAAATAATAGTACATTATTCACCGAAAGGAGAAATGAACCGATTACAAACGATGGTGTAATTTATACGTAAAACAAAATCTTTACATATTTTTCCGGTCAACCAACATAAAAAATAAAAAAAATATTTGTAAAAATAGCGATGTACTTCCATGTATCTTAAAGAATTAAATAAATTTTTGAAAATTTGTACGCCGCAATTTCAGCAAACGAGTTTTGCACTTAGTTTATTGCTGTGCCGGTATAATATTCAACACAAAGCTGATTTTCAGTGCAAACTTTCCTTTTGGCGTGATACCAAAACGACCCAAATTTTTGTGAATCTAATTTCATAAATAGCATCATTTGAGAACTTGAGGACCCATTTAGATTATTGGAACCCAAAGGTCCCAAGTTTGATTCCCGGCAGGATTAATTATGTAAATGAACTTTCCGTTATTTGCCCTGGTCTGTGTTTGGAATCGACCTCACAGTTTTCCGTTATTATATTGACTATAACACAAGCGTAACATGGTTAGCTTAGAAATAATATCTTCACTTCCAGGGTCATCAGGCAGTACTACCTCATCATCAACAGTAACATCGAACCCAGTAACTTGTGTATATCTCATGTCCCGAACCGCAGTCATGGTGGAGATGAGTTCAGAAGAAGTGCCGTCTTGTGTGACGGCTGCAAGATTCCTCAACGCTATACTCGCTACTGAGGAATTGGGGTTGACACAGCCGAGTGCTAGAAGCTTGGCCGCTAATGTTTTCGCCTTGTGGATGTGCAGTCCGTTGTTAGGTGAGAAATATTTTTTACGACTGCGAAGTTAAATAAAATCGATCAAATTATGTGTCAGTCCGGGCATATAGAAAGGTTCCAAAGTGACTACCGTTCATTGTTTTTGTCATATGGCTATAGATATTATGGCTACGTTACATTAGAGACTCAAAACGACCACGTTCACGACCGCGATTTTCCCGTTCCACTTGCTTGCCGGCGTCACAATCGTAAACTCGAGTGGAACGACCCACCTCTTGACATGGGTCGTTGTGAGCGCTGCGTGAGCGAAAGTCATGACGTCATTAGTGACGTTTTCGCCACGACCATAACGACCACGGTCGCCTAGTGGAACGGCAGACGGAGCATTTTGGGCGTTGTGAGATACTATAGGAACGCGCTCTAAAAAGTATCCATTGAAAATACAGGTATAAATGTCTTGTAACCCAAAGTCAAAAATATTCTTAACAATACTTCATTTATGTAGTTAGTATACAAATAAATTTGTTACCTAAAGTTTTGAAACATTAAACACCCAATAAGTCTTAGTTTAGCTACCCACATTTCATTGTTGTTTACAAAATGTCTTAAACGATTCATTCCAAAGTACAATTATTCAAAACTCCCAAACCTAATTACCAAGTGGTATTTCTAACAGAAATCCAATTAAAACCTCACCATTGTCCGTGGCGTATTTGGTCCAGTTGGCAAAAGTTAATACAAAGATATGGCCACGGTTCAGAGTCTCGGCGGTCCAGAGACCAGCCAGTGCTGAGGTTACAGAGAAATGTGTTCTTTCCTAAGCATTTGGAGGAAGGGATCAAGTAAGTTCTGCATTTATCAGAGTTGGCTTGGTAATTCAACAAACAATAATTATAAACCGCGTGCAGAAGGTTTCCCGATGACTACTTACTATTATTGTATTGTATTACTTACTATTATTGTATATACAATAATAAAATTATTGCAACAACTATTTATGTAACCTTTTTTGTCAACTGTACTGACCATCGACGCGTGACATCATGAGGCTATCGGAAAATCTTTTGCGCACGGGTAATAATTATTTTAACAATTCCTGTTATTAAAATATATTTACAGTTTGTAAAAATTTTCATATCAAAGCTAAATCATATTCCATCGATAAAAATAATGTTCTACTTGACCCAAAAGTCTACAATAAAACTAAATTATAAATGAAACTTAAATAATGAAATAGAAAATAGTTTATGTAGCAGATCACTGCCAACGGGGAGCGTGCCCAGAAGGCTGGCTGCATTGTTTTCACATTTATATTATAAAATCTAGGATACGCCCGCTACTTCGTCTACGCTTGAATTAAAATTCCCAGAACACAAAATACCGCAGTATTTGAAAAGAATATAGGCTATCGTTTTAGTAAAAACTGTGTCGGAATAAGCTAATTTCTACGCACCTGAACAACTACAAACCGCTCTCGGGAAAATTCCTGCGGGATTCCCAGGATAAAAAGTAGCGCGAAGTTTAAGGATTTTACGTGAATCCTGAACAAAGAGACAAAACAACAAGCAGACAAACAGACAAGAAATCCAAAAAAAATGCATTGTTTATATAGCTTATTCCAATTGTTTTTTTAATAGCTTTAATGTACACACACGGCATGTTTATAATTATATAATATTATAAATGATCTACAATATTATATAATTCAAAACATACCGTGTCTGTACCTTGAATTGCGGGAATTTTCCCAGGAGTGGTTTGAAGTGGTTCGGGTGCATAAAAATTAGCTTATTCCGACACAGTTTTCACATAGCTTACATTCTTTTTTAAATACTTTGGTAATTTGTGTCCCGGGAATCCCGTGGGAATTTCAAGTCAAGCGTGGACAAAGTCGCGGGCATATCCTAGTAATAATATATTAACCCAAGTCCCAACATTTCCAATCAAATAAGAACGAGGACAGGGAAAAATCCTTTGATAATATTATAGAAAAAGATTTTTAACAATAAATCAGTAATAAATTGAGCCATAAAGTTTTTAAAATCCCGCTTTTCAAATTCTAGGGACTCCCGAATTCAAGAGTTACTCTATGAGGAAGCAAGACACAATGTTGTAACTGGTCGATATCCTCTTGAAAGTGCCCAAGCGGTGATGCTTGGAGGTTTACAAGCGAGAATACAATTAGGACCTTACGATCCTCACCGGCACACTGCTAAATTTTTTAGGTAAATGTGCAGAATAAGAATGTATGGGCCACGTTAACTGACTAGTTGTATTGGGAATAAAGCCATGCTATTTCCTCCAGATACTAGTATAAGGGTTAGACCTAAGAAATGCTGGTTTGATGGCGTGTGGTTTGCCAATGGTAGATATAGGATGCCAAAGAGAGTGCAAAGTGAAATTGTAAGATACGAACGGAAACCTGATTTATTCCTAGGATGATGATAATACAAAAGTTTTTATTTGTGTAACAACGAATTACAAAAGAATTGAATCCTGCGGCCGAGCGGTCTGTCGTAAGAGCGACAAAAGAACCCTCAGCCTATGGTGGTAGGGTATTTGCTGAACTGGATGCCTACCATCTATGGCCTAGCAGATACCGCCATAATAACCTCGCGGTTACGATTAGCTTATATTACAACCCTTGCGCAGAAGGTTTGCCGATAGCCTCATGATGTCACGCGTCGATGATCAGTAGGGTTGACAAAAAAGGTTACATAAATAGTTGTTGCAATAAATTTATTATTGTAAATACTTTACATAAATATATGCAATAATAATAAGTAATACAATACAATAATAGTAAGTAGTCATCGGCAAACCTTCTGCGCGCGGCTTATAGTGAAGTTAACCACCACCACCTGAGTTATCGGACAATGTTTAATGCTAATTACATCTCAAATAACGCATTAAAATCTTGGATACGTCTGCGTTATATATTTATTAGTGCTTAAGTTAAAGCATTGTGGCACAGGTGTAGCAGAAGCATGACAGTGGAGCGAATTGTAAGGAATAACTGCATAGCGACATTAACTCTGTTCTCAATAAAACTAAAATAAAATACACGATATGTGACATGGGGGTAAACTGTGCATTCCCTTAAAATAAAAAGAGCGAACGCCAGGAGTGGGACGTTTGTGGATTTATTTTTTACATTCTTCCTTTGAAAAATCAGTCTTATTACATTATTAATTTTTTGGTCCATAAAGGGAGAACCAAGACAAATATCTTCCCCAACACGCTCGTTCCGGTCGTTGGGCGCAACTACTTCCAGCTGGTCGTAAAGGGAGCCCCGAAGCAAGGCTTCTGGAACAAGCGCAAAGACCACCAGCCGCTCCTCCAAGAAAACTAAGGCACAAGTATTTAATACACGTTCGGACACTACCGACTTACGGGTGAGCAGACATTGAAACATTTTTATTTATTCCATCGCAACGCCCTAATATCAGAGTCTCGGGAACCAAAAGTATTTCCTAGAACCCAGACGGTGTCGGTTCATTAACCTCCTTTTTCTGCAGACTGGGTGTTGCGCTCTCTCTGCGTACTTCACATCGTACATCAGTACTGAGGAAGCTGCGTCTTTCCTTTTCCTTTCCACTGCCTCCTTCTGTGACATCACCACGTCACAGAAGGTTTGGACCGCTCTCCACGAAGTTAAGCCGAAATTAAACGATTAATTTGTCTTTTAAATTGGAGGAATCAACCAAAGTGATCCATATAACTTGAATTGAATGTTGAATCCGTGTCATTGAATACCGTCGCGTCTTTTCAGTTCTGTGTCCTTCAACCAAATTGATTTAATTTACTTGAGTCGTCTAATATCAGCATTACATCAAATAGAAAATGATAGTTATATAATATTGTTCATATCAAAACAATCCACAGCCAGGTGGTAAGGCATTTGCCCGTCTGAATAGGTACCAGCCCTGGTCTAGAGTATGCCGTCATAACAATCTTAAGTTGTATTCCGGCATTAGTGGCCAGGTTCCAGTCTCACTTTAAAGACCGGTAGCACATTGGTAGCGAGCACCTTTAGTGTTACAAACGTCCATAGGGGTGGTAACCGTTTTCCATCAGGTGGGATGTCTGCCTGTCTGGTGAACTCATGCAATATAAAAAAACAAAAACTTTATTCTAGAGTTTGACATACTATGCCTTTAGTCCTATAGCTAGTTTTCATTTACTCAAAGTTATCAGGTTCATCCTCACTATCAAGCGTACATATAACATACTTTTCATATTGTTACGACCGACAAAGACCAATGCACATCTGCAGTTTATTACCTTTTCGGCATTTGGACTTCTTTTGTTTACCTTATGTTTAAAATTTGTAATTAGAAAACAGTCTATTGTGTATTGTACTCGTTTATGGCCGTTTGCAGGCATAATTAGGCAGGTGTGCAGACTACGAATTCTAAGAAATTCGATCTACGCACCATATTGTATCAGTGCAATATATAGCAATGGCCCAATGGGGAGATCGGCAGTCTAGCAATGGTCACCAGCGAGACAAGACGTGTACATTGATAAGCTATATACTGACGGATTTTGCGCGTGTTATTGAATCGTGAATTACGTTTGTACTGGTTGTGTCCAGTTATATTTGTACCTGTGTTATACGTGTTTTTATAGTTGTAATAAATTCTATAGTAATTCCAAACGGCGCTTTAATTCGAGTCCCGTAACTCGTAACAATATTAATTAGTTCATTCCCAAAGCTCTGAATAAGCATAATTATGGAAACATACGTACGAATACCAACATTTATATATTTATTGTATCTATTTGCATAGAAGTACTGGAAATGACAATTGCGCTTACTATTTTAGTGCGGCATTCTTCCAAGGTCAGATCGAGCAGCCAGTTCGTAGTCTAACGAGTCTTCTGACTCACGAAGACATCCCAGTGCTGGTTGCTGTCAACTCGAATGGAGTATACGTGATTGACGATACTGAAAGCGTAAGTAAAATAAGAATCGGCCAAGTGCCTTCACACCAAGATAATCGTTTAAATTTAAAAACTGGCCAAATGCACACAGAGTCCTTGCCATTTGAATATGCTCGAACGGGGTATTTGGCGAGACAATAATCCTATTTTGAAAACGTGTCTTACCTTTGATATTTAAATTATCTGTAATTCTTTTAATGGTTGTCTTAATTCATTTCATTCATTCACTGTCACTTGTTTGCGTTAATTCTCTAAGTATTGAAATGTACCCATCTATTTTCAATCGCTAATCCTTTTGTGGTTATGGCCGGCTTTCAATTATAATATCGTAAACCGTTTTTATTGTTCAAATTTCGCTGCAAGTACTGAGAAGCCATGTTTGTTGATTTGGATAAAAACTTACAAGTTTGAGAATTCCAATTAATGGTCTGTGTAGGTTCAATGGGGGGGTCATGTCTATTTTGCAAATATAAAAGGTCGGCCTGGTGAACCGGAGTTAGTAGAGTTTCAAAGGCAATCGAGGCGTTATCAAGTGATTCTTTACTTTATGTTATTATGATCTTTTCCTTTACGGATTGTACTGGTCGTAGTTGGTTGTGTTCGTAAGAATATTAAATTACGTGTGTGTACTTCTAATATAATACCTGTGATAATTCCAACGGAATTATAAATTCGAATCCCGAAAGTACGTAACACTATGTTTGTTTTGCAGACCGTTCTATTAGGGTTGCTATACGAGGAGCTCTCGTGGGATATCGGACTTCCTTCTGACGATAATGAGGATTGCCTTCCCTGTGTATTTCTGCAATTTATGGTTGTTGAAAATGGCCTTCGTGTTTCTAAGATATTACAGGTAATACCTATGACTATAATGTTTTTAACTATTTTCTTGGATAGGTATGAATGATATATTTTATTATATACTCTAATGTTTATATAAAAGAGCGGGGAATTAAAACACCTTGTCATCGACGTCCTTTTACGTTCGTTGTGTTCCGGCATTAGTGACCAGGTTCCAGTCTCGACAAAACAACCCACAGCCAGAGGGCAGCCCGCTGCATGGCTACCACCCCTGTAGCACCTTTGGTGTTCCGTTTAGTGACCGTCCAGTCTCCTTAGAGGCGACGGTAACCGCACCTTTCCATCAAGTGTCCATAGGCGACGGTAACCGCTTTCCATCAAGTGGGCCGTCTGCTTGTATGCTGAACACCAGCAAAGAAAAAAAAATACTTGCCACTAGCGGTGGCTAACAACTGAAATCCCGTAGTCTGTAGTCGGTTGTATATTACCCATAACACAAGTGTGCGTATGTGTGGTTGTCTGCTGATTATAAAAAAAAACAATAATTTACCCATCCGGCTAATTCGTTAGCCAGATGAAAAACCAGTTAATTACTATTTGGCTAATGGGTGAATAACTCACCAACGGACAGCCGACGGTTAAGCTGTAAACTTCTTATTTGTCGGTTTTCGATTTGATTCAACAACCAATAGCCAGTTGGCGAAGTGATTGACAGCTTAGCAGTAACTATTTTTTGAATAATCGCTAATAAGCTGGCTTTTACAATAGCTACCCACCTCTACGTCATCCGCTGTTACAGCATGACCGCACTGTACTTAGCCCGTACAGTGCTTTCTATCTTTTTTTATAAATATTTCACTAATTTCTACATACTAAATTAATATATTTATTCAAAAAGATATAAACATATAAAATTTGTTCCATATCTTAAGTTGAAATTCAATAATACATTTAACTGTGATATGAACTTTTATTTTGCAGGTATTTTCGAAACAATCAATAATGATGGACACACTAATAGAGCACTTCGCTGGCGAATATCGCAAGAGACTCGGCCAAGAGACGCCAAGTGATCACGCCAATTATGACTATCATTCTGGTATATAAATCATCTTAAGATCTAAGTTTAAATAAATTGAATAAGCCTAAATCTTAATTTATGTGAAATGAATCCGCCTAAGTTTTAATTTATTTTTAATGAATCGGCCTAAGTCTTAATTTAAGTAAATTGAAGCAGCCTAAATCTTAATTTAAGTCAAATGAATCAGCCTAAGTCTTAATTTAAATAAGATGAATCAGCCTAAGTCTTAATTTAAGTAAAATGAATAAGCCTAAGTCTTAATTTAAGTAAGATGAATCAGCTTAAGTCTTAATTTAAGTAAATTAAACCACCCTAGGTCTTAGTTATATAAATTGCATGAATCTAGCCACGTTCAAAATGTATTCTCCTCCACCTCCATTGATAATTACAAGCGTATATTTAACTTGCAATGTTTGTTAGTTAGTTATTTTTAAAACATTTCTCCCCCTTAAAAACAAACAATAAACTAACATATATTTGCAGATTCGGGCAGCATATCGCTCCCTCCTCTCTCAAGACCGGACTCCCCTCAAAGGAGACTAGCAAACAAACTGTCTCGCCTTGCTCTGGCAACTCACGATGGTAGAGGTAATCTGTTGGGAGGGGCTGGGGATTGGAACACTGACCTCAACCATCCACAACCTTCATGGATATTACCTAAACATTAAAAAAGCTAATCGCCAAACAAGTACACTGATGGACATATAAATTGCATCAAAGTCTAGAATAATATCAAGTAATTAAATGATAAATTGTTTTATTCTAAAATAAGTTAAGTCAACTTTTTAAATTTAATTTACATTTATAAGACGTTGATCCTCCATTATCGTAAAACAAAACTATTGAGCCTAACGAAACACCTGTGGAATGCTCGGCGGCTAAATATGCTCGCAATGTTTTTTAAATAACCTATGACACATCAGCGGAACTTTCCGCGCGGTACATCTATATATATTTTAACATAAAGCATGTAAACGATGGTTTTAGTAATAAGTTGCAACTTACTTGAAATTTAGTCATAGAATAAAGTGCAATATGAACAAATTAAAAATTACTGTTCCGTAATATTATTAGTAGAATCAATTGTTCCGCGTATTTTATAACTGCCAATTTTTGTAAATTTAAAAACAAATGCACCGCCACCCGATGAGCCATCGACACCGGTGCTGTCCTCACGCGGACAGTCAGTGAAACTTCCTACACCTCACGCGCCGCATCGACTTTCCTGTATTTTTCGTCCATTTTTAGAAGTGTTTTCCAAAATTTACAATTAGCTAATCCCCTAGCCAATCAAGAAATCATGCCAGTGACTGTGATTTACAATCCACAATGGAAGGGTTCCCGCAGCAGAGCAAACGAGGTAAGTGGTTGTGCATTTGGCGTTTTCCAAATTTCGCATTGTAAATCGTACAATTAGAGTTGCATAAATAAAAGTTTTGAATTATTTCACTTTTACAATTATAATTTATTCGATGGATAACTTTTATCTGAAGATTGGAAATTCGGCTCTTAATTTAAAAAATAATATTTTGTTTTGAAGTTTGATTTTGATGCAATTTTTATGACCGACAGTATGAACATTGTATTTAACATGCAAACTATGCAAGATGAGTCTGTATTGTGGATTATATGCAACGGACAGCTCTGGACATCATACCAGACACCCAGACCAATGTATAACGGTGAATTTCTTTACGTAATCTACCTTGCTAATTATAAAATCCGTGATTTACCTCCCACTAAACTAAGCTACGAAGAGTCTTTGTTAATTTCCATCATTAATCTCAAATGGAAATCTTTGAATATCGAAATGATAAAAAATAAGGGGAATTAAGTTAAAAATAAACATTTTTATTATTAATTTATAAATAAAACAATGTTATCAATAAGTCGTTTTATTATATAACCAATGTAAATAATTGGATTAAGCTACCGAAGGGGTCTGCGAAGTTTTTAAAGTCATTTATTTACAATAATTTATATTACCGCCAAAAAAAATAGCATGACACCATATTATATTTCAAAATAAGAAATCTTGTATCGTATATGAACCTTAAATAAGTAAACATAAAAATTAAAAATTCATAAATATATAAACAGTAAAAATATGTATGTATGTAAAACTAACTTTTGCAACTGACATTGAAAGTATAAATATTAATTGCAATATTTTTTTAATTTTTCGCATAAGGTACAGGTGTACCTTATGAGAAAAATTAAGAAAATATTAAATAAAAATATTCAATTATGTATTATGTAGGTACATAATTGATTTTTATTTATTCTGCTTTTTCGGCCACTTTTCTATGACATAGGATGACGGGTAGATATTCGAAAGAAGCACAATCGTTACATTATAGCGATCCTTAACCGCTATTTTATCGTAAGCAACATTTGGACCTAAGTATATTATTTGTTGCAAAAGGTATTTTAAACTAATTTTTACAGTTTTAGTCAGATTACGACCCTACTGAAGCAAAAACTGAAAGTCTTAAAACAAAACAATAGTTTAAAATACCTTTTGCAACACAAAATATATTTATACTTAGGCCCAAATGTCACTTACGATAAAATGGCGCTAAAGGCTCGATAGTATCTATTACTTTTCATTTTGGTTAATCTAAAAGTGTCTAACAATATTGGCTAAGACTACAACTAAAGATCTGATAAAATTGAAGCAAATACCGCGTTGGATGTGGAATAGACATCTTGCGCTTCGATACTGTCAACTAACTTCTACAGACAGGTGCAAATTAGCGGCAATAGTTGCGGAAGAAGACACCGCGGAATACTGTTTGTGCTCATATTCTGTACAGCATGTAAGTAATTTAGAAAAAAATGCAAGGAAATAAGATCTTATATGTTTAATAACAGTAAAACTTCGCTTTTGCAATCGAGGAACATGTTCTATTGAAGAACCAGGAAACGTATACATGGGAAGTCGCGTCAGTTAGAGAGGTTTCGCGAGAGAACGAGTCGATCAGAGCTTAAGATAAAAATGCAAATAAAAAATTCATCTACATTTTATAATAAAGTTTGACGCGGTTATATTCCTTCAAGAGTGGATGTTTATCCAAATAATCCACCAAGACCTTGAATCTTGGAGCTGATAGATCACGGTGTCTGGTCAACCTTACTTCCAGGGAATGCACTTGGAACGCAAGCTCGGCACTGAAAGGAATCGGTTTTCATAATGATCCTACCATAAAAACCTTAAGATAAGAGACTGCTATTCTTAGTTGTTTTACTCTTTGAAGACTTGTTACAAGAGCTTTGGGAGTAGTTGTTTGCTGTTCAGTTTTATTTTGAAAAATGTATAGGTAAGTAATATTGTTTAAAAATAAACAGTAGGTAAGTAGTTGCTGGATTCTGATTACATTTAAACGAGAATATGGTGTTTTAATTGAAAACTAAACTGTTTTATGTAGTTTTTCGAGCCAGTGGAAGAAATCTCTCTTTTGGCCCATTCATAGTACAACGTGGCTGAGGCTTCTTAACATGGGTCCGACATTCGTCGGTGCCTGTAAGCTTTAAACTTTTTCTAAAACTTGAATATTCATAAATACTTGATACTGACTAAATGTAGTGCGAACAAAAGAGTGTAGACATAGCATAAATTACTCTTATGATTGTTTATTTTGGTTAGTAATAATATTATGTATCTATGTATTTATCTACGTTTTCTTACCTTAAAGTAAAGTAAGCACTCTCCTTTTCGGGTGTAAGAATAAATTGATTCGCCAAATACCAAAGCCTCTTACTTTTGTATTCGGTGTTGAGCTGAAAATAATATATCACAAATAATTTGCTTTATGTAGCGTTTTTTATAACACGTTACTATTATACTATTACATTACAAGATCTTTATGTTTTTTAAATTCTAATATAGTTCTATTAAAATTGTATAATTCGTATTTAGCCAAAGTATTGTTGCATTTATAAGTTACCAAATATTTCATCTTCAATTTCATTCAATGTGTCATAGAAATAGAAAATTCGGATGTCAATAAAGGATTATTCAATAAGAGAAAATTAAGCTACAGCCAAAATAAGAAAAATATTGAAACCATTTGTATAAATTTCACACACTGGAAGAACATGACTTCTTAAGCAAATCTTTCTTCACCTCCAAGAACTATTTCTTATACTATCATAAATTGTAAATCATTTGTGCCTTTAAATGGTAGCAAAGACTATAAATTATCTTTACTAGTGTATTGAAATAGGTTTGTATATTATAAAGTATTATTTATAAAATGAAGAACAAGCCTTACCGCATCAAATCTCTCTTGCACCAAATGTTGTCTAGCCAGTTGCTTAGCTTTGAAATCATTGATGCATTGCTCCCTAACAAGAGTGGCTTCTTTCACAGTTAGCGGAGTTCCAGTCCCGTGGCCAGAACCGAACATTCTTGCAAGGTAAGGAGCCAAAGGATCAATCTCGGCTTCTTTCTCACGTTCTGTTACTTCTGCTCTTTGGGCTTCCTGAAAATAATATTGGTTGACTACAATTAGGGGCCATCCACAAATTACGCCACACGAATATCATGATTTTTTGACCCTTCCCTCATCCTTATCACAGCTGATCACATTTGTGAGACTCCTCCCTCCCTAGTGTGACATCACATATTTTACATCAAGAAATTATTAAATTAAAACAGCAGTTCCGTAATTAGTTTTATTTCAAATTAGATTATTTTTTAATAATTTAAATACTATGCTCAGACAGATAATGTTGGAAATATTTAGAAGTTTTTCGTTAATAGTTGAAATTTCGTCTTTTAAATCTTAAATATATTTTCAGATTTTGGAATGTGACGTCGCGAAATTTAAGACCTCTCCCACCCCTTAACGAGTGACGTAATTTATAGATGGCCCTTTATATCTAAACGAATCTGATTATATTTGTTGAATATGAATTCACTAGTACCATGAAAAAAAAATACTGCTTCTTCCCTGTCAGTACTAAAAATCTTAAACTAGGTATTTCAATTTGTGTCTCGGTCATCCTGATAACACAGGTTCATTGTAAGTTAAGAAACTGAGATGCCAGAAATAGACACAGTTTTCAAATTGTCTATATAAATAACGCTATCTTATTTCCCTACATCTAAGAACCGGCACATAGCAAAAGCAATATAATGGTCCACATCGTGGTTTCAATTTACTTAAGCTTTCGCCTCATTAGCAGCATCTCTGGTGCTGTAAATGTCCATAGGTGACGATAACCACTTTACATCAGGTGGGCTGTCAGCCTGTCTGCTGTGTCTTTCTTTTAGCGATTTCGTTAAAAATAAACATCTTCAAGTACGTTTCAACATATTAACCAGGCATGAGTTGTTGGTTTCAGTCAAGTGCAGGACACCTTACAACAATTAATAAGGTGTACCAGGTGGTACACCTTATTAATTGTTCCTCCAAACTAGTTAAAAAAATAACAAAATTTCAAGAATACTTACTTGTTCTTTCCATCCTTTCTTAGCCGCTTCATTCCTTTCAGTATCAAACAATGCAACATACAGCTTAGGCTCTGTTAATTCTTTGTGCCTATCACGTAAGTATCCATTAACATCAGTTTCTCTATCGCGGATTGCTTTATTGGTTTTGTACTCCCAATCCATATTCTCACAGAGAGTATAGTATATGTCCAGAGGACGGGGTGGTTTTGCACATGGATCTGCCTGAATAGTGAGTAAACGATCGATTAAAATCTTCAATAAGTACTAATGCACGACATACACGCCTAAACAATTACATACATATATCTAGTTGCTTCAGCATTGCAATTGTGTACAACAAGTCCAACAATGGATTCGGTAAGAGTAAAAGAGAGAATTAAAATATATTCAGGTGTTATTTCAACTTTCATATATAAAACTGCGTTGCAATTACATTTGCCTTTATATCGTTTGAAGAACCTAGCCAACTTGAGCTCACAAGTTTATCTATTTGCAAGCAATATCGTGGATGCTATCAATGAATCGCAATTTTTTTTATTGCCTGAAGCAAGCAAGTGATTACCATCGCCTATTGTAACTTTAATAGGTGACGGTAGTAAATTATGTTCTATTGTCGAATGAATTTAGTTCAATGGAAGAATGCGGTAACAAATAAAATTAAATAAAATAAAAAGCAGTCTTACTATGTAGCCAGATGTTTTATCTGGATAAAAGAGGATCTTGCCACCAGTTTCAGCTAAATTAGGCTTAATGTAATTCCTAGTATCATTGGTAACAAAATTATGGGCATAGTGATAAAGTAAGTCAATGGTGTTTTCTTGCATATGGAAGATCTTCTTCCAAATGTCCAATTTGGCTGGTATCGAGTTATTGCGACTGAAGGTTTCTATGATATCTTTGATTTGACGCTTGTGCTCAGCTTTTGTGCCTTCTGTGTATGTTATTTCACGGGATTCTAGTCTGAAATCCAATTATACACTGAATATGAGCTATTATGAAAAAATTAAAACGATTCGTTATAATTTAATTATTATTCAGCAGCATTGTACAGTTTTACACAACTAAAAATTCTTCCTGACGTACGTGCGTAGTAGGCCAATTTTAGTAGGGCAATAGTGCACGAATCATACTAAGAATGCATAGCAAGCAAGACTGCCATTTCTGTTTGGGAATAAAGTTCAATATAGATTATTTACATGTCGGAAAAAGGTCTGCACATTTCTGCAAAAACGAAAACTACCGATCGGAATTATAAATAGTGTAAAACTGTATAATATTATGTATTGAATAAATTCTTTAAAATATGATTATTGTGTGTTGTAATTATTCCTCGTTCGTTCGTTCGAAGAACAGGGCTGGTCGCTGCGACAGGAGACTGGGTCTCATTTTAGGACTTATTTTATTTCAATTTTTTTACTGTTTGGTTGTTTTTGGTATTGTTTCGTCATGAATAAAACATTTCTTTCTTTATGCGACTTTTTAGGATTCCATGGCCAAAGACCAATCAATACATTCGTAAGATCTATCATCGTTCGTTTTGCCGTCTGTCTGTCCGTAGCTAAACAGTAAAGAAAATAATCGTTCACCGCCACTATATAAGGCTTCTATGCTATACGTAGAGCAAACTACTTAGTTAAAAAACCTTTTAATACCTGTCATCTCTATTGGTATAAATTTCATGAAAGGTAACCGCAGTACACGCAAGTTTGGTTAAATGATCTAGTCTTGCGTAATAGTTAAACTCCATAGTGCGAACGCCTTCCACAGATGTTATCGGTGCATCCATCGAATACACGTGCTCTGAAGAAAAATAAGTTTGGATTGGGTTTCTTTCTATTGAAACTATTTAAATACTATTAGTAGTAACCACTTGAATAGGTGATAACTTCAAATAAATTTTAATAATTTCAATTCTACTTTTTAGTAACTAAGGCTAGTGTGCATACACGAGCAACGGTTAAAATAAAACAATCGTTGTTTATCCATACAATTTTAGCGATTATTTTTTTTAATTATCGGTTGAATGTCTATGCACACCAGCCTTATTAACGTAGTGAGAGACAAAAAATAAAATACAGCAATACTCACTTAGAAGATGTTCTTTCCGACCAATACCGAATGTTTCCCTTATCTCCCTGTTCACGTGGTTGATCTTAACAGTCTCCATTTTGTCAACTCTGTTTCTATACCACTCGTATCTGAACAATTTGTAAAAATGCATAAAGCTCAACAATCACTATGGCGGTGTAAAATAACACGACTATTTTATTTTTTCAAACCTCATTTTAAATTTCATTAGTTCGAAACCCAGTTATAACTTGAAAGAATTGGCTTGACAATTAAAAGTTAAGGTTTTCCTGCAGCGTTACGATATGTAGTATTTAAAAAAAAAAATTAAAAAAATCCTTCGAGATTGATCGATTGATGACACCTCTTGTGTTACAAATATCCATACGCGACGGTAACCGCTTTCTATCACGTGGGCCATCACACTGTCTGATGTGCTCTAGCCATATAAATTTTTTATTTAAAAAGATCCAGCTATCAACCTTTTTTATAGGAGCCACATAAGCGTACCAAATGTGCAGCGGCCGGAAAAATATTTTATTTAGGTACTAGGACGAAATACGAAAATAGATTTTTTTGTTTATATATTGCGACGATGGTTACAAATCGGTTGTGACACTCGCTGACCGCTCCCATGTCACGCTCGCTTGGCTTGTGGGCTTTAGTCAAAAGTCGCAACCAATGATAATGTGTTAGGTTAGGTTAGACTTTAAACCAAAGTCAGAACAGATTGGTCACCATCGTCGCAATATAACGAAACGAACAAACGAAAAAAAATAATATATCAAGAACTACATGTCTTCTGGACATGAGGGTTGCAGAAGGGACAAGTGCAACCCCCCTACTTAAAATTCAGTTTAATCGAATAACAAATCATTACGCTAAGTATTTTATCATTTATCATTATTTATAATATAAACTGCATCATCGTCAGTATTAAAAATCTATCAATCCCTGCCAAGTTTTGCCTGAAAGAGATCGCTTTTGTGTATTATGTTTTGTATTTTTTCTATTTCTATTTATCTATGCTTTGGTATATAATTAAGAGTCTATCTACCTATATCACTCCCATACTATTCTTTTCGCTAATGCCACTTTTCTAGGGTCGCAGATAAACTTACGTGAACAAAGGTACAGTCAACGCGTAATCGTCGAAAATCTTGATCCTCTTGACAATGCCATCCCTCTCAGAATATGCTGAAAATTTCTCTAGTAAAACCTTTTTATAATGTATTGTTTTGTGGCTCCCCGGATATCGTTGTTCGTATTCTACAAGACAACATAAATTGTGCTAAATTTTATTGTAAGCTGATATCCATCACAGATTTTACAAAAAGAAATGCCAATAGCCAAATGATTTTAAGTAACGATATTTTTAACACAATGTTGTTAAAAAGCAATGTAACAAGTTATAATTACACCTAATTCATATTTATTAAACACATTTTTAAAATAAAAGTGCACAGCAAAACCTCACTCCCTTCTATGTAATTCCCGCCAAAAGTTATACGCCATCTCCTGCATACTTAGAGTATTGTTTAAGCATTTCGGAATAGACGTCGTCAGTTAAAGCTTATTTACGTTGATCAAGGTACTGACATCAAATTTGAAGGACGCCCAGTGCTGACTTTATACTGACATCGTGTAAATTGGTTTGAAGTCAGTACAGCGCTGCCAAATCAGTACTGACTTCAATATTCCCGATTGATTATTTTGAAGTCAGTTAACATCCCTATTCAGTAGCTAGATCAATGTAAATCAGCCTTTATTACGTCGAAACAGTTTTGAAATAAGAATGACATATTTTTAATGTTGTAATGAGAATAGGCTATTCAATAACAGATGGCTCTGTAACACTTAACACATTAACCTGTTAATACGTTCTCGTAAATAAAAATCACACGTTTATAGTTATGAAAGATATAATATTTCAATCATACTTCATTCTGGTTATATACAGAAATCGTGCAACACCATATTTAAAAACAAAAATAGGAATAATGTTTAATCTGTAACTTCCTAAAGAGGAAATCAACCATGTCCGTTGAATGGCACCAGCTGATAACCTACAGTTCAGCTGTGCTACACATAGGGTTAAGAAAATGAAGAAACTACATTAAAATCTAAGATCTGGCTTAAAGTCCTAGCTGACAAGCCATAAACCTACATAAAATAGAAATCAACCGTTGGAGTTTTTGGCGGGAACTGAAAGGCGATGCTGTGCTGTGCAGTTTTATTTTCTAAAAATGTGTAAAATTACTCAAAAATGAACAATAGTTGTAGAATATTGATAGTTTTTGAGTAGTAATTATGTGTTTTGTGAGAAATGTGAACTGTATAGTCAAATGTGGCCTTTGAGTTGTCACAATAACTCCGTTGAATGGCACCAGCTGGTAACCTACAGTTCAGCTGTGCTAGACATAGGCTTAAGAAAACGAAGAAATACATTATAATCTAAGATCTGGCTTAAAGGCCTAGCTGCCAAGCCATAAACCTAAATAAATAAGAAATTAACAATTATCGTTATATTTAATATACTGCGATATCTAAATAAGGCTAATTAAAGAAATTATACCGTCAGCAGTGATGTCAAGCTTCTCGACCCAGCTTGCAGGAACATCTAGATGCTTCTCCGTATCCACCGCAGTTCTCTTATCGGCATAATCTACACCCATCATCTGCCTCCGGTAGAATGGTTCTCCAGCCAACAGGTGCTCCCAGCAAGACAGTTCTCCGAGATCATAGTTTAGGTTTTGTAGACCGTCAGCACAGTTTTGAAGATTGACCTTGAAAAGGCACCGAAATTTGTGTTTAATGATTTTAATACTACGTTTTAACGGTTTAAAGCATGACATTTATTTGATTTTTATTACGACGATTCGGCTCCTTTTCAGTAGCTGTCTTCCGTCATCATGGTTACTGAAAAGTGGTTAAAACTTAGTTTTATATGTGTGTATTTCGTATTAATCGCGAAAACTTAAGAAATATTATATATATATATATATATATATATATATATGCATATTATTATTAATGATTTATTACGAAGATACAATTTTGAGTTGGAATTAATCAAATTGGAAATTATGTTTTTATGTGACTTAGGTCGTTTCTTGTATTAGGACCAAGATTAGCCCGTTAGAGAATATTAATTCTTCTTAATTCTTCTAAGAAACAGGATTAATGTCACTTAACACGTTCATTGCTCTACGGAATTTAGAACTTCTTGCGCGTTTTTGTTTCATTTAATGCGGCATGGTGCGACCAGTAATGTATCCAAAATCTCATTTTCCTTCAATGGACGACGCCATAACGTCTATATAAATAACCAAAAAAATACTGGGAACGATTAGTTCAGTAAAAACATATCTCCCAAAAGTTATTTCTTTATAAATTAAAGTAGCAAATTTTTTATGTAGTGAAACTAAGTCTCCTTACTTTAATTGTCGCTGGTATTGTTTTGTAATTTTGAGTGCATAACTATTATATTAGTGTACTTTGTGGTGCACACCATAATATGGAAGCCGATTTAAGAAATTCTTATTCTTATATATTGTTTTAAACATTATATTTAAAAAAGTAATTAGGACTTCGCTTCCTATTTTTGACTAAAATGAATTGAACAACAATATTGCTTGAATGTACTCACGTAATAATTCTCGTTATTGTATACACTATCCAAATTCTGATACTTGGATGCGTCTAGAGAATACGCCTTGCCTTCGCTAGGTTCAATGAAGAACGGCTCTTTCACGCCCATGAATCCAGGTAAGACTAACACCCAAGCATGGGTCCGCCAGCCGTGTACTTCGTCAGGTGGCGGCTTTTCGAGGTCCTTAAAGAAGAGACATGATAAACACAGCATCAAATTAATATAATGAATGAATAAGGTATTTTTGTATTTCCAAGGGTGAAAAGTAGTTTATACATGTGGCAATAGTTAAATGGATAAGAGATGGCGCTATACGAAGTTATAGATGAGCGATTACAATTAATTTGAATAATAACTCTTTTTAATTTATTGTCTAATATTCTTACATTCATATACATTAGAAACACATTTGACTGTGTCACAGAATCCTCATGGGCTTATTCGTGCCGCAGAGAGTCGTGTACACAATATTGTTATATCAAAAATACGAGCAGAGGCGAGTAATTGTTATCATCATTCTAGTATACGGTTCTCTTTTAGTCCCAGGTCGAACTGGACGTGTGCAACTCATAACTTTAGGAAAATTTAATTCACAAAATAATTCCAAAATGCCTGTTTTATGTGTACATGAATGTAATTGAAATTATTTGTTTCAATAGCATCCAACACATTATTAAATGCGTTTTACACTTTAAAAATATATTCCGCAAGTTTAAACAAAAAGGACATAACTTTACTTATTAGTCCTCTTTTAAACACTTAAAAAAGGCGCAAATTCTCTATTCGTCTGGACATACATATGTGTATTTTTTTTACTTACAGCAATTTTACGCAGCCTCTTATTCTCTATCTTATCTAATTCAGCTTGCTTCCTTTCAGCCTCCTTCTCATCCATCTTTTGACAGTATTTCGAGGTTAGATCAGGAAGCGGCACCAAGCGATATCTGGGTTCTTCTTCGAGGGCTTCGGGTTCTTCTACTTTCTGAAAATATATATACATGGAGAGATAAACAACAAAATAATCCTGAGTTCAACGAAGAGCCGAGAGAAGAGTTCGCGTTGTCGACGATCCCGTACTCACAGACGGCCTATAATTCGTGGCTCTTAGTCATATTTAAATGATGTTGATTTTCATTTTTAGATATTACACTTACGATCATATAAACATCATACTTTATCAAGATGGATAAAGATTTAGCCGTGTTTTCCGTTGCTATGAGTGCAATTTTATTAATTGTATTAAAAAAGAAGACAAAAGCGATCAAGAAAAAACAAAAAATAAAAGAGGTATTTGGATTAGACCATGGCTAGCAAGGCAATCAGAGAAAGGGGTCCATAACACGTTACTCGAAGAACTTAGATTGTAAGATAAAAAGTATGACAAAATATACAAGATATTCCAGTCGAACTTCTTGCATTTAACGCTATTTTTAAGGTTAGACGGATGATATTATCATATTTGTACATTTGCTGCCAAATAGGATCCCTTAACTATGATCATAGACAATATGAATGACATGTAATTATTATACTGTCTAGGTTCTTCATATAAAAAGACTCATTATTCTATGATCATATTTCTTTGATAGGTCTAATAAGACTCTTACAGAGACTTCGTGGCTCTGCGTATTCAACCGTCTATATACTGGGGAGTATGTGAGCATACACTCATGTACAGCTTAAGAAGCTCTTTAGATTTACGTTTTTAACTGGACGATTTTTTTGTATTCTTGTTATCATATATAGGCGATAATTAAAAGGTGCAGAAAAGTTCACCTCGCTCTCGTCCGGTACTTCAGGACACACGGTCCGGTATCGTATTGCCATGCAGGTGTCCCTGTTAGCACATCCTACCACCACGTAAGCGTCGTATCCAGCCCCAATCAACCAAGACACTGTGACGTGAGCCAATTCGAACGGGTTTCCGCTGCGACGGATGATCGTGGTGTACGGCGACATGATTCTTTCGGGCTGTAAAAAAATCAATATCATTATAACTTTCTTGACTTATACCGTCAACAATGACCTTTTCAAATTTTCTGGTATGGACACAAGAATAGCTTGTAAAATTCGATTTATAAAATCGAAATTGATAATGACGTCAATATAGTTTACTTCAGTATGTAAATTCGAAATAAGGCATTTTAATTTTAAATATTTTCATAGCAAGTAAATATGGAAGAAGTACCATCTGTGTTGTGTTCGCCAAAACGCGGATAACTTTTAAAGGAAGCACCAAAAGTAATTATAGAGCGTGATAGAAAAATAAACATGGACCGAAACATTTCCGCTTTGTTTTTATTATGTTTTTTTATTGTATGACTTCAGCAGACAGGCAGATGACCCACCTAATGGTAAGCGGATACCATCGTCTATGGATATTTGCAACACCAAAGGCATTACAAATGCGCTGCTGCTCTCTTGAGGGGTCTGGAACCTGACCACTAATGCCGGAACACAACTCAAGGTTGTTATCGCATGCTCTAGTCCAAGGACGGTAGCCATCCAGACGGGCAGATACCCTACCACCTGGCTGTGGGTTGTTTGTTTGTTGTTTTGAAATTGTATTCTTTCTCCGTTCCTGCACGGAACAAAAAAGGTATTAAAAATTCACAATAATTAAATCACTCTACATTTCTCACAGCACTATATTTTAGACAACGTAAATAGTTGAGATTTTGTATACTGACATTTTATGGCATTCCACAATTTTTAACTCCTATCGTAGTTTTTTGTACGTCAGCGCTATAGTGGTAGGTTTTTAAACCACTGTATTCAGCATACTGCTGGACACTGTTTCAACTTTCCCTCTATATAAGATGGTACTCTATATTATCTCTATCCTCCATAATAGCAAATTTATGTGCATGACGTAGTGCATTTTTGGGAAAATTTCAATAGATGGCGTTACTCGTAGCAAAAGTAAAAACTACACTAACATTAAATTCTATTTCGGATTTTGTAAATATTGTTTTATTCAATGTTATTTACAAAACAATCAATTCTATAAAATCCTATTACTTATAATGTATTGAATAATGGATTTAGTGTTTTAAAGATATTTAACGATTTTATACTGAAAATAAACATAATAAGAATTTACAACTTTTTTATATAAATAAAAGTATAATACTGTTATTTATAAAAAAAAGTTCAGAACAAAGTTATATCCATTTTTATATCTCACCATAATATCATAAACGCTTCATTATTTACTCTAACTTGTTGATCAATACAAAAAGGAGTCTCCATAAAATATTATTAATAAGTATATTAATACACTGTGATTAGCAAAATTACATCAAATTATGCGTTATTATTATCACGTATTATTTTTGTTCATTTGTATTATAGATAGGTAATTAAAATGGGAAATTGGCTGAATGGAACTGGACTGTTACTTTTTACTTGTGTCTTTGTATTAGTATAAATATGTGGTGGGTTAAATAAATGTCAATAACAAGATCAGTTATGTGGTACATTTATTACGCCAGAATCTATCATACATATATATTGTATAAATATGCATGAACACGTTTTACATTAAGATATTTCCTTCTCTCTTATGTTCATCTCCAGTCTCTAAATAACTTAAAAATGAAATTTCCACAAAATTGTACACTAAGTTTAGAAATCAATTAAATAAAAATATTTGTGTATATAAGTACAAAGAAATTTACTTTCGTATTTTAATGTAAGCATGGTAATTAACATTGAACATAGTTCCATAAAGCCATTTCGAACCCAATAATAAATAAGAATATGCAAAATGTAACGATAAGGCCAATTTGAACCTATGCTATTGCGCATAATAACAATGGATTACGTACGTCCATCTACATTCCTTGATGGTTGCGCGCCGCCGGGGCGGAGGCTGAAGGGATGGGGCATCTCCCCACAAATTGAATCCGAAGTTGGACGAAAACAAAGTCAACATCCACAACTTTTCCGAGTACAACTTTTACTTTTCAATGAAAACTTTTCAACACTTTCGCTGTTAACAATTCTCTTTTTGTTCGCAATAAGTTTCATTGTTATGATTTCTGATGTAAGTAGGTCATTACCGCACGTGTATTACGTAGAACGAAACATAGTTTAAACGTAGATGTATATTATTCAAAATTTTGCTTATGGAATGTAGGTATACATTCCATAAATAAGTATTTGGACTGGATGATTTGTTTATGGTTCCAAACTCATTTTTTTGTTGTTAGATTGGCACAACTGTTCGTTTTGGCGCCGAGTTTGAGCATCGGTCGTTTATATTAAATAGAATGCTGTTTTTAATTAGATCATATCTAGTGTGTATTGTGAATTTCGTAATAGACAAAAACATCGAACAAAGAGTGTCTTAAATTTTGCATCGCCAATGGAATTTAATGTTCGTTAAGCACTGAAAATGTTACAGAAGGCTTACGGTGAATCGACTTTATCAAAAACACATGGTTATGAGTGATACAAAGCGTTCAAAAGCGATCGAGATATGCTGGAAGATTTGCCTTGCCCTGATAGGCCATCAACGTCTTCAACTGAAGTTAACATAGCAAAAGTGAACGAAATAGTGACTGAAAATCCTCATTCAAGTTTGAGACAAACAGCCGCTGAACTTTCTGTATCACATAAGTCGATCCGTATCATTTTAAATTATCACTTGGGAATGAAACATGTTGCCGCTCTGCTAGTCCCAAAAAAACCACCTGAATTTTCTCCAAAAACTAAATCGTATAAGTGTCGCTGAGAACATGCTAGAACGAGTCAATCTGAACCCAATACTCATGAAACGCATTGTAACTGGTGACGAGACGTTTACAAGTTTGACATGCAAACTAGTCAACAAGCTTCGGAGTGGCGCCTTCCAACTAAACCGAAACCGAGAAAACCACGCCAAAGTCGACCAAAAGTCAAAGTCATGTTGACTGTTTTCTTTTACTATCGCGGTGTTGTGCACTCGGAATTCTTACCGAAAGGTCAAACAATAAATAAAGTATATTATTTGAGCGTTATGTGTCGTTTAAGAGAGCAAATTCGACGAAAAAGGCCAGATTTGTGAAAAGAAAATTCTTGGATTTTGTACCACGATAATGCGCTTTCCCACAAGGCCATCATTGTGAACGAATTTTTGACCAAAAACTCAACAAATACTATCGAGCAACCACCTTATTCACCAGATATGGCTCCAGCTGAAATCTTTCTTTTCCTAAACTCAAACTACCACTTCATGGCACCCGTTTTCATTCGATAAAAGACATAAAGGAGAATTCGCGACGAGAACTAAACTCAATTCCGGAAAAAACGTTTAAAAATGTTTTGATGATTGGATTATTCTTTCGCGTAAGTGTATCGTTTCTGAAGGAGCAAACTTTGAAGGTGATAAAATAAATTTGAATGAATAACTAACATTTTGTGTATTATTGACCTTTCCCCGGTACTTTTTTGACAGAGTAGTATTTATTGAGAATCCATATAATCACGTGAAGATTGGTATGATACAGAATCAAGTAAGTAGTACTTTGAAAGAATAGTTGTAACAGCGTGAGAAGAATAAAAAACAAAAAAGAATGAGAATAGTGCGCTCAGTCATGTGTATAAAAAAAATTTGGTATTCAATTTTTTTCAAGAAAGCCAGTCAGTTTTCACTCTCATTTCATTAAATTGCCACGCTCAACTACGCAGTGGTTCTCTAGAACGTTTATTCCGCGTACAACAATATTTAGGAAGGAACTTTGTCTAACTTCCACTACGTACCGTCGTGCACCGTTGCCTATGGATGTATACAACAACACCAAGGGCGTCGTCAAAGCGTTACCAGCCTTGGAGTAATTTTATGACGCAATTCTTAAATAATACCAAGTTATAGCCCAAAGGGAAATGTTCTGCAGGGAAGATACCTCTAGGTTGTTGTACGCGGAATTAATGTTCTAGGTCTAGACCCTAGAAGATTCTCTAGAATCTAGAGAATCGTTGCGTAGTTGAGCATGGTAACTAAAGAAAATGATCATAAACATTCAGCCAACGAGCTGCGAACGGTGCGGTTCTGAGCGCGAGTGTTATTCTTAGCCAGTTAATTCTTCGAAAAGTAATTTTTCTTCTGTATTTATTAAAAAAGCAGCTTGAGATAAATAAATGTGAAGAAAAAGATTTGTAGCGAGACGTGTTGTTGGGGTTTCTTGCCGCGTTTTCTCCACAGCTATAATACAACGGGAAGAGGTGTGTACATAGAATATGAAACAAATTATTTTTCAACTTGTAAGTATGATCTTCAATTATGCTTAAAGACATCGCGATAGGTCTCCAAATAGGTGGATTGACCAGATTGCTGACCAGCTGGACATTTCAATAAACTCGGCTGTCCACCGTACTCAGAATTGATCTTGGTGGAAGGCAGCAATTATTCACTGCCATCAAAGTCACAATCCTCAGCAGTTAGAGAACGACTTAGAAGAAGAAGTATGGACTTTAAATCAAATGTTCTCGAGTGTACATTATCTATACAGATAAATAAAATTGAAGTGTCTGTTTGTAATGTCAAAATAACAGATTTTTACTAAATGCACATGAAAGTGTATATGATAATAATACCAAAAAATCATTTTTTTAAATATTTGTCTGTCTATCTGTTTTTCTGAATGTTTCGGCTAGTCTCTGAAACGGCTGGACCAATTTTGACGGGACTTTCACTGGCAGGTAGCTGATGTTATAAGACTGCTTTTTGTCACTTTTTTAGGATTCCGCAAAAAAAAAATCCGCGAGGACAAAGTCGTCGGCACAGCTAGTTTTGAATATATTGAATCAGAATTTGAACCACGTGATGAAACGTTTTCGCCTTTACTAACCAGCTATGAGGAATAATACAAAAATTAGATGATACTTGTTGCTCACCAATTCTGTAGTTAGAACAATTTTGCACTACAGAATGTTTTGTTACTTATGTCATCTAACCCCCAACTTTCTGCTACGAAATATTATGAGTGGAAATAGATTTACCAGTTCTTTTAGAAATCAGTTGACAGGGGTCGTTATGTCGAATTCTGTGAACCCCTGGTGAAGCCGGCCATTATCGATACAAGACCCAGGCTTGAGGCATCGCAAGTATCGATTGGAGCGGAGGTCCGGTCAAGGGGGGCAGCAGGCGAGAGAGGGGGGCATCGCGCGAGCACCGCCGGCGACGCGTACAGACGCCACTCATGCGAAACCGTGCTGTGCCTCTAATTGAAAACGATGGGACATTTTCTATCGATATCGATAAAATGACATTTTAACAAAACAATGGAAACTATTGTTCACCATAGACTTAAACCTACACAATTAACATGGATACATTTGCATTACAACAACGAACGGCCTTATCGCTCATAGGGATCTTTTGCAGGTAACAGGTTGTCAAAGGAATATTTTCCTCCGTGCAGGAACGGAGAAAGAATATAATTTCCTGCGGCCGGGCGGCCTGTCGTAAGAGGCGACAAAACAACCCACAGCCAGGTGGTAGGGCATTTGCCCGACTGGATGGCTACCCCTCCTGGTCTAGAGTATGCCGCCATAACAACCTTAAGTTGAGTTCCGGCATTAGTGACCAGGTTCCAGTCTCCCTTAAGAGAGCAGCAGCGCATTTGTAGCACCTTTGGGGTTGCAAATGTCCATAGGCGATGGTAACCGCTTTCCATCAAGTGGGCCGTCTGCCCGTCTGCTGATCTCATGCAATAAAAAAATAAATAATAGTATTTGGTGGTGTACTATACTAAAAACAAAACCAATACAATCGAAACTAACTACCAATAAAAAACAAATGCTTAACAACTATAGATTTACATAACTAAATAGATCACTAACACTCGTGTTTAACAGATTTGAAAAGCTTTTTATTTGAATTTGTTTGAGAATCACTCAGGCACGCATTGCGATTAAACATGAGCGGTTTGAAACCGCAGAAAAATGTGAAATATAGCTATTCGTACAAATCCACGCATTAGGGTTTTTCCAGAGACAGATTTCATTTTCAGTTAGGGGTTTGAAAACGCACGATTTTTTGGTGTGTCATATATTAGTATGGTGACGAACGTACAGCGGTTAACCGCGTTCGGTTTTGGTATACATTATTGTCCGGGTGAGCGCAAAAGATAGGCACAACACACGGTGCTCGCTAGAAATCCATTGTGATAGTGAAATAAAATTAAGCAAAAACGCCAACCGCTGGGCGTGTTTATATGCGTTTTTAGTTATTCTCAAACCACTCGCGTTTAGTCGCTGTACGTGCTAAGTCTTATGCCAGATTAAATAACTTCCTAATTTATTACTACCTATTCGTTCACCATACTATTGGTAGAAAGTCAACATTAAATGTATGGAGTTTATGTCAAGTTTTAACGAGTAGTAGCAAATGAATGGACAATAAAATATAGGAACAGGCTACATCGCTACGTCTAAGCGGTGAAAAATTGCGGCTACTATTTGTCTTGTTCTAATATATTTTTTAATAATTTAGAAAATTATAATTATTACATACTAGCGGTCCCGGCAGACGTTGTTCTGCCCTGAAAAAATGCCCGATTTTGAAACATTCTTCATTGGTGCTCCACTCTTATTGGTCTAACCGTGATGATATATAGCCTATAGCCTTCCTCGATAAATGGGCTATCTAACACTGAAAGAATTTTTCAAATCAGATCAGTAGTTTCTGAGATTAGCGCGTTCAATCAAACAAACAAACTATTCAGCTTTATATATTAGTACAAGATTAGGGCTTATTCACCACTTCGCGCACGTCATCCTCGAACCCTGAAAATGTGTTACTTTTTTTAAACCAATTTTCCTTCAAAACATTTAGAAAGACAGAAAAAGATTACTATTAAAATAAAAACAATAAATAAATTCCAAGCTCGACTATCCTAAAATACATAGTTAAGAATTTTCCACGATGTAGTTTAAAGGTTATATGTATACAGTTTTTACAACTCTCAAAATGTGTCGTTCTCTCACCGATACCAAGCGGATCAGAAAGCGCTCATAGAAATATCGGCGTTCGGTAAGTTTTTCGGTACCACACATACCGAGTATACCGATTCCGCATTGCTGCTGCACGCACAAATCAAAAAGCTACCTTAAGTACGTATTTACTAATACGTATCACGTAACACCTTATTTGAATAGACGCTCAATGTTAACGATGATCCATCGTCGCACTTAGCGTGTCTTCTTTTGGGTTGTAAAGCACAGATCTCCTTCTCATTTATATGAGAAGCTCTCTTGATCATCTAGTAGAAGACAAATTGAAGCCCGTTAGTGGTGCAATTCAGCTTACTGTGGAACGCAACAAAACAACTGCATTCAGAGGAAGCTTCCGCTTTGCAGCTTCGATGTGTTGCAATAATCCTCCACCGATAAGAAACGTACGTTCAGTTTCACTCTTTAGGGTCAAACTTAGAAATTTTTGAATGTACACCAAATTGCATAATCTTAGATAAGACACATTGCTATTTGAATTTTAATTAGCATTAATTTTACTATTATTTGTTTATTTTAAATACATATTGTTCTTACTTTGTTTTGCTGTGCACGTGATCGGTACAATGAGTATATATAGGTATTACTTTATTTATTATTAATGATTGTGTATTTTTAAATGTATTATTTTTTATGATATGTTGTCTTTAAATACGTTATAGTTTTATCATTATTGAACTGCATTGTACATTATGTGTGTTGTATTGTCCTTCGTGACTTCACTTGCTGGTCCCAGGTGGAAGAACAGCGCTGCTCTTAATTGTTCAGCATATGCTGAGACTGGGTCCAATTTTCGGACTTATTCTATTTCTATTATTTTACTGTTTAATAATACTCTGTATTATTTTTGTCCTAAATAAAACATGTATTTTTCTTTCTATTCTAAAACGGTAAACAGACTTGAATGGAAATTCTAATATATTAATTAGATTGGGGAAAAAGTTTCTTCGCATTTTATATAAAAGTTCAATAGGTTTTTTTATAAAGTTTATTTACATTTGACTAAAGTATGTAGGTGCCATTTTGATAGATAACTTTTTGCCATCTTGTAGGTAGGGACGTGATCCCATTGCTATAAAAATTTTGGGGCTTCTGATCAAAAAACTGCGACAAGTAGTTTTGGCAGTCCTCTCGTGATGTTAACCTGACACTGCCTAAGGAATTCTGCAGAGACGGAAACAAGTGAAAATCTGAAGGTGCAAGGTCAGGACTATACGGCGGATGCATTAACACCTCCCAGCCAAAACCACACCCCTTCTGTTGATTAATTCCTTTTGCCTTAATCTCATCAGTTGTTCGCAGTACAGTTCAGAATCGGTGGTCCTGCCTGGCGGTAACAGCTCATAATGAATAATGCTCTTCCAATCCCACCATACACACAGCATCACCTTGTTGCGAGTTAACCCGGGTTTCGCCACAGTCTGTGAAGCCTGACCGCCTTTGACCACGATCTTTTTCGCACGTTCTTATCGTACGTGATCCACTTTTCATCACCAGTTATCAGCTTCTTCAAAAATGGTTCGGTTTCATTACGTCGTAATAAAGAATCACAAATGAGTACACGGTTCATTAGGTTTCTTTCAGTGAGCTCATGAGGCACCCAAATATCGAGCTTTTTTGTGTACCCAGCTTTTTCAAATGCGCCAAAACCGTTTTGTGGTCAATTCCCAGTTCTCCAGCTACATCGTAACTACTAATATGCTGATCTTGCTCCACTTTTTCAAAAATGGCATCAATTTTGTCCGTAACAGGGCGACCAGAGCGACGTGCATTTTTGATATCAAAATTTCCGGATTGAAAACGCTTAAACCAAATTTGCGCTACTCTCACAGATACTGCATTAGGTCCATAAACATCACAAATTTTTTTCGCGGCTTGTGTTGCATTTTTACCTTTTTTGTAGTAAAATTTTAAAATGTATCGAATTTTTTCATTAGATTCACTCATTTTAACAATAAGAAAAACAAATGAAAATCACACATTTTCCTAATTTGAATTTGAAATTGTCTTCTATAAAATTAAAACTTTTTAATGATACTAAAACGAGCCAGATACAAATGGCATAGCCAAAGAGATCTTATTACAAGTTCATACATACTATATGCGAAAAGACTTTTACCCCAACCTATTACAAACGTAAACACACGTGTATCGTGTGGTACGTACGCCACAGGCATTCAAAAAGACTTATTAGACGCATTATGTACCTATTATTTTAAGAGCCTGATTACAGTGGGTATATATCTCTCTCGCTCCCTCAGTCGACTCGACCCGGCTTTACCCGAACGAGCGTTACATAGCCGAGTGTGACGGTCAGTCTCATTCAATACCCACAAAACAAAGTGCTCAGCGCCCCTAAAGTTTTCATTTCAAAAATATCGACAATAAGTCAATTCGTTGTTAAACGAGCAGGCACATCGCAAGTGCGCTCTCCAAGAACGGTTGAACGGCAGTCCGCGTGAGTGATCGCACCACCCGCCGCCGCGTGGTCGCGACGCGGCCTAGTGATGTACCCCCACATTATTCTTTCATTATTTTTAATATCGATAGTTTTACTTATACCCCGTTCACAAACTATTATGAATCATTTATGATACTCGTAAGAAATTCTTTTTAGTTAAGCACACATCTAAGTAGTATTGAAGTATAATGTTTACAGGACATAATTATTGAGGCCGTAGGTAAGGCCCACATATCGATGCGAGTTTAATCGTGACAAAGCTTTGTGTCAACATCGGCTCCTTTCTCAGGGCGGCCACAGCGGGGACCAGGGAGCGTTGGGTCGGCAAACAAAGGACTGTTTTTGTCACGCGACGCCGCCCTCCCGCCGCGAGTCGTGGCCGTGGCGACGCGACGGTGGCCGCGGATCGATATCGCTCGAGATCTGTCGGCCTACGCGCCCGCTTCGCCGGCCATTTGCCTACCTCGACGCCTCGGGCTCGTGTGTACATAACCCACCACCCACCACCCTTGCCGATACACCCCCGCAGATTACCGCCTACAAAGCAAACTTCATTGGTACGTGCATGCAATATGCGCAAGGAGCTGGCCCGAATTGCGCCTCCACCCAGATTGCTTTGATATCCTAGCTGACGTCGTATATAGGCCACTGCATCTCGGGCGCTGGCCAAAGGCGTTCGTCTCTATTTCGAATACTGCACCAGAACACACGGCCGGGCCGCAATCACGTTAATTACTCTTAGAACTGAGAACTACAGAAACGGTATTTGCATTGTCTACGAAATAGATTACTGACCTAACACATCTAATTGTATTTGAGTATTCACCAAACAGATCTTTATGAAACAATGGCTACTAGCCGGTTACACCAAACAAAAATGTATTGGGACTAGTTGCAGATTGCTGCATAGAATAATTAATTCATGTAAAATATATGTAAATGAAATGCTTAAATTAAGAACCGACTGACTGATTGACATTTATTAATTTTAATTTCTAATATTTAATTTAATTGTTCAAACTGTTATTATGGATATTTGTGTCTGAAATAAATAAATAATAATTATTATTAATTAATCTAATTAAACTGTAGATTCCATTCTTCAATAATCTTCTAAATTTTGAACTATTAGGTTAAAAATATGAGACAAAATTCAAAATAATAGAACTTAAAAAATAATTTGTATTCCGCAGGCAGACTGAAACATTAATTATACCTACAAAAACTCTCTGTAGGTAGAGTGACACGCACTCGGAAAGATATTTTTTTTTATTTTTCAAACGTGGCTTTCATTTGTGGCGTATATTTTTTCGATATAATCCGATTACTAAACTTTTTTTCCAAAACTATTGAATAATATTATAATTATTTGACCTCACTGACATAAAAACGCACTGCCCAAACTACTAGAGCTAGTACTAGGGTTGACAACCGTAATATAATATATAGTATCGTACTATATTTTAGCCAATTGTACTATATGTTATAGAAAAATTATATTGTATGAAATGTACTTGTATTTTCATCGCTAATTCAATTGTCGCGCTTATTGTTCAGAGACTTGTGATTGTTTTAAAAATAATAGATCTTTGCAGGCCACAACAAAAAATAGTGATAAATACACATAATTAAAGAAATAAAATATATAATAAATAATGAAAAATAAATGTCTACTTACTGTTTTTTTCACCAAAATGTCCCAAAAGTATTATATTTTTACAGCTGAAAAACAATAATCCTATGTTCTCTTCAAAAAAAGGTGGCAACCCTAGCTAGAACCGTAAAAATTTGCATGCGGGTTCTTTCTGTTAAGTACACACAATTATTATTTTTTTGCAAATTCTACGCTAACGGGATGAAAAAGGGGATGAAAGTTTGTATTAAAATACGCTATTTTCAAAGAAGCACGAAATTGTGTATATACCTGCTTCTGATCTTTTATCTTACTTACATCGTACAGATAAATAAAATTTGGACTGTTTGTAATGTCAAAATAAAAATGTGATAAAAATCAGGGGGGATAATTCGGACCAGGAGATTCCGAACAAGCAATTTTTAGAATTTTGTCTGTCTGTCTGGATGTTCTGGCTAATCTCTGAAACGGCTGGACCGATTTTGATGGGACTTTCACTGGCAGATAGCTGATGTTATAAGGCGTAACTTAGCTTACTTTTAAAATTCCGGCAAAAAAATCCACGAGGACGAACTCGCGGGCATACCTAGTTAGAAATAAATGCACACGTATGCACGGCGTTTTTGGAAATTCTACCCATAAGGTAGTCAAAAAGGGGCTAGCTTTTTTTTGATTACTCAAACTATGATTATTTTTAATCTACGTTAGCGAAGCCGCGGGCAACAGCTAGTTCTGGATGAGCCACTACTAATTACCATCTGAATCACGCATTTTTAACAAATACAAAGTATTCTTATTAACAGTAACACCTATTTATGCTACTATCAAATAAGCATTAATATACATGGCTATCCTAAAACTTTAAGTTTCTGTCGTAAATCGGCCAAGTGCAGCAACTTTGCAAACTCCATTCTAGTTCAATACTGGAGAGGGAAAGTTCACATTTGCATATTGGCCCGCGTAGCACTCGCAGTTTGCTAAACTTTGAATTATGGACCCCACTACGCGGATCATTGTTCCAAACTTTTTGAAACATTATTATATAGGCAAGTTATTAATCTTTATATTAATAAAATTAAAGTGTCTCTCAGTGTTTTTAAAAAAACCTTGACTTAAATCTAATAGAGTCAATCACACGATTTTTGTACTTACGAGGTATGGGTATAGGTACGTTCTTTTGATTCGGGGTATTATTATTGTGGGACAAAAGGGTACACACCTTGCACAATTTGTAGTATGTCCTTCGATAGCTTATATGAGCCAGGGACCAGTATCACACTCTCACATATTCTAATTTATTTTAAAGTTTTACACCCGTCGCTGCGGTGGATTAATTTTGAGCTCTTAATTAAAGATTTTGAGTAGAACTTTTAAAGTTCTTATGCGTGCGTATCGGGCGAGTTTTGCAACGTCTCTTTTTGGAATAGAAGTGGGTAGAGGGGGGAGATTTTGAATATGGAACAGAACGGAACGTGGGAACAGAATAAATAGCGCGTACAATTATCTTTAAACGCGGGTGAAATACTCTAGTAATGACTATTAATAACTTAATTTATAAAATAAATGTTTTAAATGTGTGTTTATGGAAATTACACGTATTTCTGAAATAAAGTTATTATTATTATTATTAATTAAATCCTAAAAAATACCTCATATAATATATACACAATAAATAAATCTAACCAAAAATCGGTCCCGACCGCTGTCGCACGGCAGTGTACCTAGAAGGCTGGCAGCATTACCTCGCTGAATACAAACACTATTTCTTTGAGCGAGGAAGCTCCAGCCTTTCGGTGGCCAGTGGTCTCGGCGAGGTTTTTTTATATACATCATATATTTTTTAAATAGTGTATTTTCAGAACTTTTATATCTAGTCCGTCTGAAAGCTTGTTTCGAATATAGAAAAATAAGGAGATTTTGAAAAACATGTAGGCATATAAATAATATTGTAGCGACCGAGAGTAGAACTTTCTGGCAGCGTAAGCCGATCTCAAGACTTTTAAAAAAAGGTAGAAGATTCTGGAAGGAAATGACAAGGGCAGGTACATTTTAGAAAGGAATAGATGATGAACAAAAGAATAACGAAATGAAGATCGCAATTATAGAATAGAAGATGTTTAGAAAGGGACAGACAGTAAATAAAGGACTAACGAAAAGATGATCGAAATTATGGGTTCCAGAAGATTCTTCCGGGTATATAAGCAGCGTAAGGCTCGCCTACCAGGGAGTTCAGTTCAATACAGCGAAGCGACAAGTGCGATACGAAAGAATTGGAAGAGAAGTTTAATAGAAGACAGTGACGAGTTTAGAGAGTTAGAAGAGAAGTTTAGTAGAAGATAGTGACGAGTTAAATTGAGAGTTTAGTGAAGAGTTTAGACGGCAGTTCAGTGAAGGAGAAATTTGGTGTAGTTTAAGAGGAGATCCAGAAGCGAGCTACGCGCGGTAAATTCGGAGATAAGTACCGCAGTAGCAGGAGGTGGTCTACGCAATCTCGGCGACGGTATTGTGAGTAAACATCTCATCTTCAGGGCAGTGGACGCACTGCTCCGAAGATGAGATGTTTAGTTAGTTGCGTGTGAAGGGGCTAAGGTAAGTCAATAAAAGCGTTTAGTTGAAAAAAAACTGGTGTTTTCTTCCAATCCTAAGTGCGTACCCTTGCTCGCACGTAATAATATGTACTTACACGATAAGTTTTAAATCTACTGCTTGCCTCTCATTTATTACTCCTATAGCACAGAGAGAGAAGCGGGTTATCGCAAGGTGCCGCTCGATACGAGGGGAACGATGGACCACCACCCTGCTGATGAAGCGTACACTGCTCCCCGGGGTGTATCAGATCGGCGCCTTGGACATTCACTGTGCAGTAACTTCGTACTAGATCCGCTGGTGTCCACATAAAAGGCAAAAATGGGAAGCAGGTTTAGGCTTAGTGGTGTCCCACACACGTGTGTTACGGCGCTTATCGCCACATTTGGCCTTTCCCTCGAATGGCGCAGATAGGTACGAAATGTATCCCCCCTTCGTTATCAAAACAAAAAAAAGGGAGGGAAGGGGGCAATCGGAACTCTTACTCTTCGTATGAAACATGATTAGCTCAAGGCTAATCGTTAGACATAGACAACACTTTTTTTTTTATTGTTCACCAAAACAAAAATTACAAAAATGCACAACAAGACAATAGTTTTACTTGGTAAAACAGAAGGCGGTATTATCGCTAAAAGCGATCTTTTAAAGCCAACCTCACTCAAAGGAAATTCCTAAATTATCTGTAATTATTATGCAACAAAGAAATAGGAAAAAAAATAAAAATAAAAATGCCATACATAGACAGCAGATTACAGTCTAGAATATAGTAAACTAGCACACAAATGCGTAAGACGAACATAATGTTTCCTGAGTGAATTTTTAAATATGGCAAAGGACTTAGCTTTACTGACGTCAGTGGGCAAATGGTTCCAAAGAAAGACAGCCTGCATGGTAAAGGAGTTGGAATAAAATCGTTTAACGTCGATAATCTGTGTGAGCGTGGTATCACACCGATCGAACTGGCCTAACGAGCTGTAGTAAAGCTCGTTAGGCTGTAATGAATGACTCTAACATGTCAAAAATATTTATCCCCATATAATTATACTATTGTCACGATATAACACATGTATTAAAAAAACACCTATTATAATGTTGGAAAAGCCCTTCAAAAAAATCGCAACACGATACTTTCGAAATTCTCGCTAATGACTCTCTGATAACAAAGCTACATCAACCAATGAGTGAGTCATTAAACAAATTGTTATAAGAGAAGAAATATTAACGAGGGAACTCCCTCCTAATGGAGCTAACGAAAAACAAACAATAAAGAACTGAATGGAACGAGTACGAGGAATGAATGTGAATTAGTCGCTTCCCGAACCCGCTTCCAGTTGCCTTCGGGAATTACTAGCTAACGGTACATCTCAGCCTTTGCTCGGATAGTTCAAATAAATCTACATTTTAATTAATGTAGGTATTTGCTTTTTAAATAAAATACGAAATCAATCGACTAATAAACGGTGTAGTAGGTTACTGACACTCTTAACCAATAGGATACTTTTACATAAGTCTATATGGTTATAATTATGATCAAATCTATCATACTGTTACGAGTAGCGAGACTCGAATTAAAATGACGTTAGAATTACTATAGAGTTTATTAGAACTATAAAAACACGTATAACACAGGTACAAATATAACCGAACACAACAAGTCCAAATGTGATGCAGAAGGTCGTAACACAATAAAACGCGCAAAGTCCGTCACTTATTAGATTCCCGATTGTAGTACACACGTCTCGCTTCGCTCGTGGTTCTCGCTCGACTGTCTCCCCCTCCATCAGGTCATCGTTTTATACTGCACAAATGCAATGTCCTCGTATCTAAAGTGCCCCGGAGAGAGTCATTCGCAATTGACACTTTTTACGTCATTGACCGTTTCAATTGAAGGTGCGAATGATGGAGCTTCATACGATGCGTCAATTTCTCGCTCATATTTGCTTTCTGTCCGACATGTTTCTCGACTAGCGAGCGAATGGCCGAAATCTGTTAATCGCAACGAGACGTTCAATTGATACGTCAATCGCGATTGTCATAGGGCTTCAATCAAAACTTCCACCATTCGCCTTCAATCACGTAACCGCGAATGACAATGGCTTCAATTGCCTCTGTAGACGATCATTTGGTACTTCAATGACGTAAAAATTTACAATTGCGAATGACTGTCTCCGGGGCACTTAAGTCAGCTTAATCCGCCACACCTGGCTAATGACTGCGCCGCAACCTGCCATAAACGAGTACAATAAACAATGGACTGTTTTCTAATCACAAATTTTAAACACAAAGTAAACAAAAGAAGCGGATCATAAAAGAGTTACAACTAGTTTAAATACCGGCAGGTAATAAAATGTGTTTTGTTTCAGATATGCAGATGGGTTTTGTTTTTGTCGGAACTTAAGTTGTAATAATACACTTAAGTAAGGACTGGAATTTATTTTATTTTGTTTGATTAGTCATAAAAAGTATAAATAACAGCCCATAAATGTCCCACTGTCGGGCTCGGGCCTCTATAAAGAAACGGAGAATATACCCGCCACGCTTCTATGAGGCGGGTTGGCAGGTTAGACACGTCGGTTATCTCGATGTGGAGGTTGCATCACGATGTTTTCCTTCATCGTTGTTAGCACGCGGTAATTGTAACAATATGCACATTAGATCAGAAAACTCTCTAAGTGGCGCATATGCGTTCCGGCCAGAATCGAACCCGCGCCCTTTGAGTATTGGGACTCGTGCGCTAGCCGTTACGCTACCATGACGTTTAACAGTTGATATGAATGTAACAATTTTTTTAACAAAAACCAAACTGACATCAAAAGTAACTAAAAAGCTCAAATTAAATATTATCTACGAAGTCAGTGCTAATATTAAAAAAATATATTCTAATTGGCTACGATTTCAAGATGTTGTATAAAATATTTATGTTTCGCTTTTCTGTAATTTTTTTATATATATTTTATACTTTATAGTTACGCAAATACTTATAGTTTTAGAAGAAAAACCATTGCTCCCGATTTCCCTGAGATACACTCATCATATTCTAACTTGGTGACGGTAGGACCACCTCATGAGAATACTTTACGATAAAAAAAAATGAAATTCGGTCCACAATAGACGGAGAAATCGCGAAACAAACATTAAAAAAACATACAGTCGAATAGTGAACCTCCTCCTTTTAAGTTGGTTAAAAACACAAAACATCAGTCACCGATGAAGGACTCTCATGAAACCATCCAGTCCTTGGGATATTTCAAAAAAGATTCCGTTAAAAATATAAATCACTTTTAAACACAGTTGGTATCGTTTGTAAAGGGATACAACTACGATGACTTTCAACTTTCATAAATATGAATGTAAGAAAAATAAATGAAATTTGTAAGAGTCCATTGATAAAATTAACATAAAGACCAATAGGCCCCATTTGGCGAAGTGCACCACTTTTAGGGAATATTTTAGCGTATTTCAATAAAGGCGCGACATCTTTAATCTAGGGATCGGGTAGGGGCATAAATCTTGCAGGTCCGGGGCGAGTTTTGAATCATTTAGCGCGGTGCGGCTCGACGCCCCGCGTGACTTCCGTCCGGCACGTGCTCTGTGCGCCCCCGCGCCCACCCCGCTCACGCCCGCGCCACCCGCCGCCGCGCCGCGCGTCTGTCTTGTCGAGACAAAGGGGCGTTGCGTTGGGACACATTACCGATAATATCGATAAATCTTATTTAATTATCTTTCATCTTCACATAAAACAAAGTCGCCTTTCGCATGTCTACATATGAGCAACTTCTCTTAAACCACACAATGGATCCTAAGTGGTTTTCACCATCAGTTAGAATTTTTTTAATAGAAGATTATTTATTTATATATTATATTTATAAATAAAATTGATCATAGAAATGTAAGTACGCGCATAACTTGAAAACGACTTTACCGATTTTAATAAAAAAATTACACACATAAAATAGTTTTTATTAAAGTTTTATTTCTATATTTTATAATTCAAAAACATATAGGTACATAATTGTTTATCTTAGTTAATAAATATTTTACCTAGATATGATTATTTAAATAGCTCTATTTTAAACTTTTATTGCCACGGAAAGTTAGTTAATGTGACCGAGAGCGAAGTTTAATCCGTTATTGGAATCTGGACATAAAGTTGGTTAATAAAAATTTTAATCGATTATCAAATTAATTGTTTTCCTGTATTTGTATATTTTGAAAAAACAATATTAAGATTTACATAATTTCTATAGAGTTATAATTATGATGAAAACCCTGAATAAGTTTTTTAATTGTAATTCCAATTTTTTTAAATTGCAAAATCTCTCTCTAAATGAGGGTAGTGTAATAAAAAAGATAGTAGAAATCTTTAGCTAGGCCACGTCCGTTTTCTGTACCGATTCTCTAAACTAGTCTAGTGTAATAAGAGTTTTTTGTATGAAATGTCTGTGTAGGCGTTAAGTGATAAAAGTAACTATTTTTAAATATATAAATATGACGTTCAGTAAAAAGTGACTAGCTAAGGAATCGTAAAAGTTGTTCAGCATCTTGAAATGGTGGAGAGTGTAATAAATCTGTTAAGCCTTTTCTCAATTGAAAGTTGTCATGGCAACCAAAACGAATTTGCTGCTAACACTATTATACAATTTTGGACCTAGAAATTTTACGGATTTGACACCAAAGGTTGTATGACAGTCCGATTGTTTGAAGACTAGATCTTGGCTACTCTTTGTTACCAATTCTTTGACAGTATTTTTAGTTAAAAGATTGTGTTAGTTCAAAATTATAGCTCGTATAAATAGGTTGCATATATTCAGGACTTTGCATTCATGATAAAAGAAGTCTGTAGAGTATAATCTAGGCTTAAAATTCATACACTTTAAAAGCGCTCTTTGGGCACGTTTAAGAACTCTAAGATGAGTTGGTACTGCTGTACCCCAAGCAGTATTGAAATAGCATAGTATTGATTCTGCTAGGGCAGATATATACTTTAAAAAACCGTGATCAAGAACATGAAGTACTTGCTTAAAGGCGTATATTAACTTTCTTGTTTTACTAGCAAGGTACTTTATATGTACCGTCCACCTTAAATCTTTGTCAAGGTAGACTCCTAAATATTTTGTATCTGATGTCAGAAGAATTGCACTGCAAGCACAAGATAGGCGTTGATTACAGTTCGTATCATGTATTTTAAGTTTATCGATAATCTTTCTCTTATTGCATCCCTATTTGCACGACGTCCGAGCCGGCTCTAATTTGAATTCACGGAGTCTCCGCGACGCGTCCGCCGTACCGGCCGCGCCCGACTTAATGAATCGCGAGTGGGTTGGGGTGGCAGCCTGGCAGCGGCACCCGGCGGGCAGCTCGGGGGCGATCGGACGGACCGCATCCTCCGCGCGGATAAGTGACGCCCGTGTTGCTCCACTCGGTACATAGGTACGCGGTACGCCTTATGTACTGCGGTACATAGCGGCCGGCCTGTACCTACAGCTACGTAACGCTCGCCAAATTTATGTCCCGCACATGTCTAGAGACCGCGGTGTACCTTTAGAGGGATTTTGCGTGTTTACGTACAAACAGGGGGCCCGCACATGATATTCGAAACGGAATTTCTCTAGGACCCTTATTGATGAGCTGGTCGGGTTTCGTTAATCCCCAAGTCGGTGTCGTGAATTCAGCCGCAAAGAATTTTACGCTCTCATAAGTAAAAGTCTCACGTTTTATCTTACACAAAAGCTTTTGGTATACATGAACACACAAACGAACAGTTTCAATTTCCATCGATAAAAGCACGTGTAGCCAATTTTTATCATCCTTATACTCAAATAAAAAACATTAGTAATTAACTTTGAAATATGTAACAACCAAATAAAAATCAATCTGTTAAAATTGATCATTCAATTATACCTAATATAAATAATTTATTGCCTTACATGTCCCTTAATTAAACTTGTTAATTCCTTAAGCTTTGTGTGTATTTTTAACATTCAATGCAAAATAGAATTTAATTCTTAATAATATTAATCAATATATTGCCCATCTTCATACATTAGTTGTTTAGTCTTGGTGCCTGTAATTTCTCTATTTATTCTGCCATTCTTTACTGAACACGGCGAAACAGTTTGAGCGCAAAAATAAACAGGACGATACCGCACACGGTGCATTTCCCATAGCTTTATCACTATTATTGTAATTAACATATAAAAATATATTAAACACTAATACATAAATCTAAAATTGAGTTTTTTCGCGCATTTGTAAGTTGTTTTTATTTGTTCTTCATCGCCTAAAAATGGGCTAGTAATCATTAAATTTGATTTATAGTTGTAATTGGTAACGAGGAGTAAAAATTAAAATTTGAAGAAATATTCGAAGTTAAATCCTTGTCAAAAATATTAGTATCATAATAAATTTAAAGAGCGGTCTCAATGACGCATACGAAAGGTAATTGCCGCGAAGGGTTTACTTAAATAATGCAAATGACGACCCTTCGAGATGCTGCTGGCAACACACGACGCTTACTACGTCCAAAGTGGTCTATAAACAAAAACTTGCTAATGGCCAATTATGCAAATAGAACGGTCGTGATGACCAATCAAAACGCAGTAAATTATTCAAGCTATAACGGATACGCTCCGAGCCACTCCGCTTCGGTGACAGCGAGCTTTACGTAAAAAAAATTCGATGCACATTTTTTCAGTGGATTGTAATTAGGTGTATGAAACATTTACAGTAAACTGTATAAGAGATTACGTATTGAAGACAGATCCCACTAGAGAGTTGAGCTTTCAATACAAACACATAGCCTAGAAATCCTAAAATATTGTTTTTTATTTTACTATTATACAATATTATACATATCGACGCTTGAAAGGCAATCTTTACTAACAGACATAAATCCGTAAAATGAGTTATATATACCATTCGAACCGCCAGATTTTTCTGCGTCGTTTGGTCTAGGTCTCATAGTTCTGCGGCGAGTTTTATTGTCGCTTAGATATTGCTTGATTTCGGTCATATCTACATTTTGTGGTTACTAAACGACAAAAAAAAAGTGATTTTAAGAATATCCAGCAGTTACGATATTCTAACAATTAGGAATATGAACTTAGTCGATTTTCCATGTATTGACTTTTTCATTTATTTGTATTTACATATTTTTACTTGATATGAAATTTTCTTTTGAAACCACTTAGTAGATTTTACCTACACAAAGCAATTGAAATTTATATGGTTATGTATTTTAACTTGTTACCATATTTTGTGATAGTATCATTTGTATATGTTAACCTGAAATAAAGTGGAACAATATTAGAGCTTAGATATTTTTACTTGTTATCGGTTAATATTATTGTTGTCTTACTTGATTTGTAAAATGGCTAAGTATGGCGCGTAGATAAATTTACCCGTAAGCAAATTTTATTTTCTCGTCGCTAAAGAATCGCATGAATTTAAAAAACGTCGTGTAGGTATGCGCGTGACGTGACATGTTTATACGGGATCTCATTCAGGCGCCTGACGTCGCTTAGGAAGGACTTCACATTTTGGTGCGCATTCAATGAAGAAATGGTAAGTATTCAATCAAATTATACATAGGTAGTACCTATTTTAAAACAGCATATCGTTTCGAATTATTTTAAAACTTTATTATATTTTAGATAGAATAAAGTACTAATTTTAAATACATTTTATTTTTATTTGCAGCTAAAAATGAGTCGCGAACGGAAACGACGTAGTTCTTCCATAGTCGAGATGGCGTTGGTGAATGCCGGCATAGCAAGAAATGTTCCGCATTGTCGAAGACGATTAAGTTATGATCTAAACACAGTAAGTACCCACTTTTTATAATTTGTTTGAGTACCTATTTATTTATCTTGAATGTTCACTTAGTAAAAATACACAGTGTAAATCTGACATCAACGAAATGATTTCTTTTGCAGTCTGCGGCTTGTTCAACTGATAGCGCCATAAAGCAGTTTAACAAAACATTAGAGCCAGCTTCTATCAGCATTGACACGTCGAAAAATTTAGCTTTTCCGGTTCTTACCGACAGCTTATGCACTACAACAGATCACACTGAAAAGACTGCATTGATTATAACTGCTGCACGTATATCGGTTGAACACGAATTTAATATTAATTTAACTGCTGAACTAGACATTAAAGAACCGACTTCGAATGATCACCAGGTTGAAAAAAACACACAATATACATCACTTACGTTAGATCATGATGTACCATCTACATCAGCAGGAGCAAGTAAAGAATCTATCGTATCAAATCCAATTAAAAGTAAAGTTGGTAAAAGAAAATACAAGAAAGATATTAAATATATTGATTATATGTCAGATCAAGAAGACTTTTCTACTTTTTATGGTGACATAACTGATTCAGATAATTGGTCAGAAGGACAAGAAGGAATAACATCAGAAGATGATTTGCTATCAGCGGAACAAAAAGGTAAAATAAATAAAAGGTACGCTAAAAGGGGTCAAAAGTCAATGACAGCGATGCCAATACCGAAGATGATGTAGTTGGAGAATCTGCTACAAGAATAAAAAAACACAATTCAAGAAAAGAACGAGCAAAAAATAAAAATTCTGGTCAACAATACATAACAAATAAAGGTGTCGTTGTGCCAGCAAAAACGGTATTGGCTAATCCTTGTTCTGGAAAGAAATGTGGCAATGACTGCGGGTCTCTGTCTGAAGAAAGAAGAGAAAGTTTATTTAATTTTTTTTGGAATCTTGACAAAACACGTCGCCGTGATTGGTTAGTATCCCTGTCTCAAAAAGAAAATATTAAACGAAAACGCACTGACTCTAATAAGCGCAATTACACTATCAAAAATTTTATCAACGAAGGAGAAGGTAGAAGATTTGTTTGCCAACAATTTTTAGCAGCCACACTAAATATTTCTGATAAAACAATTTACAGTATTGTGAAAAATGCTTCTTTGGGATGTGCACGAGAAGATATGAGAGGCAAATGTGAGCCACCAAATAAGACTAAAGAATCCACTATAGATGCCGTTAACAGGTTCATCAAAAATTTACCAGCTGTACCTTCGCACTACTGTCGTCAAGACTCAAGCAAAGTATACCTTCCTCAAGAATACAAAAATGTCACCAACTTGTATAAACTTTACAAGCAGCATTACACGGATCAGGGTGTGGATGTAGTAAGTGATAGAATTTTTCGTAAAATATTTCAAGATAATTTTAACATTGGATTCCATGTACCTAAAAAGATAAATGCCTTAAGTGTCTTCAATACGAAAATAATAATAATCCCGAAAAGCAAAAAGAAAAGAAAGAACATGAAATAGAAAAAGAAGAAAGTTATGCCCGTTTTAAAGTTCACAAAAATATTTATAAGGATGATCCTTCAACTCTTTGTGCTAGTTTTGACCTCGAAAAAGTACTTAACACACCTTATGCGCAATCTATGCTTTTGTACTACAGTAGAAAACTAGCTGTGTACAATTTGTGTATTTATGAAAATGGATCTCGTAAAGTTTTCTGTTACTACTGGGATGAGAGCAATGGCAAGCGTGGAGCTAACGAGATTGCATCTATATTGCACAAATATATTCAATCGGTAGATGCCAGAGGAAACGTCACTCGATTACTTCTGTATTGTGACTGTTGTCCGGGCCAAAACCGCAACCGGACTGTTTTAGCAATGTTGCATTCATCATTACAGGAGTGTAAAAACATCGACACCATTCAAATAAACTTTCTCTTAACTGGACACACTTACATGCCCGTAGATACAGTGCATGCTATTATTGAAAACAGATTGAAAAATACAACTGTTTATGCACCATCACAATGGTTTACCGTTTTTGCAACTGCTAGACAAGAACCAGCGCCTTTCGAGGTAGAAAGACTGAATTATGAAGATTTTTGTAGGTGGGATAGTATTAGTGACAAATATTTTAAAGGCAATTTAACTGGAAAGATAAGCAAGATCCGTATTATGACTTTCAGAAAAGAAAAGCAAAGCGTTAAATATAAAACATCTATGAATCCTACATCGGCGTCCTTTGATGTTGAAGTTCAGTCTAAAACTAAGGTATCTATTTTACCTTGTTATCGATCGCAGCTTCCCATATCAAAAGCTAAATATGATGATTTAGTCAAACTTTGCGTGGACAAAGTTATTCCTAATTGCTTCAAACATGAATATGTGAACATTCCACGGGCAACAAATGTCAAAGATTGTCTACCCGAATCAGACATTGAAGATTGTGATAATTAACATTTAGATTGAGTAACTAACAAGATCTCACGCTGCAATTCGTACTAAAGATTTATTTTATAAGGATACAATTAAATTAAGGATTGTTTTTATATTGCTATATTTTTGATATGAAAAATATCTTGATTGTTTCTATAGACTGATTATGTTGTGATAATAATATAGGTGTTATTAGGTTGTTGTTAGCGATATTAATAATTGTGTCAAAAATGTTCACACTTTGCACAGTAGGTTTCTTGCAGTTATTTTCTAAGAACGTTATTTGGTTTGTTTACTATGTTTAATACTTTATTAATGATTCATTTACTGACAATTGAAAGTTATATTTTTTTAGATAGTGAGTGTTGAAGATGATAGAATAATTTATAATTACGACAGCAAAAATAAAATATTGATCTCAGACTGAATGTTAAGTCATAATTAGTTTCTTTTATTAATTTTATATGGTCGGTACTACGTAGCTTATTTGTTTAATTTTCAATAAAAACTTTTATTAAATAATAATTGATTTCATTCATTTTCGTACATGATAATAATTACCTATACATTTATTGGTCAGTATGTGCATAATTGTCAGTTACGAAGGGAAGTCTGGGGTAATTTTAATAACTAAGATATAATTTACACAATCACAAAAATCATTAAATAATGCTAAGGCAAATTTACTTGATTTATTTTAAATAATCAGATATTTTTAGATCAATCTTTCTGTATCGAAATTCTAAACTAAGTATGTTTACCTATTTTTACATGTTACTGCAACACTACAATAATTATTTAGACAATTTTACCTGTTGCTTAAATCATGTAAATTTTATCTAACCGACACAAACCGATGTTTATAAAAGTATCAGGAAAGTTATTTTGATAATTTCGATAGCTATAAAGAAATTATTTCTACTAGTGTTAACATCATTTTAATCGAACAATTAGGCGAAATTTTATGATTTTTATTTTTTATTTTTGAACTTTATATCGCTCTCCTGTAAAGTTTACTCAATGTCGCTTAGTAAGAGTTGCCTTTCAAGCGTCGATATGTTTTAAAATTAAAACTGAACAGCTACAAATTACATTAAAACTCCCTAAAAAGTTTCGCCGTTAAGTCTCGATTATTTTAAATTTATATTACAGTATTCATACGAAAAAGCATGAAGCAAAAGATGTATGTCATTATTGGAGCAAGTGGATATCCATCGTCTCTACCTACCCCTATGGGAAAAAGGCGTGATATTATATATATTTTTTAATATTACCGTACCAGTGGTCAGTACTTTCCTGACAGATTGAAGTCACAAATTTTTAAGCAGTTGTGATTTTTGACACGATTGTTGTTCACCCAACATTCACTACAATCATCCTACATCTACCCTAAGCAATAATAACCCTACAGCAATTTTTATTTTTTAAATACTATATTTACATTGATTGAAAACAGTATTAACTGCCTAGCAAAAATGACATTTGAAATTTCCGAATTCCTATCAAGTATTCGTTTTTATTTTTCTTTTTATTTTATGTGAGAATAATGTTTACCCCTGGTCAGTATAACGTAAGAATTATGAGCTCGGCCGGGGGCTTGGGCCCGTCAAAAGGCCCCCGATCAGCGAATGTGGGAGACGCGCGAGTCCCGCCATTATTATCGATAATCACGCGATATCAAGCCCCGTGCGTGCGTGTAGCACTAATTTGATTTTGGACAGAAATGAAAATTATGTGCATATTATTCTTTTTTTACAATAAATCGATAATATTGTGAGCGGAGGAGTTTCTTTTTTCATCCCGAAAAATATTTTCATTAAATAAAAAGTATGATTTTTTTCTATATACTAAGTTTTGACCGCGGCTTCGCTCGTGTATATGTAAAATTTATTGACAGAGTGGAGGACCGGCTACTGGGAGTAGCCACGAGAGCAACACACTAAAATTGCTTTGTCATTGTCGTTGTCCCTGACAACGTGTATACAAAATTTCGTGACGATCGATTGAGTAGTTAAGGCGTGAAAGCGTAACAAACAATCCCCCCCAGTCGCTATTTTATAATATTAGTTATAACAAATAATCTTAATACAATAAAAGAAAACTTAACTTATTTATATTGTATTCTACCCATAGTCCTTCAAGACTATAAGTAGATTACTGAGCCCAGATCACCGTCTTCTATGGGTAAGGTGCCCAGAAGGCTGGCTACGTTTCCTCGCTGGATCCCCATACTGAGTCATTGCCCGAGGTAGGCACCAGCCTTCTGATCACCTGACGAGTCAATGAGTCGTTTTGATAAAAATAATTATAAATAAATATTAGTTATAGTAGAATTTATGTAAGTAAGTAATACATATTAATTAACAATGTAACCAAAACGCGATTTTAAAGCTGAAGTCGGTTAATAATTTTGAAAGTAAAATTGAAAAGCTCCCAAATATTATATTTCTTCTAAAAGGTCTGTTCTAGATATGTTTTTTACGCACTGATAAGCGCTTTCGCCGAAATAATTTCCGTCGAGCCCCCAGTGAGTGTTTATAATGTTGGAATTACGCGCCTGAGGCTAGGGTCTGTCAAACTCAAAAGGGACGAGCCCGTGGCGCGTGGGCAGCGAGCGTGGGATATGCCGCATTACGTCCCGACAGTCGCGACTCCTATTACTTATAACTGTCACAGTAATATCGTAAGAACTGTGATTTTACAATCTAACTAGTCGGATTACAATTCGCCACTAGGATGTACACAGGCTATAAAATGAGAAATGTAACGTTTTCATTTTCGTAGGTTTGTGTGTTTCTTTTAACACCACCCTGATTTATAGTAAGGGTCTGTAATGTATGTGCCTTAAAGGTTTATTGTATATTTATAACTAGTTCTTTTTTAATGTCACGTTCTTCGACTAATAAAATGTGAAAAATCAAGTCCAGTTTATTTACGAAATATTACACAGTTCATAAATCAGTGTAGTGTAAAGCCGCCTAATCACGTCTAGCCGTCAGTTTATCTTGGAAAATCTTTTAAAAAAAATTTGTGCTCTCAATTCGACATTTTTTCAGTCAGTTTAAATTTGAATTTTACGTGTATACAATAGAATACTTTGCCTATGTCATTACTTTTATGTAATAATAGTCTTAGAGGTTAAATTATGATTTAAGTCTTGTAATTTCAATTACAAATGAGACGGTTCGTAATCTGACTAGTTAATATAAAAACTCACGGTTTTTGCAATATGCCGGTGACATATCGATTCAACTGCATACGAACAGCTAATTGGATTCTATATGTGTAATCTTTGTAATACATTAGAGGCTTTGGAAGATTTTGGCTAATATATAAGGGGAAAGTTTTGCGGTGCAGTTTTTTTCTAATCTCTTTTTTACACCTCCCAATTATTTGGGGTCGGCACAATATGTATTTTCCTTCCACTCTCGTCTATTCTGACATACATCCTCTGTCACACCATGAATCATCATGTCATCCTTCACACAATACATCCATCTCTCTTTTAACATTCTTTTTGTCACCGAACTTTCATGGCTTCTCTTTACATGCCCATATCACCTTAATTTTCTTCCTCTCAATTTTTCAGTCATGTTCAGTCAGTCAGTTTTATTTTCTAATAATATTTAAAAAATAACATAAATTTTGAAAAGTAAATGAAATCCACTCGTTAACCTTTGTTGCGCTAATGTGTACGCACCGTTAGGCCAGTAAATGTTGTTTACAGAAACGTCTCAGTGAAACGTGCTACCAAATTTGAAAATTGTCGTACTAATAGTCTAAAATCTACAATTCTAGTCTGGAAACTTGAATAGCCTAATTCTTGTTGAAAATGGACGCTAGGCAAACCACTTTGGTACTGTGTAATTTGTAAACTGGCCCCCGATGGGAGTAACTTGTATGTATTGTTCACTCGGCGTGAAACATAGAAAGTTCTAGACGCGCAGACGTGGCCCCGGAGTGGCTTCAACTCTTGACATCTTATTCCAACTAATTCTGTTGTTTTACATAGATGTATTTAGGACAATACTTGCAAAGACCTTGCCATTTTAACTCTGGTGTTTTAAATAGGGCTATCTATAATGTCGCTGCTACACCTGGAATAATATTCGTTTTCGTGACTGTCACCAAATGCGACTTACAATGCGGAATCAAAATGTTCGCCAGTTTTCAAATTGATTAATTTAACGTTCCGCAAGCACATGTTACCTTTTCAAACTAAGTTACAGAACAGACTGTTCCACAGAAAATGATGTTTAACTGTTTGGGAATAAAGTTTAAAATTACTTAAATCAAAGTTGTTTGATTTTCTATCTTGTCTAAGAAGATTGTTTAGAGATATTTTTTTGTTTTAATATTTATGATAAGCGTAGTGATTACATCCTCTTTGTTTCTTATTGTTAATCTCAGCGTCTGTCATTGCCAACATTGCAATTTTCTGTTTTCACTTTTCTATATATATATACAGATAAGTAAAATTATGTGTCTGTTTGTAATATCAAAATACCAGCTTCTTACTAAATGCATATGAAAATATATACGGTACCTATATCAAAAATCAAATTAAAAATCTTTTATTTCTCTTTGTGATTCAGACGAAGTCCCGGGCACAGGTTACTAGCTTTGCCCGGGACAAACGTAATGAACGTTTATTAGAATGTTGACAGTACTGTTTCATCAACTCGCGCAAGCAAAAGTCTACTTTAAGGTGACGAACATTTTCATTCCGCCACTGTACATGTACATTTATTGCTAACTAAAAGCAGGTATATAAAATTGTGTGCTGCTTATTTTGAAAATGGCGGATTTTCATACAAAATTTCATCCCCTTAGGGGCTGAATTTTTCAAAATCCTTTCATGGTATGCACCTAAAGTATAGAAAGAACACGCATGTAAAAGTCTGGGTATATGTCAGTCAAGAGTTAGTCAGCCAGTCAGTCAGTGAGGTGAAACAATTATATATGTATAGAATACTATATATAGATTTTCTTGTATATATGTCTATATCATGCAGGGTATAAAATATAAAAATTAAAAACGTGTTAAAAAAAAAGTGCAAGTCCATATTTAGTTTCAATCAAAATGGTAGAATGAGTATTAAGTTCTATTATTTTTAACTAAGAAGATATATATAATAAGAAGATTTATAGATAATTAAACAATGGAGGCCATCAAAGAAAAGGTAGTAATAGATCCTTAACTTCAATTTAAAGAGAAATGTTAAAACATTTTCAAATAAAACAACCGAAAACCGGGTCAATAAATCAACCGGTTCGTTTGTAAGTTTACGGAACCGGATGTTTTGTTACACAACAACCACCCCCGGCAATAACAACCGACAACAGGTGGTTACATTACGAGTTATTTTATAGCCAACCCGTCAAGGCTGGAATGCTACGGTTTCACCCGTATTATGATGTGTTTAACCGGTTATTGTTATTTATGAAATATTTATTGTAGTAATTAAGTATATAATGTCAGCTTACAAGATTTATTAAGTGTGTTCTGTAATTAATGAATCATATTGTAACGTCTTTCTATATCGATGTATTTTGTATTATGAGGTTATTTAAATTGAATTCTTACCAGTTTCACTTACACTATCGCTCTTATTCATATTGAGTTACGAGTAAGTTTGAAGGTTTCCTTAAGAACCATAAAGCAGCCTTCAAACTTACTCTAACTCAATATGAATAACAGTGTTTAAGTTTATTTTTAATCAATGAAAAAATTTACTAAGCAGTGTTGAACACTAGACCTCTGCGTAATACATTAATACCCAGATTAAATCTTATATATAAAAATCAATTGCTGTTCGTTAGTCTCGCTAAATATCGCGTACGGCTGGACTGATTTGGCTAATTTTGGTTATAACTTGTTTGTGGAAGTCCAGGGAAGGTTTAAAAGGTGAGTAAATATGAAAAAAAATAATTCTGAGGCGGTACAAAGTTTGCCGGGTCAGCTAGTAAAATATACAAATATTGTTGATTGTATTCTAATTTTCTACACATGACACTTATCGATTTTATGATTTACTAGGTGTATTCGGCAGACGTTGTTCTACCCTTAAAAAATAAAAATGTAGAACCCGATTGCAGCGCCACATACCGGGTCCAATTGTGAATCTAAGCCATCCCGGGACCCACTTGAACACACACAAAAGATTTCGTCAAAATTCTGGAACTCGATTACAGCGCCACCTACCTGGTTCAATCGTGTTTTTTTTTATAGATATATAAATTTTTAGATAGAAAACCTTTCGGGCGTCCTCAGGACACCCTACCAAAGTTTCATCACAAACTGATCAATGATTTAGGAACGCATATTGAACAAACATACAAACATTGATTTTTATTTATAAGATAGAGCGTGTTTCATCGTCTTAAGGATGCGACTTTTCAGAAGATAGGAAGATCGTCCAGCTCTTGCATACGTACTCGTATTTGCAGAACTTAATTTAAAAAAGCAACAAACGATAATCTGACGAATAATTTAAAAAAAAATATAATAAATCTAATTACAGTTTATTTCAAATCGATCGATATCATGCATTATAATAAGCGAGGGACTCGCAAGAATTCGCGACGGGAATCTGCGCGCGCGCATGAAACACGCGCATCCGGTTAAAGATGGATAGATATATAAATATTAATATTATACAATAATAACAGCCCATAAATGTCCCACTGCTGGGCTCGGGCCTCCCACTATAGGGGAACGGACAGTATACCCACCACACTTGTCTAAGGCGGCTTGGCTGGTTTGACACATTGGTTATCTCGATGTGCAGATTGCATCACGATGTTTTCCTTCGCCGTTATTAGCACGTAGTCATTGTAACAATATGCATATTAGGTCAGAAAACTTTTAGGTAGTTTTCTGACCTAATATGCATATTGTTACATTGATGCATGCCTTCCGGCCAGGATCGAACCCGCGCCCTTTGAGGTTGGGACGCGTGCGGTAACCATTACGCTACCACGACTACTTTACTTTACTATTACCTAATTATAATATAAATATTATGATTAGGTAACAATGTTTAAGTAATTCGTAATTAAGTTTTATGGCAAAGTTAAGGGTAAGAAATTGCGAAAAATGTAAACTGATTAAGTTTTAGAGGAAATAAACGACCTCTGACGGCCTCTGTGGTTGAGCGGGCTATGTCGTGGTCGGCCGAACTCGCTGGAACGCAGAGGCTATGGGTTCGATTCGATTTTAAATAACAAAAACGAACTTTTTGTTATTTACTATGGTCTGGGTGTCTGGGATCAGCCCCAGAGTGGTCCGTTGTATGTTACCCATAACACAAGAGTAACGTGCTTAGCTTGGGGATATACAATGTGTGTGTTTGTCTGCCGATTATTATTATAATATTAAACATAAACAAACATAAATCATCTTCTTCAGCCAATCGTTGTCTACTGTTGGACGTAGGCTTTCATAAGTTCCTACCACATATCTCGGTCTTAGGCCTTTCACATCCAGCTCCTGACTCCACAAGATGTAATTTACTTCGTTTGCGAATATACTTGGAATGGTATGAATGGCTACTTAGCCGGAGTAAACCCTGATTCTCTGTTAGACCTGATGCCGCCTCGCATACCCTAGTGAACCAAGTAGATAAAAATGAACGCTTACGGTCACTGGAACCGTGTAAGGTATGATGCAGGATTTCAGCCAGATTTGCGCGTCCTGGTCTTGCACAAACACTACATTAGATGTCCGGGACGCAGTTGGCACTTCAAGGAACGGTTTTAGGGCACAATACAATAGTTTTCCGCCGTTTTTAGAACTATTTATCGGCGAGCGTGGCGTCGCCACAATAATTAGGCAGCCATTGAAGATTCGGCTCGGCCAATGAGACGCATGGCTGCGCGCAGCGCCCTCTAGTTAGAACGAATGAAGAGGGAAGAGGAAATGTTGCCGGGAAAGGGATGCTTTCCGGGAATGTGACGGGATGTCGTAACAATACTAATTTTCATAATTCTATGTATGTACTGTAACAGCCTATTTGGGATTAGGACGTTTTCTTTATGAAAAGGATGCCTAATGTTTTCAAATATAGAAGGATGCAACTATTGTTATACCCAAAGACATCATTGTGTAATGTAAAATAATAATGTAAAATATTGTAGAATAATATTTTCTCATAATATGATATTTTGTCATATTATGAGAAAATATTATTCTATCAGCTACATAATATACAGATTTAGTCATTTTTGTTTCGTGCTTCCTTCGTTTGAACGACAATGGTGAGTGTCGCTTTGCAGGTACCCCAAAGCGACACTCACTGTCGGGGCCGTTATAGTACCTATTAGGTACATTTGTTTATTGTGAACTTTTTTAGAATGTTACTGCAGTATCTGAGATAATGTTAGTGATAATTTCAGGTAGATGTAGCGATGGTTTGAATGCGTTATTTGTGATGCGACATTGTTATTAATCGTTAATGACGTTAAAAATTGATAAATAACGTACTTATATACCAGTGATGTTGCTAATTATTAACGGCCTTTTTTTAAAGCTATAAACCAGTTGCGTTTAACCACAGTCACTTACACTAATTATTAATTGGGTCATTAAGAATCTTTTTAACCGACTTGAAAAGGGAGGAGTTTATTGATTCGACAATATAGTCTTTATTTGTATGTTTGTTAGGCGATTTCAATTCGATTCGAATAGAGAATAGAAGACTTATTTTCAAATATTTTTTTTTAATTCTAATGAGTATGCCTCTGAGGTCGCACCATCGTTACCAAGTCTGGATCCGAGGAGTGGAACCCCGGGAAATCGAGAGCAACCCTCGAATATTATTGGCACATACAACGTGTTTCATATATTTCTTTTTTAAAGCTATTCAAGTGTATGTGTAGCATAAAAGTAGAAATTAAAAAAATCGCAAAATACAAAACTGACTTCAAAAGTAATTAAAAAGCAAAAAATAATTATAGTCTAGAACATGTTTTTGTTAATTTTTATTTAGTTTTGATATTTAAACCAATAGCATGAAAATCGTTCAATATTAAAGTACTTAGGTGTTTATATACGAATACGTTGTACGCTTCTCATCATTACTGCGGTCACGAGGCGCGATTTCTCCGCGTCCGCGACTATCGCGTGTGGCTGTACTCCCAGGCGACCGTGATACGATCTGCTGCGAATGTGCGTGACCACATCCCTCCCTCCCACTTCCTTGCCTTTCCCTAACCCCCCCATTGTATACAATCGCAATTAGGGCACTCTCACGTAAAGCGATTCATATAACTTGAAAGACCATAAGGATGAATTGCTGAATAGTATAGTTGCAAGTAAGTCAATTTCACATGTCGTCGGCGTCAATGCAGGACCTAACTACATTTTTGGTGAAAACATTTTTCAAAGTCAAAAGCAAAGATTATTTATTTCTTAAACATGAGTATTTACATATCAGGGTATGCATGATGGTATAAAAGTAATGGTCCATCATTTTTTGCCAGTTCGGCAAAGAAAAATTACAAGAATTATAAGTAGCATTAAATTTCCTAAAAAGAATGTCATAAAAACATTAAAATAATTACTAAACTAACTATTAACTACAATTATTATTTTATTAATATTTTTACGAGTCGCGAGACTCGAATTCAAATGCCGTTAGAATTACTATAGAGTTTATTATAACTATACAAACACGTATAACACAGGTACAAATATAACCGAACGTAATAAGTCCAAACGTAATGCAGAAGATCGTAATTCAAATACACGCGCAAAGTCCGTCACTAAATAGATTACCGAATGTACACGAGTCTTGCTTCGCTCGTGGTTATCGCTCGACTAACTCTTCCTTAATCGGGCCATTGCTTTATATTGCACAAATGCAATATGTCCGGCCGGCAGCGTGGACCGAATTTCCTAGAATCGTAATCCGCACACCTGGTTAATTATGCCTGCAAATGGCCATAAAAAAGTACAATAGGCTGTTCTCCACAATAACCAATAAATAAGTAAACAAAAGATGACAATCATAAAAGAATTATAATTCGTTCAAATGCCGATAGGTAATAAAATATGTTTTTATAGATATGCAGGTGGATTTTGTGTTTGTCGGGGCCCGAGTTGTAACAATATATTAATACTGGATTAATATATAAAAAAAATGGTCAAAATATATTATTTAAAAAGTCCAGTTATTCATAATAGCACTTATTTAATAAAAATGTTCTTTATTTTTGTTTATATATGTCAGTCATGCTTTAAATCTCTCCAGTCTTTAGATAACTTATTGTATTCGTCAAGATACATACTACTGTTGTATAACAATTTAAACAAAAAAATAATATCACGAAAAAATGTAATTACAAGCTCCTTCACTGACACCAACCATGTATTTTTTGTACGCTTTTGCACCAAACATATAAGGCGTATATTTTCATAACTATATTGAAATCGATATTTTTAAAAGCTTTCAAATGAATATATAAGTAGATTTTATCAACATTTATGGCTTTTGATACAAATATAAAATCTGAAATGTAGGTTAAAATAATTATTACACTTCGCTGATTTTCGGACCCCTTCTCTAAATCAGGACATTTAATAAACAGAAAGCGTCAAAATCATTAGATAGACCATGCCCACTCTCGGTACCGAGTCGCTATACCTGTGTGGTGTAATGAGGGTTTAAACGCTTGTCCTATAGTGCCGTACCTAATTATTGGCGCGCGCCCATGCCTCACGGTGATAGGAGTCTGTGAGTATAAAAGCCAACTTGTAATCGTTGATAGCTACTCCAAATAAAAGTTTTAATGTCTATCCAACTCTCTAAGTCTCTCACAAGGCTACTTTTTTAATTTCTTAATACAAGTTAAACTGTTATGATTTGTGTGAATTTTGAATTTATGATAGGTTTGTATGCAGATGAGATGTATGGCTTTTGGCCATAGCTTCGCTCGCGTTAATGTTGTCCCACGGTAACCGTACATTTTTCCGGGATAAAACGTAACCTATGTGCTATTTCAGACTATCTACTACTACTACTATCTATCTCTCTGTCAAATTTCAGTCAGATCCATTCAGCCGTTCTGGCGTGATTGAACAACAAACATCCATCCAAACTTTCCCATTTATGTTATCGTATAGTATATTAGTACAGATAGGTACTTTTATATTCGATTGACAGACTTTTAAGGAGTTACGTTTCACAATTTATTGCGATTTTAAAAATAAGTAAGATATAAAGTTGCTTTACAAAATCATTTAGTCTACATCAACCCTTATATCCCGTGGGTATGCGCGCACGCATACAGTGCGCTTCCGCTCGCGGTCACCACACGGCCACCGCCGCGCCGCGTTGGCCCGCAAGGACTCGTTACACTACATTCACCGGTGCGTAGTCCTTTCTTTTTAATCTGGCACGAGGCTATGTGAAATCGATCATGAACAAGCAATCATTTAAGTTTTAAGCGGACACAAAGTCAATATTCTATAACGACAGGAGTATAATGGAAACATTCGTAAAATTATATCAAACTACACCAAATGTAATTAATCTATTCTATAGATTTTTTAAGTTTTCGCAACTAGCACACAATTAAATCTACTTTTTAACATTTTTAAAAGCGCGACACTTTAAATCAATAAAGTAGTAGTTTTAATTAAGTAATCTACCCTCTTTTTTGAATGGTTGCGATCACTTATTGATTTGCAACACCAGAGGTCTTAGCAATACGCTGCCGGTCACGATGGAATTGTATTACATAGTTTTTAAAAATGTGGCGTTTGGGGTAAATTTTATCTGGGAGCTCAATCGGGATTCCAAAAGATCTTTCAAAACTGAGAAAATTTTCACTACTTGATCGATTTAGGTCCAACAAGATATCAAGGCGTGGTTACTTGAGTTAGATTAAGTTTGTAGGCTTATTTAAGGTTCTTAAAGAAGCTTATAAACTTACTCTAACTCATTATGAATAAGACCGTTAGTGGATAAAACACCTGCATCTCATTCTAATAAAGTAATAATCAATTCTGTTAGTCATGCTTGACTTAGTTGTAGAAATAAAAGCTCACCACGTCCGTGTTTTGGTCACAGATAACAGATGGTAGGCAAACAAAGTACAAAGATGTACCTACCTGTGGCAATTAGTTGACGGACCACAACCTTTCTGGAAAGGTACAGCATAGACTGACCTATATGTGCTTCAAGTCTTCTCTTTTATTTGAACAAAGTTAATTAAATATAATTGATATACAAAATCTCGAAGATAGTTTAAATAATGCTAAAAGAAGAAAACGCAAGTATGGGAAAATTTGATTCCAATTCTAAGTGAGACAAGCAAAGTATACAGTCAACTACATTGACCGGACAGTCGTCAAAACAATCAGACATGATAACGTAACAAGTATTTTATAAAGTGTCATCCATACACCCTCACGCTGTGTTCATACGTGCAGTAGATTACGTAGCGTTTTTATTTGCAATAAGAAGGGCAAATGTACTTTAACGGACGTGCTTATACCACCTACATACTCAGAAGGCTCAAGCAGTAGTGTTGCAGAAATGACCTTTAAAACGATTGAAAATGTGGACAGCATTCGTTTAATTTTAGTTGTAAGGTCTAACCACGCGTTATAAAACCCAACTTCTGCTTCTTCAATAGTGGTTAAGAGGACACTAACGTTCGTTATTTTAACCTTGAAAATACAAAGCAAAACAAAGCATACTACGAACGAATCAACTCTCTGTATCGACTGTACGTTATAATTTGACGATGTCCATAAGAAATGTGGTCAAGAGCTTCAAATATTTAAGGGCGTTTGCGATTATTATGAAAATTACAAACCGGTGCCGGTGTTAAAATATTGAGCGACAAATAGCTAGTGTGAATCTCTTTGTCACATTCGCTATTAACATAGAAGAAGAACATTGGAAATGACATCCACACAGTAAGAAACATAACATCGACTTTCAAGTGTTGATCGGTTTGGTCTAAAAAATATGTTTTAGATAATAAAAGGTCGCTTTTTAGCAATAAAGCCGCACGTTGTACTATCTTTTGTCTTTTTCTTCTTCTGTTTGGCTATACTTTGATGTACAATAAAGATATATTTATTTATCTATCTAAAAGTGCAAAAGCGGGAGGGAGCTATGGCCTGATGCGTCACATAGTCATGTAAAATTTAGGCACTTTTCGGTCCTACTTTTACAACGGAGCGATTGTAATTTCTAGTTGCTTCTTCGATATCATTAATTAGTTATACGTAAGACAGGAAGTGACGGTTACGAAACGCCTGCCAGTGTAAGTGTGACCACAGCTTCAGTAGTGGCACTGTGCACAAGTCATTGTGGATTAAAACTAATCTGTTGAAAAGGGCACACCTGCGAAACGTGTTAACAGAGCTTGACATAATCGTAAACGGGATCGTAAATCGAACGAGGCCTTAAAAAGGGTTTTCATATAGTACAATGATATAGTTAGACGGAGCATTCGGCTTTTTTGATTAAAAAATTAAAGTCTCAACAAAGAAACGTTATGGAATCTCCAGCTAAGAGTTTTTAAATGTAGTTAGTAAGGCGTAGGACTGGCCACTAATAATACTTTTAAATATGGAACATAGGGGTTGTTTTGTCTTTTATATACATACATATGTCAAATATTTTCCTCTATATTAAATCATCTTATATATCCGCACGTGTTGTTTTAATTATTATAATATTAACAGTCCATTCCATTATGAATATTTAAAGAAGTGTTTTACAAAATATATGTGCAGAAAATAGCACTTTATGCGTCTATTTTCAAATCAAATGAAATCATAATATGCAATCCTCAACAAGAGTTATATGTTTGTGCCATGTGCTGTTGCGATACTTGGACCGTGGAGTCTTAAGGCCACGAGCCTCTACATAGACTTCTCAAAACACCTAATCAAATCTTTAGGTGATCAGAGGTCTGGTTTCTACCTCGGATAACAGACCAGTATGGCGATCTAACGAGGTAAGATAGCTAGCCTTCTGGAAACCCTTTAACTTTGACGACCTACGTTCAGTATTCTACTTAGTACTTATAGTCTTAAATGTAAGGTAAAATACAATGTAAGTTAAATTTTCTTTATTGTACTAGTTTAAATTATAGCTCCATAGAACAGAACATTTGCTGAATTACGTCAATTTAGATGTTATGTCATTTATAACACCGGCCCACAAAAAAAGGGGCTGTACTTTTGACCAGACCCACCTATACTTATGTATTTCGATGCACTGAATCCAAATTTGGGGTCAGTTTGGTCCATCCTCATTTTGATTTTAAGGGTGTATGGACTAAACAGACCCCAGTTTCGGATTCAGCGCATCGAAATACATAAGAATAGATGAGTCTAGTCAAAAGTTTAAGTCACTTTTTCTTTGTGAGTCAGTGTAATTAAGTATGGCATAGATAGCAGTGTTCATTTAAATTCTGTCTTTTATTATGAAATCAGACAGATTTCAATTTTATTTGGGAGATAATGCAAGATTCGATTTAATAGTTCTCCTTCTGCTGAATTGCATATACTACAGGGTTTCGTTGCGCCAGCCGCCGTTTTTCGACAGCTATTTTTATTTTTCATTAAAGAGAGAACGGTAAATTATCTATGTAGGTGCGGAGTGTGTGCGAGCCGTAAAAATGGTCTTTATGACTTTATACGCGAAATACACATATTTGATATTTTTTTTTTTAGAATTTAAGTAATTTTTATTAAATCATTTTAAAACAGGCCTTACTATTTATGGGATAAAATTGATTAGGACTTTATATATTTCACATTCTCGTTTTTATTATTAAGCTGCTTTCCTATCTTTTGAAAATATTGTATGTTGCGTCACGTTTCATCCACCAATTTATTGATGTATAATTTAGCACAATTAAAAACTATGGTTAATACATGAACGTGATGCTACTATGTAAATACAGATAGATGATATCGTTCTTAGAGCTACCGATAAGATTGGACATTTGCCTAACCAACAAAAATTTCCAATCTTATAAACGTGTAAATATAATATTTAATATCGATTAGAATACTTATTTGTTTTTATTTATTTATTGAAACCAACCAACAGCGCTTATTAATAATACAAACAAATAAAAAAGTAGTTAAAATGTAGGGCTAATAACAACTTTCTATCAAGTTAAATTGTGAGCAAACGAGTGAACTAAATTTGTGTAAAAATGCAATAAATATATTATATATATATATATATAATAACAAATACATATGCATACAGACATATCTAAATAAAATACATTGATAGATACATGTAAAAATATACATAATATATAATTAATTAATAAAAAATATTACTTACATATATTCTTACATTTATATGATGTGGTATCTGTTCCAATAATTGATTTTAATTATTATAATTGATACAGGTTGTGTACATTACGAAAACGATAAGGTTTCGGTATATATATAGTCTAAGTTAAATTAGGAACAATTAAAAAATTAATATACTGCAAGAGTACAACAACTCGTCGTATTATTTTGTACTCCCCTCACGGCGATTGAGCCATACGCTCTCGCCTTGTGGTGCGTTACCCTGTCCAACAGGGTAACCACCATCGACGCACCACTCAAAAATATTTAAACCTCAACATGTAGAAGGTTCAGAGAGTTTAAAGCGGTCGCCTTTGAAGAATCGCTAACAATGAAATTGACAAATGTCTACATATATTGGTACCTAGTTATAAGACAAAGCATAAAATTCCACTTTATGTTGATACTTGTCATGTTTACCACATGAATCTGCAAAAACGACCTCTACAGGCCCTAAGATTTCGTTAAAATGAGGTATAGTTTGTTCGACCTAAAACAACTTCTTCATGAATTCTCGGTTAGTTACCAATATCTCAGTTACCAGCGTCCAGTAAACAAAGCAGAAATCAATGATTTTCAGATAGGTCGGGGGCCGTACCCACCGTACCGTTGTATATAGCCATAAACACAGTGTAAATAATATTAGTAGTTTCTTGGTGCTGAAGGGCAATAGCCAAAAGATGTCGAGTTAGTCGCATTATCAGTGTTATTACTCGATCGTAATGAGTATTAAAGATTATATTTATACAAAAAAATATTCATACAACTTGCACGTAGTACTATTTTGGATAATAGCTACTTATGGTTTATAAAAAGGTTCGGACAATAGAGTAGTTAACAGTCAAATCAACTGAGACACTTTATCATCTCATAAAATTCCGAAGCAGCCTAGATTTTTAGCGTAGCAAGTTATGACGTCATGTCTTTAACAAGTCATATAGTATTAATTATCTGCTTAAATATTTAATAAAAATAATTTCATCGTAATATTTTAAAAGTTAAAAAATAGTATGGTATTTTGCGCTTGCTCCTTGATACGTAAATAATTTTAGAGTCTATTGTAACTTGTGACATTTATGCAATTCTCTGACGGTAAGTTCGAATTGTCTCTCGTGGATATTTCCATTAGAATCGATGTTAGAAGGTCTACAATCAATAGAGTGTAAACTAATATGGAGTCTATTAGCCACGGCTACGTCTTGTGACCGTCGCTCGGGTTATTAAAGAAACACCACGGCGATTCATTAGACGTATATTCCTCCTATAACTTTATTACAAAATTATAAGATTAAAATTTTTATGAGTTTAAATTTGTCTAGTGTTAAAAATATATTCATATTAAAATTGTTGTTTTATGTAAACGCGGCAATGGAACTACTGATAAAACTATATATACTACATACTTATCTTAGCCTTGCGGGCCTATATACCGGCGCCTTATGTACCGCGTACATTACCAGCTACGGTCGACGTCAGCTGTGCGAATGCACTGCCAACCCCCTGAAATAGGGGGAGTGTGTCCATTCCTCAAGCTCTATAGAGCGTTGCTAAAGGAACGTTCGGATGATAGACGCATTGATGGTTAGCTGTACGTGAATTTAATTCTGATTTAACGGTTTTAAGGTAGACTAAACGATAACGTTATCCTTACTCATTGAGACTTGATATCTTTGTCTTCTGTGATCACGGCTACTGAAAAGTAGACTCAACGTCGGAATAAAAATCAAATAAAATGCCGTCCTTAAAACCATTAAAACGTAGTTTTATTAAAACTGTTATCTGTTATGTTGTAAAAGTAAGCTAGGAAAGTGGTTGAGATTTGAAACTCGATGATACAAAAAAGCGACACTAAAAAGAGATAAACACATAAATCTATAGGACTAAGCCTGCGAGAGAATGAGATAGAATACATTATATTTAATCATTTCAACACTATAATCATACAGATAAATTTGAAAATGTTTTGAAGTTTTTCGTTAATACTTAAAATTTCGTGTTTTTTTCCCTCCACCCTTTGCCACATTTGGTTTCACTTCTACTACGTGTGAACTGCACACACACAATTATTTGCATTAGATAATACATAGTTGGATGTAAATATTTCTTGCTTGCTTGCAAATATTTCCGTTAAAAAGTGATATTTATGTGAAAAATTAATAAAAAAACTTAATGTGTTACGACAATCCGCTGTTAAAAGGAAATGAAAAAAAAATGTTAATTTAAAAATCTCGTGAATTAAAACCAAAAGTATATACACGAAACAGTGTAGTAATTTTATTATTATTGTTACAATTGGGGCCACCTGTATATTTGTAAACAAATCACATTTGTTACCCACCGGCGTTTGAGCTAATAACATTGAAACTATTTGACTGTCTTCTTTTGTAACTTGGTTTCTAATTTTTTTTTTAATCGGCAGACAAACACACATATTGTATATCCCCAAATTAAACAAAATACGCTTGTGTTATGGGTAATATACAACGTACCACTCTCGGGCCGATCCCAGACACCCAGACCATAGTAAATAACGGAGAAAATACGTTTCTGAAATTTACTATACCAGGAATCGAACCCGGAGCCTCTGCGTTGCAGTGAGGTAGGCCGGCAAAGGCTTAGCCCGCTCAACCACAGAGGCCATCGAAGGGTTTTGTTTACCTTGTGTTTAAATTTTGTGATTAAAAAAACAGCCCATTGTGTATTGTAATCTTTTATGGTAGTCATTAGACAGGTGTGTCGAACTGATTCTAAGAAATTAGATCTACGCGGGCGGGCAGTCATATTGTATCGGTACAGTATAAATCAATGGCCCAATGGAGAGATCGGCAGTCAAGCGATAACCACTAGCGAGACAAGACCTGTGTACATTCGAGAATCTATATAGTGACGGACTTTGCGCGTGTTATTGAATCGCGCATTACTTTTGAACTGATTGTGTTCAGTTATATTTGTACGTGTTTGTATAGTTCTAATCAATTCTATAGTAATTCTAAGAGCATTTTAATTCGAGTCCCTGCAACTCGTAACATTATTATAAGAAAAATATTTATAACGAGTGTAATTTCGTAATTTTATTTAATTTTATAAACATAACTATTGTTCAAAATGAGGTCTTCCACGAGATACTTGAAGACTCAATATTATGTAAAAAGCACTGCAATTATATTTTTGTAGAGGGCCCTATAAGGGCACGTGTCTTCTCTCACGTGTACACAAAGCCGCTAGGTATCGACTGTGCATCTATTCTAAAATTACATTTACAAAGGCCAGTGTATCCTGTCGAATACATTTTAGTTCCATTTGCTTAACCCTCCGCTGCGCGACCCGTTTAAAGATTCAACAGCGCCGCGGGCGGGCGGCGGGTTGCTTTGAAGATATCCACCTTCATTAGCGCACGGGTCCGAGTGACCCCGCGGGGACGGCTCTGACGCTCGACAGCGGTGTGGCCTTGTGATTACCGACCCTGCTAAAGCTTTACTCGAAATTCGCCTTGGCCATCGGTCGTTGCCGACTGACTGCGAAATTAAATCAAGCTCATTAATCACGTTTTCATAAATGCTCTCTAAAATGCCGGATTTTCATTTGATTACAGTTTAATTAAAGAGAGGTTATGTAAATATCTAAAAAGCAAATCAAATAAACATGCATGTGTAGAGTTTAATGAAAGTAGATGAAAAAAAGTTGTTTATTAGGATCGTCGCAAGTGAAGTCCCGTAGCCTCTGCCTAGCCCAATGGGAAACAGGCGTAATAATATTGTTACGAGTTGCAGGACTCGAATTAAAATGCCGTTAGAATTACTATAGAATTTATTAGAACTATACAAACACGTATAACACAGGTACAAATATAACTGAACACAATCAGTCCAAACGTAATGCACGATTCAATAACACACGCAAAGTCCGTAACTAAAAAGATTATTGAATGTCCACAAGTCTTGCCTCGCGGCTGGCTATCGCTCGACTGCCTCTCCCCTCCCTTGGGGCATTGCTTTATTCTGTACAAATACAATATGTCTGCTATACCACGTGGATTGAATTTTCTAAGAATCACACCTGTCTAATGTGTACAATAAAGATTACAATACGCAATGGGTTGTTTTTCCAAACAAAAGTAATCAAAAGAAGACAGTCATAAAAGAACTTCAATGTTATTAGCTCAAACTCCGGCGGGTAATAAATGTGCTTTGTTTACAAATATGCAGGTGGCCCAAATTATAACAATATGTATATCGTTTTTTTCTTACAAGATACATTTTTGGATAACATTTTTGTTAAATTGTGTCTTTAGAGGATTAATATAAAACATTTTCTACTGTAATATCTAACTTTATACGCGGCTTAAGTTGTCTAAGATATTTAAACATTATTAAATAGTGTAATTAATTTCAAGAATCCTGTTTGTGATGTACGAAAATGGTCTTCTAATGAAAAATGTTGTATATATATGTAAAGTTCAATTAACCAAAGAGAAAAAAACTGTAATTTTTTTTTTAAGTTTTCGCGACTAGCATACATAATGAAACTACGTTTTATTGTAGATGCAAAAATCTTTCTCCAGTTTTCATTAAAGGTCAATTACCACTAATGTCGTTTCAAGTATGTATTTTAGAAGTTTATGTGTAAATAAATCATGAAAGGAGAATAGCTCTTTACTTCTATATGATTTAATTGCATCAGAAGTCATTGTTCTCTTGCTTTTTAACGTTTTATTATATTAAGTATAAAAATTAAAAATTTAAAGGATATTATTGGTTATAGACTGATTTGATCTATACTTTGTACTGGATGGTTATATATCATATACTTCTTTCATGGATGTAGATAACAAGAAGAAAATGCTCTAAACTTTGTAATCTTTAAATACGTGCCTAGTTGAGTTATATTTACAAAATCTGATTTCTTCTTACCTTCTCCCAATCGTTTGAAATTGGCGCAATATCTCTTTTCCTACTAAACTTCTCAATTTTTTAAACACGTCCTCTGTCACACGACTAATCCCCATGTCATCCTACACACAATCTATCCATCTCTTTTTTATCAACTCTTCTCTTATATTTCTCCATGCTAGACTATTATAATGGAAACTTATTATTTACCATGATTCGCCCGCGACTTCGTCCACATTCGACGAAATAATAGCTAATTGAAACCACTCCCGGAAAAAATGTCGCGGGATTCCTGGTGTGTAAAGTATCACAGATTTTAGGATAGAGAATTGGATATCGACCAGTGAAAATAATACATCGAAATCCGATCTTTTTCAACCGGGCCACTTTAAACCGCTCCCGAGTAAATTCGCGTGAGATTCCCGAGATATCAAATACAAAAGATTGTAAGTCCGGGAATTTGCTATCGATCAATGAAAACCGCACAAATCGGTCCAGTTTTACGTGAATCATCCCGAACACAGAAAAACACAAAAAATCTAAAAAACAAAAGACTACACTGTTATGGTGTTATAATACTACAATTATAGATAGTAAACAATGGAAATGAAACACATTTCCCAAATAAGCATACATTCGGTGTGGCATTCTTAGAGCCGTCGCATCGCGTCTCGCGGGAGCCGCTTATTTTTTAGGCGAGTGAACGCCGGGTCAGCCGGGGGCTTCCCCCTTCTACGGTGTAGGGGGTCGATTCCACCCCCTAACGCGCTAGGAAGGTTAATTAGTCGCGAACGCGGTCCGGCTCCACTCCATCTAACTTGTTTCCTTCTTTATTTGCCCACTTGATACAAATGTGGGGAAAACGCTGCCGTTGCGTTATATCCCTACGTATATAAAAGTGTTGGTATATAGACTCAACATTGACGTGTGTTGCGGCAAAATCGGTACACAGCTATTTACAGTTATTTGAGATTCCTTAGATTGTCAGATTTAAAAACACATATTAACACGATATATTACTACCAGGCTTTGTGGACAAGTGGCATTAGCGCTAATCGAATATAATCTATACAGATAAATAAAATTGAAGTCTCTGTTTGTAATTTCAAAATACAAATGTGAAAAAATTCAAGGGGGATAATTCAGACTAGAAGTGTGACATTGTGTAATACTTGCAAGAACTCAGAAGGGTTTATGGTAATAAAAGAACAGCAACTGGTGACAATATTTATAATCAGAGAATCTTACGGCTTACATACATATTATCTATCCACTGATTTTTCACACTCGACAAGCATTTTTAGAACACCTCGCCATCCCTCAACAATTTTACAATATATAAAACTTAGCAAATTGGCACAACCGATAGCGGATTGAAGTCATTCATAAACTATTTTAATTAAAGGGTTATGAATGAATAGAATTTAATACATTATTGTTTGTAAATTTTAGGTAATATTTTATATAAGATATTATATAAAATACTATACTTAAAGTTTTACATGTAATAAAATAATCCGAACACAGTATAAATCGATCGCGTCTGCCAACATGAAAATAAAATGTAGTGAATACCGTCCATATACAATTATTACATAAAATTATGTTAAATTATAGAGAACTATTGACTCTATACAAAACAGGCATTAATCACCGAATAAATAAAAATATAACATTATTATTCAATTAAGGAAATGGCCGATTGTATGTATCGTTTAGAAATAAGAGGGTACATAACAAAATTAATTATCAACTTTAAAAAGAAACATGACAAGAACAACTATGCTACTAAACAACTGTAACAATTGTATGACAAGGGGTGGGAGGGGTCCTAAATTTCGTGAAGTCACATTTCAAAATCTAATATATAAGCTTTAAGAAACGAAATATTGAATTATTAACGAAAACCTTCAAAATATTTCCAACTCTACCTTTAATAGCATTGTATTTAAATTATTAGAAAATATTGTAAATGGAAATAAAACTAATTACGGAACTGCTGTTTTAATTTAATAATTTCTTGATGTAAAATTGCAAAATATGTGATGTCACACTAGGGAGGGGGGAGTTTCACGAGTGTGACCAACTATGACAAGGAAGAGGCAGGCGTCAAAAATCATGTAATTCGTGTGATGTAATTTGTGGATGGCACCACAAATTATCAAAGCTAGTTTCCCTCCAAGTCGTTATTGTGCGATATAAACCTTTAAAGAGCGTGATAAAAGCGCGAACAAGTATGGTTCAGCAACCTTTTTAGTTCGTTTGTCACCGTAAATTTATGAACTTTCAGAAGAAACGAAAATTAGCAGCACTTCAGGCGATTACCCGTTAGAAACGCCGTACGGTGGGGCTTTGTACGCGACCAACATATTCTTATTATGAAAATACACTTTAGCAACCGTATGTAAACCGATCTCGGTGGAAGAAAGAAATAATAATTGTTAGCTGCCATCGAAACCACGATTTTCAGCAGTGAAGGAACGACTTAGAAGAAGGCTATAACATTTTTTCTCAGACGCCTGAGATAACCGTCTCAGGCGTCTGATAAGATAAACCCACTATAATGCATTTTCATAATAAGCATTTGTCTGTCGCATACAGCGTCAAGCCCAACGCAGCCTAATTCGTTTCTATCAGGCCACCGCCTCGGAGAACTATTTCGTGGTTAGAAGTGTTGGCCTCCTAAAATATGGCAGCTTATAATTTACAGGAAATGTCATGTAACTATAGTTGTAGTAATTACTCATATAGTAGTGTTCTAAATTAATAGATTATATGAACTATATATGTAATTAATTGTATACGATATATAGCTTTGATAATTGTGAAAATGTGTAGTTGTATTGTTATGAATACCTTGTTTCGGCGAACATTCGTTATTTAAAGATGGCGCCACTTGAGATACCGACCGTATACGGAAATCGATAAGTTTTGAAAACGAGCATTCGATCGCGATCTATGTACCAGTAAAGGTCAAAGTCTATGATGGGAGTTGTGTTTAGATTTGGAAAGAGAAATAAAGTGATTAAATCGTGCATTGTGTTTTTCTGAAGATGTGCGTCCGACAGATGTGCGTGTTGTAGCTTTGGGAATGATGGTGGACATCGCGCATAGTGGCCGTTTACTGTTTCTAAGATGGACTTTCTTGCAGTTTCTTTTGCAATCTTACAAAAGCTAAAGTTGCCACGTAACCTTGTTTCTTACGTGTAAATCCAAACACTGCCGCTGTAATTACGATTAACAAACAGATCAACAAGAAACAATGAACTGAATAAAGGGAGAAAATCCTTTGTGTTGCAAGATTTGGATTCTTGTTCGAAATTAAAGAGCTCTCTCCCAATGTATTATACATATGGGGGTAGGTAGACGTAGTAAACTAATACGTGGAGTTTTTACGAGCCAATCTTACTCGTGTAGCGAGTGGATTTTCTTTTTTACATCGCCCGAGGGCGAGTGGTCGCGTGGATCATAGATTATTGTTGTAGAAGTGACTAATTAACAATTTACATATCTATAATATCTACATCAATTTACATGTCTATCTATAATATCATAAATCTATGGAAGTATCAATTTCTCTCTGTTCGAGCATCACGAGAAAAGTACTTGACAGATTTCAATGTAACAGAGAACAGAGCTAGCTTATACGCCAGATTGTCGAGATTAGTACTTTTATTCTGAAAAACGGTAGTTTTATTGCGGCATAAACAAATAAAACCAACATAGATGGCGCTTAGTTGTAAATTGAAAAAAAAAATAAACTCGGTTTTTAAAGGTATGTTTTAAATAACGTCAAAATGAGACATAATTAGAATGATGACTCGTGCTCTATCTATAGGATTGCGTATAGGATTTTGAGTTTTCATAGTTGTTTTTACTGGGCATTCCTAGAATTCATATTAGTACAAAACCTATCAAAAATAAATCTATTAACTATTTACGATAAAAAGTTCCGTAGAGGTAACCACAGTTTGAGAATTTTATTTTATTTATATGGCTACGGAATCCAAAAAACAATTCTTACCCATCAAATGAAGCATTTACATTGCCTTACGTAATTTTGTACAAGTAAAAGGAGTTAAATTGTGATAATTTAAAAATAGTGTGATAGAATTATATTTTGAAACTTGTTTTTATATGTTAACTAGCTCTTGTCTGTGGCTTCGTACGCGTTGAAAATTGATATATATATATATATATATATATATATATATATATATATATATATATATATGTCATACTGTGGGCATGTTATAATTCTTAGAAATATCGCACTTAGTTTTTTACTTCACATAACATTATTATAAATACCCGTAGCGTCATCTAGCGAAGCAAAGGCGAAACTAACCATAAGCGTAACATGTCATTGCTCAAACATATAACCGCGTTCCGTTGCGGCGCTGCGCCGTAAGGCGTCATGCTGTCATAGAATGAAGTGACCATTATTCTGTGATTCGCGAATGTTGCTTGACGTGTCCCTGCCATGGATCGCAATAATAGTCGAGACGCTGAAGATCGAACTTCACCCATCTGATAACCAGATGAGACCTATTTTTTATTAAATTATATTGATTTACTAGCTGATGCCCGCGACTTCGTCCGCGTGGTGCGGTTTTTGACCTATCCCACGGGAACTCTTTAATTTTTCGGGATCAAAAGTATCCTATATATTGACCAGAGATATAAGCTACCACCATACAAAATTTCATTTAAATCAGTCCAGTCGTTTCGGAGATTAGCCGGTACAAACAGAGACACATAAAATTTTAAAAATCTAAATTAGTTCTATTCCACTTCTTACATCCCCCTGGCTCGGTTTTTAGCATTTTTTTTCATTGTACAAAAATTCGACCTCTACAGTTTTATTGTATGTATAGATAGATAAACACTCCTATGATAGCTTGCCAATCGAAGTATTCATACATATTTTTGATTAAATTAATTTTAATCTTTTTGTTTTCATAAATATCACCTTTTTGATAACTGAACAAATTTAGTTTCAACTGATAGTTTTTAACATGGAGAATATGCCTTGATAGGCTTGCCTACTTATTTCTATGGCTACCTGGCAGGCAGGTATGAACAGGTAAGTTAATATAGGTAACTATACCGTTCTTTTAACCAAAAAAGAAATGGTATCATAAGAATGATAATTTGATTACAAAAATAACCATATAGGCTAACCTACAAAAAAACCGTTCATGGAATAATATTATTGCCATGCTTTGAAGTTTTAAAGTTAACTTTAGGATAATGTTGGAATTTATTGTAACATGTGTCCATCTACCCAATTATTCTATGACGAGTATCGGTGGAGGGTTTGTGGGGGTTGTGTGCCGTGGGGGGTGTTTTAATTAGAGCGCGGACGCCGCGGACCCACCCGCCCGATGTCCAAAGCCCGATACACGACCCTGTTTATTCTACGTACAACTGGCTGTGTCTTATACCTCGGAGTTACATATATCTTACTATACAAATATTTAACTTACGATAATAATGGCCCATATACGTCCCACTGCTGGGCTCGGACCTTACATTTTTATAGGGAAACCGGATAGTACACCCGCCAAGCTTGTCCAAAGCTGATTGGCGGGTTTGGCTCATCGGTTATCTCGTTGCGTTGGTTTCATCACGATTATTTCCTACACAATTAGCACATGGTAATTATATAAATATACGAATTGGATCAGAAAACTGTCTAAGTGGTGCTTGTTTTTCCGGCCAGGATTCCAATCAGCTTTGAGTTTGGAACACTTTAAGATATTACCGGCATTAACTACTTAGTTACCACGGGCTACATTTTTTCATTGCATGAGTTCAGCAGACAGGCCGACTACCCATCTGAAGGAAAGTGGTTACCATCGCCTATGGACATTTACAACATCAAAGATGCTACAAATGCGCTGCTGCTCTCTAAAGGGAGGCTGGAACCTGACCACTAATGCCGGAACACAACTCAAAGTTGTTATGGCGGCATACTCTAGACCAGGGGTGGTACCCATCTATATGGATAAACATGTTTCCTCCCCTCTTACGACAGGCGGCCCGGCCGCAGGAAATTGTATCCTTCCTCCATTCCTACACGGATACAATTTACCTTAGTATTAGTGGTATTAGGAAAAATTTCGAAAGCCGTTGAGAGGCCACCGTTATGCGAAAGTCCACCGGTTTCAAACCACACCAGCGACAGATAATTGCTTGCCGAGTGGAAGCCGGCGAAAAGAGGTTATCCTCGAGGCCGTAATCTTCTCGTCGCCTCTAATGGCCAAAGAACAAGAAGACCACCGAAAATTAAAATTTGACCTGACATTTACCTTGTATGGGGTTTATGTCAAACTTTAACCAGTAGTATACTAGCTTTTATGCCATATTTCTCTCGCCATCCCAAGATTGTCTGGAAGAGATCGCTGTCAACGATAAGACCGTTATTTGTACCTAATGCCGGTAATACTCGTCAAGCACTCTAGCGAATTGTATTCGAATAAATGATTCGATACAAGTTGTTACACGAGTATTTACTTTCATTTTAATTTTGAAGTAACGTTTTATTGGTTTTATTAAAAATTATTTATTTGTTTTACTAATTAAATATTATATAAGTAGAATTAGTTTTATTAATTATTATTATTTAATTAACAAAGTTGGGTCGTTTTCGTCTTACGCTAAAAGGGAGGTTTGCACTGAAAATCAGCGTTGTGTCGGATATAATTCCGGTACAGCAATATGCTGAGTGCAAACCTTGTATGCTGAAAATGCGGCGTACAAATTCTCAAAATATACTCTGTGTATAATAATGTATAAGGAATGTAATTACGTCGCTATTTCTTCGAATGTTTTTCTTTCTTTCTTTGTACCTAATTCAAGCTGTTTTTGTGTATTATGTCATAAATTTTATTATACAATAAAGTATATTATATTCTATTCTATTCTATAGTTGTCTCATACCAGTAAAGACAAAGGAATGTATAGTAAGATACAGAAACCGACTGAAAGACGTTCAACCTTGTGGTTATTTGTTTCCTTTTATCATTCATGTCTTTGTCTAGCCGACGTAGTGGCCTGCTAGGACCGAAACCTCGGAATAAGAAAAATCAAATTACCGCGCTTAAAACCGTTAAAACTTAATTTTATTATATACTAGCTTTGCCGGTGACTCCGCCCGCGTCGATTTTTGAAGTGAAACTTCTTTAGAATCGTTGTGGTTTGAAACTCGATGATACAAAAAAGCAACACTAAAAAGAGACAAACAAATAAATCTATAGGACTATGCCTGCCCGAGAATGAGATAGAATATATTATATTTAATAATTTAAAGACTATGCTCATACAGATAGAGTTGGAAATGTTATTAAGTTTTTCGTTAATACTTCAAATTTCGTGTTTTAAAGCTTATATATATATTAACTACTCTACGGACTCGAGTTCCGTACCCTTTTTTACAACTTAATTTCTATTAAATTTTTTAGGTTTATACACGCTTATTGTTTATTTTGTTATTGTGTTTGACATTAATTTAGTGATTTTTATGTTGTAGTGTACCTTAAGAATAACTTATAATATATTTTTTTTTATATATATTATAACGACGTAATATATGAAATATGACGTCACGAAATTTAGAATCCCTCCCACCCCTTCTCACACTTTGTTTCACTTCTACTGCGTGTGAAGTGCACACACACACACTCACAATTATTTTTTACGCGGAACCCTAATTTCAAAAGTAGCCTAGGTTACTGCTTGTAGCATCAGTTATCTGCCAGTGAAAGTCTCGTCAAAATCGATCCAGCCTTTTCAAAGATTAGCCACAATAAACAGACAGACAAAGTACCGTATATACTTTCATATACATTTAGTAAAAAGCTGTTATTTTGACATTACAAACAGACACTTCAATTTTGTTTATTTGTATACTACCTACAGTACAAATATTAGTGGCGAAAACTTAAGAAAATACTGTCATGTAATTTGATAGATGAATTATTATTAAACATAGGCTTTTAACTATAGTCCGTTATTACCTTTTAAACGTTGACTCACGATCAAGTATAGTTTGAAAATACCAGCTTAAGTTCTTAAAATAATTGTTATTACTCAAGTCACCCACATTCGTGTGAAAGCCTTGAATAATCTAATACCCTATTAATTCCAATCCCCAAATTCGCAAACCCGGACCAATCAATCAGCGCAATTCTGCGCCAGCCCTGTCTTGAAGGGGACTATAAAAGGCATACGACGCTTGCACGTCTAGAGCTTGGGGTTCTGAGGCCTAAAGACCTGTCCACATAACAGATGTAATACGGTAAAGAACAATGTTAATCTTGAAGAAGACTGTAAAAACATACGACGTTTGCGCGCCTAGGACTTGGGATTGTGAGGCGCAAATAACTGTACATATAGACAGACTCGATGAACAGAACGATTTTTGTCTAGAAGGGAATTATAAAAGGCATACGACGTTTGCGCGCCTAGAACTTGGTCTTCTGACGTCTGAATATCTGTACACATAGACAGAATAAGCGTGTCAGAAGCTATTTTTATGCATCCGAACAACTTCAAACCGCTCCCGGGAAAAGCCCGCGGGATTCCCGGGATAAAAAGTAGCACAGATTTTATGTCTAAAAATTTCTGTCTATCAGTGAAAACCGCATCGAAATCAGCCTCATAGTTTTTACGTGAATCCCGAACTAACAGACAAGAAATCTAAAAAAATTGCATCGTGCTCTGCGTCGTTTATATAGTCTATTCCAGTTGTTTTTTTTTTGTAAATTTCTTTAATGTACAGACACGGCATGTTTAGAATTTTACAATATTATAGATAGATATTAAGTATTAATTATGATCACTTGCTGTTACTTCATAGAATTAATTAGTCGGTATATGTGAACGGACCTTAAGCGGGTATTAGTGGACAACGCGTGGGTTTCACGCCGTCCAGTAGATGGTGAACTCTGTGTATGTATGTTATACAAAGAAATCATTACTAATGCAAATGTAAAAGTGAGCCTTTCCATTAAGTACTTAGTGATTATTTGGCAATAAATGGAGGAAAGATCCTTTTGTTTCCGAATTCACTTACAACGCCTTGTAAATTTCCATAAAATTTGAAAAAAAATACAATTATTTTAAATTACGAAAATCAAGATATTGTTACGAGTTACGGGACTTGAATTAAAATGCCGTTGGAATTATTATAGAGTTTATTAGAACTATACAAACACGAATAACATAGGTACAAATATAACGGAATAATACAAGTCCAAACATAATGCAGAAGGTCGTAACTCAATAAAACGCGCAAAGTCCGTCACTTATTAGATTCCCTATTGTAGTACACACGTCTTGCTTCGCTCGTGGTTCTCACTCGACTGACTTCCTCCCTCCCTCAGGCCATCGTTTTATCCTGCACAAGTGCAATCTGCCCGCCCGTCCACCTGGATCAAATTTTCTAGAATCAACTTGTACTTTTAAAATTCGTAACACCTGGCTAATGATTACAATACAACAATGGGCTCTAAAAACGAATGCCAATTAATAAGTAAACAAAAGAAGACGATTACAATAGTTTCAATGTTCTTAGTTATTAGTTCAAATGGCGGCAGGTAGTAAAACGTGTTTTGTTTCAGATATGCAGGTGGGTTTTGTTTTTGTCGGGACCTGAATAGTAACAATATAAATAAATACGTAATAATCTGTTATTAATACCACTGCTTTCTGAGTGTCACAAAAAATGTATCTATAAAAAAATTGTTTAAATTAAATAATAATTGAATGATTGTGAAATAATGGTTTCCATGAAAGTCGAATTCGGAAAAATTGTAATTCGACGTTTTTTTGATGTTCTCAAGAACGCATCTCTTGTAAACTATAATCGATTTAGAATTTGTTCCCAGCCCAGGTTTTCTTACAGTACCAGGATATAAGGTTTTTCAATAAAAGTATCATAAAATTCCTTCAAAGCCGGCGGCAGCACGTTACTAATTAATTGGGAACGTGGTATTATCCGTGCAGGAACGAAGAAAGAATACAATTTCCTGCGACCGGGTGGTTTGTCGTAAGAGGCAACAAAAACACCCCATAGCCAGGTGGTAGGGTGTTTGCCCGTCTGGATAGCTATCACACCTGGTGTAGAGTATGCCGCCGTAGCAATCTTGAGTTGTGTTCCGGCATTAGTGGCCAGGTTCCAGTCTCCCTTTAGAAAGCGGCAGCACATTGGTAGCGCATTTGTTGTTACAAATATCCATAGGTGATGGAAACCACTTGTCTACGACAAGGTGTCGAGGTGGCATAAAACCAATATTTAAGTGGCAACACTAAATAAGGTTGCGCAAATTAGATTCCTTAGACTAGTAACACCAAAAAGGTGACGCAAATTATTTTTATAAGAGTGGCAATACCAAATAAAATCTTCTTGAATACGCATCCGTGTAGACAATTTCTAAACAACCATCCATATAATCTAAATAATTGCTAAACCAAGCTTCCAAATAATTGAAGCAATCACCGCTTTCCATGAAGTGGGCTGTCTGCATGTCTGCTGAACTCATGCAATAAAAAAACATACACACCCTGACATTATAAATGTCCAAAGGCGAGGATAACAACTTTCTTATCAAATGGAGTATCAACCTGTCTGTATTCCATTATAAAAAATGACAGCATTTAACAAATTCCGTGCGCTGGGGTATCTTAATGATCTCTTACGGTGTTTTCATTAATTTCGGCGTCCTATGTGTTTAATTTCATTGCTGGAGTTCATAAAGTATATATGTATGACAGAAACAAATATATACAAAATATATTTAAAAAAAGGACTGCTTTCCGTTTAGATTTTATTTTGTCCTTTTTTATAACAGTTTTTATGGGGTTGATTGTCTCATACGCATTGCTTTGTAGGTCGATTGTAAGATCTAATAGATATCAAACGCATTGACTGAAAATTCTTTAAATATAGTAAAGCACTAAACGTGTTACGAATCATTCAGAATTTAGTAAAAATCACGCAGATTTCTTTCTCCAATATATACTATGTAATTCATAATAATCCTCGACAGACCCTCTAATATTGGTCGGGTAGGACAATTTACGCGCGAGCGGTCACCGACAGCGGTGATTACAGCCGCTTGTTGACAATGGTCGGACTTGATAATCCGACCGACGCGAAAGCTCTCGGGACAGACGGCAAGGTGAGGAATGATGTATAATTTTAATTTGTCAGCACAAACTAAACCATTAGGCTTGCGTAAATTGCGATCCTTATTATGGACGAAATTTGAAGCTATATATTTACTACACTGTTATTTATATGAAGGAAAGTTAAGTAATCGGTCTGGAACACATAAATCTCTTTTCTTTCACCTTCTCCTAACTATTTGGGGTCTGCTCAATATGTCTCTTCCATCCATATTCCTCTATTCTGACATAAGTCCTCTATCGCACCAAAAATCATCATATCCTCCTTCACAGAATCCATCCATCTCTTTTTTGGTTTACCTTTGCATTTATGTCCATCAATCTTGTAGTTTAACGTGACTTTCATCCCTCCTCATTACATGCCCGTACCACCTCAGTGTTGTTCCTCTCAATTTTTCAGTAACGTGTGCAACTTTCAAAGACCCTCCCTCCCCCTTATATACTAATTTCTCACATTATCCATTCTTATAACACCACACATCTATCTCATCATACTCATATCAGCTGAGTTTAGATGCTTTTGGTCGGTCGTATGATAGATTTATATTTGGCCTTTTAGTTGTAGGAACACGTCACTATAATAAAAAACGGCTAAGGACTAGCAGGTGCACACACAACTAAGGCCGTGGTCTGTTACAGATGCTGAAAACAGCGTCAAGCATTAATCGACGTTGGACGCCGCTTTCGGCGTCGGATTGGCGTTATAATCACATCGTCATCATTGTCGTCACTTTGGAAACATCTAAACTCGCATCAGCTTCTCGCGTATACTCTGTATGATTGGACAGATTTGTTTAACAGATTAATTGGCGACAAAAACGCGACGTCTTTGGACATTGGAATGCTGACGAATGCCTTACAGACACGGCGTAGGACTGCCGCTTCAGATGTCTGAAAGAGACCAATATAGAGCATTTCATAATATACATTCGTCAGTTGCGTACAGCGTGCATATAGCGTACAGCGGTAAGCAGTCTACGGCGTTTAATAACGGTTCACCTCCTAAGAGTTCCCCAGAAGTAAATAACGTCCATGCACTGTTTATGTCATTGGACAACTTAACCCTAAGACAACATTTAAAAAAAATGTCTCAAAAACTTAGTTCAATTACAAAATACTTCTTTTCCATCTAAAGGTTGTTCGACAAAAATCGCTAATAGCCATAAGACCGCTTATTGTATTGTAAAATTTTATTACTATTCACTGTATCTTTTAACATACAATAACGCATATTCATTCATTCAAATACCATGGCAGGAACTGAACTTATTGCATTAAAGTAAACTAGATGGACCACATAAACCACTACACCACAACGTTGGTCCGTGGTATAATATAACAGAGAATTTCTTCCCGTCCTTTTAACAATATAGCAACAAATGTTCAAAGTCAGGTGGGATATCGCGTGTACCCGGCAAGGGACGTGAACTGCTCTAAAAGTCCCTGCACACATTAACGTGGATTTATAACGAGAACACGAGAAGGGACTTCTGGGACGCGGGACTCGCGAAATTCCCATTTAAAGACGTCGAGATAATTTAGCGCTGACGAGGTGGAGGCCAAATTGACGCGCCCCGAGGGCCGACGTGTCGCTCCTTACTTTATCGATCACGCTCTTTAGAGTTGGACAGAAATAAAATAGTACGTTTCAGTCTTCCTATAATGAAAGGCTCCGGCAGATGTAGCAACGTTCACTGACTGCGTTTGTCTTTGGGACACAGAACCAAAAAATATTTGAAAATACCCCTCAATAATTTTCTTTTAACAAAAACAAAACCGACTTTATACTAGAAACCAAAAAATAAATATTTAACCGACTTCTTTCTACAACATCTTGAAGTTGGTGTCAAGTAAAACATAAAATTTACTATATTTTGCAAATTTGTTGCTGTTCTTTTATTGAAAAAAGTCGGTTAAATATTTATTTTTGGTTTTTAGGGTGAAGTCGGTTGTTTTTGTTAAAAAAACATTATTTTTATTTTTAGTTGCGCAAATATTTCAATAGCTTTAGAAACAATATATTAAGCACCTGTAGTAATTGTACAACTGGCATGCGTATACAAATTTACCATCTTACTCTTCGGTGTATAATTATGCTCTTCAACAAGGGTTGCTCTTGATTTGCGATCCACAAATCAGATCCTGACTTGGTGACTATGGGACAATCTCGGGAGTTAAAAAAAACAATTTGCAAATCGGTGCACAATTAACGGAGAAATCGCGTAACATGCCTACAAAAAAAAATATGCACCTGTAGAAAGTGTAATACAGGCACGCGTATACAAGGTTTTTTGCAAAAATGTAGGCTCTCGGAGTTTTTTAATAAGGACTACTTTCGATTTCTCTGCGATCCACTTATCAGATCCTGACTTGGTGACCATGGAACCGCCTGGGGAGTATACATACTTACGAATAAAAAAATATTTCAAAATCGATCCACAATTGACGGAGAAATCGCGTAACATGCATATAAAAAATTAAACGCCTGTAGAAAATGTAATACTTTCACGCGTATACAGGATTTATTCCAAGAATTTAGGTGAACGGCGTTCTTTAATAAGGTTTATTCTCGATTTCCCTGGGATCCGATCCACTCATCAAATCCCGACTTGATGAGCATGGGACTACTTCTGGAGTATAAACTTACGAGTAAAGAAAAAAAATTGAAAATCGGTTTACAATTGACTAAGATATCGTGTTACGAAGAAGATGGTTAACAATTTTCAGTCCATTCATCAGATCCTGACATGGTGATAATGGGACCAATTCGGGAGTATGTATATTCTTTCGATTAAAGGAAAATTTGTGAAAATCGGTTCACAATTGACTGAGAAATCGAGTAACGAACATACAAAAAAAAACATACAGACGAATTGATTTTTGAAGTCGGTTAAAAAATATATCTTACTGATCACAACATCATTTAGAAAGAGCAAGAAATCAGTCCAACTTGTTAAAGTAATGATAGGTATCCTGTAAAACAATATGGGTCTCTTACTATATTTGGTAGGCATGATATATTTTATAAAGTTATCCTCGAGCGACATTTTAGGACTCACGTAAACTACCCTCATCCATTTTAGCGAGCGCCTCACGACGGTTAGAAGGTCTGCGCTTGCAAAAACATTTATCTACCGACTGTCCGCGATTTGTAGGATGCTTATGAAAGCCCACGTTGGACGCCAATTTGTGTTTTTTAAGAATAACAGATACTTAATATTAATTTGACCACTTGCCTATTTTACAGCAACAACGTTAAAGTTCCTGGGTTCGAATTCCCGCAGAGATAATTTAGTAAACCAACTTTCCGTTATTTTCTCTAGTCCGCGTTCCTGAACTAGAATCATCCGTTGTTTTTTCCCAGAACAAAACCATAATTTGCTTAGCTCGGAGATATTCAACGTGTCTTTTTCTGACGATTTATTTTTAGGTTGTATAGATTAATAAATTAATAACTACTCCGAACACCTTATACCATTTATCTACTCTCAAATAGGTACAGCCTTTTCTTCATTTCCGAACGTGTGCTTTGGTGAGTGGAGGGGGAGGGTCGCTTAGCCATTAGCACGGCGAGCGGCCGTGTCGTCGACGGCGACCGGTCGAATACAAAATTATAAATACACCTTACAAAACCTTATTATTTAGAAGATAAGGTATATTTTTCTTTATTTTGAACAGAAAAATAACGTTGCACGAGACATGCATAATTTATGCACGGCCGATAGACGTTCGCGATTGTTATTACGCGTGCGGATATTGGATTTGGCGGGAGAACGCAACGCGGTGGCGCTGCTGTCGCAAGATAATGCGCCGCCTCGTCGTTGCCGTTGTTTAATAAGGTTAGTTAAGTATCCACTCGGTTCTGACTTGGTAATGCTATTGGGCCAGCTTTTAATGATTTAGATTTTATGGAGTCTTGTCAATTTGCTAAATACGTGCAGAGACGTCCTAAGAGCTAAAGTATTACGGTCTTATTCATATTGAGTTATAGAGTTAGAGTAAGTTTGTAGGCTTCTTTAAGAACCTTAAAGAAGATTAGAAACTTACTCTAACTCAATATGAATAAGACCGTTAATAATCCTAAATTGGGGGGGACAGGACACCCACTGACTGGCCAAAAAATTGACTATTCTTTTTAAATATTTCGACAATATTATTTGGGGTGACAAAAAGAAATTATAGTGAGAATTTGAATCCTTAATGATTCAAATTCTCACAATAATCTTTTTTTGGCACCCCAAATAATATTTTCGATATATTAAAAATTTTGATTTTTGGCCCAGTCTCCCCACCCCACTTGTGCAAGATGGATTGGCGGGTTTAACATATCAATTATCTCGATGTGCAGGTGTCATCGCGCTATTTTCCTTTACCGTCAGCACGTGGTATTTGTTATATGCATATTCGGTTAGAAAACTACAAAGAAAGAAAGTTTTGCATACTTTGTGGCCAGGATTCAAACCCGCGCCCTTCGAGTTTGGATTGCGAATGCGCTAACCACTAAGCTATTATGGCTTTTTTGTGCAGGATCCAGTTATATAGCCACAGATGGCTGTTATATGGGTATATATATAGCTTCACAGATAATCCTTCTATCTTGTTATCGTTTCTCGTCACATAGCTTAGGAGCTTTTTAAAGTTAGATTTTTTACTAGACAATTGTCATGCTTAGTGTTTAGTATGTTTAGTATGCTTCTTCCACACTAAGGAAGAAATAGCTAAAATAACTTTATATAAAATCATACAAATCTTTAATAATTAATTATATGGTTCTTACATGCAGACTATTTGCGACACTTGCAAATTTAGTGATGTCCACGTAAATTATATTGTTATCGATAGTAATGGGAAGATGGCTCGATATAGTCGAGTTCGACCCGATACGGCGACCGCACGCCCACATAGTTCGCATGATATAATTCACATGGCTAGTGTACACGTGCAATTTGCCTAGGGTTGTGCTAAAAAAATACCGTGGTAACTTAGTGGTTAAGACACTTGCGTTTTACTCATTTGACCCTCACTTTACACTTTAATTCAAGTTTGTACTGAATAAAATTAAAAAATGCGTTTGTACAACAAGCTTAAGGCTTCTTCTACACTTCAATTTCTTCTATACAATACACTTTTATTACAATGCTCTTTGTTCAAAATAGCTCGTTTAATTATCACTGTTAATTATATATTTGCAAACTAAACAAAGGATTTATAATTTAAAATAAAACTCGTAACACAAAGCTGTGGCAGAACAAAACTATATTATGTAACTGTCATGTAGGTAGGATGAAATATTTTAAAAATGTATGAGAATAAGTCGACTTTATGCGGATTTCAAAACGTCTAACGCCATCTAGTTACTTTTGAATGTAACTAATCAGTGATACGATCTCAAAATTATATATGATTGAACATAATCCACCCACCAAAGGACGTAGACCTTTCACAAACCCTTTAAATAGTATTGAACTAACTCTAAATTGTCGAACTTATACAAAGCAAAGTAATGTCTAATATGATATCTTCCAATTATAACCACCCACCATGACAATTAAGTTTTAACAAATATTAAAAGAAAATCTCTAGCAGTATGCACATGAAATAACACAAAGTAAAAAGAAAGAAAAATAACTCAAATAGCTCTGGTAACATTTGTAAGGCAAAATGACTACTCTTTAAAACAATAATTAATGAACATGAACAAAATAATTAAATTTATGAATAAACAAACAAAAAAATCTAGTCTGCTACTTTTGGTAAAAAACATAACTTATTACACGGTCTTTTACAAATACCATTCTTCGTTTTAATAGAAACTACTCGCGTAAGATTGTCTCTTCCAGTATGTTTTCCTACAATTCTACCAAGCCACCATTTAGAAGGCGGTACACCCTTTCTCTAATTATCACAACGTCATCGATTTCAGGCTCCATTTTCTGCGTGGACCACTTATATCTTTGGTTCAAAGTGACTAAGTATTCATCTGACCACCTTCTCCAAAAGTCGTTCATCAGTTTTTGGCAGTATTTCCATCGCCTCAAGTCAGAAATTTTGTCCTCTTCATTGTAAGTCTCGTCCGGAATTGTCAAAAGTGACTCTCCTACAAGAAAATGGCCTGGGGTAAGAGGCTCTGGATCGTCTGAGTTTTCGCTCAAATAAGACAGAGGACGTGAGTTAAGACACGCTTCTATTTGAGTGAGTACAGTAGTGAGTTCCTCAAAAGTTAATGTAGAATCTCCAATCACTCTCTTCAAATGTTTCTTGGTAGAGCGCACTCCTGCCTCCCAGAGTCCGCCAAAATTAGGGGCCTGTGGTGGAATAAATTTCCACTCAGTTCCTTCATTGGCTACAAGATGTCGAATTTCATCAGGCAATTGTGATGTCGCACGATTAAACATCTCCCGTAATTCCTTATCAGCACCGATGAAGTTTGTGCCATTGTCTGAGTACAGAGTACGGCAATGACCTCTCCTTGATACAAATCTTCGATAGGCGGCGATGAAGCCTTGAGATGTTAAATCGGAAACTGCTTCAAGGTGTATTGCTTTTGTGCTGAAGCAAACAAAAAGACAAATGTAGCCCTTGTATGATTTTGACCCTCGTCCTGGCGAAAATCGAATATTGATGTGACCAGTGAAATCCACTCCTGAAACCTTAAAAGGTCTCATTGGCTTTAGTCTAGCTTCTGGCAGCTGTCCCATTAGCTGGTTGTGATTGTGCTGTGAATAACGTAAACATGTTACGCAATTTCTGTAACATTTCTTTACAAACTCTCTCGCTCGAATAATCCAGTATTTTGTTCTCAAGAAATTTAACATCAATTGTGGTCCCCCATGAAAGGTTTTTTCATGGGCATCTTGTATTATAAGTTTAGTGAGATGACTATCACAAGGTAATATTACTGGATGTCGTTTATCATAATCTACTTGAGCCTGATGTATCCGACCTCCTACTCTTAAAATTCCATTGTCATCAAGAAACGGATAAAGAGAATGAAGTTGGCTTTTCTTTGGTACACTCTTTTGATGTTGTAAATAACTTATTTCGTCTTCTAAAGTCTTCGTCTGTGTTTCTTTTATACAAAATGTTAATATGTTATTCTTTTCTTCTTTACTAACAATTTTAGATAAAGTTTTTCGGTTCTCTTTAGGTAGTTTTAGGTTCAAAATCTTTTGCAATAAGATAGTACTCTTAACATTTTTGATAAATTAGAAAATCTTGTCCAAATGAAATCTCCTTTCTCTTTTACACTAGCTGTTAAGACCTTGATTGCTCTAGTCTCCTCAGATGTTTCAAAACAGTTACAAGGTTCTCGTTGATATTCGTCTTGTTGCAACCACTTTGGACCATGCCACCAGAGCTTATATTTCACCAGCTCTGAAGCTGATAACCCTCTTGATGCACAGTCAGCCGGGTTTTGATCTGTAGTGACATGCCTCCACTGGTCTTTATCTAGCATGGTGAGAATCTCAGATATTCTGTTGCTGACGAAAGTTGTCCACCGACTGGGTTCTCCCGCTATCCATGCTAAGACGACTGTACTGTCAGACCATGCGTATAAGTTTCTCTTCGGTATGTCCATAATTTGTGAAACTTCATACAGAAGTTTAGTGGCTAGCAATGCTGCACATAATTCCATACGAGGAATAGAAATCTCTTTCTCTACAGGCGCTACTTTGGTTTTAGCCGTCACAAGATTAACCATTGTCTTTCCATCTTTAGAAGTCGACCTCAGATAAACAGCTGCGGCGTATGCCGCTTGGGAAGCATCGGCGAATGCGTGGAGCTCTATATAGTTATCACTTCTTGTTTGTAACCATCGAGGTATAATAATATCCTTAACGTTCTCTAAGTCCATCTTGTACTGCTGCCACTCTAGTAAGAGTTGTCGGTTAAGTTTCTGATCCCAAGATAGCCTTGCTTTCCAAAGTTTCTGTATGAATATTTTCGAGATTATAATTACTGGAGCTATCCAGCCCATAGGGTCATATAACCGAGCAATCGCAGAAAGCACCATCCTCTTAGTAGTATCTTCATCGTCATTCTCAGGTAAGTTAAAGTGGTATTCAAATTCATCGGTAGTCTTATTCCATGACAGACCTAGCACTTTAATGTTGTCATTGGATTTGAAGACCACAGATTGGTTCGATCTCTGATTCCCTTCATCGATATGATCTAACAACTCGTGGCTGTTGCTACACCATTTTTGGAGTTCGAATCCGCCTTCTCTCATAAGCTTATTCATCTCTTCGTAGATATCTATTGCTTGAACAGTAGTCTCACAACCTGTAAGTAGATCATCCATGTAGTAGTCTTGCAGGGTAATTTGAGCAGCTAGAGGATACTTCAACTGCTCATCTTTAGCTAATTGTTGTAGTGACTTCACTGCGAGATATGGTGCACAGGAAGTCCCGAAGGTGAGTCTCAATAATTTGTAGTGTTGAATAGGAGCGTGTGGACTTGGTCTCCAAACTATTCTTTGAAAGTCCGTATCCTGCTCATCAACGCGCACTTGGCGGTACATTTGGACCAAATCAGCCACAATGCATATTGCGTGTCGTCTCCATCTCATTAGTATATGGCGTAAGTCTTGTTGAAGTTTACGTCCAACCAGTAGATTGTCATTCAGCGAGACATTATTAAAGCCCTTGCTCGAAGCGTCGAAGACCACTCTCACCTTACTCGTCTCTTTGTCTTTTCTGATCACTGCATGATGTGGCAGGTAAACGACATGAGGATCGTCTAACTGTTCTTCCTCTGTTATCTCTCTCATATGATTTTGTTTCACATAATCTTCTATCACATTTTTGTAATCTTCATAAAGATTTGTATCTCTACTAATTTTCTTCTCTAATGACTTGAATCTTCTCAGTGCTATCTCTAACGATTGACCAAATTGACATTCTGGCTTAGAACTCTTAAAAGGCAGTCGTACAACGTATCTTCCTCTTTGTCTCTTTTGTTGTTTCTTCATAGATTTCTTCACAGCGGATCTCTTCTTTTGTCATTCTCTTTTGAATACTATCAGGTTCTCGTTCTATTTCCCAAAACTGTTTCAAAAGCTGATCTTCTTTTATTTGTAAATGTAAGCTGACAACTCTGTGATTGGATGTCACATCCGTATTTATCTTCCCTGACAAGATCCATCCCAGTTGGGTATTCTGAGCCACTGGCCCACTCAATGCAGTATGCTTTAGTAACCCTTTTAGTAATATTTCTCCATAGACTTCTACGCCCAGAATTATGTCTATCTTTCCAGGAGTTCCGTAGGTTGGATCAGCCAAAGGTAAGTGTTTTATATCTGGCCAGTCAGGTATTGATACATCAGTGGATGGTAGATATGAAGTCAATTTTTCAGCACAAATGCATCAACAGGTATCGTGAAATTAGGGTTATTCAATGACTGAATGACAAAAGAAACTCTAAATCTAGTTCTAGTCTCTCCATCTCCAATTCCAGAAACCACTCCATTCACCAATGATCCTTTCATTTGGAAGGCTCGTGCAGTAGCTTCGGTGATGAATGAAGTTTCGGACCCTTGGTCTATTAAAGCTCGGACTATTTGGGCTTGACCATTCGATGATTTTATTTTCACCATCGCTGTAGCCAACAGCACTCAGCTCTGCTGTTTTTCTTTAGCTAAATGAGCTACGACTCTTGTCTCTGTTAGACTACGCGTATTTGATTGTAATGCTTCTGTAGAAGTATTCTCAGAAGTTCCTGGTACAGGAGACATTTGATTGAAAACTCTCTCATAGTGCAGTAGTGTATGATGTCTCTTGCCACAGCGTCGGCAACTGGTGGGCACGTGGCACTTCTTCACTGTATGTGTCGGCGACAGACAATTGAAACACAAACCCTTTGCTTGTATATACTCAGATCTCTTCTCAGGAGTGAATGTTTCAAATTGTTTGCACAAATATAAAGTGTGTTCACCTGAACACATAGGACAGAACTTACTTGACTTTTTCTCTAAGGATGAATGAAATGACCTTTGTTTTATAGTTTGCTTTGGTGTATCACTCGTATAATTTGAAGTTCTTGATGTATATTTGTTGCATTGGGACGGCTCTAACATTTCTAGTGTTCTAAATCGCGTTTCTAGGTATCTTTTCAGTTCAGACCAAGTAGGCAGGTAGTCTACTGAGTCTTCAGGCTCTAGTCTGTTGACTTCAAGTTCCCACAATTTTCTGGACTCTAAATCAAGCTTTGACACAATTAGATAATTTATGATAACATCCCAAGAACTTATATTGACATTTAGATTCTCTAACGATTTTAAACACGATGATGTTGTATCTAAAAGCTGCTTTATAGCGGTAGCAGACTGATTCGTTATGCTTTTTTGTGCAAAAAGGCGTTTCATTATCTAGTTAGAATTGTAACGTTTATTACTATAACGACGTGTAAGTTGCCTCCATGCCTCACTGTAGTTAGTCTCTGTCGTAGATAAATTCCTGAAAAGATTTTCAGCTTCTCCAGACAAGCAGCTCTTTAAGTAATGTAGCTTTTGTACAGCACTCAAACTATTATTTTTATTTATAAGAGAATCAAACATATCATGAAATGTCTGCCATTCATCATAACCACCACTAAATTTTGGTAAGTGAATTTGAGGTAGTTTCACTTCACATCCCGACGTCTCTGAATAGCCTGTAACGTAGCTAGATCCAGAACTAGATTCACGAGTAGGCTTAAATGCACGTAAATCATCTTTAAGTTTAGTTTTATATTCTGAGTAAACATCTTCAAATTGTGAGTACACATCATCCTCAAAATAGACAAGTTTGGATTTATCTGACCTCTCTATAGTAGCTGCAATCTCGTTATGACCCTCGAAAAAGGTCTCACATAATTTCTCCAAAGCTTCAAGTTTAGTCTCGATATATGTAGCAGTTATTCTCTCTTTCGGCGATTTTTGTAGTTAATTAATGCTTTTTTAAACGGTCAAATAAGTCGTCTTGTTTTCTCAGTTCTTTTAGTTTCTCAGACATTTTACTTCAATTTACACTGATTTAAATTGTTCAGTTTACACTCCCGGGTTTCGGCACCAGATGTTCAAAATAGCTCGTTTAATTATCACTGTTAATTATATATTTGCAAACTAAACAAAGGATTTATAATTTAAAATAAAACTCGTAACACAAAGCTGTGGCAGAACAAAACTATATTATGTAACTGTCATGTAGGTAAGATGAAATATTTTAAAAATGTATGAGAATAAGTCGACTTTATGCGGATTTCAAAACGTCTAACGCCATCTAGTTACTTTTGAATGTAACTAATCAGTGATACGATCTCAAAATTATATATGATTGAACACTCTTCTTCAAATCTTCATTTTTAAGTTTCTTAAGTAAAATATTGATTAAAGAATTAATTTATTCTCGGTTCAATTTTTATTAATTTCAAAGCAAGGTAAAAGAAAGAGAAAGAAAACGTTTATTTGCCAAATGCGACACACAGAAAATATAAAATAGACGAGACAACACATTTTTATAGTTGTATGCCGTAATTCAACAAACGAGATTGGCACTCAATATATGGCTGTGTCGTGACTATCTTGTATTTGTATTATCTTGACTGCCGTGTTACAGATTAGTCTGTAACCAAAATAGCCCCGGTATTATCTTTTTGTATGTACATATTTTTTTTATTGTAACTAATATACAGATGCAAGGCACTGTAATATCATATATTCGTGTTTTTATTATATGCGAAAGCTTTCCCCTTTTTTATAAAAAAAAGTATCGTAAAGTCTCTTTATTATATAATTATAAACTTATTAGCAAGTACTCTCAGTCTCTTTATGAATAAAAGAAAAATAAAAAATCTATTTGACAGCCCTGTGGCAAAGAGGCTATCCTATAGTGTGGGGGGCGCAGTGCGGACGCCTTGACAGCGCAGCGCCGTTAATTCCTGAGCGCGCTCCTCGCGGCCGATTGACAACGCGCTCGGAATTTATCGACGCGCACACTCGCCAAGCACACCCGCAGCCTGACATAGTGATGTACCATTTTTCTGCTATCGATATAATATATTAAACACATTGAACGATGCACCGGCACACCATTATATTACCGTGAGCGCGAATCCGTTGATGCCCAACACGCGCATCACACATGATGCTATTTTGAACCTAATAAACAGTCGGTGTAACTTTTCATTTAATTTTATTTCGATGACCAAGTTTCACCTTTCCACACTTAACAAGCTTTCGTTATTGTATGAACATTTATTAATTTAAAATTTACTTGACTTTATCCATGTTTTAAATATATTTAAAACGACACTAACCACTAAATGTTTGATTTTTTATTTTAATCTGTCGTTTCAGGCATTTTTCTCAAAGTCATGCTCACGGAAAGTGGTTAAATATCAGAATAAAATTAAACAATGTTCCAAAAATTTGTATGTTTCTATATTTACTTACTGATATGATCTTATAAAAACAAGTATAACACCTTTAACGTGTAGAAAAATAACAATATAAAGATAAAATAAGCTTTTTCCAAATCTATCTTGTATTCGTAACATACATTAAAAAGCACGTCTTTTTACGTTACAGCCAGGAAATAACTTGTAACCGACCTTATTCATATATTTAAAATTGTCGATAAATTGCATCGACATCGACAAACCCAAGGTGGCATTAACACATCACGCAGACCCTCGAGTTCAGTTACCAGCCGAGTACATAGCGGCTATGTACTTAGTAAATAAGACCCTTTTAGGTCCAACCGCGTCTGACGCAGGTTGCCTAGCTTGCTGTCTGTCTGACGTACCGCGATGCGGGCATCTACTTGAATACATATTAGGCTATTTGCGAGGACGAAACGGGTGAATTTTCGAATAACGAAAACTTTTCTTCTTTAAATATTGCTTAGCACGATTTTTAAATCTAGCCTCAGCGAAATAATCACAATTATTCATATTTTAAAATAATATTTAAACAAACAGGCACCAGGGAGTTTTTGTGACAACTTGCTAGAGCATATTTCGGTAAACAGTTGAAATTTTCTAAATTATAATAAATTTTTAGAATCAATAAATATCCTACAAGTATTATTCATTTTTTAAGTATGGTAATATTAAGTATAATTGTACACATTTGAAAAAAGAACTGAACATAACCAATATCAACTCTTAAGTTCCTATCAAAAATAGACCACTGAATTTCTTTCTTTTTCTCTGTCCTCTAAATCAGTAGCAGAATAAAGACTAACTATTGCTTTCATATTTGAATCACAGATTAAATTTGGAAATATTTGTTATTGACCGTTAAATAAAGAACTTAAAAATTGAAAATATTAATCCAGCTTTCAGCTGATGCCTATTTGTTTGAACAACTTCAAATTCAAAAGTTTTATTCAAACAAAATTTTGCTAAAGAATATCTGTGAACTCAAAAATAATCTGTTGTATTTACTCCTCACTCTAGTGATTCTACGTATACCACTACTCTTGTCACAAACATTGAGTAGCCAATCACATTAAAAGAATAAAGTCTTCTATATTGTCATGCTGGGGCTTCATCCGCGTTAAATGTTAAAGATTTAGACTGCGTCTTATTTAAAGTAACTTGTAACTTTATCCCAGATAAATAATCGAAAAGACGAAACAATTTCAATAAATACAGTAAATTATTTGTTTTATAAAATGCTCCGTTTTGTATTTTTAAGAAAACGTTCCCATTTTCAGTTTGTTAACATGAGTATCGTTGTTAACGTTGAAACTCATAAATAATTAATTATTTACGGCGTAAAATAACTTTCCGTCTTTTAACAACAAAAACTAAGTGAACTTGTGAGAATTTGTCGACCCTTTGAAGCTATTAATTGACTTTCTTTAATAATAATTAAAGAAATTCACAGAAATAATAATAATATTAACAGTATCAAATCATAAACTTAACATATACCTTCTCTACAAAGATTATAGTAATTAATTAATTGGAGATAAGTAGTTTTTATAGTACAAAAGTACATAGATCGTATGCGTAATAGGTGGTCTTATCGTTTAAAGCAGGGATTCCCAAAGTAGTCGATTTTCAACCCCCTGGGGTCGAAATCGGTTTAGCAGGGTTTGACATAAACAAAAACTGATTTTGGGGGTCGACTAGGCCTAAATTGATCCCTATTATTACACAAGTTCTTATTTCAAACTTTCAAGATACTGTATAAGCTGTGTTACGTGTACAAATATGTTTCCTTTTCAAAAAATAATTATATACGTATTTTTACGTAATTTGTATTAATAATTATTAATTACTCTTGATATTTACTGAATTTCATGTTCATTTTTTTGTAAATTTTTTATAAGAAAATGATGTCAAGTATAGTCACTTAACCAACCGCAACGTGTTAAAATTGGTAAATATTTTGTATCAATACAAAAAAAAACTGCAGATAGGATGTTTAAAGTAATTTGACTATGGGGGTCTGAGGTATCAGTTCATTGTGAAAAAGAGAGCCCTCTCTTGCCCGAAATAGTTTGGGAATCGCTGGTTTCAAGTGATCTCTTCCAAGAAACCGGTTATTTTGGAAAAATTACAGTACCTAATACACACGGCATTAGTGGCCAGATTCCAATCCTCCTTTGATGCCAGCAGCACATTGGCACTATATCTAATGATGCGATTGTTCATACGCCACAGTAAACATTCGCCATCAGGAGGGTCGTCAACGTCTGTCTGCTGCACTCTAATAATTTTAAAAAATTAAAATAGATTATCAACAGCTGCGTTGTAAAACGATAATTTAGTCACGTTCACCCAAAATCTTGTAAGGTCATAAATGAGCTTTATCTACTTATACTCTTCAAGTATCAACCGCTAATCACTCATGCGGAGGGGGTGTTGTCCTACCCCTGGATCCCACAATGGGGATAAGACGGGACGACCACCGGTCACCCGGGAGGCACACCCTTTGTTTTGAAACAGATACATCAAGCAGGATGTGGCATTCTCGGAGAAATAACGTTATCTATGCATATTGAAGACTACATGTAAGCAAATAGTCTAGTCTAGTCACGCCTATTGCCCTTTAGGCTAGAGAGAGACGATCTCCATTTGCAACGATCTTGGCAATGTTCGTTAATGTCGTGGAAGAAGAATATCTTCCACGACATTAACGAACAGTCAAGCAACCTACAAGGCTTTTGGTTAGGTCTCCAAATAGATTTTCGTTGTCATTTATCTACCTTCATTCTCGGGTCACGTATAGTTCTTGCACAAAATATCCCTAATACATATACAATACATGATTTCAAATACCCACGCATGCTTAATATACGTCTTCCATGCTTTTCTTATATGCCCACAATAAACCTACGCTTGACCTATCCAGTGAAGCGACATCTGTGAGCCCTAACGAGCGGCGACCACGGCCGGCTAATGTCTTCATTTGTATTCAGATTTACCTACGCAGATACCACGTGTACGATACCGCTGCTCCGTCTCTAATGTCCATGGTACAAGTACAAGATTATTCTAGCACAATTCACAGGCAAGAGCCAGACAAAATTTGCTCTATGTAACTAAGCAAAGAATTCTATTGTGTACTATAAACATATCTTGTTTTTTAGAACTCTATGAATACTAAAAAAAGATCTATGGCTTTGTCTATAATATTATATCTTTTTAAAAGTGTGTACATTGAAGATATTGTTACGAGTTGCGAGACTCGAATTAAAATGCCGTTAGAATTACTATAGAGTTTATAGATAGATAGATAACACTTTATTATACACCAATACAAAAATGAACTTAAAAACTAAAATTATATCTAGTTGTGTACAAAGGGCGGCCTTATTGCTAAAAAGCGATCTCTTCCAGACAACCCAGTTTATTAGAACTATACAAACACGTATAACACAGGTACAAATATAACCGAACACAACCAGTCCAAACGTAATGCAGAAGGTCGTAACTCAATAAAACGCGCAAAGTCTATCACTTATTAGATTCCCGATTGTAGTACACACGTCTCGCTTCGCTCGTGGTTCTCGCTCGACTGCCCCTCTCTCCATCAAGCCACTGTTTTATACTGCACAAATGCAAATATGTCTGCCCGGCAAGCGTCGACGTAATTTCCTAGAAATCGTAATCCGCACACCTAGCTAATTATGCCTGCAAACGGCCATAAACGAGTACAATAGGCTGCTCTCCACAATAACCAATAAATAAGTGAACAAAAGAACGAAACGATCATAAAAGGATTACAATTAGTTCAAATGCCGACGGGTAATAAAAATGTTTCTACAAATCTGTACGTGGAATTTGTCTTTTTCGGCGCTAAGGTTGTAACAATAAGATGGAGAACACCATACATTTTTTTTAGATTTCTTATTCTATTTTTGGGTAATCGTTGCAGTTTTCACTGGTCAATGGCAAGTTTTCTGACTTACGACACTTTATATCCGGGGAATACCGCAGTATTTTCGTGAGCGGGGGAAATCGAAAAAATCAGGTATAATTCGGACCAGTAGATTTTGAAATTGTAACTTTTTGTTTTTTTTTAGAGTTTTGTCTGTCTGTCTTTTAGAGCATCACGTGAAAACTACTGAACGGATTTAAATGAAATTTGACACAGGGCTAGCTTACATCCCGGGTCAACATTTAGGATACTTTTTATTCCGATAAATTACTTCGTTTCGGTGGGATAAACGAATATCGTGAAAACGATGCGTCGTATTTTTATGGTGCCGCCATTGCAAACAAAGACGTCGTTATGAGAACGCGAATGAAATTTAGCAGGCATGTGCTTTTATAACCACAACATGTTATTATACAAAATACAGAATGGGTTTTAAATAAAATACTTATATACCTAGGTTAGAATCTGTCTTGGTTTTTCACGCCTATACTGTTTCCAAGCGTTTATTTTACTTTTGACGTATGCACGTCGATCAAGTTACATATTTCTTGACAGTGAAACCCACATGAAACAAATGACAACTGCTTTACTTTATTATCGTGGCTGACGTAATAGTGATGTTATGTGAGTCATGTAACGCACAGACTATTACATCGACACTATACGTAAATAAATCGAAAGTAATCGATTTGAAAATATGTTCTACTATAAAGTAAAATAATTGATTAAAACTTATTTATAAATGAAGTTGTAGTGGAACACTTACAAGCCAATAGTTGGCGCTGTACAATAATTGAGGTCTTAAACGTTTCCCGAGACATACAAAGAATATATACAAATTTTCAACAATAACAGATGGGCAGGCCTGCTGCGAGGAACAACACTAGCCTCGCTGGAAGATCTTCCTTTAAGACGGAGGAGCATTCCATCTCGCTCCTCCACCCTATACGGGTCTCCCTAAAAAGTTGATTATGATAACAGACAGAGTCGATAACGCATTAGGACATTACTAATTGATCCGTCTACGAGTTGTCTATAGTAAAATGCTTGGAAAATGTATATTATATAAACATCAATATTCAAGTTGTGTTAGCATTAAAAGACAAAATGGATACCCTTGGAAAGTCTTATTTAATTCACATTATCGATTGAAATAAATCACCACTACTAGAGTAGTTCAAAAACAATGTCGAGTGCTTTGAAATACTTCAGACAGACCTATGTGTTGATACATAGTCATACATGTTTCCTGTCGCCTGGAACTTTGACCCACTTCGTTAAAACGGTAACTTTTTACTAAAGCGACTATCTCCCCATTATACTCCTTTCAGTATATACAAAGTTTCATTTAGTGCCTAAAATATCAATATATCGTGGGTAGCTTGTGCGTGGTAGCTAATAAGCGGGCATTTTAGCCAATTAAAACGCCCGCTTGTGATGATAATTACAATTGAGTTCAAATACCTACCACGAAACACGCGGCTGTAGACAGATTTTTTTACGAAATGTGACACATTGTGAGGAACCTTGCACATACAAATTAGTAATGTGCGACACTCACCAGTCCGCTTTGAACAGGCGTATCGCGTAGGTATAACGTCCACTTTAATGAAATTATAATAGGAAGTCCGAGTTCAATAGAATAGTACACATTCAAATCAACTGATACACTTTTTATCATCTTACAAATCGCCGGAGCCTTGTAGATTTTGTATCAGCGATAAAGTTGTGACGTCACAGCTTTATCGAGTCAAATAGCATATTATTAAACAGGAGTTAAAATTATTTTTATGCTGATATTTTGATATTAAACTAACTAACTAATGGTATGGTATTTCAGCTCCAGGTTTTTTATATGTAAATAATTTTAGAATTGATTGTAACAATATGTCATACACCTAATTGTGAGACGATGATGATCTGGTACTGTATTAGTATTCGTAACTGTTATACTTACTTTCTCTATAGTAAAGAATAAAGAATTTCAATGTCAAAAGGAATATTCCAAATATTTATTTTATAGAAAAAAGCTTTCCGTTAACTAAGCGACGAGAAAGAGAAAAAAACGGGAGTCTACCGCCAATTTACATTAACGTTTCAACAAATACGCATAAAAAGACGGGGGTAGGCACATAAAACGTACCGTCGAGACGAGCCATCGAACAATTCCTTTCATGTCGCGTATTCTCAGAGCATAAACAAGCCCCGGGAAAAAGTCCTCGAATAATAATTAGCGGACACGCAGACGACACAGAAAAAAGGACTTCTTTACAGAGTATAACAAAAAGTCTCTTTCTGCGTCTGTCTGTCTTTCTATCCGCTAACTCCCCCTAAACTACGTAAGCGGTTTTCACCATCAGTTAGATAATTTTTCAAGGAAGGTTTACCTATATCTACAGGTTGAAAAGTTTCAGCGGGGCAGTAAGGAGATGTACCTTAACCATTGCAGCTACACGAAAATGGTCTTGCGAGAATTTTGATACCCATTATATAATATATATAGTTCGGGGTGACAGACATGTGAACCCCGAACAATAGTTACCGGAAGTATCTCTGATGATTCTCTACCGGATGCTTTTTACTTTTTAATTTTAATAACTTTCACACATAAATAATCTGTTGAGTGCTATTCTCATATATAACATACTTAATACACATAACGTACAAATACTTATTTTATTTTATTTTATTAGAATCTCCAACAAAGGATACGCCTATAACAGATTTATAAATATAATATAACCTTAAATTTTAATCAATGTGCTCCTTCAATTACTGGAGACCACGACATTCGCAAAGACTAGCCATATAAATTTAATGTATTAAGTATATATAATACAATAATACTTATATATAAAGCTAAACAATATAATATTATATATTTGTGATAGCATACACAATTACATATATAGATAAATAAGTTTATTAAAATTAAATAAAAAATAAAAAAATGTATATGTCATAGGTACACAGATATCATCAGCTTTTATCAAGCAGACTCTGTAATACCTTTCTCAAGAATTATTGTCTTTGTTGCCAAAAAAAATGAAATGTAATATACATAATTATCCTGAGCCCGCACCACAAACGAAATCCCATGGAAAATAAAGAAACTAAAAGTGGCAGCTCCGCTATTTGATAAACTTTTGTTCGTAAAATAGCCAGGAAATAAATTTACAGTTTTAATGGAATATTTTGTATTTATTATTCAATAATTACCTACATCGAAGTTACAAATTAGCAATTAATTGCTCTGGCAGAATTAGGTATGGCGATTGCAGGACTATAAATTTGACGCCTTCTGTGGTGGAGCGGGCTAAGTCTTTACCAGCCTACCTCGCTGCAGCGCAGAGGTTCCGGGTTTAATTCTTGGTACGGTAAATTTCGGAAACGATTTTTCTCCCTTATTTACTAAGGTCTGGATGTTTGGGATCGGCCTCAGAGTAGTCTGTTATATATTACCCATACCACAAGCGTAACATTATTAATTTGCGGATGTACAATATGTGTGTTAAGAAAAAAAAAAAGCGTTCAAAATGCGTGTCGTTTGCGTAGCCGTCCCTACGGTTTGAGATTAGAACGCGCGGGCGATTCGGCCGGGCCGCGCTATTAATTACGGCGCCCAAGGCGGACTATGTACTACGCCTCATGCCCCGCAACGATACATAGTCTCGAATTTCCGGACATATACATACATACCTAACAGCGAACGCGGTTAGAAATCCAATGCCCAATTTTGCAAGACAGACTGATTAAGTGAGTACGTATTGCCTAATGATGTTTTTACTTTTGGATCAGAAAAAGGTAGGTAGGGTTTTTGTTGACTGACATCTATTTCTTTGACTTAAACTCTGCGCTACTTTTTATCCTGGGAATCCCGCGGGAAATTTTCTGGGTTATTTAAAATGGCCACATTAAAAGAAATCTAATTCCAATTTGATTTTTGTACTGATCGATAGCAAATTTAATGTAATAAAATATGTGATCTTTTTTATTCCGGGAATCCCGCGGGAATTTTCTCCGGAGCGGTTTATAGTTATTTGGGTGCCTAAAAATGAGCTTACTACGACTCAATTTTCATTAAAACGACAATTTACATTATTTTTTAAATGCTGCGGTACTTTGTGCTCCCGGAATCCCACGAGAGTATCAAGTGAAGCGTGGACGAAGTTATGTGTTTTGTATTGTCTACCGTGACTTCACTTTCTGGTCCCAGGCGGAAGAACAGCGCTGATCCTTGTTGGCTAGCATTATGCTGAGACTGGTTTCAATTTAGGACTCACTTTGTTACTATTGTTTTTCTTTCTTTATCTTTGTGTTTTTGTCCCGAATAAAATATTCTCTTTTCTTTCTTTCTTCCTCTCAATTGATAAGGGAGCTATTGTAAGAAGATAGATAGATAGACAAATAATATTTTTATTGTACAATACAAAAATGAACTTACAGACTTAAACTATACCTAATTATGCACAAAGGGCGGTCTTATCGCTAAAAAGCGATCTCTTCCAGACAACCCTAGGAATGAATTAAGATGTTAATGGCGATGATAGTATACGTAACATATAGTACGAACTATTTACAAGCAAAGCAAAAGGAAGAAAGGAAGCAAAAGGATTAAAAAATATGATAGATAGATAGATAGATAACACTTTATTTCTCACCAAATATACAATTTCCAAAATGCACAATTACAATATTGTCATGGTAGAAACAATAGGCGGCCTTATCGCTTAAAGCAATCTTTTCCAGACAACCTTAAAGAATAATTTAACCTAATCTGGCGATGTAGGTTATGCAGATTATTAAGTAGATCTTAAACAAACATACTTAAACTACAAATTTCATAAATCAAATACACATACTTAAATTACTTTATAAATTAAATACATACAAACATATTTATAAGATACTAGCTGACCCGGCAAACTTCGTACCGCCTCAAAAGTATTCTTTTAAATTTAATTTGATTTCTCAACGACGGGATGAACATCAAACGTTTGATATTCAAAACCAAAAAATGAAAAAAACTTCACTTTTAAATTTATTTTCATTTCTGAACAACTTTTAAATTTAATTGATTTCTAAACGATTGGACGAACATCAAATGTTTGACAGGTAGGAATAGTTTCTTAGGGTAAGCGAAATTGTTGTTTTTAATATATTCCAAGCATTTTTTAAATATTTACTCACCTTTAAACTTTCCCCGGAGTTACCGGCGTTTTAGCGAGACTAACGAACAGCAATTGATTTATATATATATATATATATATATATATATATATAGAGAGAGAGAGAGAGAGAGAGAGAGAGAGAGAGAGAGATGTAGATATATAGATATATCTTAATTAGTCTATAGTATAAGAATTAGGCATAATTATTTAAGACTAGCTTTGCCCGCGACTTCGTCCGCGTGGAATAGTTAAAAAAACCCTCCCGATTTTAAAACATTCTTCATTGGTGCTCCGCTCCTATTGGTCTTAGCGTGATCATATATAGCCTAATTGTTTTTTAATGTATAAATTGTTTTGTTGTATGATGAAGATACCGGCAATATCAATACTTAATTAGGTGCGTAAGTTGTATAATAAGCTGTTTAAGTAATTAAAGTTTTTTAACTATCCCACGGGAACTCTTTAATTTTTCGGCATCAAACGTAACCTATATATTGGCCAGGGATATAAGCTACAACCATACAAAATTTCATTTCAATTGCTCCAGTCGTTTCGGAGATTAGCCGGTACAAAAAGTTACATACAAACAGACAGAGAAACAAAAAATAAAAAAAAACTAAATTAATTCTATTTCAGTTCTTACATCCCCCTGACTCGGTTTTTAGCTATTTTTTTTTCATTGTACCGAAAGTTGACCTCTACAATTTTATTATATGTATATATGAATGAATTATATGTATATATGATGAATGAATGAAAACTTTTTATTGTTCACCATAACTTAAACCTAGACATTTAATATAAATACATTTCCATCAGAACAATGAGCGGCCTTATCGCTTATAGCAATCTCTTCCAGGCAACTTGGTGTCCAAGGAGATATTACAAGAAAAATTAAATAATACTTGGTGGTTTAAGTAAATTAAAACTAATTCAATAGTAATTAAACATAATTAAAGATAAAACAAAATAATAATAATATGAAACTAATATAGGTATACATAATTAAATAGTTTATAATAATATAAATTACTTATACCTATATGCGAACAATAATACAATTCCATTTACTGCAACACATTTTATTTAATGGACAAATAATGGTCAGTGATCAAGTGTTTGAATGTAGAAATGGATGTAGCTGGTCTGATTTTCCAGGAGAGGGCGTTCCACAGGCGAACAGCCTGTACGGCAAAAGAATTTCCTATAAAGGACAAAGTGTGTTTAGGTATCATTAGCAGAACATTTTCATTTGATATACGAAGCTAAAAAGTTTCTTTAAATATAATAATAATAATAATAATAATCGGCAGACAAACACACATATTGTATATCCCCAAATTAAGCAAGTTACGCTTGTGTTATGGGTAACATACAACGTACCACTCTGGGGCCGATCCCAGACACCCAGAAATATAGGGGAGTACAGGGATTGAAAAGGAAGTGCAGAAGTGGGAGTAAGTAAACATTCCGGCGGAGGCGAATAGGTAACCATTTAAGCTTATTACAAAATTCGGAGATATATTCATATTTACGCAACCAAAATATGAAGCGGATACAAACATCTTGAAGGCATTCAAGCTAATCCAGTTGTTCTTGGATCTTGTCTAGATAGCAAGCATCAGCATAATCAAATAGGCGGAGAAGCAAGGATTGAGCAAGTATAATCTTAGTAGCAGTAGGTAAGAAATTCTTCAGTCTTCATAGTAAAGCAGATGACAGGAAAAGATTCCGACTAATTTCTGTAAGGTGAGGCCGCCAAGACAGTTCTCTCTCAGTGATAATTCCTAAATTTTGATGATCTATTTCTTAACGTAAGATGTTCCCTTTATCCACCATGTCTTTAAATTAATGTTCGACCACATTTGTTATTCGTACGATTCTAAGCCGTAGTTAGTGGCAAACGTGTGCCATGACGTACATACGTGGCCAGAAGCATCCCTCCCAAGTTCCACCCTCGACCCCCTCTAATTGACGCCGTACCGGACGCGGACGACGCCCGCGGGGACCTCGCTTCGTTTTCCGTTTTCTCGCTCGGGTCCGATTTACAACGCTGGCCCGATAATCTTTTCTTGATGACGTAATATACAGTTCTGTTAGTTAGTCTTTACTGCTGTATTGGCTCGACGATTAATGTTGTTGTTCGTTCGAAAATTCCGTTTGAGATCAATATTGTCAGTATCAGATTCGATTGTACTACGCACTGGCGTTAAAATGCCTTATGAAGTTTATTATAAATTTAATTTGTTATTAATGAAAAAAAGAAACAAACTTATTTTATAAAGGACAAGAACCGAAAGATACAGTAAATAGAAAGAAAGACAATAGAACAAAGTGGACTTACTTTGTTCTATTGTCTGTAAATTGGACCCAGTCTCAGCTTAATGCTAGCCAACAAGGACTAGCGCTGTTCTTCCGCCTGGGACCTGAAAGTGAAGCCATAATGGACAATACAACACACATAACAATGATATACAATATAATGCAGTTTGATAATAATAAATGAATTGCAAACTATATACTAGTACACTACTACATAATAAGACAATAATTTAAATAACACTATAGCACTATGGCAATATGTAGCCATACAAAGAGGAAATGCGGCCAGCATTTTGGAAACGTTCTCAACTGACGCCGATTTAGGACTCATGTTGTTTGTAACATACACGTCATATATAAAATCATTGTAGCAACGCACATAACGAAACACTTATATTAAAAAATATTATTAATTAATAATATTCGGCTGTTACTTTTTGCTTGCATCGCACAAGCTTCGATTACTCAAGCAGAGACCGAATGAACGAATTATTCTTTTAGTAGGCTGCGATTGTTAAGGTGCAATTCCGACGAACGCGGCAAGCAGCAGACGGCAACAGTAAATGGTCGACAGTAGAATCAGATGCTGTCGGGCTTCATTTGCCGTCGTAGGGATTCCCAAGACGCAGCAGACCTGCATTTTCATTATGACATTACTAGCTTTACGATCGTGTTTTCGCTGTACAGTTTGTAATGAATAATCAACTGCTAAAAGTTTTATAGCTGGAAGCAAAAGCGGACCTATACGAAGCAAAAAATCTCTTATGTCATTTTACTTAAACAAAGTGGAAGAAGGCTTGTATTAATCTTTGATAAAAAGACATATAAATGGTGATGAAGAAATAAATTTTCAGGATTTATTGCCGTTTAAATAAAAATCAGTTTAGTTTTGTAACCCTTTTCATTTATAATGATCTTGCACTAAAAACAACGTGGGGACACAATTTCAGTGGAAGAAAAATTATTTTTGACATTATTCGTCTTCCAACACATCTATAATGTCAAACTTCAACAACGGCAATACTGTGTTTGCGCCGATATGCCGTCTGCTGCCGCGCGTCCATACAATTCAAGACCTGACACGCAGCAATGGAAGTCGAACTTCAAAATAAGTTTCATACAAATGAATACTGCAAAGTAATGTTGTCTGCCGTCGCGGCAGTTGCTATTGCTGTCTGCCGCTGCCATCTGCTGCCTGCCTCTGCCGTCTGCTGCCTGCCGCGTTCGTCGGAATTGCGCCTTTAGCAAACTGTTTACGACCCTAATAATTTAGTTTGAACAATTCTGTAATTTACACATGTTACAATACAAAAAACAGGCGTTCAAAAATCCATTTTATTATGTTACTTTTAAAATATCATGATGAAAATAATTGTTGTCACAGTTTGAACAATAACTAATGTGCTATTTGACTAATTTTAGAATAATAATAACAGTCCATAAACGTCCCACTATTGGTGAACGGACAGTATACCCGCTACGCTTGTCCAAGGCGTCTTGGCAGGTTTGACACGTCGGTTACCTCGATGTGCAGGTTTCATCACGATGCTTTCCTTCACCGTGAACATTAGGTCACAAAACTGCCTAAGTAACGCGCCCTTTGAGTTTGGGTCGCGTGCACTAGTCATTACGCTACCACGACTCTACTACGTTTACTTGAACAAAATTAAGACGAATAACACTCGTAGAAAATGTATGATGAGGCTGCAACGATCTATAAGATTATAAAAAATTAATTGCTCACTGTCGATAATAATTATACTTTGTTCATAATCAAGCAATTTTTTTCTGCTACCATGAATTTTGTACTATATAACGGTTAAACAACCTTTAAAATGATATTTATGAACAAAAAGTATTCGTTAATTAAGCGTATCAGCCTTATACGCAATATTTAAGATACCTCCCGTTGTTCTTACCTTCATTAAGTAAGCAGTTACAAACGGTTTTTATGAAATGTCTACCCTCTCCACTCCACTCGTGCGTCAAAGGTTATAAACATGGCGAAAATTGAAATCTCAATTTATAATTTGTGATTCAGTAACACGCTACACTTTGTTTATATTAAATGAAATCACAATGAAATTACAACTTATGGCTTGCTTTTAAATTTAATGATAATTTATTTATAAATTATAGTTAAATAGATAACTCTTTATTGACCATAATTAAAAGAAGTATTTATTATATATATACAGTACAGTCTCACTAATCCGGCACTTCAGTAGTCCGGTACTTCCAATAATCCGGCACCCTTCGCTAACGACTTCCTTACCACTCCCTACTCTCGGTCCGCGCTCGACTCAGCACCGACATCAGTATAGCCTCAAAAATTATTACAATAGCACCTTTTGGTTTACCTTATTTATATACGTGTTGTTTTCAAGTTCAAAATAATGTAGCTAAAATGTCAAGTAGGCTGCAATTAGGGTTGCCAACCGTACTATTATAATATATAGTATTGTACTATATTTTAGCCAGTTGTACTATATATTATAGAAAAATGATATAGTACTAAATTTACTATATTTTCATTGCTAATTGCTAATTGGTTAAAATTCTTAATTTAATTTAATTTGATTTGTTAAATCTTTCTATAAGTTCAAAGCCTTCCTATCCTGATAAAAGTTATGAATATTGTCATCTAACCGTTGACCAATCAGAGCAGAGCACTTGCCTCGAGCGGGGTCCAGGCGCCATCTGTACTTAAGGGATGCAGACGAGTTTTTGTGACACATTGGAGCGATAGCAATGGATCGAGTTGGATTGTTGAGTATTTAAAAGGAAAGGGTTAAAGTAAGATCGGTGTCCTGAACCCGTTGCTCGGTCTTAACTGTGACAAAATACTGTTTAAATCTAAATTAAAAGTCTATAAACCACTACTATTGTGTTTTGTGCTCGCATTTTACCCTGATGACGCCTAATTAGTCTATAGTATAAGAATTATATAGTTAAGGTTTTAATCTCAACTTTAAGAACTTTATTTCGACTTTAAACATTTTCAACATTACTGCTGTGAGGATAATTAAAAATGTTGCGAGGCAATAGAGGGCGTTGGGTGCCGAGACCAGGGGGCCAGAGTCGCGGGAGGTCCGTGTAGCGAACGCACTAATTAATAAAGGTATAAGGGTCCACCAATATTGATTTATGGGCCCGGGCCGCGAGATACTGTCCGAAGCCGTTCGCGACGGTCATATGTAGGTTAATGTGTTACTTAAGATCTACCTATAGGTACCTATATGTAGCATGTTTATGTTCTGGATGACCACAAATAACTGCGTCCAAAAGAGCTGTAATTAACAATTTTAGAGGTCCATAAGAGACATTTTGGCAAAAATAAGACTCATGATTTTTTTAAAACAAAGAAAACTATGAGAGTCATGTAATATTGTCAACTCAGGTCCCGACAAGAACAAAACCCACCTGCATATCTGAAACAAAACACATTTTATTACCTGCTGGCATTTAAACTAATTGTAACTCTATTATGATCGTCTTCTGTTGTTTACTTTGTGATTAGAAAACAGCCCATTGTTTTATTGTACTCTTTTATGGCAGTTTGCGGCCGAGTCATTAGCCAGGTGTGGCGGATTAAGCCGACTTAGATACGGGGACATTGCATTTGTGTAGTATAAAACGATGACCTGATGCAGAGGGAGACAGTTGAGCGAGAACCACGAGCGAAGCGAGACGTGTATAATACAATCGGGAATCTAATAAGTGACGGACTTTGCGCGTTTTATTGAGTTACGACCTTCTGCATTACGTTTGGACTTGTTGTTTTCGGTTATATTTGTACCTGTGTTATACGTGTTTGTATAGTTCTAATGAACTATAGTAATTCTAACGGCATTTTAATCCGAGTCTCGCGCCTCGTAACAATATTATTATAATTATATAAACTCAGGGTTGAATTTTTTTTTAGAATATATTGAAAAAGAATGTGTCCCTTCTCTCCACGTCTAAGTTTTGAACTATGACGTGGAAAATTAAAAAAATAAATATCAAATAGTACCACTAAATAATATCTTCAACAAAAATTAGTTCATGAATCAAGATTTGTTCAGTAGTTGTTCATATGAATATATTTAATTGAATTATTTTCTTTGGGATTTGTTACGTCACGTACGTGGAATAATTTATACTACATAATCAGAAAGATTAAAACTAAGTAGTCCATGCATGTGCCAAAACCTGTCAATACAGAAAACAGACAAAACCTTCGAAGATGTATCTACGAACATGTTTTTCATAGTCCTTAAGAGTTTCTATATTATGATATAGTCTTAATTTTAATGTTAAATTAATTAAGCAACAAATACATCTAGAATATAGTCCCCGGCACCATACTTGATCGGTCACCTTCGCCTATGCATAGTGACATTTCGGTTCCTTTTCGAAGTATGAAGTATTATCCCCACTACTCCTAATAGTCTCCAGTATCTTAAGGAACGTTTTAAATTCCTTCACCTATCCACTGCCCACAATTTGCACCATGATACGTACCGAAAACTTATGATGCCTGCACACACTACATCCTATTTTGATAATTCTTTTACAGTGTAGGCTGTCAAACTTTGGAATATGCTGCCTCTTACTGTCAGAGAGGCCAAATCATTACCAATATTTAGAAATTTGCTCAGAAAACACTATTTGTCCACAAATAGCTATGTCTGATTATAACAGAATATAATCATGCTAATACATTATAATAACTTATGTATCTTGAAATGTATTATTGTATATACTAGCTTCCGCCCGCGACTTCGTCCGCGTGGAATAGTTAAAAAAAGTAAGTTAAAAAAGCCCTCCCGATTTTAAAACAATCTTCATTGGTGCTCCGCTCCTATTGATATAAGTTGTATAATAAGCTGTTCAAGTAATTAAAGTTTTTATCTATCCCACGGAAACTCTTTCATTTTCGGGATTAAACATCCTATATGCTGACCAGGAATATAAGCTACCACCATACAAAATTTCATTGAAATCGGTCCAGTCGTTTCGGAGATTAGCCGGTACAAACAGACAGACAAACAGATAAACAAAAAATTTGGAAAATCTAAATTAGTTCTATTTCACTTCTTACATCCCCCTGACTCGGTTTTTAGCATTTTTTTTCTTTGTACAGAAACTCGACCTCTACAGTTTTATTATATGTATAGAAGATAGATATGACTATGTATATATGTATGTATTAGTATATTTATTTCTTAAATTAGTTTGAGTATTTATGTATCTATCGCCTTTTACCTGCACCACCTATATCGGCTGATTCAAATCTCTTTCATTTAGGTTGCCTGGAAGAGATCGCTTTGAGCGATAAGGCCTATTTTATTGCCTAGAAAATATTGTAAATATGGTCCGTTTTTGTAATTGTATATTTTGACTTGCAATAAAGTGTTATGTAACTATCTATCTATCCCTTTGGAGTAAAGAGACAGAAATATAATATTACGGATAAGTCGATAAATCACATCATATTAGCTACGTTCAATGCACAAAGCGATCTCTACTATTCTGCCAATTGCTCAAGATCCGTGACAGGAACATTACAACTGTGGTGCGTCACCTAGTCCAACGGGGTAAACATCATAGATGCACCACACAAGTTATTTCAACCCCTACAGGCTTCATCCAAATGACAAAAACATTAAAGGTTTGTCGCCTCTACGAAACTCTTCAATATCAATCTTCCGACAGGCCCGTCACAGATGTCCACCAAACGCCAATGAATGGCCAACGAGAGCTGCTGCGAAGCCATCGCCATGCGGAGAAGACTCCAGCAGCTCCAAACCCAGTTACTGGTGGGTCTGAGTTGCAGCCGGGGTAAAGAGGTAAAACCTCGAGGCCCCAACCTCCTCATTACAGATAACGAGGAAGAAGGTGATAGGGTATTTGCGCGATTGAATGGCTACCACACCTAAGCTAGAGTATGCCGCCATAACAACCTTGAGTTGTGTTCCGGAATTAGTGACCAGGTTCCAGTCACCCTTAAGAGAGCAGCAGCACATTTGTAGCACCTTTGGTGTTGCAAATGTCCATAGGCGATGGTAACCGCTTTCCATCAAGTGGGCCGTCTGCCTGTCTGCTGAACTTATGCAATAAAAAATTTAAAAAAGGCAACACCTGGACGACAGGCGATTTAATATATTTGAATACAGGACACGTGCTTGTGTTCCGGCTTAACTTACTTCTACTTTGTATACGTGTTATAACTTTTTTTACAAAGTAATTACCTATGTTACACACACCAGTAATACACGCAACGTGTACTACTTTTATAAAGGTTACTTAAATGTCACAAGTTGACACGGGCCTGTGGGCAGTACAGAACAACATCCATTACATCATTGTTGTTTCAATACAGGACTCGTATAAAATGACTATTAGATCACGTTAGGACTTAACAACAGATGCGGAATCGATATTTACCTTTACCATCAGTGGCCCAATTCTGCTATTACTATCTCGCTAAAATCGCGGGACACTAATCTCTCAATCGCAAGTTTGCCTGATTTTGGTATTCTATTAATTCCACTCTATCTTTATTCGTAAGCAACAACTCGCGAATTAAATTTGTCGGTAGCTTTTCAATGTTCATTTTGAGTAACTCCATTTCTGCTAATGGTAATACCAATTCTTTTTCTACTATTATTCTGCCGTGACGATATTGAGAAGATATTTAGGATTTAGTAGAATAGGATTTTTTATATTATCGCTATGGATAATTTTTATCTGTGCAGGAACGGAAAAAGAATACAATTTCCTGCGGCCGGGCGGCCTGTCGTTAGAGGCTACTAAACAACCCACAGCCATGTGGTAGGGTATTCGCCTGACTGGATGGCCACCACCCCTCGTCTAGAGAATGCCGCCATAACAACCTTGAATTGTGTTCCGGCCATTAGTAACCAGGTTCCAGTTTCCCTTAAGAGAGCAGCAGCGCATTTGTAGCACCTTTGGTGTTTCAAATGTCCATAGGCGATGGTAACCACTTTCCATCAAGTAGGCTGTCTACCCGTCTGCTAAACGCCCGCAATAAAAATTTTCAAAAATGGAATCGTACTTTCCATATCTTCACAAAACTATAATATTGAAATAGCAGAATTAGGCCCCAGGTCAATGGCTGCTAAGCAAGTAGAGTCAAAAAGATATAAAATTTAAAATTTTTAGATTTTTAAATATTATATCTTTTTGATGAATTTGGTCTTTCGAAGATCTTATTTATCAGCCTAGGTCCTCAGACAAACAAACCACGTGTATACAACAAAAGTTTACGTACACAAGTTTATAGAAAATGGTATTTTTTTTAAGTTTTCGCGACTAGTAGACATAACAAAATGTAGGAAATGCTTCACTTTATTTGACGCTTTTTTTTATTGCACCAATTCAGCAGACAGGCAGACGGCCCACCTGGTGGAAAGCGGTTACCATCGGCTATGAACATTTGTAACACCAAAGGTGCTACAAAATGCTGATGCTCTCTAAATGGAGACTGGAACCTGGCCACTAACGCCGGAACACAACTCAGGGTTGTTATGGCAGCATACTTCTAGACCGAGGGTAGTAGCCATCCAGACGGGCAAATACGCCACCACCTGGCTGTGGGTTGTTTTTTCGCTTCTTACGACTGGCCGCCCGGCCGCAGGAAATTGTATTCTTTCTCCGTTCCTGCACGGATAAGTTTTGTTTACTTACACTCCTTCTATACTCTATTTATTCGCTGAAGCCGTGATCACAAAATCTTAAAAAAACACTAACAGTTTCGAAAAATCGATAACACAGGTAGCTAATAGTACTCTGGGTCAACGCTTAGGATACTTTTTATGCCGTAAATGAAGACATTTCTGTGGGGTTGCGTTTTTTGTGACGCCGCTGTAATTATTAGCAAACAAAGCATCACGACAACACGAACGAAGTTTCCATGGCACTGCTAATCTAAAAATAAATTTAACTCACGAGAAACAAAATAAAAAAGCAGGCAAACCACAGCTGCTGATATTAAAGTCCAAATATTAAAGTTTTAGAGAATTACTTTTGGGTATATCGAAGAGCTTCCAGACTTATCCGTGAGCTCGGAAGGATCGTCACGTACCAAATGTGACTTTATTTACTACTAGTTTACTGGCAAGTGAACTCGTAAGCCAGTGCTAATAAACTGATCCGCTCTGTCTTTCACCTGCACAGCACTTTAGTCAGTCTCATTGCGTATTTTATTCTCTGCAACACGTAACAAGTGCGCCAATTTTGTCAGCTCATAAACTTTAAGAATCAAGTCTCTTTAAAATTCAATGGATATTTGAGTTTAATTTCCGAATCGTTTCACCCTGTCTTCTCCGAATGAAGTGTATTTAGAATGAGAAAGCTAATTCACTTCCTAATTAGTGTACTTGTGCTTTCATATGGATAAACAATACGACCTGCCCTATTAACTGTGTTGGTACTACACTTTTAAGATTCTTTTCATTTTCCCAAAACCACTCAAATACCTTGAGATTAGACGAATAAAAAAATCTGGTCTAAGCAAATACCTACTTAATAATTTTTTTATTTATTTTTTATTGCAGGACTTCAGCAGACAGGCAAACGGCCCACTTGATAGAAAGCGGTTACCATCGCCTATGGACAATTGCAACACCGAAGGTGCCATAAATGCGCTGCTGCTCTCTTAAGGGAGACTGGAGCCTGGTCACTAATGCCGGACGGAAACACAACTCAAGGTTGTTATGGCGACATACTTTAGACCAGGGGTGGTAGCCATCCAGTCGGGCAAATGCCCTACCATCTGGCGAACTACAAACTTAATAAAATATGTCTATTTGAAATTTTTGTTTAATTATTACAAAAACGCGATAGATATCGAATATTATAAATTAACGTCATTAAGATTGGGGACTTTGAAGGGCTCTACAGATTTTACTATATACTGTTGGATTTGTACCTACAAACCCGTGGTTGGTTGAAGGTTTCTTAGGGTTTCTAGAGGTTAAAATTTGACAACTCCTTACAATACCCATACTGAACAAACAAAATCTATTTATTCTTGCTGCGAGACTCAATCCATCCGACGCATTATTATCTGATTTGGAATATATAATTTAAAAAAAAAAAACGGATGTTTGTTAAGCGACCTGTAAACGATCAAGTTGTTTATCAGATTATAATTATTATGATCGTATGCATCTTTGTTTGATGAAAATTTGTAATGACAGCGTGTTTAACAAACAAATTTGAAGGTCAATGGTGGTGATTTTAAACAAGGATAACGGCGGCAACATTACAGATAATGAATTTATGGTGTATTTTGTATATTTTCCTTTTAATTTTTACCATTCTTTGCGGTATCGTCTGCTATTTTTTATTATTCTTAATAAAAGTTTAAACGCTAAAGTTATTTAACTATATGTGGCCGGTTCCTATATCGTACTATTTATTAACTTGCATTACCATCGGTTGAATTTTGACATTACTTGTATGAACAGTCGGTAAGATATAAGAACCGGCCAATGAAAACGCGTTGTAAGTGTTCTGTACGAAACGTCACTTCATGACAAAGAGGAATGTTTAACAAATATGTTTGAACGTGTTCGCTATTATTTGATGAAAACGTGAAGTTTGAGAAACAAGTTTTTCAAGCGGATGATCATGTAAGTCTTTAAAATAATTATTATTAAAAATTGTCAAGGATATTAGTACATTTACAGAACCCTTTAAAGCCTTTCCCCTTTTTTGCGTCTATATATTATTAATATTATTATGTAATTATACGACAAGTACCTCAAGTTAAAAGTCGAACAAAATTAACAGGCGAAGGATATAAAACATCTGCGAATATATCTTTCGGTGACATCATGTCGTCACAATAAACTAGAACGAGCTGCGCTTTGGTCATGGTGTCGTAAAAATGGCACGCGATCTGCAAGCTCCGCTGCAGCAGTGGCAACTACGTGCTAGGGATGGCAGATACACGAATTTCAGTTATATCGCACTAATATATATCCACCAGTAGGTACATTGTACGCGTTCTACGGCGAGTTTAATCAAGATAATTGCCAGACATTCACAGACACACACCAATACGTACAGTTAAACGTTATTTTAAAGATCTGAAGTATTTAATTTTTTTAGTTACATTTTCTGTGATTATATTTTACTAGACTTTTCTCTGCGGTTACACCGCTGGTCAAACCCTAGTGAGTAGCTTTATTTTACTTAGATAAAAACTTAATCAAGTGTCTTATTATCGCGAGTGAAGCCGCGGGCAAAAGGTAATATATATATATATATATATATAATTACCTTCCTTGAAAAATTTACTAACTGATGGTTAAAATCGCTTAAAATCCGTTACGTGGTTTAGGAGGAATTAGCGAATATACATACTATGTTTTATACACAATATTTTGTGTACTATGTAAAAATTTGCATCTCGATTATTTTATTGTATTACATATTTGTGTAGATTCTTTGTTAAGCACACGAAAAGTGCCAAATAAAACTTTACTAAAATTGGTAGATTCGCTTCTCAAATTAATACCTAATGCAGTGGTATTCATTTGAGAAGCGAATCTAGTAACTTCAGTGAACGTTATAATTATTATCTCTTCTTTGTGTACTTTTGTCTACAACACAGTATTGCACACGAAAGTAAGACTGTTTTGTGTGTCCTTTGTTTTATAATAATTCCTTTTAAATAACAGATAACTTTATAACACATATACAACTGTCTATTTTTGTCCGAAAAACGACATTTCTGAGTATACAACTGTTTCAATTAGTTTTAAACTGCATTTGAAATTAATGCTATTGCGTGTTTCATTTCTAAATATATCATTTTTTGTCGTTTATCGTATGGTAACGCTTGGACAGGTCTTGATCGAGGTGATGAGCTCTAGGTCCCCACGGTCTCGGGGTCTCATCCCGAAAGCCAAAAATATGTACCCATTAACAATGGACACATATTTGCGGCGTTTTAGTGCTTCCTGGCGTGCGACAGCAGCCCCGGCTGTCAACACAAACGTTTCAGATACGTAACAAGAAGTTCTAATAAGATTAAATGTTTATACCGCCTTATTAATATTTTATCATTTACTACGTGAATTATTAGTATTAATGTAGAGTATATATATATTTTTTTTTTTTTACTAGAATGTAGTTTATATAGTAGGTGTTATACAATTTTACATGCACAATACATTCTACCACATAGTGGTATATAAAATGACTTGAATACTCAAATTAAATTTACATAAATATTCTACTTCAGAAACATTTCAAATAAGCTTTGGTAATAAATAAAAAAACATGTTAAAAGAAAAAATAACAAATAAATCATTTAATATTTTCTTAAGTTTTCGCGACTTGTATACATAATAAAACTACGTTTTAACGGTTTCAAGCGAGATCTTCCGCGATTACGGCCACTGAAAAGTGGCCGAAACTTCGGAATAACAAAAATTAAATAAATTACCGCGCCTGAAACCGTTAAAACGTAGTTTTATTAAATCATCAGTTTTTTGAGAAATTCATCTACAGTATAGAAATACTCTTTGATCAGCCCCTTTTTAAGGACTACAATGAATTTTCTTGCGGGTGCATTTATAATTACAGTTGGCAAAGAGTTATAAATAAGTAATAATTAGACTTAGATCATATAAGACATATTATATCTCAATGTAATTAGATATGTATTTGCAACACAGATGGCAGTACTTCGGTCATGCACATTTCTCTTTATCTCTTTGCAAAATAATCATGCAACGTGCTTGAATTTTAACGTTTGCCCGGGAGTATCGTAGTATTCGCAGCCCCGCACTGAATAACGTCATTACCAGCCAGATATAACGACAGTGGGCAAGTGCGGCACAATGCCGGATAATGCAGTTGGCTGCTCAGAACTGGGAGCTCCTGGAAATTGGCGCCAAGTTAATGGCATTACGTTTACGTTGATTCACTATATTCCCTCCGAGCGTAAGTTTTTTGAAGGGAAATTTCTTTAGAATCGTTGTGATTTGAAATTCGATGGAACGAAAAAGCGACACTAAAAAGAGATAAACATATAAATCTATAGGATTAAGCCTGCGAGAATAAGAGATACGAGTTTTAAATTGTGCAGCACAGATTAGATAGTCAATAAGACCGATGATTAATCATAGGTCCAATTTGGACCGAAATAAAACTGATAATAATATTTTTTAGACTAAAACAGTGAACAATTTAAAGTGATACTTAAGAAGTTTATTTTGAATTATAATATGGTGAAGGATGTAGGATAAAGGAAATATATTTATATTAATAAAAGTTGGACAAGAATTGTCTGCAAGTATATTCTCTGAAGCTTCACTTCTACTGCGTGCGTACTGCAAAAATAAATAAAAAATTGTATGTGTGTACACATTTTTCATTTATTTGTAAACACGACCCTACCCGCGTAATGAGATTGACAGACAGAAGGACGACCTGATTGACGAACGGACAGAAGACAGAAAAGTGAGACGGTAATTCCAAGCAAATAATCAAGAATACTTTGATTATATACCTCGGAGGTTATATAATCAAAGCAAGAATAGTTTTATTCTAATTAAAACCCCAGAATGTATAGGTACGGTATTGAAATCGACATGCGAGTTGAGCCGCTCACTGCGCTCGCGCTCGCATGTCGATACGCACCTTTAGATGACCCCATGTCTTAGCGCAGAAGGAAAACCTCACCGGGAAGTTCCTTCCAAGCCTTTCAAAGGTTCTATAAAATTACTGCATAGTATATTTGAGTGTGTAAGCTGAAGGAAATGAGGATGAACATCCCGCCGATGGCGAGCGGTGCGGTATACTAGATTCCGAAGTTGCAACCTTATAAACAAGGGATAAACGTGCATTCTCTAGCTTTTTGAAGCTCTCACTTTTATGGGTGAGCGGATTACGACCGACGAAAATAGCTCGTCGATGCACTTACTTCACACATTTAATAAATTTCACATAAAATTTATGACCTTAAGCGATCATACTATGAGATTTATCTTAGATGATTATTGATATTTACAGTATGGTTTTTTGACCAATGAAAGTAGTAAGTTAATAACTATGTTTTATTTGAAAGTAAGCGCTTTGCTAAAGGAACTAAAGGGACAGAAAGATTTATGTTACTGCACAACGTGATGGGTGAATGATTGAATGAAAATTATTTATCGTTCATCATAAACTTAAATTAGACAATAAATAAATACTTTAATTATTATTGAACATTGGGTAGTCTTGTCGCTCACGGTAATCTTGATGTTGTTATTGGGACATTTTTTTCTTGAATTCGTAGAAAAAACATCTGCGCGCATATTTTTATGGTACATTAATTATAACTCGTGATGCTATTTATATAATTATGTATATATATAATAAGAATTATTATAAACGAATTAAGAAATTGCTATCACTCCAATTGACTTGCGGAGGTAAAGATACGCCATCATCCAATCATTTCAATTATTTAAAAGAGCAAAAGAAACGTTCTTTACAAATTTTGAGTACAGGAACGTATTAGCTCTAGGAAAAGATTGTGAACACCCATCCAGCTGGTAGCAACAGGTGCGGTGGTAGAAGTAGAACGATGGCACCATTCTAAACAGATCCTCTTAACAATCATTACACAGACGGTAGGAAACACAGATTGATGCGATGTATCTTCGAAGGTTATCGACAGGCTTATAGACTTTCTGTGAGTATAGGATTGTCAACTACGCGAACTATGCGATGGTCGATCAAATCCAGGGACTAAGCTAATAAGCAAGTACCTTAAGCCTCAAATATCATCAGCCATATCAGCATTACCTGTGCTATGTAAAGCACAGGCGTTTATGTGGCAGAATAGTACCGCATAATTGCTAATACCAGACGAATAAACTAATAGCAAAAAACTAATACCAGACGAATAAACTAATAGCAAAAAACTAATACCAGACGAAATAAAATGTGGTATTCGTTTAGTCTAATTCAGGAACGAGAATGTTTCATGGGAAAAGCAATTCGTATGCCCCTCTACTATAACGTTCAGCCTAAGTCCATTTAATCACAGGACATAAAACTAACTACTGTACCATGATTACTGTTTAACTGCGCGTGTTTTATGAACTTACATAGTCGGTTGGTCATGTGTCGGCCTCAAAAAACCAAGTTGTCATGTAAACAGAGGAATAAAGTTATCCGGTATAAACGATAGATAGTGGAAATGTTAGGGGAAGTAGTTTAGGGATCAATGTGTGCAGAAGTGCGTCCACTTTTTTTATGTAGCTGGAGTACAGCAGGCAGGCTGACAGCCACCTGATGGAAGTGGTTGCCGTCGCCAATAGATGTTTACGATACCAGAAATGTCACCAGCACGCTGCCGGCCTTGAAAGAGTGTTATGACACCCTTTTTCAAAAACTCCATGTTGTAGCGTCGAGGGAAAATCTCAACTGGGAGCTCATTCTAAATCCCCACGGTACGCAAGGGAAACGTTCTTGAGAAACGTTGCGTACATGAGCGAAGTGGCTCGAAGAAATGCGGATCAACGCCCAGCCGATGGCGAGCGGTGCGCTCGTAGAACAAAGATGAAGGCACCAATCTGAACAGTACTTCGGAACACTCTCCGTTATACTTTTGAAAATAATATCGTATTTCTGCCCTGCAAATTGCACTTAGAGTAATCGATATTTTTGAATTCTTTATTTTTTTCAAAAATGGTTTCCAGGCCGCTAATCTATACATAAAGCTTGATTTTTTAATGTTTTTTAGATATACTAAAATGTTACATAACATTTAAATGTTGTCTGAACAACATTTAAATGTTATTATTTAAAATATATGTTTTTCGGTGTTTTCTGTAATGGTGTATAATAAAGTGTTATCTCTCTAACTTTCTAAACATATGTTTACCGCGTTTTTCTCGAAACCGCCATTTGCTAGTACTACGTTTGCCATAAGGAGGGCAGATTTGTTTGTCGTCAGGTTCATTTTAAAGTCACAAGTGAATAGAGATGACGACACATGATACAATAAACTGTTTAAACAATAATGATTGCGCTATTTCATCTGCATCATTTCGAAACCTGGCAAGTGGTTTTTAGCAATTTTACAACACAACACAAAAAAGTCGCAAATATCAGTGACATTCTGTTTTAAAAATAAATTTTTAGCCTATTAGGAGCGATACCATATTTTTATACAGTCTATATATGTTTTGGCCAGAACGAAAGATCGGAAAATGCTTAGCAAGATAATGCACAAACATTCATTTACAAAACAAAGTCAGCTGCTAAATTTTAAAATTGATCAGCTGATTTGACTTCTCATACTTGTACAATATTTATGAAGTCATAAGTTACGCATAAGGTACGCTCTTACAAAACCTTAGGCTGCGACATTTTGTATGATAGAAAGTATCTCAGTTAATTTGATTGTATGCTCCCTTATCATAACTCAAATAGGCTGCGAAATGGCTCAACAGATTGCAATGATAATTTAAAGCAGAAAAATATTTAAAAGTCTTTTTATGTTGTGTACAATGTCTTGAATTCAGATAAATGAATATACATATTTGTATTGAATTTAAAGTTACGAATCTTGTTGCGAATTACTTACTTTTATCACTAAAATTATAAATATATTTATGCGTCTTGTTTGTGAATTTTACGACAATATTATCATCAATAATTTCTAACGGAGTGTATTATTATAAGTGAAACCAACAGAGTTATTTGTTATCATCATGCAAAAGTCAGAACCTCCTGGATTTTATATATATATATATATATATATATATATATATATATATATATATATATATATATATATATATCTACTGTGTTATAACGTCAATTCTAACGAGTCATTATTGTGTAGGTACGTACACAGTGATTAATGTTATTTCTGTCATGAAGTTTTGAAAGTAAGATGATATAGCAAGATTATTCTTTTTAAGTTATTGATTATTATTAAATTATTAAATCGACAGACACCGACAACACACATTGTATATTCCCTAGGTAAGCAAGTTACGCTTGTGTTATAAGTAATATACAATGGACCACTCCAGGGCCGATTCCAGACACCCAGAGCATACAGTGCTGTAAATAGCCTTTTCTGCGCCCTATGCGAGCTTCTATAACTGCGCCCTTGTTTTTTTAGATATTATAGGTACCCGCCCGCCGCTTAGTCTCCGTCCGACCGACCATGTAGTCCTGGCTGGCCGCTTGACTCCGATAAACACTAAACATAAATACGCTCGTGCGCTGCCAAAAAAATGAGCGCGATGTTTTGTCTAATTTAGCAGACGTTTTTGATGATATTGGCATTGTAGGTACGTATGTGTTGGAATCGAGCACTAGGGGCGAAGCGGGAACTTACTAGGAGCAAACCGAAAAATAATAGTCCTGCCAGGTCTGGCCATTCTTGCGCCCCCAGATTCTACGCCCTGTGCCTGGGCACCGGTGGCACCGTCCTATTTACGGCACTGAGAGAATAGTAAACAACGCAAAATTCGTTTACAAAATTTACAATGCTAGGAATCGAACCTGGAGCCTCTTCTAGGGCTTAGGCCACAACCACAATGGCTGTCAAATTTAAATGCACGTTCTTTATATTGTTTGACAACTGATAATAAAATGTGTTAAATATCCAATTCTATACGGAACCCGTAGGAGAAAAGCAAGAGACTTTCTTATATTTTCCCTGGTTTTTGGACAATAAACGGGCGTCGAATCCGAGCCGTCGTCATGGTGACGAGACATCGCGACCTATTTCTAGTCAACGCGAGCCGATAAGATTTTTTCACAAATCGGGATGTTAAGCATTTAAACAAAGCTGGGCTTCAATTTTTCATTGAACCCAACTCGATAAATCAACGTTTAAAAGAAACTTATTAAGCTTTTTAAGTTTAGACCGAATGGGTCTAGAAATGTTTTACATAATACGATTTACTATAGAATATCTTTCGTCTAACAGAATTAATTATTTGGCATATCGTTATTAGTATTACAATAAATTCTAAAACACTGTACAAAAAAAGAGCGTGCGAAGCATACTGTTGCGTCACGTTTCATCTACCAATTTATTGATGTATAGTTTACCACAGTTAAAAATCATGGTTAATACATGAACGGATGCTATGTAAATATAGATAATAGATATTGATGTTAGAACTGCCGATAAGATTTAAGCACTTGTCTATATCATCTAAAATGTCCCAATATCTGTTCTTCACCGGGGACACCACTTGTGGGTGTTATTTGTATAGTGTGGTGCGCCGTTGATAGTTTCCCCGTTGGATAGGGTGACGCACCACATACTTTTAAAATTTCATTATAAACTATTTATTTAAACCAGAATCACGATACCATATTTGTTGTAAGCTGCAAGGCCGGACTCAGCAAATGTATTTCTTAAAGGAGAGGTCCTTGAATGTAAGGACCAATCGTACAGTCAAATATTCTCATATCACTTCTGCTTAAAGTGTTGCCACTTTTCCCAGGAGGCAAGAACATAAAAAAACAAACAAATTATAATCAATAAGCTATTTGATTCATTAGAATTATGACGTCATACCGCAGTACTCTGTAATAATACTCTGTAAGATAAAAGTAGCTCACAATGATTAAAATGCTCCTTCAGCCGTTCCACATAGCGACCACGGTCGTTATAGTCACCGCGAAAACGTCATTAATGACGTCATAATTTCCAATTACACAGCGCTCACAACAAACCATCTAAAAAAGTGGATCGAAGTGGGCGTTGACCATAGAGCATTAATTCTCTCTATCAATACATTGACAAAAGAGCAATTTTCAAATCAACCCATGACATTCGAGTACTTCGTTGTTAATGACATCGACGCTCCATAACCCGTTCGGGACCGTGGTCCGAACGGGAAGAAGCGTGGTCGTTGTGAGGGGCCAAGAGGAACTTAGCCATAGAACTGATATAGGTGGCCAAGAATTGAGAGGATTGACTCCACCGACAAGAGCTCTTAAATATTATTGTTATGATGACCATAATATAGCTATGCAATATCCAGATGGCGACGAGTTTCATATGTAAGATGTTTATAAGCACCTCCATTGATTAGACTGTCAAGAACCCCATTGTATTGTGGATCATGTTCTCGTCCGATTCAATACAATTTTCCAAAAATTTACGTTTCAAGGCCTTAACATACCCATAGGAATGAACTAGAGCTGTATCTAAGAGAGCTCAATCAACGCGGTTATAGCTCGGATTTCTTTGAATTTTTACTTAAACCGCGCAAACAAGGCAATCTGGCTCCCCCCTCCCTTTCTCCTCTCTTAGTCGAATGTTCGGAGAACAGTGATTACTTCCAACATAATCATAAATAGGTAATCGTAAGGCGTGTGCACGATCGTGCGACGTTGGTAAGACGAGCGACCATAGCGGACAGCCTTTGTGCCGACCCCTACTCAAATATAGGGCAACGCTTTGTGGTAAGACTACAGCGACTTACAATTAGAGATTTACGTTAGAAAACTTTAATTGTGCATTAGGGCATTTCAGAAATAAAAAAAGCTTCTTTGCTCTGGTTTCAACCCGAAGAACAGGGTTAATCCAATAGAGAGATGCTAAGCATGAGCCAATTTTCAGGACTCATATTACTTTGTTTGATTTTATCTTCTCTCTGTATGGTTAATTTTGAAACTTTGAATGTGATCGTTTCTGTAATGCTTGTCTTAAAGCCCCTGTTCCACCTGCGTTAGGCACTGTGACCAAATGCGATTCACTTATATCTTTAAAAAATAACGCGTTAACGATTAGCTACATTAGTTTATATACATAAGATATCTCTCAATGTTTAAGATCATTAACAATGACTCATCTCCAATAACGCATTAAACCCTTTATTACAACTGCTTAACACAGTCACTAATAATAACATTATCCCAGGTGTAGCAGAGGCATTAAAATAAACGTACTTTATTTGTCTCTAAAAGAAAAGCGTGTCAGTCCATGAACAATGAAGGGTTCATTAGAAATGACGAATGCCTGTTTTTTGTCCATTGGCAACTGAACCCCAAAAAGCATTTAATCAAAAATTTTTAATCCCTATACTTGGGATATTTTAATATAAATAACACTCACAATTATTTTGTGGCCGAGTTGCTATGAGTTCCTAATAGTCGTAACAAACGATTTCAACTAACCACTAAATTGAACCGAGAACTCCAGGGATCAGCATTCAAGCACTACTACTGGAAGAATAAATGCTTGAAACAAAGTTATGTGTTCTTTGCCTTACTACAAGAAAGCACCAAGACTCTTAAAAGCTCCTGCCAGCATCCACCGTTACCAACAACTACTGATGGAAGTCATCTCAGTTGAGTAGGTACTCGACTGAGATGACTTGCATCTAACTTACTACTTAATTGCATAAACTTTGAGGTCAAAGTCTAATTTAATGGTTCCACCATTAAATTAGACTTTGCCAAAGTGATTACGGAACCCTAAAATAAGAAGTAAATATAACATTTACAAAAAATACAATAATTATTATTCGCTTTCTCAAATAACATAAACAGACCCGTACCGTGGTGGAGGCGTCAGGTGCCCGTATTTTGGTCGGCCGGGTCCGGCTCTAGCAGTCGTGCCGTTCAGTTTATGTAACGTGAGTTCTGGGTACATAGAGCTGTATACATAACTACCTTCAGATACTATATAGCTTTATGTACATCCTTCCTTGAAACTGTATCTTATGTACTAACTACTACGAAGGCTTTATGCTTGAAGTCTTCCTTTGCTTAACTGTGATATTCGATGGGCAAAATACCTAATATTGGTGTGGTCTATATGCAGGGCCTAGATTCTTTCGCTGTTTTGCTCTCGAATGTGCATCCCGCAGAGACTACGCCATTTTATATTCATTGTCGTTTTGAAATGTAACATATACATCATATTAAATTTTATAATAATCTGCTCACTCGCCATGAAATAAGCAAGCAACATATAAGCAGTTAAACAAAAGCACTTTCATATTTATTCAATAACTAGAGGTCCCGGCAGACGTCGTTCTGTCCTGAAAAAATAAAAATCTAGAACCCGATCCCAGCGCCACGTAACGGTTACAATTGTGAATTTAAATATTACGTGGATCCACCCACTCAAACACACACAAAAATGTCATCAAAATCGGTAAAATCGTTCACACAAGTTATGGGCGTACATCCATTTCTGCTATTCGTTTTCTTTTATATAGATTATAACACTAAACTGTTGATAAATAGGACTGTGGATAGGCCCTTTCCGTCCTATTGATAAATCTTGGTACTTACGGATTTGAGTTTGGAAGGTTGCTTTCGCTGCTTGATGTTTGATGATCAGATATTTAAATATATACGCACATTGAAAGCTTTCAATTTGAAGAAAAAATGTCCACGGGACCCTAGAAAGCTTTCCAGGGTCCATTTTTCCCATGGACATTTTTTCAGAAAAGGAACCTTGTACTATCGTCATGACCATTCGTAAGTCTCTCTATGTACGTACTATATTATTATCTTAGCCATTCTCAGAAACTAATACTACTATATACATAAAATTTGGTTAGACAATGAAGACAGACGCTTAGTATCACACAGACCACGTCACCATAGGAAGTGTGTTTCGAAGTTTTATCTACCGAAAATCGAACAAGGAACTAGTGAACTAAAATTCCAGTGCTTAACAACTGCATCAGAGCAACCGAAGGAAACAGAAAGTCATAAAAAATTATATGAGTAATTCGAGAAACACTGGAATTCTTTATGGATTTGAAGGAGATATTTTTTCCGTGTAATTTCCTCGCGGCGTGCGCTGGGAATAATTCCGAGTGGGGTGGGATTCGGAAAATGAGCTGAGTCGCGGGTCCACGGCGCGAGTCAGCCGCATCGCTGGACAAGCGGGGGTAGGGCGCTTACACACAGCTGTAAGCCTCAACAGACAAATTGAACAGTAAATGAACACTTTGTATTAAAAGTAAGATTTATTTGGACGCTACACAAAAATAATACATTCATATTTTTTGAATTATGTATGTGTGATATTTTTACAGGTTTTAATGTTTTTTTCTATAACTTTTTTCTGACTTTTATATACTGTAGGCAATATTATTTTATTTATTCTATTATTATACTTTCGACGTATGTAAATAGCAAAGTTATACATGTCTCTCAAGACCAGGGGCTATAAAAATGACCGGAATTTTTGGACAGCTTGTGTGGGCCATGGCCACACATAGAGGCCCCTTGACAAATTTAATGTAAATATAACGTGATACTGACCGACGATTATCCCTGTCTACACCATATAAAAATGGACAAGCCCCGGTCAGTGTAGGACTATTGTAGGAAATAAGAACAAAGACACAGGAATTGGGGATCTGGACTATGGAGACTATGGCGTCTGCCCGTCGCAATATTCGGGGAAATTTCGAAAAAATGAGCAGAGGTGACTCGCCACTCCCTGCATGGGCACCAAAAAAACGCCGTACAAAATTGGCGAGGGGCAACATGGGTATGAGTGGCCAAGGGGTATGGAGAGGTATTCTGCAAGTTCGCCGAAGCTACTTACAACGGTATCCCAATTATCACTTCCATCCCTGGAGGCAAAGTTATTATTATTATGATTTTATTGTATATAAAGGTTCACTGTATTATCACAATGTTAACAAAGAAAGGAATGTAGATATGAACGTGTCCAAAGCATGGATAGTGATGAAGAGATCGATTCACAAATTCACAGCAGCTTAGTGGGGTATATTAAATATTTCTCCTATAGATAGAATCAGAATTAAGAATATTCATAAGAGAACCAAGGTCACCGACATAGCTCGCAAAATTATTAAGTTAGAGTGACTGAAGCCTGGTTACGTTGTCGCATGACCTATGGGTGACGGAATAAACGAGTTATGAAATGAAGACGGCATCTTGGTAAACGTAGTGTGGGATGAAAAAGCAGAGGGACGTTATATGTGGCGCAAAAGACAAGTCTTCTTCCATGAATGGACATCGATTGGATGAAAAAGAAAGTAAAAGTACCAAAGGCTATATGCTCACACTTATGTTGAGCTTGATCCAAAATTTTGATCTTTTAATAAGACGTCTTGTTAGTACATATATTGTTGTTTTTACATTTTTTAGATATCTTAAAGATGATTGTTTTACTTATGTAACGACCTAAAAAGAAATGTGGTTTCATGTCATGTCATGGATGTACTTAGCATACGATTGTATTGCGAAACATAAAAAAGTGTGTTAGAAATAGTTTGCTGATACACCGGCCCATGTGTCCCATGGAAACTATCAGAGCGGCATTTTAGCTGCGTCGACACGCGAGCTCTCGCCTTGAGATTACGCCGGAACAGAGCCCGCGCAATAACCCTGCATACTGTATAATATACCTAACACTGTGTATATTTGCAATGTTTTTGAAGATAGTCTGCTCTGATATTACGCTCTCCCAGTTACCACATGAAATGAAATTGCTGAAGACCGACATGCTTGGTTTATATGAAGCATAGACGGACTATAAAGTAAAAGTTAGACGGAGGAAATCCTAGCCAGCCCAGATGACAGCTTTGGCATATACAGTGATTCGCGTTCGGCACTTCAAACCGTGGTGAATTGGAGCAGCGCTCGCTATCTTGCAAAGAGGCCCTGGCCAGGGGCACCAGACCTGCGCCTCGTGAGATCGAGGCGTGCCGGTCGGAGCTCCGCCAGGTTGCCGTGTGGTCTAGGAAGAACGCCTAAGACGCCCCAGCGCGGGCCCCGCCACTATTGAGGCGGTGCGGCCCGTCCTGCACAAATGGCTTGGACGATGTCACGGCACCCTGACGTTCAGGCTGACACAAGTCCTCTCGGGGCACGGCTGCTTCGGGAGGTACCTATGTCGCCTCGGCCGTGAGCCCACGTCAGGGTGTCACAATTGTGACATGGGCGACGAGGACACGGCGCTGCACACACTCCAGGAGTGTCCAGCCTGTACAGAGCAGCGCAGGGAACTCGTCGCCCATACCGGACTTGACACCTCGCTCCCGGCCGTGGTACGCAACATGGTCGGGAGTAAACCCGGATGGGACGCCGTCTCCTCCTTCTGCGAGCACGTTATGTTTGCGAAGGAGGAGGCGGAGCGGGAGCGTGAGCGGACCTCCTTCTTCCGCTCCCGCCAAAGGAGGACGCGCCGACGCCGGAGGGCGGGTATCGACCTTCGGCCGCCGAAAGCGGGCGGCGCGAGTGGGGCCCCTTGGGGTATAGGGGTTCTCACTCACCTGCATATACCGTCGAGATGAGAGCGCGAGTGTTCCGCGCGCGCTCATATCTCTTCCCATGGGGCGCGTTACAGACCGCCCCACGTCCGGACTAGATCTATGATGACTTCGGGGGATAAAAGAAAGTCCCCCGGAAGTGGATGAACCCTGTGTGTGAGGCCCCCGCCTGCCAGGGCACGCGGATCTGGGAATCCCGTATACTCGTACCCCTGGCATAAGGCGCAGGACAGAACACCCAGGGGTTTTAGTGGGCATCCCTAACTGGGGAGTGGCAATAGCATGACACCAGTTCTGACTGGGCATTCTAGTGCCACTCCAGATCTGGCGAATCCCACGCACGGGTCGCGAATTGTCCCCCCAGGCTTCTGTGCCTGCCGTGGCTTAGTCCTTAAACGGATTTCCCCTGGCTAAAAAAAAGCACTAACCATCTTGCCGTTACGGCTAGGCGGAACATTATACAGAGTATGGCAATAAGCAAGGGGGTATCTCTGTTCTAGGAAAAGGCACATGTTGAGGTAGGTACACGTTGAACCTGACAACCCAGATATTCACAGGTCACGGAGGGTTCTCTGAATACTTGAACCGGTTGAATCTTGTGTTTGTGAACCTGGATTACCGGAGACCACCTTACATGCAATCTTCGACTGCCCCTTTTTTACCATGGACCGGTACAACGCCGGATGTGCCCTGAAAGTCGACATCGAAAGGAAGAACATCGGTGACTTACTCGGTAAGAAACTGCGAGATGACTTATAAGGTTTGCGCTCAGAATCGCGAAAATAGTCAATATTTTAAACGGGTCAATAAGTAACACTAGTTAATACAATAAACTAGTAATATATAATTGTATATATTTACATAGCGTTAAGAATTAACAGATGCTAAAACATGAATAACCCTTAAGTGATTCTAAGATCTTTAACGTCGTAAGGAACAATGATGTAAATAAAAATAGACATAAGACGATAGATATAATAAATACCAACAAATAAATAGATAAGCAAGTAAGAACAATAATAAAATACACAAAAATTAGATAAAAAGCTAAAATAGAAACAAAAATTGTAATAGAGAATAAGAAAATATGTAATAGTATATAATATTTGTATAAAAATATAAAAATAAAATAAAAATAAGACATGAAAAAGAAAAGTCTCTGTCCTGAAGTATGATGGAGGAGATAGCGTTTAAAAAAAAGTAAAAGGTAGAAAATATAATTATCTGCTCATAAATATCGCATAGCTCGGTGCAGGTTCACTATTTATAAAAGACCTAACGACATACGTAGAATATGTAGTAGGCTTAATTTTTAAATCATAATACAATACATATGTATGACTATAAGTAAATGTTCTTTACCAAACTTAGAACAAAAGCTTTCAAATGTGATATAAGTACTCTGCACTTGTTCAAAACGAATTAGGTTAGGTAATCTTGAAGAGCGCATGTCTTTGCGATGATTGTCTACTATTGGTAATTGTAAAACTACCGAAGCGAGATATCAGATTGAGAAAGAAATGCCATAGCCACTAAGTTACCACAACTTGTAGATAGGTGAATAAAGAAGAATATTAATATTTAATAATCAGGTAATAATAAATAACAATGTCATCGAGTTCAGACCACTAACCCACAAACGATATTTGCCAATAAACACAAATTCCAGTAAGGAGTCTCCTTAGAGATTGGTTCCTCTTGAATAAACAAGATTGCGTATATGCAGTGTCTGTGATACAGTATCATAGAACGTTAGGAGTATTATGCATATATAAGGATTTATAGGTATTGGTAGGTAGATGGGTCGTACGCGAACGGCTCGCTTGCATGGGCGAGCTTAGAATACGAGCTTCTCTGATGACGACATAAAGGAACTAGTATAGTGACAAACGGAGCGAATTTTGTTACATAATTTTGGGTTGATTTTACAATCATCACAAAATAGTTATTCAAAGGATGGGACAGTAAATACAAATATATAATAAAAATGACAGTGTATGCATAATAAAAGTTCAATTGTTTCACTTTTGTATCCAGACAAGTTATAATTTTGTTAATAGAACTGAGATTCCATTGAATGATATTATTTGAACTATACATATAATAGGTGTCATAAATATGTAATTACATGAATTAAATCGAGTCTTGAAATAGATTATAAGATATAAAGTAAGAAATAAAATTATTTGTAAGACAGAAAACACTTTATTGATATAATAAACTTCCATTTTGGCAACATAGTGTACACACAACTTTTTCCAAGTAATAACTAGTTATAGAACTTGAAGAATATTTTTAGATAATCTGGCGATGTAGGTGGTCCTTAAAAAGATATAATAAAAACCCCTCCAAAAATGGAATTAAAAATAAATACGACAAGAAATAAATTAAATGAAGTATTGTTTAAAATAGATAGTTGTATAAAATAGATTTAATATCGAATACAACAATGACAACGGATAAAATAACTACTACTATACTAATCAATGTAAACTAAGCCAAAAACTAAAGAGTTAGTCTATTTTTCTACATTACATTATATTATTGATAATCCAACACACTGAAGAGCTTAGGTATGTACAGACACATTACTAACCTTAAAGAATAGTATCTTAATGCCTGCTAGTAACAATTATGTATATACGGTATGTATGGAAGAATTTAAGTAAATAGATAAACAAAAATTATGATATTAAGTATAAAATTATTATTAAATAGTAACAGGAATAAATATATTTTTATATAATTAAAATTAATATTTATTTCGTGGGAAGTTTACGATAATGTTACAATTTACTTTTTATGGATATGTCAGCCACGCCGTCCTATTTAAAATATACTTTAGTCAAAACTATTACCCCCCTATATTACGAAAGATTATTGTTAAAGGTTGTGTGTGTGTGTGTGTGCAGTTCACACGCAATAGAAGTGAAACTTCAGAGAATATAGTCATAGGTAATTGTTCTCTTAACTTTAATTAATATAAATATAATTATTTTAGCCTACATCTAAATTACACTTTAAACTACTAGAATAAAGTTAAAAATTCAATGCATTGTTACACACAATTTCCTTTGATCTACGTATAAAAGAATATCTGTCTTAAGTATATACATATAGAGCTAAAATTCATTTGAAATATTTTAAGTTTTATTTAAATTGAAAATAAATACTAACGAACAAAGATACGTGTTTTGTTTAGAATTAAATAAGGTTGAATTTTATGTGTTTATCTCTTTTTAGTGTCACTTTTTCGTTTCATCGATTTTAAAATCACAAAGATTCTAAAGCAGTTTCACTTCAAAAAACGTTCATTAATCGCTACCCGCTCGTGTCACTAACATAATTGTGGCGTTACACTGTGGCTGGCAGCAGCGACGTCATGGAAATGGACGGAGCTTCGCGCACCGTGAGACATAAAGGACTCGCATAACGTTACCCATATAGCTGTATACATATAGCATGTATAATCCACCGATAACAAACACCGACACACGAGCGTATCTTATATAATACGGGTTAGAATTCGGTGGAATATAAAGCCAAACACTGGAGTCCCATTTTTGATAAGGAATCGTTTTGGCAAAAGGATTTGTTTGGAAGTCTTACTTAATCAGATTCTCCTGTTCTACGCTAGCAGTACCTAGAGCGGTCTTAACCGTTTTATCTGTGCAGGAACAGAGAAAGAATACAATTTCCTGCGGCCGGGCGATAAAACAGCCCACAGCCAGGTGGTAGGGTATTTGCCCATCTGGATGGCTACCACCCCTGATCTAGAGTATGGCGACATAAATCTTGAGTTGTGTTCCGGCATTAGTGGCCAGGTTCCAGTCTCTTTGTAGAGCGGCAACGCATTGGTAATACCTTTGGTGTTACAAATGTTCATAGGCGATGGTAGCCGCTTTCCATCAGCTGCACCGTCTGCCTGTCTGCTAAACTCATGCAATAAAAAACCGTATTAGGCACCCAAGTGCGAAAATCAGTTTGCGACATTTTAAAAAAATATTTCTGTTTCACTTTTATAGTTCCGCGCGCAGTTTGGCAGAAGCGGAAACATAAAAAATTCTCATGTCGGTTCGTGTGTCGCATGGTATGTGTAGGTATAAGGTATAAGGCGATCGGGTTGAGCCTCTAAGTTTCTTCCCTTGCACCCCCGGGCCAAGACGGCCCTAGCGGTACCCAACACTAATTACATATGGGACTTAAACTTTAATATTGTGGCAAGCAATGGTGGAACGATCTAGTTGGTTTAAGGAGTTTCAGAAAAATGTAGAAGATTCCAGAAGAAAAAGACAAGGACAGATACATTTTAGAAAGGGATAGATGATGATCGAAATTCTAGAATAGAAGGTTCAGGAAGGAAAAGGACAGAGATAGATAGATGTTTAGAAAGGGACATACAGTAAATAAAAGAATAACGAAAGGAAGATCGGAATTATGGGTTCCAGAAGATTCTTTCGGGTATATAACCAGCATAAGGCGTACCTACCGAGGAATTCAGTTGAAGATAGCAAAGCGACAAGTGCGATACGAGAAGTTGGAAGAAAAGTTAAATAGAAGAGAGTGACGAGTTTAGTGGAAAGTTTAGTGGAGAGTTTAGTGGTGAGTTTAGTGAAAAGTTTAGTGGGCAGTTCAGTGAAGGAGGAGTTTAGCCTAGTTTAGGAGGAGATCCAGAAGCGTGCTACGCGCGGTAAATTCGGAGATTAGCACTACAAAAACAGCAGGTGGTCTACGCAATATCGGCGACGGTATCGAGTGAGACATCTCATCGTCGGAGCAGAGCGTCGTTAGTTTTGCATGAAGGGGCATTGAAGAATCCTGCAGTGAAGAATCACGTTCGGCCGTGTAAGTCAATAAAAGCATTTAGTTAAAAAAACTGGTGTTTCCTTCCAATCCCAAGTGCGTGCCCCCGCCAGCACGTAACAATATATTCTGAGCCTTGCAAGATATCGGAAAGGAACATACACGAAAATGGAAGGTAAAATTCCTATTGTAATTCCTAAAATTTGCTACGAAATCTGTTGAGCTGTTTCGGAGCTTATTCGGGACAATCTCTCAGACAGACTGACAGACAAAAATGCTAAAGTCGGTTATTTATGGTTAAATTAATCAAGAATAATTGTAATCTATCAGAATTTGTTTTCAGAAATTCATTTGGAGTTACTAATCCATAAAAAAATAGAAAACAGAGATTCTTGGATATATAAATAACTCTATCTTACCGTTAGAAGAAGAATTAAAGACTACCTAGTAGTACTATTCTAATTGTGTAAAAAGATTTTATTAATTATATATTCATATAATTAATGAATAACAGATTCTTTTATAATAATTAATGGGTATATAATTAAATGAGAAAAACAATATTAAAACGGTTTTGTGTGGTTTAGATAAATTTTTATTTACTGTTTCCCTTTTACGCAAATAGAATAACCGAAAGATCAATGAACTATTTACAAAGACCGGTGGGCTCTACATTTTTGGGGGTAGGACGGAAACCGCGTCAAACGAAAACCAGTGAACGGCATGAAATGAACCCCGTAGAGGCATAACCTCTATTCTATGAGGGAATTCAGTGGATTCTTAGCTGAAAAAATCTTTATGATATACTTACATTTAAAAGAAAGTCTCATTAAGACTTCAAAATTGCGATCAGAAATAATACAATGGCTAAAATTAATAAAAATAAGTTTTGTATTATTGAAAATATTGTTACGTTTCTGAGCTATTAGTCACCAAGGTGCAAAAATAACAACAACAACACAAGGTGCGAAACAAATCAGTAGTATCTAAGGCTTAAATAATCAAAACATTTCACCGCATCTTTTACGGTAATTTTGATAGATTCCTAAATCCAATATTAGACGGTTTATTTCTGCCTTTCAATTTGGATGAATCAACCAAAGTGATCCATATAAATAAAAAACTTAAAGCATTCAATATCTTTGAAAACCGTCGAGTCCTTTCAGTTCCTTGCCTCTCAACCAAATTTATCATCAGCATAATATATTTCACTGTAATCATTTCAATCACTTCATTTATTCAACCTATAAATAACAATTTCTTCATAAATAGCGACATATTTTTTTGTTTTCAAATACTATAATATTAAGATCAAAAAATTTTGGAATTAAATATATTTATAATTATAATAAAAGAGCTAACGTAAATAGAAACTTCGTAGTGTTTACTCTAGCCATTCTACACGTGTTTATTTATTTACTAAGTATATACTTTAATGCACTTGTTATGTCAAAAAACTTGAAATAAAACTACATAATATACTAATAATGTAACAAAAAGAGTACCATTGGCGGTCTTATCCCTATGAGCGTTTTCTTCCCGGTAACCTTTGGATGGAAAATCACTTTTGCACACAACCAATGCATTGTGTGTGTAGAAAGTAGAAACAAACTTTATCATTCCACCAATACAAGTTCCTAATATTTCAATATCACGAAACAACCACGACGGGAGCCATCCAAAAACGATCAGTTCATCCAATAAATAAAAGAACTCCATCTAATTAAATATCAATAAAAATAACACCCAAACAGAACACTCATGAGTAAAACATTAAAAATAAAATGTCACAAATCATAACACGACTTATACAGACAGCGACACTCCATTAACGACACAAGTTCTATAAAACAAGTCAAAACAAAATAAAACTAATGCGTGAAACAAATCGCCGACTGCGGGAGGGCACAGGGGAGAGGGATCCGGGGTAGTAGGGAAGGGGGCGAGTCTACAACTCTACTACGAGCACTCTCGGTTTCATTCATAACTTTTTACAAGTTTATCTGCGGCGATACCTCCTACATATTTATGTGTTTGCGACTGTGATGCATCAAAGATTAATAAATTCATATTTTATAGATTCGACATGCTATGTTGGCGTGCTAACCGATTTCAATTATATTTTTTTGAGTTGTAAGATTTGTTTTGGTAGCATACGAGAAAAGAATGATTTATAGTAAGTGGCTATGAGTATCAATAAATATCTACTCTTTGTGGAATCAAAATTTTATAGCAGACAAGACCACTTTATAAAATGGTTTAGAAAAATATGAAAGAATACGATAAGACATATGAAGAGTTGGAGGATCAGGAATGGATCGAAAAGGATGAATGAACCTGTAGCAGCGAGAGGTAGAGGTTAAATAATACTTCAGATGGCAGAGAGTAGTATTCACTGTCGAGTGCTGATGTGAACTGAAGTGAACTGATTTATTTTGGAAATGGTAACCTCAAGTACACGTATTAACAAGCCGTACTGCTAGTACAATGTATAGCACAGTGTGTGAGCGGAACGGATAATGTGCGAGTGAGATAGAACAACTATTAATATTGTGTGCTTCTGCGTTGCGCTAGCCAGTAGTGCGTTGGCCGCTGCGATGAGAAGATGTATTTAGCTTCCATAAACCTATGAAATATGTTTGTTGAAGACTTAAGATATTAACTTGATCTTCAGAACTACACAACGGTGCAATTCAATATAAATGAGATTCCAAATACTTATAAGTGTATACAGGTTACGGATTTATGTTTTCTGGTCACTTGTTCTTTTGTACTATATTAGAATATTGTAACAAGTGTGCGCAACCCATTGACATGAAGATGGTAAAGCAAACTGATAAGAAGTTTTACCTACATAAATCTAATTCTAAAATAAAGGTAGGTACATAATATGGCTAAGGAACAAAAAAAATGACATCAGCATTTACAAACATTTATGTTATTATAGTTAATATTAAACTCGTGCTCCTGGCAATCAATTTCATTTGGATGCTATAAATACTACTTAGTAGCCTTGGTACCACTAACATAACAAAACGTACACAGCAATCCAAATCGTCCACTTAATTATTGTTTTCTGTCTACTCTAGGCATAATACTGACCCAATCAATACCGTCCTAATCTTTGACAAAGGCTGGAACACACATGCGCAGTGAGATCGTCGTTGTAAAATACACACATTTATAAATTGTAATAAAGTTTGTTTTAGTTGAGCAATGAACATGAATGAAAGCGAAAGGGCGCTTCGTCGAGAACAAACTTATTTGTGTAACGGGAATTATGTACTGTCTGCAGTTATAAACTAAAATAAAAGCCATGTCTATTATTATTACTTTTTGAAGTGATAACTTCTTATGCGAGGGTAAACCGCTTCGTTACGTAACGCGTTACCGCGCCAGTCTGTTTGGCTTCCCTTTCTCTCACGCATACGGCAGCGGTAGGCAGGCTCCTCCTCTCTCACTCTAACCCACGCGCTATATACATAAAATTTAACTAAAAACCTAAGCTTTTCTCAAGTTAAACAATTTCTTAAATAGTTCGACTTAGATTAGTTTAAGTTATCACTTCTGTCGGGCGTCCCGAGACGCACACGTTTTTTTCTAGCGTGTTACCCCAGTCATAACAATATTTGTTTATTGATCTTTGTATTGTAGTAAAGCTACTGAACAAGAGATGGCGCTAAGAGACAATTTGTGAATGAAAGCTAATTTTATTTGTAGTTTTTGTAAAAAATAAATTAACACTACGTACATATTCCGTAAAACTATCCCAATTTACGAGATAAAAATTATTATTACATCTTTACATAATATAAAACAAAGTAGCTTCTCGGGTCTGTTTGTCTGTCTATCTTTCTGTATGTATATATCAATGATCTTCTCCTAAACCACGTAACAGATTTTTAAGCAACTGTCACTATCAGTTAGATAATTTTTCAAGGAAGGTTTATATATATTCTAGCTTCTGCCCGCGGCTTCGCTCGTAATATATAACGACCTAATTAAGTTTTTATGTAAGTAAAATACATCTATTAACTAAAGTTTGGCTTGCGGCGTAGCCCCGGGGAAAATTCTAGTTATATATAAATTATTAATTGGTTATAGTATTTAAATAGTGCATATGTATTTTAGTTGTAAATTGTATGTTATTCGAATAAAATAAAATAATATCATGAAAGAAGACATACTAAGAAATACAATCGCACAGTAAAAAAAGAAAAATAAAATAAAAAACGAACTGTTAGTCCCGAGCACTTACATGTTTAAAAAAAAAACACTTTTGGCTATTAGGACCCTCTTTATTTCACTATTACAAATAATAGGTGACTTAGAGTCTCAATATACGGGACCTCAAAGGTCTACCGGACCGATATGGTATTAGTTTAGGCAGTCCAGCCGACAGGCATAAACCAGGTCCGTAGCTGTAGAGCTGTGGCTAATAACCAAGAGAACTCTGTGAATTTGGAAAAATGTTTGGTATTTATAGGCAATTACTGCTGATCGACATTTTGGAAATCTATGTCAATGAATTGGTGGACTCGGCAATAAATGCTTACCGAATAGGGTTGTAACAGAACTCTTAAGACAGTTTATGCTTAAAATTTTCAATCATCATTTTATTATTTAAAACATATATATCTTTTTAATTTGGTCCTTTTACTTGGTGAGCCTTCCTAGCGCATCATTGGCCGCAACCAAATTTTTGTAGTCCTATATCTTCTTAAGATTTTTTCTATTTTAAATGTCTCGTCTAGAACAACAATGAACATTAATCAGTGGTACTATAACCAAAACTGCATGTTAAAAAACCGTGGTTGCGTAAAATAATGCGCCCAGGAGATTCGCCCATCTGCGCCATCTATTCTTATTTATACCACGTGCAACAATGATCTGGAGGGAACTTCCCGCCGCGGTTTTCCCTTTGCGCTATGACATGGGGTTTTTTAAGAAGGGCGTTATGAAATTTCTTAGAGTTCGGCAACGCGTTAACGACACCCCTGGGGTTGCAAACGTCCATAGGTGACGGAAACCACTTTCCATCAGGTGGGCCGTCTGCCTGTTTGCCTGCTTCAGGCAATAAAAAAAACCATTCATGCAGAATTTAAAAGCTTTTTAAAATTCCTTTTTTTATTAGGCGTAATCGCCCAGAGGGAAGGAATAATAACTTATTCCTAATGTTCTTTAACTATTTATGTGTATTGTTCTAGAATGAGAAACTAAAGACAGACTGAAGAAAAGGGAGCCCCAGATACAAGAAGGTAGATGACAGTCAAATAAACCGACACACTTTTTATCATTTTACAAAATGTCGAAGTCTCTTAGATTTTGTAAGAACGTATAAAGCTATGACGTCATAACTGTAACGAGTCAGATAGCGCATTCATTAATTTATTGTTTAAAGTTTAAACAGTAATTACAATTATATTTATCATTATATTTTAAAAATAAGATGATACTGTATTATTTTAACACTAGTTCTTTTTTTGAGTCATAGTAACTAACTAACGCATTCGCGTCCCAAACTCGAATGACAGGTTCGAATGCTAACATGCAACACTTGGCAATTTTCTGGCATATGCTTATTGTTACAAACACTACGTATTGACGGTGAAGAAAAAAATCGTGGTGGAACCTGCACATCGAGATAACCGACGTGTCAAACCCGCCAAGCCGCTGCCACCGTCCGGCTGCATACAGTCCGCTTTCCAAATCAAAATTGGTAACCCTGAGCGTAGCAGTGGCACGTTTATGGGCTGTTATTATTATATCACCTTTTATATGTCAATAATTTCATAATTTATTATACTACATACCAATATACAGTGGGAATATGTCCATGTGATTCACAACTCGCTGACACATCGATGTTACTATTAAGCCGCCACATTTTCCTATTCCCGTTCTGTTATCAGTTCTAATTCGATATAAAGTGACGACAACGAGTGTCGCACTGCAATTTTCCTCCCGTCTCCAGCCGTTGGCACCACCTCGCGGACCTATTAAGCTAGAATTATTATACGCTGCGAGTGTGAATGGTGCCGTATAAAGCGGGTCCTTCTGTGTTATTCTCATCAAATAATACATACATATTATCACGCCTATTTTCCATGGATCCTGACAAACACCTTTCGCCTCATCGACTTCCATTAATCTCTTTATAGATGCACGTTTATTTGGGGTGCTCTTTAGCTGACCTTTCTTCGAAATATCTTTCTTTATTCTACACAAAAAGTTACATACAAGATTATACAAAAGTAGTGATGTACAAAGGCGAGGTTAACCCTAAAAGAGTTTTTTTCGAGCAAACCTATGAGTCTGGGGAGTAGATGAGAAGCGAAAGGCAGGGTTGTGTCCACTAAAATATTTTATGATTTAATGATTAAATATCTTCAGTTTGGTCATGGTAAATACGTCCCGGTCTACCGACACCAACGCTAGTACTCTCTCTCGTGACACTCTGCTGTCATACACTTGTTTTGTGATTTGCACTTGCATCCATTCACGCTCGCTCTTCCTCTTTCCTAGCCTCTCTAGATACCGAAACCACCAGGGGCGCTGGCTTTTAGGAAACCTCGTGGGTGCTCTTGATATTTAGATGCCTATGCCTACATAGCTATACATATGTTTTAAAGTAGTAATTCTTTTCTTTCGGTGTATTTAGGTACACGTCGGTAGGTACTTTATTTAAATACGTAAGCGTGTTTAAATACCGTATTAATTATGTTTAACATAAATGTAAAAACTAAGCTATTATATTATCAGTGCACTTTTATTAGCAGGAACAGGAGAAACTGTTATTACTACCTTTACTTTAAAACTTTACTTTAGCTTGAACTTTATAAAAAATAATAAACCTTTTTACTGGAGGAATATTTTAAAAACCAATTATTGTCAATCTGCTTTAATCAAAGCGAACGTATTTTGGCGAACTACAGCAGAGTTGAGTTTGAAAGGTGCGGGTGGGTAGAGTGGGGGGAGTGATAATGATACTAGAACGCGTCGTACACGCTAATGACTTATTTTAGTTATTATGATGGTCGTGATGGTCGTGATATGTGCTCCGCACCCGAGCACCCAAGGAGTCGGCGCTCCTGGAAACCACCTTAACATTCCTTTTTAGAAAGAAAGAAAATATTGATTTTCATTTGCGACACACACACAATAAAACAGATAAAAAAATATATTCCATATAGTCTCAAGGTGGCGAAGTCCTTAATGGGGTAAGTTAATACACCATTCGTTTTTTAACTTTTTTAAACGGAATTTAACGCCAACTACATACAATTCGAAGACAGAATTCAATGTTGTCTTAGCTTCACTGACTGATTTGTTGTTGTCGTAACGTCGTATGGAGTTCCCCCACTGACGGACTTCGCCACCTTGACTATATACAGAAATTGAATGCCGCAAGTTTAGAAATGAGGTAGGCACTTAGTATTTTGCTTTTTCAAAACTTATCACTACACCTTCGTTCAATCTACAACGATCCCTTATCACACTATTGCATGAGTTCAGCAGACGGGCAGACGGCCCACCGGATGGAAAGTGGCTACCGTCGCCTATGGACATTTGCAACATCAAAGATTGCTATAAATGCGCTTCTACTCTCTTAAAGGAGATTGGAACCGGCCACTAATACCGGAACACAACTCAAGCTTGCTATGGCTGCGTAGTCTAGACCAGGGGTGGTAACCATCTAGACGGGCAAATACCCTATCACCTGGCTGTGGATTGTTTTGTCACCTCTTACGACAGGCCGCCTCGCCGCAGGAAATGGTATTCTTGCTTTGTTCCTGCACAGATATAATGCTTAGTTAGGAGGGCCGATCGTTTACCCACCACGTTTGTCCAAGTTTCACAAATCGGTTACCTTGTTCCACTTTCTTCGCGATATTTTCCTTTACACATGGTTATTGTAACATTAAAATACGAATTGTAACGTTAGAAACGTAACAAATGGTACAGATAAATTAGAGATATTTTTGCGTTTGTAGTAGTGTACGGTCAGCACATAAATTAGTAAACTAAAACTTTTTATATATTTTTATAGGCAGATACTTAATATGAAATTAATAATATTAAACGATATTAAATTAATGAATATTACAGCAGCTTGGGCCAAGTGGCGTGAGATGACAGGTGTCATTTGTGACCCCAAAATGCCGGTTAAATTAAAAGTACAGGTCTATAAATCCATCATTAGACCTGTCCTTTTGTATGGCAGAGAAGCGTGACCTGAACTTGAGCGACACAAGCAAGAACTGCGTGTCACGGAAATGAATATGCTGCGATGGATGTGTGGAGTGACGCGGAAAGACCGTGTCAGGAACTCCCGCATCCGCGACAGTCTTCATGTCCGTGACATAGCAGACAAACTGGAAGAGTGTCGCTTATGCTGACGCCGACTGGCCGGTACGGCCACGTTTTACGGAGACCGGTTAATTATGTGGAGAACAAATGTTTAGCCATGCCGCCTCCGCCAGGTCCCAGTCGAAGGGGAAGGCCCAAGAAATGTTGAATGAACCTAATTTACCTATAAATATTTAGGATTAGTATCCACGTCATCTTATTAATAATATGCCTTAAATTTATATATGTACATACGGTCACGCTTGTTTCCTATAGGATTTAGACAACGAGAATGAATCTCCACTTGCTATGAATAAGGTACGTTTTTATTTACTTCACATTGATATAATGTTGTCAATATCTATTTTTAAGTTACACAATGTAATTGTGTTATGTATTTACTTATATCTACATTTTATATAGTGTTTAGTTGGTAGGTACATAGCGAGTACATTTCGTGTCGGCCGGTATACCTATGTACATGTATAATATCCAATGTATAGTGTTAAACAAAACGCGAGCGCGGGTGGCTGACCGTCAAAGTTAGGGCTGTCTTTTTTTTTTTTTTTTTTTTATTGCCTGATCAATGATTGACGTTTTTTTATTTAAAATCAATATCGATTCTTATAACACAATATATAAAATCAAGTCATTGATTGCTTTATGAAAATTCTAGCACTTTGATGACATCATCTATATATAAATACGTGAAGCAAAAACTTTGTACCCCTTTTGACGAAAATTGCGCGGACGAAGAAGTATGAAATTTCGCACACTTATAGTTTATATAGAGAAGAAGAGACGAATGCTAATATTTTTTTTAATTATACAAATAGATACACTACACACACTACCATGTATTTGACACACACACGCATATATATACTCTTGTTTATTGTTCAAGTCAAATTAACAGTGTAGCTTTGGCGAAATTTGTGATTATAGCAGTATAGTCTTTGACATTCATTATTATGGTATATTTAATTCAAAAAGAAGGCATACTTTGTTATATTTGTTAAGTTAATTTACAACCTTTGATTAAATCAAAGTTTGCAACAAAATGTCACGTTTTAATATTTTCTTAGTTTAGGGGGTTGCGTGGAAGAGATCGCTTTTAACAATAAGGTCGCCCTTTGTGCAATATTTATTGTACCTAGTTTTTAAGAAGATATTTATAATTTTTGTTGAATAATAAAGTGTTTACATAAATTCATTCCGCGATGCTTTATGGCCGATTCCTATATCTTATTATTCATTCACTTGCCTTACCATCGGTTGAATTTTGACATTACTTATATGGAGGTTATGTCAAATTGTAACCGATAGTAAGGCAAATGAACGCTTGGTAAGATATAGGCATGGGCCATAAATGCATTACTATAACAATATTCACGTCGAAGAATAAATAACCTTTAATATTTTAGATGAAGTTTAAAATACATCGATTCTGTTTTGAAATAAATACATTCATTTTCACTGAATGATCTTAGAAATTATAATGTAATAATATAATAATAATCCGCAGACAAACACGCATGTTGTATATCCTTAAACTAAGCAAGTTACACTTGGATAAACTTTATATATAAAATTCTTCTGTGCGTGTGATATGACTGAACTCCTCAGTGTGTGTTCAGGTGGATTCGAGACTGGTTTAGAATCACAATTGGACCCGGTAGGTGGCGCTGCACGTCTGCTGGGACAGCTACTATAGCTATAAGTATATTACCAATATACAGCGGACCACTCCGGGGACGACCCAACACACCCAGACCATACAAAGAACGGAAAGTTCGTTTATGAATTTTACCATGCCAGGAATCGAACCCGGAGCTTCTGCGTTCTAGTGAGTTGGCCTGCAAAGGCTTAGCCTGCTCAACCACACAGCCCGTCATAGATTATAATAACTAATAGTTTTTGGCAGTTTTTGTAAGATTGTGTTAGGATGTAGGCGATACTCCAAATGTTGGCCGCAATGTCAGCTACGGCAGCCCTAACCGTAGGTAACGCGACAGAAGCGCGAGGGCCGCACGCGGGGTCAGGTACCGCGGCGGCCGACCGGCGTTTGCGGGGCAAGCGGCGGAGGGGGGTGGGCGATCGACGCGCGTCGCGAGACCGCCCTTGCTCGAAGGTGACGCGACAATTAACGTGGTGCGGTCATTACACCGCGGCTGGCGCGATGTCAACGATTCCGATCATCCTGGAGCGATAGCTGCGACCGGACGCGGCGCCCGCACCGCTGCCATACCGCGCAATGCTGCGTCGCCGGCCGCGTATTACGCGCGTGTACGTACGTAGGGCTGTCAACTAGAACACTTTTATATTTCATATATTTTAAGCTTGAAATTAGTGTAACTTGCAATATGATTATTGCACAGATCTTAATACATCCCTGTTGTATAACTTTATAAATGGGAATGAAGGGAAAACTATTATTCACCTTAAATATAAACCTAGAAAATTAATAAGGAAGGAAGACGGCCTTTATCAAAAATGAGAATTTAGCATAATCATAAAACGGAACGGCTAAGGGTATTTAAAGAAGCATGTTACTCAGTAGACAATTATTTTTGTGCTTAAATAATAATATGATTATATAAAAATGCCTTCCTACCGACATATTTTTGTAAAATTATTAATGTTTATTGTAAATTAGAATTTTTTATAAGGGTAATTATGACTACGTATTTATATTTCAGACACAATGTTTTTTGTTAATGAATTAATTTAATAATAATAAATTAAAACTTACCTGATACGTTTAGATTAGGGAAAAGCACTATAGTAATTAATAATATAAATTTAAGGATGTCAAATTTATTAGACAAATTACTTATACTGATATTATGATAGCCCCTAGTCCAGATAATATACACAATATGTATGATAATATCATGCTGTATGCATATTAAAATATCATGAACAAAAACCTGCACTTGATAGCGGTTACTAAAGAATAAAATACAATGGTTGGGTAACCCCATTTTTGCCGAGTTCACAAATATTCACAAGTGGAATCGCAGCCAAAGGTATTTTAACAAAACCACAGAATCACTCAAACTGGGAAAACTAGTCCCAAACTTATCCAGCGAATAACACTTCGCGTCTCTTTACCCGCTGACTTGACGTCATAAAGTCCGTACGAGTGCCGATGGACCCATAACGTCCCAGTCCTAAACTGCGAAAACACAAAAAATCCCCCACAAAATAGACCTTAATGCCAGTACATAAAGTCTATTATCTAACAGTAAATTACCTCCTAACTCATACCACTTTTCCTCCCCACGTTAGTACGTGTGGAGTTGATACTGCTGAGTTAGCGCGGTCAGGCATAACAAATGGCCTTGTCCTTGAAAATATTTTTTTTAACTTTTAGAGTCCTACTAGGATGTGCCGCGAATCCACGCTTGTCTTAAAATTCCCGCGGGATTTTCGGAACACAAAGTACCGCAGCATTAAAAAAAATGCAAGCTATCGTTTAGTGAAAACTGTCGGAATAAGCTAATTTTTAATCATCCGAACTACAAACCGCTCCCGGGAAAATTGCCGCGGGATTCCCGGAATAATAAATATCACACATTTTATTACATAAAATATGCTATCGATCAGGGAAAAGCATTGGATTTCGATTTTTTTTAATCTGATCATGAAATCATTCGCAGTTAAATTAAAAATATATATAGCGCAGATTTTAAGTCTAAGAATTTGCTGTCAATCAGCGAAAACCGCATCGAAATTGGCCTCGTAGTTTTTACGTGAATCCCGAACAGACAAGAAATCTAAAAAAATGCATCGTGTTCTCCGTCGTTTATATAGTCTATTCCAATTGTTCTTTTAAATAGCGTCAATGTACAGACACGGCATGTTTAGAATTTTATAATATTAATAGATCGATTATTCAAGTTGTTGATAATACTTATATAGTATGAAATTAGTATCGTAGTAAAAAAAAACCTTAAGTGGATTTCACTTATAACGAACTGGGTTATAAAGACTTTTTGGGTATAGTGATGTCACGCTTCAGTCTCTTGAATTTAAAGTATACTTTTGGAGGAAAATAATTTGGCTATAGCGACTTCGGATGTAACGCCGATTTTGGGTATGACGCCTAGTTTACATGAACCATTCATTGTAACAAGTTCCTAGAAATCCCTTGCAGATATTGCGACCGAGTCTACACACAAGGACCGAGTCAACAAACGAATACACGAAGATACATTCATAGAATCACAAAGTTTTCACGTATTTTGTTTACATCCAGAGATGGTCAGCAGTTGTAGATAAAAATAGACTTTTTATTAATGTTCAGGCAGGTAAAATTAACTATAAAATCAGTTGGTATTGTCATGGTATTAAGTACACATTAGGCGATATGTACACGCATTTTGCTGCTGCAAGTTGTCATGTCATTAATAAAAATAACAGCGCATAAACGTCCCACTGTCGGGCTCGAGACTACGACTATAGGGGATCGAACAATATAACCGTCACGCTAGTCTAAGGTGGCGTGTTTCATAACCGTTGTTAAAACTTCTATAATTGTAACAATAATTATCTCACTCACTTAAGGTAAGAAATGATACGTATACTCCGGCCAGGATACGAACCCGCGCCCTTTGAGTTTGGGACGCATGCTCCAATCATTAGGCTACCACGACATAAGACACGTCATTGTCTAGAACTAAATAATGTATTCTTTCTACCGCTGTATATAGCAACAGCGTTATATTAGTCCCGTCATCGTCGTTATAACCGAAATCTACTGTATATTATTATGGTCCTGTAGCTATTATGACAGTAAACGGAACTCTTGTCCAATCGATGTTCCGTTGGTACATCTATCTGTTTGATTTGTATGTTAGTGATTGTTTTACAAACTATGAGATCTATGTAGCTGTAATAAAGTGAAATATAACAAAAAGGTAGTGTAATTGTGGTATGTAGTGTCCCAATAGTAATATAAAACCGTGAAACAACTAAAAATTAGGATTGGCTGCCATACTGAGTGTTCATTTTTTTAATCAATGTATATATATGCTGAAAAATCATCACTATAATTTTTGTTTTTCCACTCTACTTCAACTAGCAAAAACAAAGTTATGTATGTCTGTTACCATGGTTCTCTTACAGATATCCTCATTTCCGATTCTATCCATAAGTCTATCTGTCACACAGTCGGTACTTTAAATTTAATGTCTTTTTCATTTAATTCAATATAAAGTGTGAAACTAATAATCACAATGTGACACGCATCAGCCCTACATGACATCGGGCACATCGTCCCGCTAAATTGCGAGATGCGCGCGCGCATACAGACGTGCGCGGTGCGGTTATCGGCCATCGCATCGCGCGACCGCATTTACGCCACAACACACGGACATCGGATGCTAACAAACTCACTCCCACGCTATTATATATTTGTACTATTAGCCATACTACACGGCATTGGATGGTTTTGTTACTAATATTTTGACTAAAGGCCGTTATGGTTTCGGTAATACATTTTTAGAGGACAGGGCGCTCTAGGGCCCAACTCTGCTATTACTATCTCGTCAAAATCGCCGGTCTCAGTCGTTATTTGCCTGTTTTCGGTATTCTGTAAATGCCAGTGGTGTGCCCGTGGCACGCCACTCTATTTTAACAAATATTTACAAGCGAAAATTCGCGAAATGAATTTTTAAAATTTTGGTAACTCTTCAATATTCATTTCGGCTGACCCTATTTCTGGTAACGGTAATACTAATTTATTTTCTACTATTATTCCGCCACGACGATATCGAGACGATAGTTATTATGTATTTAGTAGAATAGGAATTTTTGACACACGCAATGGAATCCTACTTTGAATATGCAATGCCAAGATATTGAAGTAGTAGAAATAGCCCCTAGGCTACGCCATCGTTTAACAGTGGAAACAGGACCAGTGCGAAGAAACGGTTTGCCTCCACGCTCCTTCTGCGTACGGCAGTACAATCTGGATGTCTTTAATCCTCGCTTGAATAGGTAACCTATTATGTAGGTGAAGTCTTCAATAAAGCACCTTTTGATTGAAATATGCGTATATTTTGATATTTTACAATAATTTAATAAATAGATGTTTCGCGTACAAAGTTGGTTTTTGATTTCCGTGGTTGATTTCATTCAGACAAAGCTACAAGTCAATTTCACAGGTCACAAAAAAAATGTCATATTATAGGATATAATCTCCTCATGATTATAGAAGATGTGCTCGACTAACCATTTCCTGAGCCGTGTTTTAAATGAGCCGACGAATGGTGACTGCGTTATCCTATTGGGTAGTTTATTGTATATTAGCGGTCCCATGACATGCGTCAATCTCCCCGATTTCTCAAGTTTGTGTTTTACATGATTCATGTCATTCCTATGCCGAGTGAAGTGCGTATGCACGTCACTATGCTTCGCATAGGTATTGCGCATACACACCGGCGCGTGCGTATTGTTTTCATGCCTGCCTGGACCAGTGTGTACCACATTGTAAACCGTGCGGCGACAGTAGATAAGCGTAATCCATCTCCGACCGCATCATCGTTTAATATTAGGCGTGATCGGGATGAAACGCGAACCTATTTATCACAAAAATAAAGTTACGGGCCATCCACAAATTAGGTCACACGAATTTCATGATTTTTGACCCCTCCCCCGTCCTTGTCACAGCTGGTCACATTCGTGAGACTCCTCTGTGAGATTCGTGATACTAGGGATATTGTACGTGACGTTACATATTTTGCAATTCTACACCAAGAAATTAAAACAGCAGTTCCATAATTCCTTTTATTTCCATTTAAATTATATTTGATAATTTAAATACTATTTTCATATAAAGAGTTGGAAATATTTTGAATTTTTCGTTAACAGTTCAACTGTCGTGTTTTAAAGCTTAAATATATTAGATTTTGAAATGTGACATCATTAAGATCATCCCACCTGTTGTCACACAATATCACAATTCAAATACTTATCGAACTTATGTACTTAATATTTGTAAACCAGGCTTTAGTTGGGCTGTTACTTACCCTGTCTGATGTAAACCAGGATCTAATAAAAAAAAGTTAAGTCAATTAAAAACCAAGTTATTTTATCGCAAATACATTCTTTTTTACTTACATTGTTTTAGATTTTATTATAAAATGTGTTATACGCCTGCAGAAATTAAAAACCGTGGTTGAAGCAAGAGTACTATAAATATTTATAATAGTAAATTGACGGCCTCTATGATTGTGCGGGCTGTGGCTCCGGGTTCGATTCCTGATATGGTAAATATCTGAAACGAATTTTCTCCGTTATTTACTTTGGTCTGGGTGTCTGGAATCGGCCCCAAAGTAGTTTGTTGTATATTACCCATAACACAAGCGTAACTTGCTTAATTTAGGGATATGCAATATGTGTTATTTGTCTGCCGATTATCTATAAAATAATAATAATTTGACGGCCTCTGTGGTTGAGCGGGCTAAGCCTTTGCCGGCTTACCTCACTGCAACGCAGAGGCTCCGGGTTCGATTCCTGGTATAGTAAATTTCGGAAACGTATTTTCTCCGTTATTTACTATGGTCTGGGTGTCTGGGATCAGCCCCAGAATGGTCCATTGTATATTACCCATAATACAAGCGTAACTAGCTTACTTTGGGGATATACAGTATGTGTGTTTGTCTACCGATTTAAAAAAAAAACTACGTGAAGCAAAAACTTTGTACCCCTTTTGACGAAAATTGCGCGGACGAAGAAGTATGAAATTTCGCACACTTATAGTTTATATAGAGGAGAAGCGACGAATGCTAATATTTTTTTAAAATTGTGCATAAAAAATACATTAAATCAATTAGAAAAAACATTACACACACTACCATGTATTTGACAGCACACGCATATTACATACACTCTTTTGTTTATTGTTCAAGTCAAATTAACAGTGTAGCCTTGGCGAAATCTGTGATTATAGAAGTATATATAGTCTTTGACATTAATTATTATGGTCTAATTTCGACCACGGACGACCACTAGTTATTATTATTAGTGTAAAGAAACTGTCCAATGTTTAAAAAAAAAAAGTGCATTGAAATATTGTCTTAAAATCATTGGGAATCAAATCAGTGAGATGTAAAAAAAAACATCCTTGATCGTTACTGACGATTAGTTATTGACCTAAATAAACCCATTTATAAACACACGTTGGGATTATTTTAGTAATTATTATTATTTTGTATAAGTTACCAATAAAACAAGTGTGGCTAAGTACGTTATAGAATATCAATGAGGTGAACGCACTCGCGCGGTCGCGGACAAAGGAAACACATTTCGATACGTACAAACATGCGTGTGCGGCCACAAGCACATGTAGGTTCCGTACACTGATCGTGTAAAGTTGCGAATTATTAAAAAAGAAAGAAGGAAAGAATTTTAAGAATTATTAAGCTTTCAAATTTCTTTTTTTTTAAATCTTTCTTACATTATACCTCATTGGATACTCGGTAATCACTCTATCGAATTGTATTCGAATAAATGATTCAATACAAGTTGTTACATGGAATACACAAACAGGGACGTGCTAATATATCTAAGTAATTATATATAGTTATTTATTTATTTTAATTTTAAAGTAACAAAGTATTTTATTGATGGTTTACTAATTAAAATATTTCATAAATAAAATTTGTTTGACAAAATTGGATCGTTTTTAGTCTCACGCCAAAAGAAAGATTTGCACTAAAAAATCAACGTTCTGTCGGATATAATTTCGGCCCAGCAATATGCTGAATGCAAACCTTGTTTGCTGAAAATGCGGCATACAAATTGTCAAAATATGCTATGTATATAATATTAATGTACAACAAGGATTGCAATTAAGTTGCTTTTGTTCAAATAAAGTCGTTTCTTTCTTTTCTTTCCTTTTTCCTTTCCCTTCTTGTATATTTTTATTGCTAATATTTATTTCGTTTTTCATATTGTTACATGTCGTCAAAGATAAGCCGCACAGCTGACTATTGTAAGCGCAGCTTATTGTCCTCCCGGATTAGGGAATTCTTTGTGTTTTGAATTTGCAATTAAGAAAAACATGCTATTATTTTTGTACTTGTTTTATAACCATCATTAGCGTCGAACTAATCCTTATTGTTATTGTTTTCGACTTTGTTAGCCGTTCGCAGGTGTGCAAATTAGTATTTCTTAGAAACTCAGTGTGCGCGGCCAATTTCTTTGTACTGTGTAGTTAGTATAAGACGATGCCCGAATGGAGGGGCAGTCAAGCGACAACTACGAAACGAGTAAGACGTTTGTAGTACTCTCGGTTAGCGATATAAACGACGGACTTTACGCGTGTCGAATTGTATTGAATCGTGCAGTGTGAACTGGTTGCATCCAGTTTTATTTGTATTTGTTTTATACGTGTTTGTACAGTTCTAATAATTTCTATAGTAGTTCCAACGGCATTTTTAATTCGAGTCCTGTAGCTCGTAATAATATTAATAAAAGTTTCTTTCTTTCTGTTTTATTTCTATATTCCTTCTCTATCTATTTATGGTCAAAATTAATTACAACAGAGAAATTAGAGAGCAATAAAATAAAACTGCGTAATTTTGACATATCATCCTATAAGAATCTACTGATCAGCTCAGGCTTTCTCATTTCTAAGGGAAGTGACGGTTTGGTCCAAGGTAAGTACCAAATTTCATATACCAAACAAGTTAGCAAAACCATTTATGTCCATTTATCGAATGATTATTATACTAGACTTCCTCCATTTTCTTAATGGCCTATATTGTATTATTGCTTTGTTGTATTGTTACAGTGTGCATGTGTGTGTATATGTCAGCGTCTCTGTATAACGTGCTTAAAAACTATTTTAGCAAACCAAGTTTTCCTTAAAAACAATTATTTTAAATTAATTTCGAAACTCTACAATACTCATGGAACAAATTTCTTGAAATTCATTCACTAGCAAGAACGTGAAGAGGGGACGTATACATGTACTTACCATATTACTAGTGCTTCTTGTAATAAACAAATAAAAACAATTTTTCTTTCATAAAAATTCGGACGAATTCTCGTGTTTGGTCGCGCGAAAAGCCGTGTAATCAATGTATAGAGACGTGAAAGCGCACAGGTGGCGGCGGTGGCCCATCGATCTCGGTAAAAATACTATAATGCCGTATGTTGCCTACGCCTCACATGCAAGGATGTTGACGGAGTGTAAAAGCGACAGCGGTAGCGGAGTTCATAGAATATTTTTAATAATAATCAGCAGACAAACACATTGTATATCGCTCAAGAAAATTATTCTTGTGTTATGGGTATAACGTAATTATAACGAACAACTCTGCAGTCGATTTTTTTTATTACAAAGCTGGCAAACAGACTGCAGACTACATACTACCGACGGCCCGCCTAATGAAAAGTGGTTACCGTTGCTTATAGATGTTTGCAACATCATCAGCGAAGCCCACACATTGTTAGCCATTGGGATGGGCTATAAAGGATAGGATAAAAGAGCCGCCTGACGCAGGACCTGCAGAGGGCACGGATGCTTCGGGAGGTGCCTGTGTTAAATAAGACGTGAACAGACGTCAGGATGCCATCACTACGTCGGTGGCGACGAAGATATGGCGCTGTACAGGTTTGTCCAACCTGGGACGAGTGGCGCCGTGATCTCGTCGTCTCCATTGGGCCGAATTTGTCCCTCCCCATAGTGAAGGCGATGGTTGGAAGCGCCGACGTGTGGGATTCAGCCGCCTCCTTCTGCAAGACTGTAATGCCCGCAAAGGAGGCGACGGACCGGAAGAGGGAGCAGACCACCACGCTCCCTTCCCACCAAAGTCGGCGACTACGACGAAGGGTCGTCCATGACGACCTCCAGCCACCGTCGGCTACGACCGTGCGGGCGACCGGCGAGGAAACCGAATCCGCCCGCACACAACAGCCGGAGAGTAAGGACGCGCACCGACACGCGCGCCCACTCTCACCACGTAGTTGAGACCGAGCTCTCTAGCTAACAAATGAAGGGGCCAGCACATAAAGGGGCCGGCCGTCGTCCGTCTGGGCTTGTCGTCGTCGTGGCGTCGTCGGGTTGGAGGTGAATGCGCAAGCGAGCCCCCAGCTCGGAAAAGGGACGTTCGAGGACCGGATAGGGGTTTTAGTAGGTATCCCTAACTGCGGTGTGGTAATAGCACTTTATACGTAAGGTGCTAGTGCCACCCGACCTGGCGAATCTCACACACGAACCGCAACCTTTCCCTCTCACGCTGCTTATGGTCCTCAATCGGATTTCCCCTGTATAAAAAAAAGATATGATAAAAGATATCGCATAGACAGACAGAAGGTATAGGACAGGCGAATGGGGTTAGGAAGGTAATGAGGGAGAGCGCGGGTTAATTAGATTAGGCTCCCATAGAGTAAATAATAACCTAAAACAAAATTAAAACTTAATAATTAAAATTAAGAAGTTGGCGGTAGGCTAAACAAAACTTTAATACTCATTGACACTTGACATCTTAGTCTTCCGTGATCACAGCTACTAGAAATTGGCCGAGACGTCGGAATAATAAAAATCAAATAAATTACCGCGCTTAAGAGATAATGTTCTCAAGTAAAAGGTTTTCTTCTTCTATTGTTTTGTTTTGTTCTAGATTCAGAGCTTAAAACATAATATATATTATTTTAACCCGCTAAAAGTTCCGCTACCGCGTAACCTTTACAATGCCCACACATCGGTAAAAATACTCACGATCCGCTTTGGACGCGACGTGGCGCGAACTCCCGCGACACGCTCAAACTCCACGTGGAACAAATATAACGTTGACGTGTGCTGATAGGTGAAACCGCAATAATAATATATGTACATATACCTACCACTGATATAATAATACACATGCCTATTGCCTACACAATACATACATATGTATATGTTATTTTATTGTTTTACGACCACTTTAAGCCCGATTTGTATTTGCGTAGCGAATTCAGTTAAGAAGCAAGTTAAACCCTTATCGTCGTTTGGACCAACATCCACTTAACTGTTAATTTATTTCAGGCAAAGCCCAGCTAATGGAAAGTGGTCACCGTCACACGTATAAACGTTAGCGACACTAGGAGCAAAGGCAACGCGTTGCCAACGCTTAGGATGGAATATGAGATTGAAATAGGGGATGGGAGGGAATATGGAAAAAGAGGAGGGGGAAGTGGGCTATTGAAACTCTCACTCAGCGTACAAGACAGGCTTAGCTCAAAACTAACCGTTTTACATCGCTATTCTGAGAGAGCGTATCACAACAATCGAGCCGGCTCAACAAGCTGTAATCAATATAATGATGAACATGTAGCGGACCAACACTTACAAGCCAATAGATGGCGCTGTACAATAATTGAGGTCGCAAACGATTCCCGAAATGTACAAAGAATATATACAAATTTCCAACAATAAAAGATGGGCCTAGGCTTGCGAGGAACAACAATAGGCTCACTGGCACTGCTGAAAGATCTTCCTTTAAGTTAGTAGTTATATTTGTGCAACCCAATTATGAACCGTATACAGACATTTTGAAGTCGATCGAGCTTGTTCAGATGTTCTTGTGTTAAGTCGATATAACTGGCATCAGCATAATCAAGTATGGGTAGTAACGGAGATTGAGCAAGGATTACTTTAGTAGCAGTAGGGAGGAGACTTTTAGGTCTTCTAAGCGAAGCTGCCGACGCAAAGGTTCTTCGGCTGAGATTGGTCAAGTGAGGCCTCCAAGACAGCTCTCTGTCAATAACAATCCCAAGATTTTTTACAGTTTCACGGACATCAACTACCACGCCATCAAATTCAATCTGAGGAAGATTACACCAGTCTATCTTGGGGATTAGCCTGGAACTGTCAACATATTATAACTTTTGTCTTTTGAGAATTTATAAATAGACCGTAAGCTTTACTCCATTCAACTATTTTAGAAAAATCTCGGTTAGTAGTTGCAATTGCTTTATGCAGACCATCTAAATTAGCCTGGGTGTAGATTTGTAGATCATCTGCATGGAGGTGGTATGACGAAGAAAGGTTATTGGATATTGAATTAATGAAAATATCAAATAAAGGAGGACATAAAACGCCGCCCTGAGGGACTCCAGCAGACAAGTCACACCACGATGAGTAAACATCATCAATACGAATTCGCTGCCGGCGTCCAAACAGGTAACTACGAAACCAGTCAATAAACGTCGGAGATATGTTAAGAAAGCATAAAATCCCGAGTAAAATGTCAAAATCGACATTATTAAAGGCACTGCTAAAGTCGAGAAGCGACAGTATAGTTAGCAGACCGTTTCCCATACCGTAACGAATATCGTCAGTGATCTCTACCAATGCAGAAGTAGTACTATAACCAGGACGAAAACCGGATTGCAGAGGATTGATTAGGGAATTTGTATTAAGGAAGATGCTGAACTGCTGATAAACAAGACGTTCGAACACCTTGGATAGGAAAGGAAGAATGGAAATGGGACGATATTCGGAAAACAGGATAGGATTAACTTTTTTTGATAATGGAATCACTTGTGCTTGTTTCCAGGTGTCAGGAAATGTACAAGAGATTATAGAACAATTAAAAACGTGAGAGATCACTGGAATGATAACGTCCAATATGGGAACTATCATATTTCGACTGATACTGTCGCAACCCACAGCATTGGGATTGCAACTGATGGACAGAATGCTCTCCCTAACATCACAATCAGAAAATTGACTAAAAACAAATGAAGGATAAACAGGAGTCGACAAGTTTGAAAGACAGCGTAAGGTGTTCAACTTTGATTGCCTATCAAATCTGGCGGAAGATGAGAAGTACTGATGTTGCCTAGAAAGAAAGAAAAATATTTATTTCTAATAATAGTTTGTCAATAATAAAATTGTCTGGAAGAGATTACTTTAAGCTATAAGACGGCCCATTGTTGATATTGCTGTTTTAATATTTTTAGTTAAGTTAATAAGTTAGTTGTCATGAAATCTAGTGTATAATAATATATACTGCCGATAACGTAGTTGACCTTGTAGGAAAATAGTTGTGTTTTAGTGCGATACAGATCTTGTTTTCACGTAAGCAAAGCAGCGTAGAGAGTTCTAGTCATCTATACGAATGAGGTTCTGATTGGCATTGTAAAAACAAAAGTAGAACCAAATAAAAAATTTGTGTCGTAATGATGTCAATACTTTTTATATATACTTAATTCATCTTAGTGAATTGAAATATATAAAAAACAACAATTCATAGCTTAATTATATTGTTATGGTACACTTTCATGTCATAATTGTTTTTTGAAGTTATATTAATGAGTTCTTGATGAATTATCTTTCTTATACAGTTATGTATGTTAGATGTGATTAGTAGAAGACCCTAATTATTATTGACAATAAATAAATAATAAAGAAAGAAAGTTTGTATATTCTATTTACTATCTGTACAATCCGGAATGCTACTAGGGACTATTTGATCGGGTGCCAACACATAACTTTAACAACTGCACCGATCGCCATCGACGGGAAATGCATCGCTTCATTGGACTAATATATTCAACTACGCATTACACACCAGTCTCTTAAAGGTTTTTACTGTGTAACATTATAGGGAACATGTATCGACGCTTTTCGTAGTTTTACAACATAGGGTGACTAAAAAACGATGGTTATTTCTTCATTGTTCTTGTACTTGGCTTTTGTACTATGTTAAACTTCACAGTGCTTGCCTTTCTTTGGCAATAAAAAAGTAGTATTGAATGATCTTGACAATATATTTTTTATGGCGAAAAATGAAAAGAAAACACCACATGATACAGATCTAAAGCTTACTCGTCGAAGCCTTGTTTCCAAATAAATCCATTCATTTAGACATGTAAAGCAAGGGCGTATATACAGGCGAATACGAAATACCTAAGACACGACACGTATTACGACCGCCTCGATATCAGATAGCGGGTTAAATTTATCCCGAGCAAAGACTGCAAAAGGAAAGACGTCCTCGTAAAAAGCGCGGCACGGTTGATTACAAAAGCCGCGCCGGGTTTATGGGCGCGCATTTCGCGTGCCTCGTCGTTCGCCTGCTCAGCAGCCGGATGACTCTATGCCTTGCCTCGGCAACGCGAGTGGCGAGGGTAGTTTTTCAGTCGCCTCGCGTACCCCCGCCATATAAATAAGTGATCACGGCACCCCCCAGCCGCCTCCACCCCGCATCCCGCTCGCTCGGGTGCTCCGCTCGTAAACTAAACGCAGATAGCGAGAGGACTTAATGGCTGATCGGATTTTGATTAGCGCGGGCCGGCGACGCAGCCCCGCACCGGAGCCGAATTTGAATAGATAAGTGGGCACCCGAGGACCGACGCTCGCGACCGTAATTTACATACTTACTGGCTTTCGGCGAACATAGGGGGTGCCAAGTTATGGACGGCGCAAAAACGATAAAGTTGAACTATAGCTCTGGTCATCGATGCGGTCGCGTCGAGTACTTTTTTACCAAGAACTCTGTTCGTTATCGCTGTATGGTCGGCGGGAGCCGTGCCCGTCGCGGGTCCGGCGTTTTTTTGTCAGATTTAATCGCATCACATACGTGGGTGCTATTACGTAGAGGCTAAGCTACTCGTGGCGGAACGAGTCGTTATCTATCGCTGTGAAGTTTTGACAGATCCTGACGGTCGGAAACCCCATGGGCGTTCGTCGGGTGAATACTGAAAAATAAAAAGGGAAAGTTTCGCCGAGTGTTATGACTTCGACCGCGGGCATTTCCCGGCAGATCGTAACTTGTCCCCGTTGATGGAGGTCGGAAACTTCGAGAATGTTCCGTGAAGTGGATAGAAACGTACGGACAGGTAGGTATCGGGCTATCGTAGCTCGTCACCAGGGCCGGCTGCGGTTTCCGCGGGTCGCGGTTCGATAACACGCGGGCGGCCTCGACGGCGGAATGGCAGGAGGTGGACCCCCTTTCCGCCCGTTTCTTAGCGGCCCCCGACCCCCCGGGCGACTGATGTTCGGTTCAGTCGCGTTTGTTTTGTTTGGCAGGTAAAGCACAACGGCGAGGGGCCGACCGCGTCGCGTGGGAGTGCTCGCCCACCTGATGTATCGGTCGGCTGCGGCGCGACGAATAATTGAACTTTGAAGAACACGCAAGCGGATTCAACGTAGCTAGGAGCTATAATATTATACAGTGAATTATCACACCAATTTGGTACTACGAAAATAACACATCTAACCGGAGGGTAAATAGCTTTCGTGTCTGGCAAGAATACATTAATGTTACCTCCATATAATTGATTTTCATAGGATAAGACTAACATTACAGAAACTAAAAGTATTTTACCCTGTTTACTTATAATAAATAGATAGATTGAATAAAATTATCCTCGTCACAAGTTAGATACCAATCATAAATGACTCAATTTGATATTACAAGCTTTAAAATTACGGCCCTGTAAAATTACCATGAACGTGTCAACATATTCACGGTACCCAAGATTTTATTCCTATTAACTTTCATTTATGCTGCTGCTCCACCTGCGATAGTCTTAATATAAATTATAGCATTAAAAAACTATACCATTAATGAATAATTACATACATATATAATAATAATTACATGAGTTATCCGTCAATATCTAACGACATTAACAATGTCCAATCACAAATAACACGTGACACAATCACTAACACTAATATTAGAGGCCATTCAAAAATTACGTCACACCAATTTCATGATTATTTGACCCCTCCCCTGTCCTTATCACTGGTCACATTCGTGAGATTCCCCCCTCTCTAGTGTGACATCACATATTTTGCAATTTTACATCAAGATATTATTAAATTAAAACAGGAGTTCGTAAATAGTTTTATTTCCATTTTAAATTATTTTGTAATACCTCTAATTTATTACCTTTTCGGCATTTGGGCTTCTTTTGTTTACTTTGGGTTTAAAATTCGTGATTAGAATAACAGCCCATTGTGTATTGTAATCTTTTATGATAGTCATTAGCCAGGTGTGATTCTAGGAAATTCAGTGAACGCGGCCGAGTAGACATATTGTATTTGTACAGTATAAAGCAATGCCCCAATTGAGAGGTGAGGCTGTCGAGCGATAACCACGAGCGAAGCAAGACTTGTGTACATTCGGTAATCTATGTAGTGACGGACTTTGCGCGTGTTATTGAGTTACGATTTTCGGCATTATGTTTGGACTTGTTGCGTGTTATATTTGTACCTGCGTTATACGTGTTTGTATAGTTCTAATAACTATATAATAATACCAATGGCATTTTAATTCGAGTCCTGCAATTCGTAACTATATATTAGATTTTGAAATGTGACGTCATGAATTTTAGGACCCTCCCACCTCTTGTCACACCATGTCACACTTAGTTGACCCCCTCCCCCCCTTAATGTGTGACGTAATTTATGGATGACCTCTTATTCCAGGTATAACAAAAAATAATTATTTATAACAAATTAGCAATTTATAGAAATGAAAAACTTGCACGCGCAAAATTGATCATTATATCATCAAACAGGAGCCGCCGCGTTAATTAATAGTGATCAATTAGTGTTTCGACATCGACATGCTGAAATCAAATAAAATATTCCACATTGATGATAATAGGTAGTAAAATTAAAAGTCCGTTACTGCGATTCAGGTTCCGTTTTAAATAAGGTGTATTTTAAATAGGTTTACAATAAAGAGTTATCTATACATGCAAAAGTTGGCGAAGACTTATTAAAAACAAGTTTTTGATCTAATAATTATATATCAAATCTAGCCTAAAAATCCTTAAATTTTACTATATTTTGAAGTAAACTGCTGTCGTTCTGCAAATAGTTAATCGAAGTAAGAAATATACGTTCAAAATAGTACGTGAATTGTGAATGCATAAAATATAGTTCCTAATAGCAACAAGAGATCAATCAATTTTTTCTATTACGTATGTAAAACAAAAATTTGTGAAATCAATTATTAAACCTCATTACCCTTCATTATATTTCTATCTCCCTTTTATACACTATATTGCTCAACATTTACATGTCATGTTTCTCGTTTCGGGGGTCCAAACTTAAATTCAAATTCATTTTTTCAAATTCGTATATTTAAATAAACTTATTTCTAGGCCTTATATAGTTATATCTAAAACTTATGGAAATAACACATTTTTAATTATAATAGTTAAAATTAAGGTTATTTTTTTGGCGTCGGTTGCTGCACTAGAAGACTCTAGGTCTATATCGCGGCAACCAAAACAATTTTATTATAAGAACTTAAATATAGTGGAATTATTCAGTGATTAACTTATAACTATGTAAAATGCGTGCGTGTGTGTGTGTGTGTGTGCGTGTGCGTGAGCGCGCGCTTGTGTGTGTGTGTTTGTAAGTGTCCCCTGGTGTTACAGTCAGTTAGCTATTATGCATTCTGTGTCGCTGTAATTTAATGTTTTTAACTATTTAATTAATTGGCGTTTAAACTTTGATGCTGACATTTCTTTGACAGAGGGTGTGTTTTGACATACTTTGTTGTAAATGGATATATGGACGTATGGAGGAAGGCGTTTTGCAAAGGATGTATGTATTTTGGATAAGAGTATTTTATATATTCGACTGGAGGTGAGGTATTGGAAGTTAGGGGCATTTAGGTTTTCTTTGTGAATTGTTGTGGCTACCTCGCAAATATAGAGCTGTCACACGGTAAAAACATCACTTTCTATGTATAATGTATTAGTGGGATATCTGTACGGTTTTTTATGCATAACTTATAAGACTGCGCGTTATGCTCGTTCTACTTCTATAAAGTTTGTTTTGGGACTCCTCCCTAAGCAGCAAGACAGTATAGAAGTAAGGATTGGCAAAGAGCATTCCTTATAAACCATTTTTAAAGTTTTTGGTGTCGCACAGCTACAGACGGATTTCATTATGTAAATGTGTATTTAGGTATCGCAAATCTAAAATCGCTATGAGAGTATCACAAAAACAAAACGGTAATAAATAAAAGAATCTTCAATTTGGCTCTAAGTGCTAATTAAGCGCAGTGCAACATTTCCGCGCGCGCCGACGCGTCGGGCGCTCACATAATCGAGTCTCCATAGTAGGGGTCCGGTTTCCTCATTACGCCGAGAATTCCTGGCCGGTCCGCTATAAACTCGGCTCGTAGCTAGCCGAATGTGAAATGGGAATGGGACTCGTTTTATGTAGACGACTCTTTGATGGGCTTTAAACAGCGCCCGCGCTGCGGCAACGTGCGCCGCTGTTTACCGCCATACCACTATCAGCTTTTAATGAAGTTGCATTACACGGCGAAGGTAATATCATATATTAACATACAAGCTTCGAGTCAAGACTTCATGTGATAGGAGTTACCAGGACCAAAGTCGCACGACACGGAGAGCACGGGTGCCAATCGGTCTCTAGTTAAAGGGGCAAAATAAAAAAATCGTCATGGGTCTGTCTGTCGGTATGATTTTACATAACTCCTTAAGCGCTTTTTTATTTAAGCCATAAATATGTAGCGTACTTCCCGCTCTCACTTTTCATTTGGGGTGAAAAGATTTTTCAACGCGCAGACGAATAAAAATATAGACGGGACGGGACGTATGTGATCAAAAAACTTCTGCGCGTCAACTTATGTAGAACACACGAATTTGTATCTGTGTGAGAAATAGTAATTTTTTTCTTCTTCAGCCAGTTGCTGGGCGTTTGCCTCCCCAAGTTTGCGCCATATACCCCGTCTTTCTCATCCAGCCCCTACCGGCGACCAAGCGCCGATGGTCAATCCACCGGGCTGGAGGGTGTCCTATGCTACGGTTATTGAGATGTGGTCTCCACTCCAGGACACGTTTGCTCCGTCGGCCGTCGGTCCTGCGACAGACGTGACCGACCCACTGCCACTTCAACTTCCTATTTTTTTACTTAAACTGTATTAAGTTCTCGTAACGCACAGCGGCGAGATCGGTCTTCTATTCCAAAATCGGCTTTCTTTAGCCGATTTCACTCTTTAGAGCTCTGGACTCGGTCTAGCTATTTTGTCCGTCTAAGTTTCAACGAAAATTATTTTAAACAAGCTCGATTGTGCAATAGAGAGAGAGAACAACGATTGTGAAAGACTGGTTACGCTTTAATAAGTTTTTTAGATCGCTAATCCCTATGTGTATTACAAGAATGGGTAAGATGAGAAATTTGTACATAATAGAGGAACTTTGAAAGTCGCACCTGTGATCCCGTGAGGAAGAAGACTAAGGTGGTATGGTCATGTGATGAGGAGGAATAAATGTCATTTGTGACACAAAGAATGGTAAACTGGAAGATTGATAGATACAAGTGTAAAGGTAGATGAAATAGACATGGATGGATTGTGTGAAAGATGACATGATGATTTGTGCTGTGATAGAGAGGACGTATATCAGAATAGAGGAGTATGGAAGAAAAAGACACATTGTGCCGAACCCAAATAATTGGGAGATGGCGAAAGAGAAGAGATCGCTTATCCATATCCGGCTCGAAGGGCCACAAATAAGAAGACCATTTATTGATTTTTATTTAACAACTTTACGGACTCGAGTTCCGTACCCTTTTTTACAACTTAATTTCTATGAAAGTTTTTAGAGTTCATACAAGCTTATTGTTTATTTTTGTTACTGTGTGTGATATTAATTAAATAATTAACCATATATTGATTACAAAGTCGAATATAATATATTTTTCAAATAACAATGTCAATATACTTTAATCTCTGAAAACTATACAAAAATTAAACGAACCTAAATATTTACGTTTTTCAGGGTTAATTTACCTAACCGGCGACATAATACCCGCAATTTTTGTACACACCGCGACTCTGGTGCGATTTTAATTAAACGCAGAGGACGAGGCGCGTTCCTTTCCGTGCGACGTTAGGCGTCGTGGGGCGCCTGTTGGCTAGGCGCCGCGTTGGCGTCAATAAACAAACCTAACCAGGGCCGGAGTTGGTACAAAAAGGGTGGTTTTTAAAATAACAAAACATGTTGAAATATAATTTTTAATATGTTTTGTTATTTTTAGGTTTTTGTAGCCATTTTAGCAAAAACAGGAATCTTATGAAGTCATCATGTCCGACCGTCCGTCTGTCTTTATACGTCAGTAATGTTTTTGAAAAAATACACGGACCACTATTAGTTCGATGCCTTTGTTTCGCACCTATGAAAATCAACCTATGGAACTCCAAAGAAACGCGTGCACTACAATATTAATTATGAATCGGATTTAAATTCTGTATATTTCTACAGAATGATAGACGCTAAGCCTTAGATAAGAGTGATGGGTGTGAGACTTCGATCAGTGGAGAAAGATAACCCAGTAAAAAGTAAAGAATCTTACATATAATTCTGATAAACTATGCCTTTAGATGGCATCACAAGTCACTTTACTCTCACTTCTTGAAGGTATAACTTCAGAATTCAAATATTTTTAGACCAAATCGGTAAAAAAATTATAAAGAAACTTATTAAGCTACAAAATTATGGTTTAATAAAACTTTAAGAAGCCAAAAAAATATTGGTATAGTAGCGTTTCAGATATACTTCGATTTGAGAGGTATATTTGTCACAATAGGTAATTCAAAAACGTTTTGAGTACGGCTCTGTCTCTCAGCAAATATTATTACCATTAATATTAATCTCTTTACAAAATAAAGACCTAGTTATGTATATAATTTACTGTGTAAACACTAAATTTAAACATAATTAAGTTCTCAAATTAGAAGGCGTATAAAACGACATTTGAACATGCCACAAAATTCCCTCAGCATTCTTGTTTTAGGTTAACACAGTAAATTATTGTGTGTTAATACTACTATTAAGTACGCGAAATAACTATTTTCCACCACGACTCATAAATTAATACTTGATTTACTTACTTTAAGTGACAATATGTTATAGTGATTAAGGTCTTACTACTGGGCTCGGATCTCCCATTTTTATAGGGGAACGAAACCTGCCATGCTTGTTGACACATCGGTTATCTCGTGGTGTAGGTTTCGTCGCGAAGTTTTTTTCACTGTTGTTAGCACGTAGTATAACAATATGCAAATTAGGTCAGAAAACTGCGTAAACGGTGTATAATCTCCGGCCAGAATTCGAACCTGCGCCCTTTGAATTTAGGACGCGTGCGCTAACCTCTACACTACCACGGCTTAATTTTAAATATTAAGTTAAATTTGTAAATTTTTTTACTACTATTACTAATTCGTCAAAATCGCTAGACACATTCGTCTCATCGTCGGTTTGCCTGATTTCGGTATTCTGTTAATTCCAATGGCATGCCACGTGGCACGCCACTCTATAAATATTTAAAAGCTTCACTCTGTAGCTTAGCTCTATAAATATTTCGGCTTCTGCCAGTGAGCAGAAATGGCGGTAGCCGAAAAAATGAGTATTACCATTGTAATACCAATTTTTTCTATTATTATTGTGGATTTAGTAGAATACGAATTTTTGACACTATCGCAATTAAATAGTATTTTGAATTCACAACTCCAAAATATTGAAATAGCAGAATTGGGCCCCAGGTAGACGGACCACCGAATAAAAAGTGGTTACTGTCGCCTATAGATGTTTGCAACACCAAAGGCGAGACCAACGAGTTGCCAGCCTTCAGGATGGCATAGGCAACTGCCTACAATAACAACAAAATGGACAAAAGGGTCAAACAGGAGAAATGGGATAGGCGGGATGGAATAGCAGAATGAAATAGGGTTAATTAGGTAAGGGATTGGGAATTTGGGATCAGGGGAAGGGGGCCACCCATTTCCAGGGCTCCGTAGCCATTTTCGCAAAAAAACAACCTTTATCAAGATGTAGTACAGGGTTCAAAAATTTATTTATTAACTTACAAACATCGCTATCATTACAGTTGTCACCAATACGATAGCGTGGTATACATAATACATTATATATATATATATATATATATATATATATATATATATATATATATATATATATATATATATATATTCAATCGTCATAACATATAATATAATTTGCATTTCATGTGAATTCAGTCACAGTACCGATAAAAAATTCAAATTATTGACATATCTTGTTCAATGTTCGCAAGCCTGTCATCAGCGTCTTATTAAGCAAGTTGGTCCTGCCGTATGGTACTACGAACATTGGTGGCTGCCTACGCCTCCTCACAAAACACGCTGGAATGTCGAAATGTTAAAGTAGTACATTTAAAATTGCCAGGTATTTGCCCGACTGGATGGCTACCACTCCTGGTCTAAAGTATGCCGCCATAACAACCTTGAGTAGTGTTAGCGGCATTAGTGGCCAGGTTCCAGTCTCCTTTTAGAGAGCGGTAGCCCATTGTTAGCACCTTTAACGTTTCAAATATCCATAGGTGACGGTAACCGCTTTCCATCACGTGGGCCGTTTGCCTGTCTGCTGAACTTAAGCAATAAATAAAAAGAATGCAGAGGAATCGCGGGTAACAGCGAGTTTCTACCTGCGATCTCTGCTTATATCTATCGGATATAGAAGCTGTTCTTTTATATGAAGACAGTTCGCCTTCATCTGTATATACCGTCCTTTACCGTATGAAATGTTTTTCGTCAGGGAATTTCGGATCCCTTGATCTGTCTGCACTGTCATTAGCCGTTTGAAATGTTCTCGGGCGGCGGCAACCAGAGGCTTGGCCGAGTAGATTCGGCGGCAATTATTGTCCGTCAGCAAGGCGGGGCGCGAAACCACCCGGTTTCAGGGGGGTTGGGTGCGGGGGCTAAGATGGCCACCGTAATTAATTGGCGCGACGCGAGGGGCCGACCGCGGCGAGTCTCGTTCGCAGCGCGCTATTGCTCCCGCGTGTAAGAACACCATGAGTTTGCGGTGAAAATAGGATTTCTCTCTCTATATTTGATTTGCAAATACCTAATAGCAAAGATCTCTGTCTGGATATAACAATTACATATCTCAGAAACTACGAAGCCTGGAGATATGAAATTTGCTACAAGCTTTGATTATATTCTTGTCATATAATCAAAGGCTACAAGATAATGTATGCCAAGTTTTATGTAGAACACTACAAACAAAAGCTAAAACACCATCCCAAGAAACTTGAGAGACGAAACGTCTCAAAAGGAAGGATATCCTGAAATAGTCATCTGACTTCCTCCTGGGTTCTCACTGAAAGGCACAATCTGCATCTTATTTTATACATCCAACAAATCTGCTCAGAGTCACCTAAACTGGTCGCAGATATAAACACAAAAAAAATGTCTTTATATGAACGTAGGTATACGAGATAAGCAGTACGTAGAAACCTACATAATATGCTCCTGAATACTATACATAAATAAAATGGTGATAATATTTTTACGAAAATGTTTCCAAAACAAGAAAAAGTTACAATAAATATGATAAAATATTTTTTTAACAGCATGTTAGTGTAAATTTGCTACCGGATCTTGATCATCGCAATGTTATTGACGACGAGTCCCGATTCTTATGTTTTAACTAATTATTCTTAATACCAAACTTCAGTTAAAAAGCACTCAAACTTCAACATAACTTATAATGTACCTGCGATGAATTATTATACTTAAGGCTGTATATTCTGATAAGTTTTAATTTCAATATAACCATCTATTTAGGCTTCACTTTGAAGTATTTACATATAAATAAATTGTCTTATTTTAATTAATAGCTGATTGTCACCCTAGGCTCGTCGACCAGCGATCCGACCGTAAACGTCTCACCCACACGCCACTCGCCACTCGCCTCTACATACCTACCGTAATGTACTGGCCAACGGGACCACCTTAAGCAGATCTCGAATAGGACCCCTCCAGCACCCACAACTGTTGAAAATCATAAGACAACAAGCAGGACGAGGAAGTTCCACTTAAAACGGGCAGCTTCCAATACCGCACTATACCATAGTTTGTCACATCAAGACCTCTGACCACTTACTGAAGACACCCCTCTAACGTCCTATCTGCACGTGGCACGAGAAATGCGGGAGCTCAAACACGACTGGACGTTGTCCTCATACAAATTGCATGGGTGTGAGTGAGTAACGTTAGTGCTTGGACCTCGCCTCAGTTCGGTTAAGCGTAAATTCTGTTGCGTAAGTCGGAAAAGACGTCTGGTTTTCGAGATAGCCGCTTTAGGGATGGGACCTGCGACGAACGGTAGGTTAAATGAGATAATAGAATACATTTGAACGCAATTCATTTATTCATTAGTTGTAATAAAGATAGTAAATAGATCGCAGTGTAAACAGGAAGACCGGGGAAGGTATCCCGGTCACGTACCTTTATTGTTTGTCTTGACATGAGGCCGCCGGGATTGCCGCATTAATGGAATTGTCTCCGAAATATAACGAGATATTACGTGCAATTATATTTGATATGTGACCCCTGTTTGATTTGGTCGGTTAGGTAAATACGTTTGTTTCCAATATGAAAGCAACTTCTGCCGACATCCAAATGTGTTCGGCATCATTGCTTCTGGCATACTATTATCAACGGCTCAATTGACGGCCTATATGGTGTTGTGGTTAAATGTGGACCTGCCTAATTCAGAATTTAGGTCCAGGTTAGATTTCCGAAAAGGTAAATTTCGTAAACGAATTTTCCTTTTTTTCCATTTTTTAAATTACATTAGTAGTTGATTAAGAGTTTATTTCGGTTATACTGCCAAATATTGTTTAAAATTTCTTTTAGAGTCACCTTGGACAGGCCGCCCGGCCGCAGGAAATTGTATTCTTTCTCCGTTAATGCCATTGCACAGATAAAACGTGAAGGATTTCTAAAACATCAATCTTCAAGCGGATCTTGTGATCTATCTGAAGATCGTGTGATGTGGAGAAAAAACATCGAAAAAGTGGACCCCAGGCTCCAAAGTGAACTGTCAAAACATAACTGGGATTTAATTTTAGGCTGATAACGACTGTCAGAATTTAGTCAACATTCAACCTAATATCCAATTAAACGCATGTACAAGTACATAGAAGTGCCTTTATTTGGTTGTTTGTACGCAAGTACATGAATCCTATAAGTTTATTCTTTGTTTTTTCCTCACTGGACAAAGGAGTATATGAACCGATTCGGACATGGATGGCTACCACCCCTGGTAAAGAGTATGTTGCCATAACAACCTTGGGCTATGTTTCGGCATTAGTGGCCAGGTTCCAATCTCCCTTTAGAGAGCATATTGGTAGCACCTTTGGTGTTACAAATTTACCATAGGCGATGGTAGCCGTTTTCCATCAGGTGGGCCGTCTGCCTGACTACTGAACTCATGCAACCAAATAAATAAATAAATAAAATACCCAATGAATTTTTATCACAGAAAATTGGAGTTTCGTGATGAAATGAAATAATATCAATGAACTGTTTCAGAGGTATTGCATGACAGTGTAGTATCTATAAATATTTAAAGATAGGTATAGCAAGTCCGTCGCATACCGCGGTTCGTTGCGTTGAGCTCGCGCCACATTCCCGCTGACGATGGAATGTTCTAGCATGCTCATCTAGTGTATAGCTTTACAGGATCGTCAGAAAGTTTACGACAAGATTTCATGGCTAAAAAATTTATGACAAAATTGAAGATGACTTATGACTTTCAATTATTAACTCATTAGGTTTAATAAATATGTTTTAAATAATAAAACGCCATACAGAGACAAAACCTAGCCATCTAGGGTTGAGAAACTATTTATTGAGCCGCAATAAACACAAGGATCAGAACGATATTTTTAAAGCAGACCAAACATATTATATTCTCAAGCTAAAGCTAAGCTTCTTTTATATATAGGTTATACAATGCACAACTCTAGGGCGGCTCTCGAACAACTAGAAAAGTGTACAGAAAAAATCGTTTACTAAATTAATCGAATCTGGCACTTACTGCATTCCAGTAAACAATACGAGCCAAGGCTCAGTCCACTAGACAACAGAGACAGTTAGCAATTGTTATGTTGTATGTTTGTATGTAAAAAAGTATTTTATTATGTATAATTTTTTTTCTACAAAAAAATTATCTCCCGGTAAATCACGAGTATAATATTAGCGCCACGTGAGGTTTAAAAAGAATGAGATGACGGGCCCATAAAATGTGAAGTATGCTGGCTTTTACGACGGCAACATTTGCAACGCTGATTAGATAAGTATACAAGAGGTCCTGACCGCTTCTCTGATACCACATGTGCCCACTTCAATTGTCCGCATAAGCATAAAAAAGGGAAGATAAATTAATATGATTTTGGGTAAAGAATTTCGCGTTAGAATTTTAAGGAGCCCGTAGATATTTTGGAAAAACTGTACTCTTTTACAATCCGTCGTAGTCTAGTCTTGTGCGTCCGACTGCCTTTTTTTATTGCCTGAAGCAGGCTGTTGCCTGCTGGCAAGGCTGCAGGCAGACGGCCCACCGGAATTTTTTTGAGAGTAAAATAAATAAAGAGATGAGAAGAAAATCAATTAAGAACCACTGTCTTAGCCTATGATTGAGGATAAGCAGCTATTAAAAAAAAAAGACCTACCTGATGAAAAGCGGTTACCGACGCCTATGGACGTTTACAAGGGCTAAGCTAATGCGTTTTCGACATCTAAGAAATGCTATAACGGCTTTTCTTTGATTATGTACTTATTATATAAGTATAATCAAAGCGGCCTCCTTAAAAAAACCCATGTCATAGCGCAGAGGAAAACCGCGGCGGAAAGTTCCATCCAGATTATTGTTTCACGCGGAATAAATGTTCTAGATTCGTTGCAGAGTTGAGTGTTGGAGCTCAAGGAAATAGGGTTTAACATCTCGTCGACGGCAAGCGGTGTAGTTGCAAAATGTTAAAATGATATTCGTCTCAAAATCAAATGCATCAAGATAAATTAAATTAGAAAGATCTAGGTATTGTTCTTAAATTAAATTAAAATAAGTTTACTCTAGTGGAGCCTAATCTTATTTACCATCGCTTCGCAACATGTTGTAGTATGATGAGAAGAAACGGGAAAGTCCTGGGAGATATGCGCTTCTAAAGCTGTAAAATGTGCAAACTATTACCACTTGGTAACAACGGTGAACGAAAACATCGTGATGAAACCTGCACATCGAGATAACCGATGTGTCAAACCTGCCAAGCCGCCGTGGACAAGCGGGTAAACTGTCCGTTCCCCTCCCTATAGTGGAAGGCCCGAGCCCCGCAGTGGGACGTTTATGGGCTGTTATTACATACATATTATTATATTATAATACCACAATGTTACAGTTTTAAAAAAACTTTAATACCTAACAAAATGTTTTATTATTATTATTTTATTTTATCATGTTTCTGGACAGCCGAATAAAAAATATCATAATAGTTGTTAGGAATTCTTTTACTATCGACTGAATCTTATGATTTACTGATAGTAACTAGAATTCTCTAGAACTAGACTCTACAGATCTTTCGACGCCGTACCACAACAATATTGCGACACAAAATCGAGTCTAAAATCAACGAGGGCCGCCCATGTCGGCAACTGTGCCCGCTCTCTTGTCGCACGGCGTGCACCCGCGATCTACATGGAGCGCAGGGCTACCACCTTAGGGCTTTCGAAGCTAAATCTAGCGCTATTTAAGGTAACCTGACCGCCATTTTTATTATACACCTCTAAGCACCAACTCTAGCGGGTTTTGTATGATAAACATATATCGAATTAAGTATATTACTTTGGAATGCGCTGCCTCTTACTGTCAGAGAGGCCAAAACATTACCTACATTTAATAACTCACTCAGAAAACACTACTTATCCTTAATTATGCCTAATTCTTATACTATTAACTAATAAAAATACATATTTGTCTTATAAATATGTTTGTATGTGTCTAATTCATAAATTACTTCAAATATATGTATTTAATTTACAAATTAGTTTAAATAATGTGTATTTAAGTTTTGTCCTATCTAATAGTCTGCATCACCTACATCGCCAGATTAGTTTAAATTATTCTTTAAGTTAGGTTGCCTGGAAGAGATTGCTTTAAGGGATAAGGCCGTATGGTGTAAGAAGATTTAAACAGTAATAAATAAATATTTAAAGAGTAAAACATGTTCATATTCGCTGCGGCGTCGAGCCTTTATACCTCCTAGTGTTTTTACCATGACAATACTGTAATCATGTTTTTGGTAATTGTTTATTTGGTGAGCAATAAAGTGTTATATATCTATCTATATTACTAATTTATAAAGCCGTTCTTCAAAAACAGAAAACAGTAAACAGAATCTTCAAGTCCCAACAAGGTAAGCGTAAGACAACACATCGGCTCCCTTAGTGGTGCAGATGTCTGTGGGCGGCGGTAACCACTTACCATCAGGTGGATCGTTTGCTATTTAATTAACTGCGAACATAAAACAAGTCACAGTAGTTCATCATATTCTTATTGTGGCCACAGTACAGTACAAATTAGTTTTTTGATGATCTTAATCCAAGCTCTGCGTATTTAAAGAATTCTTTGTAAGAATCTTTTATGCAGACTCTAAAAGGCATACTATTATTTTATAAGTTAAATAATTATTTTATTTATAAAATATTTGTCTTAAAAATATTTTTTAAAATCTCTTAATAATAATACAACGTTTTTATTTATTATGATCGTCTAGCTCAGAGGTTGGCAAAGTGCGGCTCCAGACCCGTATATGGCTCTTTGGCTCCTTAAGTGCGGCTCTGGCACAAATGTCCACGGAAGGCGCAATAATATTTTCATTTTAAAAAACTTGGTAAGAAAAATATTACACTTTATTTTGATAAATTAAACTTCTATAAATCGAGAAAAGAGAAGCAAAAAAATTATTAGAGTTAAGTTAAAAGATAGATAGGTAATTAAACTTTTACATTGTTGTAAAAATGCATAACGAACATCGAGTTTAATTTTATTAGTTTTCGTAAACGTAAACACAAACCACGTACAAGCTACTAGAAAAAATGTGATCTTAGTTCACAACACAAGTGGTCTGCTTTGAATGACCTGGAGAAGGAAGACATGATCATTTTCAACGTTTGGAATAGTATTCCTAACTCTTACGATCAGCTGAAAAAGCTCGCGTTTGCTGTTCTTTCCCTTTTCGGTTCTACATAATATGCGAACAATCTTTTTCAAGTATGAACATTATCAAGAGTAAACTGAGAAGTCGTCTTATTGATGACAACTAGGAATCATGCCTAAAATTAAAAACAACAACATACAAACCTGACTTATTCAAACTTTCCAAGGAGATGCAAGCTCAGTTCGCATTAATAAATATTGTTACGAGTTCGGGACTCGAACTAAAATGCCGTTTGGAATTACTATAAAATTTATTAGAACTATACAAACACGTATAACACAGGTTCAAATATAACGGGACGCAACCAGTACAAACGTGATGCACGATTTAATAACACGTGCAAAGTCCGTCACTATATAGCTCATCGAATGTACACACGTCTTGCTCGTATCGTAATCGTCGCTTGACTGCCTATAGTTATATAAGCCGACCACTGGTCTAGCTGAATCCAGCGCTTTATTCTAACACATAATAGCGCTCGACATGTATACAAAGGTGACAGCCCTAATAGTGCGCGACCGCGCGTACGCACATGTACGCTATTGTGCGCGGTACGTGCCGCATCTGGCATGCGGAATGCGCGCGCGGTTGTGTGCGCTCGTGAAAGCTCGCTGCGCCCGTTCTACAGCCGGCCCTGTACAGATAATTGCCCGATTTAACTGTGACTATGCGAACGCTGTCAAATCTACTGAATAATATTACCTTATTAATTACTTTATTTAAATTGTTCTTTCAGATTTCATTAAATAAATAAGTATGGTGATTTTATTGACACATTTTTTTCATGATAAATAGGTTATTGTATGAGCACCTACACAATATTAAATGATGATGCGGTCGAAAATGGAGCACGCTTACCTAGAAATAAGCCGTTCACACAAGACTTAAAGTCACCCGGTTTGTACCCATAAACATGACCGTAATTATGGTTTGGTTAAATATGTCATTTTAATAATTTGAAATTGTCAATTTAAAAACCAGCTAACTAATAGAAATCCGCTGTATTAGAATCTAACAATCTCACAAATATTCTAAAACATTTCTTTTACTACAAAATCGTGTTAAAATAGCCTGTAACATCTCAATTCTATAATAAAAATAAGCGACTGTAATAAAAGCCGTTAGATCCTGTTGTAAAAGACATCAACGGTGCTCATAGGCAGATTAAAAAAATATCAATTTTTCGATACATATTTTTGTTATATCATACCTATATCGTTTTAGAACCATATTTTAATATATCACCACACGTAACAAATAATATGTGTAGAATCCGAAGAATAAGTTACTTATATCTTTATATCATTATTTCAGAATCATCCATTTGTAAATATAGATGAGGCAAAAAATATTTTTATTAAATGTAATTGTGATTTTAACTGTCATATTTACAAAGACCAATGTTTATATAGTAAACTGAGGACTAAATCAACAACCGATTTTTCCCGTTTGTGTGTGACGCTTAAATTTTATACTCCAACTGCTACTATTTTTATTTATTTATTAAAATTTGCTCACCAATAATCTTAATAGATTTAATTTAGTATTGCTTAATGAGATTGGCATCTCCAGGTGAACAAAAATCCGGAAAAATAAAGAGAAAAAAGCTACTACTATAAGATTGAGCATAAACATCTTAGCATAAAACGTGATTTAAAACAGATGTTTCATTGCGAAACAAGTATGAAGACAATCAGAAATATTCTTAAGTTTCAAGTGAGGTGCGCTCTTTGAGACAAACGTTAATTAATCTCTAAAATAAGGACGTGCCGAAATCGCTAACATTATTCGTCTCCACTTGACATCGATAACAAGAGACGGTGACTCGATAGAGGCGTCGAAAATGTACTAGGCCACAGAACTTAGCAGAAGGTGTACTTTGAAATACTTTGTCAAACTATTAAAAAGTAAATAGATGCGTAATTCCGATGATCCTGATCACATATTAATTTTATATACGTATAGATGCTTCATACGATATTAACGCTGCACTAAAATTAGGAATATTAAACTACACGTAGCTACATAACAACACGTACAGTATGCGGAACTTGAAGGAAAGAACTGAAAACTATAATACTCCTAACCTATTTGTAGAAAAATAATAATAATAATAATAAATTGGCAGACAAACACACACACTGTATTTCCCCAAATTAAGCAAGTTACGCTTGTGTTATGGGTAATATACAACGGACCATTCTGGGGCCGATCCCAGATACCCAGACCATAGTAAATAATGGAGAAAATACGTTCCCGAAATTTACTATACCAGGAATCGAACCCGGAGCCTCTGCGTTGCAGTGAGGTAAGCCGGCAAAGGCTTAGCCCGCTCAACCACAGAGACCGTCTAAAATTAAATACACTTATATTTTCTAAGTTGTAGTTTAATGTATTTGTAAAAAATCTTCTTCTAAACTTTAAAAAGTCTTCTGTAAATTGTCTAAGTATTTAATTATGAAATATCAGAAAGGCATGTTATCTGAAAAAAATAAGTTGGTATTTATAAAAAGCATGCATTTGAGATATGTATTGGTGCGTAGCTAAGTAAATGTCAGGTAATTGCCTTACAACAATGGCATCGAAGATACATAAACCAGGCAAGACGTATCTACAGATCAAAATATCTTGCACGAAGATGAATGAATAAATTAAATTATATGCGGGTCTATGAAAGGTCTATAGATTGAGTATTGGAAGTGTTTCCAATTTCATGAATTGATTATACCAGAATAATATCACATCCATACTGGCGTCATTATTAGACACATTTTAGTGCTTGGCTCAATTTTTTTAATCCCAGAGGTATGTTTTTATTATTCCAAATTTTTTGGACCCCAAAGACCCTGCATGTATGTGATTGCACCTGATTCAGCCCTTAATGGTATATGAACTGTCTGTCTCATACTTTGTGACCAAGCACCTAAAGCACCCGATACCCCATCAAAGAGAATTGCTCGTTCGGAATTAGAACGCGCGAACGTGCGTTCCTTTGTGCGCCATTTGCTAGAGAAAGCAAGGCAAGCAAAGGGGAGCTTGGTATTGCCATTATTATATAAAATGCATGTATTTTATGGGTTTATTATTTTATCTAACAAAACAGAAATCTTTTATTCCTAACAACGTTACACGACAATTTTAATAATGTAATTATGCTCTCAATTAACATATAGTCAAAGTGGCGAAGTCCGTCGGGAAACTCTATACACCTCTCGTTATTTCCATGTTTGAAAAGAACAACAAATAGGTCAGTAAAGCTAAATAAAACGCCGTTTAATTCTACGTTTAAATTGTAGTTGACGTTAAATTCCGTTAGAAAACAGTTGAATAACGAGAGGTATACAAACTTACCCCACTAACGGACTGCCCCACCTTGACTATATGTCCTAAACTCTTCATGCCTGTAAAAAGTGTGCTTAACTAACAACTTTCTGGGCTGTATTTGAAATTAATTTACATATACTCTATTTTAATATGGGAAAACTTAGTTTTATATCTCACGGGAATTCTTGTATTGAAACACCAAATTTTAATAAAATAAATACGTATCGAGAATCGGGAATTGGGATTACTTACACTTAAAAACTTGCATGGGTATTTAACATGAGAATAAGTAATTTTAACTGACTATCTTTTATTGAAGTGTAAGATATAAGAAATTCATGTTAATTTTGATAATGTAGAAACCCTCTTAAAATTTTAGGGGAATTGAGGTATATATATATACTTCTCAAGGGTCGTACAAGAACATTCAACATTTCGAAAATGATCTAAATTTATGCCCCACATGAGTCTATTTCATGGTTCTTTTCAAACCTTATTTATTATGTATGGCAACCACTCCTGACAGTTATTTCTTTGCAATTTTAATATAGTTTTTTTTAAATATAGATTACATATTCCTACTTTTTATCCAAATAAACTCACTAGTTTTCGAGAAAAGTACTGCTATATAAATATAAACCTAGATAGACAGATGAACGGGATATGACAGTCTCATAAAGGATAAAAATTTTGCTAAAATAGCTATGGAACATACTAAATATTTTAGTATTATTTCTAATGCTTCTGTAGTCGAGCGGGAGAGGGGAGCCTTTTCCGACTGTGTTCCCAGACACCAGACTCTAGAGTGGTCCATTGTATATTACCGATAACACAAACGTAACTTGCTTAGCTTGAGGATACACTATATGGATGTTTGTCTGCCAATTTATTTATCATTTTTTCTTCCTAAAATACCTTTTCATGTACTACATAAACAATATAGGTAATTAATCAAGATAGCTCTTATTCACCAAAACTATTATTTGAATGAAGTAATTAGCATTAATACAAATAAATCAATTTATCATACAAAATGGTGTTTATTATCCTAGTTTCAGAGTTTATATAACTTTGCACACCCAACCTGGCAACATCGGGGAGCTTATTACGCCCGCCGACGCTTTATGGCGGCCGGACTTGGGTCAGCGCTGGTTTTTTGTCGTGGCACGTACCGGGCAACGGGGGCTGCCACCCTCGCGAGTGGCTCGCGGCTCCAGATACGGGGTGGTCGGCTACTACCCCCGTTGGACCACGCACACATAGGCCAAGTTCAATTCGGTAATGACAATTTTATCTCAAATGTGAATTGGAAATTCGTCTAATTTACTTAAATAGGCCTAAAGCGGCCGCTTTCGCAGATTCCGTATTATCATAAAAGTTTTCTTGTAAAAAAAACGACTTCAAGAGTTACTAAAATGCCTAAAATAAATATTCTATACAACATCTTGAAATCGGTGCATTTTGTAAAGCTGTTATTTTTTTATATTTTGGCAGTGACTTCAAGATATTGTAGAAAACATTTATTTTTTGCTTTCTAGTTTGTGTCGGTTTTGTTTTTGTTAAAAAAATATTTTCTAATTTCTAGTTGCACAAATAATTGAATAGCTTTAGAAATAATATAATAACCCTTTAATGCGCAAGCAAAAAGAAGTGACTTCGTATTTTTTTTCTTGGTAAATGGTTTCATGAGAGTTTGAATTACTTTTTACTTTTCAAGAAAACATATGTTGGTGAGATACAGCATCGCGAATTATAGGACAGAGTAAATGCCTAAACGTATTTTGTTGGTCTTCTTCCTCTTGGCCATTTGAGGTGACGAGGAGGTTGGGGCCTCGAGGAAAACCTCTTTGCCTCGGCTTCTACTCGACGGGCAACTACCCGTCGGTGACGGGGTTTGGAGCCATTGGAGCCTTCCCAACGATGGTCTCTCAACGGCTCTCGTTGGCCAGTCTACGGCATCCGATGGCCTTCGTGGGCTTTGCGTTAGCTTCGTCTACGGCTTAGTTGGCGTTCGGTGGCCATCTCGGGCATTGGGTGGCCATCTGTGGCTTCTGGTGGCCTGTCAGCGGCTTTGTGGTCTTCGCGACCTCGTAGCATCACCCTGATCAGCGAGCGTATGAGATCTCGGGGGTCCTGAACGTATGTTGTATACCACCTACAACACTGCGGCTTGAACATTGTCAAAAATTACCATAAAAAATGAAATAAAAATAGTGTGAATATAAAAAATTATTACAAAAATAATCAAAAACGAACAGTTATTTCGGAAAAATCACAAACATATGACTTAAATGTTCACATAATAATGACAAAAACAATATCTTTTTACTACATGAACAATCCCCCCACAGTGGGAGGCCCGAGCCCAGCAGTCGGACAGTTATGGGCTGTTATTATATACTATATACATGAACAATCTGGAATTGCATTTATTGCAAAATACGCTCGAGTACCCCCTTTTTGAACTGTTACATGCTATTATACTACAACAACAAGCAATTTGCGGAAACCTCAACTCCTTGTTCCAATAATCACGAGACACTAGTCTGTGGACCACTCCCATCAAAACAGTAATACCAAAAAAATCTTATTTCATCTTTAGTGATGTGTTAAAGGCTTAAGCGCCTGTAGACATTGTGCAACTGGCACGCGTATACAACTTTGCCTTTCGAAGAGTGTAGACGCTCGGCGCTCTTCAACAAGGGTTGCTCTCGGTTTCCAACTCATCAGATCCTGAATTGGTGATAATGGAATCATCTACTCTTTCGAATAAAAACTTTTGAAATTCGGCCAACAATTGATATGATTCTGTTATTGGCAAAATGGCTACAGAAGCCCAAGATGAAGAAGAAGACCTAGCCTGTTTGATTGTATGATATTATAAATAATCATCCATACTGCGCTGTCGCTCTCTAAAGGAAGACTGGAACCAAGCTACTAATTCCAGAATACAACTCAAGATTATTATGGCATACTCTAGACTAGGTTTGGTTAGCCATCCAGACGGGCAAGTATCCTAGCACCTAGCTGTAAGTTGTTTTATCGCCTCTTACGACAAGTCGCCTGGCCGCAGGAAATTGTATTATTTCTCCGTTTCTAAGCTGATAAAAGTGATAGCATTAGTATTTTTCAAGAATAAAAGCTCAAATCCCCGATCCGCAAGCTTAGTACCGAGAGTACCGACGCGGACGAGAGCTCATTGTAATACCGCGCTCGAGGCCGCGCGTCGCGTTGCCATGGCGACCCATCGGCACCCTCGCCCGCGGCCACCCTCAGCCACCCCCGGCTACCTGGCCTCATTAATATGTACCCGGCCGGACAACGTCTTCCACTGGATAGCTCGAACTAACCAACTTTCTCAATGTCCATCGATAAATGAAAATTTGATAGTAGACAAGATCACCGTCTTATAAGGGGTTGAGGACTATGAGATCATACTAGAATGGCAAGTGAAAAAATATTTATACATATATATTATCGTGCCTATTTACCATGGGAGTAGACAGTATTGATATCATCTTCTTACGATCTTGACATGCATAGACTACTTTTAAAATGTTTCTTTTAAATGAAAATAATCGGAAAGACTTGATTGATTCACACATTAAGGACCTCCTCAACATAAATCAGCAAATTCTAAATGGTAACAACTAGAGTTGATCTTTTGATAGAGCCTAACAGTAACATCACATTCAACCATAATTGAGTACAAAAATATATTACTTACATAAGATAGCACAAAGAACAAAATAGATGTCGAAGTAAACGAAACACATTACACGGGGAGAGTATCAGCCCACCGGCGTTCTACTATTGAGCTCGGACCTCCTAATTTTTAGGGGCACAGACGGTATATAGTCGCCATGCTTATCCAAGGCAGATTAGAGAGTTGTACACGCCGGTTACCTCAGTGTCCAGATTTCATCACGATGACTTTTCTGTTACTGTCACTCTCAGCACGTGAAAATTATAAGAATAGTATGCACATGAGGTTAGAACACTTGTCTAAGCAGTGCATGCTTTCCGGCCAGTACTCGTGTACCTAAATCAATGTAATGAGATGCAGTGCATTAGTTAACTCATTACCAGGGATGGGTTTACACTAGGAACTCTAGGGGCTAGTGCCCGGGGCGACAAAATTTGGAGTATAAGCAAAAAAAAACAACAACTTTGTGCTATAAAAATCACTGATTTTCAAAATTTGGAAAGTTATTGTTTCATTCCAAATCTTAAAAATTGAGTTCTCATTGGATATTTACGTTATGAAGCCTAGTTACAGTGCTTAATTTTTTTTCGGTATTTTACTCAAATAGTACTAAAATACTGCAGGACATATATAATAGGGCGGTATTTTTCAAGGTGCCCCATGGCGGCACTTAAGGTATATCTGGCCCTGCTCATTACGGTGTTTGTCTATGTTACAATAAATTATTTTTTTGGTAGGTCTTAATTATTTTTAATTTAAAGAGATAAAACCTCTCACGTGACTTCGGCGAGTATTTCATACCTCAGTTACAATTTTTGAAGCTGGAGCACAGAAGACAGGCTAACAGCCTACCTGATGGAAAGTCGTTATCGTCGCCTGTGAACATTGCAACAACAATGTGCTGCCGGCCTAAAACGGCGGAATGGCAGCCACTTATGTAGGGACACAACTCAAGATTATTATGGCGGTATATTCTAAACCAGGGGCCCAATTCTGTTAATATTTCAATCTCATGGCGTTGCAAAGATATTCAAAGTACGATTCCATTGCGATAGTGTCAAAAATACATATTCTTTTAAATCTACAATATCTTACAATATCGACACGGCAGAATAATGTAGAAAAAAATGGTATTACCATTAGGAGAAATGGCGTTAAAATAGCCGAAATGAATATTTAAAAACTAACAAGACCTTAGAATATTCTAAGACCAAGACAGTAAACATTTATTTCGCGAGTTTTCGTTTATAAATTAATATTACATTCATAAATTTATATTCATAAAGATGGAGTAGTGTGCCACGAGAACGCCATTAGATTTATTTTTTATTTTTTTACTGCAGGAGTTCAGCAGACAGGCAGACGGCCTACTTGATGGAAAGCGGTTACCATCGCCTATGGACATTTCCAACACCAAAGGTGCTACAAATGCGCTTCTGCTCTCTTAAGGGAGACTGGAACCTGGCCACTAATGCCGGAACACAACTCAATGTTGTTATGGCGACATACTTTAGACCAGGGGTGGTAGCCATCAAGTCGGGCAAATGCCCTACCACCCGGCTGTGGGTTGTTCAGTCGCCTTTTACGACAGGCCGCCTGGCCGCAGGAAATTGTATTCTTTCTCCGTTCCTGCACGGATGAAATTATTTATCAGAGAATTAACAGAATACCGAAATGAGACAAATCCATGATTGAGACGAGAGTGGCCGGCGATTTTTACGAGACAGTAATAGCAGAATTGGACCCCTGGAGTGGTGCGCATTCAGAAGGGTAAATAAATAACCTATTATTTGGCAAAATGTACATGTATGGTGATTGCGTCTAGATTTTATTTTTTCGTGATTTAACTATCCTCTCGTGGCACATAAAACATGCCTTCAAGCTAACTTTACTTTTGACAAAAAAATTGCTATGACATCCACAAACAGATGAACAGATATCGCTACTTTAAAGGTTTTATTTCTACCAAAATGCCTATAGTACCCTAAAAATATATTAAATACTCGTACAAAGTCATTTCCCTTCCCTCTTTACATAACAATCTCTTACAAAGCTGACCTAAGTTTAACAAGTACCTTTACAACTTTCCACGAAGGACCAAACTTTAAAAGTAAAACTTCCGGACAGACTCGCTTAACAAATTAAGATCTTCATTAATAAATACGAAATAATTACATCAAACTAACTTCACTCTGCCAATAGAATGAGGCTATTAACAAAGTTACAAAACGGAGGCTCAACAGGTGGCACTATTCGTTTCAATATCTACAAAACTTCCCGACGAAACTCAATAAATCGACCATTTTCAAGAGAACCCTCTTCATATCAGCATATATACCTTTCAGTTCCTATTTCTAAACACCCAAGAGGGATGAGGAAGATCACTTTAAACCAGTCGTTTCTTTGCCCTGTTGTTATTATCATTGCCCAGAAAATTACAACAGAATTTCAACTGTATTAATATTGCAGTAAAATGTTATTTACATTAATAACTAGAGACAATTGGCGCATTTAGCAGTTTAGTGAGATGTTTTGCGTTACAAAGGTTTTATAGACATGTAACAATGTTAGTGGCTCGTTTAGATCAGCTGTGTTTAATTATGGTAACTGGGGTTTTTAATTTTTGTCTCAGGGATGTCTGACTTGTCACTCATAAGAATTCAATAGGGGTCAAGGCCAAATTATAAAGGCGATGATTGCGATAATCGAATATTCGAATTAAATTAAAGGGTTGCTTGATGAATTCCAAGTAAATTTATCAAGGAACGTGTACGGTTTTAAAATATAAGAGGGCCAAAGAAGTCATTATTGCCAATTCATATGGTGAATTATATAATAAAGTTACGCGTATGCGGGACTCGAATTAAAATTCCGTTAGAATTATTATAGCTATACAAACACGTATAACACAGGTACAAATATAACCAAACATAAGAAATCCAAACCTAATGCAGAAGATCGTAATTCAATAAAACGCGCCAAAGTCCGTCACTATTAGATTTCCGAATGTCCACAGGTCACGCCTAGATCGTATTTGTCGCTCAACGGACCCCCTTTCTCAATCAGGCCATCGTTTTATACTGCATAAACGCAAATGTGCCCGCCCGGCAATGTCGACATAATTTCCTAGAATTAGCTTATACTGATAATCCGTAACACCTTGCTAATGATGCAGCCTGCAAGCGGCCGTAGACGAGTACAATAGAACTATAGGCAGTTCTTCACAATAACTAGAAACGTATGCCAAATAAATAAGTAAACAAAAATAAGACGATCATAAAAGGATTACAATTAGTTCAAATGCTGACAGGTAATAAAACGTGCTTTTACAGATCACAGTCAAATTTGTTTTTTTGTCGGAGCCTAAGTTGTAACAATAATAAGTATTAACATAAAGTGGAACTTTATGCTATGTCTTCCAACTACCAGTACAATAAAGTATATCTAGACAAGTGTTAATTTAACTCAGCGATTCTCCAAAGGCGACCGCTTTAAGCCCTATGTTCTGATATACTCTCTTTTGTTTCACCTTCTCCCGATTATTTGGGGTCGGCACAATATATCTTTTCCTTCCATATCTTTCTGTTCCAGAATACGTCCTCTTTCACACCACAAATCATCATGTCATCTTTTACACAATCCATCCATGTATATTTTGTCTACCTTTACACTTGTATCCATCGATCTTCCAGTTTACCATTCTTTGTATCACAAATGACTTTTATCCCTCCTCATCACATGCCCATACCATACCACCTTAGTCTTCTTCCTCACAGGATCACACGTGCGACTTTCAAAGTTCCCCGTTTATGTACTCATTTATCTCATCTTACCCATTCTTGTAATACACACGGGGATCGGAGATCTAAAACACTTATTAAAGTGTAACAAGTCTTTCATACTGTTACACAAATGAACATGACAAGTAATAACATAAATTGGAACTTTATGCTATATCTTACAACTACCAGTATATCTAGACACTTGTTCTATGTTCTGGTATACTCTCCTTTGTTTCACCTCTTCCCAATTATTTGGGGTCGGCACAATGTATCTTTTCCTTCCATATCCTTCTATTCCGGCATACGTCCTCTTTCACATCACAAATCATCATGTCATTTTTCACACAATCCATCAATCTCTATCTTGGTCATTTGTACCCACCAATCTTTCATTTAATATCCTTTTGTTTTATGACCTTCATACCTCCTCATTACATGCGCATACTATCATACATACATACTTTGGTAATATAAATGGTCATACAAATGATTTTGTATGGATATTAGTTCGTTTTCTTTTCACGAGCTTCAAAATGCTCAGTTAAAAAAAGTTATAGTATGTAAATATATAATAGTATTATAAACAGCTAAAGTTTGTGAGTTTGTTTGTAAGAAGTAAGTAATCTCTTGAACTACTAAACCGATTTTAAATATTCTTTTACCAGTACAAAGTATATTATTTCTTTATGACATAGACTATATTTGATTGTGATGTAAGTTTCTTATTGACGCCCAGTGCCATAGGCACGGTTCAGCTGGTATTTTATAGACAGAAGATCATTACCGCGAAATTTGAGTTTATTGAGACATCGAATTTAAGTTAATTTAAGTCCATATATTTTTAATTGCGTGTTAATTAATACACTTCTAGATTCTAAACACCGTGACACTTCTGTGAAGAATTTATCTACACAGAAGTGTCACGGTCACAACGTCAGTTAGATACAGTAGTACCTAGTTGACAGGAGTTCGCGCGCGCAGCTGATGACATTTAAAAGTTCAATGTCACGCCATGTCCATCGCAAGTCGGTACATTAATCGATTCCGAGAAGTCATAGTGATAAAACATGTTGGTGGGCAAATTTCTTAGTTTCGAATTCGATCTGCGTAGATCGCAACGTCGCGTCCGCTTGTCAGTACACGTGTGTCAGATTAAATAAATTAAATCAGATCAGAGGGGACACTTCAAATTCAAAACTTGTTTAAAGTAAATACCACTGAAGAATATTTATTTTTTAAAGTCGTGCATACATACCGAAAAGTTAATTTTGCGTTCTATACTACGTACACTTTATAATAATGATTATTTTATTCTGATACGTTTAAAAAAATACCAATAAAGTTAAAAAATTGTAGACAAACAAAATTAATGCCTAATTGATATCTAAAAGATGATCAACACATACATTTAAAATTTTATTAGAGTTCATGGATTTCAAGAATTTGTAACAATTTACAATTTGTACTTGCGCAACATAGTTATATCATATCATTCTCACTGGTAACACCAAGTAACATTGTTCGGCTGATACAAACCTTTTCTTATATTTAAATTCTTCGTTTAAATCTGACGGAGGGTTCGCTTTTTGTCGCACGTCACAATTCACTCACTACCATGTCATCATAAATTAAATCGTTCCGCATTGTAAATATTAAATAAAACATATCGCATCGCGCCCGCAATACTCCGCCGATGTGTCTATTTCTTTCTAACTATATTTCAAAACTTAATAAATTACTTGAACATAACGTAAATACAATGAAGTAAACCACCTTGTAATAATACTACATAATTTTAAATAACATATAATCCAACGAGTACCGCTTTACAAATATCACATACGCAACAAACACAAGAGAAGTGTAGTGAGAACCCGAGGAGTCGCCGGTATTCCATTCTACCATCAACCAGGTACCTACGTGCGTGTTCTGCCTTCCCTACTTTCCTTATCTAAATTGTCCCACATTCCCTCTATTTGAAACAGTCCACATTTATCTATAAAAACCTGGCGCCACCGCATCACTCGAATTTTCCGCTGTACTTCACAAGCTACAGCTTCAATAATACAGATATCAATTAGAAACCCCTGTAAGAAGTTATCGCTCTGAACTATTATTTACTCATGGACCAGTACATGGACAAACAAGTCGCGAATTCACGAAACACGGGCACAACGTGAGTCACCTTTCACCGTCAGCGTCGCGGTGGGAAGCCAAATGTGGATTGTCGCGGTGGTTTTCATCGATTCGGTGTATAATAGGTATAATATGTGGCTAATACCAATATAAATGTATTCTAGATCTTTTTGGTCTAGCGACCTAAGCGTTGGTAATTTGTATACTGGCGTCAGATGTCCTTGTTCAATTACAATAAGACAAAACGTCGAAAAAGAAATATTAGGTACTAGTTCTTATCTGCGACTTCTCCACATTATTCCTACTTTTCAAATTAAGTACCTAAGTAAGTCATAAATATGATTCTGAAATATGTATGTATTTCTATTTCTTTACTATAATAAATCTATTAGAAGTCTGAAATTTGTACGATGAATTTAAAAATGTGAATAAAAGTCAGAGGGGTTAATTCGGACCAGGAGATTCCGTAAATGTAACTAATAGAATGTTTATATCTCTGTCTGTTGGTTAGAGCATCAGATGAAAACTACTGAACATATTTAAATGAAACGTAGGATATTAGCTAGCTCTGTATCGGGTAGACAGACAGGCAAAAAATCTAAAAGTTGCATTTTCGGAATCTCAAAATTCCAAATTAACCCCCTGATTTTTTTAACTTTTTTGAACACTTTGTTAAACTGGAACCCTCTATAAATTAAATTTTAGTACTAGCTTCTGTACACGACTTCGTCCGCGTGGAATAGTTTAAAAAAATCCCCCGATTTTGAAACATTCTTCATTAGTGATCCGCTCCTATTGGTCTTAGCGTGATGATATATAGCCTATAGCCTTCCTCGATAAATGGGCTATCTAACACTGAAAGAATTTTTCAAATCAGACCAATAGTTCCTGAGATTAGCGCGTTCAACCAACAAACAAACTCTTCAGCTTTATATATCAGTATAAGATAACAATATAGTATTTTTCCGTGCAGGAATGAAGAAATAATACAATTTCCTGCGGCCGGTCAGCCTGTCATAAGAGGTGACAAAACAACCCATTGCCAGGTGGTAGGGTATTTACCCGTCTGGATGGCTATCACCCCCTAGAGTATGCCGTCTAACAACATTGAGTTGTGTTTCGGCATTAGTACCCAGGTTCCAGTCTCCCTTTAGAGAGCAGCAGTACATTGGCAGCACTTTTGGTGTTACAAATATAGACATGGTAACCGCATTCCATCAGGTGGGACGTATGCTTGTCTTCTGAACTCATGCAATAAAAAATTCTCTATAGTTTCTAATTTGGTCCTAAAGACATACTTGATTATTTTCCCTGTTTATTTAAATAAGACTAAAATTGATTTTGTGAGACTTTTTCAGTAAGAAACATTCAGCGCTGGGCATCTGCGTCAAATTGTTAGTTTAGGAGTCGGCGCATTGCAGGCGGGACGCGACCTAGTGGTGCCGCCGCTTTTCTCAGCTACTTATTCTTTGTAAAATTAAAGCACGTAATGCAATAATTTCCTACTAAAACCGACGATCACGCGAATTCAGAGATTTTTCCCACCTCAAAAGTGCCCAACGTGCCTGAAGGAGGTTTTTACTTCAAAAATGTTATTAAGACTAATCAAAATCCAACCCGTAGCTTGAAGAAAGAAAGAAAAGGACTTTAATCGAAGAAAAATGGCGACGTAATTACATTTTTACTAATACATACATTTTTACTAATACACAGCATAATTTGAGAGTTTCTACGCCGCAATCTCAGCAAACAGGTTTGCACTCAATATATTGTTATGCCGGAATTATATCCGACACAACGCTGATTTCAAACTTGAAAACCTTCCTTTTCACATGAGACGAAAACGATACAATTTTTATTAAACTAATTTTATTTATCAAATATAAACCAAATAAATAAATTTAAATAAAAACCAACATACGTATTGTATTATATAGAGGAACCGCCTATGTTTGAGTCCGACTCGCACACGGCCATTTACTTATTACATAAATGGAACACGTGTAAACGTGAAGTTTTCATCCGAATAAGGGTCCCAGAAGGGTAAGTTAATCGCAATGAAGTCGCGTTGCTACGGACCTCCTCATTACGCGACATCTGAGCCCCTAAAACACACGCCCATGTACAAATAATCCAGTTACATCGAAGGCTACAGTACATTACTATTAACTTGTCTTCGCCGGTTTTACCCGTGTCGTTTTCCAGGATTAAAAGAAGTATGTTATCCATAATATATATACATTCTAGCGGGACCGGCAGACGTTGTCCTGCCCGGAAAAAAACCTTGAATTAGATTTTGCAAACCACCTACTAGTGGCCCAAATCTGCTATTACTATATCAAAATCGCTGGACACTATCGTCTCAATCTTAGGTTTGGCTGATTTCGGTATTCTGTTAATTCCAATGACGTGCCCGTAACAAACCACGCTATCGTTATAAATATTTCTAAGCGGAAACTCGCGAAATAAATGTTTAACATTTTGGTAGCTTTCCAATATGCATTTCGGCTAACGCCATTTCTACTCATGGTAATACCAATTTTTTTCTACTTTTACTCTGCCGCGACGATATCGAGAAGATATTGTGGATTTAGTAGAATACGAATTTTCGACACTATCGCAATGGAACCGTGCTTTGAATATCTTCGCAACATAGCAGAATTAGGCCCCAGGCCCAATTATGAATATAAACAATTTAAGGAGCCACTCAAACACAGAATAAAATTCACCAAAATCACTCTAGCGGTTTAGGAGAATTCAGTACTTTAGTGACATACAGTCGTACAATATACAATTATATATAAAGATTATGTACAATATACAAAATTTATTCGGATGTTGGTTCCTTATTGAACATTTTTTCCATTGACATAAATTTATTAGTATGAAGCTTATAATAATGAAATCAAAGTGCCTGCGATTGAAAAATAAATGCTAAAATTTCATTAAAAACTTCTTTTTTTTACTGTGCCTGACATAAATAATCGTTTTTGAGACAATTGTCTGTCAGTCGGTGTGAATTATTATCTCTTATACTACTTTGAAGAAACTAATTATGAATAGTCTTGTATTATTCAAACGATTTAACATACGCGAATTATGTTTCGAGTAAAATTAGATATTGAAATTGTAACAAAAAAAGTTAAACAATATAAAATAATCTATCTCAACTTCCATATTTATCAAAATAAAACTCAATTTTATCAGTCCCGTTTTAACGACGCGCCTTGTGCAGATGCGCGGGCGCATCCGTACGCCGCGATTACACTCGCGCCACTCCCACGCGCATTGATAAATAGCTCCCTAATCAACGACCAATCGATCCCTGCGTGCAACAACGCATTAAACACAAACATAGAGCAATATAAATAAAGAAATAATAATAACACTGGCCTACATTCTTATGTGGGGTATGTATGTTGTATGTATGACCGAAACTGGCGTCAGTTTGGCCCATACACCCTCAAAATTCTGAGGGTGTATGGACCAAACTGACTCCAGATGCGAATTCAGCGCATCGAAATACATAAGAATTGATGGGTCGAGTCAAACGTACAGACCACTTTTTATTTTTTGTGGGCCGGTGTAAATCTCTATTGAAGTTTTCTGTCTTATTAGAATACTTTTCAGTACTTTGTCATCTGTGATCACGGCTACTGAAAAGTAGCTGAAACGTCGGAATAAAAATAAACATCAAATAAAATACCGCACTTAAAACAGTTAAAACGTAATTTTATTATGTGTACCAGTCGCGAACATTTAAAAAAAGACTATGGTTGGAATCTTCTAGTAAGTATGAAATATCTCTGTCTGAAGGTTACACTCTTCACGTTGTGACAAACTATAGGTAAATTATTTATTTACGAGCATTGGTCGCCGCTTCGCTAGCGTTAAAAAAGGATATGCATGTCATGAAGTGAGCTTGTTCCTTGAAATGTCAAACTTAATTTATAATTCAATATACCATGATAAATACCCGTAACGCCATCTAGCGAGCTATGAGAGCAACATATTAAAGTTATATTGTCATTATCGTTGCCATGAAGACGTATTTGCTAGTGGTGGCGACCATAAAGGCGATCGGAGCGGTGTATTTTCGTCTATAATCGTCTCTCCCTCGAGAACAATCTGGGTGAAAGGTAGTTCGTATTCTATACCCCTAAAAACGTGTATGAAAAATTTCGTGACGATCTGTTGCGTGTTGTCACAGACGATCAAATATTTAAATCAAACTCACTTTCGTATTTATATGGTATTAGTAAAGATAGAAATTGAAACTTTGGAAAGAAAGGTTTAAGACCTTACTCGGGCTATAGAGAAAATTATTTACACTGACTCACATTCGCGTTCATAATATTAGTTAGAATTAGAATGGATAAGTAATTAAGTACTACGTGTTGTGTATGTGTGCAAATGTCGTTTATGTGTGAGTATGCGTGCTAGTCTTATCGTAGTGTGTATGGGTGAGTGAGGCGGTATGAAGTAGCACTACCCTTCAAGATGGGGCTTGAAGATTTGCAGAGCCACCGTGGACGTATGTGCATCAAGTAGTAATGAGAAACATTTGTGTTACTCTACATTTTTGTCAAAGGGCCTCTACGTGTTGGCCTTCCCATGGCCCCACGCAAGCCCTCCAAAAGTTCGGCCCTTTTTTATGGCCCGTGGTCTTCAAAGACCTACCATACACTTATAATAAACTAACTAATACATATAATACATGGAATATATAAGTACATACATGTATATTTAGTTTACTGTTTATTCTCATAGATATATAAACTTAGATTGTCCTTCGCATTGAAATTAATGTGTTCAATCATTGAACTTCTTGTTTACTATTAAAACCATCGACAAAAGCTAACCAGATATATACCGGGCTCCAGTTTCTAAAACATTCCAGAAATTCGCGTCGCCTGAGGCTATTTCAACAAAATTGCTACGAACAGCTATCCTTTACCACGTAACTACGACTCGAAACTAAATTATAAACAGTTGAAGACGGCCGTTGGCTCTTTGTTGTACATGTTAACATCTACATACGTATGTATATAGGTATATGTTATTATGGTAGCGTCTGGCTATGACTTTGCAACAAATGCCAATATCTAAGTGAAAACTGCTATCTATACGATTCCGAAGCATAAGTAACAGTTTTCAGAATATTTGTTTCATGGTCTGTTTGAAAGTTTGCCTGTAATATGGTCCGAGAAGGCTCAACGGATTACAATGAAAAGTTTACGGTTTGAAATTATATCTATATTTTCGTATAAGTTTTGTTTTGGTATCTTACAGTATTAGAAAAAAGGAACATAAGGACCAAGTCCCAAGTGAATGGCATCACGTACACAGCTAGTACATAATATAGGTATTGTAAACAAGATTTATGTTAATCAGGCAGTGTGCAAAAGTATGTGATCAAGATAAACGGAAGAACCGTAGATATCTACATATGAAAAAAATAGTTTTACACTTCCTTACGTCATACCTTTCGACCTACGACATTTTATGTATAGATACACCTACATCCATCGTTGCATAAATATTTGGCTCTAATCTATGAGCTACACAAAACAACATCTACATATCAAAGCCTATAACGAATTATGAGAAAGGTATCATTATAATATAACCTAGCTATTGTTATAAAAATGTAAATAGATATTTATAAAACTGCTATCGGCCACCATTTGTCCAATATAGCGGCGCGAGTGGCATAGAGACGAGGTGGCAAAGTTGTAGCAGAGAGAACATCGAATATAATAGGTTGGGGAAAAAGTCTTTTCGCATATAGTATGTATGAGCTTGTAATAAGATCTTTGGCTATACCATTTGTATCTGGCTGGTTTTGGTATCATTAAAACGTTTTAATTTTAAAGAAGACAATTCCAAATTCAAGTTAGGAAAATGTGTGATTTTCATTTGTTTTTCTTATTATTAAAATGAGTGAATCTAATGAAGAAATTCGATACATTTTAAAATTTTACTACAAAAAAGGTAAAAATGCAACACAAGCCGCAAAAAAAAATTGTGATGTTTATGGACCTAATGCAGTATCTGTGAGAGTAGCGCAAATTTGGTTTAAGCGTTTTCAATCCGGAAATTTTGATATCAAAGATGCACGTCGCTCTGGTCGCCCTGTTACGGACAAAATTAATGCCATTTTTGAAAAAGTGGAGCAAGATCGGCATGTTAGTCGTTACGATGTAGCTGGAGAACTGGGAATTGACCAAAAAACGGTTTTAGCGCATTTGAAAAAAGCTGGGTACACAAAAAAGCTCGATATTTGGGTGCCTCATGAGGTCACTGAAAGAAACCTAATGAACCGTGTACTCATTTGTGATTCTTTATTATGACGTAATGAAACCGAACCATTTATGAAGAAGCTAATAAATGGTGATGAAAAGTGGATCACGTACGACAAGAACGTGCGAAAAAGATCGTGGTCAAAGGCCGGTCAGGCTTCACAGACTGTGGGGAAACCCGGGTTAACTCGCAACAAGGTGATGCTGTGTGTATGGTGGGATTGGAAGGGCATTATTCATTGTGAGCTGTTACCGCCAGACAGGACCATCGACTCTGAACTGTATATATTGGCTTATCTCGAATAGTGCTCAGCGAAGTGGGCACGTGTAGGAGTTTTTTCCCATGTATAGTTATATATGTTGGCATATCTGGCTTAGCGCTCAGAGAAGTGGGCACGAGTCAGCCAGTATAAAAGTAAATTAAAATAGTGCAATGTAAAACGTATCTGCATAAAGAAAATATCTTTGTTTTCGACAAACTCTTGAGATATTAATCCCACATCAACAATATTATTAATCCCGAAAAACAGGCAATTGTTTCTTATTCATATTGAGTTAGAGTAAGTTAAACCTTAAAGAAGCCTACAAATTTACTCTAACTCAATATGAATAAGACCGTAAATATATTGCACTGAATTCTTGGTAACGTATTATCATCACGTAGTCACAATCAATGTACCGATTGCTTTATGGCGTAATAGTACGTGATTCTTTTTAAAAATGTTGATAATTATCATAATTATCGGCTCATAAGCATCCCACTACTGGGCTTGGGCCTCTCTATTTTTAGGGGAACAGACTAATATATGCCTCATTCGAAAATATTGCTTAAGTAAGTGGCACTGTTCATTTCAATGCAATCACAAAAGCTCCTATATTTTAAGATTCGCTAGTTATTTTTAAACTATTCTTATTTTTCCACAAAGTATATTTAATTACTTATTTAAAACAATAAATAACTTTAGGTACTGGTCGGTCACTAATATCTCAAATGGGGCAAATCTCTCTATATTAACATGGTCATATTTTTTTTACAATACAGTTAAAGATAAACAGGACTTCTACATTTATGTCAATTTTTTCTAACCTTTGTTATCTATACTATAATAATATTTAATAAAGAAGTAAAGTTTGTGAGTGTGGATATTCGGGGTAATCTTCGGTAGTACTGATCCGATTTTGAAAAATCTTCACCAGTAGGAAGCTACATTATTCCCGAGTAACATAAGCTCAGCTACTAAGCATTTGATTGTAATTAATAAATCTAAAAAATTAAAAATGTTTTTCGTCCAGTGAAGTGGGCACCGGAATGCCTGTAAATATATAACAGCAATAACGTTCCACACAAAAATTGCACACATCCTCGTACGAGGCACTGCGAGTGCTTTCTGCGTTTATGAATTGATTAAAGGTTACAAAGCCTTAATAAAACCTTAATATGCGTGCGTGAGTCTGTGAGTGCATTGGTGCATGTGTACGCCCAGCAAAGTGGGCACGGATCAGCTAGTTACTGATATGATCAGCTATGACAAACGTACAGAGTCATACAGATGAGGCCATAAAGATTCTTTTTTGCCTTTAAATCTCGAATCCCTAAAAACATAGGCACAGTTCGACCGATTCAAAAATAAAAGTATATAGTTTTGAGGTTGAAACTCCCGTACGGTCTAAAACAGAAAAGAAAGCTCTCTCTACAATACCTGGCCTCAAGCTATGCCAATTCGAACAAACAACTGGGATTATAAATAAAATGAAGTGAATGTTGATCTACCGTATCCATATACATCCAATGTAGTGACGCAACTGCACCCGCGGTATTTTATGTTGGGTTTCTACATATTCGTATATATACTACCCATACATATACTACTATTTATACTACTCATTCATTTGCACTATTGGTTAAAATTTGACATTTACTTAATACAAGTAATGTTTATTCTCTACTAATAGTAACGTAATGTTACGAATTTGTGGATTCAAAAATGCCGTTATTATTACAAAGCTTATTAAAAGCACACACAGAATATTCAAAGTTCTTACAAGTACAACCGAATACAACAAGCCAAATCGTAGGTCAAGAAATCGTAATCACATAAATCGCGCAAAGTCCATCGTTATAAGATACTCGCTCCGAAAGTGCACTAAATAACGCTTGGTTCGCAGTTAGAACACGACTGACTCCTTCTTCGACTAACCGACTCTATCCATTTTTAAGTTAGACATGGCCTCCTAGCAACATGCCCCGCCCACCATTCCTTTGAATTCTCAATTTATAACCTTTATGGCTTCCTTGCAAAATACAAACAAAAGGAATAAGGTTTCATGACGTCAAATTCAACTACGTAATAAAACACCTGCAAGGGACCGGTACGCATCAGTAAAATATACTAGACATTAAGATTTAGAAATCGGCATAAGCAGCAATGAGAACCAGACTAGACTATCTATCTACAAAAGCGAACCATACCATCTTATGTCACTTATGGCTGTTCCTATATTTGACTACTTGCCTTATCATCGGATGAATTTTGACATTACTTGTATGGAGCTATGTCAAATTTTAACTAATAGTAAGGCGAATGAACGGTTGGTAAGAAATAAGAACAAACTATTAAACCACTAGAGTGTGAAATAAACTCCATTTGAAGTTAGAAAAACCATCCAAGTATATATTTTTGGGATGGAAATCTAGGAGATAATAGATATATATATATATATTGTCTCTCTTTTCTGCTTTTTTCTAAATCACCATATTAGCTTAAAAAATCCTTAAATTTTGGTTGTCTGAAAGAGGTTGCTTTAAGAGATAAAGCTGCCTGTATTACCTAGAAAGTATTTTAATAAAATATTTATTTTGTAATGATTTATTTTGGTGTGCAATAAAGTATCTATCTAAATATTTGTACACCAATGCGAACAAAGTCACGGGCACAAATAGTACAAAACAAATAACATACCTCAGTGTTCCACAATGCCATGAGACCATAAAGACAGCGTTATCGCAACGGGGAAGAATCGACGGACCTCGATAAGCGAACATGAATCTCGACCTTACAAAACCTTGTGTCATGAATTTACTGGACTCACGATTAGCTGCTAATCAACATACTGTAATGACTCACGCGAGTGACCATCTTAAGCGTTGAGCGTATCCGTTTAAAAATAATTTCTTACTTTTTGTAATTACACTGACTGACCAGATAAGTCATGTTCACTGACGACATTTTTTAGACAATAAAACGGCTAGGTGCGTGTTTGTGCATTATGAAGGGTTCAGAAAAGGTGACCATGTCTATTGTTATTTGGCTAAGGAGTCCTATTTTAGAAGAACGCCAATAAACGAGTCACGTCTATCCAGAGTGGATTAACGAAATTGTCAGTAACAGTTTTTTAAACTTGATGTGCACATTTCCTAACACCAAATATAGCCTAAACGATACCTGGTATCTGATGAAATTCGAACCCACGTCCTTGGTATGAGATCCGATTACTTTAACACTGAACCACCACGTCCTATTAACATCGTTCGAATATCTGTGATAAATATAAAATTCGAAACATGCCATATCTGTATATTGAAACTATTAAAAAAACAACTGGAATACAGTATATAAACTATAGAGAACATGATACTGGGCTGAATTCGATGCGGTTTTCGCTGATCGACAGCAAATTCTAAGACTTATAAGCTACACTACTTGTCATCCTGGGAATCCCGCGGGAATTACTTAAATTGGCCACATTAAAAAAATCGAATGTGATTTTTTCACTGATCGATAAAAAAAATATGTAATAAAATGTGTGACATTTTCATCTCATTTTCATCCCGCGGGTATTATCCTGGGAGCGGTTTGTAGTAGTTCGGGTGCATAAAAATTAGCTAGCTTATTGTGACACAGTTTTCACTAAAACGGTTGAAATACTTTGTATCTCTGGAATCCCGCGGGAATGTCAAGTCAAGCCTGGACGACGTCACTGGCATGTTCTAGTTTGATATAAAATTTGAGGTTTATGAAAATTTGTTATTTTCATACAACAATTTTTCAAGTTAACTTAGAAATATTAATTGATAACTGTTCAAAGAAAGAAAGAAAGAATATGTTTATTTAAAGAAATAGCGACGTATTATATTTCTTACATCTGATTAAAATAATAGCATATTTAAGACATAAAACACATTGTTAATTTAAAATAATTTATTGAATGGCAATACTTGTATACTTATACTATAATTATGTGACAACATTGTAACAAACTATCTATCTGATTTTTGTCTCTCTTAATTTCTTTAACTAAAATTAAAGTTCCTTCCTGTAGTAAACAATAATTAAATTCACTTAATCTCTGGTTACTTATAAAATTATGAAATATTCTGTACCTAAACTAAAGTGTTTCGATACAATCTAATATTGCGCGTACGCATTATGTTATACATAGTATTACATAGTGATGTGACTCAAATAATATTTGAATTACAGAGTCGTGCACATTTAATATAGAAGATTTTATTTTGGTAAAATACCACCTAAATACTTCACCGCTCAAACAGTTCGCAAGTTATAGACTGCCAAGGGCCTTATGCAAAAATAAAATTAAGGCAAATGTATAATAACAATATTTTTTTAATACAATAACGTTATATACAGTAATTTCATTTCGGCAATGTAAACTAAAACACAATACTTTACTGCACATAGCTTAACCAAAACCCAAAACTAACAATCACCAACACCGATCAAGCAAAGTCGCATCTAATGTAAAAAAATATTGTCTGTTTTGTAAAATACCATAAAATATATAGTGGTCTCTAATTTCCAAGCTAGGCATTAAGCCTGTGTTTCAAAAAACAACGTTCTGTATCATTATTTTTGATGTATGAATAGATACAGGAACCAGCTGAAAATGAAATTTACAAATGACTCGATATATTGATCCACATGACTCAAATAACTCGATTGACATCATTGCGCTTCGTTCGCAGCTCTAGCACGTGCACGTGTCGCGATCCGCGAGGTCACCGCGCCTGGGCAGCGCCGCGCCAACGCGATGCCGCCGCGCGCCGCCTGCGCCCGCGCATCGATGCACGCGCACGCCCCATCCGCGTGACTAGGGTTACTAATCACTACTGGTGTTGGATGCACACACTGCATCGTTAATATTATTATTATTGATGAAATCACTGGGGTATTGGTAGAAATTACATGCAATTCGAATTTCTATTTTTATATTAAACTAGCTTTTTCGGCTTCGCTCGCGTTAATTTTACTCCACGGGAACCGTACATTTCTCCGAGATAAAAAGTAACCTATATGCTATTCAAATGCCAAATTTCATCCAGATCCGTTCAGTCGTTCTGGCAAACCAAACCTTCGCATTTAGAATATAATATTAGTATAGATACTGTTCCACATTACGATATTTTTAAAAATATCATAAAGTAATACAAAGAAAGACAACGCTAAATAAACATCATTATTAATATTAGTTAAATTCTGTTCTACCTATACTCTCTTCAGACTATAGTAGAATACTGAGCTTTCAACACAATTTTCTATGGTAATAGCCCAAAAGCTAGCTAGCTATGTACTGGATCGTCATACTGATCTTTTGTATGAGATAGATACCAGCCCTCCGCAAATTAATTACTTTTTATCATTACTCTTTAAGCTTTATTTTACGTGCTATTTGTCTTGTTATAATTATGACATTATAATTTTGTACCTTCTTCTTCAGCCCAAACCATGTCCACTGCTGGACATAGGCCTATCCAAATTTGCGCCACATATCCCGACCTGCTGTCTTCTCAGCCCCTGCTGGCGACTTTGCTCAAGGCGTCGGTCCACCGGGTTGGAGGGCGTCCAACGCTACGTTTACCGAGACGCGGTCTCCACTCCAGGATACGTTTGCTCCATCGGCTGTCGATCCTGCGACTGACGTGACGACCCGTTGCCACTTTGACTTGCTAATTTTGCAAGCTATGTCGGTTACGTAGGTTCTCTTACGGATACCCTCATTTTATTGTACCCATAAGATAAACACCTAACATACCTCGTTTCATAGCCCGTTCAGCAACTTTAAATTTGTGCAACAGACCCACTGTCAGTGTCCATGTCTCGGCACTGTAAAAAACCTCATTAGACATATTCTTTTTATATGATTTGATTATTTATTTTATGTTATGTCAAACTATCAAAGAAAATAATATAACACATATTAATATCTAAAACCATTTTACTTTAATTCAATGTCTATATTGAAATACAGTCTGCTAGCCATACAATTTATACAGGCATCGTATGTCATGGGTAGGACGCATTGCTCGAAAACTTTCGTCTTCAAGTATTGCGGAGAACGATCGACGAGAAGACTTGTCAAAGCTTTCCGAATACTGCCCCGTTAACTGGATAATTTTGTACACTCGGAAAATCTAGGAGGCTCCGACTTTTGGAAAGATGACAACAAGTGTATCACTTTTCAGATTCAGATTTCATTGTCATCTACTCTACATATACTAAATCGTAACTTTGTCAGTTAATTCCGTTTGTGACAACCTTATTTCAGAGTGAGTGTCATGCCGTGTCGGCCAGCCGCCTCAGGTCACTGTCTGGACGATTAACGCACCGCGACAACATCGAACTTTCTAGAACGATCGCGTCGCGGACACGCTTTTCCTATTTTATATGTTTCGGCATGTGTTAAGTCCAATCTAAGACAGCTTTATTCTTTCGTTTGCGCCATCAGGTTCCAATAACACTTCGTATTTCGCTATCACCTTCTGTAAATTGTTACCAGTGACTTTGTCCTCAATTTAATTTTTCTTTCTGAAGTAACAATGTCACTGTAACTCTAAAACACATGTTTCATTGCTTTTCATCATTTGTTTAAATACGAATTTTGAATATCCCTAATCAAATTTTCATTCCCTAACCCTTTTCAATATTATTATTGAGACAAACGCAGCCTATTCTCTAGGATACAGTCTATCTACTTACACGGCGACATAGCATTGCCATAGAGTCATAGAGCATAGTGATGCAGCCAGCCTTCTGGGCTGATTTCCTCTGGCAGTGATCTGTGACATAATGTATAACACAGATGATATTCGTTACGCTATGATAAACGGTCTGCGAACGATACTGTCGCTTCTCGACTTTAGCAGCGCCTTTAATAATGTCGATTTCGACATTCTACTCGGGATTTTATGCTCTCTTAATATATATCCAACGTCTATTAACTAGTTTCGCAGTTACCTGCTTGGACTTTTACTTTGATATTTACTCATCGTTGTGTGACTTGTCTGCTGGTGTCCCTCAGGGCGGCGTTTTATTCCCTCTTTTATTTGCTATCTTCATTAATTCAATATCCAATAACCTTTCATCGTCATGCCTCCTCTATGCAGATGAGCTAAAAATCTACACCCAGGCTAATTTAGATGGTCTGCATAAAGCAATTTCAACTACTAACCGAGACTTTTTTTAAATAGTTGAAAGGGGTAAAGCTAACGATCTATCTATAAATTCTCAAAAAAGAAAAGTTATAAATAGTTGGTAGTTTCGTGTTAATCTCCAAGATAGACTGGTAATCCCTCCTAATGGTGTAATATTCCTCAGGTTGAATTTGATAGTGTGGTTGTCGATATCAGCGAAACTGTAAAAAATCTTGGGATTGTCATTGACAGAGAGCTGTCTTAGAGGCCTCACTTGACCAATCTCAGTCAAAGAATCTTTGCGTCGGCAGCTTCGCTTAGACGACTTAAAACATTTCCTCCCTACTGCTACTAAAGTTATGCTTACTCAATCTCTGTTACTGCCCATACTTGATTATTCTGATGGCAGTTATATCGACTTAACCTAAGAACAACTGAACAAGCTCGATCGACTTCAAAATGTCTGTATACGGTTCACATTTGGGTTGCGCAAATATGACCACGTTTCCGAATATCATAAGAAGCTTAAATGGGTAACTATTCTCCTTCGCCGGAATATTCACTTACTCTCCCTTTTGTACAATGTCCTTTTTGATACTCGTACCGCTCCGTATTTAAAGGAACGTTTTGATTTCCTGCATCTTATTCATTCCCGTTATTTGCGCTCAAGTAATCTCTCCTTAATGACACCTGTACACACTTCTTCCTCCGTTGATAACTCCTTCACGGTACAGGTTGTCCGTTTATGGAACTCACTGCCACTCGACATCAGTCAAGCTAAATCCATATCTTCTTTTAAACCGATGGTTACTAATCATCTTTGGTCCTCTCAGGTCTAATAATGCTACTGATTCTATATGTAATATGATGTTTCATGTTTGTATAATATATAAAGCATATTATTTTTCTTACTTATTCTTGGAATGTTTTATATTTTTTATTGTCTTCACCGCCTCTGTTATGTTTTAATATTCTCCTTAGTTTAGGGGGTTGCCTGGAACAGATCGCTTTAAGCGTTAAGGCCGCCCTTTGTTTAACATTTATTGTTCCTAGTTTTTAAGAACATAGTTTTAATTTTTGGTGAACAATAGAATGTTTTCATTCATTCATTCAACTTTGGAGGATATTATTATTATTATATTTTTTATTATGAATCTGGGAATTCTCTAAAATTTAAAAGTTAAAGCCCGGTTTCTATATCTTATTAACCATTTGTACTTTATCATTGGTAGTAAATAGGAGAGGAAAGATTATATAATATTTTAACTATCAGTAAGGCAAGTATGATATAGGAGGACACAAGTGTTTAAGACCTCATCTTCATGAGAACAAGATAGAAAAGAAGTTAACAAGTTACAAAAGAAATTAAGGCTTGTTGCAACGGCAACGCCCTGAGGATTTTTTGGTACTGATTTTTCGGGCGATAACGGGGATTCCATAGACGCGTGGTCGTTTTTCAGATCCATTATTATTTTATTGTAAATAAAATAGTTATCAAAAAATAATAAAACCATTTTTATTATATCCTGTTGTGTTAAAAATCGAAGGAGTAAAATGGCTTTATGTCAATATTTTGAAGGTGATTTGTTGATTTTTTTTCTTAACTGAAAATAACTAATTAAAAACAATTACAAATAAAAACGTTACGTCATATATCGTGAAGGTTTATGATAATTATTTTAGTAAATTGTTAATCAGTAAATACCAACGAAAAGTAGTTTTGTTGGTACCCCATTTTTTACCTTTTGGGCCAATAGGAGCCTTAAAAATAAATTTCTCTCGAGTCTCAATTTTAACTGATTTCGTCTAAAAAATATGCTTTTTATATCAAAAATCGAGAATAGAGCCACTTGTAGCACGTAACATCCTGCAGTTGACGCCAAAAGAAGTAAGGTACTTTTTCTGAATATTTTACAGGGCGATTGTCATAACGTCATTCGTAGAATTATGTCCCCATGATAAAACTTTCGACCAAGTATCAATAGTATATAGGACAATAATAATCACATTATACGATTCCAACAAAGTCACAAAACAAATATTATTTTTTATTACAACAAATAATAGTTATTGAATAAAATCTAGGTTGTCACAATGGCTTACCTCTTGAACGTGATAAAACCATGAATAACATCGAGAATGTCTTTCGAGATCATTTATTTTTGTCGATTTCCCACATGATAGGGTGATCGCCTACATTAGAGCAATAAAAGGGATGTTTGAACTCATAAATTCGAAGGTCGAAACTGTGTCCTACGTGTGGATACCGTTTGAGTGCCACAGTTTAAGCAGAATAGTGGATACATTTTTTCTTTTTTTTCTTGCGACGCTGGCAAACAGGCAAACACCTCACCTAATGCAAAGTAAATAAATAATCGGCAGACAAACATATATTGCATATCCCCAAATTAGGCAAGTTAGGCTTGTGTTATGAGTGATTATACAACAGACTACTCTGGAGTCGATCCTAGACACCCAGATAGTAAATAACGAAAAAAATTCGTTTCCGAAATTTAGCATCCCAGGAATCGAACCCGGAGCCCCTGCGTTGCAGTGAGGTAGGCCGGCAAAGGCTTAGCCCACTCCACCACAGAGGCCGTCAAAGTGATTACCATCGTCTATAGATTTTTGCAACACTAGAGACGAAGCCAACGAGTTGCCAACTTTTAGGATGCGATAGGAGAATTGGGATAAAGGGGTTAAGACAGAGAAATCAGACAAGAGGAATGGTATAGAAGGAATGGCATAAGTGGATGGAAGAAAGGTAAAGGATACGTAAGACGGGACAGCGGGGGAGGGAGGAAGTGGGATGTTGGATCTCCCCCACTCATCGTACTAAAAATGACAACAATAATATAATAATAACTCAAGGCTAACCATTTCACATCAATATTATGGTGAGAGCTTGGTATCACACCAATCTAGCCAGACCTAAGAGCTTCAATCAATATAATGATACCAGCATGGCTGTACCACGTGAAATGGTTTTAGAGTTTCGGTTATTTGTATACTGGAGTATAGTAGATTGGCTCACCTATGGATTTTTGCAAACCGAAGGTACTACCAATATGCTGCCGGCCTCCATGGGATTGGAACCTGGCCGCTGGTCTCGGAACACAACTCAAGATTGTTATGGCTGCATGCTCTAGACCAGAGTTAGTTCCCATCCAGACGGACAAATGCCCTACCACCTGGGTTTTGTCGCTTCTTACGGCAGACCGCCCAGCTGCAGGAATTAATATTCTTTCTTAATAGCTTCTCTCTTATTTCTTTCACCTTCTACCAATCGTTTAAGGTCGACACGATATGTCTCTTCTCTCCATACTTCTCTATTCTGGTATACGTCCTCTATAACACTACAAATAATCGTATCAAGTTTCGCTCAAACCTTCCATCTTTTTTTGGTCTAACATACTCTTATATGTCGCTATCTAATAGGATTTAGGATCTTTAGGGTCCATATTGTTCAGGGTTCTGTAACTATTGTTGAAAAAATGGAACATTTATGAAAATCTCATGACCGCCCAGCCAACTAGCCATCTAAAAGTTTATTGTTGATTGTGCCAGTATTTTCTTCAGAAACTACTGGATCAGTAAGGATGAAATTTGGCAGGAAGTTGTCTATATGTCGTTATATAATGACTTAAATGGAGATGAGGATTTAAAGAAATCCCTATCCGTGCATTTTTTATCAGCACACAAAACACGCACGTTGTGTATTCCCAAAGTAAGTTAAGCTTATATTATGAGTAATATAAAACGCATAGCTCTGCTGCCGATCGCAGACACCGAGACCAGACTAAATAACGGAAAGTTCCTCTAGAAAATTTACTCTCGAAGATTCGAACCTGGGACGTCTGCGTTTTAGTAAACGAGACAAGTCAAAGCTTAATCCACTAGAACACATACAACACAACACATATACAAAAACAATACACATAATAACATAAATCCTCTACTTTACAAAATATGTATTTATTTTAAATAATAAATAGGTAGTATTATGCACTATAACAGACTATTCATAGCGATTAAACAAGGATAAAAGTATGTTTTAGAACAGGTGCAAGAATTGATTACATCGACATTTTTATGTCCGATTCATACAATATCAGCAATAAATGTATTGCAATAATATTAGAGCAAAATTATTACACAATACTTCAAAAAGGAGGAGGTTCTCAATTCGTCTGTATGTTATTTTGTATGTTCGTTACTCGATTTCTCCGTCAATTGTAAACCAATTTTCAAATTGTTTTCTTTATTCGTAAGTATGTATTTATACTCCCGAGGCGGTTCCATGGTCAACCGAGTCAGGATCTGATGAGTGGATCCCAGAGAAATCGAGAGTAACCCTTATTATAAAACGTCGAGAGCCTACATTTTTCCAAAAAATGCTTGTATACGCTTGCTAAGTATAACACTTTCTACGGGCGCTTAATTGTTTTGTAGGCATGTTACACGATTTCTCCCTCAATTATAGACCGATTTTCAAATTGATTATTTTTAACTCGCGAGATGTTCCCATAGTCACCAAGTCAGGATCTGATTTGTGGATCACAAGGAAATTGAGAGCAACCCTTGTTGAAGAGCGTATACACCGAAGAGGGACATGGCAAATTTGTATACGCGTGCCAGTTGTACAATTTCTACAGGTGCTTAATATATTATTTCTAAAGCCATTGAAGTATTTGCGGAACTATAAACTAAAAAACCCATTTTTTTTTAACAAAATCAAATCCGACTTCACACTAAAAACCTGAAAATAAATATTCTTTAAGTAATACATAAAAAATACTATATGTTGTAAAGTTGTTGTTGTTCTTTTATGTTTTTCTTGGCACCGACTTCAAGATGTTGTAGAAAGAAGTCGGTTAAATATTTATTGTGTAACTTTTAGTGTGAAATCGGTTTTGTTTTTTTTTATCATACATACACATTTTAATATTTTAATTTAATTACACAATAATTATGAAAGTAATTGTGATACCATGAATGACAATCGTTTAGTAAAAAATATAACTTTGTAATGCTCTTAAATCCTGTATGACTAGATGGCGCCATAAGTGACTTAACTCTCGCTCATAATTTATTATTTTTTCAAAATATTTCAATTTTAACTGATTTCCTCTAATAAATAATAATAATTTGGCAACATCATTGGTTTAGTGCGCTAAGCCTTTGCCGGCTTAGTCCCTAAACCGCAGAAATCGCAGGTTCGATTCTCGGAATATTAAAATTGGTAAACGAACTCTATTATTTACTATGGTCGGGGTGTTTGACAATAAGACAAGCGCAACATGCTTTGCTTGGAGATATACAACACGTATGTTTGTTGATTTATATATTAATAAAAAGGCCAACATGCTATACAAGAATGACCTGTGACATCATGAGTCATGTAGGATTTTGCCTAAGATACAATTTTTACTGAACAAAACACTCCTACCTAAATGTTTATATCGTTTAGAACAACGGATGATATACTCGCTACACTTATCAAGTGCTTATCACGATGTTTTCCCTTCACGCATGCTTTCTGGCCAAGATTTGAACATACGACATTTGAATAAGACGTGGTTGCGTTAGGCACAACCTACCAGCGCTTTTCTCATTTATATACTATCGCAATAATAGTGATCTATCTTATTATTATTATTATTAGTACATTGTTGATGTTTCGATAGAATTAGGATAATAGCCCCGAGGAGATAAATTAACCTAACTGATATTCAAGTAAGTTGTAATCTGGTACACAAAAGGAGACGATGCGAAGTTGCCTTTGGCTTGTCCGGTTTCGGCTCCGGGCAATTAGCAAAATGGACGCCGGAAAGGCGAATGTACTCGTGCCACGCCGCGTTTGTCGAGTGCGGACAACAACGGGCGGACGGCCGGCTCCCAGTGGGCGACGTCAACCGACCTCCTATTAATAGTACGACCAGTGGGTAATCAATATTCGCCGTGCAAGCCAACCCTCGCCCGCATCGCGCTTCCTGGAAGCCGCGATCCGCCGATTCGGGGACACACACCGGCCCCCGGCGGCGCCGAGCCTCCATAAATCTCCGAGAGGCCGCTCTGTTCGCAGCGCCGCCACTTTCTTTGTCTTTTTTTTCCAGCCGCCGGCGCGCTGTAATAAGATCGCGCGACCGTCAACGTCAGGTATAGGGTATAGACAGGACGGGCAGCCGCGCGTGAAATGCATGCGCCGTCTATTGACCGCGCGCAGATGTACAATTCGAAATGCTTGTCCGATATTGGAACACGTTCGGTTACGTGTACGCTTGGAGCGAGCCAGGGTCGGCGTGGAGCGCCTCGGGCGCGGCGGAAATAATTACTCGTGAAGATAATCGTTTTGAAACTCAGTCGGCGACCCTCATTAGGCTATTGTGCCGACATAAGACAACCGCTCACCAATTTAAACTTATGAGCTGCCTCGTTAAGACAAGAGCTTCGATCCTTATTACTATGCCTAGACTTCTTACATCACAGTAGCGATCTTGGCTTTAAGGAAATTCTTGTCATGGATTTACATGAGAATTTTACGCCAAAATTTGTTCCCAAATACAAAAACTATTCACGTTCGATATCTAAAGAACACTCGAAACTAATATCCACAGGGAAATACCTATTTCGCGATAGAAAGGAAATTTGATAAAACTTAAATGTATGGCGGATGTATTTAACCTAAAACTTACCTATATTACTAAAGCGGACGACATAAATTACAGTAGCTTTGAAACTAAACTGAAATATATACAATGGGATGACGTAAAGTACTAAAACATAAAAATATGCATAGTGCACCTTTCAGACGGAACGAGTGAACATAACGACAGCGGTAAAATGCGTGCAGGTAATAAAGTACGAATCATAACTACGTGCGCAATATGATATCGCAAGGTGAACCTGTCTGCTGATAAGAGATCACGGGCAACCGCGCATTTGCCTGAGCATTGGAGCGATAACAGGGCAGATAACGGACCTACTGAGATTGCATAACCCACTAACAAAGCAAAACGAAAGCATTTTACCAAAAAATCAAGGGGTACTGTACAAGCCTGTATTGCACACCGAGAGTTTCTCTTTAAAAAATATCAAAATTGTTATTCGTTCTAGCTTTAAAAATTATCCGTGCAGGAACGGAGAAAGAATACAATTTCTTGTGGCCGGGCGGCTGTCGTAAGAGGCGACAAAATAACCCACAGCCAGGTGATAGGGCATTTGCTCGACTGGATGGCTACATCCCCTGGTCTAGAGTATGCCGCTATAACAACCTTGGGTTGTGTTCTGGCATTAGTGACCAGGTTCCAGTCTCTCTTAAGAGAGCAGCAGCGCATTTGTAGCACCTTTGGTGTTGCAAATGTCCATAGGCGATGGTAACCGCTTTCCATCAAGTGGGCCGTCTGCCTGTCTGCTGAACTCCTGCAATTAAAAAAATAAAAATAAAAAACATTAAGATCATTTTATTAAATTTTAAAATTGATAATTATAACGAATTCGAGTCGACTCTGATACTCGCCATTCGCTGTTATTATTACCCTTTCAAAACTCTCTTTCAATATTCAAGACTATTTTGGAAGATTTGTGTACACGTGCATGTAAGCCGTTAGCGCACGCGACCCTAACTCAAAGGGCGCGGGTTCGAATACTGACCGGAAAACATCCACCGCATAGGCAGTTTTCTGGCCTAATGAACATATTGTTATAATTAACACGTACTTACGATGTTATTATTATAATAGATGGCCAAAAGATTTCTAAAAGTATGCTATATTTTCACATCTCTAATCATAGTAGTTTCTGACATACTCCAACTGTATCATACGAAAACTAGAATAAGACCATAACGACTATTTTACCTTACGGTATCTAACCCTATCGCTGCACACATAAACCGGAACGTTTATATGTAGTATGTTTGGTACGAGGGGGCCAATTAACGATAGCGGACGACATGGTCTCACGCAAGCTCTACGTCATCTGATAAATTGTTTATTAGTTTTTTGCCGCGAATCCGCGGTGCCGTCAACCCTTCTTTTACGCGTTCCCACGAATATCTGCCACTATTTTAACCGTCTCTATCCAATACCGGACAAAATAATAATGTGTTCCATTTACCTATAAGGGTGTACTGAAACTTTTATAGGTATCAGGTAAAAGGATAAAGAAAGGCACAATAAGATGAGGCCATGAAAGAAGAATGATAATCCCAGTGATGGTTAGTTTCACTGCGTTCGCCAGATGCCCTTGGTATCAATTTATCATAATATTACATACGTAACATCTCTGAAAAATTACTTATTTAGAAGCTTAATCATAATTGATTGCTATTAGAATTTTTGACCGTGCGTCATATTGGTCTGAAATTTTCTCTCAAATTGGCTCTGAAGCGGATTCACAAATTATAATAGCAAAGAAATTGAGATCAAAGACTGTGTTTGCTATCACTGTTTCAAAAACCAACTATGGACAAAATGAATAATTATATTGAGTTAGAGGAAGTTTGTAGGCTTCTTTAAGAACCTTAATACAAACTAGCTCTAAATCAATATGAATAAGACAGATAGACATTTTTAATTCTTCAAAACGTGTATTTTAATCATTAGTTGTTTGTAAAGTTATGGATAAGCTATAAAAGGAAGCAAAAGTTTCACATAGGTTTAACTATTTATTTGTTCATTTTCCGTTAAAATTATCACAATAATATTGAAAGACTAGTTAATAATTTTAGTGCATGTAACTTATTCATATTTTTCTAAATTTTCACTATCTATATAAGTAAGTTCTGTTTTTGGTATAGTTACCACGCTGTATTATTACGAGTTACAGGACTCTAATTAAAATGCCGTTGGAATTATTATAGAGTTTATTAGAACTATACAAATACGTTTAACACAGGTTTGGTCGTGGTTCTCGCTCGACTGCCTCCTCTCCCCATCAAGCCATCGTTTTATACTGCATAAATGCAAATATACGCCCGGCAAGCGTCGACGTAATTTCCTAGAAATCGTAATCCGCACACCTAACTAATTATGCCTGCAAGCGGCCATAAACGAGTACAATAGGCTGTTCTCTACAATGACCAATAAATAAGTGAACAAAAGTAAATCATCATAAAAGGATTACAATTCTTAGTTCAAATGCCGACGGGTAATAAAATGTGTTTTTACAGATATGCAGGTGGATTTTGTTATCGTCGGAACTTAAGTTGTAACAGCATTATTTTTACCTTTAGACATGGAAATACTGTAGGATACTTTTTAATTGTAATTAAATAAAAATTATCTTAAATTTACATGTATGTTCTTTCATTTCGACATCTTGCAGGATTCAGAGGAATATTTTATTTATTGCATGAATTCAGCATATAGGCAGACGGCCCACCTGATGGAAAGCGGTTACTATCGCCTATGGACATTTGTCAACCAAAGGTGTTAATAATGTGCTGGCGCTCTCTAAAGGCAGACTGAAACCTGGCCACTAATGCCGTAACACTGGCGACAATGTGGTAGCCATCCAGACGGTCAAATACCCTATCACCTGACTATAGATTGTTTAGTCGCCTCTTAGGACAGGCCACCCGGCCGGAGGAAATTGCATTGTTTCTCCGTTTCTGCATAGATAATAATAAAGTACAAGTCCCTCGCGGACAAAATGGTGGCCACAGCAACAGTAAATAAATAAGTGCAATGTTATCCGCGTTCCATAGCATCGCAACTGGCAAAAACCCGTCGCCATGGCCATCCTTTTGATAAGGCACGCCCCGACATGCCTTTGAGCAATACTGGTGACTGCGGACTTCGTAATTGTCGCCGGAGCTTATCTCCCAAATGTTATGATTACATTACAGAGCCGCGTCGGTCCCGTCTGCGTTGAAATAAGTTATTCGCATCCAAAAAATGCGGACAGATTAATAAATACATGAACAACCGGGAGCATTCAGGGTCGCGGTGTAAATAATTTTCTCTAGAGCCGGGTAAAGTGTTAGACTAATTTAAATTTCCAGTTTCCATTTCTAACCTTACTTGTATTATAAATATTATAAAATTCTAAACATTGAAGCTATTTAAAAATCCAACTGGAATACACTATATAAACGATGGAGAACACGATGCAATTTTTTTAGATTTCTTGTCTGTTTGTTCGGGATTCACGTAAAAACCACTGCTCCGATTTCGATGCGGTTTTTGTCGATCGACAGCAAATTCTGCGCTACTTTTTATCCTGGTAATCCCGCAGGAATTTTTCTGGGGATGATTTAAAATAGCCAAATTTAAAACAAATCAAATTTCAATGTGATTTTTCACTGATCGATAGCAAATTTTATGTAATACTAGCTTCTGCCCGCGACTTCGTCCGCGTGAAATAGATAAAAAAAGTAAGTTAAAAGAAACCTGATTTTGAAACATTCTTCATTGGCGCTCCGATCCCATTGGTCTTAGCGTGATGCTTTATAGCCTTTCTCGATAAACGGGCTATCTAACACTGAAAGAATTTTTCAAATCAGACCAGTAGTTCCTGAGATTAGCGCGTTCAAGCAAAACAACAAATTCTTCACCTTTATATATTAGTATAAGATAATCTGTGATATTTTTTAGTCCGGGAATCCCGCGGGAATTTTCCCGGAAGCGGTTTCTAGTTGTTCAGGAGCAAAAAAATTAGCTTATTCCGATACAGTTTTCACTCAAACGATAGCTTACATTCTTTTGTAAATGCTGCGCTACTTTGTATTGCATTGTATTTGTATGAATTTCAATTCAAGCGTAGATGAAGTCGCTGTCATATTCCAGTTATTAATACGAATGTGAGTTTGTTTGTTACACTTTCACGTCTTCACTTTTTTTATTGCAAAGCCGTTTTTTTGCATACACGTTAGCAGGATATAGAGACGGACACAAGGTACCTTTCATCCGCAAAAGTACTGTTCCCGAGGTATAGACGAATATATGACGCTCCAATCACGCTTTATTAGCGCTACCGTTGCAATACAGTGACAAATAAATCGTCGTGACAACGACAACGACAAGGCAATTTTAATGTGTTGCTCTCATAGTTAGTTTCACCTTCGCTAGATGGCGTTGCGGATATTTTGAATTTAAAGTTAAGTTCAACATCTCTAAGAATTATAACATGCCCACTTCATGATATACCTATATTTTTCAATTGCCGCTGGGGATTGCATCTGTAGTGTGTACACTATATCCAATACCGGAGAAGGTTACCGGAGGTCGTATGGGACACCTAACGGCCGCTTCTACTATTGGCCGGTTCCTATAGCTTACTGTTCATTCACTTACCCTACCATCGGTAGAAATGTTACGTTACTTGTATGGAGTTTATGTCAAATTTTAATCGATAAGGTAAATGTACGCTTAGTAAGATATATGAACCGGCCATCTGTCTACAAAATTTGTATTAACGCGGACGAAGCCGCGGTTAAAAGTCAGTAATCTATCAACACAATAATAATTATTTTGTTTATTATGTACCAGATCGCTACTATAGAGAAGCGTGCTTAGGGAGGTCACACAAAAATTTCGTCACACGTTAAGGGGGGTTGAAGGGTGTGGTGTGCTGATTGATTGTGAGAATTCAATAAAAACTATTTCATTCGGTAAATGCTCTCCACTACAAGAACGCCCGCCGCACACACCGATGTTCACCATCATGAAACGAGACTTGACTTGTAGCATGCTTATTTAGTATATCACAAGGGGGTCGACGAAGTGTGACATTGTGTGATAAGGTGTGGGAGGGGTCCTAAATTTCTTGACGCCTTATTTCAAAATCTAATATATCCAAGTTTTGAAACACGCAATATGAACTATTAACGAAAAGCTTCAAAATATTTCCAACTTAATCTGTATGAACATAATGCTTAATTGATAAAAAAATTAAATATAAATAAAACTAATTACGGAACTGCTATTTTAATTTAATAATTACTTGATGTAAAATTGCATAATATGTGATGTCACACTAGGGAGGGAGGAGTATCATAAATGTGACCAGCTGTGACAGGAACGGGGGAGAGGTCACAAATCATTAAATTCGTGAGACGTAATTTGTGGACCCCTTAAAAGACCTGGTTTCATTGTCACGCTGGATGGCATTTATCAAAACACGTTGTTTATATTTTAGTTACTTACATTTAGTACCCACTTACTAGTTGCCTACCAAAACTTCGTTCCTATCTACTTTAAATTATGCCACCCTGAATAGAAAGAAAGAAAGAAGAAAGAAAAACGTTTATTTAGTATTTAAGCACATAGCGAGACACATTGAAAATCAAAAAACAAAATAGGGACCTATTAAACTATATAGGTATATAGCAATACCAAATAGGTCCAATTCAACATACGCCAGGCAACACGTGTAAGGAGTACAAACGTGACAAACTGTCAATGCATTAATTCAAATTTTAAAGTTATGCAATCATAGGTTTACATAACTACATGTTTGCTTCAAAAAACGCTGCGGCAGCGCCATCTATTTGGCTTTATTTTTCTATTCTTCGAGAACAGTACTTTTTTCTGTATGAATGGTATCCTATGTCCTTTTTGTGCCCCTAACAACGTGTATGAAAAATATAATGACGATCGGTTGAATAGTTAAGACGTGAAACCGTAACAAACAAATTATAAATTATCAGGATTATCTATGGATAATGCACCCCAGTCAAGCCCTAGTCGAGTTAATAGAATCGTTTAATAAATAATAAACGTAACACTAAAAAGGTTTATTATGTTAAACATAAATAATAATGATATTAATTCAATCATTCAAAAATTAAAAGACTTAATAAATGACTTTCTAATAATTTCATATTGAGACAGCGTATCAGAACTAAATAAGTTTGCCCAAATGTTTAGCATAGTCAGCGAAATATTATAAGATCCGAGAGTTTCTAATCCAACTTTACCGTTATATAAATTGTGAACGGATCATAATTTGTCATTTATGCTACTGGTTTGACGAGTGCAATCAAAAATTTGAAAAACAGAAGAGAAGAAGTATCACAGAAGTATTTATACTTACTCTAAATACTTCTGTGATAAGTACTTCTAAAAAAGTAGCAGCCGGCAGCCCTGTCTTTAACTAACTTCACACCAGTTCACGCTGTACACGCAGTTCGCGCTCAACTGTGAGCAATGTCTGACGTTGAAATTGTCACAGCTTCGGCACTTTGCTTACTAAGTTTATCTAATTATGTTAGAGTTTTGAATAGTTACACGATACAAAAAAAGAAGAAACGCCTCCAACGAAGATGGTGGATGACACCGATTTATCGTAATAGATCTTTGTAAGTAGTTATGTATATTATTATCTGTTATAAAGTATTTAACGTGCTTCTGTCTACGCTAAGCAGAATTAGAGGTGGGTAGTCTTGGTAGCTATTTAAAAAGCCAGCTAATTAGCGCTTGTTCAAAAAAATTGCCACGGCTAAGTTGTCAACCGCTTCATCAATGAACCGTTGTCGAATTAAACCGAAAATAGACAAGTTGATGGATTATCCCTCAGCTGTCGGCTGCCGGTTGGATAGTCTTTCACCCATTATCCAAAAAGCCATCAAGTGCTTTTTTTTAGCCAGCCAACGAACAACCATTAGCCGGATGGCTAAATTTTTAGAATTTTGAATGATTACCCAGCGCTATTTATAATAATTATTTATTGTTACAGAAACAGCGTGGATGATTTCTTTAAAGAGCTGACTTGTGACCAATCTGGAGAGTTTAATATCTTTTGCAGAATGTCACCGATTGATTTCCAGTATTTACTGAACAAAATTGAACCAATGATAAAAAAACAAACAAAACTGAGAATACCTATACCGCCTGAAGTACGTTTGGCATTAACTCTACGATATTTAGCAACAGGGGACAGTTATCGAACCCTTCAAAATTTATTCAAGGTCTCCACATCAGCCATCTCAACAATCGTGCCTGAAGTATGTAGGGCTATTAACTTTGTTCTCAGGGACGAAATTAAGGTAAGAAAACCAGTTATTATTTACTTAATAATATTTATTTATTTTACAATTCAAAATTTTACTTACATACAAATTACTAATCAAAAATTACAATGTTGAGAAAAATAGATAAGTACTTAAAAAAAAATCGAGTAAATGCGTGACTGACCTTCAAGAACTATAAGTACTACTTAAAAGAAAAAATCGGGTAAACACGTGACAGACCTTCAAGAACTAAGTATGAAGCGTTTCAAAAGGGGACCAACGTCCACTGTTCTCGTATGTAGCTATGAAACCATAAAAAAGTATTTAGATAAATATACTCCAAGTCCCAAAAACTATTTAATAGACATTGTACAAATCAACTTTTGAAGTTCTACAAAATTTTACACTATTTTCGAATTGATAGTCCAAAAGTCAGAGGAAGTTGTACACAATTTTTAATACCTAACTTAGATACTTTAGAAGCTAATATCTCTCCATTTATTGACTCAAATTAATTGTTATTAAGAACATCATAATTATTTTTTAAGATACTAAAAATGCCCCAACAAAACTACATTCATTGTAAAAAAAACTTCACGCCTTGGTTACATTTACGGCGTTCTCTCTTAATGATTAGTTGTTGCATCTTCCTGTCAAATTTCGACCATAAAATTATGTATTATTAGTATATAGAACCTAGTAGTTTCATATTTTATGTATCGTAACAAACGGACAGACAGTCATTCAATCATTAGGGTACCATTTTACTAATATTTTAAAAATGTATAAGACCTTCTTTTACATTAATGCCCAATTAGAAATCCAAATATGCATTGTAAATTAAATTAATCGAATTAGCTGATTATGATTAAAAAATATCTTTTTTAATGAGCCTGTACGCCTCATACAACAATTATGAATAAGAGGATTAATAATGTTTTTTAAAAATATCCCTTCGCGGTATTATTATTATGCCTATATACTTGAATCATAACTTCTTAAGAGTAAAATATTTCTACGGTGTGGTATTTCTAATAATAGCGGTAGTTTGTTCTCTATTTTGACTTAATATTATTATTCATTAGTGACTAACGCGTCTGGTATTAAGTAAAAATTTTTTATTTATTTCGTTTCCTTGTGCTTTTTACTCTGTGTTGGAGAACTCGCGATTATATACACTGGAGATGGAGTATTTGGATAGTATTGATACGTCGGTGATTGTGCCGAGTTCGAGCTGGATGGCCTTTCTTCTGGATACGGATTATCCAAAAGGAGACCATCTATTTGGTACATAACTCTATTCCGCAATCTTTCGGGATACTTTCGAAGTTTTTTTGCTAAAAGTTTTCCGTATATATCGCACTCGTCTTCCTCTGGAGATTTTTTTTCCAAAACTCTGTTTAAAGTTCTGAAGCTCTCGTTTATCCTTTTTTCAGCCTCCTTGAGTCGGGACTGTGGTATAATACGCTTCTTAATAAAATTTGTTTTATTTTTGATCTCCTTTGGCTGTGATGGTGATGGCTCTGGCAACACCGTGTCACTGTCATGAACCTAAAAACAAACAAAACACATATTTTTATAATTATGAATACCTAATTTATGTATTTATATTATACTATTATTCGCCTCAGTACCAATGTAAAGGTAGACTAAAAAAGAGATGGATTGATTATGTGATGAATGACATGATGGTTTGGGTTACTGTTACATAATCAAGCAAGTCTTAAAATCAGGTGGTTTTGAATTAAAAAAAAATGTATGTAGTACCAAGTTTTTTTTTCATGACTTCAGCAGGCAGGCAGATGGTCCACCTAATGGAAAGCGGTTACCATCGCCTATGGACATTTGTAACACCAACGGTGCTGCCAATGTGCTGCCGATCTCTAAAGAGACACTGGAACCTGGTCACTAATTGGCCGGAACACAATTGAAGTTTGTTATAGCGGCATATTTTAGTTTAGACTAAGGGTGTTCAGCAATCTAGACGGGCAAGTACCCTACCTACCACCTGACTGTGGGTTGTTTTGTCACCTCTTACGGCAGGAAATTGTATTCTTTCTCAGTCCCTGTACGGGTAAAAGATAATGTAATATTTAATTTTCTGTATTTGTAACTAACTATGCTAAATTTCAAACTCTTTTCTCTTCACGCATAATAGTAGGTTTAAGTGGTGCCTCTTAGTATTTAGTAATATAAAATACTAACTAATAAAAACAAATAATATATAGATTTTTTGTATTCTAGTTACCACAAACACCCGAAGAATGGCTACCAATCGAAGAGAGATTTAAAGAAATTTTTCCACAATGTGTTGGCGTTATAGATGCAAAGCACATCATCGTTCAATGCCCAGCGCAAAGTGGCTCAAAATATTACAACCACAAGTCAACATATACTCTTACACTACTGGTTTTAGTGGATAGTGATTATCGTTTTATTTTCGCCGATATCGGAGGCCAGGGGCGCATTGATGATGAAGGAAATTTTCAAAACTGCTTACTCTGGCAGAAAATTGAGACTGATACCATTAATTTACCACCAGATACGCCATTACCAGGAAGGGAAAAGAATGTACCATATGTTTTTCTTGGCGATGAAACTTTCGCATTACATAAACATCTAATGACACCTTATCCAGGTATCCATGACATACGGACAAAAGAAAGAACCTTTAATGACAGACTTTTCAATTCTCGTGCTATTGTCGAAAATGTTTTCGGTATATTTTCTACTGTGTTTCGAGTTTTCAAAAAACCAATAGACATAGACATAAAAAAGGCAGAAATAATAACTATGACGTGTGTTCTGTTGCATAACTTTTTAAGAAATGAATGTCGGGATATTTACACACCCCCTGGAACATTTGATTCCACAGTTGATGGGTTATTAGTTGAAGGGGCTTGGAGAAAACATCACATTGACTATGCTGTTGCCGCTGTAAGGCCAATAGCACCAGTAGATACAGATGCGCCCCTCAACGCCGCAGAAATTAGATCAGAATATGCTGATTATTTTAATAATTTAAATTAATAAATAAGTCTAGGATTAAATATGAAATAAAAATTAATTACTTAATGCAACTACGTTTTGACTACTTAGCGAACTTTTATACTACCCTTAATCATCACTCCTTTTTAGGGTTTCGATATCTTAAAGTAAAAAAAAACCTTACTTATGGTCTCATTCCCTATCTCCGTCTGTGCCACAGTAAAACGCATTTAATACTTTCTTTAGATAAAATACATATAAATATTTTTTTATTTAAAAATATATGTAATTAAATCGAGATCACACTGATACAAATGAATTAAGGGAAAGTAAAATAATTTTCCTTCACTGCCCCCTTTTCAATATTCAAATACTTTTCACAAATTTCACACTACAATTTCGTACATCTATGAAACTTACGTACACGTGTACCAAATACCAAGTTCTTGTCTACCTGCCAATATATGTGCCATATGACCGGATCTTGGATATTATATCTGCTGATTCTTTTTTCTAACGGTTAAAATTTAATATAAACTTTAACCCTAGTACATGCCAATTTCCTACCAATGATAAAGTAAAATAAAGATATTGGTCTAAGTTTATGGTGAATAATAAAGAGATTTCCATTCATTCATTCCTGTTAACAAACATTGGAGTGAGACCATAATAGTTTCTCCATACCTTTTAATTTTAATTTATTGTTAAAGCTGGACAAAAACACTTGATATAATACGTATTATATTTTTGAAAAGTGTTTTATAGAAGGACTATTCATATAGGTTTAACATGACTTACATTCTTATTCATATGAGTTAGAGTAAGTTTGTAGACTTCTTTAAGGTACTTAAAGAATTGTTATTTTAATACTACACTAATTTCTGGCTAAGATAAATATTCCTTTTTCTCTTATACTTATTACACTACCCTGATTTAGAGAAAACGTCCTAGAATCAAAGTAGTGTAATCGAATTATACACATTTGTTAATACATAATATCTGTATATAAGTCGACTATGAGAGAAAAAAGCTTTTCCATAAATGTTAATATGAAAGTGAACTTACGACTTCTTCGCCTGCCTCTTCGGTAGCTGTTTCTTCGACATCGTAAAGGTGCCCCAAAAAGCTTTCCATCGCGTCATAGGCGAACCAAATAGGCTGAAAGACATCATCAGCATCCACTCCAGATCTCATGGTTTGTATCTTTTTCTTCACTAAAGGTCTAAACGTAGCCATAAGTGATTTCTTTTTTGCCTTCAACTCTTCTATAGGAATATCTCCAAGGTTACGGCTTATGCGACGCCATGCCTCCTTAATTTTATGTTTTGTTTTATAATTCTTGTCCTGTGGATCCCATAGCAGCCGCTCAAACGAATATAATTCTATAAATTGCAATACTTTATCGTTGCTCCAATCAGACATGGCGTTGTATTATTCCTATTTATTACACGGAAAAATAAGATAAAAAACTGGCACACGTTCACCCTCTCCAAGCGCTCTGCGGTGAGTGAGCGAGAAGGCAGTATGTAAACACGTAATCGCGGCTCGCGCTGCCGATCTACAGTGTTGCCGCCTTGCTAATAATTAAATAACTGAATTTGGTTTTAAGAGTCACTAGTTATTGAAATTTATTTTTACGAAAAGTTTCCATAGACATCGCTAAAAATAAGTAAAACAATATAAAAATGAAATTTAACATAAATTATTTATAATTTATGTTGAGTGTATTTAAATATTTTATCCGATATTTATTTTTATCTTCATTAGTTGAATTCTTTAGAAGATGCCAGATGCTCTGTACCAAAGGACGAAACTGTGCTATGGTACGATCATGAAACGATCTTTCCCTAATTTCATTATGAAATCAATACAAAATTTTACCTACAATAATGATATTGTTCGGTAGCAAGGTACACCGCTGTTGAAAAAACGTCGATCTCGCGATGTATTTTCTTATTACAATTAGTATTTTTAATTTTGCAACTTTACCGCATATTTTGAAACAAAAGTCGGAGCCCGATCGGGTTATGAGTTGCTATTTCATGTGTAGACATAATATATTCAATAAGATAAAAAATAAAACTACGGTACCAAAGTACTTATGTTTCAGATACTTATCAATACTAATATTATAAAGAGAAAAGATTTGTATTGTATTGTATGTTTGCAAGCAAGAAACTCAAAACTACTGGACCGATTTCAAAAATTCTTTCACCATTTGAATGCTACATAATCCCCCATTAATATAGGCTATACAAAAATTAGGGATCCCTACTAAAACTTCAATAATGTAACCCATAAATCTAAACAAAATTAAAATACTTGGTGCTGGAATCAGCTTGTAGATTTTTATTTTTTCTGGGCAGGACAACGTCTGCCAAGACCGCTAGTGTTTCAGTAAAAATGAAATAAAAATAAAGGAATGTATTTATTTCAAAATGGAATCTTACTGATTACTTATTGAAAGTCCTGAGTCTACCACCGACTCCAAAGCAATTTTAGTTACTGTTAAAAATGAAGAAGTGGCACAACAACCTCCCCAGCAACATATCTTCACTTCTATTTGTTATGTATGTAGACATATACATTTGTGGTATCTATTTTAAATGTATTTTATTTGTCAAATAACCATTAATTATTATTATCACCGAGGCTATACTCTGTTACAAATAGAAGGAAACAATGTCATTAAAATATTTAATAGGGTTACTGGATTTGTATCTCCGCTTTCAAAATTTTTCACTCCTAATTGTACATCATTCAATTCAACATTTTATAACAATAAGATTTCATTAATTACATATTTCATTTCATTTGAAATAATTAAAGATCTGTATAATTTTTATCTACGTATAATTTTTATGTACCAAGTCATATGCAAACAAATTTTCATTTCACTAAAATTCACTGCAATAACTTCTAGGGATAACATACTTTACAAAATCACTATCTTACTCCAAAGTCATTAAATCTAGTGACACGTTAGTTAAGGTGGCAACACTACCGGTCTATTGACCGCCGCAACAGCGCACAAATATGTAGTAACTAGGGAAGTGTAGAGCAATGGCAACGGCACAGCAATGCATGGGAGCATGTATATTGTGTTTACTAATTTACGCGGACCTCTCTTCTTGGTACTTTCGTGCTGTCTGCCGTGAATGTAGGTAGAATCAAAAAGAGGCTTAAGTCAAATCGAAAAGAAACATTAAAAATGATAATCAAAGTCAAATAACGTCATTTAATTTCCAAAAGGCATCGACCGATTGTGACAATGCTACACTGCCGACTGTAGTTCCGATAAGGCAATAGGCGGACAGGATTATCTGCTGACTAATTTAGTATTGCATTATCTGTTATCGTTCAAAATAAGAAAAGGCTATAAATGTATCACTACGTTCGAAAAGACTAAGTTCTTCATGTTAAATTAATAACCTAATGCTAAATCCAATAATATTTTACCTCTAAATACCAACCCTACGTAGGTATCAGGGTATACAACAATGTTTCGAAGCCGTAGCACGTGTCGTGTTATGTGAAATGCAGACAACTAGGGATTCCGGGAATGTTCACGTGTGAAATTGAGGTGGAGAGCTTACGTCAGTACAAAACGCGAGAAAAGAAAAAGAAATTGCAGCTGTTGTCAACCATAGACGTCTTTAAAAATGGAAAAACTTCAAAATTTTCTTTTTTTTTTTTTTACGGCCCAATTACTCTGTAAAAGGCTGTCTGTGAAGCGCTGTTGTGCAATGACGACGACGCGAACCCTTAGTTATTAGTCGCCCTATTGTTGCCCTATCCATAAGATTAAGTGCATTTCAGACGTGCTAGTTTTTACGTAATGCTCTTGATGAGAGTGGCGTGTATAGGCTGGCGACAGGGCCGGCGTCGGCGGCGAGGCGGCGCGGCGCGCGGCGGGGTGGCTAAATTATCGCCGCGGCCGCGACGGCCGGATGGCATTCACGTACGTACTGGGTCTCACATTTACATTTACGCATTTTACGCGCCCGTCACCGTCCGATCGCCGCCTCCGCGCCGCCATTAGCGCGACACAGATACGAGCGAGTCGTGCGAGCTACAACTTGAAGGGGCACGGCCGCGAAAATTGCCGCCATCAATCGTCGAGGCGAGCGACATGTCGTGTGATCGGTATTCATGCGTACCGGGGAGAACAGTATAAATTCTTATAACTGAAGTATCGTTATTTTCTATACGCGTCTCCCGCGAGAGCGTGACATTATCGGGTTGAGGACGACACGTAGCGATACATTCACAGCGAAATGGGCAAGTTGTTCTCTCCCGAAATGGAAATATGAAAAGTAGATCTAAAAAACCAGATCGAATATAGGTATTGCTGGTTGTCTACATAGCAGTAAAGAAAATGAGAACTTTATAGCTTTCATATCGATCACAATACGTGTGAATTTTCAGTAAGATAAATAAAAATGTGTATAGCGTTAGCTATCACGTGTTGTTTTATTTCTTTATTTGCCGCTGCTTTAGGAGCATAACTGAGTTAAACAATATCACGCGGGGGCCAAATGAGCCCCTTGTGGAGTGATTGTTTCGTGCCCCTTCCGCAGCACGTACCTGCCTCATTATCCGTCTACCTGCCTTTGCCGCAACGCGGACGCCATCCGCCTGATGCATCGCGGCCTGAGTAACCATTACTTGTATTTTTTAACCGCGACGCAACGTTGCCATATTTCAATGCACATTATGGCAGTACCTGGTGTCCGTAACAGACATTGGGTTAAACCGATGTAATAATATCATCAACCCTTACATCGTACAATAACTATATTATACAGGCACGGTATTAATAATAAAAGCTTGTACATTATATTCTTATTTCCTTTGTGTTTAATCACATATTTATATTCGAGTCTAATGTTTTAGTATTTACTTATTCCAGCCACTAAACGCAACCTAAATAAGTCCCTGGAAAAGGGTATGATTTTGTACTTGTCTATCAAAGATCAATCAATCAAAGAGTAACACTTTTTAAAATTATTTGTTTGAAATAACTTTTGGACAATAATATCTTAATATTATAAAACAAACTGTATAGCAAAAATCTGGAAAATTAGGCGGACCATCTACCAAATTTACTTGTGAACATTAAGAAAATACTAGGTTGTACCTACATATAATTAATTATATTTGCCTTGCTTCTACCAATCGATGTCCACAAGTTTCCGTCACATATCCTGATCCTCAGCTTTCGTTATACAACCCCTATCGGTGACCTTGTACAAGTCGTCAGTCCACCGGGCTGGACAGGCTGGAAGACGTCGTACACAACGCATATCGAGATACAGTATAGAGGCTTTCTGTCAAACGTTTTTCCTGGTTAGTTCTCGTTTTAGAACTTTTTTTGCTTGTTTTTTATACATTTAAGTTTTAAGTATGTTTTCTATTGTATGTTTCATTTATTTTTGTGTTATATAGACTATACTAGAGTTTACAGTCAACCTCCGGTGCGTGTCTCTTGTTTAAAGAGCAGGCGTTAATACACGTTACATTGTACAAAATTTTTATGTTAGTGCTATTTGCCCCGGAAATTCACTTCATTTTATATTGCAAACTATCCCATCTCCCGGCATGAAAAGTATTTATGTCCATTTTCAGTATTAAAACTACATTTAAACAAAATTACACCAAAACCGATCCAGTATTCCTAGTAGTTTTTCCGTGAAAGCTTAACAGATAGACATATCAAATTACTATCGCATTTTTTATAGATTGTTTTATATCTATAAACTTGAGAAATGATTGGTCTCATATAAACTTTCATCCTCTATTTCAAATCGTTCTAGTTTTATCTATCTAATGCCTGTCTATGTAAACTACATAAATGACAAAAATGACCAAAATAACCAAAATGACCACAATGACGGAAATGACAAATCACAAAAAAAATATCCTACTTTCTGGGTTAACCTTTACATAAATATATCCTATTATCCGGGATAAAAAGTATCCCTTGTCCACTCACGGTATTAAAATTACATATATACCGAATTTCAGCCAAATCGATCTGATAGTTTTTCCGTAAAAGCATAACAAAAGAGAGACAAATTTATTTTTATCCCGGAAACTATCCCATTTTTGGGTTAAAATAAAGTATCCTGAGTTTATCCTCGGCATCGAAAATGTACTATATATACTGAGTTTCAGCAAAATCGGTCCAGTAGTTTTTCCGATAGAGTTACTTTCGCATTTATAATAATTGATAGGGATTATTGTAGTTTTAAAGAAATCTCTGTTCTTTCTTTCTTTTAAGTATATAAAATTTCATTGACTCTTTCGGGCTTATCGGACGAAAGCGAACGACGAATGGCGGTTGAGAGTAAGGCCTCCGTTTCCACTCCAGAGCTCGTTCGTTCCATCGTCTATCGGTCCTGCGACAGACGTGACCGGCCTACTGCCATTTCAACTTAGTTGCTTTGGTTCTCTTTCTTCAATCATTTCTGATTATATCTATACAAGAAACATCTAACACATTTTTGGCTTTAAGTGTACTACATTTAAACGATTAGATGCGACAAGAACAAAACAAACAGCCCATTTCCTGAGGCATTGTCCGCGAAAACAGCGTGAAGGCGTCTCGTGGGCATCTATATTAGCTGTATTCGTGGATGGAGTCCAAATTTGACACGCACGCAACTATCCCGCTGGGTGCACTTTTGTCCTCACGTACCAAATAACTAGCCGACGCTAGAATATTTTACATTTTATATAAATTACATATGCATACAGTACTGTATGTCTATTACTTTAAGAAATATTATTATTTGAACATAGCTCTCAATCAGTAAGACCATCTCTTTGAGAGATATTATGATCTTTGCAAACGGAGAAGGAAATGGCTGCCACATGAAAGGGGTCTGTGGTATATTTGTGTATATAAATAGTTGTAATATCCTACCTAGAATATCACAAATCCGATACCGGACATACTGTATATGTATGTACATACCAACCTATACACTGTTTTTCCTTAAAAGGCTATTTTAGTACATCTCACACACGATTTTTGCAACCAATTACTCTAAGTATGTAATGTTGAAATGTCATAGTTAACGCAAGAAACATATTAAAGTTATCTAAACACACAATATAACTAAAATTTATCTTGTAACAAAAAGAAAGTATTTTAAATAAAATAAAATCTAAATCTATTGTGCTTATTGATGTAACAATACATCACTGATTGTGCTAGTACTGCGCATCTATCTAATTTTAATCTCTTTTTCTCCTGTTACGATTTATAAAAAAATGTCTATATTAACCTATAAGTACAAACATATTTAAACTTATTTTTTTTCGAATATATCAGAAATATGGTCCTAGTAAACAAGTTATAACAAGTTTTGGACAAAAAGTCGGGCAAAAGAAAGCTTTCAAAGTCCGGGCGCATCAAATGCCGGTAAAAGACCCCATGCAGCAGCATCGAGCGTCCAAAACGTGCAGGGAATAACGCGAATGTGCACTCATTGTCGATCATTCCGGGAAACGATGCCCGCCCGCGATTACGCACGCTGTAGGGTTGTCACATTATCTCATCTCAAACACAGTGGAATCAAAGCTTTTTTCTAAGTGCTTTAATTGAAAATGTTTTATGGACTCTTGAATATGAGACAGATAGATAAAACTCTTCATTGTACACCATAACATAAAACAAATACTCTACTCAAACAAGTGGTAGCCAAAACTCTCCTCTAGGTGTATTTGAGCCTAATTTCAACAAAATCAAGCGAATGATTAACACAATTAACGTTTCTACAATTCACATATCCCTTGTTTGTTTTTATTATAAACTAGCGGTCCCGGCAAACGCTGTCCTGTCCTGAAAAAATAAAAATCTAGAACCCGATTCTAGTGCCTCCTACCGATTCCAATTGTGAATCTACTAAACCATCCGGGGACCCACTTAAACATACATACAAAAGTTTCATCAAAATCAATAAATTCGTTCTCAAGTTATGCACGTACATACGCGATCTATTTCTAAGATACATTTTTATTTAAATAATAGATGTAATTTCTAAAAGTCTCTAAATTCAAGTCACTTCATATCTATAGCAGGATCGAGAGGATCGCTACCGACTGTAGATTGTACGGTTGTCCAAAAAGGATTACATACAGGATATATTCTCCGTGCAGGAACGGAAAAGAATACTAATGCCTGCGGCCGGGCGGCCTGTCGTAAGAGGCGACAAAACAACCCACATCCAGGTGGTAGGGCATTTTCCCGATTGGATGGCTACCACCGCTGGTCTAGCATATGCCGCCATAACAACTATGAGCTGTGTTCCGGCATCAGTGGCCAGGCTTCAATTTCTCCTTCAAGGCCGGCAGCATATTGGCAGCACCTCTGGTATTGCTAATCTCCATAGGCGACGGTAACCACATTCCATCACAGTTGGGACGTCAGCCTGTCTGCTGTGCTTCAGCTATAAAAAAAATACTATATACCTATAGATTATATTATGTATATATCAATTACATATAGCAGGAATTCCAATACGACATTTAAAAAAAGATTTCTGCACTGCATAGATAAAGATAAAAACTTTTCTATGACAAGTTAGCAACCCTGGTTGCAGCCGAGAACGCCCTCCGCCGCCGCCGCGTCGCGCACCGCGTCCGTTGTAAATCATTATCTGCGTGCCGCGTAAAAACTAATTGAAAGGGACGCGATCCCGCCAACCCGACCCATAGCCCATACCCATCGGCCAACACCACCCATTGTTATTACATATTACGGTTAAACACGATAAAGGTGCACCCTGAGAACGGATACTTTCATGGAAATAGTTTAAACAACACTCATTCATTTACTTTGGGAAGGAACTTTGGTTGTTTCTTGGAACAGTAATTACGTTATGGTCATTATACCTATAATTATGTACATTTAAGATTCTTAATAAGCCTATTCAAGTGAAGTTCCAATACATTTTTAAGCCCTTTTAAAGTGCTCCTATATTTCAAACTAGCTGCGCCCCGCGGTTTCACCCGCGTGGTGATGGAAAATCGTTATATTTTGGATAATTCATACTGTATCTTTATAAATTATAACCTATGTGCTATTCTGATGTGTAAGCTATATTATTGTCGTTTCATCAAAATCCATTCAGTAGTTTTAGCGTGAAAGAGTAAGAAACATACATCCATACATTCTTACAAACTTTCGCGTTTATAATATTAGTAGGATTTCAAGTAGTATCTTTCAATATAGCTGCGAAACAATTATTTCTGTTACTGCATAATCTAAGGCTTTGACCGCGACTTCACAAGCATACACTTCTACTCCAAATCACTATCATTTTTTGTATTAAATTTAGTTATACATACGTATTATTATGCCTGTTTCCCATAAAAGCATGCAGAGATGATGGATCTTCACTTGCTACGATACTGACAAACAACTTTTGCTTCATGTACTTGATTTCATCTCTTCATAGATGTAGGTTTGTATGATATGGTGCTTTTTGTCTGACGTAGCTGAAGTTTAGTTGCACAGTTTCATATTTGAAAATGTGTATAATATCTGAACTAACACTGGTTAAAAAGAACAATTTGTACGAGTTTTAAGTGCTTTTAAGAAAGAATTCAATAGCTGACACAATTGTTTTATTAAATTGTAAAATAGTTTTCATATAAAATAAAAAGTGATAAAATGATTTTTTCTTAGTTTTAAAATATCATGAAAAAATATTCTTATTAACTTAATCATTGCTTTTTGTATCATTGCATTTGACTCATTTAACATATGACATCATAACTCGCAGTTCTCGAATGAAATCTAGGAGGCTTCGGCATTTGTAAGATAATAAAAAGTGGCTTAGTTGACTTGACTGACATCTATCTATCTACTTGTTTGTTTGCATGAAAAATCTCAACTGTTTATCGCCATTTAGCTTTTCCAGCTGCTTCTAGAACTTTGTCCTTTGGCCTCAGTCAAACACCTACATTTTGGCTGAGAATGGGTTTAGACCATTGTTAATAACTTAAATAAAAAATAAATATTCATGAGACTGGTTGAAAAGGCCTTCTAGCTGGAATCGTATTAATTCTCAAAATCATCATACTAAAAATAAACATTAGACTCCCTCTCGTTAAACTGGTTACTTGTGCTAAAGCTGCCAACCCTTAGATGGATGCGTAACAGTATTTTTTTACAAGCTGGTAAGGACGCGGGCGCGACGCGCTTTTTGACATTTCCTCGTTCCACGTTACAAACAATAGAATAAGGAAGGGTCATTATGACCACAGTATATAACAAATGAGTGGGTAAGGTCCATCCAATAACTCTTCAGTAAGCTCAAATAAACACAATCATATAGCAAGTCATTAAAATATTGCACGGTTTGAGCTAATTTTAGGACGTATCACACACGTGGACATAGTTGTTGAATGTTTCGCTGTTATAGTGATAAAACAAATATTTTCATTTTTCTTTATGTTCAAACCTGTCCTGCATACCCTGCATAGACCATGGTCGCTTTGTAACTATCTTTTCATTTCATTGACATGATTTGGAATCATGGCCAAAAATTATTCATTTATCTGTTCGTATTTTTAGAATAGTCACATAAAAGTGTGTAAAACATGACGATCCAAGTATGAACAGACGTGGCGGACATACCATCAACTCCCCTCAATTTTTAAAAACTGAGTGTAGCAGGCAGGCAGATACACACATCTGTAGTACTCTAGTATCTCATATCTTTATTGGTTTAATAATGTTATGCACATTCCCTTTTAATTCGAATTACATAATTTTACAATAAATTATTCTATGTACGACTGTATGTCTGTGACGATCCAATAAAAAACCTGTGTTCCAGTATCTTCTGAACAAACTTACCCCACTGTGCGACACTATAACCAGACCTTTCGCGAGAAAAAGTCGTTGCTAGTCGGTTTTGTTCTCTAAAGAAAGAGTTTCATAAAAAAATGCGAAGCCCTTATGAGAGATACAGAGAAACCCGCGTATTGAATTACACGGTGCATAGGACAAAGGGACATTTTTTGTGACACAATGGTCTTATCGGGTTGTCACGAAAGCACTTTCTCAGATATAAAAAATGACGTCATTATGAAAGTTAAATTTTAGATTTACAATTCTGACAATGCAACAAATTATTATTGTTACTATATTGCAAAATCCATCATTGTCCTTATGTTATATTCCGGTTGTTTTTGTTTATGTTCGTTTTATATTAAACTAGGATATGCCTGCGACTTCGACCACGCTTGACTTGAAATTCCCGGAACACAAAGTAATGCAGCATTTAAAAAAGAATCTAAGCTATCGTTTCAGTGAAAACTTTGTCAGTTTCAGTGAAATGTATAAGGTAATTTTTATGCACCCGAACAATTACAAACCGCTCCCGGGAAACCTCCTACAGGATTCCCGGGATAAAACATATCACACATTTTATTACATAAAATTTGATATCGATCAGTGAAAAAAACCCATTGGAATTAGATTTTTTAAATCTGACCATTTTAAATCATTCCCAGAAAAATTTCCGCGGGATTCCCAGGATAAAAGTAGCGCAGATTTTAAATCTAAGAATATGCTGTCGATCATCGAAAACTGCATCGAAATCAGCCCAGTAGTTTTTACGTGAATACCAAACAAACAGACAAGAAATCTAAAAAAAATGCATCGTGTTCTCCGTCGTTCTAAAGCTCGCAATACACGTTGGACCAGAGGCCTAATTTTGCTATTACTGTCTCGTCTAAATTTCCGGACACTATCGTCTCAATCGTAGGTTTGTCTGATTCCAATACTATATTAATTGCAATGGTGTGCCCGGGCACGTTACTCTATCTTGATAAATATTTATAAATGAAAAATGCGAAATAAATGTTTAAAATGTTGGTAGCTTTTCAATATTAATTTCGGCTAACTCCATTTCTGCTTATGGTAATACCAATTTTTTTCTACTATTATTCCGCCTCGACAATATTGAAAAGATATTGTGGATTTAGTAGAATACGAATTTTTGACTCTATCGCAATGGAATCGTACTTTGAATATCTTTGCAAGGCCAAGATATTGAAATAGCAGATTTGGACCCCAGTTCGTTGGCAACCTCTGGGTAGCCAAGAAACTGATGTCCAAATCTGCTATTTCATAGCAGCCAATATACATCCGACAGTCTTAACAGCTGTGGCTGTTGGAACCGTCGGATGTGTCTCTGGTTCCCGAAGTACCAAAAATTGAGAGCAAGAAGACTGGGGTGGTATGTGCATGTAAAGAAGAAGAATGAAAGACATGTGACAAGAAGAATGTTCAAGTGGTAGATTGATGGACACAAGTGCAAAGGTAGACCTTATAGAGATGGATGGATTGTGTGAAGGGTCACAAGATGATTTTTTGTGTGTATTATGACTTATGCCAGAATATAGGAATATCATTAAAAAAATACATAATGTACCGACCTAAAATTATTAGGAGTAAAAAAAAATCGATTCAATAAAAATACAAAAAGGTGGATGTATTTTTTGGACAATGCCAATAACGGTACTTTATTAAGCCCCAACATTTGTACAAACGTTTGCCGATCCCAGCTGAAACCCAGCCCTAATTACGATGAAAATGAGTATTTGATCGTAGTTCCGCGAAACGCGCGAGTTCGACCGGCGAGTTACGGGGGTGTTATTGTGCCATCGGCATAACAAAGAGATGACGTGTACTACCTCAAGGACAGGTAGTTCGGCGGAACGCCGATTACTGTCATTATATGGCAGTAACGAAGTTTTGTCTTTTAACTTCACTTTGTTCGTATCATTATCACTATAATTTCTTCATGGAAATTTATTTTCACAAATCATACTATAAATAGCTTAGTTCAAATCGAAATGCATATTTCAAAAAAAGACTCTGGTTGTCTGCCGATTCTAAATCTGGACAGTTCATATAGAAAGAAGGGTGAAAATATTTTTATACAGTCTCTACATGTTTTGGCAAACACTATACCTGAACAAATGCGTATTAAAACGATAAATTCACAAACGTTCGTTTAAATAACAATGTCAATTGCTAGAGTTTGAAATTGCATAGCTGAAATTTCTCCAACTCTTCTTGAATTTAATTACAAGCATATACCTCTACTTAATTAGTTTGAAGGGTTTTAGTACCTCAGCATCCATCGAGCATTATCTATGCGTCAGACGTGTGACCTCGTCGGCGATGCGAGGCGGCCGCGCTGCACCGCGCCACCCGGCACCGCGGATCGCGATAACAATTACGACGTGGAACCAATGCATACAACATCCCATACATACAAAAACCAACCTTAATCCTTTACAATAAGATTGATAGATACCGCATCTCGGCAACCTAAGTAGATGAAACGCGAACTACAAATAGCAAGTAGCGATCTCACGTCCGCGTTCGATATATAACATCGAGTAGGTATACGTTCCAAGAAACACGAGACATCTATAGCATTTAGATACGGATGTATATATAAAGATGTCTCGACTGGTCGCTGTGTGCATCAACATATGGCATCCGGAAAGCTCGGGCTTTCGCGGTTATATTTGTACCGGTTTCACTATTTAGATTTTTACGACTATCACTAAAATCATTTTTATTGCCTGAAGCAGGCAAACCGGCAGACGTGCTGTTCTGTGCCGAAATATAGTCCGACACACCAGTGATTTTCAGTGCCCACCTCCTAAATTACATGATGATGTTTAAAAACGAATCATCTCACATGATAATTTATGGTGTGACAGAGGACATATGTCAGAATAGAGAAGTATGGAAGAAAAATTAAAAAAATACATAATGTGCCGACCCCAAATAATTTTGGAGAAGCTGAAAGAAAAGAGATGATATTTTAAAAGTAAGATGACAATATAATATATAAATGTTAGCATTCATTGTAGTGTAACATGTGTCATCTAGTTAGTTATAATAATTATGTATTTAAGATCTGTGAGAGAAGTATGAGAAATATGACCTGAAGCACTATCTAGAGATGTAACATATAGAAGCTTTTCATAGTTCACTTTAAGGTAGACGATTAGCAGTCTTTGTATTCTTTTTTCACGGCAAAATTCACAATAGTTTTGAGCGAACTTTTCCAGGTATAGTATTATTATTTTTACCTCATATGAGCACAGGCAAAAAATCCCCAAGCAGTTATGTATTATCGGCATGATGTATTCTGAAATTATTGCCAGACTCATAGGGTCTTAAAGGAAAAACAGTTATGAAGTTGTGCATACTTCGAATAAAAAATATTTCTGTAAATTTATATTTATGAAGCGTACGATTTATTGTATCGGAATATGGTTTTTTATCGAATGTATCGTGTCACCCCTGATTCTCACCTCAGGCACCTTGTGCTTTCTTTAATACATTCATCAACAGGACAAATATAAACTTAACGAATACATAAACTAGTACTAGATACATTGGACCACGTTTCGGCACAGCAAAATACTGAGTGCCAACCTCATTTCTCAACTTACGACATACTAATTTTTAAATATATGTTTTAATCTGTTGTTTTGTGTGTGTCATGTGTAGAAATAAGTATTTGCTTTCTTTCTTTACATATTAATGAGGCACAATTTAAGTGTGTAAGCGACGAGGTGACGCGTTGACTGAAAGATAAGTAAACGCAATGATAACTGCTCCCAACTTATTTTTCTTTCCGATGTTCTGCAGTCTTTGGACAAAATGATTCCAACCAAACGTTGGTGTGACTCAGCCCCTGAGAAATAAAGTGACGCGTCGGCTGAAAGATAAGTAAACGATATGATAACTGCTCAAACTTATTTTTCTTTCCGATGTTCTGCAGTCTTTGGACAAAATTACTCCATCCAAACATTGCTGTGACACAGTCGCTGAGAGATAAGGTGACGCGTCGGCTGAAAGATAAGTAAACGAAATGATAACTGCTCCAACTTATTTTTCTTTCCTATGTTCTGCAGTCTTTGGACAAAATGATTCTAACCTAACATTGGTGTGACACAGCCGCTGAGAAATAAGGTGACGCATCGGCTGAAAGATAAGTAAACGATATCATAACTACTCCAAATTATTTTTCTTTCCTATGTTCTGCAGTCTTTGGACAAAATGATTCCAACCAAACATTGGTGTGACACAGCCGCTGAGAAATAAAGTGACGCGTCGCGCGTCGGCTGAAAGATAAGTAAACGATATAATAACTGCTCCAATTTATTTTTCGTTCCGACGTTCTCCACCATCTTTGGACAAAATCATTCCAGCTAAACGTTGGTGTAACACAGCGGCTGAGAAATAAGTTGATGCCTCGACTTACTTCTATTTCCCGGCTCGTTCATCGACTTTGTGCCGAACGCTTTCAGTCAAGCGTAATGCGTCGGCTGGAGGATAAGTCGAGGCAGAAATCTTACCTCGACTAATGTCTCTTTACGCGGTACCCCGCCTCATTTGGGAAAAATGCTTCCAGCCAAGTGATGGTATGACCCAACAGATAAGAGAAAAGTTGACTCCCCGACTTCCATGTTTTATTTACTAATTCCAAATAATACCTAGATATAATATTTGATGTCTCACAATTTCACAGATTTGGCAATGAGGAGAAAAATCTTATTTATTTAGAAACTTGAATTTGATATGAATTCATATTCGTCTTGTATTTTATAGACAAGATCTCCATACGCCAGTCTACTTCGATCAGGGTAAGTTGTTTAGATTTAAATCAATGCTTTATTAATAATAATAAAAAAACTGTCAGTCGTAGGATTGAACGTCAGAAGTAAAAATGTGCCTAAAGAAGTTTTCACTTAATAAATGTAGAAACTGTTATATAATCGATTAGTCACATACGCAAATTGTTATGTAGCAATTTTTTTTATGTTCCATGAGTTCAGCGGGTAGGCAGACCGGCCCACCTGATGGAAAGCGGTTACCATCGCCTATGGATATTTATAACACCAAAGGTGCTGCCAATGTGTGCCGCTCTCTAAAGGGAGACTGGAATCTAGCCACTAATGCCGGAACACAATTCAAGGTTGTTATGGCGGCATACTCTAGACCAGGGGTGGTACCCATCCAAACGGGTTTACCCCTACTATCTGGCTGTGGTTGTTTTGTCGCCTCTTACGACAGGCCGTCCGGCCGCCGGATATTGTATTCTTTCTCCGTTCCTGGACAGCTAGAAAACTAATTCATAATAAAAGTAACACGGCCAATTTTCATCCTATTTTAGCCGTCTGATTGATTCCTAGAAAAAACTTCTTTCCCGGAATTTAAGTACCGAAGCATTTGAAAAAGAATTTAAGCTATCTTTTTAGTGAAATCGTATCGGAATCCGTTAAATCGTTTTAGTGAAAATTATGTCAGAATAAGTTTTTATCTTTTATTGCGTGTGTTCAGCAGAAAGGTAGACGACCCACCTGATGGAAAGCGGTTACCATTGCCTATGGACATTTGTAATACCAAAGGTGCTACCAATGCGCTGCCGCTCTCTAAAGGGAAATTGGAACCTGGCTACTAACTGAAGGTTGTTATGGTACGGTGTGGTATATTCTATGCGCTCTAACAACTTTATACCGCTCCCGGGCGAACTCGCGAGATAAAAAGAATCACAGATTTTATTTTAGAAAATTTGCTATCGTTTAGTAAAACCTTAGATCATATAAACGTCTTATACCTCAATGTGTAAAACTTTGTATCTTAGCGTAACGCTCACGTGCTTTCTTTTCCATACCAAAAGTGCCCAACGTGCCTAAAGAAATGTTTCACTTCAAAAACATATAAACGGATTTAAAGCACACAGAAATATTAGATCAGTATAATTTGCAACGTGTCCATGACACTTGATATGAGAGTGCTGCGACTCGAACAATTTTCCTGGTCATTGCCTGTTCTGCCGCGCCGCTTGTTATCATTACACCGCAAGACCGCAAACACGTTCGAGTGTAATATGCTTCAAGGCCACGCACTTATGTATTTGCATAGAATACATGTTCATTTATGGCCGGTTCCTATATCTTATTATTCATTCATTTGCGGTACCATCGGTTGAATTTTGACATTACTGGTAAAGAAGTAGGAACGGGCCAATAAACTATTCCTTTATAGACAACTAGGATATGCCCGCGACTTCGTCCAAGCTTGACTTGAAATTCCCGTGGAATTCCCGGAACACAAAGTATCGCAGCTAAGGTTTTAGTGAAAACTATGTCGGAATAAGTTAATTTTTGCGCACCCGAACAACTACAAAACGCTTCCGGGAAAATTCTCGCGGGATACCCGGGATAAAAAATATAATACATTTTATTACAATTAAATTTGTTATCGATCAATAAAAAAATGACATTTGAATTGGTTTTTTTTTAAATCTGACCATTGTAAATCATTCTCAGAAAAAGATCCCTCGATATTCCTAGGATAATAAGCAGCGCAGAGTTTAAGTCTAAGAATTAGCTGTCGATCAGTGAAAACTGCATCCAAATCAGCCCAGTAGTTTTTACGTGAATTCCGAACAGACGAGAAATCTAAAAAAAATTGCATCGTCTTCTCGATCGTTTATATAGTCTATTCCAGTTGGTTTTTTTTATAGCTTCAATGTACAAACATATCTTGTTTAGACATGAAAAAAGCTTCCAACTAAAGAGGTAGGACCTTATGTCATATTCCTGGAGTGCGCAAAAGAAACGTTCTTGAGAACTTGTAGTTACTTGAGCCTAAAGAATAAACACCAAGTCGCTATAACACCATTCTAAACAATTCTTTAGAACACCGCCTTTATATAAAATGGGACAGCGCTGATAATAACATATAACCCGCGCCTGAATTAATAGCCTTTACGAATCTGTAGCAACAAACAATCATAATTCAGCAACAGGCTCGAATACTAAAACTAATTTCATCTTTGTCAAGGACTGATACGTCGTGACATTCCTACAGCCATACGGTAGTTAAGTACGTACGTGTTTTAAGTGATGTAACACTACCTGCAAGATAAACATCCTCCTTTCACTACCAAGCCTGTAGAATATCTAATGTCTCAGATAGATATATTGTGATAATAATATTGTTACGAGTCGCGAGACTCGAATTAAAATGCCGTTAGATTTACTATAGAGTTTATTAGAACTATACAAACACGTATAACACAGGTACAAATATAACCGAACACAACAAGTATAAACGTAATGCAGAAGGTCGTAACTCAATAAAACGCGCAAAGTCCGTCACTTATTAGATTCCCAATTGTAGTACACACGTCTCGCTTCGCTCGTGATTCTCGCTAGACTGTGTCCCCCTCCATCAGGTCATCATTTTATACTGCACAAATGCAATGTCCCCGTATCTAAGTTGGCTTAATCCGCCACACCTGGCTAATGACTCGGCCGCAAACTGCCATAAGAGTACAATAAAACAATGGGCTGTTTTCTAATCACAAATTTTAAACACAAACTAAACAAAAGAAAACGATCATAAAAGAGTTACAATTAGTTTAAATGCCGGCAGGTAATAAAATGTGTTTTGTTTTTATCGGGACCTGAGTTGTAAGACTATGGTAGATCTACCGAGATGCTTTTTATCAAAACGTCAAAGCCTTCAGGGTACTAAGTGTATCAAGTTAAGACGTCATTGTTGTAACGAGAAAAATACCTAATAAAAATTATTTAAGCAATAATTTAGATTCTGTTAAAACTACGTTTTAACGGTTTCGAGCGCGGCGTTTTATTTTTATTTCAATAAATGCCGCGTTTGAAACCGTTAAAACGTAGTTTTATTGTGTGTACTAGTTTACTATTGTGATATTCTAATATATGATAAAAGTAATATGATAGGAAAGTAATTTAAGAACATTTTGTTATATTATGTAAATGTTTTTATAATTTATTGAAAATTTTATCCAATTATATTTTTCGGTCTCTGTGGTTCGGGCTAAGCTTTGACGGCTGAGCTCACTGAAACGCAGAGTTCCGAATTCGATTTCTGGCATGGTAAATTTCGTAAATGAATTTTCCATTATTTACTATGGGATCGACAACAGAGTTGGTCTATTGTATGTATATTTTGAAGTGCGTGTGTGTGTTGCCCCGTAAAGGGTGGAGGAGCGAGATGGAATGCTCCTCCGTCTCAAAGGAAGATCTTCCAGCGAGGATATAGTCGTTCCTCGAAGGCCTAAGCCCGTCTGTTATTGTTAATTAATTTGTACGTCTCAAAAAACGTTTGCGACCTTCCTTATTGCACAACGCCATCTATTGGCTTGTAACTGTTCCACTACAATTTAATATATAATAATAATCAGCAGACATATGTGTGTTACATATTGTATATCCCCAAATTAAGCAATGTGTTACGGGTAATATACAACGACGGACTACCCTGGGGCCGATCCCAGACACCCAGACCATAATAAATAACGGAGAAAATTCGTTCCCGAAATTTACCATACCAGGAATCGGACCCGGAGCGTCTTCGTTACAGTGTGGTAGGCCGGCAAAGGCTTAGCCCCTTCAACCACAGAGACCGCCGTATATTACCTATAGTACAAGTGTAACTTGCTTAGCTTGAGAATGTACAATGCGTGTGTTTATTTGCCGATTATTAATATTATATTTATTGCTCAATTGGTGTTTTGATTTGCCTCACAGAAAGATTTCTTTATATCAAGCACTGTGTATGGTAAACACTGAAAAATATAAAGGTCAAAGCTCATGAAAGTCAGCCGGCACCAAAGTAGGGTCGGATCTCCTCCCTCGCAAGTTGTACACGCGCAGACAACAAGTGAACCACTAACAACCCGCTACTCGTTGGATACACGTATAGACCAATTCGGGGATCAAGCGGCATCTACCGGTTGTCAACACGGCGTTCACCTTTGGACGACGGTGCTTGTTGGGTGCTGAATGGCTCGAATGAGCTATGACCTTAAGGAAACGACAAAGACGAAGTGCAAATCTGCATTAGTAAATCCGTGCTTCGATTGTCACACTATATCACACGGCTTACGTGCATTGTATGACAATAACAAGGTGCAGATAATGTTACTCATCCATAACCTGTGCTCAGTTATTGCGCCGGTTCTGGGTACATCATAGCGTCTCTGTAAACGTAGTGTCGGATGTCCTCCAGCCCAATGGACTGACGACTTGCAAAAGGTCGCCGTTAAGCGCTGGATGAGGAAGGCGGAGGACCTTAATGCGTGGCGCCGACTTAGGGAGGCCTACGTACAGCAGTGGACTGTGATTGACTGACGACGATGTACATCTTACTATTCAATCGCTGGGCGATCTGGTGCAAGCCCTATGCTGCACAGCGACGATTGGTGGGTGGGTGCGGCCAATTTCTGCGAGACGGTAGTGTCTCATAAGGAGGCCGCGGAACGAGATAGGGAGAGAGATGGTAGTGCGCATGCGTCTCGCGGGCGCCGACGTCAGTCAGGAGCCCGGAGGCGCAGGTATGCGCATGACCTCCCTCCCTGAAATACCGCTGCAGGGAGTGGCATCCCTCTAGCATCTAGGGAGCAGAGGAGTCTTCACCCCTGTTGACGAAGTGAGTTTGCCTCTCCCGGGGCATTCTCAAGCACTTGTGCGCTAGAATCGGTGTGGGCGTAACTACGTTCTGTATCTCACGCCTTTCCTGCCATAAGCGCGGGGCACATGGGAGGAAGGTGGTTTTAGTGGGGTATTGATTAGTCGAGTCTCCACACAAGCCGGTTGATTATTGTTTGGATTGCCTCAGTGGAAAGCCTCCATGATCAACAACGGTCTAATCCCTAGCAAAGGACCCGGTATGTGCGAAATGCATTTCCCCGCCTTAAAAAAAAAAAAAAAAACATCTTACTATTCAATCTTTTGCATTGCCATTGGTAATTTTTTTACATCTGGCCGGTTGCGATATCTTACAGAGCGATCATTGGATTTAATATCGATTAAAGCTCCGTACAAGTAATGTACTAATTCAACCGATGGTAAGGCAAGTGAATGAATAGTAAGATGTAGGAACCGCCACTAGTCGAAATATAAATATAGAGCCTATGTTAAATTTTAACTGATAAATAATTGGATAGTAATTACTAAGATATTATATGAACTCGCTATAGGTATATTCCGTTACAAAGAAGACGAATCAAACACTACGGCAAGGATAAATAAATATGCTTCCCGAATCAAACAAAGATATTTAGCTTGGTCATTTAACAATACTATTATAGACTCGTATAACTAGTATTCTTTGTTATTTGGAGTTGTAGGTACGGCACATTTCTAGGTGAACGCGCCTACACGTGAGGAGACTCAACATACATTGGTTAATTGCTAAATTGTAATACCGACTCTTGCATACGACCAGTATCACTAGACACCAGCTGCAGAACACCGATGGCGCACTTCAATAAGCTGCGTCAACATGAGCATACCTACAAACATACCTTCTTATAGCGTCTAAAAATTCAAGTCGCGGCGTCAACGCGGGTGCAGCCGGTCTCGCGCCATCGGGCTAATGAGTGTGAGCGGGTGGAGGGGTTATTGGGGGGTATATGGCACCGAGGGGGGTCGCAGGGGGGGCTCGGTAATGGCGCGCGGCGTCGGATGTCGCCGGGGGGTGCCGCGCGCCGCGCCGCCGATAACAAAATCACTAGAGAACGTACGTACGGATGTAGGATTCAAACTTAACGATATTTGAAGCGGATGCGGTAATAACTACGACCACAAAATATGTTGCGATGATAAGAGCCCATAAACGTGCCACCGATGGGCTCAGACCTCCCTTTTTTATAATAACAAATACTAAGAAGAACAATACTTGAAATTGCGGAATGCACCTTTAATGGTCTTGGCTGGAGATATTTTTTGTTGGTGTTAGTCTTAATTGCAACTTGATATCAGAGAGTATTTTTAAATTTAAAAACATCACAAAGCCATGGACTCTGAGGAGGCCGTCACTAACAAAACTTAATAATAATTCCGCCAAATATGCAAATTTCACTAATAATAAAATGTCTACAGTCATACAATAAGGTGGCGGCGAACACTTCATAAGCTAAGCCAGCTACCCCTAATCTGTATAATAAACATTTCTTGTTACTCGTGTACAAGGTATTGTTTTAAAAGGTTCCTTAATCTTATAATTTACTAAAGTTCGCTATAATTTATAAACAAATCTAGTGTATCAAAAAATAAAAGTGGATTGAATAAAATTTATTTAAAAAAAAACAATTCATAAAGTATTAGTAACAAAATGTTTATTAATCTCCTTTCTTTTCTATTGCAAATGAATACCTGCCACAATAAAACTCGTTATTTGCAGTATATAGTATACTGTTTCCAAGTGTTTATTTTATTTTTGACGTTTGCACGTCTATCAAATAACATATTTCTTGACAATAAAGCCCACATGAAACAAATGACATAATTGTCGCACTTTATTGGTATGGGTGACGTCGTATCGATACTACTTATATACGTAAATAAATCAAAAGTGATCGATTTCAAATTTAAAAATGTTCTATTTTAAACAAAAATAATACCGCAATTATAATGACGTTTTATTTTGCTTATTTAATATATTTAAAATATGATTATTGAAGTGTGGGTATATTTATTACACGATATAGTATTTTTAGCATAAATATATAGTAGATAAGGTAAATTGATTAAAACTTATTTATAAATGAAGTCAATTTTTATAACAAATCGAGTCTATAACGCATTAGTACATTATTAATTGATCCATCATCGAGCTGTCAATAAACATTATCCATAAAAAAGGTGAGTAAATAAATACTAGCCCGCAAACTTAGGCCACGTTATAATTTGTTGGTGTAGCAGAGGTGCAGAATCGGTATACGCGGTACCGAAAGCTTAGCGAGCTATCTAGCGGGATGTTTCAATGAGCGTTTCCAGATTTACTCGTTAATCAGGAAACATTTGTTTAATATTTGGAAATTATTAAGCTATACCGCATCCACGTGTGCATTTTGATTGAATGTAATCGCCAATGCCCGAAACACAGTGCGGGCGACGCGTCGTAAATCGCGGCACGCTCGGCGAAGCCCTTTGTGCGGCCAAAGCCGGAGCGAAAACAGTCCCAGTGCCACTACCTAAGCGAGGCAAGGACGCGAATCTACAATTACATTATGCGCTGTATGCACACCAATAACGTCCACTGTTCACGCATACCATGGAAATCCAGTCTAAGCTTATATATGTACACGGGTGAATTTTTCAAATGGACCTTCAGGGCCAAATCCTAAACTATGATAAATAGCGAAAAACACTCAAAGAAGACTCGTGTCTCCGATGTTGACGAAAACTAAAGTGGTATCATTATATTTTTGAAAAATCAATTTACCCTTGTCAGGAATCGAATCGGCTGATTTTGAAAAATAAACTTATCATATATTATTTATACATACCAAACGATAGCGTAGCTTGTAAGGATCAATTTCTATGAAGAAATTTCAAATGGCAAACCAAGGGAAATGATTGTTTTTCAAAAAAATATTCTATTTTCCATACATTCATTCACTAGATTGTTATAATTATTTAGCTTTGTTTAATCTCTCGTGAAAAAAGTCTTGTTATCGTAGTTGCTAGCGGACGAGTAGCAAACTTAAAGGCCGCGGGTTCTTAATTAATTGCATAAATAAAATAGTTGAACAGATTTACTTTTAAGTTCACTCAGGTTATAATATATTCGACGGATAACTTTTATCTGACGATTGAAAAATCGCCCCTTAGGAAATTTTCTGATCTAATGTGCATATTATCATTATCATATACTAACAACGGTGAAGGAAAACATCATAATGAAATCTGCACACACATCGTTTAGCTCGATGTGTCAAATCTGCCAAGACGCCTTGGACAAGCGTGGCGGGTATACTGTCCGTTCCCCTCATGAGGGAGGCCCAAACCCAGCAGTGGGGCGTTTATGGGTTGTTATTATAATATTTACTGATTGACTTTAATTTTTATTACTTAAATAACAAGGTTCCAAATGTTATCATTTAATCACATTAAAATAAAATTAAAATATACAATTAATTTAACCTATAGCTTAAAAAAAAATACAAATAATAAATAGGCCCCAAATTACTCAGATGGGAACGTTCCCTAAACGCCTGCCGCGTTGGATGGCGACGCTTATGCGTTGCCCAAAATACAGGGCAGCCTTTTGGTCGCGTGAGATTTCTAGCAACCGCGTAGATAGGTCTCGATAAAGGAGGTGAGCTTCTGGATCCCATGGTCTCAGAGTTTCGACATCAAAAGCCACAAATATGTGTCAACTGCCAATTGATGCATATTTGCGGCGTTTTAGGTCCTCTTGCCTCGCAACAGTTGCGACCGCTAATGCACCTGTGCGTGGAAGATGGGGCGCAGCCAAAATGTCAATTCATTTAATCTAAAAAATCTTTATTTTTTATTATTCGCCAATGTACCGGTGCGGTACAATGAACTGTCCGAGCGGCAACAGGGTGACATAACTACACTCTTGTTTTGGACGACCATTAGTTAGCGCCTATAACCAGCTCGTACACGCCGCTTTCACTTTAGACTAACATCAAATAATTCATTCAGAGTGATCAACGGCTCAACGCTCTCTATTTCCATAGAGAAATAGACTCTAAAATTACAAATATACAAGAAATTCAGTTCATATCAAAGGCTATGACTCGACCTGTATGTTAGAACACGAAAAAAATACCTTTTTAAATTTATACGCAGTCCTGAATAGAGAAACAGAAAAGAGTATAAATAATTTAAATCTTTTTTTATTGTGTGAGTTCAGCAGACAGGCAGACAGCCAACCTGGTGTAAAGCGGTTACCAACGCGTATGGACATTTGTAACACCCGTGATGCTACCAATGTGCTGCCGCTCTCTAAACGGAGACTGGAACCTGGCCACAAAGTTCGGAACACAACTCAAGGTTGTTATTACCTGGCTGTGGCTTGTTTTGTCGCCTCTTACGACATACCGTCCGGCCGTAGGAAATTGCATTCTTTCTCCGTTCCTATACGGAAAAAAAATAGCATTTGATATATAATCATTGCATTAATGGCCAGTTCCCAAATCTTACTAACTGTTTATTTGCCTTAAGAAGGGTTAAAATTTGACATAAGCTCCATTACAAATAATATTAAATGTCTACCTATAGATATGCAAGTGAAAGAATAGTACGATACAGAAGCCGGCCATAACTTGGGTTACAGTATACGTACACAGTACGGTAGTGCGCATGCGTCTCGCGGGCGCCGACGTCAGTCGGGAGCCCGGAGGCGCAGGTATGCGCATGACCTCCCTCCCTGAAATACCGCTGCAGGGGCCCTCTAGCATCTAGGGAGCAGAGGAGTCTTCACCCCTGTTGACGAAGTGAGTTTGCCTCTCCCGGGGCATTCTCAAGCACTTGTGCGCTAGGATCGGTGTGGGCGTAACTACGTGCTGTATCTCACGCCTTTCCTACCATAAGCGCGGGGCACATGGGAGGAGGGTGGTTTTAGTGGGGTATTGATTAGTCGAGTCTCCACACAAGCCGGTTGATTATTGTTTGGATTGTCTCAGTGGAAAGCCTCCGTGATCAACTACGGTCTAATCCCTAGCAAAGGACCCGGTATGTGCGAAATGCATTTCCCCCGCATAAAAATAAAATAAAAAAATACGTACACAGTACCTATAATTAAAAAAAACAACGTACAGACGAATTGAGAACCTCCTCCGTTTGTCAACTCGGTTAAAAATATATAGCGCGCCAGCCCTAAAATTTGTCAATGATATCTTCATTTAAATTAATAAGCGGTCATAATCATAACTCAAACTCATAACACGAATTAAATGCTACGTCTGTTAACGTCTCGTAGCAAGCGCTACGAACTCTCGTAGCGTGTCAATGAAACAGCTGTTAAACATTTTTATGTTGCCATTGTTTTCATAGAATTTTATTACTTAGCAAGTTAAATACATGAACAATAATTAGCCAAGTATTGTTAGCTCACAGACGAGCCCGAGACGATATTATTAAGGGACAAAGTTGAGCACTTAGAAAAGTTGCAGCATACCACGTTTCCGAGAGAAAACTTTCGCCCCACTTTGCGAACTTTCGATCGCGCGGAAAAAGTTGTTAGGATCCCATCGCGCTTGTGGCCGAGCAGGCCTAAGCCTTCGGTCGCGGCTTCTATGCGTAGAATTTAATAATTAATTTGGAGTAAGTGTCTCGAGGGGATAGGTGGGCCGTTTAGAGCGCGGCTCGCGAATATCGGAGGAACAAACGAGGAGGCGGCGAGATCGCGAGGTGCGCGCGCGAGATCCGGGGTGGGGCGCGGGGGGCGCCGGACGGACACAAAGGAGAGGAGCGGCCGGCCGCGGACGGCGGACGCGGGCCGCGGGCCGGGCGGCCTTATCACCGCTGGCCGCACACTGTCGCCTCCCGCGGGCCACGACGCACGTCTCCTCGCGAAATTCGCGCGACGCTCGCCGCGGATCGGCGCTGTCCACTAGTGACGGTACTACAGTGCGAACTGCTGAACAGTGACATTGGATCCAGTGACATATTTACGTATTTGTTATTAACAAACACGAAGGACGTTTGTAGTTTTGCAACGACGACTGACCTGGCAAAAATAGTAAACAGCACACGTGCCGGCGACGCAAGTAAGTTTCAAATATTTGCTTTACATTCACCCTTAATGCACCTTCTAACATATTGTTTAGTGATGATATTTGATTTTTTAATAAAATACAACCTTATAAAGAGCAATTGAAAAAAAGCAGATAGAAACGGAAGTACCTTTGGAAAATTATCGTCCAATTTAAAAAGTACTTCTAAATTTGATATATTGAATATTTCCCGAATAAAGTTATGCTTTTTATGTTAATTAAACTTTGAGTGAAATAATTATATATATACATGTTATAAACTAAATATTTTTATTTTGGTATTTTAACTCTGAAAATATTCTATTTTAAAAAGCTTTTTTTTGTATTTACAAATATGAAATTGTTGTACAGAATTTAACGTAAATTCATAATTTGCACAATAAAATAAATTAATTTTAAAAGAGCATTTCGAAAAAAATAAGTCCACTACATAGTGGTTGTTTCAAACTACCTTAAATTATTTCTGCCTGGTAATAAATTACAGTCAGGCTGCTCCACTTACTTTCTGCATTTCTTTAATATCCTTAATTGCCAGTCCTTTGATTCGCACGTCCTGCTTTTAGAAGTTCAGCCATCGCTTTCTTGGGCACCCAGAAATTCTTATGATAATATAATTATTTATCTAAGTTCTGTGTGACATTGTCATCACATTTTTTATATAAAGCATAAAGGCTATAATGTTATCTATATAGAAACGAAAATATTGCCTAGATAAAACAACTTATTTAAAACATTACCCATCGCAATACTTTGCAGAAAATGCGGCGTACAAATTCTCAAAACTTTATAATTTGTAAATAATGCAAATACGTCACAATTCTTTTAATAAATTAATTGTGTTTCTGTTTGTAAAATATTCATAATATATAAAGAGGTATTGAAAACAAATAACGTAGTAAACAATAAAGTATAAAACCATAAACGTGCCATACTTGGGAACGGCCCTTCCCATTTCAGGGGACCGGACAGTAAGTAGGTGCATCCGTTATCCTTTCCTTATACAAAGCGGATAAGCGGGTTTCATACACCGATAACATGGATGCAACTTTCCTCACGGTGTTGTTCTTTATCAACAGCACGTGGTAAAATTATAACGTATAAAATTATCTTTATTAACTTTTACAAAGCAGTAATATTATAAGTATTTTACTATCTATTATTATAAAATAAAAAGTGTATGAACGTAAGTCTTTTGTTTTCAGTTTTTTGTGTTTTTCTGTTTTTTCGGGATGCACGTAAAAACTACTGGGCCGACTTCGATGCGGTTTTCGTTGATCGACAGCAGATTCCCGGACTTAAAGTCTGCGGTACTTTATATCCCGGGAAGCCCACGGAAATTTCCTTGGGAGCGGTTTAAAGGAGCCCGGTTGAAACAAAAATCGGATTCCAATGTAATATTTTTACTGATCGATAGCAAATTCTCTGTCCTAAAATCTGTGATACTTTGTATCTCGCAAATCCCGCAGTATTTTTAACGGAGTGGTTTCAAGTTGTTAGGACACGTGTAAATTAGCTTATTCCGTCCAACGTAGATGAAGTCGCAGGTTAATTAGTGCATACATAAAATAAACGAGTCAGAAATCACATATCCAATAGAAAATGCAATTCATTGCAAAAGAGTATCCCTTCAAAGTAATATATAAAATAATTAAAATTTTCAAAAATGATTATTATAAAAAAATACTATCATTTTCTCCGTCGAAGTTACTATCGGTCAATAACACTATTATCATTTTAATCTCGTAATAAACATAATAAATTACAAAACTACAATAAATGAGACCGGTGCCGCCATCCCTCGGTGACCGAGTGAACGCGGCGCAACCGCTTGCAAGGTCACCGTGTCAACGACCCGGCAACTTTTGCCGCCTACTGTTGTCGTAGGTCATCATTTTATGTCTTCTTTTTGTTTATCTTTTCGGTAACTTTATAGCCCAACGTGTGTCACTACCGACTTTTGCTTGTTTGTAAAACATTCAGTGCAATCGTTATTACACATAATTAAATTAGGTAAAATATTAACCATATTATTGTGATGATTCCTGGCGTTCATTTTTGATACATCAAGTAATTATGTTTTAAAATCACATTAAAAAATCTTAACATTAATCTTTAGAAATGAGTTTTGAAGCCAAAACTTCGTCCTTTTATGGCCGTTTCCTATACCTTACCTTTTTTTACCCATTCACGTGTCTTACCATCGGTAGAAATTTGACTTCACTGCTATGGAGCTTAGGTCAAGTTTTTTTTACCGCTAGTAACGCAAATGAACGGTTTGTATGATATAGGAACCGGCCATTAGGAATTTACTATAGATATTTCTGACATTTCTTTCAAAATGCTGAAATTGGACAAATCGACCCTATTGAATCAATTTGATTGAAAGGCAAAGTACTGAAAGGACCCGACGGTATTCAATGATATTGAATGATTCAAGTTTATGTTTATATGGATCACTTTGATTGTTTCATCCAAATTAAAAGGCAGGAATGAACCGTCCAACATCGGCTTAAAAGTTACCTTTGTGGAAGTATGATATATAACAATAAGAAGAATGGGAATCAATAAAATTTACAAATCCTTATGTTTTATTCGTGTGTTTTTCACGGCCGTATATATGAATACATTTTCATTACAATTCTTTTATCCTGGAAAGTTTCAAAGATTCCGCGAATACGATGCTGACAACATATACGACAAAAGCCACGTAGTACATTTATAGATATAGACATGAGAACAACAATTTATATGAAACTTGATTGTTTGAATAATTATTTGATTACATGAAGAATAAACAAAACCAAAATATTGTTAAGCAATTAAAAATATAATGTAATATAATAACAGCCAACGTCCGAAATATTAACATTTCACAAATTAATAAAATCAATTAATGGTACCCTCGGTGTCATTAAATATGAAATAATACAAAACAAGAACTCTGAAATAAATGTAATACTAATTGTTTTGTACGACCTGTTAACACCAAGTTCAAGTTCGAATCGCACTGTCTCGTTTTTACGTGATTTATGACGCTCGTTTGCCGTATCAACCGCTTTATATTGTTTTATGCCTGAGCAGAATTGTAAGAGCAAATCTGTTTATACATAATCGTTTATATTCTATGTATAATTTTTTTTTAAGTTACAAGGTTACTTGTGATCTAACTTAACAAGTTATTGTTATACATCTATTATATACAACAATTTAACAAAATAAATACTTTACTTATTGAATGAGACAATTAATGACATAACTAAGCTTTACCAACAAAATACAGACATTTAACTATGTAAAATATATTATATCCTTATAAAATTAATTATGAATTGAATTGAGTTGACATACAAGCTTTCAAACCTATATTAAAATTAAAACCACACCTTTAGTTCTGTGTATTTTTAAAGAAAGCGTTATGCGTTTATACTAAATGCGTTTTCTTTTGTTGCAGCAAACGCGAAGCCAAAATGGCGACAAAGGGCAAACGGCCAATGCGCGCGCTGACGCCTGGCGATAAGATCGAGGCCATCCAACGCGTCAACGACGGGGAATCTAAGGCATCGGTTGCGCGCGACATCGGCGTGCCAGAATCTACCTTACGCGGATGGTGCAAAAATGAGGATAAGCTGCGCTACATGACGTCAAGACTCTCTTCGCCCGACACGGACAAGAGCAACGATGGCGAACCACCTGACAAGCGCGCCCGAACCGAATCGCCAGTCGAACCATCCTCACCCGCTCCCTCAGGACTCGATCTCACCGCGCCCCCTGTCGTATCTACTAGCATCCCCCAACCGACACCGCCAGTCGATGTACCTGTAGAACTTACTACGAGACGCTCAGAACCATCTCCCACACTCCCACAGCTGACCAGAGAACGAAGACCAGATCCGGGTGCCAGTGTTTCAATGAGCGCTATTAGTCCATTGTCCGGCCTTGGCCACATTCCTGGTCTCACGCATTCACACCTTGGTCTCAGTTTCAATGAAATCGCAAACAATTTAACTTTCCTCGCGCAACTAAACCCTGGACTGTCAGCTTTGTCAGCTCAGCCAGCTAGCCGTGCCCTACGTTCTGTACGCTCTCCGAAACCAGCTCATAACGGAGTACTTAACCTAAATGAGTCCAAACATCGAAGCAAACCACATCACTCAGACCCTTATAGACATAGCAGTTCAAAATCCAGCCATCACAGCACATCTTCATCGACAGCCAGTCAACCCGTAGATGAAACTTTATGGTACTGGCTAAAGACGCAACAGGCGATGCTTGACCTAACTGCTCAAACCACTACAGCTCATTCGCTTCAAATCGGTAAAGCAGACCCGACTATGCAACCAAAACCTATATCCGCCACTGCACCGATGAACTCCCACCTTGACTACAACAGAAACTCATGGCTATGGCAATATTACAAACAGTTCGGTGGAGCTATGCCTCTACCTGAAGACAAACACAAATCTGCCGCCCAAGTGCCAAAGGACAAAACGGCAGAGAATATTCTTTACTCACATTTAACAAAAGGAAAAGAGGACGATCATAGTGTGACAACACACCATATAGGATCTAAGTCACAATTTCAAGAGCCGAGGCAAACTACCACCGAAGAACCTCGAGTAGCCGAGCCTGCTACCAGCCCCGAAATAGGAGCAGAAAATAAGGAACCACCGACGGAACGTTCACACGAGTCAGGTAGAAGTCAAACTAAAGCGCGAACTGTTCTGGACAACCTGCTTTTCAACAATACCAGTCCCGCGACTGTCAAAGAATCAAAGTGTGAAAATGTAACGAACGGCGAGTGGGAATCGAATGCCGCAGAGGCTTTGGAACACGGAGACAAGTTTCTCGCGTGGTTGGAAGCGAGCGGCGACCCGAGCGTGACGCGAATGCACGTGCATCAGCTGCGTGCCCTGCTGCACAACCTTCGTTCGCGGCGCGCCCCGGTCGCAGCTGAGCCCGTCGACCACGCAGCCCGGCGCAAATAGGCGCCCCCGAGACTGCCGTGCTCGCTACAGGGAATATTTCAATTATGTACATAGATACATTTTCGCCAGTAAGCGTTCACTTGTGATATGTGTAGCCAAATTTGCGCAGTTTCTTTGTTCTAAAAGAAAAGCTATGCATTATTATTTTAGTTTGTAAAACTGTGGACTTAATGTGAACCTTGACGGTCCTCGCGAGGTTCACTGAGCGTGCGGCGCCGTACTTCGACGTCGGGTGATGACCTCCGCGTCCGGTGCGATTTTGGTGGTAGATTGTAATATGTTATGACTTGTATTATAATGTTAAATTTGCAATGTATGATTTCCAATGCACACACCTGTTATGTGATTAGGTTAAGTAGTACTGCTGTATGTTGCCATTCGACAATTACATTCCTAGTTGTACCCTTTAATATAGTTTATAGTCGGATCCCCTACGTTCTACCTCAAGTCAAAACTAATACTAAGTCACGCACGGCGTCCTTTCAACGGTTCACTGAGTATGTATTTGCGTGAGTTAGTGTGGATGTCGTTATGTGTGCAGTGACAGTGGCGTGGCGTAGCTCAGAGGTGATGCGTGGCGTGGTATGGGGTGGCATGGATGAGAGGCGAGGGAAAGGGCAGGCGAAGCGCGAGGCGTGTGTCGCGACGATACCAAAAATATTGAAAGGATGCGAACGCATTGTTGTGCCAATCGTACGTACAAGGTAATAATTGTTAAGATATAGATGACTCTATTGCGTTAGCGCTAGGCACTCGTTGTGTAATTGTTTTATATTGCTCAGTATTTTATATAAACGATAGACATTATATTATCTATTACTATAATATGTCTCGACTCGGAATTGTATCATACGTTAAAGTTTACAGTTAAGGACACTGTGATCAAAATTATAAATTATTGAGAGATTATTAATACTATAAGTACATTCCTAATTAATAGAGTGTATTATCGTAATACTGTTATTACGTGTAAGAGATTGTCCAATGGTGTATGTGTTGTGCGCTCACCGACTGCTGCGCTCGCAACCTCTTATTTCGTTATTATTAAAAATTATATATAACAGAGTTCAAAGTTGTATTTCCTCCTATTCATCATAGACGTAATTAATTTGCATTTCGTATTAATTAGATAATTATCTCCACTGGAAAATATTTGAGAGAAAATATTTTGTACAAAATCGAAAGAAATATTATAAAAGTCTCCTGTCACGATTTGTGATCTCAAAATGTTGATAAATTAAACATGATTGAACCTTTAGTTGTTGGTGTTTTATTTCCGTTCCACTTTTTAAATCCGCTTCACTTCGCAAGTTTAAAAGACTTTATATATTATTATGATAATGATAATAATTTAAATGATAATAAATATTATAAAAGATAATTCCAAACCAGTTTAAATAAAGTACACGAAGTCTTCATTTACAGGGTCCAACTAACCCGCACATTTTACCAACCGATAATTAACCTGTATGCACCAGAAATCCGCGCCAAACTGTGGCTGCTTGGTCTTCGTTAGTCATAGATGAAAGCGGAATAAACGCTCTTTATACAAAATCAGATATTGCACAATCTTTTGCGGCTAATCTGAAGAACTGAAAATTGGCGTGGACTATAATAAAAAAAAGTCATTAAAGAAAATTGATTGATACTATTGTTCGCACTAAATATTTACAATCACCGCCATCTAGCGGGGAGTAGCTGCGCTTTAATCATATTAATATTTGAAAATATTTTATAACCTATTGAAATTGAAAAATAATCCTTTTAGATACAGTTGTAATTAATTAAATTTAAATTTGCAATCACTCACATGTAAAATAGGTTTCATCAGAGGCTCGTAATCGAAATAATCTGATACTAAAGATGCAATGCCTTGCCAAGTATTTGTGTCTGCGAAGCATAACTTCGTCGGCCGTATCGTGGTACACACCATTTTCTGAAATACGCAATATTTTTTATTTCAAATTAATATCAGTGATTATAAAGTTATTCTAGTCTAAAAATGATTAAGTGCTATTATAGTAAAAATAGTAATAGCGCCATCTATTGTTACATTGTACAAATAACACTGAATAATACTTTGTAAATTACACGCACCTGCAACCTACACTCATTTGGAGCTTGTAGTAAAAGAGGTTTTCTCATTTTATAATGAAATAGGAACTGGCGCCTGAAATTCTCAGCATAAGCAAGAAGTAAACGTTCTTTTGAGCTATTAGTATAATAACTTGGTGGAAAACATGTACGTGTTTCGAACACAGGCTCGATAATCTCTGGCCAGCATAAATTTATCACACCTAGCTCATAGATAGCATTGTTCAAAGATTCTATTGTCAAGGGCTCTTTAATATCTTTTAAAGTAAATATTCTAGGAGATATCTCTTCATGTTCCCCTTCTTCGTGTAATCTCTCGAATATCTCGCTAACAGCATTCTCATTAACTTCTAATAAAGTGTCAAGAGGACCAATCTCTGATTTTTTATCGGTAAAAACTTCTGATGTAGGTATTAAGATGGAACTCATCTTGGTATTTAGTGATGAATGGACAGTCCAAATAGAATGAATTACTTATTTAAAACTTCAAAATAATAAAAAATTTGCAACTTAATTTTATTATTTTTCACCATAGATGTTTGACATTTCAGGTTTTCAGGTTTCTGTAGCAACGAATCAAATCTAATATATTGGCCGTTATTGTAATAAGTAGTGAGAGTTTGTTTATGATGTTTCTTTGTACCTTCTCCAGGACCTTATCTATGAACATGGTATATAATACCTACCATAATACTTTCGTTTACAATGATAAAAACAATATACATATTTGTCTTTGTGAACAATAGATAGAATTAGCAGGTAAACGCAATAATAATTCAGCGACTTTTCAAAAAAGAATTTTTCAATAATATGACTTAACTGAAACTGAAAACCCATAACCATAATTTAAATCAAAGTATTATCTATAAATTATGCGTAGCGTAGCTATTAATTTTCAATTTTCGGCGGGAACTTGGAGGGTGATGTTTTACTATAGATTTCATTTCAAAAATGTTTAATACTTGATGAAAGTTGACAATACTTGTGCGATGTTGAAAGTTTGTAGTCTAAACCTGTAAAGTAATACGAGTCAAAATCGTTTTTGTGATTTATTTCTTGCAACTCTCTTTATCTGGTTGTCAAATTTGACAAAACGCAAAATCAATGCCAAAGGCATTGGAGCCTTTGTCAACAAATATAGAAAAAGAATTGACTGACCGTTTTGATTAACTCTAACAGTGGCTGAATGTACAAATCGTGCCAAGCCATTATTGAACAAAGAAGAAGAACTCTAACAGTAAATGAAAATATAAAATATTGCACCATCTCAGTGGCTCTTCCTTACATAATCGAAAAATAAAAAAATATGGAAGCTAGCGCCATCAAGGGGGAGAGGGGATTAAAAAATATAAGTAGTTTCCAATAATAACAACGCACTGACAAGATCTTGAAAACAAAACGTAAACCATAAGTGATGGTCATATTTAGCGAATCACTCACAGGTGTCGTTCAAGAATCCACACCTGTTTCCGAAAGTTTCTCTCGATTTTTTTAGTTTTTCTATTGCTTTTGTGTTGGTAAATAAGTATCCTTTAATTAGTTATTTTTCTTATAAATGTTGGAGAAACAATGGCACATCACTAGAGCTTGTCTACTGATAGACTTAGGTTTGTCTATCGTTAAGCTTCCTGTTCCGTCAATAATGTGTTCTCGTGATGGTTCTCTGCTAACATGTAATGTGTATTAAATAAACCCATTTTAAAAGTACTCCACTCTTCTTAATTTCCTCTGGCAGTCCCATCTGTAGAGGTTGGATGGGACGGCCAGAGGAAATTAAGTAGAGCGGAGTACTTTTAAAATGAATTTATTTAAAGTAATATAATACCGATTGAAATACCATCTATCGGGTGAGGTGGTGGATGTTTGCTATTTTTGCTAGAGAAGCTCATCTATTTTATATAACCTAAAAAAATAGTGTATTATAATTATCTATGGAGTGAACCAAGTGAGTGAACTCTGCACATTGTACCTGTAAAGGTCGATTTGATAAAAATCAAATAGAAATAATTATAAATTACCAAACAATAATTAAATAATGTGTTTAAGTTCAAAACGAAACAATACATATTACGTTCAAATTTGTAGACCTTACAAACAAGGTGTTAATTAAAAGCCATACAAATTTTTCTATTTCCTCCTTTCCTTCCTAAAAATCCATGATCCTTTATTATTCTTGCTATTAAGTTATTTTAGTTATAGGGTTTATCCTTGCGAAGTGCAGTGATCTTAGTGTGAGGTTAATTATTGTGTCTCAAAGATGGGCAACAAGTCTTCTTTGTTGCTGCGAGAAGAAGAAATCGCTCAAATCCAAGAAGAAACTGGTTGTATGTTCTCATTTATCAGCATGTACATAACCTGTTATTCCTTCAATGAAAAGATATTGCATACCTAAATAAGCATGGTTCAATATTGAATTGAAGGAATATGCTTCATAATGATTCTAACAATAAACTGCATTGTTTATGCTGTTTAATAAATATTCTAGATACAGTTATTACAAAATAAAATAATTTTAATAATTTGTGCATAATAATAAAGTTTAATTTTAAAAATAGTTAGTATTATTATTTACCATGTAAAAGTATATAATGCCAGTATATTATAATAAAATGTAACAAACCTGTCTCATTTAAATGATGCAAGTTTGAACCATGTGAAGGAGTATGCACCTCTTAGGTAGTTTTTCAGACCTAGATTAATAATTAACTGTAGAAAAATGAAACCATGCTATAATGTTTATTGTACTGTAAACTGTTTTATGTTCCATTCCATTTGTAATTGTCTATAGTTATGCAAAACAGAATTAACTAATAGAATGATAATTTTGATACAGTTAAAGCAGTGTACAATGGCTTAAACAATCTGGTTTCTAAAAATTTGTTAGATGATAATAATAATAGCTTTCATTCAGACAACATATGTATACATTTTATATACTAAGTTATTTAATTACAAAATAACAGCTTGCTGCGGAGTCAGTATCTGCAGACCCACTGTTGCTCTTTTTTGGTATGTTAAATAACAAATATTATTTAAACATAAATAGCGAGAATCTTTTTAATGTATATATAACACACCATTTTGAACCATACTGCATACTTAACTAAATTCTGTGAACATTGTGATTTCATTCTAGTTTGCATAACAATATCTGATTTATATTTTGATTTAACCTAATCAAAATTTCATTGCTACTTTACAGTTACACCAAACCAAATAGAGAGGCTCTATTCCCGTTTCACATCATTAGACAAAAATGACTGTGGAACTTTGTCCCGTGAGGATTTTCTTAGAATCCCAGAGCTAGCCATCAATCCTCTAAGTGAGAGGATTGTCCACTCATTCTTTGCTGAGAGCCATGATGATAGGGTGAATTTCCTGCAGTTCATGAAGGTCCTGTCACATTTTAGGCCTATCAGGAAAAATAGGGAAAATAAGTTAAATAGTAGGGAGGAAAAACTGAGATGTAAGTATAAATTTCTATTTATTCTTTACACCACCATTAACTATTTCCTCTTCCATCTAATAAATACCTAGTAATAAAAACTATGTTATGTAAATAAAATATTTAAGTAAGTTTCGAGAAACATTGAAAGCAATAGAGCAGAGTCTGAGTATTCCGTACATTAGAAATTTTTCCGTTCTTAGATCTAGTGTTTGGATTATAATATGAAAAATCTTTAATAAGACATTTTCTAAATAAAACAAAGATTTTGCAATATTTGGTAAGTATTTTAATTTGAGACATAATTTATTGAACATTTATTATACACTAGAATGTGACTTTGTTCACATCCTTGCCATGAAACTGAATATTTGTTATTTTTATTATCCTGCAGGAATGGAGAAAGAATACAACTTCCCTGTAGCCGAGGGGCCTGTCGTAAAAGGCGACAAAACAACCCACAGCCAGGTCTTAGGATTTTTGCCCGTCTGGATGGCTACCAACCTGGTCTAGCATATGCCACCATAGCAGAGTTGTGTTACGTCATTAATGGTCAGGCACACATATTGGTAGCACTTCATTAATAAACATGTCCATAGGCGATGGTGACCGCTTTCCATCAGGTGGGCCGTCTGTCTGTCTCCAGAACTCGTGTAATAAAAAAAATTGTTAGTGAATTTCAATGGCACCAAAAAATGTGACAGCAGCTGCACTTTTCTCACTATATTTGTCATATCATGCCATCATTTATCCGGATAAAAATTATCCAAGTTCTGACTCAGGATATAAGCTAGCTGTGGCATGGTTCATTTAAAGTCGTTCACTGGTCTTCATGTGATGCTCAAACAGACAGACAGACAAAACCTGTAAAAGTTACATTTTCGGATTCTGCTGGCCAAAATTAGTTCCCCTGATTTTTTTCATACATGAATTAAATACATATTATGCATTGTACAGTCATATGTTCGCCAGTTTTCAAATTGATTGATTAAACGTTCCGCGAGCACATGTTACCTTTTCAGACTAAGTCACAGAACAGACTGTTCTGTGACAGAAATTTATGTTTAACAGTTTGACAATAAACTTTAAAATTACTTAGATCAAAGTTGTCTGAAAAGATTGTTTAGAGATGTAAAACCCTTTTATTGGTTTTAATATTTATGTTAAGCATATGATTATATCCTTTTTGTTTCTTATTGTTAATCTCTGTTTCTGTCATTGTCAACATTGCAATTTTCTTTTTTCACATTTCTGTACTTTATAAATGTTTATTAAAACATTGGCAGTATTGTTTCTCGTACTCGTGCAAGCAAAAGTCTACTTTAACAAACTAGACACCTCCAACAGATTATATTATATATTGTTATGTGGGGGTACAATATGTTATACATAATATAACCTTTATCATCCTTCAAATTTACATCAAAAATTATGACCATTTCAAGTGATAGTTTGCACAATAATGCTTTTCTATAGGCTATAGACTAGAAACGACTTGCACAGTATTCAACTGCATCAGATTAGCACTGAAACATATTTACTGAGTAATATACTACTAATAATATACTGTACTTAAATTTGTTCAAATTGTATTTGGAAGTTTAATTATCTTGCAATCATTATATTACAAAAAGATGAATTACTTTAAATTATAATTGATTAATAAACTGTTGATTAAGTTTCATCTCTAGCACTTTAAGCTCTCAATATACGGTTTTTCAGACATCAGCTTCATGGAAAAGTTGGATATAACAAAATTTTTGTTGACTTTTTCAGTCTACATTATCTAGTTATTACATATAGTCAGGTTATATCATAGAGTTTTTTAAAGAATTCTAGGATTGTTTGTGGAATATTCCATGACAGAGAAAACTTTATCTCACTATTTATGTAGGTCAGGGGCCATTCAGATTATCAAGCGCTGCTGTAGCTATGAGTCTAGATAATTATAGATTGAAGTAGTAAGTGTTCTATGATTAAACCATCTAGAACTCTTATATGTATAAGATGACTATGCATACATTTCAGAGAACGGGGTCTGCTTTCCGAATTTTTCTTCTCCATTGCGGGAAACCACATTTATATATATCTATGAATTAAAATTATTGATATTTTCAGTTGCTTTCTCAATGTATGATTTGGACAACGATGGAAAGATTTCCAGAGATGAGTTACTTGCTATACTCCACATGATGGTTGGTGCTAATATTAGGTAAGTTTATTTACCATTGACGGGTAAACAGCAGAAAACCAATAAATAATTGTAGTGACACAAAGCTTCCTCCCGATCTTATTGTATGTATAAACATAAGTGACAGTTCTACAAAATGTTGTTTAGTAGTAATATAAGTGCTCAAGGACATGTTTAAAAAGTCAATACACAGCTACACAAGCTTTATTTGGAAAAACCCAAAGTAGGTGCTTCAAATTTCATAGTACAAGACATTGTTTTTTATGATGTTTTCTTTCATGATCAGCATATGATAATTCCATATTATTAAGCCAGGAAGTGTAAAAGTAATGCTCTCTTACAATATTCACTCTCTCAAATAAACATATTGTCATACTGTGAATTTGCTATATGTATATATATATATATATATACTAGCTGATGCCCGCGACTTTGTCCGCGTGGTGCGGTTTTTTAACTATCCCACAGGAACTCTTTAATTTTTCGGGATCAAAAGTATCCTGTATGTTGACCAGAGATGTAAGCTACCACCATACAAAATTTCATTTAAATCGGTCCAGTCCTTTCGGAGATTAGTACAAACAGACAGACAAACAAAGAAACAAAAATTTGAAAAAATTCTAAATTAATTCTATTTCACTTCTTACATCCCCCTGACTTGGTTTTTAGCATTTTTTTTCATTGTACAGAAATTTGATTATATGTATAGATAATGTGCTATATTATAAAAGTAGGGTAGACAGTAGTAATTTTAAAATTATTCCTTGATGTTTGAGTCATGTTGTATTTATGGTTAGTAGTCATAATCACACAAAATGACATGAAAAATGAAAAGTTGAAGTTCATGTTTATAAATATATAAAGAATAGTTTTAATTTAGTAACTCAATTATAATATCACCATTCTCAATATTACAGTGAGGAACAACTGACAAGCATTGCTGAAAGGACAATCCTTGAAGCTGACACAAACAATGACCAGATGATATCCTTTGAGGAGTTCTGCCGTGCATTGGAAAGGACAGATGTGGAACAGAAGATGTCCATACGCTTCCTCAATTGACCACCAAACTCTTGAACCATATACATCAAGTATGTCTTGACCATTATACTTATGGTCCTTGTCTATGGGCTTCTAACAAAAAAATGAGTTTCTATCCTGATTCTCTATGGACTCTATGTTTGACGTGTATAACGTGATATTATTTTTTATATTTTTATGTTAAGTATATTATAATATATTATTATTATTTGAAAACCAGTCTGCTAATTTAATTTTAGTAGAACAAGTAGTAGTGGGATGATTGTACCATAAACAAATAAATAGGGCTCAGAAATACTATACCATAATAGAAAATTAAAACAAAGATGGGTTAAAGGCCAGTTCCTATATCTTACCGACTGTTCATTTGCCTTACTATCAAAATTCAAATGATGGTAGGGCAAGTGAATTAATAGTAATCTTACTATAACCGGCCATAAATGAATTGGTTATAATCTTTATGCACGATTTTATTAATTAATTTTACAACAGAATATTAAATCATTTACAAAAGTTAGTTGTTATGTGCATATTATATTCAGCAGTAGCTAAATTGTGTTGTTGGCATTGGTACTAGTGTTTGTAGTAAGTACTGTTAGCAATAGTTGAATAGTAAATTCCATTTAGTTCATAGATTTTAATAATAAAGATGAAACTAATAAATTATTAAAACTCATTTAGATATATTGTGTCTTATAATTTGTATGATTCAAGCAGACACATTCTATAACACCACTCAAGTGCAAAGCAAACACCTGGGATGATATCAGTCAAAATAAAATTGTGGTTCTGCAACTCCTTGTCCATTCAATATTACTTTTTAATTTAGACGAGTTATAATTTAAATTTTACTAAGGATTTTATGGCTTGGTAGCAAAGGTCTTTAAACCGTTTTATTTGATTCATTCACCATGTTACTTGTTCAAAGCCTCGGTCATTGACCGACGCTAAACAACTGAGTTTTGACAGTTCAAAAAGTCATATTTCACTAAACAGTCGACATTTTTACACAGACAAAATGTTGCCTGAAAAAAACATGCAACGGCCTATAACTATTATTAATTCTTAATCAAATTTTTTGACAATTAAACTGCAAATCGAAACATCACCTTTCGAAAATTCCCATTCAAAATTCTTACCATTTCAAGTGATAGTTTGCACAATAGTGCCGTTCTACAGGCTATATAGATAAACTTGGACCGTATTCTACTGCACTAATTTAGCACTTAAACATATTTATTGAGTAATATAAAAAGTACTTAAATTTGTTCAAATTATATTTGGAAGTTTAATTATCTTACTAAAGTGCTTAATAAACTGTTAAATATCATCTCTAGCATTTTAAGCTTACAATAATGTTTTTCTGACATCAGCTTCAGGGAAAAGTTAGAAATAACAAATTTTTCACTATCTTTTTTAAACTACTTTGTTTATTTATTACATATAGTCAGGGTCATACTCTTTGCTCTCTCCAAATTAGCCGCAGTAAGCTGCGCAATGTTTGAATTTGTTTGAAAAAACATCTATTCCGCAGTCATCTATTGCCAAGATTGATCCACAACTTTTGCTTGAAACTGAATGAATTAAGCTCATAATATTTTCGACGATACTAGACACAATTTACGCTAAAATTATGTGGGTATTTTATACATTGAAGATGTAATCTTCGCAAAAAAAAATAAAAAACTGCATTTTTGCATTTGTAAATCGCTTGCATTTATATTATAAGAAACCAGTTGAGTTCAAATATGTGTATTTTTAGAGTTTTTATTACACAGAAATATTTTGATTTCCCAGATAAAAAATTGATTATTGACAGTTTCTAATCCAAGCCCTAAAAAATGTTGAATTCTTCATTTTCGCTTTTATAATTATGAAGGGTTATTATTTTTTATATTGTTAGAAACATTTGCATGTTTTGTAGCCATTTCTAGCTTAATATTTTTATGTCTTGAAATTGTATATTCATACTTGTCTATGAAATTACTGCCTTTAAAAATTTCTTATTTTACCAATATTGCTGCAAGTCTCAAATTCTCATGAGTGGATCAATCGGCTTCTCTCTATACGTAGAAGTAGGCAGCGTTGGATAGTCCCTCGTATGATTGGATAAAAACCAGTGGTTTTAGAATTGAAAGGTTTTGAGGCTGGCGCTTTTGTTAAATATTTCAAATATAATTGGTGAAATTGGACATAACAAATAAAATTTACTGTCTTAAAAGTGTTTAGTTGTAGCGTGTATATCTAGCGTATAACGTGTTGTTACCAATTTGAAGACAGGTAAACATTTTACCAAAAACAGGTAGCTTATTAAAAGGGGTTTAAATTTATGTATTTATTGAAAGTGATGCTATTGTAGATAAGTAATTTAATATATAGGGATAATAAATATTTTTTTTGCACATGGCGTTTTATTTTGGAAGCTGCTGCGCGATGCGATTACCAGAAGGCGACGAAAGAAAATCGGGAAAAAGTTACCTCGCCATCAGTATGCCGTCGATTCTTCTGTCCCGGGTTCACACGCAACACCGGGTTTGCGGTTTTCCTTTACTGTTGAACCAGTGTTGAGATCTAGTGTCTTTGTTCGAGCCACTGACTTCTATTATTACCTCTGGACTGGCTGTTGCATGTCAATATCGAATATATTTAGTCTCATCTGATAAAAACAAAATCCATAAATTACTTATATTAAGGTATACATAATCTATATTATAAAATTGTAAACATGCCGTGTTTGGAGATTGAAGATGTTTAAAAAACAACAACCGGAATAGACTACATAAGTGATGAAGAACACGATGCATATTTTTTTTAGATTTTTGTCTGTTTGTTCGGGATTCACTTAAAAACTACTGGGCCGACTTTGGTGTGATTTTCGCTGATCGCCAGCTAATTCTTAGACTTCAACTCTGCACTACTTTTTATCCTGGGAATCGCGTGAATTTTTCGCTGAATGATTTCAGATGGCCAGATTAAAAAAAATCGAATTCCAATGTGATTTATTTACTGATCGATAGCAAATTTAATGTAATAAAATTTGTGATATTTTTTTATCCCAGGAATCCCGCGGGAATTTACCCGGGACCGATTTGTAGTTGTTCGGGTGCCTAAAAATTGGCTTATTCCGACGCAACGATAGTATAAATACTTATATTCTTTTTCAAATGCTGTGGTATTTTGCGTCCCGGGAATCCCGCGGGAAATTCAAGTCAAGCGTGGATGAAGTCGCGGGCATATCCTAGTAGTTTATAAAAACCCGCAGCCTCCTTTGATTAAGGCTATGAAAAGAGCTCGTCATAGGCGCCATCCTTGTAGTGGTTATTATGAACAGGGTCCACCATACGTCCTGGTTCCAGGCACATTCCACGAGCACCTGTTACAACGCGAGCAATTGGCAGTGGAGATTTACACATATATATTTATAAGTGCTAACAAAAAGCAGGTAAATTAGGAAAAATAAAACACTATTTTATAAACACAATTTACCACTATGTTTTATTTGTAGAAAATATAACTTATATTAATAATTAATATTAGTAATCTTTACATTTCATATTATTATATTGGAAAACAGGAAGATAATATTTTCGACAGATATTGCCGTTTTATCAAGCCGGCGAAAAATCAGTGACATATGAAGTTTTACATTTTTTGTTTACAAAATAATTACACAAAATTTCTATTTCATTTATCTTGCTATATTAATATATATTAAATTAAATATTCATTCAACAATATCCAATTTGCATGAAAATCAGTCCATATCAAAGAATGAACCGGGACATCCAACCAACTTCACATTTATTTATGGATGACGAATAGTTTTCGGAGCGATAGTTTTTTTTAAATCGACCTTCGTTTTATTTATAAGAAAACCTCTTAATACACGAATGTCAATTTCAGACCACCGAGTAGTGAAATAGTTTCATCACCTAAGCAGTAGATGACACTGCTAATTTCTTCAGATGCTCCATAAACACTTGCAAAGAAACGTCATCTGTCAAAACGGGAGCGCCACCGTCCTGCGAACGTAAAGGTTAATTTAATTTATATAATACGGCGAACCTTTTCCTCGGAAGCTTGTGCGGAGACTGTATACCTATTAATGCTTTTAAACGGTTTTCTTTGAATTTTACTTCAATGCTTTGATCGATTTTATTGCGATACAATGACCGAAACCCTTAAAAATCTAAACAAATACACCGTAGATATTGTTATACACCAACTAGAAAACATAGTGTAATTCCACCCAACTTAGTAACTGTGTCCAACTTGGATCTAGAAGGCTACTCAGTAACAATTTATTTAAATATGTAACATTACTCCAAAATTATATAATATATTTACCGACTGAGTTAGAGGCTAGCAACACTGCTACAAAAGCTGAAGCTCTCAAACGGCGCAAATATGACCTTAGGAAGAAGGGATTACATATTTGTGCCGTTTGGAGTTGAAACATTAGGTCCGTGGGGTCCATCGGCAAAGAGTTTCTTCAAAGAAAATTTGCAAGAAACTCTTCGATGCCACCCGTAATCAGAAGTCTGGCTCATATTTCGCCCAACGCATAAGCATCGCCATACAGCGCGGCAATGCAGCCAGCCTTCTGGGCACGCTCCCATCTGACAGCGATTTGTTACACAGTCTATAATCACTTGTACTATTTATAACTTAGTTTCTTTTTAGTTTTTAATTGTATTTTTTAAGTTAGGTTTTAATTTCCTTATTCCTAATATTTTTTATATTAATTCCAGAGTTTATTTTTATAAAATTTAATTTATTTATGACTACTACAAAATTTATAAACGAGAAACCAATTGTTGCAAGAATATATTGTCTCAGGTAAAATATTGTGACGTTACTGGGTTTTTTTTGCACTAACACCTAAAGCTCTAAATTTATGAAAAACCTAAATCTACTACTTACTTTTCAAAAATCGTCAAAATCATCCTTACGTAATTAATGAATGGGCCTTTATACGTATATTTAGAGCATTCAGTATGATTTTGTATGACGAACAAACAATACTTTTTACTTTAATAAAAAAATTAGTCAAGTGTCACTAAATGTCTACACTAAAAAGTTTGGTGAAATATATAATTAAAATAGCCCTTTATATTAAACTCATCATTATAAATTAATTCCGGATTTGTAATTCGCAAGAAACCGTGTTGACAATGACACATACGGTCTATTTTAAAATAGACGCATGCGCATATCAGTTTTCCGTTGGAAAAACTGCTACGCGTTTGTGTGATAGTTTACTGACAGTTTCTAATCAAATTGGAACAAAGGTTGGAAATTGTATTAGTAAAAGTAGAAGTTATAGATATTGATTGATAACAACATGCAGGAAGTTATTTTTGTCAACCACAGCACTTGACGCATGGTTGTTGACAAAATTAACTTATAACGTACAGCAGCCTTCATTAAAAAAAAAGAATATTTCCAGCTAAGTCATCATTTAAAACAAAAAATATTAAACATACATTAAAATTAAGGTAAATAATAATAGCCCAAATATTATAATGACTGATATACCTTATTTTGGAAAGCATTAATTAGACATCTTACAAAAAGCCAATTTGATTCGTGTTAAATGAATTATGCAAGAACATCGAACAGATAGCGAATGTGGGAATCGATGAGAAATGCACATTGATCTGCAGTACAATTTCAGAGTAAACATTGTCTGTCTGTGACTAAACTATTTCATTGGCCATAATAATATGTCTATTTTAACACGGGCAAAAAAAAAGAAGCAAAAGCATTACACATTTTTCCTAAGATTATATCTGACAATTTTCTAATGGTTTCAAATCATGTTCAAAAAGACCTAAAATCAGCCCGCACTTCAGTTGTCCTAGAATTACATGCAAATTCGGTGTAAATCGAATTACTATCTGATGTGTAGATTTAACTCCGTACTCAAATTCCTTAAAGAATCACTAGCTTATAGAGGAAATAAAATCTATACTATGATAAATCTGTAAATGGTTCTAGTTTGTACAATGTCTTTAAAACTGTAAAAAAATACAGGGGGGGGGATAATTCGGACCAGCAGATTCCGAAAATATAATATTTGTCTGTCTGTCTGTTAGAAGCATCACGTGAAAACTCGACACAGAGCAAACTAATATCCCGGGGCGTAACTTAGGATACTTTCTATCCCGATAAATGAGGTCGTTTTCGCGGGATAGACGAAAATACCAAAAAATATGCGATCGCATCCTTTTTGAATACTAAAGAACGTATATAAACAAAACTCGACAAAGATATAGCTTATATCGACACTTAGCATACTTTTTATTCCGATAAATGATGTCGTTTCCATAGAATAGACGGATTAGCTAAATAGATGATGCTAAATCGCGTTTTTTTTCAATTTACTAACAAATACCTACATTGTCATAAACAACATGTCATTCATTGTATTACTTCAAATCAGATTGGCTTCGACTCGCTTTTATATTTTGCTGGACAGTTGTCTAGACCATATGCACTTAGTTTCTTTGTTATTATTATATGTAAAAAAACCGAATTCAGTTTTTGTGTAAGTAAAATAAAGCTACTGTCTAGGGTTTGAGACGCGGCGGAGTAGCGGGGCAAGCTTTAATTATACATAAGGTTTCAATGTTTTCGTAACTCAAAATCATTCTAAGTAATATTCAGTAGTTATCTCTCTGTATGGGGTTATCTGGAAGAGATCGCTTTTTAGCGATAAGACCGCCCTTTGTACACAACTAGATATAATTTTAGTCTTTAAGTTCATTTTTGTATTGGTGTATAATAAAGTGTTATCTATCCATCTATCTCTCTTAGCAAACTAATTGACATAAATTACAGATTTCATTGAAACAGTAAAATGAAACATTCAATTAAACTCTATGAACTATTATCTGTTTATAAGTGCATTAGTTAAGTTGTGAATTTTATCAGTGCATCGAATTTATCAAATGTTCAAGTGAAGTAAAGATTTTTTAATAAGCACACCATATTAGTAATATCAAAAGCATTAGTAGACCAACACCATGTAATGGTAAATATAAAAAAAATTAAAAAAACACTACCGCTGATGGTATCGGCATCGCCTGCATACGCCATACAATGGATGAAACAAAAAAGAAATAATAATTCACACCATGCTTTTATGGCATACGTTTATTAAAATGTAAAGGTGATAAAAAACCGTGCAAATAATTGCATTTTAGTTCTAAAATTATAGTTATGTTAAAGCTGCTGTTTACATCTTTTTTCTCCTACGTAGAATATTAAATACAGTTTTAAATTTATCCTCTAAAACTAGTATTCTGTTTTTCAAAATATAAATTTAAATCCAACACTCATTGTCCATTGTGGGAATAAAAATATCACTCGCCTAAACGATTAGGTCGTCTTACTATTATAATTTATTTTATTGCTAGTAGCAAACTAAATTAATATTAAAAGAATGGCGTTTTAAACATAGTTATGAAAAAATGGCTCATCGCCGCTTTAGAAGTTCTCTGAAAGAGATAGTTTTATATAGTGCTGAACATAGTCTTTCCAATCTTGACATTGACACTAATAGTCGTTGACTAAATAAGCTTATGCAACGATTGCCAACAAGCACAAGAGAAAAAGAACTTTTTGATGAATCATAGACAGTTGTCATAATTCTTAGTCAGTATAAATAGTAGTTAGAACATTATTAAATAGAGAGTGTTACATTTCTTATATTAGTAATACAAATGTGAACAACATTCAATAATTATGACTGAGTTATGCTATCACTATTTATTATTTAGTTTATTTCAAAATAAAACAGCTCTAACAACTACGTGACATTTGACAATGTCTGGCAGTACTTCACAACAATTATAAAAATGCAAAGGTAAAAAATGTTACTCACCCCGCCGTACGCGTACATATTGTTATGAGTCTGCGACGGATTGACTTTTGAGAGCAGGAATCTTGCCTGAAAATTATTGATTATAAATATATTACAAAAAAAATCATATGTCACAATCATGTCATAAACTTATAAGAGTTTACGACATGATTGTGACATATGATTTTTTTTTAGATAATATTAAATAATTATTTTTTTTTATAAAAAAGTATAATTTTATGTGTTTTTTTATAAAGAAAAGTTTAATTGGAGTCAGTCTGCCTGTCCAGTTGTCAACAGGGTGGTCTCGGAGGCTTTCCAGAAACTTCGTCACTCAGCCGTTTCCCTCGCGCATGCACATGCATGATTCGCCTAAATACAGGTCGCTCGAATGAGGTGATTTCTTTGAAGCTTGCGAAACTGTTGTGTGAGAAGTAATAGGGTTACCCAGGTTACTACTTATCACAGATAACATACTTCATTATAATATATAATGACATCGCTAGAGCTAAGACTCAAGCTCCAGGGTTGGAAGTGATAAATGACCTAACATCGGAAGTAGCTTCGGCGAACCAGCAGCCCACCTTCCCACACCCATGTTGACCCTCGCCTATCTTGTACGGCATTTTTAGGGGCACATACAGGGAGTGGCGGGAGTGGCGAGTCGCCGTCTGCTTATTTTATCCATGTTCCCCGAACATTGCGACGGGCAGACGCCATAGTCCCCATAGTCTCAAATACCTAGATCCATTAAAACAATTCAACAATTTTGTATAAGGGGCCTCTACGTGTTGGCCTTCCAGTGGCCCCACGCAAGCCCTCTAAAAGTCCAGGCCATTTTAATGACCCTTGGTCTTGAGAGACATACATATATGCAAAATAATAACAGCCCAAGCCATGACGGTCGCACTGCCAGGTTCAGTTCTCCCCATTTGGGGGGACAGTATACCAATCACGCTTGTCCAAGGCGGATTGGCGGCTTTGACACAACGGTTATCTCGATATGCATTTCTAAAATATAAAAAAATATTGCTGAGATTTGCGCAATACAGAAGTCTTAAGAAAACTAGTTCTGTTCATTTATATTTTCAGAATATGTGGTAATTACTTGTGAGAGATAGCGAACCTAAATTGTAGGTAGCTCCTTAACCAACCAAGCTACCACGGCATTAAGTTCGCTAACCAACGTGCAATATACGTAGTAGTTTCACTTCAATCATGTAGTTAAACTTGAATTGGTACTGTTCGTTTGTGGGGCAAAACAATGGCAAGGCGTCGGTCACGTTGCGATAAGCCGATATGTGGTGTCGGGCACTCTTGATCACAGCCGTCATAACATGTGCGTTAAGACAAGTAACCGTACACGCTCGCGCACAGCGTTTAATCCAGATAAAAGGTTTTAAAAAGTATTCTAAATTACTCTTCAAATTCATCAACATAAGCTTTTATTTATCCGCAGTGCTATGTTCATCGCGTAAATTATATACAAATATCAAGTGCAATAAAAGAAATGAAAAAAAAGTGATTACAAGCTATGCAGAATTCGTAAACATTAGGCCCTTCGGATTTGGTATCTGAATTATTTCCAAAATGATTAAATCTTAAGGAAACAAAAATAATATAATTAGTGCATTGCAAAACGAATAAAATAATTAGGTTAGTTATAGTGCTTATACCCTTTTTATCTGAACATCAATTCATTTATATGTTTTAGATCTAATATGTGTACTGCTGCTCAGTGGTTTACAAAAGGATGATTTGGATGTGAATACACTCAAGAAACTACAACGATACAATGTGAACATCGATAATCTGACTTACGAGTAAGTTTTTGTAATTGTTTATTTATTTATATGTTTGAAGTATTTTCGTTTCCTTATTTACAAATTGTCATTTTACAATTTCAGCAATAGCCGCCAAGAATGTCTCTCCAAAGCAACTTTGTACATTCAAAAGGAATCAAAACCAATTGAAGTTTACAATCAAAATGAAACTAGCAGAATACACCAACCAAACTCAACAATTAATCCTATTTCACAAACCGTAATGAAATACTTTGTTGAATTACAAAAATCACATAACGTGGTTGCCCCACAAAACAATACTCAAGATATGTTATATAATGACCCAAATTTATTGGAAGATATTGTTAGAAGACGAGTGAAAACAGACCGTGAACCCGTCGTCGAAGTTGTTGACGAAACACGGCAAAGTAATCGAAATGAAATAAATAATACAAAAAGAGACATAAAACTTGACGAACTAATTAAAGCTTTTGAAGTATTCAGAAAAAGTACAGGTTCACGTGAAATAAACAGGGCTAATCCCAACAAACTCTTGGGAGATATTTCTTCAACTATGAACATCAAACTAGCAACCCCTAGTACGAAATATACAGACGACGAACAAAACGAAAGAAGCAACCGTAACAATATTAAACAATTTAGTCAACTTTTATCTGATCTACTATCCAACATCCAAATTCTTTATACAACCACACCTCCAACGACAACTACGGAAATTATAAATCTTGAGAACATATCTAGACAAATTGAAAGATTTCTAAGTGTGAAATCTAAGTTCGATAATAACATGAACTATAATAAAAACTTTCGCCGATTTAACACTGATGATAATGATCAAAATATTATACCAGTCAGACCAACTGAAATAATACCAAAAGAAAAAAATGCATCGAGTCATCATGAAAATGAAACATTGAAAAACAACACAATTAAATATCTGAATCATTTACTAGGATTAGATAATTCTTTACTTAATTTACCCAATTCACAAAACACTGAAAGCTATAATAACAAAGTCAATCAAATTAAGAACGTAAATGACAGATTAAAAACTCATGACGATAACAACGTTAAGCATTTATTTACAAATGATGTGATAAAAGATATCGCTGAAAAAGTTAAAGATTTAGTCTTAAAGGATTTGCAAAAGGAAAGCGTAACCACTTTAATGAGCATTTCAACCTCCACAACCACTGGTAAGTCAGTAACAAAATTATTAAAACAAAATAGGAATTGAGTAAAGTTACAAACTAATAGGCAAATTAAAATTTTCTAAGCACATATCTTAATACTTTCAGAAAAATTTACTAATAAATTACCAGAAAAAGAAAACAAAGAAATAGAGAAAGTAATGCAGAAATTCATGGAATTATATCAACATTTACAATCTCCCCAGCTTAGATCATCTATACCAACGACCAGGACAACACTAACAAATCCAGTCACTGATCGAATCACTGCACGTCAATTATATAACATACCAATAAAGATCATAATCCCGCCAATTGTTTCTTTGCCAAATCCGTATGGCATAAGTAATATACCAAAAGAAACGGTACCACTTCTATATAATACACATCTGAATGATGTTACACCAATTGCTGTACCTCTATTACCTATGGATAAAAGCGCAGCTAATAGTATCACACAGTTTAACGTATTCAATAACAGACATTCCCAGCACTCACCAGCTATCACAATGCAAACTAATTCGCATGAAATTCCCCCTTTAGGCATTCCTATCCCAAAATTGTTGAATCCCATAAATCAGAATATTATACTAACTACAATAAACCCTTTTGCTGCATTCAAAGGAATTCAAAACGGACGTACAAGTCAAAATAACATTTATGATTATAAGGAACATAATAATAATAACAAGGAGACAGCAAAATATTTTGATTTTGCAAAACGATTGCGACCATCTGAAAGAAATGGTCAGAGCAACTATAGAGCACCTTACTTTGATAATTTTAAAATTAAATATCACAATATTAACGACGTTCTGTTCAATAAAAATAGAGTCCGAGATGATGAATTAAGATCTCAGAATCGAGCTATAGTAAGTCAGCACCGTGATCCAGGAAATCATCATCACGAAGCAAAACAATACAAACCATATTATAAAATGACCCAAGAAGAACGGGAACGTTTTCGCAATGAAAACATTAAAAAGTTCCACGAAAGACTAGAGAGGACTGATGACTGGGAAAGAGACTCTAGAGAGTACATGGGTAGTAAGGATTGTTGCAAAATACCCGAAAGACAACAGCGTCCTATGTTGGATGCCGAATATCCAAAATACGACGATACACATTTCCAAAACTTTATGAAGACGCAACAAAAAGTAAATGATATGTTAGAAAGAATTTTAGCTACAAAAACTATATCAGACAGACCGCGAAGTGTTGAAGTCCCTTAAATGTCCTATCTTACAATCTTTAGTACACTACTGTATGTTTTGTGTAGAAATAAAATGACTCGTATATAATGCTGTAAAATTTACAGTGTAAATGATTTTGACGTTCGAGTACACTTTTTTATATTATTGTGTGATTGTCCCAAAATAATAGAAAGTCTACTACCATTTTGAGAAGCTATTGTACAAACTATGCCAACTAGAATACCACAATTATCTTCAAACTTTCATGAGCGCAGTCATATTGTACAAAAAAAATTAAACAGATATAAAAAGTACCACCTGTGACCCGCCATGTTCAGTATCAATATATCGTGGAACGGGGAATCTGCTCTGAAGGATCTCTTGGGCGTCATCTATCGGCGCACGAAGTAATTGGGCGAAACTTTCGTATTCCGGCATATCTTGATATCGGAGTGCTCGCCATTGGGCTATTGTCTGTATAATCATACAAAAAATATTATATTTATTGTTTACAAAGATACTTTGTTAATATATAACACAGAAGCTTACTGGTTCAAAATGTCCTGTTTTAAACTTTCACAAATGTCAAATTGATATACTCGATTATATCTGATCGAGAATATTCAAATTAGATGTTGTCAAATCATTAAAATTCGAATCGAGAATATCGATAAAACTCATTTTCGCATTCACAAATAAACGAACATGCTTACCTCTCCATGATATATCAAAATCTGGAAGAAGGTGTCCATGAGGAGTATCCGGTCGGGTTGTATGGAGGAGGTGTCCAATAGCACCGGCTCGGGGGGGCCTCCAAAACTGTACGAATATAGTATCGGTTGGATCATAATCAGGGACTGAGTCAGATCTTCCCGCATCAGCATATGCCTGTAAGAAAAAACTCTGTAATACAAATAACGATGGCGGCCTCTATGGTTTTTTTATATAAGGCCCTGCAGGCCACGCGTCCCCCTAACAGTGTCAGGGATCATTTCACAGCTGTTTTAATATTAGTTGCTCTTTTGTAATATCTAATTATCTTGCGCTCTTTTGTCACGAGTGTTCTTTCCGCCTTGTCATCTTTATTTTCATTTCTTATGCTATTATAATTTTGTACTTCTTTGTACACATTGTTCATTTCTTATTTCTATTTACAATTTACTTTTTTTATTTTACATGTCTTATCTTAAAATATTCTTTTCTGTAGCTGTCAGGGGCGTCTGTGATTATGTGGGCTAAGCCTTTGCCGCCTTAGATCGCTGCAACATAGAACCTCCGGGTTTTAATTATTGACATGATAAACTTCGTACACAAACTTTTCATTATTTACTATGGTTAGGGTGTCTGGTATTGGCTCTAGAGTAGTCTGTTGTATATAACAGAAGCGTAACTTGCTTAGCTAGGGTATGTACAATGCGTATTTATCTGCCGGAATTACTACTATCCACATTTCATACTATTAGGCTTTGCTTGCCTATGTGGAATATTACTACAAATTGTCTTGTAAAATAAATTTATACATTTGTAAATTTAAATTTCAGTGTACTTTATTTAGGCCTAGAGATTTTCTGTTATCTTAAAAAAATATACTTTACCTGTAGAACGTAGTCTCATCTGGTGAATTGTTGAACACCTGCAAGAACTGCGATCTTCGCAAATGGTACATGAACTGCGGGTACAAGCTGAAGTTCTCCGATAGACGAAAACTGTTCGGATCGTCTTTGCCGTATTCGCCGAACTTCTGACACTGTAGAAAAGAATTATAACAGTTCAAACATAAACTTGAACCCGGTCGAATCAGATTTACATTATATTTTAGGAGTTGAATTTTTCTGTGCATGCACACCACCAATGGTAAGAACGATTGGCTACTATGAAGCGAGAATTACATTAGGCCGACGCACACGTCTGAGAAGTCTTATAGCTGGTAAGTTAGTGTGCACAATGAATGTGAAATTATTCAGCATAGAAAAAAAAACAGTGACTGATTTTAGACAGAAACTACTGCATCATCAAACTGTATAAAAATCAATTTTCATAGCTCTGTAAAAATATTGAATATTTTTTTATCTTTTCAATAAGATTTTTGTTTTATGACAGGGTAAACAGCGAGGCTTGAAAATCTATTTGACTGACTAAGTTAGACTTTAGAAGAGAGGAGTATTCCTATTTATTTATTTTTTGGGGATTACTCCTGTCCCTTTCTCAGGCGGCGGTGTGGTATGGCCGCGCATCGGTGTTCGCCGTCAGACGGGCACTACGTCGGACCCAGAGGCCCGCGCTCATCCTGCTCACCAAAGCCTACAGATCATGCAGCACCGCTGCGCTTCCAGTACTCGGAGGGACTCTGCCGGCTGACTTGGAGGTAATAAGAGCGGGACGCGTCGGGGAGGAGTGCCAGGGACTGGCACCCAAGGAGCGGAAACAACGGAAGCACAACATCCGAAAGGAAATGATTGCACTGTGGCAGGACAGATGGGAATACAGCACCGATGGACGGGAGCTCCACGCGTTCTTCCCTTATGTTCACGACAGGCTGCGCAGTACGTGGACAGCACCCGACTACGTCATGTCGCAGATCCTCACGGGGCATGGTATTTTTAACGGAAGACTGCACAATATGACGTTACGTGCATCACCTAAATGCCCTTGCGGTGCGGAGTCGGAGACGCGCGACCACGTACTATGGAGCTGCAGCATATACACTGAGCCGCGCAATAGGTTACTAGACGCCATACATCGGGATGCACCGGGGCCCGTGTACCATCAGGACTTGGTGTCCACTGAGGATAACTTCTCAGCACTGCGGAAATTCGCTGGAGAGTGGCACGACATACGCCGGCACCTAGACAGCTTGGATTACGAGTGAAACGGTCTGTGGATAGGGCTATGTTGTGTCGTCAAGCCCCATTAGGGGAGAGTTGATTAGAGAAACGGGACGGAAAGGAAATTGTAGGGAGCGGAAAGAGTACGCGTGAAAGAGCCATCGCAAGTAGCGCGTGCTTCTCCCGAGATTCGGTCCGTACGCCGTGAGGTAGGTAGGACCATGGGTAGGCGGAGGGAATGTCCCTTTCTCAAACATATAATTCTTCTGTACTGTATTATACAACTAATTATTTCATCTCGATGGATCTGCGCAGTAGACCAATTTTAATAGCGCACCAGTGTACGAATCGTGTAAGCGAGTCAGAGTGAAGAATGCATAGCAAGCAACATCGCTTTTGCGCTTGTGAATAAAGTTTAATATAGATTATTAACATATCGGAAACCAATCTGCCTTCTTTGGGCAAATGAAAACTGCCTAACGGAATTATAATTTGTCTACGTGTGTATATCACTAAACTTCTAAAACGGTGGACCAATTTTGATGAAATTGTTTGTGTGAGTGGGTAGTCCCAGGATAGTTTATATTCACAATTAGATCTGGAAGGTGGCGCTGCAATCGGGTTCTAGATTTTTATTTTTTCAAGGCGTCTGCCGCGCTCGCTAGTACACGATAATTCCGTTATTTGGGGTGTAAAATGGTTGGTTCTGTACCAGTCGTATGAGCATCCTGTCGAGCCAGCGCAGCACATCGGGCCCGTCCTCCAGCTCCGCGCGGTACACCGTGAGGCGCGCCATTATCACTGCCGCCGCTTCCTGGTCGAAGCCGGCGGCTATGTGGTGCAGGCTAACCGCCGCGTCGCCCCAACTACCAACACCATCCATATCACAAATCATACCACAAACTTATATTACAGAGTGGTTCATTATACATTACCTATAATTCAAGCGTAACTTGCTTAGCTCGGGTATACTACAATGTGTGTGTGTGTTTGTCTGCCAATTTATTATTATTATTATTACACCTTTTTGGAATGTATACTTTTTTCAAAATTGAGATTTTTTACATTTTACATTTTCTACGGGCGCTTTCTTTTTTTATATGCATGTTACGCGATTTCTCCGTTAATTGTGTATCCATATTGATTTTTTTTCTTTATTCGTAAGTATGTATACTCCTGAGGTGGTTCCATGGTCAACCAAATCAGGATCTGATGAGTGGATCCGACAGAAATCGAGAGTTACCCTTATTAAAAAGCGCCGAGAGCCTACATTATAAAAAAAAAGATTGTATACAAGTGCCAGTTTTACACTTTCTACGGGTGCTTAATTTTTTTATAGGCATATTACGCGATTTCTCCATCAATTGTGAAACGATTTTCAAATGTTTTTTTAACTCTCGAATTGGTCTCATAGTCACCAAGTCAGGATCTGATTTGTGGATCGAAAGGAATTTGAGAGCAACCTTTGTTGAAGAGCATATACACCGAAGAGTGAGATGGCAAATTTGTATACGCGTGCCAGTTCTACAATTTCTACAAGTACTTAATATATTATTATTATTTCTGAAGCTATTGACGTATTTGCGCAACTAAGAAGTAAAATATATATATTTTTTTACCAAAAACAAAACCGACTAAACACTAATAAAACAACAAATTTACAAAATATAGTAATTTTTTTATGTTTTACTTGGCACCGACTTCAAGATGTTGTAGAAAGAAGTCGGTTAAATATTTAGGTTTTTTGGTTTTTAGTGTGAAGTCATTTTATTGTTGTTTTTTTTTAATAGCTTTAATGTACAGACACGGCATTTTTATAATTTTATAGTATTATAGATTATCATTTGAATAATCGATGTTCGTGTGTCACGGCTCTAGCAATATCGAAGACACAAATTGTTTGGTTGTCAAGGACATTTTTATCCGTCAAAATCGAGAGCTATCCACTAGTCTGTGGATACAACGAACCACACTACATGTATGTGCAACTTATTCGCAATTCCGCCAATTCTACAATCAAATAACACTACTACAAATCTGAAGGTGTTGCCAGCAGTCTACAGTAAGTACTTGGAAGTTTTAATTGAGATTTTCTATGCAAACTCTGGTAGCGCCAACTTTGATTGCAGTGTGTGTTACGAGTTATGTTTTTAATGGGCTATTGTTATTCTTTAGTACTCTTCTTCTATGGTTTAACTTAAAGCGAAAATCATTTCATAATCAACATGTATGGTACCAACCTCTAGATTGAATACATTAAAATGGATGTTTACATATTTTTTCTTTATTTTCAATCTATAAAACTGAAACGTACTTGCGTGCAACAGTAGTGACGCGTACACGCCGCTGTCCACTCGAGTGTTGATACTGAGTGATCAATTGAATACATCCTCGACCGCCTTGAGGTACCGCCGCATGTTGGTTTACTACCTGAAGACAGAATAAAACAACTAAAAAAATAATCATCAGCTGCCAAAGAAAACACTTTTACCAAAATTTAGATAAATGAGCAGATAATCCAATTTTTTTTACGAGAAATCCACTTACGGACTTTCACTGTGTGGGGATCACGGCGATAACGTGTGGGGGACTCGCTGCCTGGTCCTACCCTGGAGGTAAGTTACCACTGCCGGAATACCCACCTAAAACTCCCCGTATACCTTAAATTCGCCTACAGCCAGGGTTGTGGGAGGTGGCAATCGCCTGCTCCGGGTTGGCTATGGCAGGTGCTAGCCGCGAAAATCCACCTAACTGTACTTACAGTACCTACTACCGATGAGTCGTGGCCCATCTGAACATAGGCTTTGCGAACTTTTGTCATTTTAGTCATTTTTGGTATTATGATCATTTTGGCACTTGTCACTTTTGTAATTTTGAACATTCTTGGCATTTTGGTCTTTATTGGCACTTTTCATTTTTGTCATATTCGGCATTTCTGGCATTTTTGACATTTTTGGTATCTTTGGGTATTTTTGGCTTTTTTAACATTTATGTAGTTTGCAATAGATGCACGGGAGATAGATAAATAAAACTAGAACGGGTTGAAATAGGGAATTAAAGTTTGTATGGGAGGCCAATCATTTCTCAAGTTTAGAAGATATAATAATTCATCATCTATAAAAAATGCGATTGCAACTCGATCTGTCCGTCTGTTAAGCTTTCACGGAAAAACTACAGGAGTACTGGATCCGTTTTGGTGTAATTTTGTACATATTTTATGTAATTTTAATACCGAAAATGGACATAGATAATTTTCATCCCGGGAGATGGATAGTTTGCGATATAAAATGAAGTGAATCTTCAGGGGGCGAATAGTACTAACATAAAATTTAACACAACATAACCTATAGCTATTAACGCCTGCTGTTTAAACAAAAGGTACGCAATAGAGTTTGACCCGCTATGTAGTCGCAGGGTAAACTCTAGTATGGTAAACTACGTTTTAACGGTTTTAAGCGCGGTAATTTATGTGATTTTTATTATTCCGACGTTTTTGACGTAGTTTTATTATGTATATAAGTCGCGAAAACTTAAGAAATAACTCTAGTATTATATAAAAGCAGGTTCTAAGCATTAATAGTTTACCTCAAAGAATATCCCCATAGTGGTATTGGGTGTAAATGTGCACATCTTCCATTGGCAGGTGTTGCCCATCCCGACTTCCGTGTCAGACACGCAAGGGCCCTTCACGTTTAAGGACACACAGGAACCGATTGCACCTGATACTATTTTGAAAAACAATCATATCCGATGTATAGTAAAGAAATATTAAAAAAGCAAAATTAGTGCTTTAAATGATGATGAAAAACAATGTTAGATTGATAACACTCGTAAATCCTACATTTGTATGCAAGCCTCAACCAAAAGGGCCAAGTATGTAGAAATTGACAATCATAATAGGGGTGCCGATACTTGTTGCAATATACTCTAACACAGTAAATAGATAGATAACTCTTTATTGCACACCAAAGCATAGATAAACAGAAGTAGAAAAATACAGGAGAGTGCACAAGGGCGGCCTATCGATAAAAAGTGATTTATTTCAGGCAACCCTTAGTAGGGATTCATAGATTTTAAATACTGATGGTGGTGTAGTCTATAAATAATAATAAATGATAAGTATATGAAATATATACAAGTACAAAAACAATATAAATATATATACATATGTATATACACACATACAACAATGAGACACTAATATATAAATAAAAATATATTATTACCTATTGCAGTATAAAATTAGAAGTACACAAACATAATATACAGTTCTTACAAACAACCAAACATAACAAGTCCAAATGATAAAGCAGAAGATGGTAATAATATACAGCGCATAAAATCTGTTGATGTGAGTTTCCCTTGCAATTTCCACATTTCACAGTTGAAATTCAACTGAATGTGCATAGACTAACCACTGAAACTCAATCTTGTAACACTTTAATGTGAAACAACATGACTTGTGAGAACTTGCATTTAAAATGAACTATATAAAATAGAAAGTTAGTGAGCCTTACTTTTAAGTTCTCTGCAACATTTAACCTCTAAGGTGCCATTGAAAGCCATCTTGTAGTCACCCTTCTGATCTTTGGCAAAGACTCTCTGGAATGTCTGCTTGAAGAGGGAAGAGTTGAAAGAGTCACCCATCACCATGTGACCACTGAAATCAAACTGTATATTATAACATGATCTAATCATATTTGACTTTGTTTTGTAGCAACCGGGAACAAATGTGTAACCATGCCACCTCCTAGGTCTCGATAGAAAGTGTAAGTACAACAAATGCAGGTTTGACATCGAGAGGGACATATGTGTTATTGGTGTCATAATAAGTGGTGCTTAAAACCGTGCAATGTGAAAAAGAAAAAGTAGAAAAGCATACCCTATACTTCAAATTAGACAGAAACCAATCTGAATTGAACACTAAAGGTTTTGAATCAAAATTAAAGGGCAACACCAATTTTATAAGACCGGCCACGCATTGGCAATTCCACTTCTGTAACAAATGTCTATAGGTCACCGTGACCACTTGTTTCACAGTCTATCAGTTTGCCTAATTCCATTCAAAAACTTTTCATAATTTCATCTATTTACTGAAGTGAGGGTAATTTCAAAAGATGGAGTCTGGCATATTCAAAGTACTTAAATGTTATTGTTTATCTTCCTTAATAATGAAAATACAAAAAATAAGTTTGATATACACTTATTATTAGGGGAAAAAATACATACATTCATAAATTCCATCTCTTCTATAAACATTACTTTTTAACCTGATAAGTTATAAGTTGCATCATATTAGACTAGCTTGGGTGTCAAAATTTTCTGTTGTCAAGACTAAGCCTTTAAGTCAATAGAGGAGAGCCCTAGTCTTTAAATTCATAAATCAAATATCAAGCACATACCCAGTTGAATTACAGCACTGCTTCATCTCCATCAGTCCAGTTTGATCCAATGCACAGGAGTAAATGTCAATTGAGTGCCCGTTTGTTGCTGCTCTTAGAGACAAAGCCTCATAGTGTTTGATTGCCTTCTTCATGTATTTCGCATTGTCCTTATGTATGTCATGGTGAGAACGGATAGGCTGCTTGAGCTCGTCATTGACCACTTGACCTGGACCTTGGGAGCATGGACCTCCGAGGAACATCATGACCCTTAAAAAATAATTCTCTAGGATTATGACAATAATTTAAAAGAAAAAATTTAATAGACTTCAATTTACTATACAGATGCAATAGATGAACACAAAAAATCAACTGGAATCGATTATTTAAACAATGGAGAAAACAATGCATTTTTTTAGATTTCTTGTCTGTTTATTGTTTTGTCAGTTTGTTCGGGATTCATGTAAAAACTAGTGGGGCGATTTCGATGCGGTTTATATCTAATAGCGGTCGATAGCTAATTAAACTTAGACTCTGTGCTACTTTTAATCCGTGAATCCCACGGGAATTTTTCTGGGAATGATTTAAAATGGCCAGATTAAAAATTTGAATTTCAATGTAAATTTTTTACTGATCAATGGCAAATTTAATGTAATAAAATACAATTTCCTGCGGCCGGTCCGCCTGGCGTAAGAGGCGACAAAAGAACCCACAGCCAGATGGTAGGGTGTTTGCCCGACTGGATGGCTACCACCCCTGGTCTACAGCATGTCGCCATAACAACTTTGAGTTTGTTGTTCTGGCATTACTGACCAGGTACCAGTTTGTCTTAAGAGACCAGCAGCGCATTTGGTGTTGCAAATGTCCATAGGTGATAGTAACCGCTTTTCATCAAGTGGGCCGTCTGCCTGTCTGCTGAACTCCAGCAATAAAAAAATGTGTGATTTTTCATCCCGGGAATCCCGCGAGAAATTCCCCGGGAGTGGTTTGAAGTTGTTCGGATCCATAAAAATTAGCTTATTCAGACAGTTTCCAGTAAAATGGTAGTTGACATTCTTTTTTTAAATGCTGCATTATTTATGTCCCGGGTATCCCACGGGAATTTCAAGTCAAGCGTGGACAAAGTCGCGGGCATATCCTAGTATAAAAATATGAATTTAAGTTTGTTTGAAAATTATAGATAGTAGACGACATGTTTGTTCTTTCATCGTGATCTGATGAAGTTAAAGTTGATTAAATGAATTATCATGTGGTATGTCTATACTTTTGACAATGGGGATGAACATCATACACTTTTTATATCAGACAATGGTAAAAGTTACTGCAATATTCAGAATCAATGTATACCAAGGCAGAAGTATATAAGTAAAGCTAAGTAAATTTTGAAAATGAAATAGGTACAAACCTAGCCCCTGTATTAGGATAAGTAACTTCCAACAACCCAACAGCTAACGACAAAGCCACACCACTACTTCTCAAAGGCCGTTTCCCAACACCCAATGGCCAGGGATCTCTTCCCAGTTCACCTATCAGGTCTGTCAGAGCCATGTCACACTGTTTTACTGGTTGCAGGAAGCGGTGAGCTGGAGGTTGTGGGGCTGGTGCACCTGGACGTTGTTGCTGTGGATTCGGTGCATTCACACGGCCAATGGCTAGTTGTTCCTGTATCTGTTTGCCTGTTAAATCTTTTGTGCCTTTGAATACATAGCATTTTGATATACCTTCTGTACCTGTAAATTGTTATTAAATAATAAATAGTAATATTACTCCATTCTCTACTGGACTTAGGCCTCCCACTTTTAAGGTGATTAAGATGTATGGGCGAGTGTCACATGTTGGCAATCAAAATATGCAGGTTTCCATCCAATGTTTTCCTTCACTTCTACAAATAGGTCATGGTAGTTGTAACAATATTATGCACGTTAAGTCTGAAAAACTGCCATTTTCATCAGCTAGATATCAAAACCATTTCAATGCAATAAGACCCCTAAGTCACTTTTTTTATTTTATATATTTCAAAGAGCAAAAAATTTGACTCATCATACATTTTAAAAATTTTGTTCCTGTGTTCATTTTCTTTATTAACAAAATTTGAGTTATGATTATTAAGGGGTTATGTCACTCTAGAACCTTAGAAAAATAGTTTTTTTAAAGTGATACTTTTTTAGAATCATTGTGATTTGAAACGAAAAAGCGACACTAAAAAGAGATGAACACATAAATCCATAGGACTAAGCCTGCGAGAGAATAAGATACGAGTTTTACATGGTGCAGTACAGATTAGAGTCAATAAGACCGATGATTAAACATAGGTCCAATGTGGACCGAAATAGAACCAATAATAATATTTTAATAGAGTAAAACGGTGAAAAATTTAAAGTGATACTTAAGAAGTTTATTTTGAATTATAATTATATTATATATTATAATTATATTATATATTGATGAATGTAGGCTAATTATATTTATACTATTTGTATGCCATGGGTCAAACTCTAGTGTGTAGCTCTTGATTAAGCAGCAGGCATTTAAACAAGAGCAAGAGACATCATCGTAAAACGCTGTATAGCCACCATTTTAATACTAATTGCTTCAAAAAATTATTATATTAATTATAATCATTTTTGAAGCAATTAATATCAAAATGGTGGCTATGCAGCGTATTGCGAAGATGTCTCTGTTTTTCCTGGGTCCATGGCGGGACAAACAGCTTTTGTAAATCATACCATCATCATATATGATATGATGATGGTATGATTTACCTATAGTTGGCCTTAAATGTTATGACATATGAAAGGTGAAAACTAGAAAAGACACACAGAAGTCATCAGAGAACAATTTCTCAGAAACTTACCCAACTCATGGATCTGTACCATTCTACCAAAGGTAATAAGTCCAACAAGGGCATTTTGTGGCATCAAACTCAATGATGTTTGAAGTGAATCCTTTAAAGCCCCAAGTTCCTCTTCATCCAAGCAAGTGTCTACTACTAGAAGAAAGATCGGCGGCATGGTTTGAGCTCGAGTGATTGTATATTCGATTGTTGAGAAGTTTGGAATCAGTTCTGCAGGTTGATGTTGTTCCGATATAGCTGCATATTGTGGAGGGAACTATAAAAAAAATTGAATCTATTAATATATTAAAAACTATTATTCACTTATTTTGTAAGTATAGCTTTATTTATAATATAGTTTAGTTTATTTATTTTTAAAATTAACTTTTAGTTTTATTACTGTATGTGTTAAAGTTGAATTTTATTCACTATGCAGTTAAACTTAGACAATAAATGAATTGTGGAATGGATATATTTAGTTGTTTATATTTAGACTATGAGCAGTCTTATCACTCATAGCAAGTATTTTATGCAAAACACATTTTAAAAGATACTTATTAAAAACAAAAATACCAATACTTTGGTAGTGTACAAACAGGCTAAACTTTTATTGGCTTCTACTCAGATATTCTGTACACAAATTTTAAGTACTGGGTGGGCAGAGTCCTACTACCCGGGAAGGTATACTTATTATTTCTGCAATGGTCCAGAATGGTCCAGATTTCTTGAAATATTAATTTTTGGTAAACATAACCTCACCTATTTTTTCACTAATATTATTGTGATGGGTGGTGAAGGGTCGCGATCAGTGAACAACAATTGAGGTTAGGTTAGTCAGACCAAATCACACGAGCCAAGCGAGCGAAGCAAGCATGTCACGGCAGTGACCAGCGAGTGCCAGAACCGACTGTAACCATTTACTGTGTATTTTATATAAACAATTTATAATTGACCTCAGCTTTATTGGCCGCCATTTTGATGTATTGTATTTTCATGGTTACTCTTGTGTATGTAAATATGCTCTATTGTTTCTTCTTAATTTTTTGATATCTTACACTGTTTTATGGTTCTGTTTCTGTTGATTAATGGCTTTCTTTTGGACTTTGAAAGGAATGTTTAACTTAAGACCTATGATATAAGTGCAATATTAGTGAAAAAATAAGTGAGGTTGTTTACTAAAAAAATATTTCAAAATCTCTGGACCATAGGGCTTGTAGTAGGGGTAAGTATGCATCCCCCACCCCATTCCATCACTCTGCTACTTAAAATTTGTGTATCAACCATCTACAGGTTTACCCTTTTCCTTATTTGACATTATTAGATTTATCTATAAATACATATATTTAAGGACACAGCTATCCTAGAGTCCTTTATTATTTGTAGAAGATGCTTTTACGACAATTTTAAAATACTTATTATTGTCATTAAAGAGACTAGTATTGTAAGTCTTCTTATTATCAAAATAGAAAACCTGTACACTAACTATTCAAGTAGGCTAAGCAAAAGTTTCGGCTGTGACTTAACAATCTGATACACAAATTTTAAGTAGTGGGTGGCCGCAGTGGGTAGGGAAGAGGTATACTTACCCCTACTACAACCCCTAAGGTCCGGAGGTCTTAAATTTTTTATATTTTATAAACATAACCTCACTTATTTTTGTGATTTATTAAAAAGTGACAGTTTTTACTGTCACTTTTGTTTTTAAAGGCTTGGCTAACAAAGTGTGATGATAAAAATAAATTAATTGACATGTCAATAATACTTATCGATTTTTAATTAAGAAATTCTAAATCTTGAGCTTTGATTAATATATTATTTTATATAATTTCCACAAATCGACATATTTCTATAAAAAGAAAATATTGACAAATATTTTGCAATTCTTATTGCTGCCATTTTATTCCTTTTCAATTAAGTGAATGTGCTTTTAAAGTTAATTAAATTATATAGGCACCACATTTTATTTAAAGAAATCCCTTACCTGATAACAGAGCCGAGCGAGCGAAGCAAGCATACCGTGGCAGCAGCCGGCGAGTGCCAGAACCGACTGGTTACCATTTACTATTTATTATATACACACAAACAGTACTACGCCTTAAAAGTCTCGTATGAAACATTTGTTTTATGTATCAATTTAGTGGACGACTAACAAGTTGGTTTTAAATATGACAATGAATCAATATATTAATGATATCAATTTTTAAATAGATTGCTGAACAATTTTTTTACTATAGGTTAAATATAAATTAATGCAATTACATAAAAAAAAGCATTGTCTTTATTGGTCGCCATTTTGAATGGTTACTCTTGTAGTGTATAATAAGAATGTGTTCTATTGTCTTTTTTCTTCATTTTTATCCAATTAAGCTGGTTTTTGGTTATTTTGGCTCTTTTTATGTTGATTACTGGGTTTTTTTTTAACTTTGAGAGGATTTTTCAACTTTGGACCTATGATAGAAGTGCAGCAGTATTAGCGAAAAAATCAGTGAAAATAAGCAAGTTTATGTTTATTTAAATAAATCTTTCGAGATCTCCAGACCTTAGGGATTGTAGTAAAGGTAAGTATGCCTCCCCCCCCTCCCCACTTCACCACCCCACTACTTAAAATTCCTGTATTAGAATGATATAGATTTACCAAAGTTTCAATTGATTTTAATTTTAAATCACAAATATTAAAAATATATTTTTGCATGATGATCTGTAAATTTTATAAGGCAGTACTTAACAGATTACTTACAGGATTCCTTTGGAAGCAAAAGTTGCAGACCCATAACTTAGCCCTGTAATCAACCTGACACATTGGATTCAAGATTGCTCTGCAGGTATTACGGGTACATAATACAGGTTCGTACTGAATCGGTGGTAAATCCGGTCGTTCCTTTAGTGGTTGATACAAACACGCCAGGGGTACCACTAATCTCGTAGTCTCAATTCGACTCGAAGGCCATACATTCCATGTAAATCGTATACCATCCCTGTCCTCATTCTGCTGAATAAACTCTTCGTACGTGGCCATTTCACTGATCTACAACGTTAAAACATCAGATTAAAATATGACCCAAGCACACTCATATATACATTGTTTACACTAATTATACGTACCAAGAAAGCATACGGCCGCTTAAAAGCAGTTACACAAACAATATGCTACACTTACACCGTATATTCATTTAACAATAATGAGTAATTATCGAATAATTTATCATTTTTGCCAAACGGGAGAGGCTGGCTGATTTGGCAATTGTCAAAACCATAGACAGATCAGCTGTCACATTCGCCACGTCATTTTTAAAAACGCAACAGAATTTTAGTCATAAAAATATATAATAGTATAAAAATGTTATTACACAATAATAAAATAAGTTAATTTTTAAAACTAGTCTACTGTGGCAAATTGATTTAGAAAATAATAGGGGCGCCACTTTCGCAAATTTGTCTCTCTAACTCTAAAACTAGCAACTCCATTTTTTATGCTGGGGGCCACACCTGCGAAAGTGTCAAAGATATTTATTGTGTCCCAATTAGATCACAAAATGCATTACACCCTTCGCCACATCTGTGTGAAACGGCCTATATCTCTAACGTTATCCCAGAGGAAGTGCTACGTCAAACATCGTGCAAGGATCAGGTTGCTTCATTTACGACATGAGTGTAATGTTTATTGTAATAATAATGACTATAATTTTGTAAGTAAGAGCTTTAGTACCTTGCTATAAAAAACAGAACAATTATTTTATCAAAAGAAGCTAAACGAACCCTTACAAATCCGCCATGTCAGCTGTTCTTTGGTAAATAACGTCAAAATATAACAAAGATTTTTGCGCTTTAAAGTCCGCTAGATATCCTTGGTAAACTATAAAAATATCTCCTGGTGTGAAACGTAGCATTGTTATATCATCAGCGTGAAAATTAAAATAAGATGGTTAAATTCGCTTTGTTATAATTCACTAACCTTAACTACAGGTAGGATAGAATAATACGAGAAAGCAAAAAAAATGTTCATAATTTCGATGTTATAGTAAGGATATACAGAAAGTTTATAAAAATACTATCGAAAGACCTTTATTTTAATGTTACTTGAAGTTAAAGCGTATGTTAATGATAGGTATTATTTAATTATACTTTATTTCCACAAATCTTCATCAAAACATTCTATCCCGCTAACTGCCTCTACATCCATGTCTTGATTAGAGCTGGCCTCAACATCATCTTCGTCGGCCTCGGATTCAGAAGTGCTGCTATTGTCATCCTCAAAATTTACAACTAATCACTTACACAGAGTAAGTTGACACGAATTTTTCTAATCGTTTTTAGTTGTATCTTGAAATGCACGCTCAGCTGTTTCCTATAATGACAGAAAATTATAATAATTTTGAATCTTAATAGATCGTAATTCGACCAAAATTCAAAGTAAAAGAAATTATTACGTAAATTTATTTACATCATATGTTAAAACAGAATCACAGATTCTACGCGTGAGGCATATTTATGTTAACAGTTACTAATAACAGATAATCACAGACAACAGATAACATTTGTTTTTTCTAGAACACAATACCTGTTCTCCCGGTAACAGGCACTTAACAAATCAAACATAAACATTAGCTACCTAACCGTTCTATTAATAATTATTTTTCTCTCGTTCTATCTAAGGAAGGTAAAAAGAGATGCACCTATTATTCATATCAGTGTCTCATTTACACTTCAAGGACTTATACGGGCTAGAGAACGAAACGCACCTAATATTTATAAGGTAACAGAATGTACAGCATTTAAGATGCGCACACATATTACGGGACGCGTCGGGTAACAATCGGACGCGGCTTTTGTGTTGCCAACTTGCCTTAGAGAAAACATGCTATGTGAACTCTTAATAAGCGCTAGATTGGCAATATTTGGAAAAAGCACTGAAAGTAAAGTAATAAGACTAGATATTTTCTTAGTTTATTTTATTATAAACACTTGGTCTTTTGACGATAATATTGCAATACACGTCGATATTTTAGTGAAGAGTTACATAATTAAAAAAAGCGCGAAATAAGGTGCTAAGCACTGAAAAATAACTGTGTGTACATAGAGATAAAAATCTAACACTGAAAGCGCCAAGTTGGCAACAGCAGGTATGCACCGCAAGCCGCGTAGAGGAACTTCATTCCAATAACAAGTAAATAACAATATGTTATTTAATAACAGATAATCAATGCTGTTATTTTTCGATAATAGTAACAGGGGTAACAGATATTTAAATAGACCTGTTATAACTCATCTCTATCACAGACTAGTTAGAAATGTTGCTAGTAGATTAGAAAAAAAGTTTCCGTATTAAGACATTTATGCCAGATAACACGTGAAGGAAACTTAGCTTATATTATATTCTACCTATAATTACTTAAGACTATAAGTAGAATACTGAGCCTAGGTCATCGTAGTCAATGGGCAAGGTTCCTAGAAAGCTGGCTAAGTTACCTCGCTGGACAGCCATACTGATTCGTTTTCCGAGGTAGGATCCAGCCGTCTGATCTCCCGAAGAATCAATAAGTCGTTTTGAAATATTTTTTTAGAGGTTCATGGCCTTAGGACGACCCTACGGTCCAAGCGTTTCAACAACAAACAGCACGAACATATAATTCTCACCAAGGGTTGCCTATTTGCGCCACTTGAGTAATTCAGCTGTTTCCGCCACCGAACCGGCTGATCTAGAAGTGTTTGGTAAATGGAATGCGGCCAACGTGTCTACGCAGGTCGCATCCCATACCAAAGGTTTGCCACGCCGCCAGGGAAATATTAATGTAAAATAATAAAATAAATTTTAAGAAACACGGATTGTTCACATAAAATTTAATTAACTTTTATTATAAAACTTAGGCATTCGTATGTACTCGTTTTTAATTGTTATTTGCCAACTATAAAACTATTTAATGAGCTATGTATAATTTTTTATTTAGTCGTTATTTTACAAAAACCTTTTGGAAGTTCAACTTCGACAGGTCTGAGATATATAAATGTTACTTGAAGGTCTGAACTCTGACTTCGAGTGAACAAAAAGAATGCAAACTTCGTTGATGACTTTGAGCAAGTCTTTCTTAAACTATAGCGCAATACACGCAAAAGCCGCCGATGCAACCCGGCAGCCTATATGAAAAGAATCATGCCGGCAACATGCGCCCACGTGTGCTGCCCGCCGACATGTCGGCGATTACCGTACGCAAGCGCTAACTCACACTCTTGGCAGGCCATCCGCTCTGGTCTCTCCAGGCGGAAGTGATTGCCAAAGTTCGGCGCTCCCGACAGGATGCCCTCGCTCGTGGTCTGGTCTATGGCCAGGCCGAGCTTCAGGTGATCAGGACGCCGGAAACCGTGGCCATGATCCAATCTTGGTCGGTAGAGTTGGAAAACCCTGTTGCTGGCATTGACACGGTGGAAGCGGTTCGACCGCAGCTATTGCGATGGCTCTCGCGGAAACGTGGGACCCTGAACTTCAGAATGACACAGATACTTACCGGGCACGGTTGCTTTGATAAGTATCTGTGTCAGATTGCGGGCTGCTTGCCTTCACCTCAATGACGCCAGTGTGGCGCACTAGACAAGGCGTTCCATACGCTAGTCGAGTGTGCTGCATGGGCACCTCAGAGGTTTGAACTCGAGACACTAGTAGGCCCGATCGATTCGCTGGGCGATCTGGTGCAAGCCATGCTGCACAGCGACGATTGGTGGGTGGGCGCGGCCAATTTCTGCGAGACTGTAATGTCTCAAAAGGAGGCCGCGGAACGAGATAGGGAGATGGAAGTGCGCATGCGTCTCGCGGGCGCCGACGTCAGTCGAGAGCCCGGAGGCGCAGGTATGCGCATGATCTCCCCCCCTGAAATACCGCTGCAGGGGCCCTCTAGCATCTAGGGAGCAGAGGAGTCTTCACCCCTGTTGTCGAAGTGAGTTTGCCTCTCCCGGGGCACTCTCAAGCACTTGTGCGCTAGGATCGGCGTGGGCGTAACTACGTTCTGTATCTCATGCCTTTCCTACTCATAAGCAAGGGGCACATGGGAGGAGGGTGGTTTTAGTGGAGTATTGATTAGTCGAGTCTCCTTGATCAACAACGGTGTAATCCCTAGCGAAGGACCCGGTATGTGCGAAATATATTTCACCCGCATGTAAAAAAAAAAATACAAGCGCTAACTTCCAGCAGCACACATGATGTATTTTTTGTTCTTCATCTTGGGCCACCGATAAAGTTTTCAGACTTGCAACGAGTGAAGCCACAAACTAGCCTGCCAACAAAAAGTAGCCGATATAAGTCGGCAGCTTTGGTGGGTATTGCACTTAACAACTATATAATCATATCTACATAATCTACAAAACGTACATGAAGAGGTATTGCATATATTTAAAATAGGTATATTATATAGATATTTGAATAAAAACGATTTTATTAGAGAGTTTCATGTCATGTATGGTGCGGAAATTGTAAAATAGTTTAGTCGATGTATACTGACATTGATTACCGGCAACACTAGAACTACCTATAGACAAGTTACGCGTCTGTGTCTTTGGTTACTTTAGTATACGTTCCATTGTTCGTAGGCTTTTATCCTTCTTCGTCTTTATTTCTCAAGTTTTTATTTAAAACTACCTTTAGATCACACTTTTCATTATACGAAATATAAAGAAAATACAAATCGTCTGTTGAACACTCGTCAAAGAGTTATATAACAAATTAATGTGATTTTTTGAAACTAAAAAGCTCTGTGGAAAATCGTAAAATTGGATTAGTAATGGAACGTATCTGAATGAAATATTTTTTATTTTAGGGCATAGTAAATTAAATTTCAATTATGGACAATAATTGTAAAATAACTAATATTTTGAGTTAAAACAACAATAACCCTATTGCAATAAGTGCTTGCAAAATTAATGAGATGTCATTGCTTTGTTTCAAGAGCAGGAAGTTTACGCCAAAAAGTGCGACTGCGCACTGGCCAAATTAGTAGTGTGAAAGAAAATGGCGATCAGCGAAAGGCGTCCGGAGTTAACGTGATGAAAAACATTGTTAAAAGCTCAATTACATAGTGTTATAGTTATTAATTGTGTCAGATGTAGATTAATTAAGTGTTAATGAATAGTGATTGTGTATAAAAATGGCTGCGAATATGTACAGAGTCGGCGGTAAGTGGCAATAATTGGTTATTTTTGTTGTAGCTTCGCCGGTTCACCGCCAGCCGACTAGCGGTGCTTTGCTTTGATTGTCGTACCTTTATTAATTGCTTACATTAATTAGTTCAACAAACTTGTAGCAAATTTCCCTCGTTTTTCGACAACTGTGAATGATAGTGTAAAACACTATGACATGTTTGTTGAAAGTTATATTTATTTTACCAAATTTCGTCAAATAGGACATTAGCATTAACATCTAGGTATCATTGTATCGGCTTGCGTATCTGCGTCTGAGTGGCTAGAACTGAATCTCCCTCAATCAAATTCTGAATATAATTTGCCGATATAGTTTTTGCGAAATTTTGATGATTTTGACACGAGATTTTAGGTTATATTCGATGTTGTCAAAACATTTTATTTTGAAATCGAGATATTTTTTGGGTTAGTGGGGTTTTTGGGGTTAATGAGAATAGTAAGTGAATGGCGAAACGGTTGTAGGATAGTGCGTTATCAGACCTTGTAGGTTTAGCGGTATTCTGGTGTGAGGGGTTCTCCCTCATGATCAGTGTCGTTGTGGGGTATTCGAGCGCCTCGTGTGCCGCGCTATGCGATCGTCGCGTCGAATGTTAATTAGCTCTTCCTTTTATATTACTTCCTATCATATAATATACTGCCATTGAAAAAGGTTATGATGTCTTTGTTTGAAATATTGCTTGCATGTATGTTGTGTTCAAATTTAAGAGTCATTAACATCTTTTTCTGGTGTAAACATCATAAAATGCTACTTACTTGTGTAAGTTATTTCACTTGAAAAATTAATACCTCCTTAAATATTGAAACACTGACAAATTTATAATTATCACTTTTATCCTGGCCTCTGAAAGCTTGTATTTATAGACATGTCTTTACAACTGATTGAACCATGTAAACAATAATGTGATATTTTATGATCATTGATAATTATAAATAATAATAAAATAATTTGATTCCAAAATAAGTATCTAAACTTAGAATTACCAAATGAAAGACAATACAAATTTGCAGTATTGGAAACTTTATTCTTATTTGTGATTCCACTATCTCCAAAACTAGTGTTAACTGTATCTTTGGAGCTACTAGTATTCTTTGCTACATTGTCTATGTATTAAATAGATGGCCTCTGTGGTTGAGCTGGCTAAGCCTTTGCCGGGTTACCTCACTGCAATGCAGAGGCTCCGGCTTCGATTCCTGATATAGTAAATTTCGGAAATGTATTTTCTCTGTTATTTACTATGGTCTGGGTGTCTGGGATCGGCCCCAGAATGGTCCGATGTATATTACCAATAACACATGCATAACTTGCTTAATTTGGGGATATACAGTGTGTTTATCTGCCGATTTATTATAATAAAAAGTTACTGTTTACCAAATGTGTATGGTTGTGTATGTATATATGTGATGTTGAGTGAATGGTGCTTACTCTCCAATCCATAAGAATTCTTCTGTTTTGTTATAATTGAAATTTAATAGCCAATATTTTAATTTGTGGTTTATTTCATATTTACTTAGTGAAACAATCTTGATGACTTGATCGGTTTTGTTGTATAAGTGTGAGCTCATTGTCACATATTGTTTACTTGCAAGAGTAGTTCTAAACAGTAAGGTTGGATATGGTTTTTCTTTTCTTCTCTCAATAGAATTTGTATCAGGTAAGGGATATATTACTTCAGTGTTTTTAAGAGTAGTATATAAAATATATATCTGTCTTACATTGAGAACCTGACATTTATGATATAATTGAATTGTAGGGTATGAAAAAGGTTTGACATCATAACTTTCAGGTCTTGTTGGGCTCTCTCAAAAATATTCTTAGAGAGCTTACTCTGACCTACAATTTATTCTGTGATGTGTTTTAAAGCGTGTTTGTTTGTATGTTAATGTTTTTTGAAAGAATAAACTTTTAACAACTTTTCATCCGTGCAGGAATGGAGAAAGAATACAATTTCCTGCAGCCAGGCGGCCTGTCATAAGAGGTGACTAAACAACCCACAGCCAGGTGGTAGGGCATTTGCCCGACTATATGGCTACCACCCCTGGTCTAAAGTATGTCACCATAACAACCTTGAGTTGTGTTCTGGCATTAGTGACCAGGTTTCAGTCTCCCTTCAAAGAGCAGCAGCGCATTTGAAGCACCTTTGGTGTTGCAAATGTCCATAGGCGATGGTAACCGCTTGCCATCAACTGGGCCGTCTGCCTATCTGCTGAACTCCTGCGATAAAAAAATAACATAAAATTTGATATATAAAGTACTTTGAAAAAAAGTAGTATGAACATAAGATAGACTTTACCTGGAAAATGTGATAAGAGTATGTTTCAATGAACCTATTATAAAATTTGGTATATGGCTACTTTAATATCATAGATTCAACAACCTTGGTTGTGCAAATCTCTATATGTGATAGTAACTACTTTCCATCAGATGGGCTGTCTGCCTGTTTGCCCACTTCCTTACATAGTCATATTCCACATCTGTCTGTATACCTACTAACTTCTCCTAACCCACACATCAGATTTTTAAGGGGTTTTCACAATCGGTTAGAGATATTTTTTTAACCTACATACTTGCTAGGGATTGACCTGTGGCTTTGTCGTGGGGAAACTAGTTTCAGAATAGAAGATAAATGAGAATATTTCTCTCAGGTTTATGCAAGCAAACCCACACAGACAGCCTTAGTTCTCTATATTTTTAGCTTGAAACGGCTTATCCATCAATCAAGATCATCTATGATAAACAAACAAACAAATTCCCTTCCTATCATCACTGTTATATAAGTCTTATTTTAGTCAGTCATATAAATCTATTCTCTGCTTCCTAATAACATTCAATTGATAAATAGCATGTTCTGTGTAATGTATTCAAGTAATTTTTAACAAGACATCTATTTGTTTAGCCTAAATGTTTCATGTGTTGCAAAAGGATAGGTGTTGAAGTATATTATAGTTTCAATTTCTGCACCTACTACTCTATTTCAATTTGTAGAATTACTCTTGTAGTTATAGAACAGTGGATTATATTTAAATGGCCTTGTTTAAAAAAAAGAATAAATGTATTTTACAAGATCAAAGTGTTTTATGATCTTATTAAACAAGTAATATTCCAACACAAGCAATATAAAAACAGTGCTTAATGCATCTAATATTCATTTGAATAAAATGAAAAAAAATGTGATTGTTTTTATTCCAGAAAAAACCTTCAAATACCTAATAAAATGTATACTTTTTTAATCTATTAGTAATTTCTGTATATAACAAAAACCTCATTGTTTTCAAATCTCATAAACTAATTTTGTATTGTTTATTCATTTAGTCATATGAAAGAGTAAATTTAGGAATTATTAAAGGGTTTAATGTACAAAGCATGTCTTACACGCTAAACTTCTTTAATAGCTCTCTTGAACCTCTTAAATAATACACTCACATTTAGTTACAAATGTTTTTAAATTATTGATACACTCAGTGAAGTGATGGTCATCATTGGTTGATCTTATGTTCTTGTGTGCTTATATTTTCTCAGTAATGTTAGAGATTAAAATTAATTATAAGCAATTTAAACAAAAGTCATTGACTATATTGCATATTATCTGCCTTCGTTTAAAAATTACTAGGTAAATATATTTTTAATATAGACAGTTTATACAAATTAAAAGCACATATTCTGGTCTTTCATTTAAAATAATATCTCCCAAATAACAAATTCATAACATATGATATACAAACAATATTTATGTATTGCTACATTTGTCATGTGTAACATATGTAATATTTTAATGTATTGTTATAGTGCATATTATGTATTTTTAATGTTATTTTAACATATACAGATAAAAATAGAAACTATTATCATTACAAAATTCTCTGTGAATTATTTTAAATTTTCATAATAACAAAAGACATTCTCCAACGGGTTTATAATATGGCTTGTCATCTACAGGAATAAAAAATATAATATATAATGGGTGTACTTTTTAAATTTTATAGTGTAGAATACTTTGACCTCTATTGGGTAATGTGCAAATTTAAACCCTAAGTGGATTGTTTTAATGACAATTTTAATAATAATGCCGTTATAGAGCAAAATTATATTTAAACAAACCTTTGTCATGCTTGGCTGGTAATATTATGTAATTATCTTCGTATATAATTAATATTTTAACAAGTTGCTAATAAATGTTAAACTTTATATTTGTAAGTAACTTTTGTCAAGTAGAAATTTAAATAGAGGAATGAATGTATTTAAACATATCTTATGTTTTAACATATTGTTAAAACATTGTGTCACAAAGATATTAAAACTAGCCTCAGTATCATTATAGTTCTTTAATCTCATAATACTAGAAAACATTGTAAATATCTATAGTCACTGTAATCCCAGATATGCTTGGCCTTCAGAGAGACCTCAAATCTCTTCACTTTTAACCATCTGTTTAATGATACATAATAAAATGGAGTTATCCAGTGCATTTCTTAGGAGTTATTTAGTGTATGTTCTTTTTCTACCACTGCACCCACTTTGATTGTGCATACTAAGATTTAGAGATTCTTAAAAACATTTTTCTTTTGTACTGTAGGTTTTCCTAAAACACTTTGGTATGACTATCTGCTTTGCTCTAGGTACATAAAAAATGAAAAAAAGTGTATTTTTTTTTTTAAATCCTTAAATTTTTTTAGTTTTTTTAAATTTTAAACTACCAATTACAAAAAATAAAACATAACTACAAAGTATATTTTGTACAATGTCATGTATTTTACTGTAAACTATAAATAAACTAACTATGAATTAATAGTATCAAAGTACCAAAACACTTTCTTTCTCCATTTTTAATTTATTATTGCAAATCTGGAAGTATATGCTTACAGTCACCTATAGACATTTGTGAGGAGCAAAGCCAACACTGCCAGTTTTTAGAACAGTAGAGGGGATGAAATCGCCGGAGAGGAGGGACGCGCATCAATCCGCGCGCCACCTCTCAACTCGAAGTGAGGTCGAGGTAGCCGGAGAGACCCAGATAGCCAGCTAACACATGATGAGGCTAGCCCGCAAAGGAGCCGGCCATCATCCGACCGGGCCGGGGTGAATGTGTCAGCGAGCCCACAGCCCGGACAAATGACGCTCGAGGATTGGACAGGGGTTTTAGTGGGTATACCTAATTGCCCCGTGGAAATAGCACTTCACACGTGAGGTGCTAATGCCACCCCGACCTGGCGAATCCCACACACGGGCCTCGACCTTTCCCCCTCTCGCGACTTATGGTCCTCAAACGGATTTCCACTGTAAAAAAAGGGGGGATAAGATCAAGGGAAATAAATATAATACATTATTAATTTATCCATATTATAATATAATTTGTCAATAATAATGTAGAAACATGAAACTGAATTTGTTTCTATAAAGACAACACTTGGTATGATATTAGCCAACTTGCAAAAAAATCACTATTTATTCAGGCAGAGATGAAAAGTTTTTGACAAACAGAAATACAGATATTATATAGTGAAACCATAGGAAAAGCACCAGGGCTTCAAGTATAAAGAGAAATCAGCTATAGCCATTTATTTGAAGACAGATTCTCAACTGCCATAGAACCACCTAAAATTGTACAAAGGGCAACAAAGACATTTTTTTTATTAACTAGAACATGATAAAACAAGACAAAATTGAAATAAATGTAATCATGTGATATCATTATTACCTATGTATTCAAGAATATATTAAGAGGTGATTAAAAACAATGAAAGCTTAAGTTTGTTGACACATACAATACTTCATAAAAGCTACTTCTTATATTTTAACTCTGTTATCATAACTCTGTTTTCATAAATACAATAAAACACTTAAATGTATTTGAAAATTTAAACATTACATTTTATTTGTTAACATAACCTTCAGTTATGTGAAAGTATAAGTTCAATGAATTATTACTTAAACAGATCTATCTAGTTTTAACTTACATAGCAAATAATTTGCCATTTGTGCTGCATGGAAATAACTGATACCAGTACATAGGTTGTTAGGTACTTCTTTATCAAATTACCTAGTGGTGCCATATATTTTCCTTGTAATATGATGTTGATGTAAATTGGCATTTTCCATAAATAAAATTATAAGACCATGAGTCAATTAATTCTGTAATTTAGGCACAATTTATATTGTGCAACTATTTTCGAAAAAAAACAACTGATTGACCAGTATTACCTCTTACTTCAAATTATGGTTCCACTAGAAACATTATATTATCATAGATTTGCTGAAATAAAACTTTTACACGGGTTTTTTTTACGGGTTAAGTTCCCCCGTATGTAGCCATACCTCCAATTTTGTAATATTATGTCTGTGACTGGCTGTCTTATGTATAATCTTGGATATTTGTTTATTTTCTTTTTATCAATGGGAATGAACAGATTATCGTGAAATTTGATATTTACTTTCGATATGAAAGATGAACTTCGATATTTTTCATCATCTTTCAAATTCTGATATTTCAATATCTTGGCGTCGCGAAGATATTCAAAGTACGAATCCATTGCTATAATGTCAAAAATTCGTATTCTACTAAATCCACAATATCTTCTCGATAACGTTGCGGTAGAATAATAGTAGAAAAAAATAGTATTACCATTAGCGCAAATGGCATTAGCCGAAATCAATATTGAAAACCTACCAAAATTTTAAACATTTATTTCGCGAGTTTTCGCTTCTAAATATGTATCAAGATAGAGTGGCGTGCCCGTGCCATTGGAGTTAACAGAATACCGAAATCAGACAAACCTACGATTGAGACGATAGTGTCCGGCGATATTGACGAGGCAGTAATAGCAGAATTGGGTCCCTAGAAGTTATGTGCGTGAAGCCCTGCACACACATACACACAGCCTACAATTATATGGCAGTGATTGGATCATTGTTTATTTATTCTGTACAAGGCTTAACCTTAACAAAAAATTGTCTTATTATTATAAGACAATTTTTTTTTTCAACTAATTCCAGTGTTAATAATTTCGAAATAAACTAGTGTTATAACAATAAAAATGATAATTTTCTTGTTCTACCATAATTAGGCGAGTTCTACTAGAACTCGTCGTTGTTTCTACTATATGAATTTTTTTTCTTTACTAGTTGTGCCGGCGACTTCGGTCGCGTGGAATTTATTTTCGCGAAACCCTAAAAAAGTAATTAATAAAAAGTAGCCTGAATTACTCCATCTAACATCAGCTATCTGCCAGTGAAAGTCCCATCAAAAGCGGTCCAAGCGTTTCAAAGATTAGCCGGAACATCCAGACGGTTGATTAAACTTTGAAAAAAAATTTTTTTTTTATAATACCGTATAATTATACTTTCATATGCATTTAGTAAAAAGCTGTTATTTTGACATTACAAACAGACACTTCAATTTTATTTATCTGTATAGAATAAACAATAAGAAACATAGAAAGTATTACACATAAAAAATTAAGATTAACCACAGAATGTGGAAGGAAGTTCCCGCTGTGGCTTTTTGGACGAGGCGACACCTTTGATGTTGTAAAGATCCTTAGTGGACGCAAATTACTTATCAACGGGATGGCTGACAGCCTCTTCTGAAAACAGATGAAAATATCAATATTTAACAATTAGCTTACCGAACTAAATCAGTAATTACAGATGATTGGAAACTTGAATGGTTTTTTAAAACAATATGCTTACTGCTTACACAACCTTAACTGTCGGCAACGTATTTTAATCATCAAGATTTGCGTGTCGTTGACCGTTTGGCGGCGGAACAACATTTGTGTATTGTACGTACCAAACCCCCCCTCCACTCCCCGTACATCAGGTGCGATGGTCATTTTTGTGTCGATTATGCATTATAAAATTATGTGCGGTTCGTTAGCTAGTGAGTCTTTCTCTCGCTTTTGCCCCAGATTTATACGCGACTAACTTACGAGTCGCGAAAGTTGTCGTTGGTTCTCTATACGTGGCCGCAGATTGATGAGGTCGCTTGCCCATGGCCCTGGCATAAAGCGAAGGAAGGAAGAAATACCATTGAGTTTCAGTGGGTATCCCCGATTTGGCTTAGAATAGTATTTCTTCGCAACTGCTATTACGGCAAATCCCAGAATCCCCCACTGCGATACCCCACAATAGGCAGTCCTCAATCGGAGCTCGTCGTCAAAAACAGATTCTTTATGCGCCAGGGTCATCGGATACGTGGCTTTCATAATGCATCCAATAATACTCGACTGTTATTCGCAAATGGTAGTGTTTCCACATAGAACTTTTTTTTAGAAACGTGTGAAAAGTCTTAGGTCCCCGATGTTCTTGCATTTGAGTTAGTTTAGTTTGTAAGTATATTCGAGCATGACATCCGGATTCTAACAATACCCTACTGAACCCCAAGCTGTAGGGTGGTGACAAAATTACATGTTGACATCAATATAATATACATCTCTATTTGCTTCATATTTTTTACATACATACTATACTACTTGTTCCCTATAGAAGTGGGTAAAGACTAAGGATCTCCACTATGCCTTTTGTTTCATATAACGACCGACAAAGACCAATGCACACCTACAGTTTATTACCTTTTCAGCATTTGGACTTCTTTTGTTTACCTTATGTTTAAAATTTGTAATTAGGAAACAGTCTATTGTGTATTGTACTCGTTTGTGATCGTTTGCAGGCATAATTAGGCAAGTGTGCTGATTACAAATTCTAAGAAAGTCGATCTATGCGGGCGGGCAGCCATATTGTAACGGTGCAGTATATAGCAATGGCCCAATAAGGAGATCGGCAGTCTAGCGATGATCACAAGCGAGACAAGACGTGTGCACATTCGACAAGCTATATAGTGACGGACTTTGCGCGTGTTATTGAATTGTGTATTACGTTTGTACTGGTTGTGTCCAGTCATAATTGTACCTGTGTTATACGTGTTTGTATAGTTCTAATAAATTCTATAGTAATTCCAAAGGCATTTTAATTCGAGTCCCGTAACTCGTAACAATATACTTTCAGTAAATTCTTTATACATACACGACGGTTTAAAATACTTTTACTTGACCTTTAATATGTTTTACTGTATAATTCAAGGTCTAACAAATTAAGATATACAAAAAGTGGAGACTTGATCGACGATCATGTGACGACGTGCACTAATTACCTATCTCGGTCAAAGTTTTTTAATTCCCTGATACTCTCAGCAAATATTTATCTATCAATTTTAGAATAGAATAGAATATACTTCGTTGTACAAAAATCTATACTATAATAAATCTGTAAATAGTCCGAGTTTGTGCAATGCGTTTAAAAAATGTAAACAAATGAAGGGGGCTAATTCGGCCAGCATACTCCGAAAATGCAATTTTTAGAATTTTGTATGTGTGTCTTTCTGTTTGTGTGTCTGTTAGACCATCACGTAAAAACTACTGAACGGATTTAAATGAAACTCGAAACGGAGCTAACTTACATCACGGGCCGAAACTTGGGATACTTTTTATCCCAAAAAATGACGTCGTTTCCATGGGTTAGGCGAAAATAGCGAAAAAGATTGCGATGCGGTCACATCTTTTTTGGAAACTAATGAACGTATATGAATTAAACTCGACATAAGGCTAGCTTATAACCCGAATCAACACTTAGGATATGTTTTATTCCCATAAAAGACGTCGTTTACCTGGAATAGACGGATTAGCAATATAGATGGCGCAACAATCGCGTTTTTTTTTCAAATAACTAATAAATACTTACGTAGTCATAAACAACATGTCATTCATTATATTACTTCAAATCAGGTTAGCTTCGACTCATCTGTATGTTTTGCTGGGCAGTTGTGTAGACTATAATGGACTTAGTTTCTTTGTTATTATTTTTATTGCATGAGTTAAGCAGACAGGCAGACGACCCACTTGATGGAAAGCGGTAACCATCGCCTATGGACACTTGCAACACCAAAGGTGCTACCAATATGCTGCCGCTCTTCAAAGTCAGACTGGAACCTGGCCACTAATGCCGGACCACAACTCAAGGTTGTTGTGGCGGCATACTCTCGACCAGGGGTGGTAGCCATCCAGACGGGCAAATACCCTACCACCTGGCTGTGGGTTGTTTTGTCGCCTCTTAGGACAGGCCGGCCGGCCGCAGGAAATTGTATTCTTTCTACTATAATATCTCTATCCGTTCCTGCACGGATAGAGATATTGTAGTGACTTTAACAAGAAACAGTAAAGTTTTAGGTCTAAAAAATTACAGTATGTATCCTTTAAACAAATATGTTATTTAGAATAGAAATGTAATAATACCATCAGAAATCATTATTCATATTTCATAAGTTTTTTTTTAGTTTAACATCCATAGTAGTATATTATATAGTTCTTTTACCTGTTCTTATTATACATTTTTTAAAACATAAAAATGACCGTTTAGTTCACGAGCTTTTAGCTTAAGCCACTTTTTCTTTTGAAATAATATTAGTTATCGACTGTTTCACACAGATGTAGCTATTAGTTAAATGCGTTATTTGTGATGTGATATTTTTATTAATTGGTGATGTAGGTAAATATTTACAGATAACGATGTATATACACGAATGTAGATATGACTTAAGTGATTTTCACCATCAGTTGGATACATTTTTTTGAAGATTTATATATATAAAAAAACCTAATTATTTTTTTTTATGTAAGTACAATAAAACTACTACTTAGGGTTTTTCACGTGGCGCAGCCGCCGGGAAAACGCTAGTGCTATATAAAATTAATATTCAAGTACAATCGGCGGTCTTATCACTCATTCTATGGTGATTTCTTCCAAACAACCTTTGGATAGAGTATAAGAAGGATAACACAAGTCGGTACTTGCTAAAAGAGCACTCGTACAATTTTAGTACCAAACCATGAATGAATTAAAAGTTTGAATTTATAAATTTCACATTACTTGTAGAAATACTAAGCAATTGAGGCTTACACATAGTAGTACTAACCACCAAAATGAGTTCTTTTTAAGTTCTAGCTTAACATGAGTATGTACTCTGATTTGTTGTATCACAACCCAATGTACTTCATTGTCTCTAATCATGAGATATTAAACGTTCAAATCAATTGTAGGCAAATGAATTTGATCATTAGACCGTATTACGATTGACGTGGTACCGAAGAGATTTACTTTCTATACGTTCTAATATTTTGTAGGCAGTCTGCAATTGTTTTTATTACTGTTCTACAGTAGATAGAGTGACAGCCCACGCGATAATACTAAAAGCATTACCATTAAGCTACTTGCGCTGTCTTAAGACTATTTGGTTGTGCTGTGCAAAAACCTGAATCGAAGTTCATTTTAAATCTGTCCAATAGTCACAGAAACACATACATCACACACAAACTCATATGACAGAAAAATATTCTCTATAATCGCTGTGTAGGTAACAAGTACAATGGCTTAGACAAAGTACGGATGAATGTCCAGTTGAAATCTAACGGCGAGGTAGCAGAACAGATTTCAATATACCCCCATAGTTGTTTACAAATTGCCAAATTTTAACATTAAAGATTTTGCCATTTTATATGGGTTGAACTTTGCTGACCATCATTCTTTGTATCTCATAAATTATTATAAAAAATTAAATATTTACGAGCCAACAATGCCGCTTCTAGTGAAAGTCGTTCATAAGAGGTTTTTTGAACAATGAACTGGTCCTATCGTACGTAAGCTAAAGCAAATTAATTGAATCGACCTACATGAAGGATTTCAAGTTTTTAAATATTATCTGCTATTTGCTAAGTTGCAGTGGGACGGGGTGGAAATTCGGCTAGAGTAAGCCGATTGCAAAACATATAGTATAATGGAAGCGCCGACTACACCGCTGTTGAAACGTCTAACTCGCGATGTATTCACTTATTACTATTATTATTAATTTGAAACAAAAACCGGTGCCCGATCGGGTTACAGGTTATTTCATCCAATACGTGTGAAAAGCCGCCGACTGTAAGAGATAGTAATAATATATGCATAAATAAAAAACGTAAGCGCCAAGTAATTCATTAAATTCATTCATTCATGGCGCTTTCGACTAGACCAGATCAGAACGAACGACCTTTTGATCGCTAGTTAATATGTAGAAATACTAGTAATAATATGTTTGAACAGAACGCGTAATCGCCAATGAATGCTTACTTAAGAAATTTATTTCGAATTGTAATATGTTGACGGATGCAGGCTAAGGGATTTATATTAATAAAAGTTAGATTAGAATTATCTTTGAGTATATTTTCTAAAATTTCACTTCTACTGCGTGTGAACTGCATATGCACACACAATTTTCCTTTTTTATTGCGAAGCTGGTAAACCGGCAGCCGGCTCATCTCATGGAAAGCGGTTACCGTCGCCTATAGATGTTTGCAACATCAGGGGCGAAGCCAACGCGTTGCCAGCCTTTAGGATGGATAGGGGGATGAGGTAGAGTGATCAGACAGGAAGTATGGGATGGACAGGATGGGACATGAGATTGGAATAGGTGGTGGGATAGGGAAGATTCTATAGGGGGAGGGGGAAGGAAGGGGCCATCGGAACTCTCACTCATCGCACGAAACACAATTAGCTCAACGCTAACCGTTTCACGCCGATATTCTATGAGAGCATGGTATTACACCGATCGAACTGACCCTAAGAGCTATAATCAAGATATTGATTCCAACATGGCCCTACCACGTATGATAATATAAGTGTATGTGTATATGAGACTTATACCTACCACATAAATTCTAGATAAATGTCGTAAGATTTCGTATATCTGGCAACAGTGCCAACCTAGTAATGGAGTGCTTGAGGAACATGGTCGAAGATTCCGATAATGTTGATGAATATTTGCCAAGGCGACCAAGAAGAATTAGGGAAAGAAATAATTTTTTCGTCACACATATAAATGTTCATTTTAAAACGATAAATACAGTAAATCATAATTAGAAAGTTTACTCAACACACTTTCTAAACGAAATCATATTTTATTTTTCATTTTGACATTACACTTATATTGAGAAATCAGATAGTAACTCTGACTGCGCCGACTGAGAGGACGTAGTATATCATGAATTTTAGTCGGTTTAACAATTCGTTTTTCCTTCGTTTATTGAAAATAAAGTAACAATACGGAGTATTATTTATTCCCAGAATTGCACGCAAAAATGCAATCGACCTTATCCAGTAGATATAAGAGTAAATACATAGAGAAAAATTATTCCAGTAATACGTATACTGGTATATATAGTATTTATACTAGTATATTAATAATGATCATTGCATTAAATATAATACAAATAAGACAAAGAACTTTAGAATTTATAGTACTGTATTGGAAATCATAAGATATTCTGTAGATTATTTGAAATATCTAATCTGGATCAAAATACAAATATTACCTAGCTTGAATTTGCGGTGAAAATTTTTCCCATTTCCGTTAATGAAATTATATAAAACTCAGTAGTTTATGACTGTTAAACATAAAATTTGTAACGATTTTAAACTCGATGTTAATTTTTCATTTTAATCTGGTTTTTTGCCAAATTTCATGATATTTGGTTTACTCCCAGGACCACGAAGAATGCACAAACAAACATCCGAACAAGTCTCTTCCACATTTGTACGGGGTCAATTCTTCAAGTGGGCATGGCCCAATCTTTGTAAACAAACTCAGCGCTGTTTCACATAATTTTATAAACTAATTATATATAATAATAATTGTTTGAAATTATGAATCGATTTATTAAAAAACTAACCCCTTCCCTGCTTTAGAGGTTTGACAATCATTTAAATTTTACAGAAATTGATCCTAACAGAACATTTTATTAAAAATCAAGCTTTTTCCCTTTGTTTGTTGTTTAACATTTCTTCACAAAAATTGAGCCTTACAAGGTACACTATGGTTTGGTGTAATAATAATACAGCATATTGTTTTTCAGGCGATTCGATTCCCTGGCCTGGGTAATTGATTTTACAAAAATCTAATGTTACCGTTTTATTTTCATTAAAATCGGCCCCGAGATTCGTTTGTAATTTTTCCCTATATCTTATACTTTCATATTTGGTCATGGAGGCGCATTTGAAAAATTCATCCCCAGCCATTTATATTTGTACCGACATCTGATTTAAATTTAAATTAAGTGTGATTGCACAGAATGAAAATAATCAAGAGTTATTCTTTCTTTATTAACATCATATTAACCTATATATTGGAAAAGGAAGCTTGCCTCGTATCTAATTCTCGTTTACACGGAGCCAAGGTGAAATGTGCTGCGAAAGCTTTGCAAATCGGTGTTTTTGTATTTTGCTATCTGTCTCTCGGTGCTAAGGAATTTTACGAAAATTACTGTTTTTATGCCAATCCAATAAGCCCAATTTCATGGTTGACACAACGGATTTGCTCGGTTTTTTATTACAAAGCTAACTAACCGTTTAATCTGTATAGTTTCCACGAAAACATAGGGAAAATGTTTATTTGTTATTAGTGCTTCAATGTCTCCATGTCCATATATCTCCATTTATACTAATATTTAAAATGCGAAAGTAACTAGATAGACTGTTTATTGTACTACACTAAAGTATACACACAAACAAAAGAAGAAAAGATGCAATAGATAGTACAACGGGCGCTTTAGAGCGATTTCTTTCAGGTAACTCTAACTCTGTTAGAAAAATAATATATTCACGGCAGAACGGGTTTTTATAAAATTGGCATGTGAATAAATCGTATCTTGGGGAAGGACATGGACCTTTTGTCTCAAAATACAATCTTGTAGTAAGTGAAAAAAAGGAGACGAAAATTTGTACGAGCAACCTTATGTTTCAAAATTCATATTTTGTGGTTTTGGGAAGAAATAAAGTTTTTCTTTATTTCGTGTTTGAGTGTTACTGTTACGTTTTTACTTCATTCAGAAAGTACTTTTTTATGATAAACTAGCTGATGCCCGGGACTTCGTCCGCGTAGTGCGGTTTTTTAACTATCCCACGGGAACTCTATTTTTCGGGATCAAAAGTATCCTATATGTTGACCAGGGATATAAGCTACCACCATACAAAATTTAATTTAAATCGGTCCAGTCGTTTCAGAGATTAGCCGGTAAAAACAGACAGAGAAACATAAAATTAAAAAAATATAAATTAGTTATATTTCACTTCTTACATCCCCCTGACTCGGGTTTAGTATTTTTTTTCATTGTACAGAAATTCGATCTCTACAGTTTTATTATATGTATAGATGATTGCGCGTTTGACCAGGATCACGCCTAATATTAGTAAATAATAAGTGCGGTCGAAGTCACAAATAACTGATAGTGAGGACATTTGCTCTGTATTTAAGTGGCCTAACTGACAGGGTAAATTTCTTAAACGAACTTTCCGTTAATTACTGTAGTCTAGATGACTTAGAATATCGTTCAGTATACTCGATATGTTTAAAAAGCTAATTAATTATTAACAGCTAAGTTCAAGACCAATTGAATTTAGTAAGTTTAATATTGATAATACTTTACTATTATATGAAATAGGTATTAGTTATACAATAGAAAATCCATGGAACATTTTTCTACGAGCGAAGAAATTGACCAATTTTGGTGCGGCGATGACACTAAGCTTCTTTTAAGGCTTTAATTTTGGAAGTCTATTTAACAGATAAAAACAAAATTTGAAGGGTTTCTAAATAAAGCCGGTTAATGTAACACGTGTTACAGATGTTCTGCGTAAATACTCGTCACCAGGTGCATAGGACACGAACGTTTTTAAATAATCATTATTTTAACTCTTACGACCGGCTTTACGTTGACGGATGTCACACACCATTATCACAGAACTTCCTTGGTCTTTGATATTGTTCCAGGAGTAACCTTCAATATCGAGAAACGCTGCAGTATATTCAAATAATATTTGACTTTGCTCGCGTAAAGTATAGATTGTTATCCCATGGTACGTCACTTTTTCTGAAATAAAAATTCCATATGGCCATTTTATGGCTGTATGTGTTTTGTATTTCACTGGTTTATCCGGCTTCGCTTACGTTTATTTCGCATTTCTACCGCGGGAGTGTTCCATTTTTCGACATATAAAATATCACATAATAATATTGTGTTTGATCTATTAGTGAACGTATATTGCTAAATTTCAAGACTTCCATAGTTCATTTGTTTTCAAATTTCATGTCAATCAGGGTTATTCCCAAGGATACTAACAAGGAATAAACATGTAAACAAATTCACTTTCACACTTAAATGTTGGTTTAGATTGTAGTGTTTTGATAACCAAATAAAAATAGGTACCTACTATAATAGAGCTGCGAATACACTTTTCCGAATGATAGATTATGATGATTCGGCATTATTTTCAAAGGATATTTGACGTCAGAAGTGCATTCAGTAAAAGTCACGATAGCATTGACCTCAAGAATAACATAGTTTGTTCTAGTGACATCATTCGCGACACTGGAAATCATTAAGGTCGACGATCTCTTGTGTTTACCATTGGTTCTTTACCCTATCATTTATTTATTTAACTAGACACTAAAACTGAACGTGTATGGCTGGTCTGCAACTCGTAAACTGTCTTAGCGGATGTACAACGGAAATAAATGGAAATAATTAAATGACTTCTGGTCTGTAAACAATTGTAATTTGTGGTAACTGTTAGCCTTATCACACTATGATATAAGCAACACCCTCGTGGTGTTTAGTTGAGACAGCGAAAGAAGAAACTAGGAATGAGGATGACCCGGTAACAATGTAAATCTTAAATGATTCCAAGTCATGGCATCATAAGTCATTCATCATTTTTCTTTCGGTTTCTTGCGTTTTTGTTTTATAATACATATTTTGATACACTAAAAACTTTAACAAAAAAAGAAAATAAAAACTGGTAACAAAATTAAAAGTATTTGAAGAAAAAATGTGTTTTAAATACAAAAAAACCGAATTAAGTCGATAGATGATCTTGTCTTGCCTCATTCGTGTAGGATTTGGGAATTTTTCAGTCATGGTGTTTATTTTAATAAATTAAATTTATTTTAATTCAAAAGCTTACTTGTATAATAATTTAATCTAGAGCTTTCCACACGGCTTCTCTACCGTAAACCTGAACCCACATTACGTGAGAGATATATTTAAAATTATCCAGTGTTTAATTTTCATTCCCATAGACTTAAAGAACAAACAAACACCCAAACAATATTTTTACATTATATTGATATAGGTATTCACATATAATTTTTAAATATCGAAAAACACATTATGTAGGTATATTCTTAATCTAAGTTATGCTTGTATTATGGGTAATATACAACGGACAACTTCGAGGCTGATCCCAGAAACCGAGTCCATTGTAAATAACGTAAAGTTCGTTTACACAATTTCCCATACCGGAAATCCAACCTGGGAACTCTGTGTTCACCGACTGATTCGGCCAAAGGCTTAGACTAGTCGACTACAATTATATATTGTTTTATAATTAATGCACATAGCAAAGAAATGTTTATAGATTTAAGAAAAATCAAAGGTGCCTTGGATTTTCAATATTATTATAGCGCTCAAATGAAAATCTTTTGTTATCAATACCTGCACATACTTCTTCCTTCGTAGGAAATTCTTTTGCCGTACAGGCTGTTCGACTGTGGAATTCCCTCCCCTTACCAATCAGACAAGCTAAATCAATGATTACATTTAAACGTATGGTCACTGACCATTATTGGTCTATTAAATAAAATTGTTGCATGCATTACATGAATGTATCTATTGTTCGAATGTATGTATATCTAATTTATAATATCATCTTTATCTAATTATATATGTATATATGGTAGTATATTTATATTGTAGTTTATTTTTAATAATATTTAATTGTGATTTTATTACTTTCATTTTAGTTTAGTACACCACCAAAATTGAATTTGTTTTGAAATTTCGTTTAAAATCTCCTTAGACACCGGGTTGCCTGGAAGAGATCGCTATAAGCGATAAGGCCGCCCATTATTCTAATGCAAATGTATCCATATCAATTGTCTAGAATTAAGTTTATGGTGAACAATAAAGAGTTTTCATTCATTCATTCATTATCCAACTTACTGCTGCTTTATAAACGTGACAACTGCTAAGATTTAATTATTTTATTTTATAAACAATTTTTCTCGAGCATCGAGACTACCTATCGTACACAGCAGGTGACCCCGAGACCAGTTATGGTAATTAACAACAAAAGAAACGCACACGTCTGGCATCGTCGTGTAAAATCTTACATTCGAGAATTCAATCATTCCCTTCCCTCCTCGATGACGTGTCTGGGCTAAATTTACTATACACTTACTTATTGACACGTTCCAAAAATATACTTCTTGGCAAAACTGAACGGGCGTTAACATCGCTATCAGCCGCATAATGCCCAACTTATACATACATAACGCACTCTAGGTAAAATTGTACTTATAGACGCATCCGCACTCGCCAGCGTCGGCTGCGTATCTATGTAAATGAACCTCTACGTCAGCAGGTATAGCCCCTACATACGTATTGGTAATACTATCTAAGCTAATGTACATTGATCCAGCTACTGACTTCAAATAGGAAGGAAGCCAGTGCTGACTTCATACGGCATCGTCTAAATTGATTTGAAGTCAGTACAGCGCTACAAAGTGCGACTGACTTCAATATATCCGAATGCATATTTTAAGTCAGTCCGCTCCCCAAGTCACTAGGTGGATCAATATAAATTAGCTTTATCAACCAGAGTCGTTCTTATAGATAAACAGATGCCCATACGGAACACTGTGCCCTCAGGATTTTACGAGTTTGTGCGCGGAACTTCGATTATTCTGTGACCTGCTGCTTTATTGGTCGTTAAACTTTTTAGTTTACCAGTCAAAGTATTACTAAAATACAATGAAGTAACTCTTTTTAATCATAAACGTCCCATTGCGTTTCTGATACAAGTTTAAAATTATCCCTTCTGATCTAACTTTGTGTGTCATAGCCGGTTATCACAGGAACTAATAAGGCTAGAGATATGAAATTTGGCGTACATTTTAAAGTCTCGTGTGTCTATAAACAATGTATTGAATTTTAGAAAAAAAGAATATTGAAATTGGAGTCAGAAACTAAAAGTTGGATTTAAAAGTTGAATCTTTTTAGAATACATGCACATCTTTGTAGATTTTTATATCCTAAATAATAATAACAAATGTGCAAATATTTAATTTTTTAATAACAGAACCGACTGCACACTAAAAACCAAAAAATAAATATTTAACCGACTTCTTTCTACAACAACTTGAAGTCGGTGCAAAGTAAAACATAAAAGAACAACAAGACACCGACTGCAAGATGTTGTAGAAAGAAGTCGGTTATGTTATTGTTAAAAAAATTGTTTTCAGTTGCATAAATACTTTAATAGCTTTAGATATAATATATTAAGTCTCTGTAAAAATTGTACAACTGGCACGCGTATACAAATTTGCCATCTCACTCTTCGGTGTATATGCTCTTCAATAAGGGTTGCGCTCGATTTCTTTGCGATTCACAAATCAGATCCTGACTTAGTGACAATGGGATCATCTCGGGAGTTAAAAAGATCAATTTGAATCGGTCCACAATTGACGGACACATCTCGTAACATGCCTCCGAAAAAATTAAGCGCCTGTAGAATATGTAATACTAAGACGCGTATAGAAACTTTTTTTTTATTTAGGCTTTCGGCGTTTTTAATAAGGGTACCTCTCAATTTCTCTATGATTCACTCAACAGATCCTGACTTGGTGACCATGGGACTACTTCAGGAGTATACAGTTACTAGTAAAAAAAAATTGAACATCGGTTCACAATTGACGGAGAATTCGAGTAACAAACAAAATAACATACAGATGAATTGAGAACCTTTCCTTTTTGAAATCGGTTAAAAATGACAATTACAGTGACCGTATCATATGATACTTTATGGAAAGATTGACTAGATTATGTCCTATTTATATTTGCCCCAGTCTCCAGCATTTATGTCGCTCTCGTTTGTTTGATTAACAATATTATCTTTAGAGGAAGTCTCAATTGACCGAGTGGTCCAATAGTGCAACTAGTTAAAAAGAAAACCACTAATACCAACTAGAAAGTGGAAACCCATCACAAATTATTTTAATGATGACACTATTTTAAGGAGTAACTAACTGAAGAAGATGTTCTGTGGCCATAGTTGTCTGTTATTTTACATTTGCGAAGTTTAATAGAATTTTCCCAAGCCTATGTCGGCCCATGGGCAGTAAAAGTTAGCGCTCGTGTACACGACACCACCGCCGCGCCGCCAACTTACTTGACGAGGCGCAATCGCGCTGTCTCCGCATCGTCGCTGCACTTTCTCTGTCAACTGGCCGTCATCGGTGGGGCGGATCTATATGAGGGCGAAGAGCGTTCGCATATATACAGAAGGCTGTGCCCGAGTGCTACATGATGTGACGAAAACATATTAAAAATAACACATATAATATATATTTATCTCAGAAATTACAGAACTTGTTTAGAGCAATACTAGGTGAAAGTATTTTTAGTCTCTGATGTCTTGATTTTTTCAAATTTTCATACCATAGTACAAGTGATAAAAGAGTGAGGGTTTGGGGGAAGCGTTTTCACAATTTTGTTTTTTTTTTTTTTTGTCATTTGATTACGGAGGTATACAAATCTACCTTTTAATTTTGACTATTGTTAGAAACTTGCAACTTATTTTAAATGTTTTAATACGTAACCAGATATATTTGAGCGCAAATATCTCTATCTTTGCTTGAATAGTGAAAAAATTAAATGTAATATTCCTAAAGCCATTTACATATAATTATGAACATACGTCTCATCCGTAAGTTAATTTTAGTTCAAAAGTTAGAAAACTTAATTCATACTATGGAATCTAATAAAAAATACCATCATGGGAAAAAAAATACTAATTCTATTTCTATGATACCATGAATGAATAACAATGCCCGGGGAAACACGATATCCTAAAAAATACTGTTTATTCATAAATCTTCGCAAAATTATACTAATAGTCTAATTAATATCATTATAAAACTACGTTTTAACGGTTTTAAGCGCGGTAATTTATTTGACTTTTCTTATTCCGTCGTTTCGGCCCCTTTTCAGTGGCCAAAATGTCGGATTAAAAATCAAATAAATTACCGCGCTTAAAACCGTTAAAAAACGTAGTTTATCTATACAAGTCGCGAATACTTAAGAAAATATTATTAACTATATAGCTGTACCCGGCAAACGTTGTCTTGCTCTTAAAAAATAAAAATCTAGAAACCGATTGCAGCGCCATCAACCGGGACCAATTGTTAATCTAAACCGTCCCAGGATCCACTTAAACACGCACAAAAATAATTTCACCTAAATGAGACAAATTATAATGAGTTTATATGCAGTCACCATTGCCGAAATCGGCCGCGAAAGATCAAAATGAATGGCTAGACTGATGTTTTTTAATGATATTTTTTTATTGATGAATATCATATTTTAATACATATTATCCTATTCCGGACGAAGACAATTCCAAAAACACAAAAATCATACAAATTATTCCAGCTGTCCTTGAGTTATAAATGGTGTAACTAACACGATTTTGTTTTACATACATAGGTTACTTAAACCTAAGTTTCTTCTCTGTATTGAATACTAGCTTCTGCCCATGACTTCGTCCGCGTGGAAAGTTTTTTAACTATCCCACGGGAACTCTTTAATTTTTCGGAATCAAAAGTATCCTATATGTTGACCACAGGGATATAAGCTTCCACCATAGAAAATTTCATTTAAATCGGTCCAGTCGTTTCGGAGATTAACCGGTACAAACAGACAGACAAACAGAGAAGCATAAATTTGAATAAAATCTAAATTAGTTCTATTTCACTTCTTACATCCCCCTGACTCGGTATTTATCATTTTTTTTAATTGTACAGAAATTCGACCTCTACAGTTTAATATATGTAAAATATAGATATCATTATTGCATTCATACATATTACTATGCCGTCTGGCATATACATTTCGGTTTATATATGTACTATACGTTCATTCATATTTAGGTACATAAGACCTATATGTCTGTTATTTAGGGACCTTTTTAAAGGTCAGATAACAACCACCTCAGATAAACTTATATCTATAAAAAGAGATTAATGAAAGTATATGAAGCGAATAATCGCTTTTACGATAGTGGCAAGTAAAAATTCACTGCTTCTGCCTACCCCTGTGGGAAACAGGCGTGACTACTGTTTCCCATACGATTGCAATACTCGAATACATTGTACGTATTTTACAATCGTTACTTTCCACCTATCCGATATAGTTACATTTTATCTTCACAAATACAAAGATAACACTCGACACTTTTCTAAGAGGTCATGACAACAATTGAAAATAGGTTAACAAACAACGAAGCAACGGCTATTGTTGTAAGATTAATAACCGAAAACGAACGCGTCAAGCTTAACACTGAAGAGAATAAGTCTGTATAATTCGGATTGCCTAAAAAAGACAACACATGCAAGCCTACCCCAAATAAACGCCCCAGTTACACGACGTCTTTGATAGAAAGATCTTCTGCAATATTTGCGACAATTTTTAAAGTATTGTAAGGTAAATCGTGGTGGCTCAGCGACAGCGTACGTGCGTCTTATCCCGATGACGTGAATAAGGATTCTTACCCTGGCCGAGTTAACCCGTAAGCACTAGCTTACTTTGCATATTGTTAAATGTTGAAAAATACATCATTAGAGAAACATGCTGACCTGATTTTTTTGTTGTAAATAACATGAGTTCAGCAGACAGGTAGACGGCTCACCTGATGAAAAGCGATTACCAACGCCTGTAAACATTTGTAACACCAAAGGTGATACCAATGTGCTGCAGCTCTCTAAAGAGTTACTGGAACCAGGCTACTAATGCCGGAACACGCTCAAGGTGGTTATGGCGACATACTGTAGACCAGGGGTGGTAGCCATCCAGACGGGCAAATACCATACCACCTGACTGTGGGTTGTTTTCTCGCCTCTTAAGACAGGTCGCCTGGCCGCAGGAAATTGTATTCTTTCTCCGTTCCTGCACGGATAAAATGTATATAATACTAGCTGACCTGGCGAACTTCGTACCGCCATATTTTCTGAATTCCTAAAAAACTTTGTTTCATGACACAAAAACAAAATCACCAAAATCGGTTCAGGTGATTATGAGGATTCTAGAACCCGATCTCAACGCCACCTACCGGTTCTAAATGTGAATCTAAACCATCATGGAACCCACTCAAACACAAAAACAAAATCGGTCCATATGATTAGGAGGATTCTGGAACGCAATCTCAGCGCCACCTTCCGGTTCTAATTGTGAATTTAAACCATCCGGGCACCTATTCAAACACACAAAACAAATATCCTCAAAATCTGTAAACTCGTTCTCAAGTTATGGGCGTACATACATTTTTCTACGATTCATTTTTATATATAAGATAAATCAGATATGTGAAACTTATCAATCCTTTTTACGCTAGCGGGGTAAGTACACACTACATTATGTCAAATTGAAATGCTGAGGCTCGCGCTCAGCAGTGGGGGGGTTAATGGCGGATAGTAATATTTAAGATTTTTAAAATACATCTGGTACAGTTCGCTTATAAATAAAATGAGCTTTCCAATTTAAAAATAATTACTTGTTAACGTTATATTTAAAGAATATTGTTACAACTTAGGCTCCGACAAAGACAAATTCCACGTACAGATCTGTAAAAGCATATTTTATTACCTGTCGGCATTTGAACTAATTGTAATCCTTTTATGATCGTCTTCTTTTGTTCACTTTATTTATTGTCATACGTTTCTAGTCATTGTGGAGAACAGCCTATTGTCCTCTTCTACTCGTCTACGGCCGCTTACGAGCATCATTAGCCACGTGTTGCGGATTATAAGTACAAGCTAATTCTAGGAAATTGTGTCGACGTTGCTGGGCGGGCACATTTGCATTTGTGAAGTATAAAACGATGGCCTGATTGAGAGAGGGGGTCAGTTGAGCTACAACTACGCTCTAGGCGTGACGTGTGTACATTCGGGAATCTAATATTGACGGACTTTGTGCGTTTTATTGAATTACGACCTTCTACATTACGTTTGGATTTGTTGCGTTCGGTTATATTTGTACCTGTGTTATACTTGTTTGTATAGTTCTAATAAACTCTATAATAATTCTAACGGCATTTTAATTCGAGTCCCGCAAATTCGTAACAATATAATTGGAGTTTCATATCCAAATGTTTAATATATCGTACAAGTACAAGTCAGTCTAACCACAGTGTAGTAAAATTCCGCAAAGGTGACCATTGTGCGGCATGTAGTTCAACGCCTGTCATCATTTTAGGTCCAATAATTTAGTCTTGGGAAAAGTGAGACAGACAGACTGACTTCAGTCTGTTTATCTAAGCATGTCACTTTTTTGCCGTGGCTAAGTAGACATTTTGGCAAAAACGGACCGTTTTTATAAGAGTTCCATTTTGTTAAAATGGTTACGGAACAATAAAAAGTTATAATATTACAAGTTTATTGAAAGACGTGCATCTTTTATGTTTTTTATCAATCTTTTTTCTTCGATATTTGAATTGTCCTGTTTACTTATGACAATCATGTGTTATATAATTATATAGAGAGCACCCAGTCTCTATAGCTGTATTACTTACCTGTGATTTCTTAAATATAAGCCCTCGGCATTTTGTATGTCTGACAACCCTAAAATTGTAATATTATGCGCGAGAGTTATTTACTTGTGTTTGTGTCATGTAACGGTATAGAAGCCATTAACATTAGTTGTCCATGTGTTACTGCAACCAACATAAGTATCATCGGTTACCACCCAACCAGCCGTTCTGCATCGGCGATTCCGCGCCACAGACTTTAATCGTCGTTGTTGATACCATTCTACGTGAATTTTGTTTAAATTAACTTCGTTTTTATTTCGAAGCCACGTCTTCATTGATGTTGTGTATAATTTTGTATGAAATTTATATTAATAAAATTGATCACATTATGTATCGGTTGGAATGGAAACTGCTTCGAGAACGCTTTGTGCGTAATATTCTGCAGTTTACAAATAGGAAATCCTTCTTGAGTCTTATTCCACATTCTAGAGGATCGTGATATTTCCTCATCGATTTCTCTAGACTGGCGTCGATCAGTGCTATTGTGCTGTGCGTTGTACAAGAAGTCGTTAAGTGTGGTGCGGTTTTTGTTTAATCAACGCATCGAACTGCAGCCTTTAAATCATTTACTTTTATTTTGGCAGTGATCGTTACTTTTTTTAAACTGTCTGTTTCATGAATACATTTTCGAAATACTCTGGAACGATGCGCATGTTGGAAGGGAGATCCTTGTTCGTTATATTTTTTAACTCGTTCAGTGCAGGTGCATTGATTCGATGTAAACATTGCAACCCAAGGAAATGTGATAGAAAATAATTTTGTGTAATAATATAAGCCCCTATATATCCCACAGCTTGGTTCAAGTACTCACAATTTTTAGAGGAAATGATTATATATCCGCCATGCTTTTTTTCTGCCAGGGGAAATCCGATTAAGGAACATAGGCCGCGGCAAGTGCATAAATTTGGGGGGATAATTCGTGCCCCGTGTGTGGGATTCGATAGATCGGGGGTGGCACTATCACCCGTAGGCAGAACTAAAGATGCGATTGCCACTCCCCAGTTAGGGATACCCACTAAAACCTCTGGGTCCGTCTTGCGCCTCATGTCAGGGCTACGGAAAAGTGGAAACTGTCCCAACTCCGCGTGTCCTGGCAGGCGGGGCCCTCGCAGGCCACTTCCACTGCCGAAGGACTGCTTTTTCCTGGTCTGGTCTCTGCGTGGGGCGGTTTGTTACTCGACCCGTGGGGGAGAGGTGAGCGCGCGCGGAATTCGTCGTGCTCCTATCTCGACGGCATAACGGCTGGTGAGAAACTTGTTCCCTAAGGGAAGCTCACGCCAGCCGAAGGTTGAAGCCCACCCTCCGGCGCCAGCCCGTCCTCCTTTGGCGGGAGGAGCGGAGCAATGACGTCCGCTCATTCTCCCGCTCTGCCTCCTCCTTCGCAAGCATTACTTACACGCTCGCAGGAGGAGACGGCATTCCATCAGGATATCCGCCATGCTTGTCCTCGTATTACACAAATCGACAATCTGGATGTGCCGGTTTTTTACGATATTTTATTTCACTATCAACAGATTGTAATTATAGCATTAGATAGATAACTCTTTACTGTACACAATTACAGAATTCAATATGCATGTTGGGTTCGAAAAACTTTACCTAAGTGTAAGTAGCAGACGTTTTCTAAGCAGGATTCAAATCTAAATCTTTGGAATAAGGCGCACATACTTTGTACACTAAGCAACTACGGATTTTTATTATAGACTAGCTTCTGCCCGCGCTTCGTCCGCGTGAAATAGTTAAAAAAAAGTAAGTTAAAAAAAAACCCCGATTTTGAAACATTCTGCATTGGTGCTCCGCTCCTCTTGGTCTTAGCGTTATGATATATAGTCTATAGCCTACTTCGATAAATGGGCTATCTTCACTGAAAAAATTTATCAAATCAGACCAGTAGTTCCTGAGATTAGTGCGTCCAAGCAAACAAACAAACTCTTCAGCTTTATATAATAGTATAAGATATGTTATATATGTGTTAGGAAATTAATACAAGGGAAAATGTGTTTGCGTCCTCTTCACAGCCTTGAATATATATTTTCCCGGGAACTGTAATACTTTGGACACACAAGCAACAATAAGTGTCACGCGGGCGAATAGCATAGAACAGAAATCAAATATGTTAAAAATGTACAAAAATCGTAGTTGTTTTTCAACTCAAGACGGCCTTACTCAATTCATTCGGTCCTTTCTGTCTAGGAATGGACAACATGAATAAAACAAAACTGAATCTGATATAGTATCTACGTAGAACCTGCTTGTGTATGCAATGCCATTCTGTAATCCCAAACATAGGTGCTTTAGATGGGATCGCAATGCGGTATCGAAAAACTCGAAGTATAGATAGGCCACGTTTTCTTTTTATCGCACGGGATATGATTGACTGAAGGCAATGAGGCAAATTCTTGTCCTATACTTCAGTGATCAAATATTATTATTTATTAGATGTTTCCTAATTAGTTTTCTGTTATACATTTTGAATTAAGTTTAATTAATTTAAAATTTTATGTAGGTTATTTAGTAAGGGTAAAGTTGTGGAGGGTTGTTCCCGATTCAACCCACGACTTATCTATCTATATAAATAAAAATAGAAAGAAGAAAGAAAAAATATTTAGGACAATATACAAAAGTCTTACATGATAATATATCTAACAATTAAATGTGGTGTCCTAAAAAGCTCTTGCTCAGCATAGTGCTAGTTTCACAACCAGCATTGATCTTCCGCGAGTACCTCTAAGTGATGCCCACGGCTTAGCTCCACAAAGCAAATTAAAAAAACAATAAACATTACTTATAAAATTGTGCAATTAGTAGTGTATATAAATATTGTTATAAAAAAAAACGAATAGAAGTGACGAATAAGATAGAAATAATAAATTCGTAATAGTTTGTTATAGGCGTACTAATCAACATATTATAATACTATAAAATACTTGTGTCGTATTTAAGGTCTCTCTGGCGAATTTGGTGGTCAAATCAGAATTTTTTTAAGTTAGTTCGGAACCCAAAGACAGACTGCAGGTTCCTTATCGGCGGCGGTATGTTATGTTGCTAAGCGTAAAACTCGAGGACGGCTCGAGTAATTCGGCTAATTTTTTTTCATATGTTCCTTAAGGGACACAGAAAATTTTAATAAAATAAAATCAAAAATAAAATTTGCGTGGAAAATAGAAATCGATTGCAGCGTCACCTACCGGGTTAGCTGCAATCGGGTACCAGGAATTAGGTGAATTATTTCTGTGTGTGTTCGAGTGTGTCCCGGGATGGTTTAGATTCAAATTTGAACCAGGTAGATAGATGGATGGCGCTGCAATCGGGTTCCAGGATTTAGGTGAAATTATTTTTTGTGTTTGCTCAAGTGGGTCCCGGAATGGTTTAGATTCACGATTGGACCCGGTAGATGGCGCCGCTAAATTCCTAAACGGTGGGACCGATTTTAATGAAATTTTATTCTGTTCAAGTGGATTCGAGAAAAGTTTAGATTAACATTTGGTCCCGGTAGATGGCGCTGCAATCGGTTTCTAGATTTTTATTTTTTAAGGCCAGACAACGTCTGCCACTACAGCTAGTATTTAATCAATTTTCCCATCTCAACCCAAAAGTTATTCCCAATTCAACCCAAACCAAAAACAATGGCTATCAAGTATGGATAGCATAAAAATGAAACTCTGTATTTAATATTTTATATTTTTAATTAGCATTTGCCCCCGACTTCGTCCGCGTTGAACAGATAAAAAAGATGCCAATATTTAAAATCGAAGATTATCACCAGCATAGTAAGGGGTATATTAGAGCAAAAATAGATGAATCCCAGAAATTCCTCTATAAACCCGAGATAAGTAGTGTTACTAAATTTATACACGACTACAAGTGTTCTACTAAAGATTCTAATAAATATAGAAACTGTTGTCGCTAGTAAATCCTAAAATAACGTGGTTTCTAGTTAGAAAATCCTGGGAAATATAAAAAGATGATTTGGTATTAGTCAGATATGCAAAATGTTATGTAGTACCAATCTATTCCGTAATAAGAGTATCACGGCCAATTTTCATGCTATTTTTAGCCGTGTAATCGATTTTCAGAAAAATATCTAGGATTCCCAGGATATAATGTATTACAAGCATTTAAAAAAGAACCTAAACTGTCATTCTTTAACATCGCATCGGAATTACCCAATTTTTATACAGCCTAACCACTTTAAACAACTCCCGGGAAGATTCTCACCGGATTCCCGTGACATAAACTACCAAAGCATTTCAAAACGAACGTAAATTATTATTTTAGTATCAATCAGATCCGAATTAGATCATTTTTATGCATAATAATCACTACAAACAACTCCCGCAATAATTCCTACCGTATATTCCCGGGATTTTAAGTACCGCATTATTTAAAAAAAACTTAAACTATCGTTATAATGAAATCTTATCGAAATCAGCTAATTTTTATGCAACCTAACGAATTTGCCGAAAAAATCCCTTGGGTTTCCCGGGACACAAAGTACCGCAACATTAAAAAAGAACATAAATTATTGTTTTAGTATAAGTCGTAACCGACCCAGGTAAGTTTTATGCTTACTTACCACTATAAACCAATTCCGAGAAAATTCCCGCGGGATTTCCAAGAAACAAAGTATCGCAGAATTTTAAAAAGAAGTAGAAGTAGTAAGATATCGATTTAGTGAAAATTGTGTCAGAATAAGCAAATTTTATGCGCCCTAAGAACTTTAAACTACTCCCGGAAGAATATCCTCGAGATTCCCGGGATAAAAAATGGCTCAGATTTTATATCAGAAAATTAGCTATCCATCAATGAAAAAAAATCGCATCGGATTCTAAAAATTTTTTCAACGCAAGTGACCACTTTAAACCATTCCCAGGAAACTTTTCGCGGGTTTCCCGCGATTATAAGTACCGCATAAGTATGTAATTTCTGTGTTAAGATTTTTCAACTATGACTTTTGGTAAGACCGTACACAAAATCTCTGATCTTTTTGTTAGTTTTAAATTGGGTTGAGTTAGATTTGGGAATGAAAAATTAAAATATTGTCGTGGGTTGAAACGGGAATGGAAATGGGTTGATTCGGGAAAAATATATTCGTGGGTTTTAACGTCATGGGTTGAATCGGGAATAACCCGTTGTAGATCCATACTTATTGTGGCACTGTGCATATATTATGTGAATATGACTTTGTTTGGCTATTAATATATTCTATTTTTCTCTCTTCATGGCCTTGAGTTTAAGTGGATTATTATGACATTTTCGACATATATTATTATATACCGGTAACTGAACTCACAAGTGGTACCATTTTAAGAAGTCGCACATTAATGTTTACATAATAAAAGGGACGGGAATACTTTACTGATAAGTTGCTGCACTTAATGGTGCATACTATACTTGTTTTTTATATATATAACAGTTATTGCTCCAGTGGTGCTAGTGAGGTGGTTTATTTAGAACACGAATCACTTACTAACTAAAAGAACCTAAACGTTGTTACCACCATTGTTTCAGCCAACGATGTTGGTTCTATGATAAATATAGATTATTTTTTATCTCGTTAGATGAGATTAGTTTCATAAAGTAATGATTCGAAGTTAGAAGAAGTTAAGTTGTAGTAAATTTTATAGGGCTTAAAACAATCTGCAATACCATAGTATTTTCTTGAGTTTTCGCGACTAGTATACACATTTGATATCTTTGTCTTCCGTGATCACGGCTACTGAAAAGTGGCCGAAACGTCGGAATAATAAAAACAAAATAAAGTACCGCGATTAAAACCGTTGAAACGTAGTTTTATTAAATCTACAATAGGGTTTACAATACTATTTACATTTTAGAAGTTTGTACTATTTAAGTGAAAGGTAAAGTTGTGAGTAAATTACAAAAGATTACTATGCCTAGTTTAATTATATGTACTCTTGATTTTTTCTGAGATGCACTTGATTTTAGGGCCTATCTCAATTACAGGCGAATTGAATGTACACATGTATAGAAACAAAACTCCATAATACATTGTTGAAGAATCCTTTTTATATTCAACAATTTCTCCAACGTTAACTGCTTTAGCTTTTTTTTTAAATAATGCCGCTGTTAAGACATTAATTCGCAAGAATCAAAAATTAGGTACATGTTAAACATGTAATATGACTAATAGACATTATGCTTTGTCCACAGACTGCGTCTATTTCGAGACGTCGTCGACGTCTCCGTACCAAATCCGACGGATAGAGGAACTAAACAAAACGACGTCGGGAAACGTGGAGGCAAAAGTCATGTGCTTCTACAGGCGGCGAGACCTACCCAACCCTCTAATACAATTAGCTGATAAACATCAAAGTGAGTACAGTTCTCTCGTGAAAATGGTATCGAATAGTACAACAATACGTCTTTCGCTAATAGCATACGTACTGTTGATCTAGAAAAGATGTAAGTTGAAAGACTACTATTTAAATTGCGGTTTCAGACTAAACTTATATCTTTCATTGACGGTTCCTATATATTACTAACCGTTCATTTGCCTCACTATCGATTAAAATTTTACATAAGCTACAAGTAATGTCAAATTTCTGCCGATGGTGAAGCAGGTGAATGCATAGTCTATATGAACCAGTCATTAGTAAACTTCGTATGAAAGTATCTTACAATGAATAAGACTTTTAGCGTACTTTAAATAACTTCCAAATTTCAATGTAGCTTAGTAATTCAAACAAGGGTTTTCTCCGTGGTTTCGTCGCGCCACAGACCCTAGTGTATAACCCTCGTTTATTTAGAGAGCAAGCATTCACACGGGTTACACATGCTTTAAATTTTTATCTAGGTTCTAATCGCTTCCAGAAGATTATTCCCGAAAACTGTTCCGTTTTCCAGGTAAAAAAATATCGAATGTCAACAAAAACGGTCTAATAGTTTTTCCGTGAAAGCGTAACACACATAGTTACTTTCGCATTTATGCTATAATATAAGTATGGATGTAGTTTATAATATCTATATGTTTGTAAAATAGTTGACAAGGTTGAATGAGTTTCTTGGGACTCATAAAGCCCTACTACTCCTCCCTCACGAACTAACAAATCAATAGTAAATAAGTTGATAGTGTTACATAATTTAACGATTGTAGTTAAACTTTCTCACATACAACACAATCAATAAGGTCCTTGTAAACGGACTTTTTTGGTGATGATGTGAACATTGAAAGCGGCAACGAAAGCGTCTTAAGGTGGCCAGTAGTATGTTAATAATATTCTGCAATCGCGTCTGCGTCACGTGGATCTATGTGGATTAACACGTGTTTGATTCTTTTCTATAAATAGGCCGATTATCATGAGAACCGAACTAGGATTGCTCAGCGGGTGTCTGTTTGGAAGCCTGCTATAATTGTCCTAATGATTATATTTGAAACTTGAATTGAGTGTTAAGGTTATTTTCGCTGAAAAAATATGCTATGTATTAATTCTTTCACAGATTCGCTATTCAAAGACATACGAGTAGTTCTTCCTGTATACATTAATAACACGAATTATTTTTAAACAACGCGCCAATCTTGTTGCTAAGATTTTTTCAAGCGTCACTTTTTACCCATAGTCTGCCCATATATTAGGTTGGGGAAAAAGTTTCTTCGCATTTTATATAAAAATTCAAAAGGTTTTTTTATAAAGTTTATTTACATTTGACTAAAGTATGTAGGTGCCATTTTGTTGGATAACTTTTTGCCATCTTGTAGGTAGGGACGTGATCCCATTGCTATAAAAATTTTGGGGCTTCTGATCAAAAAACTGCGACAAGGGGTTTTGGCAGTTCTCTCGTGATGTTAACCTGACACTGCCTAAGGAATTCTGCAGAGACCGAAACAGGTAAAAATCTGAAGGTGCAAGGTCAGGACTATACGGCGGATGCATTAACACCTCCCAGCCAAACTCTCGTAATTTTTGCTGAGTGGCTAAAGATGTGTGAGGTCTAGCGTTATCATGGTGAAAAACCACACCCCTTCTGTTGATTAATTCCGGCCGCTTTCTCTCAACTTTTTGCTTTAATCTCATCAGTTGTTCGCAGTACAGTTCAAAATCGATGGTCCTGCCTGGCGGTAACAGTTCATAATGAATAACGCCCTTCCAATCCCACCATACACACAGCATCACCTTGTTGCGAGTTAACCCGGATTTCTCCTGTGAAGCCTGATCGGCCTTTGACCACGATCTTTTTCGCACGTTTTTATTGTACGTGATCCACTTTTCATCACCGTTTATCAGCTTCTTCAAAAATGGTTCGGTTTCATTACGTCGTAATGAAGAATCACAAATGAGTACACGGTTCATTAGGTTTCTTTCAGTGAGCTCATGAGGCACGCAAATATCGAGCTTTTTTGTGTACCCAGCTTTTTTCAAATGCGCCAAAATCGTTTTGTGGTCAATTCCCAGTTCTCCAGCTACATCATAACTACTAATATGCCGATCTTGCTCCACTTTTTCAAAATGGCATCAATTTTGTCCGTAACAGGGCGACCAGAGCGACGTGCATCTTTGATATCAAAATTTCCGGATTGAAAACACTTAAACCAAAATTGCGCTACTCTCACAGATACTGCATTAGGTTCATAAACATCACAATTTTTTTCGCGGCTTGTGTTGTATTTTCACCTTTTTTGCAGTCAAATTTTAAAATGTATCGAATTTCTTCATTAGATTCACTCATTTTAACAATAAGAAAAACAAATGAAAATCACACATTTTCCTAATTTGAATTTGGAATTGTCTTCTTTAAAATTAAAACTTTTTAATGATATCAAAACCAGCCAGATACAAATGGTATAGCCAAAGAGATCTTATTACAAGTTCATACATACTATATGCGAAAAGACTTTTTCCTCAACCTATTATAAATGTGAAAGTGTCCCCTTTATGTCCTGTGGGAATTTTGATGAAGGGAATGAACATAGAACACTGTTAAATACGCAAAATTGAATAGTTGCACTGGGATATTCGAAATTTAGGCGAACGCTTTAAAAATTAAATTTTTATTAATCATGTCCGTTCACAAAAAAACCATAATTATTATATTAGCTTAGCCCTCATATATGTATCATACATATAACTGAGATATTCAGTTAAATCAATAAGTGGAAAAAATATTCCCTTCCAAATTCGTAAAAAAGTAGGTATTACGACATACTTTTTGAATAATGTGGCAGAAATTTTTGAATCAAATTAAAATAGTTGTCTCAAAATTATTTTTTAAATGAAAACTAGTTTGAACAAACATATAGATCAAAAACAAAAAAAAATACCACATATCTCAAAAACTTTTGAGATATGTGGCATTTTTGATTGTATACTGTTTTAGGATTTCGTAGCCAAATAACAAAAGCCATTAATATTGTTCACCCTTTCTTAACCATTCATTGTGGGTAGAATGGCAGGCACTTGACAGATTTTATTATCATTTAGATTATACGCCGACTTGAACGCCGGGCTTTATAGGATCGCAATACAGCTGATGACTATTTCAATTTTGTTGTAACAGTCACATACTGCTTCATGAGAGCTTCTAAAGCAATTCATGAGAATCGTTCAGTGTTTTTTCTTGTCGTTCGCGGCAAATATTATTGGTCCTAAATTGTAGTAGGAATTATAGACATTTCTTTACGCGATATCTCCTAACGTTTTATGTTGCGTAATGATACATCGATATCTAGTTTTTTTAATAGACTGTTGAAATGGCTACTTTTAGTAATGTCTAACGTGGGAAAATTTTAGCTATGTGAGATACAGTTACAAGAGCGTAATGTGTACTCTTATAATAGTGAGATGATTAAAATTCGTCGCCTAAATTACTTATTAAAATTGAGATATACGCAGCTATCCCTGTACATTTTACCAATAAGAACCTTTTCTGCTTTTAAGATACCTAAAAGTAAGAAAAATCCTTCTTGTCTCACTCAGGTATCTGATTGTCAGTCTGTCTGTGTCACAACCAATTGTCTCAGGAACTACTAAGGCAGTAAAAGGTCAAAAAAGACAAAAAGGCCAAATAGGACAAAAAGCCCAAAAGGGACAAAAAGTCAAAAAGGACAAAACGGTCAAAAAGGCCAAAAAGACCAAAAAGGGACAATAAGGCCAAAAAGGTAAAAAAGGACAAAGATGACCCAAATTATCAAAATGACGAAAACGGCAAATCACAAAAAACCTGTCTTACTTTTTGGGATAACCTTTACATAAATCTATCCCATTTGCCGGGATAAAAAGTACCCCTTGTCGACCCTCGGTATTAAAATTACATATATTTCGATTTTCAGCCAAATCGGTTCAGTAGTTTTTCCGTAAAAGCATAACAAACAAACAGACAAATATATTTTTATCCCGGAAACTATCCCATTTTTCGGGATAAAGAGTATCCTATGTTCATCCTCGGCATCGAAATATATATATATATATATATATATATATACTGAGTTTCAGCCAAATTGTTCCAGTAGTTTTGCCGTGAACAGTGTGAACGTGACAGAGTTACTTTCGCATTTATAATATTAATAGGGATTCCCAATTATTATTATAAATGCGAAAATAACTGTCTATCCGTCTGTTCGTTTGTATATATTTTTCTCTCTGTTTGTTATCCTTTTATGGAAAGACTATTGGACCGATTTAGCTGAAACTCGGTACATATGTAATTTTAATACCGAGGGTGGCCAAGGGATACTTTTCATCCCGGATAATGGGATAGATTTATGTAAAGGTTATCTCAAAAAGTGGGATAGGTTTTTTGTGGTTTTATCCATTGCATCCACTTGGTCCCGTTAGTCCCGGTGGTCCAGTTGATTCCGTAGGTCCCGTTGGTCGCCTTGGTCCCCTTGGTTCATTTTTGTCAAGTTTTGTCACTTAGACAAATAACGTAGTTTACATATAGATAGGGAATGGTATAGTTTGCGATATAAAATGAAGTGAATCTTCTGGGGGCAAATACATAAAATATTAAATACAATGTATGTAACCTGTACCGCCTTCTTTAAAGGCCGTACAGGTTATATTGTATACAAGAGATACGCACTAGAGGTTGACCCTGCGCCGCGGGGTAAACTCCAGTTACATATAATAATTTTAAAAAAATAAGGCCATATAGGCTAGACAACTCTACCCAGTAAACCATAGATGAGTCGAAGCCAACCCGATTTGAGGTAATTAAAATGAATGACATGCTTATAACAACGTAGGTATTTGTTAATAAATTGAAGAATGCGATTGCAGCGACATCTATTTTCCTAATCGATCCATTCTAAGGAAACGACTCTATTTATCGGGATAAAATGTATCCTAAGCGTTCACTCGGGTTATAAACCAGCACTATGTCGAGTTTCATTCATATAGGTTCAGTAGTTTCCAAAAGAGATGCGATCGCAGCGCCATCTTTTTCGCTATTTTCGGCTATCCCACGGAAACGACGTCATTTATCGGTATAATAAGTATCCTAAATTACGCCCCGGGATATAAGCTAGCTCTATATCGAGTTTCATTTAAATCCGTTTAGTAGTTTTCACATGATGCTTTAACAGACAGATAGACAACAATTCTTAAAATTGTATTTTCAGAATCTACTGGTCCGAATCGGCCTCCCCTGATTTTTTTCATAACTTTAAACACATGGTACAAACTCGAACTATTTGCAGATTAAATTATAGTATAGATTTTCTAAACAATAAAATTATTTTTGTCATGTTGTTTAAAAACTACAATGATATAGCTAAATAATAAAATGCTGGGTTTTTTACATAGTATGTTAATTTGGAATTTATTATTATGCATGTTATAAATATCCAATTTAGAAATATACAAAATATTCTAGTTTGTATTCCATCTCATAAAACTGGCTTTGTAACGATTCATTGACTAATAAATGCGAATGGTGAGGGCACACGCGACAGTCATGGTTGCATCGGGTGCTTGGCCGATTCCTCTGTATTACAGACCATTTCTTTGCTTAACTACCTAGTGGTAAAAATTTGGCATATGCTTCATGTAAGCAAAGTTAATCTTTCCCCATTCTTCGTGTCTGATCCATCTATGTCATCTCATCCTTAAAGGCTGGCAACGCGAAGGTTTCGCCCCTGGTGTTGCAAACGTCTACAGGCGACGGTAACCATTTTTTATTAGCTGGACCGTCTGCCTTTTTGCCAGTTTCGCAATTAAAAAGTAAAATGTATGGTTGTCGTTTATCTCCATCATATGCTTAATACTTCAATATTATAAGTATTTTAATTGATATCGCTTCAATACATAAGTATTAGGGGCCATCCACAAATTACGTCACATGAATTTAATTTTTTACCCTCCTTGTCACAGCTGGTCACATTCGTGAGACTCCTCCCTCCCTAGAGTGATATCAAGCGCCATTCAACGTCACAAATTATATAAAACAGGGTTCCCGGGCAACTTTAATCAGTTCTAATTAAAACCCAAAACATTCATCTCGACTTTCATTAAGCGACCCCTCTACCTGAATAGCGTTGTGTGCCTACATCCTTGCAGAAGATGGCTGCTATCTATGATTAGAATATTTGAATGTGTCTGTTTATTTGTTTCACCTGAATAGCGTTGTGTGCCATTGATGTTTCATGTATATCCTGTAACGCAGAAGATGGCTGCTTATCTATGATTAGAAGTATTTGAATGTGTCTTTTTGGTCTTTATTTGTTTTTTGTCCACCGGTGGTTGTAGGCGTTCATGTTACCCCTACTTGCATTTCCACCGTTCATGCCGTGACGCGGTTTCCACTCCCGTAACATCGTCCTCGAAAACATTCCCACTACTTCAAAGATCTCCCTCGTTTCGACCCAACTTAACTTGCTTCACAGCATGCGAATAAGGCTGGTGTGCAATATTTAATTGACAATTAAAATAAAATAATCGCTGTGTAGCCATTTAGTTTTAGAGATTGTTTTATTTTCACCATTGGTTAAATGTCTATACACATTAGCCTAAGACATTTCTTCTGACCTAACTGTCACCGAGCGCTAACGAGAAAGGAATCTTGTATTCAGATACCGATGTATGGAAGTCACTAATTCGCTTTGTACAAGCGTGGATGACCTTATGAAGGGGGGGCCCCAGGCCAGTAATTGAGGTTTATGTGCTGATATTGTTTTTGTATGTATATCTTTGTTTTGGCACGTTTCATATTATTAAGTGTGATTTCAGCTCCATTAGGTTTATGATTCGATAGATGTGCTAGTTTTACGGCTATGACATTAAAGGTATTATTCATTTGTCTTCTCACAAAATTGCATCATATATTTCATTTTTTGAATAGTTTTAAGATACCTAAAAAATATAAATGTAATAATCTAGTTTTTTTAAATTACAAAGCTGGCAAACAGGCAGACGGCTCAGCTCATGGAAAGTGGTTACCGTCGCCTATAGTAATTTGGATCACCAAGAGCGATGGTGACACACTGCCAGCCAGGGTGGGATTAAGAGGACGAGATAAAGGGCGTGGTTTATTTAAATGTCGCAAAAACAAGACGTAACTTTCGGATGTAATCGCGAATAAAGGCGTTTTCTTTATCTGATTTAAAAAATTACATTTTCAGTGTCTTTATAAAATGTGTGTATCATTTGGTTGCATACAAGAAAGCACTACAATATACACAAATAATGTGAATATTGTTACAATTCTCACGTGCTGACGGAGAAGAAAAATAGTTTATTTCTCCGTCATTATATGATAACATAATGAAATCTGCACATCGACATAACTGAAATGAGCTTTATGTAATCTGTCAGAATCAAGCGTAGCAGAGAGCCTAAAGAGGTCGTTTTCGCAGATTCATATGATGAACATGACAAGTATCAAAATAAAGTGGAACTTTATGCTTATGTCTTACGACTACCAGTATGTCTAGTAGACACGTGTCAATTTCACTAAACGATTCTCCAAAGGCGACCGCTTTAGGTCTCAGATATATTATCCGTTTCACTAAAAACGGAGGCTTGAACCCTATGGCACGTGTTTATTTATGGATTTATTTTATTTTTATATTATTGTTTTGCTTACACTATTATAAGTAGGTACTTATAATAGTGTATGCAAAGTGTAAGCTAGTATAGGTATATATTCTTGTAAATGTTTATTTTGGTGTGTAATATAGTGTGGATGGATCTGATATTATTCGAAACAAAAGTTAAACATTTATGTCATGAAGTACATACATAGAATGCGAAAGACCAAAAGACCATTTTAAAGACCAAAATAATAAAAAATAAAGTTTAGCACAAATATAGTCAGTGTATGGAAATGCATCCGTCTCTTTATAATATTTTATAATCCTTTTAGCTCTGAATGTCCGTAAGTCAACTATTTCCGTGTTATATGTGTCAAATTGATTATGCTTTATTTTTAGTTACAAGATATAGTTAACAGAAATAAAAAAAATACAGTACAATAGGCGCGGTCTTATCGCTATTAGCGATTTCTGCTAGACAACCTTTGGGTGGACAAAAAGTTTGATTGATAATTATTATTCCATTATTCTCATTTTACCGATTCAGTATTTTATAATAAATAATTTCATAAATGTATACTATGTGTACTATATATACATCGTATATAATATACATATATTAGTAACATATTCGACGGCCTTTGTGGTTGAGCGGGCTAAGCCTTTGCAGCTTACCTCACTGCAACGCAGGCTCTGGGTTCGATTCCTGGTATGGTAAAATTCGAAAACGAATTTTCTCCGTTATTTTTTCCGTCTGGGTGTCTGAGAATCGGCGGCCCCAGAGTAATTCGTTGTATATTTGTTACCCATAACACAAGCGTAACTTACTTAATTTGGGGATATAGAATATCTGTGTTTGTCTGCCGTTATTTATATTTATTTAATACTAGAGTCAACCTCTAGTGCATGCTTCTTGTTTAAAGAGCAGGATTAATACAGGTTACATAGTACAACATTTTTATGTTAGTGCTATTTGCACCCGGAAAATTAATTTCATTTTATATCGCAAACTATCCCATCTCATTATTTTTCATTAATTCATTTCAGCATGAAAAACATCTATGTCCATTTTCGGTATTAAAACTACATTTAAACAAAATTACAGCAAAACCGATCCAGTACTCTTAGCAGTTCTTCCATGAAAGATTAACAAAAAGTCATATCGAGTTACTATCGCATTTTATAAACGATAATTATTTTATATTGTTACGAGTTGCAGGACTCGAATTAAAATGCCGTTGGAATTATTATAGAATTTATTAGAACTATACAAACACGTATAACATAGGTACAAATATAACTGAACACAACCAGTCCAAACATAATGCGTGAGATCGTAATGCCATAAAACGCGCAAAGTCCGTCACTAAATAGATTACCGAATGTGGTACACACGTCTTGCTTCGCTCGTGGTTATCGCTGACTGACGACCTCTCCATTGGGGCATTGCTTTTTTTCCGCTGCATAAATGCAATATGTCTACCTAACCGCATGGACCGAATTTCTTAGAATCACACCTGGTTAATGACTACCATAAAAGATTACAATACACAATGGGCTGTTTTTCTAATAACAAATTTTAAACACAAAGTAAACAAAAGAAGTCCAAATGCCGAAAAGTAATAAACTGTGCAAAACAGGTATGCAGGTGTGAATTTGTCTTTGTCGGTCGTAACAAATCGGACAAAAACGACAAATCGGACAAAAGGACAAATCGGATAAAAAGGACAAATATGACCAAAATTACAGAAATGGCAAATCACAAAAACCTATTCTACTTTTTGGGATAACCTTTACATAAATTTATCCCAAAATCCATCCCGTTATCCGGGATAAAAAGTATCCCTTGTCCACCCTCGGTATTAAAATTATATAGATACCGATTTTTAGCCAAATCGGTCTAGTAGCTTTTCCGTAAAAGCATAACAAACAGAGACAAACATATTTTTATCCCAGAAAGTATCGCATTTTTCGGGATAAAAAGTATCCTATGTCCATTCCCGGCATCGAATATATATATATATATATACTGAGTTTCAGCCAAATCGGTCCAGTAGTTTTTCCGTGAAAACGGAACAGACAGAGAAAGTTACTTTCGCATTTATAATATTAATAGGGCTTAGCACGAAAGCATGCACCACTTGGGCAGTTTTCTGACCAAATGTGCGTATTGTTATAATTACCACGTGCTAACGTTGAAAGAAAACATCGTGATGAAACCTGCACATCGAAATAACCGATATGTCCAAACCAGACAAGCTGCCTTGGAAAAGTGTGCCGGGTATACTGTTCGTTCCCCCGTCCCCTATAATGGGAGGACCGAACCCAGCAGTGGAACGTTATGATCAGTAATTATAGTACCGTATCAAAATTTATTATAATATTTTTCTAAGGAAGTTATTTTAGTTATTTATTATAAACAAAAGTCGTTATCTATTCTTTGTGCTGGGGTACATGGCAACAGTGCTTATAGGGACGGAAACGAAAGCCTCAGTTTGGAACAAAGATCGTGTGTTAATTCGGACCGCATAGAGCACAGAGGCAGGGGATATACGCGGGAGGCCAGGGTTAGTAAACATAATCATGGTCTCCTCCCGCAGTACAATTCAGTAGCTAAATGGGAATGAAGAGTTGCCCACCCGCACTCATACCCCGCGCCCGTTGTCTACCACCACAACGCCCACACATCTTGTGACGCAAATGTTAAAATAACTCAAAAAAAAGACGATTACTTTCTCATCGCCGAATAAAGATTCCATCATGTTGCTATGGTTACCTCGATCTTTTACAGCCGTGCCCTTGAACATTCTACTTGTATATAAATAGATTTGTCAGTCATTCATTCAAAGATTGTTTGCAAACATTTTTTTCTTGAAGTTATAATACATCATGGACACCCTACTGTTATGGATTAGCAATAGTGTTCTACTCACTATGGGAAGCTCTTACCTACCATTTTTTTTATTGCCAAAGCTGGCAAACCGGTAAACGGCCCATCTGATGGAAAGTGGTCACTGATGCCTATAAATGTTTACAGTACCAGGGGTGCTGCTAACACGTTACTGGCCTCTAAGAAATTTTATAACGCTCTTCGTAAATGACCACATGCCACAGTGCAGAGGGCAAACCACGGTGGGAAGTTCCCTCCAAGTCTATTGTACCCGGTATAAGTGTTCTAGAGAAGCGTTGCGGAGTTGAACATGGTAGCTCATGGAAATTAGAGTGAACATCTCGCCGATGGCGAGCGGTACGGTGGCAATAGCCTAGTAAATTATGCAATTGGAAATTATTATTTTCCATATATTTCTGAGTTTTGATTACGAGTGCGCTATTCATTAAGCTACTACAGCTTAGATTCCCTATTGTTTACCAATATTGCACTAAATATTAACATTATCACAGAATTCGATTGATTGAAAAAAACCTATAACCTCAATACCCGTTGTATTGTATTCACAACTCCTTAACTAGATATCCGACACTCACCCCCCTGCCCTTGCGGGTAACCTCCCTGTATCGACCACGCCGCCCTCATCTCCCAGGTATACGCAACACAACACTTGTCCCGGTTTTAATTGTCGCCACGCTCCGATGACCCTGGCTAAGCTGTGAACTTACGGGGACATGCTTTATAAACCCTACCCTGCTTTTGTAATGTAAAATGTATGAAAAAGCTTTTCAGTCTGATTTACAATGGACATTAATGCCACTTCATGTGTAACTTTCACCGCCATGAAGCTTAAGGAACAATTAACTCTAAAACACTTGTTAACGTAATTATGTAATAATAACTTTTAGTGCTATCCACATCATTTTGCTCACGCGAATTTTGTATCCGTTTTGATAAACAATTCTTCTATGTTCATCTTTATTACTTACGTACTATATTTCACGACACCGAATATCGTGAAAAAAAGTACGTCTATTGCATACCTCCTATTCTTTAGCTCGCGTATGTCAATTGTTATTCCGTAGTGAGCGACATTTTCCGAAATAATAATTATTCTATGTCACGTTGTTACAATTACCACGTGCTAAAAAGGTGAAGGAAAACATCGTGATGCAACCTGCACATCGAGATAACCGATGTGTCAAACCTGCTAAGCCGCTTTGGACAAGCGTGGCGGGTATACCGTCCGTTCCCCCTATAATTGGAGGTCTGAGCTCAGCAGTGGGACATTTATGGGGTGATATTATAATTATATTATGTCACGTGACCTCCGAACACAGCTGAGATTTAATGTTGTGATGATAAATGTCACGTCTAATGAAGTTCAAATAGGTATTTATTTATAGGATCCAGCACCTAAAAATATAATTACTACAACACACATATACACATATACTAGCTGTGCCCGCGACGTCGTCCGCGTGGAATTTGTTTTCAAAACCCCCCGATTTTGAAACATTCTTCATTGGTGCTCCGCTCCTATTGGTCTTAGCGTGATGATATATAGTCTATAGCCTTCCTCGATAAGTGGGCTATCTAACACTGAAAGAATTTTTCAAATCAGACCAGTAGTTCCTGAGATTAGCGCGTTCAAGCAAACAAACAAACTCTTCAGCTTTATATATTAGTATAAGATTACATATCATGCCCAGCGACAGTGGTCTGGTGGGGCTGGACGGGCTTTAATATAGGTTTTTATTTTAGTTTTTACTATTGTATATATGTATATTTTTAAGTTAGGTTTATTTATAGGACATTTTAGTTTTTATTTTATTAATAAAAAGGACTTCATTATTTCTGTGTTTTTGGTGCTAACATATCCACTCTATATTGTATACGATCTCTACCTATTGAAATAGCAGATTCTAAGAAATAATGTGCAAAAATCTTGCGTTTCAATTTTCAGTAAGACTTCAGTATTAATCTATTAGGCAATACACAACTAAAATATTATATTACATCCTATTCAACACTAAAAATATGAAATGAAGAGAATGAACTAAGTCATTCAACAATACAAAGAAGATTTTTGTTTAATTTTGCTACATTTACAAATTATGACTTACGTGTTCTTGCGAACTTCTAAGCCAAAATAGCTATCATTATTTAAATAATTAAAGTTTATTTGCCTAATTGTATATTCCATTATAAATTTACATAATATATGTAATTAATATATCCGTTGATAACAAAATTTGAATGGGTATCATTTTTACAATAATTCAATCAATCTTGTTGCCATAGAAATTAGGTCTTAAATTCACTGCTTTCTGATTGCCCACCGTACCTAGTTGAATGTTTAAATTAATACTTTAAATCTGTCAGTTATATTTTAAAAATTCAACCCCCTGCACTACCGGGAATACAGGAAAATAAAATATGAAAATGACGAATAGACCGGAAACACATTACTTGTAGATAGATAGATAACACTTTATTTTCCACCAAAATAAACAAATACAAAAACAAAATGCTTTATTACAATACTTCTTTGCAAAACAACAGGCGGCCTTATCGCTAAGAGCGATCTCTTCCAGGCAACCTAGCTTAAAAGAAATTCTTAACTAATCTGGCGATGTAGGTGGAGCAGAAAAAAAGATAGGACTGTACAATTTAAATATACATACTAACACTAGTTTATAAATTTAATACATACAGATCCAGACACATATATATGTCAATAATTTTGACATATATTTGTCAATAACAAAATTATGGTCTCAATTGACTCAAATTAATTAGGTCATAAACTCTTCATGACTATTTTAAACCACTTCCTGAGCCGTATTTTAAATAAAGCAACGGATGGTGAGTCCCTTATTCTTTTGGGTAGTTTACTGTATATCAACGGTCCCGTGACATCCGTCAATCTGCCCGATTTCCAAACACCACATAGAGCCTTAACTGCTACGCGAACCGAGTCGTCGTTTATTATCTTTAGTATCAATTTACTAAGACTGCTAAAATCTATTGTATTCTGCGTATATTTGCATCTACTATTGTCTACACTTAGCAACGGATAAATGATAAATATACGCTATTCCATACAAATTCATATATTGCGTAGTTTTCTGCAGTTTATTTAAGGTGCACATAAAGTACACTTATTATGTAATTCATCTATCTAGCTTTGCGTTCTGTGTAATTCAGACAGTTAGGGGTTGTGGTTAGAAGAGACTTTTGGGGCCTTTTCCTTCCCGAATACGCGGAGTTGTTCCGGTTCCGCTTTCCCGTTTCCCTGGCATAAGGCGAAGAAAGGAAATCGGAGGCTTTAGTAGGTATTCCTGTCACGGGTGGGCATGGCAGCAATGCCACTACGACCCGACCGAGGCGAATTTAACACTCCCCCGCCGCATTGCCACGGTGGGCAGTGAATAGGATTTCCCCTAGTCAAAAAAAGTGAAAAGTTGAGCTAATTGAGCAGTTTTTATGGCCGTTTTTAATTAGAAACAAATGACAGCAAAATTAACTTTTTCTTTCCAAATCAGTAGTCAGAGCAGTGTTTTACTAATCTAGAAGGGTTATTCCGCATTACGCGTACATATAGACACATAGCCTCTTTAACAGAGGCGTATAGATTTGTGAAATACCTGATGGATATCTAACTTTGATTCAAACGTAGTTGTGTGCAGGCCCATTTTGGTTCAAAAGTAGTTGTCTCCGGGATTCTCAATAATAGGTTTACTGTTGTTGTTCATTCGGCAATAGATGCCTAAACAATAGACTGCAAAATAAATACTGCACAGTATAATACAAAATCAAACATTGCACAGTCTTGAAGATAATCTGGAGAATCTGGAGAGGCTATTATGTGAGTGTCGAACTATAAAACAGGCTCTACATAAGAAGTGTGGAAACAGATTCTTAAAGTATCGAACATTCAAATGAACGTAATCTTATTATATCGTTGTCAGCCAACCATAGTCCACTGCGTGACGTAAATCTCAAGCTTACACCACATATCCCGGTCCCGCGACTCTCTTAACCAACTCCTACGGATTCATTGGTCCACCAGACTGGAGCCCGTCACACACTACACAATGCTTACCAAGACGCGGTCTACTCTCTAGGACCCGTCTGTTCTATCGGTCATCAGTCTTGCATCAAACGTGACCAACCCACTGGCACTTGAACTGTGTTGTCATCTTTTTCTGTTCCTTCACCTTCTCTAAATATTTCTTTTCCTTTCATACTTCTCTATTCTAACAAACGTCCTCAGTCACACTACAAATCATCATGTCTTCCTTCACATAATCCATCCATCCTTTTTTTGGTCTTTCTTTACATTTGTATCCATTACTTTTCCGGTTTAACATTATTTTCGTCACGTGAATTTCATTCCTCCTCATTACATGCCCATACCACCTAAGTCTTCGTCCTCTCAATTTTTCGGTCACGGGTGCATCTCTCAAAGATCCCTTTATGTACTCATTTCTCACTTTACTTACACTCTTTCTTGTAACAACCACACATCCATCTCAACATGTATTGTTATAATATTTTCTTAAGTTTTCGCGACTTGTATACATAATAAAACTACGTTTACGTGGTAAATTAGATTAGGCTCCCATAGAGTAAATAAATAACCATAAACAAAATTAAAACTAAATAATTACAATGAACAAGTTGGCGGTATGCTAAATAAAACTTTAACAATACTCGTTGACACTTGACATCTTTGTCTTTGTCTGTGATCACGGCCACTGAAAAGTGGCCGATACGTCGGAATAACAAAAATCAAATAAATTACCGCGCTTAAAACCGTTAAAACGTAGTTGTATTATACATTGTTATGTTATAATAATGTTTATTGACTATTTTTCGAATTGCGACCTTATTATATTGTGTGTATTCGATACGTATTATTCGACCTTAGATATTTATTACGTACAATATACCGTTATACTATAGAGTGACGTTTGGAAATGGATGTTTTAAACGTTCTGGTTGATCAGAAAATGCAACTTTCTACGACGTAATCGTTTTATGTAATCGTTGCTATTTTGATTTGGGCAGATTATTGGACGGCATTGCTGTTTTACAGCTTTACTCTTGACTTAAAGCACCATATTATAGAAATTAATTCGGCTGCCATAAAAACGCTCTTGAATTAGAACAGTATTGTCCAAATGGTTCTACGTTTTTTTCTTTTTATGCGGCGATGATCTATAGAACCTCTATCAACAAAATCTAACTCTGATACATCTCTTTTTCCGTTCCATTTTCCCCTATTATTTGCAATCTGGACAGTAAGAATGCTGTTCTATCCGTATTTCGTTATAGTGGCTACCCTGAAACATAATTATTGAAATTGGGTTAACAATATATCTTAATTGTTTTTAATTATGTATATAAATATAATATAATATTAGCACAACTGTTGGGCTCACGCCTTCCCCGTTTGAGGGGAATAGACGATATGTGTCACTACACTACAGAGCGGAGTGGTGAATTTCACTTAATATAAATATCCCGGTGTGCAAGTTTCCCAATAATTTCGATTTTCTGTCCTATATCGACAGGGTTGCCACTACTTACATATTATTAACAATTAAAGTTATTTCTCAATGGAAAGAGTTCCCAGTATTCTTGGTTGGCGACTAAGCAAAGCTGTTTTTATGCCATAAATAAGACAAAAAGCGTAATAGCCACGACGTAGATTTCTCAGACAGCAGATAGATAGATCAAGGCCCTCGCACAATAGTTACCGTACCTTAGCACGTTTACGGTTTCGTTTGCCTTAAATTTGCACCACTCCGTGATATTTCGCACTTTCTTTAAGCTATTTTAAGTCTTAGTCTTGGCGCGTCGTTAGTAAAATAATTACTTTTTAAACACACCAATTTAATTCACTCTTGTTATCTTCGTATTTTATACATGGTAATTTTTAAACGGTTTCACATTAAAAACCGGATTGGGTTGCTGACTACAACTACTTGTCTATTTTAAATCTATTGAATGAGCAGTCTGTTCCGTAGTAATTGGCTGCTATCTAAAATTTACGTTAGTTATGTGTAAAGGGCAGGGTGGTTAGCACGGTTCCCATGGATATCCTAATGGAAAGCGTAAACAGCTTCACGCTCCGGTGGCTAGCACCGTTGCGCGTGGTCCTGAAGCCGGCGTGGTGACGTCACCGTCGACGGCGTCGGTGGCTGCGCACGGGCACGTGGTCTCGCTGAGGCCTCGGGCGCATCGAAAGTGAGACTGCGGACACGGCACGCGGGGCCGGGGGAGGCAACCAGTTCAATGAACTTGGCGCATCCAAACGATCCGCACTTGTACAACATCGTCGCATTGTTTTAACATCCCGTAGCTCATACTCCTGGCGTCTCACTCGTTCAGTAGAACATTAAATACAAATATTTAACACGCTTTCACATTTTGGGCGGGAGCGCCTCATATTGTTAGTGTATTCTTAATATTATTAGCATTATATACACAGTCTCGAAATATGTATGAAACAATCAATATAAGTTTCGATAGTAGACCAGTGCATTTCTTGCAATTATCCAGCGGAATCGAGCTGGTGGAATGAGTTCCCGTTTCGTCGCTCTGATGAGTGCTGACTGAAAACACCCTGCCATTGCATAGTAGAGTGCTAACGTTACGCATGACACATTTTTATGTAGGCAAATATATCGTCTTTGTACCGCAACACTAAAATTGATTTTACATTTAATTATACGACATTGCTATTATAATAACGAACGCTGACTGTTCAAGTAGGTACATGACATCAAGGCCGTACGGCTTGAGGCTCTGCAGGTGCTAACCGTCATTAAACTATCGATCTAAATAAGTATTGGATGTCCAATTCACACACAGAATGACCGCTGTATGAGCTTTTTACATTACAAATTGTGGTTTAAGTAGACATAATGACGGCAAAAAATATATACCGTTTAGTTCATTTGATCTAAAACGTTTGAAACTGACATAAGTCAGTAATGCATTGTTATTACTTTTGTTACTTGGCAAATTAACTTTTCATAGTCAAATTAATGGATAAAATTAGAAGTGAGGATATCCGTAAGGGAACGAAGGTAACCGACATAGCTGGCAAAATTAGCACGTTGAAGTGGCAATGAGCCGGTCACGTCTGCCGCAGAACCGATGGCCGATGGAGCAGACGAGTCCTGGAGTGCAGACCGCGTCTCGGTAAACGTAGTGTCGGACGCCCTCCAGCCCCATGGACCGACGACCTGTGCAAGGTCGCTGGTAGGCGCTGGATGAGGAAATCAGAAGACAGGGATGAGTGGCGCCGTCTTCGGGAGGCCTACGTCCAGCAGTGGAATGCGAATGGCTGTCGACGAGTCAAATTAATAATATTTTAGTCGCGGAAAAATAGACTAACTAGGTCACGAATGAATACTTGTTTGAATGATATTAAAGGTTCATAACAACGATAATTTGCTAGATTAAAAATATCTACAAAGGGATCGACTTCAAAACCATTTTCTGCTTCATATTTTAATTGAAGTACGAGATTTTATTTTAATTGCCAGTACTTAAATAACTTAATTTTTAATTCAGACTTTCATTTTAGACAAATACCTACATGTATTTGTCTAAAATGACCTACATGTTTATAGGTAGATCTATAATGTACTTATAAACAAACAGATATTTAGAACAAACATCCATTTGTTCATGGTTACCAAGCATAGCCAAGAAAGACATCAAATTTTAAGAGTTCCTATTAAGACATGCTAACAAGCTGATATAGTTTCTGAATGAACAGCTTTCTGTGTAGAAACATATTAGTATTTATTCTAACTATAAAATTAATTTAAAATATTATTAATAAATTGTGCTCAAGTTATATTCTTTAGGCAGTTCCGAACTCGACGGGGTCTCCCAAAGACATCAATGTTTCCATCATAATTATATGGATATTTAAGTTTTAGTGTATGTTTACTTTTTAACAATATTTTAAAATCTCATAATGCTCAGAGTATTATATTAATGTACGATTGATTCAAAATGTCTTAGTAAACACTTTTATTCATATAAGCGCCCGTGTAGACGGCACCACCGAGACACCACCGCGTCGCTTCTATTCTTTGAATTTCTATTGCTCCACAGCGACAATGCGGCGGCGCGGTGGCAGCGCCGTGTACACGCGCACTAAAGCTAATTACAATAAATAACCAATAAAGTAATAATAATTATAAAGACTGATCAGTCTGTCGATTGGTTAATAGCTCTTTTATGTTAGGACACTTCAACCAAAAATAAAGTTTATTAAAGTTTTTAGTTTTTCCTTAGAAGAATTATACAATTCAAATAGTCTTATATTTTAAAAACTTAGAATTTACAAATAAGACGAACCTGCATACGATAGTTGATGGTTCCGAACCGTTATATCTCGGAAGTCTGTGCAATGTATCAATCCGCTTAACTAGCTTGCTTTCGCATACCATGATTTTATAACTGTAGACTGTTCTATTGTGTATTCAATTTCGTCACGACAGGACGTTCTGTTTAGGTAGGTATCAGTAGTTAGAATTCTAAAATTAATTGATATATTGTCCGAGTGATAGATATACAACGCTTCATTGTTTACCAAAATAAGAATTACAATAATAAAATATAACACTAGTTTTATTATCTATATCTTAATACGTGACGCAAAAACTTTGTACCCTTTTTTTCGAAAATTGCTCTGACGGCGGTGTATGAAATTTCGCAGTTACAGTTTATATAGAGAAGAAGCGACGAATGCTAATATTTTTTTTTAATTATGCATAAAAATACATTAAATCAATAAAAAAAACATTACACACACTATCATGTATTTGACACACACACGCATATATACTCTTTTGTTTATTGTTCAAGTCAAATTAACAGTGTAGCCTTAGCGAAATCTGTGATGAGTCGAATATCGAGCACGGGCGACCACTAGTTTATATTTAAAAGACAATTAGCCATGATAGAACTATGGAAAGACTTATTTCTTGAATATCCCTCGCGGATGCAGTTAATTAGTCTTACGGTCTTATTCATATTGAGTTAGAGTAAGTTTGCAGACTTCCTTAAGGTTTTTAAAGAAACCTACAAACTTATTCTACCTCGATATGAATAAGACTTTTAATGTTTAGCCATGTGGTAGGGCCTTTACCTGTATAGCTGGCCACTATCTTTGGTCTAGAGTACGCCGCCAAAACAACCTTGTATTCCGGAATTAGTGGCTAGGTTCCAGTCTTCCCTTCGATGCCGGCATCGCATCGCTAGCACCTTTGGTATTGCAGATGTCCATAGGCGACGGTAGCTACTTTCCACTAGCTAGGCATGCAGCCATTCTGCAGTACTCCAGCTACAAAAAAAAACCAAAATATTGTTATGTGTGCCAATCCATCCTAGCACCAGCGTGGCGGGTATTCTGTCTATAGCCCACGACATGAGGCCCAAATTCAACACTGGAGTGTTTATGTAATGTATATTTACAATATTATTAGAGTAAATTTTATAAGGTTCGCGTACCTTGTCTTTGAATTGATGCCTTCAAAATTCTACTGCTTCTCCTTTTTATCGCAATAATTTGCGGAAAATAAAGCTTGAATTTGTAAATCGGTAATAATGAAAAGTTTCGCTGCCCTATGACATCTCATGCATTCGTTTTGAGATGTTCTAGAATTTGGGCCTTAGTAAGAATGCTGAAAATATTCTATTCCAGCAATATAGATTTAAGTGATACCAAGTTTATTGTAGATACCGAATAGGTTCGCTTAGTTGATAAGTAACTAACTTAAAAATTGCCGTGGTAATCGTGTCAACATTTCGTTAATGGCCGGTTCCTATTTACTGATCGTCCATTTGCCTTACTACCAGTTAAAGTTTGACCTAAGCTCCATACATGTAATGTCAACCAATGGCTCGAAAAGTGAACCATTAGTAAGATTTAGGCACCTGCACTCTCTTTTCTTTCGCTTTCTTCCAATTATTATGGTTCGGCACAATATGTCTTTTCCTTCCACACTCCTCTATTCTGACATACATCCTCTGTTACACCACAAATCATCATATCATCCTTCACACAATCCATCCATCGCTTGTTTTTGGTCTACCTTTACATTTGTACCCATCAATCTTGTAGTTTAACATTCTTTTTGTCACGTGACTGTCATCCCTCCTCATTACATGCCCATACCACCTTAATCTTATTCCTCTCAAATTTTCAGTCACATGTGCAACTTTCAAAGATCTCCTTATGTACTCATTTCTCACCTTATCTATTCTTGTAACATTACAAATCCTTCTCAACATTCTCATCTCAGCTGAGTGGAGACGTTTATGGTCTATCTATCCCTTTATTGAAACCTACTATAAGTTTGCTAATGCTGACATTAGGCGGATCAACCAAATTGAATCAATTTAATTGACAAACAGAACTGTAAGGATACGACGACATTCAATGATATTGAATGATTCGACTTTTACGAAACTCTGAATATGAACAGTCATAGGATTGCATCGCTGCCGAGGTGATTGGAGAAATCACACTAATGCATGTTATGGATCCGACCTATACAACAAACTACAGGAAATATCAAACTCTCCGATAGTTCAAATATATTCACCTGCCGTCTTAAAAAGTGGCTAATCGAGCACACCTATAACATGAAGGAGTTCATGGAATATAAAGAATTGTGACAAAACATTGTAACATAGTTACGAATAAATGAGTTTATGAGTTGGTTCATCCAAATAAAAACAGAAATGAACCGTCTAATATGGGGTTAAGCGTGGCGTTATCAACATTATCTTGACCGCCTAGAATCTTGTCAGGCTGAGCTAGCGGGGTGTCATTAGGGGGCGTGAATATTTAAATAGAGTTCGGCGGGCGCGCTCGGGTTTCGCTCCATTCCCGCTCGGGGTATAGGACAGTCGGGATTACCTTCTCATTAAATTAATTCCGTTTGCTGATGAAAAAGATGCCACAGAAATCTATTTCAATAAAACGTTGCTAATTTCTAATGAAAGTTTTATTGTAATCGCAGATTAGGCTTTGCTTAACGAACCGAACAGAGTTAATTATTTAGAAAAATCTTTGTATACAGTTCGCCAAAAGTTCAACTACATGTAGTTCACTGATTCACTTAAATATTTCATTCGATGCATACATTATTAAGCATTATTTTACGAAATTGTTCATAATGAACTTTGTCTTTAAAGATTTTCTCAAATCACGCATCAGGTAATCTGTTTACTTAATACTTTACCAACAAAATTTCACCATGTTGTTTAGAGCCGGGATAATTTTGGTTGGCTAATGGCATCGGCGAACCAGTGCTATTGTTATCGCTGGTTTGCGTTACGCAATCAGGAGGGGTCACTCTGCCTGCGCCCAAAAGTCGCACCCGCGAAGTGGAGAACAGTCATATCCTATCGATTTGTTAAGATGGCGTGCGCGGGAAGGTGACGGGGGGGGTGTGGGGATGACGCGGGGCGGCTGGGTGGTGGCCGCAGCCTCCGCGCGGCGCAGCATGCAGCCTCGCTTGCACCTGCCCGTGCCGAAACCACCGCGACACACTAGCGACATCGCATTCGGCATCGCCGCGTGACCCGCTCCTTGCACGCGACACATACCTAAACAAAGCGACGCTGAAGTCGTATAAAATGTATGGACAGGACTAATGGCACCCGTTTCAATTGAAACCATTAAGATTTTCTTGGAATAATCAGTCAGCAGTTATATAAACATGATTGTTCGCTGAAATAATTATAAGTAACTTGGTATTTTCTTAAGATTTTGAGACTAGTACCCATAAATAAAATTACGTTCAAACGATTTGTCTTCCGTGATCACGGCTACTGAAATGTAACCGAAACGACGAAATAAAAGTCAAATAAAATGCCGCACTCGAAACCGTTAAAACGTACTTTTAATTATAAGTAATTTTACAACTACTCTTTATTTGCTATATGCTCTTAATAAAAAAAGGTATGTGTGTATAGTTCACACGCAGTAGAAGTGAAACAAAGTGTGACAAGGGTGGGAGGGATTCTAAATTTCGTGACGTCACATTTCATATATTATATCGTTATAGTATATTTAAGCTTTAAAACACGAAATTTGAAGTATTAACGAAAAACTTCAAAACATTTCCAATTCTATCTGTATGAGCATAGCCTTTAAATTATTAAATATAATGTATTATATTTCATTCTCTCGCATGGTTCGTCCTATAGATTTATGTGGTCATCTCTTTTTAATGACATTCTTCATTTCATCGAGTTTTCAATCACAAGGATTCTAAAGAAGTTTCACTTCAAAAGTATCAGAATACATTGTTTTTAAAGTAAATGAGAGTATAATCTGTCTCAGAGTGCGACGTTTAATGATTATAAATGACGAGGAAAACAACAGAGCCTAACTGCTCAAGCATTTTTTACACCCAAAGCTAGACTCCTCCAATGAAATGGGAACTCGTTATGTCAATATTAGTAAAGCGTTTAGTGGCAAATACTACGATTCTGGCAAACACCCATTGATAACAATCTTAGCTGTCAAGCATGATCTTTGAAGTACACCTTCCGAGTAAAACTGAATCGCTCGTTCTCGCACCCACCCATTCACGATTACATAGATGTTGTCGTAGGTCGCGTCTGTAGTAACCGTGGCTGGCAATGTACGCGCATCTCCACCGGGGGATCTTGGATTCGCGCTCTCGGCCTCGGCCCCCGACGCGTCCCGATCCTAGCTCTCATCGCCTCAAGGTCGCACAGTACTTCTATCATCATCTATTTAACATTCTATACTCTATGTATTTATTATTAGGTAAAGTAAAATCATTGTACTCCTTTGTAAGTGTATTACGTGCACGGAGGAGTGTGAAATTTGACATATTTAAAGTTTATAAGCAAAAAGAAGAATTGCACAAAGCTATTTTTATATAGTAAATAAAAAATAAAACATTAGTCTTACATACGTATTAATTAATATAAGTTAGTACAATGAAGGAAAATTACTTGTATTATATTGTATTCTACCTATAATCCCTAAGACTAGAACATTAAATGTTTAAAAACGTTGAGTTTAATAAGTTACGTTGAATAGTTTTTAAAATATCAGATATTTTTAACCAACTTGAAAAAGAAGAAGGTTCATAATTCAACTTACTGTATGTTTTTTTTTTTACGCGATTACTCCGTCAGCTGAAACCGGTTTTTAAATTATTGTTTTTATTCGAAAGAATATACTCTTGAGGTCGTTCCCTTTGTCACCAAGTCAGAATCTGATAAGTGGATCCCAGGGAAATCGAGAGCAACCCTCCAATGTCATAAACACGTACAACGTGTTCAATTTTTTTTTTCTAAAACTATTTAAATGTTCGCGTAACTAAAACGCAGAAAAAATAAGAATAACAAAACTTACTTCAAAAGTAACTGAAAAATAAAAATACATATTGTCTACAACACCTTGAAGTCTGTAGCAAGTAAAACATAAAAAATTACAACAAATTGCAAAATATATTAATTTTTATGTTTTACTTCGAACCGATTTAAAGTTGTTGTAGAAAATATTTTATTTTTGCTTTATACTTACTTTTGAAGTTGGCTTTGTTTTTTGTTAGATTTTTTTTAATAGTTTCGTATCCAAATTGTGAAAATAGTATGCATAATAATGATACCTCCAAGGAACCCTTTGATATGCTGTCGCAACTCCATAAGGCAAGTTTTAGTCTGAGATATTTTATAGTTTTTTTGTTTGTTTTTTAATTTATTTTCCAATATGCTTACATTCAAATACATAAAAACATATTCGTCTGTGGCACAGGAACCTCATGGGTTTATTTGTCATCCGTCATCCGGCGCTTGAATTACCGCTTATTCTGGATATACATACAATTTATAGATTTTTTGCGACGAATACATAGTTTTTATGGCACCTCTTCAAGTTTGAAGTTTAACACTTCTCATAGCTCTTAAGTGAAGTAAGAAATTTAAGTGTTTGCTTATGTCTTATATATTGTTACGAGTACGGGACTCGAATTAAAATGCCGTTGGAATTACTATAGAATTTATTAGAACTATACAAACACGTATAACATAGGTACAAATATAACCGGATGCAATAAGTCCAAATGTAATGCATAATTAAATAACACGCGCAAAGTCCGTCACTATATCGCTTATCGAGTGTACACGTCTTGCTTTGATCGTGGTTCTTGTTAGACTGCCTCACCCCTCCGTCTTGGCATTGTTTTATACAATATGTCTCGACCGCGTAAACAATGATTTCCACGAATCACACCTGGCTAACGACCATCATAAAGGATTACAATACACAATAGGCGGCTTTTATAATTACAAATTTTAAACACAAAGGAAACAAAAGAAGTCCAAATGCGGGCAGATAATAAAACTGTAATAAACTGTGCTTTATGGCCGGCAGGTGTGCATTCACTTTTGTCGGGTTGATTCGTGGAATTTTGGCTAAGTCGTAACAATATTATGAAATGTGAACTTATTAAGTGAGTAATAATTGTTTTACATTTATTTCATAAGAAACTTGTAAAGCTGTTATATAATTATAATAATAGCGATAAGACCGCCCATTGTGCACATTTAGAATATTTTTAGGCTATAAGGTTTTCTGTAATAGTGTACAATAAAGTGTTATCTATCTATCTATCTATCTATAATTACCATATGCCCGCGACTTCGTCCACGCCTGACTTGAAATACCTGCGGTAATTCCTGGGATACAAAGTACCGCAGCATAAGAAAAGAATGCAAGCTATCGTTTTAGTGAAAACTGTTTGAATAAGCTAATTTTTATGCATCCGAAAAACTTCAAACCGCTCCCGAGAAAATTCCCGCGGAATTATCAGGATAAAAAAGTGCATCTCGTGTAGTTGTCGGAGAGGGAACATTTGTCCCTGTCCCAAGACAAGGCCTGGCTACAAACAAGGGTAGGCCCACGCCAGCCAGGGTCGCGGCGTCGGCACTGCCAGGGTCACGTGGCCCCAATTTCTGGTGAGACGGAGAACACAGAGGTGTTTTAATGGGTATTTTGGCAACTAGCCGATGACCTCCACGCTACCGCACTGTTATGTCCCAACAGTGGAGTGTCTCCAAACGGATTTCACCTTTATAAAGAAAAGGATAAAAAGTAGGCCAAGTCTTAGAATATGCTGTCGATCGGCGAAAACCGCACCGAAATCGACCCAGTAGTAGTTTTTACGTGAATCCCGAAAGAACAAATAAATCTAAAAAAATGCATCGTGTTCTCCGTCGTTTATATAGTCTATTCCAGTTATTTTTTTAAATAGCTGCAATGTACAGACACGGTATGTTTAGAATTTTATAATATTATAGATAATATTAATAACATCGTGCGTGTGTAGCTACGCGTCATCGTGGTGCGTATTCGACTAACGTAGGTTGTAATGCTGGTTGAGAAGCATGTACTGTTTTGAAATTTTTTCTGACCTAACGTGCATATTGTGGTGAAACCAGATCGAGTTAGTCAATGTGTGAAATCGGCCAAGCCACCTTGACGAATGCGGCGGGTATAAAATCCGAGTCTAGCGGTGGGATTTTTATTGGTTGATATTATTATGATACAATAAAGTACAATACTCTTTTGCTATTCAACTTGAGCCATAAAGTTGTAGCTGTACCTCGAAGTGCGACCGCTTTTTACTAAATAAAAGCTCGTTGTATTACATTTTTTTACTCATCTTCCTCTATATTGTTATTACTTGGATGATATACGAAAAAGGCAATGAAGTACGTGTTTTAATTCTACTACAGCCGGGTGGTTTTTATCGAATTCTCTCTGTGCCAACGTGCATTTTTAGGATTCAGTAGCCACATGACAAATATCGGCGAACGCGTGTGCAGTCCACTCGGAGTGAGGGTTTTCATGGAACCTTTCACTACACAACATAAGGAGTCAGATTAATGTATCATAGCCAGCAGACATGAAGGCTGATCAGGTACTTCCATTAAATACACAAAACGCTAGTCCTCTCACAGCTGAAAGTCTATTGATTTTTAACCGACTTCAAAAAGGAGGAGGTTCTCAATTTGATTGGTATATTTTTTTTATGTATGTACACCGATTATTCTGAGATTTATGATCCGATTTACGTGTTTCTTCTTTAGTTTGATGCAGAATAGTTGCCATTTGGTCCCCTAAAAATTTAACATAGTTTGGCCCAGTAGTTTTCATTTTATGAACATTTTTTTTATAATTTTTTTTCCGTTCCCCTTTCTTGGGACCTATATTTTTTAAGGCGCGCGGTACATTTTGTAGGCCTACCCATAGCTAGACACTAAAATGTGACAAATAAAAAAATCTTCGTTTAAAAAAACCGACTTCAAAACTAAAAAGTATAAAATAACTTATTTTTAAAGCCATTTTTAATTATAATATCTTATTTTAATATATATTATCTAAAACATCTTGAAGTCCCATGTTGCCCCTCGTTAGTCTTGTACGACATTTTTTGTGGCCAATCTTCCCCGAACACTGCGACGGGTAGATGCCATAGTCCCCATAGTTCCCATAGTTCCAGACCCCTAGTTCTAATAGCAGTTCATCCCAATAGCCCAGTACCTTTTGTTCTCATTTTCTACATCAGCCCTACACTGACCGGGGCTTGTCCTTGGGTGCATTTTTATATGGTGTAGACAAGGATAATCGTCGGTCAGTGTCACGCCACATTTACATTAAATTTGTCAAAGGGCCTCTACGTGCTGGCCTTCCCATGGCCCCACGCCAGCCCTCCAAGAGTCCGGGCCACTTTTATGGCCCTTGGTCTTGAGAGACATGCATGTAAGATAATATTATTGGTTGTCTATTGTTTGCCCCAAAAATATAAGCAATAATACTGATATGCCCGAATTGTTTGTTTACCATAAAAGTTTGTGACATTCTCTCGTTTGCCCGTACATTAGATTCCATAATGATACGAGTAATTAAAATAATATTATTTAACAGAATATTTCAATGCAATACCAAATTAATTTCAAATACATCCAAGCCTTTCTTGATTAGCAAATGCAGCAAGCTATTCATTGCTCATGAAATTCTGGCTTTCTAGCACTTCGCCGGCCGCTGCCGCGGCACGTTCCCTTCGATCGCGCTGCTCGTGCGTTGTTTTTCATGTTATAACCTAAGCAAACGTAAACCTATTGATCGTTTAGTTTAAACCGATTTTATGATTTTTTCTAGAAGCAATTTCGATGGCAAATGATGTTCTGGCATATAATAATTACGCCTTACAATGATGATAACAAATGATGTTACTGAAATTGACTTTATGGGAAATAAAGTTTCTAGCATGTGACTAATATAGTAAACAATGAGTATGACACATAAAATTATGAGAAACAATATTATGTCTGTTCACCAGTATAGCAGATGAAATTATGGTAAATGAAATTCTGACAAGTGGGTGTAGCCGAATATCATTATTACCTGCAAATAAAAAAAAATTAGAAAGAAAGAAATATTTAATTATCTTAATATTTAAATTTCTTACTATCTTAAATAAATCGTTAGGGTGCCAATCACTTGGGGGGTTGTGCCAACAACGGTATAGTTTCCCCTATATATTATTTTCCGTAAGGGATACCTCCGGTTACAGACTAGATTAAGGTTCCGCCTAAATGCCAAAAATGGTGAACGTTCTTTGCCACTACAGAACTCTTCTCCGTGTGGTTCCACAATTATTCTCGGCCGATATTTTCTTTTCACTTATTTAAGGATGGTCATTGTTACGAATAGAAAAGTCTAGACAACGCCAATTCAATTCTAAATTTTCTTTTAATTTGTTTACGTTGCAACGTGATGATTCGTGAAGTCTTATGAGATCACGTTTGTATCTAGTGAAAACTGCCTTTCGTTCCAATAACGTGGTTTCATATGCTGGTGAAGATGCACTGAGTTCCAAGTAATACATAAAAGAAACTTGTATGTGGACCTCGAGAATACTGATTTTTGAAACTTGCCAATCATCCTTAGATAAGACAGCAAAGAACAAGGCCATAATAGGACGTTTATGGGTTCATAATATTGTTACGAGCTACAGGACTCGAATCAAAAATGCCGTTGGAACTACTATAGAATTTATTAGAACTGTACAAACACGTATGAAACAAATACACATAAAATTTGATGCAACCAGTTCACACTGCACGATTCAGTGCAATTCGACACGCGCAAAGTCCGTCGTCTATATCGCTAATCGAGAGTACTACAAACGTCTTACTCGTCTCGTAGTCGTCGCTTGACTGCCCACCCCTCCATTCGGGCATTGTCTTATACTAACTACACAGTACAAAAAAATTGGCCTCGCGCACTGAGTTTCCGAGAAATAGTAATTTGTACACCTGGTTATCTATTCCTGCGAACGGCCAACAAATCGAAAACAATAACAATAAGGATTAGTTCGACGCTAATGATGATCATAAAACAAGTAGGAAAACAATAGCATGTTTTTCTTAATTACAAATTCTAAACAAAAAAGAATTCCTAAATCCGGGAAGACAATATACTGCGCTTACGACAGGCAGCTGTGTGTTTATCCTTGACGGCATGTAACATTATTATGAGCAACTGCCATTGTTTTTCTTAGTTTCTTTCGGTACAACACATAGAAGTTTTGCAATAAAGTACACTATTTTTAATTATCTTAGTTAAGGAACACTTAAAGTTAGATATTAAAATAGAAAATATATTAAATCTTTTACGGCCACACAGAGGTTAAAGGTGTTCAAATTTGTTATCAAATTTACATATTCGTTGAGGCGAACTCATACGCAATATACTTATCCTTAAATGAATTTCAATCGCCAGTATTTAACATTAATGGAGCATTATATGATTCTGAGTGCTAAAATCAACCTTGTGACCCAACTCGCAATTGTAGCATATCTTTTGTAAATATCAACCATACCTCATTAACTGCCCTTCGGGGTAGTAGTAGAGGCGTCAATATAGAATAATAAACTCTTAAATACACTTATTTGAGCAGGTTTTGCATTTTAATGGACGATCTTGCTACCGAACATTCTACCGCAAGGCGTAGATTGATAGCGCTATTTGCTCTAAGCGAAACTCAGCGCAGTTTAATGCATTTAATGAACTCTAATTTATATTTAAGCAGAACCATAAATGAATGTTTAATTCGTTCTTTATTATTCCCATTTCTTATTAGTTTTTTATTTTTCATTGTCAATTCCTGCAAATAAATAATCATTTTTTAATACTTTACGAAATCTGTTTATACAAAAAAAAAATATTTACACGACGAATTGAGACCCTCCTCCTTTTTTGAAATCGGTTAAAAAGCTAAAATTCGATATAAAGATGATTTTATCAGTGTGGATTTTCGAAGGATACCGCATTAATTTACATTAAAACGCATTAACAAAAATGTAGAAAAAAAGCTAATTAGAGTTTCGAAATAAATGCAATAAATACATTGTCAGTAATTATATACGTTTTAGATGTATTGCATTTATTTTGACATACTGGTAATCTTAGGACTGTCTGTATAGAATAAACAATAGAGATACGTCATAAGTTATTGAACACGATTATGTAGAATTTTTTAATTGTTCATTGTGGTAATTCAAAAATCATTGCAAAATTCTTGCATTCTATTGTGCATTTACTAAAATCTAAAAAATTGTATTTATATCGCAATGTCTTCCTTCATCGTTGCAAGATTCTTTAAACTTTTGTAACTATTGTGAAGCGCTGTCTCGTCCGAAAATGCATCATGCAATTAGTTTTGTCGTGTTGAATGAAATTATTGCTATTTTCAGTGGCCCAGTCAGAAGACTCACCAGTTGCAATGAAACTCAAGAAAATTTGCCTTAAAACGCCGGTTGGCGAGGAACAGGCGGCACAAGCAGTCCTTGATCCAGCGCTAGGTAAGACAATAATTTTCTTATGTGTGCTCGTACCTCGTAATATTTATTTGTTATTTATTTGTGCAGGAACGGAGCGAGAATATTAATTAGGTCCTGCAGCCGAGCGGCCTGTCGTAAGAGGCGACAAAACAACCCACAGCCAGGTGGGGTAGAGTATTTGCCCGTCTGGATGACTACCACTTCTGGTCTAGAGTTTACCGCCATAACAACCCTGAGTTGTGTTCCAGCTTTAGTGGCCAATTTCCAGTCCCATCTACGAGTACGGCAGCACATTGGTAATACCTAATGTTGCAAATGTTTATAGGCGACGGTAACAATTTTCCATCACAGTTAGGCCGTCAGACTGTCTGCTGTACTCCAGCAATAAAAAATAAAAAAGGCGATGGCATCCGCTTTCCATCAAATGGGCCTTCGCCTATCTGCTGAACTCATGGAATAAAAAATATATAATAATAAAATCACTTTGCAATCATGTCGAAGCTTTCCTTATTACCTCAATTAATATGTACGATAAATACCGCAGCTGAAGATCAGTGTTAAATATTTCCATAGCTATTGGCAGTCGACTTGTCGCGGCTGACCGGACCCGCTGATTGAATTGTGCCTTTATTTCCCACCACGCCACGCACTGAGGCTATGATGTCATCGATTTAATTGCGACGACCTCTTCATTACCTACCTATAAAAGCGACATTCATTTCAGTCCTCCAACAGAATAAGCTCTAATAACAAACACGTTGCGATCGATTTCGGGAAACTTTAAGGCGTCGTTATATTTTTATGCAATTTCTTCCTTTAGTGTGTACGTTCAATGTCAAGATCCCACTTTGGTACCATCTCAACAACCGACAGAAACTCGTACCGGATCGTTGATGTAATTCCTTAATTTTTATATGCGATTCAACAGTGGACTACGAAGTTCAAGTATGCATGATCGCTTTCGTATTATTTCTCAGTATTTACCGGCTGTGTCCAATTAATTATACATACCTGGAGCGACATGTATACTGTTTTATAGGTAGGGAGCAGATATTCGTGCACAGGTCGGTAATGATACAACGTGGATCTCGTGGATCTGTTGTGTGGTACGCGAGTGGAATAACCTATAATTAGATAGATGCGCGTGTACACCAATCCTAATCTGTGGAACTCATAGATGTCTCGTTTACTCCACATCTGCTTACATATATGATACAGAACACTTGCTGAATTTACAACTATCGAGAGTGGGTGGAGCGGAAAAATCAAGGAAATGTTAATGTTCTTATTATATCAGCGTAGGTACGCTGTATTATGTTTCTTAAGAATACATTTTTCACGTAAGATTCGAATCGGTTCATTATATTGAAACTTGTTTATGTGATAGCAATTAATTTCAAAAACTGAAACCGTTCCACCGAAATTTATGTATTTTTTAATACTTTTGCAGTTTTTTTAATACTTTTCACGGATACCTTTTGCTTTATTACTTACTGTTAATCACAAACTGTCGAAGCCCTGACTGCACAAAACAAATTATACCAATGACTTTTGTTTACAACTCTAATTTTAAAGTTTATGTCTGCCATATTATAATAAGTGAATCTATAATCTAGTGTAGATTCAGATGATTTGTTGGTGTAAAGAACGGAACATAGGTACGTTCTCGAGTATCAAACTTAGTTAAGCATGGATGTGTTGCATAGGCGACTGTACTGACAATAGAAGCATGTCGATGCACTTTCGGCGGAGGATCGCGGGGCCGGCGGGCGGGCGGTGATGGCGGCTTCGGTGTTGGTGTCAGCGACGGCGTTTGTTTCTCCGGCGTGCGTGGCGTTGCAACTCTCCTTCATCAGCGATAATTTGATTGGGCCCGAGCTGTCACCTATGCGCCGCAGTCGCCCGGTCGTCGTTCGCCGGCTATCGATTAGAGCCCCCGTCCCTTGCCCCCGCATCGCCCGCGAACCGGATCTCGTCACGCCGCCATTGTGTACCCGCGACGCTTAAACGCATTCGTTTCTCCCGATGCGAAAACGACGCATTCCTTCCGCGCCCTCTCCCGCCCCTCGGCGGCCGGCCGCGGCACTACGCGCGGCGCCACGCGGGACCCACCGACCCTCTCATTACGCTCTCGCCACATTACCAACGCCGTGATGGCCAAGCGATGCCATTGCCTCTGTGACATATACACTAGGACGACCGCGGCCGTTGGCGATAGCGTTGTAATCAATTCGAATAGACATTACAGTGATTACGCTACAATATAATGACTAAACTTGAAAAAAATCATTGACTAATTTTAGTACAATGTTTTATGAAGCTTCAGATAATGCTTCCTCCGTTTCAGTTTGCACTCACGTTGTAACCAAAAATAAAATTACAGAAACACCCTATTTTCTTTATACAAAGTTCGAAATTGTATGGCATACAAGGTCGAAAATAAGAGATAATAATTGCAATAAATTGGTATTAAACTCACATTTGACTAATTGTAAAAAATATGATCATACCAATGATTATAAGTTATTTCTATAATACTTATGTAATTAACCACAGTAAATGGGCCACAACTATAGAGTGCTACGGTAGCAATTGTCGTATAGCCTTAGTCTTTAAAAAGAAAGCCTTTGGATTGTACATAAGATATAAAACATTTTGCGGAATATTTCGGGATAAAAACTCGAAATATTCCCGCAAAAAGTTTAAGCTGGGTGGAAAGCTCTTCTTTGAAAAGGCACTTCTGCTATTTCAATGTTTAGACACATATGTTGATGTGTTTTATACAACTCGCATGACGATCCATGCATTAGTTAGTTGTATAAATTAGTTTTTCCGACGATTCAATTACCATGTGCATGACGTGGAATAACGATCTTCAAGAGCTTATTCTCGTTTTATTCCGGGAAATGGTTGAGATCCTATATTTATATAATATCTATCCATAAGCCTATAAGTAACATAATATAAATGTGAAAGTAGCTTGATTTGTTTGCTTGTTTGTTCATTGTACATAATCTTGTGGATGAACTAATTATATTATTGTTACGAGTTACGGGACTCGAATTAAAATGCCGTTGGAATTATTATAGAATTTATTACAACTATACAAACACGTATAACACACGTACAAATATAACTGAATACAACCAGTGCAAACGTAATGCACGATTCAATAACACGCGCAAAGTCCGTCACTAAATAGATTACCGAATCTACACAAGTCTTGCTTCGCTTGTGGTTATCGCTCGACTGCCGATCTCTCCGTTGGGGCATTGCTTTATACTGCACAGATGCAATATGTCTGCTTGACCGCGTGGACCGAATTTCTTAGAATCACATCTGGCTAATGACTACCATAAAAGATTACAATACACAATGATTACAAAACAAAAGAAGTCCAAATGCCGAAAAGGTAATAAAATGTCTACAGGTATGCAGATGTGAATTTGTCTTTTGTCGGTGTTCAGGTATTATTAATTACAATATTATTAAATTTGGTATATACCTAGTCTTGCCATAAATATTGTAACAAAGATTTTTTTTCTATTGCAAATAACATTAATATGTTTTACAGTGTGAAGTTTAATACATAAATATAAAACAATTTAAAATATAAAAAGCTTATTCAAAGTGGTCTCCGTTAGCGCAAACAGTCCTTTTAACGTTAAGGCCAGTTATCAATAGAAGCACGCACTCTTTCCATGGGAAAATTCTTCACTGCCAATCGTATGGATTGTTTTAGGGACTCCAAATTATCATGGCGTTTATAGCAAGCCGTACTCTCTAAAACTGACCATAAATCATAATCCAGCGGATTAAGATCGGGACTAGACGACGGCCAGTCTTCAGCTCTGATGTAGTCCGAAACGTACGTTTCCAACCAAGACTGCGTGGACCGAGTGACCGCGCCGAGTCTTGCTGGAAGGACCATTCTTGGTTATTGAACATGGTGTTGTTAAGGGGCATAACCACTTTCTCAAAAATGGTATCTTGATACATTTGTGCCGATGTTTTGATACCTTTTTCACAAAAATATGGCTCAGTCACTCCTTCATAGCTAACACCCCACCAAACCATCACTGAAGACGGATAATGCCCACGTTGCACTCTGTCGACTAATTGAGAAGCTTCCTTAGAACTTTGAGCATAAATCGGTCATTTTGTTTGTTAAAATGTTGCTCAATTGTAAAAAAATTCTCATCCATAAACAAAAATTTTCTGTGACCTCCCTTTGCGTACCGCTTCAGTTGTTTCGATTTTATCACCCTATCCTTTTTTAAATTATGAGTTAAGAAATGACCAGCGCGTCTCTTATAGGCTGTAAGTCCTAAATCATCTTTTAAAATACGCGACATGGTTCTAGGTGATATCTTCATCTCCCGAGATAAAATCTTTTGCTTTCGGACAGGATTTCTTCGAATTCTTTCCCTTACTGCTTTAACCACCTTTTTCTTACGAACACTACGTGGACGGCCAGATCTTTTTCTGTCACAAATAGAGGAGGTCTCATTGTACCTCTTAATATCCCGGTAGACAAATGTTGACTAATATGTAATATGTCCCAAGTACGTTTCCCTATACGGAGAATTTGCTTTTCAAAATAATGTGTAAAAGATCGAGTAACTATAAGACGGCTAAGCTATTATAATCATACAAGTCCCAGAAAAAACTATTCAGATTGTTAATATGTGATAAACAAACATTGTACATAACTAGGTCTTGATAGGATGTACGTTTATGAGGTTTTAAACTATTCGGTAGCACAACTAACAGATTAAACAGCATATTATGTATTCAAGTGCTCTTTACAGGTCGGTTATTGTAAGTCATGACAAGAGTCCCCTGCGAATAGGGCTACCAAACGCCCAGAATCTCCCGGACATGTCCAGCATATCGATAATTTCTACAAACTAGATAATTATAAGAATTATAAAATAAAATAATAGGTTGGGAAAAAAGTCTTTTCGCATATAGTATGTATGAACTTGTAAAGATCTCTTTGGCTATACCATTTGTATCTGGTTGGTTTTGGTATAATTAAAAAGTTTTAATTGTAAAGAAGACAATTCCAAATTCAAATTAGGAAAATGTGTGACTTTCATTTGTTTTTGTTATTGTTAAAATGAGTGAATCTAATGAAGAAATTCGATACATTTTATAATTTTACTACAAAAAAGGTAAAAATGCAACACAAGCCGCAAAAAAAATTGTGATGTTTATGGACCTAATGCAGTATCTGTGAGAGTAGCGCAAATTTGGTTTAAGCGTTTTCAATCCGGAAATTTTGATATCAAAGATACACGTCGTTCTGGTCGCCCTGTTACGGACAAAATTGATGCCATTTTTGAAAAAGTGGAGCAAGATCAGCATATTAGTAGTTACGATGTAGCTGGAGAACTGGGAATTGACCATAAAACGGTTTTGGCGCATTTGAAAAAAGCTGGGTACACAAAAAAGCTCGATATTTGGGTGCCTCATGAGGTCACTGAAAGAAACCTAATGAACTGTGTACTCATTTGTGATTCTTTATTACGACGTAATGAAACCGAACCATTTTTGAAGAAGCTGATAACTGGTGATGATAAGTGGATCACGTACGACAAGAACGTACGAAAAAGATCGTGGTCAAAGGCCGGTCAGGCTTCACAGACTGGCGAAACCCGGGTTAACTCGCAACAAGGTGATGCTGTGTGTATGGTGGAATTGGAAGGGCATTATTCATTATGAGCTGTTACCGCCAGGCAGGACCATCGAATCGATTCTGAACTGTACTGCGAACAATTGATAAGATTAAAGCAAAAAGTTGAGAGAAAGCGGCCGGAATTAATCAACAGAAGGGGTGTGGTTTTTCACCATGATAACGCTAGACCTCACACATCTTTAGCCACTCAGCAAAAATTACAAGAGTTTGGCTGGGAGGTGGTAATGCATCCACCGTATAGTCCTGACCTTGCACCTTCAGATTTTCACCTGTTTCGGTCTCTGCAGAATTCCTTAGGCAGTGTCAGGTTAACATCACGAGAGGACTGCCAAAACCACTTGTCGCAGTTTTTTGATCAGAAGCCCCAAAATTTTTATAGCAATGGGATCACGTCCCTACTTACAAGATGGCAAAAAGTTATACAACAAAATGGCACCTACATACTTTAGTCAAATGTAAATAAACTTTATAAAAAAACCTTTTGAATTTTTATATAAAATGCGATGAAACTTTTTCCCCAACCTAATAATTTTAATATTTTTGTCCAAAATTATTATAACACATAACTCGCTTATATTTTTTGCACGTATTGGTAACTAGCTTTTGCCCGCGGCTTCGCTTGCGTTAATGTTATCCTACGGGAACGGTTGATTTTTTGAGAATAGTATCTGTGCCGAATCTCATGCAGACCCGTTCAGGCGTTCTGGCGTGATTGAGTACATACATCAATCTAAACTTTCGCATTTGTAATATTAGTATACATAATTGTTTACATTTATACAGAAATATAATGTTTTAAACAACAAAGTCCTGAATTTAAATAGATAGATATATAGGAAATACTTTATTGTTCACCACATACACAAAGTAAATAATTTACAGTAATTTCGTGGCAAGGTAGGAATAAAGGGCGACCTTATCGCTTTAGAACAATCTCTTCCAAACAACCCGGGCGGTGGATTGTGTAAAAGGAATCGACAGTTTACTCGAGAAATTTACTCCAAATATCCACAATTTTTTTCAAAGCAGGCTACATATCAATAAGTACATTTCTATGGAAAAATTTCTCAACTAGCAGACCTTTAACCGATTTCGTGATACTTTATCTGTATATTCTTCTATTTAAGCTATAAAATAATATTGCCATTTAGATGGATGGGATATTATTATTTTTGTACTTTGGCAATTCTGTACACGGTGTTCTGAGAGAAATACATGAGAAAAACATACTATATTATGTTTAATATTTTTATACGTCTTAATTTGTATCCGGCGAAAGTATTTCCTTTCCGAAATCCAAAAGTATTTAAGTAAAAAAATATGTATATTAATTGATCGGCGGACACTGCACAAAATCGTCTCGACAAACTTTACTTTTATCGTGAATACATAAACAAGAAATTTAACGGTTTTTTTTGTGAAATATTTCAATAATAATATTAGAGTGAACGGAATTTTTATTCAAATTCTTGTATGTCCTTTCTTCGCGACCTCGAGAATGAACAGATAGATTATCATGAAATTCGATTGTATATTATGTACTTTTATTACTACGATTTATATTTATTACGATTATTATCCAGTATTGACAGATGTAATTCTGCGGCTTTCAAATAGAGTTAGAAGCTTCAGCAAGCAAAACTTACTGGTGTAAGGCCGGTCTTACAACAATACACGTTAAGCTTATAATGTGTTAGTGGAATTTAAAAAAGCGAAAGAATGATTTGTAAATAGGTTGACGCTATTTGTGCAAGATTAACAAGGTATTCAATGTATTTTATTGTAATAGACTTTATCCTTACCCCTCTTATACATTGTGCCCACTTTCAAGGCAGCAAGCAGGAATGTGGCGAGTATCAAATGTTCGAGTAAGTTGCGTTTACATGCGCTGTCCAATTCGAGCTTCCCAGCATTTTCGGTAGCTTCCCATCTCTCGTTATTTTCCTGCTTGCTGCCGTAGAAATGGGCAGAATGTAAACGAGGCATTACAATAAAAAGTTTAAATTATTTAAAAATACATATAACAACTTTAGTTAGGCACTAAATATGTGACTTCTTTTAGTAATTATTAAATGTTTGTGATTCACATGTGGCGATTCTAGTTCAGGCATTCGATGCTAGGTGGCGACATTAGTGCTATCGGAAAATCGGAAGATATCGTGATAATTTATAAACGCAATAATATTGTGATTAATAACAGTTGTTATCCATATAATAATTTTAAAATTTGATAGATAATTTTGCTTTCGCAGCTCTCTTCTCTTTTCTTGCACCATATCCCAATTAATTGGGGTCGGCGCAATATGTCTTTTCCTTCCACACTCCTCTATTCTGACATACATCTTCTGCATCTTCTGTCACACCACAAATCATCATAATTATCATGACTATGACAGCTATGACTATATATATGGTAAGAGTTATTCTCTTGCGACTAACGGCATTTCTAACTCTTTAAATTCATGAAACATATTCAAACACTGTCTCACGCTACATTTGCCTCGTTTTAAGTTTAAACGGTCGTTGTTTTAGAAAACGGGTTTTAACAGAAAAAGATATCGTGTTCGCTGCGATAAATTATGGCTAGTCCAACAGTTACTGGTTAATGCTTTAGTTTAATTTACACTTTAACGATTATACGAAGGAGACAGACCGTAGGAAATGGATTATACCACATATTTATATGTACTGCCGCACACTGGAATAATGGCCGATTAAACTTAAATTTTGTACCTCGTTTTAATCAATTATTATTTACATTTATACCCCTATGTTACATCATTTAGTAACGGTGTAAATAATTTTACGAACGTTATTAATTTTTATTTTACGAATTTTAAATGACGAAAATGACAAAAATGTCGCCAAATTCTTGTGGCCCGTTCCTCTTCATATTCATTCACTTGCCTTAACATCGACATCACATCTTGTGATGGAGCTTACGATGTCATGGAGCTTACGTCAAATGTTAACCGATAGTAAGACTAATGAACGGTTGATAAAATATAGGAACGAGGTTTTGTCGTGCTGTGAAAATTTATCTCCCTAAACTCGTAGGTCGAAAAATGCATTTTGTGTATAAACAGTTTATTTATACTTATTTATTTAATAGATAAATAAAGCGACTAGTTTCCACAAATGTTACTTATTTAAAGTTATGCTGGAATAATGTTATAGTTATTAACTGTGGCCAAATGCGTCTTATTTATAGCGTTAAAAATATTTTTATTTAACATTCACGATTAATAACAATGTCGCATCACAAATAACGCATTAAACCCATCGCTACAACTGCGTGAAACGTTCAATAACTATAATGTTATCCCAAATGAAGAAGTAGCATTGCGATGATTTGATACTACTGACATTTATCGCACAGCGTGAATCTAACGGTGGTCATTCGTAATATTCTTCTCCCATGATTTATATAAAGCCTTCTAAATATCAGAGTTAACTAGCACGCCAAAACCGTAGATCACCAAAATGTTGCTTGAAACTTATTTGAAGCCCGAAAGGGAAGCGTGGTAATAAGACAAATTTTGATCATTTAATTAGACTTAAAATATGTTCATCATAAATCAGGATGGACTCTAACATGTACTAACAACATCAGGAACTTATTAACCAGGAGTCTGGGCGGCTTACCTACAACAAAGTCTCATCTCAGCCTCTGACCTAAAAGATAAACTAATAGAACAATGATGTCAGGTTATTGCTCCTTTATCCTGTGCCAATTTAACAAGACATAATATAATACATGCGTCGTCAGCCGATCGCTGTCCACTCTTGGGCGTGGGCCTCCCCCAAGATTGAAGGGGCTATTATATTTTTGCTCTTTATGCTCTATATCTAGCTCCTATCAATAACCATACGCAGATCGTCGACCCACCGGTCGTACTACATTTTTTTTTTTTTGAGTCGGGGGAAATGCATTTCGCACACTACCACCCTTTACTAGGGATTAGACCAAAGCGACGAGAGGTGACACCACGAATGGGCACCAAAGTCAAATCACCGGCTTGTGTGGAGTCTCGACTACTCAATACTCCACTAAAACCACCCTCCTCCCATGTGCCCCGCGCTGTGGTAGGAAGAGCGTGAGACTGAACGTAGTTACGCCCACGCTGATCCTAGCGCATCAGTGCTTGAGAATGCCCCGGGAAAGGCAAACTCACTTCGTCAACAGGGGTGAAGAATCCTCTGCTCCCTAGATGCTAGAGGGCCCCTGCAGCGGTATTACGGGACCGGTCGTACTACATACACCAAGTCTTAAGAGATGCGACCTCCACTCTACTTCATTGCTATCGGTTCTGCAATAGTCGTACCCGAATCGCTGCCACTTCGGCAAGCTATGTAGGTTTAATGGCTATCTTTGCGGTAATGAGGTATTTCGGCTTTTATCCATAAGAGAAACATTCGACATCATTATCATAGCCTGCTTCATAGCCTAATACAAACTTTCATTCACTAGGAATTGCATGAAGCTATAATGTAGTTCAGGGCTTTGCAGAAAAAGTCAGTGGATTCAAATTCAAAAATTATTCATTCATTAATAAGCTAAATTACTATCAATAATAATATTATATTATAGTGACCTATAATAACTGTAGTGTCGTTAAATTCCTCATGTGAATATTTATGTTTTGATTATTGTAAGATTTGATTTCTATTATTATTGCTTGATTGATATAGACGAATGAGTCTTTGATTTAAATATGGTGGCAGCAGCCTTATAATGATATCGTTAATCCTCAGTGCGCTTTTTGCGAGAAGCAAATCTAATTATCAATTCATATGAATGTTGTTTGGAACTGAAGCGTCATTGACCCTTGCGAGCAGAGCAAAAGGCGTCGCGGTTTAAAGGTACCTCCGACGGTCGCGCGCATGCCTGTTTCTAAGGTCGTGATCGTCTCCGTTGCTTTCGTATGGAAATGATTTCAATTAAAATGGCACACGCCAATTTTCCACGGCCGGGTCCTGCCAGAGGCGGCGCGACTACTCCTTTGTCGCGAGTATACCCGTGTTGTGGTGGATTTTGGAATGGATTGGAACGGTACGGCCGCATCTTACCGGTCTCCACTGTTGTCACTGCGGTGTTTCGCGGGCGGGCAGATTTATTTGGACGTACCCCCTTCGAGGGGGGCGCGGAGTCGGGCGCGCCACCCACCGCGCCACCTCCACACATTTGACTGGATCAATAAGTAAGCAAAGGATGCCCGAGCAGAAAAACCATACACCCGACCACCCCAAGGGGGCACACGTAACCAGCCCCCCCCCCCCCCTGCTAGCGAGGAGACTCCACAGATTGCCATTTTCTCTTTGCCTATGCTTTAATTAGTTGCGTAGTGACGCGAGTATATCCAAATCCCGTGTTATTAAATTGCCATACAATCTGTCCACTTCTCAAGAAGCTCCGGCGACATACAACAAACATACTGAGAAATAGAAATGGTAACAAAAAGTAATTGACTCTAAGATTCCCTAAAACATTGTAGATAAATTTATCATGACAAAGATATATCTGTATTGTATTACTGGGTCATTGTAACAAAAAGCAAGGCAAAAAATTCCAATCAACATAATAACCATTTTATCAGAACAGTAAATTCCATAGTTACAAAGTACCTATAAAAGCTTTTTGAACCTTTTTGACTATTTTTTAAATGTTCTATTCTTCATACCAGCATCATGTTCAGTTGCCGTAGTTGTACGGATAATCTAACATAACGCAAGGCAGTGTCTTAATCCGAATTAATAAATTATAATAGACAAAATCTATTGCCACACTATGTATTATTCCATCGCCAGCGAGGAACAAATAAATATTCTGAATTTTAACTCTGTTTAAACTTGTAAAAGCTATCGTATCCACGGAAATTTTTCCGTTGAATATAAATCCACCAATGGTGTTAACACCAGCTCACTACGTCTGACCAAACTTCTAACATTTTCTTGAAGTTGTATTGCTAGGGAACGTACCTATACTACGTACCCCTTTTTTGTACAATTTTTTATCTCCCTCCCTCCTCGTTGACCATCCGTAGTATAGGCTAAGAGATTAATTTTTTATCCCAATCACCTTCAACGAACACTTACCTAGATGAATCAAAAAGTTCTTAGAAGTGCATATAAAACCTTTTTGGGAGAAGCTCGTTATTCAAATTAAAGAGTGTCAATCACACAATATTTATGCCAACTGTCACTTGTTTTTGTCAGTTCGTTGGCACGTAATAAATTGTTTTGTGCAACAAGTTGCTAAAAACGCAAAATTATGGATAAAAGTGAGTTACGTGCGGTGATAAAATATGTCAGCTTTAAAAAAATTTCAACGAAAGAATTTTTTTCGGGCATCCAGCAGACATTAGGCGAAGATGCTGTACCCTCCCTATTCTACGGTTGCGTACTGGGTGGCTGGATTTAAAAGAGGTAGATCAAGCTGTAAAAATGACCCGCGGTCTGGGTGGCCTTCAACCTCCGTTACGAAAGAAAATGTCAAAAAGGTTGAGAATCTAGTTTTGGAAGAAAGTTTGAATAACTATAAAACATACGGCTGAGATCCTAAAGATACCTTTTGGTAGCGTTCAATCCTTTTTAATTAATTCACTACGGTTCAAAAAGGTGTCGGCAAGATGGGTGCCACGAAGGTTAAACGACGAAAACAAAAAGCGACGTTTGGAAATTTCTAAGCATAATCTCGATATGTTCCAGCGTGATTCGAATAATTTTTGCCCTGTCCTTGTCACCATGGATAACACGTGGGTCCACCATTTCGATCCTGAAACTAAAAGACAAAGCATGTCTTGGAAACGACCATCCTCTCTATTCATTAAGGAATTTCGAGTTGCTCCTACCGCTGGTAAAGTTATAGCCTCAGTGTTTTGGGATAGTGAAGGAATCCTTTTTATTGATCACATTCCAAAAAGTCAGACGATTACTGAACTCTATTAAGCAAATTTATTTCCGAAAGTGCGTGAAGCGATTAAAGAAAAATGTGGAATACTGTCGTTGGGCGTGTTGTTTCTTCACGATAACGCTCCCGCTCATCGATTGGCAGTTGCGCTCAACGCAATCCGCTATGCTGGCTTCAATCTCCTTGACCACCCAACATATTCTCCGGACTTAGCCCCAAGTGATTTTCACTTATTCCCAAAATCAAGAGGAAATTCGTGGAACTAAATTTCACGATAATGACGCGGCTATGGCTGCCGTAGAGAAGTTTTTCGAAACTCAAGAAAAACATATATTTTTCCCAAGGAATAAGGAAATTAGAAACGCGTTATTCTAAATCCATTGCATTGCAGGGAGATTATGTAGAAAAATAGAATAATTTTCTATTTTTAACCGACTTCAAAAAAGAGGAGGTTCTCAATTTGATTGGTATTTCTTTTTTCTTTTTGTATGTACACCGATTACGCTAAGATTTACGTGATTCTTTTTTATTTTGATGCGGAATAGTTGCCATTTGGTCCCCTAAAAATTTAACATAGTTTGGCCCAGTAGTTTTCATTTTATGAACATTTTTTTCCATTCCTGTTTCTAGGGACCTATATTTTTTAAGGCGCGCGGCACCTTTCGTAGGCCTACCCATAGCTAGACACTAAAAAATAACAAATAAAAACTTCGTTAAAAAAACCGACTTCAAAAAGTATAAAATAACTTATTTCTAAAGCTATTTTTAATAATAATATCTTATTTTTAATATATATTGTCTAAAACATTTTGAAGTCGGTGCGAAGTAAATAATAAAAATTATAGTATATTTTGAAAATTACTAAGCTTTATATTATACTTTTTAGTTTTTGAACTCAGTTTTTTTAAAAATTTAATATCAATTCCAAGAACTTTTTCACCCTCGTTATATACTATTAATATGAGCACGAACTCTCACAATCAGCTGACGTCTCTGCATATGTACGTCATATTTAAATATAATTCGAAAAAGCACGAGATTTCCCTAGAGGGTATTGACTACGTGACCTGAACCTAAGCCTAATGCTTCCCTCAGGGCTGGCAGCTCGGTGGTCTAAGCCTCTTGATATTGAAAATGTTCATAGGCGATGATAATTATTTTTGGTTAGGTGGGCCGTAAGTCTTATCTTGGGCTGTTCTCCAGCAATATAATAAAGTGGTACATTAAATTAAAATGTTTTTGACCATTGTTTCAATAAACAATACTTTTTTAGTTATCAGGGTTTATTTTTTCAATTGTCTTGTGTGTACACAAGTTGCATTTCGGATTTAAATCTTATTGGTATGTATATTAAGTTGTATTGTAATTTGTTGTATATATAATACAATAAAAACCAATTTAATTTTTATTTATATCCAAATATACATATTCATACAAGAAAATAGGTCAACAGTACCGATCTCGTCTTATACAGAATAGAGTTAGTTCAATCTAATACTAGTTGAAATTTAATTTTAATTTTCATCTAAGTAAGAGTCCCCCTTTAATGGTTCTTAATTGGAACCTCTAGATGGCCTTCTAATATCAGCCAATCACAGTGCAAATTACTCAGGGCCGCTGTTAAAAGCGATTTGGTTTAAAAGCTGTGATTTTTACGGGCGTTTCACACTCAACCGCCTCGAGAACGCTTTGAGTGCGCTCGTGCTCCTTTTCTCGCGATGGCAATCGAAATAATTATCATAAAGTAAATCCCCCGCAATTCGGCGGCCGCCCCCGGGCCGGGGCGTCCTCGCGGTAAATGGCGGGCCCTCGTGCCGCCGACGACGACGCCGCGACCCGCCACTCTAGTGATGCCTATCGGATGTGTAGCCTATCGATATTATCGAATTATATATAAATATAATATATTCACTCTACACGTGGATGTGAAGGTTTCATATATTATTAGATTAAATAGTTACATTCCCATACAATTATGTTTGTACTAGAATATAATTATCGTTATTTACGTATCGAGTCTGTTATGGAAAAACATCGTAAGCATAAAAATTTAGATATTTAACTTTTTTTTATTGAACACACAGCTAAAATAATGTAGATCCCACAAAGATCCTTATCTCTCTCATAGGCTCTCATAATCTGCTATAATGGAAAAATTATGAATGTACTAAACATTGGAGATCTATGAGTACCTAATGTGTCATATTTGGTAAACAAGCTCTCTTGTAAAATTTTATATTATATGTATTTCGCTTACGATGTTCTTTCATAACAGGTTCGATATATTGATTGTTATTAATTTTCCAAATGAGAATATTTTTAGCATGCACGCTCATTGTACTTATACGTGGTCGCCTGGAAATAATATGAGATTAGTTATTATAAAAACATCGCCTACCGCACCGATTGCAGCACGCACCAAAATCTTTTGGCCTGTCTAGATTGGATGCAGAAGACATACGCGATTTTAGATGAAAAGCTACTAACAATGGTGCGGACCGTACAAATACCATATTGTTAGAACACAAAGAGCAGACCGTCAATCACGTTAATTGCAATATCATAGTTTTTATATACACCTTCTCCCGTACAATCTAATCATCTCTTATCCGATTTCGGTTACGGCAATCGCTTCGGTTAGCGGCTGTTCGACGTTCATGCCCTCGCATGTGATTTGCCAACTTTAGTTGCGAATACGCGTTTACATCTCGAACATATCAGAACACCATTAGCAAAATAGTAAGTCTAGCCGCTGCTGGTCAGTTCTTAAGTACTTCACTCCTTGAATCTAACTCGGTGTGTCGATGAGATTAAAATTCTCGCTCTCTAGATTTCATTTGTTATCTTCAATTGGAGAGCTTTTTCGCTAATCTAATATCAATGTAGCGAATAACTGAGGCCCAAATATCCTATATCAATATCTTGGCGTTGCGAAGATATTCAAAGTACAAATTCATTGATATAGCGCCAAAAATTCGTATTCCACTAAATCTACAACATCTTCTCGATATCGTCGCGGCAGAATAATAGTAGAAAAAACTTGGTATTACCAACAACAGTAATGGCATTAGCCGAAATCAATATTGCAAAGCTACCAAAATTTTAAATATTTATTTCGCGAGTTCTCGCTTATAAATGTTTATGAAGATATAGTTGGAGTTGATAGTGTCCGACTATTTTGACGAGATAGTAATAGCAGAATGGGGCCGCAGCACTATCAAAATTTAATTTTTCATACGTTCGAAACTCTCATTCTTCACAAAATGTCGATGTCTGAGCACAAGGTGAATACGAAACACTATTGCAGCTGTTAGCCGGGGAGCGGACCAAACAATCACGTTTTCAGTTTTTGCCCCACACCACCTCTTCATCTCAGTATTGCCGATGGATTTGTATTTGCTTTCTTTAAAAGAATTTCACTTCTTTTACCTGATTTCATCTAATCAAAATAATAAATATGAAAATACGAATATAAACAGTTACTTTAATTTTATCGTCATCGATGTAATAGAATATTATTTTAGAAACATGAAATTTTAATATTATTATGGACAGTCGTCAGCCAATCACCCTCCTCTGCTGGACGTAGGCCTCCCCAAGTCGGCGCCACTCATCACGGTCCTCCGCCTTTCTCATCCAGCGCCTACCGGCGACCTTGCGCGTCTTGTCAGTCTATTGGGCTGCAGGGCGTCCGACACTACATTTACCGAGACGCGGTCTCCACTCTAGGACTCGTCTACTCCATCGGTCGCCATCGGTCCTGCGACAAATATGACCGGGCCACTGCCACTTCACCTTGCTAACTTTGCGATTTATGTCGATTACCTTGGTTCTCTTACGGATATCCTCATTTCTAACTCTATCCATAAGTGAATCACCCAGCATAGCTATATTACTATGGACGTTTTAAAGAAATTATTGTTAGGGTTTAACTTCATTTTTTTATTTTCAGACACAAACATAATTTGTTATTGAATTCAATAAACAATGTAAATATTTTTCCACATCTATTGTTCTATGGAGCATGTTACAAATAAGCAAACGTCATGTTATTCTATAAAACCTCTGAAAAGTAGCCATTTTTATCGAACAACTGTTAAATCATCTTTAACAGTCGTGATGTGTGAGCTAAAAATACAAATAAATGAACGAAATGATTTGAACTTAGCAAAGTCAAAATTCAAATTTAAATAAATAAAGATTAAGGGAATTAGTAGTAGAACCGGGAAAACAATTTGCACTATTTTCGTATGTCCAGTGAGCAATATTGTACGAGTTGTATGTGACACCCACGCCGTAAATAAATTCTGTGTCGGGAGTCCCATAATGAGCATATCAAAATTATAAAAAACTTCGTCATATTTATAAACTAGTCGTTTTAGGTGACTGGTTTGGGTAACCGCGTCTTATTCCAAGATGTGGTATCGCACCCTAGCCATGATGAATGCACCATTTAATAGTTTTTTCTGACCCAATGTCCATGTTGTGGCAAATATCACGTGTAAATGGTGAAAGAAATCTGCAAATCGAGATGGGGAATGAATCAAAGATTTTGAAAAACCGCCGCGGATCCGATCCTAATTGTTGGACAATTATGGGCTGATATAACAGTGTAAGTTGCAAGTGGTAATTTGTAACATCTGCCATATAATAACCACCCCATTAAGCTTTTAAAAATAAAGCTTCCAATATTATTATTATTACGCGAATGTGATCTAAAGTTGGCAAGAAGATGGAGGCTGATACGATGTAGAATAGTTAGGACTACCAAAATGTATTTAATTTATATTTTTTAAGCCTGGAAACAACAAATTATTTAATTTCTGATCGTTAAGCAATTCTACGTTAAGATCTTCTATCTTTGAAAAAAAATACAGTATATATACACATTGTATATACCCAAGCTTAGCAGGTTAAAGTTACTCTTCTTATTACTAGACAACGTTTAAAAATTCATTTTAGGCGGTTTTGAAACTACACCCCTGATTTACTCTGGAGCCTATACCAGAGCAGAATAAATTGAAAAATTCGTTTACAAAATTTTACACTGCCGAGAATCGAAGCCGGAATCTGCATTCTAGTGAAATGAGCGGACGAACGCTTAGACTACTTGACTATAGAGTCATTTTAAACTGGCCTACCTATTCCGATCACTGCATAGAGATAACGTTTAGAGGAAAGTGTTGGTAATAATAAGTAGCCGTTACAAACTCGTCGAACGACCCTAGAGCCCGTCATTGTGTCACCTCCCTCGTGTATCCCGTAGACAATATTTAAACAATAAAGTCTTAGTCTTTACTAGAGTTTTTAATGGGATTTCGCTCGAAATGTTTAATCTGATTTTGAATAAGGAACTTTTGATCCATCTTAAAATAAGAAAGAAGTTGATTTTGTTCCATTTAAAAATTATGTTGACACACAAGAAAGACGGAGTAGCGGTATTTGCGTTGCTCCCCTGCGGTGTCGTGCCAATTGAGATTTTTAAGCTAATGCAAAATTTGGAAATAACACTTAGGTTCCTATACCATACTACCAAACGCAGTGGTGAAGATTCGACCTTTGAAGATTGTAAAAGGAGCGACCAGCCTCGTACGGTTAACACACCAGCGTTCATCATAGCAGTGCGGGCGCGAATCTAACGAAATCCCGTCTGCAAGCCGTTATGCAATGTTAGCCATTCAAATGGGGTTAAGCAAAACTACGGTTAAAATAGTGCCATATAAAGAGCTGTGACTCCAAGCTTATCAGCGAAAAATACGGCATTACCTTAATACGCGTCTGAAAAAATTAGGGCTCAAAAGATCCCGAACTTGGTTAAAGTGGTGCGCCGGAAAAAATACCGCGAAATCCTTTTTTTTTTAGATGAAATATCATGTAATATCGAAGAAAGTTACAACGAACAAAGTGATGAAGGATACGCCCATAATAGTGAAAAGGCGAGCAGGCTTATCGCGAAAATCTACCGTGGGCATTGTCCTTGATAATTATGCATTGGCTTGGAGTCTTATATTCAGGCCCTGTCCCAGCCCAGACTTAACCTGTTGCATAACAAAATATGACAACATTTATAGGAGAAAGCCTGCGGTAAACGTCGCCAGAATATGGAGTATTTCAAAGTATCCCTAATTGAAGTAGTGATTGATATGAACATTGTACGTGTTGCGGTCGGCGACTGGCCTCAAAGGTTGACGGTCTGTATTAAAAATGAAGGAGGACATTTCAAAGAACTTTAATAAGTACATTTGGCTACTTTTATTTTCAAATATTATATTTTATACAAACAACAAAAGTTGTACAATTTATCTAATATACCAATTAATTTATATCAACCGTAACTCCACATTATTTGTAATTAGGGCTCAATAAGAAAAAGAAACACTATTTGATATAGTTAGCATTTGAGGTGTGTTGGCGTAAATCTGTTCGAAGCTTCACTCGAGTTTTCGCTGCAGGGGTCGCGGGCCTTTGTTATCCAGCCGGGAAGGGTGTCCCTTATGTTTACCTATTCGGTTGACACCCTCGGCTTGACTTCGCAATGCTATGGTAAAACAACATTATGGCGATATTTAACCCTGATTAGGTTTTAACTGTGCTATTTTTGTTAGCTTTATTCTCTGTTTACAACCGTGACTTTGGTTTCGTACCTTGTAGTAAAATTCCTTTTTTCGCACGATCCTCCATATTAGTACTGCAAATATCGGTCATAGAACAACTAAGTAACTCTTTAAATATTAGGTTGGGGAAAAAGTTTTTTCGCATTTTATATAAAAGTTCAAAAGGTTTTTTTATAAAGTTTATTTACATTTGACTAAAGTATGTAGGTGCCATTTTGTTGGATAACTTTTTGCCATCTTGTAGGTAGGGATGTGATCCCATTGCTATAAAAATTTTGGGACTTCTAATCAAAAAACTGCGACAAGTGGTTTTGGCAGTCCTCTCGTGATGTCAGGTTAACATCACGAGAGGACACTGCCTAAGGAATTCTGCAGAGACCGAAACAGGTGAAAATCTGAAGGTGCAAAGTGGGGGCTATACGGCGGATGCATTAACACCTCCCAGCCAAACTCTCGTAATTTTTGCTGAGTGGCTAAAGATGTGTGAGGTCTAGCGTTATCATGGTGAAAAACCATACTCCTTCTGTTGATTAATTCCGGCCGCTTTCTCTCAATTTTTTGCTTTAATCTCATCAGTTGTTCGCAGTACAGTTCAGAATCGATGGTCCTGCCTGGCGGTAACAGCTCATAATGAATAATGCCCTTCCAATCCCACCATACACACAGCATCACCTTGTTGCGAGTTAACACGGGTTTCGCCACAGTCTGTGAAGCCTGACCGGCCTTTGACCAAGATCTTTTTCGCACGTTCTTGTCGTACGTGATCCACTTTTCATCACCAGTTATCAGCTTCTTCAAAAATGGTTCGGTTTCATTACGTCGTAATAAAGAATCACAAATGAGTACACGGTTCATTAGGTTTCTTTCAGTGATCTCATGAGGCACCCAAATATCGAGCTTTTTTGTGTACCAGCTTTTTTCAAATGCGCCAAAACCGTTTTGTGGTCAATTCCCTGTTCTCCAGCTACATCGTAACTACTAATATTCCGATCTTGCTCCACTTTTTCAAAAATGGCATTAATTTTGTCTGTAACAGGGCGACCAGAGCGACGTGCATGTTTGATATCAAAATTTCCGGATTGAAAACGCTTAAACCAAATTTGCGCTACTCTCACAGATACTGCATTAGGTCTATAAACATCATAAATTTTTTTCGCGGCTTGTGTTGCATTTTATCTTTTTTGTAGTAAAATTTTAAAATGTATCGAATTTCTTCATTAGATTCTCTCATTTTAACAATAAGAAAAACAAATGAAAATCACACAATTTCCTAATTTTAATTTGGAATTGTCTTCATTGAAATTAAAACTTTTTAATGATACCAAAATCAGCCAGGTACAAATGGTATAGCCAAAGAGATCTTATTACAAGTTCATACATACTATATGCGAAAAGACTTTTTCCCCCACCTATTGTATCATTTGATTTCTTTTTTTTCAGTGTTGTTTTTTTATAAAGATTAATTTAATTTGTGCTTAATTGTATATCGAGGAATGTTTTCGTCTATGAACGTTTGCTTTTTTATTAAATACATTCTCTTATCTTTCACCTTCTCTCAATTTTTTAGGGTCAGCACAATATGTCTTTTCCTTCCATACTCCTCTATTCTCACATACGCCCTCTGTCACACCACACATTATTATGCAATCCATTGCATCTCTTTTTTGGCCTACCTAAAAAGAAATGTTCTTTATTAAATACATTGTAAAGTATTAAATAAGCTTATTATAATCTATTATGAATGGTCATTTTATAGTAGTCATCCCAAATACAAAATTGATTAGTGCAGAACATAATATGATGTATTCGAATATTTAACAGGAATGTGAACAACGTTCTATATGATACGTGTACGACGCGTGTCGTAATATCGGTCTTGAACATCGATTCGTAAAAATCATAACTCGATGTGGACGCGTTTCGCAATGCACAATGCATCTGACCTGGCGGAGACACCCGTGTTATGTACAATGATCAGCCCCTGCAAGCCCTTATTGTTTGCAGACATACACGTACTCCCACGCAAACGTAGTAAATGTAATTTTACGAGCTCCACTCAAATCTAGCCGACTACTACTATGTAAATAACGAAGCTCGTAGTAACGATTACGTTAACACGTTCGTTTTTTACTACCATGCGGATATTGTCTCGGAGAAGTGACCGAGTGCAAGAGACCTCACAAGGCAACCATCTTTTCGCTCTTACGCAAACCGCGAAACACATGCGAGCATGGCCGACGACGTTGCTGCGTTGCCGATCGCGGGCATTCGACCGCTCTCGACTTCTCTATGGGATAATGATTCATCGCCAAAGTACACAACTCGAATGCTAATACACGAGTATGTATACGAGATGATCTCTTTCGAAACTATACGCTTGATTGCAATGTAAACTTACATATAAATTGTATGTAGGTATAGTTGTATAACATGAGATAAATTTGTATAGACGAAAATTAGCGCTCCTCATTGGTAAACGCATTTAAAATTTAGATAATTAAAGGTAGGTAAGACCATAATACGTGATCACAGGCTGCCTTCATTAGGGATCGTGCACGTCTTTTTTGTGGTGATAATAAACTATCACCTTTACGCAGGCCACGCACTAGGGCAGCCTGGCTGCGTCAGTCAAACTTCGGCACCACTTCGATGTATGAAGGCTCATTGGAGCTTCCCGCATTAGGGGACTAATAACCTCTAGCCGTGGCAACCACTACAACGTTAAAATAGACTGGATGCTAAGATTAGTTGCTCAATATTTTGGTTCCCGTAGCTTGGCTACCGCCGCCAGGTTGCCCGGTGCGCGGCCTGCTTTATTTATCAAGCGTTTTTTGTAACTTTCTAATATATCCATATTAACAATAATGTGTAAGCTACTTATATGTCATGCCACTATATGTATGTTAAACTGTTCTTTCTTCTCACCCTTAGGAACAAACAGATTATGATAAAATGTGGTACATCTTCCATCAGGTGGCGTCAGCCTGTCTGCTGTTCTCCAGCTATTAAAAAAAAACATACATATGTGTAGTTTTTCACACCAACAGTAACAGAAGATCCGCCATTCGTATACAAAACGTACAAGAAGGAAACCTGTAATACCGTCATTATCTTTATCCCAATCAACTAATGTCGTTTCACAATGTTTCTAATTGTATCAATGGCACAAAACAATAGAATCAACCTAAAAATAAATATAATGCAGTGAATCATTGACGCGAATGTGGTCACTGTAACAATGACTGGTGGAAATGGAAGTTTCTTGTTATTTAATATTTGTTTACTTTTGAGGAAAGTCACGCCTACGCTTTCAGCTTAGGTACGCTAACCCGACGATTTGACAAAGTATTCCAAACGGTTATTTATCGGAAAAGACTCACAAATACTTGTGGAAGTAGTTACATGAATATAAAATTAAGTTTCTATATTGAATAATTCCATCACTCATCTAAGCCTTGTAAGCATATGCACATGCACTGGTTTTCTTGAAATATAGTTTATGCATCGTTCACAGACCGGAAATAAATATAGAATATCTCTATTGTAAAAAATGTATGAGCGTTAGGAGATACAAAGCCGAAACTTACGCAGTGACCCCGGGAGTTGTGATCAGTAATAGGTAAATGACGTTGTGTGTATGTCACTATTCCAGCGGCGATGGAGGAGGAATCTACAGAGCTGCCGGGCGCAGACGGCCTAGCGCCGAAGCAGCGGCACCAGGCGAAACACCGCGAGCTGTTCTTATCACGGCACGTGGAAACGTTGCCGGCGACACACATCCGTGGCAAGTGCACCGTCACGTTACTCAACGAGACGGAGTCACTGCTCAGCTATCTCAATAAGGATGTGAGTATGTACCGAGCACGGTCACAACCCTGCACAACACCATGGACATAATACGTTCTATGTCACTTCAGTACTTTCACCTTTAGGAATCATTAAATGTAACATTTCCAAATGCATGACTATCATCTAAACACAATGTCTTCCCTATTACATTTTATCTTGCTCTATAGATTGCTTTAAATAATATGATATTAATGTACTAATATTTGAGCTCAAATGATTCAAGTTTTGAAGAGTTAACTTCTGGGAGGATTAAGAAAGAGCACAAGGGAAATTGAAGGACACTTCTCTAAACCCATCAGCCATGCTTATCCATATTGCCCCTCACTAGTCTTTTACGGCATTTTCTGGCACTCATGCAGTGAGTGGTTTATCATCTCTTGTCCATTTCACTAATGTACTTTGACCATTCGACTTAAATCTATGACTTAAAGTAGCATTATAACCCAATAGCCTAGTCATTTTTGTTCCTATTTCCTGCAATAGCCCTACGCTGGTCTATACTTATCCTTGGGTAATCCTATAACGCATAATATATTAGGTTGGGGAAAAAGTTTCTTCGCATTTTATATAAAAATTCAAAAGGTTTTTTTATAAAGTTTATTTACATTTGACTAAAGTATGTAGGTGCCGTTTTGTTGGATAACTTTTTGCCATCTTGTAGGTAGGGACGTGATCCCATTGCTATAAAAATTTTGGAGCTTCTGATCAAAAAACTCCGACAAGTGGTTTTGGCAGTCCTCTCGTGATGTTAACCTGACACTGCCTAAGGAATTCTGCAGAGACCGAAACAGGTGAAAATCTGAAGGTGCAAGGTCAGGACTATACGGCGAATGCATTAACACCTCCCAGCCAAACTCTTGTAATTTTTGCTGAGTGACTAAAGATGTGTGGTCTAGCGTTATCATGGTGAAAAATCACACCTCTTCTGTTGATTAATTCCGGCCGCTTTCTCTCAACTTTTTGCTTTAATCTCATCAGTTGTTCGCAGTACAGTTCAGAATCGATGGTCCTGCCTGGCGGTAACAGCTTATAATGAATAATGCCCTTCCAATCCCACCATACACACAGCATCACCTTGTTGCGAGTTAACCCGGATTTCTCCTGTGAAGCCTGATCGGCCTTTGACCACGATCTTTTTCGCACGTTTTTATTGTACGTGATCCACTTTTCATCACCGTTTATCAGCTTCTTCAAAAATGGTTCGGTTTCATTACGTCGTAATAAAGAATCACAAATGAGTACACGGTTCATTAGGTTTCTTTCAGTGAGCTCATGAGGCACCCAAATATCGAGCTCTTTTGTGTACCCAGCTTTTTTCAAATGCGCCAAAACCGTTTTGTGGTCAATTCCCAGTTCTCCAGCTACATTGTAACTACTAATATGCCGATCTTGCTCCACTTTTTCAAAAATGGCATCAATTTTGTCTGTAACAGGGCGACCAGAGCGACGTGCATCTTTGATATCAAAATTTCCGGATTGAAAACGCTTAAACTAAATTTGCGCTACTCTCACAGATACTGCATTAGATCCATAAACATCACAATTTTTTTTCGCGGCTTGTGTTGCATTTTACCTTTTTTTAGTAAAATTTTAAAATGTGTCGAATTTCTTCATTAGATTCACTCATTTTAACAATAAGAAAAACAAATGAAAATCACACATTTTCCTAATTTGAAATTAATTCGGAATTGTCTTCTTTAAAATTAAAACTTTTTAATGATACCAAAACCAGCCAGATACAAATGGTATAGCCAAAGAGATCTTATTAAAAGTTCATACATACTATATGCGAAAAGACTTTTTCCCCAACCTATTATAAAACGAGCAAAACTTAAATGCGTCCTTGAAGTTCGTACAAGTCATTGCGCAAAACACACTTATTAGGCTCACAGACAGGTCGAAGAGGGGACAGTTTTGCATTCTCGCACGGCTGATATCCGTACTCGCGCTTTATATCCTTCGCATAACACACCATGAGGTGTAATGAACATTAACATTTGACTGACTGAACCTGTGCAAACTCAGGGAACTAACTTCACTCGGAGCGCATTTAAGTTTTCGGCGTACACCACATTTGTGTACATTGAATTGTCAAAGGTCCTCTGTGTTGTGTGTTGTATTGGTATTCCTATAACGCTAGGCTTCTGCAAAAGTCCGGGTTATTTTATCACCCGTATATTAGGTTGATGTTCTATAACATTTATTCTCAAAACTTACATTGAAATCGAAATAATACTCGGTAATGCCCCGCGACTGCGCACGCCAGTTGTTGAATTTGTATCGGCATTATCCACTATCATACAGCAATGAACATCAATACGAAATAATATTAAAAATGTACTCTATAATAAGTCAAAATATATGACAGCAATTTAGGCTTCAAATGTTTTACATATTGGTAAACTAGTAAACCAAGGTCAAGGTCAGGCCATGTTATGGAAATTTCAGTAAGCAGACGTCTGACCCTATAATGAAGTCACTTCCTGACACTCACTATTTAATAGACGTCTCGTAGAATCATGCTAATAAAAAAGTTATTGGTTTTTATTTATAACCGAAGATGCCGCTAACTATTTCGCTAACTTTTATTTTGTTTCTCAAATACATACAATTTTAGTCCAGGCATTGAATGATTCATTCTAGGCTACACCATCAGTTAATTTCAGGTGAATGTGGTCTGCCCTAAGTACAATGTTACATTTGTCTACTCCATAAAGGCAAACATCTCCTTATCTCATTGGCTTAAATAAAAAGTCATTAAGAAGCATCCTTATAATTTTTCAAGACCTGTCAAACAAAACTCCACACACTTGTAAACTGGAAAAAAATATTCTAGAGTAAAATTATATGACAGCCACCTCTAATTTTTGTGTAGCGTCATATAGAACATACCTTCCTTCCTATGTTATTCATTTAGACACAATAATTTTGAGAAAAATATTTGCGATCTACAAAGATATAAAAAATTTAAATGACTTAACCTTTGACTGATAAACTAATAAAACTGATAAACCTTTGGAAGTAAAAGTCCATCAACGTGAAGAAAATGTATTAAATTACCAGTAAATTACTGTCTTTTCAATCTCTCTTCCTTTCCTTCACCTTCTCCCAATTGTTCAATTAGTTTTCAATAATAACGGTTATAAAAATATGTATATATTATAATAGGAAACATATTGATGAGAGCTTAATTAGGATTAACAGTCGTTTTTCAGGATCACATTAAACATGAATATTTTACAGATAAAAATGTGCTTTATTCACTGCATGAGAACAATGTGAAATACTTTATGTAAATTAACATAAATATTTCTCGTTTGTTTCAGGACGCATTTTTTTATTGTTTAGTATTTGATCCTTCACAAAAGACTTTATTAGCAGATAAGGGAGAAATCAGAGTTGGAAGTAGATATCAGACTGAAGTAACTAATTTATTAAAAGAAGGTAAGTTTTTGTTGCTCAACATTATGCAGTGCTTGAAGTTATTATGTTTATGGTGTAATCATTAAAACTTGTTATATATTGGTGGTATAAAACTGTGTCTTAAGTATAGGGCATTCACTCAATATGACTGACTATTGATAATAAACAGTAATAATGAATAACTATTATACCAGGCCACTCAGAAAGTATTGCGAAAAAAAGTATTTTTGTTATTGACTGGCCAGTTATAATCTATTTTGAAAATATGATTATTTATAACTAAACATAGGTACGTTCCAATTTCAAAATTTCCCTCCACATTGTTTGCGAGCTAATTAAAATTATCGTGTCTCATTGAAAAATGGATCTGCGGCGGGAACATTTTCGCGCTATGATTTTTTACGTTTTCAAGTGTCGCCTGAAACCGGATGAATCGTGCGATAGATTTCAAATAGCATTCATGGATGAAGGCCCATCTAAGGCAACCGTGTATCGTTAGTACAACGAATTTAAGCGCGGTCGACTAACTTTGGGGGATGAATAAAGAAGTGGTCACCCTTTGACGGCTGTTACGGAAGAAAATGTGCTAGCAGTGAAAAATTTAAACGAAGACAATAGGCGAGTTACGTATCAAGAGATTCAGCACGTACTACAGATTAGATCGGGAAGCCTTCACGAGATTCTACACGTGCATCTTCGCGTGAGGAGGATAGTTTCACGCTGGGTGCCGCACAACCTCACCGATGCTCAGAAGCAAGCCCGGGGGGAATGGTGCCGTGTTATGATAAACTAATTTGAAGCAAGCTCGTCTCGGCGTGTTTACGACATCATTACAGGTGATGAGTCCTAGATTTATCAATACAATCCAGAAACGAAGCGCCAGTCGACGGTTTGGGTGTATCAAAACGAATCAACGCCTACCAAAGTGAAGTGATCTAGAAGCGGGCGGAAACCAAACACAGGGCTCCGCGGGCTACAGCTCCACCAGAACAACGGGCTCGCCCGCGCTCTAAACGAGGGACTTCTTGGACAGCACGCCGGCCACACTCCTGGGTCACCCTCCTTACAGCCCTGACCTAGCACCGTGAGACTTCCTTTTATTGCCGAAAGTAAAAAATCAGCTTAAAGAGATACAATTTTCGTCGCCGGAAGATGCGCTGTCAGCGTTCGAGCAAGCTGTAAACGGGGTTTCTGCGGCGGACTGCAAAAAGTGTTTCGAAAACTGGTTCAGACGCATGAAACTTTGTATAGAGGCTGGTGGAGAGTACTTTGAAAAGATTTAATAAAAAATATTTACCTATAGAACATTTTTTTATTTTTGCAAAACTTTCTGAGTGTCCCACGTACAACATCGCAGTCAAATACAAATCAGTAAGGAAAAAATAACTATAGTAACATAGACGATATTTGCTCTTGTTTACATCTGGACCCCGAGTCTGTAACTCAAATTGGCAACCAAACCAAATTGGAATCATAGCATTTGACGGTTTGCATAGTCTGTAAACCATCTTGGCTCAATATTGAATCGATCTTAATTTGACCGAAAAATAATTCAGTGTGAATTTTAGATTTAGAGACTACAGATATTTTACCATCTGTCAGTCAAATGGATCTAAAATTCTAGACTCGCACTGACATGGTTTATTTTTGTGAACGTTACAGACTTGGGGCCCAGAACATGAAAGTCAATATCAAGTCAATACACAACCGCCTCTTTGGTTAATTGGTCTTAGGGAGGTTGTTGACCAGCCGGTTTCTACCCGGTCCGGCTTCGGGTCGGTGCCGGTTACGCGTGTTGATGAGCACGATTAGTGCGCGATTCGTGCAAATGATGGCTAGCCGGCTGAAGTGCGGCTTCATTCGTAGGTAAGCGGCACACGCCGTACGTCCGTCCGGTCCGTCAACAAACTCTCCCTCTTGACTGCTATACGTGACCCTGTGCCATGTGCAGACACACCGCGCCGGCTCATGAACATAACTTCACAGTATATCATAGCTAACTGATGACCGGGCGTAAGCCCAATTTATGGCCGTCTATAGGCCCGGCAAAAATCCGTCTCGTTAGCATACGGCCTTAGCCTTTGCCTGTCTAGTCCAATGAAACGCAACGGTCCTGCGTTCTATTAGGTTAGGTCCTGGTTTATAGTATGTCTCCATAACCTTGTATTCCGGCATCAATGCAATTTCAATCTCCCATTTGAGGCCGACAGCACATTGGTAGCACTTTTAGTGTTATAAATGTTCATAGATCATCCTTTCTGCTGTACTCCAGGTCTTTGGTTCGATTCCTGGCATGGTAAACGAACTTTGTGTTATTTACTGTGGTCTAGGTAAGCAGGTGCCTAGAATCCGTCTCAGAGTTATCCTTTATATGTTACCCATAACCCAAGCGTGACTTGCTTAGCTTAATGATATAGATTTTTTTTATTATTGTCATGAGCTGGCAAACGAGCAGGTGCAGGTGAGCTGCCAACGCGCTGCCGGCCTCGAAGAAATTTTATAGCGCCCTTCTTACATGACCCCGAGTCGTAGTGCAGAGGGAATATTTCGGCGGGAAGTTCCTTCCAAGTCGTTATTGTACGCGGGATAGAGAGAGAACCGTTGCGTATTATGTTTCTATGCCGGTTTATTTATAATATTGTGATTTGTGCCATCAGGCGAGGAGGACCCACGCAACAGTGAACAGCTGGAGACGCTAGTATGGACGCCGTCACACGGGCTGTCAGACCGGCAAATCGACCAGTTTCTAGTGGTTTCGCGCTCGGTGGGCACGTTCGCGCGCGCCCTTGATTGCTCCTCCTCGGTCAAACAGCCCTCACTACACATGTCCGCCGCAGCGGCGAGCAGAGACATCACCCTGGTAAATAATAATTCGCGTGGGGTGTAATTATGGGACGCCTTTTATTTATTATAAATAGATCCGAACTTTTTAAACAGAGGTTACAAGGCTAAGGCGGGAGCGAAGCGGTTAATTTTATAACCACCCAAAATTCACTTCATTCCTCAAGTAATTAATAAAAGTGTCTCATATTTATACCGCACCCAAAATTCAATAATAGAGTATGTATACAAATTGAAAACATATCTCTATCTGTTGTATTTCAAAGACCTCATAATTTCATCTAAAACGACTAATAAGATTCTTAATTTTAACCAAAATGATCTTTCTTTTCTTTCACCATTTCCAATTATTTGGGGTCGGCACAATATGTCTTTTCCTTCCACACTCCTCTACTCTGACATACATCTTCTGTCACACAACATATCATCATATCATCCTTCACACAATCCATCCATCTTTTTTTTTTGGTCTACCTTTACATTTGTACCCATCTATCAATTTTAACCAAAATGATATGAAATATAAAACCTATACAGTGATTTCCATAAACGGATAGAGGAGGATTGGTGTGTGAAAAAAGCCTGTAATTGGTACAGGACAGAAGAAAGTGGCATGCACTTGGACCACTGAGCCAATGAAGTTGATTAGTTTTAGATTTTCGAATATGGAAATCAGTTAGAATATGACTGTTAAACACCGCATTGTACAACTTTATTCTTAACATTGTCTGAACATTGGAACGAAGTTCTTAATCGCACGTTACTCGGCGGATGGGAGGTAACTGCTAAACTAAAAAAGTGTAACCGAAAGGATAAATGCTGACCGCTGTATAATTATTATACAATTTCGAACTTTAATGCAATGAAATAAGATCTAAAGAAATAAAATAATATCCATCACTTTATTATACCTTATACGGTGTTTTGAAATTAGAAGGTTTGTAATCACTTACTATACAATTCTTTGTTGGCCTTCGAAACTTCGTTCTAAGTAGGTGTCCTGAAGACATCTCATTAGTTTTTTATACTGTGACATTACAGTTCCACGCAATGGACACCCTGCACAAGTCCGGGTACAGCATAGAGGCGGCTCTGTCGTCGCTGGTGCCGGCGTCGGGACCCGTGCTCTGCCGCGACGAGATGGAGGAGTGGTCGGCCTCCGAGGCCAACCTCTTCGAGGAGGCCCTTAACAAGTACGGCAAGGACTTCGCTGACATTAGGCAAGACTTTGTGAGTATTTCTTGTATTTTTGTAATTTATTCTTGTTTATAATTGTAAGATTCAAATCTATTTTACATTTGTCTTTATATTTTTTATTATCTTTGTGGACTTTTGAAGAGAATTATTAATTAAAATATAATTATAAAAAGTATGTAAATTTTTACTTGTTTTTACTACCTTTGTAAATTAAATAAATTTTCCTTGTACAAATCCTAAACTAAATGAAATAGCGAAAAACACACAAAGGAGTCTTAGGGTTTATTTTGATGAAAACTAAAGTGTTTCATTAGATTTTTGAAAAAGCAATTCCACTTGTCAGGACTTGAATTGGAAAAAAGAAACTGCATTATACCCATTCATAGTGTAGCTTGTAAGGATTTCTGTGAAGAATGTAAAATGGCAAACTAAGGCCCGAGACCCCTTTGAGTGTTTTTCGCTATTACATATAGATGATAGTTTAGGATTTGGCTCAGAAGGCCCACTTAAAAAATTTATCCCTGTATAATTTAGACAAAATAATATGGTAAATACCATAAACGATAAATAGAAACTCAGTAGCTTTTTATAAAATGCACTGAATCTCATTTAGATGTCAATAGTGTTGATTTTATGTAGTTATATCTTTTCAAACACAAACTTTTGTGAATTTGTTTAAAAGTGAAGACTTATTTTTATTTCACTTATTTTAAAATACAGTGTAAACTGTATATAACGACACTGAAGGGACTGTGCTTTTTATGGCGTTATAGAAAGTTGTCATTAAATGGAGAGATGTCTGTTATTTTTGTCTGATGTCTTTTGCTGGACCAGTAATTTTGTTATATTTTTACTTATTTTATTCATATCTTGCGATATTGAGGCATCTTGGTGATAAAGGAAGTACTTAGAAATTTCGGTATGGATGATACCGATAGTCCAGTTTATTACGGGCTAGAATAATAAAGCTATAAACGAACATACACAGCTGCGCAGTTTTTACTAGTTCTGGCAACTTAAATGGTACTTTTTATTACTTAATTGCTGTCGTGATTGAGAGTGGATTTAATGCTATATATAGAGTGTATCATTGTATGTGAAGACAAGCAAAACCATCCAAAGCCAAGTTATTTCGACACTTAAGGGAGTTTGTCATTAAATCGAGTGATGTTACGTGGAGTTTACACTGTATTTGTTAAATTTCCAGTTACCATGGAAGACGCTAAAGAATCTAGTTGAGTACTACTACATGTGGAAAACGACAGACCGCTACGTGCAGCAGAAACGCGTGAAGGCGGTCGAGGCGGAGTCCAAGCTGAAGCAAGTGTACATTCCCAACTAGTGAGTGTTTGTACCAACTCGTACATTGTATTGTTCGTCTCATTATTTATTTGCTCTCTTTTATTCTATTAGTTGCTCAATGATGTATTAGCTTGTGTGTCTAAAGTTATATTTGTGTTTTTTACTTTCACTAATATTTCTACTAATACTACTTTCACAGATAGTAAAAAGAATTTATCTTATGTTTGCTTGTAGGCAAACTGGCAAACATGTCCACTTGATTGTAAGTTACCATTGCCCATGGACATCTGCATCACCAACACTGATGTCTACCACATTGAGACTTTAAATATCTGTTTATGCCCCTTTTGAAGAGTATTTTAGTGATTTAGGAAAACTGCAGGAGGAAAACATGATATACTCACGTATAGCATGAAAGTCTGTGGCCATATACACTTCGAGGAAGTATGGAAGGATGATGTAATAGTGACATAGGTACCATATCAAAAGTAAAAATACACCTGAGTAGTTCAAACATTTATTGTCTAATATCATGTTATACATGAACATTAGAATAGAGTCTAAAATACCAATAACCGGTCAAGGATTATCCGAATAGTATTAAAACATGTTTATATATGCCAATAATTGATTGTGCCTGAGAACTAAATTAATAATATTAGTCTACTACGGTCAATGTATGCTAATTTATTTTTTTAGTTATTGCATTAATTACTGAATTTAAAAAATTAAAAAGCTTTTACATTTTAGCCATAATTCATGTGGGGTCTGTGGGAGTAAATGAAAAAAAAGGTAGTAATGAACTTTGTGAGCAGACGGTTTTTTATATATATGTAAAGTAATCTAAATTATTCTAAACCGGTTATTTTATAGCAACTGGCAATAAAAAATTTGTATAGAATCGGTCATTTTTAAGAGTAACATTTGTCATAGTCATAATCAATTTTCTGAAATTGTATACCAATACTAGGATATGCCCGTGACTTTGTTCACACTTCTTGAAATTCCGCGCGATTCCACGGACACAGTACGGCAGCATTTAAAAAAGAGTGTAAGCTATGGTTTCAGTGACAAATTTTATGCCCCCTAAAAACTACAAATCGCTTACGGGAAAATTCTTCCCAGGATAAAAATATCATACATTTTATTAAAATTTGCTATCGAACAGTGAAAAAGTCACATTAGGTTTCTATTATTTTTATCTGATCATTTTAAATTATTCCCAGAAAAATTCCCGCAGGATTCCCAGGATATAAAGTAGCGCAAATTTTATTTCTGAGAATTTGCTGCCGATCAGCGAAAACTGAATCGAAATTGGCTCGGTAACTTTTACATAAATCTCGAACAGACAGACAAGAAATCTAAAAAAATACATAGTTTATATAGTGTATTCCAGTATTGTATTTTTGTTATAGCTTCAATGTACAGACACGGTATTTTTAGAATTATAAATATTTTAGATAATTAAATTAAATATGAAAATAACTGTTGAGGTATGAGATGCTTGGGAAAATTTTGTATATATATATATATATATATATATATGTGTGTAGATCTAATAAAGTGATTGAAAGTATGTTAGTTTTTATATGGTATATATCCGACACCCATGGATTGGAGCAAGCATAGCTCTGTAAAAAAACCCTATCAAGTTCAGCGTTTTTATGTAGTTCTGTTAGGTCATTGATAATAATTAGATAATTTTAATTTTTCTCTCACATACATTAATAATAGTATAAAAAATTATTTACAATATAAAAAAACTATTTATTTAATGAAGTCTCTTACAATTGTCGCCGATAATGGCTGAATATGAAATTCTGTGCAAAAAGTACAAACTGAAATATACCCTGTATATCCCCAAGCTAAAAAGGTTATGCTTGAGGTTTGGGTAATATACAACAGACTACTATCCCAGTTACATTTACCATGCCACTTTGTCGAACTTTGAATCTCTGTTCCAGTGAGCCAGGCCAGCAAAACCTTATCCCACTCAACCACGGATGCCCTCTATGTATTATCCATGTTGTACATTGAATACTTGAATGTGCAATTGGGTTAGGTAGTGATGATGGATCTCCATCTGCTATAATCCTGACAAACACTTTTGGCTTCATCAACTTACATTAATCTCTACATATAAGTTTATTATACGTCATAAGTAAGCAGCATATGTTGATCCCTTTGGGAACAGTACTTCAGGAGCCAAGTGGTGTCTAAGCCATAAATTTTTCTACAACTAGTTTTATAGTGTACTGCATGTCTATGCGTTACTTAATTAATATACTATTTGTGCAAACATGTAATTAGCTGTCTGATAATAACCATAATTATTTATTCATGTGTATTAGCTGTAGGTTTTCCACCATTTAATAACTATATGTATACATCTCCTACCTGAATTGGAAACAGGTGTGACAGTGTGAATGAATGTGTGTTATTCCTTGTCTCTGCTCCCATTTTTACTATAACAATAATATTGGATAATTTTATTTCAATGTATCACTATGTACAATACGACCGATAGTCGTGGCCTGTCTGAACATAGAGGCTTTGCCAAGTTTTGCGCATATGCACTCGTGATTGTACTCAAGAGAGTGATAGCGACACAACCAATGCTGACGTGTGACTAAGACAGAATAAGCATGAAGCAACTAAAAGAGATGAGCAATGGCGTGTTGTTTAATCGATTAGTATTCAAATTGAGTATAATTAAAATATATATATATATATATATATATATATTTATTTTCTACATTCTAACAAAGTTTAAATTATATAAATTTTGATTTTTTAAGCTAAAAAGTAATAGTTTATGTATCATTATTTTGTTTAATTAATTTTTATCTATACATGTAATAAAACTGTAGAGGTCGAATTTCTGTACAATGAAAAAAAATGATAAAAACCAAGTCAGGGGGATGTAAGAAGAAGTGAAATAAACTAATATAGATTTTTTTTATTTTATGTTTCTCTGTTTGTCTTTCTGTTTGTACCGGCTAATCTCAGAAACGACTTGACCGATTTAAATGAAATTTTGTATGGCGGTAGCTTATATCCTTGGTCAATATATAGGATACTTTTGATCCCGAAAAATTAAAGAGTTCCCATGGGATAGTTAAAAAAACCGCACCATGCGTACGAAGTCGCGGGCATCAGCTCGTCATATTATAAATTGATTTCTTTAATAACCTTTATACCTATATTTAAATAAATTCTATTTAAAATAATCGATTATAAAATTTAATTGAATAAGTGGTTTTTCTTGTTTACGTTAGGTACATCTGTAGCTAATAAAGCGATTTAGTTCATAAAGCATGTTTTGCGCAATCATTTGGCGCTAACTTTAGACGGGCCACGACTGAATTACTGACCTGCGTCACGAATAGAACCATGAGGTGTCTGTGCCACAGTCGAATATGTACTGTGTGTCGTTGTAGCAACAAGCCGAACCCGGCGCTGATCGCGTCGAGCGGGACGGTGGGTGGGGGCGCGGCGGGCGCGGGGGCCGCGGGCGGGGCCTCCAAGGCCGCCGCGGTGCTCAACGGCGGCACCAACGGCACGGCCGCCTGCAACAACCAACAGATCTGCGCATCCTGCCAAGGTAAACATTATTCACAATTGTACTACTCTTGAGTACTTCATTTATAGGAACACAGTACTTTTACGCAACTTGAGTGAATTGGCAGAGGTCATCATGGAAGGAAAAAGCGTTATGTCCCTCCTTCAGACAGCCTTTAACATACTTTTTATTATACAATTTCAAACTTTCATGCAATGAAATATGATTTAAAATAAAATAGGATATTTTTTTATCAGTGTATAATACAGTGATTTGGAATTAGAAGGTCTTGCTCCTATTTTTTTTTTTTCAAAGAATGATCATCGTCTAGCTTCGGCCCATTAATAAGTCTATAATGGATGCTATTTTATTAATAGCACATATTATAAGGAAAATGTTAAAATTGAATCAAATTTTACAATAACACAGTCAAACACACACGTTCGAAATTAAGACAAATTGCCTTTTTTATACTTTATTTTTAAGTCTTGATTTCATCATCATCATCCAAGCATTTAATCCCGGTTGCGTTCGGAGCGTCTGCCTCGAAGCCAGTGGTCCGTTTTCCAACTTTTTCTTCTCCACTTAACGCGTTCTTCGACATCCCTAATTGTGAGACTATTGTAGTTGTACTCTTGTAGTATATTGTTTTCTTAATTGTTTCTAATTTAACTCAGACTATATATACAAAACTCTTATCATCTACAATACATGACATGCACATTAATATCTAATACTTATTAAATATTATATTTACATGTTTATGAGATTGGTCATGTTTTGATGATATAGACAAATGCCTGATCTTATCAGCAGCTCTAACAGCGACATCTATTATCTGTATTTATATAGCATCACATTCATTAAATGACTATGGTTTTTAACTATGTTAAATTATACATCACTAAATCGATGCACGAAACGTGACGCAACAGTACGAATATCATCCTTTACGATGTTGAGCCAGCATTTCTTGAGCCTACTCTTCGACCGGGATTTAGCGAAGTTGACATGCCAATTTTTTCCCATGTAACTTTAAGTTTTAAGTATTGACTTATCAGTGGTTAAAGCAAAGTATTGAAACCTATGTAGTGGATACTATCAATATGTTATAATTTGTTTTTATTATTAACTTTATTTTCAGTGTCAAATTCAAACCACTGGTATACATGGGGCCCACAGCATTTACAGTACAGACTATGCGGTTCATGTTGGCAGTACTGGAAGAAATATGGTGGATTAAAAGTTAGTATGCAGTATATTTACTTTTAAATATACCTTGTATTTCCTTAGAAGATGATTTTGATAATTGATCACGGTTTTGAATTCAATCCCAATATTTAAAGATGCTTTAATGTTTTGTTCAACTTTAGAAATACCTAAAGTATGTTAAAGTAGAAAAAGCTTTAAATGAAACATAGAAACACAATATGTAACTAAAATTTTCAAAAAGAACTTTATTTCTCATATAAGAATTTTACGATTCAATTAAACTATGAGAAGTAATAAGTAAGTAAAAAATATATTATAATGAAATAGAAAAATGTTAAAATTGCAGGTAGTTATGAATTTATTTGTTGTACATGCAACTAATAACGTTACTTAAAGGAATGTTTTGAGTTCCTTTGCGTTTCTACTTCCCACAATTTGCACACTCGTATGTATCGCAAATTCACGACACTTGCACATACTTTTTCATTTTACGATCCTTTACAGTGCAGGCTGTCAAACTTTGGAAAGCGCTGCCTTTCACTACAGAGAGGCCAAAACATTGCCTGTATTTAATAACTCACTCGGAAAACATTACTTTTCCATAATTAAGCCTAATTCTTCTTATACTGATAATGAATAAAATACAAATATGTTTATATGTATTTAATTTATAAGGTAGTTTAAATATGTGTATTTAACTTATATCATAATCTAAGTACTTATATGTATTTATGTCCTATGTAATGCCATTGTACATCGCCAGATTAGTTTAAAATATTCTTTAATATAGGTTGCCTGGAAGAGATTGTTTTAAGCGCTAAGGCCGCCTATTCTTTTTATACCATGACAATATTGTAATCATACATTTTATTGTTTCTTTTTTGTAATTGTTTATTTGATGAGTAATAAAGTGTTGTCTATTCCAAGCAGATTCACACAGTTCCTTCCAAGCAAAAGAAACAAAGATCTAAATTTCATGGGATGTTTATAAGGGTGTTTGGTTTGTTCAGACTGCGGGCGTGTTCGGCGAGAGCGAGGTGGAGGCGAGCAAGGGGCCGCGCGAGGGGGAGGAGGGCGCGCTCTCGGTCTCTCACCGCCCCCACCGCTGCACGGTGCTCAACTGCGCGAAGGTATCTAAAATTCGTGCCCGTCTATGGCGATGACGTGTGTTATTTACCAGACACTATGCTGTCATGACTCATAGCGACGGTGTTTCCACTTGATAATATTTCTTATATTTTGGCAAATTTAAATTACCAATCTATAAATTGTAGCCTGTGGACATATAGTTATATGTTTACATAATAACAACACTGTTATATTGTTATTAAAGTTTTAAAAAAATCCTTTGAGTTTTTTTGCATTAAAGAGTAATAAACATACATTGATCCTCACAAACTTTTAATGTAGTATAGCTGGTGACCACGATCCCATCTGATGCTCGACGGAGATACGAACTAAGATGGAGCACACTCACCTAGAAGGTATATCTATTCACACAGATCTTGAAGACAAAAGCGCAACGTAATTATATCTGAAAAAAAAGATTCCGGCAATGAGTTCCAGCCCTTTGCAGCGTGCATTAGTACGCAAAGCACTTTGTTCGTACAAGTGGCATCTCCATTGTCCACCGTATAGCCGTGCCGCATGTTCATCTATCTTCTACCAATACAATAATAAATCTTGTAAATGGTTCGAGTTTGTACAATGCGTTGAAAAATGTAAAAACGATCAGGAGGGATAATTTCGTAAATGCAATTTTTAGCATTTTTGTCTGTCTGTCTGTTAGAGCAACACGTGAAAACTACTCAACGGAATTAAATTAAATTCGACATAGAGCTACCTTATATTATGACGTCGTTTCCTTGGGATAGACGACGGTTCTCTAGAACATTTATTCCGCGTACAACAATGATCTGCAGGGAACTTCCCGCCGCGATTTTCCCTTTGCGCTATGAGATGGGGTTCTTTATGAAGGGCGTTATAATAGTAGAGGTCGGCAACGCGTTGGCGACACCCCTAGTATTGCAAGCGTTCATAGGCGATGGTAACCACTTTCCATCAGGGGGGCCGTTTGCCTGTTTGAGGCAATAAAAAATAGCGAAAAAGATGGCGCTATGATCGCTTTTTTTGGAAACTGCTGAACGTATATAATTGAAATTTGACATAGCTGTCTTATAACCCGAGTTAACACTTAGAATACATTTTGTTCTGACAAATTACTTCATTTCCATGGAATGGATGGCGCAGCAATTGGGTTTTTTCAATTCTCTAACAAATACCTATGTTGTCATAAACAACATCTCATTCATTGTAGTACTTCAAATTAGTTTGGCTGCGACTCGCTTCTGTTTCGCTGCGCAGTTGTGTAGACTATATGGACTTAGTCTCTTTGTTATTGTAGTGAACTTATTAACAAGAAATAATAAGGTTTTAGGTAATTTAATTTATATATATTTAACATAGAGCTACTAGCTAGGGTTTTTCACACAAGGAAAACTTTAGTTCTTTATATAATCTGATTCATGTTTATGATTATGAGTATGTATTTATGTATACTCTGATTTTTAATTACCTGGACTAATACGACAGCTGCGATTGACTTCTTTTCATGTTTCAAGCTTAGAGCATAGTGTTGTAGTATGACTCTTGCATAAGTGACATAACAAAAAGTCAATCGCAGCTGTGATTTTAGTTTAGGTAATTAAAAATCCCAGTGTACAATGTTCGTGCTTAGGAGTTCAAGTTGCGCGCGCACCTCGCGCGTCACGTCGCGACGGCGCACGGGTGCGGCGAGGGGGGCGCGCGGCCCGTGATGAAGACGCGCGCCGCGTTCTACTTGCGCGCGTCGCCGTTCACGCGGCTCGCGCGCCGGCTCACGCGCGCGCTGCGCCGGCCGCGCCACTACGCGCGCTCGCCCTTCTCGCCGATCAACCTCGCGCAGGTCAAGCACGAGTGTGAGTATGCATACGGCTCTTATTCAATTAAATATACCTTTTAGTTCTAACAGCTATAGTGTTTATGTCATAACTTTTTTATGGCTAGTTTTATAGTGTATACTACTACTATATTGCGTGATACTTAATCACATATTATTCGCGAAACCCTGTATTTAGTTTTGTCTATTAACAATTTTAAATGTTTCTTCATCTTAGTACAGCTCTAAGTTTTCCAGCATTAAATAAATTAAACAAAATATAATGTAGGGATTGTTTTGTTCAAAGGTTATTATTAAAATGAATTTGTAGTTTGTATAGCGGTTATTTTATTGAACTATCAACTACTTTAACAATAGAGCAGTTAACGTTTAAGTCAACTAAAACACTTTTCATTATCTTACAATACAGCAAAGCCATTTAGATTTTGCATAAGATTACTAAGATAATTATAATAATACTAGGTTTTGCCCGCGACTTCGTCCGCGTAGAATAGTTACTTTGGGCTAACGCTAACTTTAACCCGCGACTTTGTTTACGTAGAAGGTGCCCCACTGCCCTTCCCCCTCATGACTGCCCGCCGGCCTTGCACATCATAAATGCACGCGCAGTACTTAATCATTATTTTGCTGAGATGTTATTTTAAAACTGCGATATCTCCTAAGATATTCATTGAAATCTAATGATGTAAATGGCAATTTTGTTTTAAACTAAATACTTGTGATGAATAACGTATTTATTTGGATAAGGATTAATAAATATCATGTTTATAAAAACACCTTCGCAAATAATGCATTATTTTCTAACAAATTTGGTTAGCATAAAAAAGGTTATAGTGAGCCAACCTTAAAAGATAGACATATGCTTTCGCGGACTTTCTTTTAGAACTTCTAAAGGGGAACAATTCTGTCACACATAATTTTTGCGAAACTTTAACCTTAAAATTTATGCGGCGCACGCAGCGGAAGCTCTTAAAAGGAAAAAACCCCGATTTTGAAACATTCTTCATTGGTGCTCCGCTCCTATTGGTCTTAGCGTTATGATATATAGCCTTTAGCCTCTTCAATAAATGGGCTATCTAACACGGAAAGAATTTTTCAAATCAGACCAGTAGTTCCTGAGATTAGTGCGTTCAATCAAACAAACAAACTCTTCAGCCTTGTATATTAGTATAGATTGTTACGAAATTATGGGATATGAATTATCTGAAACACGTAATTTACATTTCTTACAAACACAACCGAATACAATAAGTTCATAATGTAAGTCAAAAGATTGTAATAACATCAAACGCGCAGTCTGTTGTTGTGACATTTCCATTCCGAACGTACACTTACGGCCCATTCCTATACCTTGCCTATCATTCATTTACCTTAGTATCGGTTAAAATTTGACATAAGCTCTATACAACTAATGTTAAAATTCAACCAATCGTAAAATAATCGAATGAATAGTAAGATGTAGGAATCGGCTATTAATGATCCTCGATCGCAGTTGAAACCCAACTCACTTTATCTCAATGAGCATTCCATATATATTCGCAAAATAGACATGTACTCCTCAATAAACATTCACACTCCATTCATTAGAATTTTGAATCTTGTAATCCAAAACAAAATGACTTCTAAGAATGTTGAACAATAAAATTATTTGTGATTTCTTAGTTGAAGGCTAGCCATAAGCACAAAGGGATTAGCGATTGAAATTATAGTTGAGTCGTTCCAAGCAGCCCCATTTGAAATTTCATATGAATACTGACGAACTAACTTTGCAGCAGTATCAAAACAATTTTTATCAAATTAAAACACCATAATTAGCTTTTTTCTTCAGAAACGTTACATATGACGTATATTACGTTTTTCAATCCTTTTTTTCTGAAATACTAGTGACGTGATCTGTGGTGATTGATGTGTAATCGAAAAGTTGACACATAAATCGTAATTATGTTATAAATATTTTCTATATTTTAAAGACAAAAAAAGGCAACGAAACGTAAAACATATTTTTAAAAAGTTTTATTTTTGTATATCATTGTTAATATACAAACAATAAAATGTTTTATTTTAATCGATTCGGTAATGTATAGTCATCGATAGTTCACCTCACTACAAAAACCAGTTTGATAGCTGCCAAATGTTGCTTTATAGAACGGCCGAACTAAAGATGGTTAGACAAACATTAAAAGAATTACAGATAATATACATTCCAAAGCTAATAAAACATTTAGTCAGTTACGGATTAGAGCTTCTCAGATCAGAATACACGATTTGTAGCAATATCACAAAAGGGTCAAATAGCCTATTAATTTAATTTTAAAATAAGTAAATAGTATGATATTTCATCACCTGCTCTATTATATAAAAATATTTTTTTAATTTGTTGTAACATGTGTGATCTACCCAATGCATATTTTGTCTGTAGAAATTTCATCAAATCAAAGCAAATCAAATCAAATAATTCATTAGCTCAAAAACATGGTAAACAAAACCATTAGATGACAATATGTTATTTTATGTTTCAAATGTTTTGCCCTTTCATGCATGCACATGGTAATTAAAAACACCTTATTTGTATTTATCCATGAGTAAATTGTGTTGGCTTAAGTAAGGCATTAATGAGTAGAAAAATGAAAATGTATATTGTATTGTTGTAGGTTCAATAGCGATGGCGGGTCTGGGTGGGGCGGAGCTGCGCGCGGCGGGCGCCGGCGGCGGCGGCGTGCCGCGGGCGCGCGCGCGCCCCCGTAGGCGCGGTGGCGGCGCGGCTGGCGTCCGCGCGGGGCTCGCCCGTGGCGGGGGGGCGCGCTCACGAATGGCTGCAACTCACGCCCAAGGACAGGCTGCCGGTGCCCGCGCACGTCGCATTCCCAAAACCACCGAAGGCGCCCGGTTAGTGTTTATCACCTGCATATGTCCAGTGAACCAAATCGACGATGAACCACCCATAAGGCTAAAATCGCCTGGCAAGAACTTTCGCTAACAGCGCAAGGATACGCACACAAGTAAACCAACCATCAGTTTTAAGGGGCAGGGTATTATTGTAACTTGTTTCGGATTTAAAAAGGGGGTAATAAAATCAAAATTCTTATACAAAGCGATAGCAGAATACAAAAGAAAAAGGGCGTTGTCAATCGGCAATGTGCATATTGCTTTTAAGCAGGAGTAATTGTTTCCTTTAGTTTAAATGTTTCAGAAAAGTCTTGACTGGTGTATATAAAATTTGAGAGTGTGTGCTTGGACATCAAAACTTTATGAGCCGTTCTAAGCAAAATGTTAGAGAACTATCATTAAGAATAGTATATGTATGTATGTGTTATTACCAACAGGTGGAGGCTTGTTATCGGCATTTTTTTTATATACTACTTTTTTTACTATAACTTATATGTATTACATTTTTTATTGCTGAAGCACAGTAGACAGGCTCACGGCCCAACTGTAATGAAAAGTGGTTACCGCTGTTCATGGACATTAGCAATACCAGAGGTGCTGCCAATGTGCTGCTGGCCTTGAAGAAGAAACTGGCTTCTGGCCACTGAGGCCGGAACACAACTCAAATTTGTTATGGCGGCATACTCTAGACGAGAGGTGGTAGCCATCCAGTCGGGTAAATGCCCTCCCACCTGGCTTTGGGTTGTTTTGTCGCCTCTTACGTCAGGCCGCCCGGCCACAAGAATTGGTATTCTTTTTCCGTACTTACACGGAGCAAAAACATGGTAACCTTCAATTGATGATGAATGTGCTTCGTCCAGATGGCAGTCTGATGTACGAGCGCGTGCTGTCCCGCGCCGAGCTGGAGGCGAGACGCGCCGAGGCCGCGCCGGCGCCCTCGCTCAAGCGGCGCGCCTACGACGACATCAACGGACTCGACAGTCAGTATTAACCCCCTGACGCCCAGGTTTTTTAACGCTTTCAAGAACTAAATGTCAAAAGTACTTAAAAAGGTTTCTTTGGCGAAAACCCAAGACTTTGAACTTTAAAAATTGTAATCTCACAAGTATGATATTGTTTTTCTTATATCAGGTGAACGAGGAGAAGGAAAAAGAGGACAAAAATAGGTTACCTTTTGGTAGGTCTTTGGGTCAAAAGCACTAAACTTAAAACAACAAACATTTACTTTTATTTACAACATCACTTTTTTCCAACCTTGTACCTTCAAAAAATCAAAAATGAACTTAAACTTAAAAACCAATTTAATAACCTTAATAAACAAAAAAATCCTTTAAAATTAATAGAAATATTTATTTTATTATTATTTATTTAAAACATTCGAAACAAACATGAGTCCTTATTAACCCAAGGGTCTATTAAAAGGTCTTAAATTTAGAATTAAGAAAATTTTCACTATATCTCATATCCATATAAAGTTTTGATGTAAACAGTAAATATAATATATAAGCACCTATTTTTGATAAGCATATCAACACAAATCGTAAAATTTTATGAATACATTAAGATTTATTTTCACACTCGACGATCTTTTTCGATGTTAAGGCAAGAAAAATAAATTTCTTTTGTTTTTGTTGGCACTGTTCTTTGGTCTTAGACAAATAAAAACCCCGAACATACGTTGGGAGACATCACTTTATAATAAGGTGGTAAATTGGAATTAGTAGCAATGGTTAAAGTTGGGGTACTTAGAATAGTACCCTGGGCGTTCATTTGATGAAATTGGATTTGGTGTTGGGCTTTATTCACTATTTCACTGAAGTACTTTTTTAAGGACCGTGGGCGCCCAGAGGATAACCCGACTATTCTTTTATAATATTCCGACATTTCGACTACTTTTTAGTAGCCGTGAGTGACCACGGCTACTGAACTGAATAAGATTATAAATGTGAATGTGAGTTTGTTTGTCACGCTTCCACGCCTTCATTATTCCTCCGACCATCGTGAAATTTCACATACACGTCGTCAGAAGTACATAAAAGGAGATAGATTACTTTTGATCCAAAAATAAGAACTATTTCCGCCGTTGTGAGTCATGTCTTGGTGTCCGGAGGCGTGCAGTGCTAACAGGGCGCGGAGCGAAGCCACTAGCTAGCCAAAAGCAGATAGAAGCGGGCGAGTAGGCCAGCTGGCATTTGTATTATCTATCAGACAGTGGGCTCGTAGTCATTTAATTATTACACTAGCCCACAAAAAAGTGGTCTGTACTTTCATCAGACTCATCTATTCTTATGTATTTCGATACACTGAATCCAAACTGTTTTTCCACTTTTTTTTGTGGGCCGGTGTTATTATTGTTCTGCTTAATATAAATGTCTATTTCCGACGAACTCTATATGAATTAAATAACGTACAAAGTCTATTGCAAGAGAACTAGTTCATAAACGTCCCAGTGGTGGGCGTGCTGGGCTCAGGCCTATCCATTTTTAGAATGTGCAGTATGCCAGCCACGTTTATCCGAGGCGAATTGGTGGAATTCACACATTGGTTATCGTGATATGTAGGTGTTCTTTATGATGTTTTCCTTCGCTGTTAATACTTGGTAATTGTAATAATATGCGGGTCAAAAAGATGCCCAAACTTAGTGGTGCTTTTCTCCTAGACATAATTCGAACTCATGTAATTTAAAACGCGAGTGCGTTAGCCAGTAAGCTATCGCGGCTTAAGATGTTTAAAAGTCAGTATATCTGTCGGTGCGTACAAAGATTATCTCTGCAATTATTGTTTTCGCATCTGTATTGAAAAATATTTATTTGACTTTGGCTATATCCTATATCTTATTATTCATTCACTTAGCCTACCATCAGTTAAATTTTGACATTAATTGAATGGAGTGTGCTAAATTTTAACCGTCATTTTTGTAAGGCGAAAGTAAGAGTAAAGGACGGTCGGTAAGGTATAGATAGGAACCAGGCGCTAGTGGTATTATCATCGGTTTACTCCAAGAACTCATTAACTGACAATATTATGTATAACTAGGACATGCCCACGACTTCGTCCACGCTTGACTTAAAATTCCCGCGCGATTCCCGAGACACAGAGTACCGCAGCATTTAGAAAAGAATGTAAGCTATCGTTTTAGTGAAAACCGTGTCGGAATAAATTAATTTTTGTGCACCCGGAAATGACAAAAATTAAAAAAGTGCTAAAAATGACCAAAATGCCAGAAAGGCCAAAAGTGCCAAAGTGCCTAAAATACCAAAATGCCAAAATTACCACAATACCAAAGATGTCAAAATGACCAAAATCGCCAGTGACCAAATTCTCAAAAATGACCAAAATCACCATAATCGCCAAAATTACCAAAATTACCAAATGAACCAAAATGACAAAACAAAAAACCTATCCTACTTTTTGGGATAACTTTTACATAAATCTATCCCATTATCTGGGATAAAAAATATCCCTTGTCTACCATCAATATTAAAATTTCATATATACCAAATTTCAGTCAAATTGGTCCAATAGTTTTTCCGTAAAAGCATAACAAACAGAGAGACATATATATTTTTATCTCGGAAACTATCCCATTTTTCGGTATAAAAGTATCCTATGTTCATCCTCGGCATCGAATATATATATATATATATATATATATATATATACTGAGTTTCAGCCAAATCGGTCCAGTAGTTATTCCGTGAAAACGGAACAGACAGACGGCCAGACAGACAGACAGAAATACTTTCGCATTTATAATATTAAATAGAGATATGTGTTCGTCTATTAGAAATACATATTTTATTTTAAAATATAATAAAAATAAAACCCTTTTTTACTGCATCCTTGGATCACAGTAGCGGGACCTGCTGGTATGTAAAATTTTATGAAAATGTATGCGAAATTATAAAAGCAAATTTTTATTCAAGGTACCTTGAATTATTTTCATACAAGATATTCATAGTGTCTTTTACGATGTCGATTATGACCATGAAAATTAACACTTGTTTAAATACTAAATGTGTTTTTCAAATTGAATCATTTGTTTCGAAACGTCTTTTCAACGTCAAGCAATTAATGTAAATCAAAAAAGTCCCGTCAAATTACATGAAAATGAAAATATATTTTTAATAATTAATTACTTTTCTCTCAAATGTTTTGAGTATTTTAGTCTCGAAATTGCTTTCTATCCACAAACGGTCTATAATAATAGACTATACACATAGAGAGTAGATCTCTACGTCTATTAAATATTTGTACTCCTGTCTCAAGAGGTCGGTTTAGGCTCCAGCAGGTATTGGGCCATGGGTTCTCGCACAGTGCTGCTTGCAGAGATGTGACTTATCTAAGATACAGATACAAGATACAAAATACGCATTTTAATCTTGTATCTAGATGCTTTTTAAAATATGTATTTCGTATTTAAATACCATTCGTTAAGTATCTCTAGTCTTATAGTGTAGATAAAACTAAACGCATCTTTTAAATTTAACCTTAACCATGTAAACCGTATCCAGGTTTTTATTTAACTGATTTTGATAACCGCTTAAATATCCGTTGCGTGATTTAAGAAGAGTTAGCGGATATAAAGAGAACCAGACACGGGAAAGGGACTTTGTTTTATACTATACTTGAGTTTTCGCCACGGCTATAATCCTAGTAGGCATTATTCTAGTTACATAAAAACTATAAAGCATTTGTATATATCGCGAGAGATGCTACGAGCTAAAGTTCCCTTTAAATATATTAACATATAAACCTTCTTTGAAATATTCTAACTGATCCATGATGGTGAAAACTGCTTAAAAATTCGTTGCGTGGTTAGCGGGTATGCAGACAGACAGACGCGGAAAGCCACTTTGTTTTATACTATGTAAAGATAAAGATGTGTCATGTATCTAATTCGTGTATAATGAGAATGGCAGACATGTCGTCAGGGTGCGGCGTGGGCGTGGCGCTGGGCGCGGCGGCGGGCGCGGCCGAGGCGGGGCTGGCGCCGCCGCCGGCCAAGCGGCCCAACAAGCACCCGGCGCCGATGCAGCGGCCCTCGCGCGAACAGTTCGCCGCGATGTGCGCGAAGGCGCAGGCCACCGGGCAGCCGCTGCCGCCGCATGTCTTTGCACACGTGAGTATTCATTAATTCCCACCACTCGTGTTCCATTTGCAACAACCATTGGGGGGAGAGTTTTTAAGGGACTCTGAAATTTTTTCTTCTAACAAAAGAGGTAAATTTACTCTAAAAATACAAAATTTTTGAGTAGTAATTATATTTGAGTCCCGCTCTGGTGTTGTAGTTTGGTTGTTTCAAGGTAAACACGCAAGTCTGGTAAATATGTATTTTTTCGAGTTCAAAGACAGCGCACGTCGGAGCGCGTTTCAGAACTGAAATTGATACAATATGGAATAATTTAGTGATGATAAAAGTGCTGACACGCAGGATTGTGCGGTTGTAAACCTTACGACTTGTGTTTTTGTGAGAAATGTGAACTGTGTAGTCAAATATGACCTTCCGAGTTGGCACATGAACTTCGTCGAATGACTTCAGTTGATAACCTACAATTTTGTTCAACCGACTCGAAGGATCAAAATGTATGAGTTCAATTTGCGAACCGAAATGCTACAATGTTTATACGATATGCACTGCAAAAACATGATAAAAACTACTTTTTCACTCAAGGTGAGTTTTATTCTAGAGGAGTTAACACATTTTGCCTAAGAATCAGCTTGCTTCTTTATATAAAACTAATTGGAAATAGTGTTGATCATTAAAGTTACATATTAAAAAAAATTATGTAGTTTCGACTATTAATGTTTTTGTAGTATTTCTAGAAACTATAATAGTATGTTGTTCGGCACAGGTAAATGGCAAACCGACAAACATTAGCGGCCGCGGCGGTCGCAGACACGTAATCTCGTGGATGGATGCGCCCGACGACCTCTACTTTAGGGCGACCGAAAACGCCAAGTAAGTGTGCGCATTCATTACATCATCTATAATCGGTTGGGGGGTATATTATGTGCGTTTCATTTCAATGGTTTGTATCTTTTTATTTTATACTGGATATGCCCGCGACTTCCTTCACGCTTGACTTTAAATTCCCGCGGGATTCTCGGGACACCTAGTACTGTATCATTTAAAAAATAATGTAAGTTATCGTTTTGATGGAAACGCTGTCGGAATAAGCTAATTTTTATGCACACGAATAACTAAAAACCGCTCTCGGGAAAATTCTCGGGATAAAAAGTAGCGCAAATTTTAAGTCTAATAATTTGCTGTCGATCTGCTAAAACCGTATTGAAATCGGCCCAGTAGTTTTTACGTGAATCTCGAACAAAGACAAAAAATCTAAAATTAATTGCTTCATCTTCTCCATTGTTTACATGGTCTATTCCAGTTGGTTTTTTTAGATATATTAGCCATCCATAATCTCGAGATTTTTCCGAGGCCACTTGCTTGAAATTCGTCATTTAAAATAATCATTCTTTCAGAAAAAGAAACTAATCTGATTTATTTATTACATGAGAAAGTAGAGACTTCGAATCTAGTTAGCAAAAAGATCCAATTTGTAGTTGTTTGACAATAATAGTAATGTGTCGTATGTTGCGTGTGCACAGGGCCGCCCGGCGGACCCTGAGCTGTGGCGAGCTGCGGCGCGGCGCGCGTGCCCCTTGGCGGGCGATGCGCGGCGGCATTTCGGGGGCGCACGGCGGCGTGGGCGCCGGCGGCATGGGGGGCGCGAGCGTCAAGGGGAGCGTCGCGGGCGCGGGGGGCGCGCCGCTGCAGCTGGTGATCCTCGACTGACAGGAGCCGCCGCGCGCCCCTCTCCCGCACCCGCCCCCGCCCACGCCGCACCCCTACACCATGGAGGCGCTGCTCGGGTGACCGGCCTGTACATTCGCCGTGTAAATAGAAACAACCGCGGGCCCCCGGCGCCCGGCGCCCGCCGCCCGAAGCGGGGCCCCGGGCGCCTGACGCCCGACGCCCGGCGTACGCCGAACGCCGCCAACGAACGTTGTATTTTTTTGGTAAACGAATCGCCGAGGACTATGGATTCTGTAGATAATATTTTAAAAACTATATTGTTCTTATGTGGTTTGATCTGGCGTCGCGAGAAATAATGTATTTGATACATAAAACGATATGTAAGTCTATTTCATTCGGAGATTCATTGTAGGATAATTTACAATTTTTTTCATAAATAAAGCACAAATTGAAATACTGTCTCGTTTTATTTTGACGATATTCATGTGTGATAAGCGTACTGTTCGATTTTATGTAAATAACTATTATATTATAGTATTGGGACCCAGCCATTTCTCCTTTTAAATAAACATGTTATGTTTAATTTTATTGATTATTTTAGATTATTATCTAAACTTCTGGCAAACAGACAAACGGCACACGTAGTGTAAAGTGGCTACCTTCGCCTATAGATGTTTGCTACACCAGAGGCCTTACTCTCAAACGCCTTTCGTTTTCGTCCGATCAGCCCGAAACAGTTAATGAAATTTTAGATAGAAGAGAGAAAGACAAAGATTTCTTTAAAACTATAATAATATAATCTAAATAACACAAAACTAAATGTAACATACAATTCAAAAAGTACTTAAACATCCAAAAAAAGAAGCAGAAACGAAGAACGAGTGACTTCTGAGAGTAAGCCCGCAGATGCGAAGCCAATGTATTTGTTGCCAGCCTTTTGGGAAGTTTAGAGGGGTTGGGATATAAGGGATTGGATTGAAGGATGACAGGAAGAATATGATATCGTATTCCATATCTATTGATAGAGACGGGTTACGGAGAAGGGGCTTCATCGCACGAAACACGATTACTCGACTACTCGATTAACCATTTCAAGTCGATATTCTGTGAGTCAAATCAAGTCGAGTAGTGAAAACTTTTTAAGATATATTTGGCTGTCGTGGTCTAAATGTGTTTTAAGTAATAAAACGTCTAAAAGCGAGTGAAGAACATGGACGTACTATTCAAACGAAATAAAAGGTTTGAATAGTACATCCATGGTGTAGAAAGAGTTGTGGTGCCACCTAGTTATATAGGATTTAAGAGCTTTTAAGAATTACTCATTCGCATGCCGAACACGTGAAAATCCTTAAAATTTTGGATTTTACATGACCATCAAGATATTATCACATGTCCATAACAGTTTAAATCCTAAAATGTATGTATATCTCACAGTAAGAACTATTTAGTTTATAATAAACGTTGTGAGATTGTAAACTGTCGATAGATTGTGAACCGACAAAAAACTTGATTAAAGGATTTAATTTTCACGAGTTTCTAAACTAACCGCGTTATAGTTGTCAGCTTCCAATCTAACTACATATTAATGTACTCTGCGCTAACTACAATGATAATATGAACCCGCCAGATTGTGAATGAACGGACTAAATAAGAATTCGCCTGCGGAATTGTGACTGCCCCTAATTCGTCATGTTCTAGGCACGTGTTCGTGTAAGTACACTATTATAAAGTGTTATTAATTAAATTGAATAGCCAAACTACTTTCAATTATTCACAAGTGTTTAAGTCATATTCCTCTAGATTATTAATTAAAAAACAAACAAATGAAAAAGTATGCAAATCAAAGTAGTAAGAAAGGACTTCCAGCCATGAAACAAGAGATTACAATAAATTAAACAGTTGGCACTTCTTCATAGGACTTATAGTCAGTGAATAAATGGATATAATCGTTTCTGGCAGCCTCCGGACGCTGTCGCCGTACAGCACGGTGCGCTCTTTGGTTTAAAGCTAAATTTAGTGGTGATTAGCTCATTGTGTCATTTGTTTACAATTTCACGGTTGGGCAGGGAAAATTGTAAACTTACGAAAAATATTGTGAACTTTATGATCCGTTCATAACCTACCTACCTACAGTCTATAATTCGGCTAGTTAGATTATAAACTAGCAGTTCTTGAATAAATATGAAAGTTAATATTAATTTCCTAAATATGAATATAAGGTAAATATTTTTAATTCATTATGTTTGGACTTCTATTGTATAATAGTGTTTTAATGTACGACTACAGTCCAAAAACAATAATTTAAAGATCTTTAGAAATAAAAGAATCCTTTTTGAAAAAGTTATATTTATTCGAGTACATAACTACATCTTAATATAAATGAATAATAACTATTCTTTTCCGCATGATAAATATGATTTTAAGTGGATTTCGAGATACCTACATGGGATCTCAATTCGAAAACTATCACATACTCCATTCGAAGTCAGTGTCATAAATCTTCGCATATAAAAATATTTTTCGATTTAATTATTATCTGTGGTAAACACAATGCTGTAGGGAGTAATCTGCATTTTCTATTTGATAAATATCTTAAAAAGGGATGTATATTTGTTGAAAATATCACTAGTATACATACTATGTACAAGGAATCAACAAGTTGCATTCCAATGCCCATTTTTAAGATAACCAAACTGACCGCATAATTTTATCGGCCTTATTCATAGACAGTTAGAGTAAGTTTGAACACTTCTTTAAGATCCATAAAGAAGCGTTCAAACTTACACTAACTCTCCATGAATAAGACTATATGTATTTAACTCTGATATATGAAAGGGATTTCATAAAATATTCTTATTTACTTTTCATGTATGAAATAAAACTATCTATAGACAAAATTATTAGTTACTACAGTCAAAATTTTGTTCCATACTTGAATTGAAGACGTGCGCATTCTCTCAATTTATATCGATAAAAATGTGTGCCTTACATTGTGGATATAGGAGTCATACCTATGTAAATTTTTAGATTGACGTTTTAATGCGCTTCAACTGTCTCAGTGTGCATTGACCCTAAGAATCTGTAATGAATCTCTCATTGTTATAACCCAGTTACACAAGAAACAAGATCTGGGACAATCCGATTCCAGCAAAAAAAATCGCACTAAATGTTATAGTTACCATCATTTCTATACAATTTTTTATACAAAATCAAGTATGGCACAACTAATTTAGAAAGGCCAAAAATGTGGGTTTGGTGTACACACATAATCTTGTGTTTTGCACATGTTCGAGGTATGCCTTAGTAACAAGCCTAACGCATATTGTTTTCAAATATTTCAGAACAATTTGTTGATTCTTATTACATTAGATATGAGTATCCTAGTGAAATTATCATACTTTCCATGGCACAATAGTGTACTCATACATTGTTATTCTTTTTTAAAACTTACATAGATATGTAAAATAAATAATTATATTAGAGAAGAAAAATAGTAGGAATGACAATCATACCACAAAAAGACGTACAGAGTTACGCTTCTTTTGCCCTATCATACATTTGTGGAGGATAGCATGAGAAGATCTTTTCATGCAGATTGATAGATAGAAAATCATTTTTTTGGACCAAATCAGTCAAATATTGGTTGTCGTAATATAATTCTTAATAATTTCATATTTAAATAGATGGTCATTTACGTAAGATAAATACACACTAGCAAAGTGAAGCTAACCATCAAAGCAATATTAAAGTAGTAGGATTCCAAGTATTTTTCTTCCATGTTATTTGTTGAACATTATATACCATAAAATTTGTAATTCATTTATAATGACATTAAGCTGATATCACACGGTTCAACCAAATAGAAACAAGTTGCTTAAAAGGTTGTCATATACTTTCACTATGGGCATACAAGTATATTTAGTATGGTAAAAGTATATGACGACATTGGGTAACTCAATTCCATCTTTATATGGATCACTTTGCTTCATCCAAATTGAAAAACACAAGTGAACCATATGTAATAGCAACTGAATGTAATGGAAGAAGTATATATTAATACATGATTTATCACTAATAGTGACTTTGTACAATCCAAACAAAGGTAAATTTCTAATTGATCGTGCCTAAGGAATAAATAGGAATAATTCAATTTCTTGTCATAGTTATAAGAATATACTACTATATACATATGAGAATACACTAATAAATCGAGTATATGAAACCCACAATAACTGTCAGATGAAATTCATATACTCAAATAAATTAATTCATTAAGCACACTCATTCATAAATTCATTTTTACACAAAACATTAATTAATTGGACGCTGTTAAACGATATTGTGTCAATCCACACATTTAAATTTGCCAATGTCTTGAATCGAGAAACATTTGAACATGTAAACTAAAACCGACACTAGACTATTCATTTCTGTCTTTGGATGAATCAAGCAAAATGAACCATTTAAGCATAAACTTGAATCATACTATGTCATTGAATACTGCCACGTCTTCATTACAACCTTACAACCAAATTGATTCAATTTGGTTGATCTTTCTAACATCGGCATTATGGAACATGTGGGTTACTGTTAAATGCAATATTGTAATCAGTACAATCATGTTAGGTATCTGTTTTTGATACTAAAATAATTTAAATCTGATTTCTTTGTATTGAAATAGAAATACGAGCTTAGTCACGTATACAAGTCGATGGTCTCAAATTCACATTAGTCATTTTGTGAGTTGACACCATTGCTTAACAGTGTTGGTGCAAAAATAAAAAATACAGTTTTCTCCCGCGGAAACCACAGCATTGGAACAATGCCGTTCACTAAACGTACTCAAGAGTTAATTGAGCAGGACATATTACAGCTACATTTACACTAAGTCAACTTCACTTGCGGACAACACATTTGTTACAAATAGGCCATTGATACACAACTATTTTATACAATTCCATTAATGATATTATTACATCAGAAGTCAGTCCCATACATTTCGTATGACCTCCCTCCCTTATGATACATAACCCACTTCTCTCGTAACTAGTTTGCTGAATATCTACCAATACAATATAATTTCGGGTCGTCCATAACTTCATTCCACAATATGACAGACTCCCGACGTCGTCGTCGTAAAATACTCGTTATAAAAAATACTGTACAATTACAATAACTATTTGAAGGTAATAAACTTTAAATCCTAAGCGGTTAATGCTCTGATAAATTCTACTCCCATCAACCTATCATCATACAGCATTCACAATTCTATATACAATGTCGTCTATTTTCAATATCTGATACGTAAACACACATTTGATCCCAAAACTGTAGTCTTTACCTCGTTATATTTTCTAAATTAAATAATGAGATCGAACATCAAACATTATGGAATTTTGCAATATGAAACAGGAACCTAAAAATTTTTTCGTCTATTTGTTTTATTTTTATATATTTCTATAGTATAAGTTCAATAATATATGTGTGTGTATAAATACAGGAGTACCTATATTTTATCAATATTTTTAGTTTTGTAAATTTGGACGAAACCAGATTTATGTTAATATTTTCGACTCGTAAATAATGTTCATAATATCTTTATTTTATTCAAGGCACTGATTGTCAACAATTGATAACTGTTTTTTTTTTGTTTAATTAGGTCTTCTTAGCATCTTAGCCTAAATACCTAATAGCCAATATTAAAATATTCAACTTGCAGTACAAATATTTCATATGAAAATACACACATGACTCTGCATACATACATCTATATACTAAAATATAGTTTTAGTGTAATATACATTAGCTTGTAAATAGATTCCCGGACAAATGTCTCTTATCGGAAAACCGCAATCTATACAAAAATATCTTTGCTTGTTTGCAAAACATATTCACTTCGGATATCATATAAAATTACATAAGTAATCGCGTCATCTCAATTAAAACGCTGATTAGGTGGGATGAACTTTTTGGACTTTTGACATGCGCCAATGAAGGGTATCTTGGAATGTAGACAGGGCAGCCGTCTCGCGGCACCATCCTTATTACCACAAATTTATCGTTCGATATTGTCTTTCAGATTTTTATCTGTGCATAAATATAAACCCTGGGCTATACGCTACGTAGGCCTGATAATTTTAGATCACGACAAGAGCACGCACCGTGCGACATCGTGTTCATGTTTGCGTGTTCAGTCTCACGTGCCAGACTCGCGCCAGCGCCGATCGTCTCGTTCAGTGCTTCGACAGATTCAGAGGCAAATCTGCAAGAGAAAATGGGCTCATTAGTAAAGTTTATAACAAAATTAAAGTATGTGGCTCGTGCATAAAATAGGTACACACCTGATGTAGGTTCATCCTTGGGTATGTGATCAGCGACGAGCGGCAGCGGGAGAGGCGCCCACGGGCTGGGCGGCACCGCGTAATGCATCCAAAGCGGGGCCGGCGCGCGGTATAGATGGGGGGGCATGTATGGGTAAGGGTATACGTAGGGCACGTCGCGGGGCCACTCGTCGCGCGAAGGCGAGCCGCGGTACGGCGTGGGCCCCAGCCCTCCGCTCACCGGCGGCCACTGGCGCGCGCCGTACGGCGACGGTGGCGCTACATACGGCTGCCGGTACCTCGCGAGCTCGTGCGGCGGCGTTGGCGAGTCACGAGCCAGGCCGCTCTGTCCTGGGGAGCTCATTAGATTCGAGTATCGGTACCGGTAGTTGTCGGGACTGGGGCTCAGGTCTGGCGAGTTGACGCTACACGGTGATTCGGTTTTGATCGACGGGGGGTACGAGTGCGGGGATCGCTTTGCCTCTGGCGAAGGCCGTGTGGGGCTTTCGTCCGGCATGCTGAGCAATGAGTGTATGCTATAGCTGCTCACGTTTTTACTCACGGGTGTTTCTTTACGTAATGCATTACCATTGTGCGATCTCGTTGACGTCTCGACAGGTGGTTTCGGTGCCGTATGGCTTGGCCCCGGCGACGGTGGGTAAGACGCCGTACTCAAAGCCGGAACGGTCTTCGCGCGTCTCTTGGTACTCTGATCCTCGAGACTGACACGTTCGAGCTCTCTCAGGATTCTTTTTCTCGGCGATACCATCATATGTTCTTGCCGACAATTGGCTAATTTGGCGTTGATAGGAGCTGGCAGCGATGGAAGTCTCTCGTGAAGTTTGTTTATGATCCTCGTCAGATCCTTTCGCCTTAAGGCCGACCTCGTCTTCTTGTACACTCTTAACTTACGATACTGATACGGTTTCTTTAGTTTCATATGATAATATTTTTCTCGATCATAGTCGGCCCACGCGTCGTCGGCGTGCGTTTTAGCTCTAAGGATGCCGTCGACAACATCCTCCCCTCGACTGGTGGCTACGTCTGGGGAACCGACGTCGCCGTTCCTCTTGTCGCACACTCCGTTAGCGAGGCACCGCCTGACTAGGGCGCCATTGAGTTGCCCGTCGAGGAGGCTCGCGTCGTACGGCCGCCTGCGCTTGGAGCGGCTGGCGGCGTCAATGGCGGCGATGGTGAGTGTGCTGGGTCGGCAGTAATACATGGCTAGCTCTTTGGAGACATTCTTCCTGGGCGCGGTCTGCTTCCAGCAGTGGTCGCGCTGCCAGGGTGAAGACTGCACAGAGCTGTTGTCATCGGAGACGCTGAGCGAGGCGGAGGGCGGCGGCGGGCCCGCGGGCGGCGTGGCTGGCGCCGCGGCGGGTGGCCAAAAGGTCTTGCGCGGCACCGACACCCACCCCGGCCGCTCGCCCTCGCGTACGCACCCACGCACCAACTCCAAGATGAATTTTCCATCTATAAATAGAAAAGGAATAAAATCAAGTGACAATTAAGAAACTACTTATAGAATACTACTAGCTATGCCCGCGACTGCGTGGGCGTGGAATTTTCTTTCGTGGAACCCAATTTTAAATGTAGCCTAAATTACTCCTTATAACATCAGCTATCTGCCAGTGTAAGTCCCGTCAAAATTGGTTCAGCCGTTTTAGAGATTAGCCGGAGCATTTTCGCATCTCCCGGTCCTAACCCCTGCTTTTTTCACATTTTTATTTTGACATTACAAACAGACACTCGATTTAAATTATATGTATAGATTAATAACTTATCGGGATGTGATATAAATACATATAAAATTAGTAGGTATATAGTAGTAGTAGTTCATAACTAGATTCTCATCTTTTCACTGTACTTACCAATAAAAATATCCTATTTCAATTCTATTACTATTAAATTAGATGGTACGATTAATCCAAAAATAAAACCACAATTATATAAAAGATTATAGATTACAAATTATATTAGTTTTATTTATATTTTTTATCATACAAATTTTGGACAGAGTATAATTAATAATCACTTCAAACATAATTATTATAGTTTGTGCATATATTATTATGAAGAGATTAATGAAAGTAGATGCGCGAATAGAAGCATGGTACCTAGTAGAGATCCAGCCTACTCCTTAAGGAAAGCAGGCACCATAATGTCTTTTAGTTTCTTTACTAACTTTTTGTTCATTACACAACCAAGGAATATTAATAAAAAAAAAATATTAATTTGGCACATAAAGTTTTAAAATGCTACAGAAGGTAACATTTTGGAGTAAAAATAAAAACATAGTTTGTTATTATTAACATTAATATGAACGTTACTGGTTCAATTTTAAACTTGTTTAGTGTCCTTCATGGTATGAACATAAACTGGAATAATTTAGTACAATATTAATAAAATTATAATTAAATAAATTTATAAAATTACTTCAAAATAGTGCAGGTAAAGAAGGTAAATTGAATAAATTATTAAGTTTTAATGCTTGCAATGTCAAATGGTTCCACAGACTTTAGGGACCTCTGACATTTCATCCCATAATACATATTTACTATGAATGCCTGTCCTTAACCTGTTTATGACTTTTGATATTAAACACTTTTCAGTAACATTTAGAAAATAATACAATTCAAATAGGTTCCCAGCCCTGGACGTTGTGCACCCTTTTTTTTTAATCATTTGCCAGGTTGGGGTGGCATTAGCACTTCACGTATGAAGTGTCATTGCCACGCAGCAGTTAGGTATACTCACTAAAACCTCTGTCCCATCCTCGAACGTCCCTTGTCCGGGCTGTGGGATCGCTTGCACATTCACCTCTAGCCCGGACGGACGACGGCCGGCTCTTTATGGGCTGGCCCCACGATTTGTTAGCCGGAGAGCTGGGTATCTCTGCCAGCTCTTTAGCAACCTCGGGTCTCACCACGAGGTGAGAGGGACTGCGCGGATCGGCGCGAGTCTCTCTTCTCCGGTCTTTGTGTGCGGGCGGATCCGGTTTCCCCGCCGGTTGCCCCCACGGCCATAGCCTACGGCGGCTGGAGGTCGTCTTGGACGACCCTTTGTGGTGGGTCTAGCGTGGCGGTCTGCTCCCGCCTCCTTTGCAGACATTACAGTCTCGCAGGAGGCGGCTGTGTCACCATGTCTGGGAGGGACAAACCTGCCCCGATGGCCGCGACGAGGTCACGACAGTGCTCGTCCCAGGTTGGACACACCTGGGGGGTGTGCAGCGCCATGTCTTCGTCGCTGCCGACACGACAATTGACGGCGTAATCGCATAACACATAAAAACACAGCAGAATGGAGAACCTTCTCCTTTCGGAAGTCTGTTAAAAATACTCAGAAATACAATATCAATACAATGGTACTCAAGGGACTCGAGAAAAAATTCAAATTACCAAGAATTCCAAATAACAGGAGTTTATAACTAAGAGGGGGAGGCAGGGAAAAAATTATAAACAACTGTTTGATCAAAATTTGTGACTTATTATTTTAAACATTTGTACAATTATTCACAAAATGTTCATTTTGAAAATGAAGCACATAATTTTCTGTTGAGTGATGGACTTCTGCCTATCATTGTCCAAGGATTTTCGATAGTGGTGGGAGCTGAGAAAAAGTCATCAGTTATATGGGTTCTGAGGGTGTAGAAAAGTAAGGTAGCGCTTCAAATTATAGAGACTTTAAATTATTGCATGTTGGCGGGCAAGACACTATTCCTTCAACTTCAAATTACCGAGTGGATTTTTCAAGGGACTGGGAATAAATCTCAAATCATCGAGAGATTCAAATTAATGAGTGTCAAATATTGAGAGTCAACCGTATTAGCTAACATTGGTCTGGAAGACAGTATATGGAATATATTTTTTTTAATTTAAGGCAATTGTAGACTACTTCTTTTTTATCACTAAAGATAAGAATGATTGCAGCAAATATGGTGACAAACACAAATAAGATAATAGACTCTATCAGTTTAAAAGGACACTAATTTTTTTTGAGAATGAATTTGCCAAGAATCTTAACATAATTACCAGAGATTGTGGGTGGTTAAGGCATCTAGGGTCTCTTTCTAATGCTGCGAATTCAAGTGATGATATGCAGGTATGCACTACTTAACCAATTTTCTGATTTAATATGCAGAATTCATTTTAATTATCATATGCAAACTGTAAGGAAAACTCACTAAAATTTCTTGTAAATGAGGTTTCCACCAATCTACCTTGGACATCTGTTACAAGTATACCTTATAGTTCTTAAAAATAACAAGGCTGGAAACCAACAGTAAGATCTATATAATCTTGTCTGATATTTTATTTTATATTCAGAAAACTTATAGTTTACAACTAAATATATTTATTTAAAAACTATAACCAAGTAACTGTTTTCACATTTGCATATATAACAATAATAATGTACAGGAATATAATTATTATAAAATTATGAAAGAAAAAAGAAGAAAGAAACCAATTTAAGATATATCAGATATGCGAAAGACTAACTCCCTTATTTTGTAACAAGTGTCTTACTAAAAAGTTCTTGACAGTTAATGGTTTATCATTAAATAAATCTAAACATATGGAGCAGCTAACACATTAGACACATAACACATTGTAATCTGTGGACACACAATTAAAGTAAGAATTTGCCCTGTAATTGCTAAATATCCGAGGGATAGAGGGATAGCCGTATAGGGTTTCGTCTATTTTAGACTGTGCTATTTTATTTAGTATCACAATGTCTGCTATTCATCGCCTTTCATGTAATGGTAAAATATGATGCCTGAGACATCTAGCTTTGTAATTGCTGTTGTTTAACTTGCATTTGAATTCTAAATATTTTAAGAATCTATATTGTATGGATTCTTTTCTTTTTACATATACATCATACATAGGATACTATACCTGCGAAGCATACTATAAAAGACTATGCACCAAAGAACAATATAACATCTTTAATAGCTTTGTATTGATAATTGGGAAGATACTCCCTTGATGAATCCTAGTGTTTTATTTGCTTTTTTGGTAATGTGGTCTATATATTTATCATAAAGCAATTTAGAATCCTAGATTACTCCAAGATCATGTGTTTTGTCAACTTCCATAAGACTTATATTTTTAATACTGTAGCAATACCAAATTTAGAAGTTAAAAGTAATTTTGTGACACTTAGTTATATTAAGACCTAATTTGTTAACTATACTGTATTGTTCAAATTGATTAAGGTCATATTGTAATAAATCGCAATATATTATTATAAGTAAATCAAAATACTTTTTTTGACAATTTACAAATTAGGTGACAATAACAAGAGGATAGTTAATTTTTCTCCAGTCAACAAACTATTAAATTAAGTGTTTTTTTTTTAATAAATAGTTTATATTGAGGCAACAACTGAAAATAAAATTTTTAGTTGTTACATTCATTTAAAAATTATAAAAAAATTACAGGATGAAATAATCTAAAGATATTAGTTGTAAATAGAGAATTTCAAAAACAAGATACACAGATTACTTTAAATATATATGTGAGTTTGATCCTACTAATATATAGTGTGAATTATCCAAAATATAATGATTTTCCATCACCACACAGGTGAAACCGTGGGGCGCAGCTAGTATTTAATAAGATAATATGGTATCATTGTGTTTGTATAAGATATCACATAACAGGCCACTTGCTGGCTTGCTGCAAATTGTTTACTCATTATAATATTACAGAAAGTGCTTACATTAGTATGTTGATAGCCATGTCAATAGTTAATAATGTTTGAGTTGCAACAAGTATCTTCAAAACAGGTGTCCTATTGCTTACATTATAAAATAGCTACAGGGGCAGATTTTATCAATATCACTTTTACCTTTATAGATTGAAAAGTTTTAATTAATATTGTAATTTTTTATGAGAACAGAATTATGCATTTGTTATGTATCAAAATTGACAATAAAATTGATTACAAACACACATAGTGGCAGTTGTCACACATTTCAATAGACAATCACCTAGTATTCAGCAGCTACTTCATTCCTAATCTCTACAACAGCGGAATAGACTAAAACTGAACTAATGTGTAGGTTTTGTCTTAAGTTATGTTTCTAAGGCCTGATTTTTCAATCACCAGATAAAACTTATTCATAGAATAATGGGAAAAATCAAAATGACAGTTGCATGTATAAAACACTACTATGTTTAATAAAAGTCTTCATATACACATATATACTTTATTGTCTTGTAGCAACTAACCTGACCACAACCAAGTGTCACAGAACAGTTGTGACCTACTCGCTTTACACATCTTAAATAATGACACACTTGAATTGTTTCACTTGTGAATTCAGTAAAGTTATAATTTATTACACTGATAACTTTTATCTGATTTTTGAAAAACTGGCCCTAAATGTTACAAAATTAACACTACTTGTATGTAGTTTCTTTATAAACAACAGTAAAACAAATAAATGAATAGCGAGACATAGGAAACAGCTGCTAGTTGTTTAGCTGCTGCTATACTGACAAAGCATTTCTAATAGGATCTAAATGGGATTTAGGACAGGTGGAATAATTTCTTCATGTTGTACACATATACATCTATGATAATATTTAAATTGTAAATGGAAAATCTACTTGATAAGCTACTATAACCTACATTTGCAAACATTTCAATGAGATAATTTGGTTCTTATATTGTTAATTAACTTGTATAGCAAAAACATAATCCTCATAAAGATAGGATAAAGTAAAGATATTTAACCTAAATTAAGTGTAAACTACTTTTGACTATAGATTTACAAATGAAATAAAGGTTAAACTTTACAAAGTGGTCACTGAATTTTAAGTAGTGGGGGGGCCGAGGGGGAAGGGGGAGAAGTACTTCTCCCTTCTGCAACCCCCATGTCTAGGAGATATGTAGTTTTTGAGATATGATTTTTTTTGTAAACATAACTTCAGTAATTTTTTCAAAATGGTGTACTTATTTCTTATGTCTATAGACGAGAAATGCAGAAGAAAGGTAGTGGTCAATATAAAAAAACATTTAAAACAGTCTAAAAACGCAGACTAAAGCCCACAAGCCGAGCGAGCAAAGCGAGTGTGCCATGACAGCGGTCAGCAAATGTCACAATCGATTTGTAACCATAATTTAAATAGTTAACAATTAATAAATGGTGAAATCGGTTCTGGCACTCGATGGCCGCTACCGTGGCACTCTCGGTTCGCTTTGGTCTAAAGACTAACCCAACCTAACCAAGTCACCGTATTAGTCACTGGTCGAGACTTTCAATCGCCCCTCACAACCTTAGTGGCTATAAATAAACTAAGGATATCCCTAACTTAAATCACCATTAATTTACCTACCGTTTATCTATATAACACCCGAAAATTTAGATAGGGGATTTCGCCAAAATCCAAAGTTAAGCTATGCAATCGAAGTCCAGTGAGAAAGCCAGTCAACATAAAAATAACCAATATAACCAAAACACAACACAAGTCGTCGAGAAATCCATAACAAAACACAAAGTACATTCATATAACTAAAAGAGAAATGGAATAAAAAAGGCGGCAAATAGAGTATAGCAAATTATACATCAATTTTTTTAATAAAAATGAATTGTTTAAAAACATACCACTAATTCAATCTCACAATACATAAGCAAAAAAAAAAAATTTTCATATTTAAAAATCGATATTATTGACATGTCGAATTGATAACATTTTTTTTTTCTTTCTTATGCCTATTATCATTGTAAAGTAAAAAAAATAACAGTACTGTGATTTATTATTTTATGAACTTTAAAATTATAATAACTAATTCAAAACTTGGTTACTAAATTAAAAAACCGTTTTAGTATTTATATATCAGGTGTAAGTGTATTCCTAAACACAAAACAAACTTTTTTTCAACAAAAGTGTCATAACCTTGTTGACCAAACATATCTTTGTTTTTCCCATTATTCATTCAAAACTTGTTGGTGGACCCTAGAAACATGTTTCCTAGCCCAAATAACAGGTCTAGTGTCTATATATAAGGCATATGTATACCCCTATACTTAATTTCCGTTAATCTGATGCCACTCTGTGCAAAAGTTTATCCAAAATATACATCAATTATACACAGAAATAAATTTGTTTCATGGCTTAGGGTCTCTATAAATTGTTTTATAAATAATTACTTAAAACTTATTTATTTTATGTACCCTTCCCTCTCTCCACTTTCTCCTATTTACTTATGTGATGTTATATGAAACAATTATATTAAGTTACTAGCCCAAGCTGAAAGAACAAGCCTGAAGTCATTGTTTTTAGAACTGTGATTTTACATTAAGAATTATTATTAATTTAATTTTCTTTTAAGTTAGAGAGAAGGGAGAATAGTTACATTATTTATAAGGTAAATTATTTTATATATAAAAAATTGTGTTACAATTGTTAATTGTTCACAACATTTAATTACAATACTTTTAAATTAAGATTATGTATTTACAAAAAAATATTTTGTATATATATCATGAAATGTTAAAGATTTTCACAAAAATGATGTAACACAAATACATATGTTACTGGAATTCTGTTTCCACTCAGTGATCATGCGATCTTTCGAAATCCACAACAATAGTAGAGCCTGCTCAAACAATTGCCATCACCTTGCTCAAGTGTATCTATATAAGTTTATCAGAGCATGAATGACTTTCCACTTATTCTTAACACATTAAACCAACCAATGGGTGCCACACACTACACAGCTGGCACATAACATTACAAAAACAAGACTAAGATTCAAACAGAACCCACCTTTGAAGAACTTGAGCCTTCCACCAGTTGAATTGAGAGCAGAACTGTGCACAGGAGCATCTTCACTTACACCCTTACTACTGTTACCATTTACGCCATGTCTTCTGTCTACTTCCTCTGTCATTTTGGTACATGTTGTCAGAATTGTGTTTGTTCCTTCCTGTATATGCATTTCATGTCTGACCGCTCATACAGCACATGAGCAACACCCTAGTTCGTATCCTCGCTCCATGTCGCGCACAGGCACACCGATCGCGACACATTAAACACTTTTACGCGAACTACACACAGTATTTCCGTGAGAGTCCTCATCCTAGGGCCACCTGCGGACTAGGAACTTGACCGAATCTTCCATATAAACACATTACCTACACGGTGACTACTTTTTTCAATCAACTGTCCGAATTATTCCGAGGGCACTTTAACTAGTTTCTGCCCGAATTATAACAAAATAGAATCGCGACGCCGGATTCCCAATTATCATTGGGCCCACGACACAACCCAATAAAAAGCTGATCGTTTTTCAGCACATAGTTCATTCACACCCAGCATCCATTTTGATTCGTTCAAAAAATCAAATATGATCGTTCTTTTGACCACAAATAAACTTGAAAAGTTGAAATCGGAATGGCTCGAATGCGTTGTTAAAAACGTTTTGTTTCGTTATTTGTAAATTGTATCTTAATATGGTTTAAAAGAAAAAATAAATAAAATTGAAGTCTAGCTGAAACCAAGGATTGTTAAATATTTTATTAGTGACACTAATACCAGGTAGTATTTAAAAAATAATTTCTTTGTTGAAATAGTTTGGTGATTTTCGTTTCTTATGAAGTGGAAAAAGTTAAAGGCAAAAAATAATAGTACTCAACATTCTATTAAATCAGATCTCCTTAAGCTTGTTGTATGCCGTATATATCTAACAAACAGTGGTTTTTATTACGCAAATAAAAGACATGCAGAGTGTGGCCAATCTTTATATTTATACTTGGTATGACATGTGATAACAAAACGCTGAGTTAGAACCTCTCGGATCAAAGTAGAACCATGGAAAAAAATTCATGGTAGAATCTACAAGACTCTAGATATCCCTTTCTATCAAATGGTAAAACTAGAGATAGCCTATTTAAACAGATTGTTAACCATTCATTCGGATATTTATGATTATTGTCAAAAACAATGTCATGTGAATAGTATATCACACGAAGCGATTTTATTGAAAATATTTAATTTGCCTAACTTAGAATTATTCTATACTACTCGTTTTAAATATTGATATTATTGAGCACTGTTGAGAAAACATTAGTAATCTAATTTTATATAAAAAACTGATGTCATCTGTGCTACCATTGTCTACGTTCGAAATTCTATGTTCCGCCATGTTTAAAAAAACAAAGACGAATGTAAAAAATGTAGACATCTCTCATTTTAAATGTGAAAAAAAGGTATAGGAAAAATCTATCTTCTGACTGTCAAAGTTTTGCATTTTTTTATGGTTTGGCAACTAAGTCTTTAAGCCAGGTGCAGTTGTATTGTAGGTTACAATCGACGACATCCAACGGAGTTCTTGTGAAAACTCGAAAAGCCACATTTGGCTATACAGTTCATATTTCTCACAAAAACACATAAGTACTACTCAAAAACTATCAATATCCTACAACTATTGTACATTTTAGAGTAATTTTACACATTTTTAGAAAATAAAACTGCACAGCACAATGTCCCCTATTAGTTTCCGCCAAAAACTCCTCAAAGTTCTGCAGTTTGCTTTGCATTTTTAAGGATGTACATTAAATTAAAAAAAAACTGATTACTTAATAATTGTATATTTTCGTTTCTATGTAAATCGGTTTTTACAGAAATAATTGATTTTTGTACATAAATCGATTTTTTCTATACGAAAAATTGCATACATATTTAATATAATAACAAAACTAAAAGAATAATATAAACAATGTATTAGAATGAAAATAATTTAAAATAATAAATATAAACAGTAACCAAAATGACGACCTTTAAATTATGAATACAGATTCGAATTATTGACACAATTTTTCAGTACTATTAAACTTTTATTACAGTTAAAATAATACACAACGATAAAAATAAGAAATAAAACGACAACTGTTTGCTCCCAAAACTAAAATACAAAACAAATAACTCGTTAAAGCCAAAGTGTTTTCCCGTTTGAAGACATTTTTATTGTTAACCAACAATTATTTTCACTCTTCAAAGAAAGAAATGATATATAAAACCAACTTATTTTCCATAAGTACATACAGATGGGACCGTTTTTCGATCGATTTGTTCACTTTTAGTGGACTATTTACAAAAATTAATTATTTAAAATGTTAAATTCATATAGGTAATTGATTTATTTAAAATCGCTTCTTACCATCAATAAAATCGATTTTAAGAAATAAAAAAAAGGAATGAATGAAAATCGATTCTTTTTACATCCCTACATTTTATCAAGGGTTTCTCTTTCTAGGCTGGCTTAAAGGCCTAGTTGCCAAGACATAAACATAAAAAAATCTCATTCTGAGTTCGGGTGGACCTCATTTTGTTTTGTTAATTTTTTAACTATGAGTGAGTTTTGATTACATATTAATCTACAATCTAATATCGATCTTGTGAAGCAGGAAGAATTAAAATTACAATTACTCTTAAGATATAACAAAATGACTGCATCAGAAGTATCGTTCAATCGAAAAATAATATCTGAAGATCTATCGAATGTTGAATTTGATACAAGCGAAGATGTGGAAGTCATTCCAACATTCGATTCTATGGGCTTACGCGACGAACTGTTACGAGGAATTTACACATACGGTAAGGAAATTGCATAAATTCAATATAAAACATCACGTTTTACATATTTTAACGCGCCAATGCCGCGGTGACTAACACGTAAACAATACTACAACTTTCACATTTTCAGGATTCGAGAAGCCGTCGGCTATTCAACAGAGGAGTATACTACCAATAGTAAAGGGGCGAGATGTTATTGCCCAAGCTCAGTCTGGTACCGGCAAAACTGCTACATTCTCAATTTCCATACTTCAGTCTTTGGATACTACTTTAAGGGAGACTCAGGTGCTGATACTGTCTCCAACACGCGAGTTAGCTACTCAAATCCAGAAAGTTATACTTGCACTGGGTGACTTCATGAATGTACAATGCCATGCGTGTATTGGAGGTACAAATCTTGGTGAAGATATAAGGAAACTAGATTATGGACAACATGTAGTTTCTGGTACACCTGGTCGAGTGTTTGGTAAATATTTTCAGAGTATTATAATGTGTGTGTTATGTATGTTATGTGATGGCCTCTGTGGTTGAGCGGGCTAAGCCTTTGCCGGCTTACCTCACTGCAACGCAGAGGCTCCAGGTTCGATTCCTGGTATAGAAAATTTTGGAAACATATTTTCTCCGTTATTTACTATGGTCTGGGTGTCTGGGATCGGCCTCAGAATGGTCCGTTGTATATTACCCATAACACAAGTGCAACTTGCTTAATTTGGGGATATATAGTGTGTGTTTGTCTGCTGATTTATTTATTTATTATTATTTATTGTTTTTATTTAAAATTAAGGTAAATGTATAGATGCTTCATACACACATTTTCAGTAGTAGGAGGGTGGAGTGGGGAGGAGGGGAGGCATACTTACCCCTAATACAACCCCCTATGATCTGAAGATCTTGAAAGGCTGAACTTTTGCACAGTGGCATGAGATTTAAGGGAAATTAAGTTTAGGGGTATACATATGCCTTATATATAGACACTAGATCTGTCATTTGGGCTAGAAAACGTGTCTTTAGGGTCCACTGACAAGTTTTAAATGAATAATGGGAAAAACAAAAATATGTTTGATGAACAAGGTTATGTCACTTTTGTTGAAAAAAGATTGATTTGTGTTTAGGAGTGTGTGAGAGTTTGAATTAGTAGTATGTTTATAATTGATTAATTTTTATTAAAAAATCAATGTATTATTTGCTATACCAAGTGTATAAGTCTTTTCTGGTTTTATTAAGTGATGGCACCATCTAACAATACGCCATTTATAATTTGACACAACGGCAGTTTATTTGTATGACAATAACCTACAAAAACATATATAAGTTGAGTCTGCCAATAGCATCTCTGTTGTATAGTTAAGTGACCATGTCGACATTTGTGCCTGAAAAAGAACATTTGCGGCACACTTTGCTTTTTCTATTTCATCAGAAGAAAAAGGCAGTGGAAAGTAACAGTTAATGCACAACGCTATCACCAACAAATGATTACTTTAAATCACGCATTAATCGAAAAACTACTGGAATGGGCCAGGAGACATGGCAAAGTGATTTTGTTACACGACAATGTGCCGTCTCACACACCAAAACTAGTGAGACACTTTGAAATCGCTTGAATGGGACATCCTTTCGCATCTGCTGTACTCCCCTGACCTGGCATGATCAGACTATCACCTCTTTGCATCAATGGGGCACGCGCTTCCAGAGCAGCACTTCAGCGATTTCGAGGAAGTTGGAAAGTGGCTTGATAAATTATTTGCCGCAAAAGACAAACAATTTTTCTGGCAAGGTATTCATAATTTACCTGAAAGATGGGCTAAATGTGTAGAAGCCGAAGGCCAATATTTCGAATAAACTCAAAATTTATTTCCTTTGAAATTTATGTGTTTATTTTACGACAAAAACCGGAAAAGACTTATGCATACACCTGGTACTCTACTTGCTGCTTTTTTATTCCATTTCACTTTTAATTATATGAATGTACTTTGTGTTTTGTTTTGGATTTTTCGATGACTTGCACTGTTTTGGTTATATTGATTATTTTATGTTGACTGGCTTTCTCACTGGACTTCGATTGCATTGCTTAACTTTGGATTTTGGCGAAATCCTCTATCTGAATTTTTGGGTGTGATATAGATAAACGAGAGGTAAATTAATGTGTGCTTTAGTCTGTGTTTTTAGACTTTTTTGTATGTTTTTACATTGACCACTATCTTTCTTCTGCATTTCTCGTCTTTAGACATAAGAAATAAGTACACCATTAGTGAAAAATATAAGTAAAGTTATGTTTACAATAAAAATCAAATCTCAAAAACTACATGTCTCCTAGACATGGGGGTTGCAGAAGGGAAAAGTACTCCTGGCCCGGTCCCCCACTACTTAAAATTCAGTGACCACTATTGTAAAGTTTAACCTCTTGAAATATATTTTTTTAATAAACATAACCTCACTAATTTTTTCACTAATATTGCACTTATATTAGGTCCAAAGTTGAACAATCCTTTCAAAGTCGAAAGGAAACCCAGTAATCAATAGCAAAAATTGCAAAATATCCAAAAAACAGTGTAAGTTGTCAAATTAAAAAGAAAATTAACAACAGAGCACATTCACATCCTCTACAAGAGTAATGAAAATTTTCAAAATGGCGACCATTAAAGATGAAATTATAAATCTTTTTTTTTACAAAATCACATTTATTTATATTTAACCTATTTAAAAAAAGGAAATTGAATTGTTCTGCAATGTTATCATTAATATATTGATTCATTGACATATTACACATTTTATCATACCTTTTGGACAAAATCTCTTGATTTTGTAGAATAGATTGTTTTTAATCTTTTGATTACACTTGCACAAAGTTATTATGGCTTGAAAAATAGGAAAAGGTATTTCTTAAATTTGAAGGAATAGTCCTTCAAATCTAGCGTAACTATAGAGTTTCACTAGATAAAATAATAACTTATCTATAGCAATGGCCATTACCCATATCATAAAGTTACTATTTTCTAAACAATCTGTAATTACCTTGTGAGTTAGGAATGTATGCAAATGACCAGAATTTTAAATGAGTTTAATAAAATTTTTAATTCACATTGTTACTAAATCTAATCATCTAAAAGTAAATATTAAAAATATGTCTATAATCTAATAATAAAATATGTAATATGTAGGTGATGAATTGGGGCTTAATTTAAAATTATATGAAAAAATTGTTTATACATTTTTTATGATTTGTAAGATAACTCCCCATTAATAAGAGACAATGTCCCTAACAAGTGTTTGACAGCACTTCTAAATACAACCAATTAATTTTCCAGATATGATCCGAAGACGTGTTCTTCGTACAAGATCAATTAAGATGCTAGTCCTTGATGAAGCTGATGAGATGTTGAACAAAGGTTTTAAGGAACAGATCTATGATGTCTATCGATACTTACCACCAGCAACACAGGTGGTACTCATTTCTGCAACACTGCCTCACGAGATCCTGGAGATGACATCCAAGTTTATGACAGACCCTATTAGAATATTGGTGAAACGGTATGTATAAATTGATTATCAGTTAATTGCACAATTTTTTTTGTTACTTAGACTTTTATACTGCATGAAATGTGGTTAAAAAGGTTACCAACAACAAGTGGATCCAGTTTTAACAAAATATACAAACTAATTTATTTCAAGAAAGTGTTGTTTAAAGTTTAAATTGTAATTACATATTCATAATTCAACAAGCAATGTTATGAATCAATCAATCAATGTTATGAATGCCAGGTTGCACTTTTTATGTCATAGCTTTGAGACATATTTCTGTATTTATTTAGGATTGTCTAAAAATTTAAAATATTAGGTTGGGGAAAAAGTTTCTTCGCATTTTATATAAAAATTCAAAAGGTTTTTTTATAAAGTTTATTTACATTTGACTAAAGTATGTAGGTGCCATTTTGTTGGATAACTTTTTGCCATCTTGTAGGTAGGGACGTGATCCCATTACTATAAAAATTTTGGGGCTTCTGATCAAACAACTGCGACAAGTGGTTTTGGCAGTCCTCTCGTGATGTTAACCTGACACTGCCTAAGGAATTCTGCTGAGACCGAAACAGGTGAAAATCTGAAGGTGCAAGATCAGGACTATACGGCGGATGCATTAACACCTCCTAGCCAAACTCTCACAATTTTTGCTGAGTGGCTAAAGATGTGTGAGATCTAGCGTTATCATGGTGAAAAACCATACTCCTTCTGTTGATTAATTCCGGCCGCTTTCTCTCAATTTTTTGCTTTAATCTCATCAGTTGTTCGCAGTACAGTTCAGAATCGATGGTCCTGCCTGGCGGTAACAGCTCATAATGAATAATGCCCTTCCAATCCCACCATACACACAGCATCACCTTGTTGCGAGTTAACCCGGGTTTCGCCACAATCTGTGAAGCCTGACCGGCCTTTGACCATGATCTTTTTCGCACGTTCTTGTTGTACGCGATCCACTTTTCATCACCAGTTATCAGCTTCTTCAAAAATGGTTCGGTTTCATTACGTCGTAATGAAGAATCACAAATGAGTACACGGTTCATTAGGTTTCTTTCAGTGAGCTCATGAGGTACCCAAATATCGAGCTTTTTTGTGTACCCAGCTTTTTTGAAATGCGCCAAAACCGTTTTGTGGTCAATTCCCAGTTCTCCAGCTACATCGTAACTACTAATATGCCGATCTTGCTCCACTTTTTCAAAAATGGCATCAATTTTGTCCGTAACAGGGCGACCAGAGCGACGTGCATTTTTGATATCAAAATTTCCGGATTGAAAACGCTTAAACCAAATTTGCGCTACTCTCACAGATACTGAATTAGGTCCATAAACATCACAATTTTTTTTTTCGCGGCTTGTGTTGCATTTTTACCTTTTTTGTAGTAAAATTTTAAAATGTATCGAATTTCTTCATTAGATTCACTCATTTTAACAATAAGAAAAACAAATGAAAACCACACATTTTCCTAATTCGAATTTGGAATTGTCTTCTTTAAAATTAAAACTTTTTAATGATACCAAAACCAGCCAGATACAAATGGTATAGCCAAAGAGATCTTATTACAGGTTCATACATATTATATGCGAAAAGACTTTTTCCCCGACCTATTAGATTCTTAAAGTGATGCTCTTTAAACACAACAGATTTTCTACTGAAATGTTATATTCCCTTACTGATATTCTTGGTGTTAGAAAGTTATATGTTTTATATATTACTTGGAAAGAATATAAAAAGAGTGATCATGATGAATATCTCAGTCTAGGTAGAAGAAATTTTAGAATGCTAACTTATATTCCAAAAACTGCTTTTCCTTTTTGTCAGTGTGAACAACAATCTGAACTCATATATAAAAGAATACACTACAAAAAAAGTGATAGATATGCAAATATAAATTTAGTGTTGTATTATAGCTTAGCTCAAAATCTATCCATCTAGTTAAAAAATAATAAGGGTCGTAGCTGTAGTTTTTGCAGTAATTTACATAATTGGTTGATTAGCACATTTTTTATGTTATGAATTTGCTAACCTTTGTATCTGTGAGACCAAAACTTTGATAGATATTACTTTTATTGTGCACACAGAGAATATCTCAAGACACCACCAGTTGGACACCAGTGTATAGTGCATTTGTAACATAACTACTGTAGTATTACAAGTGCTTAAAATAGCACAAGTCCCTGACACAGATTGTAGATCTTTAAAAAATGTGAGAGTTTTTAATCATATTGTTCATTCCTTTTCTCTACCCACAGTGATGAGTTGACATTAGAAGGTATTAAGCAGTTCTTCGTAGCCGTAGAACGTGAGGAGTGGAAGTTTGATACCCTATGTGACCTTTACGACACACTGACCATCACACAAGCGGTGATATTCTGCAACACAAAACGAAAGGTGGACTGGCTAACCCAGAAAATGCAGGAGGCAAACTTCACAGTCAGCTCTATGCATGGCGATATGCCACAGAAAGAGAGAGATAATATTATGAAGGAGTTTAGATCGGGACAAAGGTAGAAATATTGAACAATTCTGCTAATCTTACTTTAGGATACACTATTTCTTTATTCCATCAGGTGGTCCGTCTATTTGTTTGCTGAACTCGTGCAATAAAAAAAAATGCAAAATTTTATATTTTAAAATTTGATCAAAAAATATCTAAAATAAAATATAAACTAATTAATATAAAATTTTGATGTATACCACACTAAGGTCAACCTGGGCCCTTTACTTACGATTTTTTTTAAAGGATTTAAATAAATATGTGGGAAATTATTAGACAAATGTTTATAAATACTAATAATATTTAAGCCTGGTGGCTCTTCAGCACTTGAAGGAATATATTCATATTTCTGCACAGTCATAAAAAGTCTACAACCTCTACTAATTTGAACTGTGGAGAGTACATTTTTAAAAAATTCAAGGTTTTTACAAGATTGTTGAGTAGTTTTTGTGGCATGGAGTATTTTCAATTTAATGTTTTTGTAGGGTTCTTTAACCATATGACAAAACAGTGGATATTTGCCATCGCCTCTGTGGAACGATTTCAATAATGTAATTTTGATAATAAGCAGAGATATCAATAAAATGCCAAATCTATCTATGATTATATTTATAGCAAATAAATTATCAATCAATATCTTTATTTGTAAAAATGTAGTTTATACATTATACAGGTGTTATACAATTGTAGATGCACAGTACATTCTACCACATAGTGGTGTACAAAATGAATTAAAAATTAAAATTAAATTTACTTAAATATTCTAATTTAGAAATGTCAATTAAGCTTTGGTAATAAATAAGCAATTAATGTCAAAAGAAAAAATAACGAAGATTTTCTATATAGATAATAACAAGCACTTTTTTTGAGAAATTCATCTACAGTATAGAAACATTCCTTGAGCAGCCACTTTTTTAAGACAGTGAATTTTCTTGAGGGTGAATACATTTGTAATATCACTTGTCAAAGAGTTATAAATAAGAGGAGCCATGTAAATACAGTTCCTTCTGAAGAGATCTAGAGAAGGCACAGGAATCTTTAATTTTACTTGCGTCACAAGTCTTGTCTTAACATTCTTAAATTCTTCAAACAAAGACCCATTGAATTGGATAAACATAGCGATTTCAAGTATATAGATACTATCTATCATTATATATATCATTGCTTCAAACACTGAAATTGCAGTTTAAGTTGGTGGAGACACTTATATTTTGCAGTTTTTTTTTTAATGTACAATATTTATTAGTAATGAAAAATAAGTATAGAATATTGATAATTTTTAACAAAACAGCACGGATTTGTATTGAAAATCACAACCATTTAGTAAAATGTGCCTTTCTGAGCTGACACAAGAACTGCCGTGATTTTGCTCAAAGATAAAATAAATAAAAACTCAAATATCTATTGATACTGGACATTTGACTAATTTTGCAGAGCTATATTTGCAATGAACAAAAATTGCAGTTGTTAAAAGTTTTTTCAAATAGGGCGAATATCATGCACATGGGCATTTGTAGCGTTATCTTAAACTTTCCTAGGAAATAAATATTATTTTTATAAAAATATATTTAATCCTGTTACTATTTAATAGTAATCTTATACTTATTTACAGTCATGATATTTATTTTTCTGTTTACGTAATTTCTCCCAAACTGCCCTATTTGAAATAGACTGTAGTTTATTGAATTATAATTTTGACATATTGTTGCAGCCGTGTCTTGATAACAACTGATGTATGGGCCAGAGGTATTGACGTCCAGCAGGTCTCACTTGTGATTAACTACGACTTGCCGAACAATCGTGAGTTGTACATTCACAGGATTGGCAGATCGGGTCGTTTCGGTCGCAAAGGTGTCGCCATCAACTTCGTCAAATCAGATGACATCAGGATTTTGAGAGACATTGAACAGTACTACTCCACTCAGATTGACGAGATGCCAATGAATGTGGCAGATTTGATATAATTTGGTTTTATAATATTGAGGTTGTTGTTAAGAAAGTTTTGACAGTACATATGTTATTGAATAAATTAAAAACAAACATTTTAATTACAGTATGCATAATGCTACTCTGCTTCAGCTGAAATAATGTTAAAGTTATTGATTGTGGCCAAATGCGTCTTATTTATAACATTAATAAATGCCGTTAACATATAGCTACATTAATGTATATACATACATCATCTGTCAATATGTAACATCACTAATGGTGCGGCTTCATCTGGCGTAATTTTACAGATATAGGCCATTTCACGCAGATATGGCGACGGGTTTAATGCGTTACTTGAGGTGGGACATTATTAATGACATTAAATAGTGACATAACATATGTATACCCCTACACTAATATGGCTATATGTTAAGGGCGATATTTTTTAACGCTTTAAATACGACACATTCGGCTACAGCCTAAAACTTTAACACCAATGCAGATGAAGCCGCCTTATTACAATTAATACCAATATCGCATCGCAATAAAGCATTAAAATACAGATTTATGTTTCACATTCTTTGCGACAATTTTAGTTAGCTTGAAGAACACTTGCATTAACGCTTGAAGGGTAACAGGCGTGACGATCACTTTACTCATTTAAGTTTGCGCACGATTTGTTTGCTATTACAGTAAAGTAGAACTCAACAATCTCAAATAGCTGTTATTTTTGTAACTCAGTGTTATACTGGAGAACACATGGTGACCGGAATTAAAAGCACATTTTAAAGCTTTGTAAACTTGTAAAACTTAGATAAACTTACTATTAGAATTGTTGTCCTACAATAAAAGTCTTCTATTTGGAATTTCTTTTTATTTATATCGCGGAAGCCAAAGCATTTCCTTAATCCGTGCAGGAACGCTGAAAGAATACCAGTTCCTGCGGCCGGGTGGCCTGTCGTAAGAGGCGACAGAACAACCCGCCTAGGTAGGTGATAGGGCTTTTGCCCACCTGGATGGCTACTACTACCCCTGGTCTAGAGTATGCCGCCATAACAACCTTGAGTTGTGGTTCGGTATTAGGGGCCTGGCTCCAGTCCCCCCCCGAAGTGTTACTGTGTCTGCGATATTTGGAACCAGATATGTGCTTAAGTACTACTGCATCCTCGCGGGCGTGATGAGGTGGATCGGGGGTCAGGGAGTTCCGTTGAAGCGGTTGACCGCTGGCCGCCCGCCAGGTAATAGGGGACCCGGGTTGAGCAGTCCCATGGAGGCTGATCCCACTTACTAGCGCATGATCTTAGGAAGCATTGTCATGCCGGTTGGTGACCGGATGGCCAGGCAATGTTCTCCGGGGAGGATCGGGGGCCCTTCCGTGCACCGCTCCAGTTCATCACACAACCTGTAGCTTTGGTTGGCCCAGGCGCATATCACACTTTTTTCCCTTTTTTGCAGACGCCTTAGAGCTTCCATGGACTTCCCATTTTATTTAATTCTTCATGAACCGAGCAAAGAACAATAAGTATACCACAGCGGGTTTTGACTCCAAACTCAAGGCGGACTTTTGCAACAGTAGAGGTATTCATGCTAATCTTAATGCCGTCCATCATCACATTGAAACGGCAAAGCCGACCTTATTGTTTTTGACAGAGACGTAGATTTCTTCTCCGGTCCATACCTCATATCTACTATCACCCTGGCTACAATCTGGAACACTTGTTCCTTTCAAAGGGTATGTGTATACGTCCGGGAAGATATCTGTTGTCGCCGTGTTCACGGCCTTGAAGATAGGCACCTATCCATCATGTGGGTACACGAGGATATTGTTGGTTCCACCCGGATTTCCGCATGCTTATGCCCGTCTCATGGTAGAGAATGCGTAAGAACTGACACAGTTCGCTTTTTTTGAAAGCGTCTAATAGGCAACCGACAAGGTTTTTGGGCAGTACCCTTCAGCAGAGGTAGTTATCCTTGGGGGTTTTAATGCTCATCACGCTGAGTGACTGGGTTCCCCGAGGACTGATTTGCCAGGGACTACTGCCCACGATTTTGCTCGCGTCCATGGAATCAATCAGGTGTTCACGGGGTTTACCCTTATACCGGATAGAGTGGATCATGAGGCTTCTTTGTTGGACCTTCTGCTGATCATACACTCAGAGAATTATCAGATTTCGATCAGTGCTCCATTAGGAACTTCTGATCATTGTCTGGTATCTTCGGACCACCGAATTCGGGAATAGGAGGGGGCACCAGCCCCAACAATTTCAAATCGACATGTTCATTTATATAAGGGTGTTACAATCACTTTACTCAAGAACTACGGAGTGTGATTAGGTATATGGTTTGTATAATGCTGTAATAAATTTGCGAAAATAATAAGATAAATACGTGTAACTGAGAGTTAAACTTATATCCAGACTCACGATACCCACAAGACTATGTAAGTCTTGTGGGTATCGTGAGTCAAATCTTTAAAAAGGATAGGATTGAATGAATGAAAACATTTTATTGTTCACCAAAAATTAAAGCTTCTTAAAACTAATATACTGTAAATGTTGAACAAAGGGCGGCCTTATCGCTTTAAGCGATCTCTTCCAGGCAACCCCCTAAACTAAGGACAATATTAAGACAACAGTGGCGGTGAAAACAATAAATAACAATATACTTTATATATTATACAAAAATAAGATATATCATACTATATATAGAATCAGCAGCATGTTTTAGACTTGCGAGGACCAAAGATATTTAGTAACCATCAGTTTAAAAGACATTATGGATTTAGCTTATTTGATGTTGAGTGGCAGTGAGTTCCATAAACGGACAGCCTGTATCGTGAAAGAATTATCAACAAAGGAAGAAGTGTATACAGGTGTCATTAAGGAGAGATTATTACTAGAGCGATTAGATATTTATGTCAATAGATGGTAAGATATTAGCTTCCAAAGTTGTAAAAATTGTAACTCCTTCGAATGTTATTCCATGAGGGCTACGTTCCACATAAAGCTCACAACGACGCGCACGATCGCGATTTTTGCCGTTCCACTTGCTTGTGGGCGTTACAATCGTAAACCCAAGTGGAACGGATTATTCGACCCACCTCTTGATATGGGTCGTTGTGAGTGCTGCGTGAACAATAATCATGACGTCACTAGTAACAGTATTCGCGGCGACAATAACGACCGTGGTCGCTATGTGGAACGGTTAAAAGCACATTTAGAGCGTTGTGAGTTAAGCGGAACGGCGACCAAAATGAATTCTTTAAAAAAATATCGATAACTGAAAAACCGACTTCACATTAAAAACCGAAAAATAAATATTTAACCGACTTCTTTGTCAATCTAGAAGTCGATGCCAAGTAAAACATAAATATTTATTTTTTGGTTTATAATGTATAGTCAGTTTTGTTTTTGTTAAAAAAATATTATTTTTACTTTTTGGGTTGCGCAAATACTTCAATAGCTATAGAAATAATAATAGGTTGGGGAAAAGTCTTTTCGCATATAGTATGTATGAACTTGTAATTATGTATTAACTTGTAATCTCTTTGGCTATACCATTTATGTCTGGGTGGTTTTGGTATCATTAAAAAGTTTTAATTTTAAAGAAGACAATTCCAAATTCAAATTAGGAAAATGTGTGTTTTCATTTGTTTTTCTTATTCTTAAAATGAGTGAATCTAATGAAGAAATTCGATATATTTTAAAATTTTACTACAAAAAAGGTAAAAATGCAACACAAGCCGCGAAAAAATATTGTGATGTTTATGGACCTAATGCAGCATCTGTGAGAGTAGTACAAATTTGGTTTAAGCGTTTCCAATCCGGAAATTGTGATATCAAAGATGCACGTCGCTCTGGTCGCCCTGTTACGGACAAAATTGATGCAATTTTTGAAAAAGTGAAGCAAAATCGACATAGTAGTTACGATGTAGCTGGAGAACTGGGAATTGACCACAAAACGGTTTTGGCGCATTTGAAAAAAGCTGGGTACACAAAAAAGCTCAATATTTGGGTGCCTCATGAGCTCACTGAAAGAAACCTAATGAATCGTGTACTCATTTGTGATTCTTTATTACGACGTAATGAAACAGAACCATTTTTGAAGAAGCTGATAACTGGTGATGAAAAGTGGATCAGGTACGACAAGAACGTGCGAAAAAGATCGTGGTGAAAGGCCGGTCAGGCTTCACAGACTATGGCGAAAACCGGGTTAACTCGCAACTAGTTGTTGCTGTGTGTATGGTGGGATTGGAAGGGCATTATTCATTATGAGCTGTTACCGCCAGGCAGGACCATCGATTCTGAACTGTACTGCGAACAACTGATGAGATTAAAGCAAAAAGTTGAGAGAAAACGGCCGGAATTAATCAACAGAAGGGGTGTGGTTTTTCACCATGATAACGCTAGATCTCACACATCTTTAGCCACTCAGCAAAAATTACGAGAGTTTGGCTGGGAGGTGTTAATGCATCAGCCGTATAGTCCTGATCTTGCACCTTCAGATTTTCACCTGTTTCGGTCTCTGCAGAATTCTTTAGGCAGTCTCAGGTTAACATCACGAGAGGACTGCCAAAACCACTTGTCGCAGTTTTTTGATCAGAACCCCCAAAATTTTTATAGCAATGGGATCACGTCCGTGCCTACAAGTTGGCGAAAAGTTATCCAACAAAATGGCACCTACATACTTTAGTCAAATGTAAATAAACTTTATAAAAAAACCTTTTGAATTTTTATATAAAATGCGAAGAAACTTTTTCGCCAACGTAATATATTAAGCACCTGTAGAAATTGTACAATTGACATGCGTATATAAATTTGTCATCTCACTCTTCGGTGACTCTTATGCTCTTCAACGAGTGTTGCTCTCGATTTCCTTGCGATACACAAATCAGATCTTGGCTGGGTGACTATGGGACCATCTCGGGAGTTAAAAGGAACAATTTGAAAATCGGTCCACATTTGACGAAGAAATTGCGTAATATGCCTATGAAAAAATTAAGCGCCTGTAGAATGTGTAATAAGAGCACACGTATACTTTTTTTTTTAATTTAGTTCTCGGCGTTTTTCGATCTCTCTCTCTCGATTTCTCTGGGATTCTGATTGACTCATCAGATCCTGAATTGGTGACCATAGAACCGCTTCGGGAGTATACATACTTACGAATAAAGAAAAAAAAATCTAAATCGATCCACAATTGACGAAGAAAGCGCGTAACAAAAAAATAGAAAATTGGTTTGAACGAGATCAAACAATGTGATTTGTGAGATTAGTTTTTTTTATATGAGCTACTTTCAATTGAAAGTCACGTAGCTGAACGTGTATGATCCAACAAGCACTTGACCGATTTTTTTAGGTTCTGTGTATGATAGAATGAACGTTATTTTTTTCTACGCAGTAATTATACAAGTAGTCTGTGTTTCTACGGAACCACTCGGTATGCGTGTTCCTCCCGCTGTTAACCAATTTTATAGGGTTCTCTATGACAGAAACTGAAGGTTGTTCATCTCATGGAACCTTTTAATATGCTGGTCCGACCAGCACTTGATCAATTTTTAGGGTTCTGTGTAACGAAGACGGACATTCGTTATCTTTACAGAACACTTCATGATGCACAAACAAACTTTTACCACTCTTTTACCCAATTTTTATGTACAAAATAACGTGTTAATGCAACACAATGCTGATAGGATCGATCAGGACGATAGACGCAGGACGCAGGTCACAGCATAAATAGAAGAAAACCTTTCCTTTGACGTGGTAAAATCACGCAACAAGTTTCATGATAAGAATATTAATTTGGTGCTGTCCTCGACTCGCGATTTACAAATAACAGGAAATTGTGAAAATACACTCCGAGTTACTTACATTTATTTATAAATTTAATTAATTAAGTTTTAATTTGTTCCTTTCTTTACTTCCCTTTTTTCAATGTGTTGGGGTCTACTCCTCGATCCTGGTATACGTCCTGTCATACAACAAATCTTCGTGCTATCATTCATACAATCTGTATATCTCACTATTTTGTAAGTAATTTTCTAGTCTAGTCTCTACTGCAATGGAGCATTCGCTAGTGTTTGGGGTTTGCTTACTTACTTTTTTTTTCCACTATATACAGTTTTCGGCACCAGTCCTTATAAGACTATTATTAGTATGCACATGGTACTACTATGGAAATCTTCCATGGTCCTGTGACATATATCATGACGTCCAGTCTATATACTACTTGGGCTTTTACTTTTTTACCAGGAGCTGGTGGTAACGGTCTGGCTACATTATTCCCCACATAATTTGCCAGTTTCCATAAAAAAAATCCAATATTCCCATAACATCTCAAATGCTTATCATGTATATAGTCTGCTGAAACGAAGATACATTTCAAAGGTCCCTAGAATCAAAAAACCAAAGAAACAGTATAAGAATTTACAAACTTTATTTTAGACAAAAATATTGTAACAATTAATTTTTCAAGCGAAAAATATTATACAATATACATCTTACATTTAAAATAATTTAACTGATTTATTAAATAAAAATATTTCCTATGAACATATTTCATTTTAATTCCAGAACCTTCAAAATTTAGTGTAAATTAATTACACATAAGCTCTTGGAATGTAATCTGATTGTAACAGATGGTCATCATTGGTATTGAATCTTGAATCACACAATGACATCAACAAGGAAATAATTTTGAATATAGTTGATATAATATTACAACAAATAAAAAGTATTAAGGAGTCAAATAGATAATAACTATCTATAAGATTTTTTTGATAATTACAATAAGAAAATAAAACATACACATTCCAAAATTAGACTCCCTAATTAATAATACTTTTTACATAATTCCAAATAATTTTTAACAGCCCTTATTATGACATCATTGACTAAAGTGACTATTTTCTACACTTTTTTTACTCAATATTAAAGAAAAGATTTTTCATTTTATAGCATTGTTATTTTTATATCCAATGATACCATGAATGCATGTATATAGAATATTTGATTGAAATTTAACAAAAAAAACCACAAAAATAAATAAAAACATCTAAAAATAATCACAATTCACAGGTAGATCAACTACATTATTGATTGGTCCATTAATGACATTATCCACCGTAGCTTTATATAGTTATTAAATTAAACATGGCAAATTATTCTAGATACAATCAACTATCCTATCTGATATCATATTACATTAATACATTACACAGGTGGTAGGTAGGATGGTAGATACACAATAGGACAAAAAATGGTCCATTTGCTTCAGGCGGTGAATACGGTTTAATCAGACTCACATGCAATATGTACAATGGTAGAATATGAACTACATTAATGCTTTAGGCAAAATGCTAACATCTTGGTAAAAGTGTAACATTTTAAACAGTGTTCAAATAGTTTACATGTTTGTGCATTCACACTTGAATGATGCATTTACAACGAACAGGCATTGGATGGTATGGTAAAGGTGGCAAATAGGTTCTGTGAGCAACCACTCATAAATTTAGATGTAGGCCTGATAATATTAATAAATTGAAAATTCAGAGATTAAGAATCTTGACTAGTTTGCCATTTTGGAATTGTTAAAAAGATATTTCCTTTGACAACTAGGATATTAATTAGGTGGACTGACTTAATAATAATAATTATGTTATCAAACACTGCCTAATATAAATAGTAAGTATAAACATTATAATTTAATTAATTTCATAATAACCCATCTTTCTTGAGGGTTAAAGTTCATTCATAGCATATTCCATATCTGACTTGTTTTTAAGGCACAAATTAAAAATGTGAAATATTTAACTAAAAGAATGCTACTAACAATGAACTCTTTTTAGTAACAACATAAGAGTCTTCATTAATTGTATGAGGATTTAAAAAATTTTTGATCCTCTTCTTTATTGGTAAATTCTTTTTTATAGCTGGAGTACAGCTAACAGGCAGACGCCCCCCTGGATGGAAAGTGGTTACCATCACCTATGCACATTTGCAGCTTCAGAGATGTCACCAACATGCTACCAGCCTGGAAGAAATATTATGATACCCTTTTTAAAAAACCCATATTGTAGCGCTGTGGGAAAATCTCAGCTGGGAGTTCATTCTAAATCCAGCAAGTTATTCATATTACTTCAAGATGTGTCATATTACAACATAACATTATCTATGTCAGGACTATTTTAATAAAATGTTAATAATCCATGTTCTTAGTATTAAAATAATAAAATTTTCAAACTCATACAATTAATGAATGCTCTTAGGACACAAAATTGTTAAATATATCACTATAATAATTACTAACAATTTTTTTTGTCTATTTCAAATGTTACATAGACTGGCAGTATTAATGGCAAAGTGGTTGGAATCACATTTAAACAAGATTTGAAATGAAGCTTTTATCTTATTTTGATTACAGGTATCAACCTGTAATCAGCATCATCACCAAAACTTCTATGGATATTATTTAGAATATATCGGATATACATATTTTTTTTATTATACATATATCTAGTATGCCAGCCTCATTTACTTTTTCAAAGATGAATGAATACAGATATCAATTTTAACTTCACATAATATAATAGTTCTATGATTTTATCTCAACCTTATTTGTCACAAACATGATCGTAATAAAAAACATTAGTGTTTTTTCCATGCACAACAATATTCCAAACTACACATGAAATGATATATCAGATATCATGTGTGAGCTATGTAATGGTAATCCAAAATGTCAAACTTTGAATTACAGCTCTGTCTCTGAGACTTGGTTAATATTCCAGCGCCTGTATATAAATATGCCTATAACACCAACGAGCAAAGCTATGAGAATCTCCATAAGCTGATCCAAAAAGGTATTAGTCGGTTCAGAAGATTCCAAAACCTGTGGCTCAACCTCAACTATAGGTTCCTCAGGAGGTACTGGTTTCGCACTCTGTTCCTCTTCTGCTTTAAAAGCTATTTGATTCAAAACTGACTGCTCTTCTTCAGTGATGGGTTTAGCAGCAGTAGATGACAGTAGAGATGCTATTTCACCACATTGTGGACACACCCAGCTAACAGATTTCTTTGCAAGTAATTTACGTTCAGCAGGAGTGTATTCGAGGGATCCGATGGTACCCTCGGCAGGTGTCGGCATGAAGGCAATCAATGCTAGCAACGCTGTCCTGATCGACCAAGAAGGCTGCCAAGTCTCAGGATGATGACCAGATATTGACAAACAAATCTTTTTATTGACTTCGAACCTACCGTTAGGCGTCAATAGTATAATGTGAGGTGGATGCATAGGGTATTCTTTGGGCAATAATATTCTTCCGTGATATATACCTCCTTCAAATTCAGTCCCTTTTGGGCCCTGTACGGTAAAGTGCCATTCAAACAAATTATCCTCAAGAGGCCTTGCGCAATATTCTTCCGTGGCCTCGACCAATTCCAAGGCTTCCCTCATTAGGCGTTTAACACCAGGACATTTTGTGTTATATTTTTCACCCATTTCTGACATGTTTAGAACAGCCCGAAATACACGTATGCGGGTACTTGCTGCAAAAAATTACTGATGACGCAACTAATAGAAGTTCAGAACACGTTATCGATGTAATCACAAGGAAATTTGATAACAAATCAAATCACTCGTGTTTACATTAAAAAACGACTTATTTTTTATTTATTTAGGTTTATGGCTTGGTAGCTACGCCTTTAAGCCAGATCTTAGATTATAATATATTTTCTTAATTTTCTTATGTCTATGTATAGCTTAGCTGAGCTGTAGGTTATCAACTGAAGCCATTCAACGGAGTTCTTGTGACAGCTCAAAAGGCCATATTTGACTATATAGTTCACATTTCTCACAAAAACAAATAATTACTACTCAAAATCTGTCAATATCCTACAACTATTGTTCATTTTAGAGTAATTTTACATATTTTTAGAAAATAAAACTGCAACGTCTCCTTTGAGTTCCCGCCAAAAACTCCTTAAAAACGACTTCAGAATATGACCATAGATTATCATAGATAATACACTCTCTGACTCTGTGGTTAACTGTGACTTCCTGTGACTTTAGTAGTGATAGCACATTTCACTGATCACCGGTTAAATAGGAGTTTTATCAAATAAATCATTTTTCACTCCAGTTACAAAAAATGGGAAAGTAGCGTTAAATTTCATCAAAGCGTTATTTCACGTGAGACAAACCGATAAAGCACAAAATAGCTAAAGTAGATAGTCAAAACAATAAATGAGCGAAGTTATTTGAGTAAAAATCCTCCAAAATGACGTTAGCGTAGACAAATTGTGTGGTATGAATGTAACAGTTGTTAACGGTATTTAATATTTTTGGCGACTACAGTAGTTAGTGATAGTAACATTATTAAAAACATCAACTATTTACTTAGTACAAAATAATCTAAATATAAACTCAAAGAATTATGAGAAAACGTGAATAGTGATTAAATTTTGATAAATTTAAATTATACGCTTAGTGATTTGTTAATATTGAATTTTATAAAACTTGAGTACTTTAAAATACTAATAACTTATGGATGGCACTTTCTTTAAAATTCACTCTGATACTAATGTGGCGCCACCTTAATTTAATGCATTTTTAAAGAAATGGTTCTCCTTAGGCCGTAATTACACTATCATATATGTATTATAAAAATATAATCTCATATCTGTCAAATTCTATGATCATATTTTACGAGAGTGACGATGGTAACAAAATATAGTCGTAACGGTAAAATTATCAATAAAATTGATATTAAAAATATATTTACTTAACGATAAAATGTTCTAGAAATAACGTATTTTTTTTACTGATATCTATAATTGTATCATAATTACATAACGATAATATATTTCACCGGTATTTCACGCCCTGATTCGATCATTCCAGTGAGCGCTCTTAGAAAAGAGCACTGAACTAAAAAGTTGAACTAGTTCACCTGAAAAGTACTATTCGGTTATTAGAACTTTTCGATCTTCTTTTTTAGTATTATTCCGTGCAGGAACGATGAAAGAATACAACATCCTGCGGCCGGGCGGCCTGTCGTAAGAGGCGACAAAATAACCCAGAGCCAGCTGGTAGGGTATTTGCCCGACTGGATGGCTACCATCTCTGGTCTAGAGTATGCCGCCATAACAACCTTGATTTGTGTTCCAGCATTAATGACCAGGTTCCAGTCTCCCTTAAGAGAGCAGCAGCGCATTTGTAGTACCTTTGGTGTTGCAAATGTTCATAGGCGATGGTAACCGCTTTCCATCAAGAGGGCCGTCTGCCTGTCTGCTAAGCTCGTACAATAAAAAATTGAAATGATGTTTTTTTTCATTTTTACGTATTACACTTACGATCATATAAGCGTTATACTTTATCAAGATCACAGAATACTGAGGAGATAGTGTCAAGATGGATAACGATTTCGCCGTGTTTTCCGTTGCTATGAGTGCAATTTTATCAATTGAATTAAAAAAGAAGATAAAAACGATGAAGAAACCAACAAAAAATAAAATACGTATTTAGATTAAATCATGGGTAGGAAGGCGATCTGAGAGAGGGGTCCATAACATCTTACTCGAAGAACTTAGATTGGAAGATAAACAATCTTACAAGATATTCTAGTCGAAATTCTTGTATTTTGAGATCATTTTAGAGGTTAGACGGATGACATGATCATATTGTTTGTACGCTTATTGACAAATAGGATCCCTTAATTATGATCATAGAGAATATGCATCATTTGTAGTTATTATACTGTCATAGCTTCTTCATTTAAAAATGACTCGTAATTCTATGATCATATTTAGTTCTATGATAGTCTACTAAGGCCCTTACCTCTAACCCTCCATAGGTAATATAAAAATAAAAGTACACGCGGCTTCTGCAAAATTTAATATCACTGTCAAATGTCAGCTCAGTGTTGCCAACTTAGTGGATTCGACTAAAACTGGCGGCCGATCCCTCTTTTAATGGCGAAATATTGCTTTTAGTGGCTTAGTAGAATTCGGTTTCAATTACTAAAAATACGATCACTGCACCACTTTTTTACTTCATGTAATTTTTAGGAGTATTATTTTTACTATGAAGGCAACACTGTTTAAATTATAGGAAATCGGAGTTTTTGGCGGGAACTGAAAGGAGATGTAGTGCTGTGCAGTTTTATTTTCTAAAAATGTGTAAAATTACTCTAAAATGAACAATAGTTGTAGGATATTAATAGTTTTTGAGTAGTAATTATGTGTTTTGTGAGAAATGTGAACTGTATAGTCAAATGTGGCCTTTTGAGTTGTCACAAGAACTCCTTGAATGGCACCGGCTGATAACCTACAGTTCAGCTGTGCTACACGTAGCATAAGTTCATTTTAAACATGTTTCCGACTGAAAGACATAGATTTTACGGTCATGAATAAATTAAATAAAAAAAAGATATAGGAAATCTGATTAAAGAAATAAAAAACAGATTACCGGAAAACTTGACATGGATGAATATTTTTAATTCCGAATAAGTGTTGCACAAGCACTTAATCACAAGAACGAAAATCTAATTAGCATAATGGCTCAGTTTAATAAAAGTGCAGAATTTATAACAAGAGTCGATAATCAGTGGCGTCAAATTAATTTGTTAAATGGAATGGGAGCAAATATACAAAAAATATTGGAATTAAGTATTCTACTTCAAAGATGCTCATGGAGAATCTAGATTTGAAGAATAAGCGACATTTGCGATTACTCTCTTAGTACTGCCTCATTCCAATGCCGATGTTGAGACTATTTAGCAGTATTAATGTAATAAAAAACAAGCAGACAAATAGATTGAAGTTAAATCTTTTAACTGTTATATTAATAATACACTGTGGTTGAAGGTTGGAAGAAAAATGTTGCAATGAATATGAAATTCCAATAAGCGTTATAAAACAAAATTCGATACTAAAGAATCGTATCAAACTGAAACCGAAGATGATCGTGCAGACAAAACTGATGATTATTTTGAAGAAGACTAATTATTTTGAATAGCTGTTGTCAATGAATAATTATAATGTTCCTGATCGTGACTTGTTGATTTACTAGTTGTGTGATGATTTAACTGATTGTTATTATTTTATTTCGCAATAATAAAAGAAACGAATTACTATTATACTTATTGTTTTGTTTCGTAGAAACTAAAAATTTGCTTAGCGGAAAATTTAGCAATTATGAGAATGAGTTCTTTTTTGCTAGTGGTTTTCTGGTGGTTTTAGAAGTTGAATCTGGTGAAACACTAGTCAAACTGTTGGCAACACTGTGTCAGCCACAATAATTAAAAAGAAATTTAATTCTGGTTAGTGTTGTCATTCGGCTTTTTACTTAAATTTTACGTGAAATTATTACTCACGGACTTCGTAAATATTAAACGTGATTGTAATTCTTTAATATTTCAATTTTTTGTCGTTAAACACATTAATCAAGAAGAATAAAGAAAGATCTAAGAACATTACTGCAATGGACGGTCCGCCGGGTACGGGGCCGCCCGGTAACAATGGATCAATGGGTCCACCGGGCATGGGGGGCTTTCCTCCAATGCCGCCTCCTCCTGGATCCATGGGTCCAGGGGGGATGCCGCCACCACCAATGGGCCCCCCAGGAACAATGCCGCCAGTGAGTTCTTCAAGCGGACCCCCAAACATGCCACCTGGGATGGGCCCTCCGCCGGGCATGGGCCCTCCACCGGGTATGGGCCCTCCACCTGGCATGATGAACATGCCACCGATGGGGCCGCCGGGAATGGGTCCCCCTGGTATGGGCATGGGACCACCGATGGGTCCGCCTGGAATGGGGCCTCCACGAATGCCACCTATGATGCGTGGAGGGCCAGGCCCGAAAGGGAACTATAACAACCAAAACATGGATATGGGTCCACCAGGAATGGGTCCCCCACCTAATATGCCACCGATGGGATCATGGGAAGGCCAAGGGCCTCCGAGCTGGGGGAGACAAGGGCATGATGGTCCACCTGGCTGGGATGACCATGGAGATGAAGGTACAATATCTGTGATTAGATTAGTGATAGATCCTCATTCATTTCTTTAATTATACATTGATTGATTTCAGGTGACGACGATGAAAGGGATGATGGGGAAGCCGGTGGAATACAAAACCCACCATCGGGCCTTCCATCTTTATTGACCATGAAGATTGATACTCCTGAAGAGTTTAGGAACAAGCCTTCTGCAGGTGCTGGGGGAGTGGTCTTGCCAAAAGCATTGGAAGAGGCCCTTGCCTACAAGGATCAGAGACAAGCAGCACTGGGAGATGAGCAGGACAATGAGGAAGGTTAGTACAGTATCAGGGCAATTGTAACACACAAAATATATTTTGTGTTGTGATTCTTTATTCTTTTTTTTTGGGCTTTAGTACTTCAAGCATTTTTGCTGAAATTTTTGCCACCATGGGCAGTTGTCTACATGCCTACAGTCTCGAGCTGCCTCTGGCAGTATACATGAAGTTTCTATACATCTATATACAATCCTCATAAATTAGGGGATTCATTTAGGTTGAATAGGATTTGGTAAGCCTTGTGAAGTAATCTCATTAATTTAAGTGCTTAACCAAAAAATATATCTTCCCAACCATTTGTCAACCGTTTTTACTGGGACTTAGTGGAGGTGTTTTCCTGTTTACGAATATATAAAGTCTGGTTTATTTTAGATTAAATTACTAAATAAGTTTTATTTTACATTTTACAAGAATGTATAGCATGGAAGAAGAATATATAGCTAACACATTTTTAATTTATAATATACATTAAAATATCCTAACACATACACAATTACAAACTACAAAAGACAATCTCTCTTTACTTAGATTTTACTTTGTTTTGTTTAGAGAAATGTCTTTACAGTTTATTCCCTCTCTATTCTAGAGATCTCTATATATGTAAATGGGGGGTTAACGTCTGTATGGTGTTTAAATATTCCCTTATAATTTTTTTTTTTGAATTCATATAAAAGTATGTATTAAGTAGTAATAATTTGACACCTGTTTAGATTCAGGTCATGGAGCAAAAGCTCCACCTGCACCAGTGATCAGTACAGAGTATGATGCCGAAGAAGATGAAGGTGACTCTGATGATGAGAACATACCAGAGGCTCCCCAGCCGCCTGTTATATCTAAGCAAGAGGTATTTATATATACCTTCAGCTTGTCAAGATGGTTTCTTAAACTTAATAGCTAGGGTATCAATCAATAATATTTTCTTAGTTTTCGGTTTGGTCAATACTTTGGCTTTTGTCTTGGGACTAGGAGGCATTTTAAATTTAATAATAGTTGGTTTTCTTTAATATATATATATATATATATATATATATATATATATATATATATATATATATATATATATATATATATATATATATATATGTGTGTGTGTGTGTGTGTGTGTGTGTGTGTGTGTGTGTGTGTGTGTGTGTGTGTGTGTGTGTGTGTGTGTGTGTGTGTGTGTCTGTGAATGTGTGTGTGTGTGCGTGTCTGTGAGCATGTGTGTGTGTGTGTGTGTGTGTGTGATGGATTAGTCTCTCACAGTACAGAGCTGAGGGAAGAATGTTGGGCCCTGGTTGGTCTATATCTGATTTTGCAAAGCATCTCTTGCATCACTTTTAGGTGCATTACAGTTTAACACTTGGCTGAACTCCCCAAACTAAAACTTAACTTTTCTCTAAGCGTTTTTTACATAAATTGTAAACAAAAGTCTATGAACAACACTGATTGCTAGCTGGTTGTTCCAGCTAGCTATGTACGTAATAGTCTACCCAGTTTTTTGATGTTAACCCGGATAACATTGTAAGAAATTATTTTATTGCTGTAAAACTGCAGACTGGCTGATGTCCCACCTGGTGGGGGTGGTTACTATTACCTATGTACATTCAAAGGGGAACTGGAACCTGGCCATTAATGCTGGGACAACTCAGGGTTGTGTAAAGTATATATAAGAATTAGGCTGCCTGTTCATTGAAACAGAGTGAGGCTGCGGAGTAGAGAGATGGAGAAATATTAACCAATAGGATTGCATAAAAATTGCGTCACTGGACAGGCGACCAGTCTTATTGGTTAATGTTTTTCTGTTTCTCTGCTCCACAGTCCCGCTCGGCTTCAATGGACAGGCAGCCTTATTAGGGCTTTATTAGAGACAGAAAACGAAATTTACATGGGTAAATTTCATTTTCTGTCTCTAACGATTTCCTAGAAAAGTACTTATGTCTAAAGTATATCCATATAAACTTTGGCTGTGTGAAAGGCTGTGAAGAAATAATAATTAGATTTAAAAAAATAAATAAACATACTTGCAAAATATTTTAGTGCAGACAAATGGACACAGTTTCCAGTTTCTGTTTGGAGATTTACATGATAATTACATAAAAATCGGGCAATGGTCTTTTGTAGTTGTACCATTGTGCTAAACATATTTTTAACATGATCATTAATTTTGCAGAGTCAAGCAAATAAAACTAATAAGAATAAGCGTAAGAAGAAGAAGAAGAAGGCAGCAAAGCAGAAACGGAAAGAAGAAGCTAAGAAGAAGGACACGGTAGTTGGCGCCACTGGCCAGGAGAAGGGCAAGACAAGTGACAAAGAGAATGAGAAAGAGGCTGAGATTGAGTGAGTTACAAAATATGTTTTTAAAGTTGACATGTTATTAAGTAACTTAGATATTTCTTATTGATGTTTGCTTTACATAACTTTGATATTTCTTGCTGATACTTGAGATCTGAGCCATCTGTGAATTTGGTAACTCTAAAGTGGTAAAAACATGAGAATAAAATTCAAATTACATTATTGATGAGTTGCCGAAACCATTGACTAAAAGAAGAAAGTTAATGCTATAAAATATATAAAATCTAAGAAAAAGAAACCGCTTCAAATATTTATTTTTTGCTTTTTAGTTTTGAAATTAGTTTATTTTTTGCTAGATGTTTTTATTTTTAACTTTTAAGTTATGTTTATTGTATCCAATAACAATGAAATCTATATTAACCTATGCTGAAACTGTACTGAATCCAGCACAAAAAGTATTGTCGAAAATTATTTAGATTTAAAAAATTTATTACTCAACATACATAAAAAATATATTTACATAATTAATTGAGAACCTCTTCCTTTTTTTAAGTCAGTTAATATATTTAACTGTGAGAACTATAACTCATATTCTGAGGTAATACAAAAAACAGAAAAATCTCAAAAAGCGAGAGAAGAATGTCATGTGGTACTAACTCATTTAAGTATTAATCAAGAATCATTCTATATTCTTTGCTATATTATATATGTATATTCTTTGCTAGACCATTATCTTTTTTCCATGATGGTGCTGTTAACTACATAACAATATTGACAATTATGTTTGATTGAGGCCTTACTTTAATTCAGTTTAACACTTCATCAGGTATGTCCAAGAAAACATTCATTTCCATGAAATGGAACCGATGTACAGGCAGTTTCATCGTATTCTGGAAGCTTTTAAGATCACCGAGAAGAAAGAGGATATTAAGGAAGAGAAGGATGCACCAAAACTCAATAAGCCCCAGGAGAAGGTGCAGGACCAGTTTGCTGCAGATGAGGAGGCTGTTGAGGTAAGATATTGATGTCACATAAAGTGTAGATTGTGTTTTATTTTCCGATGGGTGATTATTATAATTTTTAAAAAATAGTGGTTTTGCAAATTTCTCCAGTTTTGCTGTCAATATTTTTTTACAGCAATCATATAAATTATTCATTGCTAAATTGATATCTATTAGATGTTTTTATAGTTTATTTAATGCGTAAGTGTGTTTCGGTAAGCGCACCAAAATGGCGGTGTTTGAATTTTCCAAATCTGATTGCAGGTAGAGAAATTTAGTATCAAAGCTATTTTGGTTTAATACTAAATTTCTCAAGAATTATATTATTGACATAATAGCTGTTCTCCAAGTTAAATATATAATTTATTAAAAAATAAAAATTATAGATAATTATTATGTGCTCACTATCAGTTTTACAAGGGGTTTTGCCATTTGATACGCAAAAATGCTTAATACATTTCAAAAGGTCGGGAAATAAATATGGTAGTACCTACAAATAAATAGGTAAAACTTAACTAAATACTTAAAAATAAACTAAATTATAAATAAATTAATATAAAGTATGTAGTAACAAATCACTGCCAGAGGGAAGCTTGCCCAGAAGGCGGGCTGCATTGCCACGCTGTATGGAAGAAAAGAACCAAATACTTGGCGCCGGAATCGGGTTCTAAGATTTTGATGAAATTTTATGTGTGATTGGGTTGTTTAGATTCACAATTAGACCTGGCAGGTGGGCTGGAATCGGGTTCTAGATTTTTATTTTCTTAAGGCAGGACAATATCTGCCGCGACTGCTAGTAATAGATAATTATGTGTTCACTATTATATTATATAAAAATGTTATATTTTTGCATTTGCTTACTGACAAATGGGCAGGCAATGGAGCAAGTTGATGTTGCTAGACAACTGCAACACTGCGGTAGTTCATGCTTGTCTATCTAGTCAAAATATCTGTTTACGTCTTTTCTGTTGTTTACAGAAACACGCAGCAGATGAAAAGGAGCGTTTATCCAAGCGCAAATTGAAGAAGTTGTCTCGTTTGTCTGTGGCTGAGCTGAAGCAGCTGGTGTCTCGGCCGGACGTGGTCGAGATGTATGACGTCACCGCCAGGGATCCCAAATTGCTGGTGCAGTTAAAGGCGCACAGGAACACAGTGCAGGTGCCACGGCATTGGTGTTACAAGAGGAAGGTCAGTATCAGAAAATATAGTATATTTGATTGTTTAATTTTATTTAACTTTATTATTATTAAAGTACATCAAAAGTGTAACAAAAATAACAAGGAGTAAGCAAAAATTATGTTTATTTAAATTCTTGTAAGAGAGTATTTCTTGACCGCAACTGATATCAGTTGGGTCCCTTCAGAACATAGTTCCCATATTAATGTTGCTCCTTCCCATCAAAGAGACAACATCTCCATTATCCATATCCCATATATCGACATCTCCATATTCCATAGACAACTGACATTAGCCGTAAGCAAATAGATTTTATATTAGATAGAGACTTATCATTACGCTAAGTACTATATCATTCCCATACATTTTCATTGTTTGTTATAATACTCATATTTTCATCGAGCAGTACTTGCAAGGCAAGCGGGGCATAGAGAAGCCGCCGTTCGAGCTGCCCGACTTCATAAAGAAGACGGGCATCATGGAGATGCGCGCGTCGCTTCAGGACAAGGAGGAGACGAAGACGCTCAAGGCGAAGATGCGGGAACGTACGCGCCCCAAGCTCGGCAAGATCGACATCGACTACCAGAAGCTCCACGACGCATTCTTCAAGTTAGTTATTCATTGTGCATCCAATGCTCCATGATGTGGCAGGGCCAAGCTGGATTCATTATCTTGATTACGACTTTTAGGACTCGGTGTAATACCACGCTCTCATAGAATATCGCCGTGAAACGGTTGGTGTTAAACTTTTTTTTTTGCAGGAGTTCAGCAGACAGGCAGACGGCCCACTTGATGTATAGCGGTTACCATCGCCTATGGACATTTGCAACACCAAAGGTGCTACAAATGCGCTGCTGCTCTCTTAGGGGAGACTGGAACCTGGTCACTAATGCCGGAACACAACTCAAGGTTGCTATGGCGACATACTTTAGACCAGGGGTGGTAGCCATCCAGTCGGGCAAATGCCCTACCACCTGGCTGTGGGTTGTTTAGTCGCCTCTTACGACAGGCCGCCCGGCCGCAGGAAATTGTATTCTTTCTCCATTCCAGCACGGATAAGACTTAAATGGATAAACTAATCGTGATTCGTACGAGTGAGAATTCCGATAGCTCCCTATCTTATCTTCCATACCCCATTCCTCCTGCCTGATCTGAGTTCTGATAACTTACTTCCCCCTCTCCCTATCTCATTCCTCCTGTGTAATCCCTCTATCTTATGCCTCCTATCTCATCCCCGTTATTCCATCTTAAATGCTGACCTAGCGCCGATTTCGCCTCTTGGTGTTGCAAACTTCTATAGGCGACGTTAACCACTTTTCACTAGGTCGGTCGTCTGCCTGTTTACTAGACTCGGAATAAAAAGCGAACATAATTTATAGGCGCCCAGACCAAAGTACTTACTTAAGTAACGGAAATATTTTTACGAAATTTATCATGCCAGGAATGAAACCCGGGTTCTCTGCATTACACATTACAACACCAAAGTAATCCAGAACACAAAAACCAAATTAGACAAGAAGTATGTCACCTCGGTCATAGGTACTCTAGTTTTTGTACTTTTATTATTTTATTTAAAACTAGAATATGCCCGTAACTTCGTCCACTTTTGACTTAAAATTTCCACGACATGATGATGTGCTACTTTGTGACCAGGGCACAAAGTAGCATCATTTAAAAAAGAATGGAAGCTATCGTCTTACTGAAAACTGTTGGAATAAGGTAATCTTTATGCGCCCGAACAACTTCAAACCGCTCCCGGAAAAATTCCCGGGATAAAAAATATCACACACTTTGTTACATTAAATTTGCTATCGATCAGTAAAAAAATCACATTGAAATTCGTTTTTTTAATCTGGCCATTTTAAATCATTCCCAGAAAAATTCCCGCGGGACTCTGAGGATAAAAAGTAGCGCAGAGTTTAAGTGTAATAATTAGCTGTCGATCAGCAAAAACCGCATCGAAATCGGCTCGGCAGTTTTTACGTCAATCTCGAACAAACAGGATGTCGTAAAGCATAACATGCCTGCCAATGGTCTAGGCCTACAACCAGGGATACCGAAGACCAGAGGAAGTGGGAAAGCGAATCCTGGTCTTCGAAGCAGACGCCTTATCCCTAACCTGTCTTATTTATGCTTCAATATTTATTTACCTTGTGATTGAAAAATAGAGTTGTTTGAACTCATTTATTTTTGATCTCATGTAAACCAGTGTGATGACTGGTCAAATTGCCTCAATTAATTTAGGTAATAATTAAGATTTGGAGCTCAGAACAATGCTGTGTGATATGGTAAGTAATGTTTGTGACATTCTAATTTTTTTCGGTTTTTGTCATTTAATAATGCAATATGCAATCCCAAAAACGCAATTACCGAATGATAATAGACATTTCCCAAATATAATTGTATGTGTTTGTCTGCTGATTTATTAGTATCCAATTAAATTTTATCGTTAAAAATTTGTACTTTATTTTTATCAGCTCATTAAAAGTCTCTTTCATAATAATCATTAACAATATGATTGTGAAAACTACTTATTTTTATCAACTTTTTTTTGTGTAATGTTACATTATGAATAAGGTGGTAAAGTTGTATAGCTGTATATAACTACATTTGCTTGCATGTGGTTTATCTTTACTTCCATATAAATAATGATGTATTATTTTAGAAGTTCTTAATTGTTTTTTAATAGATGGCAAACGAAGCCGCGCATGACCATCCACGGGGATCTCTACTATGAAGGTAAAGAGTTCGAGACCCGGCTGAGGGAGAAGAAGCCGGGAGACCTCTCTGAAGAACTCAGGACTGCACTTGGCATGCCCGTAGGACCAGGATCACATAAGGTATTGGAAATTACTCGTATTAATTAATATAGCTGTGATCACGGAAGACGGCTACTGATAATTAAAAAACAAAAAGTAAATATTTTCTACATCTTGAAGTCGGTTTTGTTTTTGTTACAAAATCTTCAACAAGGGTTGTTCTCGATTTCTTTGGGATCCACTCTCTAGTGTGGGAGTATACTCTTTCGAATAAACAGAAATATTTGAACATTGGTCCACAATTGACGGAGAAATCGTGTAATAAACAAATAGTCGAATTGCAAACCTCCTCCTTTTGAAAGTCAATTAAGTGGCCAAAACGTTGAAATAAATGAAACAATAGCGTGCTAAAAACCGTTAAAACATAGTTTTAATTATGTGTATTGTTTGTTAGGTGCCCCCGCCGTGGCTGATCGCGCAGCAGCGCTACGGACCGCCGCCCTCGTACCCGAACCTGAAGATCCCGGGGCTGAACGCGCCCATCCCCGAGGGCTGCGCGTTCGGCTACCACGCCGGCGGCTGGGGGAAGCCGCCCGTCGACGAGACCGGCAAGCCGCTCTACGGGGACGTGTTCGGGCACAACAGCGCCGGCCAGGATGTGACTATTGCCATTGCTTCTTTCATTATGCGTAACACTTCATTGCGGACCAAAATAAACGATTACAAAAACGCATGTTTGTAATAACTAGCAGTCGCCGGTGGTCGACATTCGACCATAATAATTAAAGATTATACTTCTATAATCACAGATTTTGTCAAGGCTACACTGTTAGTTTGACTTGAACAATAAACAAAAGAGTATATATATGTGTGTGTGTGTGTGTGTGTGTGTGTTTTAAATACATGATAGTGTGTGTAATGTTTTTTTTATTGATTTAATGTATTATAATGCATAATTTTAAAAAATATTAGCATTCTCCACTCCTTCTCTATATAAACTATAAGTGTGAGAAATTTCATACTCCTCCGTCCGCGCAATTTTCGTAAAAAGGGGTACAAAGTTTTTGTTGTGTTTTTGCTTCACTTATTAATATATAGATAATAATACTAACAATCCATTTATTTCAGAAAATTGTGTATTTCCTTATTATACAATTTTATATTATAAAATTATTTCCATGTTATCAAAGTTCAAATTAATTCACGGCACAAGAAGTAATTAATAATTAATACTAGGGCCTTAGGCGATTTTAATAAACTTCGTGCAAAAATTAAGGGAGCAAAAAAAATGAAAAATGTTTTCAGTGGTTTTCTCAAGATTACTGGAAAAAAATATCGGATAATAATTTTGAAGTTCAGATGCAAAATATTTTTTAAATTTGCTATATGACCGTTTTTATTCAAGTTACAGCCTGTTGAAAATCACCCAAAAATTTGTTGTTTTTTTCCTTCTGAAGTTTTGTGTAGTTTTAACTTTCATAGAACACTAGACGGCCTTAAAAAGCTCTTCTAGGTAACATAATTTAAAAGTACTCACTTTTTACTTATTTCTTTATAGATTTTAATAGAATTCACACTGTTTTAATTCATTTAGGATCCAGAGGACCAAGACATCGATAGGACAATGTGGGGTGAATTGGAGTCTGAATCTGAAGAAGAGTCTGAAGAGGGTATGGCATTTTTTTTTATTCTTTATCAAATATTCTAAACATGTTCATTGTTAGACTAATATTTTAAGAAATTATTTATTTAATTAAGTTACAATGCTTCAGAACTGATTTCAACACAGCTAATGTTGGTAGTGAGGCGATTTACATTAACACTTATTTTTTGAGTTACTTCAATTTGATTATAGTACATACAAACATCCTGTACAAATTGATTTAATGTTAAATAACTTGTCCATAGTATAAACTGTGAACTTGTTTGGGTTTCTTAAGCCAGCAGTAATTGTTCACATAAAAATATGAATCATATTCAATGTCATTGAACACCATCATGTTGTTTCAATTGTGTGCCTTTTTTATTAAATTGATTCAATTTGGTTGATCTGTCTAATACCAGCATTACTAACCGATGATTTAAATTGTAATTGAAAACTAGATATGATACTGATGAATTGTGAGGTACATCCTAAATACTTCATTGCACTTCGTAAGCGTATTTAGGGGCTTCTATGCTTTCGGTACACATCGAGAGTAATTTTCATACTAGGTCATCACAGTCTATGAGGTCTGAGGTTGGCGAAGTGCATAGCTGTAAAAGTATTTCGAATGATCACAGATGGCTGATCTGTAAATTCGTATAGCAATATCCCTAATCTATTTAGCTTTTGCTACAAAACTTGCTTTGCCAGTCCATTAGACAAGATATTACTATTTAGCTTCAAGAGGTCAGACGATTCTATGAAAGAAACCGCTTTGTGGCTTAGCCGGTTCAATTCGGCCATACATTTAAATTAATGTAATAATATAATAATAATAATAGGCAGACAAACACACATATCCCCAAGCTAAGCCAGTTACGCTTGTGTTATGGTAATATATAATGGACCACTCTGGGGCCGGACACCACAGTAAATAAAAAAAAAACTAGTAAGTAATGAAAACTTTTCATTATTTACTGTGGTTTACGAAATTTACCATGACAGTACGCGAACACGGAGCCTTTGCTTTTCAGCGTGCTCGGCCGGCTAAGACTTAGCCCGCTAAACCGCAGAGATCGTCTGTATATTGTAACAGTAAAAAAATTATAGAACTTTATTAAGTTTTTGCGATTATTACACGTAATAAAAATTGAAAAGTGGCCGAAACGTCGGAATTAAAAACAAATAAAATACCGCGCTTAAAACCATTAAAAAATATCTTAAGAATTGTTTGACAAGAAAAACTAAGATTTTTCTTTTTTTTTATTTGTTCAGAGGAATCAGCAGACGAAGCGGAGAAACCCGGTGAGGGCGACGTGGCTGCGGGCGTGGCCACTCCTGGCGAGGGACTCGTGACTCCGTTGGGCATCTCCTCGGTGCCGCCCGGCATGGAGACGCCCGACACCATCGAGCTCAGGAAGAAAAAGCTCGATACAGATGTCGAAGGGTGAGCACTCGCTCTCACATCGTCCTGTTTCAATCGAAATCCTACTTCACATTGCATGGTCTTTTCACCATTCACTATAGGAATGCGGCTACATTTAAACATAATAATATTGTAGAGGTCAAATTTCTGTACAATGACAAAAGAAAATGCTAAAAACCGAGTCAGGGGGATGTAAGAAGTGAAATAGAACTAATTTAGAATTTTTTCAAATTTTTGTTTCTTTGTTTGTCTGTCTGTTTGTACCGGCTAATCTTCGAAACGACAGGACCGATTTAAATGAAATTTTGTATGGTGGTAGCTTATATCCCTGGCCAACATATAGGATACTTTTGATCCCGAAAAATTAAAGAGTTCCCATGGGATAGTTAAAAAACCTCATCCACGCGGGCATCAGCTAGTGTTATAATACATTATTATATTTTACTAGAGATGTGCCGATTATGACTTTGGCAACTAATCGTAGTTGATTGTAAAGAGGACGACTAGTCGGTCATGCCGATCACGGTTTCGGGGATTTCCGTGACGCTTCGTTTATAGTTGATTCGCACGCAAGTCGCAACCACCGCATGCGAGCATGACGGAACCTGTTTTGTTTGTTTACCTCGCATTGTTTCTTGATTTTTACTTTTGTACGGGTCAGGGCCGTCAGGGCGGTGTTTTTGTGTTAAAATAAATAAATAGTTTTGTTTAAAGATAGTACATACTGTAATCGTTCATTAAAGTGAAAGAGCTCAATTAAAATTTGAGACGCGAGTGAGCTAACCATCTACCACAACGAAAGTCAGTCATAATATCGTATATAATCAAAATTGCCTCAATATAAATGTATTAGGATCTTATTACACGAGAGGTAAAAGTGACCTATTTAGGCACGAGATAGTTCGGCACACGAGCGTAGCGAGGGCGCTAATAGTTTGAGTGTCTAAATTGGCCTTTCACTCGAAATTAACACTCTGCTTTTCATTTCTTATATGAAGAAAATAAATAAAACTAATTAATTAAGTAAACAACTACTTCCCTAATGAAATCAGGCGTTAAATTTATATTTAAATCTGATGAACTCATTTAATAAGTCACATATATGAAATGTCAAGTAAATGTCTTTTTCTGTAGCATTCTACCAGCCAGTATTTTTTGTCACTGATGATAGTAAATACTTAGCTCAAAATGTATTTTCAATAATAATTTTATGAAAAGTAATTTTTAAGTATAAAATGATGTTACGAAATTGTTGATATTTTTTTATTACAATTTATGCTGCGCTTTAACAGTGGCTGTAAAAAAAGTTGGAACATGAGTCGCATGTATTATCTATGGCTGGCATACTCTTAAATTTTTTGACAGCAGAGAAAATCTTTTCACATGTATAAAAAGTACTGTTTTCATCCCTCTGATCAGGTAACATCAAGCATACTTTAGTAGTATGAGAAATGAAAAAATTAAAACAGCTTGTGTAAGCATGGCTTGTGGAGTTACAAATGATATGTTTTCAGGGGTGACACTCCAGCCCTGTACCAAGTGTTGCCGGAGCGCCGAGTGGGGCTGACCACCGGAATGATGGCCTCTACACATGTATATGATATCAATGCTGCCAATCCTGGTAAGAATATTGCTCTTTTATATTATAATAAGACAAGAAGTCTGGTATTCCAATTGACCTCTATTATTACCACTGATCTGTCAGCTGAATTTTTTGCTTCCCTGGTACTGTCATCTTCAGCGCCTTGACTATCAGTGGTGATGTAATATTTCTATATTAGTTAACGTATAAAATGTTACTTAATAAATAAGAAAATGGTTTATCTGTGTGAGCATATGTGAGTGAGACATATGCCTTTAGTAACATTATTTATCCTGAGTTTTTAGGGGAATCTTTGGAATTCATGTATTATCCTACTAAAAAATCCGTTGTCCTGCTGAAAATACCGTTTCATTTTAAATAACTTAACTTTAGTTTTTAAACTGGCAAAATAACTGTAATCTACGTTACCTGTCAAACCTGGTCGAAGTCGCGGTCATGTGGTAGTTCTAAATAAAACCAATAGTAATAAACTGACTGTGTCACTGCAAGCCTTCCACCGACTTCTCGTTAGAAAGCATTAATGTTCTGTGCCGCCGAAAAATCTATGCAAATACGGTACTACTACCGCAAGCTACGAAGGCCAGTTTGACACATTATAATAGAGACAAATGTTTACGTAATGTATTTGCAAGGACACCGTGTATTGAAATGAAAATGAAAACTATATACATATACATACTTTATTTCTACTCAACAAACAAATACACACAGAAGGAGACAGAAAAAAAGGTGCCGCAAAAAATTATATTTAATGAGGTTTGTCCATACTGCTATTTTCACTGTCGTCGCTGTTGTTATCATCACCTCCATTAATTATAAATTCATTTTCTGAAATATTATCTATACATCACTCATTCATTCTTCATACTCTCCCCATATTAATTTAAATAGTTGTATATACAACCTTTTCCTAAGCTACATTCCATTAGGGACTCACAACAACCGCGTTCACGGTCGCGATTTTCCCGTTCCACTTGCTTGCGGGCGTTACAATCGTAAACCCAAGTGGAACGGCTATTCGACCCACCTCTTGAAATAGGTCGTTGTGAGCCTTGTGTGATCGAAAATGATGACGTCATTAGTGCCGTCTTCGCCACGACCACAACGACCGCGGTCGCCTTATGGAACGGCTAACGGAGCATTTTGGGCGTTGTGAGCTACTGGTGGAACGCCCTGCTAGTCTCCTTTAGTCATATGTTGAAATTACACACATTACTATTAACCTAAAAGAACAGCAACTTGCTGTTTCAAATGTAGTTATTAACTTACACGAAACTTCATGAGCGGGCAAACGTCAAACCGGCCATAATAGCCTGCCGTAGGTATAGACGGAGCTTTAACACTAGCCAAAAAATTACACTATGCATTAACTTTTATTAATTCGATCGAATAGTGAAACGTGGCGCAGCGGCAAGCGCTTCAGCCGCCGCAAGCAGCGAGACAGCTCCCGCCGGTGGGGTTGAGGTGACTCTGGACCCCTCGGAGCTGGAGCTGGAGCCCGAGGCGGTCGCGGCGCGCTACGAGCGCCACTTGAGAGAGCATCGCCCGAAGGCACACGAGGACCTCTCCGACATGCTGGCTGACCATGTTGCCAGGCAAAAGGTATATTTCGCACACTTCACTTTTGACATAGCAATAAGTAGTGAATATAATATTATGTTTTTTTTGTTGTGAAACTTGCAAAACAGGTAGAAGGAAAACTAAAGGACGAACTTGCTTCCGGTTAAAAATAAACCTAATGGAAAGTGATCACCGTCGCCTTTAGACGTTTGCAACAACGTTTCTCCCTGAAAACGAGATGGGATAAAAGTGATGCGATAGAGCGATGAGACGAGAGGAATGGGGTAAAGGGGATTGAATACGAAGAGCGGGACATGGGCGATCAGAATTCTCAATGTTAACAATAAATCCTCAAATTATCTATAGGTACACAAAAAACATGCTTTTTAGTATCATTTGTTAAAACGCCATCTAGCTCTTACCTAATGCTAGTCTCCAATATCTTTTTAACGATCGTAAACAGGTGAAACGAGTTAGATGGCGCTCAGTGACGGTAAAACAGTGTGAAAGGTCGATAATCTGACAGCGACGCCAACCTAGCCACATAATAGTATTAATAACCTTTTTTGTATTAAACTTAGATAAAACAGATATCAATTATCAAGGTTATTTGGATATCAGCAAACACATTCGTCATATCCATCCAATGTACGACGGCACAGTGTCTCCTCACGCCACTTCACCGAGAGCCCATGGGGATACACCATTTTATCATCTTACATCTTCCATAAAGCATATAAAGCAATGCTCAATTTTTCTTTTATTATCATTGTTTTCTATGAAATGTAAATTATGTACAATATTATGTGTTTATTTTGTTTTCAGAACAAACGGAAGCGACAGCAGAATACGGACTCAAAACAAGCGAAGAAATACAAAGAATTCAAGTTCTAATTACAATATTAATATAATTTTATTTTAAACTAAGTGGTGTTTACGTGATTACTTGTAGATGTTAACACTGGTACAATAGATAATATACTGCAGTGTAACTTGTATTTTTATTTATTTTATAGTGATGTTAGCCCACCTTCACTGTTGGATGTAAGTTTTCCTCAAGTTTGCATACATACGCCAGGAGGAATGAGGAAAACGGAGGAAATATATATCCTCCGTTTTCCTCATTCAGCCTTCATCGGTGGTCTTACGCAGGTCTGTGATATGCCAGGCTGGAAAACATTCTACCTTAACGTAACATATTACTTACAAACTATTTCGGTAATAACTAGTGTGTAGGCATTATCGTAATAGGTTCACTATAATATACACACATACACCACTAATGTCCCCGGCTTAATTCTCAGTATAGTAAACCGTAGCAACTCCCGCTTTCTTACTTATAGCAAGTAAGTAAATTGGATAAGTAAAAGGTATCACAGTTGTTCGTTGTATTCATCCACAAACGCCTGCAAGTTCTTTGTTTCTACCATTTTTAATCGTATTTTGTCTGGCAAGAAAGGTAATTAAATTAGTATAGGCGATTTTTTGTTTTATAATAAAACAATCGCCTGCAATTTAAGGTATTCTTGATCAATATAATTTTGAATTTAGCTGGTGTATTTGGTTTAAGACCAAAAATTTTGAACCTGATTAATTTCAATTTTATTAATCGACTAAATCTTAGCAGACCAACTGACATTTGCTAAAAAAATTATGGTACATCACTAACCTAACAACTTTTCAGCTGGCTGGACTTCGTACTCGCATTTCTTTTGTTTTTGTTAAAACTTAATTTTAACTGTAGGTTCAGTACATTTTTAAATTAGTTCACTATTTTCATAAAATGGCACGCGTTTTAGTTGGTGTAAAAAGAGTTATTGACTACGCTGTTAAAGTAAGTAATAGTAAAGTGCAAAGGTTACTTTGACTTCGTAAGCATTTTGTAAAATATTTATTTGCTTTTAACTAATATAGTAATAACGGTACAGTCTCACGATTTCCCCTGACGTTATATAGTTATAAGAGTAATCTAATCACCATGAAGGCTTGTGGTATTATCATCATCATTAATCTGAGCTGTGTCCCTTATATTCATGTAAAAACTATAGAATCGTTAGCTTATTACTTTATAATACTATTATGCATTTTATTAAACTCATGATGCTCTTTCTGACTCCAACAATTTCTTATCAGAGAGACCTTGAACTCAAATCTATAAATATTTTTAGGTTTAATTTTATGATTCCCATTTCTGTAAGAAGACTTGCCTCATAGTTGCACATAAATTAAATTTGGCATATATCTAGATCTATCTACCATAAACAAAGAATATAGACTAAGGCATATGCTAAAATTATTAAAGACATCTTGTTAATTAGTTGCTACTTTGTCTAATAACCAAAAAACACAGCTACATTATTTAAAATTTAACTATTCCTTTAAAATTCCTCAGACAGAATTCATTCATCAATATATTTTGAAATTTGTTAGGTCCGTGTCAAACCAGATAAGTCTGGTGTAGTAACTGATGGAGTGAAACACTCAATGAACCCGTTTGATGAGATTGCCATAGAAGAAGCTGTAAGAATGAAAGAGAAAAAATTAGCCAGTGAGGTTATTGCCGTTTCATGTGGACCTGCACAATCACAGGTGAATTGAATAAGTGTTTAATAAAACTGAATAATTCTCTCATGTTAAATATTTTTCATATCAGCCTCTAGTGGTTTTTAATGTGTTATTATAGAACTTAACCCATCAAATTCCCCAAGCTCAATGCTTTCTCTCTAAATTGATTACTTGTTATCAGGTTTAGGATCAAACCTAAAATGACTGCATTGTAACATTTATCATATATCAAAACAAAGAGATTTTTTTCTTTCATACAAATCCCATATAAACAGAGTGAGATATCTACAATAAATTGTTTCGTTTTAAATTCAAGCATGAAATATTGGAGTGAACCGTGAAATGACAGTGATAGATGACAACATGAAAACTTGAATTCATGATAAATTGAAGTATGGCAGTTAATATTAAAAAGGATAGTTGATTAAAATAAGTCACAAATCACAATTTAAATTAAGTTCTGAATTCTGCCTGTAGTCTTATTATTGGCCAATTCTTATATCTTACTATTCATTCACTTGTTCTACCATCAGTTGAATTTTGACATTACTTGTATGGAGCTTATGTCAAATTTTAACCGAAGTGAGGCAAATGAATGGTTGGTAAGATATATGAATTGGGTGTAAAACTAGCATCCATTCATTACATGACTAGATTATGTTAATATAGTTAGTGATAGTAAAACTTACCAAGCTTGAATCAGTGTTGATGACAGCTGAGCTTGTCACCAAGGGCAGTTGCCCTGCACTATTCATCTTTGTTGTTATCTCTGCCTGATCACATGCATACAAATCAGTAGTGAGGTAGTGGCAGGAGTAAAACAACCCATGCATTATATATATATATATATATATATGTATAATTTTATCTACATTTTATACATACACATCAGCTCGCTTCCGTGCCTCGGTCAATGGGATTCCCTGCAAGTTTTCAGATGCCCTCGACAACCTTATTTTTAGGAGCTGGCATTCTGTGCACCATAACGTAAATGTATAACACAAGTTACATGAACTGACATTAATATTATTTGAATTTAATTTAATAACTTTTAATTGTATTTTGTGTTGTGTAGTATTTAATTTTGTGTTGTAATTTCATATGGGTGTATTGCCTGAAATAAAGACATTATCATATTTTAAATTACTTTGACTTTGACTAGCTGTAATGCAATAAAAGCAATTAATGTTTTTTTTTATTGCTGAAGCACAGCACACAGGCTGACAGCCCAACTATGATTGAAAGTGGTTACTGCTGCCTATGGACACTAGCAACACCAGAGGAGCTGCCAATGTGCTGCCGGCCTTGAAGGAGTAACTGGATACTGGCCATGGAACACAAAATATTGTTATGGGACATACTCAAGATCAGGGGTGGTAGCCATCCAGTCGGGCAAATGCCCTACCACCTGGCCGCAGGAATTAGTATTCATTTTCCATTCCTGCATGGAGCAAATGTACAATCAGATTATTGCAGCTTTAAATAAAAAAAATTGCATGACAATTTCTTTCTGTCTGTAATGTTGACAGTTGTTGGTTCCACACTATGCATAATCTTTAGCCGACTGGCCAGTGAGCCACAGTAGTAACATGGCACAAAATCTTTTTGTCTTTTTATTTTTGCATATTATGCTTATGACTATTTGGAAGAATTGTGTTAATAAGTTCTAATATTATAGGAAACTCTGAGAACAGCCCTAGCCATGGGCGCTGATCGGGCCATTCATGTAGAGGTGGCTGGTGCTGAATATGATACTCTCCAACCAATCCATGTAGCAAAGATCTTAGCTAAACTATCAAAGGATGAGAAGGCTGACCTAGTTATTGTAGGGAAACAGGTAATATACATACTATATTAGAAAATTAGGTAATTTGAAGTGACACTGCAAATATGAACTAATCATTTTTGTGTATGTTCTATTGTTGAGGGTTACTTTACACATAGACTGCCTACTGAACTTAATACTTGAAACTTAACTGTAATATTATGTTAATATAATAAGTTATTCGTAAGGTACACCACAAAGACAAATATCATTGAATAAATGTCACACACAAAAACAAAAATTACCAAGAAGTGTGTATAGATTCTAAAAACTTTCTTCGAAATTAAGTTTTAAAAATGGATATGGAACTCGCATCCATAGTTGTTAAAAAAAAAATACTTAACTGTATATCTAAATTCTCTGATTGTGCTCAATGATTATTGCATGATATACTCATCAAAGAAATACAATGATTTTGGGTGGGTTATAAGAAAATTTTATTATCTATTTAAAAACCCTATTAGATTAGCTGCAGAAGGCCAGACAAGATATGAATTTGTAACAAAAAATTCTTAAACTCAGTCATATGTTGCTAAGAAAATAAACAACAAAATGTGAAGTATAGTTGTTTTTTAGTTGAAAAATCCGAGTCTCTTTTTAATCAGTCAGTGGATTCAAATCTTGGTTAGGAGTATGCACTGCTTGGTCAGTTTTTCTCATCTTTATGTGCATAGTGTTACTATGACATTATATTGACAGTGTAAGAAAACATTGTGAAGAAACTTACACATCCAGTTTATTAGTGTATGAAATCTGTTTACCTGTCTTCAATAAGGATTTTCATACACTGCATTCCCCTGACACTGGGTGCCAAGATATCAGCAGTGAGGCTTGTGTGTGGATATTATATGTGAAATCAATATTTAATTTTTTCTAGGCCATAGATGATGATTCCAACCAGACTGCACAAATGACAGCTGCCTTGCTTGACTGGCCGCAGGGCACATTTGCTTCAAAAGTAATTCAAACTTGTTTATATATATACTAATAATAATAATATTGGGATGTTTATTTGATTTTATAATAAATACCATGATTAAAATTGTGTTTTAGTAGTGATCACGGCTACTGAAAAGTGATTGAAACTTTGAAATACAAATTATACAATGCCACACAAAACCATTAAAATGTAGATTTAATTACGGGTACTAGTTGTGAAAACTTAAGAAATTACTATATATTTCATAGTTTAAATGAAGACTTCAATGCTTATGGCCGATTTCTATATTTTACTAACTATTCATTTGCCTTACTAATAAAATTTGATATATGCTCCATACAAGTAGCATCAAATTTATACCGATGATAAGGCAAATGAATGGTTAGATATAGGAGCCAGGCATTAATTTTAATTCATTATGAATTATGTTATGTCTTAATTGTAAACCTATGCGTTTTTCCTGTTAAAAATCATTCAGATTTTCCAAAAAGTGGATCAACTGTAGATGATGTTTTTTGTTCAGGTTGAAAAGTCTGACTCAGGCTTGACAGTGACCCGTGAGATCGATGGTGGATTGGAGGTGATCAAAACCAAATTGCCTGCTGTGATCAGTGCAGATCTTAGACTGAATGAGCCCAGATATGCAACACTACCTAATATCATGGTAAGATATATTTTATGTATTTAGGCATTATTATCTTAATACCCTAAATGTTGAACGGATTTACATATGTACATGGTAAGGGAATATATGACAAACGCCCAGTTAAAAACTGATCACCGTAAAGCTTCTTTACATTAGTATAAGACAAAGTCGCATTTTCACATGTCTGTCTGTATATCTGCTAAGTCCTAAATTATGCAAATAATTTTTCACTTAAGTTTATATGTAAAAATCTAACCTTTTACAAGTAACGTAGAACTACTTCGCAGAGGTTTTTACTGATCGGTAACAAATTTAATATAATAAATTATATGAGATTTTTAATCCCGGAATCCCGCGGGACCTTTCCCGGGAGCGTATTGTAGTTGTTCAGGTGCGTAAAAATTAGCTTATTCCGATACAGTATTCACTAAAACGCTAGCTTACATTCTTTTTCAAATGATGCGGTATTTTATGTCCCGGGAATTTCAAGTGAAGCGTAGACGAAGTCGCGGGCATATTCTAGTCCTATGTAAATAAATGGCAGCTCAGATCACTCTTATTTTAAAGTTAGTAGTATTTTTTTTATATGTTGACATTGTTTGATTGATTTTGTTTTTAAGTTATACACAAACAAGCAACAACATAATGATCTATCTATTATACTTCATCTAATCATTTACAATAGCTATACAAACTTTTTAGTTGTGTTGACTATTGGCACTCTCATTCTCCACATAATAAGTTTGTGGACAGTCAAATCAATTGAGATACTTCTTAAATACTTACAAAACGTTGCATCATCATTCAGTAGTTTTTGTGTGAAAGAGTAACAAACATACATCCATACATACATTCTTACAAACTTTTGTGTTTATAATATTAGTAGGATCACTTATAACGTCATACGTAGGTACAATTAAAAACAGTCAACTAGTGCATTAATTATTCTTTAAAAATTATTTAATTTCTATCATGATATTTTAAACATGATAAAACGCTATTTTAACTCCTGTCCTTTTATGGGTAAAAATATTAGAATTTTGTTGTAACATGTGTCCATCCCTATCCCTATTAGCTAGTTTGGGACGGATTATATACATGCCTAATTTGGTAAACCAAGCCTGAAATATGTAATTTGTTTCAACAGAAAGCCAAAAAGAAGCCCCTCAAGAAAATGACAGCCAAAGATCTAGGTGTAGACCTTTCCCCTAGGATCAAAGTCATTTCTGTGGAAGACCCGCCAGTGAGACAGGCAGGCTCCATAGTGCCTGACGTAGACACACTTGTGGCCAAACTAAAGGAGGGAGGACACATATAAACTCATATTTGAACATTCAGTTTTGAGTCGAGGCTTGAGTACTCTAGCTAAAAGTAAATGGCACCTTAAAGAAAAACATCACTAAAAAATACAGCAAACTAGAGGCCCCGGCAGACATTGTCCTGCCCTGAAAAAAAATCTAGAAACCAATCCCAGCGCTACCAACCGGTTCCAAGTTCCAATTGTGGATCTAAACGATCCAAGGACCCACTCAAATACACAAACAATTCATCAAAATAAGTCCAGGAGATTAGAAGGATCCTAGAAACCAATCCTAGCACCACCAAACCGGTTCCAATTGTGAATCTAAAGCATCTGGGGACCCACTCAAACTATTAAGATCCTGATTACTTGCACACCATTGAAACTGGTAAAATGTACTGAGCCATGTATTTCTAGGAATAACACCTGTCTGTATACAACTACATTTATGCAAGAATAAGTATTTCATTTCATTTCTTGAATAAATATTCCAATTGAAGACATTGTACATACGAATTAGACGCTACTAAATGTTTAGCAAGTTAATGATCTATTGGGTAACAGAAAATGTTAACGCCATCTAGCGTTAATGCGAAATTTCAAATTCTACTTATAGCTTAGATAATTTTAAGACAGATGGCAGTAATAACGCAATCCTTGAAAAGATGCAAGATCTGAGCGTTAGCTATTTCTCAGTGCAAGTTTAGAAGACTGATCATAGTTGCAAGATATGGTACAAAGGGTAGTATAATCAACACAACAAGTTGCTTAAGTCTATACTTAAAATTGGGTGCTGTTTAATGTGTTTGTACCTTATAGACCCATTTTCGATTATTAGTTATTTCCATCATGAAGTTTTTGGGATATTTTATAAAGTGAGTTTTATCAATAGTGTAGTTATATGTTTAATAATTTTGTTATGAAATAAAATGTAATTGTAAAAAGTATGTGTTTTTCTGTACACATAGTACTGAATATATAAATAATCGTCACTATTTTAGCGGAATAGTCTTTTGTCACGCTTTTTGGCCGATTGGCGGAATCAGCAGGTTTCTTTTTGATGGTTTTTATCATCATCACCACATTGTAATTGTAACAATAATTATGAAAACCTGTTTTAGCGGCGTATATTTCGGCAATAATCGGATTCATTGCAAACTGATACCTAAGTACGTTGGCAACTAAGCTACCATCATGACTTGCAAATGAGAGTTGGATTGTAAATATATTTCATTTATTTAAAAAAATCATTTTTTCTTAAGCTAGTTTATTGGTTATGATATATATACACTTGTGAAATACAGGCTTATACCTTAAGCCTGGTTTAGATTTGTATTACTCAAGTGGTCAATTTGCGAAGCTGGCGAGTTAGTCCTTATGCTACTAAATAAAGTAGACATCTGTCTAAACGATGATAAGCACTTATTTGTAAGTTGACGTATGCAAATTTTAATTGGACTTTACTGCAAATAAAAAACACAAACATAGTTCTAAAGTTTAATTAAGTATTTTATGTCTCGCCGCTGTATGGTTGGTACCAAACAATCTTCCCTTCAAGACATCCCGTGACTAACATATGGAAACGTGGACTAAACCTGGAGCTCACCACCAGGTCCTGGTGTATGCCCAGACTCTGACCAACGTCCACCATTGGTCTTGGGGCTGTAAGGTCCTTCACGCAGTGGGATAATTCACTGCAATCCTTGTTCAGAGCTAAGAGGCGCATACCACGTCCAAAGGGAGAACATACTAAACGACCATCCGCTGAGTAACATAGTTCCTGCAACAGATAAACACGCAGTAAATATCATTTAAATCCAGATAAATCTAGAATTTTATCTTTGTAGGCTAAACATAGTAATGAAAAGACGAGTAAGATAGAATGATAGTAGACTTCTTGCTTGGAAGTAGTGTTGGGCAGGACATCATTTTAACATGAGTTTGTAAGAGTAACATGACATTTTGTATTGAACCAGTACAATGTACCACTTCAAATGAGTCACTCCCTCATTTGTCCCGTTCAAAACTTCTAGTTCGGAAATGTCCGTTAAGAATCGGATGAGGCCTCGCTCACCTTATTTTACTAGCAGTCGTACTACGACATTGTCATTTTGTCCCTCTTTGTCATGTTAATATCCGTAGAGGAGTTATTGTACTGCTGTAGCATAAGCCTCGTTCCGTCCTTCCTCTTACGTTTGAGTAGAAGCGCGACAAAAATTTTGAAGTGGTACATTCCAATTTTGAGTCGTATCAGTACAAATATATTTTATACGGGACAAATGTACTGGCTCACACGTGTACTTCTGATCGCTACTTGGAAGTGAAAATGGTTTCAATTACTCAGTTTCAGCAAAAATGATGTCTGTCTGTTAGGGCATAACTAAACCGAGAGTGGTTCAGACTAGTAAGTTCAAGTCGGCGTGTACACACGAGAACTCAAAAGACTTTCATTTTTCATATTCTGAAAGTATGTTTGAGGTTGCCTGATCAGGGTTAAAAACAGTACTTTTCGTCCCTGGGGAAAGATTTTCCCTGCTATCAAAAACTTAAAAACTGCGAACCATATAAGAAATGCAACTCATGTTCCAACTTTTTTACAGCCACTGTTAAGTCGCGTTATAAATTGTAATTAAAAAATACCAATAATTTTGTAACATCATTTTATACTTATAAATTACTTTTCACTAAATTATTGTTTCATTTACATAAATTTCAGCTAATTATTTACTAACATCAGTGACAACAAAATACTGGCTGGTAATACAAATAATTATTAAGATACCATATATTGACAGTAAGTATGAACAAAAGAAATTTAAATTAAAGAATGACTAAAAAGAATAATAATATGTCCAACGAGATTTGGACAAAGACAATACATTGTTTTCCAAAGGAAAAGAGATTAAGTTCGTTGATACCTTGATGAATCCTTTGCCCTCGTTGGTCTCCTCGATGTAGTAGAGCAGCCTGTCCCTGTTCTGGCGTATGTAGTTCTTGGTGCCCCCCGTGATCGCCTCCGCGGCCAGCTCGGCCATGGCCGAATCGCGCGACATCTGCCCGGACGTCGACGGCGTGCTGTTATCAATAGGGTAGTTGACAATTCAACCAACTGAGACATTATTTTATTATAGTGAATTCTAATCCCAGAAAGACAAACGAACATTGACAGCACTGCTGGCGCAATTAAAATGTTTTCAAGGGTTTGCTTTTAAAAATACTAAGGTTGGTTAGTGTGTATAGACATTTAACCGATGGTTAAAACAAAATAATCGCTAAAAAAATATATGCCTAAACAGCGATTATTTTATTTTGACCGTCGGTTAAATGTCTAAGTACACCAGTTTTGATTTTTGATCAGGGCCCTAATTCTGCTATTACAATATCGTCAGAATGGTCGACCATAAAAATCATAATCGCTGTTTTTTCATAAATACAACAACCATTATGACGCCAGTAGTCAACTATTCTGACAATATTGTAATAGCGGAATTGGTGCCTAGGTCGGGTATCAACCTAATTTTTTATGAAATTGAAATGAAAGCAAGCGGTTTAATAAATTATAAAATAGTACTGTTTTATTACTCTTCATCTACGTCCGTTTCAGTTTCCGAAGACGAAGAAGTGTCCCCTTACGTTTATTACGTTCTCAATAATTTGTCGATAATATGATCCACTTCTCCTAATCATTATTCTTATATTACAAACGAAACGTGTCGAAACATGTTTGCAACATCTGATTGACGGCTTCGCAAGCAACGCGTCGATTGTCCCGCCCCCTACCAAGACGCGCGGTAGACGCATTAACAACAAAGAAACAATAATAGAATGTATGGACAGCAATACTATTGTTTCTTTTCATTGCTAACATAATACATATAGTGTAAATGTCTGTTTTTCGCTCTGAATCTGAAACGGAGTTTAGTCGTGGTAGCTTAGTAATGCTCTCTAGTTACAAAATCGCGTTTCGAGCCCCACCAAAGGTAAGTTATGGGATGTTATTGCAATATTTATTATACTTTTTATCATCATACAAAAATGCTGCAGCCTCATAGACAAGTGTAGCAAATTCATAAATTTAACGCGTCAAATAGCCTAATAAATAACCGGCAGATAAACACACAAATTGGACATATATCCCCAAGCTACGCAAGTTACACTTTCGTTATGTTTAATATACAACGGCCCACTCTGGGATACATCCCAGGCACCCAGACCATAGTAAACAATGGAGTCTGTTCGAACACGGAGCCCTACGAGATTGATTATCAATGAGAAGAACCGATCCAGCTCCTTCATGAAAACTATCTGATAGAATATTGATGGTTGAATTCTTAATGATGGGTTAGCAACTAAGTGTTTGCGGATTTTGGTAACACATGGATTTTACTTTCTTTTGTTTCGTTAACGTGTTTAACGTATCAAACTTATATATTAGTTCTTTAGTTTCGTTTTTATGCCAATTTACAGATGGAATAACAAGATTTCAGACATTTTATTGTATTAATTCCTAGATGGGCGGCAAGTACTCCATAATTACGTGCCGCATACAAGAATGTAGTTTCGAAAGAAAGGCAGTGTCAAAATAGTCATGATTTTGCTTTGAAAAATGCTCGATGATCTAGCTGTCCAGTTTAATTCGATGAGACCTATATTAATGCCATTATGGATACACACTGTAACAGTACAACAAGTTACATTGCAGAGAATCTCAATGTATAGCATAGGGACATGCATTGAAGAAAATGTTATATCATGAGGATTACTTTGAACAATAAATTATGGCAATTGATACATTTCAACACGGGTACGGTCACAGACAGAAGAGATAGACATGTAGGTCTTTTTGATATTGACATTTATGATTTTGGTGAAAGGGTGCTGAAGCTAGGACCACTCCAGCACTTTTAAGCAAAAATGTTTAACTTTAATTCTTATTTGAAATTGAGTTTTTGGCGGGAACTGAAAGGAAGGACGTTGTGCTATGCAGTTTTATTTTCTAAAAATGTGTATAATTACTTTAATTAACAACAATCGTAGGATATCGATAGTTTTTGAGTAGTAATTGTGTTTTTGTGAAAAATGTGAATTCTATAGTCAAATGTGACCTTTCGAGTTTTCACAAGAACTCCGTTGAACGGCGTCAGCTGTAGGCGACAACTACACTACCACAAACTGTACTGCAACTGTGCTACATACCTGTACGAAGACTTATACGTCAGGATTGGCTGTATGGACTAAGATTCCGTTGCCTGCCTTTGTGGCGTATTCAACTACCACTACTCTTATTTGAAATCCGCAAACATTTAGTTGCCAATCCAACACTAAGTTGGCTATAACGACTTACAGGTTACCCTCCATGAGCCTCTGCGCCCGGAGCTGGTTGGCGGGCGAGATGCCCGTGTTGATGCCCGTTATCCGTTGCATGTTGAAATTACGACGCACTTGACCCCTGAAGTCAACATTAGTCTGGCTAGGAATGTAAGGAAAAGTGCTGGTTGAAAAGTAGCGGTGGCTCAATGGTCCGATCCGTACTTACTACAGTCTATAACGAATAGGACGATATTGGAGAAATGACGTTTAGGGGCGTCCATTAATTAGGTAAAGTATTTTTGTCAATTTTCCAACCCGCCCCCCAGGTGAGATATCGTGAGATTAGGCTCCACCCCCTTCCTAGTATCCCATTCTCACGTGAGATTTTTCAATGTGTGTGCAGTTTACACACAGTAGAAGTGATTTTTCAGAGCATAAACAGGGGAACATAATTATATCTCCAAAGCTTAGTAGACAAGTGTGAATTACACACACACATTTTCGCATTTCTATTCTATTATAGATGTCTTTATTCTTAGCTATTTTGAGTCTTATTCGTAATAATTCAATCTAAATTACACTTTTAATCACTAGCATAAAGTTCAAAATTCATTGCACTGTTACGCACGTATGTGTATCTACGTATAAAAGAATATCTGCCTTAAATATACACAGATAGAGCTATAAGTCATTTTAAATCTTTTAAGTTTTATTTAAAGTGAAAATTAATACTAACGCGTAAAGAGAAATGTGTTTTATTTCGAATTTAATAAGGTTGAATTTTATGTGTTTATCACTTTTTAGTGTCGCTTTTTCGTTTCACCGAGTTTCAAATCATAACGATTCTAAAGAAATTTCACTTCAAAAACATAATTTACTTGATTATTTTATTTAAGATTGCGTAGAACGTAGGCTAGAATCACAATCAGATAATTGAATAAATACTTAAATGGTAACTAATAATCTATATATTAATACGTGAAGCAAAAATTTTGTACCCCTTTTTACGAAAATTGCGCGGATGGAGGAGTATGAAATTTCGCACACTTATAGTTTATATAGAGAAGAAGCGACGAATGTCAATATTTTTTTAAACTATGCGTAAAAAATATATTAAATCAATAAAAAAAATACACACACTCATGTATTTGACACACACACGCGTATATACTCTTTGTTTATTGTTCAAGTCAAATTAACAGCGTAGCCTTGGCGAAATCTGTGATTATAGAAGTTTAGTCTTTGACAACAAATTTTTATGATCGGATCTCGACCACGGGCGACCACTAGTATTTATAAAAGTATTTATTCCAGTTCTGCCCACAGAGACTCACACACGGTCTCAAGAGAGAATGTTGGAACCAACACGTCCGTGTGATTTTCAGTAAAATAATCTGCTCCTTCGACCTTCACTCCGATTTAGCCCCTGTAAGTCGTTGTCGCTTGCATACAGAAGCTCGTCTTGTGACGATCTGTAATCGACGCACTTTGCGGGCTTGTGCATTGTGCACAAAATATTACATGATATTCACCGAGACCCCCTCCCCCCTCTCCCTAAAGTAAGTTTAGATGAGAGTAGCCCGAACCCGCCCCCCCTTAAATGCCTCACGTAATTAATGGACGCCATTTAAATAGAGAAATAAACAGCGTGATTCCAAGTATAAGATTATTATTAAATAGGAACAAGATTAAATATATTTTTATATAAATAAAATTAATATTTATTTCGTAGGAAAATTTCCTATAACGCTACGAGTTACGTTTTATGTCTGTGTCAGCCACGTCCTATTTGAAATAGACTTTAATAGAATCTAATTCTAATACGTCAAGCACTTGTTTAGCGGTCACTAATATGTTTACACATTAAAAATGGAAGAATTATTTTTATTGCATGAGTTCAGTAGACAAGCAGATGGCCCACCTGATGGAAAGCGGTTATAGACATTTGCAACACCAAAAGTGCTACAAATGCGCTGATGGTCTCTTAAGGGAGTATGGCGGCATACTCTAGACCAGGGGTGGTAGCTATTCAGACGGCTACCAAATTCCCTACCACCTGAATGTGGGTTGTTGTCGTCCTTACGACAGACAGCCCGGCCGCAGGAAATTGTATTCTTTCTCCGTTCCTGCACGGATAAGACATTATGTCTTTAGAACAATAGCACATGATTATAAAACATAGTATAGAAACTATTTTTAGACGGAGTAATACAGAGATATCATATTTTACGTACGAAAAATAAAAGTGCATTGATAACGATCGACTAATGGCCGGTTCTTCTTATATCTTACTATTCATTCACTTGATTTATAATCGGTTGAATTTTGACATTACTTGTATGGAGCTTATGTTAAATTTGAACTGCAAGGCAAATTAGGTTTGTAAGAGAGATCTCACACTTGTCGACAATATAATTAGGTAGTTCGGTATACAAGACAAAAAGAGCTATACGGCCTACGGGCACCAGCGAGATATATCACTGGCTCGATGCGCCTTATAGTAGTTTAAGAGTCATTAAATGATCTTAAACTACTATAAGGCGATAAGAAAAAAACAATATTAATCTCTCAATTTTAATTTATTCTTGTTTTCAAAACATTATTGTGTAGCGGTATTTAGTTTAAACCGTCCTACTAATGGCCGGTTCCTATATCTTACCGACCGTTTATTTGCCTTACTATCGGTTAAAATTTAACAAAAGCTCCATATACAAGTATGTCAAAATTAAACCGATTGTAAGCCAGGTGAATGAATGGTATGGAACCGGCTATTAATTTGATGCCTACAGTACAGTACTTTCAGCGAAAATCGCTGCGGGACTCCTAGAAATGATGATAACAACGTGGCAACAAACACACTCGGTATTTTGGACCCTTACGAAAGTGAAAAGTGTACCCGGCCTGAGAAACTGCAGTTTTCTATAACTAGAATTAACGTAAGATTTAGATTTTAAAAAAATAGGGTAGTTGACAGCTATATCAATTGAGATACTTTTAATAATTTTCAAAAGTCGCACGAGCATACCTACTTGTGACGTCATTTCTATAACGAGTCAAATACAACATTAATTAAGATTATCTCTATCATGATATTTTGAAGTTATGAATCGATTGTGACATGTGTCAACTACCCCATTTTTGGAGTATACAGCAGACAGGCTTAACAATTCACCTGACAGAAACAGATAGTTTTCCCCACCGTAATACAATATAACTTTGTGTATGGTGTCATAAAATTTCTTCAAGACCGACAAAAGTTGGAAACATCTCTGTCTGTTGCAATGTCCGTAGGCGACGGTAACTACTCTATATCAGGCGTGCAAATCAGCCTGTCAGTTGTTCTCCACCAATAAAAAAATAACAAAATGGATTTAATGTAAGGTCTCATACGCACTATGCGGTTAGCCGCAGCCCGGTCAAATATCCGCTAGACCATAGTATGCAGTATCAAACTGTTTCAAAAATGGACATTGAAGTCACAATCGTTCCATATATTTACGAATGTTACAAAAAGATATTAAAAAACAAACTCTTCAAATTAACTCTCCGGTTTTTTTTTCCATATTTTTATCAAAATACTTGGAGCGTTTAGTATTCCAATTTGATAATCAGTTCTGTATATTAATGATATTTTTTTAGTATCGAACTCAACATTTTCTACTAGTGTATGTACACAACTTAGCTCAATGATGGTCGCTCGCGTACTGAGCCGAAGCGCCAGTCAGCGCCACTAGCGACCGGGCCGGGTTGCCAGCAGCCACAACGTAGTGCGTATAAAAATCACTTTCACATACATCTGCTTACCTGCGGTCAGCCGGGCGGCTGACCGGCCTGCAGTTAAGCGCATAGTACATATGAACCCTTCCTACCTGCAACAATATACATACCTGTTGTAAAGCTCCTGTAACATTCTATTCTGTTTTATGGTTATGGACGCCTCCCAAACATCATTTTGGATACTGGATAGACCCTAAATGAAATTTTAAAACAGTAAGACTCATTAATATTAAATATTTGTAAGTATGAAAAACATAGATACATTTCGAATGCATACACTGACCAAAATATCTCATTCGAGGCGATCAAAGTACGGTACGAAATTGTATATAATGATATTGAAGACCCACATAACGTAAGCATGCTATATCCGATAGAAATTATGTGGAATTCGTTGAGTTAGACAAGTATTCTGCATACAAAATGAATATAGCTTTACGTGTGACCTAACGACTGTTACTGTGCTGTAACATGCTAAGTCGAATAACACGCAGTGTGCAAGAGCTAGAAATAATCTGTTTTGTTTCATTATTCATTAAAGAGTTATATGGGGATTCGGCCGAGACTTTGGCGTTTAGTCGTTATAACTAACTTGTCGTTGTAAACGATGTTGATATAGCCAGATTTTACTGTATTCTAACGGTCTTACTTATAATCGCCTCTCAAATTGTAAACAGGTACTTAAATAGCAAGTGAAAATCTTAGCTATAAACTTCTCTTAAGCATAAGAGGGCCACCTCTTATCCAAAATTATCTTAAGTAATACTTAAATAGCTGTAAAAAATGACTAAGAGAGGACTTATCATGAAGCGGTGATTATATAGAATTAAATAGTGGTAAGTATATAAATTACCAAGTCGTGGTAGCGTAATGGTTAGCGCACGCGTTCCAAACTCAAAGGGCGCAGGTTCGATCTTGGCCGGAACGCATGCACCACTTAGTCAGTTTTCTGATCTAATGTGCATATTGTTACAATTACCACGTGTTAACAACGGTGAAGGAAAACATCTCGATGCAACCTGCACATCGAGATAACCGATGTGTCAAACCTGCCAAGCCGCCTTGGACAAGCGTGGCGGTAAACTGCCGTTCCCTCTATAATGGGAGGCCCGGCCCAGCAGTGGGACATTTATAAGCTGATATTATATATATTAGGTTGGGGAAAAAGTTTCTTCGCATTTTATATAAAAATTCAAAAGGTTTTTTTATAAAGTTTATTTACATTTGACTAAAGTATGTAGGTGCCATTTTGTTGGATAACTTTTTGCCATCTTGTAGATAGGGACGCTATACAAATGTTGGGGTTTCTGATCAAAAAACTGCGACAAGTCGTTTTGGCAGTCCTTTCGTGATGTTAACCTGACACTGCCTTAGGAATTCTGCAGAGACCGAAACAGGTGAAAATCTGAAGGTGCAAGGTCAGGACTATACGTCGGATGCATTAACACCTCCCAGCCAAACTCTCGTAATTTTTGCTGAGTGGCTAAATATGTGTGAGGTCTAGCGTTATCATGGTGAAAAACCACACCCCTCTGTTGATTAATTCCGGCCGCTTTCTCTCAACTTTTTGCTTTAATCTCATCAGTTGTTCGCAGTACAGTTCAGAATCGATGGTCCTGCCTGGCGGTAACAGCTCATAATGAATAATGCCCTTCCAATCCCACCATACACACAGCATCACCTTGTTGCGAGTTAACTCGGGTTTCGCCACAGTCTGTGAAGCCTGTCCGGCCCTTGACCACGATCTTTTTCGCACGTTCTTGTCGTACGTGATCCACTTTTCATCTTCATCCACCAGTTATCAGCTTCTTCAAAAATGGTTCGGTTTCATTACGTCGTGATAAAGAATCACAAATGAGTACACGGTTCATTAGGTTTCTTTCAGTGAGCTCATGAGGCACCCAAATATCGAGCTTTTTTGTGTACCCAGCTTTTTTCAAATGCGCCAAAACCGTTTTGTGGTCAATTCCCAGTTCTCCAGCTACATCGTAACTACTAATATGCCGATCTTGCTCCACTTTTTAAAAATGGCTTCAATTTTGTCCGTAACAGGGCGACCAGAGCGACGTGCATCTTTGATATCAAAATTTCCGGATTGAAAACGCTTAAACCAAATTTGCGCTACTCTCACAGATACTGCATTAGGTCCATAAACATTACAAATCTTTTTCGCGGCTTGTGTTGAATTTTTACCTTTTTTGTAGTAAAATTTTAAAATGTATCGAATTTCTTCATTAGATTCACTCATTTTAACAATAAGAAAAACAAATGAAAATCACACATTTCCCTAATTTGAATTTGGAATTGTCTTTTTTGAAATTAAAACTTTTTAATGATACTAAAACCAGCCAGATACAAGTGGTATAGCCAAAGAGATCTTATTACAAGTTCATACATACTATATGCGAAAAGACTTTTTCCCCAACCAATTATAAATTACAGATTACTGCTAAGTATAAAAACGCACGGGCACGTTTCCCATAGTATGTCTTACATAAGCCGTTGTTTTCGAAAATTCTAAAGAATTTGTTTTCAATGCCGCCACACTGTTTAGAAAAGCTTAACCCGCTTTATTGTTAGTTGATAACAACAAAGCGGGTCAAGCTTTTTTTATGTACAGATGGCTGTCGGGGAATTGTCAATGGTGTTCTTACAGCTTTAAAGGTGTTTTCCACCGGTTATTGCGCTAATAAATAAGGTCGACTTAGAGGGTGGGACAGTTGAGTTCAAATCACTAAACCAAAGTAAAGTCAGAACAAGAATATTATTACGACTAAGTGCACGTCTAACGGTACCGATTGATTGGTACAGATTTGGACTTATTATGGCTCTGTTTCTAAACGAAGGGCTGTTAATAAAGGGGGAATCTAAGAGGGGAGGGGTATCGCTTGGTGTGACAATGGGAGACCTAAGGATACGTAACGCAGTTCGCATCGGTAAAAGATAATGGGAGAGGGTTCTAGTTTTTGTAAATTGACAGTTCCAGGGTTTGGGTGAATGCACGTTACATGCAACATGATTACTCGTAGTGCAATAGCGTACTTACTGCTCCTCCTACCAGCCTGGGAATTGGGGGGCCGGCGGGGGGCGCCGAGGCGGCGGTCCTGGCCGCCGAACTGGGCCCCGCCTCGGGCTCTCCCTCCTCCCGCTCCACCTCGCTCTCGGACGACGATATGTTGACCCTAACACAAAATACTGATCAATAGAACAAAAGTTATGCACAAACCAACGAACTGCACAAGGGTCAAAGTCACAAGGTCATTTATTCTCTTTTTGGTGTTCTATTATTCAATATACTGTTACAACTTAAGTTCCGACGAAAACAAAATTCCCCTGCATATCTGTAAAAAACATTTTATTACCTGTCGGCATTTGAACTAATTGTAATCTGTTTATGATCATCTTCTTTTGTTTACTTATTTATTGGCATACGTTTCTAGAGAACAGCCCATTTTTTATTATATCCGTTTATGGCCACTTGCGGCCAACTCATTAGCCAGGTGTTTTGGATTATGTCGACTACGACACGAGCACATTGCATTTGTGCAGTATAAAACGATGGCCTGATTGAGAGAGGAGACAGTCGAGCGAGAACCACGATACAATCGAGACGTGTTTACTACAATCGGAATCTAACATTGACGCACTTTGCACGTTTTATTGAATTACGACTCTCTGCATTACGTTTGGACTTGTTGTGTTTGGTTATATTTGTACCTGTGTTATACGTATTTGTATAGTTCTAATAAACTCTATAATAATTCCAACTGCATTTTAATTCGAGTCCCGTAACTCGTAACAATACATTTCTTAGACCAAATAAACTGAAAATGGAAAAGAAAGTTATGAAAACGTATTTTAGTTAGGTAATCACTTGATATTAATTTATGTTTATGGCCATCTTTTTCATAAGATTTATGAAGAGAATAGAAAGAATGAGAAAGAGTGGAATAGGAAATGGAGAAGTAAGATATGATACACCGAAATGATTTATAATTTAAGCCTCGTTTAAAAATGTGTCACATCGAAAACAAATTAAATTAATTTTATTTAGACACCCATAATAAAAAGTCAAAAAGCAAATGAAGAATGACATGTGGAGATATCTAGTTAGGTAGGAGCTCCCTAATGTCAATTTTTTTTAAAAACACTGCGAACCATAGATAATACGTACGACTCATGTCCCAACTTTTTTATAGCCACTGTTAAATCGGGCCATAAATTATATAAAAAAAATATCAACCATATAACATCATTTTATACATATAACTTACTTTTCACTAAATTATTATTTAGTTTACGTAAAATTGAGGTAAAAATTTACTATCATCAAAGACAAAATAATACTGCATGGTAGAATGCCACAGATAACAAATATTACTTGACGTTTCATATGTGACGTATTAAATGAGTTCATTAGATTTGGATTTAAGGCCTGATTTCATTAGAGGCATAGTTGATTGTTTAACTAATCAGTTTTTATTTACTTTCCTCATATTCGAAATGAAAAGCAGAGTGATAACCTCGTGTGAAAGGCCTAATTAGGTATTCGAACTATCAGCACCCTCGCTACTCTGGTGGGCCAAACCACCTCGTGCCTAAATAGGTCACTATTAAATCTCGTGTAACAATTTACTATAAACAAGAAAGAATCTGAAAATTCTCATCCTGTCATGACTTATACATACTAGTAGTGATCCAGACTAGTAGTGTAGACACAGCGAGATTTGATCGGACCGAGACCGAAACGAGATTAAATCGTATACGGCATCATAGTATCAATTGAGCCTAAAAAGCATCTCCATTACTTTTAAATGTGGGATTTTTTCAGAGTTACATTTTCTAGCAGGTGTTAATCATTCTTAGTAATCTTCAATGACAACACTCACGGTGGTAGAGGTGACGCTGGTCTGGGCGCCCTGTAGGGGCGCATTCGCGGCCTACGCGCTACTCGGCGCGGCAACGAGCGTGGCGGTCCGGGGGGCGCGGGGGGCGCCGGCGGCGCGCGCTCTAGCACAGAGTCACGGGTGCTCTTATTCGAGGGCCCATCCGGGTTGGGCTGGATGTCGTGGATGCACGTCCACTGCAAAACAACGAACATGTATTCACATGCAATGCATCAGACTCATGTAAGCTACCTCTTTTCTACAGTTAAAGAGTTTGTTTACCTAGGGTGCATATAAGATGAATGGAGCGCTCTTTTATGAACAGCCGAAGTGTCTATTAAGTCACGTCTGGCTGTCCAGCAAGGGGGTGTTAGTACTCAACGCTAATGTATGGCAGTGCATGAAGGCAGGATATAGGCAGTTGAAATGAGAGCTTTGAGAAGTATATGTAAGTGATATGATAAGAAACAGTGTGACAAGGGAACATTATGGATTGAAAAAGGATGAGGTGACTATAGTTGAAAAAATAATGATAAGGTAGTTTGGGCAAGCAGAATGAATGAGAGCAGCGTCACAAAATCAATATGTAACAGCAATGTGGCTGTTATATTCGGTATCGGTATACCGCGACGTACTCACCATCATCATCCAATTGAAGATATTTTGATGAAAAGTCAGGTAAAAAAGCAGTTTAAATAAATAAGCCTTATAAGATAAGAATGAAAGTTGATTTGCCAGGATCCTAGAAGGCGGAGTTCCATCGTCACTGCCTACCCACCCCCAATGGAAACAGGCGTGACAATATGTATGTAGCTTTCTACCACCGCACCGCTCTTCATCGGCTGGAAGTTCATCCCCACTTTCTTAGGCTATTAACCTCATGTACATAACGGTTCGTAAGAACGTTTCCACCATAAAGCTATGGAATGAGCTCCCAGCAGAAGGTTTCCCTGAGCACTGCCATTTGTTTTTTCAAAAAAGGAGTAATTAAATTAATCGAAGCCGGCAGCACCTCTGGTGTTGTAAATGTTCATAGACAAGAACAGTAACCGCTTTCCATCAGGTGGGCAATAAAAAAAACTTAAGAATATAATAAACTTACGGGCTGCGGCGCGAGAAGCGTATGACTGATGGTGGTAGTTATACAGCGTTCTTTTAGTAGCTCACAACGCACAAAATGATTCGTCAGTCGTTCAAAAAGGCGACCGCGGTCGTTATGGTTGTGGCGAAAACGTCACTAATGACGTCATGATTCTTGATCACGCAACGCTCACAACGACCCATGTCAAGAGGTGGGTCGAATAACCGTTTCACTAGACTTTATGATTATAACGCCCGCAAACAAGTGGAACGGGAAAGATCGTGGTTGTTGTGAGCCACTAATGGAACGTAGCTGTAATTAATTATATATTATCTACAAAAAGAGCTAATTACTGGACTTATAAAAAAAAGTAATGATGATTTTTTTATATTTATGGCTTGGCAACCAGGCCTTTAAGCCAGGCGCAGTTGTATTGTAGACTACAATCGACGCCATTCAACGGAGTTCTTGTGAAACTCGAAAGACCACATTTGACTATAGAGTTCACATTTCTCACAAAAAATCCTACACATATCGTTCATTTTAGAGTAATCTTACACATTTTTGGAAAATAAAATCTGCACAGAACAATGTTCAGTTTCCACCAAAAACTCCAACTAATGATGACGCGACAAATAACCCATAGTCATTTGTTTACCCATAGGCATAGGCAGGGCACTTGCCCATGTGGATGGCAACCACCCCAGGGTTCCAATTCTGTTATTTCAATATTTTGGCGTTGCGAAGATATTCGAAGTACGAGAAGATTCCATTGAGATGGTGTCAAAAACTCGTATTTTACTAAATCCACAATATCTTCTCGATATCGTCGCGGCGGCATAACAGTAGAAAAAATTGAATACCGAAATCAGGCTGCCAACACGGCAGCCCAGTATTAGGGACTGAACGCGTATCCAAATGGCGGTGGTGGGATTGCTGGTATGGAAAGAAGGGAGACTAACCCGCGTGCCTCTGGGCTGCACTAACTATGCGTGCTGATCAGCAAGTCGTGAGCCTTGCAGCAAATCTTCTGGCTTGTCTCCTTCTTGCGGCCTTCGATATTATATATACACACGCGGCGCGGTATAACTGAACTTATAGGCAATTTGTGCCGGAAAAGATGTGCGGGTTGTCGTACGAGGGTCGACAGCAGACTGACTCGTAAAGACGAGCAGTATTAGTACAGCGGTAAGTACGACAAAGATAGTCGTTTGGAACGGAAGATGGCGGCTGGAAAATGGTGTTTGGATAACGCGGTTAGGAAAAGCGGGTAGTTGTGGAAATAATTTGATAGGACAGGATTTGAAATTAAGCGGCGCGAACACAGGCAAATCTACGATTGAGTAATAGTAGAATTTAGCCCCTAGTCTAGAGTAATCCGCCATATCGATCATAAATTGTATTCCGGCATCATACAGCACTTCTGGCGTTGCAAATATCTGCTGTATTCAAGCAATAAAAAAATAAGATATAAGTGGCTCACCTCTGACCTATCGCCATGACTTATATTTCTGCTTAACGCACTCCAACCCTGCGGATGTATCTGTAATGACAGATAATCACATTTTCAAACAAGCAGTAACAAAATGTAATCCTTTACTTCGACAGGTGACATTCAAATGTATTAATTGAAAGTTTATATAATTATTTAACATTTCACAATGGCCAAATCATTTAGGATGTGATTTTACTGATGCATTGAGATAAGATCAGGTTAACAATGTCAGATTTACTAAACATTTCTCCAAAAGCAGTTACTTTAGAGCCGCAGCAAATACTTTACAACAAGATATTAAAAAAGTAACACATTTTATAATCTTCAATACTATAAATACAACGGGCGGTTTTATTGCTTAAAGCAATCTCTTCCAGGGAACCTTTGGATGAACAAAATCTTAATATTAAAAAGGGTGTGTTGGTGTGCAGTAAAATAAGGAAAATTATTTAATAAATTCAGCAAAATAGCAAGAAATCGATATTTTAGACAAAGTTCTAACCTGTAAAGCGCTAACTACTTCAGCATCATTCCCTTCTGGAAAGTCAGATATGAATTCGACGCGGTTCTCCTTGCGGTTACTGTCGAAAAGGTGGTCGTATAACGCCGCGATCGGGATCAGCTGTTGGCTCATTTGCATCAACCGATACAGGTTTGGCTAAAACATCAAAGAATAAATATAGAATTTTAAAAAGTCTTTTAAATAATAAAATATTGGTCGAAATTCTAATGGTGTTTTTCTATTGTCCGGTTCCAATTTAACACGCCATTTGTGACGTACCTGTCTGAGAGACCGGGTGGTACGAAAAAGACGAACTTTTTAACCCGTCATCATAGCTTCCTAACTTTACGCATTGCACCAGAGGTCTATCCCGCGGCAGTGCTGCGGGCACCATTTCTGGAGTGTTCTTGTCAACCGGGTGCGTGAGCATTGCCGTATCTTTTTTTTTATTTTAACAAGGGGAAGTCCGATTGAGAACCATAAGCCGCGACAAGGGCAGAACCTTGGATGGATAGTTTGCGACTCGTGTGTGGAATTGGAACTGGTGCCATGCTATTGCCACTCCCTAGTTAGGGATATCCACTAAAACCCCTGGGTGTTCCGTCCTTCACGTTATGCCAAGGCTACGAGTGTATGACCTAGCCTCTCCGCTAGTCCTGGCAGGCGTGGGCCTCGCGAGGCCACTTCCACTGCCTGGGGGCCTACTTTTATCCCCCAGCATCATCAAGGTCCTCCCGTGGGGCGAGTTATAAACCGCCCCACGGGAGGAGAGGTCAACGCGCGCGGAATACGCTGCGCCCCCATTTCGACAGCATGTGCAGGTGAGTGAGAACCCCAATTCACCCGCTCTGCCCGTTTACGGTGGCCGAAGGGGTCCATGCTGGCACTCTAGCGCCGCCGCGTCTTCCTTTGGCGGGAGCAGAGCAGTAACGTGCGCTCATGCTCCCGCTCCGCCTCTTCCTTTGCAAGCATGACGTGCTCGTCGAAGGAGGAGACGGCGTCCCATCCGGTGCTGCTCCCGACCGGGAGCGAGACGTCTAGTCCGGTGACGGTGACGAGGTCTCGCCTCTGCTGTCCAAGCAGAACAGTCCTGGAGTGTGTGCAGCGCCGTATTCTCGTCACCGTTGTCGCAATGATGGCACCTTGACGTCGCCTCGCGGCCCAGGCGACAGGCGACATAGTTATTTCCCGCACCTTAACAATCTGTTCATTTCGAAGGCCGTGAAGTAATATAAAAAAAACATTCTAACAATCTTTCTTTTAATATACTAGTATGGATTATGTAAATTACGTCTTCGAACACATTACACAGCGGTTGGCACATCCTTGATATTCGTTTAATTGAAAAAAATATAATTGGCAGGTTTAAATGCTATAAATTATCAAACCGTGAAAGACATATGAATTTTTAAAACGTGAATTACAAAATTAATTAGTAAAATGTTTGATAACTTTATAAATAAAATAACAAACGTCTATTTTTTTTTTTTAAACATTACTACTACACCTTTTCCAGTAGCTGTTTCTAAATACAGTTTTTATGTAAATTAAATATGTTTATTTAGATTTTAAAGTACTACTACTTGAAATTTCATTACAATACCATACCATAACTAACAATCCCCGCGATACATGGATATTTCCGATATCTGTACGATCGTAACCGTCAATAATAAATTATAGTATGATTATTTTGACAATTACATTTGAATTTCACAACATCGATATTTTGTCCATACATTTTTAGTGTCAAATGTCATCATCATATATATATATATATATATAGGATAGAGAGAGAGAGAGAGAGAGAGAGATAACACTTTATTGCACACCAAAATATACAATTACAAAAACAGACCATATTTACAATATTTTCTAGGCAATACAACAGAAGGCCTTATCGCTCAAAGCGATCTCTTGCAGGCGACATATATATATATATATATATATATATATATAATGCATACTTCCTCTAGGAAGTATACATATATATATACAATTCAGTAATATTAAATTGAATTTTGTATACTTTCTCATATTATGAAGGTCATTGTGGCTGAGCGGTGTAATCCTTTGCCCACACATGTCACTAAAAAGCAGAGGTTCCGGGTTCGATTCCTGATATGGTAAATTACATAAACGAATTTTCCGTTATTTACTATGGTATCAGCATATATGGTGTCTGGGATTGGCCCCAGAGTTGCCCATTGAATATTACAGATAACACAAGCATAACTTACTTAACTTGGAGATATAAAGTGTGTGCATTTGTCTGTTGATTATAATAAAAAAATTAAATTCAAGAGTACCTTGAACCCGTGCAGGTCAAGTGCTAGGGTTGACAAATTCAAATCGTGAATGATAACTAGTAACCCTCCAGTAGTGCACATGACCATCTGCCGCGCGTCCGGCGAAAGTCTGCACCGCATCAAACTCGAAGTATGAAAAACTCTTTGGTATACTAAATTGTACTCTGTGTATGAATTTATGTCCCATGTGTATATGCTGCCGTCTAAACCTGTAAAAGGCAAAGAAATATTGTAAGACTATTTAGACTCTAGAGATGTATTTCTTCAATGTACATTCCAGTTACATGCAATACCAGAGCGATGCGGATCAAACCCTAGTGCGTGCCTCTTGTTTAAAGAGCAAGCATTACAGGTTACATATTCAAATATTATGTTAGTGCTGTTTGCCCCCGGAAGATTCACTGCATTTTATATCGCAAACTATCCCATCTCCCAGGACGAAAAGTATCTATGTCCATTTTCGGTATTAAAATTACATATATACAAAATTACAGCAAAATCGATCCAGTACTTCAGTAGTTTTTCCGTGAAAAAGTAGTAGCCTGTCTGTCAAGTCTCATCTATCACCTGTAAACTACAAATAAAAAAAAACCTATTCTACTTTTTGGGCTAACCTTTACATACATATTTTTACATTTACATAAACATATCTACCCCTTTTCCAGGATGAAAGTATCCTATGTGCACCCTAGATATGATCTTATATATACCGAGTTTCAGCCAAATCGGCCCAATAGTTTTCCGTGAAAGCATAACAGACAAACAGAAAAATATTCCTTTATCCCAGAAACTATCCCATTTTTCCGGATAAAACGTATCCTATGTCCATACTCGATATATATATATATATATACTGAGTTTCAGCTAATCGGTGCAGCAGTTTTTCCGTGAAAGCGTTATTTTATTATTATTATAATTCTCATAAGGTACAAGACCAATCTTTGAATACAATTAGAATAGTTCTAGACTGTAATGCAAGTTCTCAGTAAAGGTGTAGATTAAGAAATTAGTGACAGTGTATAAGATTAAGTAAACAGTAGCTATCTATTATCTACAAACGTAATGTAATTTTACTCGCAGATCTTAAAAGCGTCTTTTTCATTACCTAAAGCTGGCAAACAGGCAGACGGCCTAACTAACAGAAAATTGTTACCTTTACCTATTTACAACACCATAGTTGGTGTCAACGTGTTGCTTGCCTATGGGTAGGATGGAGGGGATGAGATGAGAGGTAGATGGGATAGGGGAAAGAGGAAATGGGCAATCGGTACTCTCATTCAATATACGAAAAAAAGTATATTAATCATACCAATAAATTTGAGTTTTAAAGTCGATTACCATAATTCGATAGTCTTACCTGACGTAACTAGAAGCTTGTCCTTTACAGAAAATTCTATGTTCTTAACCCATTTTGAGTGTCCTAGGAGAGATCTGATTTTCTTTTTGAGGTTCCGAACATCCCAGAGCGCTATTGTTGTGTCATCGGAACAAGTTGCAAACATGCGACCGTCTAGGAACCTTGTAAAGAAAAATCTATACTATAATAAATGTGTACATTCTGTCAAAAAAGTATCGGAAATGGATAATTTGTTTATGGTTCCAAACTTAATTTTTTGTTCTTTTTGTGTTGTTAAATTGGCAAAATTGTTTTTCATTTTGACGCGGAGTGCAAGTTGCATCTATCATTTAGATTAAAAACAGTGCTGTTTTTAGATCATTTGTGTATTGCGAATTTCATAATGGATAAAAACATCGAACAAAGAGTTTGTCTTAAATTCTTAATCGCCAATGGAATTTCGTGTTCGGAGACTGAAAATGTTACAGAAGTCTTACGGTGAATCGATTTTATAATAGGAGAGCCCAAGCAGGGATTTTGGGATTTACTCAAGCGTGGCAGACTATCATAAGAGGGAAACCTTGTACTCTATTATGTACCCCCACCATACATTAACTCTTCATATAGGGTCGTGCATTTAGGGCAGTCAGAATAGTAAAAAAAGATCGTTTAAAAAACTGAAGCGCGTCAGATTAGGACAAGGTGAGTTAATTACACGCATTCTGTAACATACTTCTGTATAAAACTTATTAAAAAAAGACAACTTGAGATATAAATAGAATAAGAAACTTAAAGAAAAACTATTTAGCTAGACGTGTTGCTGGGGAGTTTCTTGCCGCTTCTTCTCCTTAAGAGCAATAACACGTTGCGAAGCGGTATACATAGAATAGGAAGAAAAATTAAATTTTAACTTATATATATGACCTTCAAAAATTTTTCTCCAATGGAACTTATTTTGAATAAAAAACTTTGAATTTGAATTTGAATGAATTAACATTTGGTGTATAATCGATCTTTTCCCTTAAATTTGAATTTGAATGAATAACTAACATTTGGTACTTTTTTGACAGAGTAGTAAATGGTTCGAGTTTGTACAATGCGTTTAAAAATGTAAAAAGATCAGAGGGGCTAATTCGGACCAGCAGATTCCGAAAACAATTTTTTTTTGAATTTTGTCTGTCTGTTAGAGCCTCACATGAGAACTAGTATTCGGTGTTGTAACTTAGAATACTTTTTATCCCGATAAATGACATCGTTTCCCAGGGATAGACGAAAATAGTGAAAAATGACGTCGTATCCTTAGAATAGATGGATTAGCAAAATAGATGACGTTGCAATCGCGTTTTTTCAATTCACTAACAAATACCTATATGGTCATAAACAACATGTCATTATTACTTCAAATCAATTTGTCGTCGACCCGGCTCTATGTTTTTTGCTGGGCAGCTGTACAGACTACATAGACTTAGTTTCTTTGTTATTGTAGTAAATTTAACAGGAAACAGTAAAGTTTTGGGTCTAAATAATTACAGAATACCACCTCCTTAAACCAAATATGCTATTTATACTAATAAAATCTCATCAGAAATCATTATTCATATTCCTTTTTAATTTAATTCAATTCATTTATTTGTTTAAAACATGATATAAAAAAGATGGCATTTTTTTAGTTTGATTACATTTTCCTGCCGGGTAGGCATGCAAATTCCACATCATTTATATTCAATTAATTATATTGTTACATGCCGTCAAAGATAAGCGCACAGCTGCCTGTTGTAAGCGCAGTTCATTGTCTTCTATAGTAATTCTTTTGTGTTTTGAATTTGTAATTAAGAAAAATATGCTATTGTTTTTCTACTTGTTTTATAACCATCATTAGCGTCGAACTAATCCTCATCGTTATTGTTTTTGACTTTGTGGCCGTTCGCAGGTGTGCAAATTACCATTTCTCAGAAACTCAGTGTGCGCAGCCAATTTCTTTGTACTGTGTAGGGAGTATAAGACAATGCCCGAATGGAAGGGTGGGCAGTCAAGCGACGACTACGAGACGAGTAAGACGTTTGTAGTACTCTCGATTAGCGATATAGATGACGGACTTTCCGCGTGTCGAATTACATTGAATCGTGCAGTGTGAAGTGGTTGCATCCAGTTTTATTTGTATTTGTTTTATACGTGTTTGTACAGTTCTAATAAATTTATAGTAGTTCCAACGGCATTTTTAATTCGAGTCCTGTAGCTCGTAACAACATTTAAAGTGCAAAGTTTTCGAGAAACTAATATGTGAACACGTTTTCATAGAATTAATTTTGTATAAAATGCCGTATAAATTAAATTAGATACTAACTATTACATCTAATTAATAGGTTGGGGAAAAAGTCTTTTCGCATATACTATGTATGAACTTGTAATAAGATCTCTTTGGCTGTACCATTTGAATCGGGCTGGTTTTGGTATCATTAAAAAGTTTTAATTTTAAAGAAGACAATTCCAAATTCAAATTAGGAAAATGTGAGATTTTCATTTGTTTTTCTTATTGTTAAAATGAGTGAATCTAATGAAGAAATTCGATACATTTTAAAATTTTACTACAAGAAAGGTAAAAATACAACACAAGCCGCGAAAAAAATTTGTGATGTTTATGGACCTAATGCAGTATCTGTGAGAGTAGCGCAAATTTGGTTTAAGCGTTTTCAATTCGGAAATTTTGATATCAAAGATGCACGTCGCTCTGGTCACCCCGTTACGGACAAAATTGATGCCATTTTTGAAAAAGTGGAGCAAGATCGAAATATTAGTAGTTACGACGTAGCTGGAGAACTGGGAATTGACCACAAAATGGTTTTGGCGCATTTGAAAAAAGCTGGGTTACCAAAAAAGCTCGATATTTGGGTGCCTCATGAGCTCACTGAAAGAAACCTATTGAACCGTGTACTCATTTGTGATTCTTTATTACGACGTAATGAAACCGAACCTTTTTTGAAGAAGCTGATAACTGGTGATGAAAAGTGGATCACGTACGACAAGAACTTGAGAAAAAGATCGTGGTCAAAGGTCGGTCAGGCTTCACAGACTGTGGCGAAACCCGGGTTAACTCGCAACAAGGTGATGCTGTGTGTATTATTCATTACGAGCTGTTACCGCCAGGCAGGACCATCGATTCTGAACTGTACTGGGAACAACTGATGAAATTAAAGCAAAAAGTTGAGAGAAAGCGGCCCGAATTAATCAACAGAAGGGGTGTTGCTTTTTACCATGATAACGCTAGACCTCACACATCTTTAGCCACTCAGTATAAATTACGAGAATTTGGCAGGGAGGTGTTAATGTATTCACCGTATAGTCCTGACCTTGCTTGTACCTTCAGATTTTCACCTGTTTCGGTCTCTGCAGAATTCCTTAGGCAGTGCCAGGTTAACATCACGAGAAGACTGTCAAAACCACTTGTCGCATTTTTTTGATCCGAAGCCCCAAAATTTTTATAGCAATGGGATCACGTCACCTACAAGATGGCAAAAAGTTATCCAACAAAATGGTACTTACATACTTTAGTCAAATGTAAATAAACTTTATAAAAAAACCTTTTGAAGTTTTATATAAAATGCGAAGAAAGTTTTCCCCAACCTCATATGTTAATATTGTACTTGTAATTAATATTCTTAATATTTTCAATACTTTTTGTTAAATTAAATTTAGGATTTTATCCTTTAAATACTCGTCAACTCAGTAAATCGTTTTACCTATTAACCATTCACATAACGTTTTCTTGAATAAATTAAAATTTACATCCCCTATTATGTTTCTTGGCAAGTTATTGCATATCCTCGCTATCATGCTTACACCGCTTCTATCGAATATGGCTGACTTGTGTGTCGGCATGCATACATTCATGTCATTATTCCTTTTATTTTTAAAGTTTTCAAAAAGACCCCTGTTATTTTTCACAGACATTAGTTTCGTATATATATATATTAGGTTGGGGAAAAGTTTCTTCGCATTTTATATAAAAATTCAAAAGGTTTTTTTATAAAGTTTATTTACATTTGACTAAAGTATGTAGGTGCCATTTTGTTGGATAACTTTTTGCCATCTTGTAGGTAGGGACGTGATCCCATTGCTATAAAAATTTTGGGGCTTCTGATCAAAAAACTGCGACAAGTGGTTTTGGCAGTCCTCTCGTGATGTTAATCTGACACTGCCTAAGGAATCCTGCAGAGACCGAAACAGGTGGAAATCTGAAGGTGCAAGGTCAGGACTACACGGCGGATGCATTAACACCTCCCAACCAAACTCTCGTAATTTTAGCTGAGTGGCTAATTATGTGTGAGGTCTAGCGTTATCATGGTGAAAAACCACACCCCTTCTGTTGATTCATTCCGGCCGTTTTCTCTCAACTTTTTGCTTTAATCTCATCAGTTGTTCGCAGTACAGTTCAGAATCGATGGTCCTGCCTGGCGGTAACAGCTCATAATGAATAATTCCCTTCCAATCCCTCCATACACACAGCATCACCTTGTTGCGAGTTAACCCAGGTTTCGCCATAGTCTGTGAACCCTGACCGGCCTTTGACTACGATCTTTTTCGCACGTTCTTGTCGTACGTGATCCACTTTACATCACCAGTTATCCACTTCTTCAAAAATGGTTCGGTTTCATTACGTCGTAACAAAGAATCACAAATTATTACACGGTTCATTAGGTTTCTTTCAGTGAGCTCATGAGGCTCCCAAATATCGAGCTTTTTTGTGTAACCAGCTTTTTCAAATGCGCCAAAACCGTTTTGTGGTCAATTCCCAGTTTTCCAGCTACATCGTAACTACTAATATGCTGATCTTGCTCCACTTTTTCAAAAATGGCATCAATGTTGTCCGTAACAGGGCGACCAGAGCGACGTGCATCTTTGATATCAAAATTTCCGGATTTAAAACGCTTAAACCAAATTTGCGCTACTCTCACAGATACTGCATTAGGTCCATAAACATCACAATTTTTTTTCGCGGCTTTTTTTGCTTTTTTACCTTTTTTGTTGTAAGATTTTAAAATGTATGTAAAACAAATGAAAATCACACATTTTCCTAATTTGAATTTGGAATTGTCTTCTTTAAAATTAAAACTTTTTAATGATAGCAAAACCAGCCAGATACAAATGGTATAGCCAAAGAGATCTTATTACAAGTTCATAGATACTATATGCGAAAAGACTTTTTCCCCAACCTATTATATATTAGTATTTTATGATGAATGTAAAACGGTTTACTAGACTGTTTGCTGCAGTTTAAATATCGACCTTATTAATACACTTTTTTCGAGCTTTAAACGTTCTTTGCACTTCTGCTGCCTTGCCCCAAAATATTAAACTGTATTTTAAAGTAGAGGTGACATAAGCACGATAAGCAATTAATACAACACTTACATTTACTACTTTTGTCATGATATATAGCGCATAGGAAAATGTATTTAATTTTTGGCAAATATCGTCAATATGCAGATTCCAATTCAATTTGTTATCTATATGTACCAAGGAATTTTATGTTATTTATTTCGTAATTTGATGTCCATTGTACATGTCACCTAAATTTGTGTTATTTATATTCTTTCTAAATGTCATTATGTTAGTTTTGTGTAAATTTAATTCATTGTATCTTCCATATTTTGTCTATTCCCAGTAAATATGGCTCCACTCGAAATTGGGAGCGTGAAGGGGTATAAAGTGCCACGATGTTTGGTTTGTTAGCCAATACTTGCTAACTCAGGTTTAAGATTGTTTTTTCAGATAAAAATAATTTAGCTATTTCCTTTGCGGCACCAATAAAATTAGATCCATTATCGCTCCAAATTTCTTCACAATGACCTCTTCTGGTACTAAATCTTTAAAATGATTGCAAAAACTTTCTGAACTCAAGTCAGATACAACTTCAATATAAAGGCTGCCTGTGTTATGCAAACAAAAAGACATATATATCCTTTATAGGATTTATGACCACGCCCTTTTGCAGTACGTATTTGACTCGGTCCTATGAAATCTACTGCACTATAAAGCGGAATGGACGCGCTGGAGTACAACGTACGTTTGGTAATTGCCCCATCAATTGATTATAAGACAATCCATTATTTTTAACACAGATAACACATTTTTGGATAAATGATTTAACTAGTTGCTTCCCTCCTATAATAAAATACTTATTATTAATATAGCTTAAAGTTAACTGAATATCACCATGCAAGGTTTGTTTATGACTATGTAAAATTATTAGACTCGCTAGTTTTGATTTTTTTGGTAAAATTATGGGGTGTTTGTGGGTCTAAATTTAATCGAAGACTTTCTAATCTTCCAGCTACTCTTAGAATCCGTTTATCGTCTAAATAAGGATTTAATGACTTTAATACACTTCTCCGTCCAACTTCCCTTCTATTTAATAAGTCAGATATTTCTCTTTCAAAACACATTTTCTGTGTTTCTCTTTATGCAAGTTTCTAAAGCCTCGTTTAATTCTTCTTTTTGTAAATAACTTTTGGTAATCCTATCAGATTTCAATTTTTTACAATTTAACATTCTTCTACAATAAGCTACCTAATCATTTTATTTAATGTAGAAAATCTTTCCTATAAAACTATTTTCCGTAACAATATTATGAATCTTGACTGCTTGACTTCTGTTGCTATATCCTTTGGTTTACTTAGAACTATAAATTCCTCTTTAAACCATAACATATTACTTTGAGTTCAAACATTCTGAAGCACCATTAAAACCGTGACACATAATTAAATGATGTCATATTACTTTCGCAACAAACACCTTCCTTCCATTTACTGAGTTCAATTGTTGAATCTGTCCACGCATAGTAACTAAGAATCCTCATCAACCGAGATAACAAGATAGCTCCACACACACCCAAACGTCGGCAGGTGCTACCTCTGACTTGGCTGTCACTAACGAGACATGTATGTTACCTTCTTGAATCAATTACTACCAAGATACACAACCGCTGCATAAGCTACTTTTTGAAGCATCACAGAAAAACCGTGTAATTCCTTGAGCAATATCGTTAGATTTGGTTTTCATCCACCCAGGTATTGCAATCTGAGTAAGTTCAGTTAATTCCGCTTCCAAATTGTGAATCATTCTTTTAAATTTCTCCTGGAACCATGTCATCCCATTGAATTCCTGTTATCCATAGCTTTTTTATCATTGTTTCTTTGCAAAATTATACTATGGCGTGATCCAACCTAACGGATCAAAAAGACGTGAGATATCTGATATATAATTATCCTTTCGTACCTGGGTGGTGACAAGTTCCAGGTAAAGCCTACCGGAATAATGAAAAGCATCCCCACTTCTCCCCAGGTAAGTCCTAGTAATTTTGACTATATTATCCATTTTTATGTTTATATGACTATCATTATCTTTATCAGTCTTTTTTAGTTTTTCTAATAATTCATCATTATTACTATCACCCATTTTTTTGTAGAACAAAACCACCTTTATTTAATAACCTCATTCATTTGTTTATATCTCAATACCTTGTTTCACAGATTCGCAACCTGTCATCAACCATCCATATAAAAATTCATTCATAACCCTTTCCTGCTGCTTCAGGATATTTAGTTCCATCATCCAGCGCCGTTTGCTTTAAAGGCTTCATATGCAAGAAATGGAGCAATGTTGTTGTTCCTTAAAGGTGACCGTTATCAATTTAAAATTCTAACTTTATCTTCTCTGATTATGTCTCCAAAGAAACCTTGGCAATCAGCATCATCTTCATGTACCTTTATCTGACGGTACATTTTAACTATGTCCAGCCCTGGCAAATACTATTTAACCGTAGCTATCCATAACTAAATGTTCTAATTCTGGTTGAATAGTTGGTCCAACCATTAAACAGTCATTAAGGATAGGCCCATTTCTTCCTTTAGAAGAGGCATTGAATAATACTCTTACCTTTGTAGCTTTGTCTTCTCTACAACCGTGTAGGAGGGCAAACCGTTTCTTCTCTTCTTCCTTTACTGCAGTGCACTCTACTGCATGATTTAAACTCAAACATTCATCTACCTACTTCTTTATATCTTGTTTTAATTTTCATTTTTTAAGTCATATTCGAGACTTTTCAATCTTTTCCTGCAATCCATCGATTCTTTCAAGTAATTGAAGTTTGATATTTTTTCATTAAAAGGTAATCTTACAACATACCTTCCTTCCTCATCTCTAGTTGTTGTTTTAGTAAAAATGTTTCACACTTCCTTTCCTTGTCCGTCCATTTCTGTTCTTTGATAGTGAAATATCAGATTCTTACTCCCAAAATTTTCCAAAAGTTATTTTCTTCGTCTACCTGACAATGTAATATTGCTACTTGATTATGTGTGGGATATTCATCTTCCTACACCTGATAAATCCATCATTCTATAGTATCCTGAGCTACTATAGATCCATTTTTCAGTATGCTCTTGTTTAATAATTTGTGGATATATTTCTGGCTCCCTAATAAAATATCTATTTATTTGGTTTATAACAATCCGGGTCCGCCAACTTAATTTATTTATTTGCGTCACTTAATAATTTAATTGTTTTAGGTGGTAGGTTAGTGATTGATTTAAAACATATGCTTTTACTGTGTACATTTTCGAATTAAACCTTGATTTTATATTCACATACACCATCGTTCTCGAAGTCACTCTGCTTTAACAATCGCAGAAGCTAATAAACCTGATTAGACGTCCCAGCCGAGAAAACATGTTAAAACGGGATTCTGAATTTTGTGTATTGTTTTCATTATTGTATACTTGAGATGTTCCTGCCTCTTCAGGTAAATTATTTTGTACCTATTCCTCAAGTTATTTTGGTATATTTGTATTATTAAATGTATCAGATTGATTTGTATGAAGCAAAGTGTGATGACGCCTTTGACAGAATTTATACTTCATATTGCTTTGGACAAGATTTAGCCACATGACTAGTACTTAAACAATTGAAACACGCTTTTTTTTGACATGATAAACTTGCGCCGTTTATCAACACTTCGTTTGCAAACTTCAAACAAACGTTTATTTTAGTGTTCCTCGGAACAAAATAAGCATATATTTAAAGACATGCATTGCTTTATATTCATATTATTATACGTACAGTTTGACTATTATTAACGTTTGAATTTGAAACATTGGCTTTCCAAAAAATTTTGCGTGCTGTCATCAGCAAATAAAACCAAAGGATATTCGATTGCAGTAGGCAAATCATTCAGGTAAATAGTAAGGGAAGTACACTACCTTGCGGTAGACCAAATGTGACATCTGCAATGTCAGATTTTTGCGTTATTATCATTTTCGTCTTGGTACACACTCAAATAAGATTTAAGTTTACTATCTATAGGTATTTATAGTCCTTTTGCCTGTTATTATACTTTCTTAAAACATAAAATTGTCAGTTTACTTCATAGGGCAAAGACCCATGAACTGAACTGACATATTTATGTTCAAAGTGGCATAAACTAAAAAGCTAATGCCACTTTTTTAACTGCGATAATGTTATAGTTATGGACCGTTTCACTCAGATGTAGTGATGAGTTGAATGCGTTATTTGTGACGTGATATTGTTAATAATTCTTAATGACGTTAAATATTGTCAGATAACGTATGTGTATACATTAAGGTATATATATAAAAATGAATCCCTATTTTCCTTGGTCACGCCAGCACACGTGAACGGCTGGACCGATTTCGCTAATTATTTTTTTGTTGTGTTTATTATTGTCAGGAGAAGGTTCTTATGAAAGAAAAATTTAAGAAAATTGCGCGGAGAATTAGAAAATTTAAGAATACTTAATCACCATATAAAATTATTTGTAATCTAACCTTAGCGCTTTGGACAATATAAACTTTTTTAATGTAACCTTATGACATAGAATTGACAGAATTCATGCTGCAAATATCGTCAAAAAGGATGTAAAAAACTGCATCTGTTTTAAAAATATCGTTTAAAACAGATGCTTCGGTCAAAGTTATTTTATTAATAAAATACATGTAAAATAATTAATTTATCATTTCTTATAAAAAGGATGTAAGAAAGATAAAAAGATAATTTAAGAGCAGACTTTATCTACCGTACAGCAAATCTATCATCCAACGCTTCTGATACAATAAACAATGTATGAGAAAATGGTAAAATGTTGGTAAATGGAATTCTGGAATGGAAAATAGGGAGGTGAAAATTTTAACACCGTAAACAAACGTTTTGTTCGGAGTACTCGGAGTATTATTTTTATTTATCGACTTTTACATTTTTAGATTTATTCCTTTATCGAAGCTAGGAAAATTGTTGTGCATTGTTAGTACTGCATTTTTATGTTTCTATTAAATAATGATTTGAATGTCATTATTATTAAAATCTCCAACAAAGGATACACAACACGTTTGTAAAATATACATAATGTTAAATTTTTAATCAATGTGCTCCTTCAATTACTCGAAACGACGAAATGCGTAAAAACTAATCATAGAAATTTTATGTGTAATATATGTAATATATAATACAATAATATGAATATAAAAAGCTATACAATATAATATTGTTACGAGCTACAGGACTCGAATTAAAAATGCCGTTGGAACTACTATAGAATTTATTAGAAGTATACAAACACGTATAAAACAAATACAAATAAAACTGGATGCAACCAGTTCACACTGCACGATTCAATGCAATTGGATACGCGTAAAGTCCGTCGTCTATATCGCTAATCGAGAGTACTAAAAACGTCTTACAAGTTTCGTAGTCGTCGCTTGACTGCCCGCCCCTCCATTCGGGCATCGTCTTATACTAACTACACAGTACAAAGAAATTGGCCACGCACACTGAGTTTCTAAGAAATATTAATTTGCACACCTGCGAACGTCCACAAAGTCGAAAACAATAACAATAGGGATTAGTTCGACGCTAATGATGGTTATAAAACAAGTAGAAAGACAATAGCATGTTTTTCTTAATTGCAAATTCAAAACACTAAGAATTCCCTAATCAGGGAGGACAATAAGCTGCGCTTACAATAGGCATCTGTGCGGCTTATCTTTGACGGCATGTAACAATATTATTATATTCGTGATACAATACACACTCTATATATATATAAAAGAAAGTGGTGTTAGTTACACCATTTATAACTCATGAAGGGCAGGATCAATTTTTATGATTTTTGTGTATTTAGAATTGTCTTTGTCCGGAATAGGATAATAAGTATTAAAATATGATATTCATCAATAAAAAAATATCAGTCACAACATCAGTCTAGCCATTCATTTGTTATGATCTTTCCCGGCCGATTTCGGCAATGGTGACTGGATTTAAACTCATTTTCATTTGTCTGATTTGGGTGAATTATTTTTGTGGGTGTATAAGTAGGTCCCGGGATGGTTTAAATCCTAATTTGAACCAGGTAGATGACGCTGCAATTGGGTTCCAGGATTTAGGTGAAATTATTTTTGTGTGTATTCAAGTGGATCCCGGGATGGTTTAGATTCACGATTGGACCCGGTAGGTGACGCCGTTGAACACCTCTTTAGCGGCGGGACCGATTTTGATGAAAATTTTTATGTTTTTTCAAGTAGATTCGAGAATGGTTTAGATTAACAATTGGTCCCGGTTGATGGAGCTGTAATCGGTTTCTAGGTTTTCATTTTTTAAGGGCAAGACGTCTGCCGGGTACAGGTAGTGTATGTATATTTTTAAGCTATTTTCACCATGAGTTAGATAATTTTTTATAGCAGGTTTACATATCCCTAGTAATATTATAAATGCGAAAGTACCTGTCTCTCTGTTGTTTTCACGGAAAAACTACTGGACCGGTTTGGCGGAAACTCAGTATATATATATATATATATATATATATATATATATATATTCAATGCCGAGAATGAACGTAGGATAATTTTAATACGGAGGGTAGACAAGGGATATTTTTATCCCAGATAATGGAATAGACTTCTGTAAAGGCTATCCCAAAAAGTGGGATAGGTTTTTTTTGTCATTTTCTATTTTCGTCATTTATGTCCCTTTGGTCATTTTTGTCCGTTTTGTCATTATTGTCATTTTTCGTCCATTTTGTCCTTTTTGTCATTATTGTCATTTATGTAGTTTTCATAGACGGGGATAAATAAATAAAACTAGGACGGTTTGAAATAAAGGATGAGACCAATCATTTCTCAAGTTTATAGATATAAAAATTCATCGTCTATAAAAAATGTGATAGTAATACACATAATGTCTTTCCGTTAAGCTTTCACGGAAAAGTACTAGGAATACTGGATCGGTATTGCTGTAATTTTGTTTAAATGTAGTTTTAATACCGAAAATGGACATAAATACTTTTATTCCGGGAGATGGGATAGTTTGCGATATAAAATGAAGTAATTTTTCTGGCTGAATATAGCACTAACATAAAAATATAGTACAATGTAACCTTTATTAATGCCTACTCTTTAAACAAGAGGCACGCACTAGAGCTTGACCCGCGGTGCAGCCGCGCGGTAAACTCTAGTATAATAATAAAGTTTCACAGTAAACCATCGTATCCAATATTAAGTTCCCACCAAAAAAGTTAATTTGTGAGTTAAATTAAGTAATTACTACACTTAAAAGTACATTATAATAAATTAATGTGTTTAATGTTATTTTAAAAGTGTTGTAATACATATAATATTTATTGTACAGGGCAATCATTAAATCAAATTATTTATTTGCTAAAAAATATTAGCTAATAAATAAAATTAACATATGAAATTACCTTTATGTTGTACGTATTAATAAGTTTTAAGTGTTTTTAATTTTTTACTAGTATGATTTCTTTTTATTATTTATTCAAATTTCTTTTTAATTAAATGCCCTAACCATAACCATCTAACCCGCCTAGCTATCTTGTAAATTACAAAAATAATAAAAATGCCGAAAATGACGAATGTAACAAAAATGACCAGTGACAAAAATAACCTTTACATAAATCTATCCCATTATTCAGGATGAAAAGCATTCCTTGTTCACCCTTGGTATTAAAAGTACATAGTACATGTAATACATATACCGAATTTCAGACTAAATCGGTCCGATAGTTTTTCCTTAAAAGCATAACAAACAGAGAGACAAATATATTTTAATCCCGGGAACTATCCCATTTTTCGGAATAAAAAGTATCCTATGTTCATCCTCGGCATCGAAAAAGAAATTATATCTACAAGATTTTTGAAACTCAGTATATACTATATTTTTTATTCCGAAAAATGGGATAGTTTCCGGGATAAAAGTATATTTTTCTGTTTGTAATACTTTCACGGAAAAACTATTAGACCGATTTGGCAGAAACTCGGTATATAATTATGTAAGTTCAATATCTAGGATGGACATGGAATACTTTTAATCTCGTAAATGGGATAGATTTATGTAAAGGTTATCCCGAAAGTAGGATAGATTTTGTTTTTTGTGATGTCATTTTGGTTGAAGTCGTCATTTTCATCATTTTGTTATTTTTGTAGTTTTTCTTTATTGCATGAGTTCAGAAGACAGGCATATGGCCGACCCGATGGGAAGCGGTTACTGTCGCCTATGAACATTTGTAACACCAAAGGTTCTACCAATATCATGCCGTTCTCTAAAGGGAGACTAGAACCTGGTCATGCCGGAACATAAGTCAAGGTTGTTATGGGGGCATACTTTAGGCCAAGGGTGGTAGCCATCCAGTCGGGCAAATACCCTACCACCTGGCTGTGGCTTGTTTTTGTCGCCTCTTACGACAGGCCGCCGGGCCACAGGAAATTGTATTCTTTCTGCGTTCCTGCACGAATAAGTTTACAGATGATAGAAGAGACTTGACACACAGGCTACAAATATTTATCGCAAAAATAAAACTAGAGCGGGTTGAAATAGAGGATCAAAGTTTGTATAGGAGACCAATCATTTCTCAAGTTTATAGATTTAAAAATTCATCATCTATAAAAAAAAATGCGATAGTAACTCGTTCTGTGTATCTGTTAAGTTTTCACGGAAAACTACTGGAATAGATGTACATTGTACGTATATATGTAGTTTTAATACTGAAAATGGACATAGATCCTTTTCATGCCGGGAGATGGGATAGTTTGCGATGTAAAATGAAATGAATCTTCCGGGGCCAAATAGCACTAACATAAAAATTTAATAAATGTAACCTGTAATACTTGCTCTTTAAACAAGAGGTACGTGCCAGGGTTTGACCCGCAGCCCAGCCGCGGGGAAATCTCTAGTATATATATATATATATATATATATATATATATATATATATATATATATATATATATATATATATATATATATATATATATATATACACACACACTGGATCTATATATATATATGTACATAATATTATAAAATTTTAAACATGCCGTGTCTGTACATTAAAGCTATTTAAAAAAATAACTGTAATAGACTACATAAACGATGCAATTTTTTTTAGATTTCTTGTCTGTTTGTTCGGGATTCATGTAAAAACTACTGGGTCGATTTCGATACGGATTTCGCTGATCGACAGCTAATTCTTCGACTTAAACTCTGCGCTACTTTTTATCCTAGGAATCCCGCGGGAATTGTCTAGGAAAGATTTAAAATGGCCAGATAAAAAAATGCATTCCAATGTTAGTTTTTTACTGATCGATAGCAAATTTAATGTAATAAAATGTGTGATATATTTTATCCCGGGAATTTTCTCGGGAGCGGTTTGAAGTTGTTCAGATGCATAAAAATTAGCTTATTCCGACAAAATTCCCACTAAAACGATAGCTTATATTCTTTTTTTAAATGCTGCGATACTTTGTGACCCGGGAGTCCCCCGGGATTTTAAGTAAGCGTGGACAATAATATTAGTAAGTCGCAGGCAATAATATTAATATAAATTGATAGATATATGTATATTAAAACACTGTGCGTAGGTACTTGACTACACTGTACTATGTATTTATTTTCTCCTTCTTATTATTACTACGTATAATTTTTTTAGATTTAAATTTTGTTGCCTAAATAATTAAATTTTTATACGGGTCTCAAGTTAATATGTGTAGATTAGGAGATGGGCACTGCCAACCTTGTTTGTCGAATAGTGGCAACTACAAACATATTTTGTCTCGTCTATTTTATATTTTGTCTGTGTATGTATATATTACTTAATAAATTGGGTAATTGCTTGGTAGAACTCCGCAGAAAGCGCACAGGATACCGTTACATACAGACAATAAAACGTAACATCATAAGATGCCACAATAACTCTAAAGTATTTTCCGAACTCGTTTTTCACGTAAATATTTTGTCTATTTAACTAAAACAAATTATTTCAGGTTGTGTTTACTTACAGATGCAGAACCTAGCTATTTTTTAACCGACTTCAAAAAAAGGAGGAGGTTCTCAATTCGTCCTGTAAAAATTACAGGACGAATTGAGAATCTCCTTTTTTCTTTTCTTTTATGTATGTTCAGCCATAACTTTGTTTTTTCGGAACTGAATTGATGATTCTTTTTTGCGTTCGTTTCAACAAAGCTTTCAAATGGTCCCATATAATTTTTATTGCTATCAGACTTTGGGTTCTGAAGATATAGCAAAAATCTTTAAAATCAGGCAGAAATGCGGAATTTTTGCGGATTTTCAGTCATAACTTTTTTGTTTCTGAACCAATTTTGAGGATTCTTTTTGTATTGGATTCAGTATGGCTTCAGAATAATAATAATTTATTATCTATTAACTTCCTCTGGGATCCGAAGATATAGCAGAAAATTACTCAAAATCAAATAGAAAACCTATCGAAAACATATTTTTAGGTTTATGACAATTCTAAAACGAGTAGTTATCTAATTAAGATCAATAACGTGCTGTACTAGACTCGACTAGGACTAGGAAAGTGTAAATTGGTAATCGATAACGATAAACAGCACGATCGCGTAAACGGAGTTATAAGATCCTTCGTATTTAAAAAAACTTTGACGATCGGAGTTGAGATTTAAACAAAAATGCTGCCTGGTGACACCAGCCATTAGGTGTAATCATTTAATTAAACATTTTTATTGTCAAGCACTTATACCAATCGGACTTTTAAAACAACGGACAAAAACGGGTTGCGAGTCGCCAACCAAAACGTCGAGCCACACCGCGGCAGCGGCCGGCGAGTGCCAGAACCAACTGATATATATTTATTCTCTGACCAGCATGTGCTGCGATACTTCATTAATTTAAATTTGACGGCACTTATTAGAGGTTCTTAGTGCATATAATTTACCTTCGAGCTGCGCTCAATAACGTTTTCTAAATACGCTGTCGTTTCATCAGCCATCGTTTCCGCATTCGAGAAGCTACCTTACTAGTGATACTATATATATGTAACTTAAAAGTGTAAATAAAATAAAAAAAAATCTACAACATTTTGAAGTTGGTGCCAAGTAAATCATAAAAATGAATTTATTTTGGAATAGTTTGTTGGTGTAACAATGTATATGGTATTTTTTATGTTTTGCTTGGCACCGACTTCAAGATGTTGTAGAAAATTCCAGTTTTTGGTTTTAAGTTACTTTTTAAGTCGATTTCTTTTTTGTTAAATTTTTTTATACCAATAACATTATAGTAATTTCTAATTATTTTTTATCTGATATGTTTTTTTACTGCATTTATCCACTTTAGTCGTTTATCACATAATCACGGAAAGTGAGTAATATTCTTGGAAAAATAATGGGTTTTACACCATTTGACTTATTTTTGTTTAAAATGGTCGAGCATTCAGAAACGTAACAATACCTTTTCATTTAGTTACATAATAATTTTTCTCTTTTGTCATCATAAACGTTTATATGATCAAAGTTTGTAATATGATTATTTTATAAGTTTAAGTGTCAATATCAAGTATTGTTTAAGTAAAAGACTGATATGCGTCAGCAGGTGGCAAAGCCTTCATCGTGCACGTTCCCTATAGTCAAAATCTGACAAACGATACCCTACACACATGACTACCTATACTGAACAAAAAAAGACAAATTTTAATTAGGTATAAAGCGGCTAGCCCCAATCTTAATTTTACGACATTTCACTATACAACTTTGTAGCGCTATACAGACTACACCTTCCTATAAAATTTAATTTACATAGGCCCAGTAGTTTCTGAGAAAATTGACTAATGCCTGGTTTCAATATTACAAAAACGATTCGTTTTTGATACCGACGGTTAGAGTATTAACGCCTGATAACTATACTGATGTTTCTATAATGAACTGTCCGTAGCTAGTTACTCATGAAAGTACCAACAACCGCTGGGAGGGATTTTCTAACCTATCGATAGACTTTTTGTATGGAAACGACAGATGAAGTGTTTCTATATTATAACCGATGGTTGTCAACACTACTATTCGTAGGAATTTTATTACCACCCGATTTCGGCCGGTTGCCGGTTTTTTTTGTCGTTATTAATACGTGATTTTAAATTAAATTAAACTCAATTTTTTTATTTCTTCTTTTGACTTGGATTTAATTCGTATTTATTTATATCTTTCAAATTTAGTATTTCTATTTTTAACAGTTCTAATTCCAATTCAAGTATTGCTTTACTATTCATCTCTATTAATATTATAAATGCGAAAGTAACTTTGTCTGTCTTGTCTGTCTGTGAAACGCTCGTATAGCCCTCTCAAACATCGGTTATTGGTAGCTTCAAAATCAATCAGTTACTATTACAGACAACCGTCGGTAAAATATAGAAACCGGGAGTAAGACATTCAGAGACAGACATGACAATGTCACAAGGGTTTCGATTTAGCCAACGAAACTACGTAACCCTAAAAATGAAGGATAATTGTATGATATTAATTAATGGTAAGCGTCCACATCGTAAGCTTCGGACGCATTGTATCAAACAGATCGTATTATTCTTGGTATAGAAAGTAACACAAGTGCATCCACTGATCCATCGTACGGAGCGCACAAATCTGCTCATCGGCAATGCCGACGCCTGTGCTTCGAGGGGCAACTTTTGCGATGCGTGCGGATGAGATCATACGGAATTTTTGGATTTTTCTTCCTAATTTGCTAACAAACAAGCAATTACGACTAATTTCTTATCTTTGTTTGCCTGCATTATCTCACAAACATATTCTGTAAACCAGCCGTGGTAGTGTGGCTAGCGCACGCGTCCCAACCTCAAAGGGCGCGGGTTGGATCCTGGCCGCAACGCATGCACCACTTAGACAGTTTTCTGATCTAATGTGCATATTGTTACAATTACCACGTGCTAACAACGGTGAAGGAAAACATCGTGATGCAACCTGCACATCGAGATAACCGACGTGTCAAACCTGGCAAGCCGCCTTGGACAAGCGTGGCGGGTATAATGTCCGTTCCCCCCTGTAATGGGAGGCCCGAGCCCGGCAGTGGGACATTTATGGGCTGATATTATATTATATTATATATACAATAGGTTGGGGAAAATGTCTTTTCGCATATAGTATGTATGAACTTGTAATAAGATTTCTTTGGCTATACCATTTGTATCTGGGTAGCTTTGGTATCATTAAGTTTTAATTTTAAAGAAGACAATTCCAAATTCAAATTAGGAAAATGTGAGATTTTCATTTGTTTTTCTTATTGTTAAAATAAGTGAACCTAATGAAGAAATTCGATACATTTTAAAATTTTACTACAAAAGAGGTAAAAATGCAACACAAGCCGCGAAAAAATTGTGATGTTTATCGACCTAATGCAGTATCTGTGAGAGTAGCGCAAATTTGGTTTAAGCGTTTTCAATCCGGAAATTTTGATATCAAAGATGCACGTCGCTCTGGTCGCCCTGTTACGGACAAAATTGATGCCATTTTTGAAAAAGTGGAGCAAGATCGGCATATTAGTAGTTACGATGTAGCTGAAGAACTGGGAGTTGACCACAAAACAATTTTGGCGCATTTGAAAAAAGCTAGGTACACAAAAAAGCTCGATATTTGGGTGCCTCATGAGCTCACTGAAAGAAACCTAATGAACCGTGTACTCATTTGTGATTCTTTATTACGACGTAATGAAACCGAACCATAGAAGCTGATAACTGGTGATGAAAAACGGATCACGTACGACAAGAACGTGCGAAAAAGATCGTGGTCAAAGGCCGGTCAGGCTTCACAGACTGTGGCGAAGCCCGGGTTGACTCGCCAACAAGGTGATGCTGTGTGTATGGTGGGATTGGAAGGGCATTATTCATTATGAGCTGTTACCGCCAGGCAGGACCATCGATTCTGAACTGTACTGCGAACAACTGATGAGATTAAAGCAAAAAGTTGAGAAAAAGCGGCCGGAATTAATCAACAGAAAGGGTGTTGTTTTTCACCATGATAACGCTAGACCTCACATATCTTTAGCCGCTCAGCAAAAATTACGAGTTTAGCTGGGAGGTGTTAATGCATCCGCCGTATAGTCCTGACCTTGCACCTTGATATTTTCACCTGTTTCGGTCTCTGCAGAATTCTTTAGGCAGTGTCAGGTTAACATCACGAGAGGACTGCCAAAACCACTTGTCGCAGTTTTTTGATCAGAAGCCCCAAAATTTTTATAGCAATGGGATCACGTCCCTGCCTACAAGATGGCAAAAAGTTATCCAACAAAATGGCACCTACATACCTTAGTCAAATGTAAATAAACTTTATAAAAAAACCTTTTGAATTTTTATATAAAATGCGAAGTAACTTTTTCCCCAACCTAATACATTCTGCACGTACGCTCACAACGAAAATCCGAATGAAGGAGGCAGCACTCCGATGGTGGTTGCGTCGGCAAACCCCACCGCTGCCGATACAGTGAACACATCGTGAAAAACTAATCCGTTGAATGCGATGCGTTCGATGCTTATGATGCGGACTTTGAGGTTATATAATCAAAGGATGCGGACATGTGGAGCTTACATTTAGCAAGAATTGCGTTTGTATTGAAAACTCAACTGTTTAGTGAAATAGCCCTTTCTGAGCTGCCAAAACTTGAATATTCATGAATAATTGACAATGGTTAGATAAACAAATCGTGCAGAAGAGGAATTCAAACAAATTCTTGAATGAATCTAAAGTTTAGACATTTTATAATTGGAAATAAATTAGATTTACCAACAGCTTTTAAGTTCCGACAAATTTTATACATATTTCATCAGCATATTAATAAAGTGATTAATAATTAATTAATTATATTATGCTAATTTAGATATATCTATTTAGATTGCAATCAATATATTGGTCAAGGCAAAGGCCAGTGAAGAGCCACTGACCTTTCCTGGTTTGGTACTGTATATCCTTGCTTTTGCAATTGCAATTTATTTATAAACTAGCTGATGCCCGCGACTTCGTCCGCGTGGTGCGGTTTTTTAACTATCCCACGGGAACTCTTTAATTTTTCGGGATCAAAAGTATCCTATATGTTGACCAGGGATATAAGCTACCACCATACAAAATTTCATTTAAATCGGTCCAGTAGTTTCGGACATTAACCGGTACAAACAGACAAACAGAAACAAAAAAATTGAAAAAATCTAAATTACTTCTATTTCACTTTTTACATCCCCCTGACTCGGTTTTTAGAATTTTTTTTCATTGTACAGAAATTCGACCTCTACAGTTTTATTATATGTATAGATATTCCAGTTTTACCTTAAAGAGTTTAGAAAGCGTCAGGCCAAAGATTATAATAAAATATATTTGTTGAGTAATCCATTTTCAAACCTGTTAAAATTGGCTATTATCTATGTATAATCTATGTGTATTCCGTCTATTTCAAGAAGGGCAAAATTAATTTTGCAATATAACTAATAATAATTAAATTTCAAATTAGAATTAGGGCCTGTTTCACAAAGTTCAAATAAAGTACCTAATATGCTAACTTGCAATTTATTTATCGAATAAAGACAACGTTTGCGTTTCACAATTGACAAATAGCAGTAACTGGCAAATAAAGTACCCTGGAAACTATATGTCAGATCAAGTGGCCAATAGCAAGTATATTGCTATATAAATTACTTATCAGCCATAATATATAGTTGACAGCTGTGATTCGAATAGTTACTCTTGAAAGTTTTATTTTGTTCTGAAGGAATATTTGAAAAAATGGGCATATTTGAAGGTTCAATGGTAATTGAACACAAATTAGATGATTTTATGTATCGTTTAACTGGACCGCAATGGAATCCTGTGTTTCGACAACGCATTCATTATATGCAAGCCTTGGATGATCGGATTTTAGGATAAGCTTTTAAATTACTAAAGATGGTGAAGATTACGTAAATTTATTAATTATAATTGAATATTATGTAATGAAACATTTATTTATGTTTCAACTTTCACGTTTGTTCATTTGACAGAATGACGTCCCGTTCAAGTAATGCATAAATAATGTATATGCTGTTTTGATCAATAAAAAAATTAAGAGATCACATATTTTAAGCTGTATTTATATAGAACTAGTGCTCGCCCGTGGCCGAAATTCGACCATAATAATTAATTTAAATTATAAGTTTGAATATTTTTTTTAGTTTATGGCTTGGCAACTAGGCCTTTAAGCCAGGCGCAGTTGTATTGTAGGCTACAATCGACGCCACCCAACGGAGATCTTGTGACAACTCAAAAAGCCATATTTGACTATAAACTTCAAAATTCTCACAAAACACATAATTACTACTCAAAAACTATCAATATCCTACAACTATTGTTCATTTTAGAGTAATTTTACACATTTTTAGAAAACCAATCTGCACAGCACAACATGTCCTTTCAGTTGCCGCTAAAAACTCCTTTGAACATTATTAAGGTTCTGTTGTCACAGACGACTATACATCTATAATCACAGATTTCCCCAAGACTGTACTGTTAATTTGACTTCAACGATAAACAAAAGAGTATATATATGCGCGTGTGTCAAATACATGGGAGTGTGTGTAATGTTTTTTTTATTGATTTAATGTATTTTTTATGCATAATTTAAAATAATAGAATTCGTCGCTTCTTCTCTACATAAACTATAAATGTGAGAAATTTCATACTCCTCCGTCCGCGTAATTTTCGTAAAAAGGGGGAGAAAGTTTTTGCTTCACGTATTAATATATAGATTCTAAATTCTTAATATGTAATAGTATGGTATGCTAATAAGTACATATATTAAGAAGCCACGATGATGTATATATTTAAAGACTATTTTGCTACTCCTTAATTCTGTTTGGAATTAAAACGCGCATTTTTTAACTATAACCTAATCAGAACATCAGAGATGTTTTTATAGCAATGTATAAAATATGTATGTAATATAACTTCCATGTTTTATATTTTAAGGTGGTAGAGCTAGGCTGGAATCATAAGGTTATTTTAGTTCTTAGGGTCAGCTCGATCGGTGTAATACTACGGTCTCACAAAATATTGGCGTGTACCGGTTAGTCTTAAGCTAATTGTGTTTCGTGCGATGAGCGAGTTCTAATAGTCCACTTCCACAAAACACCCCCCCATCCCTGTCTATTCTATATCCCATTCTTCCTGTCTGATCCTCCCATCCCGTCTCATTAGTCTCATTCTCTCTATCCCTCCTTAAAACCTGGCAACACAATGGCTTCACACCAGGGCTACGTTCCAGAAGGGGCTCACAAGGACCACGTACACAACCGCAATTTTTCCTGTTCCACTTGCTTGCGGACATTACAATCATAAACTCTAGTGAAACAGATTATGATGCGTTGATGTCATAAACGACGAAATACACAAATGTCATTAGTTGATTTGAAAATCGCGCCTTTTTCAATGTCAAGAGATAGAGAGAATTAATATGCTCTGTGTTCAACACCCACTTCAACCCACCTCTTGACATGGGTCGTTGTGAGTGCTGTGATCGAAAATGATGACGTCATTAGTGACGTTTTCGCCACGACCATAACGACCACGTTCGCCTTGTGGAACGGCAGATGGAACATTTTGGGCGTTGTGAAATACTAAAGGCGCGTTCCTAGTGTTGCAAATGTCTATAGACAACGGTAACCACAATCCAGTACATGGGTCGTCGTCTGTTTGCCAGTATCGCAATAAAATAAAGGTAACAAAACTGTTACCAATGTTAGAATTGACATAATATATACCTGATAAAAAAAGGAACAAAATTAATAAAAATAATTTGTACTTACTTTACACAGTTAACACAATCTAAATGTGCGCCAATAACTGAGTGTATTTTTTTATGTGTAAGTGGGTCAAATATTTGTATGGATTTCTTCTCACATGCAGCCACCAACAGTGTCCTAGAAAAAAAAAACAATCTGACACTCATATTTTGTATATTTATCAAATGTATAAGTCACGGAAATATTGTAAAAACTGAATTTTTATAATATTATATAACTAGTGATATAAACCACAACAAACAAAAATATTACAAAGCAAGATTCCCATGAGAGAGGCTGGCAAGTGCCAGAAAAGAATATTCTTTTGATATTCTATGTATTATTGTAACCAATGAAAATAATTATAATTCTTCACTGTTATCATAAAGAATTCTGGTAAAATCACATGATTATAAAACCGGTCACTTTTTAACTTATTACACTCTAGCACTATTAGTTTAACAACTTTCTTAATAAGCCTATAAATCTCACATAACTAATATAAACAACGGGTAAAACTTACAATATCTCAGTTTATTTAATTTTTATTTACATTAGATAAATGTATAACCTTTCACAGTAAATGAATGAAATACAGATAAAATTAAAAAAGGGACTTCAAACTAAAAAGCAAAAATAAATATTTTCTAAAACATTTTAAAGTCTGTACATTTTGCAATGTTGTTGTTGTTGTTGTTGTTTATATTTTACTTGGCAACCACTTCAAGATGTTGTAAAAATATTAATTTTTTGCTTTTTAAGACCAATTTGTTTTTGATCAAAAACAATATTTTCTACTTTTTAGTTGTTGCAAGAATAGCTTTTATTTACAAATATTACTTTAACTGCATGTAGAAATTGTACTACTGACATGAGTATATGGGTTTGCCCTTCAGTGAGTGTAGACACTCTTCAACAAGACTTGTTCTCGATTTTCCTGGGATACACTTATCAGATCCTGACTTACTGACAGTCGAACCACCTCAGAAGTATACTCTTTCAAATAAAGACGAAAAAATTTAAAATTGGTCAACAGCTGATGGATTAACAGCATACCAAACATAAAAAAACATAGTCGAATTGAGACTCTCCTCCTTTTGGAAGTCAGTAAAATAAAATAAATAGAATACAGATTTACTATATTAATCAGAACTTTTAAGTTAATAGACCACTAAAATGATAGTCCAAAAACATGTTTCTTCATCCCAGATAAGAATGTGACTGGCTAGAAGAAGTAGAATATAACATAGAAGAATATATGATGCGAGAAACTAGTACAAGTGAAATTTTTGAGATTAATAAATGTGGTATGAGTATGCAACAATGTGAGATGAAAATCATGTGACATAGAGGCTGTTTAAGTGAAAAGGAGATGGATACTTTCATACATTGTTGAGCCCAGATTGTAAAGAGATGCGAGTGATTTTAAGATTTATTTTTTATGTTGACACTTTTTTTGTAATTGTAGTGGGTTTAGTTATATTGAATGAATTAATCCTGTGGTTTGTTCCTATTACTAATTCTTGAAATTCATTCACATAAATTGATAATGGTAATTGATAACTTATTTTATTTGTGACCTTATTTTTAGGAATTCTAGTATTCCATGTAGAACTTAGGACTGATGTTTTCTATTTTGTAATACAAAAATATAATGCTTTATTTAAGCCATATCTCAACTTATTACATTTTTTAACTGATTTAAAAAAGGTGGAGGTTTTCAAGGAGGGCTATTTATTGAGTATAACCCTTATTAAGAGGCTATATAGACCTGATTCAAATCGGTGTTTCAGAAAATCAACCCCGCACGGCCAATATTTACTTCGATGAAACAGCGCGTAATAAAAGTTCGAGCGTGGCGAAATATTGCAACTGAACATACTTACGCGCACCGTGTCCATACCAACTTGTTTCAATTTATTTCATTCTAAGGCTGACGAGCACGACAGCGAGACAAAATATCCTAAAGTGGACAGATCGTTTACAAGCTTAATAGGTATTGAAATTTTGACGTAAATGCTTAAGCGTCTTTGACTCAACGGTTCACCGAGCGTAATAGTAACTAGGTGGTACAGGGTTCGTATCCTCCTCAGGCTATGTTTCTTTTTATTTTTATTAATTTTTTAGACAAATAAACTTTATTAAAATGATGTAATTGTATTATGGAACAACAATGAATCCATATATAGGTATATATTAATATAAATGCGAAAGTAACTGTCTGTCTGTCTGTTCCCTTTTCACGGAAAAACTACTGGACCGATTTGGCTGAAACTCAGTATATATATATAATTTTTTTTTTTTTTCGATGCCGAGAAAAGGATGCATTTTATTTATTATATTTTATCCCGGAAAATGTGGTAGCTTCCGGGATAAAAATATATTTGTCTTTCTGTTTGTTCTGCTTTTACGGAAAAAACTATTACATCGATTTGGCTGAAATTCGTTATATATGTAATTTAATAATGACGGTGAACAAGGGATACTTTTTATCCCGGATAATGGGATAGATGTATGTAAAGGTTATCTCAAAAAGTAGAACAGGTTTTATTTTCCGTCATTTCGGTCATTTCATTTTAACATTTAGGCCTGTTCGGCCACATACATATATTTTCATCCCAGAAACTATCTCATTTTTCGGGATGAAAAGTATCTCTTGGCCAACCTCGGTATTAAAATTACATAATAGGTTGGAGAAAAGTCTTTTCGCATATAGTATGTATTAACTTGTAATAAGATCTCTATGGCTATACCATTTGTATCTGGCTGGTTTTGGTACCATTAAAAAGTTTTAATTTTAAAGAAGACAATTCCAAATTCACATTAGGAAAATGTGTGATTTTCATTTGTTTTTCTTATTGTTAATAAGAGTGAATCTAATGAAGAAATTCGATACATTTTAAAATTTTACTACAAAAAAGGTAAAAATACACAAGCCGCGAAAAAAATTTGTGATGTTTATGGACCTAATGCAGTATCTGTGACAGTAGCGCAAATTTGGTTTAAGCGTTTTCAATCCGGAAATTTTGATATCAAACATGCACGTCGCCAAAATCGATGCCATTTTTGAAAAAGTGGAGCAAGATCGGCATATTAGTAGTTACGATGTAGGTGGAGAACTGGGAATTGACCACAAAACGGTTTTGGCGCATTTGAAAAAAGCTGGGTACACAAAAAAGCTCGATATTTGGGTGCCTCATGAGCTCCCTGAAAGAAACATAATGAACCGTATACTCATTTGTAATTCTTTATTACGACGTAATGAAACCGAACCATTTTTGAAGAAGCTGATAACTGGTGATGAAAAGTGGATTACGTATCGATTCTGAATTGTACTGCGACAAACTGATGAGATTAAAGCAAAAAGTTGAGAGAAAGCGGCCGGAATTAATCAACAGAAGGGGCGTGGTTTTTCACCATGATAACGCTAGACCTCACACATCTTTAGCCACTCACCAAAAATTACGAGAGTTTGACTGGGAGGTGTTAATGCATCCGCCATATAATCGTGACCTTGCTTGAACCTTCAGATTTTCACCTGTTTCGCTCTCTGCAGAATTCCTTAGGCAGTGTCAGGTTAACATTAGTAGAGGACTCCAAAACCACTTGTCGCAGTTTTTTGATCAGAAGCCCAAAATTTTTTATAGCAATGGGATCACGTCCCTACGTACAAGATGGCAAAAAGTTATCCAACAAAATGCCACCTATATACTTTAGTCAAATATAAATAAACTTTATAAAAAAACCTTTTCAATTTTTATATAAAATGCGAAGAAACTTTTCCCCAACCTAATAGAAAAGTATTTTTATTGCATTTTATAAAATTATTTAAGAAGAGAAAAAGACCATTTTATCAACTTTGATATAAAAATAAAAAATTCTACTAGATCAAGTGAAGCTAGTAGGATTCGAACCCACACAGTCTATGGTTTAGACCAGTCCTCTACCGTATACGCCAAATAAGTATAACTCGATCGGCTCGAAATTGTGGTTATTATGACTCCTTCATTTATTTAAAATTTAATTTCGAATAGCACCCTCGAGCAGAGCGACGCGTGTACACAGCACCGAGCCGTCCGGCGTATTGATAAATTCCATACATTGGGACCGGCAAGCGTGATTTTTGAAGTCATTTATAATAAAATAATTAATTATTTGCAAATTCTCTAAGTAACCGAATAAAAAAACTATAATGTGTATATTTCTTATAATATGATATGTTACTGTTATTTATTTTAGCGATGTACAATTAACAGTAATAACATGACACTAGATTGAAGAACACGTTTAGAGGATACTTTGCAATTATTTTCTATCGAGAAAATTTATCGAAAATGCGTTTTGAGTACATAGTTTACCTCAGAAATATGATCAAGATTGACATATATTTTTTTCACCATAATAAAGTATGTATAATTACTGTAACAATGGCTGAGAAATCGATCAAAAAACGCTTTTTGTCTGTTGACTCGCTGTTAAAGCCGTGCACCTAAATTCTTGGAAAAAATCTTCTATATGTATGTAGCTATTACATTTCTTACGGGCGCTTAATTTTTTAAATGCATGTTATGCGATTTCTTTGTGAATTGTGGATCGATTTTGTTTTTTTTTCTTATTTGTCAGTATATTCACAAGGCGATTCCATAGTCACCAAATCAGGATCTGATTTGTGTATCTCAAAGAAATCGTGCCAAAATCTCTCTGCAGAAACGGAAAAAAGAATACTAATTCCTGCGGCCGGGCGGCCTGTCGTAAGAGGCTTTTGCCCGACTGTATGGCTACCATCCCTGATCTAGAGTATGCCGCCATAACAACTTTAACTTGTGTTCCGGCCGGCATCAGTGGACAGGTTCCAATTTCTCCTTCAAGGCCGGCAGCAAATTAGACACACCTCCGGTATTGCTAATGTTCATCAGCGACGGTAACCACTTTCCATCATAGTTGGGCCGTTAGCCTGTCTGCTGTGCTTCAGCAATACAACAAAAATCGAAAGCAATATATGCTCTTCAACAAGGGTCTGTTGAAGAGCATATACACCGAAGAGTGAGATGGCAAACTTGTATATGCGTGCCAGTTGTGCGATTTCTACAGGTTGCTTAATATATTATTTCTAAAGCTGTTGAAGCATTTGCGCAATTAAAAAGTGGACTTCACACTTAAAAACAAAAAATAAATATTTTAAGTAAAACATAAAAATTATTATATTTTTTTAATTTGTTGATGTTTTTTTATGTTTAACTTGGCCTGACTTCTAGATATTGTAGAAAGAAGTTGGTTAAATATTTATCTTTTGCTTTTTAGTGTGAAATCAGTTTTGTTTTTGGACCAAAAGTCCCCATCTCCTTACATAACTGTAAATACAGTGTAAATTCTATGTAACGTCACTTGATTTAAAGACAAACTCCCTTAAGCGTCAAAAACATTTGGCTTTAGTTGGTTTAGCTTGTCTTCCATACAATGATACACTCTATATAGCATTACACCCACTCTCAATAACGACAACAATTAGGTGATAAAAGCTGCACAGCCGTGTACATCGTTTTATAGCTTTATTATCCTAGCCTGTAATAAACTTGACTGTCGGCATCATGCATACTGAATTTTTTAAGAAATTCCGATTTACCGAAATTTCTAAGTACTACCTTTATCACTAAGATGCATCAATATCGCAAGACAGTAATAAAATGAGTAAAAAAATACAAAAAAATCCTGGTGCAGCAAAAGACGTCAGACAAAAATAGCATACCTCTCCATTGAACAACAACTCTCTATAATGCCATAAATTGCACAGTCCCTTCAGTGTCATAATATAGAGTTTACACTGTATTAGTACAGATAAGTTCGAAAAGGATGGATGGATTGTATAAAGAATGCCATAAAAAATGGGGTATGACAAAGAACTTATACCAGAACAGAAATATATAGAAGGAAATGACATGCTGTGCAGACCAAAAGAGAAAGAGCAAGTAAGGTTGGTCTAATTATATTATAAAAAAAATATTTCTCCTCCAACCCATTTGAATATTATATAATATTATTAGCCCTAAGCATGTTTGCTGAAGAGTTTCTTGCGCCGCTTCTTCACTTCAAGCCACAAAATGTTGCAAAGCAGTGGTAAAATAGATTAGACTCCCAAGTAAATAATAACCATAAACAAAATTAAAACTAAATAATTAAGATGAACAAGTTGGCGGTAGGCTAAATAAAACTTTAACAATACTCATTGATACTTGACATCTTTGTCTTCCGTGATTATGGCTACTGAAAAGTGGCTGAAGTGTCAGAATAATAAAAGTCAAATAAATTACTGCACTTAAAACCATTAAAATGAAGTCAGTTAAATATTTATTTTTGGCTTTTTAGATTGAAGTCTGTTTTGTTTTCGAAAAAAAAATTATAATTGCTAAAAATAAAATATTACATACTAGATACTACCTAACACTTTGTCTTCAATGTAACTGACTTATGGTAAATTTTGGGGTAGCTTCATTTTTAAGGCAGATTGAAACTGCTTTTCTGACCCTTATGGGTCAGAAAGCTAAAGCTACTATAGCCTTTGTGGTTTTTTTTTGCCACCTAGAAATCACTGCTCTTATGTGACATTTAAAAAAAAAATGCATATTCTGCAGTGGGAAATGGTGGGGGTAACTCCCATAACCTCCCTTCTACCCCCACTCAGGGTGAAAAATTCTAAACTTTACCAAAGGAAATATTTTGTTTAGCTTTATAACTTTCTATTTTTTTTATAAGTTTCAAAATACTTATATTCATGTAGATAAAAAAATTCAACTATGGTAAAGAAACCTTACTTTTTCATCATAAATGAATTTGCACAATATATATAATAATGTTATATCAAAAATAGGAGCAGAGGCAAGGAATTTTACTTCTGACTTGATAATATTAAGCCTAGTTACTCCCAGGTCAGCAGTCAATCAGTCAGGCAGTTCAAAATTGATTCCCAATTAGTCAGTGCTGACTGATTGGGAATCAATATTGAATCTTTTCAGATTATATCTGGTTGATTTATGTACATTGACTGCAGGTCCTCTAGGATATCATTTATAATTGGTATCATATATTCTTCGAGCCTTGTCCCAATTACATTATTATATTCATTTATATTATGTATTATCTGACCAAACATATGTAGCAAATTTTTAAAATTATTTGTCATTTATATTATAATATAATAACAGCAGTAATTTTTAAGCAGCAATTTAATGTTTAACATTACATGTATCTTAAGAGTTCTATTTGTGTCCACAACTTACTCATATCAGTTTTTCAAAACATAAATAAAAAGTAAGTAACAATAACCTTTTTTTTATTAGATAGAACAATAACAACTAAATTAATGAACCACTGAAAGCTGCAAATATTATTGTAATGAATACCAGTCATTAGATGCTAAAGAAGTTTCTAAATGACTGTATAATAACTTTGTTAGTCAGTTTAATGAGCATGCTATTAAAACATGGAAGTAATTATTGTAGTATTGTCACAGACAAAGCCAAGGCCGTCAATTGATTTGATATCTCGATAGAAAACACTCACCCTTCAGGGGAAAATTCAAGGTTGAACACACCACCAGTGGGGACACATTTTTCACGATCACTGTCCCATGATGCAATTGGCTTCATCCCGCAGTATAGACTCTTAGCCATTGCATCGCCGCTGCCAATAGGTGTCGGATACCCAGCCTCCCTTTCTCGTAATCTGTAAGGGCTGAAGGCGGAATACCTGGCCATAAACGCATCATCTCTCCCACTCATCATGAAAAACCACTTTTATAAAATGAATGCAATACAGAACAAGATTTATATATAATTATTCGACATTATATTAAATAAGTTCAGTTTAAAATAAAAGATTAATTAATTTTATATTTATAATAGCAAAACTGATTTAAACTGTACAAGTGTAAATGAATGAAGTTATCACTCGAAAACCGACTTGAGAATTTAATTTGACATTGACACACCGTATGTATAATGTTACCAGGGTCTTCAGATTGAAATACTAAAATACCACATATGCGCCAAGAAAGGTACCAAAACTTAGACCATATGGTCTAAGTACCAAAATGATAGTATTTCAGAAATTTGTCCCATGCATATTATTGGATGAAAATATTGAACAAGTGCGTATTGAACCATGCATAATAAAGAAAAATTTCGTAAAATGCGACATAATTTTGCTATTTTTTAATCGATTTCAAATAAAAGAGGAGGTTCTCAATTCGTCATATAAATATTTATTTTCTAATTTTAATTCCAACACAGCAACTTCGAATAAAATGACTGTGACATATATTATATACATATGTGTGTGACTTATTAAAGAAAGACAGATCATGATCTCACAAGGCTACAATTTTGCTAAAATTTACACAATAGAATTACAATTAATATTTCATAATTATAGAATCGTAAAAGAACCTGCTCTACTGGTGCTACATTTTCTTTCTTCATCCTTTTCTCAACATTTACTGCTTTCATTTTTTTTGTCAGAATTTAGATATCTTTATAGGAGATGACGATGAAAAAAATGTCTTCTAAGTCGTGTTGACACCTGCAAATCGACAAAACCCATGTGTCAAACTCGTCAATCCACCTTGGACATGCGTGGCGAGTGACTGGTCGTTCCCTAATATAATAAGGGAGGCCTAAGCGCAGCATTGAGACATTTTTAGCTATGCGATGTGTGATATAAAACGCTTCATTAGGTGATAATAACTCCTCCAATTTTGGGGACCCTGAATGTTGCTTAAATAGACAGTTAAGGTGTATGTATAGTATACATTTTTATTTAGGTTTATGGCTTGGCAGCTAGGCCTTTAAGCCAGATCTTAGATTATAATGTAATTTCTTCATTTTCTTAAGCCTATGTGTAGCACAGTTGAACTGTAGATTATCAGCTGGTGCAATTCAACAGAGTTCTTGTGACAACTCAAAAGGCCACATTTGACTATACAGTTCACATTTCTCACAAAACATATAATTACTACTCAAAAACTATCAATATCCTACAACTATTGTTTAATTTAGAGTGATTTTACACATTTTTAGAAAACAAAACTGCACAGCACATCAAAGTTCCCGCAAAAACTCGCATAGTCTGATAGATGCGGCTGAGGGGCGTGGCTATTTTTATTGAGGCGGGGGAAACGCCTTTCGCACACTACCGGGTCCTTTATTAGGGATTAGATCAAAGCGACGAGAGGTGACACCACGAGTGGGCACCAGAGTCAAATCGCCGGCTTGTGTGGAGACTCTAAAACTCAATACTCCACTAAAACCACCCACCCTCCTCCCATGTGCTCCGCGCTTATGGCAGGAAGAGTGTGAGACTTAGAACGTAGTTACGCCCACGCTTATCCTAGCGCATCAGTGCTTGAGAATGCCCCCCGGGAAAGGCAAACTCACTTCATCAACAGGGGTGAAGACTCCTCTGCTCCCTAGATGCTAGAGGGATGCCCCTGCAGCGGTATTAGCATATGTTAATAATAAAATTAAACCACAAAATAAAGTAAATTTTATGTTCTTGTCAAAAATTCATTGATTTTTATTATAATTAAAAAATTGCATGCAGAATCACATAACTTGGTATTTTAAGAATGTCAAAACATTACATATATAACATGAATTTATGAAATTAATTATACTCTCAATTATTTTAAATATCCTCCTGGCGCCCCCAGTCCTTAAAAAAGTACTTCAATGAAATAGTGAATAAAACCCAAAACCAATTCATGAAATAAACGCCCCAATTTCTTTTTTAAGCAGCCTAACTTGTTTTTGTTTGTGTGACCAAGCAATAGTGCCAACATTTCTCTTTCTTGACTTAACATCCAATAAGATCATTAAGTGTGAAAATTAATCTTAATTTATTCATAAAATCTTTACAATTTGAATTTGTTTGTATGCTTGTCCAAAATAGTTGCTCATATTTTATATTTGATGTTTACACAAAAACTTTATATGGATCGGAGATATAGAGAAAATTATCATAATTCAAAATTTAAGCCCTTTTACTAGACCTTTGGGTTAATAAGGATGTTTTAAAGTATAAAGTAAATGTTTCTATTAATTTTAAAGGAATTTTTTGTTTATTAAGGTTTTTAAATTGGTTAAAGTTTAATTTCATTTTTGATATATTTGAAGGTAGTTGAAAAAAATTGATGTTGTAAGAAGTATGTTGTTTAAAGTTTAGTGCCTTTGAACCAAAAGCCTACCAAAAGGTTATCTATTTTTGTTCTTTTTTCCCATGTCCTGGTTCACCTAAGACAAGAAAAAATCATACTTGTAAGGTTATTTACTGTAAGGTACAATTTTTAAAGTTCAAATTCTTGGGTTTTCACATAGAAACCTTTTTTAAGGACTTTGGGTGTTTAATTCACGTAAGTGTTGCAAAACCTAGGCGTTAGGAGGATATAGGGATGTTTATGCAATTAACTAGTTTAATGTCCCTGTTCCATCTGGGATAGAGTTAGTGACAGTGGCCACATGTGACTTGGTTAGAAATAACACCCTTATGATTAGCTAATTAGGGTACATCATATGTAATCTGTCAATGTTTAATGTCATTAATAATGAATAATAATGTTGCATATCAAAGAACCAATTAATCCTTTAACTACATCTGTTTGGCAGTCACTAACACTATCCCAAATGGAGCAGGGACATAATAAGATGGTATTTCTACAAACACTAAACGTAATTATGTAATTATAACTACATTCACCAAGTTCTAGATTGTATCAAACCACTTGGTGGTTCAATAATTCCCGTTGCCAGTACATTCTGTAAAAAAACTTCTAGCCTAGTCTTTGGCCCTCCTTCGTCTATGTTTTGTAATATCTGCATGTAGTCTTTACTAATTAATTTGATTATTTTTATAAATTGTTTGCCATAGCACTTCTTGAACTCCGACCCACAGACTATAAAGAAATCATGAATGAGAGTGGCACATATGTCAGATTCAGGCTTTAAATTGATGAATGAGGCTAACCATTGCCATCCATATCTTAGCCCATGTGGGTTTGTTGCATTTATGAACTTGGGAGTTTTCACAACCCAGATTGCACAATGGAGTCTGAAAATGCCTGACATTCGCTTCAAAAACTTATCTTGTTTTTCCACTACTCCCTCATCATTGTATGTATATCCTCTTGATATATAGAACTCCTTGTTGGATTGTCCCTCCTTCTGTGGCAATAACATTGGGACCAAATATGGACATTGTCTATGAAAATATGCTTCTAATAACTTCCCAAATTCAGGGAACTGAGACCATAACGCGACAGTCACCGAAGCTAAAGGGAATGCAGCATCAGGGTTGCTTGAAACAACTAGATCACCTTGCCTCACTATTTTTTTAGCTAATAAAGCAGTACAATAAGATAAACCCTGAGGATGCTCCGTTGCAGTTACATAAATATCTAAAACTTGTACTCGCTCCCCTTTAAGAAGTTTATAAAGCTTTTCATACTTATCTTTGATATGAGAACCACTCACAGAAGACAAAGCATTCACTGGTGTATTTACAGCTTTTTGGCAATCAAAGCGAAATTTTTTCAAATTAGCATTTTCTAACAACTCTTTATATTGACCTTCATATTGGTGTAAAAATTCACTTAACTGTTTAAAGTATTCATAATTTTTAATGGAATAAAATGTTGGCTTAATCTTATTTGACTGTAGAGATGCAGCCTTTTGAACTTGAGCTATTTCTGCTGCCTTTGTTTCTTGTGCTTTCTTTTCTTCTATTTCTTTTCGTTGTAACTCTTCTTCTTGTTGTTTCTGAATTAGCTTTTGTTGCTTAATCTCCTTGAGGTCATTCAATATTTTTTGCTTGATATTGTCAATATTTATTGCTAAGACTTCAGCTTGCTTAACCTCCTTGTCAGTGACTGTGCCAGTTTTACACAAGTCCATGATAACACTTATATTGCCTATTACTGTATTTATTGATGTTATATACTTATTACTAATATCCTTCGCTAATGGTTCAATATTAAGAATATTTGAAATATTGTTGTAGCAAATACAAATTTTTGTATGACTATCTGTAATTGAAGCAAATCTTGCTGTAGCCCTATTCTGTTCTTCTAATATTCTATTCATATTTTCTAAAGTCTGTGTATGAATAATAGGGTTTCTCTGTTCATCTAGTTTTGCCATTTCCAATATTTTCAAGTTGTCATTATTTTGCAATTCTTTCAATAGTTGTAGCTTACGAGCTTTATATTCCATAGCCCTGCGTTGACATTCCTCACTTAGCATCTTTCCGAAACACAGTGCAGTCTCCGCTTTGCGTGACATCATCTTTTCAATTAGATTCATACAAAGAATCTCGGAAGTTTCTTGAAGTTGTGCTTGATGTTCTCTCATAATCAACAAATATCGAAGATCCTTACGAATTATGTCCTCCAGTAAATTTTCCTCACTGTCCTGTTTAAATTCAACTTGATGTTTCTCTATAACGATTTCTTTTTTTAAAGGACTCCTTGGCCCTATAGTCACTTCTTTAACATGAGGGCTCATTTTGGCGGCTTTCGTGAGAGCTGAGATTCGTAATCCAGCAAGCGCATCACTGATGCTCACATCACAATCCTTATTACTTATATTTCTGGTAATGTCTTCAACATCGCTGTAGCTATCGTAGGTGCTATCCATTTTAATATTAACACATTTACTATAATAATACTTGGCGATTAACTAATATAAAACAATTGTCGAAGACGAAATATGAAATTCAAAATCTGTGTGACGACTCTCTAAGTCTATAAATATTCAATGAATTTCAATGTACTCTTTGGACGACTCGACGACCAGGGTCTCCAGATAGAATTTACGAAACCCCAGCTCCGCCAAGATACCCCAAAATGATATCATATTAGGCGTGAGGCATATTTATGCTAACAGTTATTAACAACAGATATTCACAGACAACAGATAACATTTGTTATTTCGAGAACAGAATACCTGTTGTCTCGATAACAGGCACATAACATAACAACATTCAATAACAAATTCCTATTTAAGTCTTTTATTAACTGTTCTATTAATTACTATTTTTCTCTCGTTCTATCTAAGCAAACCGTTATTAAGCTAAAAAGAGATGCACCTATTAATTTATTCATATCAGTGTCTCATTTACACTTCAAGGATTTATATGGGCTAAAACGAGATGCACCTAATATTTACAAGGCAACAGAATAGAATTAACAAAATATAAACTGTTCTATTAATTACTATTTTTCTCTCGTTTTATCCAAGCAAATCGTTATTATAGCTAAAAAGAGATGCACCTATTAATTTATTTATATCTGTGTCTCATTTACACTTTGAGAACGTATATGGGCAAGAACGAGACGCGCCTAATAATTATAAGGAAAAAAATGTAAAGCATTTAAGATGCGCACACATTACAGGACGCGTGAGACGCGTCCGGAAATAATGTGCACGCCAAGAATCGGACTCGGCTTTTGTGTTGACAACTTTTCTTAGAGAAAACATGCTATATAAACTCATTAAAGCGTTAGATTGGCACGAATTTGTAAAAATCGCTGAAAATAAAGTAACAAGGTTGGATACTTTTTTAGTTTACTTTATTATAAATATTTATTTTCGAGGATAATATTCCAATACACATGGATATATATATATATATATATATATATATATATATATATATATATATATATATATATATATTGTTCATGCCAGTGACCAAGACTAAAATCAAATGAAAAAGTTTAATTTAAAATTTCTCTTATATCCATTCACAATATTTAGTACTTAAATTATATGTGGACCAATTTAGCAAAATTTCACTCGATAACAAATGCTACTCAAACCTGCGACTATCGACTTCGCAGACGCATGCAGATATAGATTGAGAAAACCTTTTTGTTACCTTAAGATTTCTGCCAGTTAACTTTTAAAGCTTTTCCACATTCTCGCGAGAACTACGCGAGAATGTTAGCGAAATCTTCGAGCTGAGAACCCAAGAAGTTCTCCCGAGAAATCTATGCGAGTGTAGTGTAGGCTTTACCGCAAGCCGCATAAAGGAACATCGTTCCAATAAAAACTAAATAACAGTGTGTTATTTAATAACAGATAACCAATGCTGTTATTTTTGGATAACAGTAACAGGAGTAACAGATAATTAAATTGACCTGTTATAACTCACCTCTATATTATATTTTCAGAAATTTACTTATAACTGAGATCACAAAATTGGACAAGTGCGTGTCGGACCACGCGCATTAAAGTATTTCTAGAGTCAACAAATTTTTGTTTTTTTAAACCAACTTTAAAAAAGGAGAAAGATCTCATTACGTCGCTTCGTGTAAAAAAAAAATTATAATTTGATTACAAAATCCAAAAATTCCCAATTTGCTAAAACCACTACAGAATACTAAAAGAATCTGCTCACGTGGAGCTACTTTTTGTTTTATCCTTTTTCAATATTTTATTGTTGTTATTTTTTTATTCAAAATTTAGATGTTGTTATTTTATGTGAAGATGATCGCGAAGGAATCCTTTTCCGTGTATTGATGAAATCTTTAAGTTATAACCCAAGTATCATCCCGCGAATACACCTTGGATATGCGTGGGTGGTATACTGATAGTAATTAATCATTATATTGTAGGGGATAATATAATAAGGCAGGCCCAAATGCAACAATGAGACGTTTACAGGCTGTTATTATTATTATGTGATACACAAAATGTTCTATTGGGTGGTAATATTAAATTAGAAATAAATAAGAGAGTTATTTAGCCACTAATTCAGCAAGAGAAATGCAATTACAGCGGCATGACTTTCTTTTTTAATTTCTGAAGTACATCACTACAATTTATTCAAATCAAAACTAAACGTACCATTTCCTTTTACGTTTAACAAAAAAATAATAATTGCAGAGTGACCTTTTATTATAAATATTTTATATAACATAGTACGTTTTATGAATTGAGTGACAATATATGGTTATTATCTTATACAGTCAGATAAATAAACCCAGTATGACTATATTTATTACATCAAAAGTGACAAGTAATTAATAACATTACAACTATTGTCTAAAGACAGGTTACTTATAATTTTCCTTAGAAATTTCATACTACGTTGAATATTTTATAGCATTTTTAGTAAGGTTGGAGGGATAAAATACTTCCACCATTTCTCCATCGCTGAAATTTTCGTCCCCAAAACTTAACCCAAAACATTCCTGTACCAAAAATGCCCCAAACGCAATATATACCCGAAAATGGGGCCAAGGCCTAATCTGGAGACCTTGCCGACAAGCAACTAGGCTACAGACGAGGCGATGGCGACGACAGCCAAAATGACTGATAATTGTTAATTTATGTGTATTTTAAAATAGGCAGTAATGGTGGTTCGATAAAGAATGAGCCGGCTGCCAAAAAAATAAAAAAAGTGAAGTGAAGTGTAGTGAATTACATTTATTAAATGACCGTTGACGCAAAGACCGCTCAAATTCATTATTTTGTGGTAGAACGTATACACATGCGAAATCATATATTGTTAGAAAAATAAAAGAATAAGGCGCGAAAATAACAATGAGAGTGACAGCTTGCTCAATCAGCTGGTTTTCTCAAAAAATTTTGTATTTTTGTATATTCAAATATTGTTAAAATGGTACTTCAAAATAGTGGTAAATATAGAGCCGATCGTGAAGATTCTAGTAAAAAAGACTTAGGACAATCTTCCAGTACAAGGTAAGTTGTTAACATTTACCAATTTACTATAATTTTATTGATTATAATAAGTTAAAGTATTTTATTAAAACACTTCAGAGAGGAGTCATCTGAGAGTCGTATTCGAATAGCGTTGGAGAATGATAGAATAGATTTGAAGTATGGATTTGATAGAGTACGAGACACTAAAGAGAGAACTGGTTATTTGATAAACATGCATACTGTAAGTGATTTTTATAATTCGTTGTATTATTAATAATTTTTAACATAAATTAGCAGTACTTCACTACTTTAAATTGTTCGAGAGACCAGGTCTCCCATGATGTTTACTTGTGGGTTCTGTTAATCTAAAGGAGTCAAAAAAATAAAACAAGAAAAGAATTGGTATGGGTACTGACTTCTTTCTTATGGTTCATGGTCTTTGGTATGAACATAAGTCACACATTTTGTATAAGGATGTGTCCACATGATATCTGAACCAATTTACTTGTAAGTGAAATACATCCTTAGATATATGGCTGATTCTCCCATACTCAGCAGCATGTATCAATGGCCACAGCCAAGTTTTTATTTAAATCATATCACTTTTTAAGTTTCTTTATGTTTCTAGTGCTTTGTTGATAACAATATGAGTGTTAATCAGTTACACTGTAGTCAGAAATGAATGATCTAGTATTAGTTCTTAAAAAACCTGTTTGCGGCTCATGACCTTCCTGGAGAATAACCTCCAAACAAGAAGAATTGCCCACATTATACAAAACATACATTTTAAATAAAGTGTTAAAGTATTGCTTCCTTTCCTTTTTTGGATTTTGTTGCACATTAAAGATCCTATAACTTGCTGAAAACATTTTAAGTAGTACTTACTAATGATATTCTTATCTGCCACTATAATGGAGAAGAATAGTTTAGGCATGTAAGAAGAATATGTTTTGGTATAACTTTTGTAATTGTTATGATGAATAATACATTGTAACAGGCAGAAGTACTAGATGAGGACAAAAGGCTAGTGGCAGCAATGGATTATTATTTCATAGAGATGGATGGATCAAGGTTCAAGATATCTCTCACGTTCCAGCCATATTTCCTCATTTTGGCTAGGAGGGAATGTCAGCAGGAGGTCATACAATATTTGTCAAAAAAGTATGCTGGAACTGTGCACAAGATTGAAGTTATTGTGAAAGAAGATTTAGATTTGGTAAATATGTTGTTTTACTTATGTGAATTTGCTGTTTTGTTATATATATATATATATATATATATATATATATATATATATATATATATATATATATATATATATATATATATAATATTATTATCAAAGCTCTGGCGCTCCTAGGTTTGACTAGTCAAACCTCAGGTCTTTATTATTATTCTATATTTATTTGGTCTTAATCAAAGTCCAAATAAATGATGTTTTTCTGCCTTTGACTAACAAATTTTTGTCTAACCTAGGAGAGACTAATTTCTACAGTCATTAAACATGTAACAAGTGCAGTATGAATCGACGTTTGACTGAGTCTGCCTTAGTTGTTTCCAGGATCAACTAGGCAAACCCCGAAACAGGTTATTTTATGTTCGACGTTTGATTAAAAAGTTAAGTAAAGACCTTAGTCAAAGGCCGAAATTGGAATTGATTTTGAGTTTTGCATATTGACCTTTGACTATAGCATATATATAACTCCATATTGAAGTTATACTAGGATATGCCCGTGACTTCGTCCACGCTTGCTAAAAATTCCCGCGGGATTCCCAGGCCACAAAGTGTCGCAGCATTTAATAAAGAATGTAAGCTATTGTTTTAGTGGAATCTGTCGGTATAAGCTAATTTTTTTGCATCCAAACAATTTAAACCACTCTCGGGAAAATTTCCATGGAATTCCTGGGATAAAAATATCACACATTTTATTAGATTAAATTTGCTATTGATAAGTAAAAAAATGACATTGGCATTTTTTTTACATCTGGCCATTTTAAATCATTCCCAGAAAAATTCCCACGGAATTCCCAGGAAAAAAACTAGCTCAGAGTTTAAGTCTAAGAACTAGCTGCCGGTAAGCAGAAACTTACTTGAATCCCAAACAAACAGACACAGACAAACAGACAAGAAATCTAAAAAAAGTTCATTGTTTATATAGTCTATTCCAGCTGTTTTTTTTAAATAGCTTCAATGTACAGACACAGCATGTTTATAATTTTATAATATTATATATGAAATTTTGTTAGACTATCTCTCTTCATGGAATTCTAGAATGTGTGGTAGGTACACATATTTGAAAAGTAATTTTATATATACACATGCAGTAAGATTTCCCCTTCACCATTTAGGGAATCACTTGATTCTCATGAAATTTTTAATATTATTTATTCTATAGAATGAGGATGAATATAGTATACTTGTTATCTCATAAAATTGGGAGGATTTTATGGAATAAGAATTGAACCATTTACTTTTTAATTTTCAGCTTAACCATCTATCAGGTCTAAAGCAACGATACATAAAGCTCTCATTTATGTCACAAAATGAGATGATGAAAGTTCGGAAAGAACTACTTACAGCTGTAAACAAAAATAAGGAACGAGAGAAAAAGGATACAATTTACTCTGAGATGTTGACCAATGCCTTGACAAGTGCTGCTGCTATTGAACATGCTAAGAAAACCACTGATCATATGGAGAATATTTTGGATATAAGGTAAATTATTATACGAGGGCGACACTGATAGTTTATAGAACTGACCACTTTTAAAGAATATAATAAAAATATAAGTTTAAATTTGGAAAATAGAACTCTTTGCTAATATTATTGAGTACTAATTTCATTCATTTGTTATTTGTTTTACGATTTGGCGGCAAATTGAAATTTGTTTGTGTCACACCAGTATGAATTTAACATGAGAAAATTTCGTTCTATGATTTTTTATGACTTTGGTGTCATTTAAGTCAACAAGAATATTATGACACACTTCAATTGTCCTTTCACAATGAAGCCCCTTCTCGGGTCACTGTTTATAACTGGATTAATGAGTTTAAAATGTGGTCGTACCAATCTCAAAGATGCTCTGCGTGAAGGATGGCCTTCTACGGTGATGACTGAAGATAACATCAGTGTTGTGCAGTGTATGATAGAGACTGATCCAAGAGTAACCTATCAGCAGATTCGGACAAGCTTAGGCATTGGTATGAGTCAAGTACACAAAATCCTCCACAAACATTTACCCGTTAGGAAGCTTTGTGCTCGGTGGATACCTCGTTATTTAACCGAGGCCCAAAAACTCCGTCGTGTTGATTGGTGCCATGAAATGATACAAAGATTTAACGGAGGTTACTCAAAAGCTGTGTTCGACATACTTACGGATGACGAAAGCTGGATTTATTGCTGTGATCCAGAAACCAAAAGACAATCTGCTCAGTGGGTGTTTCCTTCCGAGGAGTTGCCAACTAAATTGAAGAGAGGTCGAAGTGTAGGAAAAAGGATGGTTGCTTCATTCTTCGGAAGAACCGGTCATTATGCTACAATTGTTTTAGAAGATCAAAAGTCAGTTACTGCAGAGTGGTATACTAACAAATGTTTGCCATTTGTCTTGGAAAAAGTTCGAGAGAAACGACCTCGCAGTAGGATCCTCCTTCACTACGACAACGCCTCCTCGCACACCCTCGGGCGAACGATCGACTATTTGGCGTCATCAGACGTGGAATTGCTGGGTCACCCGCCATATAGCCTCGACCTCGCACCTTGCGATTTTTATTTATTCCCGAAAATAAAAGAAAAACTTCGAAGAAAACATTTTATGGACACCAAGGAAGCAGTAGCTGCGTTCCAGAAGGTCATCGAAGAGACTAAGGACGAGTGGGCAAAGTGCTTTTCTCGGTGGTTCTATCGAATGCAGCGATGTATTGACGTGAATGGAAACTATTTTGAAAAGATATAATAAAAATAATAACTTGCTAGTTTGCTCAGTTTTTGATTTTCTAAGAACTTTCAGTGTCACCCTCGTATGTGTGGATTTTATAATGTTTTATTTACAATTTTACACCACCATGTGTTTTATTATACTAAATCATAAACTGTAACTTGTATATGTGTATATAAGTATTATGCAATCTGTCTAGTCATGGACTTGCAATATTTTAAGTACTTGTAATACAACTACTGTTAAACACAAGTGCACTATACACTGGGGTCCAACCCACTTTTCTTTTATGTGGCAGCCATTATGTATTTTTTCTTGAGATATTCTCCACGTGTGCACAATAAAAGTAATATCTCTCAAAGTTTTATTCTCACCAATACAAAAATTGGGCTTAATTGGAGGACAACAATATTGTCTATCATTTAACATTGCGAAACAAGGGTTCACAAATTTGTAACTTTTAAAGAAAATATTGAATTCCAAAACATTACTGCCAACATTACTGTATTACTGCCAAAACAACCCCTACAGCCCTTATTTTTTAGTAGAACAACGGATTTTTAGCTAAGCTATAATACAACATTAAATTTATATATGTGTGTCTATTACTTTAAGAACACCGGCCTACAAAAAAAAGAAAGTGGTCTGTACTTTTGACTAGATCCATACATTCTTATGTATTTTGATGCGCTGAATCCGAATCGAAGGAAAGCGAGCAAGTTGTTCGCCTATTCTGTCGATGTGCTCAAACTTTGCTCTCTCGCAAACTGCTTTTTAAGGGACCAAGTGGCGGCACTGTATCTTTTTTTAGATCGGAACTTCGCGGATCCTGACATTGTTTAGCTGCCTTCCATGCCCGATAAACTGCCTGCTTTTGGCTTACAGTTTCAGCGCACAGCTTATCGAACCATGGCTGGCTTGAGCCACCGAGTGGGATTACAGTGTAGATACCACTACAGGTACAATACTTCGGCGACTGAGTCTGCACAAATGTCAGGATCATACATCATCAAGGGTAGAACTCACGAAATCCATCCCGATCTGCTGACCTATATAGCTATATCTTTTTCCCGTTAGGGAACAGAAAGCGGCACTCCGGAGGAAACCAAACTGATCAGATGATCCCAGAGGAGCTCTGACCGAGATTTGCTCGTTCTCCGGGTGAGTAATCAGCAAAAGGTCTAGTAAAGAGGGCTCTTAGTCTACTTTGTCCGGAATGCGGGTAAATCCCGTGACCAATTGAGTGAGGTCTTAGGCGAGAGCAAAGTCGCGGTCAGTAGTACCTGGCAGATCGGTTGTCGGAGAACCCAACCATTCAGCATGGTGGGCGTTGAAGTCTCCAAGGACGATTAATTCTGTGGAAGCGTATTGCCCGAAAGCTCTGTCGGTCTCGTCTGTCATGCCAGTCCAAAAAAATAGGCTATATCAGTCCTATCGCATTCCCTGCCATGGGACCGATATAGGCACGAATAAACGGGTGGAGCCACCGAAATCTATCCGCACCCATAAAGTGGATAGGTTCCTATTTGCCAAGCCATGGAGATTGTGACAACAAACATCCTCGCGGACATATAGGCATACCCCGGCTTTTGGAAGGAATTTGTGTTTCAGATTGTAACCGGGGTAGTTTAGATATGATAAGTCTGTTGGGGCGGATATATGCGTATCCGTTAAAAACATTAAGGCCGGCTTCTTCGTCTCCCGGTGTTGATGGACGGCGTTAAGATTGGCATGAATTCCCCTGATATAGCAAAAATCCACCTTAAGTGTGGAAGTCAGATCCACTGAGTTATCCTTATTATTTTTAAAATGGCTCATTGAAAATATTATTTTATGAAGAGTTGGAAGTGCGTTATTATCACCGAAACAAGGATAAAGCGGAGTGTGAAATTATCCACACAAACCTGCAGGTAGTGTGATTAGTTGGTGCGGGGCACAGAAGGGCCCCCGGTCTTCCCCGGAGAGCACTGTCGGGTCCACGTCCGGTCACCAACCGGCACGATAGTGCTCCCCAAGATTATGCGCTAGTTGGTGGGTCTGGCCACCAGCCGCCCATGGAGGGCCAGCAGCCTCCATGGGACTGGTTAGTCCGGGTTCGGGACCCTTACTACCTGTAACCTACATTATATTTAATTATTTATATTTTAAACTATGTTATGCGCTGAGTATGGACCCACTTTACTAAGATTAACTTATCTTCAGGTTACCTGGAAGAAATCACTGTAAGAAATAAGACTCTGTTTGTACTATTTAAAATATTGGTACTATCACAAATATCTTTGATTGAAGGTCTGTGTGGTTGAGAAGATTTGGGTGTTTTGGATCGGCACCAGGGCTGTCCGATGGCCATGGCCATAGATATACAATGTTTGTCAGCCTATTATGTATTATCATGATTATATTTTTATTGCAGAGAACATGATGTACCATATCATGTAAGAGTGTCAATAGACTTGAAGATCTTCTGCGGTACATGGTACACAGTTAAATCAAGGGGTACAGAGATCCCAATATTTACAAAACGAGATGATATTATTGAAAGACCAGATCCAATAGTACTAGCTTTCGATATAGAGACCACGAAGCTGCCTTTAAAATTTCCTGATTCACAAACTGATCAAATCATGATGATTTCGTATATGATTGATGGACAAGGATATTTGATTACAAATAGAGAAATAATATCTATTGATGTTGAAGATTTTGAATATACGCCGAAACCTGAATTTGAAGGGTAATATTACTGTTTTCAATTAATTTCAAATAACACAAGATTGCTATTTTAAAATTTAACCTTACACTAGTGTACTTTTTCTACTATGAAAAATTCAACAGATTCTGTTTCAGCTCCAATTTCCATACGAAATTCCATAAAATAATTTTGAATATTTAACTTTATTTCTACTTTATACTATAAATATAAATTTGAATTAGAATCTTGAAAGTTTTAATATATTTCTTTTCAACTTAAGACTGATTAACTCTCACGACTATAATTTGAATGATATGTCAAATAGCTAGGGAAAAATGGCTTGTAGCCCTATCTAATGATTCTACATTAGATAGGGCTACAAGCCATTTTAATAAGAACTTACCAAAATTATGTTTTATACTGGTCGATTGTCATCACTAGTATTCTTCCATGCTAAAAATAGAAATACTATTTGCATTTTGCTCGTATCCTAGAACAATACTTACACACAAACATACACCTAAGATATAAGGTAGTCAAATTGAAAATTCACACAACCCAGTAACACTTAATTCTTTGAAAAATACTTTTTAATTTGAACGGATTATCGAAAGAGTCGATTTACACATGAGTACGGTCTAGAATATGTGTATAGAATGTGGACTAATTTTCAATTTTTTTTTTCTTCTCTTCCAGCCAGTTTATAGTGTTTAATGAAGCAAATGAGTTGGCGCTGATACAAAAGTTTTTCGATCATATTATGGATGTGAAACCGCATATTTTCGTCACGTATAACGGTATATGATATATTTAAATTTTTTATTATTTTGTAAGAATTATTTAGAGGTAAAAAAGTATAAAAAATCTTTAGAGATCTCTAAGAGTTGGCATAATTGACATTAGGAAAGAGTACATAGAAATGTATAAAATCACCCATTTTTGAAACTCCCGGAAAACTTTCCAGGTCCCTTTTTTCGCCCCAAATGACTGGGCTATTACCATTTGTAAAAAAATGACATTATTTGTGTGGTGCTTATATCAAATTTTAACTGCTAGTAAGGCAAATGAACGGTTCGTAAGATATAGCAAACGGATATTTAACTTCTGTGTCTTTATTATTCACTAAATAGCTCTTCTCATTCTCAAATCTATTTTGAACATAGAAAAGACTTGTACAGTTCAGGAACATCTAAAATTAGATTGAAACACATTTTAACTAAAATTATACTCACAAATTAATCTCGTAAGAAAAAACAAGTTTTATTTCTTTATTGTTTAGACATAAGTTACTAAAATACATGTTGATACTGTAATACGATTCTGGGCAAAACTGTTATCTATACTACATAATAATACATCTGTAAATGATTCGAGTTTGTGCAATGCGTTTAAAAATGTAAAAAAGAAATCAGGGGGCAGACCTGACCGACGGGCAGTCACCGAAAATACAATTTCTAGATTTTCGTCTGTCTGTCTCTTACAGCATCACGTGAAAACTACTGAACTAATTTAAATGAAACTCTACATAGAGCTAGCTTATACCCCGGGCGTAACTTAAGATATTTTTTTTTTCGATAAATTACATCGTTTCCGTGGGGTAGACGAAAATAGGGAAAAAGATGGCGCTGCAATCGCATTTTATTTGGAAACTACAGAATATATACGAATAAAATTCGTCATAGTACTGGCTTATAACCCGAGTTAACACTTAAAATAAATTTTATCCCGATAAATGATGTCGTTTCCTTAGAATAGACGGATTAGCAAAACAGATGGAGCTGCAGTCGCGTTTTTTAAATCACCGACAAATACCTATGTTGTCATAATCAACACGTCATTCATTGTACTACTTCAAATCAGGTTGCTTCAGTTCGCCTCTATGTTTTGCTGGGCAGTTGTGTAGACCATATTATATACCTTAGTTTCTTTGTTATTGTTATATGTAAAAAACCGAATTGAGTTCTTATGTAAGTAAAATAAAGCTACTGCCTAGAATTTGACACGCGACGTAGCCGCGGGACAAACTCTCGTTTAGTAATAAAAAGTAAAGTTGTGGTGCTTTAAATCTACTTTGTAATAAATGTTTAAGGTGACTTCTTCGACTGGCCTTTCGTGGAAGCGCGTGCGGCCATTCTTGGCTTGGATATGAAGCAAGAAATAGGATTCAGTAAAGTAGCTGCTAGAGACAATACATACGCGTGTAGACCGGCTATGCATATGGATTGTTTATGGTAAATTAGAAAATTAATTTGTCTATTAGACGTATTTATGCATTACTTCCTCGCGTAAACTTCGGCTTATCCATATTTACCTTTGAGTTAAATTTAATGTGATTTATAAAATTTTATTAAAGCTCCAAAGCAGTGACGTGATATAGCCAAGTGATTTTGATAAAATTGTAGTAGAAAATTTGTTTGAAATAGCCTCAACGCTTTACTTGGGGCTAAAAATAGGCCGAACGTATTGTTTATTGTTTTTCCCAGAATAATAAAAATTCTATAAACGAAAATACCTCATATTATTGTTACGACCTAGTGCAGATAAAGACAAATTCACACCTGCAGCCCTGTAGAAACATATTTTATTACCTTTTCGGCATTTGAACTTCTTTTGTTTACTTTGTGTTTAAAATTGGTGATTAGAAAACAGCCCATTGTGAATCTTTAATGGCAGTCATTAGCCAGGTGTGCGGGTTACGATTTCTAAGAAATTGGGTTCACGCTTGCCGGGCAGACATATTTGCATTTGTGCAATATAAAGCAATGGCCCGATTGAGGAAGGGGTAGTCGATAACCACAAGCGAAGCAAGACTTGTGTACATTCGGGGATCTATTTAGTGACGGACTTTGCGCATGTTATTGAATCGTACATTACGTTTGGACTGGTTGTATTGAGTTATATTTGTACCTGTGTTATACGTGTTTGTATAGTTCTAATAAATTCTATAATAATTCCAACGGCATTTTAATTCGAGTCCTGCAACTCGTAACATTATTATATCTAAAACTACTCAACATATCTTATTTAAACAGATTTTCGGTTTAGCTATTTTTTAGGTTCTATTGATTTTATGGCCATTCCATTAAAAATACTACTGTGGAACAATTATAAAACAATGTCTTTCTAGTTGGGTGAAAAGAGATTCATATCTGCCAGTGGGCTCGCAAGGGCTGAAAGCTGTGGCCAAAGCGAAGCTGAGATATGATCCGGTGGAGTTGGACCCTGAGGATATGTGCAGAATGGCAGCTGAACAACCACAAGTATGTTTTGAGTCGTCGTTGACACCCTATTAATTTATTCAAAATATTAAGAAATCTTCATTTTGTTTATTTTGCAACCATTACAATTTATGCAGGAACGGAGAAAGAATACGATTTCCTGCGGCCGGGTGGCCTGTCGTAAGAAGTGACAACACAACTCAGAGCAGGTGGTAGGGCATTTGCTCATTTGGATGACTACCACCCCTGGTCTAGAGTTTGCCGCCATAACAACCTTGAGTTGTGTTCCGGCATCAGTGGCCAGGTTCCAGAATCCTTTAAAAGAGCAGCCGCGCGTTTGTAGCGTCTTTGACGGGCTGTCGGCCTGTCTGCTGAACTCGTGCAATAAAAAAAAACAATGTTAATAATAATAAGCTAAGACTCAAGCTCCAGGGGTGGAAGTGATAAATGGCCTAACGTCGGAAGTAGCTTCGGTGAACCAGCAGCCCACCTTTCGACACCCCTTAGCCACTCACACCCACATTGCCCCTGTCTTTTATGGCTTTTTTACTGGCCCATGCAGGGAGTGGCGAGTCACCGTCTGCCTATTTTTCCATGTTCTCCGAACATTGCGACGGGCAGACGCCATAGTCCCTATATTCCCAGACCCTTAGTACCACTAGCAGTTCACCCCAATAGCCCGGTATTTGTCGTTCTCATTTCCCACAATAGCCCTACACTGGCCGGGGATTGCCCTTGGGTGCATTATTATATTCTGTAGACAGGAATAATAGCCGGTCAGTGTCACGCCACATTTACACTAAATTTTTCAAGGGCCTCTACGTGTTGGCCTTCCCATGGGCCCACGCAAGCCCTCCAAAAGTCCGGGCCTTTTTTATGGCCTTATATATATTATAATAATAATATTATTTTATTGCTACAAATTTAAAAATATGTTAAATAATCGACAGGGTGCCATCATGAGAAGGAAGGGTGCCGACAATGGTATAGATTCCCCTACTTCTCAAAAAAGAAACGTAGAAACTAACTTTTAATTTTATAACTAAACAACTTTATTTTCTAAAGTTTTTTTACTATATATATTTAAGTAATAATTATACGTATTGGTTTAGTCAGCTATATTTTTATACTTTCTTTCATGTAATTGTATGTAACTTTGAAACATAGAAATTTGGCTTAGAACATAAATTTTATTAATAATTACAGGTTTTATCTAATTACTCAGTATCTGATGCAGTAGCCACATACTATTTGTACATGAAGTATGTACATCCATTCATATTCGCTCTTTGCACTATAATCCCTTTGGAGCCAGATGAGGTAAGGATACAGAGTTATAGTTAACTAAGTGTATTTGTATGCCTTTATTAGCGTAAGCTGTATCATTCTACCATCTACACTCTACAGTAATCATTTCGTAATAAACCATTTTGTATGTTGTTTCTATACTTTTTGCGAATTTATGTTGTGTTAGTTGTATGTATGTCTGTTTAAATTTTTTCTGTCTGTCTGTTCGGGATTCACTTAAAAACTATTGGGCCGATTTCGATTCCCGGACTTAAAATCCTGCGCCACTTTATATCTCGGAAAATTTCTTGGAGCGATTTAACGTGGCCCGGCTATATAATCGGATTCCGGTGTAATATTTTTTCTGACCGATAGCAAATTCTCTGTTCTTAGATCTGTGATACTATATATTCCGTGAATTTCACGGGATTTTTTCGGGAGTGGTTTCAAGTTGTTACACAGCTGTTGGGCAACTATAAATTAGCTTATTCCGTCTTAATGTATGTTGTGTGTACTTATGTATGTATGCGTATGTTTTATGTACCCAACATGTATGTGTCTACGCCTTGTTTCTACATCCACAAATTAAGTGACACGAATTTCATGATTTTTTTTGACCCTTCGTCCCATTCTTGTCACAGCTGGTCACAGTCGTGAGACTCTTCCCTCCCTAGTGTGACATCACATATTTTGCAATTTTACGTCAAGAAATCATTGAATTAAAACAGCAGTTCCGTAATTAGCTTAAATAATACAACATTTGTAAATGTGACGTCACGAAATTTAGGACCCCCATCCCTTGTCACACAATGTCACATTTCGTCGAGCCACACCTCCCTTAACGTGTGACGTCATTTATAAAAATAAAATAAAATAATTAAGAGTTTTTTTTCGAGTTTTTGTTATGGCTCAAAAATTGTTTGAAATAATTTTGTAATATGTTTCTTAAGCTGACTAAAATATTTGAACATCATTAAATAATGTTACTCAATCAACATATCACAACAATCGTGATGTGTTTGTTATCTTCTAAGGAGAAACAAGATATTTATGCATGTGTGTATCATATTGTACTTAGAGCTCTCACGAATTTATCGCTTTGCGCTTAGTTTCGAGCCTTGAAGAATCATGTTGAGTCAAAGACTTTTTAATTTTAGGTTCTGCGCAAAGGCTCAGGTACTCTTTGTGAATCTCTACTTATGGTTGAAGCTTTCCATGCAAATATAGTGTTCCCTAACAAACAAGTCGAAGAGCTGAACAAGTTAACTGCTGACGGTCACGTTTTAGAGACGGAAACCTACGTCGGAGGACACGTTGAGGCATTGGAATCAGGTATATATCAGTTTTTAACTTTGTTATCAACTAGCTGCTATTATGACCGCCATTGACTTGAAGTTTATATTGTGTTGTCTTCTGAAACCTTCTACATATCGAAATGAAAAATTGAATAAAATATATTTTTTAATCTTTAAAATTATCATTTAAATCATTCGTGCTCATTCAAGAGTAATTTTCGGATAGACCGAAAAACAAGAATTTTAAAACCTGACATAATTCGTTATCCCCTTCGAGGAGCCAAAAATATTATTTTTGTCCACAAGCTGCCAGCTGCCATCAAAATTGCCGAGCAGAAACCAAGATAATTATATCGTCTCTTTTATTCTAATACAAATTCTATGTAGTTAGAGTGAGAAAGCATTAGTTCAACGTCCGTTTCAATTATCTGTATTTGACCACAAATTTGTGATGCTTCCCAATTAACCGTGTGTGACAGTTCGGCAACAAATTTGTGGTGGTTCCTTAAAGGTTGAAATATAAATTGCGGTTTTTGTTTGAATTTTGAAATAACAGATTTTAGTTATGGCATATTAAATCGTCTATCAGCTACTTCACCTGATTAGCTTAGAATATCGTATAAGCTAGATTTCCGGGAACAGATCGCTTTAAGTGATAAAGCCCCTTATTTTTTTATTTAAAATATTGTGATTAGTGTATTCTATTATTTTGGTGACCGATAAAGTGCTATCTTTTGCCAAAAAAGTCCTAAGTGTTTCACAGAAAAACGGTTCTGACAAGCATGGACAAAACAAATGGACAGACAAAACGATTGCACATATAAATGCCACTCGACTAAAGTGAACCGTGAATTCCCTGATTTCCCGCTCATATATAGACTCAAAATTTTATCATGTTTTATAATATGAATTTATACTAACACCATTGAAATACTTTTAGGAGTCTTCAGAGCCGATATAAAATGCAAATTTAAAATAGTACCATCAGCCATAGACAAATTGATGGATTCAGTGGAAAAAACGATGAAACACGCCATAGAGGTGGAAGAGGGGGTTCCGTTAGACATGGTGAAGAATTTCTATGACGTTTGTTCTGAGATCAAAGCGAAATTGCAGCACATGAAAGATCATCCGAGGAGAGATGAGAATCCTTTGATTTATCACTTGGATGTTGGCGCTATGTATCCAAACATTATTCTGACTAATCGGTATGTACTTACCATAGATTTTTCCCGAATAAAAAGTAACCAAGAGTCCGCACCACAAAAGAAGTGCCACAGACGCGGCGCTGCAATCGGCGTACTTAATCTTGCCAAAGTAATTATTTGCTAATCCGTAAACTGATGTAGGTAACAGAATAATAAATATAAAATATTCTATAATTAAAGCTGTAAATTTATTTATAGGCTACTTTACGAACAAAATTCTGTCGAATAGCGGAGCTGCGACTTTTAGTTCTTTTATTTTCCGTGGGACTTCTCTTGCGCGGACTCGTATGTGCCATTCCAGACTTATAATCTATCTCTGTGCCGAAGTTAATCCAGATCCTTTCTGGCGTGATTGAATAACAAACACCCATCCAAACTTTCGCATTTATAAGTTTAGTATATTATATAGATTTAAGTTTAAAAATATGTTCTAAATTGAAAGTTTATTTAAGATTTTCTACAAAATCAAGAATGGATGGTGGTGCCACCTGTGACGCTAGAGTGTGTTACGAGTTATGTTTTTAGTTGGATTAGCGTCATCCCTTACAGGGCGTTCCATTAGTAGCTCACAACGCTCAGTTAGACGTTCCACAAGGCGACCGCTTTCGTTGTGCAGGGCGTTCCATTAGTAGCTCCCAACGTCCAAAATGCTCAGTTAGCCGTTCCTCAAGGCGACCGCGGTCGTTGTGGTCGTGGCGAAAATGTCACTAATGACGACATCATTTTCGATCACACAACGCTCACAACGACCCATGTCAATAGGTGGGTCGAATAGCCGTTCCACTTGGGTTTACGATTGTAACGCCGGCAAGCAAGTGGAACGGGATAAATCGCGGTCGTGAACGTGGTCGTTGTGAGTCCCTAATGGAATGTAGCCTTTGTAGTCATCTGCCATGACGTGGCTCAAAAATGTCTATGCTTTTTAGGTTGCAACCATCTGCAATGGTGAATACAAGTATATGCGCCGTGTGCGACTACAATCGTCCGGGCGCCACTTGTCAGCGCCATATGGAGTGGATGTGGCGTGGTGAATACCGTAAGTTTCTTATTAACGTTGATTCATTTTTTATTATTAGAGTCAGTCTTAACATAACCTAAAAAGCGTTACTTTTATATACAGATGTGCAATGTGGGTTATTATTCTTTAAATAAATAAAACCCTGTTTACTCCATAACAGCTAGATTAATTGTCTCTCGCTTCAAATGAATACAATTTTCCTTATGAACTAAAAGTGCTTACTTGCCAAATATTATCAACTTATCCACACGAAATTTGACCTTCAGGGCCAAATCCTAAACTATAAGGAATAAAGGCATGATGAAAATGGAAGGATGATTCAATTACTTTAGTCAGGAACCGAATCAGCTGATTTTGAAAAAAATCACAACTATTATGACACCCATGCGTAGTGTAAGCTTTTAAGGATTGATTTCTGTAAAGGAATGTCAAATGGCTAATGAAGGAAAGGGGTTGACTTTTTAGTTAATCAATTCATAGCCATTTCTAATATCAATATAGAGTAAGAAAGTTACTCTACATGTGGACTCATAATATGTCTATCATTTTGTGGAACATCTATCTGGTTATTAGATTGACAAATTCCAGTTTTAAAATAAAAAATAGAATACTTAGCCAGTTATCTCGACTTAACACAAGAACAGTTGAACAAGCTCAATCAACTTCAAAATGTCTTTATACGGTTCATATTTGGGTTGCGCAAATATGACCACGATGCCCAATATTGTAAGAATTAAATGGTTATCTATGGTTCACTTGCTCTATCTTTTGTACAACGTCCTCTTTGGTCCTCGTACTCCTCCTTATTTAAAGGAGCGTTTTGATTTTCTACATCTTTCTCATTCCCGTTATTTGCACTCTAATAATAATCTCTCCTTAATGACATCTGTACACACTTCTTCCTTCGTTGATAACTCTTTCACAGTACAGGCTGTCCATTTATGGTACTCACTGCCACTCAACATCAGACAAGCTAAGTCAGTATCCTCTTTTAAAATCATGTTTTTTAATTATTTTTGGTCCCCTCAGGTGTAATAGTGCTGCTTATTCTGTATGAATTATGATATGTACTGTATATAATAATTACTTATTTATTTAATATGTTTTGAATGTTTTATATTATTTATTGTCTATACCGCCACTGTCATGTTTACTATTTTTCTTAGTTTAGGGGGTTGCTTGGAAGAGATCGCTTTAAGCGATAAGGCCGCTCTTTGTTCAACATTTATTGTACCTAGTTTTTAAGAAAGTAGTTTTAATTTTGGTGAACAATAAAGTGCCTTCATTCATTCAATACTTAAAGAGGTCTTAGTACTTTTTTTGTAAAGAAACATAAATATGACAAGTTAATAATGTAACAAAAATATGTATTATATTTTTGTAGTCCCAGCAACAAGAAGCGAATACCAAAGAATTCAACAGCAGTTGGAAACAGAGAAATTCCCTCCCCTCCACCCCGGCGGACCAACTAGAGCTTTCCACGCGCTGTCTAAAGAGGATCAGGTGAAATACTATCATTATTAAAATATTATTTTTTCATTTCCCATACACTGAAAATACGCTAAGAGTTGCCTGATCACGGGATGAAAACAGTACGTTTCGTCCCTGGGAAATGATTATTCCTACTGTCAAAATAGTAGATTGTTACACGAGAGGTGAAAGTGACATATTTTGGCGACATATTGAGATAGTTTGGCGCACGAGCGTAGCGACGGCAACACGCGACTCATGTCCCAACTTTTTTTACAGACGCTGTTAAATCGTGTCATAAATTATAACAAAAAAGAAATATCAACAATTTTATAACATGATTTTATACTTATAAATTATAAATAATAACAGCCATAAACGTCGCACTGCTGGGCTCGGGCTTCCCATTATAGGGGAATGGACAGTATACCCGCCACGCTTGTCTAAGGCGACTTGGCAAGTCTGACACATCGGTTATCTCGACATGCAGGTTTCATCACGATGTTTTCCTTCACCGCTGTGAGCACGTGATAATTGTAACAATATGCACATTAGGTCAGAAAACTGCTTAAGTGGTGCATGCGTTCCGGCCAGGCTCGAACTCGCGCCCTTTGAGTTTGGGTCGCGTTCACTAGCCATTCGTGACTAACTTATAAATTACTTTTCACTAAGTTATTATTTCATTTACATAAATTTGAGCTAAATATTATAATATATTTACTATCATCGGTGGCAAAAAATACTGGCTGGTGAAATGTCACAGAAAACGTGTACTTTTGTGTTTTTACGTGTTTACTTGACGTTTCATTTGTGAGACGTATTAATTAAGTTCATCAGATTAAGATATGGGTTTAACGCCTGATTTCATTAGAGAAGTAGTTCTTTGTTTAACCAATCAGTTATTATTTACTTTCCTCATATTCGAAATGAAAAGCAGTGTTATCCTCGAGTGCAAGAACTATTTAGGACTGAAGGGCCTATTTTGGTACTCGAATTATTAGCGCCCTCTCTTCGCTCGTGCGCCAAAGCATCTCATGCTTAAATAGGTCACTTTCACCTCTCGTGTAATCTACTATTAATTTCTTATATCAACTTTCCATCTATTAATAATGTGAGTTTTTAAATTGACAAATGAGTCTATTAAGTTTCTATGAAGGCAGTTTATAACTGGTTTGGGTAAAATTAAATACGCCAAAATAACCTTCCATTAACATTAGGAATGACAAACCAAATAATAAAAATGGACCCTGATAACGGTTCTAGAATTTGACTAACGAAAATAGACACTCGAATTATTCACAAACTTTTGACATGGCAATATTGATATAAATGTCAATGTCATTTTACCAATATATTGTCGTCAATTACTGTTACTTTGGTGTAATTGTGATTTAGCATTTAAGAGATTAAAACATGTATAAAACCAATAAAAGGGGAGTGCGAAGTTTTGCATGATTTCCAAATTCGAGAAAAAGCAAGAGAAGAATGATGCTGAATTTATAGAAAAATAATGTTGCTTACATTTTGTATAAATACTCTATGGTAATTTGGAGTTGCCATACTGATATTTTTAAAGCAGCGCTTTTTCATTCTTTACTTTCATCAGCCATACTAAATTCTACATTTCTAGAAGTCGCCACAAGTCGTCTCGTGCGTTTTGATATAGAAAAATACACTAGATATTAAATGAACATGTTATTGTTCCAAAAAATTTTTTACATCGTCAAGAATATAAAATTTTAACACCTTATTCATAATAGTTATACGAGGTTTATAGGCGGTTTAAAATAGAAGTAAAGAAAGTGTTATTCATAATGACATTCAGAATGCGATATTTATTTCTTTGACGACATTCTATTATGATATAATTTCAGGCAGCATATGAAAAAAAGCGTTTAGCCGATTATTGTAAAGTCGCATACAAGAAAACTAAAGTCACTAGAACTGAAGTGAGGACTACGACAATATGTCAAAAGGAAAATTCGTTTTATGTGGATACTGTTAGAGCTTTTAGGTTAGTAATATTTATATATTTTTTTAGAACTCCCCCGAAGTAATCTGCGAATTGCAACATGTTTGTGAACTTACAGTAAATATTGTATAATAAAATGAATAATATTTGGCTAAACTTTTTAAAAGTATATTTGTAATTCAACAAAGATATATTGAAATTTACTGTAAACCACAATGTATAATACTATACTAATATTATAAATGTGTAAAAATAGGATGGATGTTTGTTAATCACGCCAAAAAGGCGGAACGGATCTTGATGAAATATGGCACAGAGGTAGATTATAGTGTGAAATAGCACATAGGCTACTTTTTATCCCGGAAAAAACATGATTTCCGTCAGATGACATTAAGGTGAGCGACGCTGCGGGCAAAAGCTAGTGCTATATAAGTAAAGCAGAGTCAAGAAAATACATTATCAATAAAAGGCATAACGTATGACCCCTATTTAAAAAAAAATTACTCACACGCACAATAAAAAAAGACAGAGAAGAGTACATATAATTTATTATACATATACACACGCGTACAGGTACACACACACACACACACACACACACACACACACACACACACACACACACACACACACACACACACACACACACACACACACACACACACACACACACACACACACACACACACACACACACACACACACACACACACACACACACACACTCACACACACACACACACACACACACACACACTCACACACTCACACACACACACACACACACACACTCACACTCACACTGACACTCACACTCACACTGACACTCACACTGACACTCACACTGACACTCACACTGACACTCACACTGACACACACACAGACACACACACAGGCACACACAGACACACACACAGACACACACAGACACAGACAGACAGACAGACAGACAGACACACACACACACACAGACACAGACACACACACTTCTTGCTTACGTAAACAAATACAATGTAACATTTTCATCAATCTTATAACGTTTCCTTTCTATGCTAGGGACCGTCGCTACGAATATAAAGCTCTAAACAAGCAAGCAAAGGCGAAAGTAGCGGAAGCAGTAGCGAGCGGTGACGCGGCAGAAATTAAGTCCGCCAAAAGTAGGGAAGTCTTATACGATTCCTTACAATTGGCTCACAAGTGTATTTTGAACTCGTTCTATGGATATGTTATGAGGAGGGGGTTAGTAATATTTTTTGAGTATTTTACTGTGTTTTCGCCAGTGTTTATATATTAGTACGACTTTTTTTATTTAGTCATCATAACTGACAACTTGTTTCATGTCAGACTAAACCCAAAAATTTATAATAACAACGAAACGAGAATACATTAAAGCGTTTTATGGTACTGTTACATTTAATATTATACCCTGCATTCAACAACATTCAGTTAACACTAAATCTTGATGAAAACATTTACAGTGCTCGTTGGCATAGTATGGAAATGGCCGGCATAGTGTGCTACACTGGTGCCAACATTATAATGCGCGCGAGGGAAATCATCGAGCAAGTGGGAAGGCCACTCGAACTGGACACAGATGGTATTTTTTTATTTAAGACGTTTCTTGCTCAACAGAAATATGTTTTCTGGCAAATTATAGGACTCGACGTCGCCTGACGGTATCAAAATCGTACTCAACTAAGGCACTCGAAGTCGTTCACTTGGTAATTCATCTTTTGATAATGACTTTGGATAATATAACTCATCACTCGACATCGCGTGATGTGCTAAAATCAGAAATATTTTGAGCTCTCGACGTCACGCATTTGCTAATAAATTTGTATCGCGGAAGTGTTACCTATTATAATACAAATAACACACACAACATAGGCTATACCCAAAGGAATACTTACAATTTGACGTATTTTGTGTGGTGCTTAAACTATTTTATTTCATGAAGCAGGTAACATTGTGTTGAAAGGTGTATATCGAGATTACCTATATAATTACGTTTAATAGCTCCACCACCTTGTGATTATCTTTTTATTTAATACAAGTCTTTCTGATAATACAATATCTCGTTTAAAAATATACCAAAATTACAGTCTCGTAGTCTGTGTCACTTACTACATTGATATACTTTAGGTTTGATTTCTGGTAAACGCTTCATGGTAAAAACTTTTCTGTGTTTACTCGTTCTTAACTCAGTTAAGATATTTCGTTATTGTAACACTGATGTGAATGATAAAACATACTGGAAATTTTATACTATGCAAGATTTATTCATTTACCTATTTTTTGCAAATAAAGATTGATTGATTGTGATTAAAATAAATATAGATTTATTTTTGATACAACGGTCCTAACGTGTTTACCTTATATCTTTAGAAAGACTATTTGTGTATTAATTGTCGGCTTAAATAATATAAATAAGCCATATGTCTTCAAATTCAGTTTATCTGCAAGGCTTGTTACATATATACATACATAGATATTGAAGCCCACTTTATAATACTGAAAGTATTTGAAATTTACAGGTATTTGGTGTTTTCCAAGAAGTGTTTGAAATTTACAGGTATTTGGTGTATGTTGCCCTCTTCGTTCCCTGAAAATGTCACGGTACACACTGCACATCTAAAGAAAAAGAAGATTAATGTGTCGTATCCAAATGCTGTTTTAAACGCCATGGTTAAGGCAAGTTACTAGTTAATTCACTTGGAATAAAATAATACTAAAATATAATTGTAATTGATATATTTATACTTTTCATTTGAATACGACTAGGATTTATTATGTTAATACTATTTACATGTTCACTCCTTTAAGTAATCTAAAAATTCCGGCTCGAAGGTCCAAAAAATATATACTGATACATTTGGTACTTTGAGTCAAAATACTAGTAGGTAATAATCTATTTATCTATTATTTAAGAGATGTGCTCTTCTCTGTGGAGCCTACTCTAATCTTCTCTATTACGGGCCAGATGTTTTACTTCTTTCTTTCTACTCTTTTTCCTTAATTTGATCCATGAATGCTCGCCTTGGCCTGTCCTTCCCACTCCTTACTTCCGTCGATTAGTGTGCATGAAGGTGTCGTGTCGTAGCAAATGGCGAAACATCTTCCCCCATCTTACTAAAGAGTTTAAAAAATAATTAAAACAGGAGTAAATTCGATATTCCTTTTAATAGGATTATTTCACAAACGACCAATACTTCGAACTTACCGACCCTGCAGAAAAGAAATATGAACAACGTTCGGAAAACTCGATATTCTTCGAGGTCGATGGACCGTATTTAGCAATGGTACTGCCAGCTTCCAAGGAAGAGGGGAAAAAATTGAAAAAACGATATGCCGTTTTCAATTTCGACGGATCTTTAGCTGAGTTAAAAGGTAATATCGCATTTAAAATTTCTAAATCTTTCTATAAGGCATCATAATACTAATATTTTGTTTGGGTAGTTTTTGGAGACACAAAAACTTTGGAGGTAATTTTGGGAAATATAATTCTGCTACTTTAATGTAACACCGTCGAGCCAATTATTGAAATACTTTACAAAGTTACAAATTATAATATTAATAAGTACGATAACGTTTATGTCCCTTCTGGTATAATAATTAGACTAATTTTATTCATAATAAAACTACGTTTTAACGGTTTTAAGCGCGGTAATTTATTTGATTTTTGTTATTCCGACGTTTCTTTAAGAAAATATTAATTTTATTCATATTATAGTCAAATCTATTACACCCCTCGATGTTGCTGACACTAATAAAAATTATAGTTTCTAGGAATGTATATGTTTAAGATATTTGGGGAAAAGGTCTTGATATAGTAACTTGTTTGGGATGTTTATTATCACCTAAATCTCAAGAAGGTGGCCAGAGGCTTCAAATTTTCACTTACTACGTTCTTGGCATACGTGTTACGCTTCATATTCTTGAATTAATGTTGTTCACATACTCCAAGGTTCTTACTGACTTTTGATCTAAACCACAATTATTTAAATTGCAATTAAGTAGTAACAAAAAGAGTTTAATCAAATAATTTGTTACATTCATTGTCTTACTTCTTCACTTTAGGTTTCGAAGTAAAACGTCGTGGCGAACTGCAACTAATTAAGATTTTCCAGTCATCAGTATTTGAGGCTTTTTTAAAAGGCAATGATTTAAAATCTTGTTATGGAGCAGTCGCCAAAGTAGCTGATTATTGGCTCGATGTTTTATACAGTAAAGGCCATAATATGCCGGACTCTGAACTATTTGAGTTAATATCAGAAAATAGGTCGATGTCGAAGAAGTTGGAAGATTATGGTGGTCAAAAGTCTACCTCAATATCAACAGCGAAACGATTAGCCGAATTTTTGGGAGATCAGATGGTTAAGGATGCTGGGTTGGCTTGCAGGTAAGCTTGCCAATAACTACACTACCACTGTATACGCCTTTAAACGTGTGTGCCAATAACAGTATAATGCTCTCAATATCAATGTTGTGCTCTATTCAAAGACAAACTAAAACAAGATAGGAAACTTTTTCCTAAATATAAATTGTTTTTGCTATCCGCTGATCTTGTCGGAGAGTAATTATCGTTTCAATCTGTATCATTCGTTTCCATAAAGTAAACATTTTCATCTGACTGAAACATACTGGATCAGCAAGTTAAATCTATCTATCAATTCTATCTGTGCAGGAATGGAGAAAGGGTAAAATTTCCTGTGGTCGGGTGGCCTGTCGTAAAAGGCGACAAAATAACACACAGCCAGGTATTTGTCCGTCTGGATGGCTACCACCCCTAGTCTAGAGTATGCCGCCATAATAACCTTCGGTTGTGTTCCGGCATTAGTGACCTGACTCCAGTCCCCCATTAGACAGCGGTAGCACATTGGTAGCAACTTTGTTGTTACAAATGTCCATGGACGATGGTCCGTCTGCTGAACTCATGCAATAAAAAAATCAATCAATCTACCTCAGTAGATTTTTTATAGGGCTTGTTTTCACTTTAACGAAAGACACCATTTTAATTGCTAGGAACTAATATTTATATAATTTCCAGGTTCATTATATCTCGTAAACCAGACGGAGCGCCAGTAACAGAACGTGCCATCCCCTTAGCAATATTCCAATCGCCTGCAGCAGTAAAACGGCACCACTTAAGGAGATGGCTTAAAGACAACAGTATCACTGAAGATATAGATATTAGGGATGTTCTGGACTGGGCCTATTATATTGAAAGGCTCAGTGGTGCTATTCAGAAGATCATAACGATACCGGCGGCAATGCAAGGGGTAAGTATGATGTATAACTCATGTGTTGAAATAGTAGATTGTTACACGAGAAGTGGACGTGACCTATTTAGGCATGCGATGCCTTGGCGCACAAGCGTAGTGAGGGCGCTAATAGTTCGAGTGCCTACATAGGCCTTTCACACGAGGTTAACACTCTGCTTTTCGGTTCGAATATGAGGAAAGTAAAGAAAAACTTCTCAGTTAAACAAAGAACTACTTCTCTAATGCAATCAGGCGTTAAATCCATATCTAAATCTGATGAACTCATTTAATATATCACATGAAATGTCAAGTAAATTTCGTTTCCTGTGGCATTCTACCAGCCAGTATTTTTTTGTCACTGATGATTGTAAATTTTTAGATCATAATAAAAATCTGTACTATAATAAATCTGTAAATGATTCGAGTTTGTACAATGCGTTTAAAAACATGACGCGCAGTTGTGTAGACTATATGGACTTATGTTTCTTTGTTATTGTAGTGAACAGTAATTAATGAGTATAAAATGATGTTATAAAATTGTTGATATTTCATTTTATAACATTTTATGCCGCGATTGAATAGTGACTGTAAAAATAGTTGGGACATGAGTCGCACGTATTTATTATCTATGGTTTGCATAGTTTTAAAATTTTTGACAGCAGGGAAAACTGTAATCAGACAACTCCAAGTGTACTTTCAGAATATGAGAAATGAATAGAAATATTACGAGTATGTGCTTCAGTGTTGTAGTTGTGTATTTTTTATAATGTGGATGAAAATAGGATACTTTTTACAAGCTTTTATTTGACTTGTTAGGGTCAAACCTTGCAAGCTGAATTAAAACCTGTTACAGACTCTCGACTTTCCAATTTTGCATGCTTGTTTAGTCTTGATGACAATACACGAATATGAAAAAAAAGAACAGTTATTTTAATAATGTAACAAAATGTTGGGTTTAATGTAATTTAAAATTTCCTTTTTAAAGCAATTTAAATAAAATCTTGTTTTTTTAATATACTATTTTATCTCGAAATGATGTAATTTTCATGCAATACAATCTACGAAAGATAACCTCACGTGAAACTGTTTTAAGTTTACATACATGACATTACATACTATATAATAGGTTGGGGAAAAAGTCTTTTCGCATATAGTATGTATGAACTTGTAATAAGATCTCTTTGGCTATACCATTTGTATCTAGCTGGTTTTGGTATCATTAAAAAGTTTTAATTTTAAAGAAGACAATTCCAAATTCAAATTAGGAAAATGTGTGATTTTCACTTGTTTTTCTTATTGTTAAAATAAGTGAACCTAATGAAGAAATTCGATACATTTTAAAATTTTACTACAAAAAAGGTAAAATTTCAACACAAGCCGCGAAAAAAATTTGCGATGTTTATGGACCTAATGCAGTATCTGTGAGAGTAGCGCAAATTTGGTTTAAGCGTTTTCAATCCGGAAATTTTGATATCAAAGATGCACATCGCTCTGGTCGCCCTGTTACGGACAAAATTGATGCCATTTTTTAAAAAGTGGAGCAAGATCGGCATATTAGTAGTTACGATGTAGCTGGAGAACTGAGAATTGACCACAAAACGGTTTGGCGCATTTGAAAAAAGCTGGGTACACAAAAAGCTCGATATTTGGGTGCCTCATGAGCTCACTGAAAGAAACCTAATGAATTGTGTACTCATTTGTGATTCTTTATTACGACGTAATGAAACCGAACCATTTTTGAAGAAGCTGATAACTGGTGATGAAAAGTGGATCACGTACGACAAGAACGTGCGAAAAAGATCGTGGTCAAAGGCCGGTCAGGCTTCACAGACTGTGGCGAAACCCGGGTTAACTCGCAACAAGGTGATGGTGTGTGTTTGGTGGTATTGGAAGGGCATTATTCATCATGAGCTGTTACCGCCAGGCAGGACCATCGAGTCTGAACTGTACTGCGAACAACTGATGAGATTAAAGCAAAAAGTTGAGAGAAAGCGGCTTAAATTAATCAATAGAAGGGGTGTTGTTTTTCACCATGATAACGCTAGACCTCACACATGTTTAGCCACTCAGCTAAAATTACGAGAGTTTGGCTAGGAGGTGGTAATGCATCCGCCGTATAGTCCTGACCTTGCACCTTCAGATTTTCACCTGTTTCGGTCTCTGCAGAATTCCTTAGGCAGTGTCAGGTTAACATCACGAGAGGACTGCCAAAACCACTTGTCGCAGTTTTTTGATCAGAAGCCGCAAAAATTTTATAGCAATGGGATCACGCCCCTACCTACAAGATGGCAAAAAGTTATCCAACAAAATGGCACCTACATACTTTAGTCAAATGTAAATAAACTTTATAAAAAAACCTTTTGAATTTTTATATAAAATGCGAAGAAACTTTTTCCCCAACCTAATATTAAATATGAATTAAATGTCGTTTATAGATATTTCCTATTTTAGCTCGATAACCCAGTACCAAGAGTCCAATACCCCGATTGGCTACATAAGAAAATGTTAGCCAAAACTGACAAATACAAAACCAGGAAGATAACCGATATGTTTACTGCAAAGCCTAAAGAATTAAAACAAAATGGCGAAAACGAAGCTTCTGGAAGCAATGACGAATCCATGGTAATGTATTTTTTTCTTATACACACAACAGATTAATTTTATTGTTTTATTGAACTTTTTACTATCAACTTATCTATTTCTCAGTGAATGAAAAAGTATAAAAAAATATTAACAGGATAATAAATACTTTGATTCATAATTTTTGATAAAATCCCCATTTAATTTTACAAAAAGCCTTCGTTTATTATATATAAGCTATATTGAATAAACGGTAGATAATATTATATTGCTTATAAAAAAATGGTATAATTACTTTCGAGGCAAATAGGAGGCCAGTACATACTTAACGTCGAAGTAGTGCAGAAATTAAGTTGTATGACTAAAAACTTTATTAAATATTTAATATTGAAGTTTCTCCTCAACTGATACAAGTATACATAATTTATAAGTGTGTGTATATTGTATTTTACCACTTACATCGCTAGATTAGCTAAAAATTTCATTTATTCTTTCAAATTTATATTTTTCATAAACAGAAAACAGAACAAACTGAAATCGACATAGAGGATATAGGTAAAAATAGGACTGATAAAAGCTCTACGATTCGACCAATAGTGCACACGGTGAAGAGGAAGCGAGAAGAGTCGCAGCCAAAAGTAGCTGAAACGTGGAGGGAAGCGCTTGGCCCACCACCGCCTTTTGGCAATACTAAGGTATATATTTTTCGGGTTTCTTCCTTGAACTTGGTGAATATTTTTCGTATAGTTTATTTACACCTAGGATATGCCCGCGACTTGCTCCAGGCTTGACTTGAAATTTCCGCGGGATTTCCGGGACATACATTAGCACATATATAGTTTTAGTGAAAACTGTGTCCAGAATAAAGTAATTTTTATGCACCCGAACAACTACAAACCGCTTCCGGGAAAATTCCCACGGGATTCTCTAGATAAAAAATATCACACATTTTATTATATAAAATTTGCTATCGATCAGTGAAAAAAACTCATTGGAATTCGATTTTTTTAAATCTCTTTTTAAATCATTCCCGCGGGATTCCCAGGAAAAAAATGAACCCCAGATTTGAAATCTAAAAATTTGCTGTCGATCAGCGAAAACCGCATCGAAATCGGCCCAGTAGTTTTTACATGAATCCCAAACAAACAGACAAAAAATTAAAAAAAAATGCATCCTGTTTTCCATCGTTTATATAGTATATTCCAGTTGTTTTTATATATAGATTTAATGTACAGACACGGCATTTTTAGAATATTATAGTATTATAGAAAAAGATGAGATGCGTATATGTCTAAAAGCAGTTAAGGATTTTGTAGCGGTCAAGAATGTCCAACTGTTTTTGACATTGACACAAAACAACAAGAATTCGTCACGAAACCTAAAAACATTTAATTGCAAGTATCTCTTTTTTTTAACTACTAAACAGATCTTGTTTGAACCAATTTACATTAAAATTATTTTTTTCCGATTTTTGCAATGTTTACAATTTACAATCCTTCAAATTCAAAATTCACTAATCGCCCATTATTCACATATTGACTAATGGTATGTCTATAGTATGAGAGTTCGTATCATACATTAGCTGATAATAACGAATGTTCATACTTGTTTTGGTTACATGGTTGTGCGTTTTATTTATAGGAAGCAAGAAAGCAGTGGATATTGTTCCAAAAAAAGAAATGGTTGTGGCAAATGGAACAAAGGGGTTTACGCAATAGAAGCAAACGAGGTATGCTTTAGTACAATAGGGTAGTTGACATTCAAATCAACCGAGACATTTTTTATCATTTTACAAAACGCCGAAGCCGTCTAGATCTTGTACGAGCGTAGCAAGCTATGACGTAATATCTTGAACAAATCAAATAACGTATTTATTCTTGTTTAAATTAAACAGTTCTTTTCTATCATGATATATATTAAAAGTAAGATGATAGTAACAAGATATATCAACAAACACTCTTTTTTATGTTTTTTTAAATATAACATATTGTAAAATGTGTCAGCTACTCAATTATTATTCTTTATGTTTCTCAAAATATACTTTGAATTTATTGTTTTTTACTTTTAGGTTTTTTTTTAGACCCGGGTTTCTCCGTCATGTCTTAACACGGAGATTAACGTTACTAGTGTGTTATTGCTGTTATAGGTGTGTAGGGTTGTGTGGGATTATATACTTACATATACTATTTGTGGGTGTTATTTTTTAATTTAATTTATTTTTTTTATTTTGTTTTGTTCATATATATGTGTGGTATATGGTGTGTTTATATAATCGAACGACCGCGTTGCCTCCCCCAAGTCAAGAACCCCAGCTCGATTTGTGTTTGAGTTGCTTGTTTTGACTAGGGGGAGATGATCAGCCGCTCGCTTATATATTGTCCTATTCAGTGTCTATCCTAATATTGTAATGTATATACATACTTATATATTTGTTTATATGTTTGGGACGGTTCGGGAGTTCTATAGGTTTCTTTACTAACTTTAATTTAACTCTTATAATATGTTACAGTATTATCGTTATTACAATTTGGTTTTACTTATTTCTATACATTTTCTCTATTGCTAATTTGGAAAAATTTAAATACTATCCCTATACTGCTACAATTTTTACTGCCTAATTTTATTTATGTATATACATGTTTCCCATTACAATTTTGTGTCTAATATTTTTCAATGTGCTTAATATTAATTATTTATTTATATTTATATAATATATACTTGTACCTAGTTTATTACAATTTTACATATTTTATGTCTTTTATTCTTTTATATCTTATGACGTTCTACAAGTGGTTCCTATCTTATGGTAGTTCTAACATTATTATCTATTCCTTTTAAGTTAAATGACATTTGCATATATGTTTTCTATTTAACTTCTTTTTCTGTAATAGGTAAAATACACGATGGCGAATTAATGCCTCCGCCGAAGTCAACCGGTCCAGTAGCAACTCTAGGTGGATTTATTAGAAAAGCACAACGCACGCTCTTGAATACACCGTGGCAAATAATACAAGTGAGTATCATTTTATATTCCATGCCTTATAAATTGAATAAAGGGCAATTTATAGTTCAAACTCATTCCAGCTTTTCACTATAATTCACCTAAATATTAATTTGTACATATTCTTACAATTACCATGTGCTATCAACGTTGGAAGAAATCATGCTGATGAAAACAGCACATCGAGATAACCGATGTGTCAAACCTGTCAAGCCGCCTTGGACAAGCGTGGCGGGTATAATGTCCGTTCCCTATAGTGGTAGGCCTGAGCCCAGCAGTGGGACGTTTATGGGCTGTTATACAATCGTATATCTTTGAAGACCACAGGCCATAAAAATGGCCCGGACTTTTGGAGGCCTGGGGCCATGGGAAGGCCAACACGTAGAGACCCCTTGACTTTAATGTAAACATGGCGTGACACTGACCGGCGATTATCCCTGTCTACACCATATAATAATAATAGTGTAGGAATATTGTGGGAAATGAGAACAAAAGTATTTATTTTATCATAATGGCGATTAATTTGAATATTCCTAAAAAATATAAATAAAAACGATGAAAAGAAGCGTTGAAAGAGAGGTTTAAATAACTGACATCTTGTATCTAATCTTAGTTATACTATACTGACAGCTGTCATCCGCGCCATATAAAAAGTGTAAAGATTCTTTGACCATATATGACATGTGTTTTTGTTTAGGTTTGGGCGAATGTATAACCTGTTTTTTCTAACGAGTTAAATTTTTCAAATTTTAGTTAAATTCTATGTTTAAATGGTTAAGTTAAAACATGTTCTACTTTAACATCTAACTTTAGATGTTTAAGTTGACTTAGGGCCGATTTTTAAATTATCAGATAAAAGTTATTAGTCGAATAAATTGTAACCTAAGTGAATTCAACTGTTTTATTCATGCAACTGACATTATTTATGGCCTCTGTGGTTGAGCGGGCTAATCCTTTGCCGGCCTACCTCACTGCAACGCAGAGGCTCCGGGTTCGATTCCTGTTATGGTTAATTTCGGAAAAGAATTTACTCCGTTATTAACTGTGGTCTGGGTGTCTGGGATCAGCCCCAGAGTAGTCCATTATAATTGACCCGAAATATAAGCGTAACTTGCTTAATTTCTGCATATATAATATGTATGTTTCGTCTGTTGATTATTTATTTAATAAAACTACATTTTAACGGTTTTAAGAGCGGGAAATTTATTTGATTTTTATTATTCCGACGTTTCGACCACTTTTCAGTGATCACGGAAGACAGATGTCAAGGGGCAATGAGTATTGTTAAAGTTTTATTTAGCCTACCGCCAACTTGTTCATATTAATTTTGTTTATGGTTATAATTTACTCTATGGGAGCCTAATCTAATTTATCATCACGAATTACGGCCACTAAAAAGTGGCCGAAACTTCGGAATAATAGAAATCAAATAAATTTTCGCTCTTAAAAAACCGTTAAAACGTAGTTTTATTATGTATAAAAGTCGCGAAACTTTAAAAAAGATTATTTAATTATTTTAATTTGTCCATGTTATACTTTAGTCTATGAATAACTTTTATCTGGTCATTGAAAAATTGGCCCTAAGAAATTTAAATACCATTATTGGCCTGTCTCTATGTCTAACTATTCATTCCCTTACCTTACCATCGGTTACATTTTGACATTACCTCTATGGAACTTATGGCAAAGTTTAACAGATACTAAGGCGAATGAACGGTTTGTAAGATATAGGAACGGGCTATAAATAGTGTAATTGCTTGCAGAAATATTTTGTGTGTTGAACCAAAATAATCTTCTAAGGAAAAACAAACAATAAATCTGCATATGCATCTTTTTGCATGATAATAACGATCACATTTTACGCCACTTACGAAATATTACAATATTAAGTTTTTTTTTAATTGAAGAATTGTAGTAAACTACAGTAAGAGGTATCGTCGTCGTATCTTTTTTTACAGGTGGTTGAAACAGGGGAGCCTGGTCTATTTAAATTATGGGGTTTAGTGGGATCGGAGCTCCATCAAATCAAGCTAACAGTGCCGCGCGTGTTCTATGTGAATCAACGCGTTGGCCGCGCGGCAGACAGTGGGCAGTACTGGCGGAAGTGTAACAGAATATTGCCGAGAGCACATCCCGTGCTGCACTTGTATCAGTATACAGTGCCGGAGGACTTGTATAGGGAACATCAGGAGTGAGTATTCTGCTTATCTTGCTGGAGTAAAATATCTTACTCAAAAAGAGATACTACACTATTGAAGATTACTTAAATGACAAAACTTCATTTACATAACAGCTCGCTCCAACCTCTCAAACTATACGTACTTATAGTACGTCATGTCATTATTATAACTATAATAATATTTTTCTTTCCTTCTATTGTGTCTTACTGAGTGTGCACTGTTTGCTTCAACTCCATTAATTCTTCGAAAAGTAATTGTATAATATATTTCTGTACAAAATTTATTTAAAAAAAAAGTTTGTGTTAAATCGATTTTTAGCTAGACGTGTTGCTGGGGAGTTTCTTATCGCTTCTTCTCCTTAACAGCACTAACACTTTGCGAAGCAGTGTACAAAGATTAGGAAGTAAAATTAAATTATAACTTATATGTATGACCTTCAAAAAGTGTTCCCCAGTGGAACTTATTTTGAATAAAAACTTTTGAATTTGAATTTGCTGTAAGAAAATATTGAAAAATGTTTTTGAGAGGTTTTATACAATATACGGCCCTGCCGCGAATTGTATGATCAATAAATAAACGGTGATCGATATGGGATCAGTTTGTGCATATCCTATATTAACACTCTATTTAATTACGTAACAGGAAGTTTTTATTGAAGGAAGTGAAACTTCTTTAGAATCGTTGTGATTTGAAACTCGATAAAACGAAAAAGCGACATTAAAAAGAGATGAACACATAAATCTATAGGGCTAAGCCTGCGAGGGAATGAGCCACGAGTTTTACATTGTGCAACACAGATTAGAGAGTCAATAAGACCAATGATTAAATATAGGTCCAATTTGAACCGAAATAAAACTGATAATATTGTTTTAGATTAAAACAGTGAAAAACTTATGAAGTTTATTTTGAATTATAATATGTTCACAAATGTAGGCTAAAGGAATTATATTAATGTTACAACCCAAGTGCCGATAAAGACAAATTCCACGTACAGATTTGTAGAAGCACATTTATTACCCGTCGGCATTTGAACTAATAACATTGAAACTATTGTAATTCTTTTATGATCGTCTTCTTGTGTTTACTTATTTACTGGCATACGTTCTAAAGAACAGCCCATTGTTTATTGTACCCTTTTATGTCCACTTGCGGCCGAATCATTAGCCAGGTGTTTTGGATTATGTCGATTACGATACGGGCACATTGCATATGTGCAGTATAAAACTATGGCCTGATGGAGGGAGCAGCAGTCGAGCGAGAACCACGATCAAAGCGAGACGTGTGTACTACAATCGGGAATCTAATAGTGACGGACTTTGCGCGTTTTATTGAATTACGACCTTCTGCATTACGTTTGGACTTGTTGTGTTCGGTTATATTTGTACCTGTGTTATACGTGTTTATATAGTTCTAATAAACTCTATAATAATTCCAACGCCATTTTAATTCGCGTCTTGCAACTCGTAACATTAAATAGAGAAGAATTATCTTTGCGTAAATTCTCTGAATTTTTACTTTTACTGCGTCTGAACTGCACACACAATTTTTTTTTGTCATGTGTTTGCAATTTACATTTATTTACCTTATTTTTTTAATTGTCTTTGAGGACTTATTAAATAACAATAAAGGCTGCACTCAGCATTTCTGAAGTTTATTGCTTATAAGAAGTGTCACACAGTAAATAGATAAGATAATAGTATAGTGTTTCAGCGCGTACTCTTTTATACATATTGTTAACGCCTGTTGTAAACGCAGTTTATTGTCTTCCCGGATTAAGGAATTCTTTTGTGTGTTGAATTTGTAATTAAGAAAACATGCTATGTTTTTCTACTTGTTTTATAACCATCATTAGCGTCGAACTAATCCTTATTGTTATTGTTTTCGACTTTGTGGCCGTTCCCAGGTGTGCAAATTACTATTTCTCGGAAACTCAGTGCGCGCGGCCAATTTCTTTGTACTGTGTAGTGAGTATAAGACAATGCCCGAATGGAGGGGTGGGCAGTCAAGCGACGACTACGAGACCAGTAAGACGTTTGTAGTACTCTCGATTAGCGATATAGACGACGGACTTTACGCGTGTCGAATTGCATCGAATCGTGCAGTGTCAACTGGTTGCATCCAGTCTTATTTGTATTTGTTTTATACGTGTTTGTACAGTTCTAATAAATTCTATATTAGTTCCAACGGCATTTTTAATTTGAGTCCTGTAGCTCGTAACAATATAATAATAATTTTAGAATTTATTGTAAATCTACTCAATTTTTTATTAATAAATGCGCGTATTTTCCCCTTTTTCATAATATAACATTATTTTCAGGGAATTAATGGGTGAACTGTCAGCTCCGGAAATAGAGGGTATATATGAGACGCAAATGAGCTTAGAATTCAGAGTACTCGTACAACTCGGTTGCATTTGTACCGTGGACCCGCAGGAGGCAAGAAAGTAATTTCACTTATTGTCTTTATATATACACAAACACGTACGTACGTACGTACACACGCACAACACACTATTGCCGAAGCAGTTTTTTGAATACATACTAACTAGCTTTTTTTCCAAGAATTTAGGCACACGGCGTTCTTTAATAAGGGTTATTCTCGATTTCTCTGGGATCCGATCCACTTATCAGATCCTGACTTGGTGATCATGGGACTACCTCGGCAGTATACACTTACGAGTAAAAAAGAAATTTGAAAATCGGTTTAAAATTGACGGCGATATCGAGTTACGAAGAAGTGGGTAAACAATTTTCGTGAGTTTCTCGAATTCCTTGGAATCGACTCATCAGATCCTAACATGGTGACAATGGGACCAATTCGGGAGTATAACCTTTCGATTAAATTAAAATTTTGAGAATTGGTTCAGAATTGACAGAGAAATCGAGTAATGAACATACAAAAAAAAACAGACGAATCGACAACCTCCTCCTTTTGGAAGCCGGTTAAAATATACTTACATACATACATAATCTCTATCCGGGAATACCGCGACCCACAATTATTTCTATAAGATTCTTTTATTTATACAGGTTGATCCAATTTGGATCGAACAACATGGATTCATTCAAACTAAATCAATTACAATTTAAGAGTATTGGACATCAGTCATACTTACAAAAACAGGCAAGTTAAACAACAAATTATTTCAATAACTTATATGCTTTATCTTTTTTCCAAGATGTACACACATATTATATTACTAACTTAACCTTGTGTTACCGTTACCATACAAGGGACAACTTTGAAATCGAGTTAAGCGTCTACTTCTGAAACTAGATCACAAAAGCCATCAATTTGATATCTAGTCTCTATACAAATAGTTCTTAACCCATTGTTATGGATTTTGTTTTATTTGCGGGTTTTAAAGCTCAAGTCTTCATATTACCCTAAATGATGGGTTGATAAAATCATTCTTATTCAAAAATTATAGTCGCACAAGTAAAAGCCTTTTCAGTTTAACAGCTTTTGTTTTTATTTTATAACTAGGATATGCTCGCGACTTCGTGCACGCTTGACTTGAAATTCCCGGGATACAAAGTAGCACAGCATTTAAAAAATTATGTAAACTATCGTTTTAGTGAAAACTGTGTCGGAATACGCTAACTTTGATGCACCCGCAACTAGAAACCGCTCCCGGGATAAAATATATCACACTTTTTATTTTTATTATTGATTGATCAGTGAAATATCGTATTGGAATTCGTTTTTTTTTAAATCTGGCCATTTAAAATCATTCCCAGAAAAATTCCCGAGGGATTCCCAGAATAAAAAGTAGCACAAATTTTAAGTCTAAGAATTTGCTGTCGATCAGCGAAAACCGCATCGAAATCGGCCCAATAGTTTTTACGTGAATTCCGAACAAACAGACAAGAAATCTAAAAAAGATTGCATCGTGTTCTTCATCGTTTATATTGTCTATTCCAGTTGTTTTTTTTTAATGCTTCAATGTACAGATACGGCATGCTTAGAATTTTATAACATTCTAGATTTTTTAATATTCTTTAAATATTTTCGCAGGATGATGTGTCACCGGTGAAACACGTGTACCTATATCAACATTCGGCACTGAACTCTGCTCGTAGTATGTGGTCACTGATTCTAGGCCCCTCCAAAAAGGGATATATCTTTGTTTTAGACACTGTAAAAACAAATCAAGTGCCAAACATGAACACGCTGTATACTGCCGAGCGAACGGCTAAGTAAGTTTTGTTTATCGTTATTGGTTGATATTAATTTAAATATTGTGAAATAGAAACATTGGTAAACCCAATCGTCTAGTAAACAGGACTTGAAAACCAGTAAAAATAAGTCGTGATGGTTACAGCTTAAGTACAGTAAGGAACTTTCTTACGATCTTGTTGTAACTTTAACTTCAATGGTTTTTGGTAACAAAAGTTCTTTAAATAGAATGTTTTTGTATTAAACCGGCTTCGAACGGTTTTTGTCGCCACACCTTCAAAGCGCAGCCATGTGGTACACAGCTTTTCAGTCAGACACAAACACAAGATGAGAGAGAAAGAATAAGAAAGTAATTCTGGCGGAAAAAACCGGTTAATTCACGTTTAATAACCCTAAGGGACTCCTCCTCCTAATAACTCTGAACGAAATAGTTGACTAAAACCGGTTATAATCGATTAATTTTAAACTGGATCCAAGCCTACGACACAATAATTAAAAATCAAAATTAAGGTAAACTATGCAATTATTGGCACCCGGTCAATTTATTCAAGATATTTGAAATCTTATTATTTTTTAGTTTGTGCCCGTACAATAATATTATATTTATCATCGTATGGCTACTAAATGTTTTGAATAAAATAATAGGGTGGCAATCATTATTTACGCATGTTAGCCCGAACAAAACATGTACACAGGGCAATGAAATTGCTATATTCGCCACTGGGGGTGATGGGATAGTAACCAGCAACCAATCAGCTCGCAGCATTTGAATTGTATAAATTTTTAAATATAGCGTATGAGACAAAAATTTAATATCGAAATGCAACTAAAGTTGTCAAACCAGACATGTTATTTTTAATTAAACATTTAACTAAAAATTCTAAATCGGAACCCTGTGTTACCCAAGCCGTAACAATCATTGTGCGGGTATGCCAACAATGGTATAGTTTCCCCTATAATCTATTGAAACCCTTATGGCAACTAAGAAATTTTTCCGCAGAATAAACCTAGGTACAGAGGAGTCTACTCTCCCCGGCTCCGAGATGACGTGGGAAGTGGCCGTGGAGACGGAAGCGAGGGCCGTGTGGAGACTGATCCAGCGAGCGCTGCACAGGTACAGGGACGAACGCTTCGGGCCCACGTTCATCGCTGTGCAGGCCTCGTTGTCCACGGCTGCGTTGACTGCGGTCATGCCAGGTCTATGACACTTCATAATGTTGTTTCTATTCCGAAGCTGGCAAACCGACAGACGGCCCAGCTCATGGGAACTGGTAACCTTCGCCTATAGGCGTGTGCAACACCAATGGCGAAGTCAACGAGTTGTCAGCCTTTAGGATAGTATATGGGATAGGGATAGTTCTAAATATTAGGAAATATTAATGTTTTTTCTATTATACAACCATACAATGATAATAATTATAGTATTGTATGGCCACAAAAAAAGTATTAAGATTTCTTATGGGGTGTCAACAATGGTATAGTTTACCCTACAACTTTTTTCTTTTTATCTCTATCTCCCTTCTTACCATTGAGGTTGTTATCGATTACAGTAGAAAATCATCAGAGTAATCGAAATAATTTATTATAGAAATAGTTATATGTTTAAACAATAAATAAAACTCTGGAATGTCTTGCCTCTTACTGTCAGAGAGGCCAAAACATTACCTACCTACTTTTCGGAACTCACTTAGAAATTAGTATCTGTCTATAAATAAACATGTCTAATATAATAAACATTTCCGTATTTATCTATTGTAATATATGCTAATATAAAATGCTTGTCATATATAATGTTAATAAATATATTTATTTAGATAATTTCGTATATATGTATATAACGCATCTGAATTTATTTATATATTAAATTTATAAATTAGTGTATGTATATTTAAATTGTACAGTCCTATCATTTTTCTGCTCCACCTACATCGCCAGATTAGTTTTAAAAAAATTAAGCTAGGTTGCCTAGAAGATATTGTTGTTTTGCCAAAAAATATTTTAACTATGCATTTTGTTTTTGTAATTGTTTATTTTGGTGAGCAATAAAGTGTTATCTAAACTAATCTAAATTGTTCTATAAAATGTCATTAATTTGTAAAAACTTATGGCATCATAAATTGGTATACTCGTGCAAAATCTATGAGTCTGCGACGTTTTGTAAGTTGTTAAGAGGTATCTCGGTTAATTTGACTGTCGACTATCCTATTGTCTCTTGCTCCACTGGTTTTGAATAAATAACAAAGATGTAGTTTTTGAGCTAGTGGTGAAAGTAACTATTTATCGCGTACTATACAATAACGAATTGGTGGCAACTTCCCGCCGAGGTTTTCCCTCTGCGCTACGACATGGGGTCGTTTAAGAACGGCATTATAAAATTTCTTCGAGGCCAGCAACGCGTTGGCAGCGCCTTTGGTGTTGCAAGCCTCTATAGGCGGCGCTAACCACTTTCCATTAAGTGGGCCGTTTGCCTGTTTGCCAGTTTGTGGCAATAAAAATCATAATAATACGATTATTGTATTTCGCCTTTTTGCTCCAATAATATTTCAACCTTGAAAATTGGATTTTAGAATAGATTTTTAACTTTCAAAAAATAATTCATTTATTGATTGTAGATTGGCAGAAAAAAGTGATTTGTTTCGATATAATTATTTTTAGAAGGTGAAAAATACACTTCTAAATTTTAGAGATAACACGTTATCGAAGCAAAGATGCGATAAAATTTAATGATTTTTAGGTCTATCCGAATTCCCACTAGTTCAATTGCACGTACGAGATGTGGAAACTTTATACAATAATTTGGAATGGCAAAGGATCGGCGCAAGAGCGATCGTACGCCATTACTTGAATCTGGAGTCCGTATTGCAGCTCACTATAGAACAATGCAGGTCTGTACATTTTTACTCACTATTGGGGTTCTATCTAATTGTTTGGGATTACTTGTGATTTTAATTGAGTTTGTTGACACATTTTACAATAGATTCTGACACAATGTTAATATAATAGAGTGGTGGAAAATAATCTCACAATTTGGAAGCGGGCATGGTTTTTTGTGGGCTGGCTCAAATTCTGGAATAGCGTAACTCACCGTTCTGCTGCTTGATTCGCTTCTTTCTTCCGCCACCAGAACCGAGGGATTTTAATTTTTATTTATTATTCGCGTGATGTGCACAGTCTATTTTATAATGGCGAAGCGTTGAGGACTACTCTGTTTGCCAGCTTCGCTATATTATTTGTATAATTAAATGTTGGTTGTCTTTCATCAGATATTTCCATGTGCCACTTGGCAACATGCCTGCCGATCCAACTTTGTTCGGTGCAGATTTGTTCTACGCACGGCACTTGGTCAAACATAACTTCGTATTGTGGTGCTCTAATCTAGAAAGACCAGACCTTGGAGGCAGGGAGATGGATGACAATAGGCCAGTGTTTACTCTTTTTCTTATTCTATATTTTTTTAATCATTCCAACACTTTTCATGTTTATTGGGCTAATATCATAGTGACTTTATAAAATGAGAGGTGTACAGACGAAAGACACTAAGTCTCAGTATCCTATTAATCGTATAAACAAGAAAGTTTGTAGGGATAGATGTTTGTTACTCTTTAACGCAAAAACTACTGAACTGCTTTTCATGAAACTTTACAGTAATACAGTTTATACATCGGAATAAGACTTAGACTATAATTCATAATGATGTTGTTTAAATTGGCTACAATATAACGATAAGTCAAGCTATAGAACATTTTTAAAATATCTACAAAATTCGTCCCAACTATTTTCACTTACGACGTTGAATGCGTGCTAGAAAGGGATGTGTATACAGTCCTACATTTGTTGTTTACAAGATTTCACTAGTTGAACCAAGGCATTAATATATGACTTTCTTACTCTAATCTTAAAAACATTATTGATTCCCAACTACTACATTTAGGCTAGTGAGTGAGGTAGAAGAACTATCCGGTTGCACGCATAATGCTAGTGGTGCGTATAACAGCGTGTGCGTGGAATTGGAGAGCGATGCGCTGGCGGTTTGCGCCCTCCTGCAAGCGCACCACATCCTGCAGGTCGAGGGCACCAGTGTGGCCACATCTTTCGGGGCGCAACATACAAGTATACAGGATGTCATGGCTAATACAGGTACGAATTTATCAATAGTGTACTCCAGTGGCAAGCTCGCGTAGTGTATATGTGTGTGACTGAGAAGACACATTCTATTATAACATGATCGTAAAAGTTGATTTCGATTATGGAAACAAATATTATCATTTTAATTTTTACACACTCATACAAGTATATCAAACTTGAATAAAGATATTGCAAAATATTTATTGGATTTTAATTTATTTTAGGATCATAAACTGTTATTTTTTACAATAAATCAATAGACTACTAGGTAAATCTTTAATATTCGGTACTCGAACTTTAAATAGTACGGGGGCGGAGTGGGCAGGGGGAACACAACCTCACTTACTTTTTCACTAATATTGCACTTACATAGGTTATATAGGTTCATAGTTGAACAAACCAATCAAAGTCCAGAAGAAAGCCAGTAGTCAACGTAAAAAGAATCAAAATAACCAAAAAACAGCTAAAGTCGTCAAAAAATCAAGAAAAAACTCAACAGAGCAAATTCATTTACTACAAGAGAAATGGAATGACAAACTTCAAAATGGCGGCCAATAGAGACAGGAATTATACATCGATATTTTTTTTATTATAATCACATTTATATTTAACCCATATTAAAGAAATCGGATCTGTTTTGAAATGTATTTCAAAATTGATATCATTAATATATTGATTCATTGACAAAAAAAGAATCTTTCTAGACGTCCGCTAAACTGATGAATAAAATGCATGTTTCGTACAACATGAAGATAAGGCGTCATTTAACCATTTATTTTACATACAGGAACAGTTTCCTGTATGTAAAATAAATGGTTAACAATTTGTTCTGGCACTCGCCGGCCGCTGCAGCGGCACGTTCGCTCGGCTTGTGCGCTTTGTTCTGAAGCTAACCTAACCTGAGTTAGGTTAGGTTAGCTTCAGAACGATGACAGAACTGTTCTAGTCACTGGTCGCGACCTTCCACCGCCCATCAATAATATTAGTGAAAAAATAAGTGATATTCTGTTTACCAAGAAAATAATATTTCAAGAACTCCGGACCAGATAGTGGTTGCAGAAAGGGTAAGTATTTCTTTGCCACTACATCCAACCACTACTAAAAATCCATGTACTGGATAGCTAAGCAGCAGCCGCTACTATTTAATAATTTTTTTTTATTTCACGCAAGAAAATTGTTGTTTATAAAATTGAAAAAATTTGCAATCAATAGTCTTCTAAGTAAAAGCAGTAGTAATAATCCATTATAATACTTTTCTTTATTAGAGATCACTTGGTACGGTTTCTAAATGATATAGCGAGCACCGCGCAGTATACAAAACATCATCAATTTTTATAGTTTTTTGACAGTGAAGATATTTTTTTTTAATATTACAATTCTGTTGTTTTAATATCAGGTTCAAATGCATCGGTGAATTATGACGAGACGGCGCAATGCAGTGCAGCGTTCAAGATATTACGAACTATGATAGCGTCCTGGTTGAGAGACGTAACGCAACATAAGAACGTGTTCGCTGATTTTCAAATATCGCACTTTTATAGGTATGAACTTGAAATGTGACACAATATTCTCTATTGCACATAAAAAAATTAAAATGTTATATTTTTAGTTATACAAATATTTTTGACTTTCTCGGCATTTACATGACTTCAAGCTTATGTCTCATAGTTTAGATGGAAAATATAAATAAAAGTTATTACATTAATAACAATCGCATTATCTACTTTTCATTATCATACAAATATAAATCTACTACCTCATTTTCATGTATATACAATGTTATTCCTAATATCTGTAATTTAGCGAATACGTATGTATATAAATGCTTATTTTTATAAACCTAAATCTAAAAGTTTACTCACTTATATACAACAGGACATTCAAAATTACAAAATTCGTAGTAGTCATATTTTTCCATATTTAACATGGCCACTCATGGCCTGCTCCTATATCTTACTATTCATTCCTTTGCGTTACCATCGATTGAATTTTGACATTACTTGTATGGAGTGTATGTCAAATTTTAACCGATAGTAAGGCAAATAAATGGTAGGTAAGATATAGGAACCGGCCATCAATAGTTGTTATGGTATCAGTTCAAAACTATTTTAACTATAAATGTCAGCTTATCGGATTGTCCTGGTGATTCTATTCGTATACAATACTGTTTTCCTAAATTGTATATAAAAAACTAGCCGTGTACAAGTCAATTAGCTTCGAGACGTTTTTAGGTTTGTAGAATTGTACGGTCAGCATATAAATAATAAATACTAATACTTTTTATATATTTTTATAGGCATGTACTTAATATGAAACTAATCATATTAAAAGATATTAAAATAATATATATTAATATTAAACATATTTTTTAATACTAAATTGTTGGTCATAGCACGCTTCTGATGGAAGTCAAAGAAATTCCGTTTTATTTAACAAATTGAGCGGGAATCATAATACTGCTCGGATTGCTATTGCATTCATTTTAGAAATATTAGTACAAATTATACAACACTTCTTTAGTAGGGAAGTCAAAGACTGGACCACGTTTCAATATCAGAATCATTTTTAATTAACAACAAATAAAATCAATTCATTCACTCATTATCAAACTAAAATCAAATAATCAGACCTCACAGCAATTAGCAATGTAAATTATTATTATTTATTTGCTTTTCACCATTGACTTTTGATTGTAAATATATTTTCTTCATCAAAATGCAACGAACCTCTTTTTGTTGATTGTACAAGGGATTTTAAATTTCAAGTTTGAAATTCTTGTAAATATACAAATACTACTACAAACGCAAAAACTTGTCGAAGCTAATTTACATACATATTTTTTTTTTATTACAAATTCTGTGTATAAAAATATTTTTGTTTCAAGGTGGCTTAAAACCCCAACATCGCTACTTTACGATCCGGCATTAAGGCGTACGTTATACAATCTAATGAAGAAGCTCTTCCTAATGTTAGTGGCTGAGTTCAAAAGGTTGGGATCGGTTATCGTGTTCGCTGATTTTAATAAAATATTGCTATGTACCAAGAAAAATTCAGTCATGGACGGAGTTGGTGAGTTGAAGCTTAAAGTTTATTTCAAATAGGGCAGTACGGCTGACACATTCATAAAACGTAATTTGTAGCAGCATCGTAAACTTTTCTTCGAAATAAATATTAGTTTTAATTGTTTAAAAATATATTTAATCCTTTTCCTGTTTAGTAATACGATGATTATTTCTCTATTTACGTTATTTCGCTTATACCCAGGGCCGGATTTACCTTAAGGGCCGTCCTGGGGCATCGTGAAAAATACCGCCCTATTATCCATGCACTGTAACTACACTTCAAAACGTAAATATCCAATGAGAACTCGAGTTTTAAGATTTGACATGAAATCAATTACTTCCCAATATTTGAAAATCATTGATTTTTATAGCAGAAACTTGAATTTTTTTGCTGACACTCTAAACTTTACCACCCTGGGCACTAGCCCCTAGTGCTTCTATTGTAAATCCATCACGTCCTATTTGAAACAGGCTTTTCTGTCTTTTTCTTTCATGTATTCATTCATATCAATCATTCAGGGGTCTACACGGTATGGTTTTTCTTCCATGGTTTGTTTTCCCATAAGTTACTGACTTCAAGATGTCAAGATGACAGTCAACTCGATAGGACACTTTTTATCACACAGAAATTCACGGCGTCAGACTTTGTACGAGTGCAGATTGTTTTCACGTCATAATTTTGTACAAGTATAAAAGGAGTCTAAATCGAGCATTAATTATTGTTTAAATAGTAATTAGATTATTTCTACAATTATATTTTAAAAGTAAAATGATAAGAACAATGTTATCATCTTACTTTTATAATATCGTTATAGAAATAATTCTACAGGCGTTCAAAAACCAAATTTTTACGTCTGTTAGAATTTACTTTAACATGTGTTATTTGCCCTATTTCAGGCTACGTTGAGTTCGTCGTACAGAGTATTAGGAATAAGGAACTGTTTCATGGTATTGATATCAGATATAAACAGTGCTGGTCATACTTACTTTGGTTGGATGAAGCCAACCACGCCGGAATACAGGTACTGTTAAAAATCATTGTATATGATTTCATATCTTAGTTTTGTTTCACGCAGCACAAATACTGTAGCACGATTGTTTATTTGCAATACTTGTCTATTTATACATTATAACATAGCTGTTGTTGTAATCGAAATCGATTTAAACAAATTAAAAATCTTTAAAAACAATCATTCTTAAATATGAAATTATTTTCTCCAGGGAAAATTGCCAGAGGGTTTGACTGAAGTGGGTTCTTCTCAATTACCAGCCGCTTCTGAAGAAAATGGCGAAGAGGTAATAAAACATATTCTTATTTGTCTTATCACAAATTAAGTTATCTTTTTTATTTATTTTAAAAAACATTTAAAAAATAAGAAACTTCAAATTAGTTAAAACGTATTTTTGAATATGTTTAACAGTTGCAGAAAGAAATAATTAAATATTAATTATCCAAGGTCCAACGGGACCAGGTGGCGGGCGGTATTGTATATCTTTTTTAAATCTGGAGTCTCCGGATTTTGACATTGTTTAGCTGCCTGCTCTTGGCTTACAGCCTCAGCACACGGCTTATCGAACCATCGTTGGCGATTGGGATTACAGAGTTAGCAATGTAACGCTCCATTCGGCGACTAAGTCGGCAAAGTCACATCATCCGTAGAGAAACAATCACGTTTTCAATAAATTAATAGTGTGCCAAATATTAAATTTATTCGAAACCATTAACATAGTGTACAGAAACAATTTGGTGTCGCAAACAACTGCTGTAGTATAATACTATGTTGCAGTTGTTAGCGCCCACTTCCAGACAACTCGTTTGTTATACATTACAAAAAGAAAATTATATTAAAGTTTATACATTTGGAATTTTTTTCGTGTTAATATTTTAAATGTATAGATGTGTGAATGGCTGTGTATATGTGTGTGGTGTGTATGTGTGTGATGTGTGTACAAGTGAACAAGTGAGTGTGTGTGTCTTGGTAAACTAGTGTAGTCGGTTTAGTAAATTCTCGGTGTCGTCATAAGGGAGTTTTATGTTGAATAACTTTAATTTACATTCGCGATGAGTAAGAGAGTATATATTTAGTAACTTATTAACTCGTGTAAATATTGGAAGGGGAGGGGGGCAAACGATAGTTTGGTTTCCCCTATGCTATATTATATATTGTGGTAGGATTCCTCAATAACGATGCAATGGAACCTTGCAAACTTCCTGCCTGGCGCAGTGAGAGAACAGTTTGCGAGCGCAGTGGCCGGCTTCCTGAGCGCGGCCTATTCCGAAGCAGAACGGCTGCCTTCGTTGATCAGGGGAGAAATATCACAGAAATTATTCCAGTGAGTGGTTCTGTTATAGTCTAAGGGCTGATTTTTCAATCATCAGATAAGAGTTATCAGTCGTGTAAATTATAGTCTGACTAAATTTAGAAGTAAAAATTCAACTGTTTTATTCATGCAACGGTCATTCTTAATTTTATCATGTGTTTAACTTTTCAATTGTTCTCATTTTAAAATTGACAGTTTCTATATCAAAGACAATATATTGTTACATGCCGTCAAAGATAAGCTGCACAGCCTATTGTAAGCGCAGCTAATTGTCCTCCCGGATTAAGGAACTCTTTTGTCTTTTGAATTTGTGGTTAAGAAAAACATGCTATTGTCTTTTTACTTGTTTTATAACCATCATTAGCGTCGAACTAATCCCTATTGTTATTGTTTTCGACTTTGTGGACGTTCGCAGGTGAGCAAATTAATATTTCTTAGAAACTCAGTGTGCGCCTCCAATTCCTTTGTACTGTGTAGTTAGTATAAGACGATGCCCGAATGGAGGGGTGGGAGGCAGTCAAGCGGCGACTACGAAGCGAGTGAGACGTTTTCTAGTGTTCTCGATTAGCGATATAAACGACGGACTTTGCGCGGTCGAATTGTATTGAATCGTGCAGTGTGAACTGGTTGTATCCAGTTTTATTTGTTTTATACGTGTTTGTACAGTTCTAATAAATTCTATAGTAGTTCCAACGGCATTTTTAATTCGAGTCCTGTAGCTCGTAACAATATTGTTGAAATGAAATTGTTCTATGTACCACAGAGCGATTTCATTTCATCAGTACCTGGTATTTGTTTATCTCTCTGCCAAGTTAGTTTTTTAGAGCGATACTAACGCGTAATCGCATGTTTGAGATGTTTATCTGCTCAAATAAAAAGTATTCTAAAATGCGCGAGACATCTTAGAATCTATATATGATAATTAAATTTTACAGTTTATTATCTTAAACCGGTTCGAGGCATGAGTTTTTTGAATATGCTCTTTTTTTTAATTATTATTATTTTAATTTATTAAGTGACCAGAGAGTTTTTATCTTGTGTTTATTTCTATTCTTAATATAATTTTAGAATCTTGTTGTAGAGTAACTGAAAAGATAAATTCACGCACGCCGTCCCTCCGAGCGTCCGACATAGGGCCGCAGCCAGGGTTGAAGCCGGACGCGTTCAGCGATGACATGACGCCAGCATTGCTATACGTCAATGCTGTATGTAAAGTTCTCTCACTTGACGCTGCTCTAGACGACGAGGTATGATATTTTTTAGCGATCGATAACATTCGTATTCTTAAAATTTATATTGTTTTAAGAAGGTACCCTCAATATAATCATTTATTGATCATAAAACTGAAACAAACACATGAATGACAATTTTTAGTAATTAAAATAGGAATTTTCTCATATTTTCGTCTGTTTCATTTCATATGTTGCAGAGTTCAAAATATATGAGTATGTAGTTAAAAAATCAATTTTTGCTAATTTAACTAACCGGTTTTTATATCTTACTTACTTACCAATGAGCATCAGAAGTTCAAAGTCACTTACATCTTTTAATAAACTCCTCAAAGATCACTATCTAAATTTGTAAACAGTAATATGGATGTGTATTAACTCTACATAAATATTTGTATACAAATATTAAATATATATGTGTATTTTTATTTACTATTAATATATGTATATATGATTGTGTATATTTTAAAATATGCGTACTGAATACCGACCCATTATTAGAAATGTGAAATTTCTCCAGAAAGTTGTCTACAAAAAATCGCTGTTAGCAATAAAACCGCCGATTGTACTAATTAAATGATTGTTAACTCATGTGTATTATTTTCTTGTATGCAATAAAGAATATTCTATTCTATTCTATACATTCATTCGCTTTATTACTGGTTAAAATTCGACATAAACTCTATATAAGTCATATCAAGATTGAATAGTAAGATTATAAAAAATCCCTGCATTATCTAAGCTAGGTGGTTATCATGAAGATATCTACTAGGGACGGGCCGAATGTGGTTTAAACCGAATACGAACTTCGGCCGAACATTCGGATAAAACGAAAGATTCGGCTGAACTTCGGTTTGATTTCGCCACGCTTTCTCAAGAACAACACGTCGTGACTTGATAACGCCGTAAATTTTAAGTATGAGTAGGTGGATAAAAGAATAGATTTTTAGACCTTTGATTGAAAAAAATTACCCATTTCATAATTCTAAATTCATAAATAACATTTAATTCGTAAAAAGTGATTTCAATCAAAAATAAAGTTGTAATTGCTGATGTCCCTTAGACGTGTTTTTTTTTAAATTTTATTCAAGTTACCAATTATAATTATGCAGTTGCACTACTTACTGTTGTTTCTTAGAGGAATAATAAGTTTATTTTATTTTTGTTTTTATTTAATGAGTGTTTAATTAGGCAAAGACTTAATCAAGAACTAATTTTATTTATTTTTTATCACATTGCACGTTAAAGTTTACATGTTCCTAACTAAAATAAATGACCATGAGTATATAGATGCCAATTTTTATATTACGGTTAAGTTAGATACGACTTCTATTAACTTTAGACAAAATAGTGCAAGTAGGTATTTTACTTTTTTCTTGCACCGAATGTTCAGCATTTAAACCAAATTTCGGCCGAATGCCGAAGTTCGGCTCAAGGTGCTGAAATTCGGTCAAACCGAATGTAAAACGAATTTCGGCCCATCCCTAATATCTACATCAGGTGACCCTTCTCCGAAGAAACCTGCTCCGGTTGATCGGCGTGGGCGAGTTCAGCAGTAAGGCGGAGTGGCGCGACCCCTGCAACACCTGCCTGCTGTCCGAAGTCATTTGCAAGGTGTGCAACCATTGCAGGGATGTCGACCTCTGCAGGGATACTCACAGGACTGTTGACAACGATTGGTAACTATATTTTAAACTAACAATGATAAATAAGGCTATTAATATCTTGTTAAAATAAAATCGATGTACCAGCTCTTATTTATGTATATATAATTATAATAACAGCTCATAGTGTCCCACTGCTGGGCTCGAGCTTCCCTTTATAGGGTAATGGGCAGTATACTCTTTGTTTAAGGCGGCTTGGCAGATTTGACACGTCAGTTATCTCGATCTGCATGTTGCATCACGATATATATATCTAAATATTTATTGCAGGATTTCAGCAGACAGGCAGACGGCCCGCTTGATGGAAAGCGGTTACCATCGCCTATGGACATTTGCAACACCAAAGGTGCTACAAATGTTGTTTATATATATATTAGGTTGGGGAAAAAGTTTCTTCGCATTTTATATAAAAATTCAAAAGGTTTTTTTATAAAGTTTATTTACATTTGACTAAAGTATGTAGGTGCCATTTTGTTGGATAACTTTTTGCTATCTTGTAGATAGGAACGTGATCCCATTGCTATAAAAATTTTGGGGCTTCTGATCAAAAAACTGCGACAAGTGGTTTTGGCAGTCCTCTCGTGATGTTAACCTGACACTGCCTAAAGAATTCTGCAGAGACCGAAACAGGTGAAAATCTGAAGGTGCAAAAGTCAGGACTATACGGCGGATGCATTAACACCTCCCAGCCAAACTCTTGTAATTTTTGCTGAGTGGCTAAAGATGTGTGAGGTCTAGCGTTATCATGGTGAAAAACCACACCCCTTCTGTTGATTAATTCCGGCCGCTTCTTCTCAACTTTTTGCTTTAATCTCATCAGTTGTTCGCAGTACAGTGCAGAATCGATGGTCCTGCCTGGCGGTAACAGCTCATAATGAATAATGCCCTTCCAATCCCACCATACACACAGCATCACCTTGTTGCGAGTTAACTCGGGTTTCGCCACAGTCTGTGAAGCCTGACCGGCCTTTGACCACGATCTTTTTCGCACGTTCTTGTCGTACGTGATCCACTTTTCATCACCAGTTATCAGCTTCTTCAAAAATGGTTCGGTTTCATTACGCCGTAATAAAGAATCACAAATGAGTACACAATTCATTAGGTTTCTTTCAGTGAGCTCATGAGGCACCCAAATATGGAGCTTTTTTGTGTACCCAGGTTTTTCAAATGCGCCAAAACCATTTTGTGGTCAATTCCCAGTTCTCCAGCTACATCGTAATTACTAATATGCCGATGTTGCTCCATTTTTTCAAAAAGGGCATCAATTTCGTCCGTAACAGGGCGACCAGAGCGACGTGCATCTTTGATATCAAAATTTCCGGATTTAAAATGCTTAAACCAAATTTGCGCTACTCTCACAGATACTGCATTAGGTCCATAAACATCACAATTTTTTCGCGGCTTGTGTTGCATTTTTACCTCTTTTGTAGTAAAATTTTAAAATGTATCGAATTTCTTCATTAGGTTCACTTATTTTAACAATAAGAAAAACAAATGAAAATCACACATTTTCCTAATTTGAATTTGGAATTGTCTTCTTTAAAATTAAAACTTAATGATACCAAAGCCACCCAGATACAAATGGTATAGCCAAAGAAATCTTATTACAAGTTCATACATACTATATGCGAAAAGACTTTTTCCCCAACCTATTATATATATATATATATATATAAAGGAGAATTCGCGACGAAAACTAAAATAAAGCGTTTGAAAAATGTTTTGATGATTGGATTAATCGTTGGCGTAACTGTATCATTTCTGAAGGAGCATACTTTGAAGGTGATAAAATAAATTTGAATGAATAACTAACATTTTGTGTATTATTGATCTTTTCCCGGTACTTTTTTGACAGAGTAGTATAATGGGTTTGAGTAAAATAAGTCTTAAATTTCTATTATCTTGGACAAGTTACAAGTTTATTTAGTCCGAATATGAGAGTGATAATGCTTTCCTTTTTGAAGTGCCGTGTGCGTGTGCCCTACGTGCGGGACGGCGTACGACAACCAGGAGCTAGAGTGGCGGCTCATAGAGACGATGAACAGGCGAACCATGACATACACACTACAGGATCTCATGTGCACAAGATGCCATCAGGTACCCAATACGTTTATTGCTATTTTATGCATAATTCATTTATCAACTGTTTCTACTTCTATATTCTAGTTTTAGCGAAGTATTATTTCATATTCATCTCTTATGGCCAGTTCCTACATCTTTGTATTCATTCACTTGCCTTACCATTGGTAGTTGGACATTATAAAGCTTTTGTCAAGTTTTAACTGACAATTAAATAAACAGTTAGTAAAACGTAGGAAAAGGCCATTAATTTATTAACCCCCGGTTTCTATATTTTACCGACAGTTGTCTGTAATAGTAACCGATTGATTTTGAAGCTACCAATAACCGATGGTTGAGAGGGCTATACGAGCGTTTCACAAGCTCATTGTCAATTAGTAATACTGTCGGTTATCAGTAACTAATTCCCTCCCAACCGTTTTGCTAACGCAACGTAGTTGTGGTCGTAATACACGCAACGTAATTCAATGAGTTGAGGTATAACTACAAAATAAATACATTTTCAAAAGCAGATACCTTTTGTGATATACGATTGTCATTAAAAATCAAGCTTTCAATCAATCTGCTTTAAAAATACTTACAATTACAGAGCCATTTTATATGAATGTTGCATGAACAAAACGCAGTTATCTAAACAACATATAAACTTTATAAATAATGATTGTTCCAATGTCATTGGATTTTTTGTAAAAAAAAAGAGTGTTGTCACAAGAAATAGTATTGTCACTTCAGAAATTTTTCGCTAGTTATAGGGATTTGTGGTTTTCGATCGCAATTTTTTTTAAATAAGTTAAGGCTAAGAACAACGATTTTCATGGTACCAGAGTCAAGTGACGGAAATTTTGTGGGAACCTTGTCCGATTTTTTGTTTTCATTGAAATGTTTTAGGGAACTTTTTGTAACGCGACCGTTTCACACAGATGTAGGGATGGATTTAATGTGTTATTTGAAGCGATGTTGTAATTTATTGTTAATGACGTTAAATATTAACAGTTAGTACGTACTAATACGTTATCTATTAATAATGTTATAATCATTCACAGTGTTATTTTTAACGCTATATTGAAGACGCATTAGGTCAAAATCGATAACTATATATAACGTTATCGCAGGTGAAGAGATGAATAGTAAAGCAATACTTGAATTGGAATTAGAACTGTTAAAGATAGAAATAGTAAATTTGAAAGATATAAATAAATAAGAATTAAATCCAAGTCAAAAGAAGAAGTAAAAACATTGAGATTAATTTAATTTAAAATCACGTATTAATAACGACAAAAAAACCGGTAACCCAAAAACAAACGGCAACCGGCCGAAATCGGATTGTAATAAAATTCTTACGAATAGTAGCGTTGACAACCAGCGGTTACAATATAGAAACACTTCATCTGTCGTTTCCATACAAAAAGTCTACCGATCGGTTAGAAAATCCCTCCCATCGGTAGTTGGTACTTTCATGAGTAACTAGCTACGGACAGTTCATTATAGAAACATCAGTAGAGCTACCAGGCGTTAATATTCTACCTGTCGGTATCAAAAACGAATCGTTTTGCAATATTAAAACCGGACATAAGTCGTGCTTCTGCTCAATTGTAAAGGTTATATTCATAGAGAGTTAGAGTAACTTTGAACACTTTTTTATGGTTCTTAAAGAATCAAACTTACTCTAACTCTCTATGAATAAGACCGGAAGGAAGCCTTTATTGACAATCAACAATAGAGCATCATGAAAATTCACATTTCCTTAAACAACTTTTTTGTCTTTTAGATTTACTTATATACATAACAATAATGCAACGTTCGTAATTTACTATGTATATAGTTTTTTTTTGTTTCAACAGGTAAAAAGAGAAAACCTATCAATAGTCTGTGACTGTGCTGGAGAATTTTCACTAATGGTCTCTGTAAAAGAAATCAAAAATCAGCTTACAACATTCAAGACAATAGCCCAGTATTACAAGATGCCTCTACTAATGGAACAAATTCAATTCAATCTCAGTAACATGTGATATAAGTCTTATTTTATATGATGATAAGGATATGAAATATAATTGGATTTTTATAGCTTTTTTTGTTTATTTATACATACCTCTCTTTTTAAGAGTTTCATAGGCCAATGACAAAAACAGAATACATAACATGTCCCTCTCTACAACTCATTGCTATTTTTTTCAAACTATTGGTTTGATATAGATTTAAATTTAAAAGGAAGGTGCCTTCTATATGCCACTATATAATGGTGTAGTATCTTTGCAACTTCATTTAGGTAAAACAAACAAAAACATCTCTAAGCATAAAAATCATTGTGTTGAGTTTACATCAGAATCAAAATTATAGGTAAAATAAATAAAAAAATACAGTACAGTACAGTATTATATTACTATTAAAAATATTCACAAGTTAAACAAAAAGAATCAGAAAAATTTAAAGTGTGCTCCTTTCATCATTTGGTGTTTGTCCCAGCCCCTTGGCCACTTCACTTATACAGAGCCATTGACCATCAGCTCCCTCTCTCCAAAGACTAACTTTATTATCACCACCAGACACTGCCAAGATATTTCCTGTTAAAGACCAGCTCACACTCCAGACAACATCATCAAATGTATTTAGGATAGAGGATGTCCATGAAATATTGTCATCACTGGTCCAAATAACCACCCTTTTGTCTTGGGAGCAGGATGCAATCATGGAGCGCTGGAGGCCGAGGGATGGAGCCCAAGCCACATCTCTCACCCAATCCATATGCATTTCTAGTCTGGTCTCTTCAACCCATTGGTCACCTTGTTCTCTCCATATCTGCAATTTAAAATTCAAAGCTGATTCATAAATAATCATGAAATTTCCATCTATTCCTCTCCTAATTAATTTAGATAAAAGTTTCACTGATGATAATTAAAACCATTTGTTATTCAGGCAGGAATAGAGAAAGAATACAATTTCTTGTGGCGGCCTGTTGTAAGAGGCAACAAACAACCTACAGCCAGGTGGTAGGGTATTTGCCCATCTGGGTGGCTACCACCCCTAGTCTAGATATGCCACCATAACAACCTTAACTTGTATTCCAGCATCATTGTTCAGGTTCCAGTCTCCCTTGAAAGCCTTCAGAGAGTGGCAGTGGTAGCACCTTTGATGTTACAAATGTCTATAGGCAATGGTAACCACTTTCCATCAAGTGGGCCGTCTGCCTGTCTGCTAAACTTATGCAATAATAAAAAAAAGATCACTAAAATACAATTATACATAGTTAGCAATATTGACTAACTAGTGTGAATATATGTGCTTTATTTCATATTCACACTAATATTTTTTTACATAGTTGCCAAAGTTAGAGAATTGAAAATTATATTAAAAACCTTAATTAAGTTATCGCAGCCTCCAGTGACTAATCTCTTTGGTGCCTCCTTATTGCTAAGAGGGTCCAAATTCATATCAGCAGATATTGCTGGACACCAGCTGATTGAGTTTACTCCAATGGCATGTGCACCAGGGATCTTTTTAACGTCCCAATTCCCACCATCTTGGGAGTATGTGATGATTGAAACCGATCCATCTGAGCTACAACATGCTAAGATCAGGCCGTATTCCGCAGGTGCCCATGCTATAGAATTCACAGAACTTTCGTGAGTTGTGTGTTCATAGAGCTTAATCCACTCCCCAGATTCCTTCCAAATAATCACTTTTCTATCGTATGAACATGATGCCAGGAGATTCCCGTACTTGGGGTGTGACCATGCGACTTGCCACACAGGTCCAAAGTGCCCTTTCAGATCGGCAGCAAGGGTTTGTGTACCACTCTTGATATCATAGATTTTCACAGATGTATCTGAGGAACACGTAGCTAACCTCAATCCATAATAATCTAGTTCAGCGTCATGTATCATATCTTCATGACCCGTATCGATTGTGTTCAGAACAGTTATCATTTTGAAAAACTAGTCTTAATTATAAACTAAACTGAAAAATATTTTTACTCCTCGGTAGACCGTCTAAAACTAACTGTCAAATACCTATGTTCAAATCAAATAAGTTGACGTGGAATGCAGTGTTGTAATAAAAAAAATATGCAATCATAGTGTGTAGTTTTCTCATCTTTGCAAAAGTTTCTTTATATGTAAGTTACTAAAAGAAGGAAAACGCGTATCCCTGTTAGGATATCAGAAATATCCTTATAAAAGTAATGACTTGATTGTTGATGTTGTACCTTGCATTGCATTGCGTCCTGAAACACCGAGCCGGATATTTCTGTAGTCTTGCAAGCTCCGCTTACTGCAGACACACAATGCGGATCGTGTATGAACTCCTTTACAACTAACGTAAACGTCAAAACTTGACGTATACAACTAATCAAAAGTTTGTAAAACGAATTCCTCAAACCTGAAAATATTGATGAGCTAATAAAGCGAAAATTATGAAAGTTTAATGATCTATATTATAACAAAATGGTAGATAAAGAGGGAGGAGTTTTCTACAATATACAAAGCTTGCTCCAGCAAGACTACCGCGGTGTGAACGTAAGTTTAACAGGTTAAAAGTGAGTGATAGTTGCTTGTTTTTTTATGACCCGATTGTTATTTACAGATAGCAGTGTACGCTCTCGCAACAGCTGGCCTTGCGGTATCAATACATAAGATTCGTCCGGTAAATACTTTGTTATCTCACGTTAAATAATATTATTATTACATAACTTTATCTTTATAATGTGATTTAGGTTAGCAAATTTTCAAAAGCGAGTAAAGTTCCGGACCACTTCATAAGAAATCATGAAGCGTTGCGAGGCGTTTATGCAGGTGTTCAGCACTCCCCGGTGCGAGTTCTGGTTAATCACAAAGCCCCAATATATTTACCACTGTGGCACTCCAGTAAACCACCATTAGCAATCAAGGTTGGTATAATGAATAATGACGATAAGAAATCCGTCATATTGGGGAACTTAAATGAATGGCAACTAACATTATATATTTTACAGTTATGGGGTGTGGACATTGTGAGTGGAAATGCTGTGAACTGGTTGGAGTGTGTAGCTAGAGGACAACAAGTTACTTTAAAACCAATTGGGAGAGAAAAAGATGACTTGATTTCTACTGTGTTATTGCATTTACCTCAAACTAAGGTATTTCACCAATATGAATGTTTGACTAATTCAAGTTATATATATAGATAAATTAAGTTATGTTATAAATTATAAAAAAATATTCTCTTATTTGAATCTAAAAAATTCAATTGAAAAGTTTATATTACAACCCTCTGTTCAACTCAACTATTAATGACAGGAAGCACTTTCTATAATACAAGGTGTCATGGCATTATGGTCATGCTATAGTGAAATGTGATATCTTGTACTAGCTAAGTTTTTATTCAGAAATATAAAAATGGACCATGAGATCAAAGTGACGACTGCAACTAGGATTGTGTAACTCGTGAGTGAGTAGTTCCGAGGAACTGTTCACTTACAGTGAACAAACTGAACTCATTCACCTGTGTGAAGTATTAGAGTTCCACGATTCAGAGCTCATTAAGTAGGTATGTATGTGTATCATATCTATTCTGTGGAGTTACCAATATGAAGATGTTCATTTTGTACAACAGCGCTGAGCTGAGTGTTCTGTTCTGTTTGAAGAGATACTCGATAGCGAGAATTTTTTTGCATGGAAATTACTGATTAGAAGACTACAAAAAAAGTTTAAAAAATTACATTTTTGTCTTTTAGGCAAAAAATATCAAAAAATTAAAACATCCGGTTTTATGAAAATTAATGTAAATAGAATTGATCTTTAAATATTTTTTTTTCTTTCGAAATTTCTCAATTAATGAACTTAGTATAGGAGAGGAACTAGGTAGTTATTTTCAACCGTTCATGAGTCATGAACCCTTAGCAAATCAGTTCCGCAACACAGTTAAGTAGTTAGTTCCGATCTTCATACTCTCTACTCTGTAGCTGTACAAAACGCTACATGGAGCAAAATGAATACAGAACGAGATTTAGTGAACCTGTTCATTAACATTAACAATTTTGCCCAAGTCTAACTGCAGCTAGTTAAGAATGATGTTTTTTCACATACATTCTGTTATTCATTAGACTATGATTATTATAATCTGTTGATGTAAGAAATTACTAATTATTCAGTTAATATTATAGTAAATTAGAAATGACAAATCAATAAATTTAGCTAATGTTTTATTATAAAAAATATTATTTTTCAATTTTGCAGACGAAAACAGTGGAAACCCTAGATGTAGGACAGAAGTTAGTTGAACTGGGATTTGCTAAAGCATCAGTGCCTCAAGACATAAAGAAGAACACAATTGAATCACAATTGGCGACTGTGATTTTATCTTCAGAAGCAAAGGCCAAAAGTTTCCGAAATGGTATTTGGTCAGATAATCTTCCCCCTTTACCAATATACTTGGTTTATTGGCGAAAGGGCTTGCAGCTCACAGGAGAGATTTTAACAATCACAGCAAAGAAACTACTTGAAATATTAGGCTTCGCATCAAAAAGTGCCTTAATTGGAGCCAAAAATTTAGCCCTGCGACCTTTTAGAGCTTCACCAAAAAGAGTGCAAGCGACATAAAAGCATTTATTATAATAATTATTACCTAAATTATTATTAATGGCAAATAACATTGTATTTATGGTTCAGAATCACAGCATTGGAGATGATACTTTCGTTTGTCAAAAATGTGTGCAAAATGTTCATCTCATTTGTATTGTTGAAAATTAAAAAAATCTATTTTAATCATCTTGTTTTTCTTTTGTTTAATATCACCTTTTTTGTGTATAATGGGACCCATTCACTACCCTGAATGGAATCCGCCGCGTAATGCAGGGCTATGTTGTAGCCTACATTGTCCTGCAAGCTGCACCTACTGCAGGATAGTGAATAGGCCTCTTAAGTTTGAAGAGACAAAAATAAAATTGTATAAAAAGCACTGTTTATTCAAATTAAATAGTTATATTACATTAAAATATTATAATGTCTTAATTAATGTAGCAAAAGAAAAAGTACAGCTAAAATAATCTATTGAAATAATATCCATTAACCATTTATCTCCATTATAACATAACACCATTTAAATTTCGCCCTAATTACAAAGTAATAGTCACTTTTTAAGTAAACTTTACATTTAATTTATGAACAAAAATACTGTTAAAATTTTCCAACTGAGAGTCGAAAAATAAAGGTAAAGTCGTGGATATAAAAATACAAAAAGCATATCCGATCCCCCGCGAGGAGTCGACGCGTCGGCTTCAGAAATACAAATCGAAAAATATAGTCCAGATGGTTCGATGTTTCCATTGGCTGTTTTGATGTGGACATTACTCTTAGAAGATAACCTATGAAATATGCAATAGAATATGACAACCACAGTTCACTTTTAGGTTTATTCAAACATGAATCCATACAGTCTGAACACTATCAGACCGATGTCTAGCATACCTTTACAAACAGAAATTTTACTGGAGATAGATACCTTTGATAGTTGTCAGATAGCCTTGGACTTATATAGAACAAACTTTTGGCCGGTTCTTATATCTTACGATCTATTCTAAATAAATAAGCGTCAATATCCTTCAGTCTCAGGGTCCAGTTGATAACCAGCGTCAGGCACGTGTCTGGCAATTGCTGAACTGTGCACCCATTTGATACCATCGCAAGAGATATATTACTCATTAAGTATATATGTGCACAATGGGCGGTATACTCTTAAGTATACCGCCCATTGTGCACATTTAGAATATTTTTAGGCTATAAGGTTTTCTGTAATGGTGTACAATAAAGTGTTATCTATCTATCTAAGTATTTGATATGATACCTTTCTATATAACATTTTTTTCTAATATGTCTCGCAATGAATGTATCTTGCAAAACAAATGAGTTTTTTTCCTTTCTAATAATTTGTCTTACTACTGGTTAAAATATAACGAAAAATCTAAATCTACAAATAAAGTAATGTCATTTTGCTATAAATGGTGAGGGTAAAAGAATGGATAGTAAGATAAAAGCTGGCCTTTATGATGTATGTTACTGTATCTTGTAGAGATATAAACCACTTTAACACTAGTGATTATCCTAACGTTTAGCAAGTGTGGTCAGAACTAAACTAAAAAACCTGCAATTCTGAGAAAATTTGTTGAACTTTCTAAAATTATTTTATTTTTTTCTATCAGTAACACTGTTCGCAAAAAAGTTGATTACATGGTGTCAAAATCTTATATCTAATACTATTTTAGGACTGCTAAATTTACACTAGCAAAATCACTGTGTCAAAGCTCCCTTAGATCACATGGATATATGGCCTTGTCAGAACTCCATTACCGACTTATTATACTTACATACACGAATTAAAAAAGAACTACAATGTACTTTTATTTTGATAAATTAAAACTACATGATATAATTGTTGTTAAACTATTACATAAATATTGCAAGATAAGCTCTACAATCTAAGACTTGTATTCATGTACAATTTAATATTGTATAATTAAAATTTAAGATGCGTGTACATCAATTATCGATGCCTTCATACACAAAACCATTTAAAGAGATAAAATAATAATGAATCAACATTGACAGTTAATAATATATAACTTTAAAATGTTTAATTTTTTTAAAATAATTGTGGGAGTATAACTTGTACATTCGCAAGACAGCATTAAATAAGAATGAAGGGTGCAAATGAGCTATTATGGTTTTTAAAAAGGAGTAACACAATTTTATTCCTAAATAATGTTTTAATATAATACTGTCATAATTATCACATATTATATTTACCTCCTGAAACTTTTGTTTAACCTTAGTACAGTGTTTATACTTCAATTTTTTTATAGTACACTCATGACATATCTGATAGCTACTTAGTCTAGACAACAGGAACATGGAAGCCAATCTTGTAGATTTTTTGAAGTCTGTTTACGGTTCTAAATATATACCATAGATATGTGTTATGAGTTTAGAAAAGTTAGAACGCCTCTCTACATTGTCTATGAATACAAGCATAAGTATACATGTCCACCTCAAAGCTTACAATGATAGTAGGAGAGCTTGTGTCTCAGTACACGAGCGGGGGTGCGGGTCGCGCGGCGCGGGGGCTGAGGCATGGCGGGGGCGCGGGCGGGGCCCGCGGGGGGAGGGCGACGCGCCGTCAGAGGACGGAGCAGCGCGCCAGCCACGACGTCGGCTTGCGGTTCTGCTCGTTCGCCTTCAACTGGACACCGGAACGGCCGCCCGGTGGGTTACTCGCCTCCTGGAATTATTTTTCACATATATTATGAGAACGAAAGAACAACCATGTATACAAGTACCTACTTAATGTGAATCATATGCCACCTATAGAAAATACAATTATTTTAATTATGATTTACAGACAATCATTGTCATCCTTAGCTAATCTCTCTACGCTAAACTTTACATGTTGGGTTGTCTGGAAGAGATCGCTTTTTAGCGATAAGACCGCCCTTTGTACATTGGTATATTGTATTGGTGTATAATAAAGTGTTATCTATCAGCTTTAGATTATTATCCGAAGAAGACTGCACTGACTGTATAGTAAATGATTTTTATAAAGCAGGCATTTGCTGCCAAATAAAAGCAGCCCGTGAAAAACACGGTTTGTATCTACTTTTTGTTATACATAAACTTAAACACTTAAAGAAACAAAACATTTACCCCCTCATTCATATTTTTTAACGAGCCTATAAACATAAATATTTATTACGAATAAACGGGTTAGTGTAAAAAACAATCTTTCAAGCACTATCTATTAAAAAGGATGTCCTCAACAGATGCTCAGTTTTATATTGGAAACAATTTTGTGATAAGGGAAATACAATACCATACCTTCGCTCCACATCCAATGTGTGCGGCTGCAGTTCTCTCCATCGTGAACACGTATTTCAAAAAGAAGCCGGAATACCTAATCCCCTACAAAAGCGGGAGGCACGCTACCCAAATCAACTACCTAATCCTCAGGAGACACCACATCGGCAAAGTAGCTAACTGCAAAGTCATACCCGGAGAGAGTCTCACTGCACAACACCGTTTACTTCTCATGGACCTCTGCGTGAAGCCTAAAGACAAACCCGTTGAGCATTTCCGACGCCAAATTAGATGGTGGCTGCTTGATGACGGCAAATCCCAGGAATTCACCTCATCCTCCGTGGAGATATGTGTCGGAGATGATGGTAAGCTGGTCCAGAGCCACTGGGACAAGATTCAGGCAGCCATTATGAAGGCGGCGAAGGCAGTGCTCGGTGTGTTTAAGGGTGGACGCAAAGTGGGACAAGGAGACTTGGTGGTGGAACAACACAGTCCAGAGGGAGGCTAGGGTGAAGAAAGCCCTGTTTAAAAAGTGACAAGCGTCCATATCTACTGAAGACTTCGATGCGTACAGGGCCGCGAAACGTGCCACTAAAAGAACTGTAGCCAGAGCTAGACGAGACCACTTACGACCGCTGTATGATAAGTTGGAATCGTCTAAGGGGCAGAAACTTATTTATAAGTTGGCACGTTTCAGGGTCAAAGCGGCAACCCTGGCGGCAACCCACTATGCGAGAAACTCGCGATGAAGGAGAGATGGCGGTCTTATTTCCACTAGCTGCTGAATAAGCCGCATAAAGAGGTGCAGACACCGGACCACTCTCCAAATCAAGGACTTGTGCCAACGGTAACGCCTGAAGAAGTTCAAGAAGCTCTTCGCCGCATGAGGAATCAGAAAGCTGTCGGAGCGGATGGAGTCCCCATCGAAGCCTGGAAGGCAATGGGTCCTCGCGGTATGGGCATGTTGACAAACTTTTTTAACCGTATACTCCTCACCGGAAACATCCCGAGCCAGTGGAGATCGAGTATTATCACTCCAGTCTACAACGGCAAGGGATCGGTGCAGGAGTGCGGAAATTACCGCGGTATAAACATAATGTCCCGCACTATGAAGCTCTTTCAGTGGATAGTCGACTCTGGGATCTGGCAGGAGTGCACTGTCTCCGAATGTCAAAAGGACAGGTCTACAAATCTATCATTAGTTAGACCTGTCCTTTTATATGGCAGTGAAGCGTGGCCTGTACTTGAGCGATACAAGCAGGAGCTGCGTGACACGGAAATGAATATGCTTCGGTGGATGTGTGGAGTCACGCGGAAGGACCGCGTCAGGAACTTCCGCATCAGCGGCAGTTTTCACGTCCGTGCCATAGTAGACAAACTACAGGAGAGTCGCTTACGCTGGTACGGCCACGTTTTACGGAAACCGGCTAGTTACGTGGGGAACAAATGTCTAGCCATGCCGCCTCCGTCAGGTGCCAGTCGAAGGGGCAGGCCCAAGAAATGCTGGCTTGATGTTGTGAAGGATGACATGCGTACCAATAGTCTTAATACAAGGGATGTCGACGATCGTGTGGAGTGGAGTTGAAAAAGTAGGAAAGCGGACCCTGGGCGTCGAAGCGATCGCTCCGAACGCAACCGGTATTTAACGCTCGAATGATGATGACGATCTTTACTCCACATCGGGCGAGATCATGGTCAAATGCGAGTTTATATTACTATAAAAAAAAACAATAATAAAATCTTGCATTGATCTCAATAATACCCAGACCACAGCAAATATCAATATCACATTTCCGAAATTTACAGGAATACGAACGCGACCCTGCTGCTACAGCCGCTAATTTCAATTTATATAAGTTAATTTATTTTTTCTCTACAACATACTACTTCTTTTCTAATTAAAGTATTCCAATTATTATTGGAAAAGAAATATCTCGAATACGCATTATAAATTCGGCATCTTGTACTAAAATACGATAACTTATTATAGCAGATAATGAAAAATACACTAACTGATAAGAATACATAACTTTTAAACGATAAATGTATGTATGAAATAGTATAACAGGGAACAACATCCGACACTTACACATAAAAAGTTAATGTAACATGATTCATGCAAAAAAAAATGTAAATATTTAAAACGCAGTTAAATAAAATTTTCAGTCAAAAACCTAAACAGCATGCAAATAAATTATAATATTTAATTTCACAACGAAGCTGGTTTAATTGCAAATAATGACAAAACAAACACCACTCTAATATTAATTACCTTCTGTTTTCGTAAAGAGAGCCATGGAACAAAGAAAAATAATTTTAAGATAATAAATATTATCTTACCAAACCATTACCATTAGTATATAATTTTCTTAAAAATGACCTTTAGGAGACTCGTTCGTGTTTTCTTAGCTATATAAATAATAATCAATAGTCTAAATTCTTGGCCCAAATGATGAGACATTAGAATTAGTTATTCAAAGCTTTGACATCCTATCTAAAACAGGAGCACCGTCAAGTTTTGTTATGATAACCTAACCAGGGTTGTCTTAAACATATTCAACGCCAACGGGAGAGAGGTGCGCATGCGTCCCGCGGGTACCGACGTCAGTCGGGGTCCCGGAGGCGCAGATATGCGTAAAATCTACTCCCATAAACCCGCTCAGGGGGCATCTAGGGAGCAGGATTCTTCACTCCTGTTGACGAAGTGAGTTTGCCTGTCCCGGGGCATTCTCGAGCACTGATGCGCTAGGAACAGCGTGGGCATAACTACGTTCTAAGTCTTACGCTCTTCCTACCACAGCGCAGGGCACATGGGAGAAGGGTGGTTTTAGTGGAGTATTGAGTTTTTCGAGTCTCCACACAAGCCGGCGATTTGACTCTGGTGCGCCATTCGTGGTGATACCTCTCGTCGCTTTGGTCTAATCCCTAGTAAAGGACCCGGTAGTGTGGGAAATGCATTTCCTCCGCCTCATAAAAAAAAAACATATTCAACGCCGGATGCAACAATCAGACTGCGCCGCTTAGCCAACATGGAAAACTAAAGTCAGCAATTCTAACTTAGAAATACTACTGATCAATATCTGATCAATTTAATGAATGTTATGCATAAGTAAAAGTGAACAGTGCGCGCCGCCTGGGGCCTTGTACGGGTGCCATTCGTCCCTTGCACCCGCGGGTAAGGATGTCTTGGGACCTAAAAGTAATTATACACATTCATATGTGGTGTGCGCGAAGCCGCATCGGCCTTTGAATGTATATGAAGTGACTTTGAACAGTAGAGATAGAGTGTAAACAAGTCAGCACACTTCACTCGATCTTCTCCATCTCTCAGTACTTTTTAGATCATAGATGGCGTAAAATTAGCTCATATCTATTTATATCTGTAATCTATATTTATAGATATATAGATAATTTTATAGAAAATTTACGTAGGTAAATCTCAATTGTCAACAATTTACTAAATCTCTTTCTACATCCTAAATCTCCTTTTTCGAGCCCGTAAAGAGATTTGTTACTTTTTATATTCCACATCTGTCTTTGGCATCTTATTGTGCGAGCTTAAGCACACATATAGTGGCTAACACATTGAATGGCAATGAAGCACTACTACCACTTTATATTGGTTAACAGTGGAATAATGAAACCTAAATTTCGTCCACTTACGTAAGCCGCGTTTAGACATGTTTCATGAATGCAATCCACTTCATACGTTAGTGTTATGCTCGAGTTGACGCTCACAAACAGCCGTGTCATTCGTGAAACGATAAACTTTGGTAGGTGGTGCGTGCGTTTACAAATAGTCCACATTTATGAATAAGACCTTGATGCAATTGGTATAAACACAACAATAAAATTGCTCTAATTTCGGTGAAAGTGAACTTTGGCCACGGAGCGATGGTTTTTTCCGCGTCGAGTGAGACGCTTTGGAAATTGCACACTATGTTTGGGTTAAGCATTAAAGATATAAAAAGAAAAGGAGATTACTGGGCCCATTTCAAAAGTCACAACAATCATTAACATTTCATTCTCTTTAAAACTAGCTGCGCCCCGCGGTCTCACCCGTGTGGTGATGGTTGGATAATTCACACTATATCTTTATAAATTATAGCCTATGTGTTATTCTTATGTGCAAGCTATATTATTGTAAAGTTTCATCAAAATCCATTGAGTAGTTTTTGCGTGAAAGAGTAACAAACATATTTCCATCCACACATTCTTACAAAAATTTGCGTTTATAATATTAGTAGGACTAACGGTCTCGGCAGACGTTGTCCTGCCCTAAAAAAAAAATCTAGAACCCGATTTCAGCGTCACCTAACGGGATTAATTGTGAATCTAAACCACCCCGGGACCTACTCAAACACACTAAAATTTCACCAAAATCCTAGAGCCCGATTCCAGCGCCAAGAATTTTATTTAGATTGATGGGTTATATTATTGAAGTTTTAGTAGGGATCCTTAATTTTTATATAGCCTATAGTAATCAGGGATAATGTAGCATTCGAATGGTGAAATAATTTTTGAAATCGGTCCAGTAGTTTTTTAATTTATACAAATATACAAATCTTTCCTCTTTATAATATTAGTATAGACTAGAGTTCTAGTCAAACCCTATGAAATAGCTTTATTTTACTTAAATAAAAACTTAATTAGGTTTTTTATATACATATATAAACCTTCAGTGAAAAATTATGTAACTGATGGTGAAAATCGCTTAAGATTTTTAAGCGATTTTCACCATCAGTTACCGTTGCGTGGTTTAGGAAGAGTTAGCGGATATACAAACAGACAGACGCGAAAAGCGACTTTGATTTATACTATGTAAAGAATTAAAGATATTGATCAGATTTTAATATATTTTAATACAATTATTTACCAACTAGCCAAGCCCAGTCGAACTTGGGCATAATATTCATATCATTGGAACCTTGTAAGATATTGGATCCAAATATACTTACACGAAAAATTAAGATCAAATAAATCGTTAATATCTAAAATCTTCATTGTAAAGCGTTTAAGTCCTTTCGGACTCTATTCGAGAAAAACTTTCAGATAAGATGACGAACAAAATTCTACAAACCGTCATCTATACAGATAAATAAAATTGTCAAAAAAACAGGGTATAATTCGGACCACGAGATTCCGAAAATGCTATTTTTAGAATTTTCGTTTGTCTGTCTGGATGTTCCTGCCAATCTCTGAAACGGCTGGACCGATTTTGACGGCACTTTCACTGGCGGATAGCTGATGTTATAAGGAGTAACTTAGGCTACTTTTGTTTAGGGTTCCGCGAAAAAAGAATCCACGAAGACGAAGTCGCGGAACAGCTAGTTTATAATAAAGGAGACCAGGACTTTTCTGCCAAAGAAATGTAATGAGTTGAGATATGGCTTCAAAAGTGTTATATTTATCTATAACAAAATGGAAAACATCAGCCCTAAATTATACCTGGAAGTTGAGAAATCTTAAAAACAAGGTCACAAATAAAATAAGTTATTGATTACCATAATCGAGTTATGTGAATGAATTTCAACATTTAATAATATAAGAACACTTACACCACATGATTAATTAATTCATAATAACTAAACCCACTTCAATCATAAAAAAATATCAATATAATAAAAATAAATCATAAAAACACTCAGATCTTTTTATCCGACTCCTTTCGTATTCAGCAGTCTTAAGTTTTGGTATTGATTTTGAAATAACTGACAGACACTTCAATTTTATTTATTGGTATAGATTATTATTATAAAATGTTTCAGCATTAAGATATTTTGGTTGAATTATATATATATATGAAGTCAATAAATACGTTTAATTACCTGTTTCTTCTCCATTTTCGCTTTGATGTCTCTCGCGAGAGTGTAGAACGCGAATTCCACATTTAACGAGTCCTTTGCCGATGTCTCTACGAATTTAATCTGGTATTCTACAGCTAATTGTTCACCTCGCTCTTTTGATACCTTTAAAAAAATTGGAACAATGGTCAAATGAAGGCTTGAGGGGAAGTGTCGCGATTTCCGACTTGGGTTAGCTATTGTCTGAGATATATCTATTGAACGATTGCTTAATTAGTAAAAAAATTCCTTACCGTTTTCGGCGGCGTGAATTTAGACTTTCCATAGAAACTCAAATACGAGAAAAGACTTAATTTACGTCAGGACTATGCTAAATATAAAATCAATAATCTCATCCTCCTATTCTATTCCTTTTATCATATCCCCTCTATCCTACGCGTTGGCTTTGCCAATAGGGTTCAATTCTGCTATTACTATCTTGTCAAAATCGTCGGACTATCGTCTCAATCGTAGGCTTGCCTAATTCCGATATTTTCTTAATTCCAATGGCGCGCCCGTGCCACGCCACTCTGTCCTTGTAAATATTGATAAGCAAAAACTCGTGAAATAATTGTTTAAATTTTTGATAGCTTTTCAATATTCATTTCAGCTAACGCCATTTCTGCTAATGGTAATACCAATTTTTTCTCCTATTATTCCGCTGCGACGATATCGAGAAGATATTGTGGATTTAATGGAATACGAATTTTTGAAACTATCACAATGGAATCGCACTTTGAATATCTTCGCAACGCTAAGATATTGAAATAGCAGAATTGGACCCCTGGTGTTGCAAACATCTATAGGTGATGAAAATCACTTTCCATCAGCTGGGATATCTGCCTGTTTGTGAGCTTCGCAAAAGAAAAACAATAATAATTAGGGTCTAATTATATTGGTTGGTAAGACTCGTATGTGAGGTGCTGGAGATCATACAACACATTTGGCAGTTGTTTCAAGATTGCTACTAAACAAATTCATCAGTTGTTATAGAGCTTGTGGGGAATATGAGAAGCTTGCATAACTACCACATTATATTCCTATTAAACCATAATATCCAAAACTGAAGAAAGAATAAATTACCACTTAAAAAATTACAATTAGAATTATGTATATACTAATATGATCGATATGATTATCAAATAGTTTTTTCTCCTGCATTTATGATAATGATCATGACAGTATAAAAAGTCAGTTTAAAGGTATACTAAATTCATAGCACATAACTATCATGACGCACATCTTAAACAAATAGAGATTGAATGGAAACAGATTTGGGTAATCTAAATAAAATACTTACCTGTCTTTTAGCATCTAAATCACACTTGTTTCCAAGAATCATTTTCTCGACATCAGCACTTGCATTCTCTTCAATATTCCTAATCCAATTCTTGATGTTTTCAAAGCTCTTTTCATTTGTTACGTCATATACAAGCATAATGCCCATTGAACCTCGATAATATGCTGTTGTTATTGTACGGAATCTCTCTTGCCCTGCTGTATCCCTAAAAGTTATATTTTATCAATCATATACTTCTGAGCTAGGAATGAAATTAACTAAATTTTAGGATGGAAGAGGCGAGTCTCGACAGCGTATTGATCTTAAAAATTAAGTTTTGTTACGGACAATACATTGATATAGTGAACTATACATTATACAATAATGTATTGAATAACTTCAATACATTATGGAAAAACTAAATATTCGAAGCTACAGCCCTAGCCCTACAGGTTACCTGACATATAAAAATAACATACTGTATGTTGGACATTTAAACAAGTCTGGAAAAACATTAATGACTTTTTTAACTTTAACTAGGGAGGTATGCTTTTAGATTTATAAAATGTTCCCTCTAATTTTTTAATCCTGGGGGAATTTAACACTGAATTTAACAGGTTTATTTTGGCAATCTGATCTAGTGTTAGTAGTCTAAGTGTTAGCTCATATCATTCACTGGAAAGCAGAGGTCCCAGGTACAATTCCCAGCAGGTGAACTCTCCATTGTTTATTCTGGTCTGAGTTTAGCCTCATAGTGGTTCATTTGACAGCCTCTGTGGTTGAGCGGGCTAAGCCATTGCCGGCCTACCTCACTGCAACGCAGAGGCTCCGGGTTCGATTCCTGGTATAGTAAATTTCGGAAACGTATTTTCTCCGTTATTTACTATGGTCTGGGTGTCTGGGATCGGCCCCAGAGTAGTACGTTATATATTATCCATAACACAAGCGTAACTTGCTTAATTTGGGGATATACAATATGTGTGTTTGTCTGCCGATTATTATTATTATTATAATATTATTATTATTATTATTGCATATTACCCATAACAGACGCATAACCTACTTACCTTGGGAATATCAAATGTGTGTATTTACCTGCCAATTTATTTATTTGTTAAACCTTATCAATGCATTATTATAGAAATGTGATAGTAAGATAGATAATGTTTTATTGCTCATCAACATATACATTTACAAAAATATATACTCAGTTACAATACATCAGTAAGTAATATTGACTGGATTTTTTTTTGTTGCATTTTCAAAATAAAATTTTAGAAATATAGACAATAGACAACACTTTATTGTTCACCAAAACAAAAATTACAAAAATGCACAATAACACATTAGTTATTTGGTAAAACAAAAGGCGGCCTTATCACTAAAAGCCATCTCTTCCAGGCAACCTGACTCAAAGGAAATTCTTAAATTATCTATAATTATTATGCAACAAAGAAGAGGGGAAAAAAATAAAATAAAAATGACATACATGGACAGCAGATTACAGTCTAAAGTTTTGTAAACTAGCACATACATTATTGTGTAAGACTAACACAATGATTCCTAAGTGAATTTTTAAATATGGCAAAAGATTTAGCTTTTCTGACATCAGTGGGCAAAGAGTTCCAAAGACAGCCTGCATGGTGAAGGAGTTGGAATAAAATTTTGAAGAGTGTGCAGGTGCCATTAACAGATTATTAGTGGAGTGCAAATTGAGGTTGTGTGACATATAAAGGAAGTTCCTTATATGTCACATAACACTCCTTAAGATAAGGAGGGGTATAAGGTATAAGCAGTATACAGTATAGTAAATTGAAAATATGAGCATTCCAGCGAAGTGAGATAGGCAACCACTCAAGCTTTTTGCAATATTCAAATACAATATCAGTATGCATCTTTGTCCAATCTTAATACCAGAATTTGAGTAACAACAACCTTTTATAGTAGTATATAAAAGGTATATCAGTTAAAATTTAAATATTTCAAATCAAAATTAAGCTATTTTTGACTAAAATTATAACAGCAAACGCAATATTATGAACCAAGTAAACTTATGAAACTCTATAATTGTATTCAACATTGCCACATAAAACTAATTACTGAAATTAATTTACTCAGATATTTTCCCTTGCCTCATTAAATACTTTGGAAGTTCATCTGAAATAGCTATTTATAAAATATGAAATGAGTTTCTATGTAGCTTTATTTGTGAGATCCTCAATTCCTTAACACAAGTTTCACATTTTCTGGGATAAAAAGTATCAGTACCAAAATAGTAGCTATATACCAAATCTCATGAAAATTGGTTCATATATAAACATTCAAGTAGGAAAGAACAAACTAATATACTGTTTTAACCTTTTATAAATCAGAACTGATGTGAATAGGTGGTGGAAATATCATACAACAGTTAAAGTACACTCCACATACACTTTTTTAAAATTTTAAAATATTTTTATTTATAATTATTATTATTATATAACATTCTTCAATGTAGTCCTAAATATATATAACATATTCTGTAATATCATTAGAAACAATTTTATCTAAGCATTTAAAATGATTCACCCTTTATTCTCTGACTATAGTCAGCTTTACATAAATTTAATTTATAGTTAATTATCTTTGTGAATTACTTCCTTTGACCAACAAATGATTCATTGAATAAAACAATGGATTTAAAGAAAACTATATTTTCTAGAAAGCTTTTGTAGCATCAAAGCAACAGTTAGATTATGTTAAAAGTTAATTTTCTAAGTGATTGGCTAGTTCTAAAGTAGAGCAATAAACAAATTGCTGGCTCACTGCTAATTTATGACTGTTTGAATAAAAAGAGTGGCTATATTACTTGTCTGGCATGTTCTAATGTAGCTCAAACAATGCCAATTGCATACAATACAGGTTGCCTATCAGGATTTACTTACCATATTTGTAATTTTACTTTTTTTCCGTCGAGGTCTATTGTACGAATTTTAAAGTCGATACCTGCGAACAACAACCAGCTATGATGAGTTCAACTCGGGATCTACTAATTAAAATTAGTGAGTATGATGTCATGAACTCTCAAATCATTTAATTTGATAAGGGCTCTATCTCTTGCCCGGCCGCACCCTCAATTCTATTATTGTCCAATACTATTAAAATATGTTACATTGAACAAGGAAGCAAAAAATCTACTTCGATGACAATATAGTCAGACAAAAAAATATCTTTTGACAATAACCTTTGATTAAAGAGATGAAACACTCACCAATTGTTGATATAAACGAAATATTAAAAGCGTCTTCTGAAAATCTAAACAATATTGATGTTTTGCCCACTCCAGAATCACCTATCAAAAGTAATTTAAATAAATAATCGTAAGTTTTTGCCATTTTTTACAAGAATCTGATTACGACGATACACATAAGCCTGCCATTCATTTGGCATTTTTGAGTAATCACTAGTGATGTGCGCGTCTAGCGCTGTACATCCTATAAATATATTTCTCAACTATTCATGATTGAATTTATAGGTATATAACTTCTTAATTAAATAAATACTTTATAAAACTAAGAATTTCCTTTCAATTACATAATTTTACAGATTAAAAATGTGCAATAATAAAAATGAACAATAATCTATTTATTTTTAATCGACTAAATATTCCTTCAATATAGTTATTAAGGTTGACATTGACAACTGACATTCATCATTTCTCAAAGTCAAATCCAATAAATTTGTTTTCACTTGTTGCTTGCTTGTTTATTGCTAAAACAATGTATTGTAAATAATAAAAATTATGAAATAGAATTGTAATTCCTTAATTATTAGAAATCTAATATGATATTAGTTCTATGTTAAAATAAGTGGTGACAATGTTCTACCATGTAAGTTATAAGCAAACTAACATTTTCCTAATTTACTTGGCTGTATTATTATCGAAATAAATTTTACAGATTTCTTTAGAACACGAGATTTTATTACATCCCCGGTACTTTGGTCCACAATTGCTTGATACCGTGAAGCAAAAGTTATATACAGAAGTAGAAGGAACATGTACTGGCAAGTAAGTTATAACATTTGTTTGAGGTTATGAACTAGTGGCGGCTTTTTCATTACTGGTTTTCATTTACTTCACAAGATGATGTTTTAAAGTAAACAATAACTACTGTAAATTTGTGTGTGACACTAATTATATTTATTTCTAGGGCTGCGACTTAACAATCTGATACACAAATTTTAAGTAGTGGGTGGGCGTAGTGGGTAGGGCGGAGGTAAACTTACCCCTACTACAACCCCTAAGGTCAGGAGGTCTTAATTTTTTTATATTTTATAAACATAACCTCACTTGTTTTCCTTGTAAAATTGCATCACTTTTGATAATAACAAACCATGATTTGAGTTTATGAATTGTTTATGAATGTACTCAAGAATTACATATAACCGGCAGAACTTTTTGTAACACTAAAACTGTTTTTAATGTAGAAATAAAGTTTTAAATTTAATTAAGGCATAAGCCATAATTACAAAATTCATGCTAGACATATAATCAATTGATTAAAAAGTGTCAGTTATTGCTGTCAGTTGTTTTTAATGGCTTGACTAACAAGGTGTGATGATAAAAATAAACTATATATATGTCAATAATACTTATCAATTTTTAATTAAGAAATTCGAAATCTTGAGTTTTAATTAATATATTGTTTCATATAATTTTCGGAAATCGACATATTTCTATAAAAAGAAAATATTGACAAATATTTTGTAATTCTTGTTGCTGCCATTTTATTCCTTTTCAGTTAAGTGAATGTGTTTTTAAAGTTAATTAAATTATATAGACACCATATTTTATTTAAAGAGATCCCTTACCTGACAACAGAGCCGAGCGAGCGTACTGCGGCTGCGGCCGGCGAGTACCAGAACCGACTGGTTACCGTTTACTATTTTTTTATACACACAAACAGTATGACGCCTTAAAAGTCTCCTTTGAAACATTTGTTTTATTTATCAATTTAGTGGACGACTAACAAGTTGGTTTTAAATATGACAATGAGTCAATATATTAATTATATCAATTTTTAAATACATTGCTGAATATTTAAAAAAATATATGTTAAATATAAATTAATGTGATTACGTAAAAAAACATTGTCTTTATTGGTCGCCATTTTGAATGGTTACTCTTGTAGTGTATATGTGTTCTATTGTATTTTTTCTTCATTTTTATCCAATTAAGCTGGTTTTTGGTTATATTGGCTCTTTTTATGTTGATTACTGGCTTTTTTAACTTTGAAAGGATTTTTCAACTTTTGACCTATGATAGAAGTGCAATATTAGCAAAAAAATCAGTGAAAATAAGTTAGGTTATGTTTTCAAAAAAATATATATTTCGTGATCTCTGGATCTTAGGGGTTGTAGTAAAAGTAAGTATGCCTCCCCCCTCCCCACTTCACCACCCCACTACTTAAAATTCCTGTATTAGATTGCTATACATTTACCATTTCTAGTTGTAATTATTAAATATTAGTAAAAATGTTTCTAGAATTGCACCTGGAACTTGGTTCATCTTATCTCATTCACTGTTGTGTTTTAAAATGTTTAAGGCTGCTACTTATATATCCGGTACACGAATTTTAAGTAGTGGGTGAGTGGAGTGGGTTAGGGGGCAGGTATACTTACCCTTTCTGCAATAAATGAAAATGAAATATTAATTTTTGGTACACATAACTTCACCTATTTTTTCACTAATATTGTTGTGATGAGTGGTGAAAGGCTGTAACCAGTGACTAAAACAGTGTTTTAGGTTAGGTTAGCTTTAGACCAAAGCGCTGGAACCAACTGGTAACCATTTATTATTTTATATACACAAACAGTTGCAACACCTTAATGTCTTGTACGAAACATTTGTTTTATTCATCAGTTTAGCAGATGACTAGCAAGATGTTTTTTTAATATAGCAATGAATCAATATATTAATGATAACAATTTTTAAATACATTGTAAAACAAATCTGTTTTTTTAATATGGATTAAAAATAAATAAATGTGATTATGTAAAAAACCTAATGTATAAATTTATCTTTATTGGCCACCATTTTGAATATTTTCATGGATACTCTTGTAGTGTATGTGAATGTGCTGTTTTATTTAAAAAAAATTGACTTCATTTTCTGGTATTTTTTTCTATATTTGAATCTTTTGGTTTGTTTGTTCAACTTTGGACCTATGATATAAATGCAATATTAGTGAAAAAATAAGAGAAAATAAGTGAGGTTATGTTTATTAAAAAAATAATATTTCAAAATCTCCAGACCATAGGTGTTGTAGTAGGGGTAAAGTATGCCTACCCCTTATCCACTCTGCCACCTCACTACTTAAAATTCATGTATAAAACATCTATAGATTTACCATGTTTAAGTAAGCATTAATGGCCCTTTCTTATATTTTACCAAACATTCATTTACCTTACTATCAGTTAAAATTTGATGTAAGTTCTATACAATTAATGTCAAAATTCAACCAGAGTAAGGCAAGGGAATGAATAGAAAGATATAGGAACATCCATAAATAGAAATATATTTGCCCTTGTTACATTCTGTATCGTGTATGCATATTTATAACATTACAGAGAGTATGGTGTCATCCATGATGGCTGCCATAATTGAATATTAATACTAGACCCTGATTAAGTTAGGGGACGATGCTGGGGCCTTCTAGGCCTCATTATAGAAAAAATATACACACTGTCATTGGCTTTCTTTTGTTAATTATAGTTATGTAATCAAATGTATTTAGCTGTAGGTTTTCCAAAAAATAAATAAATAAATTTAATATACAAACTTATTTTACTAGCACTATTCTTGTGTCACGGTTGTACATTGTTAGACACAGCAATTAAAGTTGTACTGAGTTATTATTTCCTTTTTAGATATGGTTTTGTAATAGCTGTGACAACAATAGATAGCATAGGTGCAGGTCTCATACAGCCCGGACAAGGTTTTGTAGTGTACCCTGTGAAGTACAAGGCAATTGTTTTCAGACCATTCAAAGGAGAAGTTCTAGATGCTATTGTAACACAAGTAAATAAGGTACCAGTAATTTTATATTTTTCTAGAAAAACCTGATATTAGATAAATGTACTAAAATTGGTTGAAAACCATTGAACTTAAATGACTCTATGGCATTCAATGACATTGAATGATCAAATTTTATATGAATAAATCACTGGTTGATTTGTCCAAATTGAAAGGCAGAATTGTTCAGTTTAATATTGGTTTAACACATTAATATGTAAACTAGTGAAGTGTATTTAAACACAGAATATGCGAACATTGGCATACATGTGCTGCCCACTTCCTTGCTTGTTGCCATGCAAGTAGGCATAATATGAAGGATGGATAATATTTTGGTGAATGTATCATTTTTAACTAAAAATGTTATTTTCAGGTTGGCATGTTTGCTCAAATTGGACCCCTGAGTTGCTTTATATCTCATCATGTAAGTAGTTTCATTGGTGTCTCATTTAATATTGTTATCTAAGTGTTCAATGGTGATTGCTTTCAGAGCCTTTGAGAAATTGAAAGGATAACAATTAACCTAAAGATAAACTAAAACTAATAATTGAACATTATTTATTATCTAACTTATATAATATAAAACTGTTTGATAATTAAAATTGAAATAATTGTATGTAATGTTCCTATTATTAAAGTGTGGTATAAACATTTGTTTAACTACTGTGTTAACAGACTCTTATTGCAACTAAAATACCTATTTTCAGAAACTATGTGTTTTAGTAATCATGGTAGTTGCTTAGCTTATTGAACTAATGGTCCCGGGTTCTATAAGTAAGACAAATTTCACTAAGAAATGTCTTGTTATTTATTCAAGGCTATTTTCTGGGGTCTATCACAAAGCTTTCAGTTCGGTGATTACAATCATGTCTGTGATATAACACACATTATACAAACACCATAAGAATAGCTCAATAATATGGAGAACTAAGTCTTGCCATGTGCTCTCTGCCATACACTATTTGACTCTTTTAAGTTATTGTGTCATAATAAACCTATGATACAAGATAAACTTTGGGGCACCCTCTGCCGGTTTTATTGTTAATACTACTTCCTCAAAAACTTCTATTTCTTATTTCACAGAAACTGTTCCTGGATAAAAAGTGTTCTTTGTTTATTGCTGTTATTGAAAGTATAATTTACTAAAATTGCAGCTTTTTATTTCATTAGTGAGACCTTTTTTAGATCCTGTTGTCTCAACTTAAAGAAATAGATAGAACATACTTTCTAATTCTAATCCGGGTTCGATTCCTGGCATGGTAAATTTCGGAAATAATCTTTCCATTAGTTACTATGGTCTACGTGTCTGGGATCGGCCCCAGAGTGGTCTGTTGTATATTACCCATAACACAAGTGTAACTTGCTTAGCTTGGGGATTTACAATGTGTGTGTTTTCTGCTGATTATTATTATTATTAAAATCTATAGATATTATTTTTCAAATATGATACATAGTTTATTAATGATAGGTTTTTTTAGGTCTTCTGGCATTTTAAACTTTTCTTTCGAAATATTTTCAATATGTCGCTTAGAACCAATAATTTTTCACTCTTCAACATGTCTATTTTTGTGTACATTATGATTTATAATAATGACCAGACAAAAATATTTTATTTCATGATTTCAGTCAATTCCCGCTGATATGGAGTATTGTCCGAATGTAAATCCCCCTTGCTATAAGAGCAAGCAGGAAGACAATGTCATACAGGAAGAGGATGTGATTAGGCTCAAGATAGTGGGGACCAGGGTTGACGCAAATGGAATTGTGAGTTCATATGAAATATCTATATAAAGTAATATATACCCCTGGTTTCTATATTTTACCGAGGGTTGTCTGTAATAGTAACTGATTGATTTTGAAGCTACCAATAACCGATGGTTGAGAGGGCTATACGAGCGTTTCACAAGCTCATTGACAATTAGTAATACTGTCGGTTATCAGTAACTCCCTCCCAAGCGTTTTGCTAACGCAACGTAGTTGTGCTCGTAATACACGCAACGTAATTCAATGAGTTGAAGTATAACTACAAAATAAATACATTTTCAAAAGAAAATGCCTTTTGTGATATACAATTGTCATTAAAAATCAATCTGCTTTAAAAATACTTACAATTACAGAGCCATTTTATATGAATGTTGCATGAACAAAACGCAGGTATCTAAACAACGTATAAACTTTTTAAATAATGATTGTTCCGAAGACATTGGAATTTTTGTAAAAAAAAAGAGTGTTGTCACTTTAGAAATTTTTCGCTAGTTATAGGGATTTGTGGTCTTCAATTGCAATTTTTTTAAATTAGTTAAGGCTAAAAACAACGATTTTCATGGTAGTCAAATGACGGAAACTTTGTGGGAACTTTGTCCGATTTTTTGTTTTCATTTAATTGTTTTAGCAAACTTTTTGGAACGCGACCGTTTCACACAGATATAGCGATGGATTTAATGTGTTATTTGAAGCGATGTTGTAATTTATTGTTAATGACGTTAAACAGTGATAGTTAGTACGTACTAATACGTCATCTATTAATAATGTAAATTATATTAATTCAGTGTTATTTTTAACGGTATATTGAAGACGCATTAGGTCACAATCGATAACTATAACGTTATCGCAGATGAAGCTCAAGAATAACAAAAAAATGTAGTCTAATTAATGACTTTGGAACCTTTGACCTTATTATTAGAAAGGTGGCATTAACCATATAAGTTTTATCTGTGCTGGCAACAACTGAGAACTGAGAAGTTTGTTATTGTTTTAAATATTTGTCGACAAAAATTACAAACATTACGAAAATGATGAAGGTAACCAAAGTGATTAAAATAACGAAAATGATGAAAATAACCAAACTGACGAAAATGACCAAAATAACCAAAATGACCAAAACGACCAAATTATCAAAATTGACATCAAAAAAAAACAAAACCTATCCTACTTTCTGGGATAACCTTTACATAAATCTACCCCAAACTCTTTTTTCCCGAATGAAAAGTATATACCAAGTTACAGCCAAATCGGTCCAATAGTTTTCCGTGAAAGCATTACAGGCAAACAGAAAAATATACTTTTATCCCGGAAACTATCCCATTTTTCGGGATAAAAGTATACTATGTACAGTCAGCGACTTATAGAAAGGAGCGGCCAAGATGGTCAAATAGATAAGAACATCGAAAGTGATTATTAATATCGATACAACCAAGGTTGTCTAATAGTTCGAATCAGCCTTCTTATCCAAAAACATCGATACACGGACAACGCCAAATACATGAGTTCATTCAAGTCATCATTATTATGGTAACAACCACAACGCCAAATGTATCTACGCACCCAAAGTAGCAAGAAGTGCGTTGCACTCTAGAAAAATGTACTCTATTCTAAATGTGACTAGAGTCAAATCGAGATGATTCCATTATTAAATCTAAATTCAAATAGTATTATTACGGTTATAAAATCTTTTTAATTTTTATGACGTTAACTAGTATTTGCCCTCGACTTCATTTTCATTACTTAGATGGCAAAGATTAAAGTTATTTTATCAATATTTATTAATGGATTTTTAATATGACAATACATGAATCCTGGATATATCCATAAAACGCCGACATTAGTAATGTTACTAAAGACTTATTCTACTACAGATGTCTCATTAAGGATTTCTAATAAATACAGACAGTGTCTTGTGATTTGCGAGCATTGCATCAAAGTTGACCTAGTGGTTTAGAAGTGGAAAGAAATTTCGGGAAATTTCATGAGTCCCAATATAGTCATGTATAAAAAGGTCATAAAAGTTCAAACTATGCTATAATAAGAGTAACACGGCCAGTTTTCATACTATTTCTAGTTGTATAATTCCCTAGAAATTTTTGAAACTTTCCGGCACTAAAGTATGGGAGTAAAAAACACGAAAAAGTGAATCCGGTTTCCGGAAAAACTACCCTAGAATTCCCATCATATTATCTTTTTCAGCATTTAAGTCAAAAATGTCTGTATAATAGTGAAAAGCTCATAGAAATTAACATACATTTATAGAAAAAAAAACCTTATTTTTTAAATTTTCCATCAATAAAACAATTTGATCCCAAATGTTTTTTTTAATAGCTTCAATGTACAGACAAGGCTATTTTACAATATTAACTTGATTTTAGCATTTCATTTGACGTAATACACTATGTATATGTGTTTGTGGAAATATCTACTAAAGAGTTTCAAAACACAAGAAATTTAAAATTCGAGATAAAACGGATTTTATTACCACTGAATAATTGATGTTTTTTGGATATTGTTTTAATGTCAAATACGTAAATGAATTTTCGTGATCTATACTCAGCAAAAAAATCCGAGATGCCTAGGATATATATAATATACCCCAGTACTAATTGAAAAAAGCGTAAGCTAACGTTCTGGGGAAATCGTATCGGAATCAGCCAATTTTTATGCATTCTAATCACTTTAAACGACTCTCGTGAAATTTTCCGCGGGATTCCCGGGACATAAAGTACTGAAGCGTTCGGAAATTCAAATTCAAAAGTTTATTCAAAATAAGGTCCACTGGAGAACACTTTATTTAGGTCACACATATAAGCCAAAATTTAATATTACTTCCTATTCGATGTACACCGCTTCGCAACGTGGTTTTGCTCTCAAGGAGAAGAAGCGGCAAGAAACCCCCCAACAACACGTCTAAAAAAAATATTTCTTGTTCTATGTATATCTCAAGTTCTTTTTTTATAAGTTCTATACAGAGGTATGTTATAGAATTACTACAGGAAAAGAACATAAACCATTTTTTTAGTATCTATTGAATCTGAATCAACTAATTGTTATGCAAATAAATAATTTATATTATTCCTGGGAAAAATCGCAAAATTATCGCAGTATTTGAACAAGAAGGCAGAGTATGTTTTAGTATAAGTCGTATCCAAATCAGCTAATTTATATGCATACTAACCAAACCACTCTTGGGAAAATTTTCCGTGGGATTACCAGGACATAAAGTATTCCGGTATTTAAAAAAATTGTATCGTGGAATAAAAAGTATATTAGAAAATTTGCTATCGATGAGTAAAAACATCACATCGAAATCAGAAAGCTTTTTTATTCTGGCCTTTTTAACCTTTCCCGGTAAAATTCCCGCGGGATTCCAGTATAAAAGGTAGCACAGAATTTAAGTCTGGGAATTTGCTCTTGATAAGCGAAAATCGAATCGAAATCGGCCTAGTAGTTTTTACGTAATCCCGAACAAACAGACAATTCGACTAACAGAAATAAGAAAAAAAAAAAAAACATCGTGTTCTCCATGGTTTATATAGTCTATTCCAATTGTTTTTTTTTTAATAAATTCAATGTAGAGACATGACATATTTAGCATATTATAATATTATAGACTATCGTCTTCCCACGAAACTTCCTTCGCGTTTCCACGATGGTGATGCATTTGATAGTGAATTGCATGGATGAAAAATTAACTTACGGTCTTATTCATAGAGAGTTAAAATAAGTTTAAACACTTCTTTATGGTTGTTAAAGCAGCATTCAAACTTACTCTAACTCTCTATAAGACCGTTAGTATTTGGTAAAAACGATAACTCAAAGATGCATACAGTGTTATCAAGTATTAAATAATTTAAACAAAAGTCTGAAAAACCTGAATAAATTAAGAGGACTGGTTATGCTGAATATCTGGTTAGAAACAGGAACTTAAGACCATTTATAAAATTTATAGGTTACTAATCTTTAGCTTTTACCCTGTTCCATCTGAAATAATATTATAGTTAGCTACTGTGGCCAAAATGCCTCTTAGTTATAAAGTTAAAACGAACGCCGTTAATTAATTGCTACATTAGTCTATATATGTCACCGTTAAATTGTATACACCGTTAGATTATAATCTATCTCGAGAGATTATAAACTATTGAAATATTGTGAACCGTAACAAATTGCTTACAATTTAACGCATTATTTTCTGATAGATTATAATCTATCGATGGGAAATCGTTTTATGTCTATAAAGTTAGTAATAAAACACAGGTGGGTGTCAGTCATAAAAACTAAAGATTCGATCTCTGCCCTTTTGGGTTAGAAGATTTAACGATGTTTGTAAGTAGTCAATAAATGATGCCCAATTGGAAAAAACTGGTGTTTCTTACCAATTCCAGTGCTTACCCTCGATCAAATGTAATAAATATTATTATGCTCATATCATCCTCCTCGTCAATCACATTGCTGTGATCAAGAGTTTTTTTCAAAGTTTTGATTCAAACGCCTTCAGCATTGATTTCGTTAATTTCAGATTGGAAAAGTAGGGCGCTTTTCATTTAATGCAAATTTAGCAATAAGTAATTAAATTTGAAAGACATATTTCGAAATACAATTTTGATTTAGTATGAAACCATCTCGATTTGACTCTAATCACATTTAGAATACAGTTCATTTTTCTAGGCTGTTACTTTGTTTTGGCTACCTTGTCTGCTTAGTTACCTTTGGCGAGGTGGTTGTTAACATAATATGGATGACTTGAATGTACTCATATATTTGGCGTTCTTGATGTGCCGATGTTTTTGGATACGAAAGCTGATGCGAACTATTAGACTACCTTGGTTGTATAGATATTAATGATCACTTTCGATGTTCTTATCTATTTGACCATCTTGGCCGCTCCTTTCTATAAGACGCTGACTGTACATCCTCGGCATCAAAAAAGTATATATACTGAGTTTCAACCAAATCGGTCTAGTAGTTTTTCCGTGAAAGGGTAACAAACAGACAAACAAAGTTACTTTCGCATTTATAATATTAATAGAGATGAATAGTAAAGCAATACTTGAATTGGAATTTTAACTGTTAAAGATAGAAATAGTAAATTTGAAAGATATAAATAAGAATTAAATCCAGATGGAATGTCGTTGGTGCCATGGAAGATGGCACTTCCCTTAGTATGGGACGCAACTTGTGTTGATACTTTGGCGGCTTCCCATCTCCCAGTCACAGCCGTGACAGCCGGGGCTACTGCCGCACACCAGGAGGCCCTTTAACGCCGCAAATACGTGTTCATTAGTAATGGGTACATGGGTAAGATTATTTGTGGCTTTCGGGGTTGAAACCCTGGGGCCGTGGGGGCCTGGAGCTCATCACCTCTATCGAGACCTCTCAACGCGTCTAATTGAGGTCTCGCGTGACCAAAAGGTTGGCTTGCACCTAGGACAACGCATAAGCGTTGCCATCCAACGTGGAAACGCGGCCAGCATTTTGGGCACGCTCCCCGCCGACAGGGACCTGCAGTCTATTTTTTACTTATAGTTTGTTATTTTGTAGGTATAGTTATATTTATAGAATAAATCCAAGTCAAAAGAAGAAGTAAAAAATTTGAGTTTAATTTCATTTAAAATCACGTATTAATAACGACAAAAAAGCGGCAACCCAAAAAAACCGGCAACCGGCCGAAATGGGGTGGTAATAAAATTCCTACGAATAGTAGTGTTGACAACCAGCGGTTATAATATAGAAACACTTCATCTGTCGTTTCCATATAAAAAGTCTACCGATCAAATTCAAATTCAAATTCAAATTCCAAAATAAGTTCCACTGGTCATATAAATATATAAGTTAAAATTTAATTTTTCTTCCTATTCTATGATACCGCTTCACAACGTGTTATTGCTGTTAAGAGAAGAAGCGGCAAGAAACTCCCAGCAACTCTAGCTAAATAATGTTTTTCTTTAAGTTTCTTATTCATTTATGTTTCAAGTTGTTTTTTTTTTTAATAAGTTTTATACAGATCGGTTAGAAAATCCCTCCCATCGTTAGTTGATACTTTCGTGAGTAACTAGCTAAGGACAGTTCATTATAGAAACATCAGTAGAGTTACCAGGCGTTAATATTCTAACCGTCCGTATCAAAAACGAATCGTTTTTGCAATATTGAAACCGGGCAATAGCAAGCATATATAATTTTGTAACAGGAAAATATGAAGATAAACATTAATAAATTTTTATTGATTGAAGCTAACATGGTGTGGGGAAGATCTGTTTACTCATGGCATAGGGACCCCATGTTCTTTTGCAAGTGGGCTGTTTCCATAACTCTACGACACAGCGCCTGTTTTGTGTGTGAGGGTGGATCTGGGGTTACTGCTGCATCCTGCTTAGTTGAGCAGGAGGAGGAGCTGGAGGAGTTCCTCCAGGAAGTCTACCAGCTTCTTGACGTCACTGAAGACTTCTCGAAATCATAGGGACCGCATAAGGGAACAGTGTTCATAAGTCGAAAAGACCCCGCATACGGAAACTATTCTCATTGATCAATATTTTTACTAAAATTATTTGTTTCAGTTTGCAATTGGAACATTGATGGATGATTATCTTGGATTAGTAACACAATAATATAGGTTAAATATATTATAATAATAAGTATAAAATAATCCTATGGATTGCAAAATAAAACAATTTTATAATTCATATTTTATTTATTTGGCATTCAAATAATAGGTAAAATTCCATACGAAATGTAACAAAAACAATATGTCAAAGGATAATAAAATATTTGGACACTTTCAGTCTATTTGGGCAGTGGAGTGCATTCACAAATCTGTTATAATGACCATTGATGGTTTACAAGTCACCTACATTAAATAAAAACTTATGTCTATGACAAGTATCGTATTGTCTGTTGTTATGGTAGATGTAAGTAGTCAATGTGAACTAATATTTTAATTTGATATTAAATTTTTGCCATAATTTAATTTATTTACAACCCACATGACACTTCGGATACAGGGATTCACTATAGTGCCAAAAGCATTGGATTTTTTGTATAATTATTAATTTGTAATGGGTCATCAACTATGAATTCCAAATTGAGAAGTAAAAATATATTGCTTATACACATTTAAAAACATTTTTCGACTGGATATAATCTTGAAAATTTAAGCTTAAAACTTGTTGTTATTTTGTTTCAAAGTGCCATGTACGAAGTCTCAAAAAAATGTCTAAAATATTGACAAGCAAGAAGCCAATAAAATTGTCACCAAATACATAATAATTTCAGCCTCTATTAAATATTACGAGAATTTCACGCCATCGATTATATTTATGTTATACTATTTACAAATATCAAAATGAGATTAAAAGAAAATACCCAAAGGGATGAGTTTATAGTCTTTGGTTTACAGATTATATACAGAGAAAATGATACATACATTTGAATAAATAAAAACTATTCGAATATTGCTCACCCTAACACAATATATGGCATCTAAATAAATAATACTCCTTATATGAGATCAGAAAAATAAGCCAAGCTAATCCAGATAAATTTAAGCATAAACGCTTAATAAAGATTGTTGAAAGGGTGATGGGGTACACTCATATCTAACACCTGTATAACAAGAGGTGTGTACGGCAAATGAAACAATCTAAGGTAGCTTTCAGATTTGTCGGCGCAGCAGCGGTGCAGAATTGTTATGCTCAGTACACGCTTTACCGAAAGTTTTCGGAGCGCCTATATTAATTACTATGAGTGTTTCCTGTTCGCTCAATGTTAGTGCGGGAGTGGCACGCACCGCTGCTTCACCGGCAAATCAAAAAGGGGCCTAAAAGAGAAAATTCTTTACATATTTTCCATTGTAATAATCCAAATTCCTTACATTGTAAAAATAGAAATCATGAAATAAACAAAAATATTTGTATAAAATTTAGATCCAAGCCGTACACAGCTCTTATAAAATAAATGCTACATATTATTTTTTACATTAATATTATTGACATAAATTTTTATACAGTGCCCTGCTGCTCGTTTCATTTTAATGTTGTACACAAAGCATTCTATAGACAATAGCAACTAAGGAATATGGAAGTTCCCTTTTGAGCATATCAAAAATAAACAGAGCAGCAGTACAAATACAAGTAGCCTAGAAATATTCATAAACTCCAATTAGAACTACAATATCTATTAATTTGCATATATCATAATAAAATATTGAGACATAACATTGTGCAATATAGTGTTAATATGCATGATATATAATCTGGTTATGATGCAGAAATAGCCTTCTAATGACACACTAATACTATCTCTTTCACTCCACTTGCGTTTGAATGTTTTTTACTTTTTTTTGTCGAATTACCATCTTGCTTGCACAACAGTAACGAGCTGCGTGCGACGGCAACATTTTTGTACAGGAGGGAAAGAGAAGGCAGTACTGAATCGTGGAACGAAATTATTTTTGCATCGATATCGAGACGTTATAATTTCAAAATATTTCAAACAATTGTTAATATTAGTTCTACAATAAATTTGCACAAATCGCTCACTGAATGAGTAATGCGCCGTCAAGTATACCGATGTTGTCTTTTGATTCGTTGTTTTGGCACTCTCAGTGAGCTAGATATATTTTGAACCAAGGCTTCATCGGCAACATTAGCAGCATTAATCACAAGGCACAAAACAAGGTTTATCAAATGCATGCAGAGGCGTATTCGTATATACTAAAATATATCGCCATACTGGCACCGCACCACTATTGGGAACGAACTATGTCAACCATGACAAAATCTAATGAAAATGGAATATCAAATCAGACTTAATTTTATCAATACTTGGAATTTGAGTCTTTGATAAGAATTGTATACATTCTCAAAATAATTTATACCATAATATTCGCAAGTTCAATTTAACAAAAGGTACGCATAGAAGAAAATTAGGTTAATAAAATTAATTGATAATTTCGCAAATTACTAGTCTGAAAAATATTTGGGGTATGGCAAGTTTAAAACTAAAAACGAGTCGTCGCTCACAAGTGTTAATTATTATAATAATTAAAGCATAATTTATCATACAATGTTGCCAAATCTAAAAATTGAATTTGAATTTGCACCTCCAAGAAACAGGCTAATTTATCTTGAGAGTCTACACTATATATCAGTTTTGAATTATTTTAGCTTATATATTAATTTGTATCGACGTCATATTATTTGAGTATTTTTAAACACTATGATTAAAGACATCGCCACAAACAGCTATTATTCAATTAATTAACCATAGGATTAAGGGGAATCGAAAGATTGATAATTACTAGCTAATCTGAGAATAATATTTATTACTCTTAAATTTTCAATACATCTAACTGCAACATTCAATATTAACAACAAACATTATTTAGACAAGAATACTGGTTTAATTTTATTGCAAGATAATTTAATGTAGAGTGATATTAACACTGGCCCACAAAAAACAATTGAGGGTGTATGGACTAAACTGACCCCAGATTCGGTCTTTTAATCCATACACCCTTAAAATTTTGAAGGTGTATGGATCAAACTGACCCCAGATTCGGATTCAGCGCATCTAAATACGCAAGTACAGCTGGGTCCGATCAAAAGTACAGACCACTTTTTTTGTGTGCCGGTGTAATGTTTAAGATTTAGAAGAAAATGTATTTTTTATTGGACAAGAGTAAATATATAGTATGAAAGACTATACTTTACGTAGTAGCATTGTGACTAGACTACTAGACACAATGCAATTTGTCCACTATATTTGTTTAGTTCTTCATTCATCCACGCATAGCTATATCTATCAACTGGTACATACTGAGTAAACCACGAAGCATCCCGAATTATTCAAGCACGCAGACAGACTCATAGTGTAAACGTTCCGGCTTAACCACGAAGCAGCATAACTTATTATCCCAAGCATATCGACAACCATCTACGCACGCAGACTGATCTGACCGTGTATGCAGTATGAATTAGCCCCGTATGCAACCCAACTTATCCACGTCAGCATCCCAAAATTATCCACGCGTGTAATCCAACTTTTACGCGCACACAGCCCAACTTACTACAACTCAGGCAGCAAAAGTTATCTACGCACGCAGATAGCACTAACAGTTTGAATTAGCCGTTAGAAGTTATAAACGCATGCAGACAGATGTTCAACACAACTTAACCACATATGTAGACAGATTTATACAAGCTCAGTCAGAATTATACATACGTGCCGTCGTATATTTCTACACTTTTTGTATAAAGGTTTCATTTTTTAAACCAAAAACCATAATTTAACTTTTTTCCTATTTTAACAAACAATTATCATTGTATAAAGTCTACTCCCAATATATTTACTCTTGCGTCTTACGTATATTGCTATTTTGTATCTATTTTATTTTATATGCGGATATTTTTGCTTCCCCGTCTTCCGACAACTGAATTCGTCCATACTTTCACTCGAAACCTAACACCAATTTGATCACGCCTGTTCGTTGAGTTCTGAAGTAAATGCAGAACGATTGTCTTTTTCACTAATAAATATAAAAAAATATAAATTAAACTAGCTAAACATTTCCTTAGTAAAGGTAGCAAAGCATTTTGAACATTATCTTTTGTATATATATAAGCTTCGTTTTACGACGATTCCTTCACATTTACTTCTCAACATGACTGGTATATTTTTTTCTTATCCTGAAATGTCGCGAGTTTGCCTTCTAGACATGTTACATGTCAATACTCAGAATAGAATATAACATTCAAACTCTATTACAATAACAATTTGGTGATATCTCACGAGATTTCGACGGTAATAAAATATTACGAAAAACAAAACATCCACACAACACAAAACTAAGGTAGTCTTTGTCCCCAATGTTGAATTTATTTCCGAAATATTTACATAAATCCCCGTTCTTCATTTTCATTTTGATTGACAATGGCACAAATACACATTTTATAATTAATAATATAATAAAGCTAATGACGAGTTCACAATAAACAGTGCAGTGCAAATATAATTTATTAAAGTAAAATTTAAAATAGTTTGTTTATACAGATGATTTATCTAAACATGTTGGAAATAGGGGGAGTATTTATTACTCCGTCATTCCTCTCAATTTTCCATCTACATAGAATATTAACCCTGACTTTAAGAAATCGCAAATTCTGACACAGAGTAAACGTCGAAATCTCATGAGCATCAAACCAGCGCACTCGCGACTAACTTCACACCGTGCACAATATTGCGGCTGTCAGCCGGCGAGTGAGGCGCAGGCGCCTCACTGCCTGACGTGGAAGCACTGGCACTATGCGAGCGGGGGTCACGAGGCGGGCGCCCCCGCTGCCCCCTACGGCGCACGGGTCCGCGGGGGGCACCACCGCCGGCAACACCGGCCCCCGAACCGCCTCTATGTAATCCTTTATAAGAGTTGCGATCTGGTAGGCCTGAAAAGAATGATAAGATATGATAAGATTTTTAAGGACTAACTTTTTTGTACGAAAATATAAATAATACAAAAAATTTACACATTAAATTTAAATCCTTGAAAACGATCAAATTTTTAAATAGTAAAGGGCTTTCACCCATTATTAACACTAATGGCCGATTTTACAATCGTCAGATAGAAGTTACTCATTAATGATATTATAATCTGACTGAATTTAAAAGTGATATAATTTACTTTGTGTAATTTCTAATTTTTTCATATTGTATCTATGAATAAATTTTATCTGGGTATTGATTGAAAATTCAGCCTAAAATCTGTCAATTTTATAATCTGAATTCAGAACCCTGAAAAAGAATTAATCAAAAATACACCCTATCTTAAAAACCTCTTGGAAGATTTTGTTGAAACCAATTTTCTTTGAAAATATTTTTTAGGTTCTATTACTTTTAGAGGTGGACTAGGGTACATAGTTTTTACAACTTTGGAAGATAATACCTCCTCATCTATCGAATGTTATTAAATGGGTCAGGAGGTTTAAATAAAAAAAATCTAAGAAAATTTATTATGATATACTACACACGACTACAATATGGATAAACAATGGCATCCCTCAGTAACGTCAGTAAACATTTTTTTCTCTCTATAACGTATCACAACAGTGATAGTGTAGCCATCACAAAAATAATTTTTGAAAGATTAAGAATAGATGACATGGACCTTTCAACTGTAGCAACCTACTGACCTGGTCCGTAGACAGCACCAGCTTGGCGTGTTTCCTCTCGGCCCTGGTGACGAGTAGTAGCGCCCGCGGCGCGGGCGACACCGCCAGCAGTTGGTCGTGGTCGTGCGAGACGAGCGCCGCGCGGGACCCGCGCCGCAGCAGCGTCAGCCCGCGCGCGTCCACCGCAAGCCACAGTGCGCGCGGCCAGTTCGACGTGAACGATTGCTGATAGGAAAGTGAGAACATACAAAATAGGGGAGCGGACAATCAAATCAACTGAAATACTTATTACAAATTTACAGAATGTCGCGGTCTCTTAGATTTTGTACGAGTGTATCTACTTATGTCGTCATAAGGAGATACAAGTAAAAGGAGTCAAATAGCGCAGTCATTATGGCTTGAAAATTAATTAGAATTAAATCTATGATGATATTTTAAAAATTAGTTCATAATATGTTATTTTAACGCCTATTCCTTTATATGTAAAATATTAGAATTTATTGTAACCTGTGTCCAAATCCCTATTGATTCCAATATATATGATATAGATTGATAGCTCTTTATAGTACACCATTACAATAAACTTACAAACTATAGTTCGCGGCAAGTTCAGATTGTAATTTTCTATTAATATGACGTCGAATACCAGGGGCCCAATTCTGCTATTACTATCTCGTCAAAATCGCCGGACACTCGATCGTCTCAATCGTAGGTTTGCCTGTTTACGGTATTCTGTTAATCCCAAACGCATGCCCGCGGCAACTCATTCTATTTTTATAAATATTTATAAAAACTCGCGAAATAAGTGTTAACAGCTTTTTAATATTCATTTCGGCTAACACCGTTTCTGCCACTGGTAACATCATTTTTTCTACTATTATTCTGCCGCGACGATATTGAGTAGATACTGTGTATTTAGTAGAATATTAATTATTGACACTATTGTAATAGAATCGTAGTTTAAATATCTTCGCAACGCCAAGATATTGAAATAGTAGAATTGGGCTACAGCTAGTCGATATCGATATTTTTTTGGTAAGCAAAAAAAAAACAGCCTATTTATTTCAAGTAATATTTTTAAACAGAGTCTGAATGACAGGATATTTATAATTATTTTTCCGTTCAATATTAAAATTTTCTGGTTTATTTTCGTGCTTGAGATTTATTTTTATTTTTAATACGTGACGAAGAGGCAAACAAAATAATTTCCAAAACATAACTATTATGCAAGCCACAACGTGAGCGAGATCGATGTATGTGGCCGATGCGCACTCATACAGCACTAAAACTAAGATGATGTTGCCAAAGTATTATCTATGGACGTTGCAAACAGATAAATTATGGAATAGTAATGTAACACAAATTTAATTACCAGATTTGATTGTAAAATAGTATTATATAATGTAGTTTGATCCAATACACGGTTGTCTAAAAATCAATCACTCACCATAACGTCGAATATGGTGGCCCTGGTGAGTGGCCACGAGCTGGCGAGCGTGAGCGCCCTCTGCATCGCCGAGTGGGGGTCGGTACCGCGTAGCGCCAGGTGGTGAAGCCGCACCGCCGGCGCCGGCAGCGCGGGCTGCGCCAGGCGAGCTGGCAACACCGCGCCCGCCGCCGCCGCGCATTCCTCGCCGCCGCCCAGGCATTCGCCGTTCACCACCTGAGCGTGGAGGGCTGCTAACATCACCTGCAAGGACAATTGAAAAGGAAATCAGCTCGTCGCGCGTCGGCGTCAGTGCAGAGCCTTGTAGCTACATTTTCTGGTGACATTATTTTTTTCGTTAAAACTGTGATATATATACAACTAAAGTTTACGCCGCGGGTCAACCTCTAGTGCGTGCTTCTTGTTTAAAGAGCAGGCGTTAATATAGGTTACATTGTACAATTTTTTTATGTTAGTGCTATTTGCACTCTGAAGATTAATTTCATTTTATATCGCAAACTATCCCAACTCCCGGCATGTAAAGTATTTATGCCCATTTTCGGTATTAAAACTACATATAAACATAATTACAGCAAAACCGATCCAGTATTCCTAGTAGTTTTCCTTGAAAGCTTAACGGAAAGACATATCGAGTTACTATCGCTTTTTTTTTATAGACGATGAATTTTTGTATCTATAAACTTGAGAAAGGATCGGTCTCTTCCAATCTTTCATCCTTTATGTCAAACGGTACTAGCTATATTTATCTATCCCCCGTCTATGAAAACTACATAAATTACAAAAAGGACACATCGGACAAATCGGACTAATCGGACAACTCTGACAAATCAGACAAATCGGTCAAATCGGACAACTCGGACAACTCAGCCAAATCGGACAACTCAGACAAATCGGCCAACTCCGACAAATCGTACAAATCGGACAAATAGGAGAAAGATGATCAAAATGGAAAATCACAAAAAACCTATTCCACTTTTTGGGATAACCTTTACATAAATCTATCCCATTATCCGGGATAAAAGGTATCCCTTGTCCACCCTCGGTATTAAAATTACATGTATACTGAATTTCAACTAAATCGGTCCAGTAGTTTTTCCGTAAAAGCATAACAAACAGAAAGACAAATATATTTTTATCTCGGAAACTATCCCATTTGTCGGGATAAAAAGTATCCTATGTTCATTCTCGGCATCGAAAATATATATTTATACTGAGTTTCAGCCAAATCGGTCCAGTAGTTTTTCCGTGAAAACGGAACAGACAGACAGTTACTTTCGCATTTATAATATTAATAGGGTAACAGTAAAAATTTTGACGAAAAAAATAATGTCACCATAAAGTGTAGTTACAAGGTCCGGCAATGACGCCGACTATATTTGTAGTATTTCTAGTAAAGAGAACGAAAGACCCTGTATGGTATAATTAGTACATTTGACTCGCACACCATAACTAAAATGTGCCGTTACTACCCTCTATTATTGACACGAAATATAGAGAACAATATTGTTAAACTCACATAAAATTCACTACTATCCCAAAGACAAAAACGGTAGTAGTAATTTTTAAATTATAAAAAAAAGTCTTTCAGACAAAAAATGAATACGAGCTACCAACGTACAAAAATATCAAAGCTTTTGCTTTGTGTATTTACTTAGCTTTAAGTCGATTTGGTTAAGAATTTTAAAACATTATTTTTAAATTAAATAAAGCTTGCCTCGCATAGATTCTATTGTTACGCAGGATATTACATTATATTTTTGCAAATTTTATGATTAAAATTAAACTAACAGATTTCTTTACAGCGGGACCACTGCTTAAGAATACAAAAAAAAAAAGTTAATTCCTACGTGACTTTCAAAGACTTTATTTAATATTACTATGTGAGATATAATGATTTATGAACTAATTAATAGCAAACAGAAATGAATAATCAAAAAATCACTCACTGCCTCGTCCGTTTCGATCGGCAGCCGATCGTGTCGCACCGAGTGCAGTACTTGGTAATAGAGCAGTTCCATTTCAGCGGCGCACGCCGTCTGCAGCGGTCGTTCACCCAAGAAGAGCCTCTTCTTAAACACTAGCCTGTACGAAAATTTTACACCAATGAACTAATAATAATAATAATTGATCCAGCTACTGAATTCAAATTCGAAGGAAGCAAGTACCGACTTCATACTGGCATCGTGTAAATTGATTTGAAATTAATATAGCGCTACCAAGTCTCACTGACTTCATTTTTTTTTATTGCATGAGTTCAACAGACAGGCAGACCGCTCACCTGATGGAAAGTGATTACCATCGCCTATGGACATTTTTACCACCAAAGGTGCAACCAATGTGTTGCCGATGTTTAAGGGAGAATGGAAATTGGCCACTAATGCCAGAACACAACTCAAGGTTGTTATGGCGGCATACTCTAGACCAGGGGCGGTAGCCATCCAGTCGGGCAAATACTCTACCACCTGGCAAAAATCAATGTTAATCAGCCTTTACTATGGGAGACTCTCAAGCGGCGCTTCAAATTGGTACGAAAATATGCTTATCATTGATATGCAGCGAGTGGCGTAGCTAGCATGGGTGGCACCCGGGGCGGATATTGTAGGTGACACCCTAAACTCAATCAAAACTTTAAAATAAAAAAGAAAAGTAATAATAATGTAAGTTTTATTAAAATACGAGTATTATAAATAATTGTTATATAGTATGTGAAAGAAATTTAGTTAATAAAAAAGTGTTTTTTTTCCTTCTAACTTTAACACTTGCAAACTTCGTAATCACGTCATCGAAATTTATATTTTGTGTTGTTTCATGTTCTATCGTTAAAATACTAAGATTTTTTAATCTGGTTTCAGTCATTGTAGACCGCAAGTAATTTTTAATCAATTTCAATGTGCTGAAATTCCTCTCACATGAAGCAACTGATGCACATATTGTTAGAAATAACTTTAGTGCGACTTTTTATAGGTGGCACTATAACTGATGTTCACGGTCGGGTGTCATCCCTAAGCGGGTGATACACGGTGCGGGCCGCCCCCGCCGCCCCCTAGCTACGCCACTGTATGCAGCAGCCTGTCCAGTGGTAATATTAGAGGTCAGTGGTTCTAACGAATACGACCTTAATACCAACATTTATAATATTGATATAAACTATTTCTTGCGTGCAATAAAGAGCATTTTATTCTATATCCTGTAATGTCGTCCGCAATACCTGCAAGCGGCCGCCGTTGCCCCCGCCTTCTCCCACCGCGCCAGCACGTCCCCGACACGTTCGTTGCCGCCCAACGCGCGTTCGCCCGCACCGGCCGGCGTCGAGTTCGCCGCGCACACTTCATACAGCGCGTACCCTATATACATTTAAGAACATTTCGTCAAGGAACAAAGTATGCCTTATTTTTGTTCATATGACAACCTGAAATAAGCTAATTTTAATAGTGGATTATATAATGTACAATGGCGGAATGAATAGGTTCGCCAATTTTTTAATTGATTCTTTTAATGTTACGCGAGCACATGTTTCCTTTTCAAACTAAGTCACAGAACAGACTGTTCCACAGAAAATTATGTTTAACTATTTGACAATAAAGTTTAATTTTCTTTTTTCACGTTTCTATCTACACATATAGATAAATTAAGTGTCTGTTTGCAATGGCAGAATAACAGCTTCTTACTAAATGCATATGAAAGTATATACGGTATCTATAAAAAAAATCATTTTTTTGTCTGTCTGTCTGGATGTTGCGACTAATCTCTAAAACGGCTTGACCGATTTTGACAGGACTTTCACTGGCAGATAGCTGATGTTATAAGTACGTAACTTAGGCTACACTTTTTTGGATTCCAAGAAAAAAATCCACGCACACGAAGTCGCGGGCACAGCAAGTATTTTATAAACGTAACATTTATTAAAATGTTGACGTACAGTTTCTTGTACTCGTGCAAGCAAGACTAAGGTGACGAACATTATCATTCCGCTACTGTACATTGAATTGTATGGAAATATTCGTGCACGGATAATTAGAACGAAATTGTCCGTGCAGGAACGGAGAAATAATACAATTTTCTGAGGCCGGGCGGCCTGTCGTAAGAGGCGAAAAAAGAATCCACAGCCAGGTGGAAGGGTATTTGCCAGTCTGATGGCTATTCTACCCATGGTCTGGACTATGCCGCCATAACAATGTTGAGTTGTGTTCCGGCATTAGTGACCAGGTTCCAGTCTTCTTTTAGAGAGCGCTACGCATTTGCTGTTGTAAGTGTCCATAGGCGATGGTAGTGGCTCTCTATCAGGGCTGTCTGCCTGGCTGCAGAACTCGTGCCATAAAAAAAATATTATTTTTAACCGAAATCTCTTAAATTCTGCAACAAGATCAAATTAACAGATTTATGTGCTTCTATTTCAACAGAAAATTCATAAACGCAGCACAGTTGACGTGGTAGAGCTATGCTGGAATCATTGCCTTGATTACAGCTTACTGGGCCAGCTTGAACGGTATGATACCACGCCCAAGCTTTGTGCAAATCTTGTTTCGTACGATGACCGATTTCCCCTCGCCCTATACAAACTTTCCTATTCCATCTTATCTATCCAGGTTCCTCTTATCTAATCCCTTTATTCTATCCCATGTATCTCATACACTTTACTTTTTTAGCTATCCCAATCTGGCAACGCGCCTCGGCCCTGGAGGTAATTCTGGTAATTCAATATCTATACGCTTGGACCGTGGGGCCCTGATGCCATGAGCCTCTACAAAGATATTTCAAAACGACTGATTGACTCTTCCGCAGATCAGAGAGCTGGTTCCTACCTCGGACAACGGATCAGTATGGCCGTCCAGGGATTTAACGTAGCTAGCCTTCTAAGAACCTTACCCATTGATTTCGATGACCTAGGCTCTGTATTCTACTTATAGTCCTGAGGGATTATAAGTAGAATACAATATAAGCTAAGTTTCCTTCACTGAACTAGTTTAGTTATAATGTACTTCAAGAAGATATTCCAAGCACGATTCCATTGCGATAGTGTCAATAATTCGTATTCTATCAAATCCAAAATATCTTCTCGATATCGTTGCGGTAGAACAATAGTAGAAAAAATTTGGTATTAACATTAGCAGAAATGGCGTTAGACTAGATAGATAGTAATAGCAGAACGGGACACCTGGTGTTGCAAACGTGGGCCGTGTGCCTGTTAGCCAGCTTCAAAATAATAATAAAAAAAATTGATTGACTACGCCAGCTTAAACTTTTGCATGGCTCAAGTAATACCAGTACCAAATACCATGAAAATGAGTTTCAAAAGAGATTTTCTAAAGACTTAGATTAACGACAATGTCGGAAAAATGAAACAAAATAATATAAAGGAACCTCTAGTGAGACTACTGAGTAACTATATGAACTTTTAAAGAGTAACAAAATTATTGTTACCAGTAGCAGCGTCGCTGAGGCCAATCTTCTCCCTCAGCATGGTGACCAGGTGATCAGCAGTGGCCGCTGGTCCGAAAACTAGGCCATGCTGTTTCCCATCCAGAAGCAACACTCGCACGTGGAGTGGCCTTCGTGCCGCAGCACACAGCACTTCCTCTTTAGACGGCGCTGCCAATCTTCGTGGTACTTGGGCTATGCTTAGCGCCACCTATTTCAATGTTATTCATAGAATCAATGTAAACAAAGGAGACGATTTCATATATTTTTGGGCCCAGATTGTAAAAATATGAGTGTATTTAGTTATTTTGAATGAATTAATCACATGGTGTAATGTTTTTCATATTATTAATTAGCTGTACCCGCGACTTCATCTGCATGAATTTATTTTCGCAGAACCCTAAAAAAAGTAGCTTGCAATACTCCTCATAACATGAGCTATCTGCCAGTGTAAAGTCCCATCAAAATCGGTCCAGCCGTTTCAGAGATTAGCCGGAACATCCAGACAGACACAAAAATTCTTAACATTGCATTCTCGGAATCTCCTGGTCGGAATTATCTCCCCTGTTTTTCACATTTTTATTTTGACATTAGAAATAGACACTTCAATTTTATTTATCTGTATAGATTGTTGAAGTTTATTCACAGAAATCGATTATGTTAATTTACGATTTATTTCATTTGTGACCTTATTTTTAAGATTTCTCGGCTTCCAGATAGAATTTAATAGGGCTGATGTTTTCCATTTTATAATAGAAAATATATAACGCTTTTTTAGGCCAAATCTTAACTCCTTACATTTCGTTGCTCCAAAATTCTTCGCCTCCTTTAATGTTCGTTTTCGAATGAATAATTACCACTAGTGCTGTGCTTGAACTACACTCAGTCAGACTACCGTCTAACGTCGAATTCAGATACCTCGGTTCACTACTGCAGAGTAATTATTGTGATTTAGAGTAGGATGTAAGGAGAAGAACTGTAGTATTGCTAAAGTGGAGATAGGTAACCGGTGTGACATGCGACAAACTAATGCCACTCAAACTACAAAGGTCCGATATATGTCTCTATAATCTGCCATACGACCGGTCAAGTTGTACGGGTCCGAATGTTGGGCCACTAAAGTGATAGACCACAAATGTCTTCACTCAGCTGAGGTGAGAATGTTGCGATGGATGAGTGGTGTTGCAAAAAATGGATAAGGTGAGATATGAATATTGAATACATAAGGAGCATCTTTGAAAGTTGCACCCGTGACTGAAAAATTGAGAGGAAAAACGCTAAAGTGGTATCGGCATGTAATGAAGAGGGATGAAAATCACGTGGCAAATGTAAAGTTAGACCAACAAAGAGATGCATGGATTGTGTGAAGGATGACATGTGTTGTGACAGAGGACGTATGTATGTCAGAACAGAAGAGTATGGACGGAAAATATATATTTAGCCGAAACTAAATAATTGGGAGAAGGTGAACGAAATAGAGAGTTTTCGAATGAATATTATCCCCTTTGTTATTCCCAATTTAGCTCTTTAAGGAATTTCTAATTTTATTTTCATATTGAAAAAGTCTTTGAAGCATAATATAGAAACCTAAGAAAAATGTATAAACCTGTTCAGCTCGCCGAGCAAACTTTCCTTCTTCCCCGGTGTGGAGTGCCGTACCTCGGTACCTCAGGTGAGCCAGCAACAGCCTTCGCACAGGCTTGGCTGGGGGCAGAGCGGCGCCCACGGCCGCGCACAGCAGCGCCCAGTGGCGGGCGGACACCCTCGACTGCGGTTCCGGGTGGTCCGTCGTCTATTCAACCAATTCACGAGTTAGGCCCGGCTCCTAGATCTGATCGACCGTTCATTTGACATAAGCTCCATACAAGTAATGTCAAAATTCAACCGATGGTAGAATAAGTGAATGAATAGTAAGATATAGAAACCGGTCCTAAATTAATATTCCGTACAATGATAGACCGAAGTTTTGGTAGCGTATTAGTTACGTGCACGCGTCCCAAACTCAAAAGGGCGCGGGTTCGAATCCTGGCCAGAACGCATGCACCACTTAGGCAGTTTTCTGACCTAATGTGCATATTTAGTAAAACTATGTTTTAACGGTTTTAAGCGCGATAATTTATTTAATTTTTATCATTCCGACGTTTCGTCCACTTTTCACTTTTTCATTGAAAAGTGGCCAAAACGTCGGAATAATAAAAATCATTTTTTATGGCATGGGTTCAGCAGACAGGGAGACGGCCCACCAGATGGAAAGTGGTTACCGTCACCTATGGACATTTGCAATACCAAAGAAACCTGACCACTAATGCTGAAACACAACTCAAGGTTGTTACGGGGGTATACTCTGGTCCAGGGGTTGTAGTCATCCAAATTTTTTTCCCATTTCTACACAAATTGAAAGACAATGAAAAGATTATACGATTACAAAAGTATACAAAATAATGATACTCTTTAGATGAAACATGTCATTAACTAACCTGTTTAATCAACTGCATGTAGAGTTCAACGAGTAGGGTGTCCTTCTGCAGGCACCTTTGGAGCAGCGACTGCGCGAGCGCCACGCGGTCGTCGCTCTCGCTCTCCTGGCTGCTCACGCTGTTGTTGTTTGCTAAATTGTTCGTACTACCCTCGTTTGTGTTGAGTCCAGCGTGACTCATAATATCCTGCCAAATGTGATATTTATTATAGCACTAGCATGTGCCCGCGACTTTGTCCACGTTGGACAGGTAACAAAGTTTATTTTCAACAAAGTAATATAGATATTTTACTGTGAAAATACATTAATCCCGGAAATTCCCGGAAAAATCTCGGGATAAGTAATGTTACTAAAGGCATATACAACTACAATTGTATTACTAACGATTTTATCGATCAGTGGAAATTTCGCATCGGAATATTTTTTCCGACCTAGCCACTTCAAAACTCTCCCAAGAAAATTCCCGTAGGATGAGAATCCGATGGGAATTTTCTTTAAAATTAAGATTAGTAAGTAGGTTTTATGTCCGGAAATTTACTATCGATGTGCGAAAACTGCATCGCAATCGGCCCAATAGTTTCTACGTGAATCCCGAACAAACAAACAAACACAAAAAAATTTAAGAACAAAAGACTATACTTTCATAATATTATATTTAAATATGAAAAAAACATGTTTTAAGTTATGCACAGGAATAGGGACGCAAAGGATATATCGATATTTTGAGGGAGAGGCGATATCTGGTTCTTAATCCTTTCAACTTAGGTCCTTATCATCATTATTTCACTTATCATTACTGTTATTCCTGACTCAGAACAGAGAATCATAAAATATAATAATATTTTATGAACGATATATCAATATTAAAACTTCGTCTTGACGGTAATAAGCGCGTTATATTTTAACGTTTCAACCACTTTTTAGTAGCCGTGATCACAGAAAAGCTACTGTAAAGTGGCCGAAAATGTAGTTTTAATTATATGTATATACTAGTCGCGAACTTGAGAAAATACTAAGATTTTAAATTTTTCGAAATATAAGAAAATCATTGTAAGTATCTGTCTTGTCGAGATCAATAATATATTTCGATAGAGTGGTATCTATATATTATAATACATGAACTTTGTACCCTTTTTTGAAACCTTTGTACCCTACGAAAATTGCGCGGAAGGAGGAATATGAAATTTCGCATACTTATAGTTTATATAGAGAAGAAGAGACGAATGCTAATATTTTTTTTTAAATTATGCATTTAAAATACACTAAATCAATAAAAAAAACATTACACACACTACCATGTATTTGACACACACACGAATATATACTCTTTTGTTTATTGTTCAAGTCAAATTAACAGTGTAGTCTTGGCGAAATAAGTGATTATAGAAGTATAGTCTTTGACATTAATTATTATGGTCGAATTTCGACCACGGGCGACCACTAGTTAAGTTTATTTTACGTTGATTTCACTCCACATGCATATTATGTAACGGCACTCACCTTGAATATCTGCATGGCAGCCACTTCCTCCGCCTCGTTGAGCCTTGTCAGGCTGTGGGGGAGCGTCCGTGACCAGCACCAGTAGCCCGGGGGGAAGCCCTTGTAGCACTCGCCCTGCGTCTCCGCCGCCATATCCAAACGAACCTTCTCCAACCGATGTTTGCTTAGCCTGTATAAGTAACAATTAGTGTAAACACCTTCAAACGCAGACATATTAACTTACTAGGATATGCCCTCGACTTCGGCTGCGCTTGACTTAAAATTCCCGCGGGATTTCCAGGATGAAAAAGTCACGTATTTTATTACATAAATATTGTATCGATCAGTGAACAAAACACATTGGAATCCGATTTTTTTTTCAATCTCCCCATTTTAAATTATTCCCAGAAAAATTCCTGAGGATGCCCGGCATAAAAAAGTAGCGCAAATTTTAAGTGTAAGGATTTGCTGTCGACCAGCGACAACCGCATTGAAATCAGCCTAATAGTTTTTACGTGAATCCCAAACAAACAGACAAGAAATCTAAATTATATTTTGCATCGTGTTCTCCATCGTTTATATCATCTATTCCAGTTGTTTTGTGTTTTAATAGCTTCAATGTACAGACAGGGCATGTTTAGAATTTTATAATATTATAAATAGATAATTTAATTGACAAACCGTGGAAAAAGAGTAATAAAAACGACAATCCCAGTAACCTGATTTGTTGCTTTGTTGGTTACATTCAGGAAATACAGTGGTATCACTGTAATCCAATACAAAAATGTTTAAGTGTTGATTCTTCAATATTTTACATATATGGAAACTTATTTAGTCCTGATTGTTTTTTAAATAAGAAATTGTAAACTAACAACACACATACATATTGTCACGCCTATTTCCCATTGCGGTAGGCAGAGACAATGGATCTCCACTGCTACGATCCTGTAAAGACTTTCCGCTTCATCTACTTCCATTGATCTCTTCATACATACACGTTTATTTAAGGTGTTTTTTACCTGATCTTTCTTCAAAATATTGTCAATTTGACATATACTTGCTGTCATTGCTCATATTGCTGTCATATACTTGTTTTGTGATTCTGCTTTCATTACTTCTCTCTATATGCCCAAATAACCTTAACATTCCTTTTCCAATTTTTGTCACTTCATCCTCTTTCAATTAGGTAAAAAAAATATTTTAATCCCTATTATAATAATAGGTTGGGGAAAAAGTCTTCGCATATAGTATGTATGAACTTGTAGTAAGATCTCTTTGGCTATATCTGGCTGGTTTTGGTATCATTAAAAAGTTTTAATTTTAAAGAAGACAATTCCAAATTCAAATTAGGAAAATGTGATTTTCATTTGTTTTTCTTATTGTTAAAATGAGTGAATCTATAATGAAGAAATTCGATACATTTTAAAATTTTACTACAAAAAAGGTAAAATGCAACACAAGCCGCGAAAAATTTTTGTGATGTTTATGAACCTAGTGCAGTATCTGTGAGAGTAGCGCAAATTTGGTTTAAGCGTTTTCAATCCGGAAATTTTGATATCAAAGATGCACGTTGCTCTGGTCGCCCTGATACGGACAAAATTGATGCCATTTTTGAAAAAGTGGACCAAGATCGGCATATTAGTAGTTACGATATAGCTGGAGAACTGGGAATTGACCACAAAACGGTTTTGGCGCATTTGAAAAAGGCTGGGTACACAAAAAAGCTCGATATTTGGGTGCCTCATGAACTCACTGAAAGAAACCTAATGAACCGTGTACTCATTTGTGATTCTTTATTACGACGTAATGAAACCGAACCATTTTTGAAGAAGTTGATAACTGGTGATGAAGAGTGGATCACGTACGACAAGGACGTGCGAAAAAGACCGTGGTCAAAGGCCGGTCAGGCTTTACAGACTGTGGCGAAACCCGGGTTAACTCGCAACAAGGTGATGCTGTGTGTATGGTGGGATTGGAAGGGTATTATTCATTATGAGCTGTTACCGCCGGGCAAGATCATCGATTCTGAACTGTACTGCGAACAACTGATGAGATTAAAGCAAAACGTTGAGAGAAAGCGGCCGGAATTAATCAACAGAAGGGGTGTGGTTTTTCACCATGATAACGCTAGACCTCACACATTTTTGCCACTCAGCAAAAATTACGAGAGTTTGGCTGGGAGGTGCTAATGCATCCGCCGTATAGTCCTGACCTTGCACCTTCAGATTTTCACCTGTTTCGGTCTCTGCAGAATTCCTTAGGCAGTGTCAGGTTAACACCACGAGAGGACTGCCAAAACCACTTGTCGCAGTTTTTTGATCAGAAGCCCCAAAATTCTTATAGCAGTGGGATCACGTCCCTACCTACGAGATGGTAAAAAGTTATCCAACAAAATGGCACCTACTTACTTTAGTCAAATGTAAATAAACTTTATAAAAAAACCTTTTGAATTTTTATATAAAATGCGAAGAAACTTTTTCTCCAACCTAATATTATAAATGTGAAAGTAACTCTGTCTGCCTGTTCCGTTTCCACGGAAAAACTGCTGGTCCGATTTAGTTGAAACTCAGTATATATATGTTTTCGATGCCGGAAACTATCCCATTTTATCCAAAAATGGGATAGTTTCCGGGATAAAAATATTTGTCTTTCTGTTTGTTATCCTTTTATAGAAAGACTATTGGACCGATTTGGCTGAAACTCGGTACATATGTAATTTTAATACCGAGGGTGGCCATGGGATACTTTTTATCTCGGTTAATGGGATAGATTTATGTAAAGGTTATCCGGGAAACTAGGATAGGTTTTGTGATTTTGTCCATTTCGTCCACTTGGGCCACTTGGTCAATTTCGTCCATGTTGTCCGCGTGTCTATTTTGTCATATTTGTCAAGTTTTGTTATTTATGTACTTTAACAGATAGGTGGGGGATGGTATAGTTTGCGAAATAAAATGAAGTCAATCTTCCGGGGGCAAATACATAAAAAATTAATACAATATAACCTGTACCGCTTACTCTTTGAACAAGAGATACGCAGGTTTACTTGCGACCCAGCCGCGGGGTAAACTTTAGTTATTAATAAAACATCAGACTAAGGGCCCACCCGATGAAAAGTATACTATCAGTTTCCAAACGAAAATTGGCCGAACCCTGCAATGGGACATTTGTAGTTTGTTATTATAATGCTAGAACTTGTACTTACCGTCTGAGGGTATTCCTCAAGAAGTTCCCAGTGGAAACTTCTGTGGGTCGCCTCAGCATGCCCGAGTCCACGAGCGCTCGTCTCGCCCCCTTCAGGGCTCCGGCGAGACGGGATCTCTCTGACGTGGGCGCCGCTCTCCGAGGAGGCTCGTCGGCCAAACCGTTGGCCAAGACGGGGCTGTAAGCAGCCATCAGCCACGCGGCTTCGTTCTTCTGAGGAGACTCCAGGACAATGCACCTAAGGAATATGTATTGTACATAAACAGATTCAAAAATATTTATCCAATACATATTAGACAGAACAACTATTCAAATTTCTAAGAAAATCTTGTTTTTTAATTGACTTCAAAGACAAGGAAGCTCTGAATTCCCCTGAAAAGTAGTTTAAATATTCTATGCTACCATAAGATACTGTAATTGATGTTAGAGATAAATTTGGATTTATTTAGATTTCAGAAAACGTCTTATAATATCGCAGACATAATAAGTGAAGTCTGTCTTTCATGGCATGATAATTATGTATTCCTGAACGTTAGTAGAGGTTGCCGCTGACCTCCATGTTACATCTGTATGTTTTTTTTGTATGTTTGTTAAGCGATCTTTCAGTCAATTGAGGACCGATTTCAATTTTTCGTTATATTCGAAAGAGTATGCCCAGGTGGTCCCATTGTCACCAAGTCAGGATCTGATGACTGGATTCAAAGGAAATCGGGAGCAACCCTTGTAAAAGAGCGTCTACACTGAAGAGCGAGAAAGCATATATTTTTCTAAAGCTTTGCGCAACTAAAAAGTAAAAAGCAGAAACTAAATATTTAACCGCGTTCTACATACATCATTTTGATGTCGGTGCGAAGTAAAACATAACAAAAAAGAAACCGACTTCAAGAGTGACTAAAAAGCAAAAAATCAACTTCTCTACAACATCTTCAAGTCGGTGCCAATTAAAACATAAAAAAATATTATATTTCACAATATTTTGTTGTTGTAACAATGTATATGGCAATTTTTATTTTTTACTTGGCAACCGACTTCAAGATATTGTAGAAAGAAGTCGATTAAATATTTACTTTTTGCTTTTTAGTTTGAAGTTGATTGAAAACAAAACGTTCTATTTTTATTGATCGCCTGAATTGGTCAAACAAAACTGCTTGAAGGTTTTAGTCTACATACATCATTTTGATGTCGGTGCGAAGTAAAACATAACAAAAAAGAAACCGACTTCAAGAGTGACTAAAAAGCAAAAAATCAACTTCTCTACAACATCTTCAAGTCGGTGCCAATTAAAACATAAAAAAATATTATATTTCACAATATTTTGTTGTTGTAACAATGTATATGGCAATTTTTATTTTTTACTTGGCAACCGACTTCAAGATATTGTAGAAAGAAGTCGATTAAATATTTACTTTTTGCTTTTTAGTTTGAAGTTGATTGAAAACAAAACGTTCTATTTTTATTGATCGCCTGAATTGGTCAAACAAAACTGCTTGAATGTTTTAGTCTGAAAACGTACCTGTGGCCATCGTGCTGCCCGTGGTGCGTCAAACTGATAGTAAGTCCGTTGTCAACGGGGTCCATGAGGAGGGCAGCGATGTTATTATAAGGATACTCAGCCAACACTACTTTGTCCGCCGGTCGGACCAACACCACACCCTCCGATCCAACACCGAGTAGAACATTCGGCCCTAAAATATAAAAAAACATAAATGCGCCGTTTGGGGTTGAAACATAACGCCTGTGAGGTCCATTGGCAAAGAGTTTCTTTAAAGACATTTGTAAGAAAATCTTTGACGCTACCCGTGATCAGAAGGCTAGCTCATATTTTGCTCAGAGAATTAGCATTGCTATACAGCGTTGCAATGCAGCCAACCTTCTGGGAACACTTCCCACTGGCAGTAATCCGGTACATAATTTATAAGTTTAGATTTGATTTATTTATGTTACGTTTATATCTAGGTATTTAGAAAACATAAATCAAACCATTAACGAATCTATGAATGTATTTGCCTCTTTCCTATAAGCTATCAATACCCCGAGTATAAATAGTTCTGGCTCCGCCGAGGAATATTCATGTTGTGAACTTTCCGGACAAAAGCTATAGAAGTCGGGAGCAGTCGATGGTGTACACATAAAACTGCAGTTGGAACCGCATGGGTCAGACCACTTACATATCTGCGTCGTATAGGTAAATTAGCTTCGAGAAGTTTTTGCGTTGTATATTTACAGGAATTCTAAACTTGAAATTTAATATTCCTTGTACAATCAGCAAAAAGAGGTTCGTTACATTTTGAAGAAAATATATTTACAATCAAAAGTCGATGATAAAAGTCAAATAAACAATAATTACATTGCTAATTGTAGTGAAGTTTGACTATTTGATTTCATTTTTAATAATTAATAAATTAATTAATTTTATTTGTGGTTCTTTCTTGTTATTTGTTGTTCAGTGTTATTATTTGTTGCTAATAGTTGCTATTTGATATTACATTTTAAAAATGGTTGCGATGTTGAAACGTGGTCGAGGTAAGCTTTTGACTTCCCAAATTAAAGTTTTGTATAATTTATACTTTATTTCGAAAATGAGTGCCATAGCAATTCGAGCAGTATTACGACTCCCGCTCAATTAGTCGTTAAATCAACCGAAATATCATTGACTACCATCGGAATGGTGCTATCAGAAAGCAAATGTCATTCTTCAGAACCGGGACCAAAATTTAGTATTATTATATTTAATATTAATATTTATTATTTTTATATCTTTAAATATTATTACTTTCATATTAAGTACTTATAAATATATGAAACTATTTAAAAAGTATTAGTTTATTTATTTATGTGCTAACCGTATACTACTACAAACGCAAAAACGTCTCGAAGCTAATTGGCCTGTACGTACTGCACGACTTTGACGCGTGCGGTTCGTAAGTCGGGTGCTTATCTGCGGGCCGTAATTTTAACCAAACAGATACAATAACGTGCTCTAATGTGGACGCAGGAAATGATCTTCGCTCGTGACGTTATACGAGCGGCCGTTGACCGCGTACTCAGCAGCGAGCTGTAAACTGTAATCAGTTACAGTAATGAGGTTCTGTTGTGCAGATATGTATGTGCGAAGTGCAAGCGCCCCAAGCGTCCGTTGATTCCCGGCATTTTGCCTATGACGGTCGACTGCCACGGCTTTTGATAACATCATCGACTCGCTGCGAGTCACGTCCAATCTATGATTTTTGGTTACAATAATGTCCAACTGTTACGGTTACGTTTCGCAAGAACCCGCCTTTAGGGCGCGCATAGATGCGGATTTTCGATTAAATTGTGAAACTAACAGAATATATTTGGTCTTACCGTGTGCCCAGTAGCCTTTGTAAGTGACAGGGAACAGCGTCACACCGTATAGTGGATACTGCATGACACACGACAGATATAACGCTTTCGCGGTTAATTCTGCTCGTCCGGCGCCATATTGGCGATGCGCTTGCGCAAGGATCGTTGCCTGTTTTAAAGGAAAATATGCATTATCACAAATTCCAAAATAATTATAATAACAGTACAGTGGTGTATCCCTCACTCACGAGGCTCCTTGTTTAAGGACCAGGTTGGGGGTAGGGAGGTGAGGGATTACTCGATTTTCAATATGGATTTTCAACAACACACATCTTAAGTATTTAGTCTCACTTCATTTTTTAACTTATACAACATACTTATAAGGAAACTATCGGCCCCGGCAGATGTTATTCTGCCTTGAAAAAATTTAGAACTCAATTGTAGCGCCACCTACCGGGTCCCATTGTCAATCTAAACCATTCTCGGATTCACTTGAACACACACAAAAAAATTCATTACAATCGGTCCAACCGTTTAGGAGTTCAGTCACATACACACGAACAGAAAAATTATATCTATAAAGATTGGCGAAACAAAAAACCGTACCGAAAACTACCGTAAAATTCGTGTCGAACGCGGGACTACTGACCCTAATGAAAACGATGTTTAATGTTAATATCAATTCGATTTAAATGATAATATATGTATGATAAAAATTTAAAAAGTACCAGCCAATTTTTGGTATAAATTATAGTGGTTATAAATAGAATCGTGTAAATCAATTTTGTGACAGAGAAGTGCGACAGAATTTTTGTCATTAAATTTTTCAAAACACTAGTTTTGTTATAAAAATAAAACATCTTTTGCTAATCGTGATCAAAAGAACACATAATGACTATTTGAATTCTAAATTATTATGGTGGAATGTATAGTGACCCCAAAATAAATTAAACTCACCCACTGGTGTGCAGGCCTGGCCCTGGCGATCCTTTGCGGCAAGAACTGTTCTGGATGCGCGTAGTACGCTCGCGTGTGCGGCGGAGGTGGACTTGGAGGTGGCTCACCCAGTGACACTTGGGATTGAAGCCCTGCCAGTTGCAGGGCCACCTTCTCGGACACTGGGAACTCGTCCATCTAGATAGAGAAAATTAAACTTAAAAGCTATGTATAGGTAAATTAGCTTCGAGAACTTTTTGCGTTTCTAGTAGTATTTGTATATTTACAGGAATTCTAAACTTTAAATTTAAAATTTCTTGTATACTCAGCATAAAGAGGTTCGTTACATTTTGAAGAAGAAAACATATTTACAATCAAAAGTCAAATAAATAATAATTCCTTGAGGTACGACTATTTGGTTTTAGTTTGATAATTAATGAATTAATTGATTTTATTTGTGGTTCATTCTTGTTATTTATTGTTCAGTGTTATTATTTGTTGTTATTTGATATTAAAGTTGTTAATTAAAATGGTTCCGATGTTGAAACGTGGTGGAGGTAAGCCTTTGACTTCCCAAGCTAAAGAAGTATTGTATAATTTGTACAAATATTTCGAAATTGAGTGCAATCCGAGCAGTATTATGACTCCCGATCAATTAGTTGCTAAATAAACCGGAATTTCATTGACTTCCATCAGAAAACAAATGTCATTCTTCAGAACAGGGACCAACCTTTACATCACCTATAAAGAAATCAAATCGGAAGCCTACAATTATAATAGACGATTTTGATCAACAAGTAATCCAGAGAACGGATTCACAACTTTCACATTACAAATAAAGAAATTCCCACGATGAAAATGCTACATGCATAATTGAAAGAAGAAATAGATATTACAAAGGTTGTGTCAGCACGTTACGAAAACAAGTCATTTCATTAGGTTTTAAATGGAAACTAACGGAAGATAACCGCAAACTTCTAATGGAAAAGCACGACATTCGATACTTGCGAATTGACTATCTCACAAAGATTTTTTTAATTTGTTTTTATTGCAGGAGTTCAGCAGACAGGCAGACGGCCCACTTGATGGAAAGCGGTTACCATCGCCTATGGACATTTGCAACACCAAAGGTGCTACAAATGCGCTGCTGCTCTCTTAGGGGAGACCGGAACCTGGTCACTAATGCTGGAACACAACTCAAGGTTGTTATGGCGAGATACTTTAGACTAGGGGTCGTAGCCATCCAGATTGCAGAATATCGTACACAAAACCGACCGATGGCTTTTACCGACGAAACTTATTATATATATATATATATTGACGGCCTCTGTGGTTGAGCGCGGCAAGTCCTTCAAAACCAAAGCTAGTTTCAAAGCAAATCATATAAAGGACAAATGAACCCCCATAATTCTCTCCTAGGCTAATATTTAATACGATTACTTACGCATATAAAGTTAGTGGTAAGTGAGATTACATGGCAAGTTTTATCCGTTATATTATTTATAAATTATGAATATTTAATTATTATTTAATAAATTTATATACTATATTATAGTTTTAGGTTGATATTAATTTTATTTACATCTTTAAAATAAATGGACTGTAATTATTGTTGCCGGCCTACCTCACTGGAACGCAGAGGTTCCACAAGGTTCGATTCTTGGTATAGTAAATTTCGGCTGAGCACCGACAACGGACGTGAATTTAACACGGCCTCTATTTGGGTGAAACGTATTTTCTTCTCTCGTTATTTACTATGGTCTGGTTAAATTCTATTTTCTGATCTAGGCTGTGCACCCCTCTTCGCCTGTAAGGTATTATACGCAGCGGCCCGGCGTAGTCTGTTCCGACATGATAAAAGGTTTGGCTTCCTTCACTCTGTATGAGGGCAAATCAGCCATCAATGGAAATTCATTTTTGGAGAGCATCTAAAACAAATATTGCAGCGTTGAATACGTTGCCGTACAATATTACGAGCAGACAGTATCCAGTATCTTTGTCGTAACAAAGATAATAACAATTGGGGGCCAGTATGCAGGTATTTTCGGTGGTAGTAATCGATAATAAGGTCGACAATATGGTCGCGTTTGGGAAGTAAAATCGGATGCCGGCTATCGAATTCTAAGTCTGAATTCGACAAACGCCCACCAACGCGAAAAACACATTCATGTATAAATGCGTTAAGTTTTTGGAAGGCTGGAGATAACTTTTTACCAGCCTTCAAATTCTTAAATTCGTCAGCAAAATAAAGAGATTGCAAGGCTATAATAATAGCTAATTCTGTCCTGTCTGGGATCGGCCCCAGAGTAGTACGTTGTATATTACCCATATGAACACAAGCAAAAGCAGGTAACTTGCTTAATTTGGGGATATACAATATGTGTGTTTTGTCTGCCAGATTATTATTATTATTATATATATATATATATATATATATATATATATATTCATAATATATATATATACACACACACCTTCGTCCTTCATATACATACATATATATTTGTGTGTGCGTGTCACATAAAATATCTGTTTCTGATTGAAAGCATCATGTATCAAAAATGGCAATATTTTTACAATCTAATGTATTCTGTTTGATCATTGTCCAAATGTATAGTTACGCGCTGGTTTTTTTTGTATTTGTCTCGTCGTGTTGGCAAAAATGGCAGAATGGATCACGCAATAAATACAAGTAACCCTCTATTGATAGAGGATAGGAAACATCACCGATTATTTATCTTGATGCCGGCGGTATGGATGGTTTTGTACCGAATGCCTTGCTCATGTTTAAAGCCAACCAAAAAAGTGGTGATTACCATGATAATATGAATTATGATAATTATTTAAAGTGGATCCAAGCGCAATTAATACGAAACCTTAAACCTAATAGCGTTGTTGTTGTTGATAATGCACCGTACCATAATTCAATTCAAAATCCTGCACCAAATTCTAATTCTGAAAAACAGCAAATAATTGATGGCTGACGTTTCGAAATATTGAACAGTCATCGAAGATGCTTAAAAGCCTCAGTTATATGAACTGATTCTGAAAATAAGACGAGATTTTTAGATTATAAGATACAGACGGAATATTACGACAGCACAGTCATACTCTGCTCTCTGGGTAAAAAGTAGCGCAGATTTTAAGCCCAGGAATATGCCGTCGATCAGCGAAAACCTCATCGAAATTGGCCCAATAGTTTTTACGTGAATCCCGAACAAACGGACAAGAAATCTAAATGGATATGGTGTCACGTTGTATTTCGCGCCCTCCGGCGCGCAAACGCGCAAGGCAGCCTTCTTAAATTTGTCACTAAATATCATACGATAATTGTCGAGAGACTCCTTAATTTAGTTAAGTAAAATCACGCCACTATTTTAAAATGGCTTCTCCCCGGCACAGAACGGGCGGAGGGCCGACCTGCCCCCGCCCCCCGCGTCTCTTACCTAGGCTTTATAAGCCAGAGCGAACCCTGCGAGGCCTTTTTACTCGCCGAGCAGTCGTCGCACTCTTTTTGTTGAAATAATTTTAAAAAAATGAGTAGAAGCAGTGACTTTAATAAAGATAAGGTATGTAGAATTCTTATTAAAATCTCCCTCTCTCTTACTTCTTCTTCTCCATGTTAGTGAGGTCCTGTTTACCTTTACAGACATGGCTTTACTCCGGTCATGCCAGGCAAGGGGTAGACCGCCAGATGAACCGGGAGGGTCATCCATAAAATATTAAAACCAGGACTTCTTCACTTCCCTTTTTAGGTGAGTGTTTTTTAACCCTCCCCAGAATTAGGTCTGTCCAATATTTAGTAGTAGGCTGTGTGACGTTCTTCGTATCCATACGCCCTTCGAGCTCGCCTCGAAGCCTGCCATCACCGGAAGGGTGGGTTAGCTGACTAGCTTACCCTTAACCATATTTAATTCTCCTCATCTCCCCCAAAGCAGTGACAATAAATCAGCGACACCTCCTTCGTAAGAATTACTTATACCCATTATTTACTGGAATCCGTTCTCGAAGTCCAGGGGGTCACGTTCGGACGAGAACAGCCTCTCGTAATCTACGTGGTCGACCAGCAGTTGAGTCGACCCACCGACACACATTCGACATCACATCACACCTTCGTTTATCAACGCTTTCCACAGGCTTCCGACGCCTGGCGGCTGCGTGACGAAGGCCTCGTCGGGCAGCGCCGCCTGGGATAGCGTCGGAACAGACACTTCCCGAAATACGTGGACGGGATGGCGCCCTTTTTAAAAACTACTTAAATCAAATTTTATCTACGGCTATGCTAATATTTTCAACGTAACTTCATGGTATATTACACGGTTAGGAACCGTCTAGATTCCCACGCCTTGATAATCCTCCAGAACGGTAGTCCGTTGGTTTCAGAGCAGGTGACCAGGGATTAAGACCCGCGAGTCTTCCCTAATTTTTAGAATAGATTAATGCTTAATCTAGATCATATGTTATGTTAATTCAGTGCGTTGCCTGACTCCCTAAGAAGGTAAATTAAAGAGAAGAAGCCTCAGCTCTGGTTGTTTGATTTGTGTCTTCCCTTGTATGGGAATCGGCGGCCGGGAATAGGCCGTCGATTTCCCGATTTCATCCCGCTAGCGCCGTGGTTATAAAACAAATTTCAAATCTTACAATCGCGTTGTTATATAAAACCCTGTTATATATATATATATATATATATATATATATATATATATATACCCATTTTTTTATATAACAATGGATGCGTTTTTTTAGTTCCGGATCGAATTCAGTTTTATTGTTTGATAAAATAAAATATGTTTAAATAAAAAATGCATTGATTAAAATGTACCTAACCTAACTAAATCATAAATTGCAGTAAAGCTGCGAAAAATCGAAATGTGTGTTGGGACACATAGTAGAAGTGTAACTTCAATGGACAAGTGGCAAAACCAATCGCAGCAAAATTTTAACTTCAAGTTTTCAATTTGAAAACCTAGAATTTTATAATATTATAGATATTGAGCTTAGTTGCTCTAGATTACACACAATATTATGCATTTTTTCAATCTCAGTCTTTATCACGTCTTTAATAATAATCTTACCTTTACCACGCTGTGCACAGCCTGCGCGTACAAGAGAGCGACTTCGACGGGGTCGTGCGGCAACTCGCGTCCTCCGCGGAACAGCCTCCGTTTGAACACGAACCGGTTATCAGCCGAACCACCGCCCGGACCTTGTTGCCTTTACAAATAATATAAAAAAAAGCTTTTTAATGTTCTTAAAATCCTCTTGGAATCTGTTCTTAGAATCTCCTTGGTGGCTAAGGCAACAATCAAAAAATTATAGCCTTTAGACTATATTATTATTATTATTATGTAACTATATTAACTCTAAATATAGGACTAGACATAAGCTTCTAATTATATTTTTTTAAAAATTGTATTACAAAATAATTTCTATTAGTCTTGTGCTTATTCAGTCATTTAAGTGAGCGCTTTTTTCTAATACAATTCTCTCACTGAACTAGCTGACCGGATAGTAATTATGGTATTCGGTCATTGGAGCTTTTCGATCTTCTTTATTAGCACTCGAATCATGGTTGAATCAATCGCTGACTGGTGCGCTGACCCAGAAAACTCGTAGACCGATTAACGCTTGGTAATGTGAAATATTTCTCTTAGTACAGTTCAGTATAGGGAAACCGGTTCCTAATCATCATCATAATCATCGTTCACGAACTACACAAGACTAGTCTGTGTTTTAATTAAATTACGGCTGCATAATTTAAGATATCAGTTTCATACAAACTAGGACTCTTGTGTCTTGAGTCAATTGAAGGTTCCCGCGATAACTGAATGAAAATATATGTAACTTGAGTCTAGGTACGAATGGTGTGTACATGTGTCTGTGTTTGTATGTGATATGTGTGTGTTTATAAATAAATAACTTGGAATTTAAATTACATTTCCCAGGCAGCGATGACATCATACAAATACTGGGTGGCCCGTACGTGTTCTTCCTTGCCGGCCTTCTGTTGGTACACCGCCCAGCCAGCTCTCGAATGTGGCGACAGGCCCAACTTGTCCGCCAGGCGTGCGGCGGCCGCGGCCGCCGTGTCCGCCGGGTGGACATCGATGGCCTTCGTCCGTCCGTCGAGGAAGAAGAAACGGCACACTATCGTCCCTAGACGACGCATCGCCTATAATAAAACAAGTATGTTAGAATTGATGTGAAAAAAATGGATACAGTACCTACGAGCAATACTTTAATGCGTCCTTGAAGTTCGTATATGTCATTGCGGAAAACACAATTATAAGATTCATAGACATTGCTGAGAGGAGAGTGTTGCGTTCTCGCTCGGCCGCTATCCGGACACAGATGTCATCCCTTTCGCACAACACAAAGTAAGGGGTGTAATAAACATTACCATATAATAATACCATATATCATACAAAAACACGGAACTAACTACACTCGAAGCGCATATATATTTTGCACGTACTGTACATTGTTAAGTAGTAATTTAAGATTGATTAAATTTTCGAGTTTACGGTAACATATCGTAGGTTAATTTTTATGTTAATCTTTTGCGTAATTTCCAACTTTCATGATAACAACTAATTTATACTCAAATATTTATATTTATTGGTACCCTGTACACGCGAGCACCTCATGAAAACGCGAAACAAGAATGTAGAATCAATTACCACTTTCTTTTTGCACGAGATTGTGAAGCACTTATCAATAAGTTTGTTTTCTCATATTTATTTCATGATCCTGCTACACCTGGGTTAGTGTTAGTAACTGTGTTCAAATACAACTTACTTATAGCGTTAAACAATGACGCTGTCAATGATTAGTTGCATTAGTTATATAGGAACATGTGTTATATGTCAATGTTTAACGTCATTAACAATGTCGCATCTCCAAAAACGCATTAAACCCTTTTATGACATCTGCGTGACACATTTACAAACACTAACATTAATCCAGGTGTATAGTAAGGGTATTATAAAATTTAGATAAACATCAAGAGATGCTAACAGAAAATTACATTTCATCATCCAAATCTATATAGTCGTGGCAGCGTAATGGCTAGCGCACGTGTCCCATAATCAAAAGGCGCAGGTTCGAAACCTGGCCGGAACGCATGCGCTACTTAGGCAGTTTTATGGCCTAATGTGCATATTGTTACAATTACCACGTGCTAATAACATTGGAAGAAAACATCGTGATGAAGCCTGCACATCGAGATAACCAATGTGTCAAATCTGCCAAGCCGCCTTGGGCTAGCGTGGCGGGTATATTGTCCGTGCCTCTACACTGGGACGTTTATGGGCTGTTATTATATCTGTTGCGGACAGAGAGCACTCCCCTGACCCGCCCGCCGGAGCACACCTACTCTCCGCGCCCCGTATACCGCCGACATAGCTCGCACAATTAGCAGCTAGGCGTCGGATGGAACGTGGGATATATAAGCGGCCTTGGAGGCCGGAAAAACATTAAGGCATTTTAATGCACTTACTTATAACTCTCACTCGACTCTCGCGTACTTATTCGTAATAGCACCAATACGTACTTCTTCAATGTGTAATTTAATTGTAAATCGTTTAATAATAATCATACAGTCCAGTCTATATCGAGTTTCATTTTTAAAAGAAGCAACTGCCACCAATAATATCCAAATGTAAAATACTCACGGCAATCTCAACAGTGCTCGGCGGCAGCAGCCTCGGCGCCGCGCCTCTGCAATTGTCGAGGCACCACTGCGCGTAGTCCGCGGCCCTCGCGGGCGCGCTTCCGGGCGAGGCGGGCGAGGTGGGTTCGTTCGCGAGCAGCCTCGCCCGGGAGCGCAGCCACGCGCAGTAGTGGCGCGCGAGGCCGCGGCTCGGCTGCCACGCGACCGCGCACAGGCACAGTATCAGCCAAACGCGCTCGGCCCAATCCGCTACCGGGCACTCCGTTATCTGGTCAGTGTACAAATGTTCTGTTATTAACTCGGCAAGGGGGGCTCGAGACGGTAGGCAACTGCCTACGGCGTTAAAAATGTCTGCAAAAACGCTTGAACTACTAAAGTTTAAAAAAGGAAGGTATACTATGTTTTTCGTTAATAAAGAACTTTTCTTAAGCTTGGGGGGTTCAGTCATTTTCGAGTTCGCCTAAGCAAAGCTGCCACAGACAGTTCAAGACAAGTCATTGCGCATTAAAGTCATCCGGCACTCGATCAGCACCGGATCGCTTCGCTCGCATTATGACGCGTGAACAACGAGTGAACCACTTGGTGACAACCCGCTGCTAGGAATGATTTAGGTATAGACCTAGAATCGCTGACAGACTACTCGGCAATTCATGGATCACGCGACGCCACCAGTCCGATTTTGTTTTTACAGAAAATCATTATTAAAATAATTGTCTTGTTTAGTTAAAACTTTTTAAACAAATTAGTCACGAATTGAAAGTCCTAATGAGCTCCTTTTAATTACGTAAATTTTGTGTTTTTTCTTGGCGATTGTCATTCCTTAGTTATACTTTTTCCATGATCCCCACTGAGCATTTGCCTCGCCATATGCACATACAAAGCGATATACAAGAAACATATTTTTAGACCAAATCTAAGTTTCAATGAAGGCAGTGTATTGAGGATTTTATATAAGTTCACAATTAACCTACTTCCCTGCCCCTTTCCCTATACAATCTTCCCTACTCCTTGTCCCTTACACAATCTTCCCTACCCGGTTTCCTCTATCCCATCCCATCTATCCCATTACTCCTGCTTGATCCCTATGTTCCATCCCATTTAGTTCAAGATGCCAGTCACCTCAGATTTACGTGATTTTAGGAAAGCAGCTTTAGTAGCTCTCGCGCTTCCTCACACAGCGGAATCCTTAACGAGTCTGGGAGGATGTTTGGCACGTCAGATTTGTCTGGTACATAGGAAAATATTATACTTGATAATATATATAAAATTCAGCCTTCCTAAAATGACGTAAGTTGCCATATTTTTTTTAAAGTGTCTGTGAAAAGTTATGGACCACAGCAAGTGTCTGGCAACTGTATATCTTTGTTTATAACAATATCATATATGACATACAAACTAGTTTTGCTACTTTGACGTAAGTTAGCATGGTTTTTTTTCACCTTTGATACCTGCTACCTGAAAAACCGCCCCACTTTCAGCTTAGCGAGTATCTATTCCTTTCTAAGTTTATGTTAAACTAGCGATCCTAAAAATTTCAGTTTTCCTAAAATCACGAAGTCTGGGGTGACTGGGATCTCAGTCTAATTTATCTTATACTTCTTATCCCATCCCTTTCATCCCAATCCCTCTATCTTAAAAGATGACAATGAGTTGGCTATACCGCCAAGGGGTAATAGGCCGTCTGTCCATTTGTCAGATTTGCAATAAAAACTTGGTTATAATTTACCTGTCTGCAGCACTGTACAAGTATCTCGTCCCGCAGTTCTTCACGTTCCAACCCTTTGCCGATCAACGTCTGTATAACTTGGGTCTCTTTTTCAGCTGTTAACTCGCCGCGCATGTACCGGCACAAATCCTGAAAACATCACAGGTAAAATATATTTCTATCCTTTGTAAAAATGTTTGAAAGTAATATTCAAACAAAAAAACCATAATTTCTTTACAACATTGAGCAGTGGTTCATAAAATACATCTTCCTCCAATTTCATTAAATAATGTAAGTGCGTAGTATCGAGTATCAAAAATCAGAAATTTCGACGTGCAGTTTTCCTTGTGATATTTAATTATAATAATATATGCACATAATATGAAAGACTGGATGGAAACAAGAAGAACCCTGCACACATTAAATGGGTTCACACAAGAGAATATTTGTATATAAGACTAGGATAAGCCCGCGACTCCGTCCACGCTTGACTTGAAATTTTCACGGGATTCCCGGGACAGTGTCGCAGCATTTAAAAAAATGTAAACTATTGTTTTAGTGGAAACTATGTCGGAATAAGCTAATTTTGATCCACCCGAACAACTACAAACTTCTCCTGGGAAAAATCCCGCGGGGTTCCTGGGATAAAAAGTAGAGCTGAGTTTAAGTCTAAGAATTAGCTGTCAAACAGACAAGAAATAAAAAAAATTGCATTGTGTTCTCCATCGTTTATATAGTCTATTTCAGTTGTTTTTTTTAACAGCTTCAATAGAGACACAGCATGTTTAGAATTTTATAATATTATAGATTAAAAGAAAAGATTCGTTATATAAGATAACTAGCTTCTGCCCGCGACTTCGTCCGCGTGGAATAGTTACTTTGGGCTAACGCTAAAACCCGCGACTGTTTACGTAGAAGATGAAAATATTTTTAAATCTTAATGACTGCTCGCCGGCCTTGCACATCATAAATGCGCGCGCAGTACTTGATCATTACTTTGGTGCGATGTTATTTTAAAACTGCGATATCTCCTAAGATATTCATTAACATCGAATGATGTAAATGGCAATTTTGTTTTAAATTAAATACTTGTGATGAATAACGTATTTATTTGGATAAAGATTAATATCATGTTTATAAAAACTCCTTCGCAAATAATGCATTATTTTAGAACAAATTTGGTTAGCATAAAAAAGGTTATAGTGAGCCAACTTTAAAAGATAGACATATGCTTTCGCGGACTTTTTTTTAGAACTTTTAAAGGGGAACAATTCTGTCACAGATGATTTTTGCGAAACTTTAACCGTTTACGCAGCGCACGCAGCGTAAGCTCTCAAAAGAAAAAAACCCCGATTTTGAAACATTCTTCATTGGTGCTCCGCTCCTATCGGTCTTAGCGTGATGATATATAGCCTACAGCCTTCCTCGATAAATGGGCTATCACAACACTGAAATAATTTTTCAAATCAGACCAGCTGTTCCTGAAATTAGCGCGTTCAAGCAAACAAACAAACTCTTCAGCTTTATTTTGGTTTCCTTTTTCAATAAATAATAAAAAAGTAAAATTAAAAATTACCCTGAATATATTAACGGCGGCGGAAACGCTCTCCGGGTCGTGCAGTTGTATGTGGGACGTCGGTATATTATTCCCCTTGTGGTAAGTGATCATTTCCTCTTTGGTGAGCATCTCCATCGACTTGCTCTTGCGTGTGAGCGTCGCTATTATTGTACCTGAAACCATATATATAATTATGTATGTAACTAGGATATGCCCGCGGCTTCGTCCATGTTGGACGGAATAAGCTAATTTATACGTGTCCTAACAACTTGAAACCACTCCCGAAAAAAGTCTTGCGGGATTCCCGGTATATAAAGTACCCCAGATTTTATGATAGAGAATTGGCTATCGATCACTGAAAATATTACATTGGAATCCGACGATTTTTTTTCAACCGGGCAATTTTAATCCGCTCCCAAGAAATTTTCCGTGAGATATACGGGATATAAAGTACGACAGATTTTAAGCCCGGGAATTTGTTATCGATCAGCGAAAACGGTATCGAAATCGGCCCAGTAGTTTTTACGTGAATCTTGGTGAAACAGACAAATACACAAAATCTAAAAAACAGAGACTACACTTTTACAATTTTATAGATATATACATATACAGGTTGAATTTTTCTAGTGGGCCTACAGGGCACCGGTCATTTGACAGCACCTCATTTGAACGTAATTGATGTTTACCCATTTCCTAATGTGATTGATTGAGATAAAATAACGTGTGTTACAAATATTAACTTATAAATACCATTAAAAAATAGAATAATCTTCATCGTTTCCTGTTGAATAAAATGAGGTGAGGTTTAATTAATGTATGGAAAATAGAACAATTTGTTCAAAAACAACTCATTCAGTTGGTTTCCCGTCTGACATTCCTTCACAGAAATGGATCCTTCCAACCTACACTATGACGTGGTATAATAATAATACAGGTGTGTTTATTTTTGCAAGATCAGTTGATTAGATTCCTGACAAGGGTAATTGATTTTTCAAAAATCTAATGACGGCGCTTTACTAAAGTGAGTTTTGGTGTCAAAATCGGCGTCGAGACGCCTTTGAGTGTTTTTAGCTATTTAATATACTTTAGGATTTGGCCCTGAAAACCTAGTCGAAAAATTCACCTGTATACATACGTCATACACGTCCGTTACCCTTAGGGATATGCAGAAACAATGCTTAATCTGAAGTTGTTATAATCTTGTTATACACCTGTCGCATCATGTATTTAATAATTAATCTCTCATCATTAATTATCATCTTTGATATTCAGTATTATTAATCGAGAATCTATAATTATATTTGAAAAATATAGAAAACATTATTAATAAATTGAACTTTGCAATGTTTAAGAACTAGCCGTCGTGGTTTTTGAATGAATGTTTCTGCATTTATCGTTTTGTTAGGCATTTGCTGCTGTATTGCGCTTACCAAAACATGTAACACTGTATCAAAATATGGTATCGCTCCCAATAAGTTTCATATATAATATTGAAATGGCATATCAAAGCTCATCACACGTTGCTATGGTGTAATAGTTTTTAGAATGCACTTGTTAGAATTTGAAACTGCGGAGCTAAGCTGTGTGCGACTTGACGACTTTGCTGTTAATTGAATGGTAAATTTGATATTTATACCAGGATAGGTTTGGAAATATTTTAAAGTATTCGCGATTTCGCTCATTCACTTACCTTCCGGGGATCTAGGATGATCGTTGAAGTAAAGCTTGGCGAATTCAGAGAGGTCGTTCGGGGCGTCCGCTGGCGGTGTGATGGGAGGCACCGCAGAGTTGGGCGGCGAGGCTGCCTCCATCTGGTGCAGACGTCGTTCGACGCGCTCCTTCCGACGTGCACTTCGATCTGTGCTCTGTTGGGACAACACCCTGTTTACTTAAGCTATATATATAGCTTAAGTAAACTATAGTATATACTTAAGTATACTTTTTATATATATATATATATATATATATATATATATATATACTTAAGCTATATATATAAGTCCACGTGCAATGGCACGTGATATTTTTTAATACTCCATTATTAAAAAATATCACGTAAATCAATAGAAGAATATGACATAAACTCACAGTACATTCCCCGTTCATCATCGGCGGCGGACTTATACAGGTATCCATTGGTATTGACGGGGTAGGAGTGGGACTCTTGTCTTGCACTGTCAAGATGTTCGGCAATGGTGGTAAAGGAATTTCAGAGTCTTCAACATCCATTTCTTCTTTACCTCCAAATCTAAGATTTAAGTGAGAAATATGAAATTATAATAAGCCAGATATTTTACTAAGAAATAGTAACATTGTTTTAATATTTTCAGCAGATTAATAAGCGAGTCGATGCAATTATGAGCTATTATTTTAGTTAAAGAAAATTGTGTACAGAAAAATATTTAAAAAAATCAGATTAGAAATTTACCCATTTTCCGGTGACATTTGCAGAGGTGGCGGCGGAGATATTGGTTGTTCTTTGACAGCGCCTTTGAAGGCGGTCTCGGTATTACTGACTCATATATGGGCTCCTTTCCGTTTAGCACGGTGAGTTTACCATTTGGTATTACACCGTTTGTAAGTTCTGGTGGAGTTGTGTCTGCGAGAGACGTACAAAAACAATATTTAAAGATAATAATTTGTATGTAATAAACATGTTTTTAATCTTTGTTTATGAGTCTGTTCCAGAAATTGTCACACTCGTCCAATATTATTTGTTCCAAAAACTTTTTACGTAGATAGTCGATATTATGTACAATATTTTTTATAGAGTTGTAGAACTCGATAATATAAAGGTGACGACAAAAGTTAATTGCAGGCAACATTAACAGATGCTATCTCTAAAAAGAATGTCTTTGTTATGACCACACAAACCTCTAAAACTTACTTTATCTGGAGTACAATATGAGCAAGACTTAAATGCGTCTTTGAAGTTCGTACACGTCATTGCGTATAACACAATTATAAATTTTACATACAAAGCTGAGAAGTATGTGCAGCGCTCTCGCTCTTCCGCTATTTAGGCTCGCATGGCATTTCTTTCGCATACACACTATTATTACAAAACTTGATTGGACGTGCGTAAACTCATGGAGCTAACTTTTCTCGAGGCGCATTTAAGATTTGTGCGTACTAAACTTACCTTTAGCCGGTGGAGGAGGTGGAGGTCCAGCTGGTTCTGGTAGTGAGCAAGAGTTAGGCGGAGGTGGGAATATAGGAGACTCTTCCAGCCCTTCCATAGGCGGAGGCGGGGGCGGTAAGACTAAAGATGACGTCATAGCATCTCCATTTGACATCGGCGACATCCCGTTCATAGACGACGTCATCGCGTTGAAGGAAGACGTTATTGATGGCGGCACCGATGGTTGAATGATAGATTCGAGTGCTAAAGAGGAGGGTGGGGAGGGGGGTATTGCATCAGACGGTGCTCCATCAGGTTTGCGTTGAGCTTCTGTATGCGATTTGCTGAGTTCGTTCATTTCCGCCGCAAGGACGTGTTCCAGCTAAAAAGATTGAGATATGTAACTTCATTCAGGGGTATTTTTCGCAATATAATAAAAAAATATCTTCTCTTCACCATAAAAAATAACAGTTCACCAAGCTTTAATCTAAATGGCCATATATGGAAAATGGTCTAAATAGCACGAAATCTAAAAGATGTTATTTTGGTTATTTTTGGGTATAATACTTTTAGTTAAAACTTTAAGCGGTGCATTTTATTTCATTTTTATTTCGACGTTTCGGCCACTTTCCAGTAGCTTTGATCACGGAAGACAAAGATGTCAAGTGACACTGAGTAATATTAAAATTATTATTTAGCCTACCCCCAATTTGTACTCACTGACAGTTGGAATTTTGACATTCCGTGATCACGGCTACTGAAAAGTTGCCGAAACATCGAAATGAAAATCAATTAAAATGCCACCTTTAAAACCGTTAAAACGTAGTTTTAATTATTTGTACTAGTCGCGAAAATTTAAGAAAATACTGTACAATACTTTTATACTCGTGTCAAACAGTCGATGCCCGCGGTGCCATAAATAATAACCATACGTTTCCCTACCTCTTCATATTAATAATATCAACACTACTCTGGTGCGTCAATACGCCTCCCATTAAGCCTGTAAAAGTGACAGAGAGAGAGACGTAGGCGCTGTCCTATTCCCACATTCTACCACGACCACGAGCCAAACACTCACGACCAGTGAGTGTTTGGCACGAGTATAGTACACAGTTATAACCCTATGCATACTTATTATCTTTATATATAAAATTCTTGTCTGTGTGTGTGTAACTGAACTTCTAAACGGTTGGACCGACTTTGATGTTTTTTTTATATGTTCATGTGGGTCCCGGGATGGTTTAGATTCACAATTGGACCTGGTAGGTGGTGCTGCAATAGGGTTCAAAATTTTATTTCTTTCAGGGACGACAACGTCTGCTGGGCTGACTGACTAATTTTGACACAAATTCACCGTGAATATATTTTAAGGGCTAAAAATAAATTCCTCACCTCTTGATGTAGATCATCAGCAAGCCTTTCCATGGAGTCTCCAATCTCAGCGATGGTAGGCTGATGGGCGTCCGGCTCTCCGTCGGGAGCCCCCCTCTGCGTTGGCACGTCAGCCAAGAAGTCGAAGAGATTGTCCAAATTGACCGACTCAGCTCGTGCATTGTTCGGAACGGAGAGACCACGTAGTTGACCTGCCATAGTCTCCAGTTCGGCACGCTCCTGAATCGCCTTTTCTTGAAGACTATTGGCGAAAAATATAGATACAAGAGAATGAATAAATGTTATTTTTATTGTTACGACCGACAAAGACCAATGCACACTTGCAGTTTCTTATCTTCTCGGCATTTGGACTTCTTTTGTTTACCTTATGTTTAAAATTTGTAATTAGAAAACAGTCTATTGTGTATTGTACTCGTTTATGGCCGTTTGCAGGCATAATTAGGCAGGTGTGCAGATTACGAATTCTAAGAAATTCGATCTACGCGGGCGGGCAGCCATATTGTATCGGTGCAGTATATAGCAATGGCCCAATGGGGAGATCGGCAGTCTAGCGATGGTCACAATCGAGACAAAACGTGTGTACATTCGATAAGCTATATAGTGACGGACTTTGCGCGTGTTATTGAATCGTGTATTACGTTGTGTCCATTTATATTTGTACCTGTGTTAGACGTGTTTGTATAGTTCTAATAAATTCTATAGTAATTTCAAAGGCATTTTAATTCGAGTCCTGCACTCGTAACATTATGATAAACTAGGATTCGGCCGTAACTTCGTCAACAGTGGACGGGTAGCAAAGATTTTATGATAGGAATTTGCCATTGATTACTCAAATATTGGATCGGAATCAATTTCTTTTCAACCTGGACATTTTATACCACTCCCAAGAAAATTCCCGCGGGCTTCCCGGGACACAAAGTACCGCAGATTTTAAGTCCGAGAATTTGCTATCGATCAACGAAATATATATTCTATGCACATCTTTTCTTAACGTGTTAAACTCATATTAGAAGGTTCATTTCAATCAAATCAAAGTTCAGTTCAATTTGGATGTATCAACCAAAGTAATCGATTTAGGTATACACCGAATCATTCAATGGCATTGAATATCTTCGAGTATTTAAGTTCTGTGCCTTTCAATGGAATTTATATAATTTGATTATCTGTGCAATATAAATGTAATCACTGTTCAAGAACATAAAAGAAAACTGGGCAAGTGAATAGTAGTCCATGGAGCAATGAAAGTTTCCGTACCCTCAGTTATATGTATGGCGACCATCCTTAGTTTTTAGTTGTTTTATGGTTGTAGTACACCAATCTGTAGCGCTATATAGCGTATAGACTATATTTTTTGTCAAATTTTATCCATATCTATTAGCTTCGGATAAAGAAGGCAAAGGAAAAAAGAGACAGACGTGACAATTCCATAAGAGTTCCATTCTCGCTAAAATGGCTTTACAGTTGTGTAATGCTGGATCACGGATCCCACACAGCTTCGCTGGTTGAGTAATTGTTTAGTGGACTGTGAGTTATATTTAGGGAATACTTATATGAGATGACTCCGGAGAGTGCACAGCACTAACAAGTCCTCGGGTGGCACTTAGATCTTCGAATTATGGCACATTCACACCAAAGAGCAAACACGGCTTGTATATAAAGTTCAATAATATATTGAACGTGAAACGTTCACTTCGTCTTAGCACGGAAAAAACGGAACGTCTGGACTGACCTCGCGTACGTTGAAGACTAGCTTCGCCAACACGCACTTACAAAACTACTCACATCAGTATAAATTGTGAGGATCCAACAATAGTATCAAAATGACATGACGAAAAGAAACTAAATGATACCTGTTTCTCTCTTCCCTCAACTTGATCTCTTGGTTGACTCTCTTCATCTCCCTCAGGGCAGCGGCCACTTCTCTAGCGAACGCGCCGCGTAAGTGCCTCTGCAGCGTGAGCGCCGAGCGCCGCAGGCGGAGGAACGCCGCGCGCTCCTTCCAGCCGCGCCACGCCGCTTGGAGGACAATCACGGCGTTCCGCCATTGGACGTATTGGCGCCGCCTCACGCAACCCTTGTACCACTGGATGTACAAATACACTGTTGTTATAAACATTTAATTCTTTATTGTACAAAAAACATAAATAAAATATTGTTACTAGTTGCAGGACTCGAATTAAAATGCCGTTGGAATTATTACACGTATAACACAGGTACAAATATAACCGAACACAACAAGTCCAAACGTAATGTAGAAGGTCGTAATTCAATAACACGCGCAAAGTCCGTCACTAAATGGATTACCGAATGTACACAAGTCTTGCTTCGCTCATGGTTATCGCTCGACTGACCCTTCTTCAATCGGGCCATTGCTTTATATCGCACAAATGCAATATGACCGCCCGGTAGCGTGGACCGAATTTCCTAGAATCGTAGTCCGCACTCCTGGCTAATGACTGCCATAAAAGATTACAATACACAATGGGCTGTTTTATAATCACAAATTTTAAACACAAAGTAAACAAAAAAGTCCAAATGCCGAATGGTAATAAAATGTGTTTTTACGGGTATGCAGGTGTGAATTTGTTTTTGTCGGCGTTTAGGTCGTAACAATATTATAATAATAATAACAACCCATAGCCGTCCCACTGCTGGGTTCGGGCCTCCTACTATAGGGGGACGGACGTATACCCCCCAGACTTGTTCCACGCAACTTGACAGGTTTGACACATCGGTTATATCGATGTGCAGGTTTCATCGCGATATTTTCCTTCCCCGTTGTTAGCACGTCGTAATTGTAATAATGTGCACATTAGGTTAGAAAACTAACTAAGAGGTGCATAGGTTCCGGCCAGGATTCGAACCGGCGCCCTTAGAGTTTGGGACGCGAGCGCTAGCCATTACGCTACTACGACTTATTGAATAATTAAATAATAAAAAAACAAAAATATAAAAATACTATACAAAAGGCAGTTTACCCCTAAAAGAGTGTTCTTCCAATAAATATATGGATCTAGAGCTAGAGGAGAAGAAACAAAAGGCATGGTTGTGTATAGCATACAAATAAGACATCTCTCTACAAAATTAAACTATAAAATACACAAATATACAATACACAGACACAAAAATAATTTAAAACCATTAAAAGTGAATACTCGAACATTACAGAGATGAAAGGAAGACTATTGAAAAAAGAAAGAAAGTGATATACTTTGTTTGTGACTGGTTTACGAGCGTCTAAAACAAATGTTTTAATGTCTAAAAAAATAAATGTTTTCGTATAGATTGACTTACATTAGAGAGATACCATAGTTTTTCAAAAAATATCAAATTGCTGCCATGTATGGCTTCGAAGTAGCAGAGAGTAATTAATTATGTTAAAATCAAATCACACCTTTTGTATGCGGAGAGCTGACGACTGCAACAATGCCGTCCTCTTAAATTCGAGCGGCGAATGGACTGAGGATCTCACGAAGATTTTTGTGTGTCCTATTTGCCAATCGTTTTTCGGTGCATTTACTATCGCCGTTATGGTCCTGAAAAGATGAATGTCAATTCTAAAACACATAACATTTGTTTCAGTCGTATTAAGTATCACTTGCACTATTAAAATACACTGGGACATAATTTTTGAAATTTCTTTTGAGATTTCAGTCATACCTAATTTTATCCGTCTCGAAGGACCATCCATAGATAACCCACTGCTTGTCCCTTCACAAGTATAATAATAATATACCCTTGCATATTCATTTCAGAACTGACTATACAAGCCATGTCCGTCTCTATCGGATTTCACAGATGTTTAATATCTATGTGCAAGTTTACCCACGATCTCTTCCTTCACCACATTCACATGATAATTGTAATAATATGAACAATCGATTAACAAACAGTCTCAGCAGTCCACGCAGACTTCATACACACGTCATTTGAGTGAAATGTGGATACGTTATATAATATCAGTCCACACTATACACAACCTACTGTTGGGTTGGCCTTCACCAAATTTTAAAGCAATATTACCCACCAAACTTGTGCAAGGCGGATTGGTGGATTTTACTTCCGTAATCAAGACGTTTCATCACGATGTGTTAATTGCACAAATATAGACTCATGCTTTCCGAGAATTAAGACATCTTACGAGGCGGATGTCTTGGTCATAATATTGCCCTGATTTAGGTGATTGTAAAAGTGAAACTTACACAATTTCAGGATTCTTGGGTCTTGGATGTGGTAGCAGACACCTGTACCGCGCCTGGAAGTGCGGCGTCGGCAGATGCACCGGATAACCGTCCCGTCTGATGCGCACTATTTCATTCATGCCCAAATACCGAAGCTGTTCTAGGACCAGTTGGTCATTGTATTTGCCTGCTTCTTTGTTCTCGTTTGGTTTTATGCAGCGAACATACCTAAAATAGGTACATTAGGTATTATGTAGTATGAATGTTTGTTTAACAACCAGTTTGCATGATTAAACCTTCAGAAAAATATTAAGGTTTAGATCTTTCATACATCGGGATATACAACAGTCAATTCTGGAGTAAATCCCAGACTTTTACACCAGAATATGTAAGTATATTAAGTACAATTTCAAATCAAAAGTGAACTAAGACAGACTACATACCATACATCAGTGGCCTGAAGCATATCAACAAGAGACTGCAGTTGCGCTCTGAACGTGTCCACGACTGTGGGCCTTCCTTTGGATGTTCCTCGTTGTGTAGTACCTGTTGAGTTGGGGCTGGACAATGATAAGTCCTGAAATTAATACAAATCATTAAAGTAAAATTATATACACTTTATTAAATATTATTAAAGATTCCGACTTTTGGAAGGTTTTCAGGGAGTAATGGGACGACCAACATGTAGAAGCCCTTTCAACAATCTAATCTAAATGTGGTGTTACAACGATAAATTTATTCCTTTGTGCGCTATATAGTAATGCACCAAAGTGCAAGCTCCGGTCAGTATATGACTATTATGGGGAATGGTAGCAAAAACGACTGGGCTATTGAGATAAACTGGTATTAGAGGTAGAGATCTGGCACTACGGCGGTTGCCCGTTGTAATGTTCGAAGACCACGTATAAAAAGGGCAAGCGCTGAATCTCCATTCACAGTATGGACCATCCAAATGCCGGATACGAACAGCGAGGAGTCACAAGGGCACAAGTGGTTAAAGGGTGTGGAAGTGTGTCGTAGTTTTATCTGGGATATATCAGGCTTTACGCCTTTAACATTTTCGCCTCTGTATATTAACATTATCTCATTCAACCTCCAATCTGTGTCTTATTAAGGTGAGTATGGATGTAGGGGCCTTCCTCTGGCTCTAAGGAATAAGGGCCCTGAGGTGATGTCTACAGATTAAGTTTTGGAAAATTCCCTCAATTTGATAAACTTTATTAATACCAGAAGTAAGATGATATTAGGACCATCATCACTATTTGATACATTTTAGTGCTTGGTTCGTTTTTTTACATACCAGAGACAAAGCCTTATCTTATACTAATACGTGAAGAGTTTGTTTGTTTGATTGAACGCGCTAATCTCAGGAACTACTGGTCCGATTTGAAAAATTCTTTCAGTGTTAGATAGCCCATTTATCGAGGAAGGCTATAGACTATATATCATGACGCTAAGACCAATAGGAGCGAAGCACCAATAAAGAATGCTTCAATCAATTTTGGGGAATATCTCGAAACCCTGCTGAGATATCGTCACTAACCTTAGGCTTCATCACAAAGCAGTTTTGTTGGCTTATTGCCCCAAATGCGGGCAAAAAAGTTATGTATTAAAAATAAAACCTAAGGACCTTACATTTCCAGGTGGAGCCAATTCCTGTACATAATCAGCTAACTCTCTAACAAACGGGTTGGCCGATCTGCTCAAGTGGTCAATGAAGGCGTCCTGCTGCGTGTCTCGATTTTTATCCACGAACCCTTGAACACTGTATGAAACCGTGCCAGCGTAGTGTTGGACCCCGAATTCCTCCTCCCACTTCCTTCGAGAGCCTTTTACGAAACTTTGATGCTCGCCGAATTCGCCTTGGATATTTGTAAGGTAAGCTCCGTCTGAACCCTGGTAATATGATAAATTATTTTAAAAATTACTCCACGGTTCTTGTACATTTTAAAAAAATCTATTTTGTAGTTCATAAGCTATAGGGCATCATATTTTACGTCTTTATAATTGAATATAATATCATCAACTATCGATTTCAATAAAAAAATCTCACTTTGAAACATCGTTACTAATAGAAATCTTATGATCAGAAGTTATGTACTGGTAACAGAGTGTTACGTGTTAATTCAAAAAACTAATGTATCATCAATTATTATAAGAGGTCATAAAAACTTTTATGGCTGTAAAAGGTGTCTTCGAGTAACCATTGTCGTATTTTAAACAATTTAATAGACGGTCAGTTCGTTATTTTCATAGGTAATTTATTATAATGTACTGTCGTTCCCATGTCATGCTTCCGTCTGCCAGATTCCTAAAATTGCGTAATTTCTATGCCTTGTAAAGTATGTGTGCGAACGTTGCTATATTTGGCATAGTATTGAAAACATTAAGTGGTACATACAAGACAAGTTGGAGTGAAGGGAACCCCGCACATTGTTTTACAATAAAACAGTCTTAAAACAACATACCTTTGGCATGTGGCACTGTTCACTGAGCAGTTTCAGCAAACTCCTCGGCGGCTTCTCCAATAGTTCTAGACATGCAGAGTTGTCAGTGAACTGTATTTGATTGTAGATGATACCTTCTTGGCGATACTACAAAGTAACAAGGAGAAGGTTACAGACACATGTTATATTTACAAAAACATCAAATAATCTTGCAGATTAGAAAACTCTGTATTTCGATTATATTTTTTCTCTAAAAAAGAACTTCTATGGTCTTACAGCAGCCTGCCTGTCATTACTAATTATCTCACGAAATATGGAATTGCGTAAGATTATAGAAGTCTTCTATGTGTATATATTTTAATACTAAAAGGGGACCCAAAGAAGTTGAAATAGAAGAGTTGAGCAATCAAGTTTTTGAGTTAATATTGATATTTTTTAAATTAACATATAATAAAACATAACAAAGCGGTTCGACGGGTTAACGTGGTGCGGGCGTGTAAAGCCGTCAAATTTCAGAACCGATTGCTAAATGAGTAACTATTAATACCTACTTCACATGCCGTTGTTTCAAAACTGGACTCATATTAGTAGATTATTACATGAGATGTGAAAGTGACTTATTTAGGCATGAGATAGTTTGCCGCACGAGCGTAGCGAGGGCGCTAACAGTTCAAGTGCCTAAATAGGCCTTTCACCTGAGGTTAACACTTTGCTTTTCAGTTCGAATATGAGGAATGTAAATAAAAAGTGATTAGTTTAACAAACAACTACTTCTCTAATGAAATCAGGCGTTAAATCCATATCTAAATCTGACGAACTCATTTAATACGTCACATATAAGACGTCAAGTAAAATGTTTTTCTATGGTATTCTACCCGCCAGTACCTTATTGTCGCTGATGATAGTAAATATTTAGCTTAAATTTATGTAAATCAGATAACAATTTAGTGAAAAGTAATTTAGAAGTATAAAATGATGTTACAAAATTGTTGATATTGTTTTATTACAGTTTATGCCGCGATTTAACAGTGGCTGTATAAAAAGTTGGGACATGGGTCGCATATACTATCTATGGTTCGCATATTTTTTAAATTTTTTGACAGCGTAAATATCATTTCCCAGGGACAAAAAGTACAGTTTTGATCCCTGTGGTCAGGCAACTTCAAGTGTTCTTTCAGAATATGAGAAATGAAAAGTTTATTTATATGGTACAAAATACGAAATCAAATATAATAATACTCACAATCTCTTGTTCCAATGCGAAAACATAATTATTGAAGAACATATGAAGCTTCTCGTTAGCATAATTGATGCACAGTTGTTCCAGGGAATTAGAGGCGAAGTTCTCGAAGCCAAAAATGTCGAGGACGCCCAAAGCTCGAGGAGCTTCCTTTCCTGGGGTCGAACAGCTGTTCACGTGGCGCACTAACCACGCGAAGGTTCGCGCATACAGTGCCCTGGCCATGGCATGCCTGTTCTCTCTAGCCTGTAGAAAATATGTATTGTTAAGACCGATTTCTGATTAGTCAGTAGCGGTGCGATATCGGTATGCTGGTTTATGCAGTAGCGAACACTTGCTAAGCGCTTTTATTTCAACGAGGGTTTCCTGTTTTGCTCGGTATGTGCCATTCCCGCACCGATACCGAGCGACGTTGACCCCAGTATCTGATTGAGCATCGACCGGCCCTAAATCAGAGAAATTAAAAAAGAGCATAAACCAATTTAAAATAACGAATCATCTGCAGCTAATCAAAATGTGCGACAAGTTAATAGCAGACTCTTGTACTACATTTGCTATTGGGAGTTTATTAGATAAGAGAATATTTACTGAAAAACAATTTTAACAGATCCCAACTTTTTTATCCCGTATCTAATTGATTCCATATTAAATTACAATAAAAACAAAATATATGTCACCTCATGCAATCGGAGAGGTATATCCGTGACATTTCCCCTAACGTTAATCTGCCTTTCGAGCAAAACCCGCTGTGCTGTTGGAGGCGCTAACCCCAACAAAGTCGCGACCGCGTCGACCGCTTCGGCATCTTCCGGGGCTAAGGTCGTGCGTTCGCCATCTACATCCTGAAGTATCATCATTGGAAATATATTACACGACTAAGATTAAATAAATCGGTCACTTTTTGTACATTCAATGTAACTCCAAAAGTTATAAATATAAGAAATAAATGAAAATCAGTATCAAAAAGTTGAAAAACGTACGTCGCTTCTTAAACTTTTTTCAGATTTCAACTTCACAGTCAAAATATTAGAGACGGTCAGGAGGAGAAACAATGTTTACAATGGAAAGCTAATAATTGACTTAATATAAAAAGGTCATTATAATTTTCCATACAATAAGAACAGAGCGGACATGTGTGTTGCGTTGCCAATATCGTGTCTCAGTCCTGTAAGTAAATCTATCGACGACAGCTTGTTGAGTGAACTTTGAAAAATATCCTATGATTATTTTTATTATCTTTGAACCATACGAACCTGAAACTGTATGTTCCCGAGCCAGAGTACTGCGGCCAGTACTTTAAACAGGCCTTCGCACATATGAGGCGGCACTTGCAACACTGTCAGCGCCAGTTGTAGGGCCTCGAGTTTCCCTTGCTCGCCACCGCGACCTTTGCGTGCTTCCTCGTCTTCAGGCCTTAGGTATTTGTAGTGAATGTCATCGCGAAGACGCAATGTGTTGCGGAGTTCTGCATTGTGCTGGAAGTTAGCCAAGTTTTAACACTAGCATGGAAAAGGAATACTATTCTTCCATGATACTAGTCAAGAATTATCAAATGTACAATATCTACATAAACTAGTATTCTGCAAATTGTTGAAATTATTTGTTATTATTTAGTAGCCTAATGGCTATTAATTGATAAAGTTCTTCGCAATTTTCTTCTAAACTTCTTTTAAAAATGACTTTGCTCGGTTTGTATATCTTATTTATGAATATTCAACATTAGAATAACAGATAGATTGAGATCCCAGTCACCCCAGACTTACGTGATTTTAGGAAAGATGAAATTTTTAGGATCGGTAGTTTAACATTAACTTAGAAAGGAATGGATACTCGCTAACCTGAAAGTGGTTTTTTAGGTAGCAGGTATCAAAGGTGGAAAAAAACCATGCTAACTTACGTCAAAGTAGAAGGCTAGTTTTTATATATGTCATATATGATATTGTTATAAACAAAGATATACAGTTGCCAGACACTCACTATATATAAAAATTAAATATAAATAATATTGAATTGACTTGAATAATGCTCTCGCACAGCGGAACTATTAACGAGTCTGGGAAGATGTTTGGCCCGTCAGATTTGTCTGGCTCCTTGGAAAATATTTTAAAATATTATACTTGATAATATTAGGTTGGGGAAAGTTTCTTCGCATTTTATATAAAAATTCAAAAGGTTTTATTATAAAGTTTATTTACATTTGACTAAAGTATGTAAGTGCCATTTTGTTGGATAACTTTTTGCCATCTTGTAGGCAGGGGACGTGATCCCATTGCTATAAAAATTTTGGGGCTTCTGATCAAAAAACTGCGACAAGTGGTTTTGGCAGTACTCCGTGATGTTAACCTGACACTGCCTAAGGAATTTTGCAGAGACCGAAACAGGTGAAAATCTGAAGGTGCAAGGTCAGGACTATACGGCGGATAACACCTCCCAGCCAAACTCTTGTAATTTTTGCTGAGTGGCTAAAGATGAGTGAGGTCTAGCGTTATCATGGTGAAAAACCACACCCCTTCTGTTGATTAATTCCGGCCGCTTTCTCTCAACTTTTTGCTTTAATCTCATCAGTTGTTCGCAGTACAGTTCAGAATCAATGGTCCTGCCTGGCGGTAACAGCTCATAATGAATAATGCCCTTCCAATCCCACCATACACACGGCATCACCTTGTTGCGAGTTAACCCGGGTTTCGCCACAGTCTGTGAAGCCTGACCGGCCTTTGACCACGATCTTTTTCGCACTTTCTTGTCGTACGTGATCCACTTTTCATCACCAGTTATCAGCTTCTTCAAAAATGGTTCGGTTTCATTACGTCGTAATAAAGAATCACAAATGAGTACACGGTTCATTAGGTTTCTTTCAGTGAGTTCATGAGGCACCCAAATATCGAGCTTTTTTGTGTACCCAGCTTTTTTCAAATGCGCCAAAACCGTTTTGTGGTCAATTTCCAGTTCTCCAGCTACATCGCAACTACTAATATGCCGATCTTGCTCCACTTTTTCAAAAATAGCATCAATTTTGTCCGTAACAGGGCGACCAGAGCGACGTGCATCTTTGATATCAAAATTTCCGGATTGAAAACGCTTAAATCAAATTTGCGCTACTCTCACAGATACTGCATTAGGTCTATAAACATCACAAATTTTTTTCGCGGCTTCTGTTGCATTTTTACCTTTTTTGTAGTAACATTTTAAAATGTATCGAATTTCTTCATTATAGATTCACTCATTTTAACAATAAGAAAAACAAATGAAATTTACACATTTTCCTAATTTGAATTTGGAATTGTCTTCTTTAAAATTAAAACCTTTTAATGATACCAAAACCAGCCAGATACAAATGGTATGGCCAAAGAGATCTTATTACAAGTTCATACATACTATATGCGAAGACTTTTTCCCCAACCTATTATATATAAAATTCAGCCTTCCTAAAATGACGTAAGTCTGGGGTGACTGGGATCTTAAACTAAGAAGTCTCAACCAAACTTAACTCTTTGATTGACATCAACTGAGGTAGTGTGTTTGCTAGAATAGGCACATTTCACTAAACTATTGGAATTTTCAATATATATACAATTCTGGCTTGAAAACTGCCAATACGCTACAACAAGTTGTCACTAAAAAGTGTGGATATGTAGATAAATTTTAATTAATATGGTAAGTTTTAACATGACGTACTTAACACATTACAAAAACCAGTCTAGTCTGCTCAAAATTATAACATGAGTTCACTTTACCTTAGCACCTTCAATAAGCTGATAAAATACATGGTAATTGGTTTCTCTCGGCGCTGGTCCGGTGATTCTAGCACGCTCTAGAAGAAAGTCCCTGAGCACTGCGCCTCTGATGCCACCTCGGTGATCGAGTCGAACTTCAACGAACTTTCCGAAGCGCGATGAGTTATCGTTTCGAACTGTTTTCGCATTGCCTGAAAGGTCAGGAAAATAAGTTATACAATTAGAAGTAGTTATGTAACTTTCCCACGGTGTGAAAGTTTTGATTACAATTAAGATGTTTATAAAAAGCTGTGTAGAAATGGCCAAGGATATTTCATAAAAATCATCAGTTCAATATATTAATGGTGGCAGTAATATCTAATAGTATTCCAGAAATTTGAAGGACCCAGACCGAAATTTGTATCCTATTGAAAACATTTATTTTTGAAGTGATAATTTCTTATGGGAGGGTAAACCGATTCGTTGCGTAACGCGTTACGGCGCCAATCCGTCTGTCTGTTCCGTTTTCACGGAAAAACTACGGGACCGATTTGGCTGAAACTCGGTATATATATATTTTCGATGCCGAGGATGAACATAGGATACTTTATTATTGATTCTATAAACAAACGATGATGATACCGTTTACGGCACCAGAAATTGCATCAGTTAATAAATCTCAAAAATTTAGTAAAAATAATTCCAGTCAAATAAAATATAATATCTCACCAAAAGCCTCAAGAACGGTGTTAGCTTCTAAAATTTGCTGCTCAGCCCAAGAGGCCTGTCCACCAGCAGCACATAAGTACTGCAATATTAATTTAGTCGTTTCCGTCTTCCCCGCACCACTTTCGCCCGATATTACTACGGACTGATTCTTTTCACCATTCTAAAAACATATATTATTACTTTAAAAAAATTTACGACAACAGAATCAAGAAATCTTTAGAAAACATAAGTTACTTGCAAGACGTAAGGCTTTCGAAGTTATTTTTGTTTGAATTTTTACAACCGTTTGCAGACAGACACACTATTTGCCTCAGAAAAACTTAGTGACACGAAAACCTGTCGTAGAGGAAAGGACAACTAAATATGTAATCAATTCCTTTGTGATGAGGACAACAAGTTGGAAATATTAACTCATGGTAATTAACATCCCGCTGTTGGTAACGCGTAGTTTTTCTGATTCAGTTAGTCTAGCTTTGTCTTGTTATTTTTACGGACGCTCTAAGAGTCGGTCATATCACTTTTCTGAGCCCATGTCTTATTACAATTGTGTCGGAGTAAATGATCATCGACTTTATGCTTGTTTTGGTAATCTTTACCAAAATCAACAGTTACGAAGTTAATGATCAATCATGTTGACATAATTATTACAACAAGCAGACTTGTGGTCCTGATCGTATTGGTGGAGTATATTACAAATGATTCCATGTCTCCAAATCACAAGCATCTTTAGACCGTCAGAGGGAGCAGCCCATTTCGCACGATAAATTAATTGATGATAAACGATAAATGCAAGACTGTATCAACCATAGTATTGATAAAAACCCTAGAGGTTTCCAATACTATGCTATACTATTATTATATACTATAAATCGATCAATTATATCATTATCATCATCATCGTCAGCCATTTGCAGTCCACTGCCGGACATAGACCTCCCCAAGACGGCGCCAATATATCAATTATATATTGTTTTGATAAATAAATTTTAAATAAAACCGAATAAAAGTTACGTATTTATAAAAATACTAAAGCATGACGGATATTTAACTCTAAGAGTTACAAGAAATTTGCATATTTAAATGAGAATTTATCACATTTTTATAAAAGCAAGTTTCTCTTTACATTATGATAAACCAAATATGAAATACTTACTTGCAGTGAACTGTACGCCGACTCGGCTAACGCAAAAACATGCGGCGGCAACGTACCAAAGGCTTTGTTCCTGTACTTTTGCATATCCTCCTGAAATTACGTTTCATTTTCATTATAAACGCATTTATGTTATATATGTCAACACTGAGAAATTTCAAAGTTCTTTCACGTTTGAGTTTCAATCAAAATCACATACAGCGTCGTGACTTGAGGCTAGCGGTAGGGGAAATTGGCACCTATATGCTCACTTGTCTAAAAACAAAACAGATTTTGGGGGACTTAAAATAAAATTATGTTATTCTCGACCTTTAGCTATGATATTTATCACATATAATTTAGGCAGCTATTCGTCATTAAATATTGTGTCAACTTCCGTCGTAGCACTAGCGCCGTCTCTATATACGGTAGGCTAGTTACTTTTTTAATTTGCCTATTTCATATACTACAAATTATAAATGAAAAGTGCCTTAACACAGGTTACGCCCTAGAACCTATAGTGTCGGCTGCTATGATTGGTTGCTCAGTATTTTTGTTGTCGCAGCCAGAGCCCAATTCTGCAATAACTATCTCGTCAAAATCGCCGGACACTATCGTCTCAGTTGTAGGTTTGCCTGATTTCGGTATACTGTTAATTTCAATCCCGTGCCCGTAGCACGTCACGCTATCTTTATGAATATTTATATACGAAAATTCGCGAAATAATTGTTTAAAATGTTGGTATCTTTTCAATATTCATTTCGGAAAACGCCATTTCTGATACTGATAATGGCAATTTTTCCTAATATTATTCCGCCGCGAAGATGTCGAGAAAATATTGTCAATTTAGTAGAATACTTATTTTTGACGCAATGGAAACATACTTCGAATATCTTTGCAATGCCAAGATATTGAAATAGTAGAATTGGGCCCCAGGTATCCTGGTCTGCGGCTTGGGTTAGACAAGATATTTGTTAACAATTCGCTGCTATGGGCATGTCATTCAATTTCATCGTAAATGTACCTAACTATCTACAAAGATTAACGATGATTTTGTTACACATTATATAAAGAATACAAACGATTCATAGTATATAAGTAGGTAGGTACTGAAAAAACATCTGCACATTCGATACTACGGAAGAAGGAACAAGTTACTATTATTGAAGATAGAGGAAAATGCACGGGGCTAATCCGATATCATGAATATTCTACATCATTCGAGGATATTCCGAACACATTTAGGCAGAAATATTTTGGGGTTCATCTAAAGAGATTCGTATATTCCCAAGCGATGTGTACTAGCCCAATTTTCCAATATAGGTCCATTCGGAATTTATATAGAAAATTGTTCCGACCAACATCAAAAGCTAATATATCCATCCAAAGGATATTTTGTGTCTTTCATTTATGATCGTATATATTGGTTTGAGTGTACCTTCTTTTCATACAAGGATAAGAATTGAGATTCTCTTTAAAAATATTTCAATATCAGCCGCTTAGTGTTCCACCGGCGGATTGGGCATTTTCACAAATCGGTAATCTTGAAGCGTAGGATTCTACATTGAAGTGTTTTAAATAAATATGTATACTTTTTTCATACACGATAACTACAATTTTATTTAAATACTGAGTGTGGTTAATTTAAAACATTTTATATTTTAATATCTAATTTTAGACGTTCCTTTAAGTTTATCAAGACATTTAATTCAATTCACACACACAGAGACAGACACATCATTAAATTGTATCATTGTATGCAAAAATCGTTTGCGTGTTACATCAAATGAACTTCAAAGAAAAAACAAATATACTTAAAACGATGTATTATTGTATATATCATCATATTGCTTGATAGTTTGCACTAGTTCACTTTATTATAGTACTCGGCAATTTAAATAAAAAAAATATATAAAGACAGTTTTTACTTGTCATGAATGTTCCAGTCATAATGGCGATCTTAATGTTTCATTGTATACGTTAATGGCGGAAGTATGATAGAAAGTGACAATGCAATGAATAACATTATAAAAAACTATAAATGGATCATAAGGAAAATGTTTTAATGTCGTGAAATTACGCAGTGACATGATGTAATTTAATCTTGCTAATCATGTTTTATTTGAATCTCAAGAAGAAATCTTCGGTTTTCAAACCTATCTACGGCATTTCCAGGTTAAAAGGTATCCTATACTTTTTATAAATATATTGTCTAAACAGTTTTGATTACGAGAACGACCTAGCTTTCGCAACCACCTCTAAGGCTTAGAACGCACCGCGATTAAACACGAGCGGTTTAGGAGGATAACTGAAAACGCAAAAACTTATACGAACACGCATTGCGGTTGGCGTTTTTGCTTTATTGCAATTCATTACCACAGTGGATTTTTGATTATCTGCACGTGTTGTAGTTATCGTCTGCGCTTACCCGGTCGATAATGAATATGAAAATTGAACGCGATTAAACGTCGTCATACAAAAAAGTCGCACGTTTTCACATCGTTCATCAGCCAATTTTAAAAACGTAAAAAATTGCTAAAGCACGCTATTGTATTTTTAATATATATATCTGTATGTTACATTTTCTGCAGTTTCAACCCTATCGCGTTTCGCAGTGCATGCTAAGCCTAATTCCGTTTGGTCTATTCTAAGTATACCGACACAGCTGCGGAACGTTCAGCGGCGGAAAGTTCGGTTAAATACGCTCGCAATGTTTTTTTTAAATAACCTATGACACATCAGCGGAATTCTCGCCGCGTTTCGCCGCATACAGATTAGCGCCGTTTCTTCTGACGATGGACTTTCTGCTCCAAACGTTCCACAGGTGTGTCGCTAGGCGAAGCAAAACATTACAGAGACAACCTGTGCAAATCTTACAAAAGTAGTGTCTGTAGTGACAAGTAAACAGATATTCACTTTGACTCCAAAAACATATTTTACATAAAAATTCGTTTAACCTAAAAGATAAAATTTAGATCGAGAGACACGACTATTCTTATGATGTTCTTTTGTTCACATTTTGGTTGCTTAAACGTAATATAATTTTACCGTGTACTTGTTTTATTTATAATTTCTAATTTGACTTTCAGCGCTTTAATTTTTGTAGTTTTCATTAATAGTGAAGATAATATTACTTTGCATGCAATGTCCATAATTATGTAATTAGTTTTTAAATCGTAATATTATTATTCCGTATTTATTTATAAGTTTATGTTGTAATAGACTGTAAAATAAACTGTTGGAGATTCTTAAATTATATAGTGAATTTAAAAAAAAATACACGGTACCGGAAATATACATCATAGCACATTTTAAATTAATTTGCTTGCTTAACTTCGTTCGGGTGAAAATCTAATCCGTAAACCATGGAATCTTTCGTACTTTCTGTGATAAAAATGATTCAAGTTCATTACATATGAACTTGGTATCAAAGATAACTAATTTTATGGGCCCGAGCCCAGCAGCTCGGGCCTCCCATTATAGGGATGTTTACCTTCACCGTTGTTAGCACGTGATAATTGTGATAATGTGCTCATTAGATCAGAAAACTAAGTGGTGCATGCGTTCCGGCCAAGATGGGACCCGCGCCCTTTGAGTTTTGGGACGCGTGCGCTAGCCAGTACGCTACCACGACTTTAGATAGTTTGTCGCATATTCAAGTTCTTGAAAAGTAACATTTCTCATGTTGCATAACTTAATGGCACTCTTTAGTGTATTGTTCAACGTAATTATTGTGTGTATGACCTCTATAAATGTCGGACAAACTAGAATTATATTATTGTAATAGACGTCACTGCTTTTCGTTTAGCGAGTTTTTTAGGAGATTAATTTTATTAACAGAACTGAACAGAATAACTGCCCATAAACGTCCACTGCTATCGGTTCCTCTATTAATAGAAAACGGACAGTATACCCGTCATACTTGTCCAAGGCAGATTGGCAGGTTTGACACATCGGTTATCTCTATGTGCAGATTTCCATCACACGTTATCTTCACCGTTAGCATGTGGTTATTGTAACAATATGCACATTAGGCCAGAAAACTTCGATTTAAACAAGCACCCTTTGAATTTGGGACGCGACTGCGCTAAGCATTAAGCTTACCACAACTTCTATATATTTCTTACAAAATTACTTACAAGTCTCAGCAGGCTGGCTAACCCATTCTTAGAGGAAAAAGTTTAGCCGCCAAGCTTGTGAAAGGTGGATTGAAAGGTTTCATTCAACGCTTATTTTTCTTTAACCGTCAGCTCCGGGTAATTATTACAATATGAACATTAGGTCAGAAAAATGTCTAGGTGGTGCTGTGCATGTCTCCGGGTAGGATTCGAACGCACGTCATTGGAATGATACGTGACATGCGTTAGTCACTACATTACCGCGATTCTTATATTAAATGGATGATATTAACTACTAAACAAACTTACCGTTGTATAGCATCCTAATTCCTTGTACGGATTAACTGCAACTAGAATAGAACCTGTGTATGTCTGTATATTGCATTGAGGAATTTTAATCTGTGTAGGAACGACGAAAGAATACAATTTCCAGCGGCCGGGCGGCTTGTCGTAAGAGGCGATAAAACAATCCACAGTCAGGTGGTAGGGCATTTGCCCGTCTGGATGGCTACCAACGCTGGTCTAGAGTTTGCCGCCATAATAACCTTGAGTTGTGTTCCAGAATTAGTAGCCAGGTTCCAGTCTCCTTTAAAGAGCGGTAGTACATTGGTAGCACCTTTGGTGTTACAAATGTCCATAGGCGCTGGTAACCGCTTTCCATCAGGTGGGCCGTCTTCTGTATGCTGAACTAGTGCAATAAAAAAAAGAATGTATAATGTTAATTATATATGTACAACTTTTATTAGAAAGTCATAAAAGTGTTATCAGAGCTACCACTCTACATATATTTTTTAAATTAATAAATACAAAACATGATATAGATGTTTACTGTTAAATTATTGGCAAATGTAAAACATTCGGGGATTATTTAAGCAACAAGATATGTTTGTAATAGAGTCGAATTTTTACATCAAATTTAAAGTATATATTTTGGAGGAAACTGTTTAGAAACTTTACATAAGAAAATACCATATTTCGAATTTTTGTCCGTCTGTTATTTATTCTTTCGTCTCTAAGCTAAAAGGACAGGTCACATCTATCATTAAACTTGTCTATTTGTATGGCCAGTGTCGTGTGTCAGTAGACGAATATGCATTGGTAGACATGTGTCGTAGAGCGACAGCGTTAAGAACTCCCGAATCGACCACGTAGGCCACGTTTTATGGAAAACAGCTAGTTAGGGGCCATAAATTACGTCACACGTTAATGAGGGGGGTCGACGAAGTGTAATATTGTGTGTGTGAAAAGGTGTCCTAAAAACCCCTCCCACCCCTAAATATGATAATTGTTAATTTTGAAACTGGGAAAAATGTTTCCTCTGGTCGTGACCTTTCACGACCTTACGACGAAACTTAAACCCTTGTTTAAGCTTAGAAATATTGAACTATTAACAAAAACTTCAAAATATGTCCAACTTTATCTATCTTCTATATATATAATTGAAATCCACGTATATAGTGACTCATCACGATATCTCAGGACCTATAATACCTATAGACTTGAAATTTGGCATGGACCTTCCTTTGGCCAAGTAGAGGTCAGCCAAGAACGGATTTTACGAAATTGTTTTATGGCACGCGAAGCGGGCGGGTATCCGCTAGTAGGAGTATATATATATATATATAATATAATATAATGAAATTATTAAAAAATAATTTAAATGGAAATAATACTAATTACGAAACTGCTGTTTTAATTTAATAATTTCTTGATGTAAAATTGCAAAATATGTGATGTCACACTAGGGAGGGAGGAGTTTACGAATGTGACCAGCTGTGACAAGGACGGGGGAGGGGACAAAAAAACATGGTGTTCGTGTGACCTTTTGTGGATGAGTGCCAATGTTCTTAACATAAGGGATGCTGAAGAAACAATAGGAAATATGACCGCTGAGCTCCGAAGCCCACGCTCCTAATGCAACTTGGATAGACTCTGTTTCTGTATTACGCGGAAAGGAAGTACTCTGTAGGTCTAATATTCTAAACGGATTTTAATGTAAGTTTCCATAAAGACCCCTGAGTCAGGTTATATGCACTGCTATTTACAATTGCAAATGGTTATTGTAGAATAGTCTACTTAATTTCATAAGATCAAATTCCTGGCCATAACAATTTATGCAATAATATTATTGTTCAAAAGGATACATATACAAGGTCGTGTATATATCGTCTCTTGAGATTGTCGTTGATGGCCTCCTCAGTGATTTGGGGCATCATCGTCATGTCCGGCACGCCGAGTGCCGGCACATTCTCCCGCTCCTCCATGATGTTGTCTGTAACAGAAAAATAGTATTCTTCAATTAATCAACACTCAACCTGAACCATCGCCGATGTTTTAATTGCAATAAAAATCAATCCACGCACAGTGAAAAGCGCCGTAGAAGCAATCTATTGTAATTTGGCTATAAATATCAAAAAATATTTAATCAGAAATGGGGTATTTCTATTTTTTATTTTATTGCACGAGATAAGCAGACAGGCAGACGGTCCAAAAAAATTCCCAACGGATGTTGTTCAAGTTAATTTTCGTTGACAGTATTTTTAGATCCTTACACCTCAATATTTTGTAATGTTCGACTTTATATATAGTAAAGATTTTACACACGGATTCCCAAGACCTCCCGCTACGATATAATGCTTACGTGCGCTCAAATTTTTTCATCCCTCAAGTACATGAATAGCGACCACCTTTCAATATTTAGTTTTTTCGTAAATTTCTTATATCATTCATTGTGCAGCGGTATCTATAGAGGACTATTTTCTTCCAAATTTCAACCATGTAGAGCTAACAGTGTTTGAAAAAAATACCTGTTGTATACAGGTGAATTTTTCAAGTGGGGCTCGCTGGCCAAATTTGCAACAATAAGATATAGCGAAAAATACATAAAGGAGATTCTGATAATAATGAAAGCGATATTATTAGATTTTTGAAAATCATATACCTACCCTAGCCAGGAATCGAATCGGTTGATTTTGAAAATAAAAACATGTTCTGTATTATTACACCAACTCAAAGTGTTGCTTGTAAGGATCAAAATCGGTAAAGGAATGTCAAACATCAACCTAAAGGAGAAATAAACTATAAGAGTCATATATAGGATATAGGGCATTCGGAATGAAAAATTCATACGGGTTTCATTATTGCCACATGGCTACAGAATTCACCAAAATACATACATATCTTAAATCTTGTTCCTTTCGAAGGAACTAATAAATGAGTTCTACATCAGTAAATATTACAACAACATCAACAATGAAAATTTTACGTCATATATAAGGTATTACATAAATATTTTCATTACACATTTACACAGTGTAATAGCATTACCGCTATAAAATTGGGCGACGCCACCCCTTGGTGTTCGTACAATGTTATTTAAAAGTCGACAGTCTAAGGGCCCTTCTTACTGCGTCGCCCGTCTGACCTTCGTGTAAAGCGTGAATTTAGTGCTAAAACAAACATTGACAGGCTTAACGAGTCTGATTAAAGGTGACACTTTACACCGAGTCATTTTTTTAATTAGACTTTTACTACGTGGTAGAGCCCTGCTGGAGTCCATTGTCTTGATTACAGCTTCTTAGGACCTTGTGCTAATGCCCAGTTTCCCCACTCCCTACCCCATCCCCTTATCTCCTCATCTTTATCCCACCCTCAAGGATGAAACCACTTGCCACGAGCTGGGTTTTGAGAGCACGTGTACCAAAAATATTTACGCCACAGAAGATGTTCTAAAAACTTTTACTCATACTCATGTATGTAATATCGTGAGATATTACGACATGAAAGAAAATGATCACAGTACAAACGTATATCTAGGAGTTTATCTAAGTTCTAGAACTTAGGAGACTCATGTCTCGATAAAGGTATAAAACAAACAAATAACAATAAGCAATTTGTACGCGACTGACGAATGTTTAATATGAAATTGCACTAGAGTGTCTCACACGCCTGAAGCGTCTACATTGTACGTGGCGTTCATACATGGCACCGTGTCTGCTGTCAATCTTGAGCATTCTAGCACAGACGTTGTTTTTTTGGTCTATAAATCTGTCAAACAAATTTGTATGAGGACAGATAGTTATTTGATAGATAAATGCGTAGAAAAACTGACACGTGTTTACACGTTTCCAGAGTAACCATTAGAGCTGGATAGCTATTGTAAAATGTAAATGCTAGCTAAATAGCAGTTGTTCACAAAATAGTCATGGCTATGTATTTGTCTATTATTTCTCCAACCAGCTAATGGTTATCGAATAAAACCGACAACTCACAAGTTTACGGCTTAGCCATTAGCCATCGGTTACAGTTAGCGAGTCATTCAACCATTAGCCAAATAGTTATTAGCTTGTTTTTAGCCGGTTATTGAACCACAATTAGTCGGATAGTTATAAACGAACGATGAAATTTCGGCTGGTTACCTATTGCTACTGACCATTGGTGTAATGACATTCCGACGCCGACAGCGACGTCCGGCGTCGATTGATGCTAAATACCACTTTCAGCATCTGTATCAGACCACTGTCTAAGACAGTTTTCCTGTATCTCACAATGTTTTCGATTTACCTATATCGCTCCAGTTACAGAGAAATACGTATAATTGCAAAATAGTATCAGACGCAATTAATCCACTGTGATCTTGAATAAATATTAATGAATAATCCCTCAAGTGTCAATTTACACACTGCTTGCCACCCTCACCGACCCTAAGGCGCCTTAAAATATCATTTGATCTCGTTGATCGATTGATAACTGTTTTATTACTGCCAACATGTCTTCTATAAGCATATGTATTTTATCAGATATGAAGAGGGAAAGGGGAAGAGCGATGTTTTCTTAAAGATGTTGATTTAATACGTGCTTATATTATATTGGCATTGGTGCTTAGATTTCCACATTTTCATAGCGTCGTTAAATTTTCCTTTTCCATAAAAGTATAGAAGAAGAAACTAGATTAGATAATCACCCAATAAAAAAGAAAATGTTAAATTTTACCCTCTTATTCATAATACGTGTTGTTATACGAACTTTATCAGCTCGGTGAAAAAAATATTTTTAATAATCTATTTATTAATGTGACTATGAAAAAATTCAAAGTTGTTTGCTCTCGCTTCTTAAAAAAAAATCTTGAAGGAAGTTGAGAAGTTGATGAAAACTTGTATTGGCAACCTATAATTATAATAATCGGCAGACAAACACATATTGTATTCCTAAATTAAGGAAGTTGCGCTTGTGTTATGGGAATTATACAACGGACTACTCTGGGGCCGATCCCAGACACCCAGACCATAGTAAATAACGGAGAAAATACGTTTCCGAAATTTACTATACCAGGAATCGAACCCGGAGCCGTTGCAGTGAGGTAGGCCGGCAAAGGCTTACCCTCAACCAAAGAGGCCGCCATAATTCCTTGAATTAGAGATATAAAAAATCATAATTAGGCTTTGGTAAAAAAATAAAAAATATATTCGTATCAGCGTTACAATGCATGTAATTAATTAAGTAAACATGTGATCAGTATAAAATAACATGACCTATTTGTATAACCATGTTTTTATGCAATAAATTATTTGATTTGTTAAAAATGGCCTTGCGATATCGCAACGTAAAAAATAAATGCGAATGAAGACGCGAATATTATAGAAACTACATACCTCTTTTCTACATCATCTAAATCTCCAGTTTAGCTAAAATTTCCCGATAATTTAGGTTGCCTGGAAGAGACTGCTTTAAGCTATAAGGCCGTCTATAGTACTACCAACAAAGTATTGTTGTAAAAATGCATTTATGTGACTGTTTCTTCTGGTGAGTAATAAAGCATTATAAATACATGACCAACTATGACGTATGAATGGTGCGAATCGACAACGTCTCAAATTAATTATTTAGGTTTATGGCTTGGCAGCTAGGCCTTTAAGCCAGATATTAGATTATAATGTAATTTCTTCATTTTCTTATGCCTATGTGTAGCACAGCTGAACTGTAGGTTATCAGCTGGTGCCATTGAACGGAGTTCTTGTGACAACTCAATAGGTTACATTTGACTATACAGTTCACACTTCTCACAAAACACATAATGACTACTCAAAAACTATCAATATCCTATAACTATTGTTCACTGCACAGCACAACATCTCCTTTCAGTTCTCGCCAAAAACTCCCACAACGTCTCAAAACTATTCCTTAAACGATAAGGATGTTCCCATGTTACATTGTATAGCCGTAGGGTTCTACTTATCGGACGGAAATATCACTTGCGGTACACGTCAGCCCCTCGCACTTGCAATATTATAACGAGATCATTTACACCATTACTGTCCGGTCAGTGCTGTGAGTGTGTGTATCACAGCCACAAGTGTTCAATGTTGGACTAGGTCGCTGCAAAATTCCGTCAGGGCCATCGGATGTGTCTTTGGTTCCCGAGGTCCTGACATACGTTGTCAAGACGGAATAAAGAGGTGGTTTAGTAGGTAGGTCCGAGCATGCCATCGGGAGTCCAACACTACCCTACCGTAGTCCCCTAAGATTAGGGTGTCCATGACGGATTACACCTCTACAAAAAAAAGTCGCTGCAAAATGATAACATTCTTGATAAAAGAAGATTGTTTTGTAGTACAACCGGATTCAACCATCTTTCGGAGCACTTGAAACATGCTTCGAAAATTCGGGGTATCAGTAAGCTATTCCTTTGAACTAAAGCAAATCAAAAAAATTGCGAAGCTAATTTAGGATATTTAAAAAATCGGGCAAATGCGTGGTAATTCACGAACTGTAATCGGTTCCATAGAGTTTAAAAATGTCCAATTTTTTCATAATTTGATTACGGTATCCTAAAAAATCATTTAATTAGTTAAAGTATTTCTTAAACTTTATAATCTCAAAGTATTTTCAGAATTTCTACTTCATAGTTAAAAAGTTAGAGGAACGACAATGGCACAATTTTTATGAGTTTGGAATTTAATATGTCCGGACCAATTGACTTGAAAACAGAATATTAAAGAAAATAGTCATCATTTTAAAAAATGATGACTATTTTCTTAAGAAATCTTAAAAGATTTCTCTATCGGTACCTTAAGTGACTATGTAAAATGCAAAAAAAAACCTTAGTTACATGTATGGTAACCATCCCTTAATTTTACTTGTTTTGCGGTATTTTTCTATCAAACATTAATATAAACATGCAAGACCATGATATATATGTGCCAAGTAGTTTCTGTGAAAACTTACTATAACACGCAATGCAGACAGACGGAGAGACTGGAAAACATTCTATGACAATCTACCTCTGTTTTAATGGCTTAGCTTAAGCACAGGTTGTGTATTTATCTAGTTTCCCGTGAATATGAGTGTTGGAAGCTAACCTTTTTAGTAGTTTGCCTTTTTTGTAATTTGACATTGTCAACATTCTTGTTTTTTTTCTTTTAATTCTCTCTCTCTCTGTATTGATCCTTACAAATGTATCGTTGTGTAATAAATATTAATATAATAAGAAAAATCGTGTTACTTCATATCCAAGATATGTTTATACAGTTTACGTGCTTTACACAACGAGTTTATTAACAAAATTATTTACAAAACGAAATAAAAATTATGTGATGAAAATTTATATTACATAAATCAACGCTAAACTTAGAACAGTTTAAGAAATAAATAAAAACTTAAACAAGTTTACGAAAAAGCCCTACTTTCGTAGCCCAAATGAAAAACTTTGGCGGGAGTCTCATTCTATATTGATCCTTATTTAATATTTAAGCAGAGTAACTAATTCCAACTTAAACAACAACCAGTAATAGTTCATCAAGATTCTGTTCTACTCAATAAATTAGGCTCAGTAACACGAACATAATAAGATTAAAGGATCCACGAGTAGCCGTTGCTATCTTTGGATCGTTCCGGAGAATGGAGACAAGAGCTCTGCTTGTTTGGATAATTAGAGCTACTTTGAGATTTTACGGCCTTATACGTATTGAGTTAGAGTAAGTTTGAAGGCTTCTTTAAGAACCATAAACAAGCCTTCAAAGTTACTCTAACTCAACGTGTATAAGACCGTTACTCTCTTGTTAAACGATATTTGTTGCTCATGTTAAAAAGCACATCGGTTTATTTCGAAACACCAATAATAATATTCATCCTGAATATGAAAATTAGACACACAAGTCTCATGATAATCGATTCATTTAGAAACGTTGCTCACGTAATATTTAACTCTGCAAAGTGTTTCCCCATTACCCCGAAGTAAAATTAATTTTAGTTCACTCCGATTAATGAAAGTATATAAAACTGGTAGAGCAGACGACGACATTGTTCGCGTTGCCACGACGACGACTTATTTCTTAGTAAATTGCAATGGCGGTACCAAAAAATGGGACTGCTACACCATCTCTTTGGCTATATTCGTCTATCTCACAGAAACGATGCCATTTATCAGAATAAAATGTATCATAAGTGTTGCACCGTAGTTCGGCCGTTCTATAAAGCCACATTTGGCATTTATCAAACTGATTCTACTAGTAACCTGAACTATCGATGATGATACAATATGATATAGGAACTCACACATTACCAAATCTATGTCGAGTTTCATTTAAATGCATTTAGTAGTTTTCACGTGATGCTCACACAGGAGGCAGACAAAAATTCTAAAAGTTACATTTTCAAAATCTGCTCCCTGATAGTTTTCTCATTTTAAAATTCATTGTACAAACTCGAAACCCCCAATAAACTATATTCTAGATCGATAAATAGATTTTGTGGCGATCTTTTGTTTCCTACACCACAACCAGACAGATATAGTTTTAAAACTTAAGTGCACAATTAATATAATTAACAAGATATTAAGTAAAATTGTCACACATATATTAAAGAGATATACAATTTATATTTATATTTATACAATATATGATTTGTATTGTGAAAATAACACATACCTACAAGGTGAGAATAAACAAAGCCCTATATTAAACCACTAAGACCAAAGAGGCTTTTAAACAGAAATGGCAGCCGCAAATGCGGAAACATTGCAAATGGCAATTCCTTTGAGGCCACGACTTCTTTCTAACGCTGACCTATTCAGGAAAGTAGTCGCTTAATACTTTTTTTTTTAATTGGTCCAACTTTATAATTTAAGATAAACAAACAAACATGGAAGTTTATCAAAAGCAATATAGCATATATAATGAAGACACTAGTATTAGCAAACTATAACAAGCATGATTGTATAACAATAAAGGCAATATGTTGTTTTATAAAAAGAATATATAATTATTTTTTGGAAAAATATACCATAAGAAAAATGGTTAATTTTTATTAAAAACAAAACTGACCTGATATTGTTTTTATTTATGGTGATAAGTTGCAATATTTTTATTGTAATAGTTAAAAACGATTATATTATACATGTTTATTACCATTGTAATCAATGATGCATTGGTTATGTACAAGACAAACCTGTTGAATATATTGAGAATGGCCTATCACGGATATAAAGAAACAACTTGTAAACCAGGCTCCTTACCATATTTGTAACAGCAAGTTAACATTGAACATTTATTACATTCACAAAAGGACCAAGAACGATGTCATTGTTCGAAACATCTTGATAGAAAATACAAGTGTATGTTTAACAGCTACTGAAATTAAAGTTCGTTAAAAGCCCTTAAGAGGAAAATTGTAAACTTAATTGTGTAGTACTAATAGAATAGAATAAATAGAATTTGATTTATGGTACGAATATGCTAAATAAAATCAAGAACATTAATAATCGAGTACAATCAAAGATCTTATCACCCATGGCGATTCCTTCCAGACAACTTTTAGATGGAATATAAGAAGTACAACAAAAGTCGGTAGTTGCTTATCTATCTTAGTTAACATTTTAGGCTTATAGAAATTTTAAGTTATGGTGGTTAAAAAGCAGAGTAATGCAGGGACTTGATACCCATGTTTTGCTGTACTGTATTTGAAAAGTAAATTATGTGTTACAAATTTCAACTATTTAGTAAAATAATGTCGAACTATCATAAGAATCTCGTTTAGCCTCAGTTAAAATATACAATTTCACTGACGCTCCTAAAACCGAATTGTGCCTGGTGCTTATTTGCGTGAAGATTATTTTAAAAAGATTTCATGAGTACTTGCCACTGGCTAGATAGACAGATAAACCCATATTTAAAAGAAAAGAAGATTAAAACGCGTATGTAAAAAATATTTTATTTTTACTTGCAGGAGTTCAGCAGACATCCCGATGGCCCACTTGGTGGAAAGTGGTTAACGTCGCCTATGGACCACCAAAGGTGCTACAAATGCGCTACTGCTCTCTTAAAGGAGACTGGAACCTGGTCACTGATGCCGGAACACAACTCAAGGTTGTTATGGCGGCATACTTTAGACCAGGTGTGGTCGCCATCCAGGCGAGCAAATACCTTACCACCTGGCTGTTGTTGTTTAATCGCCTCTTACGACAGGCCGCCCGGCCGCAGGAAATTGTATTCTTTCTCCGTTCCTGCACGGATATTCTATATATATATAATTCTTAAGAAGTCTTATAAGAAAATAAATTGATTTAAGGAGTAGGTTTATCGTATTCGTGAAGTAAATGTCATGTTTAATTGAATTGAATGGAATCAATTCCATCGCACCGGCAGGAAATAATACAAAAAATATTGTTGAATGAAAGCGATGGGAAGGCGAGTTATAAGCAACTTTTGTCACGCACTTGTTCGTTTGAACGCGCTGTTCAATTGTCTCCCTCGTTAATCAATTTGTCATCGGTTTGTGGAAGAAATGGGATAGGGCACTTCCCCTCTGTGAACATTACAGTTATAGTACAAAATATAATATATTGACTAATATATTAGGGATAGCAAAGGAATAAAAACTGTCGCTAATTTTAATAATAATAGCAATCAGAATATATGTATAATTGCAACATGAATTTTATAGTAATATATAATGGAAAAAAAACTTCATTTAATAAAAACGACTTCAGAATTTTTATATAATTTTGTCTCTTAATAAACTAAATAAATTCTTAGTCAAAAATCTTTATTAGTTATTTTATACTTAGTTTATGAAGTCGGTTTTTATAAACGAAGTTTTTTTATTTGTTACTTTTTAGTGTCTAGGCCACCTGTCTGTCTAGGCCTGACCCATAGGTAGGCCTATGAAAGGTGCCGCGTGCTTTAAAAAATATAGGTCCCAAGAAACGGGAACGGAAAATTTTCATAAAAAATGTTCATAAAATGAAAACTACTGGGCCAAACTATGTTAAATTTTAAGGGGACCAAATGGCAACTATTCCGCATCAAACTAAAAAAGAATCACGTAAATCGGATTATAAATCTCAGCGTAATCGGTGTACATACAAAAAAAAATACCAATCAAATTAAGAACCTCCTTCTTTTTGAGTCGGTTAAAAATCTGTTTATTCCATCTTCAGGGCATGCAATGAATCCATTATTTTATATAATAAATATATTTGTAGTTTCCACAATTGCTTAGGATGAAGATACAATACTTTTATCTAGGCAAATATGATAGCTTTCGCGGGAAAAGGTTAAAGTATTGCGAAGAAAGTTTTAATATAATTGATTTTATTAAAAAAAAATATGTATAAGCAATGTTATAATAGTTTTATTGACATTGTTTTGCTCTAATTTAATATTCTCTTCACATAATAATTTCGAATGCACGCCGCGATTCCCATGCTCTGTGCATATCGCCTTTTAATTCGACAAACAGTGCATAGTACTGTATACGATATTCAAAAGCGACAACCCAAGGGACATCAACTTGTATAGGTGCAGACCACAAGAACAGGCGATTTGATACAAGAAAGCTTCTATAATTATTAAAACAATTTTAACCCTGAATAAGTGAAGTAAGAGACGATTAACTTTCTAAATTTTAGTGATCTATAGTCAAAGGAATTTTAAAAAGCAATATATAACGCCAACATCTGCATGCGCCGTACTAAAGCGGGCAGGTCCCAACTCTTGTGCCAGAAGTATATTGTGGGCGTAAAGAGGTCGTTTTCGTAGATTCAGATGAACATGACTAGTATCAAAATAAAATGCAACTTTATGCTAGGTCTTACAACTACCAGTAGGGGCCATCATCCACAAATTACGTCACACGAATTTCATGATTTTTTGACCCCTCCCCCGTCCTTGTCACAGCTGGTCACATTCGTGAGACTCCTCCTTCCCAAGTGTGACATCACATATTTTGCAAATTTATATCAAAAAAGGGTTTGCACTGTTGGCCATGTCCTTTTTTCGCGACCCTGGCAAAAGGCAATGAAAGAGAAGCAAAAAGATTTTTTAGTGTGTATTCCGACTTCAAGCCGCCGAAGTGCACACTCTTCCACCGCAAACCCTAAGCGGTAGGTAGGCTGTAAATGGATTTCTGCTCCTCAGGAATGATTTATTTTACTTAGAATTGTAGAAATATGGCAATAAGCCGAAATAGTGCCATATATTATAATAATTATTTCATTTTTAAAGCTCCAGATATATCCAAATATCTGCCGCTCCGATATGGTTTAGAGAAGTGTGCCCATATGAACTTTTAATGGCTTTATACTATTCTTTCATAATATACAAGTTTTCACAAAGACACCAATTTTATCCAAACCACCTTTATCAGCATTATTGCCGGCTTAGTTGATTTATCCTCGTGAATAATCACTTACTACAAGACCACAGTTATTTCTATATTATAATGAACAGTAAGATAGAAAATCCAAGATTAGAAGCGTACTTGATTACAAGCTTAAAATATGCATTTTTAGGTCTGAAACATAAACTAGAGGTCGCTCATGACTTAGATCTTTAAAGTGAGTAGGTACGCTGGCGCCGGGCGCTGTCGTTTCCAACAGATCCTTTAGTTACGTCTTGCCTACAAGGGAGTCTTTTCATTCCCATTACCAAACAGGAGAAAAAGGGTACACCAAAAGTCATTCAAGTCGACCGATTTAATGGGTCTATTCAAACTGAACATTTTGGAAACTATATCACTTGTCGGGAGGGCAGCGAAATTGAATGTTCTCTGTTCATTCCAAATTAAAATTGATTCAATTATACAGAAAATTGTCGAGAAATGGTTCGTCGTGAGTATTAAAGGGTGTGATATTTCTTAGACATTCACGATATACAGCATTTACAAGCTTATTTTGTATTGTTACGAGTTGCAGGACTCGAATTAAAATGACGTTGGAATTACTATAGAATTTATTAGAATTATACAAATACGTATAACGCAGGTACAAATATAACTGAACTCTACCAGTCCAAACGTAATGCACGATTCAATAACACGCGCAAAGTCTTTCACCATATAGATTACCGAATGTACACACGTCTTACATCGCTTGTGGTTATCGCTTGACTGCCTCACCCCTCCGTTGGAGCATTGCTAAATACTGTACAAATACAATATGTCTGCTCGACCGCGTGGACTGAATTTTCCAAGAATCACGCCTGGCTAATGTCTACCATAAAGATACACAAGGGGGTGTATTTTCAATCAAAAATTTTAAATACAAAGTAAACAAAAGAAGACAGTCATAAAAGAGTTTCAATGTTATTAGCTCAAACGCCAGCGAGTAATAAATGTGCTTTGTTTACAAATATGCAGGTGGCCCAAATTGTAACAGTATGTTAGTAGGACTCATAATCAATTGTTAAGTAAAAAAATGAAATGTGAAAAGCTAATTTTTCCATGATTCTGATTCTATGAGGCCACAGGTAAATTTACTCTCGCTTTTTAATATTTAATGATTTATTTATTTAAAAAATAGTAAAAGTTGAAACTAGGTATTATAAGTTTATTTTAAATTTTTTAAAGCTTTCATCTTAAAAAGTATGTTTTGAATCTCAATAGACTATACACAAAATGATCGAAACTACGTGAAACACTAAAAAGTCATTTTACACTGAACAACTTAAAACACTGAAAAGTCATTTCAGTGATGACCATGATTTTACGACCGTTTATTCACGAAACTTTGTAAATATGGTTATTATAAAGTAGTCGATACGTCAGATTAAAAACGATAATTGAAGTAAGACATGAAATAGTTTAATTTATTTGAAGTATTTTTTGTAGAAAAAGTAACGTGGTTTATATAACAGTTGAAGAATGATTAAACTACGCGACTGAAATAGAGAAAACAAAAGTGTCACGTGGGCGGACAAGTAAAGCCTGCCAGGAAAATCCCAGATAGTAAGACCAATAACCTGGCTGGGTTGATTGTGGAGGTGTGCAATCAAAGACTATTTGTAAGACGAAAGCAATATTCATACTATATCGTTAGTCTCGTCACAAACTTAAATAAATATAAAGCGTTTCAGCCAATTTGAATAAATTTGGTTGAAACGCACAGAGCTGGAAAGACACGACGGTATACAATGACATTCAGTCATTCAAGTTTATGTTTATATGAATCAAATTGGTTAATTCATCAAAATTAAAAGACAAATCAATCCTACATAACATCGGCTTAAAACACGTTTTCAATTCCATTGTAGATGACAACACAAAGTTACACATATCTTGGTAAAGTTTTAAAACATATTTATGTATGTTATTTGTTTAATTATATAGTAGTTATAATTTACACTAATTATTAAAATATAAACATAACAGTACAATATGTACATACATATATCACCATCGCCGTTTTCAATCACATTTATTCATGCCAAACAAGAACACAAACATCCAAATAAACGTCAATTTCATACATATAGGTATATACATTTGTAATGCTGGGGCTTCGTCTGCGTTAGTGTTAAAGATTTAGGCTGTGGCCGAATGCGTCTTATTTAAAGCGTATATTATATACATTGTCTGTCAATATTAACATCATTAACAATGTCGCATTTCCAAATAACGCCTTAAACCTATCGTCATATCTGCGTGAAACGGCCTGAATTTTGAACATTATCCCAGACTAGCTGTGCCCGCGACGTCGTCCGCGTAGAATTTGTTTTCAAACCCCCCGATTTTGAAACATTCTTCATTGGTGCTCCGCTTCTATTGGTCTTAGCGTGATGATATGTAGCCTTCATCAATAAATGGGCTACCTAACACTAAAAGAATTTTTCAAATCCGACCAGTAGTTCCTGAGATTAGCGCGTTCAATGAAACAAACAAACTATTCAGCTTTATATATTAGTATAAGGTAAATCCCCACCTATTATCCTAGATAAATCCCCACCTATACATAATATATGTACAATATAAAAAATAAATAAAAGAGCTATAAAAATATATAAAACTACAAACATTAACTTTGACATATTTCAGTACATTTACCGCGTAACGAGATTTGACGTTTTATGCGGCCCGAGAGATAGGTAATATGAGGTTATCGTCATAGAAAATTCAAAGACAAACGAGCTCAGTAATAGGCTAGAGGTCGGGCCAGTGAAAAGGGGCCATTCAACGTAGCGTAGCTGAAGAGAAAAAAATACTAGGACATATGTATTGGACGCGAGGAGAATAATTTGAAGATCTATATACAAATAAATAAAATTGAACTGTCTGATTGTAATGTCACAATAAAAGATTTTCACTATAGTTCGTTCGCGTTAAAAATGCAGTGAGTCATCTTCGCCGGCCTAGCCCCGCCCCTAACCAATCAAATCTTTTCAAATTACAAGGTCAAGTTCACAGTGACCAGTTGAAGGCATAGCTTCGAACGCGACGGTTGTGTCCTGTAATTGTGTTAACTGATTTATATTTAGGAAAATGAATACCTCACCAGTTCGTAAAAATGAAAGTGGTTCGGTAATTCATAGTGGAGAGAGAAAAGTAATTTACAATGTTTTAAGTATTTTTACAGTCTGATTTAAATGTGACTGTGGACAGCATAGTACAAAAATCGGCAAATGCATGCGGTGTGTCCGAGAAAACAGTTTATAGTATTCTTAGTGAAAAAAAGGAAAAATTATACATTGAAATCGACCGACCACGTCTTACAAGAAGAAAATACCATGTGGGATTTAGACGACGTCATGGAACTCGCTGCAGAAAATTCTTTTATTATAAATACTAACGAGGATACTAGTGATAGTTATTAAAATATTAATTGACTTTATTTTGCGGTTTTTTACTTTTAAGTGTATTTTTTAAATTCATTAAACTTAATCTTTACAAATATAATTTGTTTGAATTTTAACACCACTGTGAATACACCTTTACCCTGCAGTTGCACTGATGACTCACTGTATTCTTAACGCGAACGAACTATAAATGCACATCGAAGTATATGCGGTACTTACAACAATTTTTTTTTAAATTTATTTGTCTGTCTATCTGTCTGTTTGTTCCGGCTAATCTCTGAAATGGCTAGAACAATTTTGAGGTGACTTTCATTGGCAGATAGCTGTTGTTAAAAGGAGGAACTTAGGCTAATTGTATTTTAGAAAAATTACATTGGTATTCGATGTTTTTTTTAATCTGGCGATTTTAAATCATTCCCATTTTTTTTATGTTACTGCACAGATTTTAAGTCTACGAATTTGGCGTCGCTCACCGAAAACCGCATAGAAATCGGCTCAGTAGTTTTTGTTCCCGAACAAACAGAGAAGAAATCTAAAAAAAAAATGCATATTGTTCTCCATCGTTTATATAGTACAAGTATGTAGTAATGTGGAAGGAATATAAATACGTCGCTATTTCTTCCAGTAGTTTTATTTCTTTCTTTCTGTTTTCATTTCTCAAAAACTAGTTACGGACTTTTCAACTTTTCGTTGAAAGTATTTATAAAGTTCTACCACTTTAATTTTATTATGACCTAGCATTTGCCCGCAACTTCATCTACGTTGGATAAGTAATAAAAATAAAAGTTATTTTATCAATATTTAAAATCAAAGGTAGCTCAGAGTTTATGACAGAAAATTTGCTATTGATCAGTGAAAAAAATATTGCATCGTGATCAAAAATTTTTTTGACCTGGCCACTTTAAACCATTCCCAAGAGATTTCCTGCGGGATTCCCGGGATATAAAATACCGCAGATTTAAAGTCCGGAAATTTCCTATCGATTCGCGAAAACCGAACGGAAATCGGCCCAGTAGTTTTTACGTGAAGCCCAATGGAACAGACAAATACAATCTAAAAAACAAAACACTACACTTTTCTATTTTATAACATTATTATAGATTTTCCACCCCATAGTTCAACAGTTAAGGGACAAATCTTGCAAGACTTTGAAAGCTCATGTCTCTTGTTAGACTTCACTGACATTAACTAATTAATTATAATCACTAACATCGTTATTCTTGAAGGCCTAAGATGACGTACAGATATGACAAACGTAAAAGGGTTCAACTTTTGCCATTAGGTTACGGGACCCTAAAAGTGTTTTATTACGTAATATATTTAAACTTAGACATGTAATATATATTAAAAGTCTAGAACAGCCTCAACCCTCATCAAGCTGACAAGGACAGGACCGCCTAGACATGATAACGAGATATTATATCTAGCATACTTAATTCCATCATGAGAAATCCTTGTTAGCTATTTTCACACTTCTCTTTATTACTCTAATAATCCTTAAAGTAAACGTTGGAAATAAAAACAAACGTTTACTTGACGTGAGATAATTTATAGCTGTCTCACTACGAATAAGAAAGGGCCGATCTTGTTATAACAAATGATTCCAGTAGATCTTTTCAAGCGGTCCGATATTATTATTGTAATATTTGTGTAATATGAACACTAGTTGTGGGATATTGATTGTTTTTATGTTAGGAATTTGTGTAGAAAATTTCAATCGTTTAGTCAAATGTGACTTTATGAGTTTCCACAAGAATTCTGTATGTTTGGCATCAGACAAAAACATATATGAAAATAATATAGATATACATAAAGATATATAAATACTTCACACTGATCAGATAGAAAAACATACAAACGATGCAAAACCACATTTAAAAAAGAAGAAGAATTTAGAACTATTATTTTCAGCCTTAAAATATTGTTACGACCGACAAAGACAAATTCAAACCTGCATACCTGTTTTGCACATTCTATTACCTTTCGGCATTTGGACTTCTTGTGTTTACTTTATGTTTAAAATTTGTGATTAGAAAAACAGCCCATTGTGTATTGTAATCTTTTATGACAGTCATTAACCAGGTGTGATTCTAGAAAATTCAGTCCACGAGGCCGAGCAGACATATTGTATCAGTACAGTATAAAGCAATGCCCCAATTGAGAGATACGTCAGTCGAGCGATAACCACAAGCGAAGCAAAACTTGTGTACATTCGGTAATCCATGACCATGACGGACTTTGCGCGTGTTATTGAATCGTACATTACGTTTGGACTGGTTGTATTCAGTTATATTTGTCCCTGTGTTATACATATTTGTATAGTTCTAATAAATTATATAATAATTCCAACGGCATTTTAATTCGAGTCCTGCAACTCGTAACAATATCATATTTTCATCAAGTATCATCACGACAGTTCCCAGGAAAGTACAAATATACGCGCCACCCAAATATCGTGAGCACGAAATTTAATGCTCAAGCAAGCACGATATGTTACATCAATGTCAAAAGAAATAGAACGTTCTCACGACAGCCAGCGAAATGTATCGAGGCGTCACGAAACTCCCCGAGAACTACAATCGTAACTTGTGATCACACCAAGAACAAAGATTATCTTGCACTATGGAGATATGTAATTACCATAAGACATTATTCATGCATCATGGTTTTTACTACTGTTTGCTCAGTTATATGTTTTATTGCCGAGGAAGTGTATGTACTCTTTTATGACGGTTCTGACTAACGATAATAAGCTTATAAACGGTTAACACCATTAAAACAATCATCAATCTTAGTCCGTTAAACTAGCTAGCACTTTGATTGATAACGATCTCCTTGGGGATTTATGGGTGGTTTTATTTTCGCTTATTACTGGATTTGGTTGCAATCTGATCTGAATCTGATATGACGCTGACTGTTATCTTGCCAAGCTTGTAAGGGATTTATGGAGATATATTGCAGCATAACATTTTAGTACGTCATGTCATTATTTAATTACTTTACATACATTACATTACTTTAATAATATTTTTCTTTCTTTTTATTGTGTCTTGGTCTTATTGAGTATGCACTGTTTGCTACAACTCCATTAATTCTTCAAAAAGTAATTCTGTAACATACTTCTGTATAAAACTTATTAAAAAAAACAACTTGAGATATAAATAGAATAAGAAACTTAAAGAAAAACAATATTTAGCTAGAGGTGTTGCTGGGGAGTTTCTTGCCGCTTCTTCTCCTTAACAGCAATAACACGTTGCGAAGCGGTTCATAGAGAAGGAAGAAAAATTAAATTTTAACTTATATATATGACCTTCAAAAAGTGTTCTCCAGTGGAACATATTTTGAATATAAAAATTTTGAATTTGAATTTGAAATTTGTTCTTCATTTTATTCCTTAAGATTCAATGTCAGATTTAGATGCATACAATGTATAGTTCGATGCAAACTTTATGGCGGCTACGATATTAGCTGCGAGCAAAGGCGTGCGCAGGTACAGTCAAATTGAGATTAATTAGGGCTAATTATGTTTCTACTATTTTTACCGACTTTAAAAAGTTTAAATAAATCATTCATTTTTGTTGGGCACCATATGCGTAACTAAAAAGTGAAAAATTAATATTTTCTAACAAAAAATATACTGACTTCAAGTAATTAAAAAGTAAAAATGTGTATTTTCTACCACTTTGAAGTAGGTGTCTAATAAAACATAAAAAAACAAAAAAAATTGCAAAATAAATTAACCCTTACGTTTTACTTCGCACCGACTTCTAGATGTTGCAGAAAATAGTAATTTCTTGCTTTTGAATTACTCTTGAAGTCGGTTTCATTTTTTTCTAGAATTGTTTTATTATATCTTAGAGTATTCATAAAATTAAGAATTATTATGAGGTATGTATTAGGTAGAGGTATGTATTAATTACCTATAGTCTATAGTTTGGTTCATGGAAAAGTAATGTTGAGAGTGCTGATGGCTGTTTGGTACTTATTATGTACGGGATACTAGTGTGTTAAGTTGACTTTTACAAACCAGTTTGTCAAAACTAATAACCGCCCGAGTGTCATACGTTTTTCAACACATTTGAGAGAAAACAGTACAATAGCTGACGAAACAAACATAAAAATCAGTCAGAAAGTCCCAATTTTTTTAACATTTTTAATATGAAAATGACACGCATTTACAATAGCGATGTGGTAGGGGAATGAAATAGGATTGGATTAGGAATGTAGGATAAGGAGTGGCAAGTGGGCCATCGGAACTGTCATTCATCGTTTCAAGCCGATATTCTGGGAGAGCGTGGTATCTCACCAGTCCAGCCGGCCCTAAAAGCTGCCACTAAAGTAATGATTCCAGCATAGCTCTGTCACGTATAAAAAGGCTGTATAATGTTTTCTCTCCATTTTCGTCAGCCCACCGCACTCCACTGCTGGATATAGGACTCCCCGACGTCAACGTCACATAAAACTGTTTTATTTGCGGAGGAGCCATTTTCTACAGAACTGTTGCTTTCTTTGTTCGTTTCGCTTGAACAGGATTCCTTCTCAGTGATGGATTCGGACATGGATGATACATTCGTCTGTCAACGTGCCGATAATAACGTCATCTTTTTGTACTCCTATAACCTTCTTACTTTTACAAACCAGTCATTTCTTTCCATTCGTTTTCTTATCATTTGCACGGAATATACGAAAATTCAGACAATAACAACAATAAATTTAACTAAATATAAAAATGAAAAAATCTTAATGGAATAATAACAAAACAATTTACAAACAATAAAATTTTGCGCTCTATTGTACTTAGACGCGCATGTGTGTGCTGTGTACGGACATAGCTCAATACTACTATAGCTACGTCGTAATGGCCGCAGGGCTGCCCGTGTGCGCTTGCTAGATGAGCTGGAAACAAGCGCTAGATTCTGTTACATGATTAAAATTCCAAAAAAATATTCAGCAAGTGCGTGTCGTGGCGGCTTGCGCCCAGATGTGCGACTATCGCACAACTTGATTACAGATATTATTATTATTACTGCCGCCTCTAGTACGGGCGCGGCGACAGACGCGCGACGATTTTCGTAGCTCTGTGGTCTGTTCTATAGACAAAAACTATCCATTTTTTTCTTATTTACATTTTATAATGATAATATATGGATGGATTAAAAAAATATCACGGGCATACCTTAATTTCTTCCATGATTATTCATGACACCTACAATTTTATGGTCTTATTAAATTACTACAGAAATATTACACTAACAAAAATATTGAATTTACTCCGGGTGTTTCTGCTGTAAGTAAAAAGTTCAAATTCTGTTAGTTACATAAAACAAGCAAGAAAATACATACAATAAACTTCATTTTCAGTAAAAAATTATATGGAAAATAATTCAGCTCAAGGTAGGTGGGTAAGTGGGTAATATGGGAGAATATTTTAAGGCAGTGTTGGACATATTAGTGGATGTTGTAGGCAACCCAAGCGACATTCCTTTACCAAATGTGGAGACAGTGCGGGATCTCAAGGACTACGTGAAAGTTATTTCGGGCGACTTAAGAGCGAATATGCCTTGTCGTATGACAGACATTTTCTTTGTAAAAAGATATTTTCTTTTACGCCTTGTTATGCGACCAATTTTATTTGAAGCTTTTGGAGGTCGGAATTCGTGCAGTAAAAAGAATATTTATTTGCACATAATGGAAGCGATTTCGTATTATGAATTTGTAGGATGTAAATTCAGAAATGCCCAATGCGAAAATTTGGATTTATTAGAAGTACACACACGTAATTACGTGTGTGTACTTCTAATAATATATATATCTTAGAAGTATAGCCGAATACAACAAAACCAAACAGTAGGGCAGAAAATCGTTATCACATAAATTACGAATGTTCTTCTTTATAAGATACTCACTCCGAAAGTGCACTAGGTAACGCCTTGTTCGCAGTCAGAACACCATTGGTGCAGTTTCCGACTGACTGACCCTTATCCATTTGTAAATTAGATATGGCCTCCTAGCAACATGCCGCCCACTGGTTCTTGAAATCGTTAAATGGTCAGCCTAATGGCTTCAAATAATTTGCATGAAATACCAATAGAGGAAAGAAGGTTTTATGACGTCTTATAGCGGCGTGAACAGAGAGAAAAGAGATTAGCGCGAACAATATAGATCACTCAAATTCAAAGGGGTAATAAGACACCTGCAAAGATTTAGTATCGGCTTGCAAAAACATTTTGTTTGATATTGTTACAACTTAGGCTCCGACAAAGGCCAATTCCACGTACAGATCTGTAAAAGCACATTTTATTACCTGTCGGCATTTGAACTAATTGTAATCCTTTTATGATCGATTTCTTTTCTTCACTTTATTTATTGGCATACGTTTCTAGTTATTGTGGAGAACAGCCCATTGTCCTATTGTACTCGTTTACGGCCGCTCAAGAGCATCATTAACCACGTGTTGCGGATTATAAATACAAGCTAATTCTAGGAAATTAGGTCGACGTTGCCGTGCGGGCACATTTGGATTTGTGAAGTATAAAACGATGGCCTGATTGAGAGAGGAGTCAGTTGAGCTACAACTACGATCAAGGCGTGACGTGTGTACATTCGGGAATCTAATATTGACGGACTTTGCGCGTTTTATTGAATTACGACCTTCTGCTTTAACGTTTGGATTTGTTGTGTTCGGTTATATTTGTACCTGTGTTATACTTGTTTGTATAGTTCTAATAAACTCTATAATAATTCTAACAGCATTTTAATTCGAGTCCCGCAAACTCGTAACAATATATTTGATTGCGGGTTTGCTTCAAGCAATTTAATACTAGATTTAAAGTTTTGTAAGCATTGAGCGTACACACATTCAACCAAGATGTGTCTTGATAGGTAAATAGTGGGTTATATAATAATAATGTTTCTTCAGGTGCTGCATTCTCAGATGATCAGTTTACAAATGCCGAACATTATTGTATGTAAATATTTTAATCAGTGTATAGACTAGTTACAAAGGAGTTATCTTTGAAAAGATAATGAGACACCACAGACACTGATATGCAAAGGTTCCGGATTAGATTCATAAATAAATATAAACTTTATTTCCAATAAGAACAGCTAGGTAAACATTTACGGCAGAGTAAATTTCGTAAATGTACTTGCTGGTCAGTTATTTATGGACTGGGTGTATGGGATCGCCTCCAGATTTCCTCGTTACATATTACCCACAATACAAGTATAACTTATTAAAATTCGGTTTGATACAAAATATTTTTTGATATTTACTAGAGTAAATGCGATACTATAGTATCTATAATTCTGTAATTAGTAATATTATCAACAGCTTTTGGCTAATGATAAAAAGAAAAGGAAAAAACAGTGTGCGTCTCGGGACGAACGACAGAAGTGATAACTTAAACTAATCTATGTTGAACTATTTAATATTTAAATTGTTTAGCTTGAGAAAAGCTTAGGTTATTACTTAAATTTTATGTATATAGCGCGTGGGTTAGAGTGAGAGAGGAGGAACCTGCCTACCGATGCCGTATGCGTGAGAGAAAGGGAAGCCAGGCAGACTGGCGCCGTAACGCGTTACGTAACGAAGCGGTTTACCCTCCCATAAGAAATTATCCCTTAAATAAATAATTTGTGATTAAATAATTGTTCTTATTATTCCAACTAAAAATGGATTGCGTGGATTTTTCACGTATTATGCAAGTAAATTACACGGAAAGTATTTTTTTAAGTTTTCGGGTCTAGTACACATAATCAAAACTACTTTTAGAAGGTTTTAAACGCGGCATTGCATTTGTATTGTCCTAGGACCGCAAATAATATTTATACGTTGTAAGTTCGAATGAACTTACTATAAATTACAAAGTGTGATTCTAGTCTAGGACGCACTGTTTGTTACTTCAACATTCGGTGATCTTAAAAGTTCCAGCGCGCTTTTCCTAAATGATTAAAGTCAACACATAACATGCCTTTTCGTTCAACTATCCTATTCTCGTCGCCGTGTGGTCCATTTAAAAGCTATTTACGACGAGACACGATAATTGTTACCTCAAATGGCACTGTACATAGCTGCAGATTTCTTGTCACAATCATTAACCGACGTTCAAATAACCGAATAGTCCTATAATGATACCTTAACGACATGTTTGGATAAATGCGTGACTTATAGCTGTCGATCGTGGTTGATACAAATACAATCCGAGCTTCATTCGCCTGGGGATTAGTGTTGTTTATGTCGGCTTACAGGGAATTATACTAAACGAATTTTATTAGGTAACTTGGTATTAATTACAAATAAATTATGTTCTTTGCTTAGCTACTAAAACATAAAATAGTATAAATAACACTTTATAGCTCATTAAATATACAATTGAAAAATGCACGATTATAATATTGTCTTGGTAAAAATATATATACATGGAAAATATAAAAGTATCAACACTTTCAAATAATAAGTTGAAAAATATTTACATTTTATTATTTAAGTATCTATAATAAATGATAGTTAAACGTAACTTCATATACTTAAATATATAACATATAAGACAAGAAAGAATATCTTGTCTGATATGTCATGTCATTGACAGTTTACTTTAAAAAAAAGTCTAAATGCTTGTATGGAACCAAAATGAAGAATATCGTTAATTTATCTATTACATAAAAATATTCCATTCTGTTCAAGAACGATGATATAAGACTGGGCAAGTAGCGAAAGTAATCAATTATTGAAATCAATATATCGAGATAATTGAGTGTAGGAGGCAAAATGCTCAAAACCTTACTGCCCTAAGATATATAATCTTACGAGGTGTTTTAGATATCAGATTTCCCAATCTATATAGAATCATAAATTAATCTTGACGTTTTAATGGTAAACTATATTTTGCTTACTTACTAGTGTGGGCGAATAAAGCAATTTACAATAACGGGGTTATTTATATTGTGTGAGAACCTTAAAGAAACCCACAAACTCTTACTCTAACTCAATATAAATAAGACCGTTAATATAAACGCATAGGTAATCATCGTCTGACACTCAACTCTATACGACACAAGTCGTGACAAAAAACTCAGTAATCAATCATTTAACAGTGATAAGGCTGTCTTTTATTTCGCATATGCATATTGAGTGTATTTTTAAGAATCTAACAACTGCTGACCTCGAAAAACGCAGTACTAGCATGTTATGGAGCAGTGCTCTCTCCAATGAAATGGCTCACCGAAGTATCGATTCAAAGCAAGAGTCGATTGAATAGAGCAAGGCGGTTGTAGCCAACGGTCAGGTGCCTTAGAACGCTGCTTTTAGAGAAAATCGCTAAGTGACATTTTCGTTTGTAGATATACCGGTATGTGTAAGACGTAGCATAAAGTTCTATTTTATTTTGATACTTGTCATATTCGTATCCCCAATATGCCAAAGTTTTAGGCCCTCAGTTGTTCAATGATAAAATTCAGTTTCGAACATCAATACAGCGTTGCCAGCCTTAAGAAGTATCAGTTGTCTACCGAAACCAGCCTTAAGAATGTGCAATGGAGCTTGTTATTTCCGCAGTTTCACGTCCATCATCGGGCAATTAGATCTATTGGACATAATCCTATCTATACAAACGAAACTTCTCGCGTTTGGGTTCATGCCGAAATCACTTTTCCCGATACCTACAAGTGGCTTCAAGTCCCACGTAAAATAAACCTACTAGGTAATCCTAGACCATATCTTCGCTTCACACCAGTCTAAAATAAACTAGAACAATAAATTCTAGTTGTTGAGTTTACGGTGAAAACTAAAATGTTAACTTACCTATATGGTAAACGTCTGCATTGGTGAGTTTTATTGTTGGTGCCGGGACTCCATCGTATTCCTGTAGGCCAATGCACTGCTCTATTTGCCTCATACCCTTATGTGGACGACACAAACTAAACACCGATTCTATCAGGTAACACGGTAACCGCGACAAAATCACAAATATAACAACTATGAAAACAAGTATAATATTATATCAAAAATATTTAAAAAAGCTAAGAAAAATCTCGTGTGAAATGACAAAAACTTCACAGTTAAAAAAAAGAACCTAGCTGTCAATAAATTCAAATTATTACCTTTTCGAGTTGGTACATCGTATTTTCCTAGCCAGTTTTAAAATCAGTATGCTAACTCTTGGTTCTTTTGTTGAATAGAGTGAAGAGCGACAGTTGAATTTTCAAATAACAAATTATATATGTAATATATTTATCAAGAATATTGGGGTTGGTTGGAAGTGTCAGCTGTTTAGTAAAATGTGTCAGGTTGCCACAAAAAGTCCGTTGTTTGGCCTCAGTCAAAGACTACAATTTGGTTGTAACTAGGCGGCAGCTGGTTCTTGTGGCTTGCCTTGTTAATATGAACATTATTCAAAAACTTCAAAACTCATAAGTACTCATGTATATACCCAGAGTTATCTCTGGTTAAATCCACAAATTTAAAGAGCTGTGATAAGAAACGAAGAACGAGCGTTAAAGATTGGTTAAAACTCAAAACAATAACTAAAAAAATTCTGTTCCTGATTGTTGTTTGGGGTTGAAGGTTCGTTGCATATTAAAAAAATAGTATTCCAAATATACGATTTAAAAGTTGTTTCTCTTAACAACGCAGGCAGAGCCTGAAAACGAGAAAATAACTACTGCACGGAGGCACGAGCAAGCTATTTCCTACGTCAATAATTACGACTCTGCGGGATGGCGACGTATTGGTTTTCTGATTGCGAATATGAGGAGTTCATATACCCCCGGCACTTTAACCCCACATTTTCCTTCACATAGGGAATCTTTACATAATTGAAAAACCTACAGTAAAATTTATGTTTGTGTCGAAAGTAATATATTATAAGGAATTTCTGCCTCGGTTTTTCTTGGTCAACTTCTCGATCTTGTAAAGCTGATACGTACATCAACGAGTTTGAAAGTTCGTTAAGTCTGAAGTTTTTTCAAACTTGTTTGTAGCTAGACAGCAATTCTAGACAGGAACTAACTTTTATAAATTTTTGATATAGGTATTTTATTTGAGTTTGAATTGAGATTTTTAGCGAGATACGCAACTGAAGTTTAAATTAAATTAAATATACAATGAGAAAAACACAACGAAAGAAAATTTTTGTCGACTTTGTAGAAAAAATATTCGCAAGCAAAATTTTAAGATTCCGTCTTTATAAAAATAACATTGGTTTGAGAAGACAACCAACATCCAATACTTTAAGAGGAATGCCTGTTTGATCTAATTAAGTCTTTGGTATTTGTGATATACGAAATTTCCACAATTAATTTTCATTTTTACATTATACAGAATTATTTTTTGGAACTATCTTAATGATGTTCCATTTAATATATATTTCAAGGCAAAAAAAGTTCACTAATTTAATAAAACTCTGGGATAAACAAACAAAATCTACTAAAAATGTTTCAATATAAAGCTAGACTTTCCATTAAAACCACTAAGAGGACTAATAAAATTCTTGTAACTGAATCAACCATGAACACGGGCTACCACAGACTGTATTAATAAGTCTACTTTGATACTAATAGCGTTAGCTCGGAGCTTTAGGGCAGGCTTTCATACCACAATTTCGGTACAAAATAATGATAATAATGAAATTGTACTATTTAGCTCCATATTAGAATTGGTATTAATAGTCGTACAGTAAGAATAAGGGCCATATGAATGAGACAACCGTGATTCAAAAATCAAGTCATGTAACAAAATATATTAAACTGGAAGATTAATGGTTATAAATGTAAACGTAGACCAAAAAAGAGATGGATGTATTGTGTGAAAGATGACATAAAGATTTAACGTTTGACTGAGGACGTATACGGCGACGGCAAATGATTGAAATATGATGAAAGAAAAAAAGACTATTAATTAGTACAGGCGGCCCAAATCGGCCGCATTCGCAAATTCGTATTACGAATATGACATATATCAAAATAATAATAATACAACGTATGTATATATATATATATAACTGCACCACCATCAGTTTTAAAAATCTATTAATCCCTGCCAACGGTTGCCTGGAATAGATAGCTTTCTAATTTTCGTTTGTTTATGCTTTGTTGTACAATATAGAGTTACCTACCTATCTAATGTGGAACTTAAGCTATGTCTTACATCCACCAGTATATCTCGACACATATTAATTTCACTAAGCGATTTTACAAAAGCAGCCTCTTTAGGCCCTCTGATGTGACATTATTAATTTAGGGAATTCGTGCCAATATTATTCCATAAAGGCTAAATGTACATATACTAAAAAGCACTTCAAATTTGAACTTAACCCGCAAAAATGGAAATTGCCATCAACAGGTTGGAGTTTTGGTACTTTATCAAGCAACAACTTCGAAGACCATCGGAGGAAGGAGTTTGATTGTGGTGATAGTATGTCAAAAATAGGACAAGTAAAAAAGATATCTATCTATACTATTATTAAATTTCTAAACATGCCGTGTCTGTACATTGAATCTATTAAAAAAAACCAAATGAAATAAAGGTTATACAAACGATGGAGAACAGGATGCATTTTTTTTAGATTTCTTGTTTGTCGGTTTGTGTTTGTTCGGGATTCACGTAAAAACTACTGGGCCGATTTCGATGCGGTTTTCGCTGATCGACAGCTAATTCTTAGACTTAAAGTCCGCGCTACTTTTTATCCTGGGAATCCCGTGAGACTTTTTCTGGGAGTGATGGCCAAATTTAAAAAAAATCGAATTACTATGTGATTTTTTTACTGATCGATAGTAAATTTAATGTAACAAAATATGTGATATTTTTATCCCGGGAATCCCGCCGGACTTTTCCCGGGGGCGGTTTGAAGTTGTTCGGACGCATAAAAATCAGCTTATTCCGACACAGTTTTTTATAAACGATAGCTTACATTCTTTTTTTAAATGCTGCGGTTCTTTGTGTCTCGGGAATTTAAAGTCAAGCGTGAACGAAGTTGCGGGCATATCCCAGTTCTACGTATAAATTCGAACGACATCACAATCTGGGATCCAATCCTTATTATACTTTTAGTGGTTACTATATATAACAAGTATAAAAAGAGTTAAGTAAACTCATGTGTAAATAAATGATTTTAACTTTCAATTTATGTTTAAAAGTAGCTATTTCTACAACATTACGCGAACTTTGCTATGTTAGGAGTTATTAGAAAAAAATAATGTTGGAAAATTAAGAGTTGGTTGTAGACTAAAGCTACAATGTTACGAACATTTTATTATTTGCTTTAAGTAGGTTAACCTTTTTATGGACTTTCAAAGAATTATTAGTATGCATGTCCGAGCTTCCTTCACAATTTCCATTTTTGTGAACAAGTAGTTAATTTCCTATTTTCAGTTTGTTCCAGTTACTGGGTCTAGAGGCAATATGAACTTCAGTCATGACACTCTAGGTCATATCCTAATTATAAATCCCAAACAAAAAGTAGTTTATAAACATATTTAGGTCTTATGTCTCTGATCCATCTAACAAAATGTTAGTGTTAGTGACTGTTTCACGCAGATGTAGCGATGGGTAAAAGGCGTAATTTGTGATGCGATATTCTTATTAACTTTTAATGATGTTAAAACATTGACAGATAACATACATACTATGTAGTTGATCATTAACGTTGTTATTTTTAACGCTATAAACAAGACGAATTTTGCATTTATTCAGCAGACAAGCAGAAGGCCCACCTGATGGAAAGCGGTTTCCATTGCCTATACACATTTGCAACACCAAAGGTGTTACAAATGCGCTGCTGCTCTCTTAAGGGTGATTGGAACCTGGCCACTAATGCCGGAACACAACTCAAGGTTGTTATGGCGGCATACTATAGACCAGGGGTGATAGCCGTTCAGATGGGCAAATACCCTACCACTTGGCTGTGGGTTATTTGGTCGTCTCTTACGACAGGCTGCCCGGCTGCAGGAATATGTGTTCTTTCTCCGTTCCTGCACGGACAACATACACCAGATTGAGCAGCGACATTAAATAGTGTACACCAATAATTTATTATAGAACACCGTGATAATATATAATCTTTCACAAGTAAAAGCGCAGGCGCACGCGCCCTGTAATTTATCGGCGATTATCCAATGGCCGTAAAAAGCGGCGCGTGCGGCCGAAATAGATGTTAGTACAAATTAAACCGTAAAACCAAACTAATCACCGGTGTTACTTTTAAATCTTATTGTAGAGTAATAGGTGAGTGATTGTGGTTTGTTTTTAGTGGTATTTTGTACGTGGTTAAGTTGCGGTGAATTGGTGGTTAGGCAACGAGCGTAAATCTTAAATGACTTGGTTTTAATTCTTGCTGAAGGTGTATGAACCAATTAGGCAGACTGTTATGAGAAAGAAAGAAAAAGTTTATTTGAAGAAATAGCGACGTACTTATGTTTTAGAGAAAAAGCATAGACACAAACATATTTTGAGGATTTGTACGCCGCGTTTTCAGAAAAGAAAGTTTGCACTCAGCTTATTGCTGTACTGCAATTATGTCCAACACAACGCTGATTTACAGTGCATATCAATATTATGCATATTACTGCATATGACATAATACAAATTTATCATCACGAAAATAGAAAGGTTAGCAGAGACAACGAATGCTCACTGATTTAGCACTTGTCTACGTAATCCTAAAAAATGCTTGATACGCGCCTCTGTGAGTATAATACATGAAGGTACTTCTGTATATTACTAATAAGCAATGATCAGACAGATAAACCAATATTGACTTGGTATTGTTAAACATTTTCTTATATGGTGGCGCATACACATTGTTTTCTTTACGACGACGTATTAGGATATCTAAGGGCAGATCCTCAGGTCTACAGGTGGTATATGTAATATCAGACCTTGTGATTTGAACAAGTGTATGAAACGTGAAAGTGAGTTCGTTTTAATGTCTGTTTGTTCTTCTTCACGGGGGACCATTCACAAATTACGTCACACAAATTTCATGATTTTTGACCCCTCCCCCGTCCTTGCCACAGATGATCACATTCGTGACACTCCTCCCTCCCTAGTGTGACATCACATATTTTGCAATTTTACATCAATAAGTTATTAAATTAAAACAGCAGTTCCGTAATTAGTATTATTTCCATTTAAATTATTTTTAATAATTTAAGCACTATAGTTAGAGTATATATATATATATATATATATATATATATATATATATATATATATATATATATATATATATATATATATATATATATATATATATATAGATAGAGTTGGAAATATTTTGAAGTTTTTCTTTAATAGTTCAAATTTTGTGTTTTAAAACTTAAATATATTAGATTTTGAAATGTGATGTCACAAGATTTAGGATCCCTCCCACCCCTTGTCATGTAATTTATGGATAGCCCCTGGCTTTGGAAATGAAAAGATTTATCATATAATGTAGTACGTTCAAGAACGGGGATGAAAATACAATATAATTCATATTTCGCAAATGTGATGGAGTAAAAACCTTTTATAGCTAAGCTAAGGCAAACGAATTTATTTGTCTCCTCAATGAAAATCAAACATTAAGTAGCTTAGTACATTATATGAATTACATTATATAAATAAGGGTTCTTCCATTTATATTAATAATAAAAAGGAAGATCCGAAAATAAATCCCCGCTGAAAACAAGAACCTAAATCCATATAACCCAAATCCAAGTCATTCAACTCATTTATTCTAATCTAAACATGTCGTTTGACCTGAAAAATTAGGTCTAAAGAATAATAAGCACATGGAAAATATATTTCGCCCGTCGCCTTGATACGCTTATTTCTACATCCTGGCATAATCTGCTGGATTAGTCTCTGTTTGCAGTGTATTTGACACTTAATACAGAAGATGAAGGTTCAAATTGTATTATACAATTGTATTATACTTAGCAGATAATACCAGTTATGATGGCTTCAACATAATATAGTATTAAGAATTGATTCGTTTGTCCACATCTGTATAATTTTGTAGATCCGATAATCCGATCCGATTGTTGTTACTTGATGGCGTATTTGATGTATGGACTTATGGAGCACCTATCTATGGTCAAGTCTATTCAGAACAATATTACAATTGTATCAGAACCCTCAATAATCAATTTCATAATTGTAGCTGTTGACAATTTTTGACAAAAACCTTACCAAAACTAACTAATATTATAATCAATAAATATGAAGTCAATGATGGACTCTCAATCAATTATAAAAGAAGATCAGGGCTCAGATTGACGAAAATTTACAGGTACACAGTACAAATAGCCACATTACTACCGGCATTACTTAATATACTGACTTTTTAATTTAAGATTTAATGATAATTAAATAAAATAGTATCGGAAAACGTATTACACTTATATTGTATGTCTTTGATGACCACGAGCCATAAAGATGACCCTGACTTTTGGAGGCCTTGCGTGAGGCCATGGGGAAGACAACACGTAGACACGAAAAATTGAAAAATTGAAATTAATGTGGCGTCACACTGACTTACAATTATATTATTGTTACAACTTAGGCTCCGATAAAGACAAATTCCACGTACATATTTGTAAAAACACATTTTATTACCTGTCAGCATTTGAACTAATTGTAATCCTTTTTATGATCGTCTTCTTTTGTTCAATCATTTATTGGCATACGTTTCTATTTATTGTGGAGAACAGTCTATTGTCCTATTGTACTCGTTTACGGCCGCTCAGGAGCATCATTAGACACGTATTGCGGATTATAAGTACAAGCTAATTCTAGGAAATTAAGTATGTCGACGTTGCCGGACGGGCACATTTGCATTTGTGAAGTATAAAACGATGGCCTGATTGAGAGAGGGAGTCAGTTGAGCTACAACTACGATCTAGGCATGACGAGTGTACCTTATTGGGAATCTAATATTGACGGACTTTGTGCGTTTTATTGAATTACGACCTTCTGCATTACGTTTGGATTTGTTGTGTTCGGTTATATTTGTACCTGTGTTATACGTGTTTGTATAGTTCTAATAAACTTTATAATAATTCTAACGGCATTTTAATTCGAGTCCCGCAAACTCGTAACATTATTATTATTATTATTATTATACAAGCGTTGCAGAGCAAGCCGGGAAGAATAAGAAAAAAATATAATATAATATTGTCTTGGTATTTTAAGATATTTTGAGGATGTTTATTTCTCATCAGATTCATCATATTCTATCACGACAAGAGTCTCAAGGCTACGAATTAGGTTTTCAACTTAGCCTTTTAGAAAATAGGGCCTCAGACAACAAAGAAAAACAATTTATTTTTTGAAATCATCAAATTTTAAACTTAACAGACGTATTAGACTTTCAAATATTTTCAAAAATATCTATGATTCACCAGACAAAGCACAGATATAAAATGTTTAAAATTTTTAGTTCGATTACGTTCCAAAATGAGATACTTTAATTAATTAAGCAATAATCAGAAATAACGTTACTTATTTATAGCATGACGTGACGCACAGATCAACGACTCAGAAATATATTTTTTTTTTCTAGACGTGAGTCATTTTTAACGCTTTACTGATCGTATTCAGCATTTAGCATATCTGTTTGATTTCGTCTTGACCTAATAACAATGTCGGTACCAGATTTTCGTGATTTTTTTTCACCAATAACCTTCAATAGGTATTTGAATTCGTAATCATGTTATTCAGAGTGGTCGAGTTTAAAAATTGCGTTAACAAATATTGGCGTGAACAAGATCCTAGTTACTGAATAAGTATTCAAAATAAAGCTATACGCTAATTACAGATTATGTAGTACATCGTTGCTAGAGGGAAGCATGAACAGAGAAGGCTGGCTGCATTGCCACGCCAGCGTGCCATCCAGATGGCAATGCCAATTTGTTGTGCTAAGTTAAAAAACCAGCCTTCTACTAGTAATAAATGAGCCGTAATAAAATCTATAATATTATAAAATTCTAAACATGCCGTGTCTATACACTGAAGCTATTTAAAAATTAAAAAAACTGGAATAGCCTATATAAAAGATGGAAAACACGATGCATTTAAAAAAAAATCTTGTCTGTTTGCTCGGGATTCACATAAAATTACTGGGCCGATTTCGATCCGGTTTTCGCTAGTTGACAAAAAAATTCTGGACTTAAAATCTGCGTTACTTTTTCTGATTTTCGGATTCTGGGAATCCCGCGGGAATTTTTCTAGAAATGATTTAAAATGGCCATATTGACAAAAAAATTGAACTCAAATGCGATATTTTCTACTGACCGATAGCAAATTTTACATAATAAAATGTGTGATAATTTTTATCCCCGAAATTCCGCGGGAATTTTCCGGAAGCGATTTGAAGTTATTCGGGTGCATACAAATTTGCTAATTCCGACACAGTTTTCACTAAAGCAATTGCTTACATTCTTTTACTTGGTTCTCCGGGAATCCCGCGGGAATTTCAAGTCAAGCGTGGACGAAGTCGCAGGCATAACCTAGTATATAATATTTTTGTCTATTATAAAGTTACTATACTGCAGAAACCTTATAAGTTTGGAATAACATGCAGGATTATAGTTTTCTTTACTAATTTATTCACATTAGGAACTATGAAGGGCTTTCCTTTAAAAAAGCATATTTACACATCCAACTTTGTAAGTAGCCAGTGCGATCTGTCTGTGTTTGTGTGGTCTGCGGCATGCGTTGTAATGACAGCAAGATCTCGGAGATGAATAGAAAGGAAAAAGCGTACGGCATGAATGGGCTCACGATTGCGGCACAAAGGCCCGACGTCGCCGGCTGCGCGAAAACATTACTTAGTGTTCAGCAAATGGAGGAATTGTGGAGAGACTGATCCTGATGGAACATAAGGAACCGAGAAAAAAACTTGAGACTGGAAAAATTCTGAAAACAACTCTTACAGCATATGAATTAAATGAAATCTGTTAGAATTAAGTGGAATAGAATTTAGATAGTGACATTAAAAGTAAAAATAATTTTATAGCTTTTATTTAACTTGCAAAGTTTGTTAGTTTCTAGGTAAAATTTTATTGATTAACCAAGTCGTTTGGGCATACGACTTTGACATTTTGCTTGCTTGTTCAGTGTTAATGACAATACAGGAATATAAAAGACATAATAAAAAAACGCAAAAAAAACTGGATTGCCTTTTATATTGTTATGAGTTGCAGGACTCTAATTAAAATGCCGTTGGAATTATTTATAGAATTTATTTGAACTATACAAACACGTATAAAACAGGTACAAATATAACTGAACACAACCAGTGCAAACATAATGCACGATTTAATAACACGCAAAGTCCGTCACTAACGTCTTGCTTCGCTTGTGGCTGTCGCTAGACTGCCGATCTCTCCATTAGGGCATTGCTTTATACTGCACCGATGCAATATGGCTGCTCGACCGCGTAGATCGAATTTCTTAGAATCAGTTCAATACACCTGGCTAATGACTGCTATAAAAGATTACAATACACAATGGGCTGTTTTTTAATTACAAATTTTAAACACAAAGTAAACAAAAGAAGTCCAAATGCGGAAAGGTAATAAAGTGTGTTTTTATGGTATGCAGGTGTGAATCTAGATTTGTCGGCGTGTAGGTCGTAACAATATAAAAATCCTTGAGATATAATATAGATGGACATTACCTAGCATGAAAATCTCTGTAACCAATTTTGTTAGGTGTAATAGTGATCCAATCCTATGTTGGGGGCTAAGAAGACGAGTTTAATAAATACGAGAGGTTTTCGTTGCTACAATAATTTCCAAGTGTAACGTCATTGGTGGCACAAACCACTTAAAAGACAGACACGCATTCCAAAAAATGAAATTCAAATTTAACACATACAAACAGTTTGTATGTCCATCATTCTACATTTATATACCTGAAAAATATTATAGAAAACACATCAAAATAATTAGAATAATATTGCCTTCGCCGTGTCACGTAAAGGGACTCAAAACGAATTAATAATATAGCCCCACCTAAATTAAGCAAACCATTAGTCAAGCAAAAGTTAAACTGATATATTAATTTTAATACAAAAATTAGGTCAACTCATTCCCCTTAATATTTCCACGTCCCAAAAACCTCGAAGACCCCTGACCTATTTAGTTGTGCAAATACTAGTATAATTTATTTCATTTCGTGGAATAATGATTCTTAAAATCGTAAATTCCCTATATCTTTTACAATATTATAAAATGTAAGAAAAAAATACTAAATACTAAAAATAATAATTGTGAGAAAAAAATACTAATTCCTGTGGCCGTGCGGCCTGTCGTAAGAGCCGCCACAACAACCCACAGCCAGGTGCTAGGGCATTTGCCCGACTGGAAGGCTACCACCCCTGGTCTAGAGTATGCCGCCATAACAACTTTGCGTTGTGTTCATTTGGCATTAGTGGCCAGGTTTCAGTTTCTTCTTCAAAGCCGGCAGCACATTGGCAGCACCTCTGGTATTGCTAATGACCTTAGGCGACGGTAACCACTTCCCATCACATTTGGGTCGCCAGCCTGTCTGCTGTGCTTTAGCAATAAGAAAAAGACCTAAGTCACCATTTTCTTGTGTGTAAGGAGCAGAGGCGTAGCTACCGCTGTATCAAGATACGGGGCCCCCAGGCTACAGGGGCCCCGAAAGTGGGTAAGTAAAAATTCTCAAAATGTTATCCACAATCTTTTATAGATTAATAACATTTTTGAGAATAACTGCTGGGCCAACAGGAACGGCTATCAGACTTGTCATTATTGTCTATAGAGAGAAAAAATCTACAAAAACTGAAATCGTCTTCAGCTATGGATGATTCGATAAATAAGTTTGCCGAAAAAAGGCGAGAAAAGTGTATCTTTAATTTGAATTGTTTGTCTAACTTGCACCTAGGAGCAATAATTATAAGTAATTACTTATAATCAATATATAATTATTTTCATTCAATTCGATCATTTTTGTTTCCTTTATAAAAAACTTTGCCCTTGCTTTGGGCCCCCAAAACATTTTGATACAGGGCCCATCTAAGGCAAGCTACGTCACTGGTAAGGTGGCTAGAAGACGGCTACGTAACCTCGCTGGATCTCAATATTAATCTATTTTCCGAGGTCACAAGCCCTCTGATCAATTGAAAATCAGTCGATTAGGCAAATTGTATATTTTCTGTAGCATATCATTGAAAACAAGACATTCAGTTATGTACACATAACTATACATACGTACTTATATTTAATTATAAACTACACAAAAATTTGAAATCCATATAAATATAATAGTTCTCTAACCAACCAAAGTTTAACGGTAGTTTCACACCGCCATCCACTTATTTCTTCTGTAACTTTCTTTTCCATAAAAGCTGGTTGAATGGAAAAGATCGCTTTAAGGCGCCTATTGCCGCAAAAGGTCGAGAATGGGGTGCAAACGAAACAACTTTTCGTTAGTGATTAACTAATCAATAATTTATCAATTTTTTTTAAATAAATTTTTACGATTTGATATGTATTTAGTATATAGTGTGTGATGTATGGATGTATGTTTTTATCTGTGCAGGAACGGAGAAAGAATACAATTTCCTGCGGCCGGGCGGCCTGTCGTAAGAGGCGACAAAACAACCCATAGCCAGGTGGTAGGGCATTTGCCCGACTGGATGGCTACCACCCCATGTCTAAAGTATGTCGCCATAACATCATCCTTGAGTTGTGTTCCGGCATTAGTGACCAGGTTCCAGTCTCTCTTAAGAGAGCAGCAGCGCATTTGTAGCACCTTTAGCGTTGCAAATGTCCATAGGCGATGGTAACCGCTTACTATCAAGTGGGCCGTCTGCCTGTCTGCTGAACTCCTGCAATAACATAAAATAAAAAATAAATGGAAAGTGGTTTTTTCGTAATTTTTCTATAGTTACTTTTAGTTAAGAGAAAATTCACCAAATTAACTCCACGTTATTGACATAAAATCATTTTACTCCTTCAATTATTATCGAAACAGGATTTTAAAAATATACATATTTATAAAAGGGTGATAAATAATTTGGTTTGATTATTGTTTTAGATTTTCTTTATTATATTCACAATAAAATAATAATGTATCTGAAAAATGACCGCGTCTATGGCATCGTCGCTATCGTCTAAAAAATCTCAAGGACGTTGGCGTTGCTACAAACCTTAAGCGAATAAGACGGCTAATCGTTCATACGTTTTTGATTTCAAAATCGAAGTAATTTATTTGTTGGAAACATGGACATTATAAGTTAACCTTAAATTACTTGGCGAATAATAAAGAGTTTTCTACATATCTACCTGTGTATATAAAAATGAGCCAATTTCTACTGTCTGCGATTAACAGAACTTTTTCATTCATTACAACCTCATTTCATTAATACATAATATTATTATAAATCACACATGTCACTCGCCTTACATACGTCTAATACTAAATACTTAATATCTCTATATAAAATCTAAAACCATATAAAACGTGTGAAATCACGAAACAAACACACAGATATCGAAACAGACTTAAATTACATATATATATATATATTTTTTTAAAACATCTACCTAGAGTACAACATAACTAATATAATTTAATTTAATTTAGTTAAGGATAATATTGTTTATTGTATTACTCTATAATAGTTATTAAAATTAATATTTTAATTATAACAAATACAATAATTACGTCAAACGTATTATATTTTAAACAATACAATTAAGGACCACACCTTGGCTAGTGGCATTGAAAGCTGACGTAGTTTATTTGAAAACAAGAACAACAGTTTCTTGTCATAAGTTGCTTAAGGCTTACTAAATAACGTACGATTATTCAATTTTATCGGAATTTTTTTGACATTTCTGTAAAGCCGATACTAGACGTTTTATTTCGGTTTTTCAATTTGAAGCATTCATTATCATTGAGTACCGTCGTGTCCTTTTAGTCAAATTAATTCAATTTGGTAGATCTGTCTAATAGCAGCATAGTTATTGCGAAAGATTACTGATATATTTTGCAAAAAGACAGACCAACAGACAGTCGAACGGTCATGCTCATGACGATTGTAAAAGGATTCCGTTCTTGTCAAAATGGCTACAGAACCCCCAAAACCGCGTTTTCTTAAGGTTTTTGAAGTGTGATACTTATGTTTACGTCATTTAGTATGAATATGAAAATAAAAAAAATATAGTTAAATACACTAAAAAACGTTTTTCACAATAGCACTATAGAACAAATTCATCGAAAATTATTTTTTATTTTATTTTAAGCGTGTTTTTTTTTATTAAACTATAAATTTTATATCCATATGTCTCGAAACCAACTACAAGAAACACGACTCGTAGTTATTATCTTCTGTGTGACAATAGATCTAAAACTTGGCACTCTTAATTTTAAGGATAGTTTATATTAATCGGTTTTATCCTAGTGATCCTGGCAGAGGACATGAGGATAAGGTTAAAAAAGTATTGTAATGTTATCGGTCCTTGACACGTGTGCAATTTTTCAAGTTAATCGGATATTTCAAAACTGGTGAAAATTGTGTGGTTAAAATTCGTTATAGACCGACATACATACAGGTCAGTCTAATAAAAGCGTGTTTAAAAAAAGTCATTTAACATTAACTCTTGCAAAAAAAAAAGGAAAGTAAATATAAGTGTTTATCGGCACCCATGGATATGTGAGGGAGGGAGGGAATAGACGCGTCGCTGACATCGTTCTGACTTAAATGACTTTTTAATTTCTCATATTGTGAAAGTACGCTTGGAGTTGTCTGATCATAGGGATGAAAACAGTACTTTTCGTCCCTGAGAAACAATTTTCCTTGCTGTCAAAAAAATTGAAAACTATGCGAACTGTAGTAAGAATGCCGCGATTTAACAGTGGTTGTAAAAAAAAATTGTTACATGAGCCGCATGTATAATCTTTTATCCAAGCGTACTTACAGAATATGAGAAATGAAAAAAAAAATTAACGTCAAGTAATTTTTTTTATATGTGACGTATGTGATGACGATTTAGATATAGATTTAACGTCTGATTTCATTAGAGAAGTAGGTGTTTGTTTAATTAATCAGTTTTTAATTACTTTTCTCATATTCGAAATGAAAAGCAGAGTAACCTCGGGTGAAAGGCTTATTTAGGCACTCGAACTATTAGCGCCCTTGCTACTTTCGTGCGCCAAACCATCTTATGTCTAAATAGGTTAATTTCACATTCCGTGTAGCAATCCACTATTTGAAGAGGCCCATATCTTAGTGCTCCGGGAAAATTGACGAACAAAGAGATAATAGTAATTCTTGTACAGCCGTACATTTGTTTTACAGAACCGGCCGTACTCCGACAAACCGAGCAACAAATACGTCAGCATGTTTACATAGTCCTGCAGGCCACAGTACTGCAGAAATGGGTCACCCTTTGAGGCAAAGTTTCGTCGTTAAATGTGGGTATATTATTCAAACAACATCAGCTGTGTTTATTCGATTTATATTTAACTAAAATTTAAACACTTTTGATTTCACAGTTATGATTCATTAGGGTAGCATACCTATTTTGGCAAAAGCAAAATTTTCTTATACAAGTCATGTTCTTCCATCTTCTGTCTTTGTATGTAACATTCATTTTCTTGGAAACTATTGGTTTCGGTAGTCAACGGTGTAGTGAAATCATTTTAAAGGTAATAATTTGATTTACTATATATAGCATGATTTGTATCTTCTTATTTTGATAAATAAAAATTACTTAGACATTTTTAGTCCCCTATATCACTTTAATAACCCTTTAATATTATTTTATACAAAATTTATAAACTACATATGTACGTAGTTTATAAATTGCGTAAGGCGTGATAATAGGTATGTACATATTCTCACGCCTGTTTGTCATTGAGGTAGGCAGAGGCGAATGGTTTCCTCTTGCTTCGATCCTGACAAAAACTTTTTTGCTTCATCTACTTCTATTAATCTCTTTATACATACACGTTTATTTAAGATGCTTTTTACCTGACCGTTCTTTAAAATACCTTCAATTTGATCATGATGAGTACATCGCCGTATACTGGTACCAACGCCCCGTTCACAATGTCGCCATACACTTGTTTAGTTATTCTGATTTTATCCAATCTCTCTACATGCCCAAACCATCTTTACACTGTTTTTTCAATTCTTAACATTACATCCTCTTTCAATGCATAACATTCCCTTATCACACTGTTGCTTAACATAATATCAATATTAATAATTGGTATCGAATTCGCAATACGTTTTTAAATATCGGTATCGTTATTTTTGAATACTTTTATACTCCACATTTTTTTAGTTAAGTACATTCACCCTGCAGCTGCTCTATGATAGTTGGCGCACGCTCCCTGCTAGGCACTTGAGTGCGCCCCACATTTTCTATTCATTCAAGCTACTCTTTCTTTTAATTGGTCCCATGGTTTTTCTTCCGTTCGTTTATTCAAGATTAAAACAGATTTGCGTATAGTTAAAAATGGACACAAATTATAGCGGTCACAATCCATCGCTGACCTTATCGATTGATAATAAAATCGAATATGAAATTATTTTTATCACAGCTGCTTCTTACAATAGAATAAATGGATCAATTAATGGCAATTATTTGCAAAAAAAAACATTTCTATGGTATAACAGACCATAAACTGCTGGTCTGAGGCCTTCCATTTTACAGGGGAACCGGACAGTGTACCCGCCACGCTTGTCCAGGCGGCTTAGCGGGCTTGACACATCGGTTATCTCGATGTGCGGGTTTCATCCCGATGATTTCCTTCACCGTTAGCATGTGGTAATTGTAATAATATGCCCATTGGGTCAGAAAACTGCCTAAGTGGTGATGGTCCGCCCAGGATTTGAACCTGCGCCTTTTGAGTTTAGAACGCGAGGGAGCAGCCACAACGGCTTCGGTTATTTACGTGTTTCGTGTGTGATGAGTGAGAGGTCCGATGGCCCAGTTCCCCCTCCACTTATCCCACCTTCACTATCCATATATCATATCCTTATTCCATTCCTCCTATCTTACCCATCTACCCCATTTCCTTTATCCCATCCCATCCTAAAGGCTAGCAACGCGTTGGATTGGCCCCTGGTGTTGCAAACATCTATAGGCGACGGTAGCCACTTTTCATTACGTGGGCTGTCGGCCTGATTGCCAGCTTTGCAATAAAAAATTCGTAGATCTTTATGAGTGAAAAGTATTTAAATACTCAGTGAAAAGAAGCAGAATACTGGTTTGTAGCTTAAGTTCAATTTATTTATTGATTAACCTAAATATTGTATGTATAAAAATTTAGAAAATCTTAAGAATTTTCGTTGCTATCTAACAAGTCATTATCGAGTGCACTCGGGTCGGTTAACCCTCCGCTCGGCACTTGGGCTCTGGCGTGCACGTTGGAATATTCACGACCTAATTTCCGCGCAGCGCTGACTTGGCAGGGCACGTACTGCATGAAGCTAGATAGTTTAGCACACGAGGCTGTGTTGGCAATTCTGATATGATTATTTACAAATTGGGACAGTGACTCCTTTCGCTTAGACGTGTCCATCTTACGATAACCTCCTATAGCGAAATCTATCTCTATGTTTTGTTTCCGAATGTTCAAGTGATGCATCTTTTCTTTATTGCCTACGGTAGGCAACCAGGCAGACGGCCCACTTGATGGAAGGTAGTTATCGTCGTCTATGGACGTTTGTAACATCGTGGGAGCTGCTAACACGTTACCAGCCTCTAAGAAATTTTATAACGCCTTTTTTAACAACCCGGTGTCATAGCGCAGAGGGAATATACCTCGGCGAGAAGTTCCCTCCAAATAATTGTCGTGCCCGGAACAAGCGTTCTAGAGAACCGTTGCATAGTTGAACGTGGGAACTCCAGGAAATGAAGGCGAAAGGACTATGGTAAAATGAGTCTTGTTTAATGTCCGTTGATGATTAGCTACATTGAGTGTATAAACATACGCTATCTGTCAATGTTTAATTAACATCGTTAACAATTCATAATAATGTTGCATCGGTGCATCACAAATAATCGCGTTTACCCCATCGCGTTACATCCGCGTGAAACGGTCCTTAACACTAATATTATCTAAGATGTAACTGTATCATAATGAATAGACATGCTCAATAATTCAAGAAGTCATATTTTCGTAATCTACGGCTTCTAAATCATGCCTTCAATACACTTTTTCTAATTTAAAATATGCATAAGTATAGACACGAGCTATCATAAATACATTTCCAATTACTACTTTTTACCTATTTAAATCGGCACATCGAGTCGGGAGCGGCACCATGCGATACATTCAATAAAATCATTTGCATTATAAAGCTTCCGGTGCACGCAACGTAAACTAACCAAAGGAAAACGGATGGAGGCAGTAAATTAACTATAGAAGTATAGACATACTATTTAAATGTCTAGAAAGGCTGTGTTGAAACGCTATATAATTAATACTTATTTAAGACTAGCTGATGCCCGCGACTTCGTCCGCGTGGTGCGGTTTTTTAACTATCCCACGGAAACTCTTTAATTTTTCGGGATCAAAAGTATCCTATATGTTGGCCAGGGATATAAGCTACTATCATACAAAATTTCATTTAAATCGGTCCAGTCGTTTCGGAGATTAGCCGGTGCAAACAGACGAACAGAGAAACAAAAAAATTGAAAAAAATCTAAATTAGTTCTATTACACTTCTTACATCCCCCTGACTCGGTTATAGCATTTTTTTTCATTGTACAGAAATTTGACCTCTACAATTATATTATATGTATAGATAGGAAACTCGTTTGGAAAGATCTCCTGGGTTTATTTTTATGTGTCTCAAAAATTCTTGTTGAAGTATATTTATCGCGGCGTATCATGACCAGATCGCAGACATTATGAACTGAGGTCTGGTAGAAAGCATTCCAACCAAACATGTATGTATAAAGAGATTGACGAAAGTAGATGAAGCGAAAGATCTGTGCCCAGATCTTGGTATGTAGAGATAAACTGTCTCTGTCTACCACCATGAGAAATAAGCGTGATAGCATGTAATAACTTTTCACAATACAGAATTTTCAGTCTCCTGAGAATTGTATTAAATTCTTTTAACATTGTTCGCGTTGTCAATGATTACATTCACGATACGATTGTTTCTAGAATTCTAGATACGCTTGGCCGTCGAAGGCGGTTTCACTCTGCTTAGGGCCGATTTTTCAATCTTCAGATAAAAGTTATCAGTCAAATAAATTATAGCTTGACTGAATTCAAAAGTGGAATAATTCAGCTGTTTCATGAATGCAACTGTCATTTTTAATTTTTCATGTTGTATTTTATCCATGAATAACTTTTATCTGGCGATTGAAAAATCGCCCCTTGATCTACTATCTGTATAATGGAGTGTTCCGGGAAACTGTTTAGAATAATGCCGTCTTCCTACTATATAATATGTAGGATAAATATCAGTCACTATCTTTACAGTTACGCTGCCCAGAAGTCTGGTTATGTCATCTCGTTGGATTGCCATACTGATTACTTTGTCTCTTGTTCCTTCTTTGTGATAGGTATCAGCCTGATTACTTGATAAATCGATCAGGCACTTTAAAATCTCTTTAAAACTATAATACAATCATGATCCATTGACAAATGTTACACTTATGATATTGAATTTTGTAAGCTAAATATTTTAATCATGAAAAGTGCTAAATTATGTTTGTCTAAACGCTTAGAAAAATTAATATAGTGAAAGAGTCACGAAAACATATAAAACGGTATTTTCTAAGAAACGACCGTAGTCCCAGTGAGGATAAGCCCGAGTGCATATTCTACACATATGACGCTACGACACGCTTACACTTCCGCAAGGGGCATCATCCTGAATGACAATCAGGCTATTGTCTATTGTGCTATAGCCAGCCAAGTACGGTGTGGACTCGCCTTTAGCCCTTATGAGCGTTGTCAGATGATGGCTAAGGCATTGTAAAAAAGTGCATACAATGAACATACGCAGTCTTTTGTTGGATATTTTGCCATGCTTTGTTACTGTTACTGATAAATGAAAGCTCATAATCGATTGAACTATATACGCTGACAGACAGTAACTGCATCAAAGGACAGGTTGACATTCAAGTAAATAAAAGGTTGGGGAAAAAGTCTTTTCGCATATAGTATATATGAACTTGTAATAAGATCTCTTTGGCTATACCATTAGTATCTGGCTGGTTTTGGTATCATTAAAAAGTTTTAATTTTAAAGAAGACAATTCCAAATTCAAATTAGGAAAATGAGTGATTTTCATTTGTTTTTCTTATTGTTAAAATGAGTGAAATGTAACGAAGAAATTCGATACATTTCAAAATTTTACTACAAAAAAGGTAAATATGTAACACAAGCCGCGAAAAAAAAATTGTGATGTTTATGGACCTAATGCAGTATCTGTGAGAGTAGCGCAAATTTGGTTTAAGCGTTTTCAATCCAGAAATTTTGATGTCAAAGATGCACGTCGCTCTGGTCGCCCTGTTACGGACAAAATTCCATTTTTAAAAAGTGGAGCAAGATCGGCTTATAGTAGTTACGATGTAGCTGGAGAACTGGGAATTGACCACAAAACGGTTTTGGCGCTTTTGAAAAAAGCTGGGTACACAAAAAACCTCGATATTTGGGTGCCTCATGAGCTTACTGAAGGAAACCTAATGAACCGTGTATTCATTTGTGATTCTTTATTACGGCGTAATGAAACCGAACCATTTTTGAAGAAGCTGATAACTGGTGATGAAAAGTGGATCACGTACGACCAGAACGTACGAAAAAGATCGTGGTAAAAGGCCGGTCAGGCTTCACAGTCTGTGGCGAAACTCGGGTTAACTCGCAACAAGGTGATGCTGTGTGTATGGTGGCATTGGAAGGGCATTATTCATTATGAGCTGTTACCGCCAGGCAGGACAATCGATTCTGAACTGTGCTGCAAACAACTGATGAGATTAAAGCAAAAAGTTGAGAGAAAGCGGCCGGAATTAATCAACAGAAGGGGTGTGGTTTTTCACCATGATAACATTAGACCCCATACATCTTTAGCCAGTCAGCAAAAATTACGAGAGTTTGGCTGGGAGGTGTTAATGCATCCGCCGTATAGGCCTGACTTTGCACCTTCAGATTTTCACCTGTTTCGGTCTCTGCAGAATTCCTTAGGCAGTGTTAGGTTAACATCACGAGAGGACTGCCAAAACCACTTGTCGCAGTTTTTTGATCAGAAGCCCCAAAATTTTTATAGCAATGGGATTACTTCCCTACCTACAAGATGGCAAAAAGTTATCCAACAAAATGGCACATACATACTTAGTCAAATGTAAATAAACTTTTTGAACTTTTATATAAAATGCGAAGAAACTTTTTCCCCAACCATAGAATAGAATTTATATCCAGTAATACACAAAACTTACCTAAGAAAAATATACCTACCAATAGTGCATTAGGCGACAAGTAAAATAATACTCCCCGTACGAGTAAGAGTTCATACAAAGTTTTACTTTTAAATGTATCTATAAAATGTTGCTTCCTGAAAGTCAAATCGTATTATTTCAAAATTGGTTAATTTGAATATTTAAATTTAATTTATTTATAAGAAAATGATCCTCCATTATGTTAAAGAATCAAATCTTTATACTTTCATTTAATAACTCGAACTTATGTTTGGATAATAATGCAGTCACTCCCCAACGGGGGTCTTGTCTTCTCTCCCTTTGTGAGATCAAGGCGGGGTAGGGTTGCTGCTGCATGCTTTTTACCCTGGCTTTAACTCATTGGCCTACTACCCGATGGTCACGAGGTTTGAGGCCAATGGACCCGCGTCCTTGCAGATATAATCGGAATGACATCAGTAAAAGTAATAACAAATTAAGTTTGCATTTTCTAAATGTCGTTGTATGAAGTTCGGTACATTTTTTTACATTTAAGCAAACTACTGTATTTTAGAACATATTTTTTACTCTTTCTACAAAGGTTTTGGTCTTCCTGGTTAATTTATGAACATTATAATTAACCAGGAAGACCAAAACTAGACTTGTTATAAGGACTATTTAATAAATGCCTAACGTAACAGCATAATTTAAAATGTCATGTACAACCGCTGATAATTATAATTGGACTTGTTAATGGGCGAATTCTCAGGCGTTTTTTGTACTCCTTGTCATTCTAGCTTCTTAATCTCACGGTTGTTGTTCTACTTATCTTGCAGGAACTGTTTCAAGTTGTAATTTTTTAAGGTTCGACAGCCTGTTAGCATAAACGGAATCACTATAGATTCGTCATGTCCGCCTATGCTTCCGTTGTCTATGTATGTCACCGCCATTTTTATCTACAACGAACGGATCTTATATCGATGAAAGTGCTAATATGGAATGGATAACTCTAGGCTCAATTTTAGACACACAGATCAGAGTAAATAGCGAATTCACGTTTATGACATTTATCATTTTTAGATTCGAACTTGAAACATCAGGCCCAGTAGACATTGGTATTAGCGCTAAGGGGCCATCTATAATTTCCCCCCTTAAGGGGGGGGGGGCTGTCCACGAAGTGTGACATTGTGTGACAAGGGGTGGGAAGGGTCTAAATTTCATGACGTCACATTTCAAAATCTATTTTTTTAAGCTAATTAATTTCTTGATGTAAAATTGCAATATATGTGATATCACACTAGAGAGGGAGGAGTCTCATGTGACCTGCTGTGGCAAGGACGGGGAAAGCGTCAAAAACTCGTGAAATTCGTGTGACTTTATTTGTGGATGGCACTTAAACGAATAAAATGAAAATGTATGGGGAATGACACATTACTTATTGTAACGAAATGTCATACCCACACATTTTCTATTCTATTAATTTAGCGCTAATGCCACTTGTCTAAAGGGCCAAGGTTCTAATGCATTAGACGGAATCACATTTAGATCACAAACCCCGTTTTCATTGCTTAATTTGGAGGACCTCAAGCAGTCGATTTCGCCGTTAGTATTACGATTGTGACAAGTATTATATAATAAAAAAGACCTATATACCATTACACCCCACCATTACGAGTATATTCGGTGCGGGAGTGGCGCACATACCGAGCGAATCAAGAAATACTTATAGAAATATGAGCATTTCTTCATTTCTATCGGTAAGCTTTAGTTTAGGTACTGTATACAAAGAGCATGCAGCTCCCGTATCGCTGCTGCATCTACAATCCAGAAAGCGGCCTCATTATTGGTAGAAAACTGACACTACTCGTATGTAGTTTATATCAAATTGTAATCAGTAGTAAGGCCAACGACTGGATAATAAAACCTGATTTAGCATTTGCATTAATTATATAGTTAACTTAACTGGCGAGTTAAGTAAAACTCCGGGCAAAAATTTTAGAATTAGTATTAAGTTGATATCTGTCAAAGGGATGTTAAGGACTTATTTCCAGGTTTACTAACTACTTAACTAATGCATATTTAAATTAAACTTTATTACTGCTACATCTGAGATGAACGGTAGTGACCGTTTCACGCAGTGTAGAAATGCGTGATTTGTGATGCGACATTGTTATTAATTGTTATTATGAACGCTATAAAAAGACGCATTTTGTCACATTCACTAACACTAACATCCCAGATGGGGCAGCGACATTCGATATAGCAATCAGCTATTAAAACGATTACAAACGTGATATTGCATAAAAGTGGGCACATCTGGACATGTCACAATCTCACAGTTCATAAAATTATCGGGCAGGTGGAAGTTACCCTCGAGTCATACGCACCTGCGTTTGGACACAGTGTGTTGTTAAATCTGATATCGGTTCACGGTTGCTTCATACTTGGTATATCTGGAAAGAGGTAAAATAAATTTTAAATTAAAACACGTTTAACTTTCAGTGAAGGTTATAATTTACTTTGAACTATGTTTTAACCGATTTAAATGTGTGTTCATCCGTCAATCTACTATAAAGTTGTTTTTATCAAGATGTACTTGGTTACGTATACGTTCATACGGACGGACACAACGACTTCAAAAGGGTTTAATTTTTATTAAAATAGCAATGGAATCGTAAAAAAAAACTAATATAGGGAAAAAAACCCTAAATAAACCTAATTAGTTACATTGTATTCTACCAATAACCTTTTAAGACGCACTAGAATACTGAGCCTAGGTTACCATGTAAAGAATTGTAGAACAATAATTCTACCTGTCTTTAATTAAATTGCATAAATGCATTATTATTTACTTTCGTCAGTTATAAATAATCATAATAATAATTTATTTATAATGGACACCGTCCTATACATATGTATATACAACTAGCTGACTCGGCGAACTTCGTACCGCCATATTTTCTGAATTCCTAAAAGACTTTGTTTCATAACATAAAAACAAAATCACCAAAATCGCTCCAGGTGATTAGGAGGATTCTAGAACCCGATCTCAGCGCCACCTACCGGTTCCAATTGTGAATCTAAACTATCCGGGGACCCATTCAAAGACACAAAACAAATATCATTAAAATCGGTCCAGCCGTTTAGGAGTTCACTGTCAACACACGTACAGAAGAATTATATATATATATAGATAAAGAGACACACACAATAACAATAAAACAAAACGTTTCAAAACTAAGTATTAATAGGTAATACTCGCAACATATACTAAATTTACGGGAATATTACACATGATTTAACATTATGAGATCGTCCAATCTTTAAACCGTTCAAATGCATAAATGAATAAAACATGGTGCTTATCAGGAATATTTGATCATATCACCGCAGTATTAAACGAAGTAATATCAATAATTTGAAGGGGAGCAAGACCGAGGAATGATATATTTAATCAACAAAATATCATATTCCAACGCCATGTCTTTTTTACCTTAGTGGGAATGGCAGAGATTCCATTACTGGAATAACGAATATTGACATATTCGTTATTCCAGTAATGGAAAAGAATTTGATTTCAATGAGAGATCATTGTAGAAACGTGTTGCATATATTTTCGATCGATACCTGAGACGGACGGTATCAGATCAAACTTAATCTTTTAACGTCTAGCGAAGGATTCATATAACTCGATTCCTACCAGCTTGAAATAAATTATATATATTCTTTAATTTATCCTATGGTTTTTCAGAAACAAAGTTATTAAACACATATTCCTTGAGGTTTATTAGATGTTCTTTTATTGTATGCAATCCATTCGATAATAGAAAACTTTGTAGTTACTCAATGTGTGTGAATATATCGTAGACTGTCGTAGAAAATAAGTTAGTAATGCACTTTATCACAGTGCTTGCACATTACCTTATTCATAATAGTTATAGGCTCGTTATCAAATCTTTTTGTTCATAATTGTTAATAATATTGTTAATGCAATAATACTTGAGTAACTTTTTTAAGGTCTCTATAAACCTCGTATTATGAATAAGGCGGATACATTAACTTTACATTATAAGGTTATGATAACCTAAAAATGGAATACCAAGATTAAAAATCGTAGGTACTTACTTTCAAGCATTGCTTTCTGCGATCCGATCCAACAAATTGAATCGCAATTCGATTCCGATTTTACTCCCCACAATAGGAAATTTTATAAGACTCGATATAGAACGTTAACTTCATAATATTTTCGAAAAACCACCTTATATTTTTCAGAAATATTCACCAAAAGTTAATAAGTAAAATTCTTATGATATGCAGATAGTTGAACAAACATAAATTTTCAATTTTTGACGGCCTCTGTGGTTGAGCGGGATAAGCCTTAGCCGGCTGAGCTTACTGGAACGAAGAGGCTCCGGGTTCGATTCTTGACACGATAATTTTCGTAAACGAACTTTTCGTTATTTACTGTAGTCTGGGTGTCTGGGAACAGCCCCAGAGTGGTCCGTTCTATATAACCCATAACACAAGCGTAACTTGCTCAACTTGGAAATATACAATGTGTGCATTTGCCTGCCGAAAAATTAATTTACTTTGTTACTTCAACATATACATTTGTGTGCTCCAAAGGGGTAAAACATGCTGTACCGGTACATTACCCACATATGCCTCTGTGTTACCGTAGTATGCGCAAATAAAGGATTTGAATTACCATTTGTTTACAAGACCATACAAATGACCTACTAAGGGTAAGCCCGAACATTGGCAAATAATATCAGAAAGACATGTACCTACCATTTATTACTAGCGGTGTAATGAGCGTCGAACAGCAGTTATTCGCCTCCCCCAAAATAACATAAAATTATCATTACATATTATTATTCGCAAATTAGTTGTATGGCGCGTGTGCACGCAAATGAGTCACACTGCAACCAGTAAAGGCACATTACACAGTTATTAAGCAAAAATATTATAATTAGCAAACACATCTTTATGGATGTCCCGGAACATAGCGGTCAAACGTACGATTTTTTTTTAAATTTAAGGACTAACATATTCCATTTTTAGTAGTGTATGAACAATTCAGATTTTAGCATTGCTAAGATCTTTCTTTTATAATGAAATCAAATAATAAGAGAATGAATTCAACAACCTTTGTTTTTTAAACTTCCCAGTGTTACAAAAAAACATACGAAAACTAATTGAAAAATATTATATAACGATTATCTTTATGGTGTTGAATGGCAAAGTCACCTAAATCTTATCTAAATGACGTGATTTGGAATCTTGTCAGTAAGTAAATAGCGCTGAGGTAATTTTTCTGTAAGTAATGAAAAACATTGTGAGGAAACCTTTAAAACGTGATTATCAATGTGCGAACCCGATTTAGACACATTTGGGTATATTATTCGTTCTCGTGGAATGTCCAGCATTAGAACATTTTTACCATTTGAATCTAAATTAAGGTCAATTACAATCAGTAGCCGTGATTAGAGTATAAACTCAGAAGTCAAGCGTCAATGAGTATTGTTAAAATTATATTTGAAACTATTGAAAGTTAAATCGTAATTTTTATTATATTTAAGAGCCGTATGTATCTGCGAAAACACTATTATATTTGTTGTGAAATATTTACAGTAACAATGTTTAGAGATATAACAATACATAATATTTCAACGCATGTGTGTTGCCTTATTTCTGCCATTTGAGGTTCACGAACTTTGCAAACGCATCGCGATTATAAATGTCAAATTCATTTTAATATTGACTCAGCCCGGAAGTACCGATTACAATTATATTTTAATGTACACTATAGAAGAGACTATGTATGAAACATTTATATTTCATTCATAAATACTAACAGCATATGGACACTAAACGTGATTAGTTTATAAAACTAATTTAAAAAATTCTGTTGTCGTTAGAAAATTCTCCTTGTTGCCATTTTGACCAAACCTAAATCTACAAACAATCACCATATTTGTCCGTCCCTCTGTCTATAAGGGTATGGTATTGTATATAAGGACTATTTTTCCAAACCTTGCTGATCTACATTGACCGAATTGATTTATTTGAATATACCTATAGACAGAAGGGCGGTATACCCGCCACGCTTCTCCAAGGCGAGCTGGCAGATTTCACAGATGTACTTATAGTTTTCTATGACTGATTTTGATCACCACCAATGCTTATCAAGATTTGGACTCACGTAAAAGACACGTACCTAAATAATATGCCACCACGACTTAATATCTATATATAGTGGCCTTGCAATTTATACTTGTGGTAATGTTACTAGAAAGTGAATATTAAAAAAAAGCAGTCCATTAAATATATTAGCCCTATGTCAATCCTACCAAGAAAGAAAATTAGGACGCGTAGGTAGCGTGCGGAAGAAAATCAGGATTAATAGTCGTCGCGAAGCCTTAAGGTTGGCAAGTGATTTATGCCATTTTCGGTCTTAATTTAAAAAATCTATTCGTGGACAATTCAATTACGACTTATACAGAATCAATTTATATAATCTTTTGTTCCACGCCTTATTGTATAATAAATACATCAGGTAATATAATATTTAGCGTAAAGATATGTAATTCCTATACATTTTTGTTCTATTAGTTTGGTGCAAATGCCAGTTGTCTACAGGGCCTGTATTGCAAATATTATGATGAACATTGATACATTCTACCCACCTATAGACAGATGTATGTAAGTGGATTTTCTTTTTGCCCAAATAGCTATGGAAACTTAGAAATAAATTATATTGAAGTGAATGCCTAGTGTTTTATTCAATTAGGTACTATTTAAAAAGAAAGAATAACTACTTTGTTTTTTAACTGTAATTATTTTCATCATAAAAACATAATCAATCAAGTGTGACAAATACAAAACATGCAATATAATTGACAACTATGACTTCGTCGCACACGCCTGCACTTAATTAAGCTTTCATTTAGGAAGTATTAATTAAAAACAGTGCAATGAGGCATTTCCGACGGATATTCTACTTCGATATAAACCAGAATAACACTATACTCTAGAGTACTCTAGACAATGTTTGATACAGATTGCAGCTAATACTGGATTGCCACACCTGGAATATTCCTGAAATCTGTAATATTTTATTGGCCGCAATGTCTACCTGCCTGCATAGAGGTAGGTAGCCTAGGGCCTCTAAGTCGTCAAAAATTCAATAATCATCAATCAGTCAGTCATCAGCCCGTCAAATTCCACAACTGGATATAATTCGTCCCAAATATCAATCACATATTCCGGTTTCCCGGCCTCCATATCAACTCTTGTTAAACTGAGGGCAATTTAGTACAAAAAAAACAAATTATAATATGTGTTTTTTATACAATCAGATAAATAGGTGATATTTTACACGACTCTGTGAAGGACTGTTATTATTGCACTATTTAGAAATTTTGTCCAGCGGTCAATGGACAAAATACATTAATTTATAAACTATAACAACAAAGAAAACTTAACTTACATTGTATTTTACCTATAATCCCTTCATCGAGGTAAGTGGGTAAGGTTCCCAGAAGGCTGGCTACGTTACTTTGCTGGATCGCCATACTGATCCGTTGTCTGAGGAAGAAACCAGCCCTCTGAACACCCGAAGAATCAATGAGTTTATAAAAATCAAAATAAAGACTGAACACGATGATATTTTATGCATGAAGTATTTTTATACCGTAATAATGAATTGAAATGAATTTCAAGAACGTCCAAAGTTTCTTGAAATAATTATTTGAAATTTTCTCCGGAATTTTGTTTTGTTTACCTGTGAACCCTAAGCTTATGAGGCTAATTACACGTTCCGTTGCACCGAATAATCATTAAAGTTGAACGTATCCTTTGTATACCGGCTGCTAAAGAACGTAGATTTCAAAAACGGAAATTGGAACGCATCCAAAAGTCGATCAACAAGGTCGATGACCATTTGAAATGCAACATATTATACTTAAAAAGTTTGTTTCATTATTCAAACTATTTTAACAAAGAGCAGAAGCTTTAAAGCTACAAATTCCTTTGGGAATCAAACGGTAAATGCAATTATATAACTAGCTTAAATTCTTTTAAGTAATTAACTACTGTAATGATGGGCTATAAACTAATAAGGGTAGTAATTATTCGTAAACATTTAGCGAGTAATGGTTAATTGTATCGGAGGAAATAGTTAAAGCATGTTGAAGGCGTTTGCACGTTCGAGAATGCATGAATGAATTTTAGGACTAAGTCTACTCTTAGAGAGCTTAAGCAATAATTAATATAAAAAGTAGAATTTTGTAGACTCAATATTATTGACATCCATTCAAATTAAAAAGTTTTTATTTAAAGTAAATGTCACTGGAGAATATTTTTTGAAAACCGTAGCCTAGCTCACTGGAGCACAGAGGTTCCGGATTCGATTTCTGGCAAGGTAAATTTCATGAATGAACTTTCCGTTATTAACTATGGTCTGGGTGTTTGTTGTCGGCCTTAGAGTGGTCCGTTGTACATATTATTATATTATATTACCCTTCTCACAAGCGTAACTTGCTTACCTTGGGGATATATGGTACAATGTGTGTCTTTGTTTGCGGATTTAAAAAATAAATAAATCTAAGTACTTCCTATTCTATGCACACCGTATCAAAACGTGTTTTTGTTGTTGTAAAGAAAAGAAGCCGCAACAAACTTCTTTTAACTTTATTGCTTGTCCAGAAAGTACTGTATGCATGCATTTTTGTACTTGTTTATTTTGGCAAGCAATAAAGTGTAACTTAAATATTAGTTTTTACGCTATCTACCTCATAGTAAAAGTAAATAACCCATGAAAAAAACTGGATATATTAGTACGTGTTTATTAACCGCACCGTAAACAATATGAATATGGATATTTTAATATAGCTTCAGTCCAGGAAAATGAACAGAGTTGTTTACTTGCATTTTAACAGCACTTGCAGCTGCTGGTTATTTTCGATGACGCGTTAAAAACTGGCTTTTTTAAGACAAAGATGTTCTTTTGACTGGTATCACAGGTGTATTTTTTATCCTATCAATTATATCGCAGACAACATTACGATATTTAAATAATCAAGCTTAAAATTTGATTGCCGTGTTAGAAGCATCTAAGTAAGCACACTTAACCAATGTTTTAAAGGTTATTTGAATTAATAGCATTGAAATATTTATTTAATTTATAAATTACTTATAAATGAAATCAATAAAAGAAAACTTATTTGTATCATGAGATGATTTTTATTAGGAAAAGTTGATAGCTTCCCGTGGGACTAATAGTACAAATTCATTTAAACCGTGGTGGTGGAAGCCCTTATTATTGTATACAAGACATAATTACATGGTTTATTGATGTTTCTTGAATATATTGTGTTTTTTGAAATTATTTGTCGCATTTACAATTACAGGACAAAATAATTTTATTATTTACTACAACTTACATATAAAATAGTTCCAATTTACATAGACGACCTTATTTATAAGTGTTTGTGAGTTTAGGGGTAGTAGGGGTCAAGCACAAAAGGCAAGATAGCGTATTTATGTATACTGATATATTATTTCCAGAAATAAAACAAAGATATTTTTTCAGAAATCATATATCATAGAAATGAACGTAAACGTATATTATATACAGGTATATACATACATAAATAACAGGGACTGATTAAATCACATTTAATTAAGCAAACCTAATTAACATAACATTTACAAAATCTGCTACACCCGTATCAATATTTTACATCAACACGTGTACAGGTTCTTTGAAAAAGTCCTTTTGACCAAAAGCTGTCGTATAAATTAGGGTTGTACCACCGTGCCTGGTGTGTTCCTGTCACTCAGACGTAATTTGAAAATAAAGGTTTTGAAGCCCGATTACCATTCTCATGAATATACTACGGACGGTAAAAAGAATCATGTTGGTAGTATGGCTAGATACGTAAATAGAACTTGTGGAGATTTTTGATATTATGCTATATATATTTAAAGAATTGTAAAGGGAAGAATAAAATAAGGCAATGTATAAAATGTCACCTCATCGTCAACCAATAGTCATCCAGTGTAGGTTTGCGTCACATCGCCGGAGGGCCAGCTTGGACCTTCGGCCACCGTGAGCGGGGGTGGTGCGGGTGGGGTCCTGGGGAAAGGGTTCTCACCCGCCGTTATGCCGTCGAAATAGGGGCGCGACATATTTCGCGTGCACTCATCTCTCCTCCCGTAGGGCGTGTTACTGAGCGTCCCACGCAGTAAGAGCATGAACAGTAGTTCCCCGGGCAGTGGATGACGCCGTTGGGCCACCGCCTGCCAGGGAAAGCGGAGAGGGCTAGGCCATATACCCGTGGCCCTGGCATTAAGGGCGAAGGACGGAATACTGAGGGGTTTTAGTGGGTATTCCTAACTATGTTGTGTGATTATCCGTGCAGGAACGGAGAAAGAATACAATTTTCTGCGGCCGGGCGGCCTGTCGTGAGAGACGACAAAACAACCCACAGCCAGGTGGTAGGATATTTGTTCGTCTAAGTGGCGACTACCCTTGGTTTAGAGTATGCCGCCATAACAACCTTGAGTTGTGTTCCGGCATTAGTGACCAGGTTCCAGTCTCCCTTTAGAGAGCAGCAGTGCATTTATAACACCTTTGGTAATGCAAATGACCATAGGCAATGGTAACCGCTTCCATCAAGTGGGCAGAATGCCTGTCTACTGAACTCCTGCAATAAAAAAAAAACTGTGGGTGGCCATAGCATCTTTAGTTCTGCCTGGAGGTGTTAGTGCCACCCCGACCTGGCGAATCCCACACGCCAGCCGTGACTTCCCTCATCGCGCGGCTGATGACCCTCAATCGGGTATCCTTTCATAAGAAAAAGGTTTACGCCACATATCCGACCTTTCGCTTATCATATCCAAATTTTACTGACAACCTTGCATAATTCAATGGTCCACAACGAGTTCTACAATACTTTTACCGAGACATTGTCTCCACTCGTAAATTTGACAATTTTATCGGCCGTCAGTCTTGCATTTTTTAGCAAACAGGCAACCGGCCCACGTCATGGAAAGTGGTTGTCTGTCCGCTTGAAGACGCCTACAACACCTAGGGCGAAGACAACGTATTATCAGCCTTTAGGATAGGATAGAGAGGATGGTATAGAAGGGATGGCACAAAAAGGTCAGACAGGAGAAATAGGGTAGATGGGATGGAATGTCTTACATAATTATATCTTTGTTTTTGAATTTGAAGCAAGTCGTGGTAGCGTAATGGCTAGCGTACACGTCCCAAATTCAGAGGGCGCGGGTTAGAGCCTGGCTGGAACGCATGCACCACTTAGTCAGTTTTCTGATCTAATGTGCATATTGTTACAATTACCACCTGCTAACACCGGTGAAGGAAAACATCGTTATGAAACCTGCATATCGAGATAACCGAGGTGTCAAACTTGCCAAGCCACCTTGGACAAGCGTGGCGGGTATACTGTCTGTTCCTCCTATAATGGAGGCCCGAGCCCAGCAGTGGGACATTTAAGGGCTGATATTATTTTTATTTGGTTTATTTTTTGAATTTATAAAAAGAAACAGCCAATATGCTTGCTTAAAACAAAATAAAATAAAATAAAATAAAAATAAAATAAAATAAAATAAATATTCAAAGTCAAGTTCTGTCTTTGTGATTAAAGAATAATTCTACTATTAGCGTCCACGTGCCTATGTAGTAACAAATACCACATAAGTAATGTGAAGGATTTAGATTTTAGGATCGCCATTAAGCATAAATTGCGTAAAACCTTCCTCTGGATCTATTTAATGTGTCTTAAAATTGTACAATAAGTATGATAGGAAAACCGTGTTCATCAAAATGCCGAGGAGACCCAAAGAAAAAATACGTGCGTGACGACGGTTTATGTTAATGAAGCGCCTTTGTGTCTCGAAATTTACCCTAATCACGATTTTAGTACTATGTATGTTTGTATGATGTATGTTTGTTTAATTTATGTTCTAAACCAAACAAACCAACCAAAACGTTTAAACTTAACGTTTGCAAAATCCATAAATTGTTTAGTATTTTACACACTTTCAACAAAGCTAAATAATAAAACTACGTTTTAACGGTTTTAAGCGCGGTAATTTATTTGATTTTTGTTATTCCGACGTTTCGGCCACTTTTCAGTGGCTTTGATCACGTAAGACAAAGATGTCAAGTGTTAACGAGTATTGTTAAAGTTTTATTTAGCCTACCTTCAACTTGTTCATTTTAATTATTTAGTTTTAATTGGCCACTGAAAAGTGGCCAAAACGTCGGAATAACAAAAATCAAATAAATTGCCGCGCTTAAAACCGTTAAAACGTAATTTTATTATGTATACAAGTCGCGAAAACTTCAAAAAATATTAAAACTAAATAACTATACAAATATAATCATAAAAAAATTATAAATAAGGCACATGAGTCAGCTGCTAGGTATGGGTAGTCACTTTGTCAACCGAAAAATTCCACAGAAGATAAGGGTATAACGTAGCTTGATGCCAGGCGTAACAATAAAAAATATAGTTCACATATTTCAATCCTTTATAAATAATTGTTGCGGTGATGTTGTGACCTGTCCAAGGTATGAACGTAGATAGTACCCTGGTCCAAAGTATTTACTACATAAATTTACAACGACCGGCTCAAAAATCAGCGCTCTAATGAACATAGTAACACCGGTCGCTGTATCCAATAATTAATTATTAGATATACAACTATTAATATTTATAGTAGAGGGTGAGTTGATTGGGAGTGAGATACTGAACTCACAGTGGTCGCGCGAATTGCGACCTTCTCTGGAATACAGTAAAAATAGATTTGTGACTTTTTCAGAATTACGTCGCTCTCTAACTGGACAGTTGTAACAAAACATAGCTCCTAGTAATAATTCCTCTTCTTTAGTACCAGCGAATTAACACTTAGACTACTAGACCATTAATGCCATAAAAATGAATGAATATATTGTCATTCTAAACTGTAGCACAAGCAGTAAGTCGTAGTAGCTTAGTAGCTAAAGCACTCGCGTCGTTGCCAATGACGTGGTTTTGAATCGGGACCAGAAAGCATGTACCACTTAAGCAATTTTTCTAATCTAATATGCATTCACTATGAAGGAAAAAAACTTGATGAATTCTGCACAGCGTAGTAATCGGTATATGAAACCCTCCAATCTATCTTGGACAAGCGTGGCGGGTATACTGTTCATTTCCCCCTAACAAAGGGGGAGGTTCGAGCCTAAGACTGAGACGTTTATATGCTGATATTATAAACGGTAGCACAAAGTATAATGATGGTGCCAACTTCTACTATGGCAGTAAATTAAAGTAGCAGATAGTTCGCGTGTTAGTTATGTAACAAGTTGTTCGTTCAGCATCGATAGTGGCACGCAGTGAGCTACACGCGATTTGCACTTGCTTGAATTACATTTCAGCCAACCTGACCAGAAATTAAAGTTAATTTCAAAAGCGCTTTGAAATCATGACTCGATAAAACTGGTAGATTCAATTTTGATTAAAATATATAATTAAAGTCACATTATATTAAAGAATCGGCCAAGTACGTGTCATTGTCACATATTGTGAGCTAATACGCACAATGGAGGGTTCGTTCATTTGATTACGGACTTCTAAAATACATTAATTTGAAAATGCCACATATTAAACAAAAACCAATTTAACGGGGCTTGTTTTAAATCAATTTTTGGTGAGGGATTTTTAAGTTTTACCATCCTAAATTATTCAAAAAATTTAATTTTTTATTTCGAAAATGACAGGGACACACATAATTTTAACGACTTTAAAAGCGAATATCTCACCACCTACTGACTTAAATAAAAGTCAATACTGAGTACACCATGATGATTTTTGAAGACCTATCGAAGGATACGACTATATAGGTATACTAAATCTTTTTCACCCCTTAATTACACACCGTTAACTTTCTAGTGATATTATTTTATGAAACTATTATGTGCATCATATAAAATACAACTTGTCAAGTTTTATTCATATGGATCCAGTAGTAATTTTTGAGAAAATGGCTACTATATAACAATGTGTGTAGTACTTGAAATTAAAGAAATTTGATTCAAATTGAAATATATATTAAGTTTTTGCTAAAATTCCTTGCTTCCTTGTGGCAGCGATGTTATACAAAGTCTTTAATGAGCATATAGTTTTATGTTTTTAAAGTTAGTTTTACTTTAATTTTTATCTTCATTTTCATATTACACAAAGCATATTACTTAAAATACTAAAAGAGAAAAAACAAACTCAACACTTTCTAAAAACAAGATAAAAAAGAACACAAATCTCGAAAAACTTGATCACGCAACGTTAAGATAAATGTATTGCATAAAAACTATTAAAAACATTAATGTTATATAATTAAATATTAAAAATAACGGTTTAAAATTTGCTGAAATAATTTTTGCTGCTATTTTCTTGTCTCGTGTATATATTTTTTTAATGTTAATGGCCAATGCACATACTAAAAGTGCATGTAATGACGTTAAACAATATTTTGGTCACATGCTATTAATTTTTATTACTTCTTACAGTACATTTCTCGTGTAAATGTCTAACAACAGTCTACGGGTTGCAGGGTCAAAAATATCAACATTAATTTACAAATATACTCCTAGTATTTATAATTGCACATCGAGTCTGTTATGGGAAATGTCGTAAGCGACAGAATTCAGGTATTTCATTTTCTTATAATAGTCTAGAAGTAGACGGGAAGTCTTCAACTTCTTTTTCATCTGTAACCTAAATTCTTATATAATATTTGAGAGCGTATAAAATTTGAATACATAACAATTAAGTAAGTGTAAGAATTGCATAAGGTATTGTAGAGTTATAAATAATAATCTTAATAATTCTAAATATAATATTTCAATATCTTAAACTTAATGGGTCTTTGCGTGTTGAGTGGTTGTGTGAAACTAGTGGTCAACGGTTAATCGTAATTTAAAAGATTGGTCCTTTTGAGTCTTACAAAGTCTGTCTGAGAAGCTTAAAGAATTTCAATGTTAATATTGAAATCATATTTTATGCTTGTAAGTGAACTGCTGGTTTTATGGGAAATAAATTTCTTTAAATCTAAACCTAATTAGTATTTTCTTAAGATGTCGCGATTAGTATAGACGACATCTTTGTCTTCCGTGATAACGGCTACTGAAGTGGTCGAAACGTCGAAATAAAAATAAAATAGCGCGCTTATAACCGTTAAACCGTAGTTTTATTATAAACCTAATAAGTAACATTTATAGCATTAATCAGACTGAACAACACAGTTGATGTCCTTGTAACAGCTCCTTAATTAACGAGTATGATAATGAATCTAATTAATTTAGGGCTCGGTGCCCTTATAGATGTTAACACACTTATGATTGTCTTGATATATTTTGGCTGTGAGAGATCTTATATATTTGTAGACGAATCATTGAAATGTCTTTGTCAAGAGTGATATGTTGTCAATGTCACTCCTGTGAAGCGTCGTGTCTATGGGAGCGAGGCGGCCATATTAGGAAGAGAAATTACTTCTTCTTCGGTTGCTAGCGCACCAAGTTTTCGACGAATCGCTATATATTTCCTTAATCTAAGTGAATTATAACGAAATATGTGTTACTGTCAAGTGTGATAATTGTTATTTACGCAATAGAGACATTATTTTCTTAGATTACAAAGGTAAAGTTGTTAATTTCATAAATATACCCACATATTCATGACATGCCATGAATGCTGATGAATAAAGCTTACCTGAGATTTTACGGCCTTCCTGAGCTTACATATTTATAAACTAGGATGTTTATTGTTTATAATCTGAATATTTATCAAGTTGCAAAATCCTAATATTATAAATATCAATGTGATTTTTTTGTTTGTAACACTTTCATATATACTTAAATATATAATAGATCGTCATGAAATTTTGCATACACGTTGACTCGGGGATGTAGAAAAGTACATAGGGTACCTTCCATCCAGAAAAAAGTACTATTCCCGGGAAAGAGACGAATATAGCCGAAGAAATGGCGCGTTATTGGCGACACCGGTGTAATTCACTAACAAATACATCATCATGGCAACGACAATGACAAAGTAATTTTAATGTGTTACTCTCATGTTTAGTAACATCTTCGCTAGATGCCGTTACAGGTATTTTAAATTAACGCGTCTGTGTGAAAAAAACTTTATTAATGCAAGCGACGCGAAGGTAACAGCTAGTGAATAAATAAAATAAAAAACATTGCATATTATAAGTTGGGGAAAAAGTCTTTTCGCATATAGTATGTATGAACTTGAAATAAGATCTCTTTGGCTATACCATTTGTACCTGGCTGGTTTTGGTATCATTAAAAAGTTTTAACTTTAAAGAAGACAATTCCAAATTCAAATTAGGAAAATGTGTGATTTTCATTTGTTTTTCTTATTGTTCAAATGAGTGAATCTAATGAAGAAATTCGATACATTTTAAAATTTTACTACAAAAAAGGTAAAAATTCAACACAAGCCGCGAAACGAATTTGTAATGTTTATGGACCTAATCCAGTATCTGTAGTAGCGCAAATTTGGTTTAAGCGTTTTCAATCCGGAAATTTTGATAACAAAGATGCACGTCGCTCTGGTCGCCCTGTTACGGACAAAATTGATGCCATTTTTGAAAATGTGGGGCAAGATCGGCGTATTAGTAATTACGATGTAGCCGGAGAACTGAAAATTTACCACGAAACGGTTTTGGCGCATTTGAAATGGGTGCCTCATGAGCTCACTGAAAGAAATCTAATGAACCGTGTACTCATTTGTGATTCTTTATTACGACGTAATGAAACCAAACCATTTTTGAAGAAGCTGATAACTGGTGATGAAAAGTGGATCACGTACGACAAGAACGTGCGAAAAAGATCGTGGTCTAAGGCCGGTCAGGCTTCACAGACTGTGGAAAAACCCGGGTTAACTCGCAACAAGGTGATGCTGTGTGTATGGTGGGATTGGAAGGGCATTATTCATTATGAGCTGTTACCGCCAGGCAGGACCATCGATTCTGAACTGTGCTGCGAACAACTGATGAGATTAAAGCAAAAAGTTGAGAGAAAGCGGTCAGAATTAATCAACAGAAGGTGTGTGGTTTTTCACCACGATAACGCTAGACCTCACACATCTTTAGCCACTCAGCAAAAATTACGAGAGTTTAGCTGGTAGGTGTTAATGCATCCGCCGTATAGTCCTGACCTTGCACCTTCAGAATTTCACCTGTTTCGGTCTCTGTAGTATTCCTTAAGCAGTGTCAGGTTAACATCACGAGAGGACTGCTAAAACCACTTGTCGCAGTTTTTTGATCAAAAGCCCCAAAATTTTTATAGCAATGGGATCACGTTCCTACCTACAACATGGCAAAAGTTATCCAACAAAATGGCACCTACATACCTTAGTCAAATGTAAATAAACTTTATAAAAAAAACTTTTGAATTTTTATATAAAATGCGTAGAAACTTTTTCCCCAACCTAATATATGACAAGACTTTTTCATTATTTATATTATACAGAAACGTGGAAGTGATTTGATATGTTCCTTATTAAAGGTTTTAAGGCTGAAAATTGTCATAAAATTTGGCTCATGTGTACTTTGGACAACGGGGAGGAATATATTTATAGGAATAAATTCTAAAATAAAGTATAGGTAGAAGAACTAATGAACTATTACTATTTTTTGCGCAAACACGTGTGTCAACATCACATGCTTATGGAGTACAGAATTTCGGCCATGGCAGGTCAATAACCGTAACACGTGTTACCCACAATTTATTGGCCATAATTTCGGCACATAACCAAAGCATAATCCATCTTATGGTACGATCAAATTTGTTTACAGCTACATGGTAATCTGTTAAGAAATTACGGTTTGTATACACACGGACGATTTTATGGCTCATGCTGGGAATGCATATTGCGTACGTCTTCCTTGAATTTCAACACTACAATGTTGCTTAATTACATAAATTTATGGAAATAACCGCAATATTAATATTGACGTTTTATTCAAAATGACGAAGGATCGAACGCTAATCGAAAACCAAGCAAAATATCACGGGGAAAGTTCAAGGCAAGAGACTTCGTGGTAGACATCCAAACAGGTGATACAGGTGGATTGCTGACCAGCTGGAAACATCGATAAGTTCGGCCCTCCACCATGCTCAAAACCGATTTCGGCGGAGGAGACCACTTATTCACTGCCATTAAAGTCACGCTCCTCAGCAGTGAGGGAACGATTTAGAAGATGTAAGTATACATGATACATTATTATGTATTACCTTCTTAACAATTGTGGTACCTACACTTAGACCGTTGTATCAATAAGATGATTTTCCCTTACATGTATCCCATATAAATATTACAATAACTTTGTATCTCTCGTAACATTCCAAATAATATATTGTACATTATTTAAAAAACGTAAAATTTTATGTAGGTAAGTGCTTTCGAACATGAAAAGAATTAAGTAGCTGATAAAACCCCATCGACAGCGACACCTGCCTTATTTGAATTTTCGAAGAACCTTTAGGAAATTTTGAAACGACTTTCTTGATACAAGGTAGGTGTCTATCGCTTTAAGAGGCCATAAAAAGCTCTCAACACCCACTTCGTATGAGAAAAGTTCTAATAAGAATAAGGATAAAAATAATTAAATTACATAACTCGTATCTTTATTATAATAGTCTTTCACCACGTAACCTAAAATAATGTCAGGTTTTCGGGTTGCATGGAAAGCCGTCTTTTGTTTTGTCATGAAAGTATTGTAAGTCTCCATTCACACTGTGGTTCAATCTTGCTCCGAACTCGGTCCGATCAAATCTCTATGACTCTACATTACTAGTCAGTTAAATATTTTTTTGGGCTAACTTGTACGGCGCGATATCGGATCGGAACTAGAGCAATATGATAGTGACAGGTCTCCGATCCTTTTTTGTTTGAGAATATTTGAACGGACTGAGGTCGGAGTGAGATGGAACCGTGAACAGCATCATAGTCCGAATCTTAAGTGTTATGTCTTGCGGCGGCGTTTTTAGTCATCCGAGGTGTGATAGCACATTACTTTTTAATTGCTTGAGTATAGCAGACAACTGAGGGCCCACCCGATGAAAAGCGGTTACAGTCTCCTATGTACATCAGCAACAACAAATGTGCTTCCGACCTCAAAGGAGGACTGGACCTGGCCCCTAATACGAACGAGTAAATATCCTACCACTTTGCTGTGGGTTGTTTTGTCACCTCTTACTACAGGCCATCCGGCCACAGAAATTAATATACTTTCTCCGTTCCTGCAAAATATAATTTCTCAGTTCCTGAAGGGATATAATTTTTCCGTTCTTGCACGGTTATAAATTTTCTATCACGGACTACACGGATTCCTGGCCAAAACTGCATATGTATAAGTTACTTACGGACATTAGATCGGTTCGTAATCGGGGCCGTAACTTTAATGTTCAAAATACATGTCGATCGCTATAACCGAAATCGGTTTGGACAGTATTATATATTAATATTTCACAACATACATTAATCAAGGTCTTATTTATAGAACCAATAGCGTAATATGTAATTTATTATCCTTATACAATGATTTATAATGTTCTCAAATGAGCAGGACCGCAGAGCGGAATACAGCACAGCAGGCGTGTGATAAGTTCGTTGTACTGACATTAAAGCAATGATAAGCGAAGATGGATGTCCGGCAATACAGTTGAATAATTTATGTGATTTAATTATTATTTTTGGGCTAATTTAGATTTGATGTAACATTCGCTAAAAAGCAGGTTTTGTTATAATCTACCGGATGGATGGATCGGTTTGTGTTACTTTGTTCGTTAATTTAGGCGTTAACTAAACACCCTGCCAGGGCACCGCGGGGCTGGGAATCCCATTTTCCCGTAGCCCTGGCATAAGGCGCAGGACGGCACACCCAGGGGTTTTAGTGGGTATCCCTAACTGGGGAGTGGCAATAGCGTGGCACCAGTTCTGACTGGGCGCGCCAGTGCCACCCCCGATTTGGCGAATCCCGCCCTCGGGTCGCGAATTATGCACCCAGGCTTCTTTGCCTGTCGCGGTTTAGTCCTCGATCGGATTACCCCTGGCCAAAAAAAAGGCGTTAACTAAACATACATCATATCAGCTATGCAATTTTGAAAACTTTTTTTATTGCCTGAAGCAGGCAAACAAACCTAGCGACTGATATTGTTTTTTAAATTAATTTTTGTACATTTATTGCATTACTAGGCATTTGCTGCACTATTGCGTTTGCCAAAACGTGCATCAAAATATGATATCGCTTCCAATAAGCTTAATAACTTCTTTTGAAATGGCGTATGGTTGAATTTCACACATGTTTTTTGTTGTTTTTGGTATATACTTGCTAGGTTTTGAAATTACACAGCTGATATGTAAATGTTACGTTTCATGATATTATTAGGTGAGAATTTTATCATTCAGTAACCACTATAGCAAAAACCGAACCCATATACAATCTCCATATCCGTCCGTCAACCTGTGTTGTTTTGTATGTCGTACACATTTTTCTGGCGAGTATTAGATCTACTGTAAATAAAACTTGGTGAAAAAATGTAATCTACATATATGCCGCTGCCCAATCGTGTAATACATATTATGGCGAAAAAAACATTAGGCGTGGCCGCCATATATACATTACAGTGTTGTATCATTATCAGATCTTGAAAGATCATAATGATGTATTTTTGTTACATTTTTATTTATGGATTGCCAATTCAGTTCTGCTATGACTTTTTTAAATATTCTATCCCTTAGTTAAAAAATGAAGAGTGGAGGACACTTTACAATTTTAGGAGACAATATTGTTATGAGTTGCAGGCCTTGAATTAAAATGCCGTTAGAATTACTATAGAATTTATTAGAATTATACAAACACGTATAACACAGGTACAAATATAACTGAATACAACCAGTACAAACGTAATGCACGATTCAATAACACGCGCAAAGTCTGTCACTAACGTCTTACTTCGCTTGTGGCAATCGCTAGATTGCCGATCTCTCCATTGGGCTATTGCTTTATACTGCACCGATGCAATATGGCTGCCCGACCGCGTAAACCGAATTTCTTAGAATCAGTTGGACACACCTGGCTAATGATTGCCATAAAAGATTACAATACACAATGGGCTGTTTTCTAATTACAAATTTTAAACACAAAGTAAACAAAAGAAGTCTAAATGCGGAAAGGTAATAAAGTGTGCTTTTATGGTATGCAGATGTGAATCTACTTTTGTCGGCGTGTAGGTCGTAACAATATCTTCCTACTTCAATAGGTCGGAAGATTTTGAAGTATTTTCGACAAAAATTACTTTAAACCAGATAAGGGGGCTTAAAGCGGCCGCTTTTGGAGAATTGGTAGTGAAATTGATACCTGTCTAGATATATCTAGACACTATAAGACTTACATAAAGTTCCACTTTATAATGATACTTGTCATATTCATAATACGAATCTGCCAAAGCGGCCTTTGTAGGCCGTTAAGTAGTTTTAAAATAATATGGAGTAGTTTCGATTAAATGCTTTCTAGCGTTCTGTGGTCGGTACAGAACTCTTAAATGGGAGCGTCCCGAACGCACTTGATCGATTTTTACAAATTATATTTAGAACTCTCAAGATCCTAAATTACAAGTTCTTCGACAAGTCTCTACCTAAAATAAACCCATAAAATAGGATATTTTATTTGTCATCTGCCTTTCCTTTACCAAAAACACGCATGGAATAAAAATCGGATACGCGTGTCATCGGTTTCGTTTATTTATTGTATACGACAAATCCGGAGTACAAAAATAAATGAACACAATCTATAATAGGATAAAGGATTGGTTGTTGTAGCTACGGGTTAAAGGATTGGTTGGATAAAATGTACCGTTACTAGGGATTTATAATTGGGGATTTTGACTTACTTTTCAGATTTGTTACAACGCAAAACTCTGACTTAGCGTTTTAGCATTTTTCTTTTATCCCAAGTTTGGCTGGAAGAGATCGCTGTCACCGATAAGATCGCCATTTGTACCTAATTCTAGGGTATTTTCTATTCTATTCTGATGTTCTTATTAATAATCTGACCAATTTTATTTTATTTTCGTACTCATGATGGCAAAAAACATGGCGATATCTAAAATATGTATTGAGTATAGTAGTTTTTGAGATATAGAGTATTTTTGATTAAATACTTTTTTAAGGTAAAAATATAAAAATGACAAAAACAGTGGAAATTCGTCATCTTTATGGAACCCTTTAATGTGCTCGTTCCGAAATGCATTTGGTCGATTTTGTTTAAAATTAAATACTATAAAATTTAATTACCTCGCATGTAAATATTTGTAATTTATATTATTACAATCTATATTTAATTATGTATATGTATATCTATATTAGTTTATTATTTTGTTTGTTTTATTTTTCTTTAATTACGATTAGTTTTAATTTAGTTAAACCACCAAATATTATTTAATCTTTCTTGTAATGTTTCCTTGGACAACGGGTTGCTTGGAAGAGATCGCTATAAGCGATAAGGCCGCCCATTGTTCTAATGGAAATGTCTTTATATTAAATGTCTAGGTTTAAGTTATGGTGAACAATAAAGAGTTTTCATTCATTCGTATAACTCAGGTATTTTTTTTAATTACAGGGACTATTGACAATTGCAAACGTCAAATACGTGTCAAAATGGATACGTAAGTTTTAAGTTTGAAATTTGTAACGTGTATGTTAATTTTTATGTATTTATAAATTAATAAGATAAAGGGAGGGGGTTACGCTGTCACTTTTAATGTGGTTTTATGACATTTTTCAAAAGTCGCACCGACGTACGTGACCTTTGTGTTGAGAGGTTACCGTATTAACCTGAATGTCCCAACGTGATAACTAAAAACCTTCTTGGGAATTAACCCAAGGTCATAAGGGGTTAAGGTTGTAAGCGCTCGTCAGTCATGATTGATGTTCATGGCGATCGACTTTATCAAACCTTATTATCATCTGAATTTATCTACAGACATTTGAGGTCATTAGGGATTATTATGAGATGTGAATAAATTTATTTCACTATTCACATTACAGAAAGGTATTCATTGCTTGGTTGGAAATACTCGTAGAACCGATAAAATTGTAATATAATATTATCTAATACGTTCCTCATGTATTGGAAAGGGCTTTATATTTTGGTCGGATTATTAAAATCTTTATAAAATACGAGCCCTAAAGGAGTTTTAGATGGTTTTTTAAAACAATATTATTTGATCTTACTCTTGAAGTGACAAACCGTCCAAACTAACAAGAATATTAGCCCTGTTATGCTTCTTGGACTAAATTATGCTTTTTAATTTGATTACCTTTATAATTATCTTAACCGTATGTTTGTGTATGAATATGCATCTAAGGATTAGATTATGCTACAATTTAGCCAATGGATATTGGTAAATAGGATTAGCTTGATAGATTTGGGATACTTAAAAGATTTTTTAAATATTATTTGAATGTATCGTATTGATCAAAAGGATGTTTGTGTAACAGTAAGTTCAATGACCGCGTTCCTTATTATCACTATACTCTATAAGGAAATCCGAACATATTTATTTCTCTAATCAATTTGTATGATATCCACTTGTAATTTATACAGATATGTTTACATCAACGAACTTACCAATTGTATGAACTCGTTTGTCAAGTTCTTGATAGAAGACGTAGAATGAAATGTTATGATCCCTAAAAACGTTCCACACGTGCCAGTAGTCTTAATAAAAAATATCTAGAAAACAATGCGAAGTAAAGAGGAAAATAACCCAATGCTTCTAAGAAAAATATTTCATGCATGCAAAAATATTATGCATCTTTGATATCAAAATTTCTGGATTGAAAACGCTTAAACCAAATTTGCGCTACTCTCACAGATACACTGCATTAGGTCCATAAACATAACAATTTTTTTTCGCGGCTTGTGTTGCATTTTTACCTTTTTTGTAGTAACATTTTAAAATGTATCGAATTTCTTCATTATAGATTCACTCATTTTAACAATAAGAAAAACAAATGAAAATCACACATTTTCCTAATTTGAATTTGGAATGGTCTTCTTTAAAATTAACACTTTTTAATGATACCAAAACCAGCCAGATACGAATGGTATAGCCAAAGAGATCTTATTACAAGTTCATACATACTACATGCGAAAAGACTTTTTCCCCAATCTAATAGTTTGTTTTGACGTGGTAGAGCCATGCCTGAATCACTACCATGATTTTAAGTTTTAGGACCGGCTCGATCAGTGCATTACCACGCTCTCACAGAATATCGGAGTAAACCATTAGTCTTAAGCTCATCGTGTTTCGTGCGATGAGTGAATGTTCCCATAGTCTTACCCCCTTCACCCTTTTTTTATGACGTAGGGGTACGTCTTTTCTTGGGTCACCATCCTCGGGCCTGAGGGGGAAAGCTCGCCGAGGGATGTGTGGGATTCCTGATTGGCCATATGACCACTGTGGCCTCCGATCGGAGGGACGGGGGATGGTCGGCCGTCAGACTACCAACTAAACCTAACCTGCGCCCATCCTGTGCGCTTTTATGGGGTGCCACAGGACCTAAACGATTGGTATTATATCTACGGCACTCTACGCTTGGCTCTAACTCAGGGCAACCCCGGGGAAAAGTACCCTCTTCACCAACTGGGGTCTAAGCCCACTGGTCCGCGTGGCCCTTCTGGGGATATTTCCCCCTCACCCTGTCCAATCCAGTTATTCCAATTTTATATTCCATCCCATTCCTCTTGTGTGATCCGTCTGCCTGTTTGCCAGCTTCATAATAAAAAAAAAGTCTAGTACCGTTAAATATGATCCGTTCTCCATTTGCACGTCCTGAATTGTAAATGTAATTTGAGTGAGTGAGCATGGGATTGTAACGTCATTGCAGTCAGGTACATAATTATTTTCTTGCACTATAATAGCCGTCGGAGTAGACATGTCCTGTAGTGGAGATCGCGTCTCGGTAAACATATTTTTGGACGTTTTCCAGCCCGATGGACTGACGACCTGCGTAAGGTCGTCGGTGGAGGCTAGACGAGGAAGACGGAAGGACCGGGATGTGTGTCGCCGACTTGGGCAGGCCTACATCCAGCAGTGGATTGCGATTGGCTGACTTTGACTACAATAGTCTTATAATTTAATAGAGTCCGGGTATGTACGAGGGAGAGGCGCGGCATTCCTATAGCTATTGCGCGTACAAAGTCACGCCGCACGCCTTGTATACCCTGGCTCCCTATGAAGTTGTATAGCTATAACGACTTGCTTGTGCTGTGGTCATTTCGTAGCTACTTGTTACTTTAGCAACATGAGGTCTTATCTAAGAGGGGAGGTTTATTGTGTAGATCCAACTACAAGCTTAAGGGTCAAACTTGCCTTATTTTTCTTACAATAATATCGGCTCATCTCTGAAGAACAGAGATGGCTAGCTATTTAAAAAGTCAGCTAATTTTAGTGGTTGTTCACAAAATAGCCACGTCTAAGTTGTCAACCAGTTCGCCAACTGGCTAATGAAAACCGACAAGTTGTAGGTTTAGCCGTTAGCCGTTGGCTGTCGGTTTAATAGTCATTCACCTATTAGTTAAAAAGTATTCAGCCGTCATATGAACAACCATTAGTCGGATGGCTAAGTTTTTGGTATTTTTGACGGTCACTCACCGCTACAGGAGAATGGGCAGTATACCCGCCACGTTTGTACAAGGCCTAGATGGCGATGTGGTTACTCAGGATGTCTCCTTTGATACATATTTTAACAAATTATTTCGACTTTGAAAAAATTACAATAACAATATTACGCGAAAATGGTGATAATTCGGTATTGAAGTCAGCTTTACCTTTTAGTGTTCTTTTATTATTAACAGTGAAATTAATGATTAGTTTCCCATCTTAATTTTGTACAGCACTCTTTTGTTTCCCACGGCGGGACGTATACGATTGCCATCTTTATCGCGTGTGTTTACAAGAGCCCGCTACTTCACCGTACCCATCGTTTTAATGTCGCCACTTTTGGGAATTCTCGTCAATGTTGGAACGCAGAATAACTTTTGTGTTTTCGTTAAATTCTTTCCACAAAGTATTTTTGCTGTTTACTGTTTAACAAGTTCATAATTTATTTTGTGAAAATTCACTTTTAAGCATTTTATAATAAAAATGAAATATGGATGAGCCACTTTAAACCAAACGTCGAAATAAGCTTTTTCTGTGAAAAATAATTTCTTATTAATAACCATAATATAAACTACAAGTTGAGCTGCCTTAAGCGTGTCAAAAACGACAAAAATCATTCTTAACTAAGTTACTCACATCCGTAAAAACTCAAAGTAATATTACATTTTTAATACTCAACTAGCATGTGCCAGCGAAACTTCGTATGCGTTACCATGACGACGTATTTTTAGGGAATTAAAAAGGGCGGCACAATAAAAAATGCAGCCGATGTGCCATATTTTTCGCTATATTCGTCTATCTAACTGAAATGACGTTATTCATCAAGATAAAAAGTGTTCTAAGTATTGACCCGGAATACAATTTAGCTGCGTGTCGAGTTACATTTCAATCAGTTCAGTAGTTTCCACGTGATTCCAGTTCTGGTTGAACAGACAAACTGATAAAAATTCTAGTTGCGACTTTTTTCTCTTTTTTATTATCGTTGTACAAAGTCGACCTCTCTACAGATTTATTTATATTATAGAATTACATATTACGTTATACATAATCTATATACATATAATAAAATTGTAGAGGTCGAATTTCTGTACAATGAAAAAAATGTTAAAAACAGAAACAGGGGGATATAAGAAGTGAAATAGAACTAATTTAGATTTTTCAAATTTTTTTGTTTTTCTCTGTTTGTCTGTCTGTTTGTACCGGCTTATCTCCGAAACGACTGGACCGATTTAAATGAAATTTTGTATGGTGGTAGCTTATATCCCTGGTCAACATACTTTTGATCCCAAAAAATTAAAGAGTTCCCGTGGGATAGTTAAAAAACCGCACCACGCGGACGAAGTCGCGGGCATCATCTAGTATATAATAAAAAGGCTTCATAAAATTATATGTGATTAGCAAAACATATTCTACAAACGTGCGGTTTCACGATCGGTAATTTTTCCTCTTTATTGTTTCAGGATTTTTATCCACATGGTCATAACAATCCCATTAAGCACCATTAAACTTAAACTATGTATGTTACTGGTGTGTAACAATATTTAAAATATTCTTTAGCCATTTTCGAGGTAAAAGTATTTGAGCTATAAAAGTTTAAAACAAAATTTGCAACTCGTGAAACAAGAGGCCTAGAAATTCCAAAAGGTTATTTTCGCCACCGAAGCAGGTAGTATCATTAAAGGACGGACTTGTTTGGATGTTGCAAATCGATGGATCGAGTATCAAGCCGCGTAAAAAATCCAAAACATGCAGCTGCCGAGGCCGGTAGTTCCTGGGGACCGTTCGTTACTTTAGGGAATTCGCAATGAATTATAAACTGACAACACAATATATGACGACGTATGTATTGTGTACTTATGCAGAGTTGCAATATCTTAATTCTATCCAGTGATTTGGCTTATTACTAGTTACAATTTATAGCCGAATATCTTCACGATCAAGGCGGTATCTTTTGTTATTGCCTACGATTTAAACTCTACTTTTCAATTAATATATATTAACTGCCGCACTATCCTATAATGAGTGATTAAAGTATACTTAATAGCGATGTTCAAATTTTTGTTCTACTGGCCTATTTGGATCTGCGTAACTTACGTCATTTATTTATATTCAGACCAAGCGCAAGAGAGAGAGAGAGATTAACACTTTATTGCACACCAAAATGTACAATTACAAAAACAGACCATATTTACAATATTTTCTAGGCAATATAATAGGCGGCCTTATTGTTAAATTTGAATCGGGCGATATAGTTGGTGCAGGAAAAAGGCAATAGTAATACATAAATACTCAAACTAGTTTAAGAAATAAATATAAAAATACATACATATATACATAGTCATATATAGTTATATACAATAATACATAAGTTATTATAATAAATGTATTAGCATGATTATATTATGTTAATCAGACATAGCTATTTGTGGACAAATAGTGTTTTCTGAGCAAATTTCTAAATGTTGGTAAAGATTTGGCCTCTCTGACAGTAAGAGAGGCAGCATATGATACTTAAATTAATTTATAAATATTTATATATTCTGTAGATATGTATTTGTATGGTATGTATATTAAGTATATATATAAAATATCTACATATATATATATCATTTATGTATTTATTATTAAAATGTAAGTAGTTCGTACTATATGTTACGTATACCACCATCGCCATTATCATCTCAATTCATTCCTGGGGTTGTCTGGAAGAGATCGCTTTTTAGCGATAAGACCGCCCTTTGTACATAACTAGATATAATTTTAGTCTTTAAGTTCATTTTTGTATTGGTGTATAATAAAGTGCTATCTATCTATCATATTCCAAAGTTTGACAGCCTGTACCGTAAAAGAAGGTAAATGTATAGCATTCTAATACAGGAATTTTAAGTAGTGGGGTGGTGAAGTGGGGAGGGGGGGAGGCATACTTACCTTTACTACAACTCCTAAGGTCCGGAGATCTTGAAATATATATTTTTTAATAAACATAACCTCACTTATTTTCACTGATTTTTTCGCTAATATTGCACTTCTATCTTAGGTCTAAAGTTGAAAAATCCTTTCAAAGTTTAAAAAAAAGCCAGTAATCAACATAAAAAGAGCCAAAATAACCAAAAACCAGCTTAATTGGATAAAAATGAAGAAAAAAGACAATAGAACGCATTCATATACACTACAAGAGTAACCATTAAAAATGGCGACCAATAAAGACGATGTTTTTTTTTTCACATTATCACATTAATTTATATTTAACCTATATTTAAAAAAAATTGTTCAGCAATGTATTTAAAAACTGATATCATTAATATATTGATTCATTGTCATATTTAAAACCAATTTACTAGTCGTCCACTAAATTGATAAATAAAACAAATGTTTCATACGAGACTTTTAAGGCGTCGTACTGTTTGTGAGTATAAAATAAATAGTAAATGGTAACCAGTCGGTCCTAGCACTCGCCGGTCGCTGCCGCGTTACGTACGCTCGCTTCGCTCGCTCGGCTCTGTTATCAGGTAAGGGATTTCTTTAAATAAAATGTAGTGCCTATATAATTTAATTAACTTTAAAAGCACATTCACTTAACTGAAAAGGAATAAAATGGCAGCAATAAGAATTGCAAAATATTTGTCAATATTTTCTTTTTATAGAAATATGTCGATTTGTGGAAATTATATAAAATAATATATTAATCAAAGCTCAAGATTTCGAATTTCTTAATTAAAGATCGATAAGTATTATTGACAAATCGATTAATTTATATTTAGCGTCACACCTTGTTAGCCAAGCCATTAAAAACAAAAGTGACAGTAAAAACTGTCACTTTTTTAATAAATCGATTATTATGTCTATCATGAATTTTGTAGTTATGCCTCAATTAAATTTAAAACTTTATTTCTACATTAAAAACAGTTTTAGTGTTACAAAAAGTTCTGGCGGTTATATGTAATTCGTGAGTACATTGATAAACAATTCGTGAATATATTCATAAACTCAAATCACAACTTGTTATTATCAAAAGTGACACAATTTTACAACAAAAATAAGTGAGGTTATGTTTATAAAATAAAAAAAAAATTAAGACCTCCGGACCTTAGGGGTTGTAGTAGGGGTAACTATACCTCCCCCTATCCACTACTCCCACCCACTACTTAAAATTTGTGTATCAGATTGTTAAGTCGCAGCTTAAAAGAATTATACCAGGATGAAGTGTCTGCAGGCGTCATAAGTTTTCGGTACGTATCATGGCGCAAATTGTGGGCAGTGGACACAAGATGGCAATATATTGACAACAATTTTAAGTTTAGAAAATGTTAATGAATGAATGAATTTTCAATTCACGAATAAAGTATGTGGTGCTTTGACTACGGCAATAAGTGTCGTGAATGCTAGTGTAAAAATATAATACGGCACTACATTCACAAATGAGATTTATGTGATCTTATTAATTACCACACAGAACTAGGCTTACGGCAATAATTACTGTTCAAAATTTAAACACAGCATAAATAAATGCTTTCAAATCAACATTATTTGGCTATAACGTGATTTAATTAACAGTAGTATATTTTCTTTCTTCAATATTTGAAGAACAGGCTAAGATCATAGACCATACAGCCTTGTCATATGTAAAGTGAGCACAAGAAAAAAATAACAATAGTGCTACCCTGAACGCAGCTTGCGTGCAAAAAAAGTTTTGTTTATGATCTTAACGAACAAGACCATGGATTATTGACGCCAGAAAAAAAAACAAAAAGGGCGCGTGCACACCTGTTGTGTTATCGAAACATCTGCCTGATGATTGGGATGTAATGAGCACCTACTGGTAAACTACAACCCCTCAGGGCATTTGGGCTAAGACGTTAAAAAAACGTTATTAAAGATAATAAGCTCAAGTTTGCCAAATACACTCTCAAATCACGGCTTTTTGAAGAACTGTGTGTAGTATTTTATGTTTTTTTTATATATAATTCTTGAGCTTTTTAAGAATGAGTTTAGTTTACAGTGCAAAATTAATTTTATTTTAAAGATAAAAACAATATAGTTGTAGTTTTTAAATACATATTAATACATGTATCGATTTTTTTCGGAGACATTTTATAAAGCATTGTATTCTTATTCTTATGCTCATCACGCAATGGGACCAATTAATAAGCACATTGTACACTCGACGTCGCGCGATTGGGTTGAGAGCTCACTTGAAAATTTAATCGTGTAATTAAAACATTAGTTAGTTATATTGCTGCAAATCGATCATTATTTATCACACGAGATTAATTGAATATACATTAGGAATGAAATTATTGCACTATTTAAAGTGAATCAACATAATCTTTTTAGATTAGTTAGGACACGCACTTAACTGAAACTTTTGATTAATGTTTCCATAGTATCATGGCAATATTCGCGTTTTAGTACTTAATTTAAGTAAATGAGAAACACGAGTATTTGCATAATTAATGAGTTACGACTAAGTTTTATGTAGACTATTAAGTATACACCCGTGGGAAATGTAATTTAGTAAAACAGCTGTATATTGTATATTTTTTAATATCTAAGTAATATATTTTTTTATGAAGTGAACGTTAAACAAACTAGCGGAGAATCATCTACCTGATTGTAATTGCAGGTACCAACATTTCGACAATGTAGATTGTAGCTGACAATTGCGGGGTGTAGACCTCGTTTTTCCTCACGAGACAAATATGTAAATAAAATTTTAGTTAAATTGTGTGTTTGAATGGTTAATTTAGATTGATTTTATTGCTCATAAAAATAGATAGTTATAAAAAAATAACACTTAGAATACTTCTTGGCAAAATAATAGGCGGCCTATAGCTAAAAGTGATTTGGTGTAAAAAAAAGCTAAAAGTGAACTTTATTTTTTTTATCTTAATATCTAACTGTAGATGTTCGTTTTGTAAGACCTACTAATACCATTAAATAGTGTAATTGAGTGCAAGTGTGAATTACTAAAATGATCTTCTAAGGAAAAACAACGTATATGCGAGAGATAAAGAGACTGTATTCAAAACAGCTCAACGGTTTTCAATGAAAACTGGAGGAATATATATATCAAATTTATCTTAATTTTTCGTTCCGAAAACAAAGTCCAAGTCCCACAAACAAAGTGGCTGGTATAAACAGCCATAAATTATCAGGAAATTTAATACAAAAGGTAAATGAATATTTAAATAACTGTAAATTATTTCCTATACTGTTCCTATTAAAACACATAGAATATCTCTCTCTCTCTCTCTTTTCTTTCACCATATCCCAATTAATTGGGGTCGGTACAATATGTCTTAGCCTTCCACACTCCTCTATTTTGACATACATCTTCTGTCACACCACAAATCATCATATCATCCTTCACACAATCCATCCATCTATTTTTGGTCTACCTTTACATTTGTACATAGAATGTGTATATATGTATATGAATTTGTTATTGTAATAATATAAGATTTTAGATACATTTCATATGTTGTATATTGGTCCTTAAATCTTCCAATAAATTCTATAAATTATTGAAGACAAAATATTACTTTGAAGAAAGTTTAACCTTTATGACGTTAGGCAATAGACACAAGACCCCCGATCAGAGTCGGCTGTTAAATTTTACTTAAATACTAGGTTGTTGGATATTTAAATGTGTATTAATGACAAGAATATTTCATGTTCATACATAATTATAAAGGTTATCTACAGGGAAAGGCAAAAGATGCATGCAATATTATGTGTCACGAGACACTAGTCGCGATAGTAAGGGCTGGCCTGGGTAGGGCTCAGGGCTGCTATTGGCGAAGGATTTATAAAATAAATATATAAGCCTCTCTATGCTTACCTACATATATATGTATGATGTAAGTATAACATGTATCTATTATTAAAATATATATAGTCGTATATTATTATTATATTGTAGGCTTTAGGTTAAAGACATTTATTCCTCAAAAGAACTTACAATTCACTTCGAGACATAACCAGTTATATATATGTAATACACATTTAACCCTATTAGCGCATCTGTCCATTTATTAGTACTCACCATGATCAAATTGACGATATTATGAAGAAAGTTCATGTAAGCACTTTAAATAAACGTGTATGTATGAATTAATGAAATTGATGAGCGAAAAGTGTTTGTCAGGATCGTAGCAGGTGGAGGACATCGTCTCTGCCTACCCCGACCTCAATGACATGTGTGACAATATGAATGTATGTATTCTATGCCCATTTATTTGTGTAATATTTAAGATTTTAGTTTTGAATTAGGTAGGTATAATTAGATAAATAGTCTTGAAACGAAAGTCGGAGCAATGCCAGTTGTTTATTAATGCCATGAGCTTATTAAATCACATAAAATGATTTTTGAAATAAAGTTTATGCTTATGTGTTTTCGTCAGTCAGTCTGTTTATTAAATACTAAGTATTACTATTACCGTATTCCACTAATTACTGCATTCCACTATTACCGTTATCAATATAATATATTCCTGGGGTTATGTATAGTTTACTGCTTGTTTGACACACATTTGGCTGTTGGCCAAGAATAATAATTGACATTGTCATAGAATTTTCCTCGCACCTAACATGTACCCAATGGTGTAAATAAAGTAAATAAACATTAATGTCTCTTGTAGAGTAATTTGTACGCTCTCCTGACTTAAGTTTGATATACGACACGATCATATGGTCCTTCAAGACGGATTTTTTAAATAAACTATTTAAAATAATTGTATTATTAGGTTAAGACGGGGCTGTACTGACATAGTGACATCCTCAATAAAAGCCCCTTAATAAATTAGACTAAAATACTATTTGAGAAATAGCAAAGTATAATAGGGCTATAACAAAATAGGCAACCCTGAGCTTTGTGCAGGTCGTGCGTTGAAACAGGGGTCAAGTCGTGTCCACTCACCCGCACCCATTAAAGGCACAAAGTACTGATTTTATCTATCCTGACATCTATTTTGAACGAAGCCTGAGAGTTTAAGGTCTATTATCCAGTCGCGAAACGTAGGCAGCTGGCCTTGGGCTATTGTAGGGCTAGCGGTAAATTGGCCCTCTTAAAGCAGCTAGTGGGCTAAATATTTGAATAAGATTTTGTTCAGCAAATAAGGTCTTTCATTATAAACAAATGAGAATACGGTGAACGAAAACAATGAACGAAACGAAGTCTTTAAGAAGAAACTACTGAGAAAGGAAAACATTGAAATTGTATAATTTTGTTTTTACCATAATTATTCAAAATAATATAGATTATAGAGGCTTTTGGCAAGATTAACAATTTTAATTTTAATATTCTCTATTCATCATCAAGTGTTTTGTTTATACTTTATTATTACTAATTCTCAATAAATTTATTAAATACTAGCTTCTGTCTGCGACTTCGTCCGCGTGGAATAGTTAAAAAAACCCTCTCAATTTTAAAATATTCTTCATTGGTGCTCCGCTCCTATTGGTCTTAGCGTGATGATATATAGACTTTCCTTTTTAATGTATAAATTGTTATTGTTTTATTGTACGATGATGATACCGGCAATATCAATACTTAGTTAGGTGCATAAGTTGTATACTAAGCTGTTTAAGTAATTAAAGTTTTTTTAACTATCCCACGGGAACTCTTTAATTTTTCGGGATCAAAAGTATCCTATATGTTGACCAGGGATATAAGCTACCACCATACAAAATTTCATTTAAATCGGTCCAGTCGTTTCGGAGATTAGCCGGTACAAACAGACAGACAAACAGAGAAACAAAAATTGAAAAAAAATTAAATTAGTTCTATTTCACTTCTTACATCCCCCTGAATCGGTATTTAAATTTTTTTTTCATTGTACAGGAATTCGACCTCTACAATTTTATTATATGTATAGATTAGATTAATTGATGTTGTCACATACATCATTAAATAATTCAATAGTAAGTGTATTCAACTCTTTATAACATTCGCTACTGCTGGGATGGGCGAAAGGTCTCTTCACAGAGAAAAGCCATCTCCTACTGATATATCTGTTATTCAACTATAGATGTATATCAATATTTTGTTATTTATTCAGTTAGGTATCTTAGGATCGATTATTTCGCCGGTATTTGTTTTTAATGTACACTCTGGGAATCGAATGTAACATGAATTCTAGGATCAAAAACAACGGGTATATGTCGTCATTTGTTAATCTGGCTGGCCTGTATTTGGGGCAACGCCCCATCAGCTTTGCCATTCAGTGTGGTAACTTGGCCAGCGTTATGAGAACGTTCCCATCTAACGGTGATAGTTTGTAATTTTTTCCCTGTATATTAAGCTGTATATATAATTAGTATATTTTAACTTTAACTTCTTTTTTTAATGGCTGTAAATATTTGCCAATATTATTACCAAGTTCTACCAGCCTTTGGTAATTCATGGCTGCGTTAATTTACGTGTTGTTCATTGTATGAACCAAGTTTCAATCTTCCAGTCATGTTTAAGTAATAAATAAATATAACAACACAAAACGCGGCCCTATTAACTAATGAGTTCTCAAGAAGTGTTACATAACAGTATCCATGGGAAGAAATAATATAATTACTAGAACACACACAATAAGGCACTTAAGTAGATGACGAATGATGGTTAAGTACGTACTATGATTGATCGTACACAACTCAGTTTAAGAGAGGCACCTGGAAGTTTTAAACCGTCAGGTTAAAATAGTCAATAAATCATCATTCAGCTTTTAAGAGAAAAGGTTACAATATTATTTTACATACAATGCATTTTGTATGAGATTCTATATAAATACTGTCAAACTGCTGACACAATATTAATAAAGCCAGTTTGTATTAAATATAAAAAGCTGATCACAGAAATTCCACAATATCAATGTCCTATTACTTAGTCAATTATTGTAGAGATTTTATAACTAATAGACAGGGCATTAGCACCGACTACAAAACAATTTTCGCGAGCATTTTTTGCCTAGGCAACTAATGGTTTTTTTATTGCACAAGTTCAGCAGATAGGCAGACGGCCTACCTGAAGAAAGCGGTTACCATCGCCTATAGATAGATACTTACAATACCAAAGATGCTACAAATACACTGCTGCTTTCTAAAGGGTGACTGGAACCTGGCCACTAATGCCGGAACACAGGTTGTTATGGCGGCATAATCTAGACCAAAGGTGGCAGCCATCCAGACGGACAAATATCCTACCACTTGGCTGTGCGTCGTTATATCGCCTCACATGATAGGCCGCCCGGTCGCAAGAAATTGTATTGTTTTTCCGTACCTGTACGGATAGTTGTAGCTTTCTGTATAGGAATGCATTTGTTGTTTTGAAAAGACTCACAAATTATATCGCCAAAAATCAATATTGCTTCAAATTGGTAAAAGACTTGACCGTCGAATTATTCAAATCGGCACGTGTAGACGTCCTAAAGTTTATATATTTGTTTCAGCACCGGTCTCGTTAGCAGTGTTTGTTTTCACAGTTTGTTTCTTATTTTACGAAGCGAAAACTTGCACCTATTTATACCTCACGTCTTCTGCACTTTCTCTAGACAAAGGTTTGTAAGATATAATGCATACGTACAAGATGGATGACGTTGTAAAAGAGGTCATTTGCTTCAATGGACTTTTGAGTACTAAAAAAGACTAGGGGATTTTGGCAGGAACTTGAAGAGTGTTTTGATTTGCAGTTTTGTTTTCAAAAATGCGTAAATTTTATTTAAGGCCCGATTTACATTTGTATTAGTTATGAAGCGAGGTAGAGCATTTGGACAGAAATTTGCCTGTAATAATGTTAATTATAGATAAATTAGCTTCGAGACGTTTTTGCATTTGTAGTACGGTCAGCACATAAATAAATAAACGAATGCTTTTTATATATTTTTATAGACAGGTACTTAATATGAAACTAATAAAAATTAAACGGTATTAAAATTATAAATATTAATATTAAACATAATTCTTAATACTAAATTTCAAGTTCATAAGTCCTGTAAATATAAGTATACAAACACTATTACAAACGTAAAAACCTCTCGAAGCTAATTTACCTGTAAGTAGATGTCTGTTAAAACACCGATAAGGGCCTTAACTCGCGTGATTCCCAAATTAACTCGCCTTTTAACAAAGTAAATTAGGCCTATGATGAAGAATAGTTATAAAATATTGAAAAAAGAATTTAAAGATTATAGGAATTAGTAACACACGCTGGCAGTAGACTGATAAGTGACAAGTCTGTTTTTTATGGCCGGTTCCTATACCTTATTATTCATTCACGAGCCCTATCATCGGTTCAATTTTGACATTACTTGTAATGTGATAAGTTGAATTAACGGTCGGTGAGATATAACATAAAATATTAGTAGAATAGGAAAAAAAAGTAGAAATAGACTATAAGATATAAGTATTAGTAAGCAGTATGTTATTAGTGTAGATGTCAACTATAAGAAATATAACATGAGAGAAAGAGAAGAAGATAGGAAAATGTCTAGGAAAATAAAATGTCACTATATATATATATAAGATAAATAGTAGATAAAATACGTAATAGATAACTAAGAAGAAATAGAAAAATGTAATAGAGAAAGTTTTTGCAAACAATGGTTTAAAAAAGCAGAAGTAAAGAAAATATAAACAAGATAAAATATAAGAAAGATAAAACACCATGAAAAAGAAAATAATACCCTGGCCAACTTGTTTGTCAGGAGAGGAAGCGTAATAAAAAAAACAATTATATTGATAGCGAACAAATCATAAAAACTGTCGTCATGTTGCACTTAAGGTGAACGCATTTTGCTTAAGCGTCGCGACATGTACTTGAAATAGGCACTTAATTGCATTGTCGAGTGATAAATATTTGAGCCCAGAGTAAGGTACCTTTATATTTTGGTGTCTGAGGTTGTCTAGCATCATAAAAGAAAACGAACATTGACAATAGCCCAGTAACGTCACTCTAAAAATCTCCTAAATCATAGTCATACTATTTAAAACATACCTTTTTCGACAAAATCTATCAAGAATTGAATTTAAAATTAGGAGCCATCCACAAATTACATCACACAAATTTCATGACTTTTTGACCTTTCTCCCGTCGTAACACACTGGTCACATTCCTGAGACTCCTCCCTCCTATGTGATATCACATATTTTGCAATTTTACATCAAGTAATTATTAAATTAAAACAGCAGTACCGCAATTATTTCCATTAAAATATTTTTTAATAATTTAAAATATTTCCAAGTGTATCTGAATGAGTATAGTACTCATTCAGATACACTTGGAAATATTTTCAAGTTTTTCGTTAATAGTTCAAATTTCGTTTCTTAAAGCTTAAATATTGTTACAACTTAGGCTCCAACAAAGACAAATTGAACGTACAGATTTGTAAAATAACATTTTATTACCTGTCGGCATTTGAACTAATTGTAATCCTTTTATGATCGTCTTCTTTTGTTCACTTATTTATTGTCATACGTTTCTAAGTTATTGTGGAGATCAGCCCATTGTTTTATTGTACTCATTTATGGCCGCTGCAGGCTGCATCATTAGCCAGGTGTTGCGGATTACAATTACAAGCTAATTCTAGGAAATTGTGTAGACAACACGGGCGGGCACGTTTGGATGTCTGAAGTATAAAATGACGGCCTGATATGGGGGGTCATATGAGCAAGAACCACGATCAAGGCGTGACGTGTGCACATTCGAGAATCTAATAGTGACGGACTTTGCGCGTTTTATTGAATTACGACCTTCTGCATTACGTTTGGATTTGTTGTATTCGGTTATATTTGTACCTGTGTTATAACGTGTTTGTATAGTTCTAATAAACTCTATAATAACTCTAACGGCATTTTAATTCGAGTCCCGCTAACTCGTAACAATATATTAAAGTTTGAAATGTGACGTTACGAAATTTAGGACCCCTCTCAACCCTTGTCACACAATATCATACTTCGTCGACGTAATTTATGGATGGCCGCTTACTAAGTTTTTCATTTTATTATTAATTTGGTCCAAAATTGTGTTTTAAATTAATAAAGCAGCAAAAAATTAGTGACTCGTTGTTATTTCTAGCATTCTTTCTTCAACCCTGGCCGAACTTTGTAGTCGTTTTTAATTACGAATACATGATTGCTCAATAGTTGTTTTATACTAAATACTAGCTGTACCCGCGACGTCGTCCGCGTGGAATTTGTTTTCAAAACCCCCGATTTTGAAACATTCTTCATTGGTGCTCTCCTCCTATGGGTCTTAGCGTGATGATATATATAGCCTATAGCCTTCCTCGATAAATGGGCCATCTAACACTGAAAGAATTTTTCAAATAAGACCAGTAGTTTCTGAGATTAGCACGTTCAATCAAACAAACAAACTCTTCAGCTTTATATATTAGTATAAGGTCATATTGTATAGCTGCAACTAATCTCAAAAGACATTAAATTATTATTCTCCTATACAACTCTATTTATAAACAGTTATATAACATTTGAAATAGAACAAGGAAATACTAAGGTATACCTTAAAACAAGAACATTGTACAGTTAGTCCAATGCACTTTAAACTGCAGTGTGTCATAAATTACAACGCGGAATAGAGGCATATGGTTTGTGTTAACCCTAAATCAAAGCGTAGAGTGCACGGCTCTATATGAAGCAATAACGTCTTGTGTTTCAAGTCAGCTTAAATACATACCTTTTATATACAAGCATAGTAATATAATGTATGACAATTACTATGGCAGGCATGTATACGTTGTTTTATTCTTGTAGCCGGTCTGCCTCTTGCCTTATCATCGGTTGAATTTTGATATTACTTGTATGGAGTTTATGTCGATCGATTATGGATTTAACCGATAGTAAAGCAAATGAAAGGTCAATAGGTTATAGGAACCGGCCATTAGAATATCATTTTGGTAAAACATACAATTTTAGGAATCAATTATTCTATTTAATGATGTATAAATGTCTAAATCAATTTAAGAAATATCTAACGTTAGATATTAGAACGAGAAAATATTTTAAATTAACCATGTACTAAACACAGTTTACATTCCGCCCAACTAATCTGTGAAATGGCAAAAAATGGAACTACAGCCGCCATGTTGAAATTTCATACAAGTTAGGGCTGTCAGTTCTAAAAAAAGTTGTTTATTCGTCAACGGCGTTATTTTTAACGCTATAAATAAATAAGATGCATTTGGCCACAGTCAATAACTTTAACATTATCCCAGATGGAGCCCAAGTATTATAATATATATATATATATATACACCTTAGATTAATGTGATATATGCAAATGTCTTTGATGATTATTCATAGATTGGCAACACCGGAGCGACACTGCGGGCTCTTAATTTCACAGATAGATAAGTTGCAGGGAGCACTACAACTAAAATTTTATTCCAAAATTTATGTAGTAAAAAGTAAGATATACAAAGACAACATAGATTATTTCCTATTTGATTTTGACTATCTAGGTAACTTAGTGCCAAAGACCTAGAAGGTTACTGAGAACGTGTTTCTGAAAACCTCCTAAACTCTAACCATACAAATAGCGTTACAGGTTAAAATCTTTTCTAGCTTTTCAAAGTTTAATTTTATTAAACAAATTTCTTCCATATATCTGCAAAAAATTAAAAAAACAGAAACTGTAACACTTTAAATATTGATTGATTTAGTTTAGTATGAAATATGAATGATTTACCATATTTTTCTTTCCGTCAGTAGCACCTAAAGGTTTCGGCACTGATTTGTTGGGCAACTGTAACTTTCGATTTAAAGCGATTAAATCAATAATGCCGATTTCTACCGTAGCATAGCAAGAAGGCATGGCTAATAAAATATTACGCACAAAACGTGACCATACTAACCTGTTACGAAATTATAGTATTTCGTATCAATGAATTACGAAATATTGCTTACAAATTACAATGGCTTACTTACACTGTTTACATGTAATAATGAGTTATCATTATTTGAATCCATGGCCCGGTGCAAAAGAACTACTTAGCAAGAAAAGCAACATTATTCAGAAAGTATGATATTGATTTGTGCTAAAAGGCATATATTTATACTGTCTTTAAAATTGCATTCCACATAAAAGAGTTTAGGATAAATAAATTCAAAATTCAAGTAAAAGAATGGCTCTTAAATAGAATGTTTTACTCGGTGGACGAATTCCTCAATTATAAATAAATACCTTCCTTGACTTATGAATGTTATTATAGTGTATATCTTTGAAGACCATGGGCCATAAAAATGACCCGGACATTTGGAGGGCTTGCGTGGGGCTATGGGAAGGCCAACACGTAGAGGCCTTTTGACAAATTTAATGTAAATGTGGTGTGACAGTGACCGGCGATTATCCCTGTCTACACCATATAATAATGCACCCAAGGACAAGCCCCGGCCAGTGTAGGACTATTGTGGGAAATGAGATCAGAAAGTACCGAGTTATTGGGGTGAACTGCTAGTGGTACTAGGGGTCTGGGAATATGGAGACTATGGCGCCTGCCCGTCGCAATGTTCGGGGAACATGAAAAAATGGGCAGACGGTGACTCGTCACTCCCTGCATGGGTCCCAAAAATGCCATAAACGACAGGGGCAACATGGGTGTGAGTGGCTAAGGGGTGTAGAGAGGTCGGCTGCAGGTTCACCGAAGCTATTTTTGACGTGATGCCTAAATGTTATTATTATTATTACTCTTTGAAATTTATCAGTATTTTTTTTCATGTTTCATTTAACATATATAATTTAATAAAATTTATTGTAAATATTTGTCCCTATGTGCGCAAAACATGTGTAGACTATAACATATATGCCAACCGTTTAACCATGTTTTGAACAAATAAATTTGATTTGATTGAAGATTGCTATGTAAAAAGGCCACCGTATTGTGCTCTTTCATATTGCTTAATAAAAGAAAAAACTGAGTCAAGTTAGTTTCATTCTTCATACTACTATTAACATTAATTGATTTTCAAAAACTAATTAGAGCTAATTAATAGTAAATAATAATACAACGATTCAATAACAAATTTGATTTCGCGGGTACCTTGATGACTTCTTCACAGAATCTACAGATACAGTAGATGACATCACTAATAGTCCCCAGTATCGAGTTACTAGTCTTAGTAAACACTTAAGTTATTATGTTACCTGTTTAAGGGAACTCCGTTATATTTAACGGTGTCGGGTGTTATTGTTTTTAATTAAATGGATTTTACAGCTGAGTGGGCAAGAAACCAATAGAGCGGCCAACTTTCTTAAACACGATACTTTTTGGTCACTACTTTTAAATAGAAGTCTCATCTATCAATATCGATTGTCTCTGAACTCTGTCAATGTGTTTTTATATTCATTTTACTCAGTAACTACTGGGCTTTGGCTTACATTTCCTAGATGAAATTTCACAATAAACTTTAGTCTATATGACACTACAAAATTGTCTAGTTAAATCGTGAAAAACTAAAGATTATCTGTGCCCATACATGTAATTAAGGGTTTAAAAAATTCAATCAACGAAATAAATTCAATAAGGTAGCGAGATATAGAAATGATGAAACTTTCATGTACGAGGTAGAAAATTTTGGAAAAATAAATCCAATGGGTTAATTTCAATGGCGTGCCCGCGGTACACCACTCGTATCTTTCTAAATGTTTATAAGCGAAGACTTCAAAATAAATGTTTGAAATATATGTGGCTTTTCAATTCTTATTTCGGCTAAAGCCATTTCTTATCAATTTTTTCTACTATTATTCCGCCGCGACGACAACGGATAGATATTTTTAATTTACTAGAATACGATTTTTTTCTCTATGGCAATGGAATCGTACTCTGAATATATTCGCAACGCCAAGATATTGAAATAGTAGAATTGGCGCCCAGCTAAGCCGCCAGCCTGTCTATTGTAATCCATCTATATTTTCTTAAATGTTTTTGAAGTTATAATTGTATGTAGCCAAATAATGAAAACAACGAACGTGTTCAGTGTTTCCACCTGGGAGTACCAATAAAACTTCCTTTTCTTTTATTGCTTCGTCAAAGAAGTTTTGTTGTGCCACTTTGGTAATATCTGATACTCTCTGATAGATAAAGTTTTTAGGCTTATTGCGATAGTTGTCTACAACTTTTATTCTTCTACTTTGTGGAAATAATTATGCTGGAACAAATTGGGTTTTGTTTGTTACAGTACCAGATATCTGTATGGGACTGTCGAATACACCAACCTTGGAGGAGTCACCGAAGACAGAAATGAGACTAAATAGTGATGATATAGAAATCTTGTTAGAGCTTCAATATTGTTTAGTTGTATTTTCAGCAGATGATGGAGCTGACGTGCTATTTTGGTAATAACCTGAAAGAACAAGAACCAAAGAACAATAGGAGTAGTACGTAACCTAGTAAAAATACAGAACCCTATTGCGCTCTTCGCTACAACTCCATTAATTCTTTGAAAAATAATTTTATGACACACTTCTCCAGTTATAAAAGAGATCTTTTCAGATAAATGTACATTTAAGTATAAGTATCTAGATACTACCCGTGCGCAGAAGGTTTGCCGATAGCCTCATGATGTCACGTGTCGATGGTCAGTAGGGTTGACAAAAAAGCTTACATAAATAGTTGTTGCAATAAATTTATTATTGTATATACTTTACATAAGTATATTCAATAATAGTAAGTAATACAATACAATAATAGTAAGTAGTCATCGGCAAACCTTCTGCGCGCGGCTCATGCTTATGCATATAAACTTTCATGTACACAACCCTGCCTCTTGTTTTCCCACTCTCGCTAGACCCATAGGTTTGCTAGAAGAAAGCTCTTTTTAGGGTTAAGCTCGCCTTTTTACATCACCACTATTTTGTAGTTTTAGTTACTATTTTGTGTATAATAAAGAATAAAGATTTAAAGGTAGATAAAAATAAAGTATTCATACAACTTTTAGCTAGACGTGTTGCTGGGGACTGCCTTGCCTCTTCTTCAAACAAAGCGACAATACGTTGAGAAGTAGTGTACCATTGCATACACGTATACATAAAGAAAGTATGCTTAATTTTTAACTTATATGTATATGACCTTTAAGAAGTGTTCGCCAGTGGAACTCTGTGTGAATATAAACTTGAATTTGTATATTGTTGCAGGCATGTCGATAAGCGAAAAATGTAAATATGAAATCAACAAGCACAATTTAAAAGTCTCTAACTATACGTGGCAATCTGGTTAATCTCATTACTAATCTAAATTAGATGCCGAGATAAAGGGATTCCACCGTCAAACGCCATGACTCATGGCATAGTGATAACGTCCCATGATCTTGTTTGAAAACAAGTTCCGTTCAACGTCACTGACTCACGCGCATTTTTTCGAGCGTTGTGTTGGACCTGTCTTTAGGTTGAGGTCAACTCGAAAGCGTGAATGGGCGATGACAAAACTATTCAACGTTGTTGAACCAATGACTAAGAATTTGTAAGAATATTAAGTAATGAGGATCTTTTGTTTTTGTAGAATGTATGGCATGAAATGACAGTTAATATTACAATAGGCATATCGGTGTTAGCGATTTCTTAAAGACAACCTATAAATAGATAGGTTTAGGTATTAAGTAAGAACGAGGGTTGTAATTGTAATTCCGGCACAGCCATACGCTGAGTGCAAACGTCGTTTCAGAAATTGCGGTAGGGATCTAAACCTATACAAATTTACAAAAGGTGGTATTTTGAAATTATCTGTAAACAGTGGGTAAGCATTTTATCTAATAAGTTCTATTCTTTCTTTAACGTTATATATTATAATGGATTTTCAAGATCAAGAGGAAGCGTTATAAAATATAATAATCGTTATAGGTTTGAAAATATAATATATTAAACGCATTGCATGAAAACAGCGCATTCTTGATATAATAGTCATATACTAGAATAGAGACATTGTTATTTATCCTGTATGGAAAATTAATAATAATTTTATTTTATTAAATAGATTTATTATTTTATTCTATACAACTACTTGTAATAATAATATGACGTTAGTTCGAACCCTGACTGGAGATGGAGAACATGGACCTCTTAGGCAATTTTTCTGATCTAATGTGCATATTGTTACTATTACCACGTGCTGACGACTATGCCAGAAAACATCACGTGGAAACCCGCGAATCCGCTTTTGACAAGCATGGCGGATATACTATCCGTTCTAATGCGTTGAGCCCAGCAGTGGAACTTTTATAAGCTGATAATACAATTTTTAATCGCAGATTATTTTAGCGTAGTTTTTTATGGAGTATAAAAAGCTTGTCTGCCTATTTATTTACAGTGTATACTCCATGTAACGTCACTCGATTTAACGACAAACTCCCTCCCTTAAGCATCGAAATCACTTGGCTTTGGTTGGTTTAGCTTGTCTTCTATACAATATCCCTTTATTATACTAGCCCGTAATAAACTCGACTGTCGGCATCATGTATACCGAAATTTCTAAAAAATTCCGATAGTATACCGAAATTTCTAAGTACTTCCATTATCATCAAGATGCCTCAATATCGCAAGATATAAATAAAATAAGCAAAAAATTCAACAAAATTACTCGTGCAGCAAAATACGTCAGACAAAAATAACAGACTTCTCTCCATTTAACGACAACTTTCTATAACGCCATAAAATGCAGTCCCTTCAGTGTCGTTATATAGAGTTTACGCTCTATATAAAAATGGTTATATCTCAGTTCAAGATTTGCTATTAAGTTTGCCAGGAGTTAAGTAGGAAAGGACTAGTTAGTTGTTACCAGTAAGTCATTAATTTTCAGCTCGAACTTTTTCTTCAGTTCTTGGTATTTCCCAATCATAAATAGAGTAGATAGTGATTCCTATAGTGGATTCCGTGGAAAAGGGATCCGCGAATTACAATATGAGAAATGTAATTTCGAGGAACCAATTTCTGCGGAAGTTTAAGTAGGTTTTTTAGGTTGAGAAATAAATTATTATCAATTGAGAATAGGTATCTCTCAATATACGCCCCACTGGTAGACTTGAATCGCCTCATTGTTAGAGTTCAACATGGATTGGTGGGTTTCATACATCGGTTATTCCGATGTGCAGATATTACCGCGATGTTTCCCTTCACTGTCAGCCCCTGGTAATTTATAAATAATATACTATCAATAAATAAATATATAATAAATATTAGGTCAGAAAAACTGATTATTAGGGTGCATGCTTTCCGTCCAGGATTAGATTAGTTGTTTGATATAATAATAATTAAATTAAAAATAGATATGTTCCTTAAAATATGTATTTATAATAAAGATTCTTATTTTAATTTGTAGTGTCTATCAAAAAGAGTTTAAGTGTTCTGTTAGCTTAAAAACTAAGGAACCCTTGGTGATTTAAGAACTTAGATAGCAAAGAATTGCAATTTTTCATATTATGTCAAGACTATACTATAGTCTATAGTTCCTATTTGTGCCCGGCTAAGTATATATTTTTTAAACATTAAAACTATAAAACCAAAATTGATTGATTACGTGGAACATTTGCGCAGGTTTTTTAGATTTACACTAGCGTATATCTATCTGCTCATAATTCATACTCCATGCTTCATTGTCTATAATTTATAGACAGTTATGTCTATGTGAGTACATACGAAAATAAAATGCAAAATTATTTATTTTACTGAAAAGTGTAGTCTCAACAACAAAAACTATTCGCCTTATAGCAATGCTTACTATAAAATTTGAAGGCAATTTGCTTACTAAGTTTAGAGTGCAATAAAAAATATCCCTGTAATAATAAAATATCTCGGTCTCGCCAGTTGGGAGTCCCAGGCAACAACCCTCGCGTAATGTGTTTTTCGCGAACGGGGGCGGTGCACGAGTTTGCCTGGGGAGCCACTAGCTAGTACCGACATACTGACAACACAATTTATGAAATTGTCTCAATCATAACATTAATAAAGGAATTCTAATTTATATACATACTTACAATAATTAAGAATTACGATGTTAATATCGATCACATGTATGTACACAAGTCACTAACAAAATCTTTATATAACAAGATTTAAAACCATAACTTATAAAAAAAAAATATTATTAACACTAATTGTACTAGTTTTTTGTCACAAAAAATTAATTAATTAGTTCATAACAATTTGTCTATTCCCGTACACAGCACAACACCTCCCCTTGCAAAGTATACTATTAGACTGAATGAAAGGAATGAAATTTAAAACTATTTGATTTGAATGAATGGTCTTTATACTTCTCTGTGATTGGTGTAACGTCAAAATGGATATGACAATGAACAGCGTATATGGAATATACAGTGCCATCTATTAAAATAATTGAAATTTAAAATATAAATCTAGTGACATCTGTTGACAAGTAGCTTAACTAAGTATATATTATTTATCTTAATTATTAGCTTCTACAACATGTGCCCAAACTATTTATAAAAAATATCAAAAATGAATCATTGATTAAATACGTGGATGGTAGACTTGAGACAAATGTAATTCTACTGAAAAGAAAAATTTGAGAACATATAGCATAGAATAAAATAATATACAACTGAGTTGTACAAGTGTCACCGTCTCATTATAATTTGTAGTTTTGTGTCTAACTTCATCATATTCCACTTCTGTCATGTGCATGTCATTTTGGTAGACGTCAAAAATGGAGGAGGATCGTCTCTTCGATGAGCGAATTTCAATTCGGGAATCAGCTCGACCTTTAAAAAAATATGGGAGCACTTGTAATCACATGAAGAGAAACGAAGAATACATCAAGCACGTAATGTCTAAAGGTGATACGTTGCAAGGGATTGCGTTAAAATACGGTGTAACTGTAAGTGTAACATCACATATCAAAGTGTTAAGATTTGGCGAAATTGTATTATTGTGAAGTGTATAGGCTAATGAAAACGTTATTTCGGTGTTCTAGATGGAGAAAATTAGACGGGCTAACCGTTTATTTGCTACGGACAGTTTATTTATGAGAGAGTATTTATTGATTCCGGTCACCAAGGATTCACCGTTTTATGAGAATGGGGAGAGAGTTACGGAGATAGCGCCGCCGAATCATCGAGCTTCTATAGCGGGTATGCCAACCAGGGACTTCTCTCCGGGAAGCCCTGATGAGAAGAAGACTTTTGATGAATTCCTAAACAGATTAGATTCGTCTCTTGCCGATATTAAAAAACACGTAGAGAAGACCAAAGAGAACAGCGAGTGAGTATTACATTTCATAATTTAGTTTCTTGACTATTTATGTTATTTCAGCCCAAAATTTTGAGAATAATGTGACTTGACTTTTCAAAAAAGTGTTATTTATTGATTAATTTGGCTATAATATTTCCATATGTTTAAAAAACCAAATAAATATATATACAGTAAAATTTAGCATAGATTTGAATGTATATCTATTTAATAGGATATTCTTATGAAATTATGATAAAATCTGTCTTTGAATCATTACACCCGACTTAGATTACTACACTAAATAGGAACTGGGTGTTTTATACTAAAATAACATTTAATATTTGGGTCCATGAGTGGTTAAAGATTGAGTTAGAAACACTGAAAATACAAATTAAGTAATCCTCATTGCTAGACCAATTAATTATCCATTTTAATAAGCTAATGGACAATATTGCCTACATTCTTTTATTTTTATTGCCTGAAGCAGGCAAACAGGCAGATGGCTTATCTGATGGAAAGTGGTTACCGTCGCCTGTGGACTTTTGCAACACTAGGGGTGTCACCAATGCATTATCAACCTCTATGAAATTTTATAACGCCATTCTTAAAGAACCCCATGTCATAGCCTTAAAGAACCCTATGTCATAGCGCAAAGGGAAAACTGGGGTGGGAAATTCCCTCCAGATCATTGTTGTATGTGGAATAAATGTTCTAGAGAACTGTTAGGTAGTTGAGCATGGAAGCCCAAGAAAATGGGGGTGAATATCCAATCTCTGCTAAGCAGTGTAGTTGTAAAAATGAGGTGTTGGCACCAGAACAAACAGTTCCTCGGAACACTCCCCGTTGTACAGGTGGTAAAATATGCAGAGGGATGCAAAGTCTCTTCAAAAGCTAAGTAATTCTTAACCACCTGTTAGTATGGGATCGTCGATGATATGAACAGCGGGACGCTGGATGGAGTCGAGAGGTCAGTCTGGTAAGCAGGTGCTCCGGCCCATAGATCTGAGCAGTACTCCATATGCGGTGTGATTTCTGCTTTGCACAGCGCAAGTTGTTGCCGCAGAGTGAAGTACTATGTTGTCTGGTTTAGCACACCAAGCTATTTAGAGGCAAGTTTAGCCTTGTCTTCCAGATGACCCCGAAACTGCATGTTGTTCGTTATGTCAACGCCAAGGATCCCAATACTATTGTAGATAGTAAAATGTGTTCCTTGGAACTGTGGTGCAGGGACAAATGGGGTCTTTTTGGCAGAAAATGTACAGACCTGTGTCTTCGTGGGATTAAACTGGACAAGATTTAGTCATCTTCATTCAGAAACTCGCTCCAGAGAGTTCTCTATTTTAGACACAAGTCTGACCCGACTCTTCTACTAGCAACCGAGGGACATTGGCGCGAGGGACATTCTATGTAGATATGGTATAAACATTTAATATCTTTTGAATCTATCTCTCTTGTTAAGCAAAATGCTAAATAGGTTTCAGAGCCCAGGGCATTTCTTCATTTGTGAATCAATTTAATGAGAATAAATTGTAACATGCTTGCATTTGATGATAATATTGAAGTATAATACACATGTATAGAAAATATTTTACAATGATAATTTTGTACTCTTCTGATAACAGCATTATATACTCTTGAATACTTAAGCAAAATATTTGTTTTAGTTTAGTAATACAAATACAAGGAGTGGAAAATTCTACATGGTATGAAGTACCTGTCTTTATTTTTTCAAGAATCCAGTTTTATTATTATTATTGTACAATGTACTTATAGAAAATAAATATATATATTATTAAATATTGCAATGAAAAATTTATTAAATTAATTATTTGCATTAAATATTATTTACATAGATTGATAACATTGGCCCACAAAAATATGTGGTCTGTATTTTCGACTAGACCCATCTAGACTTATGTATTTCGATGCGCTGAATCTGACTCTGGAGTTAGGTTGGTCCATACACCCTCAAAACTAGGAGTAAATTGCAAAACACTGTAGTTTGGTGATTGAAAAGTTTTATAAAACTAGATAAAGTATGCTTTTTATGTATTTCGATCCCATTTGGACCTTAAGCCCTCAAAAATCCAACAAAGAAAGAAAACAATTTTGTGCGGCCAGGTGGCCTATCATAAGAGGGAGGCAACAAAACAACCCACAGCTAGTTTATATGGTATGTCCCCGTCTCAATGGCTACCACCCCTGGTCTAGACTATGCCACCATAACAACTTTGAGTTGTGTTTTGGCATTAGTGGCCACATTCCGGTCCTATGTACAAGTCCAGTAGCACATTGGTAGCACCTCTAGTGTTCGCCTGTTCGCTGTATTCCAGCAATAAAAAAAAAATCATTGCCATTAGGAAGGAAGAATCAAACATGAAATATAAGCTTAAATTTTTTATGTAATTGGACAATGTAGAATGTGGTAAATGAAAAAGGAATAAAAATAGGAATTTACATGCTTAAACTTATTTATGAAATAGGATATGCCCGAGACTTCGTCTATGCTTGACTTGAAATTCCTGTGGGATTGCCAGGATAAAAAGTATCACACATTTTATTACACACGTACATATACAGTGGTGGTCATTCATATAATTAAGAATGCTGATTTAAAGTGAAGATTTTTTTCAAACTCAAAACTTTTCCATAATACCGCTGTATTCATTGATATGATTAACTAAAAATAAATAGACAAACTTTTTACACTACTTCTAAACATAGTATTCCTATTTACTGGCTGGTCACGTAATTAAGAACGCTAAATAGTTTATACCTTTATTCAAATTTAAATAGAGAACACTCAGTCGATTTGTTTACTGTTTCTATAATTTGTGCGCCATTTTGCTGTAAAAGATTAAAAGTGATTGCTTCTTATGAAAAAACAATGGGAAAAAATAAAAGTTGTGATAAATCTACAAGGGAAGTAATAATAAAACTTCGCCGGAAGAATTGGTCTTATAAAAAGATAGCCGACCATCTGCAATGTTCAAAAACGATGGTTTTCCATGCTGTAAAGCATTTTGCTACGTATCAAACTACTTCGAATGTTCCACGTGTACCTAAACAGAGAAAAACAACTCCTCGAGATGACCGGAACATCGTTCGTATGGCAAAACAAAATCCTTTTAAAGGGTCCAATGAGCTGAGAAAAGAATATTTTGGTGAAAACAACCCTTCAGCAATCTCAGCACGCACTATTCGAAGACGTTTGGTAGAAGAAAAATTGCACGGTAGGATAGCAAGAAAGGTACCCATGTTGAAACTTTGCCACAGGCAAGCCCGGCTTGCATTTGCGAGAAAGTATGAAAACTGAACTGTGCGACAGTGGAAAAATGTACTTTTTTCTGACGAGATGAAAATAAACAGATTATGTTCTGATGGAAAACGATATGTACGACGTCCCCCGAATACAGCATTCGACCCTAAGTACACGAAAGTTACATTAAAGCACGGTGGTGGAAATGTGAAAATTTGGGGGTGCTTTTCTGGACATGGTGTTGGACCTGTAAAGTTGATAGAAGGTAACATGGATCAGTTCCAATTCAAAAATATACTGGAAGAAACAATGTTACCTTATGCTAAAGACAATCTACCGGTTATTTGGACATCCAGCATGACAATGATCCAAAGCACACTGCACGCACCGTAAAGGAATTTCTTACAGCGCAATCAGTTTCTGTCTTAAACTGGCCAGCTAACAGCCCAGATCTAAACCCAATAGAGAATCTATGGTTCGAAGTAAGGAAAAAGGTTTCAAATACACAGTGTGGGAATTTAAGAGAGCTGTACGACGTTTTTTTTAAAAGAATGGAACTCTATTTCTCTTGCGAAAGTCAAAAATTAATAGATTCAATGCCTCGCCGGTGTAGAGCAGTAATTAAAAGACGTGGATATGCTATTGACTATTAATTTTAGTTAAAAATGTATTAAATTGCTTTTTAAATTTCTCGCGCTACATATTATTGTGATTTTTTAAATGTGTGTGTCATACGAAACGATTCCCGAGCAGTTTAATAAATCGTTCTTAATTATTTGTCCAGCTTCAGTACTTTTTGAATGTGTTACTATGGTAACATAAAAATAAAATGTGAAAAAAAATAGTTAGCGATTTTATTCTTTATTCCTAAGGCACGTTGCTCTATTAATGTGGCTATTTTATAACATAACTAGTTGCTTCTCAGAAGGTACACTTCTCTGTGTACGACACGATTTAAATAAAAAAACTTCTAGAACTTCAAATCGTTCATAATTATATGACCACAACTGTATACATACATATATACATACATACAATTTGCTATTGATCAGTGATAACCTCATCGAACTCGGCCCAGTAGTTTTTATGTGAATCCCGAACAAATACACAAACTGACTAACAGACAAGAAATGTAAAAACAATTGCATCATGTTTTCCATCATTTATATATTCTATTATCGATCATTCGATCCTGACCGGAACGCATGCACCACTTAGGCATTTTTCTGACCTAATGTGCATATTGTTACAATTACCACGTGCTAATAACGGTGAAGGAAAACATCGTGATGCAACCTGCACATCGAGATACCCGATGTGTCAAACCTGCCAAGCCGCCTTGGACAAGCGTGGCGGGTATACTGTCCATAGTGGGAGGCCCGAGCCCAGCAGTGGGACATTTATAGGCTGTTATTATTATTATATTATATTCTAGTTTTTTTTTTAATATTTTATAATATTATAGATTGAATACACCTACATACTTAATAAATGTTTATTTCACTCTACACTTTCACATTTTATATTATTATAGCACTTTATGGTGAACAATACTTTTAATTTTTTTTTAAATTAAATTATTTTTATTTATAAAGCATATTTATTCAGTGGCTAATATTCTTTTTTATATTGTACCTAGAAAAAGAGAAATTTGGTCATCTAGAAATCTAGTTACGGAATCGGTTTTATTGCATATACCCGACTCATGCGTGAGACGTAGTAATTGGCTTAAAAATGTGTTAATCTCAAAGTCAATGGGTCAGTATAAAACTATCAAAAGCAATTAAAAGTAATTGGGCACACAAAAATCTTGCTGCTTTTTGCAATATATAATATTCAGGATGCCTTATCAAATAGAGCTCTTATTATATTAAATTCTGGTGCTAATGAATTGCCTGAGTACATTCTTAACTACTGGTGAAAGCATTCAGCTGGGCAATATCTAGTGTCAGCAATATTGACCCCTGGGGATTGACCTCTGCAATACAGTTAGAATTTAAATATTTCGAAGTGAGTTAGTATTAAACTAATATTAATAACACCCATTATTTCCTTAAAAGACAACATACAAATAAACCAAAATTTATGAAATATTCTTTTTTTTTGGCCTCACTATGGGCATCCAACTTTTCCATTCTAGTCTAGACATTACCTTGTTCAACCAGTTTTAGCCAGTTGTTTGTTATATTTTGTCCCCCTCTCCTTTTCCCCAGTCCATGTCGTGGTTGTCTTCGTCCGAGACTATAGCTATATGTTCTCCGCCCACTACCATTTTTAAGTGTTTACAGGTTGTAGCAGGACATCTAAAACTTTGGTTCTCGATCTTTGGAACATATTTATAACTTTATTTTTAACTTTATATTCAGAATATACTCCTTCCATTCAGTTCTGACATATTTATTAGAGATATTGTCTATAATATTTGTAATGTTATAGATAATATCTCTATTATCTATAATATTATAGATAATACCTCTATTTTAAACATGCTGTGTGTCTGTACATTGAGCTATTTAAAAAAACAACTGGAATAGACTATATAAACGATGGAGAACATGATGCAATTTTTTTTAGATATTTGTCTGTTTGTACGTAAGCAGAGTGTATGTACCCGAAACTGAAAAATAGTTTAACCTAAGGTCATGATAACACGATACCGGGGCTCATTTTAGTTTTAAGAATTAGTGATCATATATTAATATGGTCAGCAAATTTAATCTTAGTGTCTTTATTTACATCTTATTAAAATGATTAGTAAAAAAACATTAATTATTATGAAATATTAATTACCAGTAACCGACATACTCCTGTATTCATAATAGTTATATGAGGTTTATGGGCTCCTTATAAAAATAAAAATGTTATTCCTAATCTATATTGTTAATGCGATTATGAATAAATAACACCTGAGATGTTTCTTTAATAATAAACCTCGTGTTTTGTGAATGAAATCTTTCAATTTAAGTGGTAATCATTTCAACCTACGCTCTTGGAGATTTCGAGACTACCTCGGATTAATATATTCCTGGTACAGTCATCCCGCGTTTCGCCACACTTTATCTCTACATTTTCATCTCTGTTACGCGGCGCTCCTGAATACTTGGTGGCTACTATTGGCCGTACATTTACTTAATAGATCTAAAAATTGAATAAATTGGTTTATTTGTAAGGAAACTAATATACAAACTGCCATATCCAATTAAACAATGTAATTTAAAAAAGTAGCATTAGTTAAAAAATTAGATTACAGTTAGTAATTTGAATTTGTGTTAAGTCTTGTGATTTACTGAGTCACTTCCAAGGTCGATGCGCGTGCGCTTTCTATCGACCACTTCCTTCCCCTCCATACGCCGTCATGTCAGTCACATGACGTCTACTTCGCTGCCTTTCTTATTTACATCAGCTATTAGTATAGAACATTAGTGAGAAGTTATATTTAGTAATGAAAGTAATTACCTAGGTTTATGTCTGTTTGTACTTTTTTTATTATAGCATGGGTTTACGTTGGTACAAGGTTGGGAGGTTTTCTACATATTAATTTTTATATAAGATATTTTTCATAATACTATTATTATATTCTCATAGTAAAAAAGATAATAACTTAGTTTCTTTAAAAATATAACTATTAATTATTTTAGAATTCATTTATTCAATAAATTTTACGTAACGAAAGGTTTCATGCGTATCGCATATATTTATACAATTATTATATTGTTACGACTTAGCCAAAATTCCACGAAGCACAACAAATGCGAATGAATACCTGCGGCCATAAACTCCAAGTTTTATTACCGCCCGCATTTGCACTTCTTTTGTTTTCTTTGTATTTAATATTTATAATTAGAAAAGCCGCCTATTGTGTATTGTAATCTGTTCCGGTAGGCAGTGGCCAGGTGTGATTCCGGGAAATCGGGTGCACGCGGTGAGGTAGACATATTGCACCGTGCAGTATAAAACAGTGCCCGAACGGAGGGGTGGGGCAGTCAAGCGAGGATTACGATACGAGCAAGATATAGTGACGGACTTTGCGTGTGTTATTTAATCGTGCAGTTTGTACTCGATGTATCCAGTTATATTTGTACCTGTTTTATACATGCTTGTACAGTTCTAATAAATTCTATAGTAATTCCAACGGCATTTTAATTCGAGTCCTGTGGCTCGTAACAATATTCATGCAATGACTACCGTTTGATATGATAATCTGACAAATTTAAAAACTATTTCTAGATGCAGGTGCATTATTACTATTATTACATCACTGGATCCTGAGGCTTTTCAGTTATGCCGATTATTATTACATCGAGCGTGGATGAGTATGTGCACGAGTGCACGAACCTTCTCATGCATATACTCTGGATTATATGCCTGAAAGCAAATCTGATGAATTATGGTTTTTTTTTTTCTATACGTTTTAAGTTTATCCGCTTTGTTTAGTCGATTTAAAACGAAACTGCGTGAATTGATATCCCATAATTATTTTAAACTTGGTTTTTTTGATACTAACAGCCAATTTTAAAAATGATATCTGTATTTAATAGTAAAAGTATATTATCAAGAGGATTAAACTTTTAATAAAGTATTACTCGCCCTCTGGGCAATTTCGTTTGATGTATAAATTTAATATAAAAGATCATAAAAGTACGTTTATAATTATGATTTGTTGTTGGAACAGCTTTGTTTGTTTAATTTAGACATTTCATGGAAAATTAAAAGTTGTATCATAGTCAACTTTAACCCAATCATTTGGTGTCGGCACAGTATGCATTTATCTTTCATACTCTTATGGCATACGTCCTCGGTCACAATCTTTATGTCATCCCTCATGTAATTCATCTTTTACGGCTTGCATATTCTTATATTCATCAGACTTTCTGTTAAACGTTATTTTACTCACATGGCTTTCATTATACTTGGTATTTATTTATAGAGCTGCTCTATTTTACATATAATTTTATTCTAATTGTGTAACAAACAAAGTATTAACGGTGCGGGATTCATTAATATTGCAGGATGCACACCTGCCAGCCATAAAACAGCCTATTGTGTATTGTACTCGTTTATGGCCGTTCGCAGGCATAATAACGCAGGTGTGTTGTTGTTGTGTTGTTGTGTGTACATTCGATAAGCTATATAGTGACGGACTTTGCGCGTGTTATTGAATCGTGTATTACGTTTGTACTGGTTGTTTCCAGTTATATTTGTACCTGTGTTATACGTGTTTGTATAGTTATAATAAATTCTATAGTAATTCCAACGGCATTTTAATTCGAGTCCCGCACTCGTAATAATATGGTATGCGCGTTTCTATGGAGTTTCATAGGTTATTATAGATTTTGCGAAAGTACGTAAAATCGCACCAAATTATTCGTGGTACGCGCCTAAATCAGCAAGGTATTCTGTAGTTTTTTATTTGGTAAATTATTTACATAAAGATGTGAGAATTTAAATATTCAATTTTTATTGAAAATTGTATTAATAACAGGAAATTATATTACGATATTCTTCAACGAAATGGTTAAAACATTTAAGTTCTTCCCATTTAATTATAAATCGGTTTAGTGAAAAAATATCCGTGCAGGAACGGAGAAAGAATAGAATTTCCTGCGGCCGGGCGGCCTGTCGTAAGAGGCGACAAAACAACCCACAGCCAGGTGGTAGGGTATTTGCTCGACTGGATGGCGACTACCCCTGGTCTAGAGTATGCCGCCATAACAACCTTGTATTGTGTTCCGGCATTAGTGACCAGGTTACAGTCTCCATTGAGAGAGCAGCAGCGCATTTGTAGCACCTTTGGTGTGGCAAATGTCCATAGGCGATGGTAAACGCTTTCCATCAAGTGGGCCGTCTGCATAATTGCTGAACTCCTGCAATAAATAAAAATGTACTTCTATATATAAATAATTTGAGCGCAAATTCTCACATTTACACAGTATTATTACAGGAGAATTTCTATACTTTAATGTAGTAAAGCTTGCCATATTTATTTACTTTAAGGTATATTAGCTTCAGTTTAAAACGATATCTGCTGCACTTGATAATAATTCCGTGAGTCATCATTGTCTGCTATGTCTATAAATGTCACTCAAACATTTCTTAGCTATTTGACTCACTTGATACTAATATTGTGGTCGGCCTTCATATAAACAATCCATTACAACTATCTATTTAGTTTTTTTATTGGTTTATCTCGATTTTCATTCAAAACTATAAATATTCCATACATGATAATTGGAGTTATTAGTATCTAAAGAAGACTGAAAATTACCTCAGTTATGAGTGCTCAGATCATAGGTACAATAGCGTGTAGTTAGATTTCTAATCGTGAAATTTTGTAGTGTATAATTGTATATATCAGTGACTGTTTTGGCTCCTTTTAAAAAATACCTTTTGAAATTAGCTTAAATCAATTGGCTGCGATATTCCGAGGTCGGTCTCTGACCATTGAAATGTCTAAGTACTTTATTTCGATTGGATAAGTATAAAGTATGAATTGTTAAATTTAAAATCATCTGCCATCCTGTACGCCTAGTTGGGCAAGCCACAGAGATGTCTGTTAAGATTATTAATGATTATTTTTAAGAAATTTAAAAATCTGTATAAATCCACTGTGCACAGTCCTGTAGGATTCGAAGATTATGAGTCATTCACAGTGCTGAAATTACGTATAGGCCCGTGAGGCCTGGGCCCGGGCGGCATTATATTAGGGGCATCAAATTTTGCAAAGAATGTAGGGACAATTCAAATTTAAAAATTGCTTTGCAATATATAAATGCTTGTGTATATGGCACCTCCGACACTTCACTACCACGCCGACGCTGTAAAGCTATTATTCTGTGTATATGTGAACGTTCCCTGCCCTCCTATACCGTGTGAAGGCGCCAGTGGTGACGTGGTAGCGATGGCTTGTAGACTCGCGCTAAGGGTGCTGTTTCTGCTAAAATGTCTACGGAACCCTAAAAAGGGCGGTATTTCAATCGGAGTCTAGTACGGCAGCCAGTCCAAATTTGCCCCTTGTCATGCAATTATCAACGAGTCGCGGAGAAGTCAAGAAGAGCAAACTATCCATTCTTCTACCTTAGCATTGATAGAAAATTGGACATTACTTGCATGAGTTAATGTCAAATTTTAACCACTAAGACGAATTACTAGATAGTAAGATATTGTTACAACTTAGGTTCCGGCAAAGACAAATTCCACGTACAGATCTGTAATAGCACATTTTATTACCTGTCGGCATTTGAACTAATTTTAATCCTTTTATGATCGTCTTCTTTTGTTCACTTATTTATTGGCATACGTTTCTAGTTGTTGTGGAGAACAGCCTATTGTCCTATTGTACTCGTTTACGGCCGCTTAGGAGCATCATTAGCCACATGTTACGGATTATAAGTACAAGGTAATTCTAGAAAATTATGTCGACGTTGCCGGGCGGGCACATTTGCATTTGTGAAGTATAAAACGATGGCCTAATTGAGAGAGGGGGTAGTTGAGCTACAACTATTGAAGAATACTTAAATGACAAAAAATCATTTACATAGCAGCTCGCTCTAACATCTTATACTATATTTTGTATAATGTTATCTTGCCAAGCTTGTAAGGGATTTATGGAGATATATTGCAGCATAACATTTTAGTACGTCATGTCATTATTATAACTTTCATAATATTTTTCTTTCCTCTTATTGTGTCTTGGTCTTATTGAGTATGCACTGTTTGCTACAACTTCATTAATTCTTCAAAAAGTAATTCTGTAACATACTTCTGTATAAAACTTATTAAAAAAAAAGACAACTTGAGATATAAATAGAATAAGAAACTTAAAGAAAAACATTATTTAGCTAGACGTGTTGCTGGGGAGTTTCTTGCCGCTTCTTCTCCTTAACAGCAATAACACGTTGTGAAGCGGTATACATAGAATAGGAAGAAAAATTAAAATTTAACTTATATATTTATATGACCTTCAAAAAGTGTTCTCCAGTGGAACTTATTTTGAATAAAAAACTTTGAATTTGAATTTGAACTACGATCTAGGCGTGACGTGTGTACATTCGGGAATCTAATATTGACGGACTTTGCGTGTTTTATCGAATTACGACCTTCTGCATTAAGTTTGGTTTTGTTGTGTTCGGTTATAATAGGTTAAGGAAAAAGTCTTTTCGCATATAGTACGTATGAACTTGTAATAAGATCTCTTTGGCTACACCATATTTGTATCTGGCTGGTTTTGGTATCATTAAAAAGTTTTAATTTTAAAGAAGACAATTCCAAATTTAAATTAGGAAAATGGGTGATTTTCATTTGATTTTCTTATTGTTAAAATGAGTGAATCTAATGAAGAAATTCGATACATTTTAAAATTTTACTACAAAAACGGTAAAAATGCAACACAAGCCGCGAAAAAATTTTGTGATGTTTATGGACCTAATGCAGTATCTGTGAGAGTAGCGCAAATTTAGTTTAAGCGTTTTCAATCCGGAAATTTTGATATCAAAGATGCACGTCGCTCTGGTCGCCCTGTTACGGACAAAATTGATGCTATTTTTGAAAAAGTGGAGCAAAATCGGCATATTAGTAGTTACGATGTAGCTGGAGAACTGGGAATTGACCACAAAACGGTTTTGGCGCATTTGAAAAAAGCTGGGTACACAAAAAAGCTCAATATTTGGGTGCCTCATGAGCTCACTGAAAGAAACCCAATGAACCGTGTACTCATTTGTGATTCTTTATTACGACGTAATGAAACCGAACCATTTTTGAAGAAGCTGATAACTGGTGATGAAAAATGGATCACGTACGACAAGAACGTGCGAAAAAGATCGTGGTCAAAGGCCGGTCAGGCCTCACAGACTGTGGCGAAACCCGGGCTAACTCGCAACAAGGTGATGCTGTGTGTATAGTGGGATTGGAAGGGCATTATTCATTATGAGCTGTTACCGCCAGGCAGGACCATCGATTCTGAACTGTACTGCGAACAACTGATGAGATTAAAGCAAAAAGTTGAGAGAAAGCGGCCGGAATTAATCAACAGAAGGGGTGTGGTTTTTCACCATGATAACGCTAGACTTCACACATCTTTAGCCACTCAGCAAAAATTACGAGAGTTTGGCTGGGAGGTGTTAATGCATCCGCCGTATAGTTCTGACCTTGCACCTTCAGATTTTCACCTGTTTCGGTCTCTGCAGAATTCCTTAGGCAGTGTCAGGTTAACATCACGAGAGGATTGCCAAAACCACTTGTCGCAGTTTTTTGATCAGAAGCCCCAAAATTTTTATAGCAATGGGATCACGTTCCTACCTACAAGATGGCAAAAAGTTATCCAACAAAATGGCACCTACATACTTTAGTCAAATGTAAATAAACTTTATAAAAAAACCTTTTGAATTTTTATATAAAATGCGAAGAAACTTTTTCCCCAACCTAATATTTGTACCTGTGTTATACGTGTTTGTATAGTTCTAATAAACTCTATAATAATTCTAACGGCATTCGAGTCCCGCAAACTCGTAATAATATACTCGTAGGATCCGGCTAATAGTAAAGCATTTAGATGCTTTATGCATATGTAAATGTTTTTATATTCGCTCCTTACGTACTTATTATATTATTCATCGCAATAAGTAAAATAACATTAATTGTTTTGTTTGCTTCAGACTTTTACTGAGCAAGACGTCCCGCGGTAGTTGTTATTGACCTTGAATTTTTATACTTCACAAATAAGACTATTTAAAAAATATGAAAGTAGAATAAACGCAATTGAAATAAGGAGCTTTAAAAAGTATACATTATAATATGTAAGGTTAAGTGATATGGTAGGGACAGTGTGATAAGGGAACGTTGTGAAATACAAAGTTGTATTAACAAGGATTGAAAAAGAAATGTTAAGGTGGTTTAAGCATATAGATAGAATGCATGAAAGGAGACTGACATGATATGTGTATGATACCAGGTTAGATGGTAGAGTTGATACCGATGTACCGAATCTCGTACTTACCATGACAAATCGCAAAAATGTTGAAGAAACCTCAGGTAAAAAGTACCTCAAATAAACATGCATCTATGACGAGATTAATGAAAGTGGATGAAGCCAACAGTGTGTGCCAAGATCGTACCAAATGGAGATCCATCGTTTCTTCCTACCCATATTGGGAATAGGCGGGATAATATGTACATAAGTGTGTAGGTATATAACTTATTTGGTTTGTATATATTCGGTCAATACGTAGTATCGACTTGGTAGAGGTCAGTGCTCCCTGTGTTGTCAGCGTGGTATCTTTGTTATCATGTTTATGAAGTACATAGGTACATGGATTGCCCTATCTTTTAAAGTCGTAAATTAAAATTTGAATATATCTATTATGACCCATTTGTTTATCAGTAGCAAATTGTTGATTTTCGTAAACGTTGAAATGAAGCTGCCATGGAGTTGACAAATTAACAATAAATAATTGGAGTTTTCATTCTTTAAGTAATTTTTAAATAATAGCGAAAAATATGTAGAGTCATAGGGCCGATTTTGGTGAAAACTAAAACTTAATAAATAAAAAAATCTTCCACACAACTCGGGGGCAGGCTGAGTGTACACAATCCAAACTTACCTAAATTAGTATTTTACGTACACCATAAACTTCATACATAAATTTCTCCATATTCTTATTACAACAGTAAGCAATTTTTAATTTTTAAAATTACTGGTATATTGTATATTATTATTATATATTTTTAAAGATAAGTTGCTTTGACTCGTGTTAATATGGTAGCCGTATTTCGTGAAAGATATCCCATTTTCCGAGATCTATAGTATCTTACGTTCGTACCAGTGATGCAAATTACACGTGTTATAACCAAATAAAAAAAATGTCTTTGAGATGAAAGTATTATAAACTAGTTACTTCCGTCGCGTATATAATAATAGCATAAATAGATATCAGTGATGCTAACAATTTTACTTTGATTGATTGATGTCGTAGATTTAATATGTAGTAACTAAACTGTATCTGGTTTTGAGTACAGCTATCATTAATAAAATTTAAAGTCCTGTTTTATTTTTAATGGGCATGAGATATCACTGAAAGTGCAGACGATCAATACTTCAATTGATATTTACAGTACCAACAGTCAACGTCCTCTAACGTGCTTGGGGTCGTAATAATGAACTTTATATTTACAAAGAACTCTATATTTTCATAATACTTTTCTACTGGGTAAATATTATTTGAACTACAATGCATTAGGTAGGTATTTGTGGAAAAATCAACTTTACGGAGTTGATATAAGCTTGTTTGTGGAGTGAAAGTGTAAGTGGTGGTGGGCGGTAAATGTCGTGACTGTCAATTTGTGTTGTAGTGACTGAAAGCGGTCATAAAGTTGACATTATCAGATCTTTATTTAGACTGATGGGGTATATCGCGTATGTATTATAAAGGATCCCAAAGACATCATTTGCAATTGTCAATTTAAGATGACTGTCAATCCTCATTGATCATGTTTGTGTCCCATTGTAGCGTTACAAACAGTACGTATTAATTGCTTAAATTGATTATTTCATACAATGCTATTTTTATGGTTCTGGGTTCGCGTTAAATTATAAACCAGAAAACGATACTCACTCCAAAAATAAATGTAACTGAAAATATCCTACATGCTTATACTACACATTTTTATATTTTCGCAATTTTACTTACATTTTACTTACATTATTTTGTGTTACGTAAATTGACGTTTTTAATAGTGTACTATCACCAACTACTCTAATCGCCAAAGATATTAAATTTCTTAACTCGGCATACTTCAATTCGTCTACAACAGCTACATTAATATCAAACCATTTGTCTATACTAGCGCCATTCTGGACGGCTTTTGGACTGTTATTAACATCTTCCACTATTCCGCCATATTCTTACTTCTACCCTCCATAGATACAGCATATACAAATTATACATCCCGTCTTTTGTTCTTCTGTGATGAGACCACAAGGAAACCAAAAAAAATCTAAGTCTTCATAATGTAAAACACCTAGATTCTGTGATTATATCGTACTGTTTGAAAATAAATGAAAACCTACACACGTTGTAATAGAGCCGACATAGTCATACGATATAAAGAGGACGGAAATCATCCCAATTGCGCGTTCCTTCGGTACATTCCATCCGGTCTGAGTCGCAGCACCCGCCGACTTGCTAAAAATAATATCCTTTGTGAGTTAGGACTATGTACCCCACTACGGAATTTTCAATATGGTTTGCAGTATTTTTTGTTTGTGTTTCGGGGTCTGATAACTAATACAAGAATATCATTGTGTTATCATCTCCTCTGTCTGTCAAAGCTGATTTCTCACATAAAGGAGTTTTGTATATCTACATATAAAAATGTAGTCTACCTTTATATTTTTTGAATATTGAGAGGGGTTTTATGTCTTCCTCATTCAGCCTTTACCGGCTTCAAGGCCGGAGGAAGTTTTAAATTATGTTTACATAGGCGCGGTGTCAACTCCAGCATTCGCCTATTCCATCAAATATCAGTTCTCAACAGGTTTGGCCGATCCATTTCAAGTCACTAATTTTCAACTATTATAACTGAAGCATCTTGATCTAGGTATCTGAACCTTTAACAAAGACAATCACGACTTTCCTGATTTTGAAGACAGCGCGACTATGCTCGAAGAATATTTTCATTAGAAATAAAGGTTATTTAAATTTAAATCAGATACGCATAAGAATTATTAAGAATTTCTCACATAACCGGTTTCTGGGTGACGGACACTGTGATATAATACTATTAAAATATTTTGTCATAATTTATGCATCAATGTTGGTCTTAATATTTGCTCACAGTTGCGTTGTACTATTTATATTTGACCTAATTTTTGATTCAACCAAAGATAATATAATAATCTGCGTTATTTCAATTGAGATTCTTATGTAATTTTCATCTCAATTATTTTAATAAACTCCTGTTGTGATATTTTCCGCTGCATATATATGCATTATAACCAAGATCTACATAGTTGTTATCTGCAGTAATTAAAGAAATTGCTGAATTATTATGATGTTTCTATTTGTGATGATCTATTTATGTTTCGAATTGTTTTCTCCATAATCCACCTCATAAATAACTGTCCATTGCAATCTATGGTGTCATTGACTATTGTTTCCGTGCTTTTAATCTTTGTCCTGTTAAATTATGTAAGTTGTTATGATCGGTTTTCGGTATTTCCAATTATTGTGTCCCGGACTTACGTACAGGCGTGTCATCCACATGTGTGCCATTTTGGTCGATACGATCATTTGCACACTAGGTTAAACCAAAATTTACTTTCGTCATAAAGACTTAGCTTATTTCTTCCATAACGAAAATACACCAACATGCAACATGCCCATGATCTAAATAACTAAATGATATAGTTTTAGATGGTGCACTTTCCGTTTAATTATGGTAATAATTTACTTCTTAACAAGATACATATAATAATATGGCTTTGAAAAATAACGTGTACAAAAAAAGTGTTCCGAATGAAACTGATGTCCACCCTTTACCTCTCATTATTGCTCTCGTTTGTGACTTTCGCATTTCAATCTTTCCTAATAAAGACTAGAATAGTTTATTATAATGGTAGTACTTCCTCTATTCGGACTCCTAATGGAATAAAAATTTCCGTCTCTAATATCTTTTGAACACTTGCAACTTTTTGTTTCTGCTACTTCTAACCAAGAAGTAGTTGTTGTTGAGATCAACAACAAATACTTGCTGGTCTAACAGAATTTCTAATAGACTTAAATTAAATAAATCGTACAATTACCGGGAATCTTGGCGCATACATAAGTCTTGGCAATGCAAACATCGTAAAAATGATATTCAGAATTGTTCGCAGTTTCTGCAATATGAATAATGTTTTGCAGTATTTTAAGCATGACGACCTTTGATATTTTGTATAATGAACAATATAAGCGATAGTACAAGTCTTATAAGAGCAAAGATGAAATATAGGAATAAGCTAGTAGTTTCTTCTGCTAGCGTCTTCAAAATGAAATACAACAATGTATCACTCTTGATTTCATTTCTTGATTTTTTACCGCCATTTTCTAGAAATATCTTTCTGCTCACCGGAAGACGAGGTTTTAATAAATATTTTCATATTCTTTATGTCTAGATAACTGGTACTTCTGTACAAATCAATGAAAGGCGAAGTAGATTTGATATAAACATTGAGATTACCTACCTATCAATGCAGGACCTTATAACTCTTATCCGTACAGAAACGTAGAAAGAATCCTGTGGCCGGGCGCCCAGTTGGAACAGGCGACAAAACAACCCACAGCTAGAATATTTTCCTGTCTGAATGGCAACTACCCCTGGTCTAGAGTATGCCGCCATAACAATCTTGTGTTGTGTTCCGGCATTAGTGGCCAGGTTCCAGTCTCCCGTTAGAGTACGGCAGCACCTTTAGGTAGGATCTTTCGTGTTACAAATGTTCATAGGCGATGGTAACCGCTTTCCATCAGGTGGGCCGTCTGCCTGTCTGCTGAACTCGTGCATTAAAAAAAACCTTGTAACTATATTCTTATTTATTATTATTTTTTGGTCAAAATTGTTACACATATATACTTGTCAATAATAATTTGACGAAAATTATTATTGACAAGTATATATGTGTAAAAAAATGTATTTACAAGGTTCTACATTGACGTCGGCGATATTGATAATAACAGTTCATCTTAAATGCAGAGTTATCCTTTACTAATTTCAGATTCGTCAAAGATTTGGAAGATGGCCACGTCCGCCATAGGCCGACTGCTCGGCTCCGCCAGTCGGCGTCCCTCGGTGCTTCGACATCCTACAACGAGGTTATACCTCCACCACTGCCACCACCCCCCGTGTCCTTAACGCAAGGACGACGAGTGGACACGTCGCTGCGACGACTCGAGAGGGCGCACGACGATTTGTTTCAGTTGTAGCGGCAGAAGCAGCGCAGGTAAATATTGTTACGACAAGAGTGAATAAATTTTGAGCTGAGCATAACATTGTTAACAAGGGCACACTTTGGGACATACTGTAGAAGACTGAATTACAGTTTGCAAAATAATCCTTTTTGCTCGGTAATTAATTGTTGAGCTTGTCAAAAGCAATACGCGCGTGGTTTAGTTTTAGTATAATAAAAAAGAACTTCATTCCAATAATAACATCAACAAGCGTTTCACTGCTATACTCGGACCTCCCATTTATATGGGATCAGAAAGTAGGCATGGCCGACAGGTTTGATACATCGGTTATTTCCCTATGCAGGTTTCATCACGACATTCATCGATAGCACTTGGTAATTGTAACAATATGCATATTAGGTCCCTTCGAGGCCTTTTAGAGTTTGGGACTCGAGTGCGCTAACCACTAAGCTACTACGGCTAGTCTTAGTATACCTGCTTACTATTTATATACCTTAAAAAAATATTTTTTCATAAGAAAATAGATGTGTTTTTTTACTGTAATCGTATCAGTAAGGAAGATTAAATATTTATCTTGTTACATTTTCAATGTCATACTTTTTATTGCTCTGTAGATGTTACGTAGTTCTGATTACTGAGTTCTGCTTTTATAATGAGTAGTTCTGTTGAAATAATTTCAACTCGCCAAAAATAGCTTTAATACCGACAAATGCAATGAGTCAAGTAAATAAAAAAAATAATTTCATATTTACACAAATGTGCGGTTTTGCATCAGTACGGATTTTCTGTAGAATCATTGACGTGCTAAATGTTTCATACTCGTTTCTGCTAATTAGTCTTACGCACATGGACATATGAAGTTCAATATTAGGGGGCTATTGTTTTAATAATATTTTTATTACAAAATATTTAAGTAATTTGATTGATGAACTATTCAAATATTACTTCAAATAAAATCTTTTTCTATCTATTCAAATGAACTTTTCGTTTTTGCATTTTCTTTAAAGGAACTAAAACTAATAATTAACTAATAATTTTTGATTTGTCGAAAGTTGGTAGCGGTCTCTGTCAGATTGCTGATATTAGACTGATCAATGAAATTGAATTAATATGGTTGATATAGATAAAGATACAGACCTGGAAGGACAAGACCGTATTCAATGACATTGAATAATTCAAGTTATGTTTATACGGACAGTTTGGTCGATTCATCCAAATTGAATGACAGAAATGATGCGTCTAATATCAGCTTAACCTTCATAACTGCTTAATTAAGCAGTTGAATGAGAAGTCATATTTAAATATTAGTTGTTACCCGCGAATTCGTCTGCGTGGAATTAAATTTGATTTGCCTTCCGGTGCGGCGGCGGAGGCAGCGTGCGCGTGAGTTTTCAATTTTTTTTTCTCTAAAATAAAAGTGGCCTAAGTTACTCCTTATAACATCAGCTATCTGCCAGTGAAAATCCCGTCAAAATCGGCCGAGCCGTTTTAGATATTAGCCGGAACAAACAGACAGACAGAAAAATTTAAACAATTGGTTTTTTAATATAAGTACCGTATATACTTTCATATGCATTTAGTAACAAGCTGTTATTTTGACATTACAAACAGAATACTATTTTTAAAATTTTATATAAATTAATAATAATATGTACAAAATGTATCATTCATTTGTTATATTGGTATAATTAACATAGTATTTATTCATAAATATAATTGTATATTGTATTTATTCATAAATATATCGTACGCTTAATCTAATACTGATACTATCCAATTTTTTTCCAAGTCGACTTTTTAATGCCATCTATCTTAGAACATGGAAATATGTAATATCCTGGTTTTTTTTCACATTTCTACGGACTCGAGTTCCGTACCCTTTTTTATAACTTAATTTTCACGAAAGTTTTAAGATATAAACACGCTTCTTGGTAATCTTTGTTTTTATGTGTGACATTTGTTCAATCATATGTGTGTTGTGGTGTACCTTACGAATAACTTATTATATTAATTTATTCTAATTTTAATACTAAACTTATATTAATGTAGAGTGTATCTGTTACATGCTGGTGTTGTGAGGAAGTGCATGTGCAGTGTGTGCCTTATGTCTATACCTATGTATATTATCTTAACTAGTGCCATGTGTGTTGTTTTTCCTTTCTGTGTCCTGGGTTATTAATTTTTAGGCTCTTTGCGTGTCTTGGTTTGTTTGTGAAGTGTGCGTGTAATGCAATGCGATGGGGGGAGTGCGCGTTGGTATGAGTATGTGTATAAGTTTTGTTGTTAGTTGTGTGTTTGTGACTTTGTGTGGTGTTATAATTTATTGTTTAATTGTTGTGACAAAGTGATAACCAATATCCTGGTTTAAAACTAGCAAAAATATCTACTAGGAAGACATTCTTATAATGCGTTTAAATATACTTATGTTCATGCATACGAAAACTTGCTCTCCCTGTAAAGTTCAAATCATCATAAATCCAATACTGATACGATATAAATAGTATCAGAATTTAGTGAAATTATAGTTATTTTGTCTCATATTTATACTTTTGGGTCGTTTTGAGCATTGTGATAGAGAGGTTTGCATTGAAATTCAACGTTGTGTCGTACAAAATTCCGGCGCAGCAATAAGTTAAGGGCAATCCTTTATGCTGAAAATCCGTCAGACATATTCTTTAAAAACTTCTGTGGTCAGTAAATAGTACTTGTAGTTACTTTACTATATTTGTATCCATATGTCAGTCATCTCCGAATACAGCGGTCTTGATTTTTTTAGATGATTTTATTGCACGCGAAACACATTGACGTCAACGGCGCAGTTATATTTATTGACGTATAACACTGAAGTAAATAAAATATTTTAAAGTCAAATTTATATTGTTCGTCATTCAACGCAGCGTTGGCTAGGCTAAAATTTATGCTAAAAGTTTTACGAAGGTCGCGATATTGCTAATGCACGGAAAACAAAATTTATCATTTAAATCAATCTTAAAATACGAACAGTGTTATGTAGGTCTTACAGCACGAAGATAGCATCTAATACTTTAGTTAGTTTTTCACAGTATCACAAATCTAACCATTTATGTTGTTATTTATAACTGAATATATTATTAGAATATATAGATTTCCGCGATAAAAACTATCACACATTTTATTATATAAAATTTGCTATCGAGCAGTGAAAAAATCGCATTGGAATTCGTTTTTGTTTCAATCTGGCTATTTTAAACCATTCCCAGAAAAAATCCCGCGAAATTCCCGGGATAAAAAGTAGCACAGAATTTACTATCGACTAGCGAAACCTGCATCGCAATCGGCCCAGTAGTTGTTACGTCAATCCCGAATAAACAGACAAACCGACAAGAAATCTAAAAGAAATTGCATCGTGTTCTCTGTCGTTTATATAGTCTATTCCAGTTGTTTTTTAAATAGCTTCAATGTAAATGTACACACGGCAAGTTTAGAATGTTATAATATTGTAGACAAAATTTACTCATTTAGAAATTAAAAACTATGTATCTTTAAAATTCAGTTACATCAGCAACAACTAAGGTATATCAGTCATTCATTCATTCGACGACCTCTGTGGTTGACCTGGCTAAGTCTTTACTGGCCGACCTCACTACAACGCAGAGGTTTCGTCTTCAGTCCTGGCATGGTATATTTTGTAACACAAATTTTCCGTTATTTACCATGGTCTGAGTGTCTGGTATTGGCTTCAGAGTGGTCCGTTGTATATTACCCATAAAACTTGCTTAGCTTGGGATATACATTGTGTGTGTTTGTCTGCCGATTATGATTATTTTATATTAATCCCTTGCCTTACACCCCTCCTATTTGAGTCCATTATATTCTGTTTTTGAGCGTTGTTAATTTTCTTTTTCTTTCACAAGATATTTAGCGTCCCTTATTTTGAGACCATTGGTTTGTCTTTATGTTAAGGTTCTTATTCTTAGTGTATCGTTTTTAAGACAACCACGATTAGACATAAGTTTATTATGTAATCTGTTGGAACATCTATGTTATTACTCCTGTTTCCCATAGGTGTAGACACTGACGATGAATCTCCACTTGCTATAAATCTGGGCACACACTTTCGCTTTAATTTCAAAATTGTAAAAGTTTTCACATAATTAGCTTCTACCACTACTTAAACCCTGCAATTGTATGATATTTCTTTTATAAATGACAGAGATAATTATAATTGCAACCATAAAACGTTGGCGCTTATATGTCCTACATATTTCGTAGACTATCTTATCTTAACGGCCCTAATTATGTAAATATTGTCTACTGTGAAAGTTAACGCGTTCATAATTACTTTATTTATCGCACAGTTGATTAGAATATGCAAGTACTGGGGCGTATATTGTTTGTGAAGAATGCTTGCTCGTAATTTATACAGCATAGATTACATTTAATCGTTTTCTTATCCCGTTCCCTTAATTGTCATTGTTCAAGCTTATTTCGAATTTAAACATTTCGAATATTTTGATATGTACGTTATCTGCATTACATTACACCATTTCTAGAAATGTTCGCACATGAACAAAATTAGGACAATTATTAATAAATAATTATACAATACATGAGTTTCTTACTAACCCAAATACTAATATAGCAGTCTGATTTTGTGACATGAGATCATCATTATTATTATAAATTGTATATTAATTTGTATTTAGACATTAGTAGTTTTAAATTCAATTATTTTGTAAGCTACTTATGTGACAGGATACAGTGATACCTAAATTGTTATAATTATGGACATCATATTCATACCTGTATACACAAAATTAATTACTTTGAGTTTGATGAAATCAACAGGTACACTACTACTACTTTTTGACGTGTAGGGCCTGCTGGAATCATTGTCTAGATTATTGCTCTTAGAGCTGGGTCGATCAGTGTGCTATCATGCTCTCACAGAATATCGCCGTGAAACGGTTAATTTTAACCGCGTTTCGTGCGATGAGTGATAGTTCTGATGGCGCATTTCCCTTTCCACTTACCCCTTCTTCCCATCATCCCCCTTATTCCATTCTTCTACCCTATTCCGTCTGTCCCATTCCTTCTGTCTGAACTTCTATCCCATACTAAAGGTCGGCAACGCGTTAGCACCGCCTCTGATGTTACAAACGTGTATAGGTGACGGTAACCATTTTCCATTACGTGGGCGGTCTGCCTGTTTGCCAGCTTTGCAATAAAAAAAGGTTCACCTAATAATTATAATAAGGAGTTTTACGATTGTTTGCTGATTGATCCATAAAAATGAATAAAATAACAATAAAATAAAATTTTGATTTTACGTATTCCAGATATGCGCGGTTCCAGTAAATGTGAGGGGTCGGCGTTGTGTTGAAGTCATAGCGATTGCTGTCGTCGGTCGCCGTCAGGACTGCGATTGTTCGTCTTTCGCCGTCAAGACCGCGATCGTTCGTCCTTCGCCGTCAAGACTTCGATCGTTGTTCGCCGTCAAGACCGCGATCGTCGGTCGCCGTCAAGACCGCGAGCGTCGGTCGCCGTCAAGACCGCGATCGTCGGTCGCCGTCAAGACCGCGAGCGTCGGTCGCCGTCAAGACCGCAATCGTCGTTTGCCGTCAAGACCGCGATCGTCGGTCGCCGTCAAGACCGCGATCGTCGGTCGCCGTCAAGACCGCGAGCGTCGGTCGCCGTCAAGACCGCGATCGTCGGTCGCCGTCAAGACCGCGAGCGTCGGTCGCCGTCAAGACCGCAATCGTCGTTTGCCGTCAAGACCGCGATCGTCGGTCGCCGTCAAGACCGCGATCGTCGGTCGCCGTCACGACTGCGATCAAACACGATCGGACAGCGATCGCGATCACGTGCACACTGAAGTACACGACTAGTGAGTCTCTGTGAGATTAATGGCAGCAAAGATTTGATACTTACACGAAATGGTGGCCGTTCGAAATTTAAATTAAATGTAACATTTTTGTTTAATAACTTTGTCAATGTCAAAAGACAGTGACAACTGTAATGTGAATTTTAAAAGTCAACAACTGTCTGTTAATCTGTCATAGTTTAAATTGTTCTGTGATGTACACCATTTTGCTTAAATTTGAATGGTTAACATTTAGTTAAAGTCCCTAATTAATTTATCGGTTACTGTATTACAATAAGAAAAAATGTGAGTTCTTGCCTATGAAAGCTGTTCATTACAGAATTTCAGCGTGTTTAAAGGATTTAAACGATTATTTTTTGTTATATGTCAAATCGATTTCAGGCGACTCACAGCAGCTGTATAATGTGATATAAAAACATATTACAAAATAATAAATTTATAATTATATCAATAATATATCTTAGTTTAAATAACTAAGTATGTAAAGCTGAAATTGTCCACTACGTTATTGTAAAATATTCTATGGCTTTTGGATTTCATGCATCCAAAACGATTAAACAATTGCAAAAAGTTTTTAGAGTTAAAATCAAATCTAATATTGTTTATGTGGTTAAAGCAAATCCACATAAACAATATTAGGATTGTGTATGTTTGCTAGACAGGACTGTTTGCGTTTACATCTAATTGAAATTACTTCTTTTGGTTGCCACTGTTACGATGTTATATGGCTAAATAAGTTCTGTACTAATTGACAACCTCTTCCTTTTTTCGAAATCGGTTAAAAATACTACGAAAGTATGACTACAAACGATACAATGGTTTGTTTAATACATGCCTAAAATACCTATTATTCGTTTTTGAGATTTCATAAACTCTGCTTTAAAATTAGTAAGTCTAGTAATAGAATTGTAATTTTCCGAAAAAAATAGCACGAACCTATTACAACCACGTAAATAGGCGCGCGAGTTCATGTCCATCCCGAGGATTGTGGTAGTGCTTTGACCTAATTAATTATGGTAATGTCGATAATAACTACCGATTTAGTCAACAGCTGTCAATTTGGTTTATTGTAACTTAAGGTAATTTTCCAAATTATGAAATAAAATAATGCTAAGTAATTACTTATTTATTTCTAACAGAGAAAAATATTTTTTAAATTCCAATTAATCACTATTAGATGCATAGACAACCGACAGATCAGAGTCGGAATCAGTATCTTCGCCGTCGCTGACTTCAAGCAGAGTAGTCATGATTTATTCACAATGAAATAACACAATAGCGTTAGCGTAAATTTTCGGTATCGATAAGCGCGCGTCACAACCGTGAAGGACAACACTCGACGTCAGACAAATGCTGCGAGGTGGGCGAAGGCGGGGCAAGCTGCCCCGCGCGTCACCTCGGGCCCCGACGGACATGAACTCGCGCGCTTATAATAATTCTAATGAAGTCACATTAGCATGCTTAAACAGCAGTATTATTATGAAATAGCATTTATATAATGTATGTCTTTGAAGATCACGGGCCATAAAAATGGCCCGGACTTTTGGAGGGCTTGAGTGGGAAGGCCAACACGTAGAGGCCCCTTGACAAAGATGTTAATGTGGCGTGACACTGACCAGCGGCATTTATTTTATTGTTAACCCAATAAAATAGCAGGATTCTATAGCAGAAATCTTATATTATTGTATTAGCCTAATAATACAGTAGGACTTTACTACAATCTAAAGTTTCTATAAATATGGTCATTACTGTGCCATTGTTTTCAGTGGAAGCAAAATCAAACTTTCTCATCCCACATAATTTTTTTGGAGTTTCAATCTGAGCTTGGAATTAAAAATCCATAGAAATTTACAATGGTTAATTATAATCTAATCTGTTATAGCTTGTTCAGCTTTAGGTTTACGTAGTTTAATGATGTTAATTATCACTATATCAACTAATAATATATTTAGTCTTAATATATAGTCGTGAGGCACTAAACACATATTCTGTGTTGTAAAATAATATTTGTTGAGCTTGTAATTGAATTTATATATAGACAGTATATTGTAATCAGGTAGAAAACATAGTATGAAGTGGAAAATGGACTATTCCATAAGCATATTAAATGTTTAAGTGACTTGAGTTTCAATGTATTTTCGTCAGAAGTAGGTAAATTTCGATTCTCGACACCCTTTAGGTATTGTGGCGATCCGATTGAACACATTTTGGCAGTTTATGCCGTGTTCCTGTATCTTAGTATAAATGGATGTTTGTGCATTCATTTTCAGTCGCATGAGTGGTAAATGAATGTTTGTGCATTCATTTTCAGTCGCAAAAGTGGTGATTGGATGTTCGTGCATCCTGTTCAGTCGCAAAAGTGGTAATTAGATGTTCGTGCATCCTTTTCAGTCGCACTATTGGGAACTTAAAGAGTAATTTTTTGCTAACAATCGTCAAAAATGTAATAAATGAAACAATTCTTAAATGTTTAGTGAAATTTACCTTTTCGAGCTGCCGTAAAATTTCTTTAATTTGGCGTCAATCGAAAACTTAATTTGGTTGAAGCTTCCGTTACATAGGTTCGGATTTCTTCTGCTACCTGCTTGTTTGGCGATTATTCTAAAGTTTGAATATTCATGAATATTTGACGCTAGAAATTATATTTATGAATATTTGACGCATTACAGAAATTGTGGAAAGCTATTTTTAAAGAAAAAGAGGGTATGTACCCACTTATGGCATTATCTGTTATAGTTATTCAAAATATTACTGATATCTAACTGATATCTAAATATCACTATATCCATCTGTTAACTTTAACTTCCCTTACCTTATTACCTCGAAAATGAATAAGTTTTAAGTATTTAGCTAGACTTTTTGTCACAAAGAGTGTGTATCATATATTGTAAATATTAAAGTATATATACAGATATTCTTTAAGACTTTTAAACATTAATGTCAATAATAAATAAATACAATAATAAATAAATGTTAATAAAACTGGCACTCAATGTGCCTTTGTATTTTTCTGCCACACTCAGCGTCAGATAATGGTCTATTAAAGTTAATTGCTCTTTTGTTTAATTCTTTTATACACTTTTTAAATAGAAAAAATTAAGTTGTGGACATAACGGACAATAATTTCAAATGAAAAAATTTCGATCATAGTTTGTTAGCTATTAAAATTAATCGATTTTAAGTTTTGAGTGCGGCAGATAATATGTTAATTAGCATCTTAAGTTTTAAAGAATACGACTTATTTAATATGTATAGGAAAAATTGTTCTAAATTAGTTACTTCATTGTCACGTAGCTAAACACAAATTGAATGAACCCAACCATGGAAATTAAGCTTGTGTCTTTGGCTACTAGGGGCAACTCAGGCCTTGTAGACAAGTGGCATTAGCGCTAAACAGATAGGATAGAAAATGTATGGGAATGACATATAATTACGTTAAGTAATGTTTTTTTTATAGTGAGCTGCCGCTCTCTAAAGGGAGACTGGAACCTGGCCATTAATGCCGTAACACAACTCAAGGTTGTTATGGCGGCATACTCTAGACCAGGGGTGGTAGCCATTCAGACGGGCAAATACCCTACCACCTGTGCTGTGGGTTGTTTTGTCGCCTCTTACGATTCACAGAAAATTGTATTCTTTCTGCGTTCCTGCACGGATTTAAATTCATTAATGGCATTCCTATACATTTTCTATTCTATTCGTTCAGCGCTAATGCCACTTGTCTACAAGGCCAGACCAGGATAATGCAAAACGCAGATTATTAATGCATAACATTTACAAGTATAATTGTATTATAAATCTAACAGCTGATTACTTAGATACCACTAAGATTTGATTCTGCTTTAAAATATCACTCGATATTTTTTTTCTATAAAACTGTGTATCCCTCCAAATGTAAAAAATTAATGAAATTGTGGCTCGAATTGAGCTTTTGCTCTCAATTCCGTAAACCAAATTAGTTACAATACACATGTTACATTAAATCTTAAAATATCGACACAATTATGATGATACATCAGGCGATAAAGTATTGTTACGTGTTGCGAGACTCGAATTATAGTGCCGTTGCAATTATTATAGAGTTTATTAGAACTATACAAACACGTATAACACAGGTATAAATATAACCGAACACAACAAACAAGTCCAACCGTAATGCAGAAGGTCGTAATTCAATAAGACGCGCAAAGTCGGTCACTATTAGATTCCCGATTGTAGTACACACGTTTCGCTTAGATCGTGGTTCTCGCTCGACTTCCTCCTCCTCCCGACTCCTTCAATCAGGCCATCGTTTTATCCTGCAAAAGTGCAATGTGCCCGGCCACGTGGACTAAATTTCCTAGAATCAGCCTGTTCTTTAAAATCCGTAACATCTGGCTAATGATTACAATACAACAATAGGCTGTTCTCTAGAAACATGCCAATAAATAAGTAAACGAAAGAAGATCATAAAAGAATTACAATAGTTTCAATGTTATTAGTTCAAATGCCGACGGGTAATAAATGTGCTTCTACAAATCTGTACGTGGAAATTGTTTTTGTCGGCGCTTAGGTTGTAACAGTATCATACTTTCATGCGCGGGCTTCACCTGAGATAATGTTATAATTATTAAATGTGGAAAAATGCGTCTTATTTATAGCGTGAAAAATAACTTTAACGAATAGCTACATTAGTGTGTATACGTATACTTTATCCGTCAATATTTAACGTCATTCACAATTAACAACAATATCGCATCTCAAGTTACGCATTAAACCCATCGCTACATCTGTGATTATCCCAGATGAAGCAGTAGCATTATAAAGTCACGTTAAATAGTTATTTCCAACACATTTGTTTAAAAAATGTATTTACGAAGCCTGTATACATTGTTAAAGTTAAAAATTACGCACCATACAACGCAATGTGCAGTAAAATAGGTACTTAGGTATGAGTACCTATGTTATCGCACGTTTCGTTGTATGGTGCGTAATTTTTAACTTTCTAACAATGTATACAGGCTTTTGAAATGCATTTTTTGAACAAATGTGTTGAAAAAATAATTTAAATACAGTAAACATTTAATAAATAAACCTAAACAATAATTAGGCTCGTTATAGTTGTGACGTCATAATTACATCGCTCGTACAAAATCTCGGAGGTTACGACGTTTTATAAGGTGATTAAAGTATCAGTTGATTTTACTGGCATCTACATTATTGTTGTATAGTCAATTGTGAATGTGTTTTGATCTATTTCTTACTTTTTATATAATGCACTCGTGTGATGTAATTTTAGATCTATTAAACATTATCTACAATGGAATTTAAAACAATGTACATTATACATTGTTGAAAAGTTCAATCTGGTTGTAACGTTTACTAGAATATTGTTTCAAATAGTCAAATTTTCCAAAATTATGTGTGCCGAACAAAATGTGCTTGTTAGTGCTTTTATTTTTAAAAATACAAACTATATTGTTTTGTTTAATTATGCTAGTTGAGCTTTAATAAATAAATAATATTTTATTACACGTTTTATCCGTATTTTACTTTTATTTATTCACTTTGCTTTACTATTTGATTATCGTCATCCTAGAGTTATTAAATTCAGGTTCGTTTGGAATCGGAGGCCTGTTTCCTATTTTTTCTTCTGCACTTTGTATGGTTCGTCATCTTTTATTGGGAGAATATAGGCATGTTATATTTCGATGCTAGCATTTCTTTGGGTCACCTAAAGAGCTGGCAGAGAATGGTGGCTAGACATTGTTTCTACAGCTTTCTGGTTTTCGTAAGATAGCCCTATTGGTATAGAGGATTCTTTTATAGTACCCTGCTATGTCAGGTTGTACGGTTAATAAATAATATTATGGAGTCACGAGTACAATATCAAAATATTTGAACATTCAAATACATTGCAATTACGTTGAAGTATATATTATATCCGATATTAAATATTCCTTCATTTTAGGCGTGACAAGAGAAACAAATGTCAATAGTAAAAAATTTATTGTAAATAAAAATATTTTATACCCGATTTAACATAAATATAATTCGTTTGGAATCGTCTTACATATGTATAATTATTTACATACATATTTACAAGATTTACTAAAATGTAAAATGTATACAAACTGAACTTATCCACATAAGTAATATTTAACATAAAAAAATCATGCTAATAGTGTTTAGAATTAACTTAGAATTGTTCTTATATGTTTTACTTTTAAAATTTGTTTAGTACCTGCCTAATTTTGACAATTTTATTATACACTCTTATAAGAAAAACAAAATAGTTATACACTTACCCTACCTCATTCATAACAGTTATGCAAGGTTTGTCGGCTCATTGAAAAGAGTTAAAAAGAAGTATTACTTATAATCGCTTTGCGCATGTGATTATGAATTACACTTTTTGCAACGAGCGGATAAACTGTTGGGTTAGGCGCATGTCACAGAAGACATGTAAGCCGAAAATCGTGTCAAGACTTGCTTTATAATGGTAAGTTATAATAAATATACTCACATTTTCACTTATAGGCAACTTGGAAACCACAGACGCGGCGTTGTAATCGCCGTACTAACTTAAGCCTGCCAGGGTAATGATGTGTTAATCCGTAATTCGATGTGGGTAATACTTATTAGAATAATAAATACAAAATATTTTGTAATTAAAGCTGTAAATTTATTTCTTGGCCATTTTATGAACAAAATTCTATCAAATAGTGGAGCTGACCCTTTTAGCTCCTTTTTTTCCGTGGGACTACTTTCGTGGCGCGCGCTCTAGCCTCTGTCCCGCGTATAATATCTATTTAACGTGCACCATAGAGAACCCACAGTGTTGACGTTTAATTAAAACATTAGGAAACCGTGCAATACCTGTGCTTCAGGGTCATTCTAGGTATTCTTTATAGTGATAAATTATTAGAGTGATATTAAAATTATCGGGCTCTAACATTGGAGATTACTCCAGAAATTTACATTAATTAATTTAAATTAATTACTCCATTACATTATAGATTATTGGGTGAAACTTATTTTTTTAACAAATGCGGCTCTCACTATCCCATATCGCAGAATGGGTGCGCACCGGTACCAAAATACCTACGTAGGCGTGTGAGCCAAATAAGGACCGTATTTTATAAAATGTAATCAAAATTCTAAAAATTATATTCATCGAAAGCTTATATGAAAATATAATTTATTTAACACAATATCGGTAAGTGAACTCGGCCGTCATAATATGGTAAGTACAAACTTCAAGTACATTTATGCGGTTCGCACAAAAAGTACGTAAAAATTTGGAAAATCATATTCTTCGTCCAAAATGTATCTTAAGTTATAAGAGTTTCCAATTATCTTTAGATAACGAAAGTAAAAACGGAAACAATAATATCAAAATTAAACGTAACCTAAAATGAATACTGTGATTAAGTTAAATCTTGCAACAAAATAATGGAAGTCTAAAAGTGAGAGATAACAAGGAGACTGTATACTTTAATACTTGTATAAAAACTTACAGTCATATTCATATTGAGTTAGAGTAAATTTTTAGGCTTCTTTAAGGTTCTTAAAGAAGCCTACAAACTTACTCGAACTCAATATGAATATGACCGTTAATGATTACTTAAGTTACGTCGTGTGAGAGCAATTATCACAATTTGTTTAAAACCTAAATTAGAGGTAAAATCAATGTTGTTATAAGTAAACCTATTTGTAGATTATACTGTTACTAAAAACCTATCAACTAGATTTTGGTAACAATGTAACATAATTTATATATGTACGTATAATAACGTATAATATTTGAAAATGTTTTTACTGCCTGGTAGAAAAGACCTTTAAGCCAAGTCTTTGATTCATTAATCTGTTCCCTTGTAAAAAATCAGCCTGTGCTGATTTATAGGACTCTGACTGACTCCAAATAACGGAGATTTTGTGGCAACTCGGAAAGACATATTTCAATAAGCAATTGAGATTTTTAATATCGACACGCGTGTTCATTAATTATTTAATAAATCGATATCTAACAATTAGTGTATTTCCTACGTGTTTTGTAAAAGTAAACTGCACAGCATAATCTTTTAATCTAAAACCAAAGTCCTGATTATAAGGGTAGACAGCAAAATTAATAGAGTGCTGTTTTACCGACATTATTCTAGGCAATCAAACAGAACCGGATCAAACGATAACTAAAACTACCTTATTATTATCATTAATAGCCATAAATCATTGGATTTGGCTATGAAAAGCCTGTTTCAAAAATGTTTGGTTTTTTATTTTAATATAGCCATATTTAATTAATTTAGACTACTACTTCACAAGCAGCCCTCAAAGAATACAGATAAGAACTAAATCTTGCTCTTAATATCATTCGACCATTTGTTAAATTTGTTATATTTTAAACAAAGTTAATTTTATATTTATTGTACACACGTGTTACATTTATTTTAATATCGCGGTTTAGTATTAGTTAAGTATACATAGTAAAACTAAATATTCTTAAGAAATTTAAACATTTTTAGTATTTAACACAATGAGCCCTGACTTTTAAACTACGAAATCTCAATTTCTTCAGATTTTGTCAGAAAAATTCAACTATTTACTTACCTATGTATCTATTTAAAAATGTCTTTGTCTTAATTGTGTACTTGTTATAAATTTACATGTGGAAATCCCACTTGAACTATTAATAATCTCGGTCATAAACTTGATAATACCTTAACAACTTATCTACTAAAATACAAAAAGGTCTATTTACACAACTGACATAACGCACCCTTGTTTCCATTTATTCGTTGACTTAAAAAACTAAACACAACACAGTCACTTAAGTGGGCGCTTCTTCTATTTCATCCAAATCGCTTTTACTTTCTTGAGTCCTATTCAAAAGAAAATCCAAATCACTCGATATCTTATTTAACATTTTATCAGTGTCTGGTAAATCGTATGCTTTGTTCCATTCACGATTCACTTGTTCTATATCAGATTTCTTATCTTCTTTCACTTCCATGGACGGTAACGAAGTGCTGGTTGCTAAACTCTTAGTTTTCTTCAAACAACTTTTAATTGGTGGTATTTTCGATACATCTGGGTTCGACTGTACACATATACTGCAGTTCTCTTTCGCTGTGTCGAAATGTTTCTCTGTGTAAGGTTCGAAGTCTACTGAGCATGTTAGGAGTGGTGTAGGAGCTTCTCTGGGGGGTGTGTTTAGGACTCCTAATTCTAGGCATACCCTGGCCATGTATTCGGGTTGGGGCGGCGGGTGGGGGATGAGGTCGCACACAGCTCTGGTGGTTGTTAGGTGGGATTCATAACGGTGTGGACTTAATATTGAGTCTTTGTATTCTACGCAGCGGACTATGTCTGCTCGGCTGTCTGGCGTTGATTGTCTTCTGAAAAAGAAGGGTTTTGGTTAATGCTTATATTGTGTGTGGAATAACGGACAACACTGATTCGATTCCAGTAACATCCAGATCAGAGTAAACACGGAAAGTTCTTTCGGAAGAATATTATTAGGAATTGACCCAGGGATGTAGGTATGCTTTCTTGTGACCTAAGTAACAGTAATTGTTTTTAATCCTAACTTCATGTTAAGAGATTTCATAATCAGTATAAAACCGTGTAATAACTTAACATCGAGACTTTTATGTAACAGCTCTTGTCAAAACGTGTAGCTTTGTTTAATTAGCAAAAGAAAGGCAATAACTGGTTTTTAAGGTTTTATTGAAGGTTATTTATTTCGGTTTCAAGACCTGTAAGGAACATCTGTATTAGAACTAACAAATTCACTTTCATAGTTATTTGTAAAGATTTAAATTAGTTTGCAAATACACGAACGAATTCCTTAATAGCTTACCTGTGCATCCTTGCAGGACTTTCTAGACCAGGAGCTCGCCAGTACGAAGACACTGGTGAAACAGGCGATGACGACGTCTCTAGGACCCCGACGCCTCCACGACTCTCTACTTCGCCGCCTTGTTTTATGTACACTAAATATTGAAACAATAAAATTATATAATACGAAACTCGTTTCTATTGTTTTATTGTAAACTAGCTGTGCTTGAGACTTCGTTCGTACTTCTAAACCCTGCAAGATACTGAAATGTTGCATACACGAAATTTTAATATTGAATTTTTGTTTTAATATCTTGAAACTTGCTTTGAATCTATTGGGCCTTTTCCTATCACACCGATTCAAGATAAATTGTCAGACACAAAATTCTGAAAACGGTCATTTATGACTCGGTGTGGAGTAAATCAAATTTTGGACTGCCTTTTGAAATCACATGGGTTACATAAGATAATATAATCTTAAATAACTTAAATACAAACACTTATGTTTAGTTTATTGGCTAAAATAGGCAATGGCCCACTTGATAGAAAGTGGATATTGCCGTTGCTGCTGACGGACCTTTGGATCGCTAGTCGTTTGCAACGCGTTGTATGTCTCGAAATTTTTTTATAACACTCCCTTATACGACCTCATATCGTTGTGAAAAGGGAAATCTTCGGAGGGAAGTTTCCTCGAGGTCGAGCCATACATGACGTGGCTACGGTTCCCGTGGAAGTTGCCATCGGTTTGAACACTGATAATCAAGAGGAATCAATATTACATCAAAGAAGAGTAACCATGAATTTTTCAGTAGGACTACTGGTGGCTCCTCTATACTTCCTTTGATCCTTAAACATTTTAAAGACTGAAAGTATTCATATTGTTACGAGCTACAGGACTCGAATTAAAAATGCCGTTGGAACTACTATAGAATTTATTAGAACTGTACAAACACGTATGTAACAAATACAAATAAAACTGGATGCAACCAGTTCACACTGCACGATTCGTTGCAATTCGACACGCGCAAAGTCCGTCGTCTATATTGATAATCGAGAGTACTACAAATGTCTTACTCGTCTCGTAGTCGTCATTTGACTGCCCACCCCTCCATTCGGGCATTGTCTTATACTAACTACACAATACAAAAAAATTGGCCGCGCGCACTGAGTTTCCGAGAAATAGTAATTTGCACACCTGGGAACGGGAAACAAAGTCGAAAACAATAACAATAAGGATTAGTTCGACGCTAATGATGGTCATAAAACAAGTAGAAAAACAATAGCACGTTTTTCTTAATTACAATTCAAAACACAAAAGAATTCCTAAATCCGGGAAGACAATAAACTGCGCTTACGACAGGCAGCTGTGCGTTTATCTTTTACGGCATGTAACAATATATATATGTCGCAATATTCTTGAGTTTCCGAAACTAAAGAATACTGTAAACTCACAACTAAGTGACGTGTCGCCGTTGGGCTCGTCGTGCCAGTGCTTGTGAGGCTGCAAGGAGAGTACCCGTCGCGCTGACCGGAGACATTCCTCATCACGGATCACGTAGCACACCACCATTGCAACACCCTGAATAAATACACAATAATAAAAACTTAATTAGAAATGGAAAATGGTTGTTTTGTCTAAGGGCATTAGCGACACTAAAGGTGCTACTAATGTGATGCTGTTCTCATAAGGGGACTGGAATCTGGCCTAATGGCCAGCGAGTTGTTACTGCGGCACACTTTAGACCAGCGAGGGTTAGCTAATAAGACACGCAAATTCCCCGTGGGTTATTTTCTAACCTCTCAAAATAGGCCGCCTGGGCACAGGTATTAGTATTCTCTTTCCGTCCCTGCACGGATGTAAGGGTGACTTTCTCTGCAAAAACAGAAATTTCGTATCTTTTAACACCATGTAGGAACGGAAAAGAATACAATTTCTCGTTTTTTTTGTCTGTCGTAAGAGGCGGTAAAACAACCCACAGCCAGATCGTATGGTATTTGCCCGTTTGGATGGCTACCACCCCTGGTCTAGAGTATGACGCCATAACAACCTTGAGTTGGGTTCTGGCATTAGTGGGCAGGTTCCAGTCTCCCTTCAGAGAGGGCAACACATCGGTAGCACCTTTGGTGGTACAAATGTCCATAGCCGATGGTAACCGCTTTCCTTCAGTTGGGTGCTCTGCTGAACTCATGCAATTAAAAAAAAACGACGTGATGTTTCTTTATTTAAATAACGAAGATAATAACAAGTATAAAAACTTAAATATATTAAAAGAGAAAAATTGTATGAAAGTTATGCTTTTCTTATTATACTTTTTAATTCAGCATACATATAGTCTAATATGGTTAGGTACACTAAAAATTATTGCTTTCACAACACATCCCCATCAATGTTACATTGATTTCAAAATACATAACTTACGTTAGCGAGCGCCGCAGCGGACAGTGCAGCGACGTGTGCGGTCCTTCTCTCTCCAGGCTGCGCGTACGCCACCCCCGCGGCTTGGGCCGCTGATGTTGTTACTAGCAGAATTAATGTGTGACGAACTATCCGACCTCTGAAATAAAACACAAAATAATATTATTCAAAAATTCTTAACGAATCCACTAGGAACGTTAATTATGCTTAAATATAGCAATAATGTCAAAATAATAATAATCTACCAAATAAATACACGTATTGTATATTACAAAGCTAAGAAAGTTAAGCTTGTGTTATGGGTAATATAAAACCCAAGATCGGCCCAATAGGTATCTATTGGGCCGATCTTGGGGCATCCAGGCCAAAGTGAATAAAGGAAAGTTCCTTAAGTAAATTAGCCTGGCAGAAAACGAACCCGGGCAGGTCCCGGGTTCGTTGCAAATGTATGCATAATCCAAAGTTTATGTACAATCATAGAGGATACACAGCTTATATAAATTGTAAAATATAGCATGATTGTCGATAATTTATAGCTCATGGGAGTATGATGTCAAGTTTTTTGGCTTTACACCAGCAAATTATGCTCGCGTGTCTTTGAGGCTATGCGGGCACTACGATGTGTTACAATCATAAACTCAAGTGGAACGGATTGTGGAGCTTTGATGTTATTAACGACGTAATACGTAATACACAAATGAGAGAATTAATGCTCGGTGGTCAACGCTCACTTCGACCCACCCCTTGACATGGATCGTTGACAGCGATGCGTGTTCAAAAATTATGATGACGATTTCGCGGCGACCATAACGACCGTGGTCACTATGTGGAATGACTGAAGGAGCATTTTGAGCGTTGTAAGCTACGAGAGTAACACGCCCATTATAAATTTACGGCCCATATACTGCCTATATGAACTATCCGATAGATTTATCACCATCAAAATCAGCTGTGAAAGGACGAGTCCGGTTATTGGTAAATCGCAAACCACACTTACGCGGGCGAAACTTATACATGTTCGGCTGGATTTAGACCTATTGTTAGACAGGCACACTATTATTGTTCTGTCTTACCTATCTTTGAGATAGTTCCGCCTCTCGATAGGCACCTTATGGGTGATGGTGCGTAGTCTAACTGCTGCACAAAGCGCCAATGCTAGGCATAGCATCGCCAGGAGGGCGCACCCTCCAGCACACACGGCGGCCGCAGCTGCCCCAATCTGGAGGGGCGCACCTCCCCACAGGCGAGCCGTTAGCCACGCTAAGGTGCACACACCTACACACAAACATACAAATTAAATTATATTATACCTATACATACTGTATGGATTTTAGAAGATCGAGATTCGGATAAATATTAAGCATAATTTATTGTTTTATGCGTGCTAACGTCTTTAAAAAAGACCGTGTCAAAGAAAGGTGTAACAAGCACTATATATAAACGTGCCTTTGAGAAGAGATTAATAAAAGTTTATGAAACGAAAGTTGTTTGTCAGATTCGTCACAAGGTTCATCGTCTCTGCCGGGTAAGCAAACAGGTGTGATGATAAGTATGTACATATGTAATGTGTTTTATGGCCATAAATACATAAAATTATCTTACATTTTCGTTGAACTTTCAATCTATTGACAAGAGGCTAAGATCTATATACGATTTATATATGGGAATGAACAGGTTTCCTCACAATGCTTTCCTTCACGGTTAAGATGTGGTAAGAATGCAGATTAGTTTAAAAAATGCATAAGTGGTGCATGTTGTCCGGCTTGGATTCGAATCCAGGTCATTTACGTTATACCCTAGTATCTTAACCACTACATATTATTATTAACTTCAAAATGTTGTAAAGACGCCATATCAAAAACAATATTTTAAATTAGGAATTTATTACTATTATAACTATTTCTTCGAATAGGTATGGCGTCTTAACTAATTACCTGCGAGCAGTCCAACCGATGGCGCTTTTTGTGTTCTTCCAGCCAGTTCTGCTTGCAACAGCAGCGGCTGAGCACACAAGGCAGCGCATCCCGCGCACCAACACGCGGCGCATACCCAACCCAATGTGCCAGGGCATGCTTCTTCCTATAAAATACAACTAATTTCTCTTAAAGACAATACGGTTACAAGTCTACTGTCAGAGGTTTCTGGGATATTTTTATAGAAAGGATATTTGGAAGGATTATCGATTTGCGCATGAGTATGCATACTTGGATTTTTATTTTTGTGTAGTATTTTGTACCACAGTGCATTCAACTTCCGGTTGGAAGAACAGTCACCAGACATTTGGACCAGAGAGATTTCTAACCTGACTATCCTTGATATGTCCTATGATGTCGAGATTGGAAGCCGGAAAACGTTTTATTCGCCACAGCACAGATACCGTCAAATTTTGGTGGTTGTTGTTAAGTTTATCACAATGACAGTCAAAGGATATATATACATCTATCTATATAAACTTATCCGATGTATTAATCAGTATTGTTCTTATAGCAGCTCAAATGTTCACATATATTAAACAGTTCACATTTTCACAAATATTATTTATTACATTACAATAAGTTTGTAACAAAAAGTCTTTACTCTACTGTCGACTGGAGGACAAATTATCATATATTATCATATTTTCGAATCGAATAGCCTTCGGGTTAATTACTTGCGATCAGAGATCAAAATAGAAGCGGGGCAACGTTTAGTAGATAATAGATATTGTTATATTAGTGAATTAAATTCACACAAAGGTCTGAAATACAGACCTGTCTAGTGTCACACTCCAACAGGGCTAATATAGCTGCGGAATGTGTGCCAGCAGTTGCAGCTTTCAACAGCACTGGTAATCTGGCCTTTGTTCCCGGCGCTAATCCTAGTAGTTGTAAAGCAGCTGCGGCCAAACACATCGCGCCTCCAAGACTCGCCGTGATCTTAACCACTCCACGCAGATCCTTTTCAGCATCTGTCTGGAATGATGCGTAAGGTTCAATGTCACTTTATTTAATAATAATAATAATTCTTTATTTACTATCACACTAACAATAATTAAATTAGTTACAATTTTTCTTAATTGGAATGATGCGCGTAACGTTCAATGTCACTTTATATAATAATAATAATAATTCTTTAGTTATATACTCTCACACTAACAATAATTAAATTAGTAACAATTTTTCTTATAACTGAAATGGTGAGAGCCTGGTGTCAGTAAAAGGAATAGTCCTGTGTGACTGATCACCAGCCTCTTTCTCTCCGGAAAAACCAGCAAAACAAATTGTGATAAATATTGTGAATTGAGTGTAATTATGTGTGACTGTGTGAGTATGTTATCGTGTATAATAATAATAATAATAATAATCCCGCAGGGGGGCTTTGTGGCGAAGCCTTAGGTGAGTAGCGACACCTCGTACCTGACTCCGGGGGCTAAGGCAAGGCCCCCGCCTCCGTGCTTGCCTTAGCCAGCCGGCACGGAGTGGAGATCGCTAGAGCTAAGACTCAAGCTCCAGGGGTGGAAGTGATAAATGGCCTAACGTCGGAAGTAGCTTCGGTGAACCTGCAGCCCACCTCTCGACACCCCTTAGCCACTCACACCCATGTTGCCCCTGTCTTCTATGGCATTTTTTGGGGCCCATGCAGGGAGTGGTGAGTCACCGTCTGCCCATTTTTCCATGTTCCCCGAACATTGCGACGGGCAGACGCCATAGTCCCCATATTCCCAGACCCCTAGTACCACTAGCACTTCACTCCAATAGCCCGGTACTTTTTGTTCTCATATCTCAATATAGTCCTACACTGGCCGGGGCTTGTCCTTGGGTGCATTTTTATATGGTGTAGACAGGGACAATCGCCGGTCAGTGTCACGCTACATTTAGATTAAATTTGTCAAGGAGCCTCTACGTGTTGGCCTTCCCATGGCCCCACGCAAGCCCTCTCAAAAGTCCGGGTCATTTTATGGCCCGTGGTCTGCAGAGACGTACATGTATAATTATAATAATAATATTTATTTATTTGCTCTCACAATATAACACGACATAAGTAATTGCTAAAAAAGGTTTTAAATTACTAAAAATTGATGAGAGCCTGGTGTCAGTAAAAGGAAAAATCCTGTGTGACTGATCACCAGCCTCTCTCTACCCGTGGAAAATTGTAGGTATATATACTTACAACTAGTTATTCGATTATAAAAGAAATACAATGATATATAATATTGAGTGTAGATGGATGTGCAGTGTATAATTGTGTATTTATACTTATGTATATATTGTACGTAAATGTGTGTGAATGTGTCTGTGTGAGTTTATGTGATTTGAAATGAGAGGAATTGATTAGATTATACTATGAGAATTACATAGAGATAAATAAATGAGTGAACATATAAAATACTATAATACAAGATGATAATAAAAACAATGAAAAGGGAAATATTTAAGTAATTAGGACTAATAGTGCTTCAGTGGAGTCATAGTCTAGTTTCAAAAGCCATTCGGTGACAGTTTTCTTACATTTAGCTTTAGTCAAAGGGAATATATCAATCCGCTTGTTGATTTTATTATATAGGTAACTCCCTAGAAAGTACAAAAATCTACAGCAAAACGCTGTGCTGACAATGTTTTGTTTACAGGGGATGTAATTCCTTTTAATAATAGAATTGGATGATATAAATGGTGTGATAACATGTCGTTTCAGAACGATTTGTTGGATAAAGAGTTGTCGAATAGTTAACACTTTCCAGCGTTCATAAAGGTCTTTGGTGGGGAAGGAGAACGGGAGAGAAAGACTGACTTTAAGTACTGCTCGTTGTGCACGTTCTAATTTTATCATTGCGGTTTTGGCAGCTCCCCCGCATGACGTGATACAATAGCTCAAAACAGATTGGCATAGGGCGTAATATAATAATTTCATTATGTTAAAATCAGCAACCTGACCAAGGGTTTTAAAAATATAAATTAACTTTCGTAATCTGAGTGTTAATAACTTAATGTGTGGGTGAAAACTTAGATGTAGAATAGTAATACGTGTTTATAAAACAAGAATTACATATAAGTCAGACCAACCTATGATAACGAAATACGACTAAATTTTAAATATAATGAAGTATATAGGTAATACACAATCGACTGCGTAGATTGGTTTCTTCCAAAAAAAAAATGTAATTTGCACACCTGCGAACGGCCAACAAAGTCGAAAACAATAACGATAAGGATTAGTTCGACACTAATGATGGTCATAAAACAGTACCATGTTTTTCTTAATTACAAAGTAAATAAAATAATTCCTAAATCCGGGAAGACAATGAACTGCGCTTTACGACAGACAGCTGTGCGTTTATCTTTAACGGCATGTAAAAATATTATTAACGTTAATAAGAATAAGCATTTCATTTTGAGAATTAATTAGTTAGAATCTTTTAATAGCTTCTTTAAAAATCAATTTTGACTGGGATTTTATGCTTACAAGGGTAGATCTTGCAATGGTAAACAGCCCGAAGGTTCCAAGACCGCGACATCTGCAGGCCACGTGGGTTGATTCTGGCACTCTCACCTCACACACCTTCGTGATCCACGCTCGAGGATCTGACGGGCTGCGAAGCCCGCAGGCAAGTTTTGATGCTGAAAAGGTATAGTAATCACACAATTGATATAACACAATCTTCTCTTCTTTTTTAAATAGCTTTAAACGATTTGCATTCACTTAGTTTCTCACATACATGCACCACTTGAAAGCCGGACGGACCTATGTAACAATCAAATTGTAGATCTTTGACTGGCCTTAAATGAGGGAGATGTTTTGTATTAATGAAGTCATATTTCACTAGAGATTTGCAACACCAACACAAAATTCATGTATTTTATGCGTTTGAATTAATATGTGAAAAGTACTGAACAGATTTAAATGAAACTGAACACATTCCGATAAATGATATCGTTTCCATGGAATAGTATATCAAATAGATGGCTCTGTAGTCGCGTTTCTTTTTTGTATCGCAAGTAAAAGTAACAAACAAGTCGTATTAATAATAAAAGTACGTTTTAATGGTTTTCACCGAGGTAAATTTGATATTTATTTTTCCGACGTTTTGGTCACTTTTCAGTAGCCTTGATCACGGAAGACAAAGATGTCAAGTGTCAATGAGTATTGTTAAAATTTTATTTAGCCTACCACCAACTTGTTCCATGAACCATAAACAAAATTAAAACTAAATAATTAAAATGAACAAGTTGGCAGTAGGCTAAATAAAACTTTAACAATACTACTGAAAATTGACTAAAACGTCGGAATAATAAATATTAAATAAATTACCGTGCTTAAAACAGTTAAAACGTAGTTTTATTATGTATACTAGGCGCGAAAACTTAAGAAAATATTAAGTAGTATTTACATCTTACACGTAAGTATGATATATTAAACTCCAAAACGTCCCCAGTTCATAGACAATTTAACCTGAGTCTGGAACTTCTAATATTGTAAGGATTCATCAAAAACAAATAATCTTAAACATTCGGGTCTTCTTCGACTATATTTGCCCAGGACTGGTGACAGTGATTCCAGTAATGTTACATAAAATATTAGTAACATACCAACAGCACTGTAATTCTTGATATGTGTAAAGAGCAACGTGGCGGTGTGCGGTAGACTTCTATCGACCCCCGGTCCGCTGGCAGACAGTTGAATCTGTGGCGATGATAGTAGATACTCCATCTCCCGCCCATTCCTAGAAGACGATCGGCTAAAAAACAACGTTATATTGCACGGTAAAAATAAAACAACAAACACAAAACAACGAAATTAAAAATTTAAATAAGGTTATAGAAAAATTAACAGAAATGTAATAACTCATAGTAATTCATTAAAAAACTCAATAGTATTGACATAAGTTCTTCCAAATCCTTTATACGAAACCAATTACTTATAAACAAACATAAGTAAGTATAAACGTCTTATAATAAATTCAAATTCAAATTCAAATTCAAATTCAAAGTTTTTTATTCAAAATAAGTTCCACTGGAGAACACTTTTTGAAGGTCATATAAATATATAAGTTAAAATTTAATTTTTCTTCCTATTCTATGTATACCGCTATTTATAATTTTGATACCCTTTAAATTTGAGATAATCGAGATAACTATGAATAGTTCTTATTTGAGATAAAATTATATCTAGCAATCCCTTCTGGTAAAGAAGACCTTCTCTAGCTTATTTTAATGCTGATCGTTAAAGGCAACTTGTCGCCATTAGGGTTAAGCCGTTTTATTGAGTAGATCCTATTAACGCTTCCAATCCTTCCTCTACAGTTATTATCGACCCCTAGAGATCCAGTGAGCTATAATCTGATTAGATAATACTTAAACATCTAATCAATGATGTATGATAGATTATTGTTTATTACATTGAGTACTTAAACTGTAACTTAAACTTACTTGAACTCAATCGATCTTCGCAAGGATGGTAATCTAGTTGCTAGGTTATGATACAAAACCGAAACCACCGAAGCGTTTCCAGTCCTCGCTATTAGTTCAACTCCAGCAGACGCTAGTGTCCATTCTTCTGCACCAGTGAGAATTGGTTGTAGTTCGAAATGGGCTGCATTATCATCTCTAGCTTGTTTAGTTTTGACCGTGAACTCATGGAACTTGAGATTCAGTTTGTCACGCATTCCAGCTGTGTCTGCTATAGCGTTTTGGAGGTCGTAGATTTTCTGAAAATAATAGACAGGTAACCCTTTGTTGTATGCAAAAGCTTAGACAATAAAAGAAGGAAAAGATACAAGATGATGGCTTCGTCGTTAAAAAATGATATCTTGCTGCTAAAATGATCTGTTGTATGTGTCTGTGCGATTGATTCCTGGGAACCTAAGGGGTTGCCCGGAAGAGATCGCGGCATACTAGGACTGATAGATTACCCTGGCCTACAAAAAATAAAAAGTGGTATGTACTTTTGACCAGACCCATTTATTCTTATGTATTTCTATTCGTTGAATCCGAATTTGGGATTAGTTTATTCCATACACCCTCAAATGTTGAGGGTTTATGGACTAAAAGAGCGAGTCTGGGATCATTAATGTGTAGTGACTCGAGTATGTTTCTTGAGGCTAGATTGAACACGTTTTGTGCTATTCGGAGAAGTCGCATTGCAAAATTCTTGACTAGGGTTGAAAGGTGTAGAAACAGTATAATTGCTGCCATTGCTAGCAGGCTACACCAAACGAAAATGTATTGGAACTGGTTGCAGATTACTGCATGGAATAATTAATTTGATGTAAAATATATGTGAATGAAATGCTTAGTAAAGGACTGACCGACTGACTGACTGACATTTGTTAATTTTTATTTTTATTTGTAAGGTTTAATTTAATTTAATTTAATAATAACAATCTGTATTTGTTGTAATTATGGATCTTTGTGTCTGAAATAAATAAATAATAATAATTATTATTAATAACAGTTGTTTTATTTTTTAAACCAGGAAAAAAGTAGAGGTCTACCTGACGGAAATCAGTCTTTATCACCGTGAACGGACACAGGGAAATTCTTTATGGCACTTTTTTTAATCATTTTGTCAAAGAGTATCTTGGTAACATTGTTCTAATAACAATACGTTACCGGTGAAGACAAAAACGTACATAATATAACCTAAAAATCTACCTTGTACAATTGTGGGAGGTTATCTCTTCTGTTTCCTGCAAATAAATTACTATCTACTGTATATGGACGAACATTTGGCAAATTTATATCTTAAGGCAAAACTCCTTAATTATATTTTTATTAGTAAACGTACACATATTTACCTCCTCATCTAAAAACGCGTCAGGGTGTTTCAGCAGTACATCATAAATCTTCAGCAAATGTTCAGCACTTTCAATCCTATCCCTGGTTTGGGCTACAGATGAGAGTAAATAATTGAGCATATCACGGGAATGCTGCAAAGGCAGGGTCCCCTCTCCTGGATGTGAAGGCAGAGACCGAAGGACTGCACCGTATTGACGAGCAACGTTTGACACGTTGGCCCATGAATACCCATATGAAATTTTTGTGAACTGGAAAACGAATAAAGTTTTTTGTACTTTTTGAATAAATAAAATCTGTCACTTTATGTTATAAACAGAAGACCTTGATGAGAGTAAACGAAGCGAAATGTGTGTGCAAATAATGGTACAAATGGAGAGACAGTGTTTCTGCTTACTCCTACGGAGAATAGGCGTGATAATATTTATGTAATCAGACTGTTTTAAGTATACGTAGACCATTCTAAAAGGTTTTGAGTATTTTATATAAAAATTCTTTGACAAAACACTTATTCGTATATATGTATGTTATGCAAATAAGTAAGGTGTCAAATAAATTTTTCTAGTGTTCCACAAGGGACTCACAACGACCACCTACAAAACCGCGATTTTCCCAATCCACTTGCTTGCGGACGTTACAATCATAAACTCTAGTTTAACGGATTATGGGGCGTTGATGTCATAAATGACTAGATACACAGATGTCATTGGTTAATTTGAAAATCGCGCCTTTTTCAATGTCAATAGATAAAGAGAATCAATGCTCTGTGGTCAACGCCCACTTCGACCCACCTCTTGACATGGATCGTAGTGAGCGTTGTGTGATCGAAAATGATGACGTTTTCGCCACGACCATAAAGACCCTAGTCGCCTTGTGGAACGGCAGACGGAGCATTTTGGGCATTGTGAGTGTTTGGTTATCGAAATTTAGATTATATTTTTGTATGTACCTTCGTTCAGTTGGCAAATAAATATCAAAGCATAAGCACGTCGCCGTTTTTTTCTAATCAACCCAGTACCACAGTCCGCACAAAAAGCAACGCTTTCATAATAACAGTGAAATACTAAAGGAACGTGTCCCAAGTTATAAGCAATGAAATTGTACTAGTACAGCCGCCTGTGAATTAAACTATGCAACTATGCACTATAGCCACAGATTAAAATAAAATTACCTGTTCATAAATATCTTTGAGAGAGTCTGCTACACATCCAGAGAAATCTGGCAACATCCACTTCACACCATGTTGACCAGTTTTGGGCTCACAAAATCTGAAAATTTCGAAAATAAAAGAAAATGATACTTCGTGACATTGGTGTATGTGTACTCGCATATGAACCTTAGATAACGGGGATTAAACTAGTAGATAATTTTTCCCCAAAATTATTAAGACAATAAAGTGTTACTATACAGTTGCTTATTTTCTTCATTATTTTGTACGGTCCGGAAACTTGAACTGTAAAGGCAGGACTGACGCCTTAAATATTAGTTTCGAACCCTAAGTATTCTGTGGACAGCTCGCCGAAAGAAAGGCTCTATCATGGAAAAGCTCGAGACAGAAGATTGCCAGAGCATATCTACAGTATGTCGACGACCTGTATTAATTTACTTTAACGACGTAGGAAAGATCACTGACAAAACTGAAGGCAAGTTATCTCAACTTACACCTTTAAAAAGGTGGATTGAACACGTTCTTGAAAAATTGGGTATGTCCATAAATTTAGCCCTTCACCATGCTCGAAACAATATCCGTGGATAAGAGCGGATTATTGATTGTCATCAAGGTCCCATTCCTCGACTGTGAGAGAACGACTGAGAAGAAGAGAATTAACAATGTTTTCTTGTTTATATAATTGTATTAGTTTACTAGGATATGCCCGCGTCTTCGTCCACGCTTGACTTGAATTTCCCACGGGATTCCCGGGACACAAAGTACCACAGCATGTAAAAAATAATGTAAGCTATCCTTTTATAGTGACAACTGTGCCGGAATAAAATTTATCACACATTTTATTACATAAATAAATCTGGCAAATTTAATTCATTCTCAGAAAAATTCACGCAGAATTCCCGGGATAAAAAGTAGCGCAGATTTTAAATCTCAAAATTTGCTGTCGATCAGCGAAAACCACATCGAAACCTGCCCAGTTAAACCGACAAACCGACAAACAGACAAAAAAATAAGAAAGACATCTAAAAAAATTGTATTGTGTTCTCCGTCGTTTACATAGGTTATTCCAGTTGTTTTTTTTTATATAGCTTCAATGTAAAGACACGGCATGTTTAAAATGTTATAATATTATAGATAATTTATGGCAATAAAGAGAAATACAACACATGCGGGGCTAGTAATGCCGCCGTCACACGTCAAACGACGCAAATATGGAGCCTTAGGAAAAGGTTACATATTTTTGCCGTTTGCGGTTGAAACATTAGGCCCGTGGGGTCCATCGTCAAAGAGTTTATTTAAAGACATATGTAAGAAACTCTTGGACACTACCCGTGATCAGAAGACTGGCTCATATTTTGTACAACAAATGAATATTGCCATACAGCGTGGCAATGCAGCCAGCCTTCTGGGCACGCTCCCCGTTGGCAGTGATCAGCTACATAGTGTATTATAGTTTTTTTTAATCTGAGATTATTCACATTAAATTATACAGTTGATAGAAAAAAAGGTTTATATATTTATATTGTAAGCTTATGATATGCAATTTTATAATTTATTGTCTCACCTAGTAGTTTCTCCGCTATGACCAGGAGGGCAAGACGCTGACGCATGAGCTCCCGGCGCAGTCTTGGGCCACCGAAGTCCATGCGAAGCATCACTATCACAAGCTTCGTCGTTCAACCCAAGGGCCCACATAGTGACGCCTTTTGCATTAGTACCAGCTACGGACGAAACTTGACATCGGAATTCTCCTGATTTCTAGAAATTTGCAAATGTTTAGGTAATATTTTAAAAAATTCAACAAATTCCTTAAGTTATGTAATCAAAGATTTCGATGATCATGTGCTTAGCTTTTTATTAATTTGGCAACAGTAGTAACATTAAAATCAAAATAATCAAACACTTTGAAAGTACTTACTTGGACATTGTACAGTTTCAGCACACTTCCAGCGGGGTACAGATCTTCCCAAACCTCACGGCCAGGATTTAATGGAAGTAATGTTCTCTCTCTTGCCCAGCTGAAGCCTAAAGCTCCGTGGACTCTACCAGCTCCGGCTAAGCATGTTATGCTGACATTGTCACCCTGGAGTTAAAAGCAAATAATACTAAGTTTAGTCGTAAAAAGTGCATTAATTGCACATAGAGGTAGGTTTGACAACCATACTATAATATATAGTATCGTTCTATATTTTAGCCAATTGTACTTATATATTATAAAAAATATATAGAGTAATAATAGAAAATAATAGAGCGCGGGCTGGGCCCCACAAGGGGCGAGGTACGCGGGGGATCGGGCCTCGCGATCCGACGGGCGAGTTGATAGCGCATCACGAGGCAGTCGACTGTCGACCGGTTTCCGCAAGACCTGTGACAGGTCGTCGCGCTATTTATACCTCAGATAATAAATGTCGTAAACTCAACTCGTTGTTTGCTTTAAACCCGCCCAGTAAGAAATTATTATATACCTAGGTGAATCAAAAATTCTTAGCATATATCTAAAACCTTTTTGGGAGAAGTTCGATATTCAAATTAAAGAGTGTCAATCACGTTATAGTAACGGCTCGCTGATGAGTACGCGACTTAACAAAATTATGGACACCGATGTTTCGCAAACTTAAGGATAGCCGTCATACTTATACTAACTGATGGATGAAAAAAATTCAGAGTACAATTAACAATAAAACATTATTAGAGGGAAATTTAAAAATAATAACGACGTTTTGCTTGCCTTTTTTACTACTACTACAGTATCTTTACTATACTTGGGTCGTCACGTAGGTACTTGGCCGACTTTTCTTTTATCTTTATGCATATATTATGTTTTTGGCAGGAGCTTGTAGAGTGATTGATATTTCGTTGTGCAGGTTTTATTTTGAAAAATCGCATAATAATTATTGGAGAAAACTATACAGTTACAGTACTATACAGCTGTATAATACTGTATAGTTAGGTAGTAGTGTGTTATTTTAATGAAGAATTATTATTGCGTGTTGGTGTTGAAAATATCAAGCGTTCAGTGAATTGTTTTGCGATTCGCCGCTTTTGATGTCAGTCAAAAACCAATAATTTTGGCTAAGGTTTTTAACTTGAATATTTTCTAAAACTTGAATATTCATTGATACTAAATTGATATTAGTTAGATATATAGGTAAATCGTGTAGAGCCATATTTCAAAAAGAAGAAGACTATTATTGCTGGGATGAACAATTATCAATACCTTATTGACAGTCAATGTGGACGGAACCAATCGTATATCAGGCGGTCTTAACACCGCCAATCTTAAAGCTCTGCAACGTCGTCTCCCCGCGTCGTCTGCAACACAAGACCATTTGCCACTATCTGGCCTTTTTGCTTCAGATACTCCTAAAACTGACATTCTTCGCCTTAAGGCGTCTTCTGCTACCGTTCTCGTCCATATATCTCTGAAAAATATAAATTTTATATGCTTAAGTTTTGTATTACATCGCCACACAAAAAAATGGTCTGTACATTTAACCAGACCCACAACACCTTGACATGTATTTTGACGCGCTGAATCCGTTTGGCTCGTACACCTTCAAAATTACGAGTGAATTGCGAAAACTAGTGAAATAGCTAAAAATTTGTTATGGCTTTGATCAATAATTTTTCATCGAAGAGTTATGGAGATACTTTTTTTGATAAATCGATTAATGATTAAGATTATCAGATTCTAAACTTGGATTTAGTGTATCAAAATACATAATAAACATATATAAACGTGTTCAATAGATTTTTTTTTCATTTTCATCACGCTAATTTTTTTGATATTTTTTTTTTCGGTTTTTCGCAGTTTTCTTATTTACTCGTACACCCACGAGCCAAACAGACTGCAGAGTCGAATTCAGCGTGTACAAATACATGTAGGTAGGTGGGTGTGCCTGTGGTGGGTTTTTTGTATGCCGATGTTATTTAACCTATAAGTTTCTATATATTATACGTGAAGCAAAAACTTTGTACCCCTTTTTACGACAATTGCGCGGACCGAGGAGTATGGAATTTCGCACACTTATAATTTATCTGGAGGAGTGCAGAATGCTAATATTTTTTTAAGATTATGCATAAAAATACATTAAATCAATAAAAATACATTACACACACTACCATGTATTGGACACACACACGCATATATACTCTTTTGTTAAAGTCAAATTAACAGTGTTACAGCCTTGAAGAAATCTGTGATTATAGAAGTTATAGTCTTTGACAACAGAACCTTAATAATGTTCAAACTTATAATTTAAATTAATTATAATGGTCGAATTTCGACCACGGGCGACCACTAGTCCTGATTATTTTATATTGGTCTAAACACTATTTACACGTTAAACGTTCACTTTTGTCCATTGTACAAATATAGCTAACTGAGCAAAATCTACCGTGTTTATTTGTGCAGTCTTTGCGAACAAAAACATTCAGGTAAGGTAAATGTAACACGAATTTCGCTCAAGATTTCCCCTCCGTGCGCTCCATTCCATTCTGTTCACAATGCAAAGTGTGTAAGTGAAATAGGATAAAGATAAGCCCAAGCTGTGTAATACTTGCCAGCCGGGGTTGCAATACGACGAGAATTTTCAGCAATCTTAAGGAATTTATTTATTTATTTGGACAACACAACAGATAACAATCAGTAATTTATTTATAGAATACAGTTTGTAAATTATCACGTCTAGATAGAAATCCAAGCGTGCTGACACATCAGTGTCAAAATAATATTATCGCAAACAAAATTATGTAAATAATGTCAGTAATGATGATGATTCAATAAATACTTAAATCTAGGACATTAAACAAATTACAAGAAAGCATTAAACAAATTACTAAGCAAGTGAAGAGGTGTGATCTTTTAGCATAGAAATACCAATTTTTAAAAAGCTAAAGGTTTTGCATTAAATATATCCATTTTTTGTTCTTTATAGAGTTCGTTGTAGACACGACATATTCTTGTCAACGGATTATAGTATGATGTGTTGTTTTTACATACTTCCAAGATGAATGTTTTGTTATGTACACGTTTATTAGGTTTCGTGTGTGTGTGTGTGTAGGTACGAATTGCAGCCGATATTAGACGAATCATTTCTGTATTTGAATTTGGATGAAAAACCGTTTGAAATTGGTTTATCTGTTTAAAACTAAAACCGTTTAATTTAGGTTAAAGTCAAAACAAAACCGAAAAAAGAGCTCCTATATAGGTACTTAAGCTATAACCAGTTCGACTTTTTTCCGGTTTGCAAGCTTTACTTTAAACAGCTGCCGATGCCTTTTTTAATAAGCCCCATATATTAGGGAAAATCAATAATTTGCGTAGTTTTTCTCTTTTGATATTGAATGTCCTTTCGTAATTTATGTATTATTATTACAACGTTGGCGAGAGGCAAGATGGGCATGAGTGGCTAAGGGGTGTCGAGAAGTGGGCTGCAAGTTCACCGAAGCTACTTCCGACGTTATGCCATTTATCATTTCCACGCCTGGAGCTTGAGTCTTAGCTCTAGCGACCTCCACTCCTTGCCTTCTGGCTAAGGCAAGCACGGAAGCGGGGGCCTTGTCTTGGCCCCCCGGAATCAGATACGAGGTGTCGCTACTAACCTAAGGCTTCGCCACAAAGCCCTTCCTGAATTCATATTATTATTATTTTTACTTGCGAGCCATTTTGTAATATTTATGTAATATTAATAACTGATACATAATAATTAATTATATTAATAGGGACAACAATTTGCACGCCCTAGAGGCAAAAACATGTGATCTTATGGAATATTCCTACCATCTTTTAATGTATCATGTTTTTATGTAATAAATGCAATGCAATGATTTGATTTGCAGAAGAAAATATTATGTCTTGCTATTTCGATATCTGATATGGCAACCCAAGAAGGCCTTTATATGAAAATTCAAATTCAAGTTGAAACATACAGACGACACATGAAACGGTACACAAGATCACACGTAAATTAATACATACATTTTACAATGTAGGTAATTCTATATTAAATGTGTTTCGGTTATGTCGTAATGTCGTCAAGCTGTGATGTAAGAGTATACGTTTAATACGTAGTGAAGTCGTAATAATTGTACAACGTTGACACAATTGTAATGTATATTAATGTCAAGCTTAAGCATCTTTGTACATTTCATATTTAAATAATATAAACGTAAACGTGTCTCCGAAACCCATGCGTCCGAGCATTCTCACTCTTAAAGAGAACACACTATATCTGTCATGTTTGTCCAAGGAATTTGACGGGTATCACGCTTCAATCATTTCGATGTTTCACCACGATTTTTTCCTTCATCGTCCGCTCGAGGTAATTGTAGGAATATGCATATTAGGGTCAGAAAACAACCTAAGTGGTACCTGTGTCCCAGACAGTATTCAACCTTATGTATACCCATCTACCCCTATATGAAACGCGCATGCAATGGTTTATCTAATTTTGAATAAAATAAAATAATGGGGACTGTATTTTTAATAGTTAAAAGAAATATTATACTGTGTATATTAAAATAAAAGGTATTTGAAATTAAAGGTAGGATCATCATTACGGAGTTTGGACACACTGTAACTAGCATCGAAACAGCAGACTTAAATGGTCCACTGCCACTTAAACTTACGTACTATGTTGGTTCTTGTAGAGATGTGCTCGTTAATAATTTGGTAGGTGAAAATACTTAAGTCGAAATATTAATAAGTAATTACCAAGTTGTTCCATTGAAGTTAATCCTAATCTCAAGCTTGCGGATTATGTCCGTTCTTTTAAGGATTTGCTCGTTAATAATTTGCTTGGTATAATTACTTAAGTAGAAAAATTAACAACTAATTACCTAGAGGTACCATTGAAATTGATTCTAACTCCATCTTTGTACCATCTAAAAGCGATATTTGGAGACCCGTACGCCATGCAGCTCAGAATGAACTCGGAGCCTTCCCATACTTCGGGTCTTTGATTTACGATTAAAGCCTGAAATAAAAGAAAAGGCTGGTATATTATAACGAACACAAAAATAAGATAAGAAGGAATTACAGCCGATGCGGTCCAAATTTCACTAAAACTACTAAAAAATTAATAACTAAAAAATATAAAAAGATACATGGGGTTATCCAGGTTAACCTTCATGTAAACTAATTTATTATTTTGAACGTCATTGTTCTAGCCGCTTTGTATGTACAATAACATCTATAATGTATGCCATGTTACAGATACAGATGTAGAAGAAGTTAAATACAGTCTGTCGGGAGGCAAGTACATTTTGAAAAGGCCGACGTTCCCATTTCCGTTAATAATGCTCATCACTTGCAACGTGTTTAACATCTGCACGAATAGCAGCAAACTATAATAAATAATGAAGCTAGGAAAACAGCTATGAAAATTAACATCCAGGTTAAACGATCCTTCCGTTGTGGCCCAATGAACGCCTTAGCTATTAGCGTGATAATGTATAACGTGCTAGATGTTAACGAGCTAAAGGCTTGTTTACACCATGCTTCATAGTAACTATAGGCAATTTGTAATGAAATAAGTGTGTAAAGAAACAAGTGTATTATAAAAGAAGTACTGTAAAACGTGAAGGAAAATCAAAAAGCGAAATTATGAAGTCATTGTCAGCCAATCGCAGTCCACTTCTGGACGTAGGCCTTCCCAAGTCAGGGCCACTGATGTCTTTCCTCCAACTGACTGTCAGTTGAACCTCCTAATTTTGCGAACTATGTCGGTTACCTTGCTTCTCTTACGGATATCCTCATTTCTAATTCTATCCATGAGAGACCCAATATAGCTCGCTCAATAGCTCGTTGAACGACTTGGAGCTTGTAGACTAGTCCTGCCGTCAGTGTCCACGTCCCGGCACCGTAGGTCGGGATGGGGAGGACGCACTACTCGAAAACTTTCGTCTTCAAGCATTGCGGAATGGTCGACGATAAGACTTGACGAAGCTTACCGAATGCTGCCCAGCCCAACTGAATCCTCATATTGGCTTCCCCCTCAAAGTTATGCCTGCCTACCTGTATTTTCTGTCCCAGGCAGACATATTCCTACACAACTTCCAGAGGGGTGCCATCGACGTTTATTGGTCTCGGCATGACATATTCATTGAACATGACTTTCGTCTTGTCCAAATTCATGCCCATACCGACTTGTCGGGAAGATTCCTTTAAGCTGCACAGCATTTCGGCTAGTTCCTCCAAAGTTATTGTGAAGTATAGGCGTGTGTGTAATTAGGGATGAAACCATTTGACAAAAATAATTTTAAACTGGAAGATTAATGATTGAAAAAAGGTGAAAGAAAAGAAAGATGAGAAGTATTTGTTAGAAGCATTATATTGCCATCGTAGAGGGATGCCGCAGAAGTGGTAGAAGATACTTCGTCTTAGTTTAAGAATATTATTAATTGCACTAGAATAGAATACGGTATAAAAAAGTATCCGTTCATGTATAGCCATTAAGAGTTGTCAATTTAGATAACTCGAATCTGAGAATAAGTTGTGGTAGCGTAATGGCTAGTGCACGCGATAAACTCAAAGAGCGCGGGTTCGACCCTGGCCGGAACGCATGCAGTCAGTTTTCTGATTTAATGTGTATACTGTTTAAATTACCACGTGCTAACAACGGTGAAGGAAAAAATCGTGATGCAACTTGCCCAGCGAGATAACCGATTTGTCAAACCTGCCAAGTCGCCTTGGACAAGCGTGGCGGGTATATTGTCCCTATAATGGGAGGCCCAAGCCCAGCAGTGGGACATTTATGGGCTGATATTATATATTATATGATTATGTATAAATCTGAGAATAAATGCCTGAGGTACTTTGCGATAATATGGTACGTAGATATGAATACTAACTTTTGAACATGAAGTATGATTGGAACTAAATATATTATTAAGAAATCAACTTCAGTCACAGTTGCTGTTTAGTGCAAATTAGCCTTTACCATGATAACGTGCAACGTGCTAAGTTCCTTTAACGAGTAATATCTTACAGTGAGTTGGCTCAGAGCCAACTTGTCTGGCGATGCACATTTCAAATAATTAAACTTTCAGCAAAGGACATTATTCAGGACACAGGAGGATTTAATTCGTTTTGCTGTTTAATTGTTGGTTTTCGCATTATTTTTTAATAACTTTATTGACGTTTAGAAATACACGTTTAGATGACAATAAGCAAATTTTTAATCATAGAATAACGTCGTCTTTGTTACAACATACATTTATAGTCAAGGTGCATGCATGAATCTCTGTGTTGCTTAAAGAGAGATATTTTATCCGTGCAGGAACTGAGAAAGAATACAATTTCTGCGGCCGGGCGGCCTGTCGTAAGAGGCGACAAAACAACCCACAACCAGGTGGTAGTGGATTTGCCCGACTGGATGGCTACCACCCCTGGTCTAGAATATGCCGCCATAACAACCTTGATTTGTGTTCCTGCATTAGTGGCCAGGTTCTAGTCTCCCTTAAGAGAGCAGCAGCGCATTTGTAGCACCTTTGGTGTTGCAAATGTCCATAGGCGATGGTAACCGCTTTCCATCAAGTGGGCCATCTACCTGTCTGCTGATCTCTTGCAATAAAAATAAAAAGAATTGAGTAAGCGAGTGAAAAATCATGCAAAACACTATAATTTTACGCGCTTGTATGAGGTGGATTGGTGTGTTTTTATATAGACAATCTTAATGTAGAAGTTTTTTTATAATGTTTTCCTTCATTGGCAGCATATAGTATCATAACAATATGTAAATTAGATAAGAAAAATTGCCTAACCTGTGCATGTTTAATAGGCACGAATGAGAAGAAGCGTAAGTGGTTTTATATTTTGTGGAAGTCGCATCGTTGTCCCAATACTTTAATAAAATCGCTATTAGTTTGGTTTCGCCTTTCCAATGCAGCCGCGACCTAACAGCCCCCTTGAGAACACGCTGGGATAAAAGTGTCTCCCCCTTCACCAGAAGTTTGATATTAAAAATCTTCAAATTACCATCCATCTTCCTGTTAGATTATTTTTTTTTCATTACAACCCGCCCATTTTACGTTACGCTGCAGTATAAATAGTAATACAATAAATCCACCCTTTACGAATTTGAGAGATAATCTAGCAACGTCTAGACATTGATTTCGTTGCGTCACAGATTCTGGTTTTAAATTAAATATTGCTTTTAAGGCGAAAGTTAGTTTATGATGTTCTTCACATCTTATTGTTAAAGGAGACGGGGACTTTTGGGTGAAAAAATGTAATGAGTTGAAATATGGCTTAATTTTTCTATTACAAAATGGAAAAAATGCAACCTAAATTAAATCTAGAAGACAAGAAATCTTAAAAATAAAGTCACATAAAATAAGCTCTCGATTACCATAATCGATGTGAATAAATTTTAACAATGCATAATATAAAAATACTTACACCACACGATTAATTCGTTCAAAATAAATAAGCCCACTACAGTCAAAAAAATATCAACAAAGAAATCTTAAAATCACACTCGCCTTTTCACAATCTGGACCCAAGAGTGTATAAAAGCGTATCCGTCTTCATTCATTTAGATATATAGAAAATATACTCAGCTCATTTAGTGATGAAAAAATAGAGTTATCTATACATATATTGAATGAAAACTCTTTATTTCACCACAACTTACACCTAGACGTTTAATATGAAAATACATTTCCATTAGAACAATGGGCGGCCTTATCGCTTATAGCGATCTCTTCCAGACAACCCGGTGTTGAAGGAGACATTACTAGAAAAATTAAATAATATTATATAATGTTAGTATGGATTTTGAATAATTTGCACTGTCACGTACAAGGAGAACAGTTCTTCTTTTATTTATGTCTTAAGAAAAGCAATAGCGAATACAGAAATATAATAAAAAATCGTTCACAACAAACAGTAAGGCCAATAACAGGTTTTTTAAGTTAATCACGAAACGACTGAATATTCCTGAATGTTTATGATACAAAAAAAATTACATATAAAAGATGGAAGGCGTAAATATTATTTATTATCAACATTCTTTTAAATTATAATTATAGACATAATTTTTATTACTGTTCAAACCATAATTATTATTTGATTCGTTTAAGATATAACGTCACAACTTGCAACGCTCGTACAAAATCTCAACGGCTAAGCTTGGGCATTATGTAGGATAATAAAAAGTATCCCAGTTGATTTCTGTCAACCACCCTATTATGAAAGTTATTTGTTAACGATTCACCAAAGTTTTTCCCTGCAAATGTGCTCTGTCTAGACAGCCTCGTGCAACTACTGTTAGTAATATTTATATACTGTGGTTATAAGATGACCCAGTAATGTTTTCGGCGTCTTTGTAGCCAAGAAACGTAATTACTTTAGGAACTTCTTCAGCCTTTGTTGCTTTTTTTTACACGGACAAGTTTCTCGTATTTAATAATAGAAGTAAGCGCTGAAAGACTAAAAATTAGGTCTTTGTGTGTCTCTGCGGCCAAGTAACAGACTGCCAGAGTTAATTTTGGAAACTTCTAGCCCGCATTATAATATTTCTTAAATATAACAAGGAAGGCGGTTATAGTAAGAAAAGTATCGAAATCTTAATTAATTATGCGTATCTTTTGAGAGAATTCCCAAATGCCAACATTACAGCGTTGTTTAGATACACCTACAGAATGAATTTAAATATTTGTAAAAAATTTAATATTTTAATTTAAAAAATTATCGGAATTAGATCCTTACCGTAGTTTTGGAGACATGGGGTATTTTTGTTAGCACTGTGGCCAAGTTTGATTATAGCGTTAAAAATAATGTGGAGATTTGGATCTTAATAGTTTCGATGATCAGATCCCAAACAGGTGGTTTTTGCTAACCATCCTCTCTATGGAAATATGGAATTGTGAAACATCGGAATAGAAATCAAATTAAAATACTGCGCTTAAAACCGTCAAAACGTAATTTTATCATTTTTAAAGATGTAGCAGGAACATTAGAATAAATGCTTTATGTGCCTTAAATGATAAAACATACACGGTGGATATTAATAAAATTCTATGATATCATTCAGTATCATTCATCAGACTGCCAAATATTTGGCTGATTTTTATTTAAATCAACTTAATCTTAAGCTTAAATTACCTATATACAAAACCAGCTATGTGTTTTATCAATCAAAAGGAATAAAGATATATCTAACTCGTTACTTTGGTGGATCATAATATTTACTATTGCTTTTTATTCAACAAATGGTTTTCTCGTTCTTTGCTATAACTTGCAATCCGAGGTGTTAGCTGAGTACTCGCTCATTTTATAGTCCCCCTTTTTATTGGATGACTTTTAGATTGGATCGTAAAGCCGTAAATCTCGCTTTTTATGCAGATTTATTATATCCGCAGAATACGGATCAGCTGATGCTACTTAAGCTATGATTTGTGTGAGTTCATCAATAAATTGATTCTGTTCCTTTATTTGAATTTTTAAAGACTTTCTTGATGTATTATTTATTTTGAAAACAAGAAGAATTATTTAAGCTCACATGTTATTTGTAGTATGTTTAATGTATTAATCGCACAGTTCGGTAAACAAATAAAAGTGTGGGATTTAAATTTCTGATCAAATTAAAGAGAAGTATATATTTTTTTATTGCATGAGTTCAGCAGACAGGCCGACGGCCCACCCGATGGAAGGCCGTTATCATCGCCTATGGACATTTATAACACCAAAGGTGCTACCAATGTGCTGCCGCTCTCTAAAAGGAGACTGGAACCAGGTGGCATACTCTCTCCCTTCCAGGGGTGGTAGCCATCCAGACGCATAAATACTTTATCACCTGGCTGTGGTAAATTATTTACGCGTCTTATGACAAGCCGTTCGGCCCGCAGGAAATTGTATTGTTTCTCCGTTCTTGCACGGACAATTAATAATAATAATATTCCTAATTAGAACATCAATAATTATATGTTGCACACAATGTTACAATCAATATGTTTACGGTAGGTAAATTATTGGAAACTGAGACTAATGTACTAATATTTGTTACTTATCCTACCAATGTCGACCACGTATTGCGAGGAGACATGTGTTATTTGAGACCTGGAAAAAGCTGCATAAGCTGAAAGAGCAGGTGACTTGGTATTTTGCATACAGGTTGTCAGAGATTCAGATGAGGTGATAGGTTACCTTTCATCTAGAAAAAAGTAATGTTCCCGAGAGATAGAAATACAACTTTTATACGGTAAAAACAATTAAATGATTTACAAAAGCTCTATTAACGGAAGTGATTCTGCGGAGAAAATTTAGGAGCAGAAAAATTGTAGAGACATACATGCTGATAGAATGTTGTCATATAGAAGCCGGCTAGTTATAATATTGGGAGGCAATGTTTAGCTACGCCACTTCCACCTGGACTTTGTTAAAATAGGTTCTAGGAAATTCCTTTTACGAGCGAGGCATGCTTGCAAAGAAGGAGGCGGAGTGGGAGCGTGGGCGTACGTCTTTGCTCCGCTCCCGCCAAACGAGGTCGTATCGGCGCCGGAGAGTGTCCTTAGACCTCCAGCCGCCGTGAGGGCGCTCCGTGGGTGGCCCAGGGAAAAGTGTTCTCATCCGCCGTTATGCCGTCGAGATAGGCGAGCGCCGTATTCAGCGTGCTTACCTCTTTTTCCGTGGGGCGGGTTACAGACTGCCCCACGCAACGAGAGTTGGAACACGCCGGGAGACAAAAGGAAGTTCCCCTGCTACGGAAGAGGCCATTGGGACACCGCCTGCCAGGGCCCGCGGAGGGGCTAGGCCATGCCCCCGTGGCCCGTCGTATAAAGGCGAAAGACGGAACATCGAGGAGTTTTAGTGAGTATCCCTGATTACTACTACTACTGCTAGTCTCACCCTGACCTGGCGAATCCCACACACCGGCTTCGATTTTTCCCCCCCGCGCAGTTGATAGTCCTCAATCGGAATTCCCCTCGCTACAAAAACGAAGATCGTAGAAATTACCCTATCATGGCACACGGAGTTTGTATTGCTTCCACTTTCCAATAGCCCTAGCATAAGGCGAAGTAAGGAACACCGAGTTTTAGTGGGTATCCCCGACTCTGGTACTAATAGCATTTCCTTGAAGGTGCTATTATTATTATTACCCTAATGTGGCAAATCCCACACTCATTTCCTTTTGTTTAAATTAAAGGGATTGCGAAGACAACAAACAAACGTATTACACTACCAAAATAATAGGTTGGGGGAAAAAGTCCTTTCGCATATAGTATGTATGAATTTGTAATAAGATTTCTTTGGCTATACCATTTGTATCTGGCTGGTTCTGGTATCTTTAGAAAGTTTTAATTTTAAAGAAGATAATTCCAAATTCAAATTAGGAAAATGTGTGATTTTCATTTGTTTTTCTTATTGTTAAAATGGGTGAATCTAATGAAGAAATTCGATATATTTTAAAAATTTACTACAAAAAAGGTAAAAATGCAACACAAGCCGCGAAAATAATTTGTGATGTTTATGGACCTAATGCAGTATCTGTGAGAGTAGCGTAAATTTGGTTTAAGCGTTTTCAATCCGGAAATTTTGATATCAAAGATGCACGTCGCTCTGGTCGCCCTGTTACGGACAAAATTGATGCCATTTTTGAAAAAGTGGAGTAAGATCGGCATATTAGTAGTTACAATGTAGCTGGAGAACTGGGAATTGACCATAAAACGGTTTTGGCGCATTTGAAAAAAGCTGGGTACAAAAAAAAGCTCGCTATTTGGGTGCCTCATGAGCTCACTGAAAGAAACCTAATGAACCGTGTACTCATTTGTGATTCTTTATTACGACGTAATGAAACCGAACCATTTTTGAAGAAGCTGATAACTGGTGATGAAAAGTGGATCGTGTACGACAAGAACGTGCGAAAAAGATCGAGGTCAAAGGCCGGTCAGGCTTCACAGACTGGCGAAACCCGGGCTAACTCGCAACAAGGTGATGCTGTGTGTATGGTGGGATTGGAAGGGCATTATTCATTATGAGCTGTTACCGCCAGGCAGGACCATCAATTATGAACTGTACTGTGAACAACTGATGAGATTAAAGCAAAAAGTTGAGAGAAAGCGGCCGGAATTAATCAACAGAAGGTGTGTGGTTTGTCACCATGGTAACGCTAGATCTCACACATCTTTAGCCACTCAGCAAAAATTACGAGAGTTTGGCTAGGAGGTGTTTCCGCCTTATAGTCCTGACCTTGCACCTTCAGATTTTCACCTGTTTTAGTCTCTGCAGAATTCCTTAGGCAGTGTCAGGTTAACATCACGAGAGGACTGCCAAAACCACTTGTCGCAGTTTTTTGATCAGAAGCTCCAAAATTTTTATAGCAATGGGATCACGTCCCTACCTACAAGATAGCAAAAAGTTATCCAACGAAATGGCACCTACATACTTTAGTCAAATGTAAATAAACTTTATAAAAAAACCTTTTGAATTTTTATATAAAATACGAAGAAACTTTTTCCCCAACCTAATATAACGCTAGCATGCATGATAATGTAAATATATGTTCCTCCATGACTATAAGTAGATTACAGCCTGCACCTTAAAAATAAATCTTTCTAAATGAATAATATCTTAAGATACCACAAATTCTTTCTGAAAATAAAATTTACAAACATGAAATATTAATCTTTATTTTTTAAATGTCAAACCAATTACTTTTTCCTTTATACCTGACAAAGGGGCGCGATTTAGTGGAATCTGCAGTGCTCGAATAAATTCAAAGATAAATCCTTTAAATCAGGAAAGCTATCTTAAGTTGAAAATGTTTTCCATTTACTAAATTGGGATTATAATTTCCAAGTTTCTGTAGCGAATAAATAATTGAGAATTATGTAAGGGTAGGTTAACTCTTAAGGTATACCTAAAGAGACTACCTACCCTTACATAATGCTTATGCATGCTACTTGCTTCATGTTTCATGTATACATGAAGAGGCTTTCTGATGAAGTTTTTCGAGCTACAAGAACTCCATCATTTGGCGTTAGTCAAGGACCTATAATAGAGCTGAGGCATATGCTTGGTCATTCTAAAACATGAACTTAACACTGGTTAGATACAAAAATTGTATAGGAGCATATTTAAAAAGAAGAGAAAGGGAGTCGTGGTTTCTGAGTCTAGCTAAAAAGAAAGTTCTTTAGCATTTAATAAGTATGGTTAATGTCATTGATGGATGGATATGTTTACATAGTATAAAACAAAGTCGCTTTCGGCGTCTGTCTCTCTGTTTATCTGCTAACTCCGCCTAAGCCAGTGAAAAATTATCTAAACGATGGTGAAGGCCACTTAAAGATCCATAGCGTGGATTTTGACGAGACTTTCACCATTATTTAGATAATATTTCACTGTAGTTTTGTATATAAAACGCCTAATTAATTGTTTATGTTTATACAACGTGGGAATGTGGACAGCATTTTGGAAACGCTCCCCACCGACGGCGATCTGGCCTACATCTTTTATTTGTAAATATGTTTATAATAGTGTTACAAGTTGGGCCAATAGGAATGTGACAATGTGTCGGTATGTGACAATAGGAATGCTCCTATTGTCACATACCGACAAAGAAATGCTGCGCATCTCGTTTATTGTCTCTCCCGCATTGTGAGTTCTTTTTATTACTTCGTATTTAAATTTGCAATTAGACAATAGCCTATTGTTATTGTTTTCGACTTTATTGGCCGTTCGCAGGAATAGATAACCAGGTATGCAAATTACTATTTCTCGGAAACTCAGTGCGCATGGCTGATTTTTTTGTACTGTATAGTTAGTATAAGACAATGCCCGAATGGCGGGGTGGGGCAGTCAAGCGACGACTACGAAACGAGTAAGACGTTTTCTAGTACTCTCGATTAGCGATATAGACAACGGGCTTTGCGCGTGTCGAATTATATTGAATCGTGCAATGTGAACTGGTTGCATCCAGTTTTATTTGTATTTGTTTTATACGTGTTTGTACAGTTCTAATAAATTCTATAGTAGTTCCAACGGCGTTTTTAATTCGAGTCCTGTAGCTCGTAACAATAGTATTCAATTTCTAAGTTTTTTGTTTGTAGTGTAATTTATTTACAATTTATTCTATATATATATTTTAATTTTATCTTAATTTCAAAAAATATACTTATACCGCTTATATTGTTTATGTAAATAAAATAGAGCTATTTCCTGGGGTATGATCGGCGGTACAACCGCGGGGAAAACTCCGGTTTAAAGTATTTTAAATTAATTGTTCCTTATAAACTTCATGTGACGATAAAGCCCTGATATTCTTAAAAGACTGAAGTTAGATGCTGCGAGTTTCATAAGAAAAGACAGAAATTATCTGCAGATTGAGTCATCGGAAAGAAGAACGGAGTCCGGAAATCACATTTCAAATAATTAAAGTTAGTTACAGAACCTCGGGCAGTGTTGGTTTCAGAAAAATGAGGCAATTTCTTATCGCCGACAGGGAGGGAAAGTTTTGGGCTATCTTGATTAAGATCGCTCTTTAAACAATTGTGGGTTCCGAAGAAATTCATCCAGTTAATAGGTGAATTAAGCAAGTCATTTTCTGGTAATGTTGTTAAGGAAAATTAGGGGTTAATTTTTCGTCCAAGAATTTTGAACCTTCCCCTTTTAAGAAAATACAACCAGAATTTTTTCGAAAAGCTAAATGAACGTGAATTAGAAATATAAACATGATTTTGACTTTATGGTTTATTTTGGTCTAAAAATAGACGTGTAATTTAGACAAACAATAAAATTTTGTGTTAATGCAAATTAAGCGTACAAGGTTTGACGATAACATGTTTAATAAGGATTGTTTAAGCACCTTGGGGTAAAGTTTATGAAAGGAGGACAGTGTACCCAACACAGTATCCACAGTATAAAGTGTAATATAGTAATCCCTCGGCTATAATATCCAAGAGAAAGCCGATGGCAATTAGAGATTCCTCAATTTGTCAGTGACGACATAAGATGTTAATAATATAAATTACTGTTGATTTAATTTAATGCTCATTCTTGCTATCAACAAGGCACTTGAAACGGAAAAATCTTTAGAAGATATAGACTTGAAAATAAACCTAGTTGTGGATCATGATGCGCGCGGGAGTATTAACCTGCATGGTTTAGCATAACATATATTATATAATAATAAATAGGTCTGATTTCTAATGAGGTTACTTTAACAAATTACATTTTTTACATTTTTGATATTTGTTATTAATGTTGGACTTAGAAATCTCCGCCAAATCTCGATAAGCTCTTCAGAATGTATTACGTGCGTATTAATCTGCCAGTATTTGGAATTTATTTTAAATCAATCGTACTACTTTGGGTGGTGTACTAACATAAAATAATAAATTACTGGAAAAAAAACTGCCTCAATACTACTACGGTGACTTACATAATTATCCACCTCTTTGATGCTCCCTAACGACTTAGATATAACAAAATAGCAGTTTAGGAATCACTAACGAGAGTTTTGACCCACAATCGTCTACACATTATGTCAATCTGACATCTTGTACCTACTGGTAGTTGTATTTATACTCTGATAATATTAATTTCGTAATACAGTTTAATGCGTGTGTAGGGGACATAGCGTAATTTTGGGTGAAATGAAATGGTGAACGGGACGTGAAAGACGTTTGAGCTTACATATTTGCTACTCTGTTCCGTCCGATTAAGGATATGACCCGGATAAAATTGCATCATAACTTTAGTGGAGAACTACTGTAATAGAATTTTACATTGTAGAATATCCGGAAGAATAACAGATTTATTTATGGTTTACATTTCATGAAAAAAAAAATAAGCAACGAGAATCAATCAATCAATAAATAAATCTTTTACTGTACACCAATTCAAAAATAAACTTACAGACTAAAACTATGTCTAATATTCAGAGGGTGGTCTTATCGCTAAAAAGCGATCTCTTCCAGACCTCCCCAGGAATGAATTGAGATGATAATGGCGATGGTGGTATACATAGTACGATTACTTACATTTTAGTAATAAATATATAAATGCAGTATACACAGATGCTCTATATATTAAATAGATATATACTTAATATACAATAACATACAAATGCATATCTATAAAAATATATAAATGTTTATAGATATAAAATATTGTAAATCACACATTTGAATATTATCATAATTCCACCGATAGGTAATATTTTCTGATCATTGTTTTAAATATCGGTAGTGATTTTGTTTGTCTGATAGCGACTGGTAGCGCGTCCCAAAGCTGTAAAGGTAAAATTTTTGTAGAAAGTAGAGTTATGCGCAGGGTTTTTTAGTTTCATTTAAGTCGAAGGGCGTAAACTATGGGAGCACGAAATAAAGTCAAAGTGTTCTTTAAGATAATGAGGAGTATTCCGGCGAAATCGACGTAAAAGTCTTTATTAAATTTACCCATACATAGAATTATTTGTTCGGGGGTTTAAATCTTTGGTTAATCCAATTCGTTTTACATAGAGCTAGAAATTACGAACTGATAGTGAAAATCTCATTTTGTCTGATGATGTTAATTGCAAGCATAACCATGCTTAAAATTATATTGTAATCATTTTTAGAGTGCCCACTACTAACGTAATGTAGTAACTTAGAAAATGTTTTTCTTTGTTATCAGTGTAATGGAAATACAAAGAAATAATGTAATAAATATGTTTAATCAAGCAATGCAAAATGATGATGATGATCTTAAATAAAAAAATGATAATAAAGGTGCATGTACTTACGTGTAAGCTCAAAGCTGGCTGCATATCGAAGTGTAAAGTGGCTGGTAGTAGTCGTAGTCGGTCGGTTCGAGTTCTGGTAGCAGCTAGACGAGCCAGCGCTGCGCGCAAAGCGCCCGCCTCACGTCTAGCACCCCACACACGAAGCCAAACCGTGCGTGCGCCATTTGGTTCCACAGAGCTATATAAAAATAAAAAACTTAAAGCAAAGAAGAAAATTTTAACTTCAGGTAAATTTTTTATATTTTTTTATTTATAGTGTTTAATACAAAATAGACTTAGAAAGACATTAAAATAGGAACAACTACAAAAACAATGTATAATTATAATACTTTTTAGTAAAACAGCAGGCGGCCATATCGCTAAAAGCGAATTCGTCCAAGCAAGATACTTAGCAAAATAAATTCTTAAATAATCTAGCGATTTAGGTGGAGCACAAAATAAAATAGGACTAATTTATAAAAATACATACACAAATCCAGACACATTTATAGAATACCTTATAGACTTAGGTATGTTATTTTGTAAATATTGTTTGTATAATTTAGTCTTAGATCATTCATAGATAGACGGAGTCTCGGACTTTAAAAGTGAGACCGGCTAAAGGATGCCGATTTTGGAATAGAAAGAATGCCGATCGCACACAACAAGTTTATGCACAAAGTTTGTGCAAAATTTCTTCACTTCATTTGACGTTGCTGTTTACGTAGTCTCCGTCTATGCATATGCATAATATGCCTGTTATATATATAACAGGTCTAAGAGTTAACTTTATAAATTAATTAAACCCAACAAATTACTATGAGATATATTGTATTCTATCCTTATCTTATCGCATCTCTTCCCTTAAGACTATAATACTAACACTGACTCTAGGTCATCGTTATAAAATATATGTGTAAGCTGTCCGGAAGGTTGTCTACGTTATTTCGCTGGATGGCCATACTGATCCGTTTTCTGAAGGGAAACAAGCTCTCTCAACACCTGGTGAGTCAAATAGGTGTTTTAAGAGATCTTTGTAGAGGCTCATAGCCTCGGGCTCTCACGGTTTAAACGTCTCAACAAGAAACGAAAATACAATCAAAATAAATTAAATTAACATTATACAGGGGCGAAAGAAAGAAAATCTTAATATTTTTATATTGTTATGGGCTCTTTTAGAGCCCATACTGAATACTAATAAACCGGTATGTGAATATGAAAGTGGTTTTGTTTGGATGTTTATTCATTTGTTGATTAATAAACAAACAAAACTATAATTTTGTAATAGTTACCTTATATTTAAAATTTCTATATCATCTTCTAAGGTGATATTTGATGCTTTCAAATAATTTGTTATCTGAAAATAAAAGAAACAATTAAATATTTTAAATGTAGACTTATTTATACAGTCCAGAACAATGTATTTATTTATAACAGTTACATGAGGTTTATTGCTTTGTTAAAAAAAGATAAAAACGTCTAATTCATAATTGCATTATAAGAAGGCAAAAGTTATCAGTCAGTAAAAAATAGATGCAAAATAAAAAACAATGTCCAAGAATTGTTGTATTCCTTGTTTTAAGTCAATTAGTACCTGTTTAACAACTTCTTGAGATATGTTCACGTTTGTTTGGTCCACCACCTGTAATCTTGTTTCGAAGCGGGCTGAAGCTGAAAGAAAAGAAGGAAAGTCATAACATAATGTTACGACGGAACGAGTACATGTTTTGTAGCTAGTTCTTTATACAGTTGCCTTCATTACTAAGAGTTCGATTGTATTCATTTTTTAAATAACCAATTATTGTTATATAATATCTAAATGCCTTTATTTTAATCATAGCCGCGGTGGCTTAGTAGGTAACGCTTTGAAGTCACAAACTTTTATTTCAAAGAAGACGTGGGTCGGAATCTTGCCCGGGAAGTATGCATCACTTAGGCAGTTTCCTGACCTAATGTTCTTATTGTTACAATTGCCACGTGCTGACGACGACGAAAAATATTATAGTGACGCCTGCACATCGAGATAACCTATGTATCAAACCTGCCAATCTACGTTGGACAAGCGAGGCGGGTATACTGCTCGTTTTCCCAAAAAAAATTAGAAGGTTCTAGCTCAGCAGTGGGAAATCTATACATACCAGAGTCAGTCTCCTTTGGATTACAGTCGCAACTTGTTCCTTCGTTGCAACCATCAGAACACTCCTCTATTCCACATTCTAGAAGAAAACGAAGAAAAGCAATAGGTATAGCTTGTGGCAATAAAGGAATATGGAGGCTATACTCAAAGAATATTATATCAGTAAAACAAAATAACTGAAGTGTAAGTTTGTGATTACAAAATAAATACTATTATAAATTAAGTAAACACTGGTATTTATAAGTCTTAAACATAATTGAATTTATGTTATCTGTTGGTCCCGAATAGGTTCTAAAACGGTTCAATGGACTTCTATAAAAAAATAATAGTTTAAGATGTTTATTTCTCAAAAGGATTTACATTTCACCTACAGAGAAATATTCAGTCTATAAGCCGTGCGCAGGTTTGCCGATGACTACTTACTATTATTGTATTGTATTACTTACTATTATTGTTTATACTTATGTAAAGTATATACAATAATAATTTAAAATAACGAATTTATTGTAACAACTATTTATGTAACTTTTTTTGTCAACCCTACTGACCATTGATGCGTGACATCATGAGGCTATCGGCAAACTTCCTGCACACGGGTAGTACATTATAGATTCAATCTTATTAGTGCATCTGATAATATAATATTGTAATATTTAAAATTTTAGTTTTAAATTGATTTTTAGTTTTATTATTTCTATGTGGGTAGTCTTGAAAGAAATAAATAATAGAAATGATGTATATAATAATAGAAATCTTAACAGAAAAATTTGATTTGAATCGAAAAGCAAGTTATACATGGTTAAATTCGTCATATTAAAATCTTTTTAAAATATGCTAAAAAACCCATTCATTTGATCAAGCTGTTTTAATTTGTTATTAGCATGTTGTATAATAATATTATTATGCACTAATAGGATCTAGTGATCAAACAATCTACTTAATATTCGAATCTACAATATTAAAATAAGAGACTGGTCCGTTAGCTACTAAACTACCATCACTTTGTTATAAAATATATTTATTGTAATATATATTTGTTATATTTATTTATTAATATAATAATAAGTTTGTTATATATAATTGTTGTTTGTTAGTACTTATATCAAGTCGTGGTGGTTAGAATCTGTATAATGAATAAATAACTTGTGAATAACCAAACTGTTCTATATAAGCCCTCGTTACTGGCAAAATCTTTATTAATTTCACGCAAACGACTCTCATATTTCCGCAAATGGCAAGGATGATGATGATAAATGATCAAAGCTATTTGAGGGATCTCAACTAGCATTAATTTGAGTTACAAATACCATAGATGTTTTCGAATTTTGGCATTTTATGAGGTAATTGCACCTTAGTGTACATTCTAAAATGTTATTTTTATAATGTTCCTGCTCCATCTGGGATAATATTAGTTTTACTGACTGATCAAATGTTTCTTGTTTCTAGCATTAAAAATAACCCCATTGATCATTAGCTACATTACTGTATATATACATACGCTATTATGTCAATGTTTTACGTGATATAATGATGACGAAATGAAATGAATAATTAATAACAGTGTCGCATCATAAATAACGCATTAAACCCATCGGTGTAAAACGGTCACTCATATTAATATTATCCCAAATGGAGACGGGACATTGTAGGAAACGTACATAGACACTGGTTATTTGGAAGCCTCATTCTTTTATAGTTAAACCTTATGTGTCAAATAATATTATCTGTTGCTAATGATCTTGCTTTGTAGTGTTATAATTATTCAATTAATATAAAATATTTCATTTCATTCGGACACACCAGCCGAATACAGGCTACTAGGAACATAAGTTTTGAACCATTTTTGAATATTGGGACCAATATTTTATCTTTAATAATTATTTACTTTTTTATGTAGTTATATTTTATTTAGGTCTACTTTTTAATATAGTTTAGCTTGTAATTTTTTTTATAAGTATATTTTGTATTTTGAATATTTCAATTATGTTAATACCCTAAATTGATACAGTATAATATACAAGAAGTGTTGAAAAGACATAACATAAGGAGCTATAAAACAGAACTTTACCTGGTGCGGCAATCTGAGCTTCGCAGAGGTCGCCAGTGTAGCCCGGTGCGCAGATGCAACTAACTGCAGCAGGACCCATCTGCCTGTTAAACAATTTGAAAACGGAACAGTATTGAAGTAGTATTTTGATATATGAGGAACAGACAAAGGTTACTACAGGCCATACAGCCTCGTCAGATGTAATGCCTCGGCCTTGTTGCTATGAAGGGTGAGCGATACATAAGCGCGACGTGACAGGGCGCGTCGCTTATCGCTAAGGCCAAGCTCGTGGCCGGGCCGTACTAGTATCATATCAGCCAAATTGTAGGTATTTGAGTAACCCCAAAGAACGGATGTCTTGTGACAATTCTATAGGCTACAATTCACTAAACAGATCACATTTTCCAAACAAATACATATAATCCTTACAAAAATAATCAATATCCTACTGCTATTGTTCATATATTAACTATACTTAGTCTGGCCATAAATACTGTTACAATTAAAAAGAAACGAGAAACGAACGTTTCGGACTTCATCAGAGCTGAAGACTGGTCGTCGTCTAGACCCGATCTTAATCCGCTGGATTATGATTTATTGTCAGTTTTAGAGAGTACGGCTTGCTCTAAACGCCATAATAATTTGGAGTCCCTAAAACAATCCATACAATTGGCAGTGAAGATTTTTCCCATGGAAAGTATGCGTGCTTCTATTGATAACTGGCCTCAACGTTTAGAGGACTGTATTGCAGCCAATGGAGACCACTTCGAATAAGCTTTTTATATTTTAAATTGGTTTATATTTATGTATTAAACTAACACACAGTAAAACTTATAAATGTTATTTGCAATAGAAAAAAAATATTTTCTTTGTTACAATATTTATGGCAAGACTAAGTAATAATATAAATAAAACCAGAAAATAAAACTGCAAATCACCCTTCAATATTCCGACAAAAAACGTTTTATGTATAAATAGTAAAAAAATAACATACGAAATAAAACCAAAGGTAAAGACTGAAGAATTAATCATACAAGTATACAGATTCAAATCTATACCATATGTGATTTTTTTTATTGCATAAGTTCAGCAGGCAAGGCAGACAGCCCACCTGATGGAAAGCGGTTTCCGTCGCATGTGGACATTTGTAACACCGAAGGTGCTACCAATGAGATGCCATTCTCTAAAGAGAAATTGGAGGCCGGTCACTAATGCCGGAACAAATGCTGGAAATTACTCTGTATGATTTTTTCTTTCTTTGTTCTTTATACATAGCATTGAAAATTAACTATTATAAAAATTTGTATAATAATATAAAATACTTTTGAGGACATGGACGAACATCTGATATTTGTTTATCTTAGTAAATAGAAAGATAAGGAATGGAAATTTAAACAAGCGAAGCCATATAGAACATTATAGTCAATTTACACAAATATTTGTTCAATAATTGAACGTTCCAACCCAAATGTCTGCCCCTTAAGAGAAACGAGTAATAAATCATCGCGTACATTAAGTTGTTTTATATTTCCCATTTTTTTTTGCCGAGAAAAGTGTGCGAACGTAATTTGGGATATACGGGTGTAAAAAGGGGTCTAGTTTGGAGGTCAGCTTGGGAAAAAGCCAAACCTAAGTTAACATGACGGCCTACAAGAACCTAGCGGATGTTTGAAGTAATGTTTTTTGTAAAAAGATAGCGATGTAATTATCTCCAGATTTATTTCCAATTAGCTGTTACCCGCGACTTCGTCCGCATGGATTTTTTTTCCGTGGAACCCTAATTTTAACAGTAGCCTAAGTTAATCCTTATAACATCAACTATCTACCAGTGAAAGTCCCATCAAAATCGGTCCAGTCGTTTCAGAGATTAGCCGGAACAAACAGACAGACAAAAAATTGTTTTTTGATATCTATACAGTATATACTTTTATATGCATTTAGTAAAAAGTTGTTATTTTGACATTGGAAACAGACACTTCAATTGTATTTATTTGTATGGAAAACCGACCAAGGGCGACCAAGATCAATGTACGCAAAAGGACTCTATAGAGGAGACGAACGTCCTATATTTGTCAATTGTCTTCGGAAACCTAAAAAGCAGTCTACGAGCGAAGCGTTCCATAGAAATGACGTATATTCATTCTTTTGACATTTGGCCGCGGAACTACAGAAAGCGTTTAATCGAGAATACGCTATCGAAAACTACTATGTGGATCTTGTTAAAATAATTTTCTTTATTTAGGCACTTTGGGAACTTTTGGCGAAAAAGCACTCTGAACTCGCGTGACCGTCAAATACATATTAGGTTGGGGAAAAAGTTTCTTCGCATTTTATATAAAACTACAAAAGGTTTTTTTATAAAGTTTAGTTACATTTGACTAAAGTATGTAGGTACCATTTTGTTGGATAACTTTTTGCCACCTTGTAGGTAGGGACGTGATCCCATTGCTATAAAAATTTTGGGGCTTCTGATCAAAAAACTGCGATAAGTGGTTTTGGCAGTCCTCTCGTGATGTTAACCTGACACTGCCTAAGGAATTCTGCAGAAACCGAAACAGATGATAATCTGAAGGTGCAAGGTCAGGACTATACGGCGGATACATTAACACCTCCCAGTCAAACTCTCGTAATTTTTGCTGAGTGGCTAAAGATGTGTGAGGTCTAGCGTTATCATGGTAAAAAACCACACCCCTTCTGTTGATTAATTCCAGCCGCTTTCTCTCAACTTTTTACCTTAATCTCATCAGTTGTTCGCATTACAGTTCAGAATCGATGGTCCTGCTTGGTGGTAAAAGCTCATAATGAATAATGCCCTTCCAATCCCACCATACACACAGTATCACCTTGTTGCGAGTTAACCCGGGTTTCGCCACAGTCTGTGAAGCCTGACCGGCCTTTGACCTCGATCTTTTTCGCATGTTCTTGTCGTACGTGATCCATTTTTCATCACCAGTTATCAGTTTCTACAAAAATGGTTCGGTTTCATTACGTCGTAATGAAGAATCACAAATGAGTACACGGTTCATTAGGTTTCTTTCAGTGAGCTCATGAGGCACGCAAATATCGAGCTTTTTTGTGTACCCAGCATTTTTCAAATGCCCCAAAACTATTTTGTGGTAAATTCCCAGTTCTCCAGCTACATCGTAACTACTAATATGCCGATCTTGCTCCACTTTTTCAAAAATGGCATCAATTTTGTCCGTAACAGGGTGACCAGAGCGACGTGCATCTTTGATATCAAAATTTCCGGTTTGAAAACGCTTAAACCAAATTTGCGCTACTCTCACAGATACTGCATTAGGTCCATAAACATCACAAATTTTTTCGCGGCTTGTGTTGCATTTTTACCCTTTTTGTAGTAAAATTTTAAAATGTATCGAATTTCTTCATTAGATTCACTCATTTTAACAATAAGAAAAACAAATGAAAATCACACAATTTCCTAATTTGAATTTGGAATTGTCTTCTTTAAAATTAAAGCTTTTTAATTATACCAAAACCAGCCAGATACAAATGGTATAGTCAAAGAGATCTTATTACAAGTTCATACATACTATATGCGAAAAGACTTTTTCCCCAACCTATTATATGTGTGTGTGTACGTATATATAAGTATATATATCGAGCCTTTACCGCCATTTTATCGTAAGCGACATTTGGATCTAAATATATTTTTTGATGCCAAATGTATTTTAAAGTATTATTTTGTTTGTTTGTTGTTTGATTCAGTAGGGTCTAATGTAATTAAAATTGAAACTCTTAATATAAAATAACAATGTAAAATATATCTTTTACAACAAAAATATAATAAGGAAAAAGCACTGAATTGCCGTGACTGTCACGCTCAGATACAAAGTTTTCACTTCTGACGTGCAGTTTCTCCTATTATATTAACATACTTGTGATACAGTCCTACGACTGTCAATTTTTTTATAATTTCCCACTTATTAGTTACACTTTGAAAGTAAAGAGCTTGTCACCTGGTGACTTTAATAAAAAAAGTTATTAAAGAGTATTGTTGTGGTTAAATAGATGTTACACAAGTTTCACCGACGAGACGGGTAATGAGGAAGATTAGCAAAGATATAAATAAACACTACAATGAGTAAAGATATTGTCATACATTGTACTCCCAGAAAAACATATGATGTTATAAAAAGAATATGAAGGAAAAATGGCAGCAACAAAGGCGTAAATTCTGGATGTACGCTTACCTGCAAGTACCGCCGTTTTTGCACATGTTGGAAGTTTTCGGGCATAGCGGGCCTACACCACAGTCAGGACCGGAATAACCCTCGAAACAGGAACAGTAAAATTCCCTGTGAAAAAATATTGCGGGTACAGCGATAAATTTTACAGAATAACCGAGTCGAGAATCCCAACACTACTTTCGGCACGACACGTTTTCCTTATATCACATGGAAATTGTAGTAAATATTGCATCATATTTTGTCAAAGATGGTTCTTTGTAGCAGTAGAAAATGTAGAAGAACTAAGGCGCCAAGGTGGCTGAGGTATAAAAGATTTTATGCTATAAAAATAAAATAACCTGTTAACCTATCACAGACTTATTAACTTTCTATAATATATAAAATATTTATAATTTTCCTTCGATATAAATGTCATATTAGTTTAAGAATTTATTAGGTTTCCGCAAACGTTAACACAAAAACTATATTTTAAATTGAGAGTAGATAAAAATAAATAGTCATCACTTGTTGAAGCTACCCGCAAAACGCATAGAATACAGGTAAGTACACTATACTAGTCTGTAGCGGCATGCAATATATAGTTTTTTTAACAATTTAAAAACTCAAGAAGTTTTTGAGAAATAACTGTGACAAACCTAGTCAATCGAATAGACTGATGAACGGACATGTCGGTTTTATTAGGGGTTATTTGCTAAAATAGCTATAGAACTATAAAATCGAGATAGAGCTGTCTCCCGCATTTGTAATAAGTTGTCATTGCGCCCGTTTGTCCCCGCACTAAATTCTCGCGCTCTATCGAACGTATTAATGACTTTACAAAATATATTTTTTCGTCGATAAATCCTTTATCGACACAATACTCTCCAATCAAGCCGACATCATCGATTTCACTCGTTCAATCAGACGTTGATTTAAAGATAATATTTTTATTCACTCGATTAATCCCTATTTGCAATGGGTTCGGATTGAATTTTCAACTGTTCGACCCTTTTGAGATTTGATCAATCATTTAAATTTCTCCAGTTAGCGAGGGTACTTTTAAAGTTATTATTGAACGTTTTCTTTGATGGAGCGGTTCGCAGACGGAAATTTTAATTTAAATCTTGTTCTGAAGATTGCACGGTTATAATTTAGATTAGATCTGTAACTTTTTAGGGATACATAGTCATTTTGGGAAAAATTGAACTTTTATACAATTTTAATGTTCGTTTGTCTGTCACTCAACTACTAATATGGATGAAATATGCATGGAATATATTTATAGGGATGAAATTGAAATAACCGGCTTATTAAGTGGTTAGTTAGGTTACAAGGTCATAGGGGAACGTTGTGGATTGAAAGAAAATGTAGTAACAAGAGTTCACAAAGGAGTGTTAAGGTGGTTTGGACGTTTACAGAGAATAGATGAAAGGAGACTACCAAAACAAGTGTATGACAACAGTGTTAATGGTACAGTTGCTGCCGGTAGAGCTTGACGCACTCACTACGAACAAATCGCAAATGTGTTAATATAATAAACGTGTATGTATGAAGAGATTAATCAAAGTAGATTAAGCAGAAGGTGTATGTGGGATAGGATCTTAGGATCTTAGCAAGTGGAGAACCATCATCTCTGTACATGATGTTTACATCTACGGGAAAACAGTCGTGAAACATGTAATTTAGGGTTAATTAGCAAATGGAGATCCCAACGCCTGTGCCTATCCCTATGGGAAAAAGGCGTTATGATATATATGTTAGGATTTAAAAAAAAATTGTACATATCCAGTCGAATGCAGGCAGGCAGTTCAGCTGATGTAAAGTGGTCAACTCCATCTATAGACCACCAAGAGCTTTGCCGGCATCGAGGACGTAAACCTCAGCGGGAAGTTCCCTTCAAGTTTTAAGTTAAAAGCTATTGGACTTACTTGAAGTCTTGCTTTGCATAACAATGACCAAGTAGCCGGCATTCGATGGCGCTGCATGACGTGGGACTAGGTGATCCTGTAGGACTTCTTACGGCATATGTGACATTAAATCCAAAGACTGAAAGCAGGCCCAGTGCTCGGAGTTGTGTTCCTTCTAGCCTGTTAAGTGTTAGCTCCACCACAAGGACTGGACTTTGTACCTGAGGAAGAAGAGATTAAGCGGTAAGTTTCAACTATTATTTCAGCATATATAGTAACTTATATCCTAAACATACTGAAAGGCCAAAATCTAATTTCATTTATTTTTTGCTTCTCTTCTTTCTTCATTTTGCCAGGTGGTAGGGTATTTGTCGGTCTGAATGGCTACCACTACGGGTCTAGAGTAGGCCGCCATAACAACCTTGAGTTGTGTTCTGGCATTAGTGGCCAGGTTCCAGTCTTCTTTTAGAGAGCAGCAGCGCATTTATAGCACCTTTGGTATTGCAAGTGTCCATAGGCGATGGTAACCGCTTTCCATCAGGTGTTTGCCTGTCTGTTGAACTCGTGCAATAAAAAAATCAAAACAAAGTGATATATGATAGCCCACTTCTCTGCTGCCTATCTCATTCTCCTGTCTCATTTCCTCTTTACCATCCCGTCAATCTCATTCCTTTGGCGTGATCCCTCTATCCAGTCCCTCCTATTCCATTACACCTATTACATTCTAAAGGCTGGCAACCGGTTGGCTTAGCTCTTTTACTACAAACTTTTATAAGCGAGGGTAACTACTGTCCATTAAGTAGACAGTCTGCCTGCTTGCCAGCTTGCCAGCTACCAGCTACTTTGCTACATGTGTACATGTTTATTTATTACTTAAAAATGTGCCTTAAACCGATCTCCAGAACATGAAAAGATTTTTTTTATTTATCTTAAAGATAATGTCCGTGAGTGATAGGATTTGTTTTAGGCGACATTTTGTAAGCGACTTAACATAATGGTTTTTTCCATCTCAATGTTTCAACTCAAAAAATATAAAGGACCTAGTGATATTCTTCTATTTCAAATATGGTACACTAGCTTCTGCCCGCGACTTTGAAACATTCTCCATTGGTGCCTCGCTCCTATTGGCTTTAGCGTGATGATATATAGCCTATAGCCTTTCTCGATAAATGGGATATCTAACACTGAAAGAATTTTTCAAATCAGACCAGTAGTTCCTGAGATTAGCGCGTTCAAGTAAACAAACAAACTCTTCAGTTTTATATGTTAGTATAAGATAAGATATAAACCGCGCGCAGGTTTGCCCATGACTACTTACTATTATTGTATATACTTATGTAAAATATATACAGTAAATAATATAATAGTAGTAGTAGTTTATTGTGTCTTTCTGGGTCATTAAAAATATCAGTCTTCTCACACATTGACACATTTTCAAAAGGTCGCTTAAAACAAATTGCCTTTCACTACTATAAGTATCCTACTAATATTATAAACGTGAAAGTTTGTAAGAATGTATGGATGTATGTATGTTTCTTACTCTTTCACGCAAAAACTACTGAATGGATTTTAATGAAACTTTACAATAATATTAGCTAACACATCAGAATAACACATAGGCTATAATTTATAAAGATACAGTGTGAATTATCCAAAATATAACAATTTTCCTTCACCACGCGAGTGAGACCGTGGAACGCAGCTAGTAATTATATACTATTACACAATCACAATATAATCTATTTGAATTATAACTTCATCGAAAATCAGAAGTACAATATTTGAATTACATTTCTGCTCATCCTATCCCACTTAACCGACTTATTAACCCCTACAATTTTGTAAAACGAAGAAAAAGGCAATGATTTAAGCGCTTGGAGACTCGCCAATTCCTACACGACCCTGTGTTCAGTAATTCTTAATTCTGTAGTGCCGAGCTCTGAATGATGTCTTTATAAATAATTCCTCTTGTTGTTTCTTTGAGTTTTCATACATATGTGCCTTTGTCGTCTTAATTTGCATGAGACTACGTAAACTTTGCAGCAACTTTTAATGTACCTAGTGTGTTTTTGAACATGTACTGCGTCTGAGTTTTTAAGCCTGATTTGCATTCGTTAAGTAGTTAGTTCACTTGTGAATAAGTCTTTTTCATCGTATAGAGAGACAAGAAGGGCTGCCTGTCAGGAAGATAATATGTAGAATATGTTGCGTTGGATGTGTGGAGTCACGCGGAAGGACCGTGTCAGAAACTCACTTATCCGAGGCAGTCTTCATGTCCGTGATAAAGCAGACAAACTACAAGAAAGTCGCTTACGCTGGTACGGCCAAGTTTTACGGAGACTGGCTAAATATCTGAGGAACAAAATTCTAGCCATGCTTAAAACGGGGTATGCTGAAGACCCCGCGAAGTGGAGAAGAAGAAGTAGTAAAACGGATCTCAGGCGTCGGAGAGAACGCTCCGAACGCACCGGGATTTAACAGTCGGATGATGATTATGATAACCGTTTACAGACATTTATTTTATCGAGAACTCAATACTTAACTTGAAAATTTCTATTGTGAAAAGTAATTAATACTCTTTTTATAATGATATTGTTACAAGCTACAGGACTCGAATTAAAAATGCCGATGAAACTACTATAGAATTTATTAGAACTGTACAAACACGTATAAAACAAATACAAATAAAACTGGATGCAACCAGTTCACACTGCACGATTCAATGCAATTCGACACGCGTAAAGTCCGCCGTCTATATCGCTAATCGAGAGTACTACAAACGTCTTACTCGTCTCGTAGTCGTAGCTTGACTGCCCACCCGTCCATTCAGGCATTGTCTTATACTCACTACACAGTACAAAGAAATTGGCCGCGCGCACTGAGTTTCCGAGAAATAGTAATTTGCACACTTGAGAATGGCCACAAAGTCGAAAATAATAATAATAAGGATTAGTTCGACGCTAATGATGGTTATAAAACAAGTAGAAAAATAATAGCATGTTTTTTTAATTACAAATTCAAAACACGAAAGAATTCCTAAATCGTTGGAAGACAATAAACTGCGCTTACAACAGGCAGCTGTGCGCTTATCTTTGACGACATGTAACAATATTTTAAAAGTTAGATGAAAACATTATTTTTGTTATTTTAACGCCTGATCTGTTACATTATGTAAAAATATTAGAATTTATTGTAACGTGTATCCGCATTTCTAGTCATTAGTACCTTAAAAAGATTATGAAAGAACAAAGCAGAAAATGAAGAAATAGCAAACGTTGTTTGACATAATTATTTGGAAAACGTCTGTCATTTTTGCGCAACAACGCATTAAAGGAAAATAAAAAGGTGGCACGTTCATTTCAATCTAGTGTCAAATTAATTTATATTTTATTTTGAGATTTTTGATATTATATATATATATATATATATATATATATATATATATATATATATATATATATATATAATGTACTCTGTGCAGCTAGTTACAAATTATAAATAAAACAAAAATCTCAAAAATAATAATAATCGGCAGACAAACATATATATTGTATATCCCCAAATTAAGCAAGTTACGCTCGTGTTATGGGTAATATACAACGTACCACTCTGGGGCCGATCCCAGACACCAAGACCATAGTAAATAACGGAGAATATACGTTTCCAAAATTTACTACACCAGGAATCGAACCCGGAGCCTCTGCGTTGCAGTGAGGTAGGCCGGCAACTCCCTAGACCGCTCAACCACAGAGGCCGTCAAAAATAAAACATATATGCACATATATATGTATATATTTTATTAATTCTCCCTCTCCTGACGTGATTCGTTGTCAGGGTATTTTAGGTTTCATTTTCATTTTGCTATATTCTATTTATTATTTATTATATTATTTATGCTTTTTACATATTCTACAGGTCATTTATTCTACTTATTTACTATTACAAATATTTCTATTTATTATATCAGTCTAATATGTATTTTGTGCTTATTTTATCGTTACTATTTTAGAAACTTAGTTTACCTACTTTATCTATTTATTTATTACTATCTTGCTAGTGGTATCTATCATACACTTTTTTCGGCTATGCTACTTGCTTAATTATTTGTTATATTAGCTACTACTGATTTTATGCACGGTGTGATCTCCGTAAGTGGATTTCTCCTCGTCAAAAAAAGACTTGGACTTATTCATATTTTCTCAATCCTACAGGATATCGAAATGGAAGAGTGAGCCTATTTTAGACAAATTAACACAGACAGATAAAAAACTGTGCTATATGGATGAAATTTGACAAGAGAGGGAGTATTTATATACATTTTTACATAATGATCTAGAGAAACCAACATTAGAAGTAAACGCCATACATGTAGATAATTGGGTGTTGGAATTTTTTTTCAATGTACACACCCACAGTCATATGAAGTGTTATTCAGGAGGCTTTAAGCGGGCGCTTCCTAAATTCGTATTACAATCGAGACAAGAAGTATCATAAAGTGGAACTTTATGCTATTACCCAGTCACGTGTCATATTCACTTAACAATTCTCCAAAAGCGGCCATTTTAGGCTCTCAGTTCTTAACAAAGACATGAGAATTTTCGTTAATGATTTTTTATGCAAGCCAAAAAATGCTAGAATATTAGGTTTTGAAACCATATAAATTGTCTCTACCTAATTTTTGTACAAGCGGATGGAAAATTTTGATAAAATAATCAATGAAATTTGGTCTGAACTAGATCCGTTAAGTAGTTTGTAGTATTCTTTTTCTATTACTGTGTATTTTCGTATAAATGCTTTTTTATGGTCCTGTAGCCAAATGATAGCAACATTAGACGTTTATTATAATACCTATGTACTGAACTTTCATAGTTCATGGACTATTACGCACTTGGCTATACTTCAAAATAACGCCACGGGAAAATATTTTACAATTTGTACCAATACGGGAATGAATTACATGTAGTATAATAAATTTTAAACCTCCAAAAATACGAATCACGATCCAGCGAAATTAAAATCCTAACCAATATTATAAATGCGTACGTGAGTTTGTCTGTTTGTGACGTTTTTACATCTTAACTACGCAACAAATCGTCAAGAAATTTTGCACACACGTCTAGCTGGCGGTGTAATTTCTTATTTCAATTTGTATTGTTAATTTTTCAATCTTACCGCATAATTTGAAAAAAAGCCGGTGCCCGATCGGGTTATGAGTTGCTATTTGATCCTGAATGACGGGGAAAGCCGCCGAGCGTAAAAGATAGATAGTAATACAGTAATAATATATTATTATGTACGAATAAAAATCGTAAGCGCCAATAAATTCATGGCGCTTTCAACCTTTTGGTTGCTAGTTAATTTATAGAGACACTAGAAACAATATGTTTGGACAGAACGCGTAAACGCCAATGAATGTATGACGCTTTCAACAGCTATGGGGAATCGAGTTGTATGAAGTCAACGCCAATGGTAGGTACTGTCCCCGAGGGAGAGACGAATATAGGCGAAATATGGCGCTCCGAACGCTTTTTATTGCCGCCACCGTTGCAATTCACTAACAAATACATCGCTATGGCAAAGACAATGGCATGAAAACGACATTTTAACGTGTTGCTCGCATGATTAGCTCCATCTTGGCTTCGCTAGATGGCGTAACGGGTATTTACCATTAGCAGGGCTTTCCATTAGTAGCTCACAACGCCCAAAACGCTCCGTTAGCCGTTTCACAAGGCGACCGTGGTCGTTGTGGTCGTGGCGAAAACGTCACTAACGACGTCATCACTTTCGATCAGACAATGCTCACAACGACCCATGTCAAGAGGTGGGTCGAATAGCCGTTCCACTTGATTTTACGATTTTAATGCCTGCAAGCAAGTGGAACGGGAAAAATCGCGGTCGTGAACGTGGTCGTTTTGAGTCCCTAATGGAACGTAGCCAATGTAGTGTGTAGTGTAAGAACTTCTTTAACTATTAATAAACGTCAATTAAACGCTTAGTAATTTCCTCTATAATTTACTGTTGTTAAAATGTAATTAATAATAATGATTGTGTGATTTTTATAAATAGCGTAAATAATTTAATTAATGAAGTACTGAAGTGTGCGCTACTTTCGGTCAACCAGTTTCCTTGTCACTTCCGTTGATAAAATCAAATTATGGGAACTGTTTACTAAAATACTGATGTGAGCGACATTTCCAGTTAACTACCTCCATTATTTGTTTTTTTCTTGTGCTTAAATTCAAATTCAAATTCAAAGTTTTTTATTCAAAATAAGTTCCACTGGAGAACACTTTTTGAAGGTCATAGATATAAGTTAAAATTTAATTTTTCTTTCTATTCTATGTATACCGCTTCACAACGTGTTATTGCTGTTAAGGAGAAGAAGCGGCAAGAAACTCCCCAGCAACACGTCTAGCTAAATATTGTTTTTCTTTAAGTTTCTTATTCTATTTATGTCTCAAGTTGTCTTTTTTTAATAAGTTTTATACAGAACTATGTTACAGAATTACTCTTTGAAGAATTAATGGAGTTGTAGCAAACAGTGCATACTCAATGAGACCAAGACACAATAAAAGGAAAGAAAAATATTATGAAAGTTATAATAATGACATGACGTACTAAAATGTTACGCTGCAATATATCTCCATAAATCCCTTACAAGCTTGGCAAGATAACATTATACAAAATATAGTATAAGATGTTAGAGCGACCTGCTATGTAAAATGCTTAAAGTATAAAACCTGGCGGGAGTGGCGCCCAGGAGTCAGTGTAATTCTGTGACAGTCAAGTGTAAGGACGATAAGTTTTGTGCAAGTGTTCTGTGTAAATCGGAAGAGTAATAAATTAAAGTGATTTTTGGATTGAAATGCTGCTTCTCATTTCTGGACCTTTTAGTAATAAAATTCCACATCTCTAAGAATTATAACATTAATACTTCATAACAATATCTTTTTATAACGAATCCGTGAGCAAAAGCTCAGTGTAAGATACTTGCAAAAAGTGTGGGGTCGGTGTCGGTGGTGCGGCGTCGGCCGCGTAGCTTTCCAACACCGAATAACGTTCACAAAATAGGAGTTGATAATTTATTAGCAAATATCAAGCTGCTGTTGTGTAAATTTATTATATTGTTACGAGTTAGCTGGACTCGGATTATTATAGAGTTTATTATAACTATACAAACACGTATAACACAGGTACAAATATAACCGAACACAACAAATACAAACATAATGCAGAAGGTCGTAATTCAATAACACGCGCAAAGTCCGTCACTATTAGATTCCCGAATGTACACGTTACGCCTTGATCGTGGTTCTCGCTCAACTGACTCCCTCTCTCCATCAGGCCATCGTTTTATACGGCACAAATGCAAATGTGCCCTGATCGTATCGTCGACATAATTTCATAGAATCAGCTTGTATTTAATCCGTAACACCTGGCTAATGGTGCATGCAAGCGGCCGTAAACGAGTACAATAGAACAATAGGCTGTTCTTCACAATACTAGAAACATGTGCCAACAAATAAGTAAACAAAAGAAGACAATCATAAAAGGATTACAATTCGTTCAAATGCCGATAGGTTATAAAATGTGCTTTTATAGACTGTACGTGAAATTTGTCTTTGTCGAAGCCTAAGTTGTAACAATATAATATTAACAACAACAAAACACACGACAAAAATATATTTCGATCGCAAGACGGGTATGCACGCGTAACACTTCACAAGGTCATTCTGTTGCACTGGCGATCGAACGACTCAAGTGCATGTCCACGGGCCGCGCAGGCGCACCCGGCGGCGGGCTGCGCTCGCGCATCTTCGTCGTTCGTGTATCTACGACTTGCTGAGACGATGGTGTGATTATTTAATGTGGCGCAAGGCCACAAAAGTATTCCATATATACCCAACCTTATAAGACGGAAAATATTTAAAAGCAAACTCTTGATACTAAAAGCCTATAAAAACTAATAAAACAAGAAAATATCTTGCCAGTTTGATGTGCCCAGCAATTTATTACGTGAACTGTTTTTTGAGTTACTTTGACCCTGATTCGATCAGGATCTATAAGGTCACGTCCTTTCGCACGAGATATTCGGATATTATAAGAAAGCGATGGTCAGTGAGACATACGGACTGACTCAGTCGAGTTTACTTATTACATATCCGTTTTATTATTAGTTTTATTATTTTTGGAAGAAGAGACATGTGGCCACATGTTGCAATATATTTTAACATTATTTACACACAAAAGAACATGCGTTACAATCTTGTCATCTTATTTTTAAAATACCATGTTAAGAATATTTTATTAGTGGTTTTAAAAAAATATGCAATAACCAAAGAGTAATTTGACTCGTTTTATTTATACACTTATGAATGCTAGTACAAAATCTATGAGGCTGTCAGGTTACAATTTGTAAGGAACTTTTTCTCGAACGGACAAGTGGCAAAACGAATCGCAACAAAATTTTAACTTGAAGTTTTACGGACAGATTGTTCAATCAATTTGAATTAACTATTAAATTTGAATTCAGTCTAATTTGAAAACCTGCCCGTTGCCGTTGCCATCCGTTTTTCCACTTTTCCACTTGTCCGTTGAAGTTTCACTTCTACTATGTGTCCCAGCACACTTTTGGATTTTTCGCAGGTTTACTGCAAACTATGATTTGGTTAGGTTAGGTACATTAAATCAATGCATTTTTTATCAAACAAAAAATCTGAATTTGGTCCGGAACCAAAAAACATCCATAGTCTACTCTAAAATTATGCCACCTCTCCACGCGGCCGTAACGCTTTTTCGTGATAGAAAAATCCTAATACCCCCGTCTATTTTTTTTAATGAATAGGTTTGCGTATGACTGACATTGCGCCTGATGTCAGGTGGAAATGCAGTCTAAGGTGGAGCACGCTCACCTAGAAGATACCTGTTCACGCGAGACTTGAAGACACATAGATTGTATTATTGAGGAAAAACAGACGACGGTAAAGAGTTCCACTCTTCAGCGGTGCGTATGATAAAAGTGGAAGCATAGCGTTTCGGCCGCTTTGTTGTTATTTCCACCGATATCGGTGGCGTGAGCGCGTACGTCTGCTTGTCCGGTGGTAAAATGATGAGGGAGGAACCAATTTATGAAGGTCCGTGGTACACTCTGTATTTTATAGAAAACCAATAAACTAGCGACTTTACGACGATGATTTAGGCTCTGAAGCCTCTCATCGAATAGTCGGTTATTGCCTATCAGTTTCCTAGCTCTTAATTGTGAATATAAATAATCCGGGGAATCATTCAAACACACAAACAATATTGTATCAAAATCGGTAAAGTCGTTCTCAGGTTATGCACGTACATACATTTCAACGATTCATTTTTATGTATATATATATATATATATATATATATATATGGCTATATATAGTATATAGATAATAAAACTGAGCCTAGTGAGGTAGCAAAGTTAGTTGCAAATACATCTATCGATTTGGCAGCCACTATTTCTTACGTGATCAGTTTGTGGACACCGTATTTATGTTGGTAGATTGGATCTTGTGAGCTTGGGGGTAAATGACATAATAATAGTTAGGCGGTAAATAGAAGTTTTGGGTTATTCGCTTTGGGTAATGAAATAATATATGCCTATTTCCAGAAATAGCATAATTAATATCGGATTATTCCAATGTTTTTTATGGCCTGACTAGTCTAACGTCTCCCTTGATATGGCCAAGGATTTTACGCTTAGTTTTTCTCTTTTACGTCATGTTTTTTTTTATGAACGCGTGTTATCTCCTTTATCGATCGTTCTTTTCCGAAAATTATATTAACTTTTTTTTCAAACTCGTATGTTCTATGTATGACATGTATAGACATATCAAGGTCTCTATACAAGTCGGTACTTATTGTACTGTTACATAACTATGTTTTATTGACATGTGTATAGCGTATATATTTATCTAGTCTTATTTATTGGTTGTCTATATATCATGTATTTATGCTAGCTTTCAACGTCAGCAGGATTTACTAGTACGGTTTGTTGCGCGTAGAGTGTTTGTAGTGTAGTACGATTTAGCTACTATTTTGGTTCTGAAATATTAAATTAATAATATTATTTTATAGCGATAAACTAATACAGTGAAGGAAACTTAACTTATAATGTATTGCACGTATAATCCCTTAAGACTATAAGTATAATACTGAGTTTATGTCATCGAAGTCAATGGGTACGGTTCCTAGAGGGCTGGCTACGTTACTTCGCTGGATCGTCATACTAATCCGTTGTCCGAGGTAAGAACCAGACCTCTGATCTCCCGAAGAGTCAATCTCGTTTTGAAATATTAAATTATTCTACAGCAACCTATTTAGATAAGAATATATTCTGGTTACATCTCATTTGCTTGCATGCTCGCGTGGTCGTTTTTTATATATTTTTTATTGCATGAGTTCAGCAGACAGGCAGACGGCCCATTTGATGGAAAGCGGTTACCACTGTCTATGACCTTATAACATTTATTGGTAATACCAAAGGTGTTACAAATGCGCTGCTGCTCTCTTAAGGGAGACTGGATCCTGGCCACTAATCCCGAAACAACTCAAGGTGGTTATGACGGCATACTCTAGACCAGGGGTGCTTTTGCTGTCGATTGCGGTATAGTAAAACTATAAAAATATACATTGACGTGCCTGACAATGTTTTAAAAAGAAATGCCAAAATTAAGCGAACACTGTTATTTATACAATGCTTAATTGTAAATGTTGCAATGAAATAAGATCTAAAATAATACACATCGGTGCCTATTTAAAAACAATCGTAAGTAAATTCTATTGTTATTTTTTTTTAATTACAAATTGCAAGCTTGGAACAAAGTGTTGTAGTAAGGATCATTCATAAGTGAGTTGTGCGAGTTGAATCAACGACTCGCACACACCTACGACGACGAACGACACACACTCACTCATTTTTGAATGATCCTTACTACAACACTTTGTTCCAAGCTTGCAAAAAAGCAAGATAAAATAAAGTCTATCGCAGCTGTCATTTTAGTCCAGGTAATTAAAAATCAGAGTATAGTCGCGTGTCGGAGCTATCACACACATGTTTCTGTCTTTATTAAAGAAGCTTTACTTCGAAGAGGCCCCAAACTGGCTTAAGGATTTCCAAAAAAATATTAGAGATTAATACCGCCTTTTATTTTATATTTCCGTAATATGTTCCATTTCGATACTTTGTATAGTTTTTGTGTAAAAATTATGTATAAAATATATTTGTTTTCTTATGTTTTTCCCAATTCATGTAGAAATTATTAGGCCGATTTTTTAAAAGTAAAAACAAGTTTGGGGTCAACATACATCCTGGTGTCGTTTAAACGATTTAGTAGCCGAAAATTTTTCATAACTAAAATATGCTTGCACATACGAGTATTTGAAGTGGAATATACATTTCGCTTTATTAACAGAAAACGAAAACACGGAAAATGAAACTCTTTGAGATTTCGTATATGATTTTCAGTTCGTAATAATTATCTCGTTTTAGAAAGAAATTTTTTAACTGTTAACAAATATAGCCAGATAAAACAGTTCTCTTTGAAATGGAATGGTGGACGTAGAAAAGCAAAGGACCTATTTGTTTTGTATATTTTAGGCTTTTGATTTGTTTTTGGTATTTTAGGCATATTAGATAATCTTCTATCTATCTATAAAGGTAAATAAAATTGAAGTGTCTGTTTGTAATGTCAAAATAAAAATGTAAAAAAAAAAGAAAATGCAGTTTTAGAAGTCTGTCTGTCTGGATGCTCCTTCTAATCTCTGAAATGGCTGGACCGATTTTGACGGGACTTTCACTGGCAGATAGTTGATGTTATAAGGAATAACTTAGGCAATTTTTTTAGAGTTCCGCGAAAAAAAATTCCACGCGGACAAAGTCGCGGGCACAGCTAGTCTATAATATAATAAATCTTTTGGGGGTGTCGATCAGAGAGTCAGGCAACCAGGGAATCAGGGAGAATATATAGTTCGGAGCAGCAAGTTTCGAAAATTAAAATATACGGTATTATTCATATTGTGTTAGTGTAAGTTGGAAGGATTTTTTATGGTTCTTAAAGAAGCCTTCAAACTTACTCTAACTCAATATAAATAAGACCGTTAAAGTTTAGTCTGTTTGAAAGAGCATTACATGCAAAGTTATTGAACTGATTTAAATGAAACTCGACACAGAGCTAGCTTACATCCCGCGTCATCACTTGTTATCTTAATAAATGTCGTCGCTTACGTGGGATAGTCGAAAATACTCAAAAACATGTTGCATCGGTCACTTTTTGGTGCCGTCATTGCAAATCACTAACATTAATAGGAAGACGGAGTCTTAAACTCTAAAAGTGAGGCTAAAGGATGCCGATTGCTCAGCATTGCGTTATGAGTATGCACGTGCGCTATAGAAGTTTACGCATAAAAAATGCTTCACTTCGTTTGCGATTTTTCTTTATGTAGGCTTCGCCTATACATTAATGATCTAAGTTTCTTACATAAAAGGTTGTTATCAAAAAGACATCATGAATACTTAAAGGTGCACACTCAACCATTAAGGAAAGTGCGTGCGTGATATAAATTCCGCACCTGAGCACCAATTTAGCGGCAATTTCCTGATACAGCAAATACGGGAAAAATATACCTTTTAGAGTTCCATGTTCATTACGAATAAAACGCAACTCTTATAAAAAATTATTGCATGAGATCAGCAGACAGGCAGTCGCCCCACCTGATGGAACGCGGTTACAGCCTATGGACACATGTAACATCAAAGGTGCTGCCGCTCTCTAAAGGCAGACTGGAACCTGGCCAATAATGCAGAACAGAACTCAAGGTTGTTATGGTGGCGTACTTTAGATCAAGTGTGGTAGCCATCCAGTCGAGCAAATGCTCTACCACATTGCTGTGGGTTGTTTTATTGCCTCTAACGACAGGCCACCCGGCCGAAGGAAATTGTATTTTTTCTCTGTTCTTGGACGGCTAATGATTGATAAAACTGATGTCATGGTCGCTCCGGACCGGTGTACATCACTCTTGGATATTCGTGCGCTAACACTACTCAAGGTTGTTATCACGGCATACCCTATGGAATTTGCCTCTCCAGCAAGAGGGACGTAGGGATTTCGAACGTCCATTACGTACGAAATCTCTACGGAACCTGTTATTCCATATCGACTGATTCGCCCCTAGCCGATATTTTGGCCTTTAGAGAAGATCAAAACAAGAAATCTCTTAAATGTGGAATTCGGAATCAAATGAGGTGCCGCGACGATAACTGTGGAAGTGGTCTCACGCAAAATTGCGACGCTTCTTTGCATTTATAGCACCGAAAATGAAATCGCAAATGAAAAATAGGCAGGTAGATAAACTTCGCGGAAACCGGTACTACTGCTTACTGGATTGCAATTTGACTGGAAAGTATTATGAACAATTATTTGAAACAGGTTTCTTCTGTTACGTTCCATGCCGTTTTTAGACTTCTATAACCATTTTTAACCAACTTCAAAAAGGAGATTCTCAATTCTACTATATGTCGTTTTTTACATATACCTACTTAGTTTTTTTTTATTCTTTTTATATACCTAATGACTTTTATTTATCGATTTTATGACATATTTTATTAGGTAACGAAGTACCTTTATATGTATTTGCATAAAGTAATAATTTTAGGCGAAATAAAAAAAAAATTAATTTGTGTGCCTTCACTAGGCGAAACATATACTATGTATCGAAGTTTTAACATTTGTATTTCCATGTTTCCTGCAAATAAATGAAAATAGAAAAATATTTTAAAACACCTCGAAGTTGGTGCCAAGTAAAATATAAAAAAAAACAAACAAAAATTTTGCAATAATAGCAATTTTTATGTTTTACTTCGCACGAACTTCAAAATGTTGTAGAAACTATTTATTTTTGCTTTAGTTACTTTCAAAGTTGGTTTTATTTTTGTTATTTTTTTTTTATTATAACCTAATTTTAAGTACATGACAAATAATGCAATAAAGTCTAAAATTATTTAATATTCGCATGTGCCAGCGTAACTTTGTTCGCGTTACCATGATGACGACATATTTCTTAGTGAATTGTAACGGCAGAACCAATAAGACCACAGCGATGTTTTTCGCTTCATCTATCCCACGGAAACAATGTCGTAAGTGTCGCCGCGGGATATAAAAGCTAGCTCCGTGTCGAACTTCATTTAATACCATTCAGTAGTTTTCACGTGATGCTCGAACAATCAGACAGACAAAACTTCAAATAATTGTATTTTCGGCATCTACTGGACACCTTGATTGTTTTCTTTTATTAAAGTAATTAAAGTATTTGTGAAACAAATCCGACTCCCCTACAGATTTACAGTGCTATAAGATTGATAGAAACTTAGCTGTAAATAAAACTACACAGTAGAATATCATCGTTTTTTAAGGTTCCAGTCTCTCTTAAGAGAGCAGCAGCGCATTTGTAGGACTTTTATGTAGTAAATGTCCATAGGCGTCCATACTTATGTCCATCCAAAGAAAACAAAAGAACCAACTCTGAGTTAAATGTAAGTAACCAATGTTAATCAAATTTCATCCATGCACCAATAATTTCAGAGAAAAATTACTGTAACGGTGAAACAGAAGGACAGACCGACGGGCGAACATAACAAATGCAAGGCTCCGTTTTTGCCAAAATTTTTGGAAACTTCAAAAATGAAACATAAATATTAAAAGCTATTTTGTATTGTCGGCAAGGGGGGGCACGATTTTCGCCCCACGGCACCCAATATACCTAAGACGGCCCTGGCTATTAATATAATTTTTTATAGACCCAGTGTCCCAAAAATCTCTTTTAACCATTTTGATTGCACTGCCACATCCAGTCAACATATTTCGTCAATTCGGTGCACTAAAATCATATTCAACGTGAAGAGCTGTATTTTTTAGCGCCGTTTGTAATATTCATCCAGGAAACCCGCTCTGCTGCTGTTAACAAGCCTCCTAAACTTGAACAAATATAAAAAGCGTTTTTTTTGAGCATTTTATGCCATTTCCGTCGGCCACGAAACGTTTGAGTGAAACGTTGAAAGCTGGAATTTGCGGTTGTGTATTTCATGCAAGCTCCGTGTAAAATATAAAACTTGATTATATTAAATGAAAAATTGTATTGTATATACATATTTTATAATTTGTAATTAGAAGCTTATTCATTAACGTTAACATTAATCTGTGAACAAAAACTACTGAAGAGATTTTAATAAAATTTTACTCAAAATATACCTAAGGATAAAAATAAACATTATAATAAAATGAAGATGAATAAAACTCAATGAATGAAGGAAATGAAAATAAATGAATGAACATTTTAAATGACTGATTCATAAATTTTGCCAAACATAATTTATGGAGATATGTTGTAGTACAAACTTTTAGTACATCTCGTCATTATTATAACAATAATAATATTCGTGTTTCCTCTTACTATGTCTTTTGTCTTACTGAGCATTCACTGTTTGCTACAACTCCATTAATTCTTAGAAAAGTAATTCTAATAATACTTCTGTATAAAAACTTATAGTACAATAGTGTATTTAATTATTATTAGAAGGGGAGTAGAATCTGTCTATATAAAATACGTGTCGGTTTTTTTATTAGTATTATCTATCTTTGTTATTAGTATTATTACTTGATGATAGTAAACAGTAATTAATCAGTTTGTGGGTCGAATCTTACTGGACGGATGGAAGGAGGCTGGTACTGAAAATCAGCGCTGTGTTAGCTCCTGCCACAGCATAACGCTGAGTGACCAGCCTCATTGTCGTAGATTTAATGTACATTGTCATATTGTTTATATGTAACAACAAGTGTACTTACTGTTTTTTTGTGTATTATTTTGCGACAATAAATATTTTTCTTTCTTTTCTATTTTTCTTCTCATAAAACTTATAAAAAAAAGAACTTGAGATATAAATAGAATAAGAAATATAAAGAGAAACAATTTTTAGCTAGACGTGTTGCTGGGGAGTTTCTTGCCGCTTTTTCTCCTTAACAGCAATAACACGTTGCGAAGCGGTGTACATAGAATAGGAAGTAAAATTACATTTTAACTTATATATATGACCTTCAAAAAGTGTTCTCCAGTGGAACTTATTTTGAATAAAAACTTTTGAAATTGTATTTGAAAAAAAAATCATTTATTGCCTTAGCTACTATCGGTCAAATTTAACATAAGCTCCATACAAGTAATGTCAAAATTTAAGAAATAGTAAGGCAAGTGAATGAATAGTAAGATATAAAAAACCAAGGAACCGAAAAGCATGTACCGCTTTTTTAGTGAAAGAAAACATTCCAATGAAACCGCGACACCGAAACCAACGACTTATGAAATCCGCCACTTCATCTTGTACAGCCGAGGCGGGTATGCCATCCGTTCTCCATAACAATGGGGAACTGGATCTATGACGTAGAGCTGGCGTTCATATGCTGGAATTATTATCTTGATTACAGCTTAAGAGCTCAATCGGTGTGATACCACGTTCTCACAGAATATCGGCGTTAAACGGTTGAGCTAATGTTTTGTACGATGAATGAGGGTTCCGATAGTCCACTTCCGTTTCCGACGGCCTCTGTGGTTGAGCGGGCTAAGTCTTAACCGACCGAACTCGCTGGAACGTAGAGACTCCAGGTTCAATTCCTAGCATGATAAATTTCGGAAACGAACTTTCTGTTATTTACTATGGTCTGGGTGTCTGGGATCGGCCCCAGAGTGGTCCGTTGTATATTACCCTTAACACAAGCGTAGCTTGCTTAGCTTGGGGATATACAATGTGTGTCTGCCAATTTGATATTTGATACTTGAATTAATTTCGATGTCAATAAACGTTTCCTCCTGTCCCATTCCTTCTGTCTGATCCTCTATCGTCCGTCCCTTCTATAGCATCTCCTATCCCAAAGACTGGCAACGCGTTGGCATCACTCCTAGGGCCCATTTCTGCTATTTCAATATTTTGGCGTTGCGATAAAAGTACGATCCTACTGCGATAGTCTCAAAAATTCGTATTCTACTAAATCCATAATATCTTCTCGATAATATAAATAATAATAATAGTAGAATAATAGTAGATAAAGAACAGTATGACGGTTAATAAAAATGGCGTTAGCCAAAATGAGTATTGAAAAGCCATCAACATTTTGAACGTCTATTTCATGTGCTTGCGCTTATAATTTTTTTTTTATAAGGGCCCGCCCTGCTTTACCCCTGACCAGTCAGAGCCCTTAAACAGCTATCTTAATATTAGGTGCTTTTTTCCAAGTCAGACCTTTCTGTATTACATCATACATATATTACACACACACACACACACACACACACACACACACACACACACACGCACACGCACCCGCAAACGCACACGCACACGCACACGCACGCACACACACATACACTTACAACCCTCCATCTCCTTGTGCTGTTCCGCTTCACAGCCTCCTTTACCAGCCACAAGCAAAACCGCTTCAGGTGCAGCCTCGAGGTCGGACTTGGGCTTATTAATATTTATTAAGACGAGTGGTTTGCCACGGGTACGCCATTGGAATTAACAGAGTACTGGAATTAGGCAAACATACGTTTGAGACGATAGTGTCCGGCGATTTTGTCGAGATAGTAATAGCAGAATTGGGCCCCCGGTGTTGCAAACGTCTATAGGCTATGGTAACCACTTTTCATTACATGGGCCTTCTCTCTGATCACCAGATTCGCAACAAAATTTAAGCTGACTATAACTGGTTACTGCGAGTGTTAAAATGTCAACTGTATGAACGAGTACTTTGGCCCTCAGCCAATTTTTCTCTAATTAATCTGCAATTGATTTATATAATGTTAAAATCCAATTTGGTAATTGATTTAGTACAGGGGTGGCCAACTTGATTAGAACCAAGATCTATTGTTTACTGAAGAAACTCTCTGTGATCTATCAATGACATTTCTTTAAATTTAATGAAACAATAGTTCAGTATACAAATAAGTAATATATTTCGCACGCTCAATAATAGACTGACTTAACTCAAAAAAGTTGATTTTTGGAAAAACTTAAAAAACGTTTTGACTTTCCGGACTTTCTTACAAAATGAAACCAAAAGCGAATTTTTTTAATTATGTTCATGTTTTATTTAATACATAACTAAATACTTCACATTTTTAAATCAACCGGTCACCGTTTTATGAATATTGTAAATAAAACTTTCCAGAGATTTTCACATATAACAAACTAATTTATTAATAAGTCAATACAAAACAAAAACTCAATAAGACGTATGATGATTTATGTCACTATCTTTTATATTCCTTACCAAAACACATGCGAATGAAAGAGACCGATATATCTAGAATCGATCCGTTAAAATGAACTCCTTTCTATGCTTAACTCATTTTGGACCGAAACCCTAATCGGTCAGTCTATTATTGAGCGTGCGACTTTATTTTATTAAAAAGATTAACACAAAACTGAAATTTAATCTTATTAAATACTTCTTAGTGTCAGCATTGCGTCTAAGCATCTTGCCCTAGTTACGTATCTGTGTGTACATTTATATTTTTTGCCTTGCCACGATCGACTGGACTAATAACCGCGATCGAAGAAATGGCCACCCTTGATTTAGTACATCAAGGCTCTGATTTAGGTTAAGAGATCATTAGCAGTCTAATTCGACGATACCTTGGTGTTAGCGCGCTCAGGCCGATTCAATTCATCCCATCCAAATATTGGATTTTGGACTATTATTCGATCTGCAAAAGGTGCGCGCACGTTCACTGTAACGCTAGGATACATTGCGCATTGTGTATATTCAATATTAAATATCTATAATATTATAAAATTCTAAAAATGCCGTGTCATCCGTTTTGTCTTTGCCTGTTTGTTAGGGATTCACGTAAAAACTACTGGGCCAATTTCGATGCTGTTTTGCTGAAGCATATTCTTAGAATTAAAATCAATCCTGGGATAACCGCGGGAACTGGGAGCGGTTTGTAATCATAAAATTACCTTATTCCGATAGGTATTCACTAAAACAATACTTCTTTTTAAATGCTGCGTTCATCTCAAGTCAAGCGTGGACGAAGTCGCGGGCATATCCTATCTTGAACACAATTACTTCCAATAACCGAGTCAGGGGCTGGCTAAGAGACTCAAACGGCTCAAATATGAAACCTTAGTTTCATATTTCTACCATTTGGGGTTGAAATATTAGGCCCGTGGGTCCAAAGAGTCGACAAAGAGTTTCTTTAAAGAATATCTAAGGCTCTTTGTTAATCAGAAGGCGGAAAAAGTTACATTGAATACAGCTAATGTTTAAATACAGTACGATGAAAATATTTGAGGGTTCATTTGAACACCTATAAGTTGTCTGGAAGAGATGGCTCTAAGCGATAAAGCCGCCTATTGTTCTACCTACTATAATTAATGTATTGTGTCCGTTATTTTGCTGAACAATAAAGTGTTATTATATCAATCTACCATATTCAAAATTTAAAGAAAGACCACGAATGTATATACATAACAGTTATAAAACAAAGACATTTTGCTGGGGATATTGGTGAGCCGCTTCTTTTCCTTTAACAGTAATTAAAATTGCTTTGGAAGCGGTGGTAGACTCATGACTTTAATAAGTAATCTATAATGCTTATATTAGACGGATTTAATTGAATCAATTTAGATGAAAGGTGCATAACTGAAACGACAAGACGAAATTCAGTGACAGTGAATGATTGAAGTTTATGTTTATATGGATTATTTTGATTGATTCATACAAATTGACAGACATAAATGAATTGCCCAATATCGGCTTGAAATTCCATTTTGTAATAAATACATTCATAGTATTTTCTTAAGTTTTCGCGATTAGTAAACATAGTAAAACTACTTTTTAAAGTTTAAAAACAGTGGCCGAAACTTTGGAATAATAAAAATCAAATAAAATAACCCCTTAAAAATGTTGTTTTATTAAATTCATTTATTTTCTTTGCGACCAGTCGACGGTCTTTGCTGTGGAGTAATGGTCGCTTTCTACATATTTTACTACCATTCACTTGCCTTACCATCAAATAACTTGATATGTTAAGGCACAGGCTATGAATACTTAAAAATATTAATCTATTTACAAAAAAAAATCAGCCCTTTCCCTTAGTTTGTCGTTTGACATACCTTCACAGAAATTGAGCCTTACAAGCTACACTATGATTTGGCATGATAATACAGGCTGTGTCTATTTTTTCAAAATCAACCGATATGATTCCCGACAAAGGTAATTTTTCAAAAATCTAATGATACCATTTTAGTTTTCGTCAAACCCGCCTCGAGACTGAGTGTTTTTGCTATTTCATATAGTTTAGGATTTGGCCCTAAAGGCCCACTTGAAAAATTCACCTGTATATCTATATGTCACTGTTTATTTTGTGTACTTATTTCTATAGCAGTAGAAAGGAAAACCTCTATCTCTTCTATAACAATACCAGTAGTTATTTAAGCTCGGTTGTTATTTTAGCCTTTGTGTGATCTGTAAGCAATCAGCCAACAATTGCTTGCGCAATTAGTTTCTCCAGGCAATCTAGGTAACCTAGTTCGTTTCCAATAAATGAGATTAGGCCGTGAATTCTCATGATTTGTATTGTTGTTTGTTATTTCGGTACCTACAATCTGATAAGTTTCTATGTGCCTTTGAATTTTTGTTTTAGCTATGCATATAGCATAAATATTATATCTACGAACGGAAAAATGTGCGTTGTAATTTAGAGAATGATTATTAATAAATAACATTTAAACCTAAAGTATAAACTAAACTACCTGTGAAATAATACTTAAATATAAACAATATATAAAGACAAAAAAACTTATAAGGTACAATTTGGGGCTTAGGTCGTCGTCTGTGGGGCACGTTCCCAAAATACTGGGCGCGTTTCCACGCTGTATGGCAACGCTTATACATATGTTGCCATAAATAAAGGCCAGCCTTTTACTAGGAACCTCTAGCAACCGTGATGAGAGAGGGGTCCCGATAAAGACGATTTAGAGTATTAAAAATTGAAAAGCCTAATAATTAATAATAACCACTTATACCTATATATAGTTTTCCTGCGAGTAAGGTGCATATTGTTATAATTGGCACAGTCATTGTGAAGGTTGCCTGGAAGAGATTGCTTTAAGCAACAAGGCCGTCCATTGTACTACTTTTTAGTATTTAAGCTTATTGTGTATTTTTCTCTGTAATGTTGGTGTACAATAAAGGGTATTGTATTATTTATTTTTTTTGAGTGTCAAACGTAATTTTTTATGTATACTAGTCACGAAAATTTAAGAGAATAGAAAATGAATAAAAATTAAATAACGAAAGACATCAAAACTAAAATACACTATGCAGGAGATCACTGCCAACGGGGAGCGTGCCCAGAAGGCTGGCTGCATTGCCGCGCTGTATGCCAATACTTATTTGTTGTGCGAAATATGAGCCAGCCTTCTGATCACGGGTAGAAGCAAAGAGTTTCTTACATATGTCTTTAAAGAAACTCTTTGCCGACGGACCCCACGGGCCTAATGTTTCAATCCCCAAACGGCACAAATATGTAACCTTTTCCTAAGGCCCCATATTTGCGCCGTTTGACGTCTTCAGCTGAAGTGGCGGCGTTGCCAGCCCTGACTCGGTCATTGGAAGATGTGACGGGGCCAGTGTGTCAACACAGGTCGCATCCCACACTAGCGGCCGCCCCATCTTCCAAGGGACGAGTGACCTTCCGTCCGGTCTCTTGCCATCGTCACGTACCAGGCCATTCGGTTCTAGAATGGCCGGTACGCCGACGCTGACAAGAGCTCGGCGGATGATGTTGTTGAGGCTGGCATGACGAGATCTTCTTCCCGCGCTTTTTAAACATGACAACCCATGGTGTCCAAATCGGTCTACCATAACTCCACATTGACAGTGATGTGGTACGCAACATGGTGCCCCCAGGCGTAAACACGCGGCTAAACGATATTAACAATACATAATTGTATTATGTATTGTTAATATCGTTAGGTAACCTACATATCGAGATTACCAATGTGTGATATCGTTCAATCCGATTAGGAAAACCGGGGCGGGTATACTATCCGTTCTTATGAAATGGGGGAGGGAACCCGTGTCCACCATTGGGTGGTTGAATGATGGTGGTTATGCAATAATATACAAATATTTTGAAAAATATTATTACAGTAAACAATGTAACTTTTGACATAAATCATAATTCTTGCGTAAAAATAAACAATACCTTGAAACTATTGTTAACTGATAAGAAAAAAATATTTTAAAGTTAAGTGCAGAACAACACCATCAACAAAATATTATTCATTCATTATATATGAATATTACGAGCGTATGAATGTAAAATGAGTAAACACGGCTTCCATTACTTAATCTCATTCATTTACACTTTGAAAAAATCGTGTTCAGAATGAACAAACCGAACATGAAATCATTCCGCATGAATGATTAAGAATAAGGAAAAAATATAACGGAAATTTTATATTTCAAAAATGGAACGTTGAGATTTGTATTGCGTTTTATTCCAACAATAATATTCAATAAATTGAGTTGAAATATTAAACCCAGATGACGGTTTAAATGAATAACTGGAAAAGAAATTTTAATTTACTTTAAATCGGTTGGATTAAAATTAGAGATGGTGGCGAAAACTTGAAAAGCGGTCTTGCTGCGAGTTATTTTCGAATAAATTGGGTATGTGTTTAGCAGTCCGCGAACAGTGAAAGGTTCTGTAAAGGTGACAAATGTTTTTGTTATCTGGTTACAGAATTATTTTTATTGCCTATTGCAGGAAAACAGATGGACGACTCACTTGATGGGAAGTGGTTACCGTAGCTTATTGATATTTACAATACAGGGGGCGAAGCCAACGCATTGCTAGCTTTTAGGTCTTTTTTCGCTACTTCTGCGCCGTGTGACAGGGCAGCGGGTATTCAGTTTTCCTTTATTTCTTTAGATAAATTTGGGGTGTCTTTTTATTTTTTCTTTTCTTATCTCTAATACAATTTTATTTACATGTTTTACTACTATTCATTATGACTATCCTAGAATTACGGAAAACCTATTACTATGTACAGTTTAATGTCCTATAAGTACCGCTAATCTATACTATAATAAATAATTAATATATAGTCAATACATAACCAGTAAATGGTTCGAGTTTATTCATTGCGTCTAAAAATGCAAAAAAAAATCTTGGACCGGGAGATTCCGAAATTGCAATTTTTTGAATTTTTTCTGTCTGTCTGTGTTTTAGAGCATCACGTGAAAACTACTAAAGGGATTGAAATGAAACTCGATACAGAAGTAGCTTATATCTTGTGTCGTAACTTAGGATACATTTTATCCCGATAAATGACGTCTGTGGGATAGACAAAACAGCACAGCGGTCGCATCTTTTTTGAGAACTACTGAACGTATACGAATGAAACTCGGCACAAAGGTGGCTTATATCCCGAGTCAACACTCAACAACACTTTTTATTCCAATATATGACGTTGTTTCCATGAATTAGAGGGATTAGCAAAATAAATGGCGCTGCAATCGCATTTTCACTAACAAATAGCTACGTTGTCACAAACAACATATCAATCATTGTATTACTTCAAATCAGGTTGGCTTCGAATCACCTCCAAGTTTTGCTGGACAGTTGTCTAGACTATATGGAATTCGTTTCTTTGTTATTATTGTAGGTAAAAAACCGAATTGTTTTTATGTAAGTAAAATAAAGCTGCTGCCTAGGGTTTGACAAGCGGCGGAGTCGCCCGCCAAACTCTTGTGTTATTATTATTATTTATACTATGTACTAGCTGCGATCTTCACTTCGTTCGGACGGTACTTCATTTTATATTCACATCTTCTTAAGTAAGGTATCGAAATGGAATACACGGGACATATTCCAAACCAACTTAGGATTCAAATAATCGGTACAATAGAATAGGCTCTCTGGAAATAATCCGAGTAAACAATGGAACAGGAATAATGAACAGATAACTAAACGAAAGTAGCGAAAGAAATGGATTAAATACATAATCAATCTCCTTTTCTTTCTTTGTAAATAATAATATTAGACTACAACGGGAAAAAACATCTTATAAAAGAATAATAAGTCTGTTTCATAAAGATGAAGAAATGTACAAAGATGAACACGATACCAAAGAGTAATAATATCAACCTTTATGTATTTTATATTACTTGATTAGTATCAACAATTTAACGAGTTATTGAATATGGAACATTCGGAGAGGTATATTTGAGCCGTTTGATGATAAACATTATTTCTGTAAGGTGCAGGAGCAAAGGATTTCATAAAAGAATATTGTAAGAAACACTTTGATGCCGTTCGTGTTTAAACAGCTGATTTATACTTCGCAGAGAAAATCAACATTTAAATCTAGCATGATAATGCAGCCAGCCTTCGAGTAATATTTCCCTATGGAGGTGGAAGATATAGTACAACGAAGTAAAGGTCCTTCCTGCCTTAATATATTCAGTGCATTAGTGAATCTTAAGAATCTTTGTTTTTATTTACTACAGCGTCCGAAAATGTATTTCAACTTTAGTGCAAGAAGTCATCCTATCATATTAATATTATAGGTACACGAGAAAGTTGGTGAGGATGAATGTTTCTTCTTAATCATTTAAGCAAAAATTACAGAACGAATTTTCCAACTAAAAAATTCACTAACAAATATCCTTATGATTATTCTAGTCTTACGATGTCCCCATGTTTATGTATGTACACTGAATATTTTGAACCTTGAATTTGACATAAATATGGGCAACCCACACTTTTATTTTGTATTCGATTGCAATACATCCATTATCACGGCCTATTAATAGTTTTCTGCTAAAGTTTATCTACAGAAATTATTAATTGTAAAGAAACATACAAAAGTAGACGGACAGTCGTAGTATAAACACGGGTAGAAGCGGATCTTACTTTCTAATATAAGGTACACTAGAAAGTAGGGACAATGTCAGTCACCACTAGAGAATACAATCTCGAGCATATGTTTCGATCCCGGGGTTACGGGATTCTTGATGCGTAATCCCGGGGCTAACCCGGGATTAGACTATATGGTTTCTAATTGGGCTCAAATGTAAAAAAAACGAGTAATTTGTAGAAAAATGTTTTATAATTTTATTCCACGAGTTCACGACACAAATCACAATATGGTAAGAAAATAAAAAAGACAAAACAAAGACACTATACTTTGTAAGTAAGAAATAACGAGATAAAAAGACTTCTTTAGAATTTCGAAAATACAGTCGTAGAAATATCATTGCATCCAAGGTTTGACTTCCAAGCCTGCTTCATAGTTTATTGCCAACATAAGCAGCAGCTGAAAACACTCGTTCAGGTTCTACACTGGTTAGAGGAATTTTGTAATATGAGGTGACCGGGTGATTCCCCGTTGGGGAATTTTATTAAGAGTATTGTATTGAAGTATCCCGAGCGGGGAAATCCCTTCTAAGTTCTACGACAAACATATTATTAGAGCTGTACCTATGTAGTACGTATCGTACGCGTATCAAAGGTTTGATTTTTTGTCGATATGTAATAAATGCTATTAATATAATCTAGGCAAGGTCACTGTCAACTCGCAACGGACAACGGAGTGCTGCAAACTAGACCTGTTTGTGGCAAACCCGAAAATCCCGAGATTAGCCAAGTACCGTCCCGGGAATTTCGGGGTCAGAAAACGGTCGGGATCCCGGGATTGTATTCTCTAGTCACCACACGAGCGCCAAGCAGTAAATAATAAGCACGCTGACGGTTAGAATGGACTTTGTACTGCTGACGTCTAGGGAATGAACCGCATACAGTATAGCCGCGTTGATTACGTATAAACTAAGAAAGAATAGAATTCCCTGCGGCCGGGCGGCCTGTCGTAAGAGGCGACGAAACAACTCACAGCCAGGTGGTAGGGTATTTGTTCGTCTGGATGGCTACTACCCCTGGTCTAAAGTATGGCGCCATAACAACCTTGAGTTGTGTTACGGCATTAGTGGCCAGGTTCCAGTCTCCCTTTAGAGAGCGCATTTGTGTGCTACAACTTTGGCGTTGCAAATGTCCTTAGGTAATGGTAATCGCTTTCCATGAGTGGGCGGGCCGTCTATCTGTCTGCTAAACTCATGCAATGTAATTTTTCTTTTTATTTTTTTAATTAAAAATGGCTACGAAACCCTAATAAGTCTAGCCAGTTGTCTATCAGTCAGCAAAACTAAAACAAGTTTATCCGTCTCGGAAATGCCAATAAACCATGTTTGTTTTCCGACTATAAAACTGTTTCCTTCCCGAAACCTACTTCAACTTGCAAACGACTGGGAAAACCGGAAATAATGTATTCCTTATACTTAGCGAAGTTCCCGATAGTAATTTAATCAGATACTCTATATGAGGGTAGTATAATTTAGATGGATGGATATGTAGTTATAGATAGATATCTATTGTACAACGTCAGGTATGATTTATATTAGACGGTTCGGGCGCAAGCCGTGCCTCGTACGAGGCCCGGACGAGTCGCGTATGCAAAAATTCAGGTACATTTTATAAAATAACTAGTGAATAACCCCAGTTTATTTAGAGAGCAAGAATTTACACAGGTTACATTGCATAACATTTTTATCTACTCGCTATTCGCTCCCGGAACATTCTGACTTTTACTATAAATAAATTAAAATGCTGCGAAGCGATAGTAAATCAGATTAGGCTTAAATAACAAAAAATTAAATTAAATAATTAAAATGAATTAGGTAGGTTAAATAATAACAATTTCATTTCTTATACCTGGAAAATATGCTTGAAGTTATCTGATCAGTAGGGATGAAAACAGTATTTTTCGTCCCTGAGAAACGATATTCCCTGCTTACAAAATTTATTGAAAATATGCGAGCCATTTCCAAACTTTTTAACCACTGTAAAATAGCAGCATAAAATTGTAATAAAAAATATCAACAATTTTGTAACATGATTTTATAATTATAATTTATACTTTTCACTAAATTATTATTTAATTTACATAAATTAGAGTTACTATTATCAATGATAAAAAATACTGGCTGGTGGAATGCTACAGAAAAAGAAATTTACTTGACGGATATTTGTATAAAATGAGTTCATCAGATTTACAAATGAATTTAACACCTGTATACCTTTGAGAACTAGTTGTTTGTTTAACTAATCAGGTTTTTATTTATATTCCTCATTCCGCACTCGAATTATTAGCGCTCTCACTACGATCGAGCGCCAAACCATTTTGTGCCTAAATAGGTTTCTTACATCCCTTGTGTAACAATCTACTATAACATGTCATTGACACTTGATATGTTTGTCTTCCGTGATCATGACTACTAAAAAGGTCCATAAAAGAACCGAACATAAAAAGTACCGAAAGGTCGAAATCAAAATCAAATAAATAAAATGCCACGCTTAAAACCGTTAAAACTTAGTTTTAATCATGTGTACTAGTCGTGTAAATAAACTATCCCATTTTCTGGGATGAAAAAATCCTATGTTCATTTTCGATATTGAGAATGGCCAATGGATATCATAGGAGTACATAATATAATAATAATATGTTATTGCTAATTATCACTCTATTGCATTAGTAACCTGTAAGTATAGTGATGTTTATCAAAATAATAGTTATAAAAGGTTTACATAATCGTCGAAAAGTAGCATATACTAATAACCAATAACATATACTGATTAAACAGTAGATTGATACACAAGAGGTGAAAGTGCGTATCTAGGTACGAGATGGTTTGGTGCACGAGGGTGGCGAAGGTGCCAATAGTTCGAGTGCCTAAATAGGCCTTTCACCCGAGGTTAACACTCTGCTTTTAATTTCGAATATGAGGAAAGTAAATGAAAATTGATTAGTTAGACAAACAACTACTGCTCTAATATAATGAGGCTTTACATCTATATCTGAATTTAATGGACTTATGTGACTTATTAAGTCACATATGAAACGTTAAGTAAGTTTTTTGTTCTGTGGCATTCTACCAGCCAGTATTTTTTTGTCACGGATGATAGTAAATATTTAGCCCAAATTTATGTAAATTAATTAATAATTTAGTGAAAAGTAATTTATCAGTATAAAATGATGTTACAAGATAGTTGATTTATTTTTTATAATTTACGCCGCGATTTAACAGTGGCTGTAAAACAACTTGGTATTATTTATGGTTCGCATAGTTTTTAATTTTTTTGACAGCAGGGATAATCGTTTCCCAGGGACGAAAAGTACTGTTTTCATCCCTGTGATCAGGCAACTCCAAACGTACTTTCAGAATATGAGAACTGAAAAGGTTTTAAAAGGTAGCACTGTAAAAGTTACGAGTTGTTACTAAGACAAATGGGATGAATGTAAACACAATTTAAACAAAACTACAGACCTTAAACTTTTGTTTGTAGCTGGCTTTTGGAATGCAAATTTGCGACATAAAAACAGACAATGGCGCTCCTTTTTCTTAGTTTTATTTTTAATGTAAACAATTTTACTTAAACTAAAGGTAATAAAGGTGAATTATTGTACAGTTATTTAAAACAGGTGATGAATTATATTTAATTTTCTATAGAAATTCGTTGTAGTCATTGTCTACGGTTTCATTTTTTAAATTCAAAGTATCCAACGGTAATTCTGTACACATAAAATCAAAAAAATAAAATTTAATATATCTTTACCAAATAAAAATGGATATTTTAACATAGAAAGTTATCATCTAATTAAAAATTGTAAAATTTCTGACGTATAAAAGAAAAATTATAAATTAAAAATCTTAACTAGTCTTCTAGTCAAATTGGAACGAGGAGGTCCCGAGTTTGATTCCCAGTAAGTGAATTTCGTGAATGAACTCTCTCTTATTAAATCTGGTCTCGGTGTTTGGAATCGCTCCCACATAGTAGTTAGATATTTCGAGAGTTGTCACATGTAAAAAGGTTTCAATTATGTCTCGTTAAGTCTCGTAAAGTATACATAGTATATCCATATTAGAATTTGTACTAAATATTTGTGATACAAATGTTGAGCATTTGAAGTATATCCATATTAGAATATGTTATAGAACGCCATTATATTATCGAAAGTTTTGATTAATGTATCAAAGAAAACCAATACAAATAAATTTCTTATAAACATACCTGTCAAAGGTTTTGCTTCAATAAATTTACTCGAAGAAAAACCGTTAACGTTGTGTAAAAACATCAAACAGATCAGCCATTTGCCTTTTCAAGCGAGTAACATAAAAACCCGCTGACTTTTATAGGTCTTTACCTTATTTACAGGTAAGAAAATCCGATACATTTTAAAAGTAAACAAAATACTCGAAGAGATTACAAAATGTACGTATTTTAGGGGTATGCTTGCAAATTAGGCACTCGTTTATTTTATAACTAAATTTAATAAAAGAATTGTAAAATTTATTTTAAAACTGCACTATGTTTGAGAAAAAAGTGTTTCTGTAGCCATTTTTTTTAAACCTAGATAAAATTCTTTAGTTCGTCTGTTTATGTATTTTACAGACATTTTTTTCTAAATATATTGGGTCCATATGGACGAAATCCAATGTAGGGCCACTAAAGCGCACTAAGCTGAGATGAGAATGTTGCGATGGACATGTGGTGTTACAAGAATGGATAAGGTGAGAAATGACTATATAAGGGGATCTTTGAAAATTGCACCCGTGACTGAAAAATTTAGAGGAAGAAAACTGAGGTGGTATGGGCATGTAGTGAGGAGGGATGAAAGTTACGTAACTTTCATCCCTCCAAAAAGAAATCCAAAAAGAATGTTAAACTGCAAGATTGATGGATAGTAAGGATAAACCAAAAAAGAGATGCATGTATTGTGTGAAGGATGATATGATGATTTGTGGTGCGACAGAGGACGTATGTTAGAATAAAGAAGTACGGAAGGAAAACACATATTGTGCCGACCCCAAATAATTGGGAGAAGGTGAAAGAAAAGAGAGAGGGTCGAAATTCAATAAGAAGGTAGGGTATACCGATTTTGACACCCAGTCAGTTTATTCAAGATATTAAGAAATTTAAAATGACTAAGGTGCGATTCAGATGAATTGTATCATTTAACGTTAGTTCAATACTTTAAAGTCAGAGGTTCTTTTTTTATTTTATTTTTATTGCATGAGTTCAGCAGACAGGCAGACGGCCCACTTGATGGAAAACGGTTACCATCGCCTATGGACATTTGTAACACCAAAGTTGCTACAAATGCGCTGCTGCTCTCTTAAGGGAGACTGGAACATGGCTACTAATGCCGGAACACAACTCAAGGTTGTTATGGCGGCATACTCTAGACCAGGGGTGGTAGCCATCCAGTCGGGCAAATGCCCTACCACCTGGCTGTGGGTTGTTTACTCGCCTCTTACGCTAGGCCACCCGGCCGCAGGAAATTGTACTCTTTCTCCGTTCCTGCACGGATAAAAGAAATACGGAAAAGGGTTGGAGAATGAGTGCCCAGGACAGACTTTTTCGTCGAAGATTACTCTAAGAAATTAAATATTTACGAATACGTCATATTAGCTAGATATAAAAGCCTTAAAAAGAAGGCTGAACAAATAAATAATTTAATTTAAATTAAACAACTGTCATAAAATTAACAAAATTATGATTTTAAAATAATTTCTTACAAAAATCTAACAAATTACGGTTTTAGATGTACCAGATCGTTCTTAGATGGAAGCGTACCTACCCAGAAAGCTGGCGACATAACCACACTAGATGGGAATGCTGATTTGTGGAGCAGAATATGAACCAGCTAGATCTAGTACCTATCAAAGAGCTTCTTACAAATTATCAGGCGAATTTGATGCAAAATATGTGCAGACAAAAAACAGATGTCCAATTTAGTGGCCAGAAGTGCGCTTTAAATTGGAATTGAATGGTCGGTAAGCCCGGGTATTGGGGACGAGCAAAATTACGATGCCCGCGGTCGCAACAAGTATTTGATGTTAGACCACGAGCTTTGCAGCTTCTAGTCTATCTGCTTTGTTCGTAGCACAATATGTGCCCACCCAATACGCGGGCTGCACAAAGGCTATTGTTTGGACCGTTTCTATATTATAAGGTTCATTACATAACTGAAATATTTTCAAACAATATTGTGAAGTCATGTTGGTTTTCTTTTTAACATTCGGGATACTGGATGTTCTATAAACATTTTCTAGCAAAAAACAATACCGACTTTAAGAGTAACTAAAGGACAAAAAACTGACCTCTTTAAAGGACCTCTTCGGTTAAAAAAATGTGCAAATTTATTTATAATATTTGTAAACAACTAAAATTCTATATAAACATTTAGATTTGTTATCTTAAAACATGATGTTCGACGGATTGATTTGACATTTGTACATCATCATCAATCGTGCTTGAAAACCCAGTTGCATTCGGCACCTAGCGTCTGCTGAGCTTTTTCTTCCTAAGCTTTTTCTTCTCCACTTTGCGCGATCTAAGCATGCCTACGTAACCACTGGTACGCATCTCATGCTTTACGACAGTAAACCAGCACTTCTTGGGCCTGGAGATGGCGGAGGCGGCATGGCTAGACATTTGTTTCCTATACGAAATTTAACATATCGTTGCTGTTTAATAGTAATGTTTTTATATATAGACGACCTCTGTGGTTGAGTGGTCTAAGCCTTTATCGACCATCTTCAGTGTGACACAGAGGCTCCGAGTTTGATTCCTGGCATGGTAAATTTCGTAAATAAACTTTCCGTTATTTACTCTGGTCTAGGTGTCTGGGATCGGCCGTGTGATCCGGTGTGTATTTTTTTTTATTGCATGAGTTCAGCAGAGAGGCAGACGGCGATCAGACCGCCCAGCCGCAGGACATAAGTTCCTACACGGATAGAAACACATTATTAGTATAATAGTTCTGATAACACAAGCGTAACTTGTTTAGCTTGGGAATGTACAATGCATATGTTCGACTGCCGATTACATATGTTTTATTTTATACGGATATATACATATATATATATATATATACATATACATATTTAACTTTTGTATGTTTGTGTCCTAAAAACTTAAAACGTAGTCGATGGATTGACTTGAAATTTTAATCCGAGTTACAGTGAAGGGAGGCTAGATTTAGGTAGTAGTATAAATAATACCATGCAACACGAATAAACCTGCAGACCCCGTAGTGGACTACTTACAAGCCAATAGATGGAGCTGCGCAATAACTAAAGTCGCAAACAATTCCCGACACGTACAAATAATATATAATAGGTTGGGGAAAATGTCTTTTCGCATATAGTATGTATGAACTTGTAATGAGATCTCTTTGGCTATAGCATTTCTATCCGGCTGGTTTTGGTATCAATAAAAAGTTTTAATTTTAAAGAAGACAATTCCAAATTCAAATTAGGAAAATGTGTGATTTTCATTTGTTTTTCTTATTGTTAAAATGAGTGAATCTAATGAAGAAATTCGATACATTTTAAAATTTTACTACAAAAAAGGTAAAATGCAACACAAGCCGCGAAAAAATTTGTGATGTTTATGGACCTAATGCAGTATCTGTGAGATTAGCGTAAATTTGGTTTAAGCGTTTTCAATCCGGAAATTTTGATATCAAAGATGCACGTCGCGCTGGTCGCCCTGTTACGGACAAAATTGATGCCATTTTTGAAAAAGTGGAGCAAGATCGGCATATTAGTAGTTATGTTGTAGCTGGAGAACTGGGAATTAATCACAAAATGGTTTTGGCGCATTTGAAAAAAGCTGGGTACACAAAAAAGCTCGATATTTGGGTGCCTCATGAGCTCACTGAAAGAAACCTAATGAATCATATACTCATTTGTGATTCTTTATTACGACGTAATGAAACCGAACTATTTTTGAAGAAGCTGATAACTGGTGATGAAAAGTGGAAAACGTACGACAAGAACGTGTGAAAAAGATCGTGGTCAAAGGCCGGTCAGGCTTCACAGACTGTGGCGAAACCCGGGTTAACTCGCAACAAGGTGATGCTGTGTGTATGGTGGGATTGGAAGGACATTATTCATTATGAGCTGTTACCGCCAAGCAGGACCATCGATTCTGAACTATACTGCGAACAACTGATGAGATTAAAGCAAAAAGTTGAGAGAAAGTGGCCGGAATTAATCAACAGAAGGGGTGTGGTTTTTCACCATGATAACGCTAGACCTCACACATCTTTAGCCACTCAGCAAAAATTACGAGAGTTTGGCTGGGAGGTGTTAATGCATCCGCCGTATAGTCATGACCTTGCACCTTAAGATTTTCACCTGTTTCGGTCTCTGCAGAATTCTTTAGGCAGTGTCAGGTTAACATCACGAAAGGACTGCCAAAACCACTTGTCGCAGTTTTTTGATCAGAAGCCCCAAAATTTTTATAGCAACGGGATCACGTCCCTACCTACAAGATGGCAAAAAGTTATCCAACAAAATGGCACCTACATACTTTAGTCAAATGTAAATAAACTTTATAAAAAAACCTTTTGAATTTTTATATAAAATGCGAAGAAACTTTTCCCCAACCTAATATACAAATTTCTAACTATATAGTCTTAGGTCTACGAGGCATTACTAGCAACAGCCTCGGCGGAAGCTCTTCCCTTTGAGACGGAGGAGCATTCCATTTCGCTCCTCCACCTGTGCATATAGGTCATCCTAAAAAGTAAAAACGTACATTTTATCATTCTAAAATGTAAGTTTTACTTTGTTATAATTCCCACCTACACCATTCTATCTTCGGACCACAAGGCGCTCTGGTCTACGCCATCGTTTTAGAGTGGAGACGCTACCAGTGCGAATTAAACGTTTCGCCTCCACGTTCCTTCTACGTACGGCAGAGTTGTGGAATGCACTACCCGAGTCCGTGTTTTCCGAAAAGTACAATCCGGGTATCTTCAAGTCTCGTGTGAATAAGTACTATCTAGGTAAGCGTGCTCCATCGTCGACCGCATCATCGACCAGCATTGGACATGATCGTGGTCAAACGCCAACCTATTTAATATATTTAAAAAAAATCTAAAACGAACCACACAATGTGAAATAGAAGTCACCTTTAGCAACAATAGAAACCACCCCGTCGGGGCACTGGTTACGTCTAATTTAATAATCTATCATGCGAATTAATAAAACATTTACGAGTGAATCCTTTCAAGGGATAAAAGGCAATTACGCTGGGTATGTCCCAAGCCACTTAGGGGCTAATACATTAAAGACAGTGTTTGCTCCAAACACCGCTCCTGAATACTGAATGCGTCGAGTGGCCGCAGAATTATGCCCAAATTACTGGCCCCACGGGTCAATGTGTACCTATAAACAGGGCTTGCTTATAGGGGTCATTTTCATGACACTCAATTGTCTGCCTACCATTACCTTTGGTTAACTTGTATTACATCATTAATATAGGCAGGCTAGATCTTTGCTGTTGCATCGCTTGCGTATACCAAATCTATATCTATCTCATTTTCAGGACAAAAAGAAATCTACCTATATCCCTATATTTATGAAAATTATACATAAATTACATTCCACGATAATCATTCTTACAGTTTCGCGGAATTTCAAGAATTAAATGTATACCCAGTTGCAATATCAATAGCCAGATTAGTTTAAATTATTCTTAAGTTAGGTTGCCTAGAAGAGATTGCTTTATGCGATAAGGCCGCCTATTGTATTAACCAAGACAATATTGTAATCTTGCATTTTTGTAATTGTTTATTTGCTGAGTATAAAGTGTTATTTATCTGTACATTTGGAAGGAAAAGTAAAATAACATTTTTATATTCACTTTTCTACAAGCCTACAAGAATTTAGCACATAAAAATATTATAATTAAAATAAGCGTCGTGCGGGTCCCTACCCGGTAGGGTGCTACATGGCTAAATTGAAAATTTGTACAAAAAACTGTTCGATTAAGACTTCATCATATAATAAAAGAAAAACACTTTATGCCGACTCCCACACAGCCACTGGATATTAAATGCCAATTCACTTCCGATACTTTGGTTTGTTATAAAAAGATATTTGTCATACGTTCTTAAAATGTAACAAACAAATAGCTAACTCTTTTTAACTGTTTTTTTTAATGTTATTTATTGCAGGAGTTCAGCAGACAGGCCGACGGTCTACTTGATGGAAAGAGGTTACCATCGCCTATGGACATTTGCAACACCAAAGGCGCTACAAATGCGCTGCTGCTCTCTTAAGGGAGACTGGAAACTAGTCACTAATGCCGGAACACAACTCAAGGCTATTATGGCGGCATACTCTAGACCAAGTGTGGTAGCCATCCAGTCGGGCAAATACTCTACCACCTGGCTGTGGGTTCTTTTGTGATATGTGGTGTCCAATAAAAAAAAAGTTATATTTAAACAGTTTTAATTATGTGCAACAGTTGTGGAAAGTTAACATTAAACAAGTACTAGGTCTAATTCAAATATTTGAATAATAATTAATCGTTAATTTAGTTGTCTGGGCTATAACTTTAAATAAAAATAAAGACGATCCACCGCGGGTGCAGCGACGGGCATCGCCACTCGCATCTCTATAAACAACATGGTACATTGCCATATGTTTGCGTTTACACGTGCAATGATGGGGACCGCTGCACTGTAAATGGAAAAAGTCCGATGCGCCGCGAGACAAGATATAAATTATATTAAAACTCTAAAAAGCGAGAGAAGTCATGTAATTGATGTACGAGTTGTTTGCAAGGTTACATTCTTATTAGACGATGGTGACATTAAAAATATTTTATTTTGTGGACAGTTTGAATATGATTGTGGACGTAGGGACGATGGTTTATATCGTGTGATCTATATATTGTAATAAAACTCCAAAATAAAATTATTAAAATGACCCGAATATAATTTTCTCCATTGAGATTACATTATTCACAATGTTTGTCTATGTTAAGTCAAACGACTATAAATTCCTGCAAAGTTTGTACAATGATATCCATATATCAATTTTAATATCACTGTATCATGCTACATTTTAATTTATAAATGTAATGTCAAAATCTAAATTAATTTACAATTTTATAATACATAATGATTTAGAAATTCTACACGTCACAAAATCAGACTATACTATATCAGTATTTGGTGAGTTAGATACTAATTAATTGTGTAGTATGCTTTCTTTATTAATAACTAGCTGTACCCGGCAGACGTTGTCTTGCCCTTAAAAAATGAGAACCTAGAAACCGATTGCAGCTCCATCAACCGGGACCAATTGTTAATCTAAACCATTCTCGAATCTACTTGAAAAAACACAAAAAAATTCATCAAAATCGGTCCCGCCGCTGAAGAGGTGTTCAACGGCGTCACCTACCGGGTCCAATCGTGAATCTAAACCATCCCAGGATCCACTTGAATACACACAAAAATAATTTCACCTAAATCCTGGAACCCGATTGCAGCGTCCTCTACCTGGTTCAAATTTGAATCTAAACCATCCCGGGAACCACTTGAACTCACAAAAATAATTCACCTAAATTAGACAAATGAAAATGAGTTTAAATGCAGTCACCGTTGCCGAAATCGGATGGGAAAGATCGTAACAAATGAATGGCTAGACTGATGTTGTGACTGATATTTCTTTAATTATCATTTTTTTTATTGATGAATATCATATTTTAATACTTATTATCGTATTCCAGACGAAAACAATTCCAAAAACATAATAATCATAAAAATTATTCCAGCCGTTCTTGAGTTATAAATGGTGTAACTAACACGACTTTGTTATATATATATATAGATATAGATATATATAGATTTGCGTAATTTTCTTTTGAAGCTTTTGATGTTTTTATTGGTGTCTATGTAGGTAGTAATATTATAAATGCGAAAGTATGAATGGATGTTTGTTGCTCAATCACGCCAAAACGACAGAACGGATCTGGATGAAATTTGGCACAAAGATAGATTTATAGTCTGGAATTGCATATGATTAAAAATATGTACGCTGCCCGTGGGATAACAATAACGCGAGCGAAGCCGTGGGCAAAAGCCAATTTTCTTTACAATTTTAGTTGATACTGGTCACTTAGTCACTATTCTTCATCTACATTATAGCATACATAGGTACTGTAATACTTACAACAACTCAAAAGGGTTTATGGTAGTAAAAGAACAGCAACTGGTCACATATTTATAATCAGAGAACCTTACGGTTTTAACACACTGAATACACTGATTTTTCATACTCTACAAGCATTTTTAGAACACCTCGCCATCCCTCCAACAATTTTACAGTACATGAAACTTAGCAATTGGCACAACCGATACCGGATTGAAGTCACTGATAAACTATTTTAATTAAAGTGCTATGAATGAAAGAATTTAATACTGTTACGTGCGTGCGGGGTACGCACTTAGGATTGGAAGAAAACACCAGTTTTTAACTAACGCTTTTATTGACTTACACAGCCGTGCTCCTATACAAACAACGAAAGACGCACTATACCGACGATAAGATGTCTCATTCACGATATCGTCGCCGATATTGCGAAGACACACCTTCTGCTGCTGCAGTGTTCAGCACAGAATTTACCGCGCGTAACTCGCCTCTGGACCTCCTTTTAAGCTACCCGAAACTCCTCCTTCACTAAACCGTCCACTACACTTTTTTACTAAATTCACCACTAAACTCGTCACTGTCTTCTATTAAACTCTTCTTCCAACTCTTACGTATCGCACTTGTCACTTCACTGTCTTCAACTGAAATCAACTCTAAACTGCCCGGTAGGCGCGCCTTACGCTGCTTATATACCCGGAAGAATCTTCTGGAACCCATAATTTCGTTATTCATTTATTTACTATCTGTCCCTTTCTAAACATCTATCTATCTCTGTCTTTTCCTTCATGAACCTTCTATTTGAGAACTTTCCTTTATACATCTATCCCTTTCTAACATCTATCTATCTCTGTCTTTTCCTTCCCGAACTTTCTATTCTAGAACTTTCGTTTGTCGTCTATCCCTTTCCAACATGTAGGTACCTGTCCTTGTCTTTTCTTTCCAGAATCTTCTACCTTTTTCTAAAAGTGTTGAGACCGGCTTACGCTGGCGGAAAGTTCTAGCCTCGGTCGCCACAATACATTGCTGTTTGGAAATTCCAGATAATATTTTATACAAGATATTGTTACAAGTTGGGCCACCTGCATGCCTATTGTCACATACCGACAAAGAAATGTTGCGCATATTGTTTATTGCCCCTCCCGCACTCGGAGTTCTTTTATTACTTCGTATTTGCAATTAGACAATAAATAGCCTATTGTCATTGTTTTCGACTTTATTGGCCGTTCGCAGGAATAGATAACCAGGTGTGCAAATTACTATTTCTCGGAAACTCAGTGCACGCAGCCGATTTTTTTTGTACTGTATAGTTCGTATAAGACAATGCCCGAATGGAGGGGTGGGGCAGTCAAGCGACGACTACGAGACGAGTAAGACGTTTGTAGTACTCTCGATTAGCGATATAGACGACGGACTTTGCGCGTGTCGAATTGCACTGAATCGTGCAATGTGAACTGGTTGCATCCAGTTTTATTTGTATTTGTTTTATACGTGTCTACATTTCTCATAAATTCTATAGTAGTTCCAACGGCATTTTTAATTCGAGTCCTGTAGCTCGTAACAATATCATATAAAACATTATGCTTAAAGTTTTACATGTAATAAAATAAACCGAACACAGTACAAATCTATCGCGTCTGCCAACATGAAAACAAAATGTAGTCAATACCGTCTATATACAATTGAGAGATTTTGAATTATAATCTGTACACAATTACTACATTATAAGGACAAAGATTCCTAAATAAAATTCTGTTAAATTATAGAGAACTACTTACTCTATACAAAAACAAGCGTTAATCACCAAATAAATAAAAATATAACATTATTATTCAATTAAGGAAATGGCCGATTGTATCGTTTAGAAATAAGAGGGTACGTAACAAAACCAATTTTCAACTTTAAAAAGAAACATGAAAAGAACAACTATGCTATTAAATAATTGTAACAGTACTCATACATACATCATTTGGGCTAATGTTCGGTATACAAATATATACATCTGCTCTTATTGTAGCTGTTAAGCTGCTATTGAAACAAAAAAGCATTAATTTATAAAATAAATTAATAAAATTTATAAATAAATTATTATTTGGAAATGAATCTTTTGTAATGGAGACTTTATATGCATAAATTAGTATTGAGTTCACTATATACATTTGTATGACTTTTTTTTATTGACTTAGTACTGTAATATGTATAATTTGCATGCTTGACCGGCAAAACATGAGAAACCTTATGAATGACATGTCATCTTATGTATACACCATGTTTTTGAGCAAATAAATTATTGATTGATTACCATTCTTCCCTATTTTCGGTCTGTCTCCTTTTTTATACATATTACGCCTTACTGACACTTTTTAAGCTAGATTAAGGTATCGGTACTGAATTGTTAACATTTCGCAGATGTTTCCACTCATTCCACCGATTTCCCATGAGACCTAACCTAATTGAACCCAACTTGAGAACGATTTATTATTATTTACAGAAGTTTTTTACAAATTTATCGTTGATCACTCGAAGTGAGCTTGTTTTGCCCTACTTTTCTTAGGAATTTTGTTTTATTCCCGAGTGAAAGGTTTTATAATGATGTCTGGCTAGATTTGAATCTACTATTTGCCTCAAAATTAAGAATGAAGTGTATGTACAATTGAGCAGTTGATAGTTAAATTATAATAACTGAGATATATTTTATATATATCTAGAGATATATAGATAGATTTTGTAAGAGCTTACAAAATTATAACATCATTACTTTCTAAATAAAAGGAATCAATTAGCGTATTAGTAATTAATTGTTTAAACCTTTATTAAATTTATTTCTATGATTGGCTTAAGAATGTCATTTTAAAAGTAATATGATATTTTAACGTCAGTTTTTTATTATGTGAATAATATCAGTATTTATTGGGCGCGTTCCTTTTATAACTCACAACGCTCAAAATGCTCCTTCAGCCGTTCCACATATCGACCACGGTCGTTATATATTAATTTCTGAAACCTGGTTGAAGCCATCCCTCCCAACTGTATCATATACACTACCAGGCTTTACACTTATTCGAAATGATCGTACTGGTGCCACTGGTGGAGGTGTGGCTATTTACCTTAGATCGCACATACCGTTCACTACTGTAAGTATGTCCTCGCAGCCACCAGACCCTGATGCGGGTGAACATATTCTAATAGATATCTCTCTGGGGTATACCAAACTATTGCTTGGCGTATATTATAGCCCGTCCTTGAGAGTCAACTATTTTTCATCTTTTGAAAAACTAATGGAAACATTCATACCTTTATATAGTAATTCTATTATTATGGGGATTTTAATACATGTTTACTCAAACGCGACCATAGATGTGCAATTTTGAAACTTTAATTCAATCTATTAATATGTCAATTCTTCCCCTTAGTGCCACTCACAAGTTACCTAATACGACCCCTTCTCTTTTAGACTTAATGTTAGTATCCTCCCTCTCTCATGTAATTAAACACGGTCAATATACGGCGAACGCTTTCTCCTACCATGACATGATCTATTTGTCTTACAATGTGCATCCTCCGAAACCTAAATCGAAGTTGATTATGCAGCGTAATTTTGGTGGCATGAACCTGGAAGAGTTACGTAAGGATGCGAGCGAGTTGGACTGGTCTGGAGTTGTCAATGCGACTACTGTCGATGAGAAGGTGCATGTATTCAATGCGAACATATTGCGATTGTACGATTTACATGCGCCCACACGCCAAATAAAGCTCAAACATCTACCAGCACCTTGGCTCACTGATGAGATTAAATGCCTTATGTCTCAGAAATGTAAAGCTAAGTCTAAATATAAACGTCGTCCAACTGACATTAACAAAGAAGCTTTTATTTTATACAAGCAGGCAATCGCTGCAATAGAGCATGTAGGGATGCACAACGCCGTTATATTCACAAGTCAGTAGATAATAACAATCCTAGAAAAGTTTGGAAATTTCTTAAATCACTGGGAGTCGGTAAAAGCTCGTCTGTTTCAAATTCTAATAACTTAAACATAGATCTTCTAAATCAGAATTTCACTGCCACATCTGATTTCAATTTGACTATTAAGTCAAAAACACTTAATTCGATATCTTCTCTTCCCACTCCACAGTGTTCTCCCTTTTGTTTTAATCAATTTTCGGTTTGTGATGTTGAGAAAGCTATAAAATCAATTACTTCTAACGCAGTCGGCAGTGACGGAATTAGTCGAAACATGATACTCCCCATAATTGATATCATCAGTCCTACCATTTCTAATATAGTCAACAGCTCCATATCAACTGGTATATTTCCTACTGTGTGGAAAGAAGCCCAGGTTATTCCTTTACCTAAGAAACCTAATCCCTCAACCTTTTCAGAGTACCGTCCCATATCTATCCTTCCCTTTCTCTCTAAAGTCTTAGAACGTCTAGTACATGAACAACTTAGCATATTTCTCAACACACAATCCCTTATGAATCCTCATCAATCTGGGTTTCGCCCGGGCCACAGTACAACCACTGCACTGATTAAAATCACTGACGATATACGCCAAGGCATGGACCAAGGTTTGGTGACTATTCTGTCACTGCTAGACTTCAGTAGTGCATTTAATCACGTAGACTCTGACATACTTACTGAAATTCTCCGCTCTCTCAACATATCTCCATCCGCAATTGATTGGTTTCATAGTTATCTGATTAAACGCCGGCAACGTGTTCGTATCGATGATATGTTGTCATCATGGCAAAATCTCTCTGCCGCGTTCCTCAGGGCGGCGTTTTATCTCCTCTTCTATTTTCTATTTTTATAAATTCTATCTCGAAAAACTTATATTCTTCCTACCATCTCTATGCAGACGATTTGCAGATTTATACTCAGGCGCCTAAAGACAACTTACATAACGCTATTAAGCTTATCAATGATGATCTGAACCGCATATACAACTGGAGTACCTCCCATGGACTTAGAGTCAATCCCAATAAAACTCAGGCCATCATAATTGGTAGCTCGCGAGCCATAGCTAAAATAGATTTTTCACTGCTTCCCGATGTGATCTTTCATGATACGCCTATTCCTATCAGTGAGTAAGTCAAGAATCTTGGCGTAATAATGGACAAGGAGTTCTGTTGGCGACCCCACATTACTGAATTAAGCCGCAAGATTTTTGCATCCTATGCATCGCTTAGGAGATTGAAAAATTTCCTTCCGACTGCCACTAGAATTTCGCTTGCTCAATCAATTCTACTACCCATCCTCGACTATGCTGATGCTTGCTATCTTAATCTCACTCAAGACCGTCTTCAAAATGTTTGCATAAGGTTCATATTTGGTTTAAAAAAATATGACCACGTTTCTGAATTTCGCAAAAAGCTCGAATGGTTGCCTATCTCACTTCGCCGGAATGCTCATCTTCTCAACTTACTATATCGTATACTGTTTATACCTTATACCCCTCCTTATCTCAAGGAATGTTTCAACTTCCTTCACACGTCACATACACTCAATTTGCGCTCCACTAATAATCTCCTATTAATGGCACCTGCACACTCTTCAACATTTTATTCCAACTCCTTCGCCATGCAGGCTGTCTTACTTTGGAACTCTTTGCCCACTGACGTCAGAAAAGCTAAATCTTTTGCCATATTCAAAAATTCACTTAGGAATCATTATGTAAGTCTTATGCAATGATGTATGTGCTAATTTACACTGTAATCTGCTGTCCATGTATGTCTTTTTTTATTTTTTATTTTCATTTTACTGTGTTGCATAATAATTATAGATAATTTAAGAATTTCATCTGAGTCAGGTTGCCTGGAAGAGATCGCTTTTAGCGATAAGGCCGCCTTTTGTTTTACCAAGTAACTATTGTCTTGTACTTTTTTTGTAATTTTTGATTTGGTGAACAATAAAGTGTTGTCTATGTCTATGTCAATGTCTATGTTATAGTCGCCGCGAAAAGTCACTAATGACGTCATAATTTTCGCTCATGCAGCGCTCACAACGACCCATATTAAAAGGGGGGTTGAATAATGCGTTCCACTTGAGTTTACAATTGTAACGCCCGCAAGCAAGTGGAACGGTAAAAATCACGGTCGTGAGCTTGGTAGTTGTGAGCCTCTTGTGGAACGTAACCATTGTAGTATGTCATTTTCACAGAATACATTAATGTATCATCTTTATCAATTGGGTAAAGAGTCAAATAATGTATTAAATGTAGCTTAAAGAGTACTTTGATTGTTGTATGGCGTTGAAGGCAATGGGCTATAAGAATAACCCGGACTTTTGTGTGATTCTTAGAAACCCTTGCGACAATTTGATCTACTTTACAAAGTACATTAATATAATATACTAGCGGTCGGCGTACCTTTACAGATTTAAATGTAAGGAAAATCCAGCATTTACTGCTGGACTATCCAATGTACGGTGTCGCCAGACACGATCTGGAATCGGCAACAAAAATAAAGTTGACGGAGTCATCATTGTGTGAAATGCTGGCTGGAAGAGAAACCAGGTCGTATCTGGCAACATACTGCATAAAGGTGGTAGAAGACGCCAGGAAAAGGAATAAGTCGGAGCAATGATGACCATTACCTCGACTTATTCCTGAACTGCCGTGTGCTGTCATTATATTAGAAGAAAACGCTTGTACCTAGACTTTATCTACAATTATTATTATTAGCCATATTTGTATATACATAAAAAAAATACCCTAATTAGAATTTAGTATTTACAATATATTTATTTACAACTGTATTACAATAAACTTAATAGATAATACTAAGAGCCTTGCCAAACAACAAGGGTGTCCTGGCGAATTTATTAAAAAAAAAATATATACTAGCGGTTCCGGCAGACTTTGTCCTGACCTGAAAAAATGAAAATCTAGAACCCGATACTAGCGCCACCTATCGGTCTAATTGTGAATATAAACCATCCCCGGACCCACTAAACAATATTTTTTTACACCTTGGGTTACTATTGAATTATTACTGAACTTTTAGTAGGGATCCCTAATTTTTTCCAGTTTTTAAATATAGTGTATATAATTACCTGGGATAATGCAGCATTCTAATGGTGAAAGAATTTTTGAAATCGGTTCAGTAGTTTTTGAGTTTATTCGTTACAAACATACAAAAATTCAAAAAACAAATCTTTCCTTTTATAATATTAGTATAGATGTGGCGTGACACTGATTGGTTATTAACCTATAATTATGCAGTATATAGATATGTACCCACGGTACCAGCCACTATATAACTAATATATGAGAGGGAGACATAAAGGACTGGGCTAGTGGTATTGGTATTTGGGCTACTAAAGGAGCTAGGGATTTGGTACTATAGAAGAAGGTGGCCTGACGATGATGCCTGATGATGGCTTCTGTGGTTGAGCGGGCTAAGTCTTAACCGGCCGAACTCACTGGAACGCAGAGGTTCCGGGTTCGATTCCTGGCATGGTAAATTTCGGAAACAAACTTCCTGTTATTTACTATAGTCTGGATGTTTGGGATCGGCCCCAGAGTGGTCCGTTGTATATTACTCATAACACAAGCGTAACTTGCTTAGATTGGGGACATACAATGTGTGTTTTTCTGCCAATTATTAAAAAATACAAAACCAATATTAACTATTGTGTTTAAGTTTATTAGCATTATTGCAATGGCTCTTTCAAGTTTATTAATTTCAGTGTATAAGATTTTCCAGTCAAACACACTGGAAATCCAACTGAAATTTACCAATGTCCAATTGGGTAGATTTAGGACTTTCCCAGTGTCCGGGATTAACACGAAGATTAATCATCCGTTGTTAATTCTCCTTCGTAATCCTTGCTCAACTTTTCCTCACGATCTACAATTATGTCGAGGGCTTCAAATAAGTCCTCAATAAAGGCAAGGAGTTTATTACAAGTGATTTGCGTTAAGTTCAACGTTTTGTTGTAATCGGCGTTACTTTAGCCGTTTCGTTTGGATAATTTTATAGGCAATTGGTTGCAATTCCATTTTATTCCGGAGCCCTTTAGTACCGTCATAACAATTCCTGCCGAGTCAAATTGTAGCAATGTTAAAAAACACTCTTGTGTCCCCTATGAATAGGTTTGGTAGAAACGTCATGTCTTTCGCGGTCTGTGTCACGGGTTTTTTTCTCGAAACTACTGGGTTTTTATAAATAAAAGCATAAAGGTATTCTATATACCGTTATAAAAGGTTGGGAAACGCAAAAACATAAAAGTTAAGGGTGGCCGACAAATGTGTATATGGGTGAAAAAAAATCAAGACACAACCAGTTAGACAAGGCTCTAAAATGGTACCGAAGTTTTTTAAAACATGAAAGTAAGGGGTGGCCGACAAACGTGTATATGGGTGAAAAAAAATCAAGACACAACCAGTTAGACAGGGCTCTAAAATGGTACCGAAGTTTTTTAAAACATGAAAGTAAGGGGTGGCCGACAAACGTGTATATGGGTGAAAAAAAATCAAGACACAACCAGTTAGACAGGGCTCTAAAATGGTACCGAAGTTTTTTAAAACATGAAAGTAAGGGGTGGCCGACAAACGTGTATATGGGTGGAAAAATAATAATCAAGGCACGATGAGTTAGACAGGGCTCTAAAATGGTACCGAAGTTTTTTAAAACATGAAAGTAAGGGGTGGCCGACAAACGTGTATATGGGTGAAAAAAAAATCAAGACACAACGAGTTAGACAGGGCTCTAAAATGGTACCGAAGTTTTTTAAAACATGAAAGTAAGGGGTGGCCGACAAACGTGTATATGGGTGGAAAAATAATAATCAAGGCACGACGAGTTAGACAGGGCTCTAAAATGGTACCGAAGTTTTTTAAAACATGAAAGTAAGGGGTGGCTGACAAACGTGTATATGGGTGAAAAAATAATAATCAAGGCACATCGAGTTAGACAGGGTTCTAAAATGGTACCGAAGTTTTTTAAAACATGAAAGTAAGGGGTGGCCGACAAATGTGTATATGGGTGGAAAAAAAATAATCAAGACACAACGAGTTAGACAGGGCTCTAAAATGGTACCGAAGTTTTTTAAAACATGAAAGTAAGGGGTGGCCGACAAACGTGTATATGGGTGGAAAAATAATAATCAAGGCACAACGAGTTAGACAGGGCTCTAAAATGGTACCGAAGTTTTTTAAAACATGAAAGTAAGGGGTGGCCGACAAATGTGTATATGGGTGAAAAAATCAAGACACAACGAGTTAGACAGGGCTCTAAAATGGTACCGAAGATTTTTAAAACATGAAAGTAAGGGGTGGCCGACAAACGTGTAAATGGGTGAAAAAAAGAAACAGTGCACAACGAGTTAGACAGGGCTCTAAAATGGTACCGAATTTTTTAGGAACAATTAAGTCAATTGTTGGAGATTGCTTTTGCCTTAATTTTTCATTACTGTTTGTACTGTGTTACACGCGCGCGCGTCGCTAACAAAATGGCAGATAATAGTGATATGCTGAATTAGTTTGTATGATTGCTAGTGATGTGCTAATTAATTGATATGATGGCTAGTGATGTGCATTAACACAATAGTTTGTACGATATTCGCTTACTAATTCATAGTGTTCTTTCGCCTACTTACTTTTGAACTACGCAGTTTAAATTTGTGAAAAAATCAAATTGCTAGAGCCAAAAATGCCTTTTAGGAATATTAACTTCAACGATATCCGTTGAATAGTTTTCAAGATATATTTTTACATTGCAGGTTGTATGAACGTTTTCACAAGTTCACATGTTAGTCAGTTGGGGATCGCGAATGAATTTTATCGGCGCACTGGGCAGTTGAGAAACTGCATCCGAAACGTCATTTTATTTAGTATTCATGAGGCGTTTCGTATATGCTAGAATAACTGCGATTTTAGGATCTGCTAAATCCAAAAACTTGGCAGAGAGATAGGTTTAAAATAGATTAATTTTTAAACTAACTTGTTTGTGTAGTGGTCAGTTATTATTTGTTTGAAATTTATTAAAGTATGAGTCTTTCTTTTTACAAGAATTGAGTAAATTCCTATGAATATTTATAATTCATTCTCAATATAATAAGAAGATATAGTATTAGCATTAGTTGAGAAAGGAATGATAATATGCTTTAGACATCTGGAAAGAATGGATGATAAAAGACTGACAAAATAAGTTTGTATAGTATAGTGTATGGCAATAGTGTGGGTGGTAAAGTTGGTGCTGGTAGACAGCTAATGGGCCACCGCCTGCCAGGGCCAGCAGTGGAGCTAGGCCATATACCCGTGAGCCTGGTATTCAGAGCCAAGGCCGGAATACCAATGGGTTTTAGTAGGTATTCCTAACTGTAGTGTGGCAATAGTATCTTTAGTTCTACCTAGAGGTGCTAATGCCACCCCGACCTGGCGAATCCCACACACCGGCCGCGATATTCCCCCGACGTGCGGCTGGTGGCCTTCAATCGGGTTTTCCTTCGTAATAAAAAAAAATGGCAGACAGCGACGTATTTACCACGATCAAATCAATCAAATCAAATGTTAAAGAAGGGCCGGGTAAAAAGCACCTACAATAAAAGTGTATGTAATTCATTAATCTCTTCAAGGTTAATAATGAAAGTAGATGAAACAAAAGATGTATGTCAAAATCGTAGCACACGGAAATCCATCGTCTCTGCCTACCCTTGTCACGTCACGATTCACACGCTCTGCGTGTTTCATCTTTGACAAACGCTATTTTACCTATCTGTCCATTCTGTTACATTGTTCTATACAATGTTAATTTTCAGACCATATAAAGACATGTTCGCGTCCAAAAACGCTGTTCATTGCTCATCCAGTATTGGTCGATGGCTCTAAAATGCCTCGCCCACGCACAATCCCCTCCCCAGAGTATTTAACCCAAACGGAGCCCCTTAGTGCCCACATTGGTTCGAAAGCGCTTAGTTTAGTCGTTTAGTCGCGTTATATTTAATATTTTTAGTAACTGAAAGTTTAAAGTGTAGAGTGTTGGAAATTTAACAGTTTTACCATACCGCTACGCTGTCAGTCGGCAGCCTGATGAGGCGCTGACACCATAGCTTTCGCATTGAACTACTCTTCGCAATACTCCCTTTTCAGGGTATTTGGTGGGCATCTGCCACCTTTTACTCCGCGTGTTGTCGTCATGCGGCGGGCCTGCCACCCGATTTAAAACACATCCAACATCAACGTCCTGTATCGTACATCACTCCTACGTGCTTCCGACGCTTTGGCAGCGAGCTGACGACGGCCCTGGCAGCCGAAGCCGGACCGCGGGAGCGTCGGAGCAACCTACTTTCTCGCGACAGGTGATCGCGAGTTGCGCCCAAGCAACTTAAATAACTTCTTTTATCTTCTTCACAATTTAATAAAGATTCGTCTATCAAAAACAGTTTCAGTATAGTTCACGGGAATCGATAATCCAGGTTGCCCACGCTTTAATATAATTCTCCAAGCTTCGAGTTCTGTTGGTTTCAGAGCGGGTCATCAGGATCGCTTGATCCTGCCGTGAGAGTTAGGGACCCCGTGGTCTCCCTCTCTGATTAGTTTTATTTATTTGATTAGGTATACGTTGATATTTGTATTGTAATTGGTGACCCCATACTCTGAACTGAGAGTATAATGAATTAAAGTTAAGCTATTAATACATCTTGTTTTTATCATCCCCTTTTATGGGAATTGAAGGTCTATACCTGGCCTTGAATTCCCATAGTAATAGCCGGTACCTGTAACCACACAACCGTTGTCGCCTCGTGTGATGTAGGAAGCGACCACGGGCGCGTTGGCCGCGCGAGTTAACACAGCACGTGCGGGTAAAATAGAAATTCTCCATCAAATAAAACCACGTTTTTAAATATAACAGTACACGTCCATTTTTGGTATATGTACAAAGTTACACCAAAACTGATCCAGTACTCCAATAGTTTTCCACAGACAGATCGACTTTCGCATTTTTTTTATAGATGATGAATTATTATATTGTCTAAACTTGAGTCATAAGTGCCAAGTGCCAAAAATGACCAAAATGCGAAATATGCCAAAAACTACCGCAATGCCAAAAATCTCAAAATTATCAAAATCTCAAAAATGAACAAAATCGCCAAAATCACTAAAATCGCCAAAATGGCCAATATGATCGAAATGATCAAAATGACTAATATGATTAAAATTTGTTGACCAAATCACAAAAAAACCTATACTTCTTTCTGGAATAACCTTTACATAAATATATTCCATTATCCGGGATAAAGAGTATCCCTTGTACACCCTTGGTATTAAAATTATATATATATACCAAATTTCAGCCAAATCGATCCATTAGTTTCTTCGTAAAAGCATAACAAACAAAGAGACAAATATATTTTTATCCCGAAAACTATCCCATTTTTCGGGACAAAAAGTATTCTATGTTCATCCTCGGCATCGAATATATATATATATATGTATATATATATATATATATATATATATATATATATATATATATATATTTATATATATACTGAGTTTCAGCCAAATCGGTCCAGTAGTTTTTCCGTGAAAGCGGAACAGACACACAGACAGAGTTACTTTCACAGTTATAATGTTAATAGGGATTTATCGTTAAAAACAAAAAACAAAAATATAAAAAACAAACGAAATTATCTATCTGTTTAAGTTTAGTATAAACGTAAGGGATCTAGAGTACAACACTACTACTGAATTAGCAATGTTTAGTTTGTCATCAACATTAATTACCGTAGTGTATTTTGCGTGTTTACAAAGTTCTTTGGGAGCACATATTGTGCTTAATTTACCAGAAGGTAAGATTTAAAATTATTTATTCACGTCTTAGGGCCGCTTGCATAACGTTCCTTAAATTCATTTAAGAAACACTAAACGCATTTAACACCCTTAAATACGATTAGCGTCATGCACAATGCAAAATTTGTCGCTATATATGTTTATGGAACTGTCAAAGTTAATCACCCAAAAATGGGTATTTAACTGCCCTAAATGCATTTAAGGACAAAAAATAGATCCGCATTCTGTTTGGAAGAATAGAAATGCCAGATGTGTACGAATTTTACCTGAAGCTAGTTCATTTAGTACAGCGTCGACAATATAGAATTCAGATATCTTTGGTCGACATTTTCTGATACAATTATTTTAATTTTTAAGTTGACTATGCACTTTCATTTGTATTCCGTCGAATATGGGATAATACGATCGGATGTGTGTAGATATGCCAGGTATACCTTATTTCAAATTAAAAGAATACAAAATTAATATAAATTATAATAAATTTCAAAGTATAATTCCAAACCCGGTGTTCATGGTGGAGAAAACTAATTTTCTAGTAAAATATTTATTGGTCTTTATGATTTGTATATTTAGCCAGGGTCAAATTAGAATTCGGTTGAGGTTTTATCAAATCGTAGATCTTTGATTTCAGTAAATAATTGTGATTTTCAACACAAATGCACAATTCTACGTTATTCAATATTATACAACTATTGTTCACTTTTAACCAGTATTTATTATTTGAAAATAAAACAACACAGCAAAAAATCATTCTTCAGGTTTCCGCCAAAAATTCCGAAGCAAACCTAACCAAACGAACGAAATTTCAAATGTCAAGTTGACATTGGCCAACTAAAATTCCTTTTTACGCAAGAAATAACTAACATTAAAGCTAAATTTCGTGTGATTGTTCGAAAAAATGGATCCGCACTTAGGATTGGAAGAAAACACCAGTTTTTTTAACTAAAAGCTTTTATTAACTTACACAGCCGTACGTGATTCCTATCCACAGGGTTGCCCCTACACGTACAACTAACGACGTACTGTCCCGACGATTAAATGTCTCACTTACAATACCGTCGCCGATATTAGGTAGACCACCTTCTGCTACTGCAATGCTCACCTCCGAATTTATCGCGTGTAACTCGCTTCCGGATCTTCTCTCGAACTACATTTCACTCCTCCTTCACTGTACTGTCCATTAAACTTTTTACTAAATTAACTACTAAACTCGTCACTGTCTTCTATTAAACTTGTCTTTCAACTCTTTCGTATCGCACTTTTTGCTTGCTGTCTTGAACTGAACTCAACTCTTAACTGCCCGGTAGGCGCACCTTACGCTGCTTATATACCCGGAAGAATCTTTTGGAACCAATAATTTCGACCTTCTTTCGTTATTCTTTTATTTACTATCAATCCTTTTCTAAACATCTATCTATCTCTTTATTTTCCTTCCCGAACCTTCTATTCCAGAACTTTCGTTCATCATCTATCCCTTTCTAACATCTACCTATCTCTATCTTTTCCTTCCCGAACGTTCTATTTTAGAACTTTCTTTAATCGTCTATCCCTTTCTAAAATGTATCTGTCCTTGTCTTTTCCTTCTGGAATTTTCTACCCTTTTCTAAAAGTCTTGAGACTGGCTTACGCTGCCAGAATGTTCTACCCTCGGTCGCCACACAATTATTAATAATTTATTAATAATTAACGTTTTTTAAACAAATGAATCTAATATGCAAATTGATTTTTATACTACATCGACTAGTATAAAAAATTGACTACTCTTCTGAAGAAAAATTGTCTTAAACCCTACTCTAGTTTTGTGTAGTTCATAAACGATATACTAATAGAAACGGTTCCCTAATGGCCGGTTCTTATATCTTACTATTCATTCGTTTGCCTTTCCATCAGTTGGATTTTGACATTAGATGTATGAAGCTTATGTCAAATTTTAACCAATAGTAAGGCAAATGAACGGACCGTAAGATATAGAAACCGGGTCTAAATGAAACGTTTCATATTACCAAACCTTAGTCGGTCTATTAGTTCTCTCATCAGCGCTCAGCGTGCCAGTCAGCTATCCGATAGTCTTGTGTAGTTCATAAACGATGAACTGTTAGGAAGCGTAATTCAATAGCTAAAAAAGAAGATTGAGAACTTCTAATGACCAAATACTATTAATAGTACTATTAAAGTGAACTACGCCAGTGACCTAATTGTAATAGAAAGGAGCGCTCACTTGAATAACTTAATTAGCATGTCTAAATCTAACTATTGACATTTTTAAAACAAACACAAAATTATTATAAACAATGAAAACCCTAAAAGCTAGTTTTGATTAATCTTATACCCATACCGCCAACAACTCCAAGAGTCAGATACCGAACATCTATCTGCAACTCATATAACTTAATTAATCTTGTTTTTGTCTAGTTACTATTTGTTCAGTATTATTTATGAGTAATTAACATTTCTAGGTGCTTGAGAGGTTCGAGCAAGATAAATGTGCCAGGATATACCAGGTCCATAGACATCTCACTCGAGGATATGATAATATAACCCAACTTTGTTATGGAGATCACGATAAACCTAAGGATACTTGTTCTGTAAGTTTTCTTTTACATAAATACTAATGTTCTTTCTCATATATAAAAATGAATCGTAGACATATATGTACGAGCATAACTTGAGAACGACTTTACAGTTTTTGATGATATTTGTTTTGTGTGTTTGAGTGGGTTCCCGGATGATTTAGATTTACAATTGGAGCCGGTAGGTGGCGCTTAGATCGGGTTCTAGAGTCTTCTTAATCAGCTAGACCGATTTTGGTGATTTTGTTTTTGTGTGTTTGAGTGGGTTCCCGGATGGTTTAGATTCACAATTAGAACCGGTAGGTGGCACTGAGATTGGGTTCTAGAATCCTCCTAACCACCTGGACCGATTTTAGTGATTTTGTATTTGTGTCATGAAACAAAGTCTTTTAGGAATTCCGAAAATATGGCGGTACGAAGTTCACCAGGTCAGCTAGTATTATATAATAATAAAAACAAGTATATTAGTCTATTACGTTTTTACGGCATCGCTTTTTGAAGGGATACATTTTTAAGTAAAATTTTATTTAATTTGTGTATTTAGATGGTTAATTTAAAATTAAAATTATTATCCATGCAGGAACGGCGAAAGAATACAATTTCCTGCGGCCGGGCGGCCTGTCGTAAGAGGCAACCAAACAACACCACAGCCAGATGGTAGGGTATTTGCCTGTCTGGATGGCTATCGCCCTTGATCTAGAGTATGCCGCCATAACAACCTTACCCGGCATTAGTGGCCAGGTTCCAGTTTCCTTTTGGAGAGCAGCAGCACATTGGTAGCAACTTCGGTGTTACAAATATCCATAGGCTATGGTATGGTAACCATATTCCATCACGTGGACCGTCTGCCTGTCTGCTGAACTCGTGCAATAAACAAAAATTAAGACATGCTCTTTTTTAAATACTAACTTCAGATGTTTAAATACTAAATAGTGTAACTGATATCAAAAGAATGTATTTGTTGTTATCCACCGGCCACGCTTTGCCGGTGGATAACAACAGTCTAATATTAATTGGTATATAAAAGAGAAATAAATAAAATTATTTCCAAATTTCTTGTTCCTGTGAAAACTTTGGAGTAATAAGTATAGAAAAACGCTCTTCAAGCAAAATACAATGTTCTCTAAAAATTTCAATTCAATCCATTAACTACTTTTCGAGATTTGTGGACACGAACATACGGCTGCTGAATTTTTGTATATAAATATGGTTCTGTACAGGGCGATAGCGGCGGGCCTCTCCATGGTGAGGTCAACAGGGGTGCCAATTCAAAATTATTGGAGTGACTTCATCGGGAATACCTTGTGGAACTCCGGGAGGCGCTGGACTCTATACCAAGGTGGACTACTATCTACCGTGGATAGAGACAAATGTTTGGCCAGAAAATTAAAGTGTTAGCAATGTATTTAATTGGTCTTAGAAATCAACCTATATACAAACGAATTAATGAATGCATGCATACACAAACAAATAAATAAAAATAAATATTATATTTTGATAACTATAACTATGATACAATAAGAAAATAGGTTGGTTTTGTCCATTCAAATGCTGTCTGGAGGAGATTGTTTTATGCAATAAGTGCTGTCTTGTAGATTACCCCTAGAGTTTAAGAATATAAAGTGTATGTATGTTTTTTGTTGGTGTACAATAAAGAGTTTTGGACTTAGATCATTCATTATTACAAGTATTCCTTTCATTTATTTTCTATATCAATAGAGTAATGTTGTTGTCAAATAACATTGGTTTATATGAAACATAATGCTGTTTTATGATTCTCCACCTACTTAAATGCACACAAATAATTTCATCAAAATCCTGGAAACCGACTGCAGCGCCACCTACCAAGTCTAATTATGAATCTAACTCATACAGTACGCCACACAAAATATAAATAAATTTTCATCAAAGTACTGGAACCCAATTGCGACAGCACATACCAGTCGATTCTTACAATTAGTCATAATTCTTAGAAATGTCAAACTTAATTTTTAATTCATACTATTTGTCGATAGATATTCGTAATGCCATCCATGAACGAAGGTGGAACTAACTCGCGGCGTTCTTATTCTCGTTGCTATGACGATGTTTTTGTTAGTAAATTGCAGCGATAGCACCAATAAAACGCGATTGCAGTGTCATCTTCCGTGCAGGAACGGAGAAAGAATACAATTTCCGGTCTAGAGTATGCCGCCATAACAACCTTGATTTGTCTTCCGACATTAGTGACCAGGTTCCAGTCTCCCTTAAGAGAGCAGAAGCGCATTTGTAGCACTTTTGGTATTGCAAATGTCCATAGGCGATGGTAACCGCTTTCCATCAAGTGGGCCGTCTGCCTGTGTCCTGAACTCCTGCAATAAAAAAAAATCTTTTCGTTTATCCCTCAGGAACGGTACTTTATTAGGATGAAACTCTATGTCCTTTTCTATACCCATGACAAAGTAATTTAAACACTATGCCTCTATTTTCATATTCCAATATCGTGCATTGAACAACATCGTAATCGCGTCACTGACTTGTGACACATCTCTGTGAACTTACGCACTTAGTTATTTGTTGTCTACAAATCGGCCGGTATTATACTTCTTAATGGAAACATAAAGGGCGGTGATTCACTGCACGGTTTCGTTTTCAAATAAAAGGGGCCAAGTGTGTATCACAAATTTTCATTAAAAGAATTCAAGAATTGAAGAGATTTTCATTAAAAGTATTTTTAAGCTCTTTATTATTGTTAAGGGTTATCCAGTTCATAATTTAAAGTTAGGTGGACACATATGCAATTTTTATGACTTAAAGCCAATATCTCATCTGTAAAGCACCGTTATATTTTTTCAAGATTTGACTAAAGAACTTACACGACCGTATAACTTTAAACCTTTAGTTACATGTAATATGGTGTCCAGCCCTAATTTATACACATACACACACACACACATATATATATATATATATATGATACTATTTGGTTGATCATTAAAGCCGGATTTCTATTTCTTACTACCCATTAAAGATAATGGGTAGTAAGAAACAGAAATCCGGCTTAACTAAACTCCATACAAGTAATGTCAATTTTCCATGAATGATAAAGTAAGATTTATCATTCATGGAAAAATGACATTACTTGTATGGAGTTTAGTTAATATTGTTACCAGTTACAGGACTCGAATTAAAATGCCGTTAGAATTACTATAGAATTTATTAGAACTATACAAACACGCATAGCACAGGTACAAATATAATTGCACACAATCAGTCTAAACGTAATGCGAGATTCAATAACACGCGCAAAGTCCGTCACCATATAGATTATCGAATGTACACACGTCTTGTCTCGCTAGTGGTTATCACTTCACTGACGATCTCTCCATTGGGGCATTGCTTTATCCAGCACGATGCAATATATCTACCTGGCAAGCGTCGACGCAATTTCCCAGAAGTCGTAATCCGCACACCTACGTAATTATGCCTGCGAACGGCCATAAACGAGTAAAATAGGCTCCTCCACACAACAACCAATAAATAAGTAAATAAAAGAAGATAGTCATAAAACAGTTTCAATGTTATTAGCTCAAACGCCGGCGGATAATATAGTGTGTTTTAGGTTAGGCAGGTGTGCATCCACTTTTGTCGGCATGTAACAATATTTTAACCAGTAGTAAGACAAATGGATTGTAAATCGTGTGATAAAGCTGTATGGACTAAGTTCTTTGGGCAATAAGATTTTTTTCGCTTCATCGATATCCCAAAATCATGATACAAACGGTCTAAGGACAACTGCCAATATATTCCAGGTTTCTTTGTTTACGATTGAGGTCATCGCGACTCACGTTTATTAAGAAATCTCTAGAGCAAGCAGTGAATTTTGCCATGAAAACAGTGCGTAAATCTATAGGATCGTGGCCAGACAGATTAAAGGCTTATGTCAAAATCAAAGGTGGCCATTTCGAACAGAATTATTTTTTATTTTTGTTGAGATTTAAATAAATGTGTACAGAAAAGTTTTATTAAGATTACTTTATTTTATAAAAAATAGATGCATTTTCATTTGTACCAAAACTTATGGCTAGACTAGGTAGAGTTTAAAGTGTCTGGTTGCTAGAGACTATTTGAGCAGTGCGTAAATCTTGTTTGTTTGTTAATAAACAGGTTAGTCATTCACTGTTATTTTTCCTGCAAGAATTTAGTATAAGTGTAAAGCATCTAGAATCACAACACTTTGTTCGTGGCACTGAATTTAATTTATAATTCTTTACCATAATGTGACTTGAATTTTAACTAATCCTACATCTATATTCTTAAAATTAACCATATTTACGTTACTTTATTTGTTTATGTTAACAATGTTTATTTTATTATCAATATTACGTACAGTAGTATATTTTGCGTGTTTACAATGTTCTTCGGGAGAACAAATTATGCTTAACTTACCAGAAGGTATGGTTTAATTATAATTATTCGTTTGTTATGTTAAATTGTACTAAATTGTGGTCTTAAAATTTGTGTGGTTCTATGTTCCGAATGAGAATAATTTTGTCGTCAATACCGTAAAAATAACTTACGCAACTGCTTTAAATATAATACTATAGTTATATGTTTGTGTAACTCACTGATATCGAAATATACGCAACACAATTAGTGAAATGTGTTCACAATTATTAAAAATTATTAATTGATTTTTATCTTTCTGTAAATTATGAAATATTGGACAGTTCCACTAAGATCATTATTTAAAAGAATTATATTCAAAATGAATTGGTCAATAAAAGAGATTTAAATAAATACCTAAGTTGATTAAAAAATAAGAAATAAATATTTTCTACAGCAATTTATTGGTGGCTCTGTACAATGCGACTATGAAATTATAATTTATTATATAACATTGTAAAAGTATTTACTTCAAAAACAATGTTCATTGTCTACACGACACATACGTTGCGAAGCTGTGTACAGAGAATATTAAGTGGATTTAACTTTTAACATAATCTGTACGGGTGGTACATATAAATACAGTTATAAAGTGTACAATATTTAATTGTACTTAAAATAAAATAAATTATAAATAAATTACACTACAAAAAGAACTTAGATATATATTTATTGTAATTGATCAATGTATTCTTTTTTTTATGTAACAATAATTGTGTTTTATATAATTTTAATGATTTTATCTACACAATTTGTCGTTAGAGTTTTCAGTAAATGTGTGTTTGAAGTCTACGTTCCAATATCAATTAACTTGAGCTGAGCGCTTCTTGAAGTTATATTGGACCTAATGCAAGTACAATCACTAAAAGACGTTTACAGATTTAAAAAAAGTTACAGCTGACACACTTAAAAATACTAATGGTCGCCAGGTGGTTGAAATTCGACCGACATTAATTTAAATTATAAGTTTGAACATTATTAAGTTTCTGTTGTCAAAGACTATAATACTTTTATAATCACAGATTTCGCCAAGGGTACACTGTTAATTTGACTTTAACAATACACAAAAGAGTAGGTATATATATATATATATATATATGTGTGTGTGTGTCAGATACATGGTAGTGTGTGTAATGGTTTTTTATTGATTTAATGTATTGTTTTTTTTTTTTTTGCAGACAAACACACATATTGTATATCCCCAAATTAAGCAAGTTATGCTTGTGTTATGGGTAATATACAACGTACTACTCTGGGGCCGATCCCAGACACCCAGACCATAGTAAATAACGGAGAAAATACGTTTCCGAAATTTACTATACCAGGAATCGAACCCGGAGCCTCTGCGTTGCAGCGAGGTAGGCCAGCAATGGCTTAGCCCGCTCAACCACAGAGGCCGCCATATTTACTCATAATTTAAAAAAAATTAGCATTCTGCACTCTTTCTCTATATAAACTATAAGTGTGCGAAATTTCATACTATTCCGTCCGCGCAATTTTCGTAAAAAGTGGTACAAAGTTTTTGCTTCACGTATTCATACAATGATATATACTAAGTGAAGCCTTCCTACTTGCTTTGAAGTTGTTGAATTGAAATGTACTTGTGCATCGTAATATTTATTGATCGTCCTTGCACTGTAGTTAAGATCACAAACCAGGATAAGTATGTTATTACTTATCTTGGTTTGTGATCTTAAAAGAAACTGAGGTAATAAATAATATATAGCTTATGTATTTATGTTAATTACAGGATCAGCATGTGCCTTCGACAAATATAATGGCACATGTATTAAAGACTACAAATGTTTATCAATGATAAAAAGCATCATGGATAGAAATCTTCCACCGGTAACAGTTTTTGTTACATTATTGTAATTACTAAGAATATTAATTAATTAATTTATATTGTTACGAGATGCGAGCTCGAATTATAATGCCATTGGAATTATTATAGAGTTTATTAGAACTACACAAACACGTATAACACAGGTACAAATATAACCGAACACAACAAATCCAAACGTAATGCAGAAGGTCGTAATTCAATAAAACGCGCAAAGTTCTCGGTCGACTGCCCCCTCTCCCCATCAGGCAGGTATCATAGTCGACGTAATCCGCAACATCTGGCTAATGATTCGGCTGCAAGCGGCCATAAACAAGTACAATAAAACAATGAGCTATTCTCTAGAAACGTGTGCCAATAAATAAGTAAACAAAGGAAGACGATCATAAAAAAATTACAATTAGTTCAAATGCTGACAGGTAATAAAATGTGTTTTTATAGATATGCAGGTGGAATTTGTTTATTTTGTCGGAACCTAAGTTGTAACACTATTAATACTAGTTGAGTTCGCTTTCATTTTCGCAAAGGCTTTGGAAATATATCTATTAAAATATATAAATGAAAGCTTCTGAAAAGAGCTCTCAATACGCCTAATCGATTCTTTAGGTGATTAGAGGGCCGGTTCTTTACTTGTACAACGGATCAGCCATGTATTGAGGTAAGGTAGCCAGCTTTCCGAGAACGCTAACCATTGACTTCGATGACCTAGTACTCAGTATTCTTAGTTATAGTCTTACGAGATCATAGGTAGAATACAATATAACTAAGTTAAGTTTTCTTTATTGTATTAGTTTATAATTTAAGTAAGTATATTTGGATATAAATAAATATATTAGACATGTACATACATGTAAAAAAATAAATGTAAGTACACGAAAATTTCAGATAAAGTTTTAATATCTAAAAGTTTAATGGAAATCCTTTGAACCATTCGGGATCCTATTTGAAAAATCTTTCAGATAAATTACCAAATAAATTTCTAAAGATCATATAAACAGCAGATTTAATTATTTGGTTTAAAAATTTGACATTTCATTTCTGTTTATTAGTATTATATTATATGCAATGAGGTCAAATTAATACTACAAAGATAAAAACCACAGCGGACATGTAATTAGTTTATCCTTGACCTAATAGCTGAGTAATGTACTTACGTAAGTTTAACTCATGAGTTTCCTTAAAGGAAATATGAAAATATCTAGAACTGGGTTTTCCTTGCAAATGGAACTAATTTGCGAAGAGTCCTGGTCTTGAAGTTTGCTATTACACTTGTGTTGGAATAGTCGAACATTTACATCATAATGGTCGATTTAGTAAACAAAACAACCATTATGGCGCTATTATGACGTCAGCGAACAACCTTACCTATACGGTTGTAATATCAGATTTGGATCCTGAATTGTGTGTGAAGCCGATGCCAATGGGGCCATCGACCGGAATACCTACTAAAACTCCTTGATGTTCCATCCATAGCTTTTTACCGTCTTTTTTTGCTAGGGCCACCGGAAAGCGGGGTCACTAATTCCGCGGGTCCTAACTGACATAAAATCATGTACCAACATCTACAGCAGACATTAAGACTGAAATCTTGAAGCTAGTTTAGATATTAATAAATGTAAAACATTTTAGATCTGCTCGTATGAAACAAACACTCCAATAATATGCTGTACCGATTGTTACAACAGCCCGACCTGGGATATTAAGTAAAACTTTTCTTTGTTTATTTTTTATTACATAAATCGGGCTATTACGATAAAATTTAACAGTCCAGTCGCATACTGGACTGTTAAATTTTATCGTAATCGTGCGATGATGAACCACCTGAGACCATCCAAGATCTGCTGTTGGACTGTCCCAGATACGGCCAAGCTAGGTACGACCTAGAGTGAACAAACATGAAATTGACTGAAGTAGTATCTTATCTTATACTAATATATAAAGCTGAAGAGTTTGTTTGTTTGTTTGATTGAATGCGCTAATCTCAGGAACTACTGGTCTTATTTGAAAAATTCTTTCAGTGTTAGATAGCCCATTTATCGAGGAAGGCTATAGGCTATATATCATCACGGTTAGACCAATAGGAGCGGAGCACCAATGAAGAATGTTTCAAAATTGGGGGGTTTTGAAAACAAATTCCACGCTGATGGCGTCGCGGGCACAGCTAGTTATCGATAATGCTTGCCGGACAGGACACCAGAGCGTACCTGGAGGTATACTGCCATGGCGTTGCTGAGCACGCTGCAAAGCGAAATAAAACAAGATAGATGGGATAAGAAGCAGCATGCGAACGAATACAAGACTTTGTTGGCCCCGAAGAATATCGGGTGTGAACAGGCGATAATAAAAAAAATAGATATAAGTTAGCAACTTATGCACAATGAAGGAGTCTGTAGAGGTGATAAACTTTCACTGTTTTCGTTATTTGGTTACGGAAGCAAAATAAGACTCATCTAAAATATCCCATACTTCAAAAATACTTAACAAATCTTGTTTAATCCAATTTGATTGGTTATTGGTTGAACAAAGGGCGGCCTTATCGCTTAAAGCGATCTCTTCCGGCAACCCCTTAAACTTAGGAGAATATTAAAATAGAATAGAATATCATAGAAGAGAATATTTTATGCAATAAAATCAATTTACCTATATTTATTATCTACTCCTGTTTTAGCACTGTCATGTTTTAATATTCTCCTTAGTTTAGGGGGTTGCCTGGAAGAGATCACTTTAAACGATAAGGCCGCCCTTTGTTTAACAATCATTGTACCAAGTGTTTAAGAACATAGTTTTAATTTTTGGTAAACAACAGTGTTTTCATTCATTCATTGATTTATATTTAATATTTTTTTTGGAAATGCCACTAAGTTAGAGGAATATATAAAGAAAAATAATGTCTCTCTAAGAAGTTATATTACGAAAGTCACTTTATTATTTATGTATGTAAATGATAAAGTGACTTTCGTAGGTATATTTCATAAATATTTCTGATTATGATAACGTGAATTACGCTTCTTTTTAATTTCACAGAAATGCATCATACACACGTGCTGCGGGGTTCCTTTTTAAAATTGGTCAAAAGGCTCATGATAGTGAGTATTATGTAAATATTGCTGTTTTATTATATTAATATATATATATATATATATATATATATATATATATATATATATATATATATTACCATTTATTAACTACGAGATAGTAAAAACAAGTAATTAGATATTTTTACAAATAATTAGTGATTTCGGATTTTATATAAAACTAGTGGTCCAGCGGGCTTGAAAAAATAACAAATCTAGAACCTGATTGCTGCGCCACTTGTCGGGACGATTGTTAATCTAAACTATTCTAAATCATCCAGGGACGCACACAGAAAAAAATTTCATCAAAATCCTAAGACCCACTCTAAGCTCTGGTTTCCGGATCTAAATGTGAATCTAAACCACCTCGAGACCAGTCCAACATCAAATTTAGTGCCACAAAAAGTGGCATTAAATTCGATCCAGCAGTTAAAAAGTTTTCAGTGACGTACAAACGTACAAAAGAATCATATGTATAAAGAAATTGAATATTGGAAACGGAGTACGGAAGAGACAGCTGAAGCTGTACGTAGATTGTTATGCATTTGCGAGATTTTTATATGTTTTTGTATGTTTTAGAATGCATAGACTATTTAAAGGACTACCCGTATGATTGCAAAAATCACAATACATTTACTTACGAGTTCAACTGGAGTGAAAAATCTAAGTGCACAGTGTATAGTATTAATGGTAGAGCGCCTGTGGGCGGAGTAAATGCAGTCAGAGGCGAATTTCCACATATGGTAAGATTTATTTACATATAAATCACATGAGCAAAAAATGTATTTAAGGTCAAAGTTTGCAAATATGGGTTTTTTCCATTTTTCAATGAAATAGTAAGTTTTATCATAAAAAAATAGTATCAGTATGACTTTAGATAAGAGATCCTCTAGTAAAGTAATGTAGCTAGTCTTGTTGTAGGTATCTTATTATTACATGTTTTTTTTATTTTTCATTGTTCATAGACTGCCATGAACTGGACAGTTTTTATTACTTTTTACATCTGCAATTTTTGTTTGCATTAGTTAACGATTTAGAGGAAGTAAATGATTAAGTATTGGGTAGGTAGGTGGCATGAAAAATGGCTGACTGAGTGTGCTATCGCTGCTCGATTTCAGCAGTGCCTTTAATAATGTTAACTTTGAAGTGTTCTTTGGCATCCTATGCTCTATTCACATATCTCCTATAGTAATCGATTGGTTTCATAGTTACCTGCATGTTCGCCGGCAGCGCATTCGAGTTGATGACTATTATTCGTTATGGTGTTATCTCTCTGCCGGTGTTCCACAGGGCGGCATACTATCTCCTTTATTATTCGCTGCTTTTATAAACTCAATTTCCAATGAACTCACTTCATCTTATCACCTCTATGCAGACAATTTACAAATTTACACGCAGACACCGGTTGCCAAACTAAATCAAGCAGTCGCAGCAATAAACTCCGACTTTAATCGCATACTACAATGGAGTAAGTCTCAAACTCAAGTCATTATCATCGGTACCTCGCGGATGCTGTGTAAAGTTGACTGGACCTGCATACCAAATTTTCTTTTTAATGAGAGACTTAGTGATAAGGTCAAAAACCTTGGAATTAGTTACATTTGATAGTGAGTTGTCCTGGCGACTCTATATAACGGAGTTGAGTCGGCGGTTGTTTCTCTCCTTCAGATCACTCTGGAGGTTAAAAATTTCCTGCCCATCGCTACCAAAATTAAGCTTGCACAGTCGCTACTTTTACCCATACTTGATTATGCCGACGCCAGCTATCTAGATTTAACTCAAGAACAACTTAGTAAACTTGAGCGCCTCCAAAACTTTTCTCTAAGGCTCATATTTGGGATACGCAAGTATTACCACGTTTCTGTATTTCATAAAAAACAACTCAAGTGGTTGCCAATTCGTTTTAGCCGGAATACCCACATTCTTTCATTGCGTTATAGTATTTTGTTCATCCCTACTACAGTACCTTAAACAACGCTTCGAATTTATTACTATACTAGTACGTAAGTTTTCTATCATGGTGTACAATAAAGTGTCTATCTATCTATGTAGGTGGTACACCATGCAGTCATGATAGACAGAAAACACTTTATTATACACTGTACAATAAAGTGTTATCTGTTCAATCTATCTATCTAGGTGACACATTGGACTATATATTCTAAAACAAAATTTAATCATATACAAAGCGAGAATTAATATGTTTTGTTATCATCATACTGTTACGAGATACAAGACTCGAATTAAAAATGCCGTTGGAACTACTATAGAATTTATTAGAACTGTACAAACACGTATAAAACAAATACAAATAAAACTGGATGCAACCAGTTCATACTACACTATTCAATACAGCTCGAACGCGCAAAGTCCGTCGTTTATATCGCTAATCGAGAGTACTAGAAAACGTCTTACTCGCTTCGTGGTCGTCGCTTGACTCCCCCCCCCTGCCCTCCATTCGGGCCTCGTCTTATACTAACTACACAGTACAAAGAAATTGGAGGCGCACACAAGGTTTCTAAGAAATTTAATTTGCACACCTGCGAACGTCCACAAAGTGGAATACAATAACAATAGGGGTTATAGTTCGACGCTAATGATGGTTATAAAACAGGTAGAAATACAATAGCATGTTACAAATTTAAAACACAAAAGATTCCCTAATCCGATCAGAAGGACAATAAGCTGCGCTTACAATAGGCTGTGCAGCTTATCTTTGACGGCAAGTAACAATACTTTTAAAATGTTATTATAAAAATCATTTTGCTGTTTAAACGAATATGCTATTTGGCTCGTTAAAGAGAAAAATCTAGGCAATTTTGGCGTTTTGCAAGAAGATAAAAATTATCTCAGTTGATTTGACTATCAACTACCCTATTTTGACAAAATTTGGCTTACTGTTGACATCCATTAAAATTGTTAAAGTTTTACATAATAAATTTTACAGGCCTTATTGGGATATGGTCCAAATGAAGAATCTCTTCAATGGCAGTGTGGTGGTTCATTGATAAGCGACAGGTATATAATCACTGCAGGACATTGCATCTCTAGTGTACGGCTGTAAGTTTTTTTATGCACAGCAGACATTAAATATGTATATTGTAGATTTAGCTTCATTTCAGTACACTTAAATTTGCATTTCAGCGGTCCTGTAAATTATGTGGCTCTAGGAATGTTGAAACGAAGTGACCCTCGAGAACTCTGGCGTTTGTATAAAGTAAAGAGGATCATACCTCATCCAGACTATCAATCGCCTTCAAAGTACGACGATATCGCTTTATTAGAGACCGAGACTACGTAAGTTCCTTTATTTATCTATCTATATTATAAAATTCTAAACATGCCGTGTTTTTAGCTATATAAAAAAAACAAGTGTTGTATAAAACTTGTATAAAATTAATATTATCTACTAGGGATATGCCCGCGACTTGGTCCACGCTTGACTTGAAATTCCCGCAGGCTTCTCGGGACACAAAGTACCACAGCATTTAAAAAAGATTGTAAGTTATCGTTTTAGTGAAAACTGTGTGGGAATAAGCTAATTTTTATGTACTGAAAAAACTACAAACCGCTTCCGGGAAAATCCCGCAGGATTCCCGGGATAAAAAATATCACACTTTTTATTACATAAAAGTTGCTACCGATCAGTGAATAAAATCGCATTGGATTTGTTTGTTTTTATCGATCTGGTCATTTTAAATAATTCCCAGAAATACTCCGCGGGATTCCTGGGAAAAAATGTAGGGCAAATTTTTAGTCTAAGAATTTCTAAAAAAGAAGAAACCGACAAACAGACAAGAGATCTAAAAAAATCATCTTAATAAAACTACGTTTTTTTTAACGGTTTTAAGCGCGGTAATTTATTTGATTTTTATTATTACGACGTTTCGGCCACTTTTCAGTGGTCCTGATCAGAGAAGCCTCCTATTTATTCCTTTTATACCACCTCTCCTATCCCATCTCCTTTATCCAATTTCTCCTGTCTGATCCCTCTATCCCACCTCTCCTATCCCGTCCCCTTTAACCCCCTCGCTCTATATTATTCTAAACGCTGGAAATGCATTGGCTTTGCCCTTGGTGTTGCAATCATCTATAGGCGATGGTTAATACTTTCTATTAGATCTGCTTTTTTGCTAGTTTTGCAATATGGAAAAAATATCTAAATTTTACATTTTTATTGTTGATGAAGGATCGCTACAGCTCTTTCATCTATATATTAATATGTGAAGCAAAAACTTTGTACCCCTTTTTACGAAAATTGCGCAGACGGAGGAGTATGAAATTTCGCACACTTACAGTTTATATAGAGAAGGAGTGCAGAATGCCAATATTTTTTTTAATTATACACAAAAAATATATGAAATCAATAAAAAAAACATTATACACACTTGTATTTGACATACACACGCATATATACTCTTTTGTTTATTGTTAAAATCAAATTAACAGTGTAGCCTTGACGAAATCTGTGATTATAGAAGTATACTCTTTGACATTAATTATTATGGTCGAATTTCAAGCACGGGCGACCACTAGTATAAATAATTAACACTAAAATTTTCAACTAACTATTTTAAATTTAAAACATTATGCTAACTAAAAAAGATGTCACTTCCTTCTTTAATAAGTTTCTTTTTAAGTTCACATTTAAACAGAGCATTAGAAATATATAATCTCAGATTCCGCAAATATCACGTAAGTACGTAAAATTAAGATGAGTAATAATAGTGACATAATTATAGTAAACAACATGCAATTAATCATCAAGGAAAACACTAAAGTAACTGGGATTGTCATTTCAAGCAATCTTATTCGATGGTTTTGAATTCTAATATACAAATAACATTTTTTCAGGGTCAAAATTGATACATTGGTGATACCAGCTTGCCTTCATACGGAACAGTATATAATAACTCAAAATACCCATGCCACGGGATGGGGTGATTTGGGAAAGAGACAGCCAGTGGCAGATACTCTTCAAAGGGTAAATATGTATTATGCTCATGACTACTGATGACGTAAACAAGTTTTTGAATGAAGAACACGTTTTAGCAAATGTAGTACGATGCCCTTTGACTAGGGGCTCAGTTTTGCTATTTCAATATCTCAGTTACGAAGATATTCATAATTACGATGCCATTGCTATAGTGTCAAAAATTCGAATTCTACAAATCCACAATATCTTCTCGATATCATCGCGGCAGAATAATAGTAGAAAAAGATGGTATGTCATTGGTGCCCTGGGTAGCTCCTTAGTATGGGAAGCGTCTTGGGCCGATACTTTGGCAGCATCCCATTTTCCAGCCCTAGCATGTCCATGAGGCCCTAAAACGCCGCAAATACACTGCCGTCGCAAATAGCTACATATTTGTGTCTTTTGGGGTCGCGAATCTGGGACCATGAGGGCCTGAGGCACAAAAGCTTTATCGATACATAGCCAAACGTCTGGTGCATGTCCCGCTCAACCAAAAGATTGGTTTATACCTCGGGCAACGGCCTGTCTCTCGGGCACGTCTCCAACTGTCAGCGGTCTGGTACAAGATTTTATAGTTTAATTTTAGTTTGTATATATTGTTTATTTTTTTAATTTATAGTATAGTTTAATTTATTTATAATTTTGTTTATTTTTAATATTTAGTTGTATTTTTTAAAGTTACTTTTTATTTTATTTCAAGTAATGATTCTAAATAAAAAATAGTAGCAAAATTATGGTACAACTAGCAGAAATGGCGTTAGATTGAAATGGACATTGAAAAGCTACCAAAAATTTTAAATATTTATTTCGCGAGTTTTCGCATACAAATATTAATGGCATGTCACGGACAAGCGATTAGAATTAACAGAATACCGAAATCAGGCAAACCTACGATTGAGACGATAGTGTTCTGCGATTTTGACGCGATAGTAATAGCAGAATTGGGCCCCTGGTAGAGCAATGGCCTTGTGAAACGTCCTTTGCATGGACTGGAAGTTAATAATTGAAGATCAGCATTCCTGAAGCGGGCATTTTCGCAGATTTCTGTTACGAACGTACTAAGTGTCAAACTGTTATGCTATCTCTTGCACCAACCAGTATCAATTTAAATAAGAGATTCTCCAAATGTAATCCGCTTTAAGTCTTCAGGCTTCAAAAGTGAGCCATGAACTCTCTTGATTAATATAAATTACTACCTCTCACCAGCGACTTCTACCGTTTTTATTTTTATACTTTTCTGAGTGTAGCAAAAATTCTACTCCGTAACATATTTTATTAATTCTTACCAAAAGCCCAAATATTTTTTATATTCTTAATTCTAGGAATTATCCCATATTTATATATAGGGCAGCTTAACATTTTTTATGCTCTATTTCACCCCTTTAAGATACCTATCTTTAGATTTAGTCTACGAAAATCTAATGTCTCTAATTTAGTTTTATTGAACACTTCTAGGTTAAACTACAAAAGTTCACAGATGATGAATGTGCCAATATATACCAAGTCCATCGACATCTCAATCGAGGATATGATAACATAACTCAAGTCTGTTATGGAGATCATGATGAGGCTAAAGATACTTGTACTGTAAGTTTTATTTACATTTCTGCTAATATTATGAAAGCCAAAGTAACTCTTTATTGTGCTTTTATACCAAAACCACTGAGTTAATTTTGATGAAATTTGGTTTATACATAACTTCGATAATTGTAATGAATATAGAAATACACTACATTATATCGTGCTCTCGAGGTTATCAGCAGCGTCTATGGAAACCGAGGCCCTGCTGTATTACAAAACATAGTTGAGCTGATAGGTCCGATCATGCCATCCAGTCCAATATTGTTCCAATGCTATTGCTGAATGGTATGTTATCTACCTTGGATTACACCTCGAAAAAATACCGGCATACTTACCTTTACTACAACCTCTGAGGTCCAGAGATCTTGAAATATTTTTTTAATAACCATAACCTCACTTATTTTCACTAATTTTTTCGCTAAAATTGCACTTCTAGTATAAGTCCAAAGTTGAAAAATCTTTTCAAAGTCCAAAAAAAGCCAGTAATCAACATAAAAAGAACCACAATAACCAAAAACCAGCTTAATTGGATAAAAGTGAAGAAAAACACAATGGAGCACCTTGACATACACTACAAAAGTAACAGTCGACATACTTTAGTCCAGGGGTGGTAGCCATCCAGTCGGGCAAATGCCCTACCACCTGGCTGTGGGTTGTTTTGTCGCCTTTTACGACAGGTCGCCTGGGCCGCAGGAAATTGTATTCTTTCTCTGTTCCTGCACGGATGATATTCATATCATATTAACCAATTATGATTGGAAACAATTTCTCTAAAATCTATATTATATAGAAGATCGTAATTCTGCTGATTGTAAGTATATTATAATACTACTTTTTTTCTTTACAGGGGGATAGCGGCGGACCTCTCCAGGATTATGTTAACTCTGCTTGCCAGTTCCAAATTGTTGGAGTGACATCAACGGGAGTGCCTTGCGGGAATCCGGGAAGTGCTGGTCTCTATACCAAGATTGAACCTTACCTACCGTGGATAGAGAATATTGTTTGGCCAGAAAATTAAAGAATTATTTATTTAACTCGTCTTGAAAAATTGGTTTATTTTTTTGATGCTACCATTGTAACTTCTTACAAAACGCATCGTCATGGCAACATATAGAATAAACCCTACATGTTTATGCCGAATTTTGTGAATAAAACCCAGCTGCCATACCAATATATTAGAACTTAATAACTATGACGATGCAGTAGGAACAGATATGGTCTGTTTATGGTAACGCCAATGGAATTCAATGGAGTTGTGTTATCAAAGATTTCCAGATGCAAGTTAATATTCATGAAGGCTTAGAATTGACTGTTGAAATCGTTTCAGGAATATAGGAAAGCAATAAACGGTTATTTGATTGAAAAGCGTTTGATTGTTGGGCATATCAAATGGGTTTAATTATCAGAGTCATAAGGTATTTGACAATCGAATAAAATGAGATAGTTTTTAGGTTTGTTATGTTTTTCGTCTTATCCAGACAATCATTGTCCACACTGTTGAACGTAGACCTCCTCAAATCTGCGCTATATATCCCGGTATCCCGCCTTGCTTATACAGCCCCTGCCGGCGACCCTATGCAGGTCATTTGGTCCTCCAGGCTTGAGGGCGTGCTAAGATACGTTTATCGAGACGCGGTTTCCACTCTAGAACACGTGTGCTCCAACGGCCGTCGGTCCAGCAAAAGATGTGACCAGACTACTGCCACTTCAACTTTTATCATTTTAAGTGCACACTAAAATTCATAAGCTCATTAGAGCCACGCGGCTCCCGAACAGCATAGGATCACCTCGGTCGCAAGTTGTCCACGCGCGAATGGCGAGTGAACTACTCGGTAACAACCCGCTGCTTGGTGTGATTCTCGTATAGATCTAGTACCAATCACTGACAGGCTACTCGGCAATTTCTTGACTACGCGACGCACACTCATTTATCCCGCGAAGTTTATTAGTTGACAACGCGTCGTTCACACAAGTGGCAACATTAGAATAACCTTATAATAAATACATGTCTTTCTTTCTTATTTAAAAATTAGCAAGTTAAATGACACTTGCTAATTTTTAAACAAGAAAGAAAGAAAAATCATTTATTTGGTTTTTACAACACAAAGTGAAACATATTGAAACAATGGGTATTACACTAAGTATATTTTAAAATAATGTCTCGCAATGGTATCAAATGAAGGTGCAGTTGAGCAAATGCCAGGCAACGGGTGCCTGATTCTGGTTTTCAACTGCACCCTGGGACGGATGGGTTTCGCTCTATTCTTTATTTAAATATATAATATGAGTAATAATAATTATACATATATGTATAATAACATAGAATTAATGTGAACGTTTTGCGAGCTACGTTGGTTACCTTAGTTCTATTACGAATATCCTCAATATTGATTCTATCTATAAGAGACACCCAACATAGATAGCCCCATAACCCGTTGAGCGACTTTAAAAGTAGTTAAGTTGACTAACTTTAATATTTGTAGTCACATAATTCTGTTGTTTGGTAATACCAGTATTTCATTTAATGAAACCTTTCCCGAATTCTCAGCGTAGTTCTAGAATGGAGGCAATATATTTCTTAATGGAAAATCGCTGTTTACGAATTCTCCCCCTTAATAGACCGAAGTTGAGCGTTGTGGAGGAAATATCGACTTTTAAGTTGGTATTTTATGTTCAAGAAGCAGTTTCACGCGTAAAACTTATATTTTGAAAAGTAATACAAGAGTATATTCAAAGCCTGGAACGATCTTTAATATTATAGAACAAGAGTATTCTTCTTTTTATGTCATGTTTACTACGGTAACTTTCACGGCAGCAAGCAGGTAAAAGGCGAAGGGAATGAGCAACACGAATATGTAAACACAACATATATTATTTCACTTCGTCGTGATTTGGGCAAAATATAAACTAAGAGTTAAATATTTGTGTATCTATCCAATGTCAAATATCCAAGAATGTTCAAAATTTTCGAATCTTCAAGCTAAAGCCCTATTCTAATTATGTCTGTGAATGACGTCTTTGTTAGCTCGAAGAAGCATAATTCACTAAACAGTTTAGAATTTCAACCCAAACATACAATTTATTTAAAAACAATCAACATCATTTTTCATACATACAATTAAAACCTAAAATTCACTACTGGGAGTATAAAGTGACCGCTTTTCTTGAAATTGCCGCGAGTTTCCCGGGGACCCAAAGTATCGCAAATTAATAAAATCTTCGTTTTAGTGAAAACTGTGTCTGAATAAGCTAATTTTTATGTACCCAAACAACTTCGAACCACTCCAGGGAAAATTCCGGTGGGATTTCCGGGATAAACAGTATTACATATTTATTACATAAAATTTACTCTCGATCAGTGAAAAAATCACACTGGAGTATGATTTTTTATAATCTGGACGTTTTAAACATTTCCAGTAAAATCCTGCTAGATTCCCAGGATTAAAAATAGCACAGATTTTAAGTCCAAGAATTTTTTGTTGATCAGCGAAAACCGCATTGAAATCGGCTCAGTACTTTTTAAGTGAATCCCGAACAAACAGACAAACCGAGAAATAGACAAGAAACCTAAAAAAAATGCATCGTGTTCTCCATCATTTATATAGTTCTATTACATTCGTATTTTTAATAGCTTCAATGTATTGAATATGGCACGTTTATTATAGACTAGCTGATGCGCGCGACTTCGTCCGCGTGGTGCGGTTTTTCAATTATCCCACGGGAAGTCTTTAATTTTTTGGGATCAAAAGTATACAAAATTTCATTTAAATCGGTCCAGTCGTTTCGGAGATTAGCCGGTACAAACAGACAGAGAAACATAAAATTAAAAAAAATCTAAATTAGTTCTATTTCACTTCTTACATCCCCCTGACTCGGTTTTTAGCATTTTTTTCATTGTACAGAAATTCGACCTCTGCAATTTTATTATATGTATGTATGTATAGATATGACAATATGTTAAAGGATATAAAGACCAGACAACGGTATTGCTTAAAAATGGCAAACAATACAGTTAAAAGGAGTCAAACAACATGAAGGTCAAAAGAGAGTAGAAAACATTGTAGAATTAAATCTAAAGCTCATATAAAACCTAACTATGTCACGGGAGAGCGCAGGGCTTAAAAAAAGTTTTCATAACAGATTGTATTGTTTTGATGCACTTTCAAAAATAAGACGAGTCCAAATACTTATTATACTACATATTATTCTTACGGCTGGTATTGTTTACTTTTAGATAGGCTACTCTGGTTCTCTTGACTTCACACAATTCACACTACACACGGAATTACATGAATTGGTTCCTCCCTCACCATTTTACCACCGGACAAGCAGACGTGCGCGCTCACGCCACCAGTATATGGTGGAAATACCAACAAAGCGGACGAAACGCTATGATTTCACTTTTATCATACGCACCGCTGAATAGTAGAAGAACACTTTACCGTCGTCTGTTTTTCCTGAAGAATACAATCTAAGTGTCTTCAAGTCTCGTGTGAATAGGTATCTTCCAGGTAAGCGTGCTCCACCTTAAGACTACATTTCCACCTGACATCAGGCGCAACATCAGTCAAACGCGAAACAATTCTTTATAAAAAAAAAACACTCTAATACTCAATGGTTGTTATAAGTTTGTAACAGATGACGATTTTTATTATTGCATGAGTTAAGCAGACAACCCACCTGATGGAAAGCGGTTACCATCACCTATGGATATTTATAACACCAAAGGTGCTACCAACGAGCTGCCGCTCTTTAAAGGGAGACTGGAACCTGACCAGTAATGCTGGGACATAACTCAAGGTTGTTAAGGTGGCATACTCTAGACCAGGGCTGGTAGCCAACCAGACGGGCAACCCTACTACCTGACAATAGATAACTAATTATAGGAAATCGGGTGTGGCTCAGCTTTGTGCAACTAATCTTGAGTAAGAGAAACCATGATTAAGTTTAGCGCAGTGTGTACTACATCAGATTAACTGCAATATCACGGATATCGAAGCAGTAATGAATCCGTTGTGTGTATGAAAGCATGTTGTATGAAGCTGGCGTTCATCCAAAAACGGCATTAAAAGAAACAAAAAATATCCAAGCGATATACTGAGATAGCAGAAAAAGGGTTCCGTTGTGTATTTATAAATAATATACATGAAAAGTAATATATTTATTCCAAAATAGATTTTTTTAGATTACATGCTAGATGACATGAGTTTACCACCAAACCAGCAGGGCAACAAATACCCCAGCATTTTTATTTTACTTTATATTTTGTATTATGTTGTATGGGCACAGTCGTGAATTTTTTCAAAATATATCTTGAGCTTTGCAAGGTTTAAAGAGTTTTATACTTTCTGAAAGAGCTTGGTAGCGATCGCATTATTCCTATTCGTTGTGGTTGTGTAAAAAACTTTTCGTCATATAGTAAGCCACCTCGCCCAATCGGTTCTTTATCGATTTCTTAAACTTTTCTAAAATGCTACTTAAACTATTAACTATCAAATTTACTAGCCAACTGTTTATATTGTTTCAATTAGATACATTTAAGTGGAATTCTTATGTTATTGCTACATCTGGGATAATATTAGGGTTAGTTTGGGTTACCGTTTCATGTAGTTTTTGCGTTTTTTGTGATGAGACATTGTTATATATTAATCGTTAATATCGTTAAATATTGGCAGATAATATTATATATATACACTAATGTAGCTAATTATTAACGGCGTCATTTTTAACACTATAAACAAGACGCTTTTGCCGACAGTCACTAAATGTAAGAGATCTGCAACAGTCTTACATCAGTGACAGGTATTTATTATTTGTAAATTGTTGTGTGAGAAAATAAATAAAGTTTCTATTCTATTATATTATCCCAGACGGAGAAGGAACATTAAAAATAATAAAACAAAATACCGCAAAAAGTAAATTATTTTTTAATCTGCAATACTCATCATACTATAGTCGACTCAGAAAAGCATTGGTAGACCGCCGCGCTACTAATCTCCCGCCGACGTTACAAGCCAGATCTGCTGAAGTTTCGAGGTCAGAAGATCTAGTGGCAGACTTCGCACAAATACCTTGGAATGCACATACACAGGTCGTTGAACATATGCTTGCAGGCAGAATGCGTTGTAAACGAGACGCGAGCCGTGCGCGCTCTGCTCCGACGTCCTCCAATCCTCGATTTCAAGCTGCCTCTGAGGACAAACGGCGGCCACACATCACTCCACGGAATCGCCGCCCTACGCGCGCTGCCACCGGACCGTCAACGCACTTGGCTGCCACCGACCGCGATCTCGTACGCTCGACTGATCAGTGTCATGTTACGAGGTCGTGAAGACTACAAAGTTGCTGACAAGCCACGAGAGGCCGCAGATGGCCTACCGAAGCGCGCAAAGGCCACGAAGGCCATCGGATGGCGCAGACTGGTCAACGAGGGCCGTTGAGAGATCACCTCTCCAAACCCCGCCACTGACGGGTAGTTATCCATTGAGTAGAAGCCGGGGCAAAGAGATTTTCCTCGAGACTCCAACCTCGTCGCCGCGCCGCCTCAAATGGCCAAGAGGAAGAACCCACCGAGAGATAAACATTTCGTTTTTAAATAAGGAACCCTGAGAGTAATGAAGATATTTCCACTATGACTTGGCAGTATGACCACTTTTTAGATTGGTTCGTCATATTGTGTTCCGAATCGATATTTTTTTGTCAAGTGCAAAAAATGCTGTTCTTCAACGCAGTTGATGAAAATTACTACAGATTTTCTTACACTTTTGTTTGGTATATATTTTTAGAAGTAATATAAATCTACATAATAATTATGAAATAAAGATATGTTGCTGTGAAGTTCTTCAAAATAACGGAAAATTCGTTTACGAAGTTACCATGCCAGAAATCGAACCCAAAGACTTAATATTGCAGTGAGGAAGGCAGACAAAAGCTTAGCCCACTCAACCACAAGGATCATCAATATGAAAAATACTTTTTTTCTTTTGTGCTTCAATAATTAAATAGAATAGATTTTATAACATAAATACCCTAAAAATAAAACCTTAAAATAAATTACAACCTACAAATAAACCATATGTTCAAATAAATTGTAAAAAACTTCACACCACAATCGGTCCAGCCCGACCAGACAATTGTCGCTGTGCAATGTATCTAGATTAGAACTATATAATACATATATTTAAAAAGAAAGAAGTGCCAATGGTTGATTACAAAGGATACTGAAGAAAAGGTACTGCAATTTATTTACAGTCAAATTGGTAAACAGATATCTTCTATAGAACTGAGAAAAATACTACGCGATGTGCTTTCAAAGGCTTTTAAGAAGGTGTACACACAGGGCCAGTGAAGTGAATAATGCATCACGCATCGCATTTGACCTGCAGTCGGGCGGACGAAGTTTTCCATACACTTAGTCCGGAGTACAGTAATAGCATAAGCGACAGCGACTGCGGATTTCAAGTTTTATAATATTGTTACAACTTAGGTTCTGATAAAAACAAATTCCACTCCTTTTATTACCTGTCGGCATTTCAACTAATTGCAATCCTTTTATGACCGTCTTCTTTTGTTTACTTAATGTGGAGCACAGCCTATTGTCATTAGCCAGGTGTTACGGATTATGAGTACAAGCTTATTCTAGGAAATTATGTCGACACCTGCCAGGGGGCATATTTGCATTTGTGCAGTATCAAACGATGGCCTGATGGAGAGAGGGGGCAGTCGAGCGATAACTACAAGCTAGGCGTGACGTGTGTACATTTGGGAATATAGTATTGACGGACTTTGCGCGTTTTATTGTATTACGACCTTCTGCATTACGTTTGGATTTGTTGTGTTCCGTTATATTTGTACCTGTGTTATACATGTTTGTATAGTTCTATTAAACTCTATGATAATTCTAACGGCATTTTAATTCGAGTCCCGCTACTTGTAACAATATCAATCCGTAAATATTTTATTATTGAGCTAAAGCATTCCAATTTCAGAGTAATAGAATATTTAATAGCCAGGATGAATAAGGTGGTTTAGAAAGCAGGTAATTTAGATGTATAGATACTTTCAGCTTGTGGTCTTGTGGTGATTGTTATATTGGATAAGGTGTAAAAATATTTTGGTGTAACAATGTAAAACCTTTTGCAAGTGAAGTATATTTTGTGTTAAACAAAAGAGGTCCTAGCAAACGTAGTCCTGGCCAGAAAAAATAAAAATCTAGGACCTGAAACCAGTGCCACCTACCGGTTCCATTTGTGGATCTAAACTATCCAGGGACCCAGCCAAACACACAAAAAATCCATGAAAATTGGTAAGGTCGTTATATTTTATTTTATTTGGGGGGCTAACAGGTATCATTAATAATAACTAGAAATAAGCTAAATTAAGAGAAGCTATTAATGATCCTTCACAGATAAAACTAAAACTAAAAGAAAAAAAAACAAAGGAAATTAAACAGAGAAACAATAAATGTGCATAGGTATAAGGTACTTAAACTGATAAATCCGAGTTTAAATAGAACTTGACCAACTTTGCGCTAAAAAATGATACACTATTAGTAAATAGGTCTAAGTCTATATCTTCCAACTTACTTAACTTATTAAATTCATTTGCTGTTCTGATACAGAACGAATTACGTCGGTAAATTGTGCGCGTCAATGGTGTGTGTAATAATTTCCTAGGGAGAACATTAGTAGGGGAAACATACAAATGTAGTTTCTCAATGAGATTTGCACAATCAATTTTGGATTGAGCAACTTTAAGTAAGAAACGTAAATCAGCAATCTTTCTTCTAGTTTTAAGAGGTAAAAGTTGAAATAAGGTACAGCGTTCAACGTAACATTACTGTGGTAATTTAAAATTGAAATTAATAAACATAGTGAATTTCTTTTGAATATTTTCTAGACGAGTGGAATATATTTCATAGTTAGGATTCCAAATTTGACTAGTATATTCGAGGTGACTGCGGACGAAAGCACAATACAGAACTTTGAGTTATCAGTTTTCAAGTTATGCGCGTACATACATTTCTACGCAAAAATTTTATTTATTAGTTTTTATATTCTGTTAAAAAAATGCAGGAAACGTTTCTCACATTAAGGCTCGTGTCATTTCCGCTCCAGCTTATGAAATATAGCCTCCGCTTTATCATTACCAGACGAAACGGAATAAAATTGAATTTGTTTTACATGGTGTTTGAAGAGATTTATGTCTTAGTATGAACGAGTTCAGGGTTGAATTACTTAGTTTAAAAATAACTTTTATTCGATTTTTAAGTTATTTCTAAGTTGTTATAAAGGTGAATTTTTCATGTAGGTCAAGTTAGCATGACATAGAAAATGTATCAGAAAATCGTGCAGCCAATTATGTGATTAAACTGACCTGTTTTTTAAGGTTTTAGGGTTCCGTGGCAATTTTCTTGTAAACAGAAACTTATAAATTGTCATTAACATCTATCTGTCTATCTTTATACACACATAGGTCACATTATTTTTTCTCATAATCTACTCAGGCCCGGTTCATATGGTTACGAGTGCGGGACTCGAATTAAAATGCCGTTTGGAATTACTATAGAATTTATTAGAACTATACAAACACGTATAACACAGGTACAAATATAAATGGAAACAACCAGTATAAACGTAATATACGATTCCATAACACGCGGAAAGTTCGTCACTATATAGCTGATCGAATATACACACGTCTTGTCTCGTTTGTGACCATCTCTAGACTGCCGATCTCTCCATTGGGCCATTGCTGCGCCGATACAATATGGCTGCCCGCCTGCGTAGATCGAATTTATTAGAATTCGTAATCTGCACACCTGCCTAATTATGCCTGCAAAAGGCGATAAACGAGTACAATACACAATAGGCTGTTTTATAATTACAAATTTTAAACATAAGGTAAACAAAAGAAGTCCAAATTCCGAAAAGATAATAAGCTGCAGGTGTGCATTGGTCTTTGTCGGTCATAATAATATATTTTAACGAACGTTCATTTGCCTAACTATCGGTTCAAACTTGACATAAGCTCTACACATCTAATCCATAAACCTTCGCCTCCCCACTTCTCACAATTTGTCCTCAGATACATATCGTAGACTCCTGATACCTGCACAAACTTCATCCTTTTATGATAACTCTTTCACAGTGCAGGCTGTCAAACTCTGGAATGCATTGCCTCTTACTGTCAGAGAGGCCAAAAATATTACCTGCTTTTCGGAACTCACTTAGAAATTACTATCTGTCTTTGAATAAATATGTTTAATATAATAAACATTTACTTATTTATCTTTTGTAATATATATTAATATGCAATGCTTGTCATATATAATGTTAATAAATATATTTATTTACATAACTTCGTATATACGTATATATTGATATGTCGGCGTAAATACAACAATTAACGTATTACGAAAGAAATAATAATTGATTTAATTGCTATGAGTTTATTGTAATGTGAAGTTAACGTAAAACAACATAATTTTTATTGTAATTTCAATACTTAATCTAAAAATTGGTGATCGCGTGCACATGCACCGACATGTGCTCCGGGCACTATAAATATGCCCGCACTGTCGCCACTCAGTCATTGCCCCCGCCCTATAGGAACAGCCGCACTGTTCCTAGACGTAGCTAAGGCCTTCGACAAGGTCTGGCATAACGGTTTGATTTACAAGCTGTACCAATTTGGTGTGTCAGACAGACTTGTGCTCATCTTGCGAGACTTCCTCCTAGGCTGTAGCTTCCGTTTTCGAGTGGAGGGAATACGCTCGTCCCCTCACCCACTCACAGCCGGTGTACCACAGGGCTCGGCCTTGTCTCCACTACTCTTCACGCTGTACACCAGCGACATCCCAAAAACTCCAGATGTAGAGTTGGCCCTCTTCGCGGATGACATCGCACTCTATAAATCAGCTCACAACCGACAAATGGCTTGCGTCCGGCTACAGGCAGCTGTAACAGAGCTAGGCGAATGGTTTCGCAAATGGAGGGTAGAGGTAAACCCGGAGAAAAGCGCAGCAATGTTCTTTTCCCCGGGCACGCTTCGCTCTCCCAAACGCGCTTGCCTTCGCTTAAATGCCATCTCGCTTTACGACCAAGAGATCCCCTGGGCAAAGTACACCAAATACCTGGGTGTCACCCTAGATCAGAACTTGCGCTTCAACGAGCATATCACTATAGTCCGGAATAGAGCGCGATTTGTCATGGGTCGTCTAGCACCCATGATAGACAAACGAAGCAAAATGTCCCTCAGACACAAGCTTACTCTATATAAAACATGCATTCGCCCGATCATGACATACGCGAGCGTGGTATTCGGCCATGCCAAGCCTGCTCTTTTAAAGAAACTGCAAATCGTTCAGAATAAATTCATGCGCAGAGCCGTCGGTGCTCCCCTCTATATGCGTAACATCGACATCCACCGCGATCTGGAGCTTCCCTCCATCAAAAACTACATTACGTCGCTCTCACGTAAATATTTCGACCTAGTGCAGCACCATCGAAATCCCCTCGTCGTGTCCGCGTCCGATTATAAGCCTCGACGAAAGGCTCTCGTCGACGACGTAGGCGGTAGGCGACGACCGCGTAACATCCTCACGGACAAGGTCGACGATATCACAAAACGGCTGGCCCGGATCAGCCCGCCCGCGGTTAGGACGGCAGGCTGGCAGGCACCTACAGACAGACACAGACAGCGGCGTCGACGCCGCCAACCACGATCTCTCCACGTCCCCGCGAGGGACGCCAGGAGACACAGCCCCCCCCCCCATAGGATAGACTAGGCGTGTTGCTGGGAAGTTTCTTTCGCCGTTTCTTCTCTCCCAACCATAACTCGTTGCGAAACGGCAGTAGGATAGCATAGGCCACCGCGAACCGCCGATCCCGGTCCGCCGGGATCCTTCCTCTCGGGCTTTATATTACCCGTCGCCCGCTCTCAAGTAGTGCATTGTGTCGCCCTATGGTGGGCATCATTAGATTCATCCCCCTCTCATGGCAACAGTCCAGCCGAGGTAAAGCTCCCTAGGGAGCCCCCTCGAGCAAGTTGCCCCCCGGGCTCGAGCGCCTTCGCTTCGCAAAGGCACTCGCCCCGAAAACCCCGGTAAAGTTGTGAGGTCTTCGGACCAACAACATAAAGTTAAGTCCAATAAAAAAAAAACTCAGTCATTATTGTTTGAGCCGCCGAACGGGATGGACCTCTCTGGGAAGTCGTAACGCTCTTGGAATATACGATGCCGAGTCTTTAAAATTCTATTTCGAGGACTCAAATATGTGTCGTAACCAAGAAGCCAACGATCGTGACGTCAGTAATGCTAACGTCACACTCTTTAATAGTACCACGGAGGTTCCTCCTCCGTCAGGTATATTACAAATGTGTCTGAATTTATTCATCTAATAAATTTATGAATTGGTGCAAGTATGTATATTTAAATTGTATGAACATCATGTATCTCTGTTTCTAACAAATATATTATTTTGATTTTGAATTATATAGAAATAAATAAATACTTCTTATTTTCATGTAACTTTTTTATTCACCTGACGTTTTAAAGATACGCACTAAGGGCATTGAGAATACTGCAAAGTTTGCATGCATATTTAGATAGTGTCTAAAAATCGTATTAATTGATTGAAATAGATTATTAGGTACCTCTATTCATCAATCCATTTCATAAATAACTTTATAAAACATAATGTATCAAGTTGTTTTTGTGAAATGGCAGAAAATGGAACTATAAACAGCCGCCATCTTTAATTGATTCATTTCAAGTTTTTTTTTCAATATTACAATTCCATTAATACAGCCATAAACGTTTTTATGCAATCGATTAAATTGTTAACTCTCAGAAATACATCAATCGAATATCGACTCATGATATGCAAAACGGTCATATCTCTAGACTTATCAAATCGATGTCAATGTCAAATGCCAGGTGTCACCCATACGGATGATAGGTTTGAAATAGACTATATAGACTTCTAATTATCTTAAAAAACACTTTGAATTCCTTTCTTGATCTCATAATTTACGCCCTTCCACTAAACTTTGACTCAACACCCCTGCGCATAATTCAAATTTCTATAACAATTCTGTTACCGTTAAGGCTATACAGTTTTGGAAGGCGCTGCCTATTGCTATCAGACAAGCAAAATCGTATCGATATTTGAAACACTGACCCGAAAATATTACATGTCGCTGGAATATGATGATACCTAAACGTATATATTGTTACAACTTAGGCTCTTACAAAGACAAATTCCACGTACAGATTTGTAAAAGCACATTTTCTTACCTGTCGGCATTTGAACTAATTGTAATCCTTTTATAATCGTCTTCTTTTGTTCACTCATTTATTATCATAAGTTTCTAGTTATTGTGGAGAATAGCCTATTGTCCTATTGTACTCGTTTATGGCCGCTCAGGAGCATCATTAGCCACGTGTTGCGGATTATAAGTACAAGCTAATTCTAGGAAATTATGTCGACGTTGTCGGGCGGGCACATTTGCATTTGTGAAGTATAAAACGATGGCCTGATTGAGAGAGGGGGTCAGTTGAGCTACAACTACGATCTAGGCGTGACATGTATAAATTTGGACGGACTTTGCGCGTTTTATTGAATTACGACCTTCTACATTACGTTTGGATTTGTTGCCTTCGGTTTTATTTGTACCTGTGTTATACGTGTTTGTATAGTTCTAATAAACTCTATAATAATTCTAACGGCATTTTAATTCGAGTCCCGCAAACTCGTAAGCATATTATTCGTTTTTTATCTATAAACATTTATATAATTTGTATAGATATGTATTTGTATGGTATGTATATTAAATATATATCTATTTAATATATTTAATGTCTGTATATATAATATTTGTGTATTTATTACTAAAATGTAAGTAAATACTATAGTTTGCATATACCATCAACACCATTATCATCTCAATTCATTTCTGGGGTTTTCTGGAAGATATCGCTTTTTAGCGATAAGACCGCCCTTTGTGTATAATTAGATATATTTTTAGTAAATTTAGTGTACAATAAAGTATCATTTGTCTATCTATATTGAAAACACGAAAAATTCAGAGTAGCCGCACATTTTTATTCTTAAGCTCAAGTGCGGCACATTTTAACACTTGGAATAGATGTTTACTTCATAGGCATTTGATTTTTGCCTTATATTTGCATTTAGGTAGGCAATAAATCGCCTCTTGACAAAGTAATTACAAGGCTAGCGCCGCACTGCGGATTTTTCACCCATCTGAATGCTGTACACATTCTCTTATAATAGACTAATATTTTTTCTTTCCCGATAGTAATTTATAGACAATAGGCTTCCGGCATTCCCAACTTGTAACAAAAAGTACGATACTTGTATGTAAGTGGGTGCGTGACTGGACTTTGGCTTTAAGGTTTGCTCATACTACACGCGAGCTTCCTCGTGTACCTTGGTTTCATTTTATTAAGTTAAATAGAAACCTTTTGTTTATAGCGCATAGATTAAAATACTGACACATACCGCTTAATAAATTTAAATACCTTATGCACAGAAGCAGGGCTCTCTGAGTGGTCACCTTGATATACGCACAGTGATATTTTTGTTCTTTTTCTCAGTATGATGTATTGTACCTTACAACTAAAGGGATAAATAAACACATAATATTGTTACGACCTGAAAACCGACTAAAGACAAATTCACACCTGCATACCTGTAGACATTTTATTACCTTTTTGGCATTTGGACTTCTTTTGTTTATTTTGTGTTTAAAATTTGTGATTAGAAAAACAGCCCATTGTGTATTGTAATCTTTTATGGTAGTCATTAGCCAGGTGGGATTCTAAAAAATTCGGTCCACGCGGTCAGGTAGACATATTGCATCTATGCAGTATAAAGCAATGCCCCAATGGAGAGATCGGCATTCTAGCGATAACCACAAGCGAAGTAAGACTTGTATACATTCGGTAATCTATTTAGTGACGGACTTTGCGCGCGTTATTGAATCGTGTATTACGTTTGGACTGGTTGTGTTCAGTTGTATTTGTACCTGTGTTGTATAACACACGAATTATACAAACACGTATGTATTTGTATAGGTCTAATAAACTCTATAGTAATTCTAACGGCTTTTTCATTCGAATCACGCGACTCGTAACAATATTATCGATTTCTCCATAAATCACATTGGCTACGCTTAATACATAAAGCGATTTTAACTATTCTGCGATCGCTCAAAATTCGTGCCGAGAACTATAAGTAATGGTAAAATGGTATGGTATATATGTATTTCTGGTTTTTAAGTTGGCAAAGATGTTTAATGATATCGTCTGTTTAAAACTAACAGATTATGTGTGGTATGTAGGGACATGGCTATCAGCTAACGCTTCCTAGTTACTTGCGCTCGGGTACCACGCACCTCTTGCGCCCACGGGTAAAGACGGCGCTGTACAAGTATCACTCCAAACTGTGAAGTTTGCGACATTGTCGAAGGTGTGCCACGCTTATTAGTGGAAGGTATTAGGACGAATGAAATCACGAAAACTAATGTTTTCGTATGAAGAGCCTTAATATTTGTAGATTTCTTATAGGAATATTTAACTGTATTCTTTTCGACTTTGAAGTCAAGTGCGTCAAGGCAAATGTTGATAGATTTAAGTTTAATAATTTGAATGGTATATATAAATAAAAACCCTCTTTAAATAAAGAGAAAAAAGCGTATGATTAACTGTAAAAGGATCGTATGACACATTTTGGCAAAACAAACGGCTATATGATTCATTTTAAAGAAATAAATAGAAAAAATAATTTTATGGTCCAAGCTTTCAACCCCTTCCACTTATTTGTTTGCCCCATTAATTCTTCTTCTTTTTAAAGTAGCAGTTAGTTAAGCCCCTCTGTCTGCCATACTTTCCACATTCCAAGTACACATTCGCCACTTCTTTTCCTGGAGTAACTTCTTACGTCGCTCTCGTTCAGAATAGTGCGACAATCCTTGCATACTTCACGAAGGCGCCGGGTGCTGCGCCTGCGCCTCGCCTACAAGGTATGCCCTAGTCCATGCACTCATATAATTCCTATAAGGCATATTTAGATTTGGCTTTGTTTTACAATCGGCCGCCCACCTGACGTTAAACCTTCTCGAGACGGGCCAGTAACCCAGCTGAACAGGACTAGGAGCGCCAGCACAAAGTGCTGCCACCCCGAAAGTGGTTTTTTTGGTATAAGTTCAGCAGACGGGCAGACGGCCTACCGGATAGAAAGCGGTTAACGTCGCCTGTGGACATTTGAAACACCAAAGGTACTACTAATGTACTGTTTCTCTCGAAAGTTAGACTGGAACCTAGCCACTAATACCGGAACACAACTCAAGGTTGTTATGATGGCATACTCTAGACCAAGGGTGGTAGCCGTCCAGATGAGCATATACCCTACCACCTGGCCGTGGGTTGTTTTGTTGCCTCTTACGATGGACCGCCCGGCCGCAGGAATTAGTAAGTATTCTTTCTCTGTTCTTGCAAGAATTTACTACGACTATGATTAAAATGGTTACAGGATTATTCTTTGCGTCTTGTTATCTTTTGTTACTTTTCCCTCTGGTATTATTACAATTGATTGGAATATAAAAATTAAATTATCTCCGACGTATAAGATTTGAACGAAAAATCCAAGAATTCTTTAAGATTAATTCGTAGGTTTGATCATGAAATGGCAATAAGACAATCGTTAATCTTTACCTATATTACATTAGCGTGGTTGCTAAAGTTATTGTATTATGTTTGAAAACAGGACGCAATTATGAATGAACTAGAGTTTACGGGTCAAACTCTACTTCGTACCTTTTGTTTAAAGAGCAGGCGTTAATACAGGTTACATTGTATTAATTTTTATGTTAGTGCTATTTGCCCCCGGAAGATTCACTTCATTTTATATCGCAAACTATCCTATCTCCCGTCATGAGAAGTATTTATGTCCATTTTCGGTATTAAAACTACATTTAAACAAAATTACAGCAAAACCGATCCAGTGCTCCTAGTAGTTTTTTTCGTGGAGGCTTAACAGACAGACAGATCGAGTTACTATCGCTTTCTGTTATAGATATTTTTTTACATCTATACACTTGAGAAATGTTTGGTCTCCCATACAAACTTTCATCCTCTATTTTAACCCGCTCTAGTTTTATTTATCTGTCCCTCGTCTATCTATATGTAAACTACATAAATGACCAAATATCTGAAATGACCGAAATGGCTGAAATGACTGCAATAGCCGAAATGAACAAAATGACCCCAATGACCGAAATGACCAAAATTGCCATGGCACATCAAAAAAACATAACCTATCCTACTTTTTGGAATAATCTTTACATAAATCTATCCTATTATCCGAGATGAAAATTATCCCTTGTCTATCTACCCTTGGTATTAAAATTACATATATATCTACCGAATTTCAGCTAAATTGGTCCAATAGTTTTTCCGTAAAAGTATAATAGAGAGACAAATATAATTTTATCCCGGAAACTATCTTATTTTTCGGAATAAAAATATCCTATGTTAATCCTAGGCATCGAATATATATATATATATATATATATATATATGTGTTATGGGCAATTTGATAAATTCAGTTACTATGAATAATGACCGGTCTGTATACATAATGCCTGTATTAAGTGGGCAATATAAATAAAACTGCATGATTAATTACTTTTCCCGGTCAGTAAGAAGAATGACAACCTTTTCTTGGGCAATGTAATTAAACACAGATGAACTGTAGTTTTTTGTTTATTAAACGAGGTTAGGGTATAGTTTTATAGCACTTTTATTTCTTATTTGAGATATGAAGTGAATTTTGAATGATTGTTGTAAAACAATACATAAAACAATAAATACGAAGGCTAAGGCGGGATCGGTCCATATTAATAATGTCCGATTAATCAAATTGCCCGTAACATATATACTGAGTTTCAGCCAAATCGGTCCAGTAGTTTTCCGTAAAAGCGTAACAGACCGACATAAAGAGTTACTTTCGCATTTGTAGGGGTGTATAATTAGTCTGGAAATATTAATGTATTTTTTTAAATTTTAACAAAGTAATATATACGAAGAAAAAAATAGAAATATATATAGTACAATGGTATTAGTACTGTTAATACTTAACTATGTTAAGTAAGTTTATACACTAAAAATCTCTATCTCTTTCAATTGTTATCGAAACGTGTGAACTGTGAATATACCGTTAAAAGTGAATAATAATCATAAGATATTGGTCATTATAGTCCTGGTTTGTGGAAGATAATGGTTGTTCTCTGACATGTTGTTTCAATCGTAGGAAGCACGTTTAGACTAAAGATTCCATTGGCTTGCCTTAAATACTAGTTTCCAGGCCATTAACTTTTATGGCGGCAGTATCACTATTATTTATTATACAAATAAGACAGAAACATATTTTATAAAAGCTTCGTGATGCGTATTTATTCTCGCTTATGATCGCAAATATTGTTGAAACCAATTTCGGTTAGAGCAACTGCTATGTACTATGAACATTAAAATTCTATTTTTGAGTCAGTTGTGTGGTTTTTTAGAAACTTGAGCCGATATTGGGCAGTTCATTTCTGCTTTTCAACTTGGATGAATCAAATAAAGTGCTCCAGATAAACATGAACTCGAATCATTCAATAACATTGAATACTGTCGTGTTCACTTCAACTCCTTTCAACCAAATTGATTTAGCTTGGTTGATCCGCCTAATATCAGCATTATATTTAGAACTAGGATATGTCCGCGACTTCATCCACGCATGACTTGAAATTCCCGAGGGATTCCCGGGACACAAAGCATTTAACAAACAATGTAATCTATCGTTTTAGTAAAAACTGTGTCGGAATAAGCTAATTTTTATCCAGCCGAACAATAAAACACAAATCACAATTTTTTAATAAAAATCATATTTTTATTACATAAAATTTGCTGTCTATCAGCGAAAACTATATCGAAATCGGCCCGGTAGTTTTTACGTGAATCTCGAACAAACAGACAAGAAATCAAAGAAAAATTGCATCGTATTTTCCATCGTTTACATAGTCTATTCCAGTTTGTTTGTTTTTTTTTTAAATAGCTTCAACGTACAGACATGGCATATTTAGAATTTTATAATATTATTTACAACTTTTAGCGAGGAATGTGCTTGCTAGCTATCAATGTGCACATTTCGGACAGATTAAAACATCGTCACGATTCATTTATGATAATAGGGTCCCCATATTATCATAAATGAATCGTTTTTCTCCCCGTCTGGCGATAGACCATACATATAAATATATGAAATACAAACATTGAAAAATGATTGTACAAATGTCGAGAAAAGTAGCTGGTATTTGTTTCCGTGAACCTACACTGTGTTTATAAGGAATTTGAATATTTTTGCCTAATAGAATAGAATAGAATAGAATAGAAGATACTTTATTGTTCACCGCATACATGTAAAATAAAAAAAATACAGTAGTTAGAATAAATAGTAAAAGTAGGAGCAATGGGCGGCTTTATCGCTTTAGAGCCATCTCTTCCATACAACCCAGGCTATGGATTTTATAAACTGGAGATTCGCAAGTGTATGACGGTGGTGTGTAAATTAAATACATATATAAATATCACAAAATACATATACCTTAAATGAATAAACAATTAGAGAATAAACAATAACGCATATTAATATTATATATATACATCATTAATAATAGTATTAATACATAATATATTAATATTGTATATACTGATATACATAATATTAATATATAAATACACTAATAAGTAAACGTACGTGTAATTAGGTATTAAATATCTATTATAAACTGAGATAATATTCTCGTACCAGTTTTTTAAAAATGGGGAGTGACTTTGTCTGTCTTACGTTTTCCGACAATGAATTCCACAACTGGAAAACCTGCACAGCGATGGATTTGATGTAGATAGTAGAAACGTGTGCAGTTGTTTTTAAGGCAAGATTAAGAAGAGCGCAAATTAAAAAGTAGAGTTCACAACTGGTATAATTACTATATATATCCTTCGGGAGGCATTTTCATTTTCGTATTTCCCCATTTATCTACTATTTATTACTTGTTAAAATTTGGTATAAACACCATACAAGTGTTAGATTATTGTACTATTTTTTATAAGTTGTGTTACTGAGTAAATAATATTAGAGGATAATCCCACAACTCGGCACGTTCTGTCATTGCGGCGCTAGCCCCATACGTCCCCGGTAAAACTGTAAGATGTTCGGACCAAAGCATAAAATCAAGTCACTAACAAAAAAGACGAGACAGTCTGACTTCGATCTTGGTCGGGTGCAGATTTTCACTTTGTCTTTGGTCCGATGCACACGTCGTAGTAGCATTCAAGGTGACTAACTATTGGGCGAGAATCATAATCTATAATTAAATGTACTTAATTATTTATTAGATCGGCATTCTTGTAGAAGTACGTTCGAAATAAATACGGTTTATAAAGTACCTTTTTTATTCTCTGAGAATAATAGCTTCACTGACCTGCGTTCGGCTATGACAAGTAGTGACAATTTTCTGCAAAGAAGAAGCTAAAGGAATAGACAGTATCATACAGAAATGTAAAATTATAATGTACTAATGTAACTTCATGATGTCACGCGTTCGGTTCAGTAGGGTTGACAAAAAAGGTTACATAAATCGTTGTTGCAATTTTATTATTTTAATTTTTATTGTATATACTTAACGTAAGTATATACAATAATAGTAAGTAGTCATCGGAAAATCTTTTGCGCGGCTTATACTTATAAATGAATATGCTCTTGCCTCGGGCATACTATTCGCCAGACATCTTGTTTATTATAATAAGAAATAAATAAAGAATAATACTGAAACCTAGCATAACCGGCCAAACAGAAACCACCACACCACAATATTATAAGTATGCAGTGTGTACACCTCTTAAAGCCGCGTTAGCACGCGTAAGCACATTGTGTTTCGAACTTCTTTCAGGCATTATAGTTCCTTATATTATACACGTTACAGGTTATTGCGAAAGTTGTTACCTTTAATAACAACTTTTACAAAACTTATCGCATCTAAAAAGAGCCTTGATATTAATGCAATTACTTCTAATTTGATTCGTCCAAAAATTGTATATCGGAAAAGTTTTATTAAGATATATTTTGTGTATTAAATATTTGATTTTCCGCGAGTAAGCTAGAGACCGCTATGAATTTTATTTAATTTTGATCAGTTTAAAAGGGAATATGCATGTAAATCAAATATGAGTAAATTTTTTATATGATGTCTTTATTGCTGTACAATTATACATACAAAATAAGTTTATACATATAAACTTATTTTGTTACTTAATTCCTTTAATTTCCAAATTATTATTAATAAAAAGCGTTAAAAATACGCTGGATATTTAAAATCGAAAATCACAACGCTATTGATCAAATGGAAGCGAGACGTCATTTTTTATTTCGGATTGTCAACAAAGGGCGCGTTCCCCTTGTAGCTCAGAGCGCTCAAAAACTGAAGTGGAACGGATTAGATATGGAGCGTTGATATCATTACGAACGAAATACACGAATGTCATTATTTGCTGTATTGTTGGTTTAAAAATTGGCCCTTTGTCATTGTATCGATAGCGATAATGAATGCTTTATGGTCAACGCTCACTTTGACCGACCGCTTGACATGGGTCGATGTGAGCGCTGCGTGATCGAAAATAATGACGTCATTTTTTTAATAATAAATCGGTAGACGGCATTTTGACGTTTTCACGGCGATCATAACGACCATGGTCGGTATGTGGAACAGCCGAAGGAGCATTTTGAGTGTTGTGAGCCACAAGACAAATGCGCCCTGCGAACACACTACGACGTCATCAAAACCCCGCGAAAATATTGTTATGTTCAAGATACAGACGTTCAATTTTTTTTTAAATTATAGACGGAATATCGGTGCACAATTTGCTTATAGGGACTCACTAATTATTTCAACTTATAGAGGGTGACTGCGAGCAACGGAGGTTTTGAGGCTTGTAGGGAAGGGAACACAATTTTTTTCGAGTTTGGGAGTTTTTCGACTTAAAGAGTTCTACTGTATATAAAGATTATCTAAAGTTTGTATAAGTTCTCAATAGTTAGTATGTACCAATTAATCTTTGATAACATTTATATGTAATATTTATAAATGTGCCAGGGTATTCAATTACTTTTCCCTTCGGTTTGTTTATTGTTAACAATGTTCCACTGTTAATGTGTTATAAAATTGAATACTTAAGCTAAATATTCGCACAAGGAATGACAAAGGGTCCTGTGTTATATATTCCAATCGGAGCATCCAAGCGTAGGTATATCGCCTTGCGTGCCAAAGGAGTAGCGTGTAAGAAGCATTGAGGGCTGTCAACTCACAGAATACAACTTGATTATTTTATTACAGTATAGAATAACATACTACAAACAAACGCTTAGTTAAATAAATAATTGAGAAAGCGCTTCACGGTCCGCGTTTAATAAAATATTCTGCAGACACAAAAGTGCACTATTTTTGTAATTTAGCCACGGAAGCATTTCTTAAAAACAATTTTCATGTCAAGTACTTTTGCTTTTATTATTCTATAACTTAAAATTTCGTAATTTATACTTCCAAAATTAAAGAGAAAATTTTTACAACTTTAGAAATTAGTATAATCTCACCTATTAATTTCAACAAAAAAGTCAATAAAGAACATAATTTTACAAGCTCTGAATTAAAAATATTTCATGCGACTATGTAAATTCAACTTGCAGTTACATGTGACGATTACTCTTAATTTTCGGTTGTATCGCGGTTTTACTACACCATTATACAGCTTCATATAGTCTACATACACCCTTCTGTTAAAATTTCATTTATATAGACCTAGTTAGTTGTAGAGAAAAATAACTATAACATATAAAAACAAGAAAACATATACATATAGAGAAAGGTAGATTTCGTTAGATTTCGTTTTTGGCAAAGAGGTCGTGCCGTAGTGTATGTATTCTTTACAATTATTTTATTGTTATTAGAAAAAAGTTGTTTTACGCGAATTACAGTAGAGTGAACTGAAGAAATCCTCATATAAGGAAAAAGCGTTACGCCACCTCCAAGCGACATTTAACGTATGGAATTACGTTCCTGACTGTCCTATATTTAGTTCGGAAAACAAGCAGTTTACATCTAAGTACATACTATTAACACATATATTGTTGTGTACAACTTGTTTCCACATATTGTTAGCTTGCTTGCTAGTAATTACTTTACGAAGTATAAAGTACATTAGAAAGGGGATAATGATAACAACTTACAAATCACGTACACCGTCTGCCATTTAACATACCTGCAAATAGAAAACAAGAAATTAATGACAAAAAGGCTGATAACAAATTGAAATTGAGTCAATATCAACTGTGAAACTTAAATTCATCTTGTAGTTGCATATATCTTTGACCATTTATTTTTTCACGTGCCATATATTGTAGAATACATTACTTTATTGTTAAACTCTGTTCATAAAACACGTATAAATAGAATAAAAAGCAACAGTTGGCTCAATGAGAGCGTACAATAGCATTTGTTACCTACATAATTACAATTAATAATTATGTCATAGATTAATTAATCACTATACTTTCATTAATTTTATACAAGTATATTATTTTTATACATCTTATTTTTTTATAGAATGTCAATAATATGTAATTTAATAATTTGTAACATAATTTACACTACAGATATATTATTATAATATTGTTACGACCTACACGCCGACAAAAGTAGATTTACACCTGTACACCATAAAGGCACACTTTATTACCTTTCCGCATTTGGACTTCTTTTGTTAACTTTGTGTTTAAAATTTGTAATTAGAAAACAGCCCATTGTGTATTGTAATCTTTTATGGTAGTCATTAGCCAGGTGTGTCGAACTGATTCTAAGAAATTCGATCTACGCGGTCGGGCAGCCATATTGTATCAGTGCAGTATAAAGCAATGGCCCAATGGAGAGATGGGCAGTCTAGCGATAGCCACAAGCGAAGCAAGACTGAAGTCTGAACTGAAGTGATTAAATCGTGCATTACGTTTGGACTGGTTGTGTACAGTTATATTTGTACCTGTGTTATACGTGTTTGTATATATTAGTTCTAATAAATTCTATAAATAATTCCAACGGCATTTTAATTCGAGTCCTGCAACTCGTAACAATATAATTTAATTAATTTAGTCAGTTTTAAGTAATGATGCATATGTTATCAGTTTGCCATCCCTATACTGAACGTGGTCCAAGTTGTCTGTTATAAAGAAAATGCATTAAAAATAAAAAGCAAACTGTCAACCTCACGACGCCTGGGGAGATTCGTCAGTGGAGTGGGCCTCTCATACCAGCAGACGAGTCCGCTCCAGGCCACAGCACATCAAAGAAACCACCGCACAACGACTAATAATGGCTTTCATATACAGGTGGTTCAAAACATGAATTCTTGCTACAACATCAACGATACCGACACAACTTGTACAAGTTTAGATACTACAGCGTAATTAATATACAGCGTTCGGAACACCATCCTTTAGATCAGACGCTCAGGATACGATCGGAAATTACGTTTCATGGATTATAATATATGTATATCATTGTCATTGTTAAGTCCGACTTGAGTCCTTGGCTTCCTCTTTAAAAAATTTGGAGAATGGAACCCTGCGTTGCTTTTAGAGATGTACTCCATCATAGACATACCACCACAATATAATTTCCCAGTAGCAAGCTGGAACCTACCAACTAAACCAATTACATCACCGTAATGCCAGGGTGTCGAAAACCGAAGACGTTTTCGATGATCCAGACGCAATCGGCTTATCGAGTCCCTTACCTGATACTAGATATTAAGCCTTCACTAGTATTTCACAAGCTACCGTGCGTGCCTTTATTCAAGTAGTGAAATTCTCCGTCTCAAAAGCTTATAGGGTTGGTGGTAATTATTAAATATGTTAGACAACTAAGATTTTCAGTTTAGGTCGTTTTGTTTCTATTATGTATCTTAGCAGATTACGTAATACGTCCACAGTCCGAGCCCGAAAGAGTCAATGAAATTTTTAATAGAAGAAAAAAGAAGAAAGATTTCTTTAAAATTATAACAATGTAATCTATGTAACACAAAAATAACTGAAACATAGAATGGAAAATGTACTTAAACATAAAAAGCAACAAACAAAAAAAGTTGTAAAACGAAAACGAACGACCAAAGACGTTTAAGAGTAGGCCCTCAGACACCGTTGACTGAGGGCGTTCGCATTGCCAGTTGATGATATGACAGTAGTAGAGTCCGTGTGCACTCTGACCGTGTGAATGCGGGTTTAACTTAAGTTGCTGACTTGGCCATGTGATACAAACTTTTTATTCAAAATGAGAATCCAGGCAACAGATGCGGCAGATAAATAAGTCATATGTAACTGTAATAGACATAAGTAAATAGATATACTGTATTGTAAATATTAGCAAGAAGATGTAATAGACCTAAGAACCCACAAAAAAGAACAAAAATAGTTTGGAAAGAGCATTTTGACGAGAGATCAGAATGAGTAAGGGAATTTGGTACAAAACAATACAGCCTTGTTTGAGTAGAACACCTCGGTTTGAAGGATTGCATAGGGCCAGATCAAATGTAGTCAATATCTTAAGGCTTCGGTCCGGACACATTCCATTTAACAAATTTGCCTCACCTCATGGGAAAAAACAACCTCATCAAATTGTTCAGAGTGTGGAGTGGTTGAAGATGTTTATCGTATTCTAATGGAAATTACCCGGAATAAAGTGGAAATAAGTTTCTATATCGAGCGTTATTGTCTAAATAAATTAGATATGGGTCTCTGTAATAGCATATTGGCGTTCCCTCTAGCAAGAGAAGCCAATATGCTATTAAGGATAGTTAAAATAGCACTTAACAATAGATAAGTAATTACTGTATAAGTTCGAGGGTGACATAATCTAATTGATGAAACTCTCTATAAAAAAGAAGATTTAAAAAAAACAGAAACAAGCAAAATATGTTTATACGATGAAAAGGATTGAAAAAGTAAGTCACGCCGTCATCAATATAGTAATTGAAAATCTATGTTAAGGTAATAATAAAATTATTAGGTATGTACTGAGCAATCCGACCTCTAAGGCATAAAATCGTGTGCCCGTATTAAATATTACAAACACTAGGCCTCTCATTGCGTAATTAATACCATGCGCACCCTTTTGGGAGCTCTTGTAGTAATTACGTAGATACTGAAGCCTTGTATTTAAATTACAAAATGACATTTATATGACGTATTAAGGTCAAAGCTTGACTTTATCCAAGTTGAATAAATAACAAGATTAATTGCACTGAATTACCGGGATGTCAGGTCCAGTATGTTGGCGAAATTAGAAATGTCTTTCAAATATTCGAAGTTAAATTAAATTTCAGTTTTATGGGTTACCTAAAAATAAAAATCGTCTAGTTCACGCGATGGGTGTAGTAGATGTGAGGACGGTTAATTAAGCTTCTTTCGCGTTAAAGTTCAATTATAAAGTTAAAACTATTTTGTGTTACATACAAATAACAAAGTAATTTTCACGTATACGTACATATACCTAATTAAGTATGCCTTTAAAATTTGAATAATTCCCTTTCAAGCTTTTTAACTGTTGTTTAAGTATAAACTTGTTAGCGAATCTCTTTTGCTCGAAGTAAAGCATTGTTTCAGTAACTTACAGTTAGAGCTCTAATGTGTTGTATTTTACTGTCTCAATTGTTAAAGTATATAAAACGTAGGTGTGTGCAAAGCCTTAAGAGCCGTGTCCGATCCAAAACTTTAAAGCTCAAAGCATCGTATCTAATGCATTATGCAGGAAGTTTAAGAACTCCTTTTTCGTTAATACTTGGAAACAGTATGTGCACAGTAAAAACTTATAGCTTTAACTAGATATTGCTTATAGATTACTAGGATATGCCCGCAACTTCGTCCAGGCTTGACTTAAAATTCCCGGGACACAAAGTATCACAGCATTAAAAAAAGTATGAAAGATATCCTTTTAGTGGAAACTGTGTCGGAATAAGCTAATTTTTATACAAACGAACAACTTCAAACCGTTCTCGGGAAAATTCCCGCAGGATTCCCAGGATAAAGAATATCACGCATTTTATTGCATTAAATTTGCTATCGATCAGTAAAAAAATCACATTGGAATTCGATTTTTAAATAATTCCCAGACAATTTCTCGCAGAATTCCCAGGATAAAAAGTAGCGCAGAGTTTAAGTCTAAGAATTAGCTGTCGATCAGCGAAAACCGTATCGAAATCGACCCAGTAATTTTTACGTGAATCCCGAACAATCAAATAACCGACCAACAGACAAAAAATCTAAAAATAATGCATCGTGTTCTCCGTCGTTTATATAGCCTATTCCAGTTTTAAATACCTTTAATGTACAGACAAAGCATGTTTAGAATTTTATAATATTTTAGATTACACATTTATATGTGAATGAATACACTGCGATGGAAATGTGAAGTTATCAGTAAGACTGCGACATGATCTCCCGCTAAGCGGTTCTGCTGAAAGCAACCTTCAACTGCCGCTTATACAACTTAGTATTAACTATAGCTTGCCGTTATTCTTAAGTTTTCTTTAGATTTCCCTACACCAATGTACAGAGAGATACGCTGCCTATGAGGTAAGCTAAATCACTAACAATATTCAAAAATATGACCAAGAAACACTACCTGCAACATAGTGATGTTTGTTATTTTTAGGAACATATTGTGTGATATTACACGATTATGTGTATACCATCTTCGATACGTTCAGTCTGTGTTACATCTGCCTCGATTGTCAGAAGAAGTCACTTTTTAGCGATAAGACCGCCCATTGTGCAGATTTGGAATATTTTTAGACTAAGTTTTCTGTAATACAGACACCCACTCAAAGTCTTAGTAGCTATGTAGTTAATAGACCCGTGTGTCATTTTAATATCCTGAGTTAAAATTTTGACCAACTTGGTAGTTTTTCGACTTATTGTTCTTTAAGTTACAATTAGTTACAGTGTGCTGCATCTGAAGGAAAATATCCTATAAAAACCTGCACTTGGATGCTTTAAAATTAACCTACCAAGACTTTTTTATCAGTATTTTGTTTAATTAGGTACCTATAATTCAAATACGACGTTAAAGTCAATTGAGAATTTATAAAGACATTTTGAATTCTTAAACATTTTGTTAAGTCCTTCTTTATATTCGAATCTAATTAACATTTAATTAATTAAAATTAGTAACGATAGAGCTTAGTTAATCATTTTAAAAGGTATCGAATAAACTTACGACAGACATTTTCTTATTTAAGGATATTTAATATCTAGTTACTGTTAGTGCGGATATTATACAACAAAACAGGAAGGACTTTGTGAACATCTTATTTGACTTCCGAACAAAGAGTGTCCGATTCATAGCGGGTTTTCAGTATTTATACATTGTTGTAATACAAAAATACCTTCATTATTTAAAAATATAAATAATTTTACTATTACTAATCAGAATAAATTGTATAATTATTAATCTAGTATTTGCTTTATGAATTTTACGTTCATAAATCAAATACTAAATTAAATCATTAATAGATGGAGCCACTACATCAAACTGAGTAGGTGGCGCTAAAAGTGACAAATGCTAACACTACACTAGAATGGATATTTTAGCTTTAGTATATCATGTAGGGTGAAGGGCCCACATGATAGAAAGTTACCGCCGCTCAAGGTATCTTAACTGTAAAAACTAAAGATTCTTTCTGAGAGAATTCCATTATATCTCCTAATCAAAACTGTCAGGAAGAGCTCAGGACTTGGGGATCACCAGAGGTTATCAGCAATATGCCGATATAAGTTAAAATATATATTTAATTCCTGTTCTATATACACTGCTTCGCAACGTGTTATCTAAGTTTAAGGAGACGAAGCGGCAACAAATTTCCCAGCAACATGTCTGGCCAAAAATTGTTTTTCCTCATATTAAAATTTATTATTAAAAAAGAGCTTAAGATAGATATCTTAAGCTTTTTAATAAATACAGTAGTATTTTATGCAATTATTTTTCAAAGGATTAATGGAGTTTTAGTAAACAGTGTTAACTCTAAATATTTTAAAATTTTTGACTCCTATCCCAAAAATCATCAACAGATAGTTAAGATTGATCAATATCAAAGTGAACCAAAAATAACTAGTTATTTCTCTGTAACTGAATTGTAAATTCTTTTGAGAAATAAATGTCTTAAACCTAAACTCTGTAGGACAAAATCATAATAGAAGGAAAGAAAAATATTGAAGTAGTTTCGCTACATAGCCCGCAAGAACTCGGCCAATATGGAGAAACTTGAAGTCAAGAAACCTCTTGGTAGACCTCCAAAGGTGAATTGACCAGGTTGCTGGCCAGTTGGATCGATAAATGTGGTCAATAAATTCGGCCCTCCACGATGTTCAGAACCAGTAGAGACGTGCAAATATTCGCTGCCATCAAAGTCACGATCTCCAGTAGTGAGGGAATGACTTAAAGAAGAAGAATCGATACTTTAACTAACATCGATATTTAATATCTGATCTTCTCTATTCTTTAGGCATGGCGAACTAATTTCTTAAAGTCAACCGTAATAAGATTCTCGCGGGGAAAATCTAATTGCTTTCCGTCTCCTTTGACCCTAATAATCTGCTCCTAACTTTACACCAAATTGTCTGAGTGTGGTAAAAAACAGGTGCCTATTAAAAAGTTTCGGGCACTTTTACTGGCAATTCTTTGATTTTTATGTGGACTTTTGTACTCGTATCGAATTTTGTTGAAAACTTTCGGAAAGTGTGGTGAAATCTGTTGTAAATTATAAATTGCTATATTTCAGGAGGAGTATAAATTATTTTCCTTTCAAAAATTACGAATTAACGATTACGATATTATTCGGTGGAAATGTTGATATAATGTAATACACTTATTTGCCAAATATCCATATAGAGGAGTTAGATTTCGCGAAAAAAGGTTTAGGTATAGTTATATAGACACAGGGGCATACAATTATGGCACTCTAAAACTGATACGAGACAAGCTGTATAAAACTTTACTCTGTATATATTTTTCATTTATTTTGGCATCAAACAGGCATAAATATTTAATACATATAAATTATGATTTGTATATTATCTATACAACTATATAACCTAACAGTGTTTTTTTTGGCTACGCACGAACGTACGATTTTATATTTGAAAATCACAGAGTCCATAATCTAAATCTATAAGATAATTTTATTAGTGGCATTACTGGCTAAATCACTCAATGATTTAACATTGAAAATAAAACTAAAAGTTAATTAGACTATGTACTACATTGCTGTCAGAGGGAAGCGTGTCCAGAAGGCTGGGTACGTTGTCACGCTGGATGATAATGGCAATTCGCTGTGCGAACTATAATTCAGCCTTCTGAAGTCCTAAAGCGGCCGTCTTTGGATAATTGCTAAGTGAAATTAACACGTGTCAAGAGAAATATACTGGTTGTAACACAACATAAAGTTTCACTTTATTTTGATACTTGACAGCTTATGTGGTTTAGCGGGCTAAGACTTTGCCGACCTACCTCACTGCAACGAAGAGGTTTCGGGTTCGATTCCTGGCATGGTGAATTTCGGAAACGAGTTTTCCGTTATTTACTATGGTTTGGGTGTCTGGGATCAGTCCCAGAGTAGACCATTGTATATTATCCATAATACAAGCGTAAATTGCTTAATTTGGGATATACAATGTATGTATTTGTTGGCCGATTACTCTTATTTTACTTGTCATATTCATAGGAATCTGCGAAAACAACCTCTTTAGGCCCTGGTCATATAGGTGGTATCAAAGAGTTTAAATACTACACGACTAACAAAACTAGATGAACGCGTGGCATTCTACCTTTTCGCCCGCATACCGCTATCGACCTCAGGTACCTCCTAGTACCGTTCAAAGCTTCAATAAGTTTGCATGTATTTCGCTCGTCATTTCCGTACTTATATTAATTAATTAATTAATATTTTTGTTAAGATTTTTCTAGTTGTTATTTTGTAAGTTTTTATTAAATTGTTTTCGTTGATGATATTTGAATTGTGTAAAAAATTAGATGAACAAATTAAAATTAATAATCATAATCATGTTGGCATTTTTACATTTTTTTGCAATTAGTATCCGACACAGTCTACCGTATATACTAGTCAACCTTGAGTTGTGTTCTGGCATTAGTGGCCAGGTTCCAATCTCCCTTTAGACAGCAGCAGCACATCGGTAGCACCTTTAGTGTTGTTACAAATGTCCATAGCCGAAGACAACCGCTTACCACCAGGTAGGCCGTCTGCCTGTCTGCTGAACTCATGCAATAAACATAAATAGAAAAGGTATATCAATGTTTATTTTTGTATAATAAAACTTAAAAAGGAAGACTATTTCTATACTAAGATTTTCACTATCGCCTCATCTCTAGTACGTGGGTATTTTCGCCCTACGCACGCCTATTTTACGATCCTCTTTGATACCTCCTATTTTTACAAGGAAACTTTTATTCCGAAGAATTGAGTGATCAAGCGGACCGTACGGCCCTCTAAAAAGAAGAATTTTCAGAAACATATTTTTACACCGTCAAGACGGATTTTTTACGCTTTAGTTGATCTCTTTATAAATGGCTCGATTTTTTATAACTTGAAGGTGCCAGTGTTGATTTATATACGATATTGAGTTGGGTTAAATATTAAAATGCATAAAATTAAATATCAGTGGCGGATTTACACATTTGCTGCCAGTAATCTATTCAAAGCCACCCATACTGACCTCTACAATACGGCACCCTAGTTCACAATCATAATAATTTTAAATTTGAATACAATGAAATTGTAACTTTGTGAGTCGTTCACTATCGTTCTAAAGACGTAATCAGTATGATTGTCGCAACTACGCAAAATTTAGAAATGTATCCAAATGATGAATCATTTTACATGTCGAATAGTTTGTGTGGACCTAATAACATTTACATTTAGGTATACACGAATCTTTTCATTTCAGAATGATACAAAAAAATTTGGCCTAAAATTTATCGCCGCCCCTAAAATATGCTTAAATATTATCTAATAAAAATCTTGACCACCTCCAGAACTGTAAATGAATACAATTAATTAAATTTTAAACGTAATATAAAACAAAATTTAAATAATATGCGCTTAATATAAGAACCAAAACATCAAGAGGTCAGTAAGGGAAATAAAATGTTTAAAGTATAATATAATTCACATCAAAGTCAGACCTATCTTATTATATGTACGTTATGGTCAGACCTTAAAAAACATCAAAAGAATAAATTTGTTTTTGTGACAATTTTATACACTTGACTTACAAATTGATTTCATGTTTTAATAATTGGTTACTTTAAGATAGTTAATTTTGAAATCTTATTATGCACTTTTGTATTTTCGGCAATCATTTGTCATCAGTGATTGGTTTGGCGTTCTTTATTAACGTTGATATAACCGGAACTCTTATTAGAAGGATCTAATAGGAGTTCCGGTTCCTCATCATCCTCATTCCACATCTCTGTAAATATAAACTCGACTCATTCAATGTCATGGTACTGCCGTGCCCTTTCAGTTGCTATTGAACTAAATTGATTCAATTTGTTAGGTTGTAACGTAAATTTCGAAACGCTTAGCGATATCTAGGAGTACGCGGACGAAAGCAATATAGACGTTGATTTAATATATGGTTTAGTCTTTGACATATTTGCAGTAGCAAAATCAGGATTAATCAAATTAATAAATAATTGTTGTGAGAACTTTTAATAAATTACAAATAGAGGAATTTCATTAATTAAAGAGTTTAGTCGTGTAGACTAACAGCGCATCTATTGCCCAATCGTGGGTAGCCACCTTTGCAGTGGCGATATTAGTGCGTGAAAGCTGTAACAACGAAAAATTTAATAATGCCATAAAGCCAATCGGGACTAACCGATTAAATAACTGGGAACGGCTAGGCAGACAAAAAGCCTTGTAGTTTTATCAAGATAAATTACGAAGGCTAGCTGTCGTCCCACAGACCCTTGAAAGCACAACGTAATAATAACGCGTAACACACGAATGTGCTAAAGGACTTGGTTACCAGCGCTCCGCCGTTTTCGATCACCGTAGTTGTCACAATAACAACTTACGTTTTGGAAAATACTTTGATAAGACTGGCCGACACTATCGTCGTCTTCCATAACTTTTTGTTTGGGGGATGAAGCTTATAAATACCAAATTGTCCGTTAGCGGGTCCTTTTTCAAAAAGAACCTCTGCTGGAGTCAAGTTGATACCTGTTGCGAAGAAGTGTTTAAATAAAAGACTAAGTACTCGGCCGGCGACCATTTTGTCACTATGTAAGTAGTCACAAATTCTTTGTTAGGGCGTCTTAGTGATTCCTATCAAGTGATATAGTGCCAATAACCTTTACAGGATGGAAATAGTTGGCGAAGAAGGTTTCAGCGGGAACCGGGAAGCGCATTCGGGTTGCCCGGGTCCACCTTCTTCATTTTTTTAACCTCTTAGGTTAGTAAACCAGAATCATCATATATTTTATCCCAATTCAAATTTCTTATTATATTTTATTAGCATCGATTTCGCATGCCAGGGTCGGTACTTGGAAATTTAAATATAACCGTGTTCCAAGTAACCGTTCAGTTGTTACTAGGATGTTAGTGAATAACAAATACGATTTTAAAAGATCATTACGAAAGCGTAGTTTCCTTAGTTGCGTCCTCGAGGAATATTCCCTCATAGGCATACCTACGTTATGAACATTTCTTATTCCTTCGACCCCGGTGAACAGTACCTTCTTGTTTAAACCTCTGATTAATTTGTACACTGGTATTTTCCAGTGAGGTGTGTGTGAGGTGTGTGTGGTTGGAGGTTACTCCCTGCTGCACCAGAGCCAGACCGTTGCGGACAGGAGTTCCGGACGGGTCGGCCCAAAGATCCAATTGATACATCACTCTATTGTTACTTGTTCTGCTTCAAGGATCTCATTTCGAGGATTCAGCAGGTGGCGTCCATCTTTTTTTTATTATTTTCTTTTCTTTAATCTGAACATTATTCGACTAAGTTCAACTTAGAACTCAATTCATGCATTACATTAGCTCATTGCCGGATTCACCCCCTGATCTTAGCTAGCCTGATAGGGTCCCACATTCCTCTTCCACATATCCACATTACGCAGATCGTCGGTCCACCGGGCTAGATGGCGTCCTAAGCCGTTTACCGAGATGAGGTCTCCTCTCCGTGACACATTTGTTCCAACGACTGTCGGTGCTGCGAAAGACGCGTGACTGACCCACTGCCACTTCAACTTGCTAATTCTCTATGACTCCATCTAATTGCTATAGATACTTTAGAGACTGAAAACATCAAGAACATATTTTGAATATCGAATAATTGGACAATTTCCTTGACATACGTAACCTAAGATTCCAAAGAAGAAGCCATGTTAAATATAATAAACAAACACAGAAACATCCTTGTTAAGTGAATTGCATAAATAAAAGCCTTATAGTCTCAAGGGAGGGTGACTCACGCCTTCCCCCATTCCCGCCAACAATTTATGAACCATGAAATGTATTATGATGCAACTAACCCCCATTAAGGGATGCTCGGGAGATTATTCACGTGATAATTATTATGTTTATTGTTTTAATGTTCGTTGATAAAGATATATAAAGTATTCTTGATTAAACATATTCAAATGGCCTCTTAAAATTAATGACAACTGCAGATCTAGTTTCTCGTGTTGTAATTAGATTACTATGGAAAGTAACAACAAGTAAGTAAACATTACAAATCTGTTTGCCTATGACTAAAATTGGACTTACCCCATAGTAAAGTAAAGTCTAATCAACTGACAACGAGACATAAAGGATGTCAAAAATGAACAACAACAACTTTGCAAAATATAGTAATTTTAACAAACTTCAAAGCGGAGAAGGTTCTCAATTCGACTGTATGTTTGTTACGCGATTTATCCGTCAATTGTGGACCGATTTTCATTTTTTTATTGGAAAGAGTATACTCCCGAGGTGGACCCATTGTCGCCAAGTAAGGATCAGATGAGTTGATACCAACGAAATCTATAGCAACCCATATTCAAGAGAGCCTACACTCATCGAAAGACAAACTTGTATACGCGTGCATGCTAGTAGTACGATTTCTACAGGTGTACAATATATTATTTATAAAGCTATTTAAGTATTTGCGTAACTAAAAAGTAGAAAACATTTTTTTCAACAAAAACAAAAGCGACTTCCTACTAATATAAAATAAATATAAATTTGAAACAACAATAAATTGGCCAATTAAAATAATTTTTATATTTTACTTTGCACCGACTTATATATTATTTGATTTTTAGGCTGAGTCGGTTTCTAGGTCGGTTTTGTTTTTGTTTAAAAAATGTGTTATTTCGCACCGACTTCAAGATGTAGATAATATTTTTATTTTTTGCTTTTTAGTTACTCTTGAAGTCGGTCTCTTTTTTGTTAGATTTTGTTTTGGTATATTCTTTTGAAGTCGGATTTGTTTTTTTTTTACTGGCTATAGCCACTGGCTGGATGCCTATAGTTATTCTTAGTACTTTCTTCTATGCAATTATAATATGTAAATGTGCTCCTTACAAGTAAGCCATCTCCAATATAGCCAGATCCAAAACCAAGTTTTGTAGCACATTCTTTGGCAATATAAGGAAAGTAAGCGGGCACCAGGTGGAATCTTAAACCGTTCTCAAGCGGAATTGAGTTCCGTCGCAGTAACAGACTTTATATGAATATACTGTGTCTACTTATATGCATGTGGCTTATGGGTAAGTATTACGAGATTGGTTGGATATGTTTTTGCTATTTAGGTATATATAATTTTGTGTTGTGTTTACATATATGAGTGAATGTTCATTTCATGATACATTTTAACCGTCTGTAAATGTTTCATTGTATTCGAGTCTCCTAATTTCAGAGGAACAGGGGAAAAATATACAAGTTAGATTGGCGGCTCGCATGTAAAATTAATCTTCATATATAGGTTACCTTACGATGTAAGTACTTATACACCATCATCACGTAGTGTTAATAATGAAGAAAATAATAAAACATCAAAAAGAAAAAGTTAAACGAAGTCAGCGATCTGAGGCAGATGTACTATTTACTTTATTATTTATTATAGATATTACTTTAAGGCCTTTATTGGCCTCCACTCTTACTCCAAGGCCCTTTATTGCTGATTAAATTTTGTTTTTATTCTTTCAAAATTTCCTTAATCTACAAAATTTACTCAGTAGTCACCAGCTTGTCCTTCGACATAGGCCTCCTCTGTTTCCACTGAGTACATTAGAAGATGTTTGAAATGAAATGGTGGGTAATCAAAAGAAGTTTTTAACATAGTAAACGCGTTCCAAATTCAAACAAATTTAAAAGTTGAAAAAACGAAAAGTTTTTATGCAACAGTATTTATGATGCTATACTACAGTTATTTGTGGATAAATATAATTATAGGGAAATAGGACTCATATTGCGAATTTTTTCCAAGTGTACTCAGGTGATTGGACTCAGCGACGTGTTTGTTATGAGAGGTCTATATTCAGCAATGAGTGATGTTCAATAGGGTTTCGATATGTTTTATAGAGGTAACATAATTAGTTACTAGTTTTTAAATAAGCATTCCTTGTTCATGTTACAGAAGCGAACAAATAAAATCGGTGTGTGATTGCTGGAACAGGCACATCTGTTTTGAACGTCGTGTTTCTATTATTCTTGTCGTTTGGCTAGGCAACCTTAAGAGAAATCATTTCATCAAAAATATCCTACATCATTGATTGATTAAAAATAAACTAACTTAAAGAAACTACAAAAAAATCTAGAAGCTAATTATAGATTATATGTATATCACGTCGCTGTCAGAGGGAATCGTGCCCAGAAGGCTAATTGCATTGCCACGATGGATGGCAACGTAAATATGCTGTGCGATGTCTATATCTTAAACACTAGTCAACAAATCATATAATTTAAAAAAAAACTGAATTTAGGTATCATAATAATTATGAAGTAAAGATATATTGCTAGGGAGTTATTGCGTCATTTCTTCTCGTTTAAGAATAATTAATATTGCTTTCATAGTGGTGGTAGACTCATGAACTTTCAATAAGTAATCTGTAAGATACAACTTCAAAATGAATACATTTAATTTTATTTTCATTAATATTCTAATCAATATTTGTTGAAAGAATATTTGACACTATCTATGTATTTGCATCGTTTCCAAAATATATTTTTTCACATTAGTTAAGAAGTACTGCTTAGTTTATACACACAACACTTAAGAAGTTTTGACTTTAATTTATTAATACTACCTCGCTGATAAGATGCTGAAAGAAAATATAATGTCATCGTCGTATCATTTATCTTATTGCCTGGTTTCCTCACGCGTCGACGCGTCGTCGTTCTCAAATGCCACCTATATTTCCTTCGGGAGATGTTAGGCAGAGTTTAATCATTGTGTTTATAGTGGCTACAAAAGTTTGAAGAGAACACTTCAGTTCTAAGAATTGTGAAAATTTTTGAATCCTTGCAGAATATGAGGACTTCACCCGTGTATACTTCCGTGTATATATTCTTCTATGGTTACACAATCATCAGGAATTTTCGCAACACTTGTTTCTAAAAAACATTTTACAAGTTCATGAATCGAAATTCGACCATAATTAATTTAAATTAAAAGTTTGAATATTATTAAGGTTCTGTTGTCAAAGACTACACTTCTATAATCACAAATTTCGCCAAGGCTACACTGCTAATTTGACTTTAACAATAAACAAAAGAGTATATATGCGTGTGTGTCAAATACATGGTAGTGTGTGTAAAGTTTATTTATTGATTTAATGTATTTTTAGGCATGAATAAAAAAATTGCATTCTGCACTCTTTCCCTATATAAAGTATAAGTGTGAGAGATTTCATACTCGTCCGTTCGCGCAATTTTCGTAAAAAGGGGTACAAAGTTTTTGCTTCATGTATAAATATAATTAAAAAAATATTTGTACCGTTTGGAGTTGAAACATTAGGTCCATGGGGTCCATCTGCAAAGAGTTTCTTCAAAGAGATTTGCAAGAAAGTCTTTGATGCCACCCGTGATCAGAAGGCTGGCTCATATTTCGTCCAACAAATATGCATCGCCATACAGCGCGACAATGCAGCCAGCCTTCTGGGCACGCTCCCCTCTGGCAGCGATTTGTTACACAGTCTATAATATAGCTTGTACTATTTATAACTTAGTTTATTTTAGTTGTATTTTTTATTACGGTTTATGTTTAAAACTATAAAAAATAATAATTCTATAAGATAATAAATACAAAACGAGTAAGCAGACGTGCTCATCTCCCGCAAGACAGCAAGCCGCCACTAGCACCCAAATTGACGAGAAGTATCACGCGTAGGTATTTCACGCATGCCTCTCTCAGTAACAACTCCCTCCTCTCAGCAGAGCAGGCAGCAGCCTCGAGCAGAGTAGACTTCTCCCTGAACCTAGTCCATACAAAGACCGGGGCTCAACACCCATTATTCCCGTAGCCCCGGCTCATGGGGACAGGAAGATCACCGGGGAGTTTTCATGGATATTCCGGCGACCATACAACCAGGGAGTCCCACACTATCCTACAGCCGGTCTTCATCAGTTTATTGTCCTTAAAACTAGAATCACACGTTGCGAAGCGGTGTATATCGTAGACTTAATTTCTAGTGTACATATATTTACGACTTTCAAAAACTGATTTTCGTTAGAATTGAATTTTAGTTCAAAATCGGGTAATAGTCGAGTTTGATGAAAACCCATGATAGCGCCCGCAAATAGCACAATGCGAAATAGGCCCGCATTTTATACCGACACGTCAAAGAGAGTAATTCAGCAGAGCACCATAGGCAAGAGGCAATTCGTCTCGCTTTATGACGAATGTATGTACAGCTTCGATGCGAATGATTTGTATGTATGAGGCTGTAAAGGTGCTTATTGATTGCTTATCTTCGCATCCAGATCGAAAGATTTATGTATGAGGTATTCAATATCAACAAAGCGTAAATGAATATAACTGTCGAACGTCCATCCGTAAAATATGAAATTGTTTTAACCTTAGAAATTTATGTTATTTTAAGATTTATGTTCCAAATTAAAATCAAATTATAAATATAGTTCATTAAAAATAAAAGTATACTATAAATAAATCCTTAACAAATATATACACTCAAAGAGAGGAAAACACTATAAACTGTAATCGGTCCAAGCCGACCAGACCGCTGTCGCTGGGTAGTGTGCCTAGAAGGCCGGCAGATTTGCTTCGCTGAATACATACACTAATCCTTTGAATGAGGTAGGCTCCAGCCTTCCGGTCACCTGTGGCCTCGACCAGGCGTTTTTTTTTTTTTTAAAGTCTGTGGGCACTTGGCCTCCACGGTTCCAACGTCTTCACCCCACACAAAACAGTTATAGGTTCGTTTATATCTACAAACGTTCCACACACATGGCGTGGCAGTCACCGTCATACACCTTTATTCACATCTAGCGTGCCAGAAATGTACCGTGTCAGACATCGGCAGATATTACTTTTTCATTATAGTTTTATTCGTGTGTGAGGCAACAATACAATAACTAATTATTCTTCTGTTATATGTTCCTTTATTATCACATGTTCGCAGTACGATAAACCTGGTAAAATGCCTGGTTACTATGTCCTGCTATCCATTTTTTTCATCAGTATATCATTGGTAGAAAGTTGTCATTATTTTAATGTAGTATATGGCAAATTTTCACCAGTAGTAAGGAAAATGTATGGATAGTTAGATATACAAAAAATCAGCATTGGAGAATTCAAATAATATAGAACTCTTAATACTTACTTACCAAGGTAAATATCTTGTACTTTTAATAAAATTAAACCCAGCCTCTTGTGGGTAAACCAATAAATAAATTTAACGTATGGGAATGAGTTCAAAATAAATGCCGATATTAATTGAAAACTGCTATTAACACGATACCTAACAATACTTAAATGACTGTTTTTTAGAATTTTTGTCAACGGTTTAGACTGAAATTTTATCTCGAATGGCCTTCAAATCGGATCTTAATGAAAATGTTGTCAGGAATTTTATGTTTAATTTTTGTGTATGTTTTATTTTGATATCATTGCAGGGTTCACCAAATATAAAGTACAATTTAAGAGTCTTCAAGTCTCGAGTGAATGGGTATCATCTACATAAGTGTATTCCGGTCAAGACCGCGACATCACTGAGCGTCAGGTGACACAGTGGACAAACGCGAACCTTTAGGAATGTATATCAAAAACATAAAGTCCAAGTTACGCGAACGAAGTGGCGGGCAGATATAGTATAGAAATAAGAAAGGGTGGTCGTATCTTCCAGAAACTGATATTTTATATTTACATACATATTCCTCTATAAGTAAAGGTTAAATTATGTACAATTTCCTAATAAAAAAATTACAAATAATATATAAGTCCCAAATTGCTGACGGTTGGGAACGTGCTCAAAACACTGGCCGCATTCCCATGGCGTAAGGCAACGCTGATGCGTTGCCTCAAGTAAAGGCCAGCCTTTTGGTTACGTGGGACTTCTATCAAACGAGATGGTAGATCTCGATAAAACCGATAGCCTTCGGGACCCCACGGCCCTACTGTCTCGACACCGAACGCCACAAATATGTATCCAGTGTTTATTCCTCATTTTAAATTTATTTTAAACACTGGCAACAAGCAAAGCGTAAAAATAAAATATGTTGTAACTGTTACTTGTTGTTAAGAAGTTCCTGCATCCCTTATTTAAGTTTTTCGTTTAAAATTCAACGTTTCGTACCTTAGGGGGTGGTACACCGAACAAATAAAAAATTAATAACAAGTACAGATATTAAAATGGTAGAGCAATGTTACCGTATTATAATTAACATTCTTAGACCATAATTATCCGTACTATTATATAATTATTTATTTATTTTTTAAAGACTTAGGAATAAATTGATGTTCAAGAATGTATACACATGCTTTGGATGGCAGGGATGGATTCGCCTCGGGAGCAGTACACACCGAGCGAATCTGGAAATGCTATAGTGTCGTATTCCCACATTTTCTACCGATGTAGGTAGTTTAATAAGTGCTGCTGGCTTTCAGTTCGCCACCTTTGCGTGGTAGCGCAACCAGTCTCCGTTTTCTCCGTGCCTTGACCACAGTGAACGTTTAACATCCAATTATTAAATTCTTCATTCAACTTTAAACACAAGCCGTGCTTGGTAGTGTGTGTGCCAAAAATCGGAGACCAAAGTGTTACCCGACGACTTGTTAGTGCCATCCACTCTCAGAAGTTGATGTAGCTGCCCCAGTGACGCACCTCATTGTTTTTGTGCAGAATTTGGCATACTTCTAACTCCCATAAATTCCCTAGACAATTTATTTTTATTTCATGAGTTCAGCAGACAGGCAGAAGGCCCACCTGATGGAAAGCGGTTACCATCGCCTATACCTTGTAATACCAAATGTGCTATCAATGTGAATGAATGAATGAATGAAAACCCTTTATTGTTCACCATAAACTTAATTCTAGACAATTGATATGGATACATTTGCATTAGAACAATGGGCGGCCTTATCGCTTATAGCGATCTCTTCCAGGCGGCAACCCGGAAATGTGCTGCCGTTCTCTAAATGGAGACCGGAACCTGGCCTCTAATGCCCGAACACAACTCAAGGTTGTTATAGCGGCATACTCTATATTAGAGCTGGTAGCTATCCAGGCGGGCAAAGACCCTAGCACCTTGCTGTGGGGTGTTTTTGTCACCTCTAACGACAGGTCACCCGGCCGCAGGAAATTGTATTCTTTCTCCGTTCCTGCACGGATAAAATACAGTCCGCTTATACCTAAATTATGGATCTGTGATCCAACATTGCACACAAAGAAATATAGGCGCTCGGTAAGCTTTCGTTACTACACACACCGAGCATACCAATTTCGCACCGCTGCACTGCTTCACCGATGAATCAAAAAGCGGCCTAACCTGTGAATTTTAATCCGTACCTACTTTTTATACAGCGATTTTTTTTTGTATAGCGATACAAATGTACCGATTTAATTTCGCATGTGTAGAAAAAGTTTATATCGCGATAGCATTTTGAATTTCGAATGGGAGTAATTTCATATTCATCGCTCGGGTGCGCCGCGACATGATTTTTTTCCGTGTCTCTATTTTTTTTTTAGCATCAACATGAGTTTCCTTTTTTTAATAACATGTGTATTTTTATACAGCCTGGACACCAAGTTCATGGTAATTCATATCAATTTTAGGATTTTTAGGATTCCTTACCTTTTTTGGGCATAAAACATTTTATTGCAGCAGAAACTGTCTTTTTCTTTTTTGTTTCACCTTCTCTCAATTATTTGGCTTCGGCACAATATATCTTTTCCTTCGATACTCCTCTATTCTGACGTACGTCCTCTTGTACACCACAAATTATCATATCATCCTCCACACAATCCATCCAAAGTAGTGGGTACAAAGCGCCGGCGTCATCTTCCTGTGATCTTTGCGTTCCCGTGAGCTAAGGCTTAGGCCACTTGACCACAGAGGTCGAGTGTATAAATATTGAATAAATATAAAGTGTGCTATGATGTTATAGTTGTAATGTAAGGCTCTTGAATAAATATAATTTCGATCTTAAACTGACTTTTTATTTACACTTTAGTAAGTTTTACTTGTACAAAATGGTCTCCTCTTAACTGAATTCAAAAACCCGTGTCTTTTTTACATTTTTGAATTCCCACCCATAAGAGCAAGTTTTATACACATCTCTCATTGGTTAGTCGTATCCTTACGTCCTGACTAACATAGGCATATAGGCATTGATTAAAAATAACAAAAGTAGATCATTATGTAATTGATAAATTCAATTAAATTAAATGAATAAGAAAATTGAAATAGATAATTATATATAATTTATTTTATGATTAGAAATTATGATTAAACATGAATATTAAACATAGCGTAGATCAAAAGAATGTTGTTGCTATGATTTCATAAGGTAGCACTTGTCAAACGTCAAAAGCCAAATGCCAAAAGATTGACCTTGAACTTGACCTACTTTTATTTATGAGAATTAGATTAAAATACAAGTTTTATTTATTGTGAAAGTTTCTAATAGAAATTAAATGTATAAGGAAATAATTGATTTTGAAACCCGGGCGTGTGATAACCAGGATCGTGGTATATTTTAAGCAAATATAATATATAAATATCTACAACTAAACTTGGTAAGTGCATCCACTACAAATATATAACAAACATTCCAGCGGCGGCTAAGTTGCCCGTTAAGTGAAGCCTTTTTTCCAGGGCTTATTTTCCGCATTCCCCCTCAAATAACCAAAGACCGCAAAAAAATATAAAAACATAAATAAATAAAAATAAAAAACTTTTATAAGACAAGATTTCCGATAAAATATAAAACATTTTCACTACAATGTACTTTAATATCAGTGGCGGTTTATGTCATACTAGCTCACAATGTCAGCTGTTAGCTCACACGATTTACGATCAGTTAGTTCAGTTAAAAATTTACGATGTCTAAAATTGAGTTGAGAAATATATTTTAGAAATATGGATTTTATGGGACCATGCAATGGGTACACGACTTGCATTGGATAGTATTCATATTTTCTGATTTAGAGCCACATTTACGAGAAACTTTGAATATTTATTCAGCTAGTTTTAATATATTTATGGTTAAGTTCCTGTTATCTTTTATGTAATTTTTTAATTTATACTGACGCATACACATTGTCACGCCTATTTCTCTTTGGGGTAGGCAGAAACAATTGATCTCCACCTGTTACGAACCTGATAAATACTTTTCGCTTCATCAACTTTCATTAATCTCTTCATACATACACGTTTATTTAAAATGCTTGTTACTTTTTACAATTTACTTAAAAATCTAAGAAACAGATATGAAAGAGAAGAACTCACTAAATATGCTAATAACCCCAATAAAAAATGGAAAATTATAGATATGGTCACAAATAGAAATAATAGTAACAAAAAAACTATAGCTACTAATTTACTCTATACAGAAAAATCGCCTGAACTATCCCTACAGACAGTCAACACATATTTTTCCAATATTGCCAAAGATTCAGCGGATAAAATTGTTCCAACCAACACTGATAATGAAGATTTAACTTTATCTCTCTCCCCCCTCAAATCCATTGTCATGCTTGGTACATCGGAGCAAGAAATCGATGCCATAATAAATAGCCTAAAATCTGATAGTGCCGTAGGGTGGGATGCCATACCGACTAAAGTTTTAAAAATGGCAAAAAACATTCTTACAGTAGTACCACTTACGCACATTGCTAACTTACGTATTAAAAAGGGAGTTTTTCCAAAAGGTTAAAAAAAATCAATTATTCATCCCATATTTAATTAAAACTAGCGACAAAAACTGTGTCAGTAATTATCGTCCTATTTCAGTCCTTACATCGCTCTCTAAAATATTAAAGAAGATTGTTAATAAGCGATTGGTGACCTATCTTGAAGACAAACATATCTTATGTAACAATCAATTCGGCTTCAGACAGGGTAAATTCACCGAGCAGGCAGTGTCAGAACTTATTAACAGTGTAGCCAAACATATTGATAATAAAGACAAGTGCCTAGGAGTCTTCTTAGATCTCGCGAAGGCCTTTGACACAGATTCTGTTACGATTCTAGTAAACAAACTGGAAGCAATTGGCGTCAGAGAAATTCGACCATAATTAATTTAAATTATAAGTTTGAACATTATTAAGGTTCTGTTGTCAAAGACTATATTTCTATAATCACAGATTTCGCCAAAGCTACACTGTTAATTTGACTTGAACAATAAACAAAAGAGTATATAGATATATGTGTGTGTATGTTAAATACATGGTAGTGTGTGTGATGTTTTTTTTTATTGATTTAATGTATTTTTTATGCATAATTAAAAAAAAATATTGGCATTCTGCACTCCTTCTCTATATAAACTCTAAGTGTGCAAAATTTCATACACATCCGTCTGCGCAATTTTCCTAAAAAGGGGTACAAAGTTTTTGCTTCACGTATTAATATAATGATAATAATAATATTATTATTTCCTTTTATTGTGTCTTTGTCTTACTGAGTATGCACTGTTGCTACAACTCCATTAATTCTTCGAAAAGAAATTTAGTAACATATTTCTGTATAAAATTTATTAAAAAATAAGAGTTTGAGTTAGATAAATAAGAAGAAAAACAATTTTTAGCTAGATGTGTTACTGGGGAGCTTCTTGCCGCTTCTTCTCCTTAACAGCAGTAACACGTCGCGAAGCGGTGTACATAGACCAGGAAGTAAAATTAAATTTTAACTTATATGTATGACCTCCAAAAAGTGTTCTCCAGTGGAACTTATTTTGAATAAAAACTTTTGAATTTGAATACATGCCCAAACCAACTTAACGTTTCCTTTTCAACTCTTGCCACTACATCCCCTTTAAAAATTTTGGACATTTAAATATATTAACAGAATTTACTTACGACAAATCTGTATTCTATGAATCTCAATAATATTACGAATGTATTGTTACAACCTAAGCGCCGACAAAGACAAATTCCACGTACAGATTTGTAGAAGCACATTTATTACCCGTCGGCATTTGAACTAATAACTAATAACATTGCAACTATTGTAATTCTTTTATGATCATCTTGTTTTGTTTACTTATTTATTGGCATACGTTTCTAGAGAAAAGCCCATTGTTTATTGTACTCGTTTATTGCCGTTTGCAGGCATCATTAGCCAGGTGTGCGGGTTACGATTTCTAGGAACTACGTCAACGCTTGCCGGGAGAGAGGAGGCAGTCGAGTGAGAACCATGATCAAAGCGAGACGTGTGTATTGCAATCGGGAATCTAATAGTGACGGACTTTGCGCATTTTATTGAATTATGACCTTCTGCATTACATTTGGACTTGCTGTGTTCAGTTATATTTGTACCTGTGTTATACGTATTTGTATAGTTCTAATAAACTCTATAATAATTCCAACGGCATTTTAATTCGAGTCTCGCAACTCGTAACAGTATCATAGAAATTTGATTTTGATTCATTTACATTTCTATATATTTAAAAAAGAATTCTTGTGAAAACAAAAATGGATTCTATTCTTATGTATTAAATCTTCTTTTAATGAATATTATTTTTCTGTGAAATACCTACCTATAGATGAATATTTTGTAGATAGAGTAAAATGCTTCTAAATGTGATAAACAACTATATTATGATAGACTAAGTTTTTAGCTAGTTTTTAATTTTCACGGTTAATAAACACTAATTAATACAAATATTTGCTAACACGTTTTAAATTTATTGTAGTACTTTTTATACGTAACTTTTTGTAACAAACAGGTTTTGCAAGGTAAAATTATGTCAATTTATTCTACCTAGGTGGTACTAATATATAGATCTATGATAATCTATGCTTGAGCACAGATCTTGGGTTCGATTCCTGGTATAATAAATTTCGTAATAGAACTTTCCATAGGGCTTTCTTTACCCTTGCGTTAGTTAAGTAATTAGTTAACTTCCGAATAAATCCTTATCGTCTTTGGACAGACGTCTGCTAATTCAACAACTTATTAGTTAACTGTAAAACCACTGTCCAAACGATGATAAAGACTCGAATCGCCAGTTTCGCTATTTAACTATATACTAAACTAATGCAATGCACTGGCCTCGGAATTGTCCTGTGTATAATACTCATAACACAAGCGTGTTGCTCAGCATGCTACTAAACTGTGTATGCGATTTAGGCTCCAGCAGGTCTAAAGCCAGTTACCGGTAGGTGCTCACGCAAAGAAATAAAACCTAGAGGCCCCAATCTCCTCAATGGCCCAATTAGACATAAAAGAAGAAAACCCTAGATCATGGCGATTTAAAAAGACACTGTCCAAAACTAGTACAAATATACAATTGATATAATCATCCCTGTAAAACTACACCCCTGTAAAACTGTAGAAAAAATATGGTGAGGATAATGATGGTTGACCATCTCAAAAATGTTTCATACATTACATTGCAGGATTATTATGCTTGATATGAAAACGATTTATATCGCGTTACTGTTAAAATATTTAAAATGTACAATCGTATCATAGTGGTCAAGGCTTTATGTAGGTTTCTTGAATTCGCCGTTTGTGGTTTTCAAGAAAGCTTAGCCCGGTCCTAGGGTAAGACGATATTCAAACGTTTCCTTGAGGCTTTTGTGCTACCATTTTCTCTGATCTGACAATATCCGCGAAGAATAAACGAAAATTGTATTCTAAGTTTGATATTTCAGCAAAGAATTTTGCAAGTATTATTGTAGGAGAAAGATCAACGAAACAGAGTGATATAACCTAATTTTTATATACATATCGTTCTCCGACGTTTCTATATTAATTTATCAATTGTAAAAATTAGTGTTTAAGGAGCCATATACATAAAACAATATATAAAATATCGGGCGTTAAAATACATTAAAATTATCTTATTTTGAATGGATTGTGTGAAAGATGACATTAATGATTTGTGGTTTGACAGAGGATGTATGTCAGAATAGAGGAGTATGGAAGGAAAAGATATATTGTGCCGACACCAATTAATTGGGAGAAGGTGGAAGAAGAGAGAATTTTACTTTGAAAATATTATTATAAAAGTAATTTTAATTACTGTTTAAACAATAATTAATAAGTAATTTGAATCGTTAAAGTCATGACATCATAATGTTGCACTCGTAATAATATCTGCGAGGCTTCGACGTTTTGTAAGCCGAAAAAAAGCGTCCCATTTGATTTGACTGTCAATTACCCTATTATTAAATTACTCAGCCCACCTGAAGTATTAGTGCAATGACACACCTGCCGAAAGTAGGTACGGTGCCGACACTTCCGCGACTGAATGATCTGTCTTAGTAGTCGGTAGGCATGACACACCAAAACCATATAAAACAGTTGGAATTACGCGGTGTTCAGCGCGTTACGCGTTGGAAAACAGTACGATATGAAACTTTTCTCCAAACATCTTATTGTATTAAATATATCAACCTACCTATATGTAACCTTAGAGTATTAATTTTATCAATGTTGGCAGTTTGAAGAGGTGAAATTATGTATTTTTAGATCCTTAAAAGTATCAGAACATGTACATAAAATGGTTCAACTACGTTCGCCGAACTCTGAGTCACGTAACGCGTCGCATGATGTGTTGATTGCTACTCAAATTAGAATGAATGCGTTCTCACATAAACAGCTGCTAGACGAAAGGTTCAGCATTATGTCGAACGCTACTTAACTGCGGCTGACGTGTTATAGGCTTCTTAAAAAACACTGCGAGCGTATGTAGCCGAACTTTCAGCGCCATTCTTTCGGCAAGTGTGTTACTAGCCTTATTGAGTAATAATATTTCCTTTACCTTTATTACTGGTACGAACCCGTGCGACCGGTCACACCGGCGAACTTTAATTATAAACAACTAATACAACAAACAGTTCACCCTGTTGGCATACGTTGAACTGGGGCTTGCTCCATTTGCTTAAGTTATTCTACAGGTCGCCTTCGTCAATATGTGTGGGAACCGACCGACAAATATCGTGTCGAAAAGTTAATTAAGGGCACGTCATCCCAGAAATGCCGAATTGTTTGGATGGTGGCTAGTGGGGTCCTTTTGTGTGTGGTTGAAACACACCTTTTTGTGGCTACAATTTTGTTACCAAATGTATTGCCTTGACTGTAGTAAAATCGAGTCTGATATATAGATTATACTATAATATTTGTATATAATTAATAAAATGCTCATTGTGCAATTTAATAATAGTATTCACAAACAAAAAACGTAAGGCGCGCTAATCCAAGTGATCTATTATTTTAATTTGAATACGAAAAATTAAAAAAAAACACTCGTGATATTTAGTGGCTGTGGCACTTGTGTCTTGTTCAAATAATTTAAGTTTGAATATAGGCTCGGAAGGATGCGAAGCACTTTATAACTTTAGTAGTAGCGAAAATTCGCTAAATTGGTAACGAAGTAGTGTTACAATTTACCAAGAGCTGAAGGTGAAGAAAAACATTTTAAAATTTCGTGCTATGATTACAATATAAAACAGAAAATAGTTTTGAAATCTATATTTTGTTTTTATTTTAAGTAAATTAGAAGGTATATTGTTTAAAAAAAATTACTGCACAAACTAGCATTCGTCTGTCTTTGGACTATTTAAAATTTCATATGCAGCAACACTAAGATAGCCCGCCTTTAATTTAATTATGGACTTTCACCGTAATTTAGCAGTTAAGTTCAGAGCAAGTTGCCTTACTACGTATTTGAGCCATACTCGGCCACGTTTCGCTACGAGTTAGTCTGAAATTTCAAGTCAATTCATCAACCACTTTTCTAGTTTTGCGGACAAAATCTTATTAAACGATTTTTTGTACATAAATATTTAGCTCTGATACACGAATAAAATGGAAAGGACGAATTATAAATTGCGAAGAAAAATATCTATAAATGGCGACTAACAACGCAGAAAGACAAATAAGACAGCAAATTACCATATCAAAAGGCAAAGACATCGTTGCTTCAAAGAAACTTTACAACTTTACGCTTTGTGTGAGGGAAAATATCTCACTTTATTCTCTTAGATAGAATAATAACCTATTGAGACAAAATGCTTGTTTTGTCAGGCAAGTTTGTGATTTAAATTTTGGAAGTTTTTTATTTGTTCAGGAACGGAGAAAGAATACAATTTTCTGCGGCCGGGTGGTATGTCGTAAGAGGCGACAACCAACAACCCACAGCCAGGTGATAGGGTATTTGCCCGTCTGGATGTCTACCACCTCTGGTTTAGAGTATGCCGCCATAAGAACTTTGAGTTGTGTTCCAGCATTAGTGGCCTGGTTCCAGTCTCCCTTTAGAGAACAGCAGCACATTGGCAGTACCTTTGGTGTTACAAATTTCCTTAGGCAAAGGTAACCGCTCTCTATCAAGTGGGCCATCTGTCTGTCTGCTTAACTCATACATAAAAAAACCAAATGTGTGCTGGGACACATAGTAGAAGTGAAACTTCAACGGACAAGTGGAAAAACGAATCGCAACGGATAAGTGGAAAAACGAATCGTAACGGATAAGTGGAAAAACGAATCGCAACGGACAAGTGGAAAAACGAATCGCAACAAAATTTTAACTTGAAGTTTTACGGGCAGGTTTTCAAATTGGACAAGTACATTAACAAACTTATGTTTAAGTTAAAATTTTCAGTTTTACTTCAAAAGTTATTTAGTCTTTTCAGAATAAAAATATGTATATTTTACTAAAATTCTTTTCTATAACACATGATACTCGATCAACTATAAAAATAGAATATATTTGATACAATAAATGAATACACAAAGGGCATATTTGAAAGTTGCACCCGTGACTGAAAAATTGAGAGGAAGACGATTAAGGTGTTATGAGCATGTATGTAATGAGCAGGTTTGAAAGTCATGTGACAAAAATAATGTTAGACTGGAAGATTGATGGGTACAAATGTAAAGGTAGACCAAAAAATATATGGATGGATAGTGTGAAGGATGACATGGTTTGTCGTGTGTATGTAGAGAATATAGGAGTACGGAAAAAAGACATATTGAGAGAAGGTGAAAGTAAAAAAGAGAACGAATAAATGTTAAGTTTTTATTTCTTTTCACCAAATTTTTCATGAACATGAACATGTGGAGATTTATCTTTATTGCTTAACCCAACGGGAAACAATCTTATAATATATATGAAAAAATTGGGAATTTTTATTGAATGAGTTTAGCAGACAGGCAGATGGTTCACCTGATGGAAAGCGGTAACACAAAAGGTGCTGCCGCTCTGTAAAGGTAGCTGTGTCGAGGGAGAATTTATTATAGAACTGAATTCGACACCGTTAATTCATAGGATTAAGCAATATATTTCCTTATTTTGCCCACACCATGAAAATGGGTTATAAGGGCTACAGTATTATGGTTTATCTAAGTCTACTTAACAATAGATTTAAATGCTTTAACCAGCAATTTTAGCATTTGCAACAACAACAAGATGATCGTTGAGGTATATTAGAATAGAATAGAACAGAACAAAACAGAGCAGAGCAGAACAGAACATCATAAAATAGAATAGAATAGAATATACTTTATTGCATAACATTAAGATACAGCTCAAGACACATAAGTACAGAAAACATTAGGCGGTCTTATCACTAAAAGCAATTTCTTCCAAACAACCTTAGGATGGATTATAAAAGTTTGTGAGATATGTGGGTTTTGCAATATAGTTAATATACTTATATATAAGTAAAACAGAATATATATTTTTAAATGAAATGTCAAATGGACGCACAAATAAGACAAAATATATTTCACATACACAGGTCTTTGATTACACTTAGCAGAGTAAACTCCAAAAGTAAATAAACTCTAATAATCACTATAAGTATTTCGTCTTTTTGTCCTAGAACTCGCAGACGATAATTCGATAATCTCGAAAAATCCTACACAAATCCCTTATACGTGAAAAGCTCACGTCGAAGTACATAACTCAATAACGTTCGTCGAACCGTAAATAAATCGATCTTATATGTTCCAATAACCGATATATAACTGGTCGCTTTTAAGCGCACGTCACGCGTGATTGTAATTAACCGATATAACGAGGTCTTTTCGACGACAATGGAGTCGGGACCCCGTGTGTGATGTTTGTATTAATTTATGCTAGTGATGTACCGAGATCGTTTCGATTCGGTAACCGGTTTTTTTTTTGTTACTGCTGATTTAGATCTATTTGCTAATCGATATTTCGTTCATCTATCTATCTTTAAGGTATCGAAATGGAATATACAAGTTATAAGATAAAATTCAAAAAAATTCATAGAAATCTATTGAGCCGTTATGGAGCCTATTTTAGCCAAACTTTGAGATCGATATATAGACAAAAATCCTAAAACCGATTGTTTATGACTAAGCATTGTATAAATAGTAGTATGCAATTAAATTTTGGCATTTATTTTGATACCACAGGTAGGAAGCCTGTAAGTTTAACTAACAACATAATATTTGTAATAGTTATAATTCAAAATTGCCACCAGCTATGATAATATTTGATGTCATCGTTTATACTGCTTTAGTTGCGGCGGTGCTGGATTTAACGATAAGCGAACTGTGTCAAACATACAGAAAAAACTAATGGGATAATTTTGAAGGGCAGTAGAAATAAAGAGCACGCACGTACCTGATTGATGAGGATATTGGCGATATCGGCTTCTCACTGCATTTCAAATTTTCAGCTTTGTTTATTTATGTTATTATTAATAAGCGATGCGAGTTATATAATATGTTGTTATTTACAGCAATGCGATTTATTATTTATTTGTATTTACATAACATATTATGTATTTTAAATATACACAAGCGGTGCGGTGCGAGCGGTATTATATTATTTTATTTTATATTATTAGCGGTATCAATTTATTTTATATTCTATATTAACAATGGCGGGGCGTATGTTTTTAAAATTATTGATGATGTAACACGAGTGACTGATTGACGTACGTACGAAAAAGAAAACGCCGCCAGATTTAAAGGAAGAATTTAAATTAATAAAAGAAAAGTTTGTATAGGCTGAAAGAAGATTACTTGGCAAATACCATCTTTTACATATAATTTTTATATATACATATGCCCATAGTTTTTAGCTTATACATTTGTATAATGGATTATATTTGATGCAACATTTTAAGTTTTGTAATTGTATACATAAATAAATAAAAAAAGTACAACCGATTTAAAGAACAACATAAAAATAAAAACATTTTTTTATATTTTTTCAAGCAATTTGGGAATTTTTTATTATTTTATATAATTTTGAAGGCGGTCACAATTAAAATGTAACTTCATGTTGCTCGTCGTCGATATAATCATTCGACAGTAGTACAATGTCACTTTCATTTTACATATTTATAGTTAAAATTTACATTCACATTAAAAACTGGAAATTAAAACATTCAAACAATACATTCTACAACTATATACAAGTAATAAATAGGTTCCATTTCACTGCCATATGGGAACGTTCCCAAAACAATTACATATCTTGTATATCAGCATCAAATAACATCAAAAACCTAATTCGATAATTTCGTAACCGACTCGCATCACTAGTTCGTTGTATTACATAAGTTTATAAATACCAACCTTTTGACGAGTGTGTGTGTGTGTTGGTTTAGGTCCGTTTTATGTTACGATATTATAATTTTGTTACGGGGTTAATGTTGGATTGCATAGGGTACAGCGTTGTTCTCAAGGTAGTTAATAGCGCTTCGTGTAATCCTAAAATTGTTTTAAGACCCAGGCATTGTTTTAAGTAAATATACTTGAAGAATGAAATATTCAATAAACTACCAAAACCGTTAAAATCAATACCATTAAATATATATAAAATGAGACTAAAGAAATTATTGATAGACAAATCATATTATTCCACATAAGAATCCCTTAATGACTTTGAAACATAATATCAATACATAATTAATAATAATATTTTAATTAAAAACATTATAATAAATAATTGACGTACAAAGATTGAAATAATAATTTAAAAAAATACAGATATTTACATGATTAATAAATAAAGGTAATAAATAATATCCAAATTACATAAAAGGTATAATAATATCCAAATTAAATAAATAGGAACTAATTATTTAATTACTGACTATTAAGATCCTGCTTATTTGCACACCATTGAAACTGGTGAAATGGAAGGAATTATGTATTTCTAGAAATAACGCCTATATGCAACTAAATTTATGCAAGAATAAATATTTCATTTCATATAACGGTTTTAAGCGCGATATTCTATTTGATTTTTATTCCGACTTTTCGGCCACTTTTCAGTAGCCGTTATCGCGAAAAGTTACATGGAAAGTTAAAGCTATTGAAAAGTGGCCGAAACGTCGGAGTAAAAATCGAATTAAATACCGTGCTCAGGGCCGTTAAAACGTTATTTTATTATGTGTACTACTCCCGAAATTCTCTTTTATTTATATTTTCATCTGACATTTTAGCGATACGTAGAAATTGATATCCAAAGAATGTATTTGGTTAAAAAATATGATGATTTGGTGTCAACAAATAAATGATTTCTTATTATACATATTTGGATATATATAATATTAATATGTGTTATTGTCTATATTCTTTTTATTTTTCTTAATTATATGTATTGTGTAATATCTATGTATCCTATTAATTACATGTATTTGATTTGCACACCACCGTCATACACTCTTGATTCCTTTCACACAATCCACAGCCCGGGTTGTCTGGAAGAGATCGCTCTAAAGCGATAAGGCCGCCCTTTGTTCCTGCCTTGTCACGAAATGACTGTAAATGATTTACTTTATGTGTATGTGGTGAACAATAAAGTATTTTCTATCTATCTATCTATATTTATCTGAGTTTAAAGTAAGAAATTTAAAACGTCACAGTTTTGTCCAGAACTGAACTACACTAACTGCTACTAAAGTCCTTACGTTTTCTCCATTCGAGTTTTAAATACAAGTAATAAATTAATCATTCCCAACGACTCAATAATGACTACATAAAGTATACAACATCTTGAAATAAACCATTCTGAAAATGCATATTGACTAAATTGAGATCTTAGAACTTTTTCTTCATATTAAAGTTATCGTTACTACTAAATCACAAAGAGACCTATAACCATTTACAGAGTCCCATCGAAGGATAGTTTTTCCAGTGCTCGGCTATGTAATGGCCCATAAATCGCTATCATTATCTAACGTTTGACGCATCGTCGGGTTTTCCACTTAGCCGGATCGCACACACCGCGGGCCCGTTTCCAATCGATGCAATCACGTGCCAACTGCTCCAGCTAGGGCTGTCAACTTATTTTTTATTACATCAAAAAACCAGCACTCCCCAAAAAAATCACACTAACCCAAACAGACACAAAATCTGCACTGCGCAACAGGGTGCTAAATGTAGTACAGTTACATTATAATTAGAGTAGTTGGAATGAATATTATTATCGTACAATAAAAAAATTTGCAATTATCTAAAATAAAACTAAACTACCTTAAAAACTTCATAATAAAATAACTTATAAAGAAGTGAGACATTAGGTCGGTGGGGTCCATTTGCAGCGAATTTCTACAAAGAAATTTGTAGGAAAATCTGTGATGCCCACAACCAGAAGATTGTATACTTCGCACAGCGAATTAGTATTGCCATCCAATGTGACATTGTAACCAGCTTTCTCAACATGCTGCCCCCTGGCAGTGATGGTATACATAGTCTTTAATTAGCTTATAGTTTTATTTTTAGTATAGTTATATTGTAATGTGTTTTTATTTTAGCTTAAAATATAGTTATGCCTAGAATATTAGAATACCTAGAAAGCTGGCAGCATGAACTTCGCTGGATAGAAAGGTTAATTCTTTGAGCGAAGTAAGTTCCAACCTTCCGGCCTTCTATTGCCTCGATCAAATCAGATAATAAAATAGATTAGAAGATTAAATAGCAGATTACACCAATGTCAAATAAGCAAAAACTTGTTGATTAAATTATATGTTAAAATAATATTTAAAAAAATATTATAATTTGTATACGCATAGAAACAGAGTAGGTATGTTTTTATTATTACCTGAAACATACAAACAAGCAGCCAAGCTACTTGATGGAAAGAAGTTGCCGTTGCCTATCACCGAAGAAAATTTGTGAGGCCCTTCTTAAACAATGATCGACCGACTAGACCCTATTTCGTAGTGTAGAGGGAAAACCTCAGGGGGAAGTTCTCTCCAAGTCGTTATTGTACGCGGAATAAACTTTCTAAGAGAACCGTTGCGTCATTGAGCGTGGCAGTAAAAGGAAATTAGGGTAAGTATCCCGTCGATGGCGAGCATACTGGTTGTAAAAATGAGGCGTTGGTACTAAATCAAATAATTCCTTGGAACAATCCCCGTACTACAGATGGTCTTCGAAGGTTAAATGAGCCTAGTATGGGATCATGAATGATATGAACGGTGCGAGGTTGTATAAGCAAGAGCTTCATCTAATTTTTACTACGTGTAATCCTCTCCATAGTAAGAGAAAAGCTCATGCCATTAATGGCCGGTGCTTATATCTTACTAACGTTTCATTAGGAAATGAAAGTGAATTTTAACCGATAGTATATCGCTTAAAATTGGACATAAGCTCTATAAGAGTAATATCAAAATTCGAGCGATGATAAGGCAAGTGAATGAATAGTGTTGGCAACCTAAGTTTGTGGCAGCTAATATACTCGTATGTTTATAGGAGATATTATGATGCTACAGTTGTAGTTGTTACTTGTATAATTATGTCATAATTTAATAGATTATATTAGGTATCACGAAACAATAGCTGCTTTTAAGGCAGATGTTTCTTGATCTGTTACAGTTAATAAAGAATTAGTAAATACGATAGCGTCATATTTACTAAATGTTAAGTTGCTGGACATTTTAGATTGCGAACATTTAATTGACGGTACTTCCAAGTAATTTATATTATTGAAGCGGCGCGTGAGGCCAGGCAGATACAGTTGTTCTACCATTCGCCAGGCACTGCGCTCTTCGGTAAACTGAGTAAGTTAAATGTTTATTTATGGAAATGTCCTTATGTGATTTGATAAATGTATTTAAATGTGTAGAATTGAGATGATATAAAGACTTTAATTGCGAGGCTTGGGGTGACTAGAAGGGGAGGTTGGAGGTCATCGGGCCAGGTTAAGCCCATTGTTTATGTCATCTTGGTTATAAATCCAAATGTGTTGATATCAAATAATTGAATAGTTATTCTTTCTATTGTTTCTGTGGTTACGAAATGTGCGCTTGTTGATTTATTATGCGAAGTTTCGATGTAGCTTAAAATAGTAAGATAGAGAGAACACTTTATTGTACACCATTACAGAAAAACTTATAGCCTAAAAATATTCTAAAACTGGACAACGAGCGGTCTTATAACTAAGAAGCGATCTCTTCCAGACTATAGTAACTAGCCCACGCGTTTATAGCAAGCTAGCTGACCCGGCGAACTTCGTACCGCCATATTTTCTGAATTCCTAAAAGACTTTGTTTCATGACACAAAAATTAAAAACACCAAAATCGGTCTAGGTGATTAGGAAGATTCTAGAACCCGATCTCAGGTCCACCTACTGGTTCCAATTGTGAATCTAAACCACCCGGGAACCCACTCAAACACACAAAAACAAAATCACCAAAATCGGTCCAGGTGATTAGGAGGATTAGGACCCGATCTCAGCGCCACCTGCCGGTTCCAATTGTAAATCTAAACCATCTGAGGACCCATTCAAACACACAAAACAAATATAATCTAAATCGGTAAAGTCGTTCTCAAGTTATGCTCGTACATACATTTCTACGATTCATTTTTATATATAAGATGAGAAGAGCATATACGCTATTCTCGTTATTTTATTTTCGCTTTTTCTTCCCGCGTTTTTGTCTTCAGTTTTAAATCTTTACAAAATGCATATCACATATATGACAATGTAGTCAATTAAGGCTGTTTATGTGGCTGCGCCCCCCCCATACTCGGGATCCGTATTTTCCGGAATTATAAGATATTTTCTTTTGTAATAACATATTTTTGACGAAAAATATTTTGAACAAAATCCGTTGGATAGATTTTGATATGTAGGGTATTTTCGATTAAATACTTTTTTCAGATTTTTATTTTTACAAATGAAGTATTTTAAAAACACCAGATTACCATTACCATCTAATCCAATATGAATAATAATTAATTTAAATATGACCTAAATTAACTAAAAGCATCGATCGTTACCACTACAGAACCCTACAATATGTATGATCCCACAAACATTTGCCCGATTTCATTACTTTCAGAAATCTTTAATGTTTGTCAACCCTATACAATGAAAACTTTTTGATGGGCGTACATTTTAATTATTCCGAGTTGAATTGAATATGGCTCTCGATTCTAGTGAAAAAATGTCACATGAGGGTGACGTCCTGTTAGGAAGATAATAAATTGCAATTGCTGGAGCACCCATTTCGGTTTTGTTTATTTCGAATGATGTACTAGTAACATGAGGGTTTATCAATTCTTTGTTGTGTTGAGTTCATCTTATATTTACGTGATGGCCGTCTATCCGTCTGTATACGTTACATTGTTGTCAGAAACTATTGTTCTCAGAAATGGGTTTACAAGGATAGAAATTTGACAGGAAAATGTTGTCTGTATGGCATTACGTAATGGTTTAGTAAAACTGCGAAAGTGTTAAAATTTTAGCACTATACAAGATGTGACTAAAGGTAAGGTTGAAAGTAGTTAATTGATCTATAGTTAGTCAGATATAGAAAAATCATGACGATGTCCTTTGGTGTTTTTTTATTTTATTTAAATAAATAGAAACATTATGTTATATTATTGTAATTATAGTGTTACGAGCTATAGGACTCGAATTAAAATGCCGTTGGAATTACTATAGAATTTATTACAACTGTACAAGCACGTATAAAACAGGTACAAATATAACTGGATACGACCAGTACAAACTGCACGATTAAATAACACACGCAAAGTCCGTCACTATATCGCTTACCGAATGTACGTCTTGATCGTATCGTAGTCCTCGCTTGACTGCCCCACCCCTCCGTTCGGGCATTGTTTTATACTGCACGGTGCAATATGTTTACCTCATCGCGTGCAGTCGATTTCCCGGAATCACACCTGGCCACTGCCTACTGGAAAACATTACAATACACAATAGGCGGCTTTTCTAATTACAAATATTAAATACAAAGAAAACAAAAGAAGTGCAAATGCGGGCGATAGTAAAACTTGGTGTTTATGACCGCAGGTGTTCATTCGCATTTGTTGTTGTGCTTTGTTGAATTTTGGCTAAATCGTAACAATACATTAGCTTTCATATTCGTAATCTCTTTTCCTCTCTTCTCTAACGTTTAAACAGAAAGTTCTGAATGACATCATTGTACATCGGCTCGAAGGCCAAAAAGAATTGTGTGTTGGTGGGCGGGAGCGGGGATTAGAGAGAGAGAAGGAAAGGACTTACAGGATAAGGTCGCCGCACCAGATACGCTACGAACGATGCGGGTTTCGTAGCAGCAGGCACTTCTTCCTTATGATCCTTTCTTTGCGTCTTGCGGTTCCTTCGACCAGTGGACCAGCTAGAACGATACAGCGGGTATCTTCCTGCATGTGGATTGTAAGCAAGCGGGTGTAAGCGGGTATAAAATGCGGAACAGCGGCGCGATCAGCGGTCGGACGTCGACTATGTCACATTACATAGTGACAGATGCGGCGAAAGAAAAAAGAAACAAAGAGGCGGTGACCATATAGGTCGGCGTTAACACCCATGATATCAATGATAACATGGAAGTTCTGAAAAACATTGAGCTTGTAAACTCTCTGAAATTATTTTAACGAAAAATTATTTGAATCAGATCTGATTTTGATTATTTTTGATGTCTTTGATGGTCCCCCCCAACCAATACGTAGAAAACAGTGGACTTTAGTCACCTGTACTGTAGGCAAACTCATTCCTAGTAAATTTGTAGATATTAAAAATAATTTAACTATTTGCAACTCTTTATAAAAGCTGGATAAAACAACTATCCGAAGCGTAACGCTGCCAGTCTTTTGGGAACGTCGCCAAAAAAGTGAGTGGTTTGTGAGAACTTTTTTATTTATACTTTTATTTATTGATTTTTTTTAGTTTTGCTATTCATTCATCGCTAAACGTACCATCGGTTGAATTTCAACATTACTTGTTATGGACTTTATGTCAAATTTTAATCGATAATAACGATTCGTCGGTATAACGATTATAGAAACCGGCCATAAAATAGTTTATTTTGTCGTCGTTATTCGGATATACCTTTAGGTGATTTTTATTACACATAAAGATACGACCGAATTTAAACAGCTAAAATTCAAATTCAAATTCAAATTCAAAGTTAAAAATATTATGAAAGTTATAATAATGATATGACGTACTAAAATGTCATGCTGCAATATATCTCCATAAATCCCTTACAAGCTTGGCAAGATAACATTAAACAAAATATAGTATAAGATGTTAGAGTGAGCTGCTATGTAAATGAATTTTTCATTTAAGTATTCTTCAATAGTGTAGTATCCCTTTTTAGCAAGATACTTTTTAATTTGGTTTTGAATTTAGTGAAAGGCAGATCTAACATTTCACTCGGAATCTTATTGAAGAAGCGTATACCAACCCCAAGAAAGAGGACAGTACTTTTTGTAATCTAAAAGATGGCAATATCAGTCTATTACAATGCCTGGTGTTGAAATTGTGAATATCCTTATACTGCTTGTAGGCACTCAAATTATTACGAATATAAATTATATTATTAAAGATATATTGGCAGGCGACCGTCATAATATTGATTTCCTTGAAGCATTCTCTAAGAGACTCCCGAGGGCCGAGGTTGTAAATTGAACACATTAAATCCGCTTATATTTTGTACGAAGTTTACAGGCACGACATGAAAACACCATCAAAAATTTCACAGTTAATTGGTCAATTAATTGCGGGCAACGCCAACTTTTTAACTTCTTCAAAGCTTTTCTTTTGAATTCACTTCGTATAAATTCATCAATCTTGATCATAATGAACTTTTTAATGGGACAGCCTAAAACGTTTTGCTTCTAAAATATACAGTGCCGTGTAAATTAAATTTTTAGTAATGAAATTTGATTTTTTTTATTGCTAAAGCACAGCAGACAGGCTGAAGGCCCAACTGTGATGGAAAGTGGTTACTTTCGCCTATGGGCATTAGCAATAAGAGAGGTGCTACCGGCCTTGATGGAGAAACTGGAACCCGGCCACTGATCCGGAACACAACTCAAAGTTGTTATGGCGGCATGCTCTAAACCAGGGGTGGTAGCCATTCAGTCGGGCAAATGCCCTACCACCTGATTGTGGGTTGGCTATATTTGCTTTACAATGGAGTTTTACAGATTTTCTTATATAAGCCCTTAGGGAAGCGGTTGTAGAAATATTATTTTTACGGCTTCAAAGCTGTTTAGCCAGAACCGGAACCTTCAGTAGAATATTTCACTCATATCCCTCCATCCGTATCTCTGTCTGTCTTATTATGTTACAGTAATTTTTCTCACAAACTTTTTTTCTTTCTTTTTAAAACATTCTTTTAATAGTTTCTGAAATATGGGGTGCTTAGATGAAATGATTTTTTTGGTTTTGTTGTCAAATACAATAACTGTGGATGGCGGTCTGCGGAGGTGGATAACCATCAATAGTCCCAAAAACAATGCTATAAGGCTAATTGTTGCTCATTATCCGCTTAAAAACCACCTGATAGCTTTTTGGCTACTGGGTGAATTATGCGCCAACCGACAACCAACAGCTGACGACAAAACCGTCAATATGTTAACTTGGCTGTTTTTGGTTTTATTTGAAAATACTTAGCCACCTGGCGAATGGATGGCGACGGTTGACGTCTAAGCCAAAAACGTATCGGTTGTCGGTTTTATTCAACAAATATTAGCCAGTTGGGGAAGTAGTTGACAACTTAGCCGCGGCTATTTTTTGAACAACCGCAATTAGCTGGTTTTTAACATAGCTATACACCTCTAAAACACAGTTGACCGTCTTTATTATAATTCTAGAAATTTACTTTATTAAATTATAACTATCGTCTTTCGTCGTCCTTCTTATACTCCATTCAAAGGTTTGTCTGGAATAAATAGCGATGCATACAACCGCCTATTGTACTAGAATTTTTGTATTTTTGATTTTATGTAATATTTTCGTACAGCAAAGTATGTTTTATTCTATTTTATTATGACCATTCTTATTATTGATAGACAGATAGATAGATAGAAAACACTTCATTGTACACCGATACAATGAACTTACGGACTAAAACTATATCTAATGCACAAAGAATAGAAAGAAAGATTCTTCTTTCTTTCTGGAAAATACGTTTATTTGGTCTTCACATAGAGAGACATATGGCGATGAATAAAACGATGTAGGTATATACCAACAAAGTCTCGCAATGGTACCAAATAGGTGCAGTTCAGCATGTTTCAGGCAATAATAATATATACAGTTGTGGTCATATAATGAAGAACCATTCGAAGTTCTAGAAGTTTTTTTATTTAAATCGTGTCATACACAGAGATGTGTACCTTCTGAGAAGCAACTAGTTATGTTATAAAATAGCCACATTAATAGAGCAACGTGGCTTAGGAATAAAGAATAAAATCGCTAACTATTTTTTTTCAAATTTTATTTATGTTACCAAAGTAACACATTCAAATAGTACTGAAGCTGGACAAATAATTAAGAACGATTTATTAAACTTGCTCGGGAATCGTTTTGTATGACACTCACATTTAAAAAATCACAATAATATGTAGCGCGAGAAATTTAAAAGCAATTTAATACATTTTTAACTAAAATTAATAGTTAATAGCATATCCACGGCTTTTAATTACTGCTCTACACCGGCGAGGCATTGAATCTATTAATTTTTGACATTTCGCAAGAGAAATAGAGTTCCATTCTTTTAAAAAAACGTCGTACATCTCTCTTAAATTCCCTCACTGTGTATTTGAAACCTTTTTCTTTACTTCGAACCACAGATTCTTTATTGGGGTTAGATCTGAGCTGTTAGCTGGCCAGTTTAAGACGGAAACTGATTGCGCTGTAAGAAATTCCTTTACAGTGCGTGCAGTGTGCTTTGGATCATTGTCAAGCTGGAATGTCCAAATAACCAGTAGAACGTTTTCATAAGGTAACATTGTTTCTTCCAGTATATTTTTGTATTAGAACTGATCCATGTTACCTTCTATCAACTTTACAGGTCCAACACCATGTCCAGAAGCACCCCCAAATTTTCACATTTCCACCACCGTGCTTTAATGTAACTTTCGTGTACTTAGGGTCAAGTGCTGTATTCAGGGGACGTCGTACATATCGTTTTCCACCAGAACATACTCTATTTATTTTCGTCTCGTCAGAAAAAAACACATTTTTCCATTGTCGCACAGTTCAGTTTTCATACTTTCTCGTAAATGCAAGCCGGGCTTGCCTGTGGCAAAGTTTCAACATGGGTACCTTTCTTGCTATCCTATCGTGCAATTTTTCTTCTACCAAACGTTTTCGAATAGTGCGTGCTGATATTGCTGAAGGGTTGTTTTCACCAAAATATTCTTTTCTCAGCTTATTGGACCTTTTAAAAGGATTTTGTTTTGCCATACGAACGATGTTTCGGTCATCTCGAGGAGTTGTTTTTCTCTGTTTAGGTACACGTGGAACATTCGAAGTAGTTTGATACGTAGCAAAATGCTTTACAGCGTGGAAAACTATCGTTTTTGAACATCGCACATGGTTGGCTATTTTTTATAAGACCAATTCTTCCGGCGAAGTTTTATTATTACTTCCCTTGTAGATTTATTACAACTTTTATTTTTTCCCATTGTTTTTTCATAAGAAGCAATCACTTTTAATCTTTTACAGCACTAAATGGCGCCAAAATTATAGAAACAGTAACAAATCGACTGAGTGTTCTCTATTTAAATTTGAATAAAGGTATAAACTATTTAGCGTTCTTAATTACGTGATCAGCCAGTAAATAGGAATACTATGTTTAGAAGTAGTGTAAAAAGTTTGTCTATTTATTTTTAGTTAATCATATCAATCAATATCTATATCAATGAATACAGCGGTATTTTGGAAAAGTTTTACGATATAGGGAGATTTAAAAAATTGCATGCAATTAGTTTTGCGTCTTAGTTTGAAAAAAAAATTTCTTTTAATTAGCGTTCTTAATTATATAACCACCTAATATATATATTAGGGTGGCGCAAAAAAATACTTTTTTTGAGTTTCGAGTGAAAATTTTTGGTTTTTGATGTTTTAAGAATATCCTCCCTCCAATGGACAGCTGAAAAAAAATTTTTAAGAGGTCGCTCCAAATATTTTAAGATAATATGAGAGATGAACAGATTTATTTATTGTTTTTTTAATGAATATTACCTTGTTAAAAACTAATATTAATCATGTAATCAATCTAATATAATACGACAGTATTGTATGTGGTTTTAAAAATGTACCTTTAAACCTCGTTTGTAAACATCTGTTCGAAAATTTTAAAATTGCAAATTCGGGTTCACCTGTAGAATATTTTTTACCGGATATTTAACGGTGATTAGCCTTATTATGCAAAACACGGTTGAAGCATTAACATAACATTAGCTTATACGTAAACTATTGTCACTCAACAATCATTCTGAAGTATGTTCCACAACACACTAAGCTGGCGCTGAGACGACGGGTCAACAAATACCGCATACACTTTATATGAAACCGTTCACAATAAGATTTCCATTATATTGTTTCTAAGTGCTTATTTACTTTTGACGTTTGCACGTATTCAAATTAAATATTTCTTAATTATTGTACTTTATTATATAATATTATTATTTATTTAGGTTTATAGCTTGGCAGCTAGGCCTTTAGGCCAGATCTTAGATTATAATGTAGTTTCTTCATTTTCTAAAGCCTATGTGTAGCACAGCTGAAATGTAGGTTATCAGCTGGCGCCATTCAACGGAGTTCTTGTGACAACTCAAAAGGCCACATTTGACTATACAGTTCACATTTCTCATAAAACACATAATTACTACTCAAAAACTATCAATATCCTACAACTATTGTTCATTTTAGAGTAATTTTACACATTTTTTAGAAAATAAAATTGCACAGCATAACATCTTCTTTCAGTTCCCGCCAAAAACTCCTTGTACTTTATTGTTGTGGGTGACGTGATAGTGATGTTCTGTGAGTCACGTAACGAACAAAGTATTAAACTATCCACACTATACGTAAATAAATCAAAGTAATCGATTTGAAAATAAAAAAATGTTCTACTTTAAAGAAAAATAATTGATTAAAACTTATTTATAAATGGAGTCGATTTTTATAACAAATCGATTCGGTAACGCATTAGGACATTACTAATTGATCCGTCAACGAGCTGTATAAAGTAAAATAAATGCTTGGAAAGGGTATAAAATTGAGAAGATGGACCCAGCTGTGGTAGAGTTATGCTGGAATCATTATCTTGATTTTGTCTGTTTGCCCAGCTTCGTAGTCTATAACATTATAAAATTTTAAATATGCAGTGTCTGTACATTGAAGCTTTTTAAAAACAAACAACTGGATTAGACTATATAAACGACGGAGAAATCGATGCATTTTTTTTTAGATTTCTTGTCTGTTTGTCGGTTTGTTCGGGATTCGCGTAAAAACTACTAGGCCGATTTCGATGCGATGTTCGCTGATGGACAGGTAATTCTTAAACTTAAACTCTGCGCTACTTTTCAGCATCCTGGAAATCCCGCGGAATTTTTCTGGGAATGATTTAAAATGCCACATAAAAAAAAATTAATTCCAATGTGAATTCTTTACTGATCGATAGCAAACTTAATATAATAAAATGTGTGATATGTTTTATCCCGCGGGAATTTTCCCCGGGAGCGGTTTGTAGTTGTTGGGGTGCGTACAAATTAGCTTATTTCACAGTTTTTACTAAAACGATAGCTTATATTCTTTTTCAACTACTGCGGTATTTTGTGTCCCGGGAATCCCACAGGAATTATAGGTCAAACGTAGACTAAGTCGCGGGTATATTCTAGTATATAAATAAAACGGTGACACGTTAATAGGCTGATCTTATACTAATATATAAAGCTGAAGAGTTTGTTTGTTTGCTTGAACGCGCTAATCTCAGGAACTACTTACTGGTCTGATTTAAAAAAATCTTTCAGTGTTAGATAGCCCATTTATCGAGGAAGGCTATAGAATATATATCATCACGCTAAAACCAATAGGAGCATAGCACCAATGAAGAATGTTTAAAAATCGGGGGGGTTTTGAAAACAAATTCCACGCGGAGGACGTCGAGGGCATAGCTAGTAGTATATTATAAAATCAACTTCAGGATAATATTTCAAACTATATTTTAAATAATTAGCTACAAGTTGTCTATCTAGCTTTCCAACGAACAAAAGCATTGTGTTTTTACTTTTCTTATAAATCTTTCATCAGATATTTAGATTTTAAAACCGTTAAATAATGTTCACCCAGTCCAAATGTACAGAAAATATACGTATAATTTCATTTAAAAGCAAATGACATTCAATTATAACTTTAGACATCAAAAACTTATTCAATTCAAACTATTAAAACTATGGTTAGAAAATAACATTCCAACTAGCACAGGTAATAAATTCATAATGGATTTTCCAGTGGTATAAGTATGTGCCTGTGTTTGTGAAATGCTTTATGGGTTACCCTACATATTCCTTTATTCTCTATGGTATGGCACGTCCCATGACGAGGCTATAAAAATGTGTCATGTAGAGTTTTTGGCAGGAATTTTCCGGGTAATGTTGTACAGTTTTATTTTATACAAATACTAGTGTTATGTCCAAACCTACACTTCAAATGATTACCCGTCCAAATTTAGGATATAACATATGTTATCACGGCTGTTTCCTATAGGGTAGGCAGAAACTATAAATCTCCACTTGCGATGATCCTAATAAATAACTTTCGCTTCATCTACTTTCATTGACCTCTTCAAAGACGTACGTTTATTTGAGATGCTTATTATTTTACTTTTTTTAAAAATTCTGCTATTCGATCATGGTGTGTACGTCGCGGTCTACCCGTATCAACACTACCATTTACAATGCTGTCATACACTTGTTTTGTGATTCTATATTCATCCGTTCTCTCTACATGCCCAAACCACCTTAAAATTCCTTTTTCAACTCTTGTTATTGTATCTTTTTTTTAATTTTTTTTGTTGCCTGAAGCAGGCAAACAGGCGAATGGCCCACTTGATGGAAGGTGCTTATCGTCGCCTATGGATGCTTGCAACACCAGGGGCGTTGCCAACGCGTTGCCGGCCTCTAAGAAATGTTATAACGCCCTTCTTAAACGACCCCATGTCGTAGCGCAGAGGGAAAACCTCGGAGGGAAGTTCTCTCCAGATCGTTGTTGTACGCGGAATAAATTTCCGAACCGGACCGTTGCGTAATGGAGCGTGGGAGCTCCAGGAAATGGGGGTAAACGTCCCGTGGATGGTGAGCGGTGCGGTTATAAGAATGAGGCGTTGGCACCAGATCAAATAGTTGTCAAAAGTCAAGTCAAGTCAAAAATGCTAAAAACCCGAGTCAGGGGGCTGTAAGAAGTGAAATAGAACTAATTTAGATATTTTTCAAATTTTTTCCTTCTCTGTTTGTCTGTCTGTTTGTACCGGCTAATCTCCGAAACGACTGGACCGATTTAAATGACATTTTGTATTGTGGTAGTTTATATCTCTGGTCAACATATAGGATACTTTTGATCCCGAAAAATTAAAGAGTTCCCGTGGGATAGTTAAAAAACCGCACCACGCAGACGAAGTCGCGGTCATCAGCTAGTGTTATATATTACTATACTACTATATACACTTTGTTTATTTTTTTCGCGATTTCACTGCATAACTTTGTAGCGCTATACAGACTACACTTTCCTGTTAAACATCTATAATATCAATCCAACCAGTAAGTAGTTTTCGAAAAAAATGTGTGATATTCACAGACGGAAGAACAGACGGACGGACATGACGAAACAATAATTTATAATTAAGCGTCGTTAAAAAGCAGTCACTTAAACGTTGGTATTTATTTTGAAAATATAAAAGGAAGTAATATATTTAATATCAATTGTATAAGTAGATATAGATAGTGAGAGAGAATGATAAGACTCAGCTCCGATGTTAACTGTGTCGGAATCTTGAACGTGATACATTGTATTTACTCCAATGTATGTACATAAGGAATGCTGCCTGAGTGCTTCCGCTATTACAAACGGAACAGTGATTGTATGGGAATCCTTATGAATTAGACAAAGGACATTCCACATACTCCCCTTGCTACTAAAAAGTTTGCCGTTATTAGGTACTATGTGTTGAAAGTATATGAATGGCTCCTATGTATCTATTGTAAAGGGTATGCGGTGGTGGAATTAGGATTTCAATTTGAAATTACTTCATAACTGTTCATGAGACGGATGTGTAACGGGTTTCGTTAGAATCGTCATTAGTGGATATTTACTAATAACAGTGTTCCAGTAGAATGATACGAACGTGTGTTTGCAAATGCAGCCTTTCTAAACAATAATAATTACTGTATCGTTATTCGTCAGATTCTGATCCGTTGATGGGCCATAAAGTTGCCATTATTGGTCATTTAAGGACAGATCCTGCGTTTGAACCATCAGCAGCAAATAAACTGGTATGCGTTATCAACCTAGAGCTATTTTTTTGAGAACTCCAGAGGGTAAAGACCTTGTTGTGGATGGCGTTTCTTTTTGACACATGATGATTATTTTCTTCCGAGACTTAGAGATCGTCCTTCCTTTAGTTCACACACATGGTTTCAGCAAGATGATGCCACGCCTCATACTGTTGAAGACACGTTGATTCTCTTACATATTTTTTTTTCAAACAACATGATATGACACTTTCAAGACATTGGCCACCATTGGATTTTTTAATATAGGAGTATCTCTAGAGCCAAGTTTATTTATTATATAAAGAAATTATTTCCAAACTGAAATAAAATATTGATTGGGAAATTAACGATATCAAGCCATTCTTAGGTACGTTGCACGGAATACGGTCTACAGATTTCAGGGGGCTATATGATCTGACAACATTTACAGGAATGCTTTTTGAAAAATTAAATCCGCATTAATCTTTTTTAGGGAACTGGCCTTAAAGATTAATAATTAATACACTAGTTTTTTTAAATTACCATTTAAAATCCTAAACGTTGACACCAGACACCTTTATATCGTACCTATGATTAGATGGCGTTACAGAATATTCTTTTTTCCATTGTTGAGGGTTCATTATTTAAAACATGTATTATTGGATCAAATTAAACCTTATTTTTTGGACTTAAATAAACAATAATTTTTTCAACTGATTTTATTTATAAATTTATTTTAAGTCGTCATCGTCGTCTGCCATTCGCAGTCCATTGCTGGACGTAGGCCTCCCCAAGTCGGCGTCACTCATCTCTGTCCTCCGACTTCTCATCCAGCGCCTACCGGCGACCTTGAACACGTCGTCGGTCCATCGGGCTGGAGGGCGTTCGACACTACGTTTACCGAGACGAGGTCTCCACTTCAGAACTCGTCTGCTCGCAGACGTGCGCGCGCGCGACATTTTAAGTGACAAAACGCAATAAGCAAGAGAAGAATGATCTGTACCATCATTTACATTTTAGTTGACATTAATTCAAAACTGTACGGTACACCGTATTGTTTGTAAGTAAAGTAAGTCAATTGTTGTAGAAGTTTAAGTACGTTTTTTTCTTCAAATAGGTTCTGTTTATTAAACTTATTTACTTTCTCATTTCTTTCTACAAATGTGTATTATGTCATTTACGTTTACATTAATATATCTAACTATATAATATGTTAAATCAGTATGGGAAGTCGAATTTGTAAATTGACAATAAAAAATAGAGAAAAATTGATCGACATCAATATCGTTCATATGTGAAGTTTCATTTCTTTGACTTTCAGTTGAATAATATAAATAATTATAAATAGCATTGAATTGTAGATTTAAGGTTTTTAGTCAAATAACTAAAATAGCAAAAGTTTATCACCTCTACAGAATTCTTCGTCATACGTAGATTGACACGCACTTAACCAATTTTTGAAGTGAAAACTTCTTTAGGCACCTTGGGTACTTCTGGGCTGCAGAAAAGCACTGAATTCTCGTGACCGCCGCGCTCAGATACAAAGTTTTCACTTTTGACGTGCAGTTCTATGACTGATAGTTTTTTCAGTATAATTCATTCCAGAGGAGCCTTACACGAACGCTTATATTGCGCCCAATTTATTATACACTGTATCCCTTATTATTTCGTATCGCGATTCGAGCGTTAATTAATGCTGGCACAAATTTGTTTACATTTTAATAATCTTGAGTATTAGGCGTGTTTAATTACTTATGAAATATCGCTTTAATGTATACTAATTAATTTGGTAATACGTTTAGGTACAACGTCGGCTTTATAGCGTGGTATTACAAAGGCTTTACAAGGTGAAAATATTCTGATCGATTACTTGGAAAACGGTAATTAAACAGTTACTATGTATGTAGTAATTGTTTTAATATATGTATATAATTAAGAATAGGGGAGCGCACAGTCAAATAAGCTGAGATACTCCTAAGTCCTAGCCTCATATATTTTGTACGAGCGTACCTACTTACGTCGTCATAGGTACAGGTTAAAGGAGTCAAATAGCGCATTAATTGTTTTATGAAAAACTAGCGGCCCATCCCCTCTTCGCACTGGATGGTTTATGGCTAATATTTTATACCTTGGTTTACATTATTGTTGTTTTCGTTGAGATTCCTAATTTTTTATAGTAATAGATATAGCTTATATTACTCAGGGATAATGTAGCATTCTAATGGTGAAAGAATTTTTGAAATCGGTCTAGTAGTTTCTGAGTTTATTCGTTACAAACATACAAAAATACAAATCTTTCTCCTTTTTTATATTAGTATAGAAGTATAGATAATTCCAATTATTTCTGCAATGATATTTTTAAAAATACATGTATATTTCTATATATATATAGTTTTTTTTTTAGTTTAACTTGTAGTAGTTTTTTATCTTTTTATTGCAGGAGTTCAGCAGACAGGTAGACGGCCCACTTGATGGAAAGCGGTTACCATCACCTATGGACATTTGCAACACAAAAGGTGTTACAAATGCGCTGTTGCTCTCTGAAGGGAGACTGGAACCTGGTCACTAATGCCGGAACAGAACTTAAGGTTGTTATTGCGACATACTTTAGACCAAGGGTGGTAGCCATGCAGTCGGGCAAATGCCCTACCACCTGGCTCTGGGTTGTTTTGTCGCTTCTTACGACAGTCCGCCCGGCCGCAGGAAATTGTATTGTGTATTCTTTCTCCGTTCCTGCACGGATAAAATTTATATGATCATGGGGACCGTAGGCCATGAGCCTATACCAAAATTTATCAAAACGACTCATTGATTCTTCAGGTGATCAGAGGGCTGGTACCTATCTGGGACAACGGATCAGTATGGCGATCCAGCGAGGAAACGAAGCATGTCTTCTGGACACCTTACCCATAGAAGACCATGATCTAGGCTCAGTATTTAATTATAGTCTTGAGGCACTATGGGTAGAATACAATATACATAAGTTAAGTTTTCTTTTATTATATTAGTTTACAAAGTCATTTATATGATTAAAATAAATACTTTAATTTCCTTCAAACAAAGTTACACGATTAGATGTTATGTTACCGCCTGATCTTTTATATATAAAAAAATTAGAATTTATTGCACCATTGTGTCCGCATCCCTATTACATTATAAATATAAAAATCGGCAAGTGCGTGCTATTCCACGAACTATGTAAGGTTCCGTAGACGTGATAACCGTTCAGTAATATACTCATTTGACCAACCAAACCATAAAAAAGAATTTAGTTGAAAATTCAAAAGCTGCTGAACAGATATTATCCAAAACCGATTTTTGTTTAAATTATTTTTAAATCTGTACATATTCAATTCCACTTTATAGTTAAAAACCATATGTTACATATACCACCATCGCTATTATCATCTCGGTTGAAGCCTGGGATTGTCTTAAGAGATCGCTTTTCAGCGATAAGACCGTATTTTGTGCACTTGTGTAGCTAGAAAATTAAATTACATATTTTTATTGATTATTTTTTTAATTAACAATTTGTAAGTTTTATAATTACCTAGATAAATAATCCCATTAATATTAATTTATAACTAACCTACTCTAACAATTTTTGGCGCTGTTTTTAAAATCTTTCCACTTACTAGCTACCATGGCGTCATTTTAATTGGGTGCTTTTCAACGGACACTTTTATACACCAAGATGGTCCTCCTTACCTCTACTGTCTATAGTATCGTAGGGTCTCATTTGTCAGATTTTGAAAAATGCCGGTATTTTTCAAAATTATTTATAAAAAATTAAAATTATACGCCATTTATTTAATTGAGGGAGGGAGACATTTGCTTCCAAAGTCATGAATATTGTGTCCCCCGTCTAATTTCTAAACTATGAGGTGATAAATTCTGGAAAAACAGTTATGCAATGGTAGCACTTAAAAAATACTTCCAACCAAAATAGTTTTGAACTAGTTACCTTGATTTTGAAATAACAATAAATTAAATTAAATAAATTAAACCACTGGGGGGCTTTGTGGCGAAGCCTTAGGTGAGTAGCGACACCTCGTACCCGATTCCGGGGGACAAGGCAAATGGCATAACGTCGGAAGTAGCTTCGGTGAACCTGCAGTCGACCTCTCCACACCCCTTAGCCGCTCACACCTATGTTGCTCCTCGCCAGTCTTATACGGCATTTTAAGGGGCCCATGCTCGAGTGGGAGTGTCAATTTTTCCATGTTCCCCGAACATTGTGACAGGCAGACGCCATAGTCCTTCCCTATAGTCCCAGATAGTCCCCTAGTTCCACTAGTAATTCATCCCAATAGTCTGGTACCTTTTGTTCTTATTTCAATAGTCTTAGTACAATAGTCCACACTGGCTTGTATTTGGGTGTATATGGTGAAGACAGAGATAATCGCCGGTCAGTGTCTCGAAAAGTTTACATTAAATTTGTCTAAGGAGCCTCTACGTGTTGGCTTTCTTATGAACCCATGCATACCCTCCAAAAGTCCGGGCCATTTTTATGGTCGGTGGTCTTCCGGAGATACATTATAATAAATTATGTTAACTTTCAGTATTTTACACTTTAAATAGTTTAAGATATGGGATATTTACAAATTACAAAGAGTGGACCAGTTGAGGGTTCTGTAAAGATCATAATACTTTACAGAACCCTCAACTGGTCGTGTTAGCCGATGCACCTGGCCGATATTTTCGTGACTATTGTCGAGTTGGGTTTTATTACGCGATGACATATTGCCCGAATTGATGTTTTATGACTTACTATTCACTGTTGTAGCGATCAAAGCTACCCCTTTTCCAACTCTATTACAGTAACTGATGTAGTAAAATTGTATTTATATTATATTCGTCACATGTTAAGGGCTCAATATAACAATTTTTATATAGTATTGCGTTTCTTATTTTAAAATATACAATTACAAAAACAGATCATATTTACAATATTTTCTAGGCAATACAATAGGCGGCCTTATCACTCAAAGCGATCGGTTCCAGGCAACCTAAATCAAAGAAATTTGAAAAGGCGATGTAGGTGGCGCAGGAAGAGGCAATAGATACATAAATACTCAAACTAAATTAAGAAATAAATATACAAATACATATATACATAGTCATTTCAAAATACATAAGTTATTATAATAAATGTATTAGAATGATTATATTGTATTAATCAGACATAGCTATTTGAGGACAAATAGTGTTTTCCGAGCAAATTTCTGAATGTTGGTAAGGATTTATTTATTGACAATAGGAGGCAGCATATTCCAAAGTTTGACAACCTGCACTGTAAAATAATTATCATAATAGGGTGAAGTGTGAGCAGGCGTTATGTTTTCGGTACGTATCATGGCGCAAATTGTGGGCAGTCATCATTTTCTATGACAGTACATTTGATTATCACTACCCTATTGGCATATCGTTTAATATCTTAAACGATTGATTTATACTCTGTATCCTGCGTACGCTGAAAGAAACATCGATATTGGCAAAGTCGATTTTGAAAATGCAGACACATTTTACAATAATTTCTAAGGCGATAAAATAACATCACATCATCTTACTTTTAAAATATCATGACAAATGTAAGAAATAGATAAATAGATGTTAGAAAATAGTTTATATCTGTCAGTAATTATAGAAATAGAATAAACACTATCTTACGTCACGTACATGGAATAGTTTATTACTATATAATTAGCAAGGTTATAACTGAGTAGTCCATGTACGCGCCAAAGTCTGTCAATACAGAAAACAGAAGACCTTCGGAGATGCATCTACATCTCCGAAGGTCACGTAGCAATTACGATTTGTGTATATAGTCTTAAGTTCAATGTTAAATTAATTAAGCAATAATTACATAGAGAGTACAACACACGTCGTCTTATTTTGCACTCCGCTCTAGCGGTTGAGCCTACCTCCTAGGTGATTGAGCCATGGGTTCTCGCCCATATCGCATGTAATAGAATAAGGTATAATATATAAATAGTAGTAAAAAAAGTATTAGTTGTTTTAAATTTCGTAATATGGTTAAGATTTTGTTGAAAAAAAGAAAAAGTCATAATTTTGTATACTAGTACAAAATCTACAAGACTGTGACGCATTGTTAGATGATAAAAAGTATCTTAGTTGATTTGAACCTTAACTAACCTATTGTATCAAGATTTAAAAAGAAAAAGCCCTTACTTCGCGACCATAAAGAATCTAAAAACACTTGATCAATCTCAACCGAAGAATCTTTGCGTCGGCAGCTTTGTTTAGAGGACTTCAAAATTTCCTCCCTCCTGCTACTAAAGATATGTTGCCCAATCTCTGTTACTACCCATACTTGATTATTCTGATGTCAGTTATATCGACCTAACACAAGAACAATTGAAGAAGCTCGATTGACTTCAAAACGTCTGTATACGATTCATATTTGGGTTGCGCAAATATATGACCATGTTTCCAAATATCGTAAGAAGCTTAAATGGTTACCTAATCACCTTCGCCGGAATGTTCACTTATTCTCTTTTTTACAATGTCCTCGTACTCCTCCTTATTTAATTATTTAAAGGAGCGTTTTGATTTCCTACATCTTTCTCATTCCCTTTATTTGCGCTCTAGTAATAATTTCTTCTTAATGACACCTGTACACATTTCTTCTTTCGTTGATAACTCCTTCACAATACAGGCTATCCGTTTATGGAACTCACTGCCACTCAACATCAGACAAGCTAATGTTACAGCTATTGAGTAGCATATTTGTTCTTGTCGTGTTTCTTTTTAAAGTGAATAATTGGTTTTGTTATGTACCCTCTTATTTCTAAACGATACAATCGGCCATTTCCTTAATAGAATTATAATGTTATATTTTTATTTATTCGGTAATTAGCGCCTGTTTTGTATAGAGTAGTTGTCTATAATTTACAAAAAAATAGTTACAATATTCATCCTTTGTATAATGTGATAATTGTGTACAGATTACAATTCAAACCTCTCAATTGTATATAGACGGTATTCACTACATTTTATTTTCATGTTGGCAGACGCGATAGATTTATACTGTGTTCGGCTTATGTTATTGCATATAAAACTTTAAGTATAATATTTTATACAATATCTTATATAAAATATTATCTGAAATATCCAAACAATAATGTATTAAATTCTTGTCATGCATAATAAAATAGTTTATGAATGACTTAAATCCGCTATCGGTTGTGCCAATATGCTAAGTTTCATATACTATAAAATTGGAGGGATGTCGAGGTGTTCTAAAAATGCTTGTCGAGTGTTCAAAGTTAGTGTATGTAATGTATTAAAACCGTAAGGTTCTCTGATTATAAATATGTGACCAGTTGCTGTTCTTTTACAACCATAAACCCTTCTGAGTTGTTGCAAGTATTACACTAAATCCATATTGTCTTTTAAACTGATGGTTACTAACCATCTTTGATCCTGCCAGGTTTAATAATGCTGCTGATTCTATATGTAGTATGACATGTTTTATGTTTGTATAGTATATAAAACATATTTTTTTGTTATTCTTGGAATGTTTCATATTATTTATTGGCTTCACTGCCACTGTTGTTTTAATATTTTCCTTAATTTAGGGGGTTGCCTGAAAGAGATCCCTTTAAGCGATAAGGCTGCCCTTTCAACATTTATTTTACCTAGTTTTTAAGAATGTAGTTTAAATTTTGGTGAACAATAAAGTGTTTTCATTCATTAATTCATTCATTGTCATAATAAAAGCACTCCCAATGTGTTACTTTCAGTATATCATACCTGACAAGTAAATTATGTTTGTGCGAGCAAATATGCACGTATTTATGCCATAAATTATTACAAAACTTTGTTGCACCACTTGTTCCGTCTTGAATAATTTTCACATTTGTTTGGCACGGCCCCCATTTCACTTTTGGATGAAGGCTCGAGTAAGGGGAACGTGAAACTCAGCACGGTTAATTTATTGGATTTGTTTTTCTTGTCCGTCTTTAATTAATGTGGTTCTATAAGTTTCTGGCAACTCGAGATTGCGTATATATTCGAACGTAATATAATAATAAATTTATACATTTCAGAACTTCTTATATACAATTTACAATTAATATCTTAGCCTAAAATTGTGTGTATGTGGGTACTATGTGTATTAAAGCATTTCATAATAATGTTGCTTTAGTATGTACATAGTTTATTTAAATTGTATTGTATATATTTTTATTATGTGTAATGTATTGTCCATTGTGACTTCACTCTGGCCCCAGGTAGAAGAACAGCGCTGGTCCTTGTGGATTAGCATTATACTGAGACTGGGTCCAATTTAGATAAATAGTGTACATCAAAGCATAGATAAACATAAATAGAAAAATACAAGAGATAGTACAACGGGCAGCCTTAGCGATAAAAAGCGACCCATTGCAGAATACAATTGGCAGGAATCGATAGATTTTTAATACTGACTAACGGTGGTGCAGTTTATAAATAATGATAAATGGTACGTATACACAACACAAATAAGTACAAAACAATATAAACACATACACATACGTATACAGACTTGTATATATACATGTAATACAAACATTATATATATAACAGTATTAGGAATTCTGTATTGTGTATAATAACACAATACAGAAGTAATGCTTCTTTCTCTTTGAACCTGATTTTAAAAACACTAAGGATTTGGCTTGTTATATAGCATTAGGTAGCTCATTCCAAAGACGGATGGCCTGGGATTTACAATTTAAGACTTACTTTGTTTCTATCGTCTTTCCATTTCTAATTATTTTAAATTTGTTTTTGTCCTGCATGAAACATTTCGTTCCTTTACTTTACACGATAGTCTGGAATGATCAAATCTATTGTACTATGCAAAGTTAGTTTAGACGTTGTAGAAACGGAAAGCGTGAGCTAATCGTGTTCCATGTGATGAGAGAAAGTTCCGATGGCCTACTTCCTCCCCCTCCCCCTATCTAATCTTCCCTATCCTATCCTCTTATTCCAATCCCATATCCCATCCCATTCGCCCTGTCTGGTCGCTATATCTCATCGCTATATCTCATCCCTCTATCCCATCATATTGTTAGGAGTGCGGGACTCAGATTAAAAGGCCATTAGAATTACTATAGAGTTTATTTAGAACTATACAAACACATATAACACAGGTACAAATATAACTGGACACAACCAGTACAAACGTAATACACGATTTACGAGATGCGCAACGTCCGTCACTATATAGCTTATCTAATGTACACACGTCTTGTCTCGTTGGTGACCATCGCTAGACTGCCGATCTCCCCATTGGGCCACTGAACCGATACAGCCATATTCTATCCCGCCCGCGTAGATCGAATTTATTAGAATTCGTAATCTACACACCTGCCTAATTATGCCTGCAAACCCACTAGTGTTGCAAATGTTTATAGGCAACGGTAACCACTTTCCATGAGTTGGGCCGTCTACCTGCTTGCCAGCTACGCGTTAACGATTATCTACATTCGTGTTACGGCCAATTTGATAAATCCGGTCACTATGAATAATGACCGGTCTATATACATAATGCCCGTATTAAGTGGGCATTATAAATAAAACTGCATGATTAATCACTTTTCCCGGTCAATATGAATAATGACAACCTTATCTTGGGCAATATAATAAAACACAGTTGAACTGTAGTTTTTTGTTTATTAAATGAGTTTAGATATGAAGTGAATTTTGGGTGGTTATGAAAAAATAACCACCTTCAGGCCCATTTAACAAAAAATTAGGATCTGTTCGTAATAAAGAGAAGTGCCGTAATCTATACCACAGCTACAAGTGAATTAAACTTACACAATTCTTAAAGTTAACCGAATTTATCACATTGTCCGGCTAGAAATAAGGAAGTATTCATACTGCCTGGTCCAAGTAATAAATTCAAGTTATCTCATACCACGATTTTTAATGGACGACAGGTCAATGTGTATTATTAATACAGGTCGTCCAAAGTAATAAATTTTATTAAGCTGACCGATGCTTGTGGTCATTATTGAAAATAATCTGTCCATAGTAATACTGCCCGATAAATCAAATTGCCCGTAATATGTTCCTGAATTATCTGTCAATATAATTAAAGTTATTAACAATTAATAACAATGTCGTATTACAAATAACGCATTAAACCCATTGCTACATCTGTGTGAAACGTTAGGCTGAATAACCGCGACTCAACTGTATTCAAGCCCAACTATTTTCAATCTACATCTCAGTACTAGGCATCAAAAAATATTTTACATTTTATTTCAAAAAACTACATAGTCATGTTTTGAACAGATTGCTAGGGTTCTGAATACCATGTATTGTTAGTGCGGTATTTATACAACAAAACACGTATAACTTTTTCATTTAAATTCCGAACAAAGACTGCCCATTTACAGTGCAATTGATTAAATCTTATGATTCTCGCACAATAAGCAGCTACCCTAGAGTGCTAGCATGACAAGTACATCCAACCAAAGCTGAAGTGAGAATAATCTTGTTGCTACGCCTGCTCGCTTTTATAGTCGAACGATGACGAAACGCGCCGAGTAATAATGATAACTACCCGCAAATATTACAATAGTACAATAATAGGTGGCATTACTTGGAAAAAATATTATTAACACTATGTATTATTTATTTATTCCTTGCTGTACATGCTGTAATTTAGCACTTCATAATAACATGTTGAACCACAATTATTATAGCACAAGTGTATGTACCGCGTGGCCTAACTTTGTAATATATATAAAATATTCTCTCTTACATATAGGTTTTATTTAATTGCATCCAGAGTCTTTTGTCAAGTAAATATCCTTGTACAAAGTTTTTGTTATGAAGAGCTCGTAAAGTTTTTATGAGTCGTAAACGTTAGACTAATTCATCATTCAAGCAAAATTAGATCTTACAGCGAATTATGTATTCTGTTTTATAACGAATAAAGAATGAAATCTTTGGGGAATTTCACAGGTATTTGAGTAATATTCAAATTATATTTTCTTGCCCAAGTTTTTGTTTGAAGTCAAATTTATTATTTGAATAATATTAGCTCATAAACCTGACTTTTGACTTCTAATATAATTTTAAAAGACTTTATTTTTTATTTTTCAATTTAATTTCATACAATACATTAGTAATAAAGGCACCACTTAAACTTATGAGGTTTGCATGTGATAACACATCCTCGAGTTAAAAATTAAGACGTTATGTATATATAACTATATGTAAACGCACCTGCATACACACTTCCATTTATATTACATACGTATAACATATATACACATTTACACAATTCATACACATATATACTAGCACGTATGTACATTCATAAATAATAAAACATAAACACAGTCGTGAGCACTAATATACAAACAAGTATCATACACATTTTAAACGGTGTTACAAAGTTCTCTCGAAGCCTGTATCACGTTTGTGATGCAACTAAGGGAACAAGGGGAATGCCGCTCAGTTAAGGAAAACCTTTTATATTTATTGTATAATACGTGGAACGCTCACTTTTGCGAAAATAAAAAAAATGTTTTATAGGTAAATATTTTTTTATTAATTCTTTTCATAGTACTCTCCACCAGCCTCTTTACAACGTATCCTGCGTCTGAACCAGTTTTCGAAACACTTTTTCCAGTCCGCTGCAGACACTTCGTTTACAGCTTGCTCAAACGCTGACAGCGCATATTCCGGCGACGAAAATTGTATCCCTTTGAGCTGATTTTTTATTTTCGGGAATAAAAAGAAGTCACTCGGTGCTAGGTCAGGGCTGTAAGGAGGGTGATCCAGAAGTTTGACCGGCGTGCTGTCCAGGAAGGCCTTCGTTTTGAGTGCGGTATGGCCGAGTGCGTTGTCGTGCTGGAGCAGTAACCCGCGGAGCCCTCTGTTTGGTCGCTTGTTGCTCACAACAGAGAAAACTTCTGCCAAGCATTTGGTAGTATACCATTCGGCGTTGATACTTCTTTGATTCTGTAAAGGAATTGACACCAAGTAGCCAGTCAAATTGAAAAAAACTTGCGATCAAAATCTTTCCCCGCTTCTAGATCGCTTCACTTTGGTAGGCGTTGATTCGTTTTGAAACACCCAAACTGTCGACTGGCGCTTCGTTTCTGCAGCGTATTGATAAATCCAGGATACATCACCCATAATGATTTCGTAAGCACGCCGAGACGAGCCTGCTTCAAATTTGTTTATCATATCACGGCAACATTCCACCCGGGACTGCTTCCGAGCATCAGTGAGGTCATGCGGCACCCAGCGTGAAACTATCCTCCTCACGCGAAGATGCACGTGTAGAATCTCTTGAAGGCTTCCCGATCTAATCTGTGGTACGTGCTGAATCTCTTGATACCTAATTCACCTATTGTGTTGGATTAAAATTTTCATTGCTAGCACAATTTCATCCGTAACAGCCGTCAAAGGGCGATCACTTCTTTCTTCATCCACCCAAGTTAGTCGACCGCGCTTGATTTCGTTTTACTAATGATACACGGTTGCCTTAGAAGGGCCTTCATCCATAAATGCCATTTGAAGTCTATCGTACGATTCGTCCGGTTTCAGGCAACACTTTAAATCGTAAAAAATCATAGCGTGAAAATGTTCCCCGCGCAGATCCATTTTTCAATGAGACACGATAGTATAAATTAGCTCGCAAACAATGTGGAGGGAAATTTTGAAATTGGAACTTACCTATTTTTAGTTATAAATAATTATATTTTCAAAATGGATTATTACTGGTCCGTCTCTCATACATAAAAACTTTGTTCGCAATACTTTCTGAGTGGCCTGGTAAGTATACGTTAGGAGTTAAACAAAATAAGACAATTTTTCACTTATTTAGTAGTCACTACTTTGATACAAAACGTATAAAACTTTCCTTAATAATCGGTAAATAAGCAAAGAAGAAAGAAAGGTGTTCTTGGACCTCATTACCCGACTATGGGCATTACAGCTCATATAAAAACATATTGTGCCCAGAAGCTATGTGTATGATAAAAAAACGAATACAATATTTACTAATATAATAATATATTATTGCTAAATACAACAAATAATTAACTAAATTAATAGTACTAACAATAGTAACGAAATTCAAGTATTGAAGTTACCAGTAAAAACATTTAGCGAAAATTTTGTTAGCAGGACCGAAAACAAAGTGACGTAATTCTCTTTCTCTTGCTACTAGCGTATTTGTAAAACTAGTTACTGTTGGCTCTCGCGTCATAGCCCCCAATCTTTAGCCTGTGTCCCGTAATCTAACGACCTGAGTTTGCCCAGTTATACTTGTGAGCGCCATTACCCCTATTTCCTCTACTCATGCAAATGCCCATTGATGATAGTAACCACTTTCCACGGTCAGGTGGACCGTCATCCAATAGAGAGTAAATATTCTACTTTGTTCGTATGACAGCTAGAATATTTTTACGTTTCTAATAAATAAATATATTCACCACTTTTTATCCATAACGAAATTTATATTTTTATTTTAGTAATATCGTAAATGAAAACGCTTATTACAATTTAGTGCAAATAGCTTCTCAGTTCATTCTAAGATAGTAATATTTTCTGATTTTCATTGTAAGGTTGAGCGAAAACCATTTAGTATACGGTACCTCCATTTTCAATATTTACACAACGTTGTTTAAAATATCGAGAAAATATTGACATCTTATTGAATTTTACTTCGCTCCTGTTTTTAAATGGTCTAGCATTCATATACTCGTATTGTCTCTACACATTCTAGGTTTACTTTTATCACTATGTATAGTGTTGTATATATTATATATGTGTTATAAGAAGTCTAAAAAAATCATCGTATTTTCCATCGTTTATCCGTGCCGGAATGGAGAAGGAATACAATTTCCTGCGGCCAGGCGGCTTGTCAAAAGAGGCGACAAAACAACCCACAGCCGGTGGGAGGGTATTCCGTCTCGATGACTACCACCCCAGGTATAGAGTATGGCGCCATAAGAACCTTGAGTTGTGTTCCGGTATTACTGGTTAGGTTCCAGTTTCCCTTTACAGTTACAAATGTTCATAGGCGACGGTAACCGCTTTCCATCAGATGCAATAAATCTCATGCAATAATGAAACATCATATAGTCTATTCCAGTTGATTTTTTAAATAATAATACAAAAATTGATTTTGCTTACTTATATTTAATTATAGAAAGTCAACGTAACAATCCCAGTGGAATACATTGACCATCAATTTAGCAATTTCTAAGACTGTCAGATCTACTTGAAAACACACGATCAATGCTCGTTCTAACGCCATTATTCACCGAGAGTTAGGGTTACCAACAGTACATAATATAATATACAATTTTTCTACCCATCCTTGACTATGCGGACGTCTTTTATCTTAATATCACCAATGAGAAATTCATCAAACTTGAGCGTCTTCAAAATGTTCTTATTAGATTCATTCATATTTGGATTAAAAAATATGACCACATTTCTGAATATCGCAAAAAACTCAAGTAGCTGCCAATCTCACTTCGCCGGAATACTCATCTTCTACATTTATTATATCGTATACTATTTATACCCTACATTCCTCCTTAATTAAAGGAATGTTTCAACTTCTTTCATACATCACACACCTTCGATTTGCGCTCTTTTAATAACCTCCTATTAAAGGCAGCTGCACATTCTTCAACATTTCACCCCAAATCCTTCACTGTGCAGGCTGTTTGCCTTTGGAATTCTTTACCCGTAGATATCAGAAAAGCTAAATCACTCGCAATATTTAAAAAAATCTGTTAAAACCATTACCTTAGTTTATAATAAAATATATATTTTTCTATTCTTCTGAACTTAGCTGTTTACTGTCCACATTGTACGTACTGTTCTTCCTTTTTTATTTTACTTCTTTTTAATTTAAGAACAGAAGTATAGACATAAGTTGTTAAAAGTATCCTTTCAGTCAGGTTGCCTGGAAGAGATCGCTTTAAGCGATAAGGCCGCCTTTTTTTTGCCGTTGAATTATTGTAATTATTCATTCTGTAATTGTCTATTTGATGAACAATAAAGTGTTTTCTATTCTCTATTCTATTCTTTCTATTCTATAATATATAGCAGGGGTCGTCAAATAGCGAACCACGGTCCGCATCCGGACCGCCGACCCATTTTGTGCGGACCGCGATAGTTATTTCATTTCTTAAAACGGACCTTGAACTAAATTAAATGGTGACCCTTGATATATAGTATCGTACTATATTTTAGCGAATTGTACTATATATTATAGAAAAAATACTACTGAATTACGTTTGGACTCGTTGTGTTCGGTTATATTTTTGCCTGTATTATACGTGTTTGTTGTATAGTTCCAATGAACTCTATAATAATTCCAACGACATATTAACTCGAGTCCCGTAACTCGTAACAATATTTACATCGCTAATTCAGCTGTCGCGCTTTTAGTTTGGATTCTTATGATTATTTAAAAAAAAAATAGATATTTGTTGTCCAAAGTAAAAAGTAGTAATAAATACACGTGGAAAATTCAATAATGAAATAAATAAAATATATAATAAATAATAAAAAATAAATGTGTGCTCCTTTTTCCTCTAAATTTGTCAAAAGTACTATATTTTTATACATTGAAAATAAAAATACTATATTTTGTTCAAAAAAAGGTGACAACCCTGCTGAGGGTACTAATTGAAAAGGGGAAATCTCGTGCGTGGAAGTGAAAAATGGTAATCCCGAGAGAGATAGGACCGAAGGAGAGATAGATAGTAAGAAACATCGAATAGGAATGACTCAGATAAACTCTGTGATATGCGTATTGCCTTAATTAACAGATATCTCCACACCCAGAGTAGGTTATGGTTCGTTCGAATTTAATGTAAAATATAAAATAAATATCAGCACATTACATCTCGCTTCTGGATTTAAGTATTTCCATTTTTCGAGATGAGAATGATACGTTTCATGCGTTTGTTCAAATCGGATTGGCGTGTTCCATACATCGGTCATCTTGTTATGTGGATGTTTTTCTTCAAAAAAAAAGAAAAAGAAAAGATTTACTCTGTACAGGGTAAATCTTTCAAGTGGGCATTCATGGCCCAATTAAAACGTATACGAAATAACGAAAAATATATAAAGGGCCGATTATGATGAAAACTAAAGTGGTATCATAAGTCAACTACCCTTGTCAGGATTCGGAGCGATTGATTTTCAAAAAATATACATATTCTGTATTATTTTACAAAATCGTAGTGTAAGTTGTAAGAATCAATTTCTGTGAAGGGATGTCAAACGGCAAACCAAGGGAAAGGGTTGTTTTTGAACAAAACGTTCTATTTTCCATTCATTTACTAAACCTTACGTCATTTTATGCAATCTGAATATGATGAAAATTATTCTATTATTAATAGGCATCTATAAATTAATATTCGAAACGCTATTAGCTAATGTAAGCGTCATCGATGCTTCGCATAATCAATTAATGAACTCATATAACAGAAACACGAGGAAGAATACCTCTATTCAATCATTTGACAGCAACACATTTAGATATTTTACTTAGATGACATAAAGAATCCCTAGACAAAAATTAATTTTAAGTCTAAGAATTAGCTGTCGATCAGTGAAAGACGCATCGAAATCGGCTCAGTAGTTTTTACGTGAATCCCGAACAAACAGACAAGAAATCTAAAAAAATGCACTGTATTCTCCGTCGTTTGTATAGTCTACTCCAGTTGTTTTTTTTTACTAGCTTCAATGCACAGACACGACATTTTTAAAATTTTATAATATTATAGAGATATACAAAAGCTCCTGTGGTATATAAAAGATAAAATTGTGAAGGACGCAGCTTCGGGAAGAGCTTTTATGTAACGCAATACAACAGTAAAGCAACCCAAAAAACAGAAACAGAAATCTGCCATTCAGCTTTCGAGTCCCGAAACGATTGTGGTTCGTACCGTATTTTGTTACAACAGAAATATTGCAACCAAACCACGGAGAATACGAATAGGCTTTCTAAAAGGACGATACACGTAGAAATGTTGTATTCCACAGAATAAGAGTAAGGTAGTGTGTAAATGTAGAAAAATCTAGAATGCCCTTCTCCACCTGTGTTAGTGACTTTTACCAAAAGCGATCCACTTATAGTTTTAAAAAGTAACCCGTTAACAATTGCCTACATCTAGGCTAGTATTATAAAGACGTAAAGTTTGTTAGTTTGGATGTTCGGAGTAATCTCCGGTACTACTGAACCGATTTTGAAAATTCTTTCACCAGTGGAAATCTACAGTATTCTCGAATGATATAAGCTATATTTGAATGTGATTAATAATATTTTTCAAATTTTAATGACCCCGGTGAAGTGGGCATGGTAACGCTTGTCAAATTGTAACAGCAATAACGTTTCACGCAAGAATTGCGAACATCCTCGTACGAGGCACTGCGAGTGCTTTCCGTGCGAACGTGCTTTTGTATTTTTTAATGATGCCCTGTGAAGTGGGCACGCCTCAGCTAGTTAGTGTATATACGTTAGTTATCTGTCAATGTTTGACATCATTCACAATGTCGCAGTAAACGACGTCTTTTATCGGGTACAAATGTATCCTAATTGTTGATTCGGGTTATAAGCCAGCATGATGATGAGTTTCATTTATATACGTTCAGTAGTTTCCAAAAAGGATGCGATCGCAGCGCTATATTTTTCACTATTTTCGTCTATCCCACGGAAATGACGTCATTTATCGGGACAAAAAGTATCCTAAGTTATGCCCCGTGATATAAGTTAGCTCAGTTTTGAATTGCATTTAAATCCGTTCAGTAGTGTTCAGTAGCATGTGATGCTCTAACAGACAGATGAACAGAAAGGCAGAAATACAGACAAACAGACATTCTAAAAATTTTCGGAATCTGCTAGTCGAAATTAGCCCCCCTGATTTTTTCACATTTTTAAACGCATTGTACAAACTCGAAACATTTACAGATTTATTATATATAGTATAGATTCTCAGCTAACATTCGAATGTACTTTAATATATAAGAAACTTAAACAAAACCTATGGCTTCCCAAGATTAGATGTATACGGGTACGTTATAACGCCATTTATTGCTAACTAAAATCGGACGTAAAGTATAACGCAAACTAAATAGATTTAACTTGCGAAATTCGTCCACTGGTCTGCCGAAACTGGACTCCTAAAAGAGGAAGAGGCTCGTTTAGAATAAGAATGGTCGATTTCCACCGACGCCTGTAGCTCAATGGAAACAAATGTTGCAGACTGGCGAGCCCCGGTTCCTCCTAAATGATATACCGCTTACCGTTTTCAATCTATTCTTTCACACGTAAATCTGTTCTGAATTTATTGTCCAGTGCATATTTTAGGGATTTGACAGATTTATTTTAATAGCTTTTGTGAAAGTTTATTTTTATTTTGTTTTAAAAGAAAGTGAGAAACATATTATAATCTTTTAGTTAGAATTTAGCTGAGCTCACAACTTCGTTATTATGAAATTTAGATTTTATATATTATTCATATCTGCTTCTCATATCTGTTTATGGGATAAAAGGTAGCTATGTGCTATTCCAGACTATAATCTATCGCTGTTCAAATTTCATTCAGATCCGTTCAGCCATTCTGGTGTGATTGGGTAACAAACATCCATCCAAACTTTTGCATTTATAATATAAGTATAGATAATATAGATAATTATAGATTTTAGTTTGAATACGTTAGACGGGTTATAGCCCTTTTCTATATTACCGACCGTTCATTTGCTTTAGTATCGTTTAAAATTTGACATAAGCTCCATAGAAGTAATATCATGGGAATTATTAGTAAGATATAGGATCTGGCCGCTAGTGGCTGAAGCAATAAATAGTATCTCATACTAATAACATAACTATTCTGAGTTTATTTTAGTGATACTAAGGCAAGATCAACTATAAGGATAAGACAAAATATAAAGAAAATCGCGATACGTGACACGAAACAAGATCTACTGTATTCTACTAAAATTACCCAGGTGCGTACCAGTCCACATATAGTGAAGTATTCCGTACAGGCAAGGAAAATGGTCCACTTTTGTCGTTTGCCTAAAAGTATTCAATCCAAATGCTACGTAAATTTTTGATATGGTAGAGTCAAGCTGGTATTATTATCTTAATTACATCTCTTAGGGCCGACTTGATCGGTGTCATACCATTATTTCACAGAATATCGGCGTCAAATGTTAGGTGGTAGGGTATTTGCCCGTCTGGATGGCTACCAACCCTGGTATAGAGTATGCCGCCATAACAACCTTCACTTGTGTTCCGGCCTTAGTGGCCAGGTTCCAGTCTCTCTTTAGAGAGCGGCAGCACATTGGTAACACCTTTAGTGTTACAAATGTCCATAGGCGATGATAGCCGCTTTCCATTAGGTGAACCGTCTGTCTGGCTGTTGAATTCATATAATAAAAAAAAATAAGACGGTTAACATTGAGTTAATCATGTTTTGTACGATGAGTGAGAATTCCGATAGTCCACTTCCTCTCCTCTGTCCCATCTTTCCTATCCAATCTTTCTTATCCCGTCTTTACTATCCCATCCTCTGTACCTCGTCCTTCCTATTCTATCCTATGCTAGAAAAGCTTTGGCTTCACCCCTAGTATTGCAAACGTGCATAAGCGATGGTAACCACTTACTATTAGATAAGGCGTCTGTCTGTTTGCCAGTTTCGCAATAAGAAAAAATAATATCTAACCTATTTATGTTGAAAGTATTTTTAAGCTCAACATCTTTATTTTTTTCAGAATTTCTTAATTTATAGTACAAAAGTTTGGGCGCGGAAGGTGCTTTTCTACAAATTTGAAATTAATATCTGTATATATCTCTTGTTTTATTGAAACTATCCGTGCAGGAACGAAGAAATAATTCAATTTCCTGCAGCCGCGTGGCTTGCCGTAAGAGGCGACAAAACAACCCACAGGCAGGTGGTAGGGCACTTGCCCGTGTGGATGGCTACCACTCCTGGTTTGAAGTATGCCGCCATAACAACTTTGAGTTGTGTGTAACCGTTTTCCATTAGATGGGCTGCTGCCTGTTTGCTGAACTCATGCAAAAATAAAAAAGTTATCAAACATTATTTTCAGATACGTAGATAGATAGATAACACTTTATTATACACCAATACAAACATGAACTTAAAGACTAAAATTATAACTAGTAATGTACAAAGGGCGGTCTTATCGCTAAAAAGCGATCTCTTCCAGACAACCCCAGGAATGAATTGAGATGATAATGGCGAAGTGGTATACGTAACATATAGTACGAATTACTTAAATTTTAATAATATATATATAATTACAGAAATTTTATATATTACATAGATATCTACAAAATATATAAATGTTTATAAATGAATTTAAATACCATATTCCAACGACAGGTAGTATTTTTTGATCATAGTTTTAAATATCGCTAGCGATTTTGCTTGTCTGATAGTAACAGGAAGCGCGTTCCAAAGCTGTATAGCCTTAACATTAAAAGAATTGTTGTAAAAAATTGAGTTATGCGCAGCAGTGTTCAGTTTAAGTTTAGTAGACGGGCGTAAATTATGCGAGCACGAAAGAAATTCAAAACATTATTTAAGGTAATCAGGGGTACTAGGGGCAAATAAAATACTATAGAGAAAAGCAAGGATGTGAGTATTCCGGCGAAATCGAATTGGCAACCGCTTGAGTTTTTTTCGGAATTCAGAGACATAGTCACACTTGCGTAGTCCAAATATGAACCTTATGCAAAAATTTTGAAGGCACTCAAGTTTATTAAGTTGTTCTTGGGTTAAATTTAGATAGCTGGCGTCAGCATAATCAAGGATAGGAACTAATAAGGACTCTGCTAGCTTAATTTTGGTGGTAGTGGGTAAGAAATTATTATATTATTTTTAAGCCTTGTCGATACGATAATGACACCCAACATGTCTAAATCTTAGTTTTAGCAGTATTCCGCTACACCATTGTACAACGGCGTGTTTGACGTAGAGGCCAAACAGCAGAACCGATGGATCGGCGGATATGACGATTTAATACCAGTTCTGTATTTGCCAAAATAGCTAAGGTACCCCAAAATTTTAGTATTTTCTTTGTCACCTACTAACCTTAGCCCAGTTACACAATAATGTAATCTAGTGAAAATCTCTGTTTTCCCACAAAATACCGATTTCTATTCACGTCGTGCCTGTTTCCTCGTGTCGCCAAACAGAACGTTCAATATTCCAGCTTTTGTTATTTGCTCACGGATGAATCGAATTTATTACATTAAACAACTTAGATGCGAGCCGACCAGCGGAATGAAAAAAAAACTAATTTAAAAAGATAGATTGTTATACACCAAAGCAAAGACAAACAAAAGAAAAAAAAAACAGTAAAGCAGGTGTCTTTGTCGCTGAATAGCTGTCTCTTCCAGTAAACTGTCGTCTAGGATTCATACAATTTTGGTATTACTTGTATGGAGCTTATGTTAAATTTTTACCAATAGGAAGATAAATGAACGGTTTATAAGATATAGGGAATGGCCATAAATTAATAAATAACTCTTCAAGTTAAGAACATGGAAGAAAAATATTAATCTTCCATAGTTAGGTATGTAAAATTACGTATACCTAGTATCGGATATATAACCAGAAATATGAAAAAGTCCTCAAAGTAACACATTATATTAGGATTATCATTCCTATTATATCCTAATTTCATGATAATAAATATAAGCTTTTATGTCTATCATATCTAAGAACACTTTTTAGGAGCTTTTTCCGGTAGAGTGTCTCTATGTCCGATTGGGACTTATCAGCCGATTATAAAAGGCAAATCCTAGAAATGTTACTCGAATACTGAATCATATCATATGAATTGGATTTTATACCACTCTGTGTAGAACATTTACCTTTTTTTCAAACTTTTATATCGTTGGTAGAATTTTGCCTTACGATTGCATTTATTTTGTCCTTTGTGGTTTGTTAGGTGTATCGTTATTTTTGAAATGCTGTAACAAGCACGACTGTTGTTAAAGCAAACAGGCAATTTGTAGTTTCGATTTTATGTAAGTACAGAGCATTGTAACTGCGGTTGACAGTAACATATTCTATACTTTTATTTCTGATATTGTCTGCTTAGTGTAACTAAGGTGCTGTAATTATTTTTGCTAAAAATGGGACCGTTGAAATAACTTACTCGTCTATCCGCAATACACATATACTAGGTTTTTTTTTCTGGAAGACTACTAGATCTATATGATGACGATTTTGCAAGGTCTCCATTTTTGCTGAAATCACTAGTCAGAACTTTAAATCTTGTGTGACTAGTTAATGCTACATACATTTCATGCTTTCCTTGTTTGCGATAAATGCAAGTCTTATTTCATAAATCTCATTTCATTATAACATGATATATTATACAAACATCGCTCTCTTACATTCGTTACGAACATCGTCTATAATCAGTTCATAATATCTCTATAATTATACAAATATACCTGCGTGTGAAATAACTATAAATTTAGATACAGAATTTATTCCGTAAAACTTTTATTTAATATAATACCTAATCAGAAATATCCTTTGACTTTTTAAAAATAAGAAAACGTCAAAAGCGGGAAGAGAATGACCTACAGGTAATATAATTAGGTCACCATCTAATGACTCACTAAGGTCACTATCAACTTCTAGGTGAAACATGTCAATGAAGGACTGCATGTAATATTGCTATATAATATTTACAATAAATGATTGAGTATAGTCATGTGGTATTTAGACGCATAGTAAGTTTGCTTACTGATTGTCATCTTAAATATTATAAAGTTCTAAATATGCCGTGTTTGTACATTGAAGCTATTTAAAAAAAACAACTGTAATAGACTATATAAACGACGGAGCACGAAGCAATTCTTTTAGATTTCTAGTCTGTTTATTCGGGATTCACGTAAAAACTGCTACGCCGATATCAATACGGTTTTCACTGATTTACAAGTACTTAGACTTAAAATCTGCGCCACTTTTTATCTTGGAAATACGCGGGAATTTTTCTGGGAATGATTTAAAATGGCCAGATTAAAAAAATCGATTTTCAATCTGATTTTTCACTGATCGATAGCAAATTTTATGTAATAAAATATGTGATATTTTTCATCCCGGGAATCCCGTGGGAATTTTCCAGGGAGCGGTTTTAGTATTAGCATAAAAAATAGTTTATCCAACACAGTTGTCATTAAAACGATATCTTACATTTATTTTTAAATGCTGCGGTACTTTGCATCCCGGTAATAAAATTGCGGGCATATCCTAGTTTATAATATTCTTCTAACATTATACAATAAATCTTACAGATAATTTCTAATATTTTCAGCGCACCATAACAATGGTATAAACATAAAAATAATCAAGCTATTGTTGACTCAACTGCAATGTATTCTGGCAAAATAAATATTTTGATTAGATTCCACTTTCCGATGAGCCCAATTCTGACGAGATAATTTCATCACCCCACATAAATAATAGGATAGTAGAAAATCTCGACACTTCAGTAGAGCGCAGGGTCTCGTCAGGTGTCTTGGTCAATTATATCGCTATAAACAAGGCTCGGCTGGCATGTGGCTTTAGTTGACGAGGGTCTTCAAGTACTATTGCACCCATTTAATTGCGTAATGGTCGGAAAAATAGGAAGCCTACGGATTTGGATAGCTTTTTAAGTCGTTGATGAATATTGTTGATGTAATAAAATGGTACATTAAGTTCGTGAAAAGTTAAGTCTATAAAGAAAGTGGCTACCTATTTGAGATAATAAAATAAATAATTTCATTGTTTTTAATAAGACGATTTATTGCAACACTGCGTGCAGATGTCCTACTTCGTTTCTTTATATAACTATGTATGGTATATTTTAAATCTGTTGATTTCAAATTGTTATTATCTAATGAAAAGTTGCTATACAAATATTAACTTTCTACAAAAGTAATATAATATTTATACATAATATTTAATAAGCCTTAAAAATTATTATCGGCAGACAAACACATACCCTTCATGTTCCGAGCTGAGCATATTATGCTAGTGTAATGAATAATATAATAATACAACGAACCATTCTAGGGCCGATTCCAAACACTCAGACCACAGTAAAATAATGGAAAGTTCGTTTACGAAATTTGCCATGCTAGGAATCAACTCTGCATTCCAATGAGCTCGGCCGCCAAAAGCTTAGTCCACTAAACCACGGATGCTATCAAATTAAATAAATAGTTCTTTAGTTAGCACAAAAATAATAGACAAAGATAAAAATGGAAACATAAATCTTTAGAGAGGCCTTGTCACTAAATCGATCTCTACCAGACAGCCCTAGAAGCTATGATTAGCTAAAATTAACTTATATAAACAGTAACATTCATCCAATGGATTTAAATAAGTTAAATGGCATAATGAAACTGTTTCTGTCAGATTATTTACTAGCCCATGAACTGTAATTACTGGCCAAATTACAGCAAAACTTCGCAAATGAATGCTGGTACTAATTAATTTGTGTATTCATTAAAATACTCTGCATGAACATCGCGATGAAGTTGTTGAAATTCCAAGCTCTTAAATGTGAATAAAGTGAGCTTCTTTCATGTGCTCTATAATGTTGCGTGTATATTTTATTCATGATCTGTACAATACTAGTTTTATTTTGCTTACTTGTTTTGTTTAAAAAAACTATAATTATATATAACTAGTTTTAGAGAGTCGAATAGAGTCAAGCCCCGACATGTAGCTCTCTTTTACTTACATACATAAACTTATTTAGATTTAACATTATTTTACATATTATTCATTACACCGCTTTCCACCGGTGGGCCGTCAGCCTGTCTGCTGAACTCGGGCAATAAAAAAAATATATCGCGGACGAAGCGGCAGGCAAAAGGTAGTATATTATAAAATTCTAAACATGCCGTGTCTGTACATTAAAGCTATTAAAAAAAAACAACTGGAATAGACTATATAAAAGACGGAGAATAATACGATTACATTTTTTTTAGATTTTTATCTGTTTGTCTGTTTGTTTGGAATTAACCTAAAAACTACTGAGCCGATTTCGATGCGGTTTTCGCTGAACGACAGTTAATTCTTAGATTTAAAATCTGAGTTACTTTTTAACCCGGGAATTCCGCGGGAAATTCAAGTCGAGCGTGGACGAAGTCACGGGCATACCTTAGCATATATATTAGATAATTTTTCAAGGAAGGTATACTTGAAAAATTTAACTAACTTATGGTGAAAACCGCTTGAAAAATCGTTGTGGTTTAGGAGTTAGCGAATATATAGGCAGGAAAATAGACAGACAGACACGGAAAGCAGTCGCTTTACATAATTAGTATAAAACAAAGTCTTGTTTTATACTAATTATGTAAAGATAAAGACAATTAATTAATCTAATTTGTTGGCAGATATATGGAATTATGTGGACGGGCGCGTTAGGAAGACTAACATCGGCGGCAGCTTTCCCGTCCGCGATATATGATACCTTAGTCAGATGAATTTCAATAAAGTCGCCAATACTGTTACGGTTTCATTTTATAAAAATTGGTTAGTAACTAGCTGAGAGATACCAGTAGATGTGGTAAACGATAATATACGTGCCGCGATATTCAAAGGAATATAATGTGATTTTTTTGTATAAACAGGCCTGTACGACATGAAAAACTATTGCAAAAAACTATTTGCTCTCCTGTTATTTTTTGTAAATATTTTTGATTTAATAGCTGTATTTGTACAGATATACCGATTAGTTATTATCATAGAAAAATAAAGGACACGTCCTATCAATTGTATTTATTCAGAACATATTACAAAGAGCATGTACTCTGTGCGCTACATTTTAAGAACGTTCTGGCTACAAGGCAGAATGCGCTAACATTGTCAGTGTTGCCATCTTAAATACTTTTTGTGGTACAATCGATACGGATAAAGTTAATAAATTAATCAATCGTAAATAACTTAATTAAAACAATTCGACTTATTTATTCTTTAGTAATCTAACTCGTTACAATTATACTAATTGTTCGTCATTTCATGTGTGTAAGATAGATTATGTATTTCATGTATTAGTGGAAAGTGTCCAAACTAACAGCCTTAGAAATGGCATACATGTATTTAGTTAATAAAATATATTTTTTAAATGGCATAAGTTTATTTTGGCGTAGTCCTTATCAGACTCTGTCAAAAAATTACGAAAATCTTGCACACACCCCCTAATTTGTATAATAAGTTGATTATCAATTATTAAGGAGACATAGCCAAACTATGGCTAAGTCTTTAGCAAGATTTAAAAAAAAAAACTAATTTAACTATACAGTAGTCACTACTAGTAACACTTCAAAGGTGTGATGTGTTGAGAAATGCAGGCATATGTGTGCGTGTGGAACAACTTTAACTAAGCCTTACACGAAGTCTAAATGTTTAGAATTTCATTTCCAACCACATTATTGTCTCAGCCAAGTGCATGTATCTTTGAGACCGTCCTCATTTAAACAAGTCTCTCAGGTGCTTTTGACTGAATGAAACTAAGCATAAGGTAATGGCATATCTCATTTCATTTAAGAACTGAAATGTGTACCACTATTTATAAGTAAACGTACTTTATAAGTACGTTCGGGCATATACATATAACGTTAGACTAAATTGTGAGGCTTTTTTAAGGTTAATAGATCGGCAGACAAACACACATATTATATATCTTCAAGCTAAGCAAGTAACGCTTATGTTATAGATAATATACAATGGACCACTCTGAGACCAACTCAAACGCCCAGACAACAGCAAATAACGGAATCTTGGTTTTTTATTTTTTACGAAATTTACCATGTCAGGAATTGCACCCGGAGCCGTTATGTTCCAATGAGCTCGGACGGGTAAGGCTTACTCCGCTCAATCACAGAGGCCTTCGACAGGATTTCTTAAAGCAGCCTACAAAACTTTAACTCAATACGGTTATGAGTAGCGAGATTAAAATTAAAATAACGTTAGAATTACTATAGAGTTTATTAGAACTATACAAACACGTAGAACACAGGTACAAATATAACCGAACACAACAAATCAAACGTATTGCAGAAGGTCGTAATTCAATAAAACGCGCAAAGTCCGTCACTAAAAGATTCCCGATTGTAGTACACACGTCTTGCTTCGTTCGTGGTTCTCGATCGACTAACTCCTCCCCCAATCGGGTCATTGCTTTATACTGCACAAATGCAATATATCCGCCCGGCAGCGTGGACCGAATTTCCTAGAATCAGCTTGTACTTTAAATCCATGACACCTGGCTAATGATTACAATATAACAATAGGCCGTATGCCAATAAGTAAAGAAAAGAAGACGACCATAAAAGAAATTCAATGTTATTAGTTCAAATGCCGACGGGTAATAAATGTACTATATTTCAGATATGCAGGTGGATTTTGTGTTTGTCGAGACCTGAGTTGTAACAATACGAATAAGGTCCTTTGTCAATGAATTATTGCTCTATCTTTTACAGTGACATGGCTTATGTAGACTATTTTTGAATCTTTTTTTAAATAAAACTTATGGGTTTGTCTGGAAGAGATTGCTTTTTGGCAATAAGACTGCCCTTTGTGCACAAAGATATAGTTTCACGTCTGTAAGTTTATTTTACACCTATAGTACAACATAGAGTTGTCTATCTATTATACTTATCTTTTTTTTATTGGAGTACATCAGACCAGCTAATGGCCTACTGAAGGGCAATTGGTTACTATTGGTGGAAGTAATTAAATAACATTTACTCCAAATGTTGCTTCTGTTCATATAAACTCTCATAATGTATTGTATATAAACCCAATAATATTTGTCCCAGACAAAAAAACGAATTCCAGAAATAATGTTACCATATAATATAATTTTACGTTATTCCAAAGATATTAAATGTAATTTCGACGCAAATATTCGGCAAATATAGAACGCAATCTTCTACGAGGCTTGCTTCGTTATATTTTGATTTATTTTTTATTGAATTGACTATAACTAGGAATGATGTTTACTGCGTTATCTTAACGTTAGGTTGCTATGGCTCCAATTTCTAAAAGTAAAATATTGGCCGAGTGCGTATCATTCCATTTTTTTTATTTTTAAGATAAACATGTTATCAATGAAAGTACGTCGCTATTTCTTCAAATATTTTTTTTCTCTCTTTTCTTCTTTCTTTCCATGTACTGTGAAGGGTTTCAAGTAGCAAATACGCATTGTTTTTGTTATATTTCAAAAACTACTCAACAGATGTTGTTCAAAGAAAAGCATTTTGAAAATGCCAGCGCCGCGTTTAGAATTGTCTACAAAAATTTAGAGGAAGTATTGGAAGATGTCTTATATCGGTAATAATACATTTTCCTGCCAAATTTAATCCATAAAGGATTTTTTTTATTTGAAAAACAGCTGTGTCGTGCGGATATACAGTCAGATGGACCAGCAGACATAACGATAGCAAAATGGCTAAATGGCTAAACAACTACAAAAATACATTTTAATGCATATTACTTTTGTTAACAAAACATTTTGTTTCTTCCCAAGATCTTGAAGAATAAGAAAACAATCATACAAATATTCGAACAAAGTAACTTTTACATTAATGTATTCATATAGATTTGCATGGATTTAAGATTTAGAAATGAAAGTTGAATAATTCAAACAACAGTTAAGTAAAATATTGTTCTTAGCCACCCTTACATTAATAACAGTTTCAACTTATTTGAGATTAAACTCATTTCATTTGATCACACCGTTTAGTAATTTTCTAACATTGTTTACAGAGCCGCCGCAAAAAATCCCAAATTAATTTTAGGTGTCGTTGAAAAGGTAACAACCCCGATTCATAACGAGGTAACTTTCGTCTCACTTTCTCTCCTGGGTTTTTCACCTTTTGACGTTTAATAAGGTGTTTGTGAAAATGATTTTTTACAGATGAAAACAAAGATGTTTCAGTAATAGTATCTCGCTTTGTTTAAAAAATATGGAGCATATTGTAGCCGTTTTTTCCAAAATTGATATTTTGGAAAAAACGAAACCCCTATGTTTTTGTTCTGTCCATCGGTCCACTTATCCGATTTATAATAATAGGGTAATTGACATGTAAGTCAACTGAGACATTTTTATTATCTTAAAATACATCAAAGCCGCATGGATTTTATACGAGAAGAGAAATATTACATTCTAACTTAAACAAGTCAAATAGCGTATTAATAATCTCTAAACGGTTATTAAAATTATTTTTCTCATGATAATTTACAATTCAGACATGTGTGTGGTATTTTTAAAGGCCGCTCCACTATATAAAAATTATTTTAAAATTTCTGGTAATATGTTATCTGCCCAATTTGTGATTTTTTTTAAACTAAATGATTTATGCTTTTCGTCTATTTTTTGTATAATATGTATGTTCAAACTTCTCGGAAACTATATGTGTCTATGTTGTTGATATTTGGTAGGAATATATAAAATATATGTCGCTGTATACTTCTGTACTAAAATCGGGAACTAAGTAAAGATTAGTGGTGGTCGCCATACATGTAACGAAGGGGTGAAAATCTTTTACTATTCCCATAATCGTGCGCTATGTATAGCGTTAGTCAGATCTTAAAAAACCATGGCGATATATTTATTTAGTCATAGGTGACGCGAGATATCAGATTCTAAAGTCGTAAAAATTGTGACGCCCCTTTCCCCCTAATTTTTTGATTACGAAGGGGCAAAATTTGATAAAAGTAAGGTCTAAAGATAAAAATTGTTTTGAACAATATCCGCTGAGTAATTTTTGAGACATGGGCTGTTGTCGTTTAAATGTTTTTTTATGGCTTCATAGCTAAATGACGAACACATTGGACGTCTAAAACCTCTACGAAATCCTATAAGGGATTGTAGAATGCTAAGCATTTTTAAATTTATTTAAGCACTTTTGATTTTTTACTTCATAGAAAATTTAATGTTATTAACTGTAGTCACTAGAGAAGTATTTTTTATATATTCGCTTCCTCTTCAGTTTAAGAGTAGGGCAGCAGTTTTTAGCTTTTTTATATATTGTTTCGTAATATTAGTACAATCAATTGTTTCGTGTAATACATAACTTCCAATTTTTATAAATTTAAAAACAAATGCATCGCCTCCTCGTGTGAGTTATCGACGCCGATACTGCCCTCACGCGGGCAGTCAGTGCAATTTACTACACCACACGCGCCGGATAGACCTTCCTGTTTTTTTTGTCCATTTCAAGTGTCTAAACTATACAATTAGCTAATTCTCTAGCCAACTAAAAAATCGTGCCAGTGAATGTGATTTACAATCCACAATCGAAGGGTTCTCGCAGCACAGCAAACAAGGTAAGTGGTTGTGCATTTGGCGTTTTCCAAATTCCGCATTCTAAATTGTACATATATTAAATATCCTTTCTTTTACGTTGCTCTTTTAGGAAAGGATATCTTTTTCCCTTTCTTTGTCTTTTTCTCTTTGTTATTTAACGATCCTTATATCTATTATATGTTTAATTAATACTATTGTCTTACTACTTACTATACATCTGTCTATATCTAATTATAAAACTTTGACCACTACTATTTGACTTCTATGCTTAAGGCAGCATATTTACATGTATTTAACTAGAAATAGTGACATAATTCTCCCTTTATCTTACTTAACACAAAACAACCATACCTAATAAACAAAACCATACTAGCCTTTTCAAAGTTCGTGCGAAACAAATTTATGATTTTCAAAGCCTCCAAAGGTGTCAACTTAAAGGCCTAAAGTTGCCCTAAATGCCTCCAGGTGTTATAAAGTGTTCCGGTTCACAATTTATCTGCTTAATTGCAAAATTGTTTTGTTTAAGGTAAAGCGACGGATATAAGTGATGTTAAGGAAGATTCTGCCTTAGAGCGGAATGGAATACTATTTTTAATTAAGTATCGCTTCGTATGTTTCATACTCATTTTTAGCCAGTGTCAAGTGGTAAAAAACAATGGTAGATTAGTGATTAACAGATTTGTATCTGAAATGATACAGGTTCGAATGATGACGGGAAAGCATGCACCATTAGGCAGTTTTCTGAGTAAATATGCATGTTGTTTATTACAAATACCATCTACTGACGGTGAGGAACGTATTGAAATTTATAATCGAAAAAACCGAGCCGTCGAAATCTGCCAACCTGCCTTGGGCAAGCGAGACAGGCATATTATTCGTTCTCCTAAAAATAGGTTTTGAGTCCAGAAGTGGTTTAAGTTTCCTTCTGCATTTAATAGTTCATTATGTATATGGTGCCATATAGAAGACACCGTTTAGTCAAATAATAAATCATCAATATAGATCTACTAGTTTTTGAAAAAACAAGTGACATACATGAAAGGTGTTTGTCAGGATTATAGCAAGTGTAGATTCATCGCCTTCGCCTACTCCTATGGGTAACAGGCGTAAAAATACGTATAGTAATGGGATTCCTTTGTTTGTATCCATAAAGTATACAACGTTGATTTGTTCTTGGTAGAACTGAATTTATAGACGATATGGCGCTGTGTTGAAAATATCCATCATTCGAAGGGTAAAAGCTTGCAATGTGTATACCTGTGTTTGATCGATGTGTGCCAAGTCAATTACCCGTGACTGAGGTTAAAGTGTGTGGGATGTTATTTTTACTTGCATTTCCTTTTATCCTTTATTACGGAGTCCTTGTAATAAATCCAGTTTATTTATAGTTCTGCAGCAGGTCTTATACAATCTAAATTTTGGAAAACTATATCTACTAATAAATAAGAAGTTTGTTTGTAATATCATAATAAGTATTAGAATTGAGACGAAAACTACTATTTTAAATACGATGCCAAATGTACAATTACTATTCTTTCTTCTCAATCTGTTTGAAAGTCTGTCTTAAATTGGTTACTGACAATATAAATCATTTCCTTTCACTGGAAACGGTAGAGGCGACTGTAGAACAACTCTTAAGATTGCGAATTGCACTTTAATGGTCTTTGTTGGAGATAATCTTTTTCGTTGTTGATTGCAACTTAGCAACCGAGAGTATTTCCAAAAAATATTACAAAGTAACTAGCGGGCCCGGCAGATCTTGTAACATAAAATCTAGGTCGCGATTGCAGCGCCACCTTCTGGGTCAAATCGAGGAATTAAATCATCAAGGGACCCCACTCAAAAAATACAAAAAAAACTCGTCAATATCCTGGAATCCTGTTCCAGCACCACAGTAACAGTAACAGTTCCAATTGTTTATCTAAACCATTCTGGAATCCACCCGTTTAGGAGGAGTTCAGTGACATATACACGAAGAAAACCCACACATTATATATCCTCAAATTAAGCAAGTTACGCTTGTGTTATGGGTAATATACTACAGACTACTCTGGGGCCGTTTCCAGGCATCCAGACCATAGTAAATAACGGAAAATTCGTTTCCCGAAATGTACCATGCCAGGAATCGAATCCGGAGCCTCTGCGTTGCAGATAGTTACGCCGGCAAGGGTTAGTCTGCTCCAACACACAGGATGTCAGAACAGAGGAATTATATAAATAAACTATAAGGAGGCCGTCGATAACAATTCCGAAACAACTCCACGTATTTTAATGAAAATGTATTATTTACAGAATGTGATAGAAAAAAGAGACTATGGCATTACGTAATTTGCAAATGAATTGTCTTATAGTTATAGAACAGTCGCCTGCCCTTCATAAAATACTAGCGGTTCCGGTAGATGTTGCACTGCCCTATAAAAATAAAAATGTAACACCCGATTTTACTGCCTCTCGCTAGGAGGTAAATGGTTTAGATTCACAATTGGAACCGGTGTTCCAATTGTGAATCTAAACCTTCCGGGGACCCATTCAAACACACACAAAAAACCCATCAAAATCGTTCCAGGAGATTAAGATGATACTAGAACCCGACTCCAGGACCACATACCAGTTCCGTTTGTGAATCTAAGTCATTCAGGGACCCACTAAACTATAAAACACACCCAAAAAAATTCATCAAAATTAATAAAGTCGTTCTCAAGTTTTGCGCGTAAGTAAGATATCGTTTCTTAGCGATAAGACCGCCCATTGTGCACATTTAGAATATTTTTAGGCTATAAGGTTTTCTGTAATGGTGTACAATGGTGTTATCTATCTATCTATCTATCTATCTATCTACATTTCTACGACTCATTTTAATTTACATAGACTAAAATATCGTTACGTCATGTTTCATCCACCAATTTATTGATGTGTAATTTAGCACAGTTAAAGACTATGGTCAATACCTGAACGCGATGCTATGTAAATACAGATAATAGATGTCGCTGTTAGAGCTGCCGATAAGATTGATTTTTGTCTACATCATCAAAAATGACCAATCTCATAAACGAGTAAATATAATATTTAATAATGATTAGAATACTGATGTGCACATCACGGAAACTATAAGGTTTTTCTATATAATGTCTAAGTTAAATTAAGAACAATTAAGAAAGCAATATACTATAAGAGTACAACAACTCGTCGTCTTATTTTGTACTCCCTTCACTGCGATTGAGCCATGGGCTCTAGCCAGTGGGACGTCTCCCCATCCAACGGGATAACTATTATCGACGCACCTCACAACTTATCTACCCTCACAAATATCTAACAAACTACTGTCTTCTATAAACATAAAATGTAACTCTATTTCTTAGAAACGTGTTAAATATTTCAAACGTGATCTAGTCACAGTCATAAATCAAACATTCCTATACTTGCCAAGTCTTCCAATTTCACCCCACATAAATATTGAAGACACGTCCGCTCCCCATCTCTAAATAAATCTTTAAATGGAGAAAATTTTGTGTATGCCTAAATAATAAAGTCGTTTCTTCAGCCATTTTCCGTTGGGAAATGCGTTAACCGCATATTACCTCCTTCCCGAAGAAATGGTCTCTCCAAAAAAGGGCTTTGAGGACGTAAAAACGACTCGCTCATGAATCGTCCTTTATCTCAAAAGAGCTCGGTTACAGTTAAAACTCTGCCTATGGACTGGTCTCAGTGTTGGCGAGGTGATTGAAGACTGATTTCTATATCTTACTATACATTATTTTACTTTACCATTGATAGAAAATTGGCATTACTTGTATGGAATTTATGCTAAATTTTAACTATTTTTTGTAAGACAATGGATAATAAGGTATAGAAACTCATCATAAGTCTATATTACGACAACATATTACAATAGTATCGAGGTAATAAAGCGTGACTGAACTAGTGGGTCTTATGTATATGATGTAGATTGGATTAATGGCAATGGTGGTAGTGTTTCTGGAAGAATGTGCACTACTTCTGAGAGCGCAGCAACATTCATGCCACCGAGATACAATAACATAAAAGCGAAATGGTCTGTAATTTAAAGATTATTGGGTTATTGTTGGCAGTCAACTATTTTTCTTGGATTATCCGTCGACTCATTACAACGAATCAAAAGGTACGTTCATTAATATTTATTCAGTATAAGGATTTTTTCAAAAATTTTAGCTCCGCTTGTTTGTATTTTGGTTTATAAGAAATTGGAAATTGTGTAATATACTCACCTGTTTTAATTAGTTACAAATATTTTTTCTTTAATATTATGAATCTATTGCAAAACTTATGTACTAAATTGATAGGGGTATTAATAAGACAAAGATTCAAAAAAAGTTTATTAATATACAAAACATCAAGCAAGTATTATAATTTCCCTTATGCCTAAAAAAACGCTCTCAAAGATTCCTTATTCCTAAACTACAGGCGTTCGAGGGGCAGTGTAGATTGTAGCTATACTGTTCCCGTGGGACACCGTTTGTGAGCGAACGCGTCATTACAGCATAAACGGCGCTCTACGAAATAAGATGCTGAAATATTTGTCTCTAAATTAAGCACTTGGTTTGAAAGTGTGATGCGTTGACTAAATTTGCGAGAGTCAAAAACATCTTTGACTTTCTACCACTGTAGTCGATTAATTTAAGGGTCGATATTATTTAAACAGTTTTTAAAGTGCCGTATATAATATTGAATAAAGAAGGTATGTTACAAAAATATACGTGATAGACGAGCGACAGCGGTGATCTATATTAACATGAAGATATAAAAATAACTTGTTACTTACAATGAATTGAAAATAGGGAATCTTGTTGCCTCTCCCACTGTCCCATTCAGGAAGCTAATTGGCGAATCATTTAAATAAACATTAATATTTTGGTAGTTTAAAATTACCATTACATACGTAAGCGTTCGGGTTTCTTTTCTTCGCTACTTTACAGTTTATTTCATTATAATTAATAACCTATATTAATTAAATTAGAATAGGTAATAGATGATGGAAAGAAACTTGTAAAGCTACAGTATAATAATGTATAAAAACAATGAAATATTATTTTTTAATTTTTACTTAAAACAATTTAATATTATTTTTATCCGTGCAGGAATGGAAAAGAATACAATTTCCTGCGGCCGGGCGGCCTGTCGTAAGAGGCGATACAACAACCCACAGCTAGGTGGTAGGGCATTTGCCCTTCTGGATGGCTACCAAACCTGGTCTAGAGTATGCCGTCATAACAACCTTGAGCTGTGTTCCGGCATTAGTGGACAGGTTTTAGTCTCCCTTAAGAGAGCAAGCAGCGCATTTGGAGCACCTTTGGTTTTACAGATGTTCAGAGGCGATAGTAACCGCTTTCCATCAGGTGGGCGTCTGTCTTGTCTGCTGAACTCATTCAATAAAAAAATCTTTCTTCATCAAGTTTTTTCATCGAGCTAATTTCAAGCATTCATAAACATTAAAGTTACGAAATGATCATCCTATCACCAAGCGAGGTCTGGATCTATACATCTTATAGAAGGTTCAGCCAAATTGTAGATCTTTGATTGACGCCAAACAAGGATTCCTGTGGCAGCTCAAAAATCATATACCTACTAAACTGTCGTGATTTTCTATATAAATACAAACTTTGGTAAAAATAATCAATAACCTATAACTAATATTCATTTGTGATCAATTTCAATATTTTTTAAATAATAAAACTGCAGAGCACGTCATCATCTATTAAGTGCCCACAAAATCGCCAATAATTAATTCTATCCGTGTTTCACAGGTATTTGGATTACCAGAATGCCATGAATACTACAAGCTCAGCTTACCTCCGTATTTCATGTCAAACGGGCCGTAATGTACGAGTCAGGACACAACGTGAATTTGGAGTTATGATATAACGTGGAATATCATAGAATCAATCAATATAAGATACTGTTACAGGTTAAACATTTGGGCATGTTGATCTGTACGTAATTATAATGGAGTTGATATTTCGAGGCTGAAGAATCGATTTAAGAAATGGTTCCGAAACATCAGATCGATTCCTTAAATCGATCTGGGAACTGGAAGTTAGATGGATATACGTGTAAATTTATCAACACGTCAAGTGATTGACGTATTGCGAATTATGAGATATGAAAGTGAGGAGTACTAAATAGTTAAAACTAGAGTAAAGTATGTAGCAGATCACTGCCAGCGGGGAACGTGCCCAGAAGACTGGCTGCATTGCCACGCTGTATTACAATGCTTATCTGTTGGGCGAAATACGAGCCAGCCTTCTGATTACGGGTAACGCCAAAGAGTTTCTTATAGATGTCTTTAAAGAAACTCTTTGCCGATGGACCCCACGGGCCCAGTTTCAACCCCAAACGGCACAAATATGTAACCTTTTCCTAAGGCTCCATATTTGCGCCATTTAGTAGAAGCGGTGGCGTTGCCAGCCTATGACTCGGTCATTGGAAGATGTGACGGAGCTAGCGTGTCAACACAACTCGCATCCCACACTAGCGGCCGCCTAATCTTCCAAGGGACGAGTGACATTATATCCGGTCTCTTGCCATCGTCACACACCAGGCCATTCAGTTCTAGAGTGACTGGTACGCCGATGCTTACAAGAAGGCTGCGAATGATTTCGTTGAGGCTGGCATGACGAAATCTTCTAACTGCGTTTTTTAAACACGACAACGCGTGTTGTCTAAATCGCTCTACTATATCTCCACACTGACAGTGGTGTTATACGCAACATGGCAACAACAACAACAAGTGTTCGTATAAGTGTAAATGTAAGAACAATAGTAGGAATGGGGCAATCATTTACTGATCATATCGTGATGATACATATCGTGATCATTCACGATTGAATCACCTTTTTATTATAAATGACTTTGTGTGTCTGTATAAGCATAGAAAATGGGAAATTTTATATCTGTAGTCTCCCTTTTCTTTTACCTTTTCCATATTACTTGGAGTTGGTACAATATGTCTTTTCATTCTATACTCTTCTATTGTGACATATGTCCTCTGTCACACCAAAATCATCATGTCCTTCTTCATACAATTCATCCATCTCTGTACTATATAACATTTATAATATATACCATGTTTTACGCAAAAAAATAAGTTGTATACAAATATCGGGCACATTTATATCTTTGACCAGAAGGAGTCACATATTATTCTTCTCTCATCTCCTGTCATATTTAAACGAGGTATCAGAACTATGCAAGAAAATAGACCAGGAATGACAAATATCCAATATAAACATAACTCTGGAACAGCCTTTCAATCCTTCAATTACGATAATTCACCAATGAATTCTAAAATTACTCTTTTTTGTTTTAGAAATGATCATTTGAACTTTCAAACAACGTTTTTAAAATTTGAAAAACATATATTAAATTGTAGATAAGTTTCCTTTTAATTTGTTATTTTTTTAACATAGTTCTATGAATAAAATTTCAGAAGGTGTGAAGGGACACAGCTACGGGGTATAGCTAGCAAAGTAGAATTAACCATCAAAGCAACTGAAACTGTGTTAATCTTAGTATTTCTTAGTAAAAGAAATAAAAAGAAAAGATAGATACACTGTGTGTATATAATATGAGGATTTATAGTGAAATGATACAATAATATACTGCGAAAAGTTTGGGGAAAGACCATAGAAAGTAGATAAAGAAATATCCTACTTTTTATAGATTGATTGACTGCACCAGTGCGGGTACGGCCTTAGATTATGAAGCAAATAACTGGGACCCATGTCAGTTTGACGACTGCTTGTCATCCAAATCCAATTGACAAACTAGAAGACTACACAATGACGATCATATCGAGATGACAGCGACAGTATGGATGAAATTTGGATACAAAATTTATTGTGATTCTTAATATTGCAAAGCTTAGTTCCAACTATACGAAATGAGTAATAGAATTGTTTTTATGACTTACGATATAGAACCAGATTTTAGTACAATAATTGCTCTTAAATTGTAGCTTCAGATTAATGGATAAATGTATGTTCTTAAACGTAAGTAACGTTTTGGCCTCTCTGACTAAGAGGCAGTCTGCACTGTGAAAGAGTTATCGTAGAAGGAAAAAATGTGTGCAGATGTTATAAAATTAATAATGATAATATGTATCTGTTACCAAATTGTGGGCAGTCGAGACGCGAATGCGAAACAAATAATATTCAGCGGCAGACAAACACACACATTGTATATCCCCAAGGTAAACAAGTTACGCTTGTGTTATGGGTAATATACAACGGATTGCTCTGAAGCCGATCCCAGACACCCAGACCATAGTAAAAAACAGAAAGATCGTTTCCGAAATTTACCTTGCCAGGAATCGAACCGGAGCCTCTGCGTTCCAGCGTGTTCGGCCGGCTAAGATTTAGCCCGCTCAACCACAGAGGCCGTCAAACATTCCATAGGGTAATGAGGACTACTTACTATGAACATCTAATCTTAAATCTCTGAAAGATTTTCACGGATTGCTTTGAGGTTTTGATACGTTGTCTATTAAATTTGGCGGCAACGTCTATTAGACGTAAAAGTACACAGATTACCAAAAGTTTTACAGTAGTCAGGTGCCATTTATTATATTATCTTTAAATAATATAAAACAAAGTCGATTTCCGCGTCTGTGTGTTTGTATAACCACTAACTGCCCTTAGACGGATTATTATGCAATTTTCACTGTTAATTAGATAAATTGTCCAGGAAAGTTTATATATACTTGTATACTTTTGCCTGTGGCTTCACCCGCGATATATAAAAACCTAATTAAGTTCTTATGTAAGTAACATAGAGCCACTTACCAGGCCAACCCTGGTAAGTGGCTCTTACGGCACAGCCGCACGGAAAACTCTATTTAGAAAAGAAATAAAAAAATAAGAAAATGAATAAAGTCAAGCAATATTATGAAATAAAAATATCCAGCTAATATAGTCCAAATTTACGATCTAGCCTATAGAGTTTTGTTTCTGAACGATTTTTATGTCACGACCCACAAAAAAACTAAAAAGTTAAGTAAAAGGTCTTACGACCTCTTCAGTGCAGAATTATAATATTTTTTCACTACTTTATTTATACTTTTGATTTGTATATATGTCTCATTTTTTTAACAAACTGCGACCTCCCTTAATAACAAACGCGAACCCCACAAGGGTCGCGACCCCAGGTTGAGAAACGATACGATAGAGAATAAGTAATATATTTTTTATCTAATACTCTACAAAATAAATAATATCTAAAAAAATTATACATTGGTATTTTAGTCATTGTCTGTTAGATTCTTGCGTCCTAAACATTACTTATCAACTGGTTTTATTTTTCTCTTTATACTACAATACACTACACTAACTGATACAGCTGAGAGAGAGAGAGAGAGAGAGAGAGAGAGAACACTTTATTGCACACCAAAATATACAATTACAAAACAGACCATATTTACAATATTGTTACGAGCTACAGGACTCGAATTAAAAATGCCGTTGGAACTAGTATAGAATTTATTAGAACTGTAGAAACACGTATAAAACAAATACAAATAAAAGTGGATGCAACCAGTTCACACTGCACGATTCAGTGCAATTCGAACGCGCAAAGTCCGTCGTCTATATCGCTAATCGAGAGTACTACAGAACGTCTTACTCGTTTCGTAGTCGTCGCTTGACTGCCCCCGCCCCTCCATTCGGCCATCGTCTTATACTAACTACACAGTACAAAGCAATTGAAGGCGCACTGTTTCTAAGAAATATTAATTTGCACACCTGCGAACGTCCACAAAGTCGAAAACAATAACAATAGGGATTAGTTCGACGCTAATGATGGTTATAAAACAAGTAGAAAAACAATAGCATGTTACAAATTCAAAACACAAAGGATTCCCTAATCCGGGAGGACAATAAGCTGCGCTTACAATAGGCTGTGCGGCTTATCTTTGACGGCATGTAACAATATTTTCTAGGCAATACAATAGGCGGCCTTATCGCTCATAGCCATATATTCCAGGCAACCTACATAAAAAAATAATAATCGGGCGATGTAGATGGTGCAGGGAAAAGGCAATAGATACATAAATACTCAAACTAATTTAAGAAATAAATATAAAAAAAAATATATATACATAGTCATATCTATACATATAATATATAGCTTAGTTTTTTGGAGTCTTTTCATCTTTTCACTAGATTGGTTGTGGCGTCGATCGTCAATCAGTTAGTCATTCGCATAATAATTATAATCGTCCGCTTTTTAATAATGATTTCTCTAATACTTATTTATTGATTCTTTATTTTCCCTCTATCTCCTCCTCCTATCTCCTATTAGAGTCTTGGTTTCGCCATTGGTGTTGCAAAATCAATAGGCGACGGTAGGCACTTTCCATGAGCTGGACCATCTGTCTATTTACCAGATTCGCAATATAAAAAAGGAACGTGTAAAAGTTCAAAATAATTATTTCCACCTAGAAAGATCGATTGAATCAATGAACTTTGTACAAATAATTCTATCTCTATTGACTTGATCTCATAAATAACGTTTTCTAAACACGTATGTGCGGAAACAGCCCTAATTGCTCATGTTGGACTTCCTTGTAACTTCCATTAGTATTCCCCAGCCGTATTGGTGGGATCAAATCGAAATCCAATGGGCTATTTGCAATGCCATTCTTGTTTATTGTTCTTATAGAATCAATACTAACAATGCCAGGTTTACGTGAGAGTATCTACAATTAGTACACCAATAACGATTTAAGCAAATAGTGTTGTAGAAATATAAATAAAGAAAGGATAATAAATAAAATTAGTGTAAATAGAATGGGAGAAAATACAGTCGCCCAGGAAAATTTAATTCGTCACTAGGGTTGTCACCTTTTTTTGAAAAAAAAAGATAGTATTTTTATTAAACTGCAAAAATGTAGTCCTTTTGAGAAATTTAGGTGAAAAAATGAGTACACATTTATTTTTCATTATTATTATATATTTTATTATTGCATTTTCCATGAGTATTTATTACAACTTATATTATTGTTTTTAAAATAATCATAAGTATTATAACATATATATAACAAAACAATGTAACAAAAAGCGCGACAATTGAATTAGCGATAAAAATATAGTACATTTCGTACTATATATTTTTTTAATAATATATAGTACAATTGGCTAAAATATAGTACGATACCATATATACTAGTACGGTTGGCAACCCTACTCGTTACAAACACATTCTGCAATCACAGTTGGCACCACCAGTCCGTCCTTGTTTTCATAGAATATCTTAATTAAAACTTTTAATCAACATCTAAATTTATAACATACTAGCTGTTACCGCGACTTAGCACGCGCGGAATATTCGCGGAAGCCTAATTTTAAAGTAGCCGAAGTTACTCCTTATAACATCAACTATCTTCCAGTGAAAGTCCCGTGAAAATCGGTCCAGCTGTTTTAGAGGTTAGTCGGAACAAACAAATACACAGACAAAATTTTAAAAATTGATTTTCTGATAAAAGTACCACATATACTTTCATATGCATTTAGTAAAAGCTGTTATTTTGACATTACAAACAAACACTTCAATTTTATTTATTTGTATAGATTTTTAAATTTGAATCAGTCATATTATTTGTTTATTATTTATAAAATGGTTGCGCCGAGGAACGCCTCATTATAAATACTTCCTCCCCATCCTCGCCATCAAGAAAAGAATAAACTTTTAAATGGAGAATGCGCAATATAAGACAAACATTGATCTTATTGTCAATGCTGTCACCGCAATAGAGTGAAATGATTGTTGGAACAGGAACTAATAACTTAATTTCTCCTAAGCAAATCCTAGTGAATGTGTGACCCCTAGGGGACGATTGCAATGGCGGTGGACTGGTGGCGAGGTAAGTCACTCTCCCCTTGCTTCTACTTGCACGTCCCTTTGCCTTCTCCCGGCCATCGCATCGCACCCGCATAAAATGTTGGTTGAAAGATCAGTAGTGTTTTTCTATATCATTAGGGTAGATGACAATGAAATAAATTGAGTCACTTTTTATCATCTTAAAAGCGTCGTGACCTCATAGACTTTTTACGAGCATATATAAGTCGATTATTATGACGTCATCATTTTGTACAAGTAAAAGAAGTCAAACGGCGAATCAATATATTTATTAAAATTTAATTAAAATTAAAATGATTTCTGTGGTTATATTTTAAAAGTAAGATGATAAGACGGTATTTTAAATAACATACATAATATATCCAATTGCAAAAGAAAATAGACTTCTGACGCCTTCTAGAACTGTAAGATATTTTTATTAGAGTTACAGAATTTACTAAGCGTTTGATATTCCTTATAACTAATACTCTTCTCCCAAGATCTGGTCCAAAAGCATCGATAGTAATCATAACCTTTAATCATCAATACAGAATTTACATTCTCAAAATAACAACGGTTTAATTTGCAATAATCGTAAAAGTTCACCGAAATTCGCATTGAAGGAAAATGGGTTTGGGTAAGTTTCCTTTAGGGGCTTCAAGATAATGACACACCGTGTGTGCGATTGAAGAGCGTTTGGATCGAACTTTTATAGTTCTGGTTATAAACGTGTGTATTTTGCGCTAGGGAATAGCGCGATAAGACAACGTTGTTGTCTGAAAAGTAATATAATTAACACGATTAGAAAAAAATGAAAATCAGTTTACAATTGACGGAGTTATCGTGTTGCGAAGAAGTTGGTAAGCAATTTTCGTAAATTTCTCTACTTCCTTGGAATCCACTCATCATATTCCGACATGGTAACAATGGGATTCATTCGGGAGTATTATTAACATTCGATTTAAAAAAAAATAATATTGGTCCACAATTGACGAAGAAATCGAGTAACACGCATACAGAAAAACATACAGACGACTTCAGAACCTCCTCCTTCTGGAAGTCGGTTAAAAAGAGTGTTAAGCCTCAGACTAACAAAATAAGTAGACGGAGCCTTAAGCTCTCAGAGTGAAGTCAGCTAGGAAGCCGATAGCGCCATAGTGTGTTACGAGAACTTAATATTAAATAACTTAATTAGTACAAATAAAGGTAGAATGGTTTATGTTTAATATTGCAACATTAAATTGACATTCTTCTTTTCCGGTTACAACCGAGACCTACAACTGACATACAGTCGTCCAATTTATATATGTATTAAATATTAGTAAAATAAATTGAATATATCGAACATAATAACAGGAAACGTTAATAAAGTGATTTCAAAAATGTATATAATAATGATTGATTTAATAACAACCCACAGAGACGCAAACTACGTATATTAGATAAGTTTATGCGACAAGTTTGTAAGAAATGCCTCACTATATTTGACTCTTTTGTTCATATAGGCCCCGTCTATATTTTTAGTGGTCTGAGTGTTAAGGATAGATATACTTATGGTATTGTTCTTTAGAATGAACGTCGGATGTGGAAGCGGAGTTGTTATGCTCCCCATTCTGTCATCGCGAGGTGCGCTGTGCTCTTGTGGCACTGGACTAGGCTGTCTCAGCCAGTGTCTACCAAGGCCTATGCGGAGTAAGCGATAGCCATTTAACGTAGCCTTGGCTATATGCAATTGGAAGGAACACGAGGTGTTTCCATCAGGACAGGATCAGGCCGGTAAATTCCATACGCCCCCATCGCAAAAAATCTAATATAATGCACTAGTACATTACAAAAATAATTATGAGCGACCTTTTAAAATTCAAATATTGAGCTGAAACTTTCAGAAACGTATTATTTTTTGGTCTATAAAATTATGCCGCAACGAGAAAAAAAATGAATAAAAAAAATCGGTTTTTGGCGATTTTGAAACCTTAAAAAATTTGGAGCGACCTCAGTTAGGCAAACGGTGGACACACCGCTGCCCATCAACCTGCTGACTACGCAGAGACCAGTCATCGTATCAGCGAATAATTAGTATTAAGTTATAATAATGTTAATATAATTCGAATTGTTAGACTTGTAAGAACTGTCGAGCAATAAACTTGTCTTTTTTAAGACTTCTTCGCGCCACCCTACTTATCTCCTCTTAAAGTTTTTTTTTGAGCTGTCCTTTGGAGGGAGTTCTTAAAACATCAAAAACTAACATTTTTTCACTCGAGACTAAAAAAAAGGCAGTTTTTTTGCGCCATCCTAATATTTATAAAATGTATGTATTTATTATTAAAAAGTAAACAGTACTATATGTTTATTTTTTAAGTCCACCGCTAGTTACAGGTGTCTCTATGAGCGACGGTGATCACTTACTATAATGCAGACTGTTTTCCCGTTTGCTTACAAGCAATCATAAAAAAACAAGTCTGATAGGTCATAGCTCAACACGAAAGGTGGGGCCTCATCTGCGATAATGTTGCAGATAAAGTTATTTAAGTTGCGCAATTGTTAATGAGGTTAAATATTGACAGATAACGTATATATGTATAAACTAACTTGGCTATTCGCTACTTGCGCTAATGTCAAAGCATTATCGCAAGTGAGGCCCCACCATAAGAGTAAACCGTTTATTTAGGTTTCTAGTAACAAAACACGTAAGTTTTTTTACTTTATTGATGACATTTATAAAACCCATGTCACTCGGATACCTGACGTTTACTTGACAAATGTGTCGCGTGAGAACAATATATAATGGTTAATATTTGCCGTTACGCATTATGAAAATATATTCAAATATCAAGAGGTGAAAGGCTGTTTTAAACGAAATTTGGAAAATATGTTGGGAGAAAAGTATAATGTTTCAAATGACCGAGAAATAATCACGTCCTATTAAATTGTGTATATTATTTAAAAAAGAAATATATGATCTATAGATTTATTTGAAAACCAGGTTATATGTATCCTGTATATATATCCCTAGGTTTGAGACATTAAGATGAAAAAACGAATTAGGTATCTTCAAATTTGTATGAATAGGTATTAATTATTTTTATCTGTGCAGGAACGGAGAAATAATACAATTTCCTGCGGCCGGGCGGCCTGTCGTAAGAGGCGAGAAAACAACCCACAGCCAGCTGGTAGGGTATTTACCCGTCTGGATGGCTACTACCCTGGTGTAGAGTATGCCGCCATAACAATTTGAGTTGTATTCCGGAATTAGTTGCCAGGCTCCAGACTCCTTTAAGAGAGCAGCAGCGCATTTGTAGATTTGACCGTGAACGTCAGAGAACTCTGTCTGCTGTATGACATTTTGTCTTTCGACAGTGACGTTTTTGATGTAGTCGAAAGGGCGTTGATACTAGGACCACTTCAATAATACTTCAACATCGACCGCACCATCGTTTGTTGTCTTCTTACTCTTTGGCCATTAGAGGCGGCGAGGAGGTTTGACCTTGAGGAAAACTTCTTTGCCTCGGCTGCTACTCAGCGGGTGATTACCCGTCGGTGGCGGAGTTTAGAGCCTTCCTACATAACGATGGTTTCTCAACGGCTCTCGTTGGCCAGTCTGCGGCATCTGATGGCCCTGGCGGCCCTTGCGCTGGCTTTGTTTGCGGCTTAGTTGGTCATTCATCGACGTTCGATGGCCATCTGTGGCGTCTGCACCATCGTTTAACATTAAGCGTGATCGTGTACAAACTGGAACCTATTTGTCATACAAAAACAATTAACTTTTACAAAGAATCATCTTTAAACTGTCACATGCATTTGACGAATATTTTCATAACTATAGACTTCGCAAAGCAAATCCGAGATTAACAGCAAAACAATGATAATAATAATATCAACCCATAAATGTCCCACTGCTGGGCTAGGGCCTCTCATTATAGGGGGAACGGACAGTATACCCGCCACGCTCGGCCAAGGCGGCTTGCCAAGTGGTTCAAGCGTTCCGGTCAGGATCGAATCCGCACCCTTTGAGTTTGGGACGCGTGCGCTAGCCATTACGCTACCACGACTAAACAATGATTAAATTTTATTAAATGCGGAACAATACTTTAAAAACAAGCCTTGTAAATATGGTATAATTCGGCGCAATATGAGAATAATACATTTTATATGAGTTGGGTAATACGTATCAGGGATCCCGGGTCCATATTTAATAAAGATTACCCTACACGGGAGTGCCAAGGATTAACCAGGACTTATCTCTGGGTCAGCTACTTTATGAAACGGTTGTAGAGCGGGATTTTATAAGTACCTAATGAGTTCATTTAGATTGTATTTACTCATATTTGAAACCAGAAATGAAAGTTAACGGTATAGTGGATTTATTGAAATATTTCTATTATTACTGGACTATAAACTTGTTTCGCCGGAATAAAGCAAATAAATAAAATCCAGAAAACAGCTTCACTCACGTATCGTCTCGCAGAACAACCTTTTTTAAAGAGGGGAAATCCGTTTGTGGACTATTCATCGTGGGGAAACGCGGTCAGGAGTGTGGGTTTCACCATGTTGGGGTGGCACTAGTAAGCCCGAAGTACTACTATTGTTACCCGAGTTAGGGATATCACCTAAAACTCCTCGGTGTTCCTTCCTTCGGCTTCTACCAGGGCTATGGTAAAACGGAAGCTCGAACAATCCCGCATGTTCTGGGAAACGGCCTCAAGAGCCATAGTCACTGCCGGGGAAGCATGAACCCTGGTATCGTACTGCTCTGTCCAGCCTGGGGCGGCTAAATGTCTTGCCCCACGGGAGAAAAGATGATCGCGCAGAACACAATGCGCCCTCCTATGCGCAGTATCTAAGTGGTATTGCATGTACTGTAACGGCCAGCGCTTTCAAAGCTGACCGAGATCTTTATCTTCAATAAGAGACTGGTTAAAGATATAAGTTTATATTCGCAATCGAGACACTTTTACATGAGATGTGTTCTGCTCGCGCGCCGATACAGTGACGTCTTCTCTTGTTTTGGGAGGCATTCTTAGATTAAATTTAAATAAATTATGTTTCTTAATATATCATAACGACTAAGGAGGTTAGTCGTTACAGTACCGTCAACCTGCCTGCTGTACTCCAGCAATAAAAAAATCTATATCAACATGTAGTGACAAGGGGCTATCTGCAAATTACGTCATACGAATTTTATGATTTTTTGACCTCTCTCCCGTCCTTGCTATAGCTAGTTACATTCGTGAGACTCCTCAATGCTTGCAATTTTAAATCAAGAAATAATTACATTAAAACAGCAGTGCCGTAATTTTATTACCTTTATTTCCATTTAAATTATTTGTAAATAACTTAAACACTATGCTCTATAGATATAGAGATCAAATATTTAGAAGTTTTTCATTTCAGACTATGAAATGTGACATCACGAAATTTCTCACCTCTCCCATTCCTTGTCACAAAATGTCACACTTCATCGACCCCCTACCCCCCTAACGTGTGACGTAATTATAGATGGTCTCCAAATAAAGTATTGTTAATAGTATTTGTTACTAGGAGCGTGACCTATTCAGCTTAGTATTAGTGGCTTTATCTAAAGATTTATGGTCTTATTCATATTGAGTTAGAGTAAGTTTGTAGGCTTCTTTAAGAACTTTAAAGAAGCCTACAAACTTACTCTATCTCAATATGAATAAGACCGTTAGACTAGTATTTAATCATTTATGAACATTTGATAATTTGTGCATTAACTATTCAGAATAAATTGTAGAAGTGACTTATATTTTAAAAATAATGAAGGTACTTTTGTATTAATCTGTCGACGCTGTATATACTGCTAACCCGCTGTGACTCGGGCATTCTTCGTTCAGAAGTCGAATCATACAGTTCTATGTGTTTTCCTTTATAAATCCCCTACTAATAGTACATATTCCTGCCTCTTCTAATACTTGAAAGCAAAAATGCTGATGTGTAAAGACAAACCGACAGACGGTCGGACATGACACTTTATAAGGGTTCCACTTTTATCAAAATGGTTATTATTTCGTGGAATAGCTTTTCGCAAAAAAATCTTATATTTTTTACGTAGAGAGCGGGTGTTTTTGAAGAAGCGTGTGTTTCATTTTATTCGTAACAAAAAGACAGGACCGGCAAGATTTGGGTGCCCGAGGCTTCAACGAACGGTATATTAGGTTTTATTTTATTTTCATATTCGTGCTATTAACAATACAGCCCTGTAAGCGTAGAGGACGGAATATTAATTTCATTTGAAATAAGACAGGCGTGATGCTGGCGGGATGTAATGGATTTTAAGCTTTTTCGTTTAGGTGCCTGCCTATATACACATTTTTGTTAAACGATTTGTGAGGCTTATTTACTGGCGCTTTTATAAACGATTGTCAATCGAGAACAATAGGCATTCGTGTATTTATGAAAAAAATTTAAAAGGTTGGATTTTTACTAAACTGGTTAACGAATTAAAATATGCTTCTATTTTTAGAATTTAGCAGAGCTATATTGGAATCATTTATAAAATGATAATCGGCATACAAACACATATATTGTATATCCCCAAGCTAAACAAGTTACGCTTGTGTTATGAGTGATGTACAACGGACCACTTCGGGGCTGGTCCCAGACACCCAGACCTTGCAAGGAGTCGAAATTCCAGCCAAAAATCGAAAAAATCATTGTCTTGATAGACAGATAACAATACTTCATTGTACTACACCATTACAGATAAAAAAACTCTTTTAATAAAATCGACTTATTAAATTAAAAAGTATAAAATAACTTATTTTTAAAGCTATTTTTAATTATAATATCTTATTTTTAATATATATTATATAAAACATCATAAAGTCGGTGCTTAGTAATTTTCAAAATATAGTACTTTTTATGTTTTACTTTGCACTTCAAAGATAATATACTAAGATATTATAATTAAAAATAGAATCAGTTTTTTAGTTTTGAATCGGTTTTTAAAAAAGTTTTTCTTTATTTGACTTTTAGTGTCTCTGGGTAGGCAGAAAGGTGCCGTAAAAAAATATAGGTCCCAAGGTGGACATACATAAAAAACATAAAATGAAAACCACTCAAAACTTGAGAACCAAATGGAAACTATTCCGCATCGAACTAAAAAAAGAATCACGTAAATCGGATGATAAATCTCAGCGTAATCGGTGGACATACATAAAAAACATACCAATCAAATTGAGAACTGCCTCCTTTTTGAAGTCGGTTAAAAACTTATGAACTAATATTATTATAATTGTGTACAAAGTGCGGTCTTATCGCTAAAAAGCGACCTCTTCCCCAGACAACCCGGGGCAAGAATATTGCTGATTAGGAGTGACGATGGTGGTATACAATAATTATTGTACGATTACTTACCTTTTAATAATAAATATATAGCTATACGCAATATCTATGTATTAATACGTGAAGCAAAAACTTTGTACCCATTTTTATGTTACGTTTATTAGGTTATTATTTACTCTATGGGATATGGTAAATTCGATTAGCTCCCATAGAGTAAATAATAACCATAAACATAATTAAAACTAAATCATTAAAATGAACAAGTTGGTGGTAGGCTAAATAAAACTTTAACAATACTCATTGACACTGGACATCTTTGACTCCCGTGATCACGGCCACTAAAAAGTGGCCGAAACGTCGGAATAATAAAAATCAAATAAATTACCGCTCTTAAAACCGTTAAGACGTAGTTTTATTCTAAACTATCACTTTCAATTTTTCACTGTTTTAGTCAAAAAAATATTATTATCAATTTTATTTCGGTCCAAATTGGACCTATTTTTAATCATCGATCTTATTGACTCTTTAATCTGTGTTGCATAATGTGAAACTCGTATCTCATTCTCACGCAGGCTTAATCGATTTATGTTTTTATCTCTTTTTAGTGTCGCTTTTTCGTTTTAAGACTTTCAAACCAAAACCTTCTAAAGAAGTTTCACTTTAAAAATAGTATTATAAATCATAATTATTATTAGTGCGTTGCTATTTTTTTAAATGTAAGATATAGGGTACCTGTAACATCTCATGTTAAGAATTTGATAAATAATATTTCAGTTTTTGGTAACATAATAAAAATAGTGGATTCTTACACAAGGGATTAAAGTGACCTATTTAGCCGTGAGATGGTTTGGCGCAAGAGACTAACGAGAGTGCTAAAATTTTGAGTACCTAAATAGGTCTTTCACCCGAGGTTAATACTCTGCTTTTTATTTAGAACATCAGGAAAGTAAATAAAAACTGATTAGTTAAACAAACAACTAATTCTCTAATGAAATTAGGCGTTAAATCCATATCTAAATCTGATGAACTCATTTTATACGTCACATGATACGACAAGTAAATTCCTTTTCTGTGGTATTCTAATAGCCAGTATTTTTTGTCACTGATGATAATATGATATTTAGCTCAAATTTATATATTTAAGGAATAATTTACTGAACAGTAATTTATAAGTACAAAATCATGTTCCAAAATATTGATATTTTTGAATTATAACTTTATGTCGCGATTTAACACAGGCTGTATAAAAAGTTCGGACATTGCTCGCATGGGTTTTAAATTTTTTGACAGCATAGAAAATCGTTTCCCAGAGACGAGAAGTATTGTTTTCATCCCTGTGATTAGGTAACTTCAAGCGTACTTTCCGAGTATAAGAAATGAAAAACATGTTTCAGCATTAAGTACAGTTGTACAGTTTTACTTCCTATAGAAAGTAAAAAACTAAATACAGACAAGTTTAAGAGTAATAAGTAGAATATAACGTATTAGAGTTATTTATATATATTTAAAAAACACACACAGCTGACTTGACCATAAAAATATATTTACTTAGAACTAGAAAGATTGGAGATTAGAATACAAGAAATAAATATTTTGTACAACAATTTCTTACTTATTTTTTTATGTAATTTGAAAGTCGATGCCAAGTTATGAATACCTTTTGCTTAATACCGACTTTATGTATTTTTTAAAATTCAGAACCGCGTCTTTTTTTAAGTCCGCTAAAATGTCTTACAAACTGCATTACCTTACATTATTGGATTTAGTCCAAAAACATTTAGGCATAAAAAATACCACCTAATTTGCCCCACTATAGAATATTCTAGTAAAGGTCTGGCTACGTGAGCTTGTAAAATTTTACGCGAGCACATTTGTCCATTTCGGTCAGAGTGGTTCGACGCAGCGAAACGAACCGATTGATTCAAATAGCGGAAAATGGCTAATTAATAGCCAACGTGTTGTTGTTGTTTTTTTATCAGCCCGGGCGAACGGTATTGCCCGAGTCATATATTTCTTCTTTATTAGTTTTTGAAAAGAGTTTTTACATTTTATTTACTTAAATTATAACAGAATTTGTTTTATTTATATACTGGTTTATGATTTTTTTTAAGTTAAGATTATACATCTTGTGGCTATTTTATTACAAATTTCGGGTCTTACTTTTGCTAATACAAATTTTTGTTTCTTATCTTATTTCATTATCATTATATTTCCAGTTTTTTCAATATCAGTTACGATGCTTAATACATAATTAAGGACCATTTCGGTCTACGCTATCTGTAGTACATTTCTTATCTATTTATCTTTATTTATCTAGTTATCTTATAGCTATTTCTTATTGTCTAACGCTGATCCACTATACAAGCATATATAGTGCCAGTGTTATGTATTGTTACAAGTTGGGCCAAATACAAGGGATGTACATCGGCCTGCCATAAAACCTGGTTTATTGCCCTTCCTCTATTCGGAGTTCTTTTGTTTAGACAATAGCCTATTGTTATTGTACTTGTTTATGGCCGTTCGCAGACATAATCCTGCAGGTGTGCAGAATTATGTTTTCTGGGAATAGCGTCGATGGTGGCTCAGGTGCTAAGCTGAGTATAAAGTGGTGTCCGAACGGAGAGATGGGCAGTCAAGCGACGACTACGATACGAGTAAGACGTTTGTAGTACTCTCGATTAGCGATATAGACGACGACTTTGCGCGTGTCAAATTGCATTGAATCATGCAGTGTGAACTGGTTGCATCCAGTTTTATTTGTATTTGGTCCAATAAACTCTATAGTAATTCCAACGGCATTTATTTTAATTCGAGTTCTGTAGCTCGTAACAGTATTGATAAACTTTTACATTACTAACGTCTATCATTGACTATTACATTTAGCTGTAGCATATATTAGCCAGCGTATTGTGCGGTAAAATTTCTAATATCAAATTCAATAGGTTATAGGGGATATCAAACATAACGTCATCAAGGTCCGTATCTCAGCAGCTTGGGCGAAGTAGCGAGAAGTGACATCCACCCATCCATCGTGAAATCCATCGTTAGACCTGTCCTTTTGTATGACATTTAAGCGTGGCCTGTTCTTGAGCCACACAAGTAAGAACTGCGTGTTACGCAGGTGAATACGTTGCGATAGATGTGTGGAGTTACGCGGAAAGACCATGTCAGGAACTCCCGCATCCGCGGCAGTCTTCATGAGTGTCGCTTACGCTGGTACGGCCACGTTTTACGGAGACCGGCTTATTTTATGGGGAACAAATGTTTAGCCAAGCCGCCTCCGCCAGGTCCCGATCGAAGGAGAAGGCCCAAGAAATGCTGGCGTGACGTTTTGAAGGACGACATGCATACCAATGGTCTCAAAACGGGTGATGCTGAAGACCGCGTGAAGGGAGTAGAAAAAGTAAGAAAGTGGACCCCTCGGAGCGAACGCTCCGAACGCAACCGGGATTTAACGCTCGGACGATGATGATGGTGATGACCAAATTTAATAGTTTTAGCTATATATTTCTAATGCATATAAGATATCTATAGATAAAACAAAATTGTACTAGAAAGTGAGTCCTTTTGTAAATTTGGTTAGAAAAATATTAAAAAACTACAAAATGCAAAACATGCGTGATACACTCACATCACGTGACACATCAGGGAGAAGCTTATAAATCAAAGAACATATTTTTGAAGATGATGCATATATTAGTTAAAATTAAATCTACATACTTTCATGTAAAAAGAGTGGTAGAGAAGTGATCTAATTTTAATCTGAGTTTGCGACTTTTGAGTCGCAGAATGACTCAAATGTCTAACCTTATGAGTAACTAAGGCAATAGTTTAATAGTAGCGAAAGAAAAATACTTATTTTAAACTAAATATAAACTTTAGGTATCTGGTTAATTTTGTTTACATTTAGAGTCCAGAGTTTAAGTAGTCACATAATTAAAAGGTTAAATACTTTTAATTAAAAAAGTAATATAAATGATTTTTTTACAAAATTTCTACAAATACAGACGTTTGTACTAATAAAAAATTACGCGAACGAATTCAAGTAATAAATAAAAAGAGGGCAAGTTGCTCTACACGTGAGTTTACAACACATGGCAGTGAACTAAACCGTATATAACCATTTAAATGATTTTTATGGAAGGCCCATAAATATAAAAGCTTAGTGGCATCATGTACACGCCTAGTGATTGTCACTTTAATAAACACCGCTATGGACGGATATAATTTTAGAATATAAATTGTACACCATGGTATCATATATGTAATCTTACGTTAGAATTTACCACGCCAATACTTCGCTTATACAGTCTTGCTATTTTCACCACGATTATAAAGGCCCTAGTTAACAAATAAAATAAAAAGAAGGTACTTGCTCTCCACGCTTTTCGGTTAGCTTATGAGTTTACAACACATGGCGGTAGACTGACAAAGGTCGCGAGACGACCCCTGTCATTGGCACGCGAGAAAAAAAAATGTAACAGATAAATAATAGAAATCATCTCTGCAGAGACTGGAATGAGGGTATATTTTGTTTTACAAGGTATGCTGAAAGTTTATTTAATTTCCGTGGATTACATAAAATTGGGCTTGACATTTGTTCTTGAAATGTTGTATCCCAACAAACGTAATGTATTACGTATATTTAAAATCCTATTACGATTATGTTAGGTACATTTAGACATTGTCAGACTCTTCATACATATACATACATATTGTCACGCCTGATTCTTATTGGCGAAAGCAAAGACGATGGATCTCCACCTGCTACGGATCTTGTCAAACTCTATTCACACAATCTTTAAAAGTATTTACTACATATATGTCAAATTTTCTTTTGCTATTATGTATTTTTAATAAGTACCATTATTGGTAACCGCTTTCCATCAGGTGGGCCATCTGCATGTCTGCTGAACTCATACAATAAAAATGAAATAAAATAAGTACTAGTTGGCGGGCGGCTTGCCCTGGCCTGAAAAATTAAAAATCTAGAACCCGATTACAGCGCTATCTGCTCATTCCAGTTGTGAATCTAAACCATCCAGGGATCCACTTAATATAAATATGAAAATAATTATCTGTTTTTCACTTATTCATTATTGAAAGGATACGCGGATCTTAATGAATAGTGTAAAGATATATTATATCTCGAAGAACGACTTAGGCTACGTTTCGTCTCACGAAACTATCTTGCAGGGAGCAAAATATGGATGGAAATTTATATTGGCAACCCATATTTCCACAAGTTAGATTGTTAAATTTAGGCGAATCTACAAAAGTAAACAAGTACGTATTTATTCAGGGTTACAGTTGTGTTCTTACTTTATTTAGAAAGCAAAAAGACAGATGAAGTCGTAGGTACCAACTATTAGCTTATCTTATTATAATCGGGAAACACAGACTACTTTAGCTCTTGTTATTGACAAGAGCTAAAGTAGTCTGTGTTTCCCGATTCATATAAACTAGTAGTCTTCAAATTACGAGTGAATAGGTATCTACTAGGTAAGCTTTCTCGATCCTAGATCATATCGTCACTTAACACCATGTGAAATAGCTATCAAATGTCTATATCTAGTTCCTGCGGCACCCCATAAAAGCGCATAGGAGAGTGGCGCCGGTTAGGTTTAGTGGGTAGTCTCACGGGCGACTCCCCCGTGTACTCCAGTCGGAGGCCACGTTGAGAATACGGCCGTCCGAAAGTTCCACACATCCCTAAGTGTAGAGTCTTCTCCCCAGGCCCGAGGATGGTGTCCCACGAAAAGACATTCCTCTGCGTTATCAAAAAAATCCATCCCATCTTACTTCCTACTAATATTATAAACGCGAAAGTTTGTAAGAATGTATGTATAGATGTATGTTTCTTACTCTTTCACGAAAAATCTACTGAATGGATGTTGATGAAACTTTACAATAATATAACTTGCACATCAGAATAACATATAGGCTATAACTTATAAAGATATAGTGTGAATGATCCAAAATATAACACCATGCGGGTGTGATGAATGAATGAAGAGCACTGAGCCTGGAACAATGTAATATTTTGTTTATGATAATTTAGTTAGTGTTGACATTAGTAAAGTTAAGGTCGTACATAATCTTGTCCCCTATGTAACCCCATAACTCATACGTATCTAATCCGGCAGATATACACAAAAAGGTATATTCAAGCGAGCCCTCAGTAAATCTTTTTTTTGGTATATAATCTTTTAAGCCTTTGTTTACAAATCGTTACCCTTGCTCGCTATTACTTGGGCAGGTCTTGTGGGTTCCGAACATTCGTTATTTTAGAAAGTAACGCTTTTTAATTAAGATAAAATGTTGTAGCCTATGTTAAATGGGTAGGGTCACGTAAAGTAATAAAAATTGAAGAATGGACACATGAGTAAATATATCCTTAAATCAATTTCGGTAGATTTATTCGATAGCTTTATCCTGCTGAATAATAAGATAATTGTCCATTAAAATTACTCATTTTAGGATTCTGTAGTCATTTTGGGTTAAAATTTGACATAAGTTAACACAAGCAATGTCTACCAATGATAAGGCAAGTTAGTGAAAAGTTAGATATACAATAGGAACCGGTCACAAGTTGTTCCCTCTCTGCTGAGCATTGTGACTTTGATTGCAGTGAATAGTACTTATTCCATCTCTTTCACCGAGACCGTTTTTGAACACGTTGGACGGCTAAATTTATTGAAATGTCCAGATGATGAGCAACCTGGTCAATTTACCTATCGGGAGATGTAACACGAGGTCTCTTGCCATCGACTTTTCTAGTGACCACAAGTCTCTCCACATCGCCTGGATTCTTTCCGGCTACTTCAGTATACTTTGTTGCTGTATCGCTGATGACCTGTAGTAATCTCCAATATGGAGCTCTTCGAGTATAGATATTCGTTCGGCAAGCTATCCGAGTGTTTTAAGAAACTTTTGAACTATGACTTTTTAGGATCCATAGCTACAGCACACGCAAACAACAGGCGTCACATTTACAGAACGTAACACTGCATGAACACAATATTTCCATTACAAAGTGAAATCTCCAAAATTTTATTGTAATTTCTATATTTTCAGTGCAGTAATAACAAACAGCACATTGAAAGCAAAGAAATTTCTTCGATGGAGGAAATTTTAATTTTGGACACTTTAATAATGAATGTATTCCTCAAAAGATCCGTCAAAGGGGATCGTTCGTTGGTTTTCGTAATTTTGATGGATTTGTATTTAATTTTAACATAGCTTCCGGTGTAAATTGTTTCGGTTTCACCGTTTTTACTACGAAATAGACCTTATTGTTAGATAGTATTTCTAATTTGTTTCTATTTATTTTTTTTCTTTTCTCCTTTTTCTAATCACTTGGAGTAGGTAAGTATCTGTTATCTGTGCTTGAACGGAGAAGGAATAGGTACTAATTAATTACTGCGGCCGAGCAGCCTGTAATAAGAGGCGACAAAACAACCCATAGCCAGGTGGTAGGGCATTTGATCATTTGAATGGCTACCATTCCTAGTCTAAGGTATGCCGCCATAACAACATTGAGTTGTGTTCTAGCAACAGTGGCTGATTCAAGTCCCGGGGTCTCCAAGCCAATGGTACATTGGTAAGGTCTTTGCTATTACAAATAGTCATAGGCGATGGTAACCAATTTTCATGAAGGGAGGCGTAAGCGTGTCTGCTATACTTCAAAAATAAAAAAGGTATTCTGGATGGAAAATGGAAACATCGTTTATCTCTCTCTTTCCCGCGCGAAGTAGGCTAATCACGCGAGGTAGGCACAGTATGTCTTTGCCTTTCATACTCCTCTATTTCAGTTCACATCCTTTGACATATCACAACTATTTATGTTATCTTTCACAAACTTCATCTATGTTTTTGGTCTACCTGTATTTTTAACCGACTTCCAAAAGGAGGAGGTTCTCAACTTGATTGGTACTTTTTTATGTGTGTATATTACTCTGAGATTTATGATCCGATTTACGTGATTCTTTTTTAGTTCGATGCAGAATAGTTGCCATTTGGTCCCCTAAAAATTTAACATCGTTTGGCTGAGTAGTTTTCATTTTATGAACATTTTTTCCATTGCGCTCCGTATGTACACCGATTACGCTGAGATTTATGATCCGATTTACGTGATTTTTATGTAGTTTGATGCGGAATACTTGCCATTTGGTCTCCTAAAAATTTAACATAGTTTGGTCCCGTAGTTTTCATTTAATGAACATGTTTTCTTTTCTTCTTGAGACCTATATTTTTTAAGGCGCGCGGCACCTTTCGTAGGCCTACCCATAGCTAGACACTAAAAAGTAACAAATAAAAAAAAACTTCGTTTAAAAAAACCGACTTCAAAAACTAAAATGTTTCTTTTGTAACATGATTTTTATCCCTCCTAATTAAAATTTTAATTGTCTGCCTCGCAATTCGAGAACACTTGAATATTAAGATCTATATACCTAACATTCTTCTTCTATGTTATAGCTTCAAGCATTCGGCGTTAGTTGAGTCAGTGGCTGTATGAATAATTCTCCCAAAACCTAAGCATTGTATCGATTGCGGTTTGATATCAGCAAGTAAACTATTAGAAATTCCATTGTTTAACCACTACGGATATTTAGTGTAAAATATTCAGCTACACTCGTTACAGCAGACTCGGTTTTCCGCAAACAGGGTTACCTATTAGCATCAATCGAAAGTTTTCTTGTTTCAGACGATTTGTTTGGCAGCTTTTGTGTTGTATACCACAATTAAGCTTACGTTACATGGTTGCCTGATTCGGGACGAGTATGGACAAATTTATTTATATATACATACACACATACATATATATATATTTGCTATTTGTGTCTGTGTATATATTGTGTATATGGGCAAAACTGAGGTACATGCATCTATAGGTTTAAATTATTATTGAGATACATCCGACACCTATCTCTGCAAATAAGCAGTCAAATTTTTAGGAGGTTAGAAATTGTTTAGAATATTACTATTGTAAAGATTTATTTACATTTGTATTATTGTATAGATACGTTTACGAGGAGCCCAAAGCGGCCGCTTTAGCAGATTCGTATGACGAACATGAAAGTGTTAAATAAATTGGACTTTGTACTATGTTTTAATAGTACCAGTATATCTAGACATATGTGAATTTCACAGATTGTCCAAAAGCGGCCGCTTTGACCCTCTGAAATGTTGTATTATTTCGTATGGGTGTACGTTCATAAGCGTATGGGTGAAACAGGGTATAGTATGAGCAAAATATCAATCGAAATAATACAGATATGGACAGTATTTCACGTCATTTAGATACCCATATACATAATAAAATGTATAAGTTAAAATTAGTATTAAATTTAGTTTTATCTCTATATCTATTTATTTATATTATATTTTTTGGTAAGGCTTACAGATAAACACTCATATAAGTTAAATACATATAAATAAAAACATTGCTAATTACAAGCTCTAACTTATAGACATACTCAAGTGAGTAGCTTAGAATACGTATTTAATTAATTTTAGTTAAGAAAAAAATCTGAACACGCAATCACGCAATCACGCAATCTCCGCGGCTAGGGGGTTATGCGTTCAATGTATGGCCATCCCTTATTCCCCAATTAAGAAATGGTGCCCGGAGAATTAGAACCTTGCACTTACCTCGCAGCCAGCCACCAGCCCACGACAGCGCTGGTTCAGGGGGTCTGCCGCTGCTTTCTCACGTGGCGATACAGGTGGCAAAGTCCTTCAACACGAGCCCCGGGGCGCAAGGGACGCAAATAAACTGACCACTTAAGTTTATTTAAGGTTAAGGCGAATATCCTAGTAATTAACTACTGGACGCGGAAATCTTCGATAGCTAATTTTTGTATTTGTAAAGGCGGGTGCGATATCAATTACGTGCGTCGCGGTAGCGTGGCGTTTGGCAACGTAGTGTCTCACGCGCAGCCCGTTCGGCGGCTACATGCGGGGTTGCAAGACGCTATAAACCCAAGACACAATTGGTAATTGGGAAATAAGTGGCGCCAACAAAATCTATTGAATAAAGTAAGCATAATCTGCAGTTTGGGTAGAAATAGTTTATGTCGAAAAAATCTTTATACGTACATTATATTTCTAAAAGTGCTGGGTTTAGTTAGAAAAATATCGAGGTTAAATTTTGATGATACATCGTTAAATTGCTATGCGCTTCAAAAAAAGAAACATGTTTTGCCTGTAGTTAGTGGATGGAAACGGTAAGTGCAACAACTGTCTCTGCCTAATGCTTAATGGTTGGGTGCGAAGCCCAATATTGCGTACGAGGATCTGCGTAATTCTTGTTTGGAACGTTATTGACAGTTCCCGCACCCACCTCGCTGGGCGTAAAACACATTTTTACTTTTTTAAATTTATTAATCACAATCAAATTTACGCCTATCTCACTCGCAAATAATGTAGCTTTCTACCGGTGAAAGAATTTTCAACATCAGTTGAGTAGCACCGGAAATTACCCCGAACATCCAAACTCATAAAATTTACATCTTTATAATATTACTATCTATATATAGTGTATAGATTTAATTTTATTTATCACTTATAATGATGTGGTAGAGCCACGCTGAAATCACTATTTTGATTATAGTTCGAGCCGGCTCGATCCGTGTGACATAACATAACGCTCTCAAAGAATATCGCCGTGCAACGGTTAGCATTGGGCTACTCCTGTTTTGTACGTCTAGTGAGAGTTCCGTTAGCGCATTTTCCCCTCCCCCATCCTCTTTCTCACCCATATCTCATACCTCCTATCCAGTCCCCTCTCATATCCATATAAATCATTTTATTGGTAACATTGTTTAAACTTCAATTGTTTGCACAATCTAAATATATGTCATAAACTCATCATATGTGTAAAACGTGCGCTCGACTCGAACCATCTCTTAGGCCATATTTTGAACATATTGATAGATGATGAGTCTGTAATCTTTATAATATAACAGCCCATAAATGTCCCACTGCTGGACTCGGGCCTCCATAGATCCAAGGCGGCTCATTAGATTTGACACATCGGTTATCTCGATGTGCAGGTTGCATCACGATGTTTTCCTTCACCGTTGTTAGCACGTGGTAATTGCAACAATATGCATATTATTATGTCAGAAAACTGCCTAAGTGGTGCATGCGTTTTGGCCAGGATCGAATCCACGCCCTTTGAGTTAGGGACGTGTGCGCTAGCCATTACGCTACCATGACTTAATGCTCTAATGTTTATCGGGAGTTTATTATATATTATCGGTCCCATGACATGTGTCAATCTGGCTGATTTCCCAAGATTACATTTTATAGGCCTCATATCATTACCATGCCTAGTGACGGGCAAATGCATGTCACTCTGCTTAGCATAGGAATTTGCATCGAGTCGCGTTCACGGCGACCTGGTAGACTAGTGGACAGGGTAGGCTAGGTATACTTTGTTTTCTAAAGTACGGTCGTGCCTAAAATTTGGCACCGCGTTGGATTCGCCTCTGGTGTTGCAAACATTTATAGGCGATAGTAACCAGTTTCCTTTAGTTGAGCCGTCTGCTTGGTTGTCACAATCGTTATGAAAAATGAAATAAATACGAAATTGTTTGAAATTTTATTCTTTTAAGCAATGAAACACCTATCTACCTACACGGATAAAAAATTGAAGTGTCTGTTTGTAATGTCAAAATGACAGCTTTTTACTAAATGCATATGAAAGTATATACGGCACTTATATCAAAATATTTTTAAAATTTTCTTCTGAATGTTCCGGCTAATCTCTGAAACCGCTAGACCGATTTTAACGGGACTTTCACTGGCAGATAACTGATGTTATAAGGAGTAACATAAGCTACTTTTTTTAGGATTCCGCGAAAAGAAACCACGTGGATGAAGTCGTCTTTACATAACATATCAATTCAAAGGATGGATAGCAAGCGATAGTTAAGAGCAAGGAATGTAATAAAGGCAATGAACTTTTAAGGACCGTATAGTGGTTACTGCTCATATAAAGCGGCATATCACGTCTCAGTGGAGTCTAGCAATAAACTGCAATAGCTATCCTTTATGTACTCTTGCTACTGTCGGTAATGTAAGTACTGTCACATGGCTTTACACATTTGTTCAATTCAAATAACATTTATTTGATCGTATTAAGGTTTAATAATAAAAGTCAGTTGATAAATAAATAAATAAGCACATACACGTTGTTATTTTCTTTAATTTACAAACATTTAAAAAATTATGCTATTACTACTATTAATTGCAATATTTTTTTTAGTTAAGTGACAATTTATTAAAAATCTTGTCAATTAATACCCAACACTACTACTACAGGTATCATTTGCGATCCCAAAATGTTGGTTAAGTTAAAAGGACAGGTCTACAAATCCATCATTAGACCTGTCCTTTTGTATGGCAATGAAGCTTGGCCTATACTTGGACAACACAAGCTGACGCTTTCGTGTCACGGAAATGAATATGCTGCGGTGGTTTATGTGGCGTCACGGCAAAGGACCGCGTCAAGAACTCCCGCGGCAGTCTTCATAGTGACATAGCAGACAAACTGCAAAAGAGTCGCTTACATTGGTACGGCCACGTTTTACGGAAACCGGTCAGTTACGTGATGAAGAAATGTTTAGCCATACCGCCTCCGCCAGGTCCCGGTCGAATGGGTAGGCGCAAGAAATCCTGTCTTGATGTTGTGAAAGATGACATGCGTTTTAATGATCACGATACAAGAGATGCGGAAGACCGCTCGAAATGGAGAAGAAAAAGTAAGAAAGCGGATCCTGGGTGTCGAAGCGAACGTTCTGAACGCAAGCGGGATTTAACGGTCGGATGATGATGATGATGATGACTACTACAAGCACGTTAAAATTTAGTAATGTGACGAATACGCCCATATAAATACGCGGAATAGCGGTATTTCTTCCCCTTAAGCAAACATAGCGTAGTTCGCGCTTTAACAATAGCACAGTAGAACGTTTTATAACCAAAGTAATACCAAAAGCAGGATAGAGATATAGGGCCAGACAAATTATAGAACGAGGTAGATATACTCGGGAAGAAACTGGAATAAACGCGTAGTGAGTGATAAGGACGGGAATAGTTGTTGAATAACGATAGACATATAGTTGAATGACGTAATAGGGTTAATTCTAGACTATCTAGACTGTCGAACGGATATATAAGCACGATAATCTGCGCATGGAGGCAGGCACGTACGGGCTAGCGAAACGAAAGGAAGGAGAAGAGTGCAAAGGGATCAATCAAAAGGGCCTTCAGACTGCGCGACAACGATACGCCAGAGCATCAAGACAGTGGGGATTCAAGACTATTAAGTCGCGAGACACCGGAACGCCATTCGAACGGATTGGAACGTGAGTCAATCGAGTTAGTTACGGTGCAAAATTCGAAAATGTGTTTTATTTAATTATTTTTTAATTAAATAAAGGCAGTTTCTCTTTAGCTCGATGTTTCCTTCCAATCCCGGATGCCACAGCACGTAACAGTATTATGTATATGTAGTACAACTAACATTTACGTTATGCTTACTTCCACGGCACCAAAAGCAATGTGGAGAATAGAGAATATTATATTTCATTTACATATTGGCGCTGCCCACTTCCCTCATTACTTTCCTACTGTCTTCCGTGGAAGCGGGCCTTTATGTAAATGAGGCATAACATGACTTAAAATTTAGAATCTGAGTAGTCACAACTATCGTCTTTTGGCCGGTGGCGACAAGACCTCCTATTGTATATGTGTATGTGTAACTTGTATATCCAATAAAGAATATTTATTCATTCATTGATTTATTCTATATTGTAATATTACTTTAATAAACTAGCTAGCTGTTCCCCCCCCGACTTCGTCAGCATTTAGTCCAATATTGTCTGAATTAAATAAAAATACAACTGTAACTGAGAAAACTTATTTCATTATTTGTGAAATGTGTGGAATTTTGGATTTTTCAAACAAATTTTCATATTATTTGACCCCTTACATTATTGTTTTCAACATAAATCGGTGCCTAAAATAGAATTTTTTATTTTCGTATAGGCATACATATTAGTATGGATGGAAAAGTAGAGTCACATCCGCATGTCATTTACACAAACTGTACAAAAGCTTGTAAAGACGTCAAAGAATTCGAGCACGTGAGCAAAAATGTAGGGTAGCAAATATTTGTTCGTACGAATATTTACCCAACTTTCACTTTGAACGTCCTAAGCACTGCATGTAGAAAATAACGTCTGAAGTGTCCGATTTGCCATCACGTTTATACAATAAATACGGCTTAATGTACTTGCAGACTTGAATTTTTCGCTTCCAATAACACCCTTTACCGAGCGTGGCTCCCAAAAATCTTAGGTAAAGATCTAAAATATATTCATATATCAATGAATTATTATGAAACCGGTGGCAAAACGCTATTATAATTCATATCACGTCTGCGTAGGACCCCGTTCACATTATATGCCCCAGTGTAGGAACGCACAGTAATACAGAGAACAGGATAATAGTTGTCCTAAAATTTCAGGCATTTCCCAAAGTGCTTGGTAATAGATTGGAATGAGTTTTACCTTTTTCGTAAGAATGTAACTAGGGTAAACGCTTACGGACTCCATTTCACTAAATGGATAAAATGTTTTAAAATATTTAGTGCGTGTTTTATATTCACTAGACAAAGTGTATATTATACGCAAAAATTTGAGAAGACTATTTTCAAAATGGGCATCGTATAATAACAACCCATGAAGTGGGAACTGCTGGACTCGGGCCTCTCACTATAAGTTAACGGACTGTATACCGGCCACGTTTGCCCAAGGCGGCTTAGCAGGTTTGACTCATGGGTAATCTGATGTACAGGTTTCATCACGATGTTTTCGTTCACCGTTGCCAGCAACGGTAATTGTAACAACATGCATATCAGGTCAGGAAACTGACCTAAGTAGTGTATGCGGTCCGGCCAGGATTCGATCCCGTGGCCTTTGATTTTAGGACACGTGTCTTAGTCATTATGCTATCACGGCTTTTGTATTCTGTATCGTATATCTGCCAGTTATCATTGTTATTTATCGTTCTTCTGCCAATATATTTATCACCGTTGCTGTAATATATTAATAGTTCATAATATAATCGTCATAATAATAGTAGTTTGTAATTCTTTTATATCGAGTCAGTTCAGAATAAAATTTTGCCAGTGTAAACGTTATTCTTCTTCTCCCAGAGTTGACTTTATAGTTACATCACTTAATTCCACAAAAACAACAAAATATATATTTGTTATGACCAACATATTATGGTGTAAATTAAGGTTTTTATTTTAAATGATTTGTATCTCGAAATAGACATGTAATATCAACACACAATAAATTGTACGCTTTTACAAAGTTTACCCACTGTTTGGATTTCATACCATGTTTTAGGTGGGACGATCGCTCCGGAAAATGCTAATGGAATGCATAACTATACTTAGGAAGTTTTCCCGCAATACTGACACTGTCAGGATTTTCATGGGCTTAATAAAAAAAAGGAGAATAGGTTGCCAAATTTTTACCAGCAAAAACGTTGTTAAAGCTTTGCCATTATTCGGTATGGTTTTCATGGTATATAGTAAGGATAATAAAGTCGGCCAAGTGCGTAGCACCACATGTATTCAAGAGTTCCGCAGAAGCGATAAATAAACGTTCATGATTTTTGTAATTTAGCAACAAACACACGAAAATACTCCACATCTCAAAAAGTATTTAACAGTTGTTATGCGAACCGATTTTCGTTGAAATGTTTTTGGAGATCTAAAATCTATTTTTTTTACAAATACTACTTCATATTTTTTTCACATTATAATAATTTGTATTTATATATTTTTTTCAATTTTAATTAAAAATACAGTATAAACTTAAAAATGAATTACAAAGTATACTATATTTAAAAAAAAAAACTAGTACTATAAATAAAATAAAACTAAATAAAAAAGAGAAAAGTTGTTAAAGATAAAATTTGGTCCCAAAACACTGTCACTTACTCACTTACCGAGAAAGTTCTCAAAAGACTGGTAGCGCTGCCGCGTTGTATAGCAACGCGTGATCTTTTAGTAAAATAGACGCCAGCCTTTTCATCGCGTGAGACGTTTACTAAACTTACGTTTGACGACGTCACGGTAGAGCTTTAGAGCGCTAGGACCCCACGGACCCAAAGTTTCCACCCCAAATGCCGCAAGCGTGTAACCTTTTCCAATGGCAGCATATTTGTGGTGCTTGCGGGCCTCCAGTTCAACTGCAGCCGATTCATAGTTTAAAAAAGGAATAAATTTTCACAAATCGAAACTAATACCTCGCAATCTCGACTTAAATAATAGTTTAAGAAACATCTCAATATGTAGGCACACTGAAAAGTAATATTTTAACCCAAGTTGCATGTATGGCGGCCATACATCTAACTATTTTTATTTCACAAAATATCAATCACTTCGTCCACGATTGAGTTGAAATACCCGCGCGAAAAAAATTACATTGGAATTCGATTTTTTTAATCTGCCCATTTTAAATAACTCCTAGGAAATTTCCTGCGGAATTCCCATGATAAAAAGTAGCGTCTAAGAATTAACTGTCGATTGAAGGAAACCGCATCGACATCGGCCCCCTAGTTTTTACGTGGATTCCAAACAAACAGACAAGAAGTCTAAAAAGTTGCATCGTGTTCTCCATCGTTTATATAGTCTATTCCAGTTGGTTCTTTTAAATAGCTTCGATATACAGACACGGCATTCTGTTCTATTAATATGCCATCTTTGCAAAATCAACAGTTTCGGAGAAACATGACTTGAAGTTACTAAAATAGACGGATAACGGTCGGACATAGCGATATTAAAAGAGCTCTGTTTTTGTCAAAATAGCTACGGAACTTAAAAAGGTTTATAAAGAATTTTACAATAAGATTACATCTTCAACAGTATAACGCAAGTTTTCAATATATCACAGACAAATTAAGTAAAAAATGTAAATTATACCCGTACATTTACCGTTTCACGTTCAAAGCGTTTCGTTCAATTCCCACGTAGTAAGCAATAAAGTAAAACGTTTTGTGCTGTACGTTCAGATACAACATCCATTTCCTCCTTCCAATTCTCTATCACATACATTCAATTGCATTCAGTGGTGGCCAGGTTCCCATTCACGGTAAATATTTGATTTAGGCTCAAAGGGCGATGTTTTTCAATAACTCCACTTGAAAATAAATAATATTAGTCCAATAGCATTCCAGGAATTCGAAATCTTTAATTTATAACAATGTTACACGTCAACTTGCATAATATAATTTTGGTATCAATTACCAGAGTAGGTCATAAACTCTTCGTGACTACAAAAATTGTGCTGCTTTAATTACTTTACAAATGTTTTTCAATGACTCCACTTGAAAATAAATAATATTAGTCCAATAAACATTCCAGAAATTAAGAAATCTTTAATTCGTAACAATTTTACACGTCAACTTCAATAATATAATTATGGTATCAATTAACATAGTAGATCATAAACTCTTCGTGACTATAAAAGGTTTGCTGGACTAATTACTTGTTGAGCCTTATTTTAAATGAAATTTACGGATGGCATGTCTATTGTTCCTTTGGGTAGATTATTTGTATATCAACGGTCCCATGACATGCATCAATCTGCCCGATTTTTCAAGATTGTGTTTTAAATGTCTCATGTCATTGCGATGCCGAGTGAGGTGAGTTCAGGCCACAGCTGGGTTCGGGACCCCATTTTTTTAAGGAAAGGTGTTTTCGAGGTGACTTGGCGGGTTTGATACATCAGTTACCTCGATTTGGTTTCACGACTATATTTTCCTTCATCGTCAGCGTATGTTAATTGTTAAATATATTTTTTGTTGGAGTACAGCAGACAGGCTCACGGTCCAACTGTGATAGAAAGTGGTTACCAGCGCCAATAAGTATTTACAACACTAAAGGTGCTACCAATGTGCTGCTGGACTCCTAGATGGTGCTGGAACCTGGCCACTAGTGCCAGCAGACAACTCAAGGTTATTATGGCGGCATGCTCTAGACCAGGGGTAGTAGCCATCCAGAAGGGTAAAAGCCCTACCACCTGGCTGTGGGCTGTTTTATCACCTATTACGACAGACTAACTGGCAGTAGGAATTTGTTTTCTTTCTCCGTTCCTGCACGGATATTAAATATAGACATTAGATCAGAAAAATGCCTAAGAAGTGTATGTATGTTTTCTGGCCAGGATTCGACCCGCATGAGTGCGTTCACCATAAGTTACAACGGCTCTAGTTGCTAGTGGGTTAATATCGATTTAGAAAAATAAAAATTATAATAACCTCAAAACAATTACTAAAGCTGTTATTACACTAAGCTGGCTCGAACGATTAAAGATTTGTTCAATACATTGGAATAGTTCTACTATTTCACCTCCACATATTGCCCGCGGCTTTGCTCGCGATATAATAGAGCTGCTTAGAGTTATATACATAAAGTATATTTAATTTATAAAATAAGTTATAAATAATATAGTTTAAGTATGTCTGTTTAAGTTTTATTTAATTATCTACACCACCTACATCGCCAGATTAGGTTAAATTATTCTTTAAGTTAGGCTGCCCGGAAGAGATTGCTTTAAGCGATAAGGTCGCCTATTGTTTTTACCGGGACTATATTGTAATCATGCATTTTTATGATTGTATATTTGATGAACAATAAAGTGTTATCCATTCTATATAATATGTTCATAAGATCAACTTTTCCATTGCAATGTTTAATAATTAATGTCGCCTTTGTATCGACTGCGTTCATTACTTCGATTTCCCCTACCAACTTTGCACATTAATGAACGGCCAGATTAAAACGCCAAAAGGCTTTGGCAGCTCACCGTCCAGTATTCAAGCGTTCAGTTTTAGGGAAATAGCTTTTCGCTTGCGGTAGCTAAATTCATTGAGAAAAAAGTCAAACCGAAAATTGGGTTAGGTTAGTAAATTAAATGAAAACCTGGAATGACAGCGACACACCCGTCCGTATCCGTGAACTTTTTAGCTACCCTCAAATTGCATGCCCATTGTTGGGCAATGCTAAAATCCTGAATTTTGCCACTGGTTACCTGTCCTGTGAAATACATGAGAAATTCAACTGAAAAGATTTTTTTAATAAATTATATATTTTATTGTTTACCCCATTTTACAAATAAAAAGTCCGACATTCTAGGCATTATTATATATCATTTCAGGAAACTTATTTAATTAACAGTTGCATACAAACTTAGATTTACATAAATAGAAAATGTTCTTACTGCTCATAAGCGACCCAAAGCTATACATTACTAGCATTAATTTATACCTGCATATATATACAGGTGTAAATTTTTCAGGTGGGCTTCTGTACCCATATCCAAAACAGTAATATATAGCGAAAAATCGTCAAAGGAGTCTCCGGTTCGATTTTGATGAAAACTAATTAGATTTTAAAAAAATAATTATCGTGGCCAGGAAACAAATCGATTGATTTGGAAAAAACACAATTGTATTAATATTCAAATTCACAGTGTTGCTTGTAGGATCAACTTCTGTAAAGGAATGTTTGGCGTCAGTCATACACCTGTGTCGGTCAGTCAGTTTGGCTAAAATGATAATTTTAAACTTAAAAACTGGAATATTCATGGATACTTGACACTGGCTAATTCTTGCAAAGACCTATTTAAAAAAAAATGAATTTTTAGGCATTCCGAAATATCGATTCGACATCTATACAAAAAAATATGCATATTGTAAGAACTTATTTAACAATTAATAAACATAAATTAAACACTTAGTAATTTCGTCTATAATTTACTTTTGCTAAAATGTAATTAATAATAATGATTGCGATTTTTATACATAGTGTAATTAATTTAATTAATGAAGTACTGATATGTGTGGTACTTCCAGTCCACCAGTTTCCTTGTCACTTCTTTTACTAAAATACTGATTTGAGTGACATTTCTGGTTAACTACCTTCATAAGTTTTAACAGATCTTATAGTATAAAACCTGGCAGGAGTGGCGCACACAGGACAGTGTAATTCTGTGTATAATTTTGTGACAGTCAAGTGTGAAGACGATAAGTTCTGTGTAAATCGGAAGAGTAATACATTAAGGTGATTTATGGATTGATATGCTGCTTCTCATTTCTGGACCTTTTAATGTCATCCTTAGTCGTACCGTTTTGTGTGTTACTAAATTAAAAAATATACGTTTAATAACAGAATAAACTAGACTTAGATAATAAGAAAAGGACGAAGCGTTAAAAAAATCAATAACTCTTGCTACGAAAAGAAAATATGAACGTCGTTGGGTGACTTCCGTCGCGGCAACCCTACGTCCGGTGTTATTCTTCGCTTTTGTCCTTTTCGAACTACCCTCACAGGAAATTAACATTGGTCCATGCTTTTCTTAATTATATCTGTAATGGTCTTGTTTTCCTTTTACAGTCAACGAGTATTTCTCATATCCGCAAAAATATTCCATGAAACGGATTTCGTTTTTGCACAATTTCTTTTTCTGACGATATTTGGGAGCAGTTAGGCTCTGTCATCATATTTTATCAATGGAGTTATGTAAAATTTGACGGAAAAATTGTGTAAGACATACGAATATTTTTACACTGTGAGTGATTTAAAGACATTTATATCTTACTTACATATATTATATCTTACCGCTGCTTCGCTCGCGTTAATATTCCCCAAGTGATATGATATTCCAGACTATAATCCATCTCTTTGCCAAATATATCCAGATAAGTTTAACCGTTCTGGGATGATTGCGTAACAAACATCCATCCAAACTTTAGCATCCCCTATATATATATACACTATATATATATATATATATATATATATATATATATATATATATATATACACTATGTACATATTTATGTAATCTTATTTATATGAAACCATAGATCTCCACTGTATTTGGATTTCTCTTTTTTAAGGTAAAGGAAGGTATGCTTATTTACTTTTCTCAAAACAGATTTGATATAAAATCTGAATGTGAATATGATCTAGCTTCAAAATATAAAATAAAATGTACAATTATTACATAAGCTTCTTAATTATTTGATATATTTGAAAATCAAAACTGGAATAACAAGAGAACATATTAATATCAAAGGATATGAAAGCGCTTAAATATTTCCACATAAAATATATTATGAAAACCCACTTTGAATCTATGAGCTTGCGAACTGTGATAAAGACTTTGTACGGGTTAGCAACAGCCGTACATTGCCGTGTCAGCGGTTTACGCCGACACGTGTATTTTAACATAACATTCTCATCATTACTCGTTTAGCACCGTACTCGGTCAGCCGGCAAAACAGCCATTGATCTTAAAGCATAACCATAAGCACTATCATTTTCATTACCATAATTTAAGCAATAAACAATTAACATCTTAAAACATCGTATCATTGACATCCTATGTAGGAAAACCCCCTACAGACTATTTTCATATTCATAAACAACAAGCACATTCTTACGTTAAATGATTAGGTAGGTACTGAATTTATCTTAGAAACTACCTTAAATAATTTTTATTTATTTGAAATACCTATATAAATGAGGGTTAGATGTTTTCTCAATAAGAAACTGATAGACGTCACACAGACGCACGCAAACATGCAGAAACGCGCGCGCGCGCATCCGCACATGCACACACGCACGCACGCACGCACATACACACACAAAAACGTGCCGTACGTTTTTACGCTGAATAAAGACGTAGTCACCGCGGCATACGGTTTTAAATTTTAACGGATTTTATATCCGATTATGTTGTATTGCATACATAAGCACGGACTAATAAAAATATATGTCAATTGGGTCAATGTTTAAAATGTGCGTTGGTCTCCGAAACTATAGCACACTATTTTTCTCTGTCTTGTAAAGTTTCTTGCCATATACGAGTTTGAAGCTCTTTTAGGACGGCCTAACGGTCGTTGACCAACTGATCGATGAACTATGCTTTCTTCCAAGTCCATTTTCTTTCATCCGTTCTAGATCATCGAGTCAATCGAGGCGATGAGTCTTCCTTCCTAATTCTGGACTGGGCCACAAGATTTTAGAAGCACATAAATCAATTTGGAACTAATACAATCTTTTATTAAAAAAATTAAACATGCGACTGCAAAACCCTGCGTATTTTCCACAACATAGCTAATACACTATATATATTCAGCGATGTAAAAAATACGAGTACAGTTGTGTAGGAACTCGTTACGTTGAATAATAACAGTAATGTGTCATATTATGAACCACCCCTCTAGAGTACATGAGAGTTCAACCACCATGTATATTTTTCTTGTTTATAATAATAAAAACAAATTACTTTCATGGCGTTTTCTTATATTTGTATCATGAGAATTATGTCGTAATAAAGCTTAAATTTAAACAGGAAAATTGGAAAAAAATGTTTCAAAATTGTAATGTTAAAAGATCGCGCCGAACTTTAAGTCCTCACCAGAACTATTTGCAGAAGATTGCAGAATGAGGGGCTTTTAATGCGCAATAGCCATGACCAAATAATAGCGGTCTTAAAATAGATGTCAGTCAAAAGATTTGAGACACTTTAACACCTGGGATAATGTTAGTCTTATTGACTGTGTCCAAATGCGACTTGTTTATAGTATTAAAAATAACGCGTCAAAGCTCAATATTCAACGAGATTAATAATATATAGATAGATAACACTATTGCTCACCAAATAAACAATTATAAAAATGGTACGGCTACAATATTTTCATGGTAATAACTATAGACGGCTTTATCGCTCAAAGAGATATCTTCACGGCAACCTAACTTAAAAAATATTTTAAACTAACTTGGCGATGTAAGTTGAGCAGAGCAAATGATAGTAAATAATTTATATACATATACTTAAATTACTTTATAAGTTAAACATTTACAAACATATTTATAAAACATAGGTACATTTTTATTAGTTAACAGTATAAGAATTAGGCATAATTATTTAAGGAAAAGTAGGGTTTTCACCTATCTGATAGTAAGAGGCAGCGCATTCCAAAGATTGACAGCCTGCACTGTAAAGGCATTATCATCAAAATATGAAGTAGTAGCTTCTGCCCCCGACTTCGTCCGCGTGGAATAGTTAAAAAGAAAGTAAGTTAAAAAAACCCCCGAGTTTGAAACATTCTTCATTAGTGCTCCGCTCCTATTGGTCTTAGCGTGATGATATATAGTCTATAGCCTTCCTCGATAAATGGGTTATCTAACACTGAAAGAATTTTTCAAATGAGACCAGTAGTTCCTGAGATTAGCGCGTTCAATCAAACAAACAAACATACAAACAAACAAACTCTTCAGCTTAATATATTAGTATAAGATATGCAGGTGTCGTGAGTTTACGATACATATGATGCGCAAATGTGGGAAGTAGAAAGGCGAAGGAATTAAAAAAAAAACTCATCTCAAATAACATATTAAACCTTTGGCTACATCTGTGTGACACAGTCACTAAGACTAGCATTACAGGTGTAGCAGAAGCAATAATACGTCCCGCGCTCATAGATTTTGTAAGAGTGTACAAAATTTTGATTTTATAATGTTATACATATTATATACAAGTAAAAAAAGTCAAATTCGTCGGGCTCTTGTTAACGCCGGGGTACCTGCCGTCCTAGAACCGAACGGCCTATGCCGCGACGATGGCAAGAGACCCGATGGTATGTCATTGGTGCCCTGGAAAATGGGTCGCCCCTTAGTATGGGACGCGTCTTGCGTCGATACTTTGGCAGCGTCTCATCTTCCAGCTACTAGCAAGTCTGCCGGTACAGCTGCTGCACAACAGAAGGCCCTAAACCGCCGCAAATACTCAGTCATCGGAAATGGCTACATATTTGCGGCTTTTGGGGTCGAGACCCTGGGACCATGGGGCCCTGAGGCGCACAAGCATTATCAAGACATAGCCAAACGTCTGGTGGGATGTCTCACGTGACTAAAAGACTAGTTTATACCTCGGGCAATGCATTAGCGTTGCCATTCAGCGAGGCAATGTGGCCAGTTTTTGGGCATGTTTCCGACTGACAGCGGTCTGGAACTAGATTTTATAGTTTAATTTTAGTTTGTATATATAGTTTATTTTTAGTTTAATTTATTTATAATTTAGTTTATTTTTAATTAGGTGTATAAAAACATTTTAATTTGTGTACATAGTTTTATTTAGTTTAATTTACAGAAATTGTGTGATAGTAATTTAATTAATTTTAATATGGTTAAATTTAAATACACCAATTCCATTAGTAAAGTATTAATATAATAATAAATTATCTCTCCTGTACATAAATTTATTTCTGTAATGATATTTTAAAATATGATAAGATCGAGTTTTAAAGTCTTTTTTATATATATGCAAATTCAATGTTTTTGGTAATCCATTCGTAATAGAAAAGATTTGTATGAATTCATAATGTTTTACTTTGTGCAAGTTTTCGGTGAGTTTGTATTGATATTATTTTTTATGAAAATAACAAACAAGAGTGCTTTTTAGAATAATATGTTTTTTTTTAAATATTCCTTTAAAAGCATTTTGGTTTTGAAAAGTTTAGGACATTATTATAACGAGTCATATGGTTAAGATGCATCGATTTCAGCATGTTTGCAACAAGAATCATTATAAACTTCTATCTCTTTTATTCTCATCCTCTGTCAGTATGTGAGGAAGAGTTCTTTTAAAATCCTCGTTTTCTTTTTTAGTTTTTATTTACGTCTTTCTTCCTATTACCTTAGAAAATTGATACTATCTTTTATGTAATTACTAACATATTGGAGACGTAATCTGGCTATCTCCACGGGTTGAATATTATGTGCTCAATATATGGCCATCCCTTATTCCCTGTAGAAATAGAATCTTGCACTTACCTCACAGTCACCCACCAGCCCACGACAGCGCTGGTTCAGGGGATCTGCCACTGCTAATCACGTGGCGATACACAAAAGGTGGAAAGGAAAGGTCGTTCTACACCAGCCCCAGGGCGCAAGGGACGTAGATACACTGACCACTTAAGTTATATGTATATGAGATGAGGCAAATGTCCTAATAACTAACTGGACGCGGAAATCTTCGATAGCTTAATTATGTGTCACAAGGCGGGTGCGATCCTACTTCGCGTGCGTCGCGGTAGCGTGACGTTTGGCAACGTACTGACTCACGCGCAGAGCGGGCGGCGGCAACATGCGGGGGTTGCAAAGACGCTATAAACCCATAGCACAATTGGTAACTGGGAAATAGATGGCGCTAACACATATTATATTCGTTGTTTTTATTCCTAATATGTTTTTATTTCTTATTTACTTGTTGCTACCAAATTTTCTTATTTAGAGTCTAATATTAAAAAAACAGACATCACTTACCTGAAGCCATTTGATCCTGGTTATATTCTCCTCAGTAACAGTCAAAGCTCTTCGCTCACCCAGTTTGTATGATTCATCGTAATACATATATTCTGTGAACGTCAGTCCGCTAGTGGTGTACTGCTGAGTGAAATATATCGATATAGTCCCATTCACAATGTCATGCTCGATAATCCATCGACACTTTATAGGGACGGGAAATGGATTTGGGAAGTTAGGAGTCTGGATAACTCCGACTGGACCTTTAAGGCGTCCACCACAGGTTTGAGGTCCTTGGTGTTCTCTATCGCCATCTTGGGAGTAGACTTGATCTACTGCGATGGTGATGAGGGTTATGCTTAGAAGTCGCTGCATGATTAACCTGTAACAAAAAAGGTAAATTTAGTGGTTTATCAATCTAGTTTTATTTTACCTTCTTTTAATCATTTAAGGTATGCACTATACATCTTTTGCTTCTATTATGTCTTAATTTCAATGAAAGAAAGGAAGATATGCCAGAACAGAGGATTCATTCTCTCCCTCTCTGTCTATAAACAAAACTATACATAAATAGGAGTAGCTTATAAATATAAAAAAAACGTCGGAAACAAGCTTAACCATAACTTCTAAAAGTCTGAACCGATATTGATGCAAGTGATGGCAGGGCTGTCAGGCTGATGTTCTGAGCCTCGGGGGGTTCATTATCGCGAGGAGTTCCGTGATTTCGTCTGGCTCGTCAATGAGGATATTGCGAGGTCGCCGTTGGCTCGTGGGTGCGTTCAGTGTGGGTCTATAATTGAACATTTCCTTCACTAGAGGGTTCGGGTGACGGGTGGCTTGGTCAAAGAAATTGCGAGAGAGTGATTGTATTGTTAGTCGCTACGCCCGCTCGCTTTTATATCCGAGCGATGACGAAACGAGCCGAGTAGTAATCACAATTACCGCAAATGTTATCTAATCAGTGGTCCAATTTATTACAGTAATAAAATAAACTAACAACAGATGAAGCCTCTACTAGGAATAAATATTGTTACGAGCTACAGGACTCGAATTAAAAATGCCGTTGGAACTACTATAGAATTTATTAGAACTGTACCAACACGTATAAAACAAATACAAATAAAACTGGATGCAACCAGTTCACACTGCACGATTCAATGCAATTCGTGTCAAGTCCGTCGTCTATATCGCTAATCGAGAGTACTACAAGCGTCTTACTCGTATCGTAGTCGTCACTTGACTTCTGCACCTCTCCATTGTGCCATTGTCTTGTACTAACTCTACAGTACAAAAAAATTGGCCACGCGCACTGAGTTTCCGAGAAATAGTAATTTGCACACCTGGTTATCTATTCCTGCGAACGGCCAACAAAGTCGAAAACAATGACAATAGGCTATTGTCTAATTGCAAATACGAAGTAATAAAAAGAAGTCCGAATGCGAGAAGGGCAATAAACAATATGCGCAACATTTCTTTGTCGGTATGTGACAATAAGTATGCAGGTGGCCCAACTTGTAAAAATATTATAAACACTATAAATTGCTAAGTAAATACAACAAACTCGCGATACACATAAAGTTCCATCGACTTTTTAATTGAATAACTTCTTTGACTTATTTATTATAGTTCTGCAGCAGCTAGTAGCTGGATCACATTGTTGACAATGTTACTTGTTACTGAGATTCAGATAGAACGTGTATGTGAAGTTTTAGACGCCTAGATAACTTTTGCTAGTGCTAGTTTTCAGAGTATAATGTTCACCTAGAACTTTCTTCGGGCTATATTTCTGGTACATTTTATATCTGCCGAGAATAAAAAGGTCTTCTTTTATCTTACAACCTTTAGTGACTATATTCTTTAACTAGCGTTACGTGTCATATTAACTCTCATTTATATTTTTTATCAAGTACTATATTTGATGAATCGTATTAGGAAATTAAAAATCAGCGTGTCATTAATGAAAATCTTATTAAATTTTAATTGATTAAGATTTGGTTTTTCATTAGCTAAAACTATCAAGGAAATTATGGGTATAATTTCCTTGATAGTTATTAAAAAAATTTATTTTTTTTTAATTTTTTATTATTTTTCATACTTTAAATCACCTTTATCTAGTGAATGAAAAATCTGCCTTTAGTATAAAAACGTCCAAAGGGAGTCAAGAATAACGTGGCGCAATTTCAAGTAGTCAATAATCCTGTAATGTATATGTATAATACAATCAACCCATAAAATTCCCATAGATGGTCTCGAGCATCCACCCATTTTAGGAACGGATAGTATATTCGCCACCCATGTTATATATGCAAGGTTTTATCGCGATGTTTTTCCTACAGCGTCAGCACTAGCTAATAATATGCCTGCATAATTATCTAGTGTCAGAAAAACTCCTTAATCCAGTGCCATTTGAGTTGTCTTGTATGTGTTTTTAATATCTTTCTTCTATTATACCACTGCTAATATTTCAAACAACTTGAGAAAACTAAAAGAACTGAAACATAAGTAGGCAAATTGCCAAAAATTACATTTCACATTTACAACTTTAAATGGGAAATGTAAAGTCGTGTAAATTGTCGTCTAAATTGTAAAATCGTGGTAGCGTAATGGCTAGCGCACGCGTCCCAAACTCAAAGGACGCGGGTTCGATCATGACCGGAACGCATGCACCACTTAGACATTTTTCTGACCTAATGTGCATATTGTTACAATTACCACGTGCTAATAACGTTGAAGTAAAACATCGTGATGCAACCTGCACTTCGAAATATCCGATGTGTCAAACCTGCCAAGCCGCCTTGGACAAGCGTGGCGGGTATACTGTACATTCCCCTATAGTGGGAGGCCCGAGCCCAGTAGTGGGGCATTTATGGCCTGTTATTATAGATATATATATACATATATATTTACAACTTTATTCCTATTAGTGTTCAGTAACAAAGTCAATTACGACGAGACAAAAATTGAATAACTCAATACCTGCAAGAGGACCCAAAACCTTTTACTTTTTCCTGTTAAAGAGACTTCAAAGAAAAATGAAGTCATTTGTCCGACGTCTAAGACATTATTACTGTCTACTATTTGAGTTATGCCCAAACATTTATCATTCTAAGAAGTGACTAAAGAAATATTTTTTCACTAATCTCAAGTTCCAGTTACCTATTTAGCCTTATTATTAATATTATAAATGTGAAAGTAACTTTGTCTGTCGATCTGTCTGCCCGTCTGTCTGTTTCGTTTTCACGAAAAAACTACTGGACGGATTTGACTGAAACTCAGTATATATTTTTTCAATGCCGAGGATGAACATAGGATACTTTTTATCCCGAATGGGATAGTTTTCGGGATAAAAATATATTTGTTTCTTTGTTTGTTATGCGTTTACGAAAAAAACTACTGGACCGATTGCGCTGAAATTTGGTATATATATAATTTTAATATCGAGGGTGGACAAGGGATACTTTTTATCCCGAATAATGGGATAGATTTTGGGGCAAAGGTTATATCAGAAAGTAGGATAGATTTTTTTGTGATTTGCCATTTTGGTTAATTTGGTTATTTATTTCTTCTTATTTTGGAAATTTTTGGCGTTTTAGTCATTTATGATACTTATAGCATTTTGGGTCATTTGGGTCATTTTGGTCACTTAGGACACTGGCATTTTTGGCATTTCTGATATTTAATTATTTGGGCACTTTTTTATTTTTGGCACTTTTGGCATTTTGGTACTTTATTAATTTTGATCATTTTTGGCACGTTTGGCATTTCTGGCATTTTTTTCTGGCATTTCTGGCATTTCTGGCATTTTGGTAATTTTGTCACTTTCATTTTTGCCATACTTTGTATTTTATCATTTTTGGAATATTTGGCATTTTTGGCACTTTTGTCGTTTTGATCATTTTTGTTAATTTTGTCACTTTCATTATTGCCATATTTTTGTTATTTTTGGCATATTTGGCATTTTTGGCACCTTTGGCATTTCTGGTACTATTGGTATATCTGGAATTTTTGCCATTTTTGGCACTCTTGTCGTTTTGATTATTTTTGGCATTTTGGGCATTTTTGGCACTTTTGGTATTTTTGGCATTTGCAGATAGATGTACGGGGGATAGATAAATAAAACTAGAACGGGTTGAAATAGTGGATGAATGTTTGTATGGGAGACCAATTATTTCTCAAGTTTAAAAGATATAATAATTCATCATCTATAAAAATGCGATATTAACTCGGTTTGTCTGTCTGTTAAGCTTTCACGGAAAAACTACCTAAGTACTGGATCGGGTGTAGTGTAATTTTGTACATATTATGTAGTTTTAATACCGAAAATGGACGTAGATACTTTTAAATAGATAATTTGCGATATAAAATGAAGTGAATCTTCAGGAGGCAAATAGTACTGACATAGCAATTTAACACAATGTAACCTGTAGATATTAACGCCTGCTCTTTAAACTAGAGTTTGACCCGCGGCCTCGCCGCGGGATAAACTTTAGCAATAAATATAATAACAGATCATAAACTTCTCACTGCTAGGCTTGGGCCTCCCACTATTGCAGAACGGACAATATACCCGCCACGCTTGTCCAAGGCGGCTTGACATTTTTGACTTTCGGTTATCTCGATGTGTAGGTTTCATCGCGATGTTTTCCTTTACCGTTGTTAGCACGTAGTAATTTTAACATTATGCATGTTAGGTCAGAAAATTGCCTAAGTAGTGCTTGCGTTCCGGCCAGGATTCGAACCCGCCCCCTTTGAGTTCGGGACGCGTGCGCTAGCCATTACACTACCACGACTTAGGATATCATTATAGTAATTTTATTTCAAATCAAATCCCATTTGTTAACAGACGCTAAAAATATTATCCCTTTAAATTAGACAATAAAATGTAAAAATATTCAAGTGCGTGTTAGCCATCGCACATTGAAAAATTTCAATATTCGTGTACTGCTTATGCCAAAGGGCAAATAACATTAACTAATTATGTTATTCAATGGAATCCTAAAGAAATTAATTACAAACAGATTGAATTTTTCAAATGGGACTTGTAGGCCAAATTAGAAATTACAAAATACCCGTTACCCGTTCCACACGGTGACCGCGGTCGTTGTGGTCGTGGCGAAAACGTCACTAGTGACGTTATCATTTTCGATCAAACAATGCTAATAACGACTCATGTCAACAGGTGGGTCAAATAACCGTTCCAGTTGGGTTTACGATTGTAACGCCGGTAAGCAAGTAGAACGGGAAAAATTGCGGTCGTGAACGTGGTCGTTGTGAGTCTCTAATGGAACGTAGCCTACGTGAAAAATTTTATTCGTGCAGGAACGGAGAAAGAATATAATTTCCTGCGGCCGGGCGGCCTGTCGTACCAGGCGACAAAACAACCCACAACCAGGTGGTAGGGCATTTGTCCGACTGAATGGCTACTACCCCTGGTCTAAAGTATGTCGCCATAACAACCTTGAGTTGTGTTCCAGCATTAGTGACCAGGTTCCAGTCTCCCTTAAGAGAGCAGCAGCGCATTTGTAGCATATTTGGGGTTGCAAATGTCCATAGGCGATGGTAAACGCTTTCCATCAAGTGGGTCGTCTGCCTGTCTGCTGAACTCCTGCAATAAAAAAAAAAAAAACTTAAAGGAGCCTCGAAGCCAATTTAGGTAAGTCTCTTCAGTTTCATTTCATTGGTATCGTTGAAATTTTAAAAGTCAATTATTTTAGTTAAAACTTGGATCCATCGTTTTTCAAAGTCAACTCATCCGATTACGATTGATTCTCAAAAAACCTATGCATGAGTTCGAATCCCATTTTTATTTTTTTATTTTTTTTCTGGCGGGGGAAATGCATTTCGCACATACCGGGTCCTTTGCTAGGGATTAGACCGTTGTTGATCATGGAGGCTTTCCACTGAGGCAATCCAAACAATAATCAACCGGCTTGTGTGGAGACTCGACTAATCAATACCCCACTAAAACGGGTGGTTTTGTGTCCTCCCATGTGCCCCGCGCTTATGGTAGGGAAGGCATGAGATACAGAACGTAGTTACGCCCACACCGATCCTAGCGCACAAGTGCTTGAGAATGCCCCGGGAGAGGCAAACTCACTTCGTCAACAGGGGTGAAGACTCCTCTGCTCCCTAGATGCTAGAGGGCCCCTGCACCGGTATTTCAGGGAGGGAGATCATGCGCATACCTGCGCCTCCGGGCTCCCGACTGACGTCGGCACCCGCGAGTCACATGCGCACTTCCATCTCTCTCCCTATCTCGTTCCGCGGCCTCTGTTTGAGACACTACCGTCTCGCAGAAATTGGCCGCACCCACCCACCAATCGTCGCTGTGCAGCATGGCTTGCACCAGATCGCCCAGCGATTCGATCGGTCCTACTAGCGTCTCGAGTTCAAACCTCTGAGATGCCCATGCTGCGCACTCGACTAGCGTGTGTAACGCCGTGTCTAGCGCGCCACACTGGCGGCATTGGGGTGAAGGCAAGCAGCCCGCAATCTGACACAGATACTTATCGAAGCAACCGTGCCCGGTAAGTATCTGTGTCATTCTGAAGGTCAGGGTCCCGCGTTTCCGCGAGAGCCATCGCAACAGCTGCGGTCGAACCGCTTCCACCGTGTCAGTGCCAGCAACAGGGTTTTCCAACTCTACTGACCAAGATTGGATCATGGCCGCGGTTTCCCGCGTCCTGATCACCTGGAGTTCGACCTGGCCGTAGACCAGGCCACGGGCGAGGGCATCCTGTCGGGAGCGCCAAACTTTGGCTATCACGTCCGCCTGGAGTGGCCAGGGGGGATCGCCTGCCAAGAGTGTCGTCCTCAACGCCAGTGAAGGCTACGTTCCACAAGAGACTCACAACGATCACGATCACGACCGCGATTTTTCCCGTTCCACTTGCTTGCGAGCGTTACAATCATAAACTCTAGTGGAACGGAGCGTTGATGTCATTAATGACGAAATACACAACTGTCATTGCTTGATTTGAAAATCGAGCCCTTTTCAATGTCAATCGATAGAGAAAATTAATGCTCTGTGGTCACTGGTCAACGCCCACTTCGACTCACCTCTTGACATGGGTCGTTGTGAGCGCTGTGTGATCGAAAATAATGACGTCATTAGTGACGTTTTCGCCACGACCATAACGACCGTGGTTGCCATGTGGAACGGCAGTAAAGTAAAGGTACTATAGGAACGCGTCCTAAGTACAACCAGGGGGTGGCTACTGTACACTACATAGACCTTTTTAGTTTTCGTCGAAATTGGCTAGGATATTCCTTATTTCGTAGCTAGCTATAAAGCTAGTTATTAGCTAGCTAACTAGTTATTTAGCTATAAAGGTCACTCGAAAAATTCATACATACTATCTCAAAAATACTTATTATTATATTTCGTACTCACGTTGAACTCCATACAATATTTAGAACCGTTAAGTAATCGTTGATTGAAAAATAAATTGAATTTTGATTTGACTCGAATGACAGATGCGATGATATTAGTCGAACGTTGTCGCGATGTTATTGTAAAAATAGAGAATGGATGCATATTTGTCATATGAGTATGATCGATCGGTTGTGAATAGAAAACTCGCAGCAACAACACCGAATCGAAAATGAATGAAATAAAATTTACGTCGTGGCTTGGTTTAAGCTACTAAACGCTTCTCTTTGTTTGCCCAACGTATAATAATCCACACTTCTAGATAGTCTTCCGTGATCACAGCTGCTGAAAAGTGGAAGACAAAGATGTCAAGTGTCAACCAGTATTGTTAAAGTTTTATTTAGCCTACCGCCAACTTGTTCATTTTAATTATTTAGTTTTAATTTTGTTTATGGTTATTATTTACTATATGGAAGCCTAATATAATTTACCACCGATTCGCAACATGTTCTGGGTTGAAGATAAGAAGCGGCGCAAGAAACTCTTCTGCAAACATGCCTAGCTCTAATAATTTTATATAATATTAAAATGGGTAGAAGGAAAAATAAAATAATTTATCAATCAAGTTGGTTTGTGTTCCGGTGCACGAAGAAAGAGCTTACAGTGTCCTGAGGTCTGGCAGTTGGTTTTTGCTGGGTTTGGGTCTTGATAGTTTTGATGATCGGATCCCAAACACGTGGTACTTGCCAACCATCTTGTTTATTGAAATTTGGGTGTTTTATGATTTCAATAGCCTCACGCATCATTCTAGGTATGAAACGATTCTCTTTCCTTAAAACGTAGATCTGTTATTGAAAAAATTTTTTCAGAATTTTTTAACATTACAGCATTATCGCATGGGGCGTCGATATGTTCTTTAATATTTTACTGTTTAAAGTTATAACTGTGGCACAAATCTTGAAATTATTAAAATTTTCGTGTGATATGATCACGGAATTTACATTATGGAAGTTGGAGAACGCTCTACTTTAAAACATTATGTACGTATATTTTCAAAACAGTCGCTTGAAGTTTGAAGGAGTTTTGTTTGTGTCCGGATTCATTTTAAGATAATATTCAGCTTCAGCGAACTTCGACGACGAATTGGGTACAGTCATTGTGTTATATGTTCTTGGTTTGAACGACTTTATTTTGATCGTTTTCTGTAGGTTATATTTTTATCTGACAACTTTTAAAAATATTATGTTGGTCAAGTTTTTTTTATTGCAGGAATTCAGCAGACAGGCAGACGGCTCACTTGATGGAAAGCGATTACCATCGCCTATGGACATTTGCAACACCAAAGGTGCTACAAATGCGCTGCTGCTCTCTTAAGATAGACTGGAACCTGGTCACTAATGCCGGAACACAACTTAAGGTTGTTATAGCGACATACTTTCGACCGTGGTAGCCATCCAGTAGGACAAATGCCCTACCACCTGGATGTGGGTTGTTTTGTCGCCTCTTACGACAGGCCGCCCAGCCGCAGGAAATTGCATTCTTTCTCCGTTCCTGCACGGATATATATAACTTTTATATTTAATATACTTAGTTTGGCCATAAATACTGTTACGATTAAAAAGAAAATAAAATATTACATTTGAATTTGAACCGAATCGCTGTGATTGCATTACACAAAGTAGGTATGGAGCCAAATGCAATTTTAAAACACTCCATACGCTTGGTATTAGTCAAGTGTTTGTGTACCGGGCTACTAATAGATACAATGAGACCTTCTCTGTTTGTGACAGAAAAAGATCTGGCCGTCCACGTAGCGTTCGTACGAAAAAGGTGGTCAAAGCAGTAAGGAAAAGAATTCGAAGAAATCCTGTCCGAAAGCAAAAGATTTTATCTCGGGAGATGAAGATATCAACTAGAACCATGTCGCGTATTTTAAAAGATGACTTAGGACTTGTAGCCTATAAGACACGCATTGGTCATTTCTTAACTCATAATTTAAAAAAGAATAGGGTGGTAAAATCGAAACAACTACTGAAGCGGTACGCAAAGGAAGGTCACAGAAAAAATCTGTTTACGGATGAGAAAATTTTTACAATTGAGCAAAATTTTAACAAACAAAATGACCGTATTAATGCTCAAAGCTCTAAGAAAGCTTCTCAATTAGTCGACAGAGTGCAACGTGGGCATTATCCGTCTTCAGTGATGGTTTGGTGGGGTGTTAGCTATGAAGGAGTGACTGAACCATATTTTTGTGAAAAAGGTGTCAAAACATCCGCACAAGTGTATCAAGATACCGTTCTTGGTACCAACCAAGAATGGTCCCTCTAGCAAGACTCCGCGCCGGGTCATAAAGCTCGGTCCAGGCAGTCTTGGTTGGAAACGAACGTTTTGGACTTCATCAGAGCTGAAGACTGGCCGTCGTCTAGTCCCGATCTTAATCCGCTGGATTATGATTTATGGTCAGTTTTAGAGAGTACGGCTTGCTCTAAACGCCATGATAATTTGGAATCCCTAAAACAATCCATACGATTGGCAGTGAAGAATTTTCCCATGGAAAGAGTGCCTGCTTCTATTGATGACTGGCCTCAACGTTTAAAGGACTGTATTGCAGCCAATTCTTTTATATTTATGTGTTAAACTAACACACTGTAAAACTTATAACTGTTAATTGCAATAGAAAAAAAATCTTTGTTACAATATTTATGTCAAGACTAGGTAGATTAAACAGCATTATGTTTCTTAGATTTTTAAATTATTTATTATATCTGGAATCTAAATATTAATACGTGAGCAAAAATACAGCAAAAACTTTGTACCCCTTTTTACGAAAATTGCGCGGACGGAGGAATATGAAATTTGAGCTAATAACATTGAAACTATTTATGACTGTCTTCTTTTGTTTACCTTGTGTTTAAAATTTGTGATTAAAAAACAGCCCATTGTGTATTGTAATATTTTATGGCAGTTATTAGACAGATGTGTCGAACTGATTCTAAGAAATTCGATCTACGCGGGCGGGCTACCATATTGCATCGGGGCAGTATATAGCAATGGCCCAATGGAGAGATCGACAGTCAAGTGATAATCACTAGCGAGACAAGACGTGTGTATATTCGATAGTCTATATAGTGGCGGACTTTGGGCGTGTTATTGAATCGCGCATTACGTTTGGACTGATTGTGTTCAGTTATATTTGTACCTGTGTTATACGTCTTTGTATAGTTCTAATAAATTCTACAGTAATTCCAACGGCATTTTAATTCGAGTCCTGTAACTCGTAACAGAAGTATATATAGTCTTTGAAAGTAATGATTAGTGTCGAATTTCGACCACGGGCGTCTACTAGTTATAATTATTATATGAGTATAATTATCTATACAGATAAATAAAATTAAAGTGTCTGCTTCTAATGTCAAAATAAAAATGTGAAAAAACCAAGGATAATTCGGATCAGGAGATTCCGAAAATGCAATTTTTAAATTTTTTGTATGTTTGTCTATCTGTCTGGATGTTCCGACTAATCTCTGAAATGGCTGGATCGATTTTGACGGGACTTTCACTGACACATAGCTGATGTAATATAGAGTAACTTACGCTACTTTTAATTCCACGTGGTCGAAGTCGCGAGCACAGCTAGTAATAATTTATATCTACAAGTAAAAAATTGGTCAAGTTTGTCGCTGTCCGTCAGCTGTGATATTTTTTTTTGTTGGTCTGCAAAATTGACTATAGATTATAAACATGTTTTTATTTTATATATTGACTAAACCGTTTCATAACTTAGCCTTAACACTATATTCTGTTTATGCAAACACGGCATGTATAATATAATTGATTATCAACGGACTATGTATGTATGATCTTAGAGTGGTAAAAACAAACCACAAGTAGGTGTAACAAAGTTCAGAGGATTTGAACAATGTCTTGAGTCGTTTCTTAATAGAAGGAGCAGAGTCGGCGAATATGTCAACCTTTGTACGTACGCATTTACTATAGTTCATCATTCTGTATAAGGGAGAACGTTGACCTATATTAGTTCTTACTTGTGGTAAATTAAAAGTTTCGCGATTAATTAAGCGACTTCCGTTCCGGGGGACACAAATGCTTAAATTTTGAAGTGTAATACTTGAATTTACTATACCATTTAAAATATTATAAGTCATTATAATGTCTGATATTTTCTTTCGAGTATATATACAATAGGGTAATATTATAGTGCTGAATACGATCATCATAGGATTGTAAAGAACGACACTTATTGTCTGAGTAAGCTAAATAATACAAGAATCTTTTTTTTACCCTTTCAAAGCGATTAGAAAGTACTTGATAGCATAGATTCCATACTACACTACAATATTCCAATATATTACGCACCCAGCTGTAATAAATAGTAATGGTTAATTTGGGCTGTTTGAATCTTTTCATAATACGAGAAACGAAACCTGATAATTTAGATGATTTTTTTATTATGTTGTCTATGTGAAATCTGAAGCTTAAATTACTGTAAGGGTAATTTAAAGATCCCGGATAATAGATTTTTCTTTTATTGCGTTATTGACAATTAGATATTCGGCACTATGAGTTTTTTTCTTTTTAGTAAACTTAATACATCATATTATTTTTGTACCAGTTATCTACACAATTGATGTCGTCCTGTAAACAATCAACATCGCGAGGACCTAAAATAATTCGGTACATCTTTAGATCATCCGCATACATTTTAAAGTTGCTTTGAATTGAGTCGCACAGATCGTTTATAAAGACAAGAAAGAAGAGTGGTCCTAAATGAGATCCTTGAGGGACGCCTGTAAGTATTTCAAATTTAAAAGATTTATAACCGTGAACCATAACCAGTTGGCTCAGTTACATGTCTTGCAGTTACTCGTATTAGTTAGTTTTAAGTGATTTTGGACAGTCTATAGCGGTAGATGAAGAGAAATCTTTCCTCAAAATTTTATCTAAATATATAAAAACTTATTTTTAGATTAAGGGTTAAGATATACATACGTATGTTGTACATAGCCAGACGCACATGACAAAAATATATATAATAATAATTCCGTTTTTTACATACGGAACCTTGGTAGGCTACGTGGTTTGAAAACAAGAGCTGCTTATATATTATCCTTATACATATCTTAGCTCCAGCCAAGATTTATGTAAGCAATCCAGTATTTCTACTACAATGCGACATATGAGATGGAATAGGTTGCCCAAGGTTCTTTTTTGCTTAATGATTTCTGTAATACAAAATATTATTGGTACGTGTTAAGAATTTTTGGAGTTTATAATAAATCAGCCAAGTGCGTCTCATAAATCGACGATAATTCACTTAACGTTAATAAAATTTATTTTCTAATTAAGATAATAATCTATCTATACATATATATATATAATAAAACTGTAGAGGTCGAATTTCTGTACAATGAAAAAAAATACTAAAAACCGAGTCAGGGGGACGTAAGAAGAGAAATAGAACTAATTTCGATTTTTTTCAATTTTTTTGTTTCTCTGTTTGTCTATCTTTTTGTACCGGCTAATCTTCGAAACGACTGGACCGATTTAAATGTAATGTTGTATGGTGGTGGCTCATATCTCTGGTCAACATATAGGATACTTTTGATCCCGAAAAATTAAATAATTCCCGTGGGATAGTTAAAAAACCGCACCACGCGAACGAAGTGGCGGGCATCAGCTAGTACACAATAATATTTCATTTGAAATTATATGTACGTACATATATGTATAAACTAATATTTTATTAGTATGTGTGGATTTACGTATGTATGTATAACTTAGTAAAGAACTTATATGTATTTATATTGTTTAGTAGTATCTTATTTTAGACACAACCTGATGGGTCCCCATCTGGGATAATATTACAGATATAGGTCGTTTCACGCAGATGTAGCCCTGGGTGTAATGCGTTATTTGTGGTGGGATCTTGCTTATAATTTTTAATTACATTAAACATTGTCAGATAAACTTTGTATAAGTATACACTAATTTGGCTATGCGATAACAGCGTTATTTTAACTTCTTCGACACAGTCAATACCTTGAACATTATCGTAGGTGCGGCCCCAGCAATAGGAATAACCCTTTAAGTTAAGTTGCCATTAAGTCTCCGTTGATCTAACTGTCATCTAGCCTATTGTTTATTTTGCAATAAAGTGTCATCTGTCTACATTTTTACTGTTCAAAAACCCATAAAACAAATATTTGAGGCAATCAAAAATTTTTGACCGCCCCGGACAAACTTTGACAAGTCGCCTTTCAAATTGAGTTACACAACTTCGTCCGGTGATAATAACTTTGTGTTTTAAACTCCTATTTGTTAGGAAGTTTATTTTCTTTATAAGGCCTTTTCAAAGAATTCCTTTTACTATAATTATTTTTGGCTTACTATGGTCGTGTCGGCTTAATTTGTTCATTAGAAGGTCGCTGTTTAAGTTTAATATTGGTTTGTTTGTTTACCTGCAAAGTTTGTTAAATTTAATTTAATTACCAATTCGTATTTAAATTAAATTTCAATTTGTTAACTAAATGACGTTACTTCTACAAATAAATCCACCAATATATCATCCATCAAACTATAAAGTATTAAATACATTATAGTTTTATCATTATTTAACTGCATTGTACATTATGTATTATTATGTGCGTTGTATTGTCCTTCGTGACTTCACTTGCTGGTCCCAGGCGGAAGAACAACACTGGTCTTAATTGGTCAGCATATGCTGAGACTGGGTCCAATTTTAAGACTTATTCTGTTTCTGTTATTTTACTGTTTGATAATAGTCTGTATTGTTTCTGTCCTAAATAAAATATGTCTTTCTTTCATCAAATGCATATCAAACCATGTAGAGTGAAGATTAAAAAAAGGCATTTTTAAATACCTGTTGCAGTCTCATTAGTTTGAAACCTACTTTCGAATAGACTGTTATTTAAATATGATTGATATTTTCTATGTCAAACTCTATTTTATGTCGAGTGATAGTTATAACGAGAAATCCATGTCTGAATTATCGATTGTTGCGTTTATTTCGTTTATACCATTGAAATAACACAAAAAGCAGGATATTTATTATTGCAATTAATTATATCTCTCTTTACCGAACATAACAATAGACTTTACTCAAAAACTACTCTACAGAACTTGTTCAAACCAATTTTATAAAGTGCTTTTAAAGCTACTTCGATTTTTTTCAGAACTTCATACTTAGTTCAAAAGTTAGAGTAGGAGGGACAAACTTTTTTTACACTTCGAAAGTGAATATTTCCAACACATTTATCTATTTAAGTAATTTTTTTATTAAGAAATTTGTTTTTAAGATCTGTAGTCAAAGTAGTTTCTAAGAAAAGGCGGATAGAATACAATCCGCATATAACAGGGTTTATACGGACAGATGGAGGGTCAGACATGACGATTGTATAAAGATTCCGTTTTTGCCAAAATGGCCACTACCTTCCTATGCCTACATTTCTATTGAAATCTAGAGGGCGTCACAATTCATTCATTCTTCTTTCACTTTTTGATATAAAAACTACACTAAAACTAAACTAACGTTTTATTATTTCAGACATTTCATCAAACCAAATCAATCAATAGTTAAAGTAGAAATATATAGAAACAGAATGGAGCACATGGTTCAAGTAATAACTTAGGATGCAACCGAGATTTAACGATCAGATGATAAAAATAATAAGGATTCACTACGAAAAAGGCTTAGTAAAATTATTAAGATATACTTGACAATAACACAGTCTACTGGGGGAAGTTTGCCAATTTTCCTGTTACTGTTTCAAACGTTGGTCTTATTAACAAGCCCATGACTGATGTTATATCCATCTCAGTGGCTTATTATAATAGAATAAAAGGACAAGATCCTTGAGAAGTTGGTCTGGAACTACTTGATTCTTGAATGGGGGTCGACTGCCTTTGATTTGGTACAGACAAACCTCTAATCGCAAAATTGTAATTGAAAAGACGAGTGGATATAGGAGTTATATATATATAAGATGTTTTATTTTTAAGTTGTATGAAGGTGTAATTTCTATAGATACCATATTAGACTTTAAGACATCACTATTTGAACTTCATTTTAGAAATAACAACTGGTGAAAGGGTTATGAACGCAGCCAAAATTATAACAATAAAAAAAATTGCCCATGTTCTCAATGCTAATCTATTGTAATATGTCCTTTTCATCTCCTCGTGAATTAAACGGAGCAGTTGATCGAAAGCGGTTACCATCGCCTATGGACATTTGCAACACCAAAGGTGCTACAAATGCGCTGCTGCTCTCTTAAGGAAGACTGGAACCTGCTCACTAATGCCGGCTGGAACACAACTCAAGAATGAATCTTGCAAAAATATGAAAACAGACATATAGATGTCTGTTCTTATATGATTGCAACAATCAATTAGATAGCTAGGTATGCGTGTATTATATATATATATATATATATATATATATATATATATATATATATATATACAAATATTTATATATATATAATTTTGTTTATAAATTAACTTGTGCTCTAGACAGCTCGTCTGGGTGTCCCATGTTTCTATTAATTTGTTGACATTGTTGACTTGACAAAAAATCTCGGTTTCCTTCGAGCATTCTCTCAACCGCAAAAGATGACAGATCGTTGAACAAATGAATTTTAAAGACAATGGCGTTGCTGAGATGGTTTTCTCTTTAAATAATTGTGATGATACTGTCTAGCATTGTTTTTAGAAAGAAAATGAAGCAATTGTCGTGTGCCAAGATCTTAGCAAGTAAAGATGCATTATCACGGCCTATCAAAATGGAAAATAAGCGTATCCTTTTTTTTTTTTTTTCAAGGGGAAATTCGTTTGCGGACACCCTGCCGCACGGAGGCGACGGCAGGGTGTGTGGGACTCACCGGCCAGATGGGCTGCCAGAATACCCACTAAAACCCCTTGGTGTCCTTCTGTCGCCATATGTCAGGGCCCCGGGATGTGCGCGAGGTTTTCGCCGCGACCCCAACTGACGTGGGCCCACCCCTACGGGCAAGCCTCTACTGCTTCAATCCGTGATTGAGAGAGGCGCTGGCGGAACATCGACGCGCCCACTACTCAGCGGCTTGAATGCAGGTGACGGCCTAGTGTCTCCGCGGGTCGTCACCTGCTGCCGCAGTTTTACGGCGGCCGCAGGTCGTGAGTCGTCCGGCGCCGAGTCCTATTGTTGCGGCGGGAGATGAGCGTGGCTGCTCGCTCCCGCTCCGCCGCCTCCTTGTCGGACATAACAGCCTCGCAGAAGGAGGCAACGGCGGCCCAGCCAGGTTGGCCCCGGACCATGGCTTGAACTACAGCCGAGAGCGACAACTCTAATCTAATGGATACTACAAGGGCACGGCTTCTTAAACTTTCACTTAGTGAAGATATTTAAAAAACAAATCAGTAGCATACCTTTAGTTTTAAATTAATTTAAAAATTTTAATCAAAGAACTAAATTCAATAAAAAGGAAATTTCATACAGCCTGTACAAATTTAATTACTATTCTTAGATAATAAAGAACGTTGCTTTCTACTGGTAAAAGTCGGGATTAAATCCACCTAGATCTCGTTTAAGACTTTTTGAGTAATTAGTGAGAAAGTGATATCTTGAAGGTTCTCAATGATTTAATTAATATTCTCTGTATTAATTTTATACCTCATAAAATTATTAAAATTTATTTTCTTTTCGTAAATGTTTTCAATTGCCTCCAAAAAATTTGTTTAATGACAACATGAATATAATTAATTTATTTCCTTTACACTTTTCCAATAATTTGGGGTTCTATACTTTTTTAATCTGGCTTATGGGCTCTGTCATATCTCATCTAGAGTAATATATCACAATCACAGTATACTTATTCAAACCTATCATCACCATGCACACTCCACAGAGTCGTACAAACACTTCAATTATTAGTCACGACTATAAAATAATATATAGTATCAAAAATCTCACTGGTGACGTCTGGTCTTAGGTTTGTTTTTATTGCAAAGCTGATAAACAGGTAGACGGCCCAGCTCTTAGAAAGTGGTTACCATCCCCTATAGACGCTTGCAACAGCAGGGGCGAAGTCAATGCGTTGCCAATTTCTAGGATGGGATAAAGAGGAGATGGGATAAGTAGGTGAATAAGAAAGAAAGATCAGGCAAGAGGAATGAAAAGTAGGGAATGACGCCACCTTCATCCAAGGCGTCCACTTATATCGATTGGCACGTTTTGTTACAAATTTACCCTTCTTGTCTGCACATATTAATTGTAATATTATAAAAATAGGATCAGGTCAGGTGAGACAATGATTGTTGAACAATCAGTCTGACATTTTTTTTATATTGCTGGAGTACAGCACACGGGCTGATGGCCAAGCTGTGATAGAAAGTGGTTACCTTCGCCTATGAACATTTGCAACACTAAAGGAGTTACTAATGTGCTGCCCCTCTCTAAAGGAAGACTGAAACCTGGCCACTATTGCGGCATGCTCTAAATCAGGGGCGGTAGCCATCCAGACGAGCAGGTACCCTACCACATGGCCATGGGTTATTTTGTCGCCTCTTACGACAAGCCGCATGGCCGTAGGAATTAGTATTCTTTCTCCGTTAGATAGGCCTCGTTACGTATCAATGGATTTAAATTAAAAATTTAGGACTTAGCACAGAATTTTTTCAGTATCATGCACATTCTATTTCTTACTAGCTGACCCGGCGAACTTCGTACCGCCATATTTTCTGAATTCCTAAAACATTTTGTTTAATGACAAAATTAAAAAAATAAGCAATAGCTCCTGTTTTCAATAGGACCATATATTGAAATAAAGTTAAAATAAAATAATACGACTGTGTATATTCATCATATTAATTTGTTTATTGACAAATATTGGAATATATTTATTTGTCAATAAATTAAATGAATTTTATGAATAATTTCGCACACTTATTTACTCAATTATTGTAAATAAATACTATTCTTAAAATTATTCTTATATTCTACTGTAATGCCTTGTAGCTAGCTAGCGATCCCGGCAGACGTTGTCCTGCCCTGAAAAAATAAAAATCTAGGACCCGATTCTGGTGCCACTTACAGGTTCCAATTGTTAATCTATACCATCCGGGGACTCACTGAAACACACAAAAACAAAATCACCAAAATCGGTCCACGTGATTAGGAGGATTCTAGAACCCGATCTCAGCGCCACCTACCGGTTCCAATTGTAAATTTAAACCATCCGGGGACCCATTGAAACACACAAAACAAATTTCATCAAAATCGGTTAAGTCGTTATCAAGTTATGCGCTTACCAACACATTTTGCAATTCATTTTTATATTATAGAAGATTATTTGAGTTTAAAAGTTACGAACAGTTTGTAATACACTGCGAAACGAGAATTTGAAACAAATCTAACTAAGACTTTCAAACGGTACATTTTGAATATCGTGAAGAGGGAGGGACAAACAAAATTCCTTTCATATTTATTACCATGAATTTACTACTATTTAATTACTTTCCTAAATTCGAGACAATGAATATCAGACAAGAATAATAAAATAAGCTAGTTGCTGTGTAAAATATTGTTATAATAAATAAAGAGGAACACTACGTGCTCAGAGTGTTGGGGAGGAGTTTAATAATTTCACCGACACTGAGAAGTATGTAGGTCCTGTTTTTGAGATACATATGTGTGTGACTAGTAGCTAAATTGTGTGACCGACAGACGTGCTACGTTTGTAGAACGTATGTATATATTGTAAAATGTCCTTTTCATCTTAAAAGGCCCATTACTAACATAAAGCCGCTGGTGTGGATTTAGAATCTAAAGCAACGTACTGGAATGTACAGAACGAGGCAGAAGGTTGATATTATCCCTATCACTATTAATATTATAAATTAAGTGGCGAAAGTAACTTTGTCTGCCTGTCTGTTGCTCTTTTACGGAAAAACTACTGGACCGATTTGGATGAAACTCTGTATATATATATATATATATATATATATATATATATATATATATATATATATAATATGTATGTATATATACAGAGTTATATATATATATTCCCAGAAAGTAGAATAGTTTTTTTGGGATTTGCCATTTTCGTCATTTTGGTCATTTATGTAACTTACAGATAGACGGGGGATAGATAAGAAAAACTAGAATGGGTTGAAATAGAGGACGAAAGCTTGTATGAGATCAATCATTTCTCAAGTTTATAGATAAAATTACTAGGAATACTGGACCGGTTTTGCTGTAATTTTAATACCGAAAATGGACATAAATACTTTTCATGCCGATTGATGGGATAGTTTACAATATAAAATGAAGGGAATCCTTTCGAAGGCAAATAGCATTAACATAAAAATGTAGTACAATGTAACCTGTATTAACGACTGCTCTTTAAATAAGAAGCAGGCACTAGAAGAAAAAACCATTTACTTCGATGATCTAGACTCAATATTCTGCTTATAGTCTTAATGGATTATATGTAGATGAGAGATATACGGATGAGAATACAATATAAGTTAAGTTTCCTTTGTTGTACTAGTTTATAATTTAATATTTCTTCTGGTTTTATGGAGGATAGACCTGAAAATCAGCGGTGTGTCAGCTCCTAGCACAGCATAATGCTGAGTTTCCAGCCCCATTGTCGTGAATTGTATGTATGTACATATTTCTTAAACTTTATGTTTTGTGTGTGCATTTATTTGCGACAGTGAATTTTGTTCTTTCTTTCTTCTTTCTAGTATAAAACAACTCACTTTCGGCGTCTCTCTATCTGCTCCTAAAACTACGCAATGGATTTTAAAGCGGTTTTCAACATCAGTTAGTTCATTTTTCACTGAAATTGAAATATTTATTCTTGCATAAATATAGTTGTATGCAGGTGTTATTCCTAGAAATATATGTTTTAGTACATTTTACCAGTTTCAATGGTGTGCAAGTAAGCAGGAACTTAATCGTCATTATTTAAATAATTAGTTCCTATTTATTTCATTAAACACCTTTTATGTAATTTGGATAATATTTATTTTATTAATTATATAAATATCTGTTTTACTATTTATGAATAATGTACATGACAATTATTTAATGTCTTTACTTAAAATATTATTATAAATAGTGTACCTATTGATATTATGTTTCAAATTTGTCATTAAGGAATTCGTTTGTGGGCTAATATGATTTGTCTATTAATAATTTCTTTAGTCTTGTTTTAAATATATTTAATAGTATTTTTTTAACGGTTTTGGTAGTTTATTAAATATTGTAGGAGCCATTTCGTAAACACTCTTATCTAACAGTGCCGTATTATATCTATTAACACGGAATACATGTGAAGATTTATATATAAAAAAACCTAATTAAGATTTTACATAAGTAAAATGGAGTCACCTCCCTTGGGTTTGTCCCGCGGCTACCTCGCGGGAAAAAATCTAGTTTCAATATACTAATTACAAGTAGTTGTTAGAATTTCTATTTTTTTATTGAGTTCTATCACAATCCCTTCGATATTGTTCGGAGCAGTTTTATACAATTTGAAAAGTAATTATCTCACAATTTTCCTATATTGGTCTAACAACCCACTACTAGGTAGTCTAATACCATAATATTTTATTTTTATCAATTTTTTTCCATATATTTTTAGTTTTTGTGTCTATAGTTTAATGTGTATCTTATTCCAATTACATTATGTAGGCGCGTCTTTCTATTTTCATCCTTAAGTATAAATAACTAGGGAAATCTCTAGTAATATCTAAAATGCTACAAAATTGTAATGTGTAGTCTTTTGTTTTTTAGATTTTAGGTGTTCGTTTGTTTGTTCGGGATTCACGTAAAAACTGCTGAGCCGATTTTGATTCAGGTTTCGCTGATCGGTAGCAAATTCTCTGATTTAAAATATACCGTACTTTATATCTCGGAAATCCCGCGGGAACTTTTAGGGAGCGGTTTAAAGTGAACAAGTTGAAAAAATCTAATTCCGATGGGATGTTATCACTGATGATATGATGATTTGTGGAGTACCAGAGGACGTATGTCAGAATAGAGGAGTATGGAAGGAAAAGACATATCGTGCCGATCCTAAATAATTGGGAGGAGGTGAAAGAAAAGAAAGATTATCACTGATTGATAGCAAATTGTCTGTCATAAAATCTGTGATAATTTGTATCCAGAGCATTATTTATCCCGGATTTTTACGGGAATCTTCAGGATTCATGTATTTTCATCCTAAAAATGCATTGATCTGCTAGAAATATCTTTTCGACGAAGTCGCGGGCAAATGCTAGTGTTCCTATGTAATATATCAGCAAAAATCTAATATCAAAATGTAATGAAAACGGACAGAATTATCTAATCATCTCTTATTTGTTTACAATATCAATAAAGAACACGTTTCATTGCCCTCCAAACCCTTCGATGAAACCCACGTCTTTGAATAAACAACGACAACTATAAAATAAATATAATAATTCGTAATATTCTCCAAATAAAACGGGTCACATCCCGTTCTCCATTCCCTTGTTTTTGTAGGTTTTCTTTCATAAAATTTGCAATTTATATTACCATCTAGTAAAAACAATCGAATGTAGCGTTTTATAGGTCGTGGCATATTTAAAAATAACGGCCCAGTGCGTGACAGTATGCGCACAATAAAGAGTTCCATACATGTGATAAATATCAAAAATTTAGTTTCTTTCTTTGAGTTTAGCTATGGCCTCTAAAAGCACTTCATTATCCAATTAATTGCTTTTTAGAGTCTAATTAAGTTGGATTCCATAGCTATGTTTATTTATAGCTGCTATATCCATTACACAAACAATTTTTATTAACAGTAGTTTTAAGCTACCACAATGATTTAAAAAATAAATCTACCACATGATTTATAAGTTAGACACATTTTTTACGATTTTGAAAGTGAACGTTTCGTCACCTTTATTTGCTTAAATAAATGAAAGACATCACTATGGAATATCTTTATAATTTTGTATAATCTAAACTAAACGTGTATAAAAAGATTTATGAAAGTAGATGAATCGATATATGTGTTTCAGGATCGTAGCTAGTGGAAAATGAAAATGAATGTATTTATTTCAAAATGGAATCTTACAGATTACTTATCAAAAGTCATGAGTCTACCACCGCTTCCAAGGCAATTTTAGTTACTGTTAAAAGAAGAAGTAGTGGCGCAATAACACTCTCCAGCAACATATTGTTACGAGTTACGGGACTCGAATTAAAATGCCGTTGGAATTATTATAGAGTTTATTAGAACTATACAAACACAGCTACAAATATAACCGAGCACAACAAGTCCAGCCGTAATACAGAAGGTCCTAATTCAATAAAACGCGCAAAGTCGGTCACTATTAGATTCCCGATTGTAGTACACACATCTCGCTTCGATAGTGGTTCTCGATCGACTGTCTCCTCTCTCCATCAAGCCATCGTTTTATACTGCACAAATGCAAATATGTTTGCCCGGCAAGCGTCGACGTAATAGCTAATAAATAAGTAAACAAAAGACGACCATCATAAAATAATTACAATTAGTTTAAATGCCGACAGGTAATAAAATATGTTTTTATAGATATGCAGATGGATTTCGTTTTTGTCGGAACTTAAGTTTTAACAATATCTTTACTTCATAATTATTAATATTCTATTTTTTTAAATATAGTTTAAATACTAATACAAGGTTTATCAAAGTAATATTTATAAATAATTACGGGAAGAGCCTGGAAGCGATCGCATTATTCCCATTCGTTGCGGTCGTCTAGAAAATCTTTATTCAGAAAATAAGCTTTCATGGAGATCCATCATATCTACCTACACCCCTGGGAAACAGGCATGATAATATACATGTATGTATTAACGATACCCCACACGACTATAATCGTATTTACTGAGAAAATTTTAGCCGTCATGTACATTTGTGATGGCCACTCCTAATTTTTGCACAATTTTACTATATTACAGGTAATATAGCGACATATAAAAAAAAAAAATTTATTTCTATAAAGTTATTTCTGGGTCTTATATATAATACATATATATCTAAGACTCATAAAAATAACACACAGTATTGGCATTTTTAGGGGCCCATGCAGTGAGTGGCGAGTCACTGTCTGCCCATTTTTTCCATGTACCTTGAACATTGCGACAGGCAGACGCCACAGTACCCATAGTCCCCGATCTGTAACTCCACTAGCAGTTCGTCCCAATAGCCCGGTACCTTTTGTTCTCATTCCCTACAATAGTGCTACACTTACCGGGGCTTGTCCTCGGGTGCATTTTTATATGGTGTAGGCAGGGACAGTCGCCGGTCAGTGTCATGCCACAATTAGATTGAATTTGTCAAGGAGCCGCTACGTGTTGGCCTTCCCATGGCCCCACGCAAGCCCTCCAAAAGTCCGGGCAATTTTTATGACCCGTGGTCTGCTGAGACAAACAGTATTATAACAGTCAAAATTAAGACTACAGTTTTTTTTGGCGGCGGTTGTTTTGCACTACACTGTGGGCCTGTATCGAGGCAAATAACTCAATTTTATTATAATTGTTTTAATATACTGGAATTATTAATAATTGTTCTAAAACTAGGTGAAATATGAATATAGTCGTCTGTAATGGTAAATATGTTTATAATACCTTTTTTTTATTTAAGTTTTTTATTTTATTTTATTTTATAATGTACCTTTAAGACATAATTTTATTGTATTAAATATAGAATATATAGAGCCTTTACCGCCATTTTATCGTAAGTGACATTTGGACATAAGTATATTTTTTGTTGCAAAAGGTATTTTAAACTATTATATTGTTTTCAGACTTTCAGTTTTTGATTCGGTAGGGTCTAATCTAAGTAAATCTGAAAGTTTTAAAAGATAATAACAATTTAAAATACCTTTTGCACTAAAAAAATATAACTTAGTTCCAAATGTCGCTTACGATAAAATGGCGGTATAGGCTTGATATTATTCTTTAAAAAAAACTAGTTGAATATATATTTTAAATTTATCGAGAAAAATGTATATGACATATGAAAACAAACAGACAAAACGAGATCATATGGATTCCGCTTTTACTAAAATGGCTTTAGGACCCTAAAAAGGAAATGTTAGAGGAAACAATTGTAACGCATATTCACAAAGAACTATTGTAATAATAGTAAGGTAAAGCGGAAGGGAACTTTGAGTGACTCCCGGGACATACAACGGAATTCCCGGGTATCCCGATGTGACCAGGTGAACGCTACACAAAGGCTCGCTTAAATAGGTTCAATCAAGTGGACGAGCCTGTTCCATGAGTTTTATTACAGCCCGTAAAGGTTAAAAGATCAAAGGAGTTTGAATTGTTATGAAATCTTAGAATAATTTGATGGTAGATTACGGAATAGCTTTCAGTAATATTATTACTAAACTTGTTATATAAATTTGTGTTTTAATTTTACTAAATTTTACCTATAACGATTCGGTGTGCTGATTTTTTTTATTGCATGAGTTCAGTAGACAGGTACATAGCCCACCTGATGGAAAGCGGAAACCATCGTCTATTGACATTTGTTTGACAACACCAAATGTACTACCAATGTGCTGCCTCTCTCTAAAGGGAGACTGGAACTTGGCCAATAATGCCGGAACACAGCTCAAGGTTGTCTAGGGCGTCATAGTCTAGACCAGGAGTGGTAGCCACCCAGACGTGCCACAATACCCTACTACATTAATCCGAAGTTAGACATGTTCATTTCTGTCTTTCAGTTTTATAGAAGTGAGACATAAAAAATTAAAAGAGAATAAAACGATCTTAATTGTTAAATTTTTTTTTTATCGGTGGCTTGAAAATGCTAAGTGACAACGTCATTTCCAAATTGCAGCATAACTACAATTTCTATACAATTATATGTATTTTTACTTTGTTATGTTACTATTTTGTGTTGTGTGTCACTATTACAAAGAAATATATTTCTTTCTGACTTTTTGTCTGCTTTTTCGTTTTATTTTTTCGTATATTTCTTTTTTTGTAAAAGTTCCAAAATTTGTCATTTGTATTCGTTATTTATACACAACAATATTAATTTTATTTATTAAACAAAAAGTCCTTGAGAATACTGCATAATCTAAGAAACACCATAAATAACAAATAAGCAGTTCTAACTGTTGACAATGTCTCATTTCTATCATAATTGAAAAATCAAAATGAACCGTCTATTTTCGGGTGTATGAAAATTTAAATTTTTACTGTAATCCCATAAGTTGTGTCCTTTCAATGCTGCGCCTGTCAACCAAATTGATACGATTTGGTTGACCCGTGAAGGGGATTCAATGACACTGAATGATACAAATTTATGTTTATATGGATCACTTTAGGTGATAAATGTTGGCGCGGGCGGGAGCAGGGATAAGAGAGAAGGAAAGGACTTAAAGGATACCGCCGCACCAGACACGTTACGAACAATGCGGGTTTCACAGCGGCAGGCACGTCTTCCTCGTGATCCTTTCTTCATGTCACAGCGGGTACATTCCAGCACGCGGGTTAATATAAACGGGTAGTGAGTTTGCTCTGCTTCCCGGGGCACTCTCAGACACTGATGCGCAGGATTAGCGTGGGCGTTACTACGTTCTAAGTCTCATGATTTTCCTACCATAAGCGCGGGGTACATGGGAGGCGGGTAGGTTTAGCGGAGTAGTGGCCTATAGGGAACGTCTTTACCTTGCTGAGTCTCCACATATGCCGACAGACGATTTTGTAATTCCACGCCAGCCTTCAGTGATCTAACTCTCGCCCGCTTTAGTCTCATTCCCCAGAAAAGGACCCAATAGTGTACGAAATGGATTCCCCCTGCTTTAACAAAAAAAAAAGCGGGTGTAGGATGCGGCACAACAAACAAAACGTGGCGAGATTTTCGCCAAAGAAGCGGTGCGATCAGCGATCGAACGTAGACTATGTCACAGTATATATGACAGATGCGGCGAAAGAAAAAAACAAAGAGGCGGTGACCAAATAGGTCGGCGTTAACAATACATCCAAATTGAAAGACAGAAATAAACCGTCTAATATCAGCATACTAGCATCGAAATTATTTCCAACAGCCCCCAATATTAGATTATCTCGTGCTTTTGATATTTGTTTTTATAAAATAAATTCACGAGACAAAACGAATCCTAATTTTAGCCCCTTTCGGCATGTAATTGTTACTCTCACATACAACAGATGTTTCGTTTAATATTTACGTTTATTGTGTAAATGATGAAATTTAATAAAACGCCCCATGTGTTATGAAATTGGGTTCATAGCTTCTCATATTGTTTTTTCAATAGAAATAATAATGTTCTTCTTTTACTGGAGCTTGCCAGTAGCGACCTAGAATGTATATTTTTTTTATCCGTATCCCATGGGAGATTGTGAACTTTAGGATTAAAAAGTAGCTATTCTCCTTTGTGTTCTCTAAGGAATATCTGTACTAAATTGTATTAAGATCGGTTCAGGTTTCGTGGGTCAAGAAAAGGTAACAGAAGAAAGCCCGGTTCTTTTATCTTATCGATCGTTTTATTGCTCTACTATCGGTTAAATTTTGACATAAGCTCCGTACAAGTAGTGTAAAAATCCAACCGATGGTAAGGCAAGTGAATGAATACAAGATATAGGAACCGGCCATAACTAGATAAATCTATTATATAAAAATCTCGTGACACGGTGTTTATGTTCGAACTCTTTCGAAACGGCTTAACCGATTTTAATGAATTTTTTTCTATGTTTAATAGGTATGAGAATAGGTCGTATAGTAATTTTCACCCCTCTATTGTGTTATTTTTTATTTTTATAGCAGAACAATGTTTGCCGGCTCAGCTAGTAAGTATATATTTTTTTCTTGTATATGTAACTACATATTTTTATAATGAGAAAATAGCGTATCGTTACGTACAAGCCTTAACCGGCCTATCTCAGTAAACAAAGAGGTTACAGGTTCCATTCCTGCCGTGGTAAATTTTTTAAACAAACTTTCCGGTATTTATCGGGTGTCCCAAAAAGGACGCAAGATTTCAATTTGCCGCCATTTTTGTATTTTAGTGCTGGCAACCCTAAAAAAAAACTATTTGACAGCTGAATGTTTAGGGTTTGTAAAACTGGCGGGTTATACGAAAGATCAACGCCTTTTTTATTATTGAACAATATTTCAAAAGTAATGTAAGTTTGGCGGGTACGGTTCCAAAATTCCGTGCAAAATATGGTCGGAATATTGACTTGACTTCATCAACTGTGAGCAGAGTGGTTGCAAAATTCAGAGAGAGTGGATCAATTTATGATGTTCATTCCACTGGTCGTCCAAAAACAAGCCATTCAAATGGCAATATCGAATCAGTGCGTCAGAATGTCCGTGAACATCCAGGAACATCCATTAGGCATCGTGGACAAGAATTGCAAATTTCAAGAAGCTCTCTCCAGCGTATACTCACTAAAGATCTGAATCTCCATGCTTACAAAGTTCAAATAACACAAGAACTAAAGCCTCATGATCATGGACAGCGAAGAGAGTTCGTTGAATGGATTATCGACCGCCAAAACAGGGATGCAGATTTTTCAAACAAATCATCTTTAGCGACGAAGCACATTTTCATCTCGATGGCTTTGTTAATCGTCAGAATTGCCACATTTGGGGCTCAGAGAACCCACATCTGATTGTTCAAAAACAAATGCATCCACAACGGGTCACTGTTTGGTGCGGATTTTGGGCTGGAGGCATTATTGGACCATATTTTTTTCAAAATGAGGCCGGTCAAGCAGTTACTGTTAATGGAGCTCGATATCGCGACATGATAACAAGATTTTTTCTAGCCGAATTAGAGGATATCGATGTGGAAGCAATGTGGTTTCAACAAGACGGGGCCACTTGCCACACAGCCAGAGAAACGATGAAATTACTGCATGAAACATTTCCTAGTCGTGTGATCTCTCGATTCGGTGATCAGAATTGGCCCCCTAGATCTTGCGATTTAATGCCTTTAGACTTCTTTTTATGGGGTTATTTAAAGTCTAAAGTCTATGCCAATAAGCCCACAACCACTTATGCTTTAAAAGAGGAAATTCGACGCTGCATCGGAGAAATTCAGCCGCATCTATGCAAAATGGTCATAGAAAATTTTGACAAAAGTGTGCGTATGTGCCAGCAAAGCCTAGGAGGACATTTGCCTGACGTATTATTCCACAAATAACCCTATTTTATGTATTTCAAGATTTTATATACAAATATATTATAACGAAAAAAAAGTGTTTTTCATCAATTTCAAATCTTACGCCTTTTTGGGACACCCTTTACTATCATCTGGATGTCTGGGATCGACCCCAGAATGGTCCGTTGTATACTAGCCATAATACAAGTGTAACTTGCTTAGCTTGGGTATATAAAATGTATTTGTTCGGCGATTACTTATTCTATTAAAGTAAATTTATTACATTAGTTATTGTAATGGTTTTTATGTTTAACAAATCTGTGTAAAATGTTCATTTTAAATTAGTTAGTTTTAGTTACGTAGTTAATCGTATTGTTACGATATAAAAGACAACAGGTTAGTTGGATTTAATAACATACGATTACGTGTATTATCCATATATAGTTCCATATTTTTCAAGGTTTATGAAAAATTTACTCCATAAACAAAAAGGGTGTTGTTAAAATTTGATTACGTGCTTCACTATTTCTAGGGGAATACTAGAATATGCACAGCGGAGCGGAACTGATCCATTTAGTCCCAAGAGGAAGCAATACGTGAACATAAAAGCATCGAGAAAGCTAAACTCTATACATGGTAATGCAGAATATTCATCAGGGAAAACTACACAAACAATAATGTTGTCTATCCTACTAGTATTATAAACGCGAAAGTTTGTAAGAATGTATAGATGTATTTTTGTTACTATTTCACGCTAAAACTACTGAATGGATTTTGATGAAACTTTACAGTAATATAGCTTACACATCAGAATAACACAAAGGCTATAATTTATAAATATATAGCGTGATGCGTGAATTAACCAAAATATAACGATTTTTCATAACCATGAGGGTGAGACCGGGGGGCGCAGCTAGTTATAAATATTGTTACGAGTGCGGGACTCGAATTAAAATGCCGTCAGAATAACTATAGAATTTATTAGAACTATACAAACACGTATAATACGGGTACAAATATAACTTGGACACAACTAGGACAAACTGCACGATTCAATAACACGCGCGAAGTCCGTCACTATGTAGATTATCGAATGTACACGTCTTGCTCGTATTGTAATCGTCGCTTGACTGCCTCGCTCCTCCGTTCGGGAATTGTTTTATACTAAACTATTCAATACAATACTCTACCGCGTGGACCGAATATTCCAAGAACTGCACCTGGATAACGACCATCATAAAGGATTACAATACACAATAGGCGGCTTTTCTAATTACAAATACTAAACACAAAGTAAACAAAAGAAGTCCAAATGCGGGCAGGCAATAAACTGCGCTTTTATGGCCGGCAGGTGTGCATTTACATTTGTCGGCGTGCTTCGTGGAATTTTGGCTAATTTGTAACAATATTATAGAAATTTAAATGTAATCAGGTCAATGTTAAACGGTATTAGAGATAGACGAGAAGCGTTAATTGATCACCTTTTATTCTTTTGTCACATGTATTTCAAGCACTAAATTAAACTATAACAGTATATTGTACGTTGCGGTTATTTTCCATGTAATAATAATAACCTCCCATAAACCTCCCACTGCTGGACTCCCCCCCCCCCTATTTTAATAAGTGAAACAGACAGTATAACCGCCACGCTTATCCAAGGCGGATTGGTGGGCTTGGCACATCATTTATCTCGATGTGCAGGTTTTGTCATTTCCTTCAAGTATAAGAATACATATTCTGACTTAATGTACATACATTAAGTCAGAAAACTGCCTAGGTAGTGGTTTCAATTTAATATACGTGCGTTAACCCACTACACTAACACAGCTTTCTATTTTCCACGTAATACAGGGAAACGGAAAGACAGGGTAGACAAAGGCCCAGAGGAAAGAGGAAGAGATTCTTTCATCGTTCTTTATCTTAAGCGATAAATAATTACAAAATGGTGCCAATTACATAAGAATATTGTAAAGTTAATATTTAAGAATTAGCGGAGGGTTCAATTCACCGTATATTTTTTGAGTGGTCTAAAATTGTAACCAACTTTTATAGTATTTTACCTAATAACTTTCCCCGCCCTGTTAATGTGAACTGTCTCCTAACTTTATAGTTGATAGCAAACATGTATAAACACTGTCAAGATTTTTAACATCAAATAACATATATTTATAGTATAAGTAGTCTAAACTCTGTTTGTTTTGTCCTCAGGATCTCAGAAAGCGCTGGAAGTCAACTGGTCAAATTTTTCTCTTATTTTTTTTATTATATTTTTATATGCACCTGACATTTTATCTACACAATGACATGGGCAAAATCAATGCTAATTACGTTGGGGCCCAACCCTACAAGAAAGAAAGAAGATAATATTATAACAATCTACTTAAAAGAAAAAAAATATCGTGATTCTTTTTTTATTCTTCCTAAAGGCTTGGAGTGCGGTGGAATGTCTGGACAAACAACAAATTATTAGACACAAAAATAAAATTACGGTGGCCAGTCCAGGAGTAGTACAGGTTAGTCGACTTCATTTGCTTCCAAAAGAAAGACAAAGATCAAGACAAGCACAGAAATACGGTTTCTGTGCTTGTCTTGATCAACTGGCACGAACTTTGGACATAGCTACCTGCATGTATCTGCTATTATAGCTGAAAAAATAAAAATCTAGAGCCCAATTCCAGCGCCACCTACCGGGTCTAATTGTGAATCTAAACCACCCCGGGCCCATAAAATTTCATCAAAATCATAGAACCCGATTCCAGCGCCAAGTATTTTGTTTTGATTCACGAGTTACATGATTGAAGTTTTAGTAAGGATCCCTAATTTTTATATAGAATATTTTTTTATTGCTGGAGTACAGCAGATAGGCTGACGGCCCATATGTGATGGAAAATGGTACCCTCGCCTATGAACATTAGCAACATTAAAGGTGCTACCAATGTGCTGCTGGACTCATAGATGGGACTGGAACCTGGTCACTAATGCCGGAACACAACTCAAGGTTATTATGGCAGCATATTCTAGAGCAGGGGTGCTAGCCATCCAGTCGGGCAAATGCCTTACCACCTGGCAAAACAACCCACTGTTTTGTCGCCTCTTACGACAAGCCGCCTGGCCACAGGAATTTGTATTCTTGCTCCGTTCCTACACGGATAGTACTAGACTATATTAATCAGGAATAATGTAGCAATCGAATGATTGTTTTTTTTTTTAATCGGTCTTGTAGTTTTTGAGTTTATGCGTTACAAATATACAAAAATACAAATATTTCCTCTTTATAATTGTTACCGCCATATAAACCTCCTTTCGACCTACACGACCTTTTCTTCTAACATTTCGCACGTCACGTCAATCATTCATTATCATGTCATCAATAAACTAAATTAAATCGCTCCGCAAATATATATATATATAAATTAACATAATATAACTTAAAATATACCGCACCCGCAACACTATAATAAATATATATAACTTCTAAATGACCCGCTCCGCATCGTAAATACAAAATATATAAAAATAAATATATACATAAAAATAAAACATTATAAATATAAAACTGAAGTGAAGTGAAAGTAGACTGAGGAGCAGAGGAGCAGCTGTATTTCATTCCCTTCAATCAGGTAAGTGCGTGCTCGTTCTCAAATTCCCGTCCAAATTGTCCCACACTTCTTTTACTGTAAAATTGACACAGTTCGCTTATCATAAATCCAGCGCCGCCGCAACAATAATATTAGTATATATTAGATAAAAATGCACAGTAAACCTTTATAGAAATGCAACAAAGAACAAAATTCCGCAGAAATATTCGATACATCTTCAAATTGTGCTAGCACAGGCGTTACTTGGAAATGAAAACGTCATATATTAACGTTCTCTTTTTTAACTTTTCCAATTTTGTTTTGACAAATGTAAAAATTATCATTTTAATGAAAAAGTATATTTTTTATTTAGGTCTGATTATCTTCTTTTTCCACGGTTGTATTTGTTATATTTGTCATATGAGGCTATTTATTGTTGTACTGACCCCTTATTAAATGTATAAGCTCTATTATTTAAAAATAATCGATAATAACCGATCACAAAATGTCTATGACTGGTTAATCGTTAAATAAAACCGGCAATTTTAGTGTGAATGCGGTTTCGAAATCGGTTTTATTGAATATCAATTTTGCACACTTTAACCGCAGTTTACGCCGGTTCGTTAGCAATAATTTACGTGTCGTGTTAGCAGTCCACGTCTAAATTAATATTGTTAAGGTAAATTTCAGGTTTATTTGTCCTAAATATTAATTATAACATAGTGCAGATATTAAAATCTTCAAGGTGCTATATATAGTTGTTGTTGACGATGACTCAGGTCACAGGATAATAATTCAGCAACATTTTAGAATTAACGTTTTACTAATACTTTAAAATAATCATTAATATTTTTTAATCGAAGTCTGCATTAGCAAATGCCCGTATTTTCTAATATATTAGGGCGCAATTACATTGTTTATTCATTCAAACGTTAGTAAATCATTTGTTTTTATACTAAATGTTGTTTTTATAATAGTTAATACTATATAATTTGATACAGATGATAAATAAAACTTAAGTTTCCTTAAACCTCCTGCCGCCGTCTTCAACCAAGTATGAAACAAAGGATTACTCTGAATAGAACAATGGAAGTAACAGAAATACTCAAGTATGCCTTCTGACGTCAGTAGCGTATAAAAGACCTTGAACTTGTTATTTCGGGAAGATAGATACGCAAGCCTGAATTAATTTTACAATAAGCTTTGGCGTATCTTCGTAAAGTCTGTCACGTACGATGAACTTTTGTGTACTTGGTACGTACAAATTACGTTACTTAATTTTATTTCACCACCTTGAGATGTTTTGGTATTTTTTTTTTTTGTAAAGAAACCTTGTTTTATTTCGTTAAGTTACAAACATGGAAGTATAATATTTACCTAAAATATCTATTAAAACAGTATATTTTTATACACTGTGACACGGCTATAAATAAAGAGTGACTTATCTGCAAGGCTTGGAACCGGTTTAAAATTAACAGGGTTTAATTGGTTCTAACCGGTTTTAGTCAAATATTTCGTATGGAGTGTAAACAGAATGTGAAAAGAAAGAAAGAAAGAAAGTGTGAGAAGAGGAAGTAACATTCTATCTCTCTTAACATGTGTTTGTATGCGACTGAAAACTTACTGTACCACATGGCTGCGCTTTGAAGGTGTACGGTAAAAACTATTCGCATTAGTTCGAAACCGGTTAAATAAACAAAACGTATTTAACAAACTTTTGTTATCAAAAACTGTTTGAATGTGCGTAAAGTGAGAATAAAACCGCAAAGAAAAGTTCCCATGTACTTAAGTTATAACCGGTACGACTTTTTTACCGGTTTCCAAGCCTGGCTTATCTGTATTAAGTCTTCTGAGTAACATCTATAAACATAATATTTTTTTTAAATCAAATTATCGTAATGTATAATAAATAGCTAGAGCAACTGCATCTCATGTTAATGAAATGGGTTCAAACTCTAGCCGGGATGCATGCACCTTATTCGTGCAGGAACGGAGAAAGATACCAATTCCTGAGGTCTTGTGGGGCCTATTGTACGAGGCGACAAAACAACCCATAACCAGCAGTTAGGGCATTTGCTCGTCTGGACGGCTACAACCCCTGGTCTAAAGCATGTCGCCATAACAACTCTGAGTTATATTCGAGCATAAGTGACTAGGTTCCAGTCTCCTTTTAGAGAGCGGCAGCACATTGGTAGCACCTTTGGTATTACAAATGTCCATAGGCGATAGTAACCGCTTTTAAGCAGGTGGGTTGTCTGTATGTTTGCTGAACTCAATCAGTACAAAAAAATACCTTTTCAAGAGTTTTCAGAACTACTAAGGTAAATGAATGTACATATTTTTTAAATTAACACGTGCTGACGGTGCAGGAAAATAATACTTACGCATTGAGATTTACTAAATGTGAAAACTATCGGTCCATCTTGATCTAATATGGCGTATATAGCATCCCTTTCTCTAAAACTGAGAGGCCCAAACGCACCAGGATATATTCAAGTAACTATTCACCTTTTTAAAGTAAAATCTACATCTGTGTAAATGTTGGGATATATTATTATTTACTTGTTCCTTATTCACGTTCTAGGGGATTAGGGCATTATCGTACTACTACGTAAAATCTAGAATAATATTATTTTAATATAATTTTCAGAAATACTCGTATATGTTCTATCACTATAATTATGGAGATAATACCTAAAAAAAAAACTAAATCTAAATACCTAAAGATAAATATTAAAAAAGATCTACAATCAAATTACAACAGACTATGTGTCAAATAATTGTCAAAATATTTTATTTTAATTACGCATTCAAAATGCACGTTAGATCGTTTACCGTATGTGCTTGGCCTTACTTCTATAATAAGCATTGGCATATCTCGCTTATCCCACTTGGATATTGCGACAAGAAAATGAAAATGTTTTCGAAATATAGAAACAAGTGTAATTGTATAAAGTTAAGGACGTAATTAGAAAATTAAATATATATTTAAAGTATAATTGTTTAGGAAATGACTTCATCCGGCTCGAGATAAAAAGCGGAAAGTAATTGAGTTTGTGTATAGGTTGAATTTTGTCGTGTAAAAGTTGTAGAATTTCAACCATAAGGTATAATATCGATAGTTATCTCGAACTCCTCCTCCAGAACTCCTTTCTGACATTTTTGACCGACTGCTTTTTATACTTTAATGTATGGGAGTGAAAGTTGGGTTAGCAGAAGTAGCATAAATACATTAGAAATTAGAGCTTTTAGAAGTATACGGCAGGTTAAGTTGAATGATATACTAAAGAACACTGTTATGTTCTGTAATATGAAAACGTTGTGGATTGAAGGAAGATACGATAACAAGAGTTGAGAAATGAATGTTAAGATGGTTTTGACATGTAGAGAGAATGGATGAAAAGAGACAGACAAAACAAGCGTATGGCAACAATATGGGTGGTAGACTGCGACGCACATACTCATCACGATGAAATCACAGATATTTAAAGACTGGCCAGGTAAAATAAACGTGTATGTATCAAGAGACTAATGAATGAAGATGAAGCAAAAGATGTGTGTTAAGATTGTAGTAAGTGAATCCATCGTCTCTGCCTACCCCTATGGGAAACAGGTGTGATAATATGTATGTATCCTTTTTTTATTGATTCTTCACATAAGAATTCTGTTCTTACATAACATAAAAGTCTTCTCTGGCTAGCAATGCTGCTTCAACAGCTGTAGCTCTCAAACAGCGTAAAATATGGAACCTTAGGTATGGACCATTTGTGCCGTTTGGAGTTAAAACGTTAGGTCCGTAGGGTTTATCGGCAGTGGCTAGTTTGTATATTGCCTAGAGCAGTGTTCTGCAAAGTATGTATCGCGGCACACTGGTATACCGTGGTCATTAATTGGTGTGCCTCGGAAAAATAAGTTTATGTTATAAACTTATTTTTAGTAAATAATGTAAGGGTAAGAATAATACTTAGTTACACATAAAATATGTAGGTAAATCACGCGAGCGCACGAGCGAGGCGTTTTGTTTAGTTTGGCTTATTTAAAAAACGATTTTCATTTGTGGTGTACCTCCAAAAATTTTCGTTTTCCTAGATGTACCTTGAACACAAAAAGTTTGCGGAACATTGGCCTAGAGAATCAGCATTGTCATACGGCATGGCAATGTAGTCAGCCTTCTGGGCATGCTTCCATCTGGCAGCGATTTGTTGCATAGTCTGTCCTTTTAATTATCGAGTTACAGGTTCGCGTTTCACAGCTATCTCACCTGATGTTAAGTGAAGATGCGATTTAGGATGGAGCATGTTTACCTAGTAGATAGCTTTTCAGTCGTTCCTTGAAGATCACTGTAGATTAGTCTATAGCATCGTATTTATAACTGAGTTGTGTAGGTTATAATTTTGTAGTAAAAAATGTCATTTAATTTTTAAGCATTAATAAAAGTATTAACAATTAAATAAAAACTAAACTAAATTATAATGAGTATATATAAAAATTAAAATTAAACTATAAAATCTAGTGCCAGACCGCTGTCAGTTGGAAACGTGCCCAAAAGACTGGCCATATTACCTCGCTGTATCGCAACGCTAATGCGTTGTCCGAGGTACAGACCAGTCTTATGGTCACGTGAGACGTTTACCAGGCGTGTCGCTATGTCTCGATAAAGTTTGTGCGCCTCAGGCCCCCATGGTCCCAGGGTCTCGACCCCAAAAGCCGCAAATATGTAACCAATTCCGATGGCGGAATATTTGCGGCATTTTAGGGCCTCCTGCTCTGCAGTAGCTGTACCAGCAGACATGCTAGTGGCTGAAAGATTGGACGCCGCCAGAGTGTCGACGCAAGACGCGTCCCATACTAAAGGGCGACCCAGCCTCCAGGACACGGTCGCGGCACAAGCCCTTCGATTCTAGAACGGCAGGTAACCAGCTTTTTTTTAAGTTATTTTAGTTTGTACTTTATTAATATACCAATGTTCTATTATATATAGATATCAGCAATTTTTATTTTAAACTAACAGAAATATGTTTTGTTCAACCATATTTGCACTTGTATCAAAGATAAAAGGTTTTTTTATGGCTACTGCAAAACTTTAGTAAATTGAATTAGAAAGTCTTAATAGTTAACTGTCGATATATACTTAATTCTAAACAATTATATCGGAAAATTGCTTTGCAGTCCACGTGCAATAACAGGTTCTCTAGAGGTGAAAATGTTTTCCACATTTAATTGAGATACCTCATATCTCAAAAACTACGTAATAGATATTTTTCAAACTAATTTTTGTTGAAAATATTATTAATTTGAAAGCTCTGTTATCCATTTTTATTTAGAATTTTCCACCTCTTTGCTCAAAAATTACAGGGCGGATGTCACCCTTTGAGTCAAATAAAAGAGCCACTGAGAAAGAACGTTATGATTCTTCAAGATCTGACTAAGGATACTACAGACGACTATGTATGTACAGTCGTGGTATGAAAATGTTTGCTAGTTTTCAAATTGATTCATTTAAGGTTCCGCGAGCACACGTTACCTTTCAAACTATGTCACAGAGCAGACTGATCCACAGAAAAATATTATTAACTATTTGATGATAAAATTTAAAATTACTTGATCAAAGATGTTTGATTTTCTATCTTGTCTAAGAAGATTCTTTAGACATGTAAAAAAGGTTTTATTTTATTTAAGTTTATTATTTTTAATATTTATGTTAAGGATAGTGATTATATCCTCTTTGTTTCTTATTGTTAACGTCAGCGTCTGTCATTGTCAAAATTGCAATTTTCTTTTTTAGTGTTTCTGTATTTTATAAACGTAATATTTATTAAATTTTAGCAGCATTGTTTCTTCTACTCGTGTAAGCAAAAGTCGACTTTAAGGTGACAAACATTTTTATTGCGCGACTGTACACTACAAATAAAATTCCAACCTCAAGTATTGAGAAAAACGACCGTGACATACATAAATGGATGGACAGACGGACGGACAAGCGGAAGCATATAACGATTTTATAACGATTTTTTTTATATCAAAACTAGCTGACCCGTACTCACCTTGCTGGGCGGCAGTAAAAAATACACATGCACCCACGTACACACGCACACACGCACGCACGCATACATATCAAGGTTAACTTAAGCGTTGTAACTTTAATTTATTCATAAACGTAGAAAGCACTCAAAGTGCCTCGTACGAGGATATGCGCAATTCTTGCGTGGAACGTTATTGTCATGACATATTTGACAGGCGTTCCCGTGCCCACTTCGCTGAGCGCAACATATTTTTACTTTTTGATTTATTAATCACACTCAAATATAGCCTATATTACTCGGGAATAATGTAGCTTTCTACTGGTGAAATAATTTCCAAAATCAGATCAATAGTACCGGAGATTACCTCGAACAGTCAAACTCACAATCTTTATAATATTAGTATCGATGGCTACGGGTCGTAAAATGTAAGTCACTAATCACAATAACTAGTGGCTACTTGTAAAATTTAAATAAATATGTGATTGATTAAAACTAAGTTTTAACAGCTTTAAGCGCAGCATTTTTAAAGTGTAGTTGCGAAAACTTAAGAAAATACAATAATGACTTTCTAGATTTATAAGACACACCAAAATATATAAAAAATAAAATACGGCTCTATAAATAGAGAATAGACCAAATTAATATTGTTTATTCAAACACCTTATGCTGCTCTGAAATTATATAATAAAGTCACAAAAATGTTATTTTCTTACTACCAGAGGAAATGAAATTCTGCGGAATACAAGCTTATGGCGAAATTTCATTAAGAAATTCCACATTGACCTTGCGGTGTGGGGGCTTCTCGTAACTGTTGGCTTAAGAGTCGCGGAGCATGTCTATATTCCTCAAGACCTCAGCGCCCTTAAATTGACAATTTGTAAGTTGAAAGCGAATGAAATTTCAAAACGTTTAATGAATAGACGATTATTTTATTTAGTCCATTAGCTTTTACTAGCAAACAGATTACTAGGCTTTTTGAATTTGGGACAAATAGACTTTTGGTCTGAATTTAAGTGTACTGTTAGATCTGTGTCTACTGAGCCCACGTCTTCTAATTACGTGGGTTTGAATCCTAGTCAGGGAGCATGAAAACCTTAGGCAATTTTTCAGGGCTGCTATTGAATTCGGCCCCACGCCGAAGTAAAGACATCGAGGATGCCGAGCGATAAAAGTAGTCCCCCGACAGCAGATGTGGCCTTCGAGGCCCCGCTTGCCAGGGTATGCGGAGTTGGTTGAGCTTCCGTTTTCCAGTTACCCTGGCATTAGGCCCTGGAAGAAACACCTAGAGGTTTTAGTGGGCATCTCTAACTGGGGAGTGGCAATGGCATCTTTAGTTCTGCCTAGAGGTGCTAATGCCACCGCCAATCTAGCGAATCCTACACTTAGGCCGCGAACTATCCCCCCTTTGCGTTTGTCGCGGTCTAAGGTCCTCAAGGGATGGGATAGTAAGGCCGGGACTCCACCAAAGCGGAGACGAGACGAGCGGAGAGGAGATGTTTATTAAACAACCAATAGAATTGCGGTATTGAGACATCTTCTCTATGCTCAGCTTCAGTGGAGATCGCTGTGCGGAGATATGTAATATTTGTATGGCGCAATGGGAGCGGAGATGTGAGTTGTGCGCGGACGACGCACGGCGGAGACGAGAGATGTGAGCGGCGTGCAGTGATCGATGTCACGCTCCCCCCTCCCGCCCGCCATCAATGCGTACTGAGCACTCAATGCCTCGCACACTCGCAAGGCTAGCCAGCACACATCTCTGCTATACTACGTATTTCCGTACTGCTTCGGTAGATTCACCCGAGCTGAAAAACATCTCTTCTCGCACAGCACACAGCACACCGCACACATCTCCGCTTTGGTGGTGACCCGGCCTAAAGCAGATCGGATATGGATTAATAGATGAGAATGGGCCCAAATGGGAACGGTGGAGGGGAAAATGGTCTACCAGAACTCTCTATTATAATCTAAGAGGTGGATGCTCACTGGCCAGGATTTGAACCAGCCTTGAAATAAGACGAACCTTATCAATCACGACTTTATCACTAACTGCTTTTTAATATTTTTGAAGCACATGAAATGTTTCTGTTCTATTACGTAACAACTAAAAGCTGGTAAGTAATTATTCAAAATGTACATTTACTACTACACGTTTACCAGCTCCTAGTTAATTAAACGCATAATGGAGCTGGAACCGACGACGCGACCGAATTCGAACTTTCGTAGAAGGATCGTTCTGAACAGGAAATAGCCTGCACTGAAGACTCAAAGATCCTTATTCTGTATGAAATACATTACGCCTTTTCGTTACGATTTCAAAATTTACAGAACGGAAAATCGCCTTATGTTATTGTGTTTGTGAGTTTGAAAACTAATTGATATAGGAAGTCTGTTTGACTTGCAAGTACTTAGTTTAATTCTAGTTTGCGTATATTTACACACAGTATATTACACACAAATACTCGTCCCGCGCTGGTAGTCGCGAATGACACTTGAGTCTTTTATTTTTTTGTTATTTTTGTGTTTATTTTGTATACTGTATGTACTCCATTATAATTTACATCATTGTCTTGAGGTGGGAGTTGTCACTGCAGCACAATTTTATACTTTTGCACTACAACAAACTGTTTGTTATTATGAAAAAATGTGTTTCTTTTGATCAATAAAGATTTTTATTATTACTATTATTATTTTGATTCCATTCTGTAGTTTTAAAAAGAGATATGAAAGTTATTTTAAGAAGAATTGCAATTTATGCTGGTGGTCATCACCATCTAATAATACATTACAGGTTTTACCTAGTCTAGGTGTCATAGCCCTCCTAACTCAGTTTAAGTTCAAATGTTTGTTACTGTTTTTTAAGTTTTCTGTCTCTATTTTGTTTTTTATTAAATGAATAACACTCTCCATTATTTTATGCGTGAATTGCTAATGGTTGCTATAAGTCGAAAACAACTACCACTAAGTTGAACTAGCAACTCCAAATATTAGCATCCAAACTTTGCTACTGGAAGAATAAATCCCTGCAACTTCAACGTGTATTTTTTTAACCACTGCCAGCAACCACCACTATTACCCAAATATACAAACTAAACATTTAATGGTTCGTCGAACCGGAAGGCTGTACGCTGAACCATACAATTATATTATTAGTAAGGCTTAAAATATTAGTAAGTGTTCGTAAAACCATCTTAGCCACCTAAAAAGAATGGGGAAGGAAATTGGAGTGAAAAAATAGTATCTCGGCCGACCGACGGGACGGCGACCACTCGGTCGGCCTAGATATTGCGACTGACGTAATGGAGGTTGATCTGCGCGAAGTTCAAGCCTATGACTGGCAGGAGACAGCGCTGAACAGAAAGAAGTGGAGTATTCTCGTTTCGGAGGCCAGAACTCATTTTGGGTCGTTGAGCCGCTGCAGTAATTTCGTGAAACTACGTGTTTATTTTAATTGATATTTTTTTAAATTTCGTGATTTACAGAATAAGGGTTTAGAGCACGACTTAGATAAACATTTAGCTCATAGCTCCTAACTGGGACGAAATGTGTTGTGTAGTTGTACTGAACATCACTCTAAATTAAACGTATACAAGTTAGCTTTATCTTCCTAATGCGCAACAGGCGTTGTTGAATGGTCTGTGAATTGTTGTGAAACACGTTTTATAAAATAGGATTCATCTACACTTATGTTTACACTAGACCTTTTCTTGGAATTGTTGGCGTTAAATTAATACTAATAATAAACCCGCAAGGGGGTTTTGTAGCGAAGTCTTAGGTGAGTAGGGACACCAGTGGGTTAAGGCAAGGCCCCCGCCTCCGTGATTGCCTTAGCCATCTAGAACGGAGTGGAGATCGCTAGAGCTAAGGCTCCAGGCGTGGATTTGATAAATGGCATAACGTCATAAGTAGCTTCGGTGAACCTGCAGCCTACCTCTCGACACCCCTTCGGTATTCACACCCGTGTTGCGCCTCGTCAATTTTGTACTACATTTTTAGGGGCCCATGCAGTGAGTGGCGAGTCACCGTCTGCCCATTTTTTCCATGTTCCTTGAACATTGCGACTGGCAGACACCATAGACCCCATAGTCCCCGATCCGTATTTCCACTTGCAGTTCATCCCCATAGCCCGGTACTTTTTGTTCTCATTCTCCACAATAGTCCTACACTAACCGGGGAATTTTTATATGGTGTAGACAGGGATAATCGCCGGTCAGCGTCACTCCATATTTAGATTAAATTTGTCTCAGGGGCCTCTACTTGTTGGCCTTCCCATGGCCCCACGCAAGCCCTCCAAAAGTCCGGGATATTTTTATGGCCCGTGGTCTTGAGAGACATACAAATAATAATAATAATCGGCAGACAAACACACACATTGTATATATCCTCAAGGTAAGCAAGTTAGGCTTGTGTTATGAGTAATATACAACGGACCACTCTGGGGCTGATCCCAGACACCCAGATCATACTAAAAAACAGAAAGATCGTTTCCGAAATTTACCATGCCAGGAATCGAACCCGGAGCCTGTGCGTTCCAGTGAGTTCGGTCGGTAAAGACTTAGCCCGCTCAACCACAGAAGCTGTCAATTTAAATGAGATATTTTCATGTGCAGTTAGTTATTTTTTCAAAACAATGCGTATTAATAATAGTTTCTACATATTATATGTATTTTGATTTTGCCTGTGTAAGAAATCCTAGTCGTTTATTATATATAATACGACTTCAGGTTGTCACAGGATTTCTGCCGTTTTGGGCCACTTGAAACTGATGACTGATTAAGTTGACTGATAAATGACTGACTGACCTTGGGTATTTCGACTTACAATTTGAATAAGCCTGAGCTGGAGGGATATAAGAGTGTCTATTTTGTCTAGTACCTATTTGCTTGAAAGTTTAAAATTGTAATGTTAATATTGGCAAAAACGTAAAAAGGGTGCATCTTATTTTGCTGTGGGAACCACATCACAAATAATTAAAATTAATGGAAGAGCAAACCCGCTGCCTGATTCTTGTTTCTACGGACTGCGATGAATCGACGCGGGCACGGCGCTGATTGTGTCACCGCACATCCGCGGTGTATTCCACCGGCCGCCACCAACAGTCGTCCGCTGGAACGATACTGATTAGGCGCACGTCGCTCCGCTATAACTCTCACGCGCTTACTCGTCATCTTCAACTGTTCTCTTTATTGTTCTGTGCTGTGCTGATGACTCTTCTTTCTTGTCTTATTTTATTTCTTCTCACTATACTATATATACCTCTGACTATCCGTACCTACTGTCTATAAAATTATATTGGTGATTTCCTATCGGTATTTAAATTGCATATCTCGTTAGAGACCACCATATTGCTATTAAAAGGTGGGGTGCAAAATACTAAAAATAAAAAAATTACCGGTGGAACTTAAAAAATGAGTACATCAAAAGTTTATTTGAAATGTATGTATAATTAGTCAAGTTGTTTTTGGAAATCATATATTTTCAATTAATAGTTGCATTGAGATTCTGTACTGAAATGAACAAAAAACATAAACGAACAGACACGCACTTGGCCGATTGTTTCGAAATAAAGACGACCGAAAAAAATCATACATTATTTTTGCTTATCGCATAAAAAAACACGCTTAAAGGCGAATTATATTTCAATAATTACTTTACCCGTACAAAGGACAAACGTTTCTTGTTACCAAATTCACAAAAGTAAATCGAGCTAGGCTCTGCCGAAAGAATTCTACGTCATTTGTGTTATATGATTTTATTCATAGGGACATCTTGACATGTCATTAAAAATAAAAGTTGTGAATAACATCGGTGGCGCGTTTATTGTAAAAATAATGCTAAAGTCACAAGTAATAAAACGAAGCGCACTGAAAAGAGCGTAGTGCTGCTGGAGACAAATAGGGCTTTCAAAGAGTTGTTTTCAGACACCTATTATTTACTTTCTTTTGATCGAAGTGTTATTGCAATGAATACTGTGAGCGCGCGCGGGAGCGGGGTTAAAAGAGACGAAAAGGACTTACAGGATAGGTCGCCGCACCAGACACGCTACGAAAGATGCGGGCTTCGCAGCGGCAGGCACTTCTTCCTCGTGATCCTTCTTTTGCGTCTTCCGGTTCCTTCAATAAGTGGACCAGCCGGAACGATACAGCGTGCACCTTTCCAGAGTGCGGGTTGATGGAAGCGGGTGTGAATAGCGGTACAACGCACAAAACGCGACGAGGTTTTGTGCGGAAGCAGCGGTGCGTTCAGCGGTCGGACGTAGACTATGTCACATTACATAGTGACAGGTGCGGCGAAAGAAAAAAGGAAACAAAGAGGCGGTGACCAAATTGGTCGGCGTTAACAAATGCTATAGAAGGATTTTGATAAGGAAATAAATGAAAACAATATCTTAGCGTTGCGAAGACATTTAAAGTACGATTCCGGTACGTGTCAAAAATTCGTATTCTACTAAATACACAATATCGTCGCGGGGGAATAATAGAAGAAAAAAAAATATTACCACTAGCTTCTGCTTAATCTTAGCGTGATGATATATAGCCTATAGCCTTCCTCGACAAATGGGCTATCTAACACTGGAAGAATTTTTCAAATCAGACCAGTAGTTCCTGAGATTAGCGCTTTCAAGCAAACAAAAAAACAAACTCTTCAGATTTATATATTAGTATAACATTAGCAGAAATGACGTGAGCCGAAATGAATATTGAATGCTACCAAAACTTTAAACACTTATTTGACGAGTTTTCGTTTATAAATATTTATAAAGATAGAGCGGCGTGCTTCAAGCACGGCATTGGAATTAACAGAATATCGAAATCAGGCAAACCTACGATTGAGACGAGTGTCCGGCGATTTTGACGAGATAGTAATAGCAGAATTGGACCCAGAAGGTACAAAGCAGCCGCTTTTGGACAATAGCTTGGTGGAATTGACACGCGTATATAGGTATTGGCTGAAGTGACGACATAAAGTTACACTTTATTTTGATACTTGCTTAGACCATTAATAGAAATGGTCTAAGTATAATGTCATATTCGTAATAAGAATTCACTACTTCTTAAGTGGCTATGTTCACCTCTCAGTGTACAGAGAACTTAATTTAATTTAATTTAAATCAGATAAAACAAAATATATATATATATATATATATATATATTTAATTTAAATATAATTACACTTATTTTATTTTCATTTTATTTCACTCCGTGCAGGAACAGGAAAAAATACAATTTCCTGCGGCCGGGTGATCAGTCGTAAGAGGCGACAAAACAACCCACAGCCAGGTGGTAGGGCATTTGCCCGACTGGATGGCTACCACCCCTGGTGTAAAGTATACCGTCATAATAACCTAGAGTTGTGTTCCGGCATTAGTGGCATTAGTGTAGGGCGCGTGCGCTAGCCATTACGCTACCACAACTTACTACTTCAGAAGCTAATATTATGAACTTTAATTTATAAAGTAGATAACAATTTTGACTTTACTGAGAATATGATAATAAACAACCCTAACCAGGCCGGAAGCTCATCGGCGCACATCTAGACGCTGCCTCGTCATCCGCCTGTCTATGGAACCCGCACATACATACTAAAATACATATATAAAGTACAGAGTTACCAACTTCGTCGCTTTTACAACGGGAAAAATATTTTTATACAGAAAACACTATCGTCGCCAATAAAGACAACAAATATCATAAGCAAAGCAAGCTATAATATCTGATGAGAAAATTAATAATAAAATATTAAGCAAGTTCTTTTTCTTTTTCTAATATAGTTTCGCACGGTTTGGTAATTCTAGCCAGTGCCAGGGATTTCAGATAAGCTCTATAGAGGTTAACGCCACTTTTTTTCTTCGGGAATTTATTACTTCGGTTTTCGCCTGGTACCTTTTTACTTAAAGATTAGATATTTATGAATATTTGATATTGGCTAGATGCACGACTGTTCAAAGATATATTTAAAAAGAAAGACAGATATAATGCCTATAGCTACACACAGGCTCACACAATGCTACTCTGTCATAAAAGTACCGGGAAAAGGTCAATAATACACAAAATGTTAGTTATTCATTCAAATTTATTTTATCGCCTGCAAAGTAGATATGCTCCTTCAGGATACACTTACGATACATAGCACAAAATTTTTATGTTAGTGCTATTTACACCCGGAAAATTAATTTCATTTTATATCGCAAAGTATCCCATCTCCCGGCATGAAATGTATTTATTATGTCAATTTTCGGTATTAAAACTATATTTAAACAAAATTATACAGCATAACCGATCCAGTATTCCTATCGTTTTCCGTGACAAGCTTAACAGATAGACATATCGAGTTACTATCGCATTTTTATAGATTATGAATTTTCATATCTATAAAGTTGAGAAACCATTGGTCTCATACAAACTTTCACTCTCTATTTCAAACCCTCAGAGTTTTATTTATCTACCCTCCGTCTATAAAAACTACATAACACAAAATGAGAAAAATGACAAAAACGACAAAAATGACCAAAGGTTCCCGTGAATTTTTCCAAAGCTAGTTTTCCCAAGCTAGGATAGTAAGCTAGAACCTCGTTATACTATCCTGGCTTGCTGTACTGACCTAGCAATGAGGAGTGCTGTGTACACGATGCTAGGAAATTTGATGCCAGTACTATTGCAGTGACTTAAAGTGACAATATGTCTGTGAAATAAAACGAACTGCATTCGTAAAAAAATCACGTGGTCAGAAAAACAAAACGCGTAGTCACTGCTCACTAGCCAATTGGATACTAGCATAGGCTAATAACTTCACCGACCACACAAGCCTAGTACACAAGCCAGGATAGTAAAAACAGTGGTGGGGGGCGCTAGTAATTCAAAAATAGAACCCTATCCTATTAAACTATCCTAGTTTGAGATGCTAGCTTACTAGTTTTCTCACTAGTTTACTAGCCTAGAAATGAAGCTAGTTCTGTAATACACAAAGCCAGAGTTACTAGATTACTAGAAATGGCTTAAAAGTTTGAAAACAGCCTCGTGTAATCCAGTTCTGTAAGACTTACTATATTACTATAGCATGTCAGACTTGAGCTAGATGGGTACTTTTGAAGGCTTGCGCACTCAACACGCCCCTTGACAAATTTAATCTAAATGTGGCGTGATACTGACGAGCGTATATCCGTGTCTACAACACTATATAAAAATGCATCCAAAAGACAAGCCCCGTGCAGTGTAGGACTATTGTAGAAAATTAGTACATAAAGTTACCGAGCTATTGACATGAACTGCTAATGGAACTAGGAATCTGGAACTATGGGGTCTGCACGTTGCAGTGTTCGAAGAACAAAGATAAAATGGGCAGACGGTGACTCGCCACTATCTGCATGGGCCCCAAAAAAAATCCCGTACAAGATTGCCGAAGGGCAACATGGCTGTCAGTGGCTAAGGGGTGAAGAGAGATGGACTACAGGTTCACCAAAGCTACTTCCGACGTTATATATCTATCACTTCCACCCCTGGAGCTTGAGTTTTAGCTCTAGCGATCTTCACTCCGTGCCGGCTGGCTAAGGCGAGCACGGAGTCGGATACGAGGTGTTTGTTACTCACCTAAGGCTTTACCACAAAGCCCCCTGGTGAGACCACAGAGCCCCCTACGGGATTACTTATTATTATTAAATTACTATTTAATACAGTATCAATAGATGCACGAATAAAAAACGCATACGCCAATAAATTTATGGGGCTTTCGACCTTTTGGTCATTAGTTAATTTACCTATATAGACACTAGAAATGTTATGTTTCAACATGTGACGTTGCACTTGCACCATTAAAAAATATATAGACATAGTCAATGATACTACTGATTTCTGTCAAACTATGTTACTGTCAAGAGTTTAAAAAAAGTTCTGACGGCGGTAAGTTTCGCTCTCGCACGAAATTCAAATATCAGCTGTTCATAATTTCTTTTATGAATATTATTTTATACATTTCAAAACTTCCTTTAACTTTATAAAATTAACTACGTGCCCGCTGGGGACCAAGGCTACCCTTATATTTCTAAAGAAAACCTTCCGACATATTCCAGACGCAGATATCTACCGGTCTAGCTAAAACTAGGGCTATTGAATTACTCGACTTGAAGACCTTCCAAGGCTTCGAAAGGCCAGTGTACTTTTTTTGTGCATAAATCTACCGGTTATCACGGCACAGATTGAATATCAATATCCCGTATTACTCATTGACCCACCTAAATCTATTAACCTATCAACGTCATAAACAGAACGCGTAAAAACGCCATTGAATGCGCTTTCGACCTTTTGGTCTCTTTGCTAGTTTTATAAAGATAGGTTATTCGAGTTGTATGAAGTTTACGCCACTGCGTCACATATATAATACTAGAGTTTAACCCGCGGTTGCGCCGTTGGTCAACCTCTAGTGCGTGCTTCTTGTATAAAGAGCAAGGTTACATTGTGCAAAATTTTTATGTTAGTGTTATTTGCACCCGGAAAATTAATTTCATTTTATATCGCAAACTATCCCATCTTCCGGCATGAAAAATATCTATGTCCATTTTCGGTATTAAAACTATATTTAAACAAAATACGGAGGATATATATATATATATATATATATATATATATATATATATATATATATATATATATACAGAAGAGTTACATGTTAAATAGATATATACTTTATAAACATACCATACATATTTACAAAAATATATAAATGTGTTAGATTAATATATATACATACATAAGTAGATAATCTTTAAGTTTATTGTAACATTTGTCCTCAAACTAATATAAATTTGAAGCTAAATTATTTATGTATATATATATAATTGAAAATAAAACTGCACGGCAATACAGCTACTCTTAAGTTTGTTCAAGCGAGAAAATAATTACAAATTCATATTAGCATATCAATATTTGATGAAGGAAAAAAAATTTCAGCAGAAATACTTTATATTCCCTCACTCATACTTATTACATTCATAAGATACTTGACTTTTCTCCGACAATAGAGTTTTCCAATAAGATACTAGAATCAAACGAAAAATATTCAAAAGAAATAACGAAACATGACAGAAAATAAACCAAAACCAAGTTACAACAACAGAATGGAGTTGTGTACTTGATATATAATATTGCGAACAATATGTCAATATGAAAGCTAATATTATGCGAATGCCACGATTTAGGGTACGGCTACGTTAAGACTGCATGCAAGAAGCGAAAAATACGTACAAGTTTGAAAATCTAACTCTCTGGAGTAATACAACTAATTATTTCTGGAATTGAATCATTCGAGTGGCAAGTATTATTGGCAAGAATTTATGCGTAATTTGTGGAATTTAGATTAAAAGAAACGAAAAAGATTTTTTTAATATGCTTTATAGCATGTATAATAAAAAGGTAAAAGATAAAATGATTTAGTGAAAGTATGGAGTTGTTTGATATTGAAATTAAATTATTTTTCTTTTTTCTTTATTGTACACAAAAAGTTACATACAAAACTATAAAATAGTTGTAGTGTAGAATGGTGAGTTTAACCGTAACCACTAAACTATATATATATATATATATATATATATATATGTGTGTGTGTGTGTGTGTGTGTAATATTAACATATAAAAAACCTAACTATAGAATTAGAACATATACAATAGAAGATATACACTAATCTATAAATCATAGATTTTTTATCAATAACTGTGTTTTTTAGTTCAAATTGATATTAAAATTTTATGTAAATTTTAATTAAATAGTTACGACATTAATGTATTGTCATCGGTTCTAAACACATATCCAAATTTTCAAATTAACCAGATATCTGGCAGTCGGTGAAAATTACTTTAAACAATTTCGTCACGTTGATGTTTACATACACAAGTCAAGGTAAAAAAATCACGCTAAAAACAAACATTTAAAAAAATGATTAGGTCAGTCAACGGTCTTGTCCTTATAATATTTATACAAAATATAAAGTTTTTTTATTTAAGTATTTCAATGTGTTCATTGAAACTAATTAATATTGTAACTTTTAACTGGTTACAAAAAATTCGTGCATAAATGCTTTCTATCTGACCACACACTAATACGGTGATAAGGTGACGAAACTCGTTGCGCCTCAAATATGCGTTTACCAGAAGGACTGTGGGTTGGAGGAAAATCTCCTCCCGTGATTCCACACAGTCCGTCACAGGGGCCACCTGGATCTGAGGATGCGGTGGAACTAAACCGCTGTTGGTAAAGTGAGTCGCTCTGCTTCCCGGGGTGACTCAGGCTTTGATGCGCGGATAAAGCTCATTTTCTTCCAACTCAAGCGCGGGCACAAGGGAGGCAGGTTCAGGTTTAGCGGTGTAGTTGAGAACATCTTTATCAGAGTCCCACACAAGCCGTGCGGCGCTTAATCTCGCCGCATAAGGTCTAACCCCCACAAAGGACCCGGTGTTGTACCGAAATGTATTCCCACTGATTAAACAAAAAAAAAGCATCGCGTTCGCGTTAATTGGCAAGAGGAAAACTTTGTGATCGGTTCTTATTCATGAATTCATACTAAGAAACTGCATAATTGTATGGAAGAACATCACTAGGAATTACAATTGCTCGTAAAAGCGTAACTCTAAAATAATACTAGTCGTAGTATTCTTATTCCATATTGATAATTGGTAAGACATGAGTGGATGAAAGGGATATGAAGCCACTGGCAAACAGTGAAAACTAACTAACTACTGAGGTTCAACGCCCCAAAATGAGTCTGGCCTCTGTAAGGAGAATATTCCATTTCTTTCTGTTCAGCGCTGTCTCTCGCTAGTCATAGGCTTGAAGTTCGTACAGATTATCATCGTCTACCCGTGGAGAACGGAAAAAGAATACTAATTCCTGCGGTCGGGCGGCCTGTCCCAAGAGGCGACAAAACAACCTACCGTCAGGTGGTAGGGTATTTGCCCGTCTATAACAACTTTGCGTTGTGTTCGGGCGTTAGTGGCCAGGTTCCAGTTTCCTCGAGGCCGTCAGGACATTAACAGTACCTCTGGTGTTGCTAATGTCCATAGGCGACGGTGACCACTTTCCATCACAGTTAGGCCGTAAGCCTGTATTTTAGCAATAAAGAAAAAAGGTCAGCCTCCACTTGTCACTCCAGCGATATTTAGGGCGACCCATATAGGCTCTTTTCACTCCATGATCCTCTCCCAATCCAATGCAAGCGATATGCTTTACTCTCGCCTATGATATTGAGCCCATCCACTAGCTCTTTAATTTTGACATTTTTACGGATCCGCCAATTGCCATCGCTTCCCCGTGTCAGACCCAGGATCTTTCTTAGGGCCTTTCTTGGAGCCAATAACAGCTTATTATCCTCCCTAAGTGGTCTAAGTTCGTATATCATATCGTCATATCCGTACAGCTATATTGGGCGTACAGTCTTATATATACGTATCTTGGTCTTACTACATTGAGAAAATGGGCAATTTGCATCTATCGTTTTGTATACGTCCAAAGTTCCTTCAATATTTACTACTTATTTCTAAAACTCATTTTGGCAAGCAAGCTTAATGTAGTAGAGTATTAATTAACATGACATACAGATTAACACTTAAATTACTTTAATTAACAAAAATTGCTTGGTTGATTTGAATATATTTTTTGTTTGTTTTGTTCGGACTGGTTACAGGGCTAGTTAAAAAAGAAAGAAAAATCCATAACGTTTTGAATCATAATTGTATTATTTCATTCCTCATAAAATGTCCATACAGGGCCTTATATTAAAATCGATTCTTAAGAAGTAAACTCCAATACCTAAACTCAAAATAAAACTTAAGAGAATATTACATAACTCTTTCGTCGAGTTATCTTCAATTTACAATCGAATAAATTATTCTTCACCATGCAAATATATCGATACACCTCTTGTCATTGAATATTTAAATGGAGGGTACAAACATACATCAGAGTTTCATCCGATATATCCCCTGGGACCCGAATAAAAAGTAAGACCGGCGCTTTGTGCATAGCGAAGCAGGGAGTGATTGAAATCTGCCATCCATCTGATGACTCAATCGTTTCACTACAATAATAAAATTAACCCAAATAAGATACGTTGAATAGTTACTCGTTGACACTCGACATCTTTCTCTTCCGTGATTACGGCTACTGAAAAGTGGCCAAAACGTCGAAATAAAATCAATAAAATTACGCGCTCAAAACCGTTAAAACGGAATTTTAATTCTGTGTACTAATCGCGAAAACTAGCAAAAATATTAGTTTGTACATATTTTTGGTAGTAAGCTTTTTAAGAGATTCCTTAACGAAACGACAAAAACACACGTTTGTTTGTTGTTGCATGGCTTTCAAGGTACGGGGTCTACATCTACTTGGCCGATATTATTATAATAAGGGATTAGATTTCGACTCTAATAAAAATAAATATAAGAAATGTCTAGCAAAAAGAAACTTATTTCAAGAGCAACTAAAATCAACACATAAATATTTTCTAATCTTGAAGTCGGTGCGAACTAAAATAAATATGTAGATGGTTCACTGAAATGTCACTGTCAACTGTCAAGAGTGATATGTTGTCAATGTCACTCTCGCTGAGCGTCGTGGCTAAGGAAGCGAGGTGGCCGAAGAAAGGGTGAGATAACCTCTTCTAGAGAATGGTCGCCAGTGCACCAAGTATTCGACGAACCGCGATTCATTGCCTTAATCAAAGTGAATTATAACGTAATCAGTGGTAATATCAAGAGAAATGATTGATATTTAAGCAATAGAAACATTATCTTGGTAAAGATCAAAAAAGATTTTAATTTCATAAATATACCCACATATGTCATGCCATGCCATGATGAATCCTGATGGATAAAAGCCTTCCTGAGCTTATACGGCTCTGACGAGCTTATATACAAATTACTATATTTTGTTGTTGTTCTTTATGTTTGATTTACAGAATCCAAGGCAAAAAGAATCATTAATATCGGTTCAGAAACAAAATGTTATGGCTGAACATATTATAAAAAAAAGTGTGTGTTCATTTCACACGCAGTAGAAGTGAAACTTCAGAGAATATACAGGCGGACATAATTATATCTACAACGCTTAGTAGACAAGTGTGAATTGCACACACACATTTTCGCATTTCTATTATATTATAGACGTATTCATTCTTAGTTATTTTAACCCTTATTCGTGATAATTCAATCTAAATTACACTTTAAACCACTAGTATAAAGTTCAAAATTCAATGCACTGTAACGCACATTTATGTATTAACATATCTGTTGATCTAGGTATAAAAGAATATCTGCCTTAAGTATATAATAGAGCAAAAATTCATTTGAAATCTTTTATGTTTTATTTAAGGTGAAAATTAATACTAACGGGTAAAGAGAAATGTGTTTTATTTCGAACTAAATAAGGTTGAAATTTATGCGTTTATGTCTTTTTAGTGTCACTTTTGATTTCGCTTTTTCGTTTAATCGAGTTTAAAATCACAACGATTCTAAAGAAGTTTCTCTTCAAAAATAAAGAACCTCTTTTTTAAATTGGCTAAAAATAAACAAGACTCGAGAAAAAGTAAGCTCATAATGCTAGAAATTCAATAATAAAATGTTTGTTTTAAGAATTTCTACAGAATAAAAAACTTATCTTAATGACATCGGAACTACTTAATATATATATACATATATATACTGTGTCGTGTTAACTTTAAATATTAGACACACCTTAATTAGTAGTGCATAATCCGATTAACAGGCGCCAGTTCTCACCGGACATGATGTCCGTAAGCTTAGAGCTAGTGCTGCCAAGCTATTAAATGTTCAGATTTCTAGGGAAAGTATAAGAGATATTGCGCCAGCATCAAGCCGAGGCTTATTTAAAAATTAATCCGGTTTTGTAAAACTAAAACCTCTTTTAGATTACGCCGATGTATGTTTTCTGGGCGCTTCTGAAGAACTTCTAAATAAACTCGAACGTCTTCAGAATTTGTGTATTCGCTTCATTTTTGGTCTGCGAAAGTTCGATCATGTTTATACATTTAAATCGCGACTTAAGTGGCTGCCAATTTTCGTCGACGCGACCTTCACGTAGTTACATTTTTGTATTACAACAAACTAAATATTATTGGTCTCAATCATTATCAAGTCAAAGTAAAAGTGAGCACCTGGCTACAAGGTTTATCTTATGACGAAACAGAAGAACTGCTTACATACTTGTTTTTAAAATAAACGTACACTTAAGCACGCCCTTACACATGCACGCAAACATGCACACACACACACACACACACACACACACACACACACACACACACACACACACACACACACACACACACACACACACACGCACACACACCCAACATACGTTTAAATTTTCAATATAATGCACACTTACATTATTGAAAACAAAAAACTGTTAATTATTAAATTAATTAATAAGGTTAACTCACCCAACCAATACAATAAAATAAAAAATGAGAACATATCATGGCCGAATGTGCCCCCCAAAATACAGGCCTGTCCTAGTTTGGGGGCAAACCGACAACTTTTAGTCTCTAGTAATGTACCTAGTATAAATGTATTGTAATATTGTATAAAATATTACATAAACCTCTTTCTCCTTCCTATCTTCGTCAACGTTTTGAATTTTTTGTTCCTTCTGACAAACATTGTAGAACTTCTAAATCTCTTCTTCTCAAAGCTCCCACACACTCATCGGCATGTTATAATGGTTCTTTCTCCGTCCACGCAGTTAGATTATGGAACGCCTTGTCACATACGATCCGAGATAGTACATTGAAGAGCAGTTTCAAAAAAAAGTCAAAGATCAAGCTATATATCTTAAATTATCCTTACATGTCTATATTTTACATTATATATGTATGTATGTATCTTAAGTGTATCTTGTATATAATTTATTTAAGCTCGCCTCTGTACATCACCACTATTCTGTAATTTTGTAACATTTTGTGTACAATAAAGAATAAAACAATAATATATTATAAATGACACATCAGGAACTAGTATAACTTTGATTACTTGTTCAGTACTACGTTACCATAATTATATATCTATATCTCGTATAATGTACGAGGTATAAAGTGTTCAACCGACAGGGATATACAAAAATTCCAAAATTATGTAATACTAGTTGATGCCCGCTACTTCGTCCGCGTGATGCGATTTTTTAACTATCCCACGGGAACTCTTTAATTTTTCGGGATCAAAGTATCCTATTCCTATATGTTGATCAGGGATATAAGCTACCACCAAACAAAATTTCATTTAAATCGGTCCAGTCGTTTCTGAGATTAGCCGGTACAAACAGACAGAGAAACAGAGAAACAAAAAAATCACATCATGGGTTAAAATCACAAAAGTACGTGAAATTGAAGTAGGTATTCAAATGCATTAAATACCCGTATCAATAAGGCAAGATCTTCATATACATTCTACTTAATATTTCTGTTTGTTAAATTTTATAATTTTCTGCGTTGAATCTGGCAACATCGTGCAGAGCTAATCAAATTCTCGGCACCAGAGCGAGTGTAATCAGTGAGGCTATAAAGATAACTCGAGAAGTGGCGCAAAACATTACGCAGTATTAAGGCTGTTCATTACATAGCCTGGAAGCAACCAGCAATGGACACTGCTTAATTCGCTTCATGCCAAAATTAAGCCAGATGATGGTTGATTGCGAATATTGCGGGGTAGAAAGAAGTTGAAAACAAAGCGAATATTCAATCAGAATCGCAATACATACTTCTGACTGCACTATAGTGAAAAGGTTTTCAAGTCGATTCCTAGTCAAGTAGATCTCGGAAGTTACGATCTTTTAGTTCCTCGATTTTCCTTTCTAGCAAATATAAGAAATCCATTGTATAATATATTACGCACAAGCGTAATTTGCTTAGCTTGTAGATATACAATGTATGTGTTTGTCCATCAATTAGTCCAAGTTATTATCTACACAAATATTTCTTTTACATATTTTTCGTCTGTTCATGTGTTTGTCACTGAACTTCTTCTAAACGGTTGGACCGATTTTGATGAAATTTTTTGTGTGAGTTCAAGTGGATTCAAGAATTCATTCAATTATTTATTCAATGCTTACTGTACATTTACATAAGATATAATTATGCAGACATTACGATTAACTAATGCAAATCTTAATTGTGATTGTGTTGTGTGATTGTGAAACTTAGCATTAATTAATAATTATTATTAATTAATCTTAAGGTTCACAATTGGACCCGGCAGGCAGATAGTGATAGAATCGGGTTCTAGGATTTTATTGATTTTTTGTGTTTGAGTGGGTTCCCTTGATGGTTTAAATCCACAATTTTGTTTGTGTATACATATTATGTCACTGAACTCCTAAACGGTTAGACTCATTTTGGTAATCTTTTTGTGAAGTTCAAGTGGATTCGAGAATAGCTTAGATTCACAATTGGACCAGGTAGGTGGCGCTGCGTCCGGGTTTTATATTTTTTACCAAGCCAGAACTACGTCTGTCGGCCCCGTTAGTTATATTATATATTCTTCTGTACTTGTGTACTATGTTACTGAACTCCTCCTAAACCGATGGACCGATTTTGATGAAATTTTTTACGTGTGTTTGAGTGTAGCCTGGAATGTTTGATTTCATAATTCGACCCAGTAGATGCCGCTGCAAATGGGATCTAAATTTTTTTCAGGGCAGGACACCGTCTACCGGATCTGCTACTTTTTTTATATTTTTATAAAATACACACAGGTCATTATTATACTCGCTCTTGTATGTGAACATTGTCATAGAATTTTTTGTACAATGTGTCATCCAATTTTGTGTATGCATTACAACACTCAGCATATCCCCGGATTATTAAATAGGAACGTTCTGGTCTAATATTAACATACGTTATTATCCAACCCGATCCACGGCATCGCAATACGACACATATGCCAACATCAACCACTTATTTAATCTTCCCTTGATTTATGGAATAATTATACAATACTGATAACATCATTTTCGACCTTAGTTTCAGTATTAATAAGGTTGTAAATTGTTTATACTTAAGGAACATACTAATATTTCAAATATTGTAAAGGCTGATTACCAAATTGTTATTGTTGAAGAGGATTTAGCTATTACAAGTTTCCATGTTAGTTTTAGTGTATATACTTTACTAACTCATAAGATATTGTTGTTTCTCACATAATACATATTAATTACTAAAGTTTGAATATTTGTGTACAAGAATTCTGTATTACTAGAACAATAATCTATGTTAAAATTATTAAAGATAATATTATGCCTTCTAATTAACGAGTGTGTGGTTACTAACTTATCATAGGCTTAAATAGTAAACTTTCAACATTGTCTAGACGGAGTAATACGTAAACGAGCAAATAATATTGGCCAAGCGCCTGTTAGTAGTTTAAGGTTCTGTAGATATGATGGACTCCCATTATTAATTTCCTGTTTAATAAGCCCGTTGCCTTAATAAGCAACTTGCATTGCTCCGACTTTTGTCTCAAGACTACCCTCACATATAATAAATAATAAACTAAATTGATTCCAAAACAAAACATTAATTAAATATTACAATAATAAATGGACAGGTGTGGTAATAGGGATAAATGTGAATGAAATGTAACTAGTTATTTCGCTGCAAGTGAATTGTAAATTCATTTGAGAAATAAATGTCTTAAACCTAACCTAACCCTAGTTGACTGTGCAATGTGTAAAGCTAGAGCTATATTAAGCACATGTCGGCTACATACGCCGATCTTGGAGCTAATTCAGCTATTATTATCTCGTCATAATCAATGGACACTATGGTTTCAACCCCAAGTTGCCTGATTTCGATATTCTGTTAATTACAATGGCGTGCCCGTGTCACGCCACTCTATCTTTATAAGCGAAAACTCGTTTATAAGCGAACATTCTCCTTTTCTTCTTAATCGATTCACTGATAGTGATGTTGAAAAAGCAACAAAATCCATTACATGCTGTCGGCAGCGATGGCATCAGTCGCAATATGGTCTTACCCATACTGGATGTCATTAATCCTATCCTTACTCATATCCTTAATGCTTCTATTACCTCTGGTGTTTTTACTACTGCCTGGAAGGAAGCCCAGGTCATTCCTCTTCCAAAAAAACCAAATCCTACCTTAATTTCTCATTTCCGTCCTATTTATATACTCCCCTTCCTTTCTAAAGTCCTTGAACGTCTAGTTCATCAACAGTTAAGTTTCTTCTTGAACCGTAATTTCCTCTTAAATCCTTATCAATCCGGATTCCGCCCTGGCCAGAGTACAACCACAGCCCTCGTCCAAATCACTGACGACATCCGGCATGGCATGGATAATGGTCTGCTGACTGTTTTATCGCTGCTTGATTTCAGCAGTGCCTTCAACAATGTAAATTTTGAATTGTTGCTTAGGGTTCTAAGCTCTATTAACATATCTCCTACAGTAATCAACTGGTTTCATAGTTACCTGTACGGTCGCCGGCAGCGGATTCGAGTCGATGACGACTATTCGTCATGGCATGATCTCTCTGCTGGCATTCCTCAGGCGGCGTTATATCTCCCTTACTATTCACGATTTTTATAAATTCAATCTCTAATCAACTTACTTCTTTCTACCATCTCTATACAGACGATTTACAAATCTATACACAATCACCTATTGCGACATTACAAGATGCAGTCTTAACAATAAACTCCGACTTCGATCACATAACGCAATGGAGTAAATCATATGGACTACAAGTAAATCCCGAGAAAACTCAGCTAATTATCATAGGTAGTTCACGGATGCTGTGTAGAATTGACTGGACCTGCTTACCAAATTTCATATTTAATGGTACACATATCCCGGTTAATGAGAAAGTAAAAAATCTAGGAGTCATATTTGATAGGGAGCTATTTTGGCGACCCCACATAACCGAATTGAGTCGACGTCTCTTCCTCTCTTCGAAATCCCTCGGAAGGTTGAAAAACTTCCTTAACTTTGATGGCTATGGGCATAGCCACCAAAGTTAAGCTTGCAGAGTCCTTACTACTCCCCATTCTTGATTATGCTGACACCAGCTATATTGATTTGACTCAAGAGCAACTTAATAAACTTGAGCGCCTCCAAAATTTTTGTATAAGGTTCATATTTGGGTTACGCAGATATGACCACGTCTCTGAGTTTCGTAAAAATCTCAAGTGGTTGCAAATTTGTTTTCGCCAGAATACTCATATTCTTTCTCTCCTTTACAGTGTGTTGTTTATCCCCACAACCCTGTATTATCTCAAAGAACGCTTTGAATTCATCTCTTCTTCTCACAATTTACGACCTTCTACGAATCTTAGACTTAATACTTCCAAACATTATTCATCTTTTTACAATAATTCTTTTACTGTAGAGACTATTCGACTCTGGAATGAGCTACCTGTTACTGTTAGACAAGCTAAATCACTAACAATATTTAAGAACATGACAAAAAAGCACTACCTGCAACATAGTGATGTTTGATAATTTTACGTATATTTCTGTATATATATATATATATATATTTATGCATGTAATATCAGTAGGTGTAATTATATATGTCTATTAAGTATAATTTTACTTATATAATATTTTACATACTTATATGTTTATAAATGAATAAAATATATTTAAGTAACTGCTTAACCTCTAATATTTATGTATACCACCTTTTACCAATATAATTTGTTTTATTCCTGTCAAGGGTTGTCTGGAAGAGATCGCTTCTTAGCGATAAGACCGCCCATTGTGCACATTTAGAATATTTTTAGGCTATAAGGTTTTCTGTAATGGTGCACAATAAAGTGTTATCTATCTATCTATCTATCTATCTCGTGAAATAAATGTTTAAAATGTTGCTTGCTTCATTATTATACACAGAGCATATTTTGAGAATTTGTACGCCCCATTTTCAGCAAACAAGTTTTGCACTCAGCATATTGCTGTGCCGGAATTATATCCGACACAACGCTGATTTTCAGTGCAAACTTTCCTAATATTGTAAATTAGATTGAAGATATTGTAGATTTAGTAGAATACGAATTTTTGACACTGTCGCAATGGAATCGTACTTTGAATAAATTTGCAATGTCAAGACATTAAAATAGCAGAATTGACCCCCTGGACAAGTCAGAGCCCATACATTTTATATCGCGGCTAATTACTTTGAGCTACATTAAATCCATGCCATGCGATGTGATGCTACGTATGCAATGCCGATCTAGCGATCCCAAATTTTCGTCAGATGGTGGTGGTATATGAGATATGTATAGATTACAAGGGGATACATATTTAGGAGAGATACATAGGAGGTGTATGTATGTTAGGTTTAGCCAGTAACTTATAAGTGATAGCAGTAATTTAATAACATTTTTGTCCTTTTACAATTAATTTATGACTTACTTAAATAAGCTAGGTGTAAAACGCCAGATGTGAAAATAAATTCTTAAAGAAATTTTACAGACTAGACGGTTTTTATTACACATACAGAGAAAACGCTTTGAACCCCGAATGAGCTTGTTATCACTTTAATTGCATTGACATTCTTTGAAAAGGATAAGTTTTCTTGGAAAGACTTTGCCTTGGTTGTAAAGGGTAGAGTGTGAAATATTCCATTTATTGTACAAAACAAAATAGATATAGTAGCGTTCAAATACTATACATATGTAAACTCCCGGTATGAAAAGGTTCGTCACCTTTGTCGACTTTTGCTTGCACACGTACAAGAAACAGTACTGCCAATATTTCAATAAATGTTACGTTAGTAAAATATTGAAACGTGAAATTGCAATGTTGACAATGACAGATGCTGAGATTACCAATAAGAACAAAGAGAATATAATCTACGCTCTAAACAATCTTCTTAGACAAGATAGGTCTTCTAGCAAACCTGCAAGATACTTGGCATACATATACAAGACTCGGACTACTCGATATCACCCACAATGTGTTGGAATGGTAGAGCGGTTTAACCAAACTTTAGAACGATATCTAGCAAAGATTGTGGATTCTCATCAAACAGTCTGGGATGAGTACATTTCCCTTTTTCTTTTAGCCTATCGGACGGCTGTTCGTAAGAGCACTTCTATGATGTCAGCGCGTGTTTTGGAAGGGACCTTCGACTTCCAGTACAACTTCTTTCAATACTCATACTCTTAGCTATAGCTAGAATACTCCCCTAGCTGTTTTGCGGACTATGTTCAAGACTTACAAAGGTGGATAGAAGAAATTCATGATAATATGAGAATCTCTACAAGCCAGTGAACAGATGAAAACTCGTTATGATAGACGTGCTAACTTAAGGGACTTTGATGAAGGCTCATTGATCTGGCTTCATAATCCTGTTCGACGAAAAGGAAAATCTCCAAAATTGGAATCAGGTTCGTAAGGACCTTACACAGTAGTCACTAGGATTATTGATGTCACTTATCAAATTCGGAAATCATCAAGTAGCCCCGCAAAAATAGTGCATGTGGATAGATTTGCGAAATTTCGTGGTTCGAACGATGCTCGGGACGAGTACGTTTTAGGAGGGGGTAGTGTGGCGAGTGATGTTGGAACGATTTAGTTGGTTTAAGAAGTTTTAGAAAAATGTAGAAGATTCAAGAAGGAAAAGACAGAGATAGATAGATGTTTAGAAAGAGATAGATAGTAAATAAAAGAATAACGAAAAGAAGATCGAAATTATGGGTTTCAGAAGATTCTTTCGGGTATATAAGCAGCGTAAGGCTACCAAGTAGTTGAGTTCAAGACAGCTAAGCGATAAGTGTGATACGAAAAGTTGGAAGAGAAGTTTATAAGAAGATAGTGACAAGTTTAGTGGTGAATTTAGTGAAAAGTTTAATGGGCAGTCCAGCGAAGGAGGAGTGTAGCGTAGTTTAAGAGGAGATCCAGAAGCGAGCTACATGCACTGCCGTAGCAGGGGAGTGGTCTACGCAATATCCACGACGTTATTGTGAGTGAGACATCTTATCGTCAGGACAGTGCGTTATTAGTTGTGCGTATAGAGGCAAACCTGCGGAAAAGAATCACGTACGGCTGTATAAGTTAATAAAAGTTTAGGTAGAAGAACTGTTATTTTCTTCCAATCTCCGTGCGTACCCCCTCTCCCCCCCTCGCACGTAATATTATTATTAAAAAATAATTTAATTGAAAATCTACCCGATTTTTGGCGGCTTGATTCTAAGCCCAGCTCTCTAAGTTATTTTAGGCGTCATATATCAAAAGGGCTATAATATACACACGAATCCTTTAACACACTTACAACGGCACTGATTTATCTGTACTTTCCATTCCTGCGTACGGGACATTTTAGACCTTGTCTTAAAACTATCATTGGGTGGCGTGAGGCCTATTGAGCCTCGTGACGTTATAAAACTAAAATCCTTTTTTGGCTTATATATAAAATAGTTTAGGTATAACACGGAACTCTTGTTTATTTGCACATCTTAGATAGATATATATTCATATTTCGCAGTGAACGTGGTAAGCACAAATAGCAAACAATTTTGCACGCAAATTCTCACAAATCTGTTCCGTGAAGCATTATCGTTGTAGTATAATCCTTATCCTGGTACTCCATCCAATATCGAAGGTGCATTTTGTTACACAGCGAGTAATGTATCAGGCTTACGGCATCTATCCTGTTATTTCCAGTAATTCCCGGCTAAGTTACTCGCTCCGGAACACGATTTACTAAATTTAACGCTGTACCGCTTGCAAGATTTATGCGTTATATTCCATGATGAAATGTTCAATTTCTGCACTCTTTAGACAGATGCAAGTCTCTTGGAGAAAATTGTTTGAATATATTAAAAAAGCCATTTTTAAATTTTGCCGTTGGATAAAATATTTTGTAGATGTGTTGTATTTTGGTTGAAATTACCAAAAATTCCAGCAGCATTTCAGGAAAGTATTGTCTACTAGCTGACCCGGCAAACTTCGTACCGCCTCAGAATCATTTTTTTTTTTCATATTTACTCACCTTTTAAACCTTCCCTGGACTTCCACAAATATATAAAAACCAAAATTAGCCAAATCAGTCTAGCCGTTCTCGAGTTTTAGCGAGACTAACGAACAGCAATTGATTTGTATATATAAGATTAGTTTAAATTCGTCCTATATGAATGATTACCCTTGGGTTCAGGTTATCGTTAAAGTTAGATACACCTGGTGCGGTTGTAAGGTGCCGCAGGTTTCACACATCATTTATCTCGATGAGCAGGTTTTTTTCACGTTGTTTCTTTTCGCCGCCTACCCGTAATTATTATTGTTACAATTTCAAATACCCATTACGCTAGATAAAATACCTAAACTGTGCATGATACCCAACCACAAATTAAACCCTTGCCATGCGAATGGCAAATACCTTAGCTATCAAATCACTACGATTTCTATATTTACTAGAAAATTATTTTAAATCTTAAAAATTCAAAACACATATCACTGATTAAATCCATAAATCTGGTGAAACTATATTCAAAGAAGGCAAAATTATGAAAATGATAAATCCAGACTTTTGGTTTTCTAAGACCTGTGTGTAGACAGAGCGAAATTATATGTATGCATGTGAATTGTGTGCTTAAATATATGGAGTACGTAGGTATACGGTTTTAACCACTTGTAAGAAAAAGCTTTGGTGTGTACTAGTTCTTTGGGACATTTCCGCATAATAGTAAAAGCACATAGAAGACTGCTTCGCTGAGCTCTGAGTACGTGACTATACGACTAGCTATTGTAAATGCACCTTTACGACTCCACGTGGTAATTGCACTATGTAGCAAAAAGGCTATATTACATTTAAAGTTTTTGTTTTATAAACATAACTTTATCTGCCTTTAAACTGTTTAAGTCTCCTCGGTCGAAATAGTTGATTTTTATTACTAAACTAGCTTAGGATCACCATTCCGTTTGCGTGGGATTTGGATTTTATATTCATACTAGCTGTGCCCGTGACGTCGTGCGCGTGGAATTTGTTTTCAAAACCCCCCGATTTTGAAACATTCTTCATTGGTGCTCCGCTCCTATTGGTCTTAGCGTGATGATATATAGCCTATAATAGCCTTCCTCGATAAATGGGCTATCTAACACTGAAATAATTTTTCAAATCGGACCTCTAGTTCCTGAGATTAGCGCGTTCAATCAAACAAACTCTTCAGCTTTATATATTAGTATAAGATAAGATGTGCCAGGTGGTAGGGTGTTTACCCGCCTGGATGGCTACCACCCCTACTCTAGGATATGCTGCCACAACAACATTGAGTTGTATTTCGGCATTAGTGGCCAGGTTCCAGTCTCCCTTTAGAGAGCGGCAGCACTTTGGTAGTGCCTTGGGTTTTATAAATGTCCATAGGTGATGGCAATCGCTTTGCATCAGGTGGGCCGTCTGCCTGTCTGCTGCTCTCATGCACTAAAAATATATGAAATTTTTGCTTTGAGAATTGTTATTTTAAACCCTAATTTGCTGTTTGAAAACCTATTAAAGACACTTTCAAACAGACAGACAAACAAAAATTTTAAAAACATTAAATTATGATTAGGCATTATATATATATATATATATATTATCAAATAGTTATAATAAATCTGTAGAAGGCTCAAGTATATGCAATGTGTTCAAGACATAAAATATGTAAATTTAACATTTATATATGGCAACACTAGGAACTAATTTTTAATATGTGACAACATTAATAAATCTCTCTCCAACTGAGTTTTTTTGGCGGGAACTGAAAGGAGATGTTGTGTTGTGCAGTTTCATTTTCTAAAAATGTGTAAAATTACTCTAAAATGGACAGTAGTTGTAGGATATTGATAGTTTTTGAGTAGTAATTATGTGTTTTGTGAGAAATGTGAACTGTATAGTCAAATGTGGCCTTTTGAGTTGTCACAAGAACTCCGTTGAATGACACCAGCTGATAACCTACAGTTCAGCTGTGCTACACATAGCATAAGTTCATTTTAAACATGTTTCCGACTGAAAGACATAGATTCTATGGTCATTAATAAATTAAATTAAAAAATAAAAATCTCTCCAACTCAAAATGGCTTCTTATTAAAACGTCCCCCATAAGTTTTCACTCTATTAAATTATTTAACATAATTTGTGGTCCTTCGAGCAAGTCTGAAAAGTAAGTACCAGCCCATTATAGTCATTTCTAAATATAAATATCACCGGGCGGCGCTTGGCATGGGTTGCAGTATCGAAAATCGAAATCCGAGGCCTAGTTCAAAGGTCACGGCAGCGGCGTGGGAGTGGGCTTCCAGTTTCACGAGTCTACCGTTAAAATACCACTGTTTGCAGTAAGTGTAAAAGTAAAAATAGGTGTTTTATTTAGTTTCTGTGTACGTTTCGTAAAAAATGGAACAAAAATTAGCCAAATTGCGCAACAAGCGTGGCACGCTGAAGGGCGTGATAACACGTGTGCAATCATTCGTACAAGACGCTATATCCTTGGCTGCAGTCAGCATTGATATGCTAGAGGCGCGCCGGGACAGATTAGCAGCCGCCTATAAGGAATACGAGGAGCTAAATATTGAATCACATTGGATGCCACCGACAAAGAGGAGGCAGAGGAAGTCGAAAATCAATACTTCCAAACAATAGCAAAATTGAATCAAGTACTTCGTAGGTATGCTGAAGAGGAAAAATACAATATAGTAAATTCGAAATTACCTAATATAGATATACCAACATTTGATGGGAGTAATTTTACCGAGTTTAAACCATTCTTTGACCTGTTTTGTGCCTTGATTAACAACAATGGCTCTTTATCAAGCATACAAAAGCTGTTCTACTTACGAAAATACCTGAGTGGTGATGCTTTAGCAGTAATAATTAGCTTACCATTAGTTAATGAGTCCTATCCAGAGACCTTAACGCTACTAAAAAAGCGGTATGAAAATCAAGACTCGATTAATTTCAAATCATATTAGTTTTATTTTAGATATTCCTAATATGCAAAAGGGCACTGCCAGCTCCATCAGAGCATTTATGTCACATGTGCAGCAGCATTTATATGCACTTAAAAACTTAAATCAACCCGTTCAACAGTGGGATATGTTATTAATATCGATACTTACTCGAAGTTAGACACTTACACTTGCCGAGCTTATCATATAGATAGGGTGAACCCTGATGTTTTGCCCACTATGGGTGAATTCTTATCATTTTTAGAAAAGCGTGCCATAGTTTTGGAAGACAGTCCTATTCAAAAAAGTATGGCCAATGAGGGTACCAAAATTAAATCTTTTCAATATAAAGTATCAAACTTTGCTACTCAAAATAGATCAAAATTGTCCTCATGCAGCTATTGTGATAAGAATTATCATCCCTTACCTTACCTTATTATCCCTTACCTTATTTATGCCCTAAGTTTCAAACAGCAATAATTGGGGACCGTTTAGAATTTGTGAAAAATAATAATTTGTGCAATAGGTGTCTCAAACCACATAAAAATAAATGTAAATTCAATTCTACATGTAAACTTTGTAAGCAAAGACATAATAGTCTCTTGCATGAGGAGACATCAGGCACAGGTTCATGTCAAACCTCAGAAGTTATCCCAGTTGGTTTGCCTTGTAAAAAGAATTCACATATTAATATTTTGTTACCAACAATAAAACTGAAGTTCATTAATAAATTTGGAGAGCAAATACAAGTAAAAGCGTTACTTGACTGTGGTAGGCAGGCCTCATTAGTTCAGGATAAACTTGTCAGGTTATTGAATGTGCATGCTATGAATGCATCTTGTAATGTTGTGGGGATAGGCAATAATCCTACAAAAATACATAAATATACTGAACTAGTGTTGCATTCAAACGTTTAAAACATTTCATTTAAGGTAAAGTGCCACCTTGTGGACACAATTACAAGTAACCACAACAATATGTTGATATTTCTAATATTGTCCTTCCACAGAATATTAAACTTGCAGATGAAGATTTTAATGTTCCTTCTGAATTTCAGTTACTATTAGGGGCAGATTTTTATTTCAAAATAATACAGGAAGGTCAAATAAATTTAAATAATGGCATAATTTTGCAAAATACCATGTTTGGCTATATAGTGGGGGGCAGTATAGTAACTCCTCCTACCCAAAGCATGAGTAAAGATGAAACTGTTAATTTAGTATCAAATTTGTGATGGATGAGTCCAAATGTGACTTATAAAATATTATGGAAAACTTCTGGTTAGCGAAGAAGGTTCCCTTGGAACCTGAGGTTAATTCGGAATGTCAACAGGCTGAAAATAATTTTCAAAACACTGTTAGGCTTATCGACAACCGCTTCTACGTTGACATGCCATTGAAGTTGCCCATAGAACAGTTACAATTAGGCAATTCTTTTTCTATTGCCCTTCAAAGGTTCTATTCTTTGGAAAATAAATTTAAATCTCACCCTGAATATTTTTTACAATATAAATTTTTTATTGGGGAATATATAAGACTAGGGCATGCAAAAATAGTTGATATTAGTACTTATAATATAAATAATGACCCAGTCTATTTTCTATCCCATCATGCTGTCTTAAATGAAGCCAGCCAATCAACCAAATTGAGAGTTGTGTTCAATGGCAGTATGCCTTCAAAAAATGGAACATCGTTAAATGATAAAATGTTAAATGGACCTATTGTTCAAAATCAATTATTGGACATCCTAATTTTGTTCAGAACCTATCGCTTCACACTAATGTGTGACATTGAAAAGATGTTTCGACAAGTTCATTTAAATAAAAGTCAATTAGGCTTAATAAATATATTATGGAAGGATGATCCCACGAAGCCAATTCTCTGTTTGCAGTTACAAACAGTGACATGTGGTTTAAAAGTGTCCACCTTTTTAACTACTAGATGTCTTTTAGAGCTTGCACTTAGATATAAGGATCAATATCCTCTGGCTTCACAAGCTTTATTTATTATCTACTAAAAGTTGTTTAATATCATTTAATTAATTAATTATTTTTATATAGTTTTCTTTGCTGGGCCCAACTTATGTTCAAGACATAAAATATGTAAATTTAACATTTATATATGGCAATACTAGGAACTAATTTTTAATATGTGACAACATTAATAAATCTCTCTCCAACTCAACATGAACATTTATCATTAGAAATTAATTTAATTAAAGAATATAAACCAATTAAGTCAAATTTGGCTGGTCTACATCCATTTCTTGATAATGATAACATTCTAAGGGTGGGAGGTCGCCTTCAGAGTGCTATTAACATAACTTATGATAAAATACAATAAAAATCACGAATTAATGAATTTAAAAAATAATAAAAATCACAGGGGTTATTCGGACCAACAGATTCCGAAAATACATCTTTAGACTTTTGTGTGTCTGTTCAGTTCGAGCATCATGTGATAATTACTGTATAGATTGATATAAAACCCGGCATAGAGCTAGCTTGTATACCGGGTAAGCACTTGGGTTATTTTTTATCCCGATAAATAACAAAAAACACAAATAATTTTTGCCAAAAAATACATATAGAAATAATGCTTACATTGGTTCCCACACTAGGACTAGGCTGTATCGCGGGACACCAAGTACGTGTGTGTGATTGACTTACAATAATATTTATCCACTAAAATTAAATTATTTTTATAATAGATGCGTTGTGTGTGGGTGTGTGTGTGTGTGAGTGCGCGTGCGTGCATGCGTGAGTGCTTATGAAATAACTAATTTTCTGAGCAACTGAAATGAACTTAAAATTATAAACAGTTGAAATTTAAAAAATACTAAACAACAAATATGTCTAGTCCGAAAGCCTCAATGTTATCTTCATAGTTTTCATAACAGGCATGAAAGTTAACAAAAGCCGATTACAAAACACTGCAGGTGGTGACACGTGAAAGATTTCTATGCTCCAATAACTTTATAGATAAAGCTCTATGTATCAAAGCTATTTTGTATGTACGAGTATAAGGCCGCATTTCCCCACACAGCGGTGGGCCGGGAGCGGACGCAGCGGTGAGATCGTTGCGGTTAGTGCGGTCGCATACTGGGCATACATTATTTTTGTGACGTAAATTTTAGCATCATATATGGAACGGTACGTGATAACAGCTCACAATAAAAATGTAGATAGTTTTCATAAAATATTAAGCGGGATGCACATAACTAATATTTTGTCCAAACTCCAAAAGAGCTGAAATACTAAAAATAAATCTAATTTTTTTATATAAAAATGCTACTATAAAACAATGGAGTTATTGTTAATTTATAAAAAAAAATCTGTATAACATTTGTAGCATTAAACTACTATTATAAATATAACTTTATTTTTAGTACTTTACTTAGTATTTTGTTAAATCTAAGGTTGAATATAATTATAATATTGAAATATTAGCACTAATAATTAAAATTCTAAAAAAACAGGTTTATGAGCAGTATGTACCTAAATAAATAATTTAAGTTACTAAAAATTGTACGTCAGACCGGCAAAATTATATAAATCTATAAAATATTTATATTACAAAAACGACAACACCTATTTGTATACTTGCCATATTTTTAACTAATATATTATTTCATTAGATTTTATATCCATGCAGGAACGGAGAAAGAATACAAATTCCTGCGGCCGGGCCTATTGTAAGAGGCGATTAAAGAACTTACAGTTAAATGGTTGAGAGGCGACTAGAACAGCCAGGCGGTAGTGTTTGCCCGTCTGGATTTCTACCACCTCTGGTTTAATGTATGCCATACCAACCTTGAGTTGTGTACCGGCATTGGTGACTAAGTTCCTCTCTTCCCTTCGAGACCTGCAGCGTGTTCTGTCTAGAGTACTGTCTGCAATATTCTAATTTAAAAAAAATCTAATTCTATGATCTAACTTCGTTGCCACAATGAAGTTTAAATCGTGGGAAAAAATGTAGCAAAAGAGAAATTATGAATGATTATTTTATCCAATCAATCAATCAATATCTTGATTTGCAAGAATGTAGTTTATACAGGTGTTATACAATTGTAGATGCACATTTCATTCTATCACATAGTGGTGTACAAAATGAATTAAAAATTAAGATATAATGAAATAATTATAATTTACGTAAATATTCTTATTATCTATTCTAATTAGAATGTCAATTTTTGGTATTACATAAGCAATTAATGTCAAGAAAAAAAAATAACAAATAGATCACTAAGATTTTCCAGATAATAACGACAAGCACTTTTTTAAGAAATTCATCTACAGTATAGAAACACTCCTTAATCAGCCACTTTTTTAAGACTACAGTGAATTTTCTTGAGGGTATTTATAATATTAGTTGGCAAAGAGTTATAAATAAGAGGAGCCATGTAAATACAGTTCCTTCTGAAGAGACCCAGAGAAGGCACAGGCATCTTTAATTTTACTTGGGTCACAAGTCTCGCGTTAACATTGTTAAATTCTTCAAACAAAGACCCATTGAATTGGATAAAATTAGCGATTTCAAGTATATAGCTACTAGCCACAGTAAGGAGATTGTGAGATTTAAAAACTGGTTTGCACGATTCTGACCATTTCATTCCAAATATGGCACGAAGGCATTTCTTTTGGGCTATAAAAACTCTTGCAATATCAGGGGAATTTCCCCATATTATGATTCCGTAATGGATTAATGAGCAAACATGAGCGTGATAGACCATTAACACCGTTCGTAAGGATGTACACGTTCTAATTTTTTTAATAGCGAAAACAAAACTGTTAATTTTACTACAAATTATGTCAATATGTTGTTTCCATTATAAATGAGCGTTAATTTGGATTCCCAAGAATTTTGTACAATTAACCTGTTCTATGTTTATATTATTATGATTAATATTTAGATTATTTAATTCACTTCGTTTTGTTCTAAATTGAATAATTTTTGTTTTGGATAAATTGATAATTAGTTTATTAGAGTTGAGCCAATTAATAATATCAGATAAACATGTCATAACATCATTTTCGTAGTCATAGATAGTAGAACATTTTATAACTATAGTTGTATCGTCTGCAAATAGAATACTGTTATGTTTTGTGGCGAGAGGCAGGTCGTTTACATATAACAGAAATAATAAAGGGCCCAACATGCTTCCTTGAGGTAATTTTTTGAGTAGAATCGTAGTTTCTAAAACAGTTTGAATCTTTATCAAGTTTAGTAACTCTAGTTATTTGTTGGCGATTACTCAAATAATTAGTCAATAAATTAAGAGCTGGACCTCTAACACCATATTTATCTAATTTTTGGAGCAGAATAGCATGATCAACAAAATCAAAGGCTTTACTGAGATCAAGAAATAGAGCACAGCAGGCAGTTTTATTGCTTAAATTATTTAGAATTAAATTTATAAGGTAATAAGTTGCCAAAGAAGTAGATTTGAATTTCAGAAAACCGAACTGTTCTTTTGCTAGGATATTAAATTTGGTAAAAAATGAAATTAATCTATTATAAATAGCTTTTTCGAAGATCTTAGATGAAATCGGTATTAATGCTATAGGTCTATAATTATCTTTATCCGTTTTTGATCCTTTCTTGAAAAGAGGTTTGATTATTGAAATTTTCAGTCGATCAGGAAAAGAACCTTGTTCGAAAGTTATGTTAATTATGTAAGCAAGAGGTTTCGCAATAATATTAGAAGTTAATTTGATAAGGTTTGTTGTAAGACAGTCGTAACCGGCCGAACGAGTGTCCTTCAAAGACATTATAATTTTGAAGATTTCTCCAGATGTAACTGGTTCTAAATATAGACTGTGGCAATTAGATTTAATATTTAATATGGGATTATTGTCAGATTGATGATAAATAGAACTAGCTCGTGAAACATTAGTTAGATTTGTAAAGAAATCATTTAAAATATCGGCTAGGAGAGGTCCTGAAGTGACATCCACACCACCATGAAATAGTTTATCAATAAAATTGCTAGATTTCTTTTTGCCAATTTCTTCATTCACAACATCCAAGGAAACTTCAGAATGCGGTTGAGGTTAATATACTTTCTTGGCAGTCTTCTTCCTCTTGGCCATTTGAGGCGGCGACGTTGCGGCCTCGAGGAAAACTTCTTTGCCGGAGTTTGGAGCCGTCGAAGCCTTCCCTCATAACGGTGGTATCTTAACGGCTCTCGTTGGCCAGTCTGCAGCATCCGACGGCCTTCGCGGGCCTTTCGTTGGTGTTCAGTGGCCATTTTGGGCTTCTGGGGGCCTGTCAGCGACTTTGTGGTCTTCCCGACCTCGTAACATCACCATAGTCACGCGAGCGTATGAGATCGCGGGAGCCAGCAGCCAAGTGCGTTGATGGTTCGGTGGCCACGCGTGTAAGTGGGAACATACTAGGCATTGTTCTAATTTCTAAAGCGATCTAGGGCTATTCTCAATCCAGTTGATTAGCTAAACGTTTTGTATTTAGCCCTCCTTACTTTGTTCACAACTTCATTAAAGTACACAGCAATCTTCTTTATTGTTTACTGGATCAATCCTGTCTACGTATTATGATGATTGCCAGATATTATGTTCCTCTTCGAACCATAGAGCAACAAAAACGTTTATAAAAATATATCAATAAAGTTTCATGCAATATAGGAAATGTAGTCAAACAAATCTTTGAAGAATTAATTTCCAAATTGAAACTTTGTTTATGAACACAGAATATTGATGTCTTAATATTATTCAGGGAAGGTAAACAAACCTTCGTATATTTACACTGGGAAAGCAAACCAAAATCAAATATTGCAAATATTGAAAGCGCTAAGTAAATTTCGAATCCCACAAAGATGAAAACTAAAATATTAATGTATCCTCTTTATCTATTATATGTATGCCATTACATAGTGTTCATGAATCATGTTCTGTTCATGATTTCAATATCAATGCCAATATTTAAGAGAAACTTATTATTTATACGATGCCTGATTATGATTATAAATGACAGTTGTTAGAATATTTTTTCTATCTGTCTGAAGGTATACCTCGAATACGCTCCGAAACGGCTCAACTAATTACGATGAAAATTTTAAGGCTTAAATTAAGAATTAGATCTTAAAATTTTGTGTAAGCTAGGATGTATTAGGTAAATGATAGGTACATATATAAGTAAGTATATCTAATTTGATTATTATTGGTATCTGTTTTAGAACTTATCCTTATTTAAAATCAGTTAAAAAAATTCTGGCTAGCATTTGGAATTGAAATTAAATAAGTATAATATAACTACGTTTTAACGGTTTTAAGCGCGAAAAACTTAAGAAAATACAATTAAATAAGTATGTGACAAATAGAGCTGACTTAGTAGTTAGCGCACTCGTGTCCTATACCCAAAGAGCATGTATTCGAATCCTGGTCAGAAAACATGCACTACTTAAGCAGTTTTCCGTCAAAATATTTAGTGTTATAATTACCACAGTGAAGAAAAAGATCGCGATGAAACTTGCACATCGAGATAATCGATGTGTTAAAGTAATCAATCCCTCTTGGACAAGCGTGGCGGGTTGCTGTCGGTTCTCACTTATATGGGAGGCCCGAGCCCAGCAGTGAAACGTTTATGGGCTGTTATTATTATTAAGGATGTGACAGATCTTTTGACCCGACTACGTATATAATACACTAAACTAATATAGAATAATAAAATTGTCTCAGGGATATACCTATAATTTGACAAAATTCCCCAGCCGTTGAAAAAAATTGACATAGATTTTATCCATCGCATTAATGGATACCCAAAAAACATTATTTATAAATGGAGATTCCTAAAATAATTGCTACTTATAAAAATAGTTTGCATGGGAAAAGGTATTTTTTTTTTAATATATGTAATATAATCTGCACCACCTATATCGTCAGATTAGGTTAAGCTATTCCTTAAGTTAGGTTGCCTGGAAGATATTGCTTTAAGCGATAAGGTCGCCTATTGTTTCTACCATGACAATATTGTAATTGTGTATTTTTGAAATTGTATATTTGGTGAGCAATAAAGTGTTATCTATCTATCTACCTATCTACATTTGTGCGTGAAATAGCTAGCATAATATTACTTTAACACGCAATAATTTGTTGTGATAAAAAGCAATACATTTTGTGGGTCTCGTAGAAAAAATATTTTATTTTTTGTCTTACAAGGATTTGAGTACAGGTGGCTATAATAGGAAAGGACTGCGTTGTATAACACCTACATAAATAACAATGTTCAGGAGAAATGTTTTTCGACATGTTACTTCTGCTACCTTATATTACACAGAAATATATATAGGTATATACACACCTAGGCACGGTACATACAATTTTAAAAACTGTATTGTACACAGTGAGCAATAGTAAAAATACAATTACAGTGAAAACCTGGATAAGTGGGCCCTCGATATGTGGGCCTTTGATATGTGGGAAACTTTTATTATTGTTAATTACAATGACGTCGCTACACTTTTGCATTGAAATACGTCTATTATTGGGCATTTTCAAACCTTTTAAACTAAGACTTGATTTCTTAGATTTTTTTCGATGTTTACCTCTATAATTGGGACTTTGTAGCTACAAAGTCCCAGTAGCCGTATAAGTGAGACAATTGATCAGTTTTAGACAAATTATGACACGTTTGTTTACAAACAGTCTAATCCCTTGCATTATATTAACATTTCCACCTATTTACATGAGCAATGGTATACTTCGACCTCTCACAGTGGGATCCTCCATAAATAAGACAACTGTCATGTTAAATCTACCTATTTGGGAAACTGAGTAAATGAAAAGCCTCTATAAGTAATTTAAAAAAATGTCCCTTCAGATCCCAATTATATATGTTTCACTGTAAATGCTGGTATTTAATAACTTTTAGCTGACACCATAATATTAATGAATAATTTAAAAATAGACAATTATATCTTTGATAATATTTGAAAAGTAAGATGGTATTTTATCACCTTTTATTATGTACCAGTTTTCGAAAACCCTATACAATTATTTAATCTTCTAAACCTAAATCTAAGAGTTTACATTACTTTATGGTAATTACAAGATTAATTTTATTTACTGTTTAAATAATTAATTAATATGTGATTTGACACCTTTCACTTCTTCAAAATGATGACGTCATAATGTTGTACACTCGTCACTCGTACAAAATCTACGAGGTCGCGAAATTTCACAAGATGATGAAAAGTGGCCGAGTTGATGTGACTGTCATTTACCCTATTGTTTGGATATCAATATTAATAATCCCTATTAATATTATAAATGCGAATGTAACTGTGTCTGTCTGTCTGACTGTTACGCTTCACGGAATAACTACTGGACTGACTTGGCTGAAATTCGGTATATATATAATTTTAATGCTGAGGGTAGACAAGCGATACTTTTCATCCCGAATAATGAGATAGATTTTGATATAGATTTATGTAAAGGTTATCCCAGAAATTAGAATAGGTTTTGTTTGTTGTGGTTATTATTTTGTTTGGTTTTCTTGTGATTTGCCATTTTCGTCATTTTGGTAATTTTGGCCATTTGATTAAATTGGCCATTTTGGTAATTTTGTTAATTTTGGCCATTTTAGTCATTTCGGCCATTTTGGCCATTTTAGCCATTTTGGCCATTTTGATTAAATTTTGATCAAATTGCCATTTTGGTAATTTTGGTGATTTTGGCCATTTTGGTCATTTTAGTCATTTTGGCTATTTTGGCAACTTTGGCTATTTTTGACATTTAAGGAACTGGTCATTTTTGGCATTATTGGCGTTTTTGTCATTATGTAGTTTACAGATAGATCCACGGGGGATAGATAAATAAAATTAGGACGGATTGAAACAGCGGGGGATGAAAGTTTGTATGGTAGACCAATCATTTCTCAAAAAAACGATAGTAACTCGATCTGTCTGTCTGTTAAGCTTTCACGGAAAAACTACTGGAATACTGGATCGTTTTGGTGTAATTTTGTACATAATAATATGTAGTTTTAATACCGAAAATGGACATAAATACTTTTAATGTCGGGAGATCGGATAGTATGCGATATAAAATGAAGGGAATCTTCAGTGAGTAAATAGTAATGACATAAAAATTTAATACAATGTAACCTGTATTAACGCCTGCCCTTTAAACATGAGAGTATTTTCTATAAATTAATAGTTCTGTTGGCATTGGTACGTCTAAAGTACATTTGCGGTAAGCAATGTATCGGAACAATAGCTATCCATCAAAGTGTAGTGAACTGTAGCCAATGCGAAGACAAATAGTTGTGTTGCGTCTCAAACAATCCCCATTGAGGATTTTAGTTTAAATATTTCGTTCACATATCTAGTTATAATATAAATGTTACATACCTACACAAACTATATATAAAACCACTCAAATAAAGATTTTATTATCAGCCCATAAACATCCCAATGGGTTCAGATTCCACAGGATAATATACGGTAAATCTACCATCCAAGTTTTTTCACTAAGCTTTGCTTCATGGTCAGCACATGGTTATTAGACATTAGATCAGAATTTTATCCGGCCAGAGTCAAATCCGTATCGTTAGAACGACACGTAGATGTCTTAGCCACTGAGGTACTAGAAGAGTAGATTTTTTTTATATAATACTCGTATGTGTTACAAATACATAATGAACGAAAAATTAAACAAAAGCTGAGTAGAATGGGAATAATCAAATAATATTGTTACGAGTTACGGGACTCGAATTAAAATGCCGTTGGAATTACTATGGAATTTATTAGAACTATACAAACACGTATAACACAGGTACAAATATAGCCGGTCGCAATAAGTCCAATTGTAATGCACAATTAAATAACACGTGCAAAGTTCGTTACTATCTCGCTTATCGAATGACCACGTCTTGCTTTGATCGTGGTTCTCGCTAGACTGCCCCCCCTAGTTCGGTCATTGTTTTATACTAAACTATACAATACAAAAATCGACCGCGTGGACTGAAGTTTTCCAAGAACCACACCTGGCTAACGACCATCATAAAAAATTACAACACACAATAGGCGGCTTTTCTAAATACAAATAAATAGCTCATCGTAAACAAAAGAAATCAAATTGCGGGCAGGTAAACATTGTAATGTGCTTTATGGCCGGCAGGTGTGCATCACTGTTATCGGCGTGCTTCGTGGAATTTTGGCTAAGTTGTAACAATATGAATGGGAAATGAAGGATATGTTGCGATGATGTAATATTTTATGTAAACTGAACAATAGAAACTGCAAAATGTCCACTCTTAATTATTGTGTCTTTCATTCCACACAATAATGTTAATATGTTATGTATGTATGTTATCTGTAATAACAAGAATGGAATTAAAATACAGTTTTGTCAAAACATGCTACAGTTTTTGCATATAGATTAGAACCTTACGCGAGAAAAGCCTCGTGGAATGGTCAGATAAACATATGAAGGGACTATATGTACTCTTCATAAATTGTTTATCTCTTATTCCACCTCTTTATATACAAAACAATTCTGTTGAAACGCTTCTCAAAGAATTTATTTTGTAATTGTTTATTTCTGAATAACAACAGACAGTGTAACGGATCATTTGGCGTAAAGTGACTTACTTCGATACGGAAGAATTCTTCTTCAAAGCTGTTTTTTTCTGTAAACATTATTTTAGTATTTATAGTGAACACTATTCCTACCTCGCAAAAAATATCTCTGATGTTACCAGTGTCGCATGTTTTTCATCATTTTCATAAAAAAATCTTAGCATAAGAAGATAATATTAGTTATCTATACATATAATAAAATTGTAGAGGTTAAATTTCTGTACAATAAGAAAAAATGCTAAAACCGAGTCAGGGGATGTAAGAAGTGAAATGAAGTAATTTAGATTTTTTCAAATTTTTTGTTTTTCTGTTTGTCTGTCTGTTTGTACCGGCTAATCTCCGAAACTACTGGACCGATTTAAATGAAATTTTGTATGGTGGTAGCTTATATCCCTGGTCAACATACAGGATACTTTTGATTCTGAAAAATTAAAGAGTTCCCGTGGGATAGTTAAAAAACCACACCACGTGAACGAAGTCGCGGGCATCAGCTAGTAATTAATATTTATTTAATGAATTTTCAAATATATTTTCTTTAATATTGTGCAACAAAACCCTATCCTAGCTTTTGTGCTATTTTTCTCTCTCCATCGCAAGATTGACTGGACGAATTACTATCCTGTAGCTACAAGCAATAAGGCCGCCATTTTTACTTAATTCTAAGCTATTTTTGCATATTGTTTCATAAATTTTATTGTACAATAAAGTATATTCTATTCTATTTAAGTATAGAATGGATTATGACTAAATTTATAGAATTAATAACAATTGAACAATAGAAGATACTCAACAATAAAGCGAACAATTAGGCAATTGTGATATCAGCAAAATATTTGAGGAATCTTTGCCGTTGGAGTCAGTACCAACGAGAATAGAATAAAGGAATCTTTGGATATTAATTAACTAAATGTCAATAGAACCTATTAGAATCAACTTCAAAGCAATGATAGATGGGCATACGGCATCAGTTAATTTTCAATTACATTTAGCAGCCATATGATGGACTCGGAGAAATTTGATAGATACTGTGTAGTGCCTGCCACGCTCGCTTAGGATTTGGACTTTATATTAATATCTTCTGAAAAGCCTGCAATACATCGAAATGTTTTTTTTCATATCTCATACTCGAAAAGAACACTTGAAGTTACCTGATCACAGGGATCAAAACAGTACTTTTCGCCCCTGTGAAACAATTTTCCTTGGTGTCATAAAATTCAAAAACTATAAGAGCCATGTCCGGACGTTTTATATAGCCACTGTTAAATTGCAACATAAAATTATAATTAAAAATATCAATATTTTTGTAACATGATTTTGTACTTAAAAATTACTGTTCACTAAATCATTACCTATTTATATAAATTTGAGCTAATTATTTACTTTAATGACAAAAATACTGGCTGAGAGAATGCCACAGAAAAATTAATTTATCTGACGTATCATATGTGACGTATTAAATGTGTTCATCAGATTTAATGGGTTTAAATCAAATCAAATAATTATATGGCGAACTAAGTGTTACATAGGTCTTATACAACATAATTAAGAATAGCACTTATTACTTAGTTGGCCTTTAATAGCATCGCAATATTAATATTACTTAATCTAGCTGTATAAAATATGTAATATTTGTTTTGTTTCCTTTATTTAAATTTACATTATTTATTTAAAAAGTCACAATATCTTCTTGTTTTTACCTCTCACTTAGATATTCTTGGACATTATAATAGGACTTTTGAACCATCCCCTCAAATATTTTTGTTTAAATATGTTAAAATTATTTACTTGCATTATATTACACGTTAACTACTACTACTAGGTACTAACGCCTGATTTCATTAGAGAAGTAGTTGTTTGTTTAACTTATAAGATTTTTATTTACTTTCCTCATATTCGACATGAAAAGTAGAGTGTTTACCTCGGGTGAAAGACTTATTTAGGCGCTCGAACTATTAGCACCCTTGCTACACTCGTGCGCCAAACAATATCTTGTCTAAATAGGTCGCTTCCATCCCTTGTGTAATAACTATTAACCCGTACAATTTTCATTGAAATCCGTAGAGCGGTTTCGGAACCTATTTAAGAGAAAGATTCACACCAATACAAAGACAAAAATGGCTACTTATGATTAGGTACCATTTATTTTGAAATTATACACAGATGATTTTATTTATTGCTTTACAAGTTTACATGATCATTGGTCTGTTTTGAAAACAATAACTAAAGGATTTGTTATTGTTCTGGTGGGCCATCACAAACAAATTAATTTGTAATCGAACCAGAAGATCCCAAGAAAACAGCCCTACGATTGAATTGAACACAATTCAAACACAAAAACGGAAGATAAAGTGTTCAAGTTAAATAAATTCCATATGTACATTATTTGTTCATATATTTTTTTAATTATATTAGATTATGTCGTGGGTATGTTAGATTTGACAGTCTTTTGTATTTTAACAAATAAATTATTTTTTATTGCTCTCGCTTAAACCAAAATGTCTCCTACTGTAGACTGTTCGGATACTGAGTACCTCAGTTTGGTAGTAGACGTTGAAAAATAATCCAAAAACAAACAATAAACTTTTTAATTATAGAAACATGTAAAAATTAAACAATTTTTCATATAGCAATCCATGTTTGCGAATCAAAACATATAAACATATTTTTCCAACAATTGTAGTCTTCTCCTGTAGACATATAAAACTTTTTTTGTGTTTGACCCAACTCGCGCACGCGGGGCGCCGGCTACGGGCGCGCTGCTCTAACAATTTGTTATTGACATGACCCGCCAGGCAATTGCGGCGATATGGGAAGTTTAAAATGGTCGAACCGTGCTGTCGAAGATGCTTCCGTGTTAATCGCGCGTTCCGCCGCTAGCTCAACTTGAACACACAAATAAATTTACATGTTTGATATTGCCTTCAGTGCTCCAAACCATCAGCTTCAAGTGTACCCTCTGTTTACACCGCATCTACATATGCCAGATAAATACTTTAATGTTTGATATTTCTTGACCGCGCCCGCGAGTTTATGAACAAGTACTGAGATACGTCTGAATTATGTTAGGCTGCAAAACCAACCTTATTCATACTCTTACTTTATTCATAGCTCGTTCCGGTTTTACAGCCGCTCTCTGAGCAGGGAACATTAAACGGATTTTCATTATAGAACGCATTAAACGAATGTTTACGCACGCATCATTTATTTACAAACAATATTTAATTTATGTCAGAATTGGCATAGTTATTGTGAATAAAACCACATGGCAGAACTAGTCAACAACTAAAGGTACAATCTTCTATTATCAAGGTAACCGAATGTTGAAAGTAGGGTTGAAAACAAAAATACTACATTTTCTTCAAAAAAAATTGGAAACCTTTTTTAAAGAAAATGTAGTATTTTTGTTTTTAAGCTGTAAAAATATAGTAGGTATTTATGAGAAATTTAGGTGAAAAAAAGAGTATATATTTATTTTTCATTATTTATTATACTGTTACGAGTCGCGAGACTCGAACTAAAATGCCGCTAGAATGACTATAGAGTTTATTAGAACTATACAAACACGTATAACACAGGCACAAATATAACCGAACACAAGTCCAAACGTAATGCAGAAGGTCGTAACTCAATAAAACGCGCAAAGTCCGTCACTTATTAGATTCCCGATTGTAGTACACACGTCTTGCTTTGCTCGTGGTTCTCGCTCGACTGCCTGCTCCCTCAGTCGGGCCATTGCTTTATACTGCGCAAATGCAATATGTCTGCCCGGCAGCGTAGACCAAATTTCCTAGAATCGTAATCCGCACACCTGGCTAATTATGCCTGCAAGCGGCCACAAACGAGTACAATAGGCTGTTCTCCACAATAACCAATAAATAAGTGAACAAAAGAAGACAATCATAAAAGGATTACAATTAGTTCAAATGCCGACCGACGGGTAATGAAATGTATTTTTATAGATATGCAGGTGGATTTTGTTTTCGTCGGAACTTAAGTTGTAACAATACATTTTATTTATTTGTTTATTATATTTTCCATGTGTATTTATTACTACGGTAAATCTGCCGTCATTACTACTTTTAGCTTTGGCCAACAAAGATCTATTATTTTTAAAATAATCTTAAGTATCTGAACAAAAAGCGCGACATTTGAATTAGGATGAAAATATAGTACATTTCGTACTATATAATTTTTCTATAATATAAAGTACAATTGGCTAACACACAGTATCATAATAAAATACGGTTGGCAACCCTAATTGGAAGTTAAATGTACAGTCGGGTGGGCCGTCTACCTATTTGTTTAGTTTAATAGTAAATAGTAAAAAAAATACTAGCCAAAGGTTATCCATCAAATCTTCATCAAATCTACCTTTCGATTGCTGAAAGGTTTTTTAAAAATATAAATGCTTATAATAATGACTCGTTGCTATATCTTAACATGCATTCACTTGCCTTGCCATCGGTTGCATTTTATTTTAAATTTATTGAGAATAAACAACAAGTCTTACACTAACTACTACATACATCTGTTTAATCTATTACAGTTAAGCTCTTAGTCTAAGTGCAGACTTAATTACAGGTTGCCACATCATGCTGGATAACAATTTTTTTTTACAATTATTCGTTAGTACGGTTGTGTTAATATATTAACGTAATAGAGTGTGTGTGTGTGTGTGATTTTGACTTTACTTGTATAGAACCTATGTCAAGTTTCAAGCGATAGTAAGGCAAATGAATTGTCAGTATGATATAGGAACCAACAATTGATAAGTAAGTTGTACGTTAATTTACAGAAAGACGGCAGCGAGGATGATTTCATTTCTGACGATTAAACGGCGGTTAGCGAAATGTCAGTGGAGTGTCATTCAGGCATGTCAGTCAAGATGTTTGAAATCGAGTAACTGTAAGTCAAAAGTTAAGGTGGTGGTGGTGGTAAGGTATGGCGGAAGTGGACTTATGAAAGCAGTGAAAAGAAAATATAGAATAGAAAAAAGAAGGAAAAAAATGTTTGATGAAATAGCGACGTACATATATACACATAGACATAGACAAAACTTTATTGTTCAACAAAACAAAAAATGCAAAAATGCACAACAAGACAACAGTTACTTGGTAAATCAAAAGGCGGCCTTATCCTTAAAAGCGATCTCTTCCAGGCAACCTGACTCAAAGGAAATTCTTAAATTATCTATAATTATTATGCAAGAAAGAAAAATAAAAAAAATAAAATTACATACATGGACAGCAGATTACAGTCTAAAGTATTGTAAACTAGCACATACATTATTGCGTAAGACTGACTGATGATTCCTAAGTGAATTTTTAAATATGGCAAAAGATTTTTTTCTTTTTTTATTGCTAGAATTCAGCAGACAGGCAGATGGCCCACTTGATGGAAAGCGGTTACCATCGCCTATGGACATTTGCAACACCAAAGGTGCTACAAATGCGCTGCTGCTCTCTTAAGGGCGACTGCAACCTAGTCACTAATGCCGGAACACAACTCAAGGTTGTTATGGTGATATGCTTTAGACCAGGGGTGGTAGCCATCCAGTCGGGCAAATGTACTAACACCTGACTTTGGGTTCTTTTGTCGCCTCTTACGACAGGCCGCCCGGCCGCAGGAATTAGTATTGTTTTCCTTTCTTGCATGGCGAAAACACATATTATTCTGGCACTGTTTTCATATGGCTTATATTCTTTTTTTATATAATGTATACTTTGTGTCCCGGGAACCCCGCGGGAATCAAGTCAAGACATGCGTTGACGAAATCGCAGGCATATCCTAGTGATTATATATTATTATGATTGCAACAGCAGGCTTACGTGAATTATCACTGTCTTACTGTTTTTTATTTAATTCTTTTAAACTCTTAAAATACGGATTTATAAGTAATAAAAGCTTTGCAAGTTTTTTTCTTTAATCGATAGTAAATTAAAATCACATTTTTACCTTATAAAATATAAACTTTCGATGTGTAGCAGCAGTAACATTCAATACTTGAATAACCCTTAATGCCTTTTCCGAGTATATGCGATGTGATCTGACTTAACCTTTCCTACAACCCAAGGTAGAACGAGTTACGTGACAATTTTTATTTTTGTGAGCTAATAACACGCCAAATATATCATTGAGAACTTCGTCGGTGGAGAATGCTTTGATATAAATGTACCTGGAGCGGAACCTAATAGATGTCCAATAAAAACCTGTCGGCATGTTGGGAAGCAGAGTTTTTGAAGTGAAACTTCTTTAGAATCGTTGTGATTTGAAACTCGATGCAACGAAAAAGCGACAATAAAAAGAGATAAACAGATAAATCTGTAGGGCTAAACCTGCGTTAGAATGAGCTGGAATACATTATATTTAATAATTTAAACACTGCTCATATAGATAGAGTTGGAAATGTTTTGAAGTATTTTGTTAATACTTCAAATTTTGGTTTGATTTAAAGCTTAAATATATTATATCGATATATATGAAATGTGACGTCATGAAATTTAGAATCCCTCTCACTCAGTCTTTGTTTCACTTCTAATACCTGTGAACTGCACACACACACACACATACACAATTTTTGAAGTGAAACTTTTTTAGAATCGTTATGATTTAAAGTGGACACTAAAAAGAGATAAACACATAAAATTCAACCTTATTTAATTTTGAAATGAAACACATTTCTCGTTATCTGTTAGTATTAATTTTCACTTTAAATAAAACTTAAAAGTTTTAAAATGAATTTTAGCTCTATCTATATATAACTAAGGCAGATATCCTTTTATACATAAATCACAGGAAATTGTGCGTAAAAATGAATTTTCAACTGAATAGTGATTTGAAGTGTAATTTAGATTGAATTATTTTATTATAATATTGTTAGAGTGCGGGACTCGAATTAAAATGACGTTGGAATTACTATAGAATTTATTAGAACTATACAAACACGTATAACACAGGTACAAATATAACCCGTCGCAATAAGTCCTTATGTAATGCACAATTAAATAACACGCGCAAAGTCCGTCACTATATCGCTTATCGAATGTGCACGTCTTGTTTTGATCGTAATCGTCGCTTGAATGCCGATCTCTCCGTTCGGGCATCCCTTTATACTCATCTTACAATATGTCACGACCGTGTAAACAATGGATTCTTAGAACCACACCTGGCCACTGCCTACCAAAGAAGCTTACAATACACAATAGACGGCTTTTCTAATTACAAATATTAAACACAAAGAAAACAAAAGAAGTGCAAATGCGGGCAGGTAATAAACTTGGGCTTTATGGCCGGCAGGTGTGCATTCACGTTTGTCGGCTTGCTTCGTGGATTTTGGCTAAGTCGTAACAATATGTTGACGGATGTAGGCTAAAGGCATTATATTTATGTTAAAAAAAGTTAAAGAAGAATTAACTGTAAGTATATTTTCTGAAGTTTCACTTCTGCTGTACATACACACACACGCATTTTTTTAATATTCTTAATAAATTCTTTCTTTCCTCGGTAATACCTCCACTGTAAAACCTCAAACGTTTTTATTTTTTACGTAGATAACAAATAATTGTGTAAGTTTCGTTAGTAAAATAATTAGGTTCTTATACTACGGGGCTTTAGGAAATATTCCACGATTTTTCTTTTGGCCTTTATGTATGAAACGCGCCCTCTTAACCTTTTGCAAAGGAACGAAAGGTTTCGTAAATGTTTAAAACACTTCCGAAACTTTGGTGAAGTTTGTTATGAGGTATCAAAAACGAACTAATGTTTGTGTTTAAAGTTTTCAAGACCTTTGTATGTTGTATTTTAATATACCATTGTATCAAAAACTAGGTCGATGCAGCCGTAAAGAGGTTTTAGTATTCTTTGTATATATTTGAACAGTCGCAGAATGAAAAGGTCCGTCACCCTAAAGTTGACTTTTGCTTGCATGAGTTCAAGAAACAGTACAACCAACATTTTGATCAATGTTACGTTTTGTTATGTTTATAAAATATAGAAACGTGGGAAAAGCAAATTGCAATGTTGACAACGACAGAAGCTGAGATTAACAATAAGAAACACACAGGATATAATCACTACACTTAACATAAATATTAAAACCAATAAAAAGGTTTTACATGTGTAAATAATCTTCTTAGACAAGATAGAAACTCAATCAAACAACTTTGATCTAAGTAATTTTAAACTTTATTGTCAAATAATTAAACATATTTTTTTGTTGAACAGTCTGTTCTGTGATTTAGTTTGAAAAAGTAACATGTGCTAGTGGAACGTTACATGAATCAATTGGAAAACTGGCGCACCTTTTCAAACGGCGAATTTCGATCACTTATCAGTAACAATCATGTCTAGTCCATATTGGAATATTATTTTATTTCATTCAGAATATAGAAGGAATGAAGCGTAAAAATTATTGCTCTAACAGAATTCTTCATCAGCCGGTTATCGTGCAAGACTCGCTAATAGCGCAATGTATACTAGTCATTGTTAAACATAAAAACTGTTGTAAGTATATAATAATATGTACTAAAGCCATAGAGCAAGCCCCGCATAGATAGAACTCGTAAACGTGATTATTGATTTTTGTGCCTTTTTTTACAAGCTTTTATCGTTATTTTAAATTTTAACCCGTGCGTTCGACTGATGTGACTGGGCTTTACTTCAATGGAGTGATCACGAGTAATTGATGTCATAATACTTTTTAATTGAAATGTCTGATATAAAAATATTGTGAAATATATTGCACGCAGTGCAGACTCGGAATCCTGTGAAGCAGAGTTTAGCGGATAGATGATGTGTGTTAAATCTATCTACCCATATTTAGGCATGTTGCTGAAGAGTTTCTTGCGCCCCTTCTTCTCTTCAAGAGACAACATGTTGCGAAGCGGTGGTGAATTTGATTAAACTCCCCATAGGGTAAATAAAAAACATAAACAAAAATTAAAATTATATAAAATGAAAAATTGGGGGTACGCTAAATAATAACTTTAACTTTACTCATTGACACTTGACATCCTTGTCTTCCATGATTACAATTACTGAAAAGTGGCTGAAACGTCGAAATAAAAAAATAAATAAAATTCCGCTCTTAAAACCATTTACAACGTACTTTTAATTATACGTATACTGGTCGAGAAAATTTAGAAAATATTTTATTTGTATTGTTAATAACATTGGTTACAAATATCTTAGATCGGCATTCTACATTTTAAAATCGAATTAAGCAGTTCTTCAAGTTCTATGTGTTTTACTGTATAAATCCCCCATTAATATTATATAATTCTTCTGTGTCCTGAAGTGGAAACCGCGTCTCTGTAAAAGTAACGTAAGACGACCTCCATCCTGGTAGACAGATGACCTGCAGGTGGCTAGCAAGGGCTAGATGAGGCTGGCGGGATATGTGCAAACGCGGGGAAGCCTACGACTTCCCTAAGTTACAAGTTTGTAAGAAGAAGACGGACATCTAATCCATACATACATCAGCCAGGTGGTAGGGTATTTACACCTCTGAATGGCTACAATATGCCTGGTCTAGAATATGCCGCCGTAACAACCTTAAGTTGTGTTCCGGCATTAGTGGCCAGGTCTCCCGTTAGACACGCAACACATTCATAGCGCTTTTAATGTTACAAATATCCATAAGCGATGGTAAGCGCTTTCCATCAGGTGGCTCGTCCGGTCCATCTTCTGAACTCATGCAATAAAAAAAAGACGTACAAATACACACACGTTTTAAGCATCTTATCCATGTCATTTATTTTTTACTTTGACATTTATTTCCAAAACTTCAATTTTATTGGCATAGGACATTAAAGTCTTATAGATTAATATTATTTAGACTTATTGAAAGTCATAATTTGATTCACTTACAGATTTTAGTGTTCCATAGCCAGATAAGTGTATTAATTTCGTCGAATTTAAGCGTATAATATGCAAATTAAAATATCGTGAAAAGCGGTCAGCTCATCGTGTATTTTAAAAACCTATTTATTTTGGCGGTATATTATCTCAAGCAATACAATTATACAAGCTACTCGAGTGATATTTATTATGTGGCAGTAATAATTCAAAGAACTTTTTGTGTTTTTACAGTTCCAATTCGAAGAAAATTTATTTCAGTTATAAAAAAGCAATTACATTGCTTTATTTTTCTTTATTCATTTCATAGTACATTATGTACATTATGTAACAAAATATCTTATTGTAACAATGTAATAAAGCATATTACTTTGTAACAACCTTTCCTCTGTCGAACACAAGTACTTTCTTCTACCACACCCTTACTTCAAGGAAAAATCAGAATTATTATGAACATTTGTATCTAGTATTTAACTGTATTTGTAAGTCTGATATATTTAGTCCTTCCATTATTAGAATTCCGTAGCTGAAATAACAAAAAAGGGAATCATTATAATTTTGCTGCGTCACGTTTCTTGCACTAATTTATAATTTAACACGGTTAAATACTATGGACATGAGTAATAGATATCGCTGTTAGAGCTGCCGATAAGGCTGAATTTTTCGATGCCATTAAATATGTCGAAGCTCAGAAACGTGTAATTATAACATTTAATAATTGTTAGAAAATTGATGTGCACATCACGTAAACGATAAGCTTTTTGTACATATAGTCTTAGATAAATTAAAAACAATTAAAAAAGCAATATACAACAACTCGTCATCTTATTTTGTCCTTCCCTCTCAATAGTGGCAGATTAGCTTCCGCGACGATGGAGTCCGAGTCTCGCCTAGTGGTGCGTCACCCCATCCAACGGAGTAACCATCATAGGGTAACCATGACCATCACTCAACATAATACAACACCCGAAAGGAGAAATGATTCTTATCCTATTTTGTTGGTTTGTTCGGGAATTAAATTCAACAATTTTGACCAAGAGAAATCTTAATTTTTCTAAGTGAATATTTGAGGTTATGTGTCTGTCTGTCTGTTTATGTCACAGCCGTATCGATAGAAGGATGAACTGGTTTGGTGGCCTCTATGAGCTAAGCGGACTAAGCCTTTACCGACGTAGCTCACTAGAACTCAAAGGCTTCGGGTTTAACTCCTGGCGAGGTAAATGTCGCAAATAAACTTTTCGTTATTTACTATGGCCTGGTTATCTGGGGTCGGTCTCAGAGTGGCCTGTTGTATATTAACAATAATGCAAGCGCAACTTGCTTCCCTAGAGAATTTCAATATGTGTGTTTAACTTACGATGAAATGAACAAAGGAATTTTCTATATACACCTGACTTATCCAAGGCATTTAATACCGTCACAATTTCACTACTCTTGCCCAAGTTACACTCTGGTTTTTAATTACTTGGACTAAAATGACAGATGCGATCCACCTTTTTTTTATGTTTCAAGCTTGGAGCAACTAGCTTCCATAGATATTCTGTAAGATTCACTTACAGTGGGGAGTTTGAATCAACTTACATAACCATAATCAAAAAAGGTCGGTCGCAGCTGTCATTTTGTCTAGGTAATTAAAAATCAGAGTATAGAGAGGTTAGGTCTTAGAGTAGTGATACTAGAGATTTTTGAAGATTACTTATTTAATCGCAGTCAAGTTGTAAAAATCTCTGATGTCATCAGTGATGCTCAGAGTCTGGTGAATAATGGCCTCAGGGTAGCATTACTTACCGCTAAGTCAGATGTGTTACCAAACGAGAATGTAGATATACAAACAATAGTGCTACATTTATAGTCAGCACTTCTGTTTCTCTACAAACACTCGTAGCTTATATAATTATATATGTTCTCGACAAGAATGTTACACAACTCTCAAGAGTACCATTTTTAATATTTCCATTGTTACACGTACGCAAGTGAATTGCAATGTCTGAGAGTACATTTCAAATGTATAATAAATGTTTATTGTTATAACTTTCTGTTGAGATGATGTTGATATAACATTAACTTCTATTGAATACTGAATTGGATTTTGGTTTCTTAGAAAATTCTTTACATTTTTGTTATGCTTTAAAAGCATAACAAAAACCAGCTATGTTATATCATTCTGCGTGGAATATTTTTCTAAAATATCATTCAGTATAAATACATTGGATTAATTCGTAGAAATAAAACAATAAATGAAAATTATACAAGTAACTACTGCTTTTTTTTCATTAAGCCAACTGCTCTCAGGGTATAAGAATTCAATTGAATATCCTAAAAACATTCGACATGCAAAAACTGAATATATAAATTTACTCTAAAACTATACATTATATAAAAAATCTCGAATTGCTCTCTCTTTTCTTTCACCATGTCCCAATTATTTGGGGTCGGCACAATATGTCTTTTCCTTCCACACTCCTCTACTCTGACATACATCTTCTCTCACACCACATATCATCATATCATCCTTCACACAATCCATCCATCTTTTTTTTTGGTCTACCTTTACATTTGTACCCTCTAATTGCTATTAGAGGAAAAGTATCTTTTTAATGTTGTTATATAGGCATATACTCATTAAATTCAATATTCTTGCACAGAAACTGGGGTTTCGGTTCTTGTAGTAATGTTTGGAGTTAATTCATTAAAAGCATACACATATAAGATTTTTTAAGACATGTCTAGCGATATAAACTTGAGCACCTCCAAAATTTTTGTATAAGGTTGATATTTGGGTTAGGCAAATATGACCACGTCTCTGAGTTTCGTAAAAAACTCAAGTGATTGCCAATTCGTTTTGGCCGGAATACTCATATTCTTTTACTCCTTTACAGAGTGTTGTTTATCCCCACAACCCTCAAAGAATGCTTTGAATTCATCTCTTCTTCTCACAATTTACGACCTTCTACGAATCTTAGACTTAATACTCCCAAACATTATTCATCTTTTTACAATAATTCTTTTACTGTAGAGACTATTCGACTCTGGAATGAGCTACCTGTTACTGTTAGACAAGCTAAATCACTAACAATATTTAAGAACATGACAAAAAAGCACTACCTGCAACATAGTGATGTTTGATATTTTTACGTATATTTCTGTATATATATATATATATATATATATATTATATATATATATATATATATATATATATATATATATGTGTATATATTTAAGCATGTAATATCAGTAAGTGTATTTATATATGTCTATTAAGTATAATTTTACTTATATAATATTTTACATACTTATATGTTTATAAATGAATAAAATATATTTAAGTAACAGCTTATCCTCTAATATTTATGTATACCACCTTTGACCAATATAATTTGTTTTATTCCTGTCACGGGTTGTCTGGAAGAGATCGCTTCTTAGCGATAAGACCGCCCATTGTGCACATTTAGAATATTTTTAGGCTATAAGGTTTTCTGTAATGGTGTACAATAAAATGTTATCTATCTATCTATCTATCCTACAGGCCTTATACTAAAACAAGTTTTACCCCTCAATCACATGTATGACGGTCACTCTTAATTTTTAATTGTTTTACTACTTCACGAAACATCGTGTCACGACATGTAATACCAATACTTTTCTACCAATTGTAATCCATATATATGTATATCTAGTATTTTTTGTAATAAATAAGTATAGCACCTGGTAAGTGTTTTTTAAAAGGGTTTCTTGTACAAAATCTTAATATTGCTTTAAAAAATATAATGAACCAACAATCATGTTGGCCTTTTCGCTAAATTTGCTTCCAAATAACAACGCTATAACGATATACAAATTTATTTGAAAATATTTGATGATTGCGAATTTCTCAAGGCGGCGCAAATTAACATCAAACCAAGCTTCTCCCGGCTGTTTTGACAGGCAGTTTAATTAACATTTCAGTGCCTAATTCATTATGGTTTCGTTTACTTGAGTTTTGCGGAAGACGTCGAATGTAGGAAAATAATAACTTGCATTGTATTCAATTTACATGAATTAATTCCTCCCTCGCCATCTTACCACTAGACAAGCAGACGTACGAGCTCACGCCACGATATATAGTGGAAATACCAACAAAGCGGACGAACGCTATGCTTCCACTTTTATCATACGTACCGCTGAAGAGTGGAACTCTATACCGTCGTCTGTTTTTCCTGAAAAATACAATCTAGGTGTCTTCAAGTCTCGCGTGAACAGGTATCTTCTAGGTAAGCGTGCTCCATGTTTAGACTGAATTTCCACCTGACATCAGGCGCAATGTCAGTCAAACGCGAATCTATTGAAAATAAAAAATTGATGTGAAAATTATTTTATCGAATCCCAATATTTTCTATTTTTTATTATTGCTAACTGGTAAACGAGTAGATGGCCCTACTAATGAAAAGTGGTTACCCCTGTGATAGACGTTTGCACCACCATGGCGATGCAAACGTGTTGCCTGCCTTTAGGATGAAATAGAAGAGACGGTATAGGAGAGATAGAATAGAGGTAATGGGATGGTGAGATCAAACAGAAGGAATGGAATAGACGGGATCTATCAATCAATAAAATAATTTATTTTACCAAAACATGGTACGTACATGGAATAGATAAAGACATTGTTAAAGAGATCGACATGTATCTTACCTGTTCGGCGTACAAACTTTGTTATAATAAAGAATATATTATTTTATAAAAAAACTAGCTGACCCGGCGAACTTCGTACTGCCATATTTTCTGAATTCTTAAAAGACTTTGTTTTATGACACAAAAACAAAATCACCCAAATCGCTCCAGGTAATTAGGAGGATTCTAGAACCCGATCTCAGCGCCACCTGCTGTTTCCAATTGTGAATCTAAACCATCCGGGGATCCATTCAAAGACACAAAACAAATATCATCAAAATCGGTAAAGTCGTTCTCAAGTTATGCGCGTACATACATTTTTTTATTGCGGGAGTACAGCAGACAGGCAGACGGCCCACTAGATGGGAAGCGGTTACCATCGCCTATGGACATTTGCAACACCAAAGGTGCTACAAATCCGCTGCTACTCTCTAAAGAGAGACTGGAACATTTCTACGATTCATTTTTATATATAAGATAAAAACAATAATTTTTATTAGAACATGTATGTCCTTGAAGACCACGGGCCATAAAAATGTCCCGAACTTTTGGGTATGCTTGCGTGGGGCCATGGGAATGCCAACACGTAGAAGCCCATTGACAAATGTAATCTAAATGTGGCGTGGCACTGACCGCTGATTATTCCTATCTACACCGTATAATAAATGCATCCAAGGAAAAAGCCCGGCCAGTGTAGGACTATTGTAGGAAACAGGTACAGCACGCCTGCGTGAAGTATAGGCCTTGTGTAACGTTTAACTGTCCATATAAATGTTTCGTAACTTACAAGTATCGATTAAAAATGGAATTAATTTTAATATTTGTCTTATAAGTAAGTAAATAATATTAAAAATATTAGATTGTTTAAAAAAAAGTATGAGTTTTAGCTGATTATTTAAAAGTTCATTTTTTTTACTTGAACGTAAGTATGTATTTTTATTTTGTCGTAATAAATAATTGACTTAATATTATAAATGCGAAAGTAACTCTGTCTGTCTGTCTGTCTGTCCGTCTGTCTATTCCGTTTTCACGGGAAAACTAATGGACCGATTTGAATGGAACTCGGCATATATATATTTTCGATGCCGAGGATGAACATAGGATACTTTTTATCCCGAAAAATGGGATAGTTTTCGGAATAAAAATATATTTGTCTCTCTGTTCGTTATGCTTTATCGGAAAAACTATTAAACCGATTTGGCTGAGATTCGGTATATATGTAATTTTAATACCGAGGGTGGACAAGGGATATTTTTCATCCCGGATAATGGGATATATTTTGGGATAGATTTATGTAAAGGTTATCCCAGAAAGTGGAATAGGTTTTGTTTTTTTGTGATTTGCCATTTTCGCCATTTTGGTTATTTTGGTCACTTCTGTAATTTTGTCCTTTTTGTTCTTTTTGCTCTTTTTGTCATTTTTGCTCCTTTTGTCCTTTTAGCTCTTTGCTCTTTTTGTCCTTTTTGCACTTTTTGTCATTTTTACTCTTTTTGCTATTTTTGCTCTTTTGCTGTTTTTGTCCTTTTAGCTCTTTTTGTCCTTTTTGCTCTTTTTGCTCTTTTTAATATTTTTGTTCTTTTTGTCCTTTTTGCTCTTTTTGTCCTTTTTATCCTTTTTATCCTTTTTACTCTTTTTAATGCCGAAAATGTACATACATATATACTTATGCCAGGAGATCGGATAGTTTGCGATATAAAATTAAGTGAATTCTCCGTATGCAAATAGCACTAACATACATTTTTGTACAATGTAGCCTGTATTAACGCCTGCTCTTTAAACAAGAAGCACGGAATGGAGGCTGAATCGCGGCGCAGCCGCGGGGTAGGCCGCGGGATAAACTCTAGTAGTTTATATATACTTTCCTTCGACATTCAGGATATAAGGCATAATTTTAATCTTACAGATTGTCTTTAATATATGTATGCCTCTGAAAAGCATGTTAAGGCTTTATGTACTCCCTAAATAGATTAGGCTTCTAGGGTTTAGAAAACACATTTATACATGTATTTAGTGTGAAAACAGACTGTAATGCTTAGTCTTAAATTATATTCAAAGCTATATATCCTCATTATAAGCGAACAACAAACGAAACCTCATAAACAAACCGGAGGTTAATTTGAAACTTCGCACTTCAAGTTAATTAAGGCACGCCTAAGCACAACTCAATGAGCAAATATGTACTCAAGCCCGCTTTGCAGTTACTACAAGCAAAGCAACGTGCGCTCACAATCTTTAAGGCTTCGTTAGACGAAACCCTTCAGTGTTAGCGGACACGTGTTGAATTATACAAGGAAGGGTATTGTTTGAGAGACGCGTGTGAAATGTAGGTCATGGTTTTGATACACACTGCATTACATCATTAAAAATATGGACCTAAATTGAAAGGAAAGGATATATCGCAATATATATTTAAAGCTATGGGATAGGATAGGAAGGATAAATCTATTTAAAGATCACTGTCAGGTATTTTATACGTGCAGTTTGTAGACCAATAGTACGCAAAGACCCCCAACGCCTGGCGGGTCCAATACAATAATAGTTTCAGGATGTTGACGAGGCTGCCCCGGTTCTGCTGTGCATCAGGTATGTTTGCAGAAGCACGGGTAGACGACTAGTACGCCATTGCTAGGAAAAGACCTGCCTCGTTGCTCTGCAGGATTCGAGCCAGCTCTAACATATCCTAAAAGTCCTGACTGATAGGTTTGATGTGCCCTTTCTTAATTTTTGTGCTAGCAAATGTAAAGCTAACAGAACAACTGTAACAAAACTTTAGGCTATAAGTTCTACTAACAGTATTTTTAAGTATTCCTATTTTGTCTAATTTTAGATAGATAGATACATAACACTTTAATGTACAAAATTACAGAAAACTTACGAACTTGTATTATTCTAATTATGTACAAAGGGCGGTCTTATCGCTAAAAAGCGATCTCTTCCAGACAACCCGTAGCTAGAATATTGCTGATTAGATGTGGCGATGGTAGTATACATAATTATTGTACGATTAGTTACATTTTAATAATAAATATATAACTATACTATATATACAAATATACACTTAAGTTATATATATATACAAGATATATTAATAAATTGCAAGTATTTAAACGTAATAAACATATAGCTATACGCAATATAATATTAATTATATAAAATTGCATATCATTATATTCCAGATGGTATTTTCATGTTCTTAAATGTTAATAGAGATTTTGCTTGTCTGACAGCAACAGGCAATGTAAATCAAAGTTGGACAGCCTTAACCGTGAAAGAATGATTGCAAAACGTTGTATTATGATTTACTAACCAATATATGGAATCGTATGACATCATTTGAAAACAATGTTTAATATTGTTATTATATCCAGTTTTTTGATCGGGGGGTGTCTTTTATCTATTTATTTAGGATTTTCTTTTCTAAATTGTATATCTATAAATATTCATCTATAATTTAATTCACAAAACTTTATAAATAAACACTATATAAGTGTGAAAAGTGGAAGAAACGGCGGAATAATAAAAATAATAAAAATTACCGCGCTGAAAATCGTTAAAACGTAGTTTTCTTAAGCGAAAATAATTGTTTTAATACTGAAAGACTAGGTATATGGGATTTTTCAAAAAAGATGGTCACAAAATTTCTTCAAGACCAGCAGTGCATTGGTAAAACCTCTGGTGTTGCAAATGTCCATAGGCGAACGTAATCGCTTTCCATCAGGCAGAACTACTAGCACACGGCCAACTTTTGGAAATCAATTCGTCGTTTAAAACAATTTCCATGAAAACATACGTGCTGTTTATACTAATAATATAATAATATGCCTTCGTACTATTCATACATTTTTAATCAATATGTATACCTGTTTTTAGCTGCTTTAAAGACGGAAGAGAAACAGGATAATTTTTGTCTTTGATAGTGGGAGAGTTTTCGCGGAATACAATTCCAAACACTACTGAAAAAAACTGCATAGACGGCCCGAATGGAACAATTAAATTAAAACTTAGTTCCAAGCCATTGTTATCAAGTGAGAACGTTCCCAAAAGGCTGACCGCTTTACAAAGTAACATGGCAACGCGTAAACACTACCTGACGTAAAATCAAGCTCTTTGATCTCGTGAGACGTCTGCGAAGTATTTAAACATATTAACCTGAGAGACTTATTCAATTATATAACAAAGCGTCAGTTTGCGTAACCATCGTTTTAAGAAAATTCTTTCAACTAGTTAAATATTTATCTTAAAGTCAATATAATTATACAATTAGAACAATAAAGGAAACTTAACTTATATTGTATTCTACCTACAATCCCTTAGGTCTATAAATAGAATACTGATCCTAGGTCATCGAAGTCAATGGGTAAGATTTCTAGCAGGCTGGCTACGTTACCTCGCTGGATCCGTTGTCCAAAGTAGAAACCAGCCCTCTTATCACCCGAAGAGTCAATGAGTCGTTTTGATAGATCTTTGTAGAGGCTAATGGTCTCAGAAGCCCAGAATCCAAGGGTTACAACAGCAAACGGCACAAATAGATAACTCTCACTAAGGCTTCTATATTCGTACCACTTGGGTGTTTCAGTTGTTTCCATTGCCGAACTAGCTGATCTGGCCATATTTGTTAAATGGGTGCGGCCGACGTGTCTAAACAGGTTGTATCGCATACCATCTTAACGCAACATACCAAGGAATTATAGTCATTCCTTCAGAAAGCCTACCATCGTCTTAAGGTCTGGTATTTTATTGTTTAAGGGGGTGCATCTTATTCTAATGATATTGTTTTGAACCTTGGCCGGGGGCATACTAAACTTATGCAGTATTAGATTAAATTATATAGATTAGATTAGATATAACACTTTAATACTCACTAAAATAAGCAATTACAAAAAATGCCTAGTTACAAGACTTCTTGGCAAAACGATAGCGGCCTTATCGCTAAAAGTAATCTCTTCCAGGCAACCTAGCTTAAATAATTTTTTTTAACTAACATGGCAATGTAGTTGGAGCCAAAAAATTGGAATGTACAATTTAAATGTATACTTACACTAATTTATAAATTTAATACATACATGAATCCTTTTCATTCAATATTCAGCAGTATACTTTGTGTTGTGTTTGTAATTATATAAACACTAATACTGGCTATAAGTGATCGTGTACACGCCGCCGCACTTTCGCAGTCAAACAGCCATCAGCGGGGGGACGGCCGTATTGCCGAGTGGACAAGCTTCGCATATACACATAACGGAATAGCAGCGCTGTGGCATTTCTGCGGCGGTGTGGTATACTTAATGTGCTAGGTACGCGAAAAGTGTTATTCGAACATAACCTGAAAATGAACCCTGGAAATAAATTGGAACTACCTTGGAAATAATCACACGCAACATTAAAATGTAATAAATCTACAAACTCATTATTAAAATTTACAAAATTAAATGTTGGGGCAAAGTCGAACTTCAATCAAGTTGGTCCAATTTCTTTAAGATCGGCCAACAAGTATGAAGCTGGGTCTCATTGGAGAACTGCGATTCCCATTACCTCATATTACTAAATACCGCATCTTAGAGTAAATAATATCGACATAAAGTTTTAGTGTTCAGGTTTTCAAGTAAGAATATCCAATTTATAAGAGACAGTCATAAGTCCAATTTGAATGTATGGCTGTAAACCATAGACATTCATTCTTAAAGAATAATTAATTTCTAGTTGCAGAGAAGAAGCTTATCAAAGTACTAACAATCGGCAGACAAACACACGTATTGTATATCTCCAAGTTATCAAGTAACACTTTTGTTATGGGTAACATACAGCGGAGAACTTTGGGGCCGATCTCAGACACCCAGCCCATAGTAAATACTGGAAAGTTCGTTTATAAAATTTACTACGCCAGAAATTGAACCCAGAGCCTTTACATTCCAACGAATTCAAAAGGTAAAGGTTAGCCCTCGCAACCACAGAGACCGTCAAAAAATATCTTAGGTCCAATTAAAAACCACCACCTCTTGGGTGGTAGCCGTAAGCTTTGAACAAACACCGAAATAGAAAATCTCGTGGTCGAACTTAATATAATATGAGAGATCAATACTTCACTAGTTCAGTTACGTAAAAGTAGTATAGAAGACAGGAATTTAAAGAATATCTAGCACTATCAGTGGGTCAGCGATCGGTTCGCTGTCCTAATCGAGATTTAGTTATAATGAACCTGGTCGAATTTCAGCCCTGCAAGTGGCAGAAAACTAGGTAAAAGAGAGATAATTGTCGTGATCTCGCTTCAGAAGCCAAGACACGCTTTGGATCATGGAGCCAACGGAATGAGTTATTTAGATTTATATTTCGAACTACGATTAGTCTGAAATCAAAATCTAGTTGGTATCTGTATGATCTCAGTCTGCAGATATCTGAACAAGTTCTGAATAAGTGGTCGTGTGCTTAAAATTAATGGTTAATTGTACCTATCATTAGACAACAAGCTTTAGAGGCATAAAAGAGACCATTCAAATAATTACAATTATATATATATAGGTATTAATAGCAAATTATTATAATTGATGACAGGTAACCATTACCTAACTTGGTATTGTAAATAACCTTATGATTACGTCATTATATGGATTGTAGATATAAGATATTCTATAAATACATGACAATAGTATTTAGATTCTTCGAACATTTTTTTTTTTTTCAACAGTTTTTGTGCAATGTATCGCTTTGAGACTTTTCAATAACGTGTTTATCAACAACGTTTTATGTTCTATTATAAAATAATTATATAATTTTTGATCAGAAGCCGTCACAAGTACCTATAATGTTCCGCCTACGTATTCTAAACGAAGTGATTTATGTTTTTAAGACGACCTAAAATAAGAGGCAACGTTTACTTAGACAGCAAGAATTCGACCCCTGAAAATTTACTTATTTTTATCCAGAAAACTATGCCATTTTCGGAGATGAAAAGTATCTTATGTCCATTCTTTGTATTGAGATAACATTTACATATATACCAAATTTCAGAAAAAATGGTCCAGTAGTTTTTCGGTGAAAGCGCGACAGACAGGTAGTTACTTTCGTATTCAAAATATTATTATAGATTTGTTCACAGTTATTGAGTGCTTGTATGTAGTTTCTTTATTTCACTATAACTTTTTACGGTATTATTCATATTGAATTAGAGTAAGTTTGTAGGCTTCTTTAAGATTCTTAATAAATTTAAGGTTCTACAAATTTACTCTAACTCAATATGAATAGCACCGTAATTGATTAATCTTTAGACATGTGTGGTATAGACAAAGAACGAGGTATGTTATTATAGCTTATTAATTTCTTTGGAATCATAAGATATGAGTGGTTATTGCTTTGCTTTAAATAAAGATATAGTACTATTGCACTAATATTCACTAAAGCTAATAATATCTAATAAAAATTTAAACCGTATTGAAACGATGAAAAAAGTTATCACTGGAATACAGCAATCAGATTAACGGTCTATCTGATGGAAAATAGTCACGGAAACCTATACATATTTATAAGTAACACTTTAACTAATCAGGCACACTAACTAAAACAGCACATTGACTATTAAGCCACGTACTCACCTACGAGCCGTAACCGTAACCGTTGCAGTTGCAGTTGCCGTTGCGTAACCATAGTGTGTATATAAAATAAGATATAAAATTAAAGTACCTGAGTCGAATATGGCCACCTTAAGTTTGCAGGTCACTTTTACACAGGTTTTATTATTATTATTCATTTATTTAAGTTTATGGCTTGGCAGCTAGGCCTTTAAGCCGGATATTAGAATATAATATAGTTTCTTAATTTTATTAAGCCTATGTGTAGCACAGCTGAACTTTATGTTATCAGCTGGTGCCATTCAACGGAGTTCTTGTGGCAACTCAAAACACCACATTTGACTACAGTTCACATTTCTCACAAAACACATAATTACTACTCAAAAACTATCAATATCCTACAACTGTTGTCCATTTTAGAGTAATTTTACATATTTTTAGAAAATAAAATTGCACAGCACAAAATCTCCTTTCAGTTTCCGCCAAAAACTCTTTTCACATGTTTTAAAATAAGAGAATATAACTTAAGGCTGTTCTGGCATTAATTAATTTCATTATTTTTATAAGGCTGTATGGACTAGTTCCTTTGCCTGCTTATTGTGACTTCGTTTTGTAGCCCTGCCGTAAGCCGTCACTTCTTTTTCCCCTCTACTTTTGTAATGAGTAATAAACCACGTATTAATGAAAATTCTTTCATACTACATGAAAAAAAGAACGTAAATTTATATACCTTCAAGATATTTAAACAGTTTAAAAAAATGGGTAAATGGTAATATTTCCGACAATGTAGGTAAATATCCCATATGCTTAACTTTTTTATGAGATAAATTAAATAAGACTTAGTACTTTACAAATTATAGACTGTGTACAATTACCTAATAAAAATAATTAAAAAAAAATTACAAATAATATACAAGTCCCAAATCGTTGTCGATTAGGAACGCGCCCAAAACGCTGGCCGCATTTCCGCGCTGGAAGGCAACACCGATGCGTTGCCCCAAGTACAGGCTAGCCTTTTGGTCACATGAGACCTCTATCAAACGAAATGGTAGATTTCGATAAAACCAATAGGCTTCGGAACCCCATGGCCCTAGAGTTTCGACACCGAACGCCACAGATATGCATCCATTGCCAATAGATGCATATTTGCGGCATTTTAGGTTTTCCTGTCGTGTGGCAGTTGCGCCAGCTAAAATGGCCGTGTTTGGAAGATGGGACGCAGCCAAAGTATCAACCAACGTCGTGTATCACGTTTCTGGCCTCAGCCAAGTACGGGACCTCAAATTCACTTGGTGTGAAGGAGTTACGATTTTATCAATGAGTTCCACGGTACTATGAACTGAAGCCAGGAAGGCAGATAAAGATACGTTTGAAATTTTTCGTATTCCCAAACCTCCCAACCTAATAGGCAGGGAGGCTTGGGTCCACATGCGATCTTCCAAACGTAAGTTTAATGTGGTGGTCAAGGCGTTTCTAATAATAGTGCCTCCAGAAGGGAAGAACAACGTAAAATATTTGGGACGAAAACATAATAAGCACTGTGTATATAATAACATATGTTTAATTATATTTAGTGTGTGAATAATTGCGGTCCTTTTTTAATTACTATCAAAGAATAATAAAACGCGAATTTTCTACATTTTACTAATATTTTTATTTAGATATAGGACAAGATTTAAACTTGATAATCCAACAATAAACGTCACACTAGATAATATACATCTATATATATATATATATATATATATATATATATATATATATATATATATATATATATATATATCGAGGTTTCATAACAAATAGGTGTACAGACAAAAGTGCAGTTTTACACTAGGGACAAAATTGTGAATAAAACAAAACTAGATGATTGTAGAAGGCTGAAATTTGGAATACCCTTCTTTTTAGGTACACTTCCATACTGGTAAGACTTTTTAAATTGTGTAACATGCATAATTTTTGTAAACAACAAAAAATGGCATTTTTATGTATACGATATATATATATATATATATATATATATATATATATATATATATATATATATATATATATATATATATATATACACATATATATATATATATATATATATATATATATAACTACTTACAATCACTTAAACAGCTAATAATTAAGAAAGTAAAGTAAAATTAAAAATATTCAAATACGATTTGAATCTTAGCTCAACAAAAAGAAGATATTATCTGTTTTCTTTGCCAAATATCGTCTTAAGAGTCCGTCTCGGCACTTAAAAATGTTTGGCTGCTGAATTAACTTTCATAGTACCGCGCTTAACTTTTTGTGTGTTGTCTGTTTGTTCGTTATTCACGTAAAAACTACGGGACCGATTTCAATTCGGTTTTCTCTGATCGATAGTAAATTCCCGAGCTTTAAATCTACGGTACTTTATATTCTGAGTATCCTACAGGAATTTTCTGTGGAGAAGTTTAAAGTGGCGAAGTCGAAAAAAAAATGACATCGTTCAGAAGTTTTCATTGACCGTTAAAATCTTTAATAGAATAATTGTACTTGTGTATGCTTTTAGTAACATTACTTACCCGAGTTTTTATACTAAAATCTGGAATTTCCGGAACTCGTGTATTTTCATACTAAAAAATCTACTACCCTGCTGAAAATAACCTTTGATTTTACCTAGTCTTGCCATAAATATTGTAACAAATTTTTTTTTTCTATTGCAAATAACTTTTATAAGTTTTACAGTGTGTTATAGTTTAATACATAAATATAAAACAATTAAAAATATAAAAAGCTTATTCGAAGTGGTCTCCATTGGCTGCAATACAGTCCTTTAAACGTTGAGGCCAGTTATCAATAGAAGCACGCACTCTTTTCATGGGAAAATTCTTCACTGCCAATCATATGGATTGTTTTAGAGATTCCAAATTATCATGGCATTTAGAGTAAGCCGTACTCTCTAAAACTGACCATAAATCATAATCCAGCGGATTAAGATCGGGACTAGACGACGGCCAGTCTTCAGCTCTGACGAAGTCCGAAACGTTCGTTTCCAACCAAGACTGCCTGGACCGAGGTTTATGACCCTGCACCGAGTCTTGCTGGAGGGACCATTCTTGGTTATTGAACATGGTGTAGTTAAGGGGCTTATCCAGCTTCTCAAGAATGGTATCTTGATAAACTTGTGTCGATGTTTTGATACCTTTTTCACAAAAATATAGCTCAGTCACTCCTTCATAGCTAACACCCCACCAAACCATCACTGAAGACGGATAATGCCCACGTTGCACTCTGTCGACTAATTTAGAAGCTTACTTAGAGCTTTGAGCATAAATACGGTCATTTTGTTTGTTAAAATGTTGTTGTAAAAAATTTCTCATCCGTAAACAAAAATTTTCTGTGACCTCCCTTTGCGTACCGCTTCAGTAGTTGTTTCGATTTTACCACCCTATTCTTTTTAAAATTATGAGTTAAGACCAGTGCGTCTCTTATAAGCTGCAAGTCTTAAGTCATCTTTTAAAATACGCGACATGGTTCTTAGGTGATATATTCATCTCCCGAGGTAAAATTTTTTGCTTTCGGACAGGATTTATTCGAATTCTTTCCCTTACTGCTTTGACCACCTTTTTCGTACGAACACTACTTGGACGGCCAGATCTTTTTCTGTCACAAACAGAGGAGGTCTCATTGTGCCTATTAATAGCCGGGTACACAAACATTTGACTAATACCAAGCGTATGGAGAGTTTTAAAAATTGCATTTGGCTCCATACCTACTTTTTGTAATGCAATCACAGCGATTCGGTCCTCTTTGTCGCCCCACTCCATTTTAATATCGCGAAATGTTGTACAATGTATTGGCGCCAAGATGAGAAAACACAATGAACAATCATATAAAAATGACAGATTCCAAATTCAAATGTAATATTTGGTTTCTTTTTAATTGTAACAGTATTTATGGCCAGACTAAGTATATTTAGCAAGATAACTGTATTCTTTGTTACCTGTCCAACGTGAACAAAGTCGCGGCAAATGCTAGTCCTGAATAATTCCTTGAAACAGTTCTCATTATATCAATGTCTGTGTAGTTGGTATGTATGCCTGTATAGTCATAGGTTTATAAAATATGATTTTAAAAGTTCCACGTTTTTAGTACTTGTTGCGTCTTAGTTTTATTTCCTTCTAGATTTTCTGCAAATAGCAAAGTATTTTTAAAGGAATTTTTGCAACGTCATAGATGCCAACATTCACGACAGTCGTGTTCGCACGATATTCCTGCGCCAATCGACTCGTGCAAGACAGGGCCACGGAATGCAATTATATGGCGCACCATTTAATAAATTTGACGTGCAAAAATTTATTACAATTGCTAGTATTAGTGGCGACTCGATCGTTTCTTATCTTTAAATCCAAAGTGTTTTTAATTCAAACAACATTGTTAAACGCTATTTTTGCTACTCATTTTTGAAGAGTCATCCCTAAAACGCTACATGCGTTGATTTTATCACTATATGTGAGGGAAAAATATCAAGTGCAATATACATACAGGAAAATTGGCCAATTTCATGGTTATGAATTCGACTGAGATAGTTTTTATCATATTACAAAACGATTTTCTTCATTTCCAGTGTAGTGACGTCATAAATTTAGCGAGGCAAATAGTTTATTAATCACCTAAAGCTAAAAATGGTTCGAACTTTTAGAGGGCTTACGTGGAGCCATACGTAGGCCAACACGTAGACCCTACGTGACATTTTTAATCTAAATGTGGCGTGACATTGACCGGCAATTATCCTTGTCTGCAACATATGCATCCAAGGACAAGCCCCAGCCAGTGTAGGACTATTATTACTGGAAAATAGAATTATTGTTATTTATTTAATCATGATATTTAATAAGTAAGATAGTAAGGTATAGTAAGGTACATCAAACTGGCTTCATCACTCGCTGTATAGCCGTTACATTTCTGATATTTTCTTAAATAATGCCTTCATTATTCTCTCGTTTGAGAACTAAATGATTAAAAAAGAAAGATGTCTCACATTATTGTATCCAAATATTCGAAAACAAATTATATAATCATTATTGTTTGGCTACATCAATTTTTATTAGGACCAATAACAAAGCAAATTACCAGGTGGTGTTACAATGAAAACCACGAATAATTGAAAGCATTTACCGAAATCCCTCTAATAACAGCAACTGGTTCCGATATCAAATATTGTTCACAAACAGTTTATATCAGGATTGCTGTGTAAATAATGGATCAGCGTTTTCAATTAGTTTTGATTTGAATTCAAAACAATAACAAAGTTTAACTTTGAATCGGCCATGCAATTAAATACATATTAAATTTGTATATATATATATATATATATTAATGGATTTATATGTATATATGTATATATATATATATATACATATACAAACAATTTTTTTTAAAAGGGCCAAATCGTCATCAAAACGAAATAGTGAAAAGCATTCAAAAGAATCTCCGATTTTAACGAAATTTAAAGTGGTATCATTACATTTATGAAAAATCAATTACCCTTGTCGGGAATCAAATCGGCTGTGATGAAATAAGAATGGCTACTTAGCCGGAGCAAACCCTGATTCTCTGTTAGACCTGGTAACGGCTCGCAAATCCTAGTGAACCAAGTAGAAAAGAATGAACGCTTACCGTCACTGGAACCATGTAAGGAATGATGCAGGATTTCGGCCGGATTGGCGCGTCCTGGTTTTGCACAAACACTACACCAGATGTCCGGGACAGAGTTGGCACTTCAAGGAACGGTTTTAGGGCACAGTACAGTAGTTTTCCGACGTTTTTGGACTATTTATCGGCGAGCGCGGCGTCGCGATACTTAAGCAGCCATTGAAGAATCGGCTCGTCCAATGAGACGCATGTGTGTGCGCAGCGGCCTCTGTTTAGAACCGGCCGAATGAAGGTGGAAGAGGAAATGTTTCCGAGAAAGGGATGCCTTCCGGGAATGTGACCGGATGTCGTAACAGGCTGATTTTGAAAAAAAACCACATGCTGTATTATTATGCCAAATTATAGTGTAGCTTGAAAAGATCAGTGTCTGTGAAGAAATGTCAAACGGCAAACCCTGGGAAAGGATTAATTTCGATAGAGGTCACTTTTTCAATTTTGATTTTCTCTTTCGGACTCCCTATTCAATATTCCAAAAATAGTTTTGTTAATTTATTTATCTAAGTATTATATATTTTCAGAATCACCTGAATTTTACATTGTTACGAGCTACAGGACTTGAATTAAAAATGCCGTTGGAACTACTATAGAATTTATTAGAACTGTACAATTCGAACGCGCATAGTCCGTCGTCTATATCACTAATCGAGAGTACTAGAGAACGTCTTACTCGTTTCGTAGTCATCGCTTGACTGCCCGCCCCTCCATTCGGGCATCGTCTTATACTAACTACACAGTACAAAGAAATTGGAGGCGCACACTGAGTTTCTAAGAAATATTGTTTGCACACCTGCAAACGTCCACAAAGTCGAAAACAATAACAATAGGGATTAGTTCGATGCTAATGATGGTTATAAAACAAGTAGAAAAACAATAGCATGTTACAAATTCAAAACACAAAGGAATTTAATAATCTAGGAAGGACAATAAAGTGCGCTTATCTTTGACGGCATGTAACAATATATTACACCATTTTCCATATATGTAGCCTTAGTACTTTCTGAGATTGGTAACATATAGACCATAATATGTACACACCACCATATGTTCAAGTTCATTTTTACCTTTACCCAAAATGCTGAAAACAGACAACAAAGGTAAGATATGGAACGTTAGGTAAATGATCTTACTTCATCTTAGACACATCAATCAAAGTTAGTGCGATTTTTTACCAGCATAAAGTTATTTAATTTATATTTTTTATATATAGTTTATAATTAAGAAATACATTTGACGGCCTCTGTAGTTGAGCGGGCTAAGCCTTTGCCGGCTTACCTCACTGCAACGCAGAGGCTCCGGGTTCGATTCCTAGTATAATAGTAAATTTCGGAAACGTATTTTCTCTGTTATTTACTATGGTCTGGGTGTCTGGGATCGGCCCCAGAGTAGTCCGTTGTATATATTACCCATAACACAAGCGTAACTTGCTTAATTTGGGGATGTACAGTGTGTGTGTTTGTCTGCCGATTTAATAATTTTATTATTATTAGTATTATAAATTATATAAAGATTATATTTTTACAAAGCTTAAAAATAAACAATAAAGATGAAACGCTTCAATTAAGCGTGCGTTTGACTTCACTTTACTGGCTGTTCTTCACCGGACGTAAAGTATGGAAGTAGAAACTCATCAAAACTCTTTTCTAAGTTACTTTCATTAAAACTTATAAACTGATACTAGAAACTTAACCTCTTTAACGTGGTAATTACTTTTGTTCAAAGGTGCCATTTAATTAATATAGTCAGACATCTTAGGTACGTATTCTGAAACAATACTTTTGCATAAAGTGGTTTCTGAAACAACAACAATCATCCAATTTAAAAAGCACTTTTTGAACGTACACTCACGGAATTAAAATATTCGTCACCTAAAAGTCGACTTTTGTTTGCACGAGTACAAGAAACACTACTGTCAACATTTTAATAAATGTTACGTTTATGAAATACTAGCTGTGACCGCGACTTCGTCTGTTTGATTTTTTTTTGGGATCCTAAACGAAAGGTGACCTAAGTTACTACTTATAATAATATCAACTATCTGCCAGTGAAAGTCACGTCAAAATCGATCCAGCCATTTCAGAGATTAACCGGAACATCCTGACCGACAAAAAAAATTAAATTGATATTTTGATATAGTTACCGTATATACTTTCATATGCATTTAGTAAGAAACTGTAATGCTGACGTTACAAACAGAGACTTAATTTTATTTATTTTTATGTATAGATAGAAACGTAAAAAAGAAATTACAAAGAAAGAAAGAGGATAAAATCACTACGCTTTTCATAAATATTAAAACCAATAAAAAGGTTTTATATCTCTAAACAATCTTCTTAGACAAGATAGAAAATAAAAACAACTTTCATCTAAGTAATTTTAAACTTTATTGTCAAACACTGGCTTAGTTTGAAAAGGTAACATGTGCTCGCGGCACGTTAAATAATCAATTTGAAAACTGGCGAACTTTATCATTCCGCCACTATACAAGCAAAAGATTTTTTAAATAGAATAAAAAAGGGTTTCAAAAAACTATTATAGGCGACATTTTATTTTACCACAATTTTACCTATTACTTGTTTTATTTTTTTTATTGCAGAAGTTTAGCAGACAGGCAGACGGCCCACTTGATGGATTTACCGACGTCTAGAAGTTTCACTAATGCCAGACATACTCTAGACCAGGGGTGGTCGCCATCCAGTCGAGCCCCTTGATGGAAAGTGAAATGAAATATATTATCACCTTCAATGTAGATTTTTTGAATTATTCGCTTTTATTTTCTTCAAGGTCCGAACTATCTCAGCCGCGTACTCAACTGCGAGCCGTTGCAGTTACCGTAACCAAAAATCGTTACGGTTAAGCCTCGCAGGTCAATACGCGGCTTTATATGTCTCCCTTCTTTCATTTCTTAATTTCTTCACACACCTCTATTAAAGAATAGGTCCTCTGTCTCAGCACAAATCATCTTGGCATTCATTATACAATGCATCCATCGTATTTAGTCCATCTTGACTCATTTATTATCTACACGATTCTAAACGTTTGAATTTTTATGATTCCAAAAAATAAATTAAATTGAAGATCGGACGCCCTTTAGTATGTGAAGCAACTTGTGTTGATACTTTGCCGGCTTCCCATCTTCCAGACACACTCGTGACAGCCGGGGCTGCTGCCGTTACCAGGAGGCCCTGAAATGCCGCAGATGTATCCATTGGCAATGGGTTAGGACAACGCACCAGCATTTTGAGCACGCTCTCCCCGCCGACAGCGATTTGATTTTCGATTAGATTCTCGATAGTAGTATACACGTCTCGCTTCCATCGTGGCTCGAGAGCCACGAGCGAGCTCGACTGCCCTCCTCCCTCAATCAGGCCATCGTCTTATCCTGCACAAGTGCAATGTGCCCGCCCGGCCACGTGGACCGAATTTCCTAGAATCAGCTTGTACTTTAAAACACCTGGCTAATGCTTCCAATAGAACAATAGGCTGTTCTATAGAAACTTATGCCAATAAATAAGTAAACAACAGAAGACGATCATAAAAGAATTACAATAGTTTCAATGTTATTAGTTCAAATGCCAACGGGTAATAAATGTGCTTCTACAAATCTGTACGTGGAATTTGTCTTTGTCGACGCTTAGGTTGTAACAATAGTTTTAATTGGTATTTTTTAAAAGTTTACTTAGTATCGCACTCTAGACCCTAACGTTTGCACAATAAAATGTAGATATAATTATGTATTTCCAGATTTTTACGGATTATTATTTTACGGGTATAATCGGTTCTATTAATTTAATTTATTTTTATAATATAATTTCTATATCACGAATACAAGTTTCTGAACCCTACGAATTTTTTACTCAGATATCTGTTAAATTCTTAAATAGCATTCATAGCATGGTTTGCAGTAAGCTGAGGATTAGCATATCAAAAGCCGCATTGCCCAGCCTCCGACTGGAACAAAGCCACCGAGTGTAGTTAAACGGAAAAAACGCCGGTGACGTCACAAACGGTGCTTGAGTACGCCTTTGAAATGTAGTCAGAGACGGGCGTCGGTGCGATTTACAGCGGAGAACGAGTTTCACTTCTTTATTACATCGCACTTCACCGCAACATACTGTCTTCGTCCATAAAAATTCAGCTTCCGTATATACCTATCTATAAAACCAGAAAAGTAGTCGAATGACTGACATAATTTTTTAAATAATGTTAGGACCAGGAATCATCCATTAAAAGGGAGTCTACAAAAGTAACTCTGAAAAGCTCTAAAATCGTATATGAATAGACTACTTATGGCTTCTTTCGCTTTTTGAAGTTTTATGAATTATCTATTTTTACACCAAATCAAAAATTGAAAAGCAACTTATCAAACTGATAATTTGTAACTGATTTGGTTTTAAAAAACTTAGTTTCAATACAAGTTGATAATTCTATAGGTGTGGCTTCATCTGGGATGAAGTTATAGGTATAGACCGTTTCACGCAGATGTAACGATCGGTGTAATGCGCAATTTGAGATGCGATATTGTTAATGACGTAAAATATTGTCAGAAAACTTATATAAATACACTAATGTTACTATGCTTTAATGACGTTATTTTTTAACGCTTTAAATAAGACGCATTCGGCAACAGCCTAAATCTTTAACACTAACGCAGATAAAGCCCCAACGTAATTATAAATAATAGTGGTGCGGAGACTCAAATCAACTGAGATACTTTTTATAAACTTAAAAAACATCGCAGCCTCATAAATTTTGCACGAGCGTATCTACTTCTGACGTCATAGGTAGATACGAATAATAGGAGTCAAATAGCGCATGAGTTATTTATTATTTGAAAAGCAGTCAAAATTATTTCTAACATGATATTTTAAAATTTAGATAATAAGATGCTATTTTAATGCCTGTTCTTTTATATGTATATTATAACATGTGTCCATATCCCTATTTAATCGCTTGCTAAGTGAATGCCGCTTTTATTATTAACGCGAATAGTTACGGAGCGCAGTGTATTAAATCACTTAAGACAATTAGAGTCACTGTCTCTGTGTTTCGGAGTGAAACATTGTCTTAGCTAGCCTCTATACTTTGTATTTCCACAATGTTCCTTCCCTTTGTTCATTTAATATCGAACAGTTAAATAAAGTCGATAAGATTTAAAGGAATCCTTTGTCTTGAGATTACTGATGTACCAAAACAAACAATCGGCTTAAAGATACCTTTATAGTTTTTCTATACCTTCCCTTCAAATAGGTAGGCCTGAGGTTACTCTTGTCTTTGAACTTGCCCTAATCATTTGGAGTCCGTATAGTAAGTATTGTTAAGACCTAGTCGCCGAAAAAACAAATTCACACCTGCATACCTGTAGAAACACATTTTATTACCTTTCGGCATTTAGACTTCTTTTGTTTACTTTGTGTTTAAAATTTGTGATTAGAAAACAGCCTATTGTGTATTGTAATCTTTTATGGCAGTCATTAGCCAGGTGTGCGGATTACGATTTCTAGGAAATTGCGTCAACGCTTGCCGGGCAGACATATTTGCATTTGTGCAATATAAAGCAATGGCCCGATTGAAGAAGAGGCAATCTAGCGATAACCACGAGCGAAGCAAGACTTGTGTACATTCGATAATCTATTTAGTGACGGACTTTGCGCGTGTTATTGAATTACGATGTACTGCATCACTTTTGGATTTTTTGCGTTCGGTTATATTTGTACCTGTGTTATATCTGTTTGTATAGTTCTAATAAACTCTATAATAATTCCAACGACATTTTAATTCGAGTCCTGCAACTCATAACAGTATACATATTCCTCTATTCTGGCATATGTCCGCTGTGACACCACACATCGTTATCCTTCACACAATCCATCCATCTCGTTTTTGGTCTACCTTTACACTTATGTCCATCGATCTTGCAATTTAACATAAAGTAATTAAACTGCAAGATTAATGTCACATGAAAAATTTAACTAATTTTTCTCGACTTATTTTATTGCTTACGTGGGGGGGGGGGCACACGTAAGCAACTTTTTGACGACAAGAAGATGTCTAGCCAGAATTTGTTGGACATACCTTTTAGTGGAACTCGTACCTTTTACTTGTAGTGCACCATCTTAGGCCATATCTCCGCTCAACATCGGGCGGCATCATGGCCAAACGTGAACCTCTACTAGTATAAAAAATATGTGACTGACATGAAGGCTGTCGCGTATGCATGAACATACTTCCTAACATATTTATTGCAACATATTCATCTCTGTTATACACTTACTGCCGTCAAGTTCCATAATTATATTTTACACTCTTATTGATAAAATTATTTATATCTATATTGCACGTATTGCACTTATTTTCTCTACATAATACGCAATTAATATAATCCAATTTACCCTATAGGTACACTTCAGTGTGGGTGGATTATTGTGGAAATTTAATATATTTCACAATAAATCTACTCAACTTCTCTTATTGCAATAATAATTAACTCATTAAGGATCTGTCGACCTTTCTCGCGCCTTTGCTTAATTAAGATTGACCTTTTCTTGCCATTCTTAATCTAAGACATTTTAGGCTCTACATAAACTTTACATTTTAATCTTCATCTTTGTCAAAGTTCAAAATTTTGTTTCCAAGGGTGTTTAACTGGCGACTATAGAAATGCTAAATTGATATTGTTTGTTTTTTTACTTCATTCACGAATACGATTTTTGAAGTAAAACTTATTTAGTATCGTTGTGATTTGAAACTCGTTGCGACAAAGCGATACTAAAAAGAGATAAACACATAAATCTATAGGACTAAGCCTGCGACAGAATGAGAGAGTTAATAAGACGGATGACTAAACATAAGTCCAATGTGGACCGAAATAAAACTGATAATATTATTTTTTAGATTACAACAGTGAAAAATTGAAAGTGATTAAGAAGTTTACATTGAATATGTTGACGGAAGTAGGCTAAATGAATTATATTTATATTAATAAAAGTTAGAGAACAATTATCTATGAGTATATTCTGTGAAGTTTCACTTCTAATGCGTGTGAAGTGAAAACGCACAATATTTTTTAAATATTTAAGTAATTTTAAATATTAAAAAATATATATATTTAAACTAGTGAATGAAATAAAAATCTCGCGGGACATACAGATGAATTTTACAAATAAAATCGTACAGTAAACTTTAGTTATATAAGTGGTTGAATTTGGACCCTGAGTCCAACTCAATACGTCACAAAAGTCGTTCTGAACCTTTGCAGTAGAATCTAGTCACTATTTGTATACAATTCACATCCAAGAAGATTACTATTCTGGCTAAACCATAAAAAGGATGTAAAATAACAATTGGAAAACAAATTAAACCCGGGGACACACCATCGGACTTTGGTCGGATACCACAAATTTTGGCCTTTCCCATCCTAATGTTGTACGCGAGTGTAAACCCCCTTTAAATGTTTATCGTTGTAAACGAAACAATAAACGAAATGAACGGGCTACATCGGGTGGCGTCCAGCATACAAATTGCCAAAACAAATTGTTGCCATTTCAAAAATAATAATTTTCTGATATTTTACATTATTCTTTGCTATTATGTTTGTCACTTCTTTCACGCGGGATTTTCACTTTATACTCGTATCTGCCGAACTTTACAAGACATCAAAATATAATATACGCATAAACTTAAGATAAAAATTCCTTTTAAATTTTCTGTTTAGACACAGAAAATTCATTTATAATAATAAAGTATCGTACACTTACATAAATAGCAATTATCCCCAAAACTGTGGCATTTGTTTTAAAATCACGGATAGAAGTAGAATCAGCTTACGTTTGTATTGTGAGGTAATCGTCAGAGTTTGAATTTTGGCAGAAGGTATAATCATAACCATTGCAGCAGTTCTGGCTTTGTATACATATTATTAGAATTACCATGTACTAAATTGTAGGCGAAGAAAAAAAACATCTTGGGTCTGCATAAAATACAGCATTTATCATCAAGTAAATATATGTATCCTTAATTTCCATAACGCAACTCGCCCTTAAAAGCGACTCACCTTGACCGCGACTCGCACAGGACCATGATTCTGCGGGGCGCGGTCGGGTGTAAAAAAGGTGTCGCATATAATGGCCGTCAAGCCACATAAGATCATTTTTATTATATCGCTGTAACGCCAATTATTCTATTGTGCCTTTTTAGTGTCATTATTATTACCTACGTAACACGCTAGTAATATTAAATATAAACTATAAAGTGAGTGGTTGTTTTAATCATATACACCTCTAGCATCACAATATTATAACTTTTATTTAAAAAAAATTAAAGCTATTAAAGTACTTACTAAAGTAAATAATACAAAAAAACTTCCCGATGTTGTAAATCTTCACATTCAGGGAAAAGTTTATAATAACAGCAACACTTATTCAACATAAAGTTGCATACTTTCGACAACTCGGCACTCTCCGTGCATTCAATCGCTCCCTTGCCACAGCGACATAGCTTTTATTCTGTTTTTTATTGCATTTATTATTGCTAGAACTAAGCCAAGATTAGTTTTTAATTGTTCTGCAGCTTGTCATTAGGGACTTTTATTACTTATTATTTAAAAAATCGGCCCTGTTAATAGCGAAATCTGTAGTGTAAAGTAGAGACAGATTAATATGTCATCAATCATCGTACATAATAATGTGAGAAGAAAGTATTTTATAATTAACTACATTTTTTTTCTTAAACGTGGGTTCACACTTGTCGGGTTTCGGGCTCAACAAAAATTGGTTGCTCTAGCGACAGAATATCTTACATAAAGCTGTTCCCACTTACCCGACAGCGTGTTTTTATCGTCGCCGTTAAAAAATGTTGGGTGTTTTGCCAGCCCTCTACGTCCATAAAAATCTTGATCTTCATCGCCTATGAGTAAGTATGACGCTGTTCATACTTGTCGGATGTCAGACTGGGCAGCCCTCTCTCCTCTAAACCTTCTTCCGCCCGACACTAGCTGCACTCTGTCGCAGATAGCTTCGTTCGGGTCCGACAACCGACAAGTGTGAATAGAGCCGCCGATACCCGATTAAAATACGGCGCCCGATAGCCGACAAGTGGGAACAGGCTGTAAAGTTTAAAGACAAAAGTTCGAGCAGTGCGGCCTCCCGTTCTGACATTCGATACCAAGTCATAGAGATTAAAATCTAGATTGATTCACTTTCAAATTGCTCAGTGAGCTATAGTTATAGTGGTTCATTGTCGAAGTCTCTGTAATGGATAATATATAAGTACACAAATCCGAAATGAGGATATCCGTAAAATGAATTATCAATAGCCCGCTTTACTAAGCTGAAGCGTCTAAATAGGCCTTCTGTAGCAGTACCAACGGCCGTTGGAGCAATCGAGTCCTGGAGAGGTGATCGTATCTTGATAAACGTATATATCCGTGCAGGAACGGAGAAAGACGATTCGTATTACAAGTTGTCAGAGGCGAAAAAACAACCCACAACCAGATGGAAGGATATTTGCCCGTCTTAATGACTGCCACCCCTGGTCTATGAGTATGCCGCCATATGAGGCCAGGTTGCAGTCTCCTTTATCCTAGTGATCCTTCCAAAAATCAACAGCCAAATTGGCGATGGTAACCGCTTTCCATTAGGTCTCCCAGTCTACCTGTCTGCTGAATTCGTATATTGAAGCGCCGCGTGGATGATTGGATTGATACTGGTATTAGACACAGATAGCTTAAAAAATAAAATAAATGTTTGTGATACATTCTAAAAGTCTTTACTTTCGAGAATAGAATGCACGAACCAACACGATTTTCACAATTTCAACAGCGTAACTCATATATACTGGTAATAAATTAGCACTAGTGCGAGATGGCTGCAACTATGAGTAGTTGCTCTCATGCAGTGTATTCCGGTGACATTTTATTCTTCCTATGAAATATTAAATGGCTTTACATAATTTAAATGGCTGAATTATATTGCAATGCTGACACTTTACTGCAGTCGCCTACGTTTGTACGAACAAGCTCTGCTGAAATTGTGTAATTATGTGGTAGACAAATTATAATGTCACCTACATTAAGTCCTAGTAAAAGAAGTTGCATACTGGCCATACATCTTTAATACTATCATTATGAACATATGACATTGTCTATTTTTTAAATATTGCTCTTTGAAAAAGCATTTTCAGAAGTAGTGTTGATCTTCATTTCTATCTAATTAAAATGTTAATATGCCTATTATAATGACAGCCTATAAACGTCCCACTGCTGGGGCTCGGGCCTCCCACTGTAGGAGAACGGTTACAGTGTACCTGCCACGCTTGTCCAGGGTGGCCTGGTAGGTTTGACACATCGGTTATCTCGATGTACAGGTTTCATCACCTGCCACCATCAGCATCAGATGTTTTCCTTCACCGCGGTAGCACGTGGTAATTGTAACAATATGCATATTAGGTCAGAAAAACCCGCACCGTTTGAGTTTAGGACGCGTGCGCTAGCCATTACGCTATCACTACTTGCCTATTATGCCTATAATATACCTATTATGCCGCTAGAAGTCCTATAAAATCTTGAGCACAACGAATGTAACATAAGGTGAAGAGTGGACGTAATATATCTATATACTGCAATAATACTATAATAAATCTGTAAATGGTTCGAGCTTGTACATTGCGTTTAAAAATGTGAAAAAGTCAGGGGGCTAATTTGGACCAGTAGATTCCCAACTATCTATACATACATAATTACATATTTACTCAAATTAACATTATTAAATCAATAATATTATAAAATTCTAAACAATTCTAAAAAAACAACTGGAATACACTTTTTGCTTTTGCTGCTTTTTGATGCATTTTTTTTAGATTTCTTGTGTTTGTCGGGATTCACGTAAAAACTACCGGGCTGATTTCGATGCAGTTTTCGCTGATCTACAGCAAATTTTTAGACTTAAAATCTGTGCTACTTTTTATCCTGGAAACCCCGCGGGAGTTTTTCTGGGAATTATATAAAATGGTCAGGTTTAAGAAAAATTCGAATTCCAATGCGATTTTTTCACTGAGCGATAGAAAATTTTGTGTAATAAAATGTGTGATATTTTTTATTCCGGGAATACCGCGGGAATTTTCCCGGGAGCGGTTTGAAGATGTTCGGGTGCATAAAAATTTGCTTATTTCGACACAATTTTCACTAATACGATAGCTTACATTCATTTCATTCATTTTTTAAATGCTACGATACTTTGTGTCTCGGAAATCCCGCGGGAATTTTCCCGGTTATTCATTATATTACTTCAAATCAGGTTGGCTTCGACTCACCTCTGTTTTGTTGGGCAGTTGTCTAGGTTATATGGACTTAGTTTCTTTGTTATTATTATGTTTGCATATTATATGTAAAAAACCGAATTGATTTTTTATGTAAGTAAAATAAATCTACCGCTAAGGGTTTGACACGCGGCGGAGACGCAGGGCAAACTCTTGTTTAATAATAGGGAGAGAGTTGTGTTCGTAATAAATTGCACATATCTGTATTATTTGTAATACTATTATTATTGTTGAAATAATTATATATTATGTCACCAATTAGATATTTGTGTTATTTAGATTAATTATTATACAGAAATTTCATTCGATTAAGGCTGAACAAAATTATACAAACAATCAATGTCATTTTAATATTTTAATTTTTTTCTGTAATGTAATAAATATAAAAGAACATTCATTACTTTAATTTATTTATAACTTAGTTTATTTTTAATATTTAATTATAATGTTTTAAGTTAGTGTAGTCTTCTTATTCTATGTACAAAATGCTTAAAAGAAGATAGATAGATAACACTTGCTCACCACATATACAATTTCAAAAATATACAATTACAATATTGTCACCGTAGAAACAATAGGAGACCTTATCGCTTAAAGCAATCTCTTCCAGGCAACCTAACTTAAGGAATAGTATAACCTAATCTGGCAATGTAGGTGGTGCAGATTATGAGGTTATATCATAATTAAACATACTTAAACTACATATTTTATAAAAGAACATTAATTTTATCAACAAATTCTCGCGAATTTAAGTGGGTATAAAAGTTTATTTACCTAATTGACTTTTACAAGGGAACATAATATCAGAAGGTATTACATCGAAATTCTTTTAGAGAAGCGTAATACAGTAAATCTGATTCCAAAATCGTGAGCCTCCAGTACTCGAGTTTGAAGATACTGCAAATTGATTTTACGCGTTTTACCTGAAAGGTCACGAATACGAAAACAAATTTTGAAAATTTTTAGTACTGATTTGCGGACATTGGAAAGACTAACTTCATTTACATAAGAACGAATTCAGCTCTAACTTATTATATTTAAAGGTTGGTATAATAAGCTTCTTTTCATATATTTATTTATATAAGTATGAGAATTGTTGACATCCGTGCATGAATGGAGAAAGAATAAATACTATTTCCTGCGGCCGGGCGGCCGGTCGTAAGAGGCGACAAAACAACCCACAGCCAGGTGGTAGGGCATTTGCCCGACTGGATGGCTACCACCCCTGGTCTAGAGTATGCCGCCATAACAACCTTGAGTTGTGTTCCGGCATTAATGACCAGGTTCCAGTCTCCCTTAAGAGAGCAGCAGCGCATTTGTAGCACCTTTGACGATGCAAATGTCCATAGGCGATGGTAACCGCTTTCCATCAAGTGGGCCGTCTGCCTGTCTGCTGAACTTATGCAATGAAAAAAAATCCTAAAATATATGGCAACAAATCTGTATTTATAAGAGATATCATGAAAATATAATTGTGGTAATTACCCATATAATAATGCCATAATTTAATAGATTATATGATGAAACTATCTAAGCAATTGTGTACTATGTATAAGTTTGACAGTTGTGAAAATAAGTGGTTCTATTCTATTCTAATGGTCGATTTTTTAATCACCAGATAAAAGTTGCATGAATAAAACAGCTGAATTGTTCCACTTTTGAATTTAGTCAGGTTATAATTTTGTACTGTGACTGAATTCACAAGAACTGCATATTATATTACATGTTATAACGACTGATTATGTATATATAATTTATTATGTGTACCACGTTATCGTTTTGGTGACAACTGAAATGATAGCGATGTTTGTAAGTTAATAAATAAATAATAAATAATTTGTTTGACTGATAATTTTTATATGATGATTGAAAAATCGGCCCCTATTTTTAACCGACTTCAAAAAGGAGGGGGTTCTTAATTCGATTCGATTTTTTTATGTATGTACACCTATTACGCTGAGATTTATGATCCGATTTACGTGATTCTTTTTTAGTTTGATGCGGAATAGTTGTCATTTGGTCCCCTAAAAATTTAATAGTTTGGCCCAGTAGTTTTCATTTTTTGAACATTTTTTTATGAAAAAAATTTCCGTTCCCGTTTCTTGGGACCTATATTTTTTAAGGCGCGCGGCACCTTTCGTAGGCCTACCCATAGCTAGACACTAAAAAGTATAAAATAACTTATTTCTAAAGCTATTTTTAATTGTAATATCTTATTTTTATTAATATATATTATCTAAAACTAATATGAAAATACTGTTCCCGCAAACATTCTGTTTTAAAGATGGCGCCACTTGAAATACTGACCGTTTACGAAAATCCCTTGCTTTTAGTGCAAAAATATAAAAACGGCTAGTGTTTTTTGGAAACTATGTTTCGATCGCGATCTATACACCAGGTCAAAGTGAAGGGTAAAGTCGATGATTAGAATTGTGTTTAGATGTGGAAAGTGAAATAAAGTGTTGATATCGTGCAATGTATTCGGCATCCATCAGAAAGTTTAATTAAAATTTTATAGCTCTTCAAAATTTACTTTGTTAGATTATTTTTGTTTGTATGTTATTTACTTTGAAAGGTAGAATATAACGCTTTGTTTGATGGCCATTTATTATTTTACCAAGATATTGTATCTGTATTTTTAGGGTTCCGTAGTCATTTTGGCAAAAATGAAATCCTTGTAGGTACAACCGTTGTACCTTTGTCTCTTTCTTCTTCACAGTCACTTTTCTCAAAAACTTCTACGAATACATGGATGAAATTTGAGAGTAATTTATATTCCACATTCCGCTATGCAATATTTTATATGTGCGTCCATGAAAACTCACAATTAGAGGTGGTCACTATACCATGTCAATATATAATATGTACCTAACTAAAAGGTGAAAAAAATGATTTAATATATACTTATATATCTAGAAACTGAATTATAATTCCTAATTACTTTTTTATTTGGGTGAATAAATAGGTAGGAGGAATATACGCATCCAAAGTTATGAGACGTGCGTCTAAAAAGTTTATTTTGAATCGTGAGGCGCGTGACTCAATGTACATCATGTACATGCTTTTACATAGTAGTATACTGTCCTTCTTTTACTAGTATATAGATAAATATATAGATACACAACAATTTATTGCTCACCAAAATAAACAATTACAAAAAAATGCATAATCGCCATATTTCTTGGAAAAACAATAGGCAGCCTAATTGCTAAAAGCGATCTCTTCCGGGCTACCTAGCTTAAAAGAACTTAACTAATCAGTCGATTCAGGTGGCGTAGAAAATAAGATAGGAGTGTACAATTTAAATATACATACTTACAGTAACTTATAAATTTCATATATACATAAATCCAGACACATTTATAGAATACCTATATACGTATATATAAAATTATCTAATTAAATAACAAACAACATTCGCCATACAGCGCGGCAATGAAGCCAGCCTTCTGGGCACGCTCTCCCAACCTGGCTGCGATTTGTTAGTCTTTAATTTATATTTGTAAGTTAGTTTATTTTTAGTATTTTATTTTATTTTTTAAGTAAGGTTTAGTTTGATATTGTAGCTTATAATTATAATCGATTTCAAGACTTGTTATAATGAGCAGAAAATGAATAGTCTCGAGTAATCTTGACCAAGGAGTAGCCGGCTAGGGTTTATTTATGCAAAGAGGTCAAAGTTTGAGTCAAACTCTCTTATACAACTTGCCTGTAACTTGACATCATCAATTACTCTGGACGGCTATGGAACAAATTTTAAACAAATAGGTATACAAACCCAAAGTATGCTTAACTTTAGTAAAGGTTAGTTTGCAACGTTTCGAAATGACCGATTGATTTTGATTAATTAACTAGGTGTGCTCAAGTGTTTCACGTGATGTGATTATTGCCAGGGTTGCGTTTACACAATGAGGTAATGGTGGGGCCTCATATGGGATAATATTACAGTATTAAGACGATTTACGCAGATGTGCCGAAAGCTGTAATGCATTATTTGTGATGCGATATTATTTTTAATTGTTAACGACCTTACATATTGACAGGTAACGTATGTATATACACTAATGGAGCTATTCAAAAACAGCGTTATTTTTATTCCGTAAATGAGACGCATTTGGCCAAAATCAATAACTTTAACACTATCGCAGGTGTGGCTCCAGCATAAGGGTAATAGATTACGTTAGGCCCAGATCTGGCAGGATTGTAAAACATAAAACATCAGAGAAACACCCGAGTGTTTTAATGAAATAAACGCATAAATACTTGCCCCTGTTTGCTGCTCGAACAATTGCACTTACCTGAAAATGATTTTAAATGTATGATTAGTAATTTTTTTTCACATTTATATAATTGTATTTGAAAATATTATACAGTAATTAATAACTATAAACTAGTACAGTGAAGGAAACTTAACTTATATTCTATTTTACTTATAATCCCTTAAGACTAAGTAGAATACGGAGCTTAGGTCATTGAAGTCAATTGGTAAAGGTTTCTAGAAGGCTGGCTAAGTTGCCTCACTGGATCGCCAATACTAATTGTAATCTTTGTTACCTGTTTAACGTGGAAAAGTCGCGGGCAAATGGTAGTTAAATTATAAACTAGTATAATGTATGAAACTTAACTTATATATTAGTATTATAAATTAACATTATAAGGGATACATATATTAATAGTAATATTAGTCTCCTCAATTGCTTGATTATTTAGTACCATGCATGATATCAGAATGAAACATATCGAAGAATTAGAGGCTTGAAGCGACATTGGAGAATCTGTCGGGAGAAAAGGTTAATGTTTCAAATTATATAAAATTGTTATCACAATAAACTATATATCATATTTGAAAAAAAGAAGAACATTTATACATTTAATTGGAATATATGTAAGTGCGAGACACGAGAGGGGCAAAAACGATCATGTTAAGTATATACAAGGTGGAATTTTTAAAACCACCTGGAGGGAAAGTATTCTAAATAATAGAGATAGCAAATTTTACTCCAAAGAAACATTTCTTCATTTTTGAAAAGAAATAAAACTGCATTCAAAGATTTTCGAAAATTCTCTTGCTTCACCCGGGAATCGAACCGACTCAAATCTGTAAAAATTACACCCTGTAATTTTATTGCATCGATCGTTAGGGTCAATCACAAGGATGAAATCTCTCTAACATACTTGGAATTCCATCCTGTATATATGTATATTACAAAATATCGTCCAAAATAAATAATCTTTCACTTACATTACTTATGAAAATTTAGAATAAAATTGGGCATTCGTGAGAAACATTGATAAATATTTAAATTTTATCCAAATATATTTATTTGTATATTTGACTATAGTGAAATGTGTCTTATACGTAGTCTTTAAGATAGAGATGAATATAAAGACGGCCATATGCCTTTACAAAAGTCTATCAAAACGACACATTGTCTCTTCGGTGATCAGAGGACTGGTTTCGGGAACGTTCTTCTTCTCAGTGTTCTACTTATAGTCTAAAGGGATTATAGGTAGAATAGAATATAAGTTAAGTTTCCTACTTTATACTAGTTTATAACTTAACTAGCATTTGCCCGCGACTTTGTCCACGTTGGACAGGTAACAAAGATTACAGTTATTTTGCTAAATATAAAATCAAATGTTATTTTCAGCAGGGTAATGGATTTTTTCACAAGTCGTGTTAGTGTAATGGCTAGCGCACGCGCCCGAAACTCAAAAGACGCGGGTTCGATCCTGGCCGGAATGCATGCACCACTTTGGCAGTTTTCTGGCCTAATGTGCATATTGTTATAATTACCACGTACTAACAACGATGAAGGAAAACATCAAGATGCAACCTGCACATTGAGATAACCGATGTGTCAAACCTGCAAAACCGCCTTAGACAAGCGTGGTGGGTATACTGTCTATTCCCCTATAATGGGAGGCCCGAGCCCAGCAGTGGGACATTTATAGGCTGTTATTATATAATGGATTTTTTAGTAAGTAAATACATTAATACCGGAAATTGCCGTAAAACTCGGGATAAATCATTTTAATATATAAGTGTTTTACTAAAGATATTATCGATCAAAGAAAATTTCTAATCGGAATCAAGTTTTTTCGACCTAGCCAGTTTAAACCTCTCCCAATATAATTCACGTAGAATTCTCAGGATATAAAGTACCGCGGATGTTAAGTCCGGGAATTTACTATCGATCAGCGAAAACCTCATTGAAATCGGTCCAGTAGTTTTACGTGAATCCCGAACAAAAATACTAACGTAAAAAATGTCAGAAACAAAACACTACACATTTTTACAATTTTATAATATTACTAGCTGACCCGGCAAACTTCGTACCGCCATATTTTCTGAATTCCTAAAAGACTTTGTTTCATGACAAAAACAAAATCACCAAAATCGGTCTAGATGATTAGGAGAATTCTAGAACCCGATCTCAGCGCCACCTACCGGTTCTAATTGTGAATGTAAACCACCCGGGAACCCACTCAAACACACAAAAACAAAATCGCTCCAGGTGATTAGGAGGATTCTAGAACCCGATCTCAGCGCCACCTACCGGTTCTAATTGTGAATCTAAGCCATCCGGGAACCCATTCAAACACACAAAAACAAAATCACTCCAGGTGATTAGGAGGATTTTAGAACCCGATCTCAGCGCCACCTACCCGTTCTAATTATGAATCTAAACCACCCGGGAACCCACTCAAACACACAAAAACAAAATCGCTCCAGGTGATTAGGGGGATTCTAGAACCCGATCTCAGCGCTACCTACCGGTTCCAATTGTGAATCTAAACCATCCGGGGACCCATTCAAACACACAAAACAAATATCATCAAAATCGGTCCCGCCATTTAGGAGTTCACTGTCAACACACGAACAGAAGAATTATATATATATATATATATATATATGTATAATACTAGTTAATTATGAATTTAAAAGAGGCAACCACAAAATTCCAGTTCGAAGTTAATGTAAAGGACTAGATAAGCCCTATTTTAAACGATAGTAAGCAAGTATGCATTTCAGTTTAGCTAAGATCAAAAACTTTGTCCCTTAAGAATAATCTCAAACTCAAGACACAAGTTCTCATTGAAGCCAGAGTTAGCAACTTTAATGAATAATGTCCCGTAATCGAGTCCACGATCATTAATTACCCTTAACTAGAACATAAACATGAAGTCAATTTAAGTGGTATAGAAGCAAAAGCTGAATGCCCTAATTGCCTTTACAAAAGTCAACGCTATTATATTGTCCCTGATTAGGTTGGAAAATATAACTGACCTCATATACAAAAAATATAATAAATCTGTAAATGGTTCGCTTTGTACATTGCCTTCTGTGAAAAAAATCCATTCCAATTTTTTTTTTTAAATTTTCTCTGTCTGCCTTTCTGCCTTTTTGACTGTCTGTCTGTTAGAGCATCACGTGAAAACTACTGACCGGATTTAAATGAAACTCGACACAGATCTAGCTAATATCCCGGATCAACACTTAGGATACTTTTTATCCTGACAAATGATATTGTTTCCATAAAATAGACAGATTAGATAAAGAGACGGTGCTGCAATGGCGTTTTTTTTTAATTCACTTACAAATACCTACATTATCATAGGAAACAAGTCATTCATTGTATTACTTCTCAAATCAGGTTGGCTTCGACATCTTTGTTTTGCTGGACAGTTGTTTAGACTATATGAACTTAGTTAATTTGTTATTATTGTTACAACTTAGCCCCCCGGCAAAGACAAATTCCTCGAAGCACGTTTTATTACCTGTCGACATTTGAACCAATTGTAATAATACCTTTATGATCTCGTCTTCTTTTTTTACTTTATGTTTAAAAATTTTCATTAGAAAAACAGCCCATTGTGTATTGTAATCTTTGTAGTAGTCATTAGCCAGATGTGATTCTTAGAAATTTAGTCCACGCGGTTGAACAGACATATTGTATTTGTACAGTATAAAGCGATGCCCCAAAGGAGGGGTGAGACAGTCGAGCGATAACCAGTCGCGCGGCAAGACTTGTGTACATTCGATAATCTATTTAGTGACGGACTTTGCGCATGTTATTGAATCGTGCATTACGTTTGGACTGTTTTTGTTCAGTTATATTTGTACCTGTGTTATACGTGTTTGTATAGTTCTAATAAATTCTATAGTAATGCCAACGGCATTTTAATTCGAGTCCCGCACTCGTAACATTATTATATGTGAAAAACCGAATTATGATTTTGTAATTAAAATAAAATAATAAATAGGGCTTGACACGTGGCTTAGCCGCGGAGCAAACTCTAGCACAAAAATATTTGTGAGGATTTTAATAATTTTTGTATGAGTAAAAAATAGTAATACGAGTATTTGGGAATTAAACTTACATAGTGCACAATCCACACGAAGCACTAAATTCAACGCTTAAAATAAACCTAGATAAGATACTCATGCAATAGACATGTATCGACAACATAACACCGTCACATCTTCCAATGACTGAGTCAGGAGCTAAAATCACTGCTTCAACACCTGAAACTCTCAAATGCGCAAATATGGAACCTTAGGAAGAGATTACATATTTGTGCCGTTTGGAGTTGAAACATTAGGCCCGTGCTGTTCATCGGCAAAGAGTTCCTTCAAAGAAATTTGCAAGGAACTCTTTGATGCCACCCGTGATGAAAATATATTTCGCCCAGCGAATAAGCATTGCCATACAGCGTGACAATGCAGCCTTCTGAGCACACTTCCCGCTGGTAGATATTTGTTAATTCCTTATATTGTTTATGACTTAATTTATTATATGTTTTTAAAGTTAGTTTAGTTTCCATTTATGTTGAAAGTAAGGCTTATTTATAGAAGTTAAAATAAACAACAGACACATTAATAATTCAATAATTTCATCTCAGAAATTGGCACAAATAGCTGCTAAAATCTTACTTAAAATTTTTGCTATCCTAAAACTTCAGAAAGCTCAAGAATTACGTTAAAACGTGAGAAAAGAGGGTAAATTTTAAAATCTTTTGTTTTACTTTCCGAAGCAATTAATTTTTAATTTAGTACTTACGATACTGGCAACTGAAGCCACCTAACCATAAATTATGGATACATTATGACGTCATTTCTATAACGAGCCAAATGGCGTATTGATTACAGTTAAAACAGCAATTAATTGATAGTAATGTAGGTTATTTTGTCATCAATTTATATTATTTATTGTAAGTATTTATGTGTGCATATTATTGATTAGTCTTTTTAAATGTAAGCCTGTAGTTATCTAACTTTGATTGTGAACTGTAAATATATGATATATTTATTAATAAGTTCAAATTGTATAATTTTCAATATTTATTACATACTAGCTACTGCCTGCGACTTCGTCCGCATGGAATAGTTGAAAAAGTAAGTTAAAATAAACCCTCCCGATTTTAAAACATTCTTCATTGGTGCTCCTCTCCGATTGATCTTAGCGTGATGATATATAGCCAAATTGTATTGTTTTATTGTATGATGATGATACCGACAATATCAATACTTAATTAGATGCATAAGTTGTATAATAAGCTGTTTAAGTAATTAAAGTATTTTTAACTATCCCACGGGAACTCTATAATTTTTCGGGATCAAAAGTATCCTATATGTTGACCAGGGATATAAGCTACCACCATACAAAATTTCATTTAAATCGGTCCAGTAGTTTCGGAGATTAGCCGGTACAAACAGATAGACAAACAGAGAAACAGAAACAAAAAAATTGAAAAAAATCTAAATTAGTTCTATTTCACTACTTACCCTGACTCGGTTTTTACCATTTTTTTTCATTTTACAGAAATTCGACCTCTACAATTTTATTATATGCATGTATAGATTGTAGTTTCAAATTTGTTACGTTCATTTATATTTATGTCTCTTAAAAATGTATTTTTTATAACAAAACTTTTAGTATAATAGTGCGTTTATTAATTATTATCAGTATTTCTATGGAATAGGATCTGTCTCTATATACAATACGTGTCTGTTTTTTATTAATATTATCTATCTTTGTTATTAGTATTAACTTGATGATAGTAAACAGTAATTTATTTGTTTGAGTCGAATCTTACTGGACGTATGGAACGAGGCTGGTACTGAAAATCAGCGCTGTGTCAGCTCTTGCCACAGCATAACGCTGAGTTACCAGCCTCATTGTCGTAGATTTAATGTACATTTTTCGAGTGTATATGTGTTTTTTTCTACACCATATTATAATGTCATATTGTATACATGTAACAACAAGTGTATTTGCGGTTTTTTTGTACATTATTTTGCGACAGTAAATATTTTTCTTTATTTCAATTAAACATATTTCTAACATATGGCCCCAATTCTGATATCTCACTATTTTAGCGTTGCGAAAATATTCAAAGTAAGCTTCCATTGCGATAGTGTCAAAAATTCGTATTGTGCTAAATGCACAATATCTTGTCGATATAGTCGCGGCAGAATAATAGTAGAAAAATTGGTATTACCATTAGCAGAAATGGCGTTAGCTGAAATGAATATTGAAAAGCTACCAAAATCTAAACATTTATTTCACCAATTTTCGCTTATAAATATTTAAAAATGGCATGTCACTGGCACGCCATTGGAATAAACAGAATACCGAAATTGGGTAAATCTACGATTCCGACTATAGTCTCCGGCGATTGTTTCGAGATAGTAATAGCAGAATTGTACCCCCGCTGGTAGAGCGTTTGCCCGTTTGGATGGCTACCATAGTTAGAGTTAGCCATAGCCATAACAACCTTGAGTTGTATTCCGGCCGGCATTAGTGGCCAGGTTCCAGTTCCCCTTTAGAGAGCGGCAGCACATTTGGTCCACCAGGTGGGAACTCTATCAATCTGCTGAACTCATGCAATAAAAAAGTTAGAACATATCAGTTTTAATTTGCGACTCCTTCCAAACCATAAAAATTTAAGACGTTTCTTGCTTCGCTCACACTCATGTATACTGAATTACTTTATATGAATAAAACAGCTATTACTCAGTTTTTATTTTAGCACGGTTTCACGTGTAGACGGGACTTTATGTCGACATCGAGGCCTCGGTCGTGTCGGCAATCGTGTTACAATGAAATTCTTTCGATTTTTTTCACTCCTTTACAGGGTGATTTATGTACGGTCGGCGAAATTCCCGAATTACCATACTCTGGTATTCCATTGTACGCTACGTTTTATTACCATTGTTATTTAACCACTTGTGTTTGGCGCAAACGAATTTCAAAGTGTTTTCCAACAATTGAAACTCCAAACACGAAATTTTACAAATACCCCTAAATTTGATTGAAATTGGTATCCGTAAACAACACTTGTTTATTTGATTACGTCTTTCATTTGACATCTATTTCAAGTAATGCCAGGTTTATAATATATATAAGTGTTTACGCCAGTTTCAGATTAACAAAGGCGGTTCCAAGAATTTGTTTTTACCCAAACATAGGTATATACATGTTGCTTTTATCTAAAATATTGTAATTTATTACTTTACAAGGATTATAGTAACTATAGATTTTTATGAGGCGCTGTTCAACAAACTATAGTTTTATGTCACATAGGGCTAAAAGAATAATTGCAAAATCTCTAACATGGTGGGTATATGCAAAATATAACAAAATAACTCTGTATCTAAATTAATGATCGGGGGCAAATACACATCGTCCAAACAACTTGTTTTACTATACTTGTGGCGAGGCAAATACAGCCGACGTGCGCTCGGGAATGTTCGTTTGTTCTCGCGATATCGAACTCCGACGCACCGCAGAACCCCGCCCGTAGCCGAGTCCTGGAGGAGTGAGTCAGTCCTTATTGTACTGATAAGCCGTAAGGTCGCGCATATGCGCTCCCACGGCACGAGCCAGGGAAGCTTTAATGTATAGCAAAACGGCACGAAATTGTCTAAGGTTATAACTTTAATAATAAGTACCTAAGGCGGCGATTTGTAATATAGACAATTAATTATAAAATATGGTGGTTTCATTTTTACTGACCCCCATATACTAAATGGATTGCACCTAAGTATTCTTTAAAAAATACCATTCTCGATTATACTAGGGTTGAATGGGGTTGGTACTTATGTGAATCCTCTAATCTCCAATTTGTTCATGTCTGGCTGCTCAATTACGCATGCTGGTGTTCATTTAAGAACTCAGTTTTTGCTTGCTTAGTCCGAAAATTCAAGAGATACTAACTACATTTTAATATAGTGTTGAAGTTTTGAACTAGTTATTCCCTTGTGAGTTTTATGGCAATTATTATATTAATTAAAAATTTAAAATTAATTGAATGAAAAGGGTGAACATTTTTGAACATAGTAAAATTTATACAGATTTTCATGATATTTAAACAAAGCTTTACGAAAAACGGTTTATAGTTTGGATAATTATGAAGATTTAACCTGGATTAGGGAGTTTCACATATCAGTAATCTTGAGAAGTAAGCTTTTTTCCTCAATGCTACCACAGTTAAGGATGTTGTATTATTAAAATGAAACTAAAATTTAAATAAACAATTTAAAATTTTACGGACAATTCATCAGCACACATATTTCGCCATATGTCATTACATAAAAGTAAAAACTGTGACACGCATTGCGTTTGAATATATATATAATATATATATTGCATGGTAAAATTGGATTCATTGAAGAGGTTAAAATCCATAAAAGTACTTACTAACAAAAAAAAATTCACGTATGAACTAAATATCAAAAGAAAAATTCTAGAAAATTTTTGTAGGCCAGCCTAAAAAATTATTTTTAGATATCTCACCAATCCAGTCGTTAAAAAAAAGAAAATGATATTTTTATCTTAGAAGAACGTTATAATCAAAAGGACTAAAATATTAACTCCAAAGAATAAATTGACCTTTCAAAAACAATAATATTGTTTTCACAAATGCCTTCAAAAGTTTCTATTTGGTGTTATTTCACAAGACTTCCCTTCAAAACACTTCATTTGTAGGCAATGACTCAACATGAAACCGTCGAAGTTCAGACTCGCTAAAAGCATTTTAATCTTCATCTGAAAAATTACTTTTCTGAAAAACAGTTTTGTCCCTAAGGAGAGTTCCGCAATTTTGTTATCGATGACATAAATCAAATGCACTGACGAGTAGATACGTACAACTTTTTATGAGTTTCTTGTCGCTTTTTTAGGTTCCAAATCGTTTGACCAAAACGGAATTCTGCTATAGTACAAGGGCACTATATTAACAACTTTGGGACAACCTGGAGGAATGCAATCAAGCCAAGTTGGAATTAACCAAAGCCATCTTGCGTTTCTCCAGGATGATTCTAAAGTTCAGTTGATCCCGGCTGAGACTACTTATTGATGCAGCCACTGGACATGGCAATTTTAACAGACATCTTTTCAATATCGGTGTCACTAACAGCACCCTATGCAAAACTTGCCTGGAGGCAGAAGAAGCAGCAGCCCATGACCTTATTGAGTCCGGAGAGGTGGCTCAATACAGGACGAAATATCTGGATGCCCCAGGTAGCCTCCGAGAAGTCTTCAGCAACGTTAAGCTTGTGGACTTCTTGGAGGAGCTGGGCTGAATGCAGTAACACCTCATCCATCCACGCACGTAAAATAGGCGCTATGGCGTCGAGTTGCTGAAACACCCGCTTGCAGAAGAAGATCCTGTTATATCATGTTCATCAGACTACTTGCCTGTGTACAAAATATGAAACTACTGGGCTTACATGAATGAAATTTGGCAGAAAGGTACTTTTTACGCCACTATAAAACGATGTAGTAAAATCGCAAACAAACCAGAAAGAAGAGGTAGGCGCTATACTTATAATTGAAAGCTGTTTGTTTTTAATGTATCTACTAAAAAGGGTATTCAGCGAGGTAATGCTACCAGCCTTTTAGGTACATTGCCCTAAGGCAGCGGCTTGGTCGGATTAGACCGAACTTAATTATAGTGTATATATTTTTGAGATTTAATTTTTAAATTTATATGTATTAATTAACATGTTATATTTGTCATATATTGGCATGTTATTTTAAGGGTATATCTAAAGACAGTTTGAAAACTCGTAACGGTGTTTTTTATTACCATTTTATTCAAGTCAGTAAATGGGAAGACGTTGGCTTTCAAAGTCGTAAAAGTGTACCTCTCTAACTTTAGAACTATTGGATAAAATGTTTGCTTCTTACAAAAAAATTTATAGAAAATATAAACATAGTTACCCATTTACCTATTTTTAAAGACCGAGGAGGCCTCAATAGAGATCTTATTTTTTCTTTTATTAAATTATACATATTTTTATACTTTTTTATTTTTATTTTCTTCCATTATATACATATTACATTTACTATTTCTTCAATTTTAATTTTAATTTAAAACCCATCTATAAGACGTGCAACTCAAACTTCCCAAGGATTTGAAGGCTTTTCCATTGAATTGGTTGTTTCTTTTTGTTTTTATTTTATTTATTTGATTCAATTAATAGTAATAAGATTATTTATTACCGTCCTGGTTGGTATTTAGTTATTATAGATGTTTACGTATTATATATACTTTCTATTTTTTTTATAATTTATAGGATAATGATTCTTTTTATTTTCTGTTTGTCATATCTGTTTTTATGTCTCATATACTGTGTTACTGTCTTATTACATTTATTGTTACTTAGTTACTTCCTGTTACTTGTTACATTTACGGTGATGGGTCTAATATAAATCAATGAAGCGGGGTCGGCACTGAAGATCAACGCTGTGCTGGAGGAAACTCCAACACAGCATAAAGCTGAGTTGCCGACCTCGTTTGTAGGAAATCCGGTGTACAATATATTGAATTTAATCATAAAAATGAATGTATAAATAATTCTACATCCTTGTATTGTCATTTTCCTAGTAAAGAAATTCTTTTCTTCTTTAATTTTTTTTTCACGTTATTATTGAAAACATTTTGCCCGCTTACAACATTTACATATCTAGCTTATCTCTAGCTTCAAGTGAATTAAGCGGACTATCACTTAGACCACTAAACTACAGACGCTGACAAATTAATATTATGATTTTTATACACCTATGGATAGTTACATAATTTGATACAATTAGTTATATAAAGGTATACACACATACAATCAATAGTGAATAGGTCTTAGCTATGAATAAGTTTTAATCAATTCGATTGGGCGAAAACCAGTTCAGGCAATTAGAGATTAAAACTGAGCTCGTTATAAATTTAGATAGCTCCGAATGTTCACCCGTTGGTGGCACTGGCAACGCCCAATGAACGCGTCATAATTGTAGGGTTGAAAGAATAATTTCAATTACATTTGTGTATGATCTTGATCTTAATTATATTGTTACGACCTAGTGCCGACAAAGACAAATTCACAACTGCAGCCCTGTAAAAACACATTTATTACCTTTTCGGCATTTGGACTTCTTTTGTTTACTTTGTGTTTAAAATTGGTGATTAGAAAAACAGCCCATTGTGTATTGTAATCTTTTATGGCAGTCATTAGCCAGGTGTGTCGAACTGGTTCTAAGAAAATTGTTCTACGCGGTCGGGCAGCCATATTGTATCGGTGCAGTATAAAGCAATGGCCCAATGGAGAGATCGTCAGTCGAGCGATAACCACATGCGGAGCAAGACTTGTGTACATTCGGTAATCTATTTAGTGACGGACTTTGCGCGTGTTATTGAATCGTGCTTTACGTTTGGACTGGTTGTGTTCAATTATATTTGTACCTGCGTTATACGTGTTTGTATAGTTCTAATAAACTCTATAATAATTCCAACGGTATTTTAATTCGAGTCCTGTAACTCGTAATTAAGATTTTTTTTAAAGCTGGAGTACATCAGACAAGCTGACGGCCCACCTGATGGAAAGCGGTTACCATCGCGTATGAACGTTTGCAACACCAGAGATATCACCAACGCGCTACCAGCCTCGAAGGAATTTTATGATACCCTATTTACAAAACCCCATATCGTAGCGCTGTGGAAAACCTTTATCTGGGAGCTTATTCCAAATCCGCACGGTTTCGCAGAAGGAACGTTCTTGAGAAACGTTGCGTACATGAGCGAAGTGGCTCAAGGAAATACAGATGAACGCCCACTCGATGGCAAGCGATGTGGTGGTAAAACAAAGATGAAGGTACCACCCAGAACCGTTCCTCGGAACATTTCCCGCTATACAGTTGGTATAATACGCAAAAAGACGCGAAATCTATCTAGACTGTCTGTAAGTATGGGATCGTCAAAAACGCGAGTGTCTCCACATTCTATACAGTCCAGGCGGTTAAGCTGGTCGGTGGGTGCCGCAGCCCAAAGGTGTGAGCAGCACGACATTTGCGACCTCATGTGCCATACTCGGCCGTTGTAAGGCACTCATTTTGATAACGTGTTTTCAAATTCATAAAGAAAATATGTATTGCAAAAGCAGTTTTTTTACGTAAATCGTATGGTTTTTTTATCGCCACATGATGATACTATAATAATCAATTAGTAATGCCGAATATAAGAATACATTGGCTATTATTTTAGCATACTTTTGTCTTATATATCTTAAATTTTTTCAGATTTTTTTTATAATTTTTCTTATAAGTCATAGTTATTATATGTTTTATCATCTTTCCAGCAACACTGTCTATGAAGATCATATATTCATCCAGATTCAAATGGGGCGCTATAGGTACAGTCAAAGTAAGAGAGGTTTTACAGACTGAGATAACCTAAGCAATTTTAAATCTCTTTTAAAACCAGGACGCACCTTACTTGAGTGCCTAACAAATTTTCATCATTACCAATAGGCCTGATGTATATCAACAGAGATTAGTTTGGTAGCAGTACGTATCAACACAGATTAGTTCAATAACAGTATTTTACGCTGAAAAACAAATATCTTTTAATATTATACCTAATATAAAACTTCATGTACAAATTATTAAACCAGGCTTACTGAAACTATATCAACTAGACACTTTCAAATAACGTTTCAGAGACGCGTACTATATTACCGCTTTACATGCACACTATATACTAATCCGATTTGATATGTACTAATTTGGACTATTTAGTAATAGATATAATCTATACATATAATAAAATTGTGGAATTTCTGTACAATTTAAAAAAATGCTAAAAACCGAGTCAGGATGATGTAAGAAGCGAAATAGAACTAATTTAGATTCTTTTAAATTTTTTTTGTTTCTCTGTTTGTCTGTCTGTTTGTATCGTCTAATCTCCGAAACGACTGGACTTATTTAAATGAAATTTTGTTGTACCTTATATCCCTGGTCAACATATAGGATACTTTTGATCCTGAAAAATTAAAGAGTTCCCGTGGGATAGTTAAAAAACCGCACCACGCGGACGAAGTCGCAGCCATCAGCTAGTATATTAATATCTTTATATCTATTACTAAATATATAAATAAGACAGTCTAGCTAATGACACGAAGGATGGCAATTTCAAGTACCGACCGGTGCCCCATTATCGTATAGAAGCGCTAAAAATCTTTACAAGTATTGTATATAAGTATACTTATATTTTATAAGTTTTAGAGCGGTCTTAAGATTTCTGTCATTTATATTACTGTTGTTGCTTTTATTTACCTTACGAGACTTTATTTATGTAACAGAGATGAATAATTTACAAAAAAGATTTCTTTGTACTCTTATTCACTTTTAGAATGCACTAGAGACGATAATAGGTGGCAGCGCCTAAGGTGTGACTCATGACTTTACTTGATGCCGGTGTTACACCACTAACAATAAATGTTCTAAGCGCGCAATATAATTTTCAATATGGGACTCATCCGTTCATAGCTGAGTCGATGTTGATAAATCGAAGTACGTGCTTAGCCTTAAAGGCTTACGCGAGCAATACTTACTGATATAAGGGTGGCCTTGTACTTGTTGGAACTTTTTACGGACTTTTAGTTACTAATAGTATAGTATAGTAATACATCGAATATGAAAGAAAAAAAATGTTTTAGAATTACTGTTAAGGGGTTTTAAATAAGAACCTTGATATAGTCTAAATATCTAAAAGGCCCTGTAAAATTAAAAAAAATAATCATTGCAATTTAAAGAGGTACCTAAGAGGCACCCCTGAATGTGACTAGTCGTTAAATTCACTCGGTTCCAGATAAGATCCGAGTGTTTATTTATGAGATGATAAATTGTTTTCTTACACAGGTGATTAATTTTGTCTCCGATTCACAAAATTAACATCCCTGCGTTGATAATGACAGCGAATGACAGTAGGTGTCTGTACGTTACATTAAATTTATAGTATGTGACAATATGAAATATTATCTGCGTTATTATTACTAGCTATATACCCCACGACAGTGTCAAAATAAAGATTAGACCAAGTTAATCTTGATTTTTGGGGATATCTAGTTAAAGAATCTGCATCTGATTCTAATAATGTTGGTGCTCATCTTTACTTTGCATATTAGTTAGTTATTGAGTTTGCATATTAATAATTATTACAACCACAAATGGTAAAGGAACAATGAAGAAACGATGGTAAAGGAAAAATCAAGAGAAGACTTGCATATTGAGATTATTTATTATTCATAAACCTTGCTAATTCGCCTTGGACAGGCGGACTGCGTCCAATCTATAAAATGATTTGGCTCGAGATCAACAGTCATTGATTGACGCAGAATAAAAAAAAATGTTAAACTACTATAAATAAGAAACATAGTAAATGTCCCATGATTTATTACCAATCATGAAATACATAAACACCTGCAAAGAATAATGTGAAAGAGGAAATCTGAACTTACAGTGAAATAAACAAAGAGTGGCTAGGTAAACACCCTAATGAGCTAGTAGCGCAGCTGTTAAATATCATCTACGAGACATGGCTACAAAAGTGTATAAACTTGAAACGTGACAACTGCTGAAAGTATATGACATAGAACTTAAGAGAATTTTTGCCACTGGGAGATACGCTCGCATTGACATTCTATGCGTTTAACATATTTGCTGATAGTTGTAGAGACTGATTGCAGATAAAAGGGCAGAAAAAGTTACACTGCGAATGAAACCATATTTAAATCTTATCTGGCATTACCTAATTTCGTATTTCCTGATAAGATTACATCTACTTTGGGAATATTATTAAGTAGACAAGTATAATTTACAAATTTGTGTAAAACAGCAATCCTAAAGTTCCGTGGGGATTATCAGATTGGCTATATTATTATTCTTGAAGATGTAAGTCTACATGTAGCGCCAGTTTTAATGTATGTTGCCTAGACGTGGACCATGACTGATTCACAAATATAAAACCGCTTGACGAGTTATCGATCGAGCTATATTAAATGTTACCCTTGTGGATAAATTCAGAAACGAGGTTATCCGCAAGAGAACCAAAGTCACTGATATACCTCGCAAAATCAACAGGCTGAAGTTACAGTACACTGACCGTATCTGTCGCAAGACCGACAGCTAATGGAGCAGAATAATCCTGGAGTGGAGAGCCGTTTATTGAAATCGACATGTATCTAGGTCTAGCTGATATTTGTAAGACAGCATAAAGTTCCACTTTATTTTGATACTTGCTTTATTCGTCTCGATAAATACTAGACTTTTACTTGAGCAAAGTTGCCGGTTGGAGCTAAATAAGGAAAACCAAAGACGGACCGATATAGGCACAACTTTTGGAAGCCGACGTCTAGCAGGGACTATCGATTATTTCACGACGAATTAGAAAATCAAAATGATAAAGTAATATTTAGTTTTAAACTAAAAAAGACAATTATAGTAATTGTAAATGTAGTCCAAGTTTTCAGCATTAACGTCCCAAAACTTAACTACTTACCATTGAAAATAGTGGAAATACATTAGTCCTATTTATTTCTTACAGTTTCCGAATGAATAGGAGCAGGCCACGAAGTTAAACCCATTCATTACTAGTCGTAGGCAAAATAAATATGTCGGGCCGATTCTAATCACTGTGCTTTATGTGAGAATGGCATCGACTTTTTAAAGTCAATTAACTGAGCGTTGTTCCTGAAATGTACTAATTGCCTTTGTTGCCGTTCGTGTATACTTTTTGTTAATCTCTTAAGTATTGACCTGTTTTGTTAAAAGGTGAACCTCCTAATAGGCGCTCCATAATGGGCGCTGTGATAGGCCATGAGGTACTGAGGCGTGCCTCTGTGATAAACAATACTGGTTCGAATTTAGTGGACTGTATAGGAGAGATATTTGAATTTAATGCTTGCACTAGAAAAACAGAGAATGTACTACTAACCTTGATATCGGCCTTCTCCTTAATCGGCTCAGATTGCAACACAGAGAAGGACAAAGCTCAGTAGAGGTTCCTACCATGTTAACAGAGTTAACATTTCTTATTTTGGCACAGGCAGTAATAATAAGTTAGGCCTAACGCGCACCAGCATTTTTTTCGCGCGATAATGTTGTCGCAGAAATGTAACGAATGGGTTATGATGTCCACGCGCATATACGAGAAAATAAAATCGGCGCAATTTAAAATTTTTAAAATTTGTCACATTTGGCCGCGAATGTCGCAAAAATAAATTACAGCATATGAATCGCAACCCAAGCCAATGGGTTATAGCAATATTGCCAATTGCACCGCAATTATAGTAAAACCACCGTAATCAGCATAGATTTACAAATTAGCGTAGCATTGTAATGATATAGTTGAAGATCATCGTGTTTCAAATAAAAGAAACTTTTGATATATCTTTCAGCGGTGAAAGGATGAGTGCAATATTGAATCCATCGTTCTTCTTTCTCCTCTTTCGAAGGAGCAAAGCGAGATAAACAACTTGTACAAAATCCATGTTGAAAATGAATAATTCATACAATTTTGTAATCGCAGTGCGCGCAGTTAATTTTCTGTGATATTTCACAGCGTGATTTTAGAATCGTGTCGCAAAAACAAAAATCGTGGTACGCGCTAGGCCTAAGGTTTTGCACTTTTCTAAAAGCAACAATTAGTGCGATTTTATAGTGATAGTGCGCATCGTTAATTTTCTGCGATATTTCCCAGCGTTGTTTTTAAAATCATGTCGCAAAAACAAAAATCGTAGTATGCGCAAGACCTAAGGTTTTCACACTTTTTAAAAGTTGAATAAATAATAGGCGTGATCGTGGTCAAACGCGAACCTATTTATCATAAAAAGAACATAATTTACAATGAAAACTATTCTGGTCCATAGTTCATAAGATAGGATGTTAGAGGACACAACTTCAACAACTTTGGAAGTGAATATTTCGCCACTTATTGACAGTGCTGTATTTAATTACATCAGTTTATGGGCAGTAAAATTATTGGAATGCCAAAATTTTAGAGGCAAAAAATGTATGGACATTTCAAATTCAAAAATTGATTTGAATAAGTTTGATTTATTATATAGAATGGTAATTACATAAAGTTTTGCTAAAATATTTACGAAACTTTTACAAAGGGCGACATTTCAAATCTTAAACTTAAGTTAACTGACATAAATAAAGAGTTTGTGAAGAAATATCGTTACAATTTATACAAGGTTTCATTTAACCTGCAATGTTTGTTTGTATGTATGTATATGTATTGTCGACTCAAATCTTGTAATTGTAATTTGAGAAAATTATACATAGCCTGTATTAGGAGTAAAGTGGATTAGATTGACTACAAAATCAATGTATGCGTGTAATAGGAGGATTTATACGATCAACCGCTATTCATGTTATGGAATCTGAGCTTCAGCTTCCACCTCTAAGCATTCGTCGATACTATCTTGCGGGTAAATATTGGTTACCAAGAAAGTCGTACTATGAAATTAATATAATAGATACAATTAATGAACTTAGTGTACAAGGTCAAAATATATCATGGGGAAACAGATCCAAACCGGTTTTAGTCACAGTTCACGAGCAATTTAAAGAGACACCTATATATTCTAGTTATAAAAATGAAATGTTTTCATTAGATAAATGGACTAACAGTGTGGATACGTCGAAAATAAAACCTGATATTGAAGTTCTTAAGCAATCTAAACGTAATTATAATCATATTTATATAAGAAAGTTATGTGAAATGTATTTGGCAGAAAAATATTTAAATTATTATAAAATCTACACAGATGGCTCTATAGACAATGAAGAAGTCGGTTTGGCTATATTTGATCCTCAAACCAATACATCCGTTAAAATAAGACTGCAGGTAAAAACCGCTATCATGAACGTAGAACTAATACCTATTGAAGAAGCTATTGTGTATGTTAGCTCTCTCCAAGGAGGTGATTATGTTATATTAACAGACTCGAGAAGTACCCTATAACATATTATCAAGTGTACAAAGAATTATCGCGGAACACCAATAGCATATCGTATTTTAGGGTTACTTGATAAAATGGCAACCAGTAAAAATGTTACTTTACAGTGGGTACCTTCACATGTAGGCCTGTCCGGCAATGAACTGGCTGACCTACTTGCGAAAGAAGCCATTGTAGATGGTATAACTATGCATTGGCTACCATATCAAGCTGATCTCCTGACCCTAGAAAAAGTTAAATGTATAGAACTTTGGAAAGAGCATTTTGACGAGAGATAATTGAGTAAGGGGATTTAGTACAAAACAATACAACCTTGTTTGAGTAGAACACCTTGGTTTGAAGGATTGAATATGGCCAGATCAGATGTAGTCACTATCTGAAGGCTTCAGTCCGGACACATTTCATTAAATAAATTTGCTCACCTCATGGATAAAACAACCTCATCAAATTGTTCAGAGTGTGGAGTGGTTGAAGATGTTTATCATATTCTAATGGAATGTACCCGGAACGAAGTGGAAAGAAGTATCTATATCGAGCGTTATAGTCTAAATAAATTAGATGTAGGTCTCTGTAATAGCATATTGGCGTTCCCCTAGCAAGAGAAGCCAATGTGCTATTAAGAATAGTTAAAATAGCACTTAAAAATAGATAAGAATTAGTTTGTGTAAGTCTATGTTCGAGGGTGACATAATCTAATTGATTAAACCGTCTATAATAAATAAAGATTTAAAAAAAAACTTGTAATTGAATTTTAAAGCAGTTATTTTCGACCGATTGAGATGAAATTTAGCATACACATTTAGTTTGAATGACAATGCAAGATTAGCTAATTGACGTCAATTCTAAATCCAATATGGGAGATGGCAGAAGATGGTGGACTAGATATTTTCGTGCACTCCCATGATATACGTATCAAATGTAAGGGGTGCGGTTTACTGAGAAAAGACGAAAAAAATGACTTCATCTAAATCCAATACGGCGGACGGCCTAAGATGGCGAACTAGTTATTTTTTGTGCAAATTGAAATTCAAAACTTAACTTTAAAATATATTTTTTATTATATATTACATAATTTACAATTATAAAATTACATATAATCGAAGACAAAAAAAAAAGAAAACATATTTGTATCGTATTCTACCCATAATCCCTCAAGACTATAAGTAGAATACTGAGCCTAGATCACCGTCTTCTATGGGTGTGGTGCCCAGAAGGCTGGCTACGTTTCCTCGCTGGATCGCCATACTGATCCGTTGCCCGAGGCAAGCACCAGCCCTCTGATCACCCGAAGAGTCAAAATAAATTAATTGTAAAAAACATACTTAATAAGAAGCTTTTATTTAAAGCTCTAAAAATAATAAAATATTTTTTTAAATTAAATCGAACTCATCAATTTACTATATTACAGAATTCATATGATGTAAAAGCCTGTCGCGATATTTACTCGTGTAGATAAACAAGAATATAATAACTATGTAACTTGATCTTGATAATTTCAAATCTAAGAAAAAAGTATGTATTTTATAAAATAGGTAAATACATCTACAGAAGTAAATTGTGACAAGCTTTAATATCATATAAATTGTGTAATGTAATAAATTGATAGGTTTGATTTAATTTAAACGTTTATATTATTCTCTTTAGAGCTTTAAACAAAAGTTGGTTTTTAAAAATGTTTTTTTATAGACCTGCCTAGCGTTACCGCAATCGGCTACGTGTAATATTTTATTTAACCTTTACTTTAACTACACATATGGCAGCCATCTCTAATTATTACTTATTCACAATTTCACTATATCGCTGTTATATCTGTGCGGCATTATATCTATAACAGATCTTTCTGATAAACTTCAAAATACAATTAGTGTCTAGTTTCTGAGAAAAAAAACAGAGAAGACATGATGATTTTATAAGTGTACTCTTTTGGTCAAAAATGCTAAATAATCTCAAAAAGACTCTTAGTACAAAAGACCTCTCTTACTAACTAAGGCCGTATTTTCATTAAGCCATTGTTCTAACACGCGTCACGCAATGAAAAACAATGAGCCGTGAAGCTCAACACGCCCGATAATTCCCCCATTTCCCCTATTATGGCCCCGTGGGGGGACAAATAGGCGCGAGCCAGCTGTTGGGGCTAATCCGCGCCGATTGCTCCAAAGTGCCCAGGGGAGAATCACAGACCACTATAATGTTTACAAATACGCTCTCAAGTCAAACCAAAGTCGGTTTCCCTAAGCCGTTGAGCCAATTACGCCTGTGGTTATGAACAAATCGGGAAACAACAAAGGATGTATTTATAGGTTATATAACAAAGAGTCGATTTTTCAATCATCAGATAAAAGTTATCATTCGAATAAATTATAACCTGACCAAATTCAAAAGTGAAAAAATGTAACTATTTTATTCATGCAACTGTCATTTTTTTATTTTATTAGTACTTTATTATATAGAATAACTTTTATCTGGTTATTGAAAAATCGGCCCTTGGAGAATTATTTTAATTAATACCTTGGCAAAATATATTTTGGACTGGGTAAACAGTTGTGTGGTTAAGACGATAAGTTTGTATATATTATAGTGATACAGTGATAAAATTACGTTTTGACGATTTAAAGCTCGGTATTTTATTTGATTTTTACTTCTACTTTTCAACCTTTTTTCAGTAGTGTGATCACAGAAGACAAAGAAATGATAAGCGAGGCTATTGAAATTAAAAAGAATAACAGCCAAATTTCAATAGAGAAGATGGTGAGTACTGCTTGTTTGGGGTCCAATCATCAAAACTATTAAGACCCAAACCAGAAAAAACCAACAGCTACACACCTCAAGACACGATGTATCTGCGTGCACCAGAACACAAACCAACTCGATTGACAATTCTCTTTTTATTTTACTTCTCAGCCGTTTTAATATTATATAAAACAAGGGCTTTCTCTGCGGCTACGCCGCGTGTAAATCTTTGCAGGATGTACTCTATATTACCTACATAAAAAATTAATTCGATAAAAAAATATATATATAAACCTTCAACGAAAGTTTCTCTAGCTGATGGTGAAATACGCTTAAAAAACATAGCTACATTATTGTATTTACATACGTTATCTGTGAATATTTAACGTCATTAACAATATATAACAAATGACGCCAATGCATAGGCATTGATTTTACAAATCGCACATAGAGAGTAAAGTGACAGATGTAAGAAAATTTAAAAGAAAAAGGCTTTAATCGGTATTCGATTGCAAAGTCAATTTAATCCTTACTCCGATTTTTAATTATTTGGACTAAAATGACAGCTGCGATCAACCTTTTTAATAAAAATGTTATTTCAGCCCGGCCAAGGTTAAAATGTTTGAAGTGTCACCGGTTAAAACGGACCGACTTAATTAAAATCCGACACTTATAGCGCGAGGTACGTCATTCACCGGTTTACAATATGAATTGGGTATTTTTTTATTGCCTGTGTTCAGCAGGCAGGCAGACGGCCCACCTGATGGAAAGCGGTTACACATCGCCTATGGACATTTGTAACACCAAAGGTGTTATCAATGTGCTCCCGCTCTCTAAAGGGAGACTGGGACCTGGCCATTAATGCCGGAACACAACTTAAGGTTGTTATGGTGACATACTCTAGACACGGGGTGGTAGCCATCCAGACGCGTAACAATGTGACCAGTGGCTTAAAAGAAAATACCATAGTATTTTCTCATATTTAATAAAATATGAAGACAGACGGACTGACGAATAGATATGGACTGCTAGATATGACGTTTTCATATGGGATTTCATTTTTGCCCAAATAGCTGCAGAATTAAAAAAATCGGACGCTCTCCAACGCGATGGACTGACGACCTACGCAAGGTCACCAGTAGGCGCTGGATGAGCATAGGCGCATATAGAAGGGTGGATGAGTGGACCGTGCCCACCCCAGGATGTTGGGTTACCGATTCGAAATTCTAGGCTGGACACGAGAAACTTCACACAAAAATAATTGAAATCAAATCATTATCTACAGCCGAGAAATCTATGTACACACTTAATTTTTATTACATACTATTTATTATACAGTACATTCCATTTAGTTACTTTTGAATACACAAGATACTAATCTAGAGTACCTCAACGCGAAGCGATTTACGAGTGCATGCCATTGGCTGGTATACCGTCGCCGCTTTGACATAACCTCCGTAGATTAAGTGTCAAAATACGAAACGAAAGCTTCTATGTCGTATTTAGATTTTTTTTTGTTCAGCCCCCTCTGGAAAATAACTAGATACGCCAATGTGGATGAGGAAGGCGGAAGACCGGGATGAGTGGCGCCGACTTTGGGAGGCCTACTTCTAGTAGTGGACTGTGATTGGCTAATGACGACGATGAACTACAGAACCCTAAAAATCATCTTGAACAAAGTCAATCGTTCTTAAAAAGATGGTATAAATTCACTTAAAAAAGGACGGGTTTGAGAACGTTTCGTTTGAAACGAAATTTCATGAAACGAATAGAACTTTCTACGATGTAATTGTTAACGGTAGCAGCATTCGGAACGAAAAAGAATTCCTTTAAAAGGAAGAACTTATTAAGGTCAGTGCATGTGTGTTGAATAAACTGCTTGCGCCGCAGTTATTGCTACAAGCGTGTAAATAGTTCAAGCGATTTAACCAATAGCTGCGAATCAACATGGATAGGGGAGGGGACAGTAAAGTAAACTAAGATACTGTTGTCATCTTACAAAACTTCGTCTCATGGTTTTTGTACTTTTATGAGTTCATAAGCATCTACAGCAAAAGAAGTCAAATAACGCAATTATTTATAACATGACCTTTTTAGAGTAATTATGATGTTATTTTAACGCCTGCACATGTTAGAATTTTTGTAGAATTGTGTTTGCACTATTACCTAGCGAAATACAACTCTATAAAGCTTCTACATACATGACTAGATCGCTGTACGTTTTTGATTTTTATTATTTAAAATACTTTTAAGGCAAAGTGAATCAAAAATTAAAACTTGTTAATAGTAGATTGTTACATGAGAGTTGAAAGTGACATATTTAGGCATGAGATGGTTTAGCGCATGAACACAGCCAGGGCACTAATAGTCCGAGTGCCTAAATAGGCCTTTCATCTGAGTTTAACATTCTGCTTTTCATTTTGAATATGAGGAAAGTAAATAAAAACTGATCAGTTATACAAAAAATTACTTCCTTAATGAAATCAGGCGTTAAATCCATATTCTCCTATTATATTAATGTACTCTGTGATCCATATCTAAATCTGATAAACTCATTTAATACGTCATATATGAAACGTCATGTAAATTTCTTTTTCTTTGGCATTCTATCAACTAGTATTTTTTTTTTTTGTTACTGATGATAGTAAATATTTAGCTCAAGTGAAAAGTAATCTTTTTTTCCTTTCTTTCACATTCTCCCAATGATTTGGGGTCGACACAATCAGGGCGTTCCATTAGTAACTCACAACACCCAAAATGCTCAGTTAACCGTTCCACAAGGCGACCGCGGTCGTTGTGGTCGTGGCGAAAACGTCACTAATGACGTCATAATTTTCGATCACCCAACGCTCACAATGACCCATGTCAATAGGTGGGTCGAATAGCCGTTCCACTTGGGTTTACGATTGTAACGCCGGCAAGCAAGTGGAACGGGATAAATCGCGGTCTTGAACGTGGTCGTTGTGAGTCCCTAATGGAACGTAGCCTATATGTCTTTTTTTCCTACTCCTCTATTCTGACGTACGTCTTCTGTCACACCACAAATCATCATATCATCCTTCACACAATCCATCCATCTCTTTTTTGATCTACCTTTACATTAATATGGATATAAATGTAAAGTTAGAACTTGCAATCAAGTGAAAAATAATTTATAAGTATAAAATAATATAACAATATTCTTGATATTTTTATTACAATTTATGCCGCTATTAAATAGTGGCTGTAAAAAAAAGTTAAAACATAAGTCGCATGTATTATATATGGTTCACATAGTTTTTAAAAATTTTGACACCAGGGGAAATCGTTCTCCAGGGTCGACGAAAAGTATGGTTTTCATCCCTGTGATAAGGCAATTCGATCGTATTTTCAGAATATGAGAAATGAAAAGTTTATTTTCTGAGTAGTTTAAGCTATTGCCACGTGTCACGTGATTATCATTTGTTATTATTCGTATATGAATTATAACCAATTATAATCGCAATAGGATTCAGACCCACGTTTGTGGAACATGACATAGGTATTATGTATCAAGCATTATTTTACTCTTTATCATCAGTAATATTATAAAATTCTAAATATTCCGTGTCTGTACATTGAAGCTACTAAAAGAAAAATCAACTGGAATACACTACATAAACGATGGAGAACACGATGCAAATTTTTGTCTGTTTGTTCGGGAGTCAGGTAAAAACTATTGTGCCGATTTCAATGCGGTTTCCGCTAATCGACAGCAAATTCTTAAACTTAAAATCTGCGCTGTTTTTTATCCTGGGAAACCCGCGAGAAATTTTTTGGGAATGATTTAAAATGACCAGATTGAAAAAAATAATGGAATTCCAAAGTGATTTTTCACCGATCGATAGCAAATTTTATATAATGTGTGGTATTTTTTATTCCGGGAATCCCTCGGGAATTTTCCCGGGGGTGGTTTGAAGTTGTTTGGAGGCATAAAAATTAGCTTATTCCGACACAGTTTCTACTAAAACGATAGCTTACATTTTTTTAAATACTACGAGACTTAGATGTCGGGCATCCCGCAGGAATTTCAAGTCAAGCGTGGACGAAGTCGCGGGCATATCCTAGTTAGGTAATAAAAAGTAAAACAATGCTTAATACATAATAAGAACTGTTTAAGCACCGTATAGTTTAATAGAGTCGCAAAATATCTAGTCAAAGACAGAAGTTCGTAAGCTTTGAGAGACCTATTACTGTAGCTTCTTTGAGCGTTGGCTCCGGCAGACCTCGCACCGGTAAAAGTGGAACTAAAATTAACGTTTACTCGACTTCATAAGAAAAACCAAGGCTCCTGGAATTGTTTTAAACGAAACAATTACCAGTGCTAATTTGCAATTTGCAATTGCAAGGTTTCAACAGCTATGCAAGAATTAAAGACCATTAATTAAGTTATGTAATTTATATAAAACTATGTTTATTTTAAGTTCAAATAATGCGGTGGCTAACCAACTAGCCTTTTTTTAAGGCTGGCTCTTCCAAAATTCTTATAAAAATATGTATGATAATATCCAAAGTATTCAATAAATACCAGTGACATTTATGATTTCTAGAATAATCTTTTTGTATATACACAAAAAATATCGAATATAAATTTAAATTTTAGTCGATTATTGATTTTTTTTTAATTTACAATCTGTCAGTTGTTTAATGTCCTTCTAACACAATTTGCGGTTGTTAAACTAGTACGTGTTATAGTGTAATAAAAAAATGTAAGTCTCATTAGTTTTTGCGATGCGAATCAAATCATTTAATCGCGTAGGTATTACGTGTCCTGCAGCGTAGCAGTGTAATTCTTGTAATTAGATTACGGTATGTGTTCGAATTTTTGTATTCCCTTATTTAATTAAACACAAATTGTTACATCAATACCGTGGTCTTTATTTTCCTCATCTAATCTACACTACAAGTACGTCTACCTGCGCGAGAGGATAGCCTCCTACTCAAAAAACGCATATCCACGTGCTCACAGATTTACTACATATTGGAAATCTATTTTATTTTTAATTTTTAAGAACAAATTTTACAAAGTTCAATTTTATAAATTAAAAGTGAATATAAATATTCTAGTGAACTTAATTTCATACCGAAAAATATTTTGGTGTGTTTTTTAGTGTCTATTTATTTACGTAAATTGTGGATCGATTTTCTAATTTTTTATAATCGAAAAATGTTAATTCCCTAATTCGTCCTATTCTCACCATGTCAGGATCTGATGAGTGGATTCCAAGGAAGTAGAGAGACCCACAAAATTGATAACCGACTTTTTCGTAACACGATATCTCCGTCAATTGTGAACCGATTTCCAAATTCTTTTTCTTTACTCGTAAGTGTACACTCCCGAGGTAGTTTCATCTAATCTAGAATAACCCTTATTAAAGAATGCCGAGCGCCTAAGGAAAAAAGCTTATATACTTTCTAAAGGCGCTTAATTTTTTTTGTATGCATATTACGCGATTTCTCTGTCAACTATGGGCCGATTTTCAAATTGTTTTATTTATTCGGAAGAGTATACTTCCGACATGATTCTATAGTTACCAAGTCACGATATGATGAGTGGTTCCCAGGGAATTCGAGAAAAACCCTGGAAATTTGTTAACCGACTTCTTCTTACACGATATCTCCGTCACTTTTGAATCGATTTTTATTTTTTTCCCTTTATTCGTAAGTATATATTCCTGAGGCGCTCTCATGGTCACCAAGTCAGGATCTGATTAGTAGATCGCAGAGAAATCGATAGCAACCCTTGTTGAATAGCATTTAAACTGAAAAGTGAGATAGTTACTAGTTGACGGCCTCTGTGGTTGAGCGGGCTAAGCCTTTACCTCACTGCAACGCAGAGCCTCTGGGTTCGATTCCTGGTATAGTAAATTTCGGAAACGTATTTTCTCCGTTATTTACTATGGTCTGGGTGTCTGGGATCGGCCCCAGAGTGGTCCGTTGTATATTACCCATAACATAAGCGTAACTTGCTTAATTTGGGGATATACAGTGTGTGTTTGTCTGCCGGTTTATTTATTACTTTCTATACGTCTGCCAGGAGTACAATCTCTACAGGCGCTTAATATATTATTTCTAAAGCTATTCATGTTAAAATGACCACCCACAGCATATGACAACGCCCCTCCCCCCTTCCCTCCATCTAGTTTTCACGTAGTAATTCATAAAAATATTAATCATTTTTTGTAAACAAAAAATTAAATAAAAATTAATTTGGTTCATATTTGTCTTCAAAAGCGCGAGATTTCCCTAGACAAAAACCTAAGAACAACCGTGATATTTTGAAGACCTACATAAGGGAACCTACCCATCCTACGTGATCCGTTCAGGAGGGGAGGGGCCTCCTGAACGGATCACGTAGGATGGGTGGGTTCCCTTATCTACTTACAATAAAAATTTCGACTGAGTTTTTGTCAGTCCACGTATAATGAAGAATGTCATACAGATGAAGGACGTTCATTAATTCTCTATTTTTATTATTTGGCTACGAAACCATAAATTCATTTGATCGAAAATACCTCTTTATCTAAAACTACTTAATAGATCCTGTTCAAAGCAATTATTTCTAAGTGTGATTTTGGAAAACCTAAAATATAATTTTTTCCTCCCTCAGTTACATGTTAGGCAAGCCATCACACGAATTAAGTAATTGACACATATTACAATAAATTCTAAAATAGTATTCCTATAAAAGAGCAGGCGTCAACATCTCTTGTTATCATCTTACTTTCAATAGAGCATTAAAGAAGCAATTTTAATTATAGTTTAAAGAATAATTAATACGCTATTTGACTCGTTACATTGTTACGTCATAAGCCAGTATTCTTGCACAAAATCAAGGAGGTATGAACTTTTGTGCGATGATAAAAGACGTCTTAGTTGATTTGACTGTCAAATCTATAATATTGTATGATTGTAAAAGAGTTTTTAGATTTTTTGTGTTTGTCTATTTGTTCGGGATTCACGTAAAAACTATTGGGCCGATTTCTGATTGATAGCAAATTCCCGAACTTAAAATCTGCGGTGCTTTATCCCGAGAATCCGACAGCAATATTCTTGCGAACCGTTTAAAGTAGCCCGGATGAAAAAAACTCGGATTCCGATGTAATATTTTCACTGAACGATAGCAAATTTTCTGTCATAAAATCTGTGAAACTTTATATCTCAAGAATCCCGGGGAATTTTTCCCGGGAGTGCTTTCAAGTTGTTAAAACGCGTATAAATTAGCTTATTTCATTAATATAACCGTCCCAACGTGGACATAGTCGCGGGTGAATCCTAGTATCCAATATTAGTGATTATTCTTGCGATTTCATTAAGACTGATGTCCGAACCTATGGACTGCAATCCGAAGGTTAGAAATCAGCTAAATATCTACCTAAAGACGTTCAAAAGTAACTCACATACAAAATATCGACACTTGGAGTAAAGTTTTTGTCCCATCGGCGTCTATCGTACCGTGAAAAGGCATTCGCGTGCCTAAAACATTTTCGTTCGCACCATCAAAGTGATTTAGTTTCTTGTTTGCGTAAGAATCGCTCGCGTTACAACTAGTAGGGGCTGGTGTTTCGGCTTCGGCTAGAAAAGCTTCGGTTACACAAGGTTGGCTAATACAAATATTTTCATTTGCTCTCTAACTAGAAAATATTAATTTAACAAAGATTTTATTTAAGGAATGCGCATCTGCGTCTATACATAATCGTGTGTATATTATGAGTGTAAATATATGAGTGCATAAATGATTATGAAAAAAATCGGCCAAGTGCGTATTGGGCCACGCACTTTAAAAGGTTCCGTAGAGCCATACGTCTTCTGTTATTGTCATTTGTCTAGAAAACCTTATAACAAGTATTTATTCGAAAATAAATGGGTAGTAAGTTTTCTGATTATTCTGTATTTATTAGGTTGGGGAAAAAGTTTTTTCGCATTTTATATAAAAGTTCAAAAGGTTTTTTATAAAGTTTATTTACATTTGACTAAAGTATGTAGGTGCCATTTTGTTGGATAACTTTTTGCCATCTTGTAGGTAGGGATGTGTTCCCATTGCTATAAAAAATTTGGGACTTCTGATCAAAAAACTGCGACAAGTGGTTTTGGCAGTCCTCTCGTGATGTTAACCTGATACTGCCTAAGGAATTCTGCAGAGACAGAAAGAGGTGAAAATCTGAAGGGGCAAGGTCAGGACTATACAGCGGATGCATTAACACCTCCCAGCCAAACTCTCGTAATTTTTGCTGAGTCGCTAAAGATGTGTGAGGTCTACCGTTATCATGGTGAAAAACCACACCCCTTCTGTTGATTAATTCCGGCCGCTTTCTCTCAACTTTTTGCTTTAATCTCATCAGTTGTTCGCAGTACAGTTCTGAATCGATGGTCCTGCTTGGCGGTAACAGCTCATAATGAATAATGCCCTTCCAATCCTACCATACACACGGCATCACCTTATTGCGAGTTAACCCGGGTTTCGCCACAGTCTGTGAAGCCTGACCGGCCTTTGACCACGATCTTTTTCGCACGTTCTTGTCGTACGTGATCCACTTTTCATCACCAGTTATCAGCTTCTTCAAAAATGGTTCGGTTTCATTACGTCGTAGTAAATAATCACAAATGAGTACACGGTTCATTAGGTTTCTTTCAATGAGCTCATGAGGCACCCAAATATCGAGCTTTTTTGTGTACCTAGCTTTTTTCAAATGCGCCAAAACCGTTTTGTGGTCAATTCCCAGTTCTCCAGCTACATCGTAACTACTAATATGCCGATCTTGCTCCACCTTTTCAAAAATGGCATCAATTTTGTCCGTAACAGGGCGACCAGAGCGACGTGCATCTTTGATATCAAAATTTCCGGATTGAAAACGCTTAAACCAAATTTGTGCTACTCTCACAGATATTGCATTAAGTCCATAAACATCACAATTTTTTATTAGATTCACTCATTTTAACAACAAGAAAAACAAATGAAAAACATACATATTCCTAATTTGAATTTGGAATTGTCTTCTTTAAAATTAAAACTTTTTAATGATACCAAAACCAGCCAAATACAAAGGGTATATATAGCCAAAGAAATCTTATTACAAGTTCATACATACTATATTCGAAAAGACTTTTTCCCCAACCTATTATATTTTAATTTAGTACAATCTGTGGTGACTTGTCAATAGCTCACTAATATGTTATTAATATAATAATAATAGCTGTAGTCATCCTAAAATTTTAAAGTAAAATAATACAGATATTAGGAAACCCGACAATAATTAAGTAACTTGCATATTTATGCCCCGTGAATAACTTCTATTACTCTTACCTATAGAATACGTTGCCATAAACATGACACAATGTATCGACATGCTATATAATTCGATTCGGTATTAGTCAAACTGTGATCTGCCCAACACTATTGACAAAGAACCGCCTCCTCCTTTGAAGTGCGCCTTCAATAAAACTGTAAACAACACACAAAATATGCTTTAGATAGAAAATGGAGCTTAGACTATCTGTGTTTAGGCATCTGTGTAAATTCTATGAAAGAAAACTGCTCTTACTCTACTCTTTGTGTTATCTGAACCCTATTTTTAGATTCAATAAAGAAGAGCTTAAGTTATATTTTCATCTCGAGTAATCTCATTTCTAAAAAATATAAGGATTGCTATTTTGGTTTTAATGAAGTCTAGGCATAGACTGAAATTGCCTATAGCTATCATATCTCGTATTTTACTAAAGCTGTCATATTCTAGTTATAACAAATTAACTAGCAATTAGGATTGGATATAACAGGTACTACCTCGACTAATTTAAGGAGTACGTTGAACGCTTTGGCATTTAGATTACAGTATGTAATAGCAGATCTTAGACGAATAAATATATATACTTCTATAAAGAGGAAAGATTTGTATTTTTTATGTTTGTAACGAATAATAATTAAATAATTTATTAAATATTTAATTAATAAAATAACAATTTTAAAAATTATTTCACCATTAGAACGCTACATTACCCCTGAGTAATATAGGCTATATTTATTACAAGAAAAAAATAGGGCTCACTATTAAAAGTTCAATAATATAATAAAGGTGTATAGTTTTTGATGAAATTTTATGTGTGTTTGAGTGGCTCCCAGGATAGTTAAGGTTCACAATTAGAGCCGGTAGGTAGCGCTGGAATCGGGTTCTAGATTTTTATTGTTTCAGGGTAGAACAACGTCTGCTGGAACCGCTAGTCATCTATAAATTAGCGTTGTGTTGGACATAATTCCAGCACAGCAATAAGCTAAGTGAAACCTTGTTTGTTGAAGAAAGCCCGGCGTACAAATTTTCAAAATATGTTATCTTTTTTTAAATCAAATGTAAGCACTGCAAGTACGTCGCTTTCTGTTCAGATAATCTTTTCTTTGTCTTTCTTTCTTTTATAAAATTTTGGTCTGAGTAACAGTTATGTAGTTAGTTTACACTTATTTAATTTTGGTTGACTTATTCCTTAGGATGTTTCAAATTAATGTTGTTTTCACTTAGCTGTTTTTAGTTGTTTTTTTATTAAGCCTGATTTACATTAGTTAAGTAGTTAGTTAACTCGCGGATAAGTCCTTATCATCGTTTGGGCAGTCAATCAATCAACTTAACTAGAAAAACTCTGTCCAAATGATGATAAGGACTTAACTCGCTAGTTTCGCAAGTTACCTAACTACTTTTCTGATAAAAATATAAAAGAGTCTTTAGTATAAATAATGTGAATAGTATTTAAATTACTTTCTTAATTTAATAAATAATATTACGTCTTGAATTTACTGAGTTGCACCTTGAGTTGTGTTCCAGCATTGGTGGCCAGGTTCCAGTCACCCTTTAGATAGTGGCAACACATTGGTAGCAGCACCTTTGATGTTACAAATGTTCATAGGCTGTTGTAACCGCTTTCCATCAGGTGGGTTAAATTTTATTCAATATGCCTATCAAATTTCTTGTATTCATTATTTTTTTAAATTCTACACTGTATAAAATATTTTTCTTTTCTTTTATCTATTTCAGCAAATATTTGGTGGGTTATAGAAATGTGTACTATAAAATATATAAACTTTCACCCAGGATTACAATATTTACTGCATAGTGGTTGTCACGCTTCGCCCGTCACCATATCCGGAACGTGCGCCCTATATGTACATCCGTTTCCGGTGACCACCGCAGCCAATTTGCCGATATTTGAGTAGAGCTCGGACTAATAGAAGCGCGGTGCGGCCCTTATTTGAATTAGCACACGATTTAGATCAAACACCAAACCTCTGGTTCATACGCTTTTTTATTATTAATTTAATATATTATAAAAATTAATGTCCAAGACTATAAAACTTCTATAAACACAGATTTCGCTAAGGCTACCCTGTTAATTTAACTTTAACAATAAATAAAAGAGTATATATGCGTGTGTGTGTGTCAAGTACATGGTAGTGTGTGTAATGTTTTTTTTATTGATATATTGTATTTTGTATGCATATTTTTTTTAAAAATAGCATTCTTCTGTATATAAACTATAAGTGTGCGAAATTTCGTACTCCTCCGTCCCCGCAATTTTCGTAAAAAGGGGTACAAAGTTTTTGCTTCACGTATTAATATATAGAAACTCGACGTACGTAATGTACGATTACACGTCTTTGTGGTGTCAAGACCGTTATGGGTAATCAGGTAGTTGACAGTCCTATCAACTGATACTTTTTATCATCTAAAGCCGAAATTAGAGGAGTTCAATTGTGACTTTCAATTTGTATAGAAATAAGACGTTAAATTTTTTTAAAGTAAATTATTTTAATTGTTTTATAAGTGACTTTTTGAAATGCTGTTCCAGTTTTGTTTTTTTTTTAATTGTAAAAAGCTTCTATGTCTTTTTATTAGTTTTTTATACACAACAATATTTTATACTTTAAATTCAAATTTGTGCTTAAAAATACTCCTTACTCTAAGATAGCAAATAAACAGTTAAAAGACACATATGAAACCTTTTTTAAGAATTAGGTTCGTTAATTTTTCATACTTGACGAACCTTCATTTGTGTCAAAATTGAAAAGGAAACGTCTATTTTCGGCTTTACAAAACGCCAACGCAGCCTAGATTATGTAGGAGCGTTGCAAATGATGACGTCATTTTCTATCATGAGTCTTGTTTCTATCATGATGTTTTAAGGTTATGATGACGCCATCATATTTGAACGTCCGCTCTTTTATACTATGGACATTGTATCAGAATTTCATGTGAAATATGTCAACAACTACCTCATTGTTGTTTTTAGAAAAAATATTATAAAATATAATAACTTCAATATTACTCATTGATATTTGATATTTTCGTCTTCCATGATCACGGTTACTGAAAAGTGGCCAAAACGTCGAAATGAACATGAAAACGTAGTTTTAATTATCTAAAAGAAATATAATTTTACTCGTGCTTTAAAAACTTGTATAGTCAAGGCGGCGAAGTCCGTCAGTGGGGGAACTCCATACACCTCTCATTATTGCCGTGTTCGAATAGTTACGACGACAACAAATCAGTCAGTGAAGCTAAGGCACTATTGAACTCTGTCTTTCAAATGTAATTGGTGTTAAATTCCGTTTAAAAAAGTTAAAAAACGAGCGGTGTATGAACTTACGCCATTGACGGACTTCGCCACCTTTACTACATAACTTTTTTAAAAAGCAATTTTACTTATAGCCTAGAAAACCTAAGAAAGTAATACAATAAAGCCGGCTTCTTTTAGTCAGCTTTATTATAAGAATTTAAGACTCCGTCTTTCTAATAATGGTCTAAGGATGCGACTAAGTTTCAAAACAAAGATCGAAATGAATATTGATAAACCTGCTTCAAAAGGCCTTGTAGTCAGAACTGTAAAATATTCTCAGAACAATATGAGCTTGAAAGTTAGCAGCCTCATAAAACATGCCTATAAGTACTGAGATAAAATTTAGCGATTTATCGGCAAGAACAATAACAATAGTAGTTTGATACGACCACTTCAAAGGAGTTCATAAGCAAGTTCAAATATTATTTATGTACGTGTTAATTTCGGTGGATCAACTCTGTTTACTGAGACAAAGCCACTAAATACATATTTATTGTTTGATATATGTATATGTAAGCTGGTCAGAGCCATATAAGCTCAGGAAGGCTTTGTTCATCATAATTCATCATAGTATCGCATGAATATGTGGATATATTTATGAAATTAACATTAGCCCAAAATTATCCTGCAGCGTAATTTTGGAGGTATAGATTCGGATGCTCTACTCAAGGATTGCCGCGAGTTGGATTGGTCAGGGGTGTACAATGCAGCTACTATCGATGATAAAGTGTATGTATTTAATACTATCTTGTTAATGTTAAATGATTTACATGCACCCATGCGTCGTATTGAAATCAAGCACCTACCTGCACCGTGGCTTACCGATGACGTCAAGACGCTCATACACAAAAAATCTCTTGCCAAGACCAAATACAAGCTTAGTCCATGTAGCGAGACCAAACAGGCCTACACAACTATCCGTAATCGCTGTAATTGAGTGTGTAGGGACGCTCAACGCCGGTATATTCATCAATCAGTTGACAAAGATAACCCTTCCAAAATTTGGAAATTTCTAAGATCCTTGGGAGTTGGTAAATTAGAGCAAAATTTTCTTCCGAAAAACTTCGATATTGATAACCTCAATCAACATTTCACAACTATTATGAATTTTGACAATATTATAAAGTCTAACACATTGAAAAATCTTTCATCTGCTCCAACTCCTTCTCATTCCCCTTTTTTTCTCAGGCCATTATCTGATTGTGATGTTAAGAGTGCCATAAAATCCATCACTTCAAATTCTGTCGGCAGTGATAGTATTAGTCGCAATATGATTATCGCTATTCTAGATGTTATCAACCCGACTATCACTCATATCCTAAACTCATCCATGGCTAGTGGCACTTTTCCAGTAGCCTGGAAAGAGGCACATGTCATTCCTCTCCCTAAAAAGTCTAATCCTACGTCCTTTTCTGAATTCCGACCGATATCCATTCTTCCCTTCCTATCCAAAGTCCTAGAACGTCAAGTCCATAAACAATTAAGTATTTTCCTAAATTATAACTCATTAATTAATCCTTTTCAATCTGGTTTCCGTCCAGGCCATAGTACTACAACAGCTTTAGTGAAAATTACAGATGATATCCGCCAGGGGATGGAGAGTGGTCTACTGACGATACTATCACTGCTAGACTTTATTAGTGCTTTTAATAATGTTGACCATGACATATTACTTGGCATTCTCCGCACTCTTAACATATCTCCAACAGTAATTGGTTGGTTTCACAGTTACCTGCATGGACGCCGACAGCGAATACGTGTTGATGACAATTACTCATCATGGTCTGACCTTGCTGCTGGTGTTCCACAGGGCGGCGTTTTATCTCCTCTCTTATTTGCGATTTTCATTAATTCAATCTCCGATAAATTAACTTCATCCTATCACCTCTATGCGGATGATTTGCAGATATACACTCAAGCTGCTCCAGATGATTTAAGTAGTGCCGTGAGACAAGTCAATTTAGACTTAAACCACATACTTCATTGGAGTACAATGTTTGGTCTTGCAGTGAATCCTCGTAAGACTCAAGTGATAGTCATCGGTAGCCCCAGAATACGTGCAAAAGTAGATTTCACAACTTTACCGAACATTGTTTTTGACGGCACTTGTATCCCATTGAGTGACACTGTCAAAAATTTGGGCGTAGTCATCGATAGTGATCTGTCTTGGAAGTCTCACCTCTCCGAATTAAGTCGGAGAGTTTTTCTGTCTTCTAGATCCCTGAGAAGGCTGAGAAATTTTCTGCCTACTGCCACCAAAATTATGCTTGCACAGTCTCTTTTGCTACCCATTTTAGATTACGCTGACGCCTGCTATCTCGACTTAACCGTAGAACAGCTAAATAAACTTGAGCGACTTCAGAATTTTTGCATTAGGTTCATATTTGGCTTGCGAAAATATGACCATGTCTCTGAATTTCGTGAAAAACTCAAGTGGCTCCCTATTCGCTTTCACCGGAATACTCACATTCTCACCCTACTTTATAACATATTATTTATTCCTAGTAGTCCTCTTTACCTTAAGGAACGTTTTAAATTCCTTCGCCTTTCTATTTCCCACAATTTGCGCACTCATACGTATCGTAAACTCACTACACCTGCACACACTTCATCCTTTTATGTTAACTCTTTTACAGTGCAGGCTGTTAAACTTTAGAATGCGCTGCCTCTTACTGTCAGAGAGGCCAAAACATCGCCTACCTTTAAGAGCGCACTCAGAAAACACTACTTCTCCTTAAATAAATATGCCTAATTCTTATACTATGATTTATTGTATGTATTTAATTTATAAAGTAATTTAAGTATGTGTATTTAATTTATAAAATATGTAGTTTAAGTATGTTTAATAATGATAGGCCTCTTAATCTGTACCACCTACATCGCCAGATTAGGTTATAAGTTCCTTAAGTAATAAGGCCGCCTATTATTTCTACCACGACAATATTGTAAATGTGTATTTTTGAAATTGTATATTTGGTGAGCAATAAAGTGTTATCTATCTATCTATCTATCTATCTAACGTCAAGTATTTTTTGTCTGTGGCATTCTACAAGCCAGTATTTTTTTTTTGTCACCGATGATAGTAAATATATAGCTCAAATTTATGTAAATTAAAAAATAATTTAGTGAAAAATAATTTATGAGTATAAAATGATGTTACAAAATTGTTGATATTTTTTATTGCAATTCATGTAGCGATTTAACAGTGGCTGTAAAAAAATAGACATGAGTCACGTGTCTTGTTTATGGTTCGCATATTTTTTTAAATTTTTTGATAGCAGGGAGTCTGCAGTGCTGTTTTCATCCCTGTTACTAGGCAACTCCAGGCGTACTTTCAGAATATGAGAAATGAAAAATAATATTTCTATTACGTAAAATAATAATTATCACTCTTGACATTAACACTAATTACGTTATAATTCACTTTGAATAAGGCAATGTGGATAGCGATTTGTCGAAAACTTGGAGCGCCAGCGACCATTCTTAAGAAGAGGTAAGGTTTCTTCCCTTTTTATATACAGCCGCCTCGCCGCCAGGCGACATTGACAATGGCAACATATCACTCTTGACAATGACATATCGTCTACATATATAATATATGTTTTATCTCGACAGTGAAACATAGAAGAATACATAGAAACAATATACCGCCACCAATAAAAAATCTTACGATATAATTATATCTTTACATAGTGTTACGAGTTGCAGGACTCAAATTAAAATGCCGTTAGAATTACTATAGAATTTATTTTATTACAACTATACAAACACATATAACACAGGTACAAACATAACTGAACACAATCAGTTCAAACGCAATGCACGATTCAATAACACGCGCAAAGTTCGTCACTAAATAGATTATCGAATGTACACAAGTCTTGCCTCGCGGCTGGTTATCGTTCGACTGGCCTTCCTCAATCGGGCCATTGCTTTATATGGCACAAATGCAAATATGTCTGCCTGCCAAGCGTCGACGCAATTTCCCACAAATTGTAATCCGCACACCTGCCTAATTATGCTTGTAAATTGCCATAACCGAGTACAATACGCTGCTCTCCACAATAACCAATAAATAAGTAAACAAAAGAAGACAATCATAAAAGAGCTTCAATGTTATTAGCTTAAACGCCGGCGGGTAATAAATGTGCTTTGTTTACAAATATGCAGGTGTGAATTTGTCTTTTGTCGGCACTAGGTCGTAACAATAGTATAAAAAAGTCGCTTTCCGCGTCTATTTCACTGTCTATATCCGCTAAATCCCCCTAAACCACGCAACGGTTTTTTATACGGTTATCACCATCATCTTAGATAATTTTTCAAAGAAGGTTTATATATACTAGCTTTAGTCTGCGTCTTCGCTCGCAATGTATAAAACCTATTTAACTTTTTATGCAAGTAAAATAAAGCTACTTTTACTAGGACTTGACCCGCGGCGTAGCTACGGGGAAAACTCAAGATATAAAGACAAAGATTACCAGTAAGGTAGATATAATTAAGTTTAGCAAATGCGTGGCAGTCCACAAACTGAAGGGGTCCGTAGAGGTAACATAAAATACATATACCGCACTCAAAAAAATCAATGAAATTGTTAGCAATAAAGAAAGTCGTAAAAATTGTATCCAACCTCTAATTTTTAAATTGTAGAAAATACTGAAAAAAAAATCTCAGTTGTTTTATTAAACTTATCTGAACAAAATTTGTTGTAGTTCGTGTATAATAGCGTAATTACTATTATTCAGTATTCAGCAGGCAAGTGACAAAAATTATGGACGATTATCAACTTTACGAAACTCTTAACTACATTGCTACTGCCGCAGTTGGTAGATTTTTAATGGTTGATTGTAATCAATTTTGTTTTTTGCAAAGAAATATCTAATTATTTTAATATTTTAGTCAAGTTACCTAGTATAAGTTTGTACTAAAATCACACTATCATTAGATGTAATAATAGCGTACAAACATGAACTTACAATAAAAATCCCTTTTGTTTTTTTATTGCAGGATTTCAGTAGACAGGCAGACGGCCCACTTGATGGAAAGCGGTTACCATCGCCTATGGACATTTGCAACACCAAAGGTGCTACAAGTGCGCTGCTGCTCTCTTAAGGGAGACTGGAACCTGGTCACCAATGCCGAAACACAACTGGAGGTTGTTATGGCGACATACTTTAGACCAGGGGTGGTAGCCATCCAGTCGGGCAAATGCCCTAACACCTGGCTATGGGTTGTTTTGTCGCCTCTTACGAAAGGCCGCCCGGCCGCAGGAAATTCTATTCTTTCTCCGTTACTGCATGGATACGGATCCTTCATTATGCATGGACTTTTTTGTGCAAGATCCAGTTGAATAACCGCAGATGCTGTTCAGCCCGGAAGCAGCGCGCTCGACCGCTGCAGGTGGGAAATGACTCTGTTGGATTAAACGAATGAGCTGAATGAGCTAAGCCAACAGGCTGAAGTGAAAAAGTGGGGACAAGATAATCTATTTTTACTACCGCTTCGCAACGTGTTATAAGAGAAGAAGCGCCGTAACAAACTCTCCAGCAACATGCCTAAGCTAGTTTTGTATGGCTACTTTGTGTCTGTATTGAGTGAGTGTGATTAGTGGATTTGACATTGTGCGGGCGGGCCGGGAGCTCTCCGGCGTCTTTCAGTCTGGGTCTGTTATGCCAGACTGATGTTCTGTGCCTCAGAGGGTTCATAATCGCGAGGAGTTGAGTGATTTCGTCTGGCTCGTCAATGAGGACACTGCGAGATCGACGTAAAAAAAATTGATGGAGAAAGTCGTATCAACAAACTTAGATGTTAACAAATACATAATACTAAATAATAATACTTTCTCTGTTCCGTGCAGGAACGGAGAAAGAATACAATTTCCTGCGGCCAGGCGGCCTGTCGTAAGAGGCGACTAAACAACCCACAGCCAGGTGGTAGATGTTTGCCCGACTGGATGGCTAAAGTACGTCGCCATAACAACCTTAAGTTGTGTTCCGGCATTAATGGCCAGGCTCCAGTCTCCCTTAAGAGAGCAGCAGCGCATTTGTAGCACCTTTGGTGTTGCAAATGTCCATAGGCGATGGTAACCGCTTTCCATCAAGTGGGCTGTCTGCCTGTCTGTTGACCTCATTTAATAAAAGAAAATAAAAAAATACGCTTAAATAAGTTTAACCCGTACCAATACGAATTTCTGATCAAGAACTTTCTTTGCCAAAAAATGTAGGCCGGCAAATGACCCAATTCATAGACAGCTAGTTTCCGATTTAGGAACGTAAAAATAGCATAGGGAACTCTAACTATTTGTGTTCGGGTCACGAACTTTACCAATGGTAGTAGGTCACAGTGCTGTTCCGGTATGTTTGACAGTGTATCTATATTTTATTTAAGTATTTTTTACTTTTCTGCTTTACCTATTAAATGAAAATGAATGTGCATCTTCGTTTTATGAACTTTTGTACTAGTGTTGGCACAATAGATAGTTCTGGATCTTAGAAAGGCCATTATGTATACGATTAACACATGCCAGATTTAATACAGCAGCTTGCGACGTTAACAATATTATTTGTTTGTTACAACTCCATTAATTCTTTGAAAAGTAATTGTAATACAACTTCTATATATATTAAAAAAGAGCCTGAAATAAATAATTATGATGAAATTTTTTTTGGGGAGTTTCTTTCCGCTTCTTCCCTTTAAACAGCGATAACACGTTGCGAAACTGTGTACATAGAATAAGAAGTAGATTTAAATTTTGACTTACATGTATGACCTTCAAAATGTGTTCTCTAGTGGAACTTGTTTTGAATAAAAACTTTTGAATTTTAATTTGAACATAACAGCCCATAAACGTCCCACAGCTGGGCTCGGGCCTCCTACTATAGTGGAACGGACATTACACGGGCCACCCTTGTTCAAAGCGCCTTGGCAGGTTTGATACATCGATTATATCGATGTACAGGTTTCATCATGATGTTTTCCTTCACTGTTGTTTGCACATTGTAATTGTAGGTCATAAAACTGCCTAAGTGGTGCTTGCGTTCCGGCCAGGATTCGGACCCGCGCCCTTTGAGTTTGGAATGCGTGCGCTGGCTATTACGATACTACGACTACCAGATATTTAGCTTATTATCTACATATATAATAATATATGCCAATATACATCCCACTGCCAGGCTTGGGACTCCCTATTTTCAGAGAAACGGACAGTATGACAATTACGCGTGTCCAATGTCCAAGACAGTTTGGTAGATTCACACATAGTTAGTCTCGATACGTACATTTGTTTGCGATATTTTCCTTTGTCGTCAGCTACCCTATTAAACGTAAATAAATGTTTTTAAGTTTAGTTTTTCGTTGTAATAAACAAATTTTGTATAAATATATTTCCAAATAGAGCGTCACATGAAAAATTCGCGACTTGTGTCTTGTACCAGGATATGTCCGCTACTTCGTTCACGCTTGACTTGAAATTGCATCGTGTTCTTCTCCATCGTTTATATATAGTGTATTCCAGTTGTTGTTTTTTAAATAGCTTCAATGTAAAGACACGACATTGTTAGATTGTTATAATATTGTAGATATATAGGTGAACGGGGTGCCCCGTATAGGAAGGAGGAGCGAGATGGAATGCTCTTCCATCTTAAAGGAAGATCTTCCAACAAGACCATTGTTGTTTCTCGCAGGCCTAGGCCCATTTATTATTGTTGAATATTTGTATATATTCTTTGTATGTTTCGGGAAACGTTTGTGACCTCAATTATTGCACAACGCCATCTATATTGGCTTGTAAGTGTTCCACTACATAGATATTATTGTACATAATAAAATCATTAAGTGTTCACCTTTGCTATTATTATTATCTAAAAAAGAGAAAGAGTTATTTGATCAATGTCGTCACCATAAACCCCTTTGATTTATAAAATGTTCCTAAGTTGACTTCTAAACTTCATTAAATAGTATAATTGATTGCAAAAGTCGTGTGTGTGTTATAGAAAAATGATATGTTAAAGAAAATAATGTGCACATATTGTATCAAAAGTAATAATATCTTAAAATCTGTTTCCAACATGTAATTTATCGTTCTTGATATTGTGATCTATCTATATAATATAAAATTGCGAGGGTGAGCCAATTCCACAAAGCTCTCGTCTGTGATTGCGTTCACGTAACTTTCAATTTGGACAGGATATCGTCAAATTATGTAAAACCCACGTAGAAATACTAAAGATTTACGTAAAACCGAGATAACGTCAAGTCATTCCGATTTGTAAAGGAAAATCAAGTGTTAAGAAATAAGAGATGATGTCAATTTTAATATATAAGGGAAACTATGACTTTGTTGGTAAAGTAATTGGCACTCTGCCAATTTATTCAAGACACTATGAAATATTAATATTTCTTATTTCGTAGACACATAATCCTTAAAAATGGCTTTTTGGATAGCCATGGGAAGGCCAAGAGGCCTTTGATATAAATGTGGCGTGACTTTGACCGATGATCATCGCTGTCTTGTGCCTTGTCTACATCATATAAAATGTTGAGGACAAGCCCCAGTCAGTGTATGACTATTGTAGGAAATGAGAACAAAGGGTATTAGGCTATTGGGATGAACTGGTAATGAAACTAGGAATCTGGTTCTATGAGGACTATGGCGTCTGTCCGTTGCAATGTTCGGGAACCATGTGTAAAATGGGCAGATAGTCAGTCACCACTCCCTGCATGGGGCCCTAAAAATGCCGTACAAGATCGGCGAGGGGCAGTGTGTGTGTTAATGGTTAAAGGATGTCGGTCGAGACATGGGCTGCAGGTTCACCCAGGCTACTTACGACGTTATCACTTCCGCCCCTGAAGCTTGAGTCTTAGCTATAGCGATTTCAACTCTGGTGGTGGCTGATTAAGGCAAGCACGGAAGCGAAGGCTATTAGTATTGTTTCTTAATCCAGCCGCCTAGCTCCTCGACAACACGGACATAATGAGCAGGCCCAAAAGGACAAAACCTTTTGAGCTAGTAATATAAACCAAACTAAAGTGTAGTGTAATGTGATGATAGCTATTAATAAAGAAGCCATAAACATAGTCGGTCCTATTCATAGAGAGTTAGAGTAAGTTTGAACGCTTCATTATGGCTCTTAAAGAAGCGTTCAAAATTACTCTAAGTCTCTATCAATAAGACCGAGTGTCTTCGTCTTAATAGAGATAATAAAAAAGTGTCAATGGATAGTTTCTTAGTATTGATACTATTAATTAATTCGATTTTTATATTACGGTATTTTTAAATACTTCATTTATTAAAAAAAAACTCGGTCGTAGGACTGCACATCAGAAGTGAAACCTTAGTATCTGAGCGTGACGGTCACGCGAGTTCGGTGCTTTTTCCCCATCCCAAAAGTGCCCAACGCGCCTAAAGAAGTTTTCACTTCAAAAATGTTTCTTAATGTTTTGAATAAATTAATTGTGTCTGAATCATTGACGTTGTGCTAACAATGATATAGTCTGCTCTGGGTATACATGTCACACAAATTAGCGTTTTCAAAAAAAGTATAAAAGTACTAAGTAGTCAAGACAGGCGTTTTCGCAGTGTACCTATATATTCGCAATATCTTAAAAATGTATTATTAAAAGCTTATTAATAGTCCATTATAAAGGTTACATAGAGACTAAAACTGTTTATGTAAATCTTCATTAGAAGCTTCTGTCTCCCAATTAAAGTCCATGTTTATACAATGGCCAGGGCCATGATCTGGAATCCTTCACAAGGACCATTTTACCCTTCAATCGAATCCCGCATTTTACGAGTCCTCCCGCAACTTGTAGGCAATTACCCGCCGGAAATTAAACAAAGGCTTGACCGCTTAGTGTGGCTTATTAATACCGACAGCATTGAGGAAGATACGGTCTACTAAAGACTAGATTTATGACGGGAATTCTTTAAAAACCTATATAAAATTTACTTACGCAAATTCTTCGAAATTCTCTTTAAATTCCGAATGAAATTGGTTCTAAGAAAACATTACTTATATTTTTTTAATTCGACAGGAATAGCCGTCCTAATTCTCTTATATAAATCACGGCGGTATCATCCACTGATAATAGGACTGGTCCAGAAGTTTAAAGTAGCTCAACGAGCTAAGATAGTTCTTTCTCTTATGGCTAGAATCAGGGTTTAGGATATTTGCAAGAAAATCAAAGTAATAGACGTGGCTCGCAAAATCAATATTTTAAGACACGGTGAGCCGATCATGTCATTAAGAGGATCGATGGCCGATGTAGCAAATTAGTCATGGATCGTGATTCGATAAACATAGTGTAAGATGACGTAAGCAATATCCCCAGTAGAGGCTTCACAAAGAAAACTTTGGGATTTGTAGAGCAAACTTGTGGAGACCTAGGCACATCCAACAGTGAACATCGATTCGTTGAAGTAAAAATCATGGCTAAGAGTTCCATGTCTCATTCTAAAGACGCAAAGACGGGAAGCATATCAGATAGATAGGTTTAAGGGGCTTCATTTAATAGGTATCACTGCCATTAGTTAGACAAGAAGAGTGCAATATGAAATTTTACCTAGGTCGAAAGAAATAAGTAATTAATTGTCAAAACTCACTATTGAGGCACATCTACTGTTTATCAATATCTAGATATATATTCTTACTTTTCCTACGAGTATTCCCTCCGTCTCAGGCAAAATCTGCTATATACATAACGCATATGCGAAAATACCTGTAACTAGACAATTAAAGTACCCATCATTAACCTGTTAAATAAGAATAAGATTATTGTGTCAGTAAAGTATAAACAACTAATTCAACAAATTATCTTGTTAAATTATTTTCATATAATATTATAAAGGAGTATATAGGTACATACTCCTTTACAAAGCACAAAGTCGCTTCGTTATCCACATCAATGCACGTTTGAAATACGGCGGTTTTCTCTTAGGAAGCATATAATGGAATTCTCAGTTGACCTTTAGGAAGTAGGAAGTGCTTATATTGGTTGGTTAGTGGTTTCTTTGTGAAAGGGAAGTTCGATAAGATAGTTGCAGAAAAGTATTCCCATGTTATAGACGATAAGAATCTGGGGAATTAAACAAGCACTATCTTAAAAGCAATAAATTAATTACACTGGTTAACACTGAATTGTTTTCTAGAAACGTTTTTGGTTAAATCAATGATGCTGATTACGAAAACAACATTGGTTTCTTATTTTTTTTTAGGCCTTATTTTTTAATAGCACACATATATTTTCACTTCTCATAAATTTTATGTTTTGACACATTTTATTTTTAAAAGTTATTGGTAAAACCGTACACAATTTGATTTTATAGGACTTTCTTTAATAAAGAAAGATTCTAGCAGTGGTCTGCCATCATTTGAGTGTCGTATCTTCATTGGTATCGTTCTTCCATTAATCGTATATCTTGGTGAAATCTTTCACCTTCCCCTTACTACGTCATCAAGATTTTCAGGAAATTCACGAAAAATTGTTGACTAGTGTTTTTATTACTCAATATTTACAACATATTACACTAATATAAATGAAACCGATGCGATGATGATAATTATCTTATTGCCTCAAACAGGCAAACTAACACACGGCCCATCTGATCGATAATAATTATATGACCGCGACTTCGTTCACGCTTGACTTGAAATTCCCGCGGGATTTTTGGGACACAAAGAAGATAATATAAAAATAATGTAAGCTATCGTTTTACTGAACTCTGTCGGAATAAGCAAATTTTTATTCACCCGAACAACTTCAAACCACTTCCAGGAAAATTCCCGCGGCATTTCCGGGATAAAAAAATCACATATTTTATTAAATAAAATTTGCTATCGATCAGTGAAAAATCGCATTGGAATTCGATTTTTTTCAATCTGACCATTTTATACCATCTCCAGAAAAATTTCCGCGAGATTCCCAAGTTGAAAAGGAGCGCAGATTCTAAGTCTGCGAATTTCCTGCCGATCAGCGAAAACCGCATTGAAATCGGCCCTGTAGTTTTTACGTGAAACCCGAACAAACGGACAAACAGAAAAAGAAATTTAAAAAAAATGCATCGTTCTCCATCGTTTATATAGTTCTAATATTCTATCGATAGTGGGAATGAAGATAGGATATCTTTTACCCTGAATGTGAGATAGTTTTCACGAGATACGGATTCAATCTTATTGCGAGTGAAGTAATTTGAAAAGGAAATATAAATATTAAGAGATAGATAGCACCGCAGTTTTTACTAATTTTCTAGTATTATTTTTTATTTTATGATCTTAGACTTTTTTTGTTTTTCATTTTTAAATGTTTTGATTCTTAATGTAAACAAAGCAAACAAAAGAGTCAGAAATAATAATATATGTTGTTTCCACTTTAATTATTTTAATCTTACGTGAGCATTTAAACTTTCAGCAGTAACGTTTACTTTAATTCTCCTAAAGAGGACCGTTAGTGACAAACTTTAATCGCGAAAACTGTAGCACAAGCTGGCAACACTTAAGTGTTAATGCCCGCAAGTTGTGAACTGTCAACCAAAAGTTTAGTTTGTCTTATTTCCTTATCTTTAGTCTTCTGCTTGACGTTAAATACAACTGTCCAATTACGTTAGCTACTAACGAATCTAATTTTATCTTTGCGGTCATAGCTGAATTAGACGGTTCATCAAAATTGAATCAGTTACGTTGAAAGTCAGAGGAATAAAAGAAATGAGGATATTCAATAATCCAGAATGATTAAACTTTGTTAAGTTTATATGAATCACTTTGGTTGCTGCATCCAAATTAAAAGAGCGAACGAAGTGAAACTTTTAATAGTTATTAGCTTTACGCATTTTAAGATTCTAGCCCCTCAAAATGTAAATTCTATCTACTCTCTTTCTATAACACCTAAAGAATTTGCATTTATTATTTTATTAACCCTATTTAATATTATAAATGGGAAAGTAACTCTGTCTCTTTGTCTGTTACGCTTTCACGGTAAAACGACTAGGAGTACTGGATCGGTTTTGCTGTAATTTTGTTTAAGTGTAGTTTTAATACCGAAAATGAACATAAATACTTTTCATGCCGGGAGATGGGATAGTTTGCTATATAAAATTGAGTGAATGTTCTAGGGCCAAAGTAAAAATTGAATACAATGTAACCTGTATTAATGCCTGCTCTTTAAACAAGAGGTACGCACTAGAGTTTTACCCGCGGCGCGGCCGCGGTTTAAACTCTAATACTAAATAAATAAGTAAATACAAATAACTGATTATTATTTATAATTAAAATAACCGTAAACGTAACTGATAAAATATTAAAATTTATCTCGAAAATATTTTAATATTGTATACATACAAGTGTACATACACTATAGCTACCTGATATTATAAAGTTGATATAAATACAACTTTGTGTTCATTGCAAATAACCTCTTAACGTGGAATCAAACGACTATAATAGAGCCATAATAATACAGGTATTCGAAATACTAAATCTGAGTAACACATTACACAGTGTTATCTGGTGGCAATAAAGTCAGATCTCCATACAAAATGTGCTAACACCGCTAATGCAAAACGTGCTTATGTTGTCCCCGATACAAATTTCCTGTTGTACTGATATACTTATTATGCGAAAAGGCAAATATCGTACAAAGAGCGCTATACTTTTTTACGACAAATATGTTCGCGTTTGATCACGATATTTTCAATGTATCATTATTCATTGCCTTGATTGCCGCTAATTATGTTTTCATATTTCCTTAGTTTAGGGGATGGCCTGAAATAGATTGCTTCAAGCGATAAGGCCGATCTTTGTTTAGAATTGATTGTACCTAGTTTTTATTCTTAAAAACTAGTTTTTTTCTTAACTGCGTTCTTACGAAGGTTTAATTTTTGGTGAACAATAAATGTTTTCATTTATTCATGCACGATGATGTGGTCGAAGATAGAGCACCTTTACCTAGATAATATCTTTTTTATTTTCATTTTCTGTGTTGCGTAATAATTATAGATAATTTAAGAATTTCATTTGAGTCAGGTGGCCTGGAAGAGATCGCTTTTAGCGATAAGGCCGCCTTTTATTTTACCAAGTAACTATTGTCTTGTGCATTTTTTTGTCATTTTTGATTTGGTGAATAATAAAGTGTTATCTATGTCTACCTACACTCATGAGACTAGAATTTATCCGGATTGTACTTTTCGAGGAACACGGACTCTGGTGGTTCATTCCACAGATCTGCCGTAAGCAGAGGGAACGTGGAGGTAAATCGTTTCGTTCGCACTGGCAGTATTTCACTGTGAAACGATGGCGTAGACCAGAGCGCCTTTTCGTCCAAAGATAGAATTGTGTAGGGGGAATCGGGTCGAACAGTTCAACCGCATACTCTCCGAATCCTAGAAAATACCGATAGACTGGCAACCCGGCGTCGTAGCTCTAGGCTTTGAACGAATTGACAAGCTGGTTGCTACTGCTACCAATTAGCCTCTTGGCTCTTCTCTCAATTGACCCTATAACGCTCAAGCTGGTATTTACCTGAGCCATGCTAAAGGTGAGTACTCCATGCAAGATCTTATTTGAGCACAGTAAAATTTATGAAATGATGGTGTAGAACGCTTTGTCGTCCGAAGATGGAAAGACGGAATGATGAAATATGTTGAGAAATTATTATTTTTATTGAAAAACTATTACATCAATTTTACATAAGTATTTGGTGCAACTTTTAAGAGCAATATGTTTTATTGCTCAATTTTATCTTCTTACATCAATCTTGTTAAAAATATATAATAACTAGCTGACCCGGCAAACTTCATACCGCATTTTTTTTTTCATATTTACTCAGCTTTTAAACCTTCCCTGGACTTCCACAAATAATTCAAAACCAAAATTAGCCAAATCAGTCCAGCCGTTCTCGAGTTTTAGCGAGACTAACTAACAGCAATTGATTTATATATATATATATATATATATATATATATATATATATATATATATATATATATATATATATATCTATATATATATATAAATCTATATATATATATGTGTATTATTTGACACTATTTGTTTTTAAGCAAGAGTTGTGTATATGTATGCAAAAATATCAACTTATTAAGGGAATGTAAATTTTCGAGTAGCCACGAGAACTTGGTTGTACCGCGTCAAAGGCTAAATTTCAACAAGGGAAGTGATGAATAATAAAGAAGGCTTGGATTAAAGGTTTTTATTTCCAGACTAAAAAAAAATGCAATGTTGCCCCACAAAACTGCCAGCGCCGTTACTGATGGTTTACTCTTAAACGTACTTTGTCGAATCGGCTCGAAAAATTGTTAAAAAGCGACAAAAACGAATGACGAAAGGCGCTTTAGCTTGTATAATGGGGACTGTTCCAAGGAATTGTTTGCTCTCATCTGGTGCTAACGCCTCATTTTTACAACCGCACCGCTCGCCATCGACGCGATTTCCACCTTCATTTCTTGGAGCTCCCACGCTCAACTACGCAACAGTTCTTTAAAACGTTTGTTCCGCGTTCCACAATGATTTGGAGTAAACTTCCCGCCGAGATTTTTCGTCTACGTTACGACATGGAGTTGTTTAAGAGGGGCGTTATAAAATTTCCTACGAGCTCAGCATTGCGTAGGCAATGACCTAGGTGTTGCAAACATCCATGGGCGACGGTAAACACCTTCAAAGGGGCTGTGTGCCTGTTTGCTTGCTTCAGGCAAGAAAAAGAAATTTAGAACAAACCCCATGATTCAAAACTTGTTCACTCGAATTTGATAATCATTCTTCCTTTTACTATATTCTATGATATGGAAAATGTTACATTCTGCTGTGCTATTATACTTTTTGTTAATGTTGGTTAAAAATAAACAATTATAGAATATTGATTGTTTTTAAATTCACCAGGTTCACCGTCAGCTAATGATAATTTTTTATGCCTCTCCGCCATTTGTATTATTATTAGCGACTATGATCAAAGTTATAGCTCTAAAAAAATAACGTGTTAATAGTTAGCTACATTAGTGTGTAACGGATTAAACACTTGGCTATATCTGCGTGACACAGTCATTAAAATTAATACTAGCCTAGATGTAACAGAGGCATAATAATATACACATTACGCTATTAGCCAAGAAATTAGTAGCGAACTGTAAACCATTCTATTTTTAAAAGAGAGTACTATTTAAATTTGAAACGGGAAAAAGTTGAAACGTTGAAATCACTTGGGCCAGAAATGAGTGGCACGCCTCATAAAGCTGTTGAATGTTGACTGTGGGGTGGATGGTAGCCTTAACGTGCAATTTGCATTTTATTGCATTCCTTGCTGGCGTATAATTGAGTACCGACCGAGGATGTCAGCTGTGATTTCCCGCAAGCCCCGTCAACGAGAAATCGAAGTTTGCAACTCAATTTTCCATAGGAAAATTGTTTGCTTAAACAGTCCGTTTTCTTTCACTCCAACGTATATTTTATCCTCCATATCAATAAATAAAAATATGCAACAATTTTAAAATATTTAATTTTATACTTATTTTTTAAATCACTGGAAAGTACTAAAATCTAAGAGTAAGGCTAGGCCTAAAATATAGAAGAAAACTTATTCAAACTCAATTTTGGAATAATGTGGTCTAAATTATCTAAATTGCCGGTGAGTTGTAAGGTAATTTGAAAAGCTCTTCTGCATAGCTACCATCGTCTTACTTATTTCTTCCGCCAAACAGTTTCGCTTTGTTCCGGGAAGAAGGGCAGGATACACAGTGAAATCACTGACACCGAGACTAAATAGCGAGCTCACTGAAACGCAGAGGCTCCGGGTTCAATTCTTGACATGATAAATTTCTGTCTGGATGACTGAGACTGATATATAACGGTCCAATCTTATATATTATCTATAATACAAACGTAACTTACTTAGCTTGGGAGTGTGTTATTATATGTAGGTACAATGTGTGTGTTAACTGATTTAAAAAAGTGTCTCAAGATGGCAACATATTTATAAAGAAAACCCAAAATGTTATAGGTGTTAAGGCTCATTGCAGATGGTGAGCGTCTTATGTGCTTGTTTGGCTATTTTTCATATATAATAAAATATATCAAATATTAAAACATGAACACTTAGCGAAAAATAGACCTTTTAAGTCACCTAGTTACGTAGGATTTGGGATCTTATCAGAGCTACATATCACTGGATAATAGTAATTTCTAGTGTATTTCCTCTATAATATTGTTACGTGCGAGCAGCGTACGGGTACGCACTTAGGATTGGAAGAAAATACCAGTTTTTAACTAAACGCTTTTATTGACTTACACAGCCGTACGTAATTCCTCTCCGCAGGGTTGCCCTACACGCACAACTAACGACGCACTGTCCAATACTGACGCACAATACCGTCGCCAATATTGCGTAGACCACCTCCTGCTACTGCAGTGCTCACCTCCGAATTTACCGCGTGTAGCTCGCTTCCGAATCTTCTCTCGGACTACGCTACGCTCCTCCTTCACTCAACTGTCCACTAAACTTTTCACTAAATTCACCACTAAAATCGTCACTGTCTTCTATTAAACTTCTCTTCCAACTCTTTCGTATCGCACTTGTCGCTTCGCTGTCTTCAACTGAACTCTCTGAACTACCCCGTAGGCACGCCTGATGCTGCTTGTATACACGTAAGAATCTTCTGGAACCCATAATTTCGATCTTCTTTTCGTTATTCTTTTGTTTACTATCTGTCCCTTTCTAAACATCTATCTATCTCTGTCTTTTCCTTCCCGAACCTTTTATTCCAGAGCTTTCGTTTATCATCTATCCCTTTCTAACATCTATCTATCTGTCTTTTCCTTCCCAAACTTTCTATTCTAGAACTTTCGTTCATCGTCTATACCTTTCTAAAATATATCCGTCCTTGCCTTTTCCTTCTAGAATCTTCTACCTTTTTCTAAAAGTCTTGAGACCGGCTTACACTGCCAGAAAGTTCTACCTACCCTCGGTCGCCACAATATTGTTTATTCCGGTAACTTTCAATATTCCGATCACTCAACGTAAAAATCCGATGCGTAACAACAATAAAACAACGACATATCCAAGGCTACGTTTTAATTATTTTAAGCGCGGTAATTTATTTGATTTTATTATTTCGACGTTTCGGCCACTTTTCAGCAGAAACGAAACGTCGGAATAATAAAAATCTAATAAATTACCGCGCTTAAAACCGTTAAAACGTTGTTTTAGTATGTATACTACTCGCAAAAACTTAAGAAAATATTATAACCAAGGCTATGATTGAAAAGAGATGATGTCAAGTATCGTTTGTTCCGAGTTTGTTGGACAGGATTTATAAGACGGCCCTTTAGGTATATTTTCCTTGCCATAATGGCGGTTTGATGTTATTCTTAACGTCCAAAGCAGGCAATAACTGGAAACAACTGGCTATAACCCGACTGTGACAGGAGCTGTATCATGAATTACGTAATGCTGTTATCGTACTATTAGAAAAGTTTTCTAGAGATAAGGGAAATGTTTTTGGGTATGATTGCGGGCTTCGCGTTTTGTCGTTTCATACAAATTGAGGTAGAGTAATTTAACCGCATGAACAAAACAACTTTCTGTCGTCGATGAGATGTTTTTGTTTTTTGTAATACAAGTACAAATACTTAGTCCAACTTGTTAGATTATTGTACCATTGTTAATGAGTTGTATTACTGAGTAGCTAATATTAGAGGGTAGTTTATATCAATTACCCCACTACTCGGCTCGTTCCGTCATCGCTCGAAAATAAAAGGGTGTGCGGGTGGAGCGACGAGACAGGAGGCTTGTACTTCCACAAGCACACCAGAGCGGTCGGGAACAGACCACACTGGATCCTAGGCCGACTCTATCCCTTGATATGCGAGAAAAGTAAGATGAGCCTTAGAAATAAGGTGACTCTTTACAAAACTTGTATCCGCCCCATCATGACCTATGCGAGTGTGGTCTTCGCCCACGCCAACGATGCCAACATCTGGAAACTGCAAACAATCCAGAACAACTTTTTGCGTGCTGCAGTCGATGCGTCGCATTATATGCGGCTCGCTGACCTGCATCGCGACCTGGAACTTCCCTCCATCAAAGATTATTTAATCTCCCTTTGGCGCAGATTCTTTGACCATGCCCTCCATCACCCGAACCCTCTGGTGACGGAAACAGTCAACTACAAACCCACGGACGCTCCCACAAGTAAACGTCGTCCTCGCAATGTACTCATTGACGAGCCCGATAAAATCACCCGTCTCCTCGCGATTATAAACCCCCGAGGCTCATAACATCAGCCTGGCATACCAGACGCAGACAAAACAGATGCCGGAGAGCCTCCGGCTCGGATCCTCTCGCATCAAGCTGAGACCCACCAATCACACCCACACACCCACTCATTACAGACATAGTAGCCATACACGATTAGCTTAGGCGTGTTGCTGGAGAGTTTCATCCGCCGCTTCTTCTCCTCCAGCTATAGCACGTTGCGAAGCAGTAGTAAAGATAGACTAGGATCGGCTCCGTCGGTGGAGTCGATAACGAGTCCCCATTGTATAAGCACTTCAGTCTGTTGGCTTAGCTCATTCAGCCTTTTACGGCTTAATCCTATATAGAATCAATCCCCGCAGCAGTCGAGCCGAGGTCGGACCTCACAGGAGGGGCCTCCTCGAGCGCGCTGCTTCCGGGCTGAACGCCTTCGCTCCCACGGAGTCGGGAAGCCCCCAAAGTCCAGTATCGTTGAAACAGCCATCTGTGGCTATTCAGCTGGATCCTGCTAAAAAAAAACGACGACATAGTTTGACTCCGACTTAGGTCGGATACAGATTCTTACTCAAACTTTGGTCTGGTACAGATTCTCACTTCGGCTTAGGTCCAACGCATATGCCGTAGTAGCGGTCTAGGGTACCTAACTAATTATTTTTTGTGAGAATCATAATCCATAGTTAAATGTACTTAATTATTTGAGCGGCATTCTTGTAGAAGAAGTACTTTCGAAATAAATACGGCATATAAACGAGTATCCTCTTTTTTTCTCTGATAAAATGAAATAAAGGTAAAATGAATGCTTTGCCGACCTGTGTTCGGCTATTGAACTAAACGTTAGTATTGGTTTCATAGGCAGGTTTATAGCACTACTTCCATACTCCCTTTACCTTTTATTATCTCTTAGTTTATATTACATATTACCTACCAACTACGAAGGATATCACTGAATGAACGCGTATTGAAGTTTTTATATGACAAATAGATGCGCATTTGACCACAATTTCGCTTAAGGTTAAATGATGCTATGTGGTCGAGGGTATAGACATCTAGAAAATACTTATTAACACGAGACTTGAAGATAGCTGGTAGCGCATTACACGGGAAATAACATCGGGCAAAGTTGCTAGGGCAAAATACTGTTCTACACATCCAGCGGCGTTTCCCTAGACGTTGATGTTAATACTTTATACATAGTGCACTGATTAAGCAGCTTTGCTGTCCAGGACTCCGTTTCACCCACGGATGTTTCCTCGATGCTGATATGGGAGACATAACTACATTTTTACGAGCTTAAATCAAGTTTTATGGCCCGACAATTTTTTTTTCTTGAAGCAGACAAGTTGGCAGGCGGCCTATTGATGTGAAATGGTAACCGTCGCCTATGGATATCACTGAGATATATTTTAGAACACACAATTCAAATGATCCTAACTAATATTATATGTAAATGTGAATGTAGGTTTGTAATGTTTTCACGCCTTAACTATGCAGCACATGATCACGAAATTTTACATACACTTTGTCAGGGGTATATTTTAGAACATAGCGTACATCCAGAAAAAAGTGCTGTTCGCAAGGGGAAAAAATATAGCCGAAAAGATGCCACCATTGCAATTCACTAACAAATACATATCGCTAGATCTGTTTCACCTACATATCGCTAGATGGTGTTACCGGTATTTATCATTAGGTAAGCTAAAGCAAAAATTAGTTCGATATTAATTCTAAGAACACCCATATAACATACCCATTTCATGACATACACATACTCTTTTAACACGACCGAAGCCTCGGGTAAAAGCTAATGTTCTATACCTAATTATGAATGAATGAATAAAACACTTTATTGTTCACCAAAAATTAAAACTACGTTCTCAATAACTAAGTACAAGAATAAAATTATATATAATCGAATACAATAAAAGAAAACTTATTTGTATCGTATTCTACCCATAGTCCCTCAAGACTATAAATAGATAGTAGATTTATATAGATTTCTACTTATAGTCTTGAGGGGACTATGGGTAGAATACGATACAAATAAATTTTCTGTTAATGTATTCGATTATATGTAATTATAATTGTAAATTATGTAAATATAATTATAGTACAAGATGTTAGATAAGATAGTAAATAAAGCGCAGCCTTATCGCTTCTTCCAGGCAACCCTTTGGAATAATAAAACATGACAGTGGTGGTGTAGATAATAAATAATATGAAACATTCAAAATAAATAAATAAATAAATATTAATCATAAACTTTATATACTATACAAACATAAGACATCATAATACATACAGAATAAGCAGCACTATTAGACCTGAGAGGACCAGAAATTATTAATATGATATTAATAACCATGAGTTTGAGAGACTATCGATACTGATTCAACTTGTCTCATGTATGGTGAAATATAATTCATATAATTGAGAAAAGAAATGAAAGATAAGAAACTTTTCAAAGTTGGCCATGTTGCAGAAAACTGGTGAATATTTTACGAATATCGCGCCAGATTTCGAAGCGACATGGTGTGACTCACACTCAGCAAGAAGTTTGTGGCTGAGACGTCACAAGCAGGCTTTAGCTTATAAATTATAAATACACTAAAGACTTAGGTCCATATCTTAGAAATGAAATATATAAATAAGTCACGCAATCTCGTGCCTTACTTTGCAGCGTAAACTTCGTCTCTATATACCACAGATACTTGCTTTTTTTTGGATAAAACGCGTAATTTAATTTAACTTGTTATTGAAAGAGAAAACCAATGTTCATAAGGGGAAATGGTAACAAACATTGAATATTATTTAAGTGTGCTTTATTTATATATTTTTTGAGTTAATATAAAAAGTTGGAACGCTTGTCATTGAATGCTGGTTCCTATATTATACTATTCATTAACTTGCCAGACCATTGGTAGAAATTTGACATTGCTACAGAAAATATAATCAGTACTCAGGCAAATGAACAGTTATTAAGATATAGGAACCGGCCGAAACATCAGGTTAAAATGAATTTTCAAATAAACGTCGTGTTTATAAATCCGTAAAATAGTATCTTATTTATTTTCTACTTTTTATTTCACTTAACTAAAATATATTATATTCCACAGATTATTAAGAAACACATTCCGAAGAATGTACGAATAAAGAGATAGAAGAATAATAAAAACATGGCGAAGATAGTCGTCATATACAGAAATAATGAAACATAAAAACTACAATATATCACACAAAAGAAAGATTGTTAATGCATGTATCCTACTATGCCTCACATATAGATACCAGACTTGGTCGTTATCCAAGAAAATTTTAAACAAACTTGAGGTGTGCTAAAACCGAATAGAAAGAAGTGTGCTAGGAGTAAAACTGTAGGACAGAAAAAGACTTACTAATCTTAAGGAATCACAAAGTTCCGAGATGTAGAGAAAACAATTAAACATCTAAAATGGAAATGGACAGGCCACACTTTAAGAGAGAATAAAATAGTTCAAAAAAGTACTGGAATGGTACCCAAGGGATGAAAAGAAAGGCAAGAGTCGTCGAGCCCAAAAATGGGAAGATGACATAAAAAGGATTTTAGGACACTATGTACTCGGGAACCGCAAGATGGCAGAAGATGGGCGTCTTTTGAGGAGGCCTATGTCGAGGACAAGCTGCCAAATAGGCAACAAAATTATGTATTCTAACCAGTATACATAATTTTTATAGCCTATTATACGACGCCCATCTTTTCTCAACTTGCGGTTCCCGGGTCCATAGGGGTCCTATAATCCTTTTTATCCCTTTATCATTACTTAAGGCAGAATAAACGCTTATTTTATATTTTATTTTATTTATAACTAAAATTAGATTCGTTAAATTTATCACAAGTCCAAATTTTGTGTGTGCGTACAATTGAAACTAGTTTCTTGTCAGTGTTTTTCATGTTGCAGCAAAATTTGCTTGTATATTGCAGAGTTGTGAGACAACTTGAAATTCGCTATGATTTCAATTTGCACTTGACACAAGACGAAACTCAATTTATTTCATCCAAGAGTTTATTTTTTTTAACGCCTCTGACCTGACCTCTAGACGTTAAAATTTAAGTAATCAGATTAAATTTTTTGTTTTTTTAAAATTTCGGTGGTTTTATTATTTACACGAATATTTTAAATTATATTAATATGTAATTTGGACTCCTAGAGAGAATGGATGAAAGAAGACTGACAAAACAAGTTTATTACAATGTGGATGGTAGAGTTGGTACGGGTAGACCGCGACGTACTTACCACAATTATATCGCAGATATTTCGAAGAATGGTCAGGTTGGGGTTTACCTGTTTACCAAGTTTTTTAAAACACCTAAAATAAACATGTATGTATGAAGAGATTAATGAAAATAGACGAAGCAAAAGATGTATGTCAAAATCGTAGCAAGTGGAAAGCCATGTTTCTGCTTACCCCTATGGGAAACAGGCATGATAATGTGAAATAAATAATAAAATAATGTATTAAAAGGAAATATTTAAGACTAGAAGTAAATCTTAAAAATAAACGACATGGAAATGATGAAATTCATGTTAAAGAGTTATATTTTCAGACCTCTATCAGAAGGCAACCTTCCCAAAAGGCTGGCTGCATTGCCTCTTTGAATGGCATTGATAGCAACACTAATAACTTGTACGTTGCTTACTTCTATATTTCTATAGACCAGTTGGTTGCGAAAGACATTTACCAGACATTTGGCTGTCTGCATAAAGCTTTTGCGCTTTAAGCCCCATGGTCCAAAGGACTCAACCACGTCAGCAATTTCCAATATTGCATGAATATATATTTTCGATGATTATTTGTGACCACAGATATGTAACCTCAATTATATTTTATAAAATATAATACTTGTCCAAAGCTGTCTTAAAAAATAAATATATAAAACTTATAGATTAAAATATGGCCCCATACCACTGTCACTTAATCGGAATGTTCCCATAATGCTTGCAGCGTTATTACTTACTTACTAATTGTTTTACATACTAACTTTGATACTATATTTTTAACCAAAATAAAGACCAGCCTTCATTTTGGTCATGAAACTGAAGTTTTATTTAAAAAAAAAGTTATATTATATTCTTAATCGAAATAAATTAATCATACAAATGAAAAATAAATTTAAATTTAATATTTAGCATTAAATAAATGAATAAAATTTAATTCAGAGTCATTATAGAGTCTGGTTTCTGACTCCAAGCTATCCCCTCCCCAAATATTACCTATATTTGGGGAGGGGATGATGGATTTTTCATTGATGGATAATACTTCCTTTTATTTGGCTATAAATCTGCGCTTGGGTTCTCGCATATGTGCACCACACACATGCGTCTGTGGAATAGAGGTAATCAACCCAGGATATCACGGTCTTTCTTGCCGCCGCAGTGCCGGCAGATGGTCACGCCACGCCGCCTTGAATGATGTCTTACGGAGGGCGCTAGCCACCGCTGACGTGCCGGCTTTATTGGAGCCGAACTGTATTGCACGTGACGATGGTAGGCCTCCTGACGGAGTGACTCTAATTCCCTGGCAGCGTGGCAAGCCTATGGTGTGGGATGCGATCTGCGTAGACACGTTGGCCGCATCGCATTTACCAAACACGTCTAGATCAGCCGGTTCGGCGGCGGAAATAGCTGAATCACTCAAGCGGCGCAAATATACAACCCTCAGTGAGTTATATGTTTGTGCCGTTTGCTGTCGAGACGCTTGGACCGTGGATGACCCGCTCCACCAAAGTTTATCAAAACGGGTCATTCACTCTTCAGGTGATCAGGAGGCTGGTGCTTACCTCGGGCAACGGATCAGTATTGCGATCCAGCGAGGAAACGTAGCCAGCCTTCTGGGCACCTTACCCATAGAAGACGGTGATCTAGGTTCAGTATTCTACTTATTGTCTTAAGGGACTATGGGTAGAATACAATACAAATAAGTTAAGTTTTCTTTTATTGTATTCGATTATTAACAATAAATTGATAAAATGTATTTCGTAGAACATAAAATTTAATTAAATTCGAACTTATTTTCGAAAATATCATTCTCGACATTAAGATAAACAACCATTACACAACCGTACCAATGTTACATTCAGAAAATAGCTTAAAACATTACTATCGTAAGCAAATCTTGACATTTATTTAGGGAAATATTTAGAGAAACAATGTCTAAAAGAGTATTCCCGTGGTGGAGTAAATAAAGATGCCATCTACTAAGCTTTTTGAATCTCGTGAAAAATGCAGGCATTACGCGTACCCCAACAAATTGCTCACGCATTTTTGTTAAATGCCTTCAGACAAAGACCCTTGGTACAATTAAATAAAGTTCATTTCAATTTCAAATGACAGCCGTACAGCAATATCGAAAAATGACATAATAATATTTCATCCCGTTCATTTTAGACGATTTAACAATCTATACTAATACATAAAGCTGACGAGTTTATTTATTTGTTTGTTTGCTTGAACGCGCTAATCTCAAAAACTACTAGTTTGATTTAGAAAATTCTTTCAGTGTTGGATAGTCCATTTATCGAAGAAGGCTATAGGCTATATACTATCACGCTAAGACTAATAGGAGCGGAGCACCAATGAAGAATGTTTGAAAATCGGGGATTTTTTCCTTTTTAAAGCTTCCGCTGCGTGCGCTGCGTAAACGGTTAAAGTTTCGCAAAAATCATGTGTGACAGAATTGTTCCCCTTTAAAAGTTCTAAAAAAAGTCCGCGACAGCATATGTCTATCTTTTAAGGTTGGCTCACTATAATCTTATTTATGCTAACCAAATTTAATCTAAAATAATGCATTATTTGCGAAGGTGTTTTTATAAACATGATATTAATCCTTATCCAAATAAATACATTATTCATCACAAGTATTTAATTTAAAACAAAATTGCCATTTACATCATTCGATTTCAATTAATATGTTAGGAGATATCGCAATTTTAAAATAACATCGCAGCAACATAATGATTAAGTACTGCACGCGCATTTATAATGTGCAAGGCCGGCGGGCAGCCATGAGGGGGAAGGGCGGTGGGGCCCTTACCTTCTACGTAAACAAAGTAGTAGGTTAAAGTTAGCGTTAGCCCAAAGTAACTATTCCACGCGGACGAAGTCGCGGACAGAAGCTAGTTTTCAAATAAATTGATACGATATACATTCATGAAACATTCCAAAAATGCAACTTTTACAATTTGTAATTCTGTCAGTCTATTAGAGCATCACGTGAAAACTACTGAACGTATTTAAATAAAACAGGACACAGAACTAGTTTATACCCCGGGTCAATACTAAGGACAAGCCCAAAAACACCCTCCTGTTTGAAGGAATGCTTCGAGTTCTTTCAAGAAAGTAGTGCAAGGCTCTTTAAATCATCAGAAAATCTGCGACTAATGATGCCAATACATTCGACGTAATTTTGCCAGAAATCTTTTACTGTGCAGGCTGTAAGGTTGTGGAATGCATTACCAATGAGCATCAGAAGTGAAGTCACTTACATCTTTTAATAAACTCCTCAAAGATCACAATTTAAATTTGTAAACAGTAATTTATGTATGTGTTTGTAAGTTTATGTACATATATTTGTATATAAATATATACGTGCATTTTTTTATTTACTCACTGACTCACTATTAGAAATGTAAATTTATCTCCAGAAGGTTGTCTGGAAGAAATCGCTACTAGCGATAAGACCGTCGAGTGCACTAGCTGAATGATTGTTAATTTTGATGTGTACTGTTTTCTTGTGTGCCATAAATAATACTCTATTTTATTCCGTTGCATTACATTCCATTCCGTTCTATTCATTCTAAGCTATATTTTATCCAGATAAATGAGGTCTATTCCATTTGATAGACGAATAAAGCCAAAAAGGTGATGCAGCGGTCGCGTTTTTTTATTGCCGCTATTGTAATTCACTAACAAACACGTCGTCATGAAGCTGGCATTGTTACTTCATCACTACTGTAACAATGAACCGATTATTGTGAAATCTATAATATTATAAAATTTAAAAATTCTGTGTCTGCACATTGAAGCTATTTAAAAAAACAACTAGAATACACTATATAAACGATAGAGAACACGATGATTTTATTTCTTGTCGGTTTGTCTATTTGTTCGGAATTCACGTAAAAACTACTGGTCCGATTTCGATGTGAGTTTTCGCTGATCGACAGCAAATTCTTAGACTTAAGAGCTGCGTTACTTTTTATCCTAGAAATCTCGCGTCAATTTTCTGGGAATGAATGAAAATGGCCTGATTTAAAAAAACAAATTTAAATATGATTTTTTCACTGATCGATAGCAACTTTTATCTAATAGGATGTGTGATATTTTTTACCCTGGGAATCCCGTGGCAATTTTTTGGAGCGGTCTGTAGTTCGGGTGTATAAAAATTAGCTTATTCCGACACAATTTTCACTAAAACGAGCTTACATACTATTTTAAATGCTGCAGTACCTTGTGTCCGAGGAATCCCGCGGGAATTTTAAGTTAACCGTAGATCAAGTCACGGGCACATCCTAGTTTATTATATACTATGTAAATTTCACAGACATTGAAAATTTCAACATTTTGTCCTAAAAAATATATTTCCCGCAGCATACGATGCCACCAAAAATGCGACTATTCTAGTAGATTACGACTAGAGTTATTAAAACAGTGTCGAAAACTTTAGTCAGACAAAAATTTAAAGACCATAGTCGTCATTTGTAAAGACTGTGGCCTTCCGCAACATTAAATAATGTAACCATCGTCTCAGCACGTCGTAGATACACTAACGGCGAAGATGCGCGAGCGCAGCCTGCCGCAGCCCGAGGACACGCACTTGAGTCGTTCGATCGCCAGTGCAGTGGAATGACCTTGCCAAGTGTCACACGTATATATACCGTCTTACGAATTGGAACATATTATTGTCGTGCGTTTGTTATAATTTAATATTATATAATAAATTTATAAAACTTGCTTGCTAGCTTGATATTCGCTAATAAACTTATCAACTCCTTCTATTTTTGTGAGTTACTTGGTGTTGAAAGGCTACGCCGCCAACGCCGCACTACCCATCAACACAACACACGGACCCCTACAAGATAACATTAAATTCATTCAATTTATTTATACTGAAATAGCGTATCATATTTTAACACTGAAATCTCGTAAAAATAATTGCTATTATTAATATTATAACACCAGTTTAATATTACTTACTATAAAGCCTCTGTGAGATTTTAGTAAAAGCTTTCAAAATAATTAATGAACATAGCAAATTTTTAAATAACCGACACAATTTATCAAAGTGTCAAGAGAAAATTTGTCGTATACGGAGCGAAGGTCACGGCAGCCCCAATGCCCCCTGTATAATAACCCATATTATTAATTAAGCCCCACATTGTATGACACTTGACGCGAAATGAAGCGGCCCTTTCCCGCGCATCGGGAGCGTGGGGTGTGTTCGGATACGCACGGAATTCCAATTAACCGCCGAGGTACTTTTTCACTGCGGTTGATTAACTCTGGTAGATTAATTGGTTAGGATTTTTGTAGCGTTAGATTTCTCTTTTCGCATGTTGTTTAATACGTGTTTCAAAGATGAAGTGTTAAGTATGTCGGTGTTCACATTTTGTTGAATCAAGAAATTTATTGGCCATCCATTTGTATATCTAATTAATAAATGTGAAAGTGACATTAGCTTGGATGTTTGTTTGTACCTTCTTCGCGCAAAATGAAGCGGCGGGCTTTCGCACGCATCGAAAGCATGAGGTGTGTTCGGATACGGACAGAATTCCTGTGCAATTGAATAATTCAAGTATATTCGTTGGTTTGGATTTTTGTAGCGTTACGTTTCTCTTTTCGCACGTTGCTTAATACGTGTTTCAAGAAAGAAGTGTTACGTTTGCCGGTGGTCACATTTAATTCAATCAAGCAATCTATTGGCCACCCATTTGTATATCTAACTAATAAATATGAAAGTGGCATTAGCTTGGATGTTTGTTGGTACCTTCATCACGCAAAATGAAGCGGCCCTTACACGTGCATCGAAAGCATGAGGTGTGTTCGGATACGCAGATAATTCCTGTGCAATTGAATAATTCAAGTAAATTAATTGGTTCGGATTTTTGTAACGTTACGTTTCTCTTTTCACACATTGTTTAGTACGTGTTTCAAGGATGAAGTGTTACGTTTGCCGGTGGTCACATTTTATTGAATAAAGACATCTATTGGCCCCCATTTGTATATCTAATTAATAAATGTGAAAGTAAGTTTTGATGATGGGATTATTATCTAACGTTAATATATCACTACATATAGGACAACCAACCATAATATAATATTTTCTCAAGTTTTCGCGTCTTATATACATAATAAAACTACCACTGAAAAGTTGCCGAAACGTCGGAATAACAAAAATCAAATCAAAACCGTTAAAAACGTATTTTTGTTAACCATAATATAATTTATATACAGAACCTACGTAAAATTAAACTAATACATATAATTTCACCTAGGATGTTTGTTTGTTTTTTCTTCACACAAAATGAAACGGACCTTTCACGCGGCGCATCGGGAACGTGAGGTGTGTTCGGATACACATAGAATTCCACTGCGATTGATTGATTCAAGGAGATTAATTGGTTAAATTTTTTATAGCGTTAAGTTTCGCTTTTCTCACGTTTTTTAATACGTACGTGTTTCAAGGTTTTTAACAAGTAACACTTCATACGTTTGTTGGTGTTCACAATTTATTGAATATAGAAAATTGACCAGCGACTCGTAGTTCTTATCACGAAAGAAAAATACTAGCAACGAAAGTTACCTAATAAAAACACATACCTACTCTGAAAAGCTGCTAAATCCTGTTTGAATAGATGGTGCCACCGGTCATTTTGCTCTCACATTTTGGTATTTTATTACTGAGTAAAATAAATAAAGTATAAAACAAGGAAAATATAATATAAATAATTTATACCTGTGGTATACACAATTTTTGCGAAGTCGTATTTAAAATTAAAAAACGAAAACACACGCTCCTTGTGTTTAGGACTTAGATCTTCATCTGAGATTAACGAGATACAAAATCTTTTAACACCGGAGGCCAAATCGTCTAATTCTTTAATAGGGGAGATAGTGGAGTCAAATCTATCAATATCCTTTATCTTACAAAACGTAGTAAACTTATGACGAATAAGTAAGAAGTAATAAAAATTTTAAATTAAAATCTATACTAATATTATAAAGAGATAAAATTTGTGAGTTTGTGACGCTGTAGGGGGTAATCTCCGAAACTACTGAACCGATTTAAAAAAATTCACTGTTGGCAAGCTACACCATCCCCGGTTGATATAGGCTATATTATATTTTCAAAAAAATAGGGATCCTTACTAAAACTCCAATAGTGTAACCCAAGATGTAAAAAAATACCTAAAATCGCGTGCGCTGCGAAAACTATTGATGATAGAATAAAATAATGTACTACGACTTTGCAGAACACATAATTATTTATAAAAAGTGTCGCGACAGAATATGTCTAACTATTATAGTTATGCAACAATAAGTGTTCTTTTATTTTAAAAATTTAATTAGTATGCCGCCGCTAGAAAAGGCTCTTTATTTGTATCTTGCTATTCATCCTTTTCAAAATAAATTACTTCATATTCAAGACTGATTCAATACCTTTATATAACTTTTTGAATTATTCAATTGGTACATTCCATTCGAAAGATATCACGAGTTTAAAAATGTAAGTGTTAGAAAAAAGTTGCGTGGTCGCCGCGCATCCTAATCGGCTAGATAGGCTTATGCGATGTATACGTCACTGGAGTACAGGCAGTACGAGAGGGGAAATGTTTTGAATTCGCTTAGTAGGTAATAAAATTCAACAAAAAATAAAGAGGTAAAGTTTGTGAGTTTCTGACGTTGTAGGGGTAAACTCTGGATCTACTAAACCGATTTGGAAATTCTTTCACTAGTGGAAAGCTACATTATTCCTGAGTGACATAGGATATATGTGATGGTGATTAATAATAAGTATTTTTAATTTTTTTCTGATGCCCAACGAAGTGGGCACGGGTCAGCTAGCTATTTATATTTTGATATTTTAAAAGCAAAACGACAAGTTGTTATTTTAAAGCCTGTTCTTTTATATTCAAATTATATTAGAAATTATATCGGTTTAATAAGCCGTGGTTTCCTTTCATCAGCTATCTAACACAATTCATATTCCACTCTTTCCTAAAATCTTTTAACACAAATGTAATTTCGACCTGTCATAAAAAGTGGTTCCCTCTATTTCAATCATCCAATAAATGTAACGAATAAAACAATTTTGTTTCGAATAACGTCCACATTTATTTGATATACGACGAAGGCCATTTACAGGGTCTTATCGTTTTTATGGTATAGTGAATTCGAGAAGTATATTAGCCATTTGTCATAAATATGAAAACTATACAACTCTCAGCATTCTCACTTTAGTATTTTAAGATATTTAGTTTGTCACAACTACGTAGACATCGTGAAGCGAAAAATAATTGGTAAACCAATACAATAAGAGTCAAAAAAATGTTTGAATGTTTTTATACATTTACCACACTTATAATTTCAGGATCTACTTTCTATCTCAAATACGACGATGTGGCTGACACATCCCATAAAACGTAACTTGTAATTTGTAGCAGTATACTATACTTGAACTATGAATTAGATACAAATTACTACTTACTATTAATACTATGGGCATTGTATACCATAATAAATAACGGAGAAAAATTGTTTTTTGTTTCCGAAATGTATCATGCCAGGAATAGAACTCGGAGCATTTGCTTTGCAATGAGGTAGGCTTAGCCCGCTCAACCAAAGAGGTAGTCAAAGAAAAATATTATTACGAATCGCGAGACTCGAATTAAAATTCCGTTAGAATTACTATAGAGTTTATTAGTACTATACAAACACGTATAACACAGGTACAAATATAACCGAACACAACAAGTTCAAACGTAATGCAGAAGGTCGTAACTCAATAAAACGCGCAAAGTCCGTCACTTATTAGATTCCCGATTGTAGTACAGATGTCTCGCTTCGCTCGTGGTTCTTGCTCGACTGCCTCCTCTCTCCCTCTTGCCGTCATTTTATACTTCATAAATACAAGTGTGCCCGCCCGTATCGTTGACTTAATTTCCTATAAATCGTAATCCGCACACCTGGCTACTTATACCTGCAAACGGCCATAAACGAGTACAATAGGCTGTTCTCCACAATAACCAATAAATAAGTAAACAAAAGAAGACAATCATAAAAGAATTATAATTAGTTCAAATATCGACAGGTAATAAAATATGTTTTTATAGATAGGCAGGTGGATCTTGTTTTTGTCGGAACTTTAGTTGTAACAGTATATACCTTTAGTAGGTAACTTTAAAACTTCAGGTAAATAATAAAATGTTACATGAAAACTACGTAAATTAAGAGAAAAACATCGTAAATTTAATTACAATATCACTTTTAAACAGTAAGAAGTAATAATTTATTTATATATAGTTAAAATTTGTACCTAATTAATAGGTCAAGTATTGCTACAAGTTACTTTCTACGGGATGTGTTAGCCATACCGTCGTATATTTGAGAGACAGTATCAGAGATTACTAAAATATTTTTACATAGAAGTATTTTAGAACGTTTGAATGTGATATAACTGGGTGTACAGCTAGTATGTACAGTCGTGATACGAAAATGTTCGCCAGTTTTCAAATCGATTCATTCAATGTTTCAAACTGAGTCACAGAACAGACTGTTTAACAAAAAAATATTTTCAATTATATGAGAATAGAGGTTGTTTGATTTTCTATCTTATATAAAAATATTATTTACACATGTAAAACCTTTTTATTGGTTTTAATATTTATGTTAAGCGTAGTGATTATATCCTGTTTGTTTCTTATTGTTAATCTCAGCTTCTGTCGTTGTCAACATAGCAATTTGCTTTTTTTGATGATTTTATATTTTATAAACGTAACATTTATTAAAATGTTGGCAGTATTGTTTCTTGAATTCGTCAAAAGTCGACTTTAAGGTTACGAACATTTTTATTCCGCAAATGTACCATGTATATGTATAGATGTAATGATAATCAATTATTAAAGATTTTTCAAATAGATAATGCTTTTTTGAACGTACATTCTTATTGTTAAAGGGAGTTCTAAAAAAACCTTTATGACATGCATTTATTGCAAAATTTTGTTCCAACGCTCCAGTTACTATTTTCCCACCATAATAGAGGGATAATTGGGACGATCAATAGGTCGCCCAAAATATCGCTGGAAAAACAAACAGACTGAAAGATAACCAGTAATGAGGGTCTATAATGAAAGAACTATGTAATATTGAGAAAAAATTACGATCCTTTTCAAATACCAAGTCATTTTATGACAACAATATATAAACTCCACCACTAGACACTACTATAGAAATGACTGCCACAGTTTAATTAACCGACTAAAGCTGCTAGGAACGCTGTATCATATTCATGTATCTAAGCAATTCCCATAATACAAGAGATATCAGCACTAGTTATTTCGTTAGCTGGGTGTCAGCGTCTGTGAACTTATTCCATTGAGTCATTAATAGCATCCAAACAATTTTATAGGTCTCATTTTACGACTACTGTTAATAGTATTAAGAACATTGGGCTGTATGAAGAAGAGTAATATAAGTAAGAAGTCACTATTTCAATGTAAGACCAAATAAACATAGAGTTTGTCTAACGAAAATAGATACTCAAATTATCCACAAACTTTTTACATGGCAATGCTAATACAAATGTCAATATTATTTTCTCATGACATTGTTGTTATTTTTATTATATTTGGTATAATTTTATTGTTACGAGCTACAGGACTCGATTATTAAAAATGCCGTTGGAACTACTATAGAATTTATTTGAACTGTACAAACACGTATAAAACAAATACAAATAACACTGGATGCAACCAGTTCACACTTCAATATTCACTACAATTCGAACGCACAAAGTCCGTTGTTTATATCGCTAATCGAGAGTACTAGAAAACGTCTTACTCGCTTCGTAGTCTTCGCTTAACTGCCCGCCCCTCCATTCGGGCATCGTCTTATACTAACTACACAGTACCAAGAAGTTGGCTGCGAAACACTAAGCTTCTAAGAAATACTAATTTGCACACCTGCGAACGTCCACAAAGTCGAATACAATAACAATAGGGATTATAGTTCGACGCTAATGATGGTTATAAAACAAGTAAATTGACAATAGCATGTTTTTCTTAACTACAAATTCAAAAGACAAAGGATTCGTCGACTAGAAAAGGACAATAAGCTGCGCTTACAATAGGCTGTGCGGCTTATCTTTGACGGTATGTAACAGTATTTTAGCCTTTAGGAACTTAAAATATTAATAAAAGCATTAAAAGTGAAATGCAGGAGTTATTGTTTCGCATTATTTCCAAATTCGAGGAAAAGCAACAAAAGGAAGCCGCTGAATTCAAAGAACTCTACAATAATTCGGAGCTGCCATAACGTTTTTTTTTTTTTTTTGCCGCGCTTTTTCGGTATCTACTTTCATTAGCTAGACTCTATACATGTACCTATCTCACAAGTTATTTCATAATTGAAATTGTTAATTTTATTTTGTTATAAATAAATAATATTTTTTAACGCGACTCAACTCGCAGAAACTTCAGACTAGAATAGTATGGAAACTACAGCATTTTTCGTAATTAAAAGTATTATTATATGATCAAATCAAATTTTAATCACTTCAAATTTGAGATAATTTAAATAAGTTCAAGTTTTTGAAGTGATAACTTCTTATGGGAGGGTAAATCGCTTCGTTACGTAACGCGTTATGGCGCCAATCTGTCTGGCTTCCCTTTCTCTCACGCATACGGCAGAGGTAGGCAGGCTCCTCCTCTCTCACTCTAACCCACACGCTACATACATAAAATTTAAGTAATAACCTAAGCTTTTCTCAAGTTAAACAATTTCAATATTAAATAGTTCAACTTAGATTAGTTTAAGTTATCACTTCTGTCGGGCGTCCAGACCGCACACGTTTCTTTTTTTTTAAATTTGGTGCATGAAAAGTTATACACAAAGTCTGACGAGAATAGTTATTTTTTGCTTGAGTTTACTTCGTTCTAGTTCGTATATCTTCTCCTTTCCTTGCAGCCTAAGGACACACATAAATGTCAAAATGTTGGTAAATGTTTTATTAGCGGTCCTCGGATGTTTGGCTTTCATTGAAGGTCTTAATTGTAGGATTGTTAATACACTAGTTTTATCTCCGCAGCTTAGCTTGCATAATCTTCGAATACCTATACCATTTTCTGAAATAACAATATATTTGCACAAATTTCTTAGAAATTTCATGATTTTAGGAATTAATCGATGATTAATTCCTAAAATCATGAAGAGGAATACAAACATTGAAATAAATATTTTTATTTTTGTTTGTATAATATAGTTCACTTGTCTTTTAAGTCGAAACAAAACCATGATACAATCGTCATTCGATGCGAATTTTTGAACTCCCCAGCTTAAAAAGGTTTTATTTCCCTGATATATCTAGATCGTGAAGAAGAAAGAATACAAAAATCCCATATCTAGTATATGCCACATGTTTGCGATAGAGGCAACAACTTTATTTATAAGACGTTTCTTTTAGATTAATAATAAGTCCATCTCATTTTAGGAGTTATAATTCTTACCTATGCCATATATATACTCTCTCTGTTTACACTGTATTTGTATTTTATTGGTAGAACAGCACAGAAACTATTGTAACAGTCTGACAATTCGCACAGGGACTTATGTAATTCATCTCTACATATTACTCCCTCTATATGAGATTCAAAGAGTAAAAGCCACCGACCGAAATCGGTCAAAAGCAACAAACAAACTCTTGTGCTTGACCGAATTGTTTGCGAGGCAACCGCATGTGGGAGGGTCGTTACTCCGACCCTCAGCATTGAACTTTGTCCACTTTTCACTTTGTAATGGCTTATACGGACTTTAAGTGAATAAGTTAAATTGTAATGTACTCTTAAAACATGTTTAGCTTTCTGAATTTCAAATTGTAAGGATCAGACAGAATCGAGATATCAATCCAGCAGACCATCTAATTATTCTTGTATTAAGTGAAGTTGATTTAATTTTGACTGAGGTAAATGCCTTTCCTTCCATATGGTTTCGAAATTCATATTTTCAAAATATTTAGAAAATATTCTTAATAAATATATTTCATACTTAGATGATATTAATGATCTAATATTATATATTTAGACCAATATCAAAAACAAAACTACAGTAAAAAGGTATATATGTACAGACCCGTTACAAAATTGTATGTATTTTATTTTACGAAATTGACATTTTATAAAATAATCAAATCATGCCAGAATCTGACTCATAAGTTAAAATTGTCCTTAGAATTTTTAATTTGTTCCTTTTTACTTTAATTACAGGAGATTTTTTTTTGTTATAATTGGCATAATTTTTAATAATAATACACACATAATATTGTATATTCGCAAATTAAGCTATTAAACACTTGTGTTATGGATAATATACACCAGACTACTCTGGGGTCGATCCCAAACACCCAGACCATAACAAAAAAACGGAAAATTCGTTTCCGAAATTTACCATGGCAGGGAATCAAACCCGGAGCCTTTGCGTTGCAGTGAGGTAGGCCGTCAAAGACTTAGCACGCTCAATCACAGAGGTCGTCATTAAAAATGAACTGCAAAATACTTGTACCTATAGCTTTGAAGAAAGGGCATTTTTATCGTAGGTACTTACACCGAGAATTATGTATAAATAAATCCTAAATATTTGAAAGGTTAATTATTTTTATACTTTAACAATACCTTTTACAATTATATCACAACAAATTATTCCGAATAAATAAAAACATTAATATCTTCTCAAATTGCCTGAAAACCAATATCCAAGATAAACATCAAATTACTGAGAAATTTACCATAAAATATACAAATTACCAAGTTATTCTTATTGTTGATTAAACTGAATTCTTCGCGAAACACACTTAATATTATTTATTATTGAAACTTTATTAGGCATTCTGTTTATTGTTAATAAATTAAACCAAATTTCAAACAACTTTGCTTTGCGTAACAGACAAAGTTTCTTCTATTCTATTTTTGCGTATAATGGCTCTGACGATTTCAAATCAAAATCATTAACACGAATGAATGAATTTCAATTTACACGAATTAAAAATGCCGTTGGAATTACTATAGAATTTATTAGAACTATATAAACACGTATAACACAGGTACAAATATAACCGGACGCAATAAGTCCAAATGTAATGCACAATTAAATAACACGCGCAAAGTCCGTCACTATATAGCCCATCGAATGTACACACGTCTTGCTCGTATCGTAGTCGTCGCTTGACTGCCGGTCTCTCCGTTCGGGCATTCCTTTATACTCAGGTTACAATATGTCACAACCGGGTAAACAATGGTTTCCAAGAATCACACCTGGCCACTGCCTACCATAAAGGAATACAATACACAATAGGCGGTTATTCTAATTACAAATATTAAACACAAAATAAACAAAAGAAGTCCAAATGCGAACAGGTAATAAACCGTGCTTTATGGCCGGCAGGTGTGCATTCACATTTGTCGGCGTGCTTCGTGGAGTTTTAGCTAAGTTGTAACAATATCATTGCAATTCTACACATTTAAACATATTTATCAAATCACACAAAAACATTTCCATAAATAAACATTTAACTTCTCAGTTTACCGAAGAGCGCAGTGCCTGGCGAATGGTAGAACAACTGTATCTGCCTGGCCTCACGCACCGCTTCAATACTTTAAATTACTTGAAAGTACCGTCAATTAAATATTCGCAATCTAAAATGTCCAGCAACTTTTTAATACCTGTTAAAAATGCCACCAAAACATTTAGTAAATATGACGGTATCGTATTTACTAACTAGGATAGGTCGCCGCACCAGACACACTACGAACGATGCGGGTTTCGCAGCGGCAGGCACTTCTTCCTCATGATCCTTCCTTTGCGTCTTGCGGTTCCTTCGATAAGTAGACCAGCTAAAACGACACAGCGTGCACCTTTCCAGCGTGCGGGTTGATATAAGCGGGTGTGAATCGCGGGACACCACACAAAACGCGGTAAGGTTTGTGCGGAAGCTGCGGCGCGATCAGCGGTCGGACGTAGACAATGTCACATTACATTGTGACAGATGCGGCGAAAGAAAAAAGGAAATAAAGAGGCGGTGACCAAATAGGTCGGCGTTAACACTAACTAATCCTTTATTAACTGTAACAGATCAATCTCTTATCAAATCTGCCTTCATATAGTTATTGTTTCGTGACATGCAACATAATCTATTAAATAATGAAATTATTATACGAGTAACTACTATGTAATCCAGTCAAATAAGATCTGAAATCAAAATTTTGGCACTCTACTTTGCATTTTTGATATAATGTAGTTTTAATGATACAAAAACAATGTATAAAGGTTTTCGAGCCTGCAACCTCTGCAAGGGTTGAAAAAAAAAGTGTCTTTTCAATTACTCGAAAACGGTAAAAATTAGACAAAAAAGTTCTACTAAAAATTTGTAAAACTTAAAATTTTACATAAAAAAGGTTCTATGACTTTTTTCTTCTGGTCAAAATTAACTGAGTTATGGAGGTTTTAAGTTTAAGGGATGAACGTAAATTTTAAAAAATCGTTGGAAGTAGAAAATTAAGTAATATTTTTTTAAATTGCTTATAAACATCTAATATTAAATTTTACAGACATAATTTTTTTATTGTTAAATAAAACATAACAATTTGAAATTTTTGAATTGAAATTTGAATGCTTAAAAGTTAATTTTTTTAATTTTTACATTCCTCGTAAAATTTACTAAATGTTATCATCAAAAAAAATTTACCTGGTATATAAATATTTCGGCAGATGTGAATTTATACAGGTATAAAAAAATCAAATCCTACGCCGTTCGTTGTGTTAAATCCCGAGTTAAAAAGAGAGACTATTGCTTACATGCTTACTCACACGGATGCTCGACAATGAGTGTTTTTTTTTAGTTTGATTCGCAAACTGGCCGACTCATTTACATACTTTTAAACAAATCTAGAAGATAGAGAATATGGTTGCTGAATGACCTTCTTGATGCATGCATTATAAATGGACATTCGTGTACATAATAATTTAAGAACAAAGAAAAGAAATAAATAAATAAATAAATAATTAACAAAGAGTGTGAAACTTCTTCATGTGCTTAACCGATGCATTGAAAATATCGAGCTCATGGCAGATATTATTGTAGGCAGTACAAAGAAGGTAGAATGGTGAGTGTTGAGAGTAGTGCGACATGCTGGCAGAGCGAGTGTCTTACGACTATGCAAACGGCATCCAGGTCGTGGTACAGCGAATTTTAGTTTGTCGAGAAGTTCGGGGCTGTCAGTTTTGCTGTTTAAGAGTTTATAAAGAAGAAAAACAATATCAGCAGTCTTGCGTCGCAAATGCAGTGTTGTGCATGCTCTGACATTACGATGTCCGAGTAAGAGTGAGAAGACATTATCGGAGAATCATAATTCTCTCATTCTATTTTATGATATGTTCATTCAGAGTCTACCACGCAAGTAAGAAACCACATATAAGTTGATTTCATTTCAGAGTACCTACTTATGAATAAAAAATTTAAAGTTTTCACACACTTCACTTTTTACACACACACACACACACACACTTACTTAACACAATCACTTCACTTTCACTTGAGTTTAAAGATCTTTATTCTCTGTTGTATACAGTTTCTTGTTTTGCGTAGTGCTCCAGATAATGAGAATAACTGAGATCTAACGTGTTCAATATGAGATGTCCAGGTTTATTTATCGTCTAGTAACAATCCGAGGTATCTTTCTTGTTTTGACTTTTGAATACGGATATTATTAATTAGTGGAGGCGTGAAATCAGGGAGTTTTTTTATTTTTCGCTGTAAATATCATGTACTTCACTTTTTAATTTAAAATAACACATTTTCTTTTTAACATTTCTGTCTACAAACAACGCATTAGTATGCGGCACAGTGGTTTATATTCTTAAGCTAAGGCATAAGTAATCTTATTGAGGATTTTCTTAGTAAAAAATTCAGAATAAACAAAAATTCTAGATAATGAGAATTCTTGTGAGATCTTAGTGATAACGGGGAATTTTAGGCATTATATTTGTTTATTTTTTATAAGTATGAAAGAAACATGGTTTCCAAAACACAATTTTCTTAGAAATGTATCTCTAATTTGTTTTTTAACTTAATACCTGCCTTTTTCGCCATAGACAGCCATTTTTATAAGAATAGGTATTATTAAATGACTGAATATAAATTATATAATACCAACCCATAAACGGCCCTTTACTGACTTGGGCATCTCCATTCCTTTAGAACAACGTACGGTACACCCGCCACGTTTGTCCAAGATTGATTGTCGAGTTACACACATCGGTAATCTCGTTGTGCAAAATGTGTAGTAATTTTAACACTGTTATCAGAAGAGACGTAAGCAATTCCAATAAATAATTATATAACTAAAAAAATAAAATATTCTTCAAGATATAAAACAGAAGAAACGAGAGTAAAGAAATCGAAAAATCACTGGCAATCTTACCCGCTAGAGAGAAGAATTGTTTAAAAAAATATTCCATTACACCTATACCAACAAAATCACCATATTATATCTTAATACTCCATATAACCAATAGCTTTTCAATCCCTTCACAAATATTTGACTAAGCTGTAAACTGTTTGGACGACTTTATAGCCGTCATAGAAATCCTCCTCGAATTGAGCAAAAGCCTTTCATTTGTAATTCTGAGTTTGACGTCGGTTAGAAGGGTTTTAAATTATTTGTTGTCATGGTGTGCCTTTCAGAATGTTTGCAAGTTTGATGTGAAGAAATTTTACTTAAAGATGATCAATTAGACACGACTGAAAGGTACAATTTAATTCAATTCCATTTGTTCAATGCGAAAATGGGTATATATTATTATACAAATGTATTAAATTTAACGTAGTACAGTTCTCCAAATTCCGCCTTGGATTACTAAAACAGGATACTTGTAATATATATGCATACTTGTGTATGTATCAATTATCCTGCTTAAATATGTATTGTATAATATTGTTACGAGTTACGGGACTCGAATTAAAATGCCGTTGGAATTACTATAGAATTTATTAGAACTATACAAACACGTATAACACAGATACAAATATAACCGGCCGCAATAAGTCCAATTGTAATGCACAATTAAATAACACGCGCAAAGTCGGTCACTATCTCGCTTATCGAATGTACACGTCTTGCTTTGATCGTGGTTCTTGCTAGACTCCTCTCCTCCTCCGTTCGGTCATTGTTTTATACTAAACTGTACAATACAACAATCGACCGCGTGGACTGAAGTTTCCAAGAACCACACCTGGCTAACGACCATCATAAAGGATTACAATACACAATAGGCGGCTTTTCTAATTACAAATAATATACAAGGCTCATCGTAAACAAAAGAAATCCAAATGCAGGCAGGTAATAAAACTGTAATAAACTGTGCTTTATGGCCGGCAGGTGTGCATTCACTTTTGCCGGCGTGCTTCGTGGAACTTTGGCTAAGTTGTAACAATATATTTATCTAATTATTTAATTATCTATTTACCTAATAAAATATCAATCAATAAATTATCAAATTGTGTATTAAACTTCAACGGTATCAATTAAAATAATTAATAACATAGAGTTAAGATTCATGCTATCTTGTATAGTATAAAGGTACCTAATTCATAAAAATCTATATTAAAATGTTGTCATTTAGGTATTCATTTATACTATAATATGCCTCATCGGTTAACACCTTTTTTACACGTTTTTTAAAATCGGTGATTGATTGTACTGTTAGAAATTCTTCTGAAAGGCTGTTTCTGCAATGCGCCGCGAACATTAAAAAATTCAATGACAAATAAGATGCAAAAGATGAAACTAGCTTAAGTAACTGTTTCAAATTTAGGATGCTATACGAATCAATTTAGAAATCTTGAAACACCTACTTGTATACTGAACTCCATTTGCAAGACGACTAAATCTCCATGCAACATAAATAACGGTCGACGATGAAGCTTTGATTTGATTTGATATACATGTACATCGTATAGCAAAGTGTGAAATAACTGAAAAATGCTGATACGATAAATGTATAAGGTAGAAACTTATAGATATGAAAAATATTTCAAGAATATAAATTATTCATAGAATTTAAATGAGAGTGATAACGAGAATACCCTGAGATTCTTGTTGGATAGGGAAATTTGAAAACAACTACAATCTCCGTGTGATGTCCTTGCAATCGTCGCGTATGATCACTTTGCATTACCAAGCAACTAAATGGGTTATTTTATATTGTTTCTTGGCCTTCCTTCGTGGTATCGTATATGCTAAATAAATATAAAATGCTATGGTTTCCATACAGGTTTATTTCTGTATAATTTAATTCAATGTCCTAATTCAAACCAATCATCATATCGCAAACTATAACAGAGTTCCAGAAACCAACACGTTTAAAACAAAGATTGCCTAATAACGCATCCCTACATAAGGTCCGATGGTAGATTTAAAAAATACAGACTTGAAGTCCTAAAAAGACTGAGATATGGGTGGTAATGGTCTTACAGTAATAGATGTTACAGTGGAATACAGGAGTAAAGTAAGAAAGCAAATACAGTCTAAATTTTGTACTACAATAATAATGATCTTCTGGTTAATACTTTACCACATTGATAGGAATTAATTCAGACGTAGAAATGTAATCAAAACTTAATTAATATCCAGACGCTATTTGCATTTAGGGCCGATTTTTATTATTACCAAATAAAAGATATTCTACAGAATAAAACACAATATGGGATAATTAAAAATTACAGTTGCATGAACAGCTCAATTGTTTTACTTTTTAATTTAGTCAGTTTATCATTTATTTGACTGATAACATTTATCTGATAATTTTGAAAAATCGGCCCTTAACCTAAAATCATTTTTGCTTTACAGCGGGTAATAGACGTGTGATCAAGTGGTACGCATACTTATGCCTCGACGATCTTCTTCGCGTTTGAAACTCGAGGTACTTTAGGTAACACGCGGTGGGCGAAAGTGGAGCCAGAAGTAAGCGTACTTACTCGCACGTCTATCACCCGCTTAAGACTATACGTTCGCATATCAAAAGAATTTAATAATTCTCAGTCAACATCTTTGTTGAAAAGCTTTTGGATACCACTTTAATTGGGATTCCGAGTATGTATAACCGTATTGAATTTCCAAGTATCATCGAGTATAAAATGAAATTTGTGCACACCTTGAAAATCTTAGATCATAGCATTGCCTTATCACGTCTGTATTTCCAAGGTATTCGTAAATTGATTCGGAACTATTTTCTATATTTACAATTTTATAATATACATCTACAGCATCTATAGATTTATACAATCTTGCTGCTGCTGACTTGGTATTGATTTCACGCGATTAATGGGCTAGCCAAAGACTTAGAAGATTCTTGGGACTGGCCTTTGTTTTGATTAAATAATAAACGTTACCATACAACGCTACAAAGCTGCCAGCCTTTTGGAATCGTTTATGATGAGTAACAGTAGTAGTCTGGGACCAATTTTTTCTACATATTTTAGCCATCTATACGTTTCATAAATTGAGTATCAACCTCGTCCATATTTTACAAATGGCAAAAAAGAAGAATATTGCTTTCAAAACTAACTTTCGAAAGATGAACACTCATTAATAACTTTAAATAAAAAGTAATTAAAAAGAATAAGGTTGGCGGTTATGGGCACTTGAAATCCTTTGCCATATTAATATTAATGAACCAACACCGCGTTTCAAAGGTGTCTTTGCCGGATTTATGTTTTAATTGTTATTAATAGCGGCCGGTATTAAAGAATTATATTATTATACTTATATATAATTTTTTCCTTACGCGAACATATACAAATAGTATATGTTCGTGTTTGACAATTGTCTCACATAATGTTGAGTGATGACGTGGTCTAAGGTGGAGTACGCTTACCTAGAAGATATCTATTCACACGTGACTTGAAGATTCTTTGGTTTTATTTGTGAGGAAAAATAGACTATTTTTCTGAAACAATTCCCGTAAAAATTACTGTTTTTTTGGAATATAATAATTGTGATGTATGTGTTAATTATGTTGTAATTTCTAATATTACTTTTTGTAAGTAATATCAGAGTTTTCAAAAGGTTTTATCGATTCTTCAGTGAGGGTGTCGATACCTACCTACAACAGATCAGCCTGGTGACCTATCGAGATGGCGTAGTAGCCCTCTGAAACTCTGGGCATCTTACCCCATACAAGATATGATCTAGCCTCAGGACTCTACTCAAAATTTTAAGGGATTATACTTTTATACGTGTCGTAGTAGCCCTCTGGGCACCTGACTCGTACAAGAAATGACTTAGGCTAAGTATTCTGTTTATACTTAAAGGATTATACATAGAATATAATTTAATTAATTATGTCTAGTTATGGTTGTTTCATCCTTTTTTATTATTATAATTATCAGCTGCACGTTAACTTTTTGAAACAAATATCTGAAGATAAGTTAAACTACTTTTCAACCGTTTTAAGCGTGGCAATTTATTTGATTTTTTATTCGGACGTTTCGAACACCTTTCAGTAGCCATGAATAATGTTAAAGTTTTCGTGTAGCCTACCGCCAACATGTTCATTTTAATTTTTGTTTCTGGTTATTATTTACTCTATGGGAGCCTAATCTAATTTACCACCGCTTCGCAACATGCTGTGACTTGAAGAGGAGAAGTGGCACCAGAAACTCTTCACCAATATGTCTAGTTCTAATAATTTTGTATAGTATTGTATATATTATATAAAATTATTCGAACTAGGTATATATAGGTGGGAGGTAAAATAAAATGAGAAAATTATCAGTTCGGGTGTGTTTTGGTGCACGAAACAACTGTTGTTGGCACTCGTGTGAAAGTCGGACATACTGCCATTAGAACGAAAATGAGCTGGAGGGAACTTCCCACCGTGATTTTCTCTTTACGCTATGACATGGGGCTGTTTAAAAATGGTGTTATAAAAATTCTTAGAGGCTGGCAAGGCGTTGGTTACGCTTCTGGTATTACAAACGTCCAAAGACGATGGTAACCACCTTCTATCAAGTAGACTGTTTGCCTGCCACGGGCAATAAATTAAACTTTTTTCTCGTTCGAGGGGAAATCCGCTTGAGGACTAGCCACCGCAAGGGAATCGCGGTGGGGCATGTGGGACTGTTAAAAGGCATTACTAGACATGACAACCATTCTAATAGTAAAAAAATTACGTCAGAAGAAAGGCAATGAAAAAAATGCCTATAGGAAATTTCAATTTTTTAATTGGGTTTTATTTTATGATATCATCCGTCCCGTTCACAGAGGTCAATCGTGTGGAAATTGATAAAAACTTGTCAGTCGGTATTGGAGTTTTATTAACGCTTTTATTGGCTTCGAAATATTTACGTTTTGGATACTTGCTAATTGAATATCCGAAAGTTATTATTACATACCTTTATAACCACGGATTTTATATTGAAAGTTTAGGTGTACCAGATTTTGCTTTTATTACTCAATGTATTGGAAATCGATTGATGTTTTCAGAATCTTAGTTTTAAGTGGTTCATGTTTACGTATTAATCGGTAAAGATTTTAAATAAACATATACAATGCTACATTAATAAAATAAATTAAAGCGTATGTTTGTTATTTCAAAATATTTTTTTCATTTCACATAATCTGTAAGTACACTTGGAGTTTCTTGATTATGGGGATGAAAACAGTACTTTCCGTCCCTGGAAAACGATTTTCTCTACTGTCAAATAATTTAAAAATTGTGAACCGTAGATGATAAATGCAACTCATACCCTCACTTTTTTATAGCCACTGTTAAATCGCGGTATAAATTATAATAAAAAATATCAACAATTTTGTAACATCACTTTATACTTGTAAATCACTTTTCACCAAATTAGGTATTATTTAACTAGCTGACCCGGCAAACTTCGCACCGCCTAAAAAGTATTCTTTAAATTTAATTTGATGTCTGAACGACGGGACGAACATAAAACGTTTGACATTTAAAATCAAATAAAAAAAAATCACTTTCAAATTTAATTGATTTCTAAACGACGGGACGAACATCAAATGTTTGACAGGTAGAAATAGATAGATAGATAGATAGATAACACTTTATTATACACCAATACAAAAATGAACTTAAAGACTAAAATTATATCTAGTTGTGTACAAAGGGCGGTCTTTCCGAGGGAAAGCGAAATTGTTGTTTTTACTATATTCCAAGCATTTTCTTCATGTTTACTCACCTTTTAAACCTTCCGTGGATTTCCACAAATAATTCAAAACCAAAATTAGCCAAATCAATCTAGCCGTTCTCGAGTTTTAACGAGACTAACGAACAGCAATTTATTTTTATATATATAGATTTACATAAAGAGCTAATTATTTACTTTCATCAGTGACAAAAAAATACTGGCTGCTAGAATGCCACAGAAAATGAAATTTAATTGACGTTTCATATGTGATGTATTAAATGAGTTCATCAGATTTAGATATGGATTTAATGCCTGGTTTCATTATATAAATAGTTGTTTGTTTAACTAATCAGTTTTTATTTACTTTCCTTGTGTTTGACATGAAAAGCAGAGTGTTAAACTCGGATTAAGGGCCTATTTAGGTACTCGAACTATTAGCGCCCTCGCTACGCTCGTGCCGGATCCGGGATACCTTCTCATATCTAAATAGGTCACTTTCAGTTCGTGTGTAATTATCTATTACTAAAATGTGATTGAAGATAGCTTATATGAGCGGACTTTCTTACGACGCTATAAGAAGGTACAAGTAAAAGGAGCCAAATAATGCATTAGGTAAATATTGTTTGAAAAGTAATTAAAGGTGTTTCTCACCATGATATTTAAAAAAAAATATATTTTAGCGCCTGTTCTTTAATATGTAAAAATATATTGTTGTGTGTATATATGTATTATTTATCCATTCTAACAAATATTTCTATTTGTTTTTTGTTATACCCGCTCTCCCTTCCACATATTTTGGCAAATTTTCAATTATAAACTAAGAGTATATATTTATACTCTTAACATTTAACTCTATTATAAGCTAAACTCTAACAATTTTCTGAAAGTAAACAGATTTATGACTTTTAAATAACCAATTAAGAAGTTAATCTAGAGAATTTAGACGAAATTTATGTAATGACTTACATGCTATTGCTATGAAAATGTTATGAACAAACTTAAGATGAATAGTCTCATTGTTTCATTTTACTTTTACGGCGTGTGTGGCTTACAGCCTCTATTAAAATGTTAACATAAAACTAAACTTTCTCAATTTCAGACCCATGAAGATAATTTTTAAATAATTTAAAAAGTTTATTTTATTGTAGTTACTGTTATCAGACTTTAAATCATTCTATCCCTGATCAGTAAATAAAATGCCTCAGAAGCGGTAGTAGTATTATCCGTGCAGGAAAGGAGAAAGAATACAATTTCCCGCGGCCGGGCGGCATGTCGTAAGAGGCAACTAAATAACCCATAGCCAGGTGGTAGGGTATTTGCTCGTCTGGATGGCTACCACCCCTAGTCCTGAGTATGCCGCCATAACAACCTTGAGTTGTGTTCCAGTATCCCTAAAGAGCAACAGCAAATTTGTAGCACCATTGGCGTTACAAATGTCCATAGGTTCCATCAGGTGGGCCGTCTGCCAGTGTGCTGAACTGATGCAATAAAAAAACCAAGCAAACCCACATACATATATATGAAACCTTTCCGTAACAAAACAGTTTCAATTACCATTCAGAATTAATTGGTTAAAAACACGAACTCCGACCGAGCTAAGCGGTTATTGGTAATATTTTCCTCGCGAGGGCTTGAATTGGTATATTCGTATAATAAACAGAATATTACCATACATATGTGTCCCGACTGATTGTACCGCGGTATGCGCGATAAAACCGTATCAATATAGGAGTTTATTGCACGTAACATCATTCATTGTGAGCGAGGAAAATCGTATACGAGAGGTTTTTGTTTTTATTTATTGTCTTACGGTGGCAAACAGGCAAACTGCCCACCTGATGGAAAGTGGTCCTCGCTGCGTATGGACGTTTGTAACACCAGGGGTGTTGACGAGCTCGAAGAAATTGTATAACGCCCCGCTTAAATAACCCCATGTCGTAGCGCAGAGGAAATACCGCGGTGGGAAGTTCCCTCCATGTCGTTATTGTACGCGGAATAAACGTTCTAGAGAACCGTTGCGCACTTAAGCGTGGTAGCTCAAGGACCTGAGGGCGAACAACCCGCCGATGGCAAGCGGTTCGGTGATAAAAATGTGGCGTTGACACCAGATGAAACGGTTCCTCGGAACCCTCTCCGTAGTATAGACGGTAGAATACGCAGAGACACGCAAGGTCTCTCCATAGGCTAGGCGATTCTAAACGATTTGTTTATATGGGATCGTCGACTATACGAACGGCGCGACGCTGTATGGAGTCGAGGGTCTGTTTAAGCAAGTAGGTGCTACGGCCCATAGGTGTGAACAGTACTCCGTGTGCGGCCTGACTTGAGCTTTGTACATCTCAAGTCGTTGTTGCGGAGTGAAGTACTGTTTTGTACCGGTTTAACACGCCAAACTTTTTGTTGTTGTATAATCACTTAAATATCAATCCATTTTTTTAACGCTAGTGGAATGTATATGCGCATCCCCTCAGACCCCGGAGGAAGTCACCGAAGGGTATGTGGGGCTCCTCAACGGCCAACGCTATGCACAAACTGCTTATAATAGAAGTTGCAAGCACCGACTGCTACTCTATCCACTAAACCTTGCAGCGTTCCTTCATATCGTAATGAGGCGCCACGGTTCCAATCATTGGTATGATCTGCCGTGGCTTAGACATAAATCCTACCTATTCTATCATAATGAATGAAAGTAACTTTGTTTTTTGTTTGCAAGCAAATAGGCAGACGACCCACCTGATGGAAAGTGGTTACCGTCATCTCTGGACGTTTGCAACACCAGAGGTATCACCAACGCGTTGCTGACCTCTAAGAAATTTTATAACGCCCTTCTTAAAAAACCTCATGTCATAACGCAAAGGGAAACCGCGGCGGGAAATTCCCTTCAGATCATTGTTGTACGCGAAATAAATGTACTGTTGTTTGGATATACAAACCTTTTTTATAGTTATATCATGAAAGCATAACTGATTATAAATGATTCAAAATAAAGATCCTGTTTCAATACCATAAAGTCTATTTAGTTTTCTGAAAAAAATTAAAACATTTTTCTTACCAACTTCACACTTTATCATATAATACTTGCTCTATGATTCAAATAAAAGTAATAAGACGGTATTGCGGTACATGTTCCCAAAAACATATCCTATGAAGTTACCGAGAGAGCATTAACCTTCTTACGAAGCTTTGCATGTCTGAGGCACCGGATTTCCTTATCTGGCTTAAAAAACTAAATGGTACAAAAAAGAACAAATAAAAGACAAGCTTTAAAAATAAAAATATTTACTAAGATACATAGACGGATGTTTTCCTTTCTTCTAAATATACTTTTCTGCATAATTTGTATATCTAGTCAATGTGATGTATCCATAAATATTCATGTTTCGGAATAATGTTTAAGCAGTATCCTCAAAGAGATTTAATGACAGTACTTAAAGACTACTAAACACTTCACTAAACAGTTATGATTTTGAGCACAAACATACAATTCTTTGTTAAAAATAATATATGTCCTACAACTATTATCAACTTTTTACCAATATAACAACACGTTTTTGAAAATAAAACTGCACAGCAAATCATGGGTCTTCAAGATCCTACCAAGAAATATTATTAGCGATTTTTCTTGCGTAATAATGAAGTTCTTGCAACCTAGCGTCTTTCTAAATGTGTGAAATTTTGGCGGGGTTTTCAAAAGTTATAATTATAAATCACTGATTTAAACTTAGTAAAAAATAAACGATATTTGTAGGGTTTATCAAAGAAAAAGCAGGATACCGAACCGTGGGCGTCAAAGCGAATACTTCGAATGCAAACGGGAGTTAACACTCGGGTGATGATGACTTGTGCGTTTTTTGTTTTTAAACAAAAATGGTGTTTGTCTGAAAACTGTGGTCTACGCCATCGTTTCACAGTGGAAACAACACCAGTGCGAACGAAGCGTTTTGCCTCTGCGTTCCTTCTGCGCACGCCAGAGCTGTGGAATGGGCTTCCAGAGTCTGTGTCTCCTGAAAAGTACAATCATGGAGTCTTCTAATCTCGTGTGAACAGGTATTTTCTAGGTAAGCGCGCTCCACCTTCGACGGCTCCATCGTCTAATATTAAGCGTTGTCGTGGTCAAACGCAAACCTATTTATGATAAAAAAAAATACGCAATATGCCCTTTCCAGCTACTACAGTAACATCATTGTTTGGCGCCATTTAAAGATCTGTGGCTGAGCCAACACTAATAGATTAATACTGGGACGTCAATAAAACACGAGCGTGCGGAACTGACTGATTTAATGATAGGTAAAATGGCGGCGTTGTTAAAGAATATCGAAACACTACAAATACAACTGACAAGGCTGTATGAACTAAATTCCTTTGCCTGCAATTATTGCGAATGGAACAATAACAATATCAAGGCCCCCACCTCCGTGCTTGCCTTAGCTAGCCGCCACGGAGTGGAGATCGCTAGAGCTAAGACTCAAGCTCCAGGGGTGGAAGTGATAAATGGCATCACGTCAGAAGTACCTTCGGTGAACCTGCAGCCCACCTCTCTACACCCCTTAGCCACTCACACCCATGTTGCCCTGTCTTCTATAGCATTTTTTGGGGCCCATGCAGAGAGTGGCGAGTCACCGTCTGCCCATTTTTCCATGTTCCCCGAACATTGCGACAAGCAGACGCCATAGTTCCCCATATTCCCAGACCCCTAGTACCACTAGCAGTTCACGCTAATAGCCCGGTACTTTCTGTTCTCATTTCCCTCAATAGTCCTACACTGGCCGGGGCTTGTCCTTGGGTGCATTATTATATGGTGTAGACAGGGATAATCGCCGGTCAGTGTCACGCCAGATTTAGATTAAATTTGTCAAAGGGCCTCTAAATGTTGGCCTCCCCATGGCCCCACGCAAGCCCTCCAAAAGTCCGGGGTATTTTTATGGTCCGTGATCTTTAAAGATATCAATAAAAATGAAAAATTAACAAAAGTCAAATTAGGCATAAAATCAACTTCTAAGAAGTAATTAAGTATCCAAACGACGATAAAGCTTTCTCGACCTAAAACCATGAAGGTCGTCTGTTGTTGCAGACAGTAGATGGTTAAATTTATGTTATTGTAACAAATAAAGTAGCCAGTAAACGTATCTAGGATTTATCTGGGTAATAACTAGTGAATGATCTACAATTGAAGAGAGCTGACCTGGAAAAATAAAGTACATGTAAGAATCTAAATAAGAAATAGTTTTTGTCTCGTATTAAAGAAATAATGGTGCTCATTTTGAAATATAAAATGTTTTATTTTTATTTTTTTGAAGGATTGTAATTCATTTTATATACTTTCGGCCTTTTACATATTGAGTTGAGTAAATTTGTAGTCTTCTTTAAGAACCATAAAGAAACCTACAAACTTACTCTAACTCAATATGAATAAGAGCGTTAACCACTATTAAAAAACTTTATAAATAAGCCAACGTTAATGTTTGCGTAATATTACCTACATTAATTTTATTTAGCTATTTTAAATAAGACGGTGTGGCTGACACATCCATTAAAGTTAATTTGTAGCGTTATTGTAAACTTTCCTATGAAACAGGTATTATTTTAAATTGTATTAAAGATATCACAATTTTAACAAATAGTGTCAAATAGAGCATTCAATATTATTTAAATGGTAATTAAAATTATATCTGTCGCAATATTTTAAAAATGTGATATAGGCAGCCCAACTTATCTCTGAAGTGGCAAAAAATGGACACATACAGGGCATGGCAGCATTTCATCCCATCTTGAAATGCTGCCAGTTCTATAAAAGTTGTTCATACGTTAACGGCATTATTTATAACGCTATAAATAAGACACCTTTAACCATGGTCAATAACTAAATAATAATAAATAAATAATAAATAAATCGGCAGACAAGCACACACACTGTATATCCCCAAATTAAGCAAGATTCGCTTGTGTTATAGGTAATATACAACGGACAATTCTGGGGCCGATCCCAGACACCCAGACCATAGTAAATAACGGAAAAAATACGTTTACGAAATTTACTATACCGGGAATCGAACCCGGAGCCTCTGCGTTGCAGTGAGGTAAGCCGGCAAAGGCTTAGCCCGCTCAACCACAGAAGCCGTCAATATTTACTTGTATGCTTGGGATGGTGTTTTTTGAAGACACACAACTTGTATATTTAGATAAATATGTATGTTTATATTGTAATTTATGTAAAATTGTCCTTTATATTTACGTATATCTATATATATATATATATATATATATATATATATATATATATATATATATATATATATATAAGATATTTTCTAATAATCTCGGGATTAGGACGACACAGTCAGTCAAACACAATTGAGTTTCTCTGTAAGAAAAGAAACGACATTTAATGTTATTATTAACAATGTCTGTTCCTAATCACAATTACAATACTTTAGCAATTAAATTAATATTATAAATTATTGTTTTTTCTTAACAATCACGAGATGCTTCTAGGTTCTCTTCTTCATAGCTCGCAAACTTCATCTGTCAATTCACTGTGCGTTCAATGACGTTTGATGCGCGGGACAGTTCAAATTAAAGAAAATTATGTGTATTTTCTTTACATCTCCCCCCGTAAAGACGATAAGACGAAGGATGTCTGTTCATGTATGGTTTTCAATCGTATGCAGGAGCTGGTGTTAGCTTTGAAATGTGGAAAAAATTCGACTCTGGTCTCTTATGGTTAGCGTTTATCTTGTAAATTGAGTTTGAAATTTTTTCTATGATTTTGTATGGTCCGAGTTTCAATTCATCAAGCTTCTTCCGATTCAGTTTGTTTCCATTCTCTACAAAAACAGTATCACCAACTTTGAAGTCTATATGGATTCTATTTTTATCGTAAATTGTCTTGTTATAATTATGTGATTTGATTGTATTTCCCAGAGCTTTTTCCCTGGCCTGGATTAAATCATGGTTAGTCTTCTTTTATTTCAGCTCATTTGGCAAAATCGTTACATCTGTGCCATAAAGTAGGTATTTGGGAGCATATCCAGTAACAGTGTGCTCCATTTCATTGTATTTTTGTACACAGTTGTGAGCTACAGTTGTCCATGCCATTTTAGTGTCACATTCGTTTATCCTGCACCTGATTTTATTGACCAATGTTTGGTTTAATCTTTCGTTTAAGCCATTTGAAAAAGGAGAGTTCACTGCTGTATAAATTATGGGAATATTTTTTTCATCCAAAAATCTTTTGAATTCCTTAGAATTGATACCTGGGTATTGGTTTGATAATATTAATTCAATGTCATCACTTTCTATACAGTTTCTTATCAGTTTGATGAAATTATTCGCACTTTGAGTACTTGATGTTAGAATATATGCATATCTAGTGAAATGATCTAATAAAAGATGTAAATATTTCTTTGTTGATCTGGAACCTCCGAAGCCTCCAATGGTATCAATAGAGCATATCTGAAAAGGTCTTGTGGCGGGGCCCAAGTGGGACATCAACCCATATTTAATTTGTCCCCTTGATTTATTCTTTAAACATACTGTACAACTCTCATAGATTATTTTTATGTTTTTTGTCATATTTTCTGCTGTATACACTGAGCTAATCATTTTTTGCATCTGTTTAATTCCTATATGACCCAAATCTGTATGTACACTTTTCATAAAATCTATGCTAAATTCCTCTGATATAATAATTTTCTCTTTTTTCTTTACTTTTTTGTAGTAAACATTGTCTTTTTTCATTAACTTGTCTTTTCTGCATTGTATATATTTATTTTCAACTTGATCTTTTAGGATATCTTCTAGTGTTATTACATTAACTACTTTTAATTGCTCCTCTAGGTTTTCATTTGGTTCAAGGACCGGGTTCCTGCTTAGGCAATCAGCTTCAATGTTATATCTTCCTGGTGAATATTTGATTTGGAAATCATATTGTGATAAGTAGTATGTTAGATCTCCTAATTCTTCGTCTGTTCTAGATCTTATGTTCATCTTCTCCAGTGGCTTGTGATCTGAGAATACAGTGAATTTCCGACCTATTAATATATGTTGCCAATACTTTACACATTCTTTAATTGCCAGGCATTCCAGGTAGATAGCTTTCTTCCTTTTTTGTACTTCATTCAGTTTTTTCGAAAAGTATGCTACTGGTTTTTCTTCATTATTTTTTTGTGGCTGTTTTAGTACTGCTCCTACTCCTAGTATACTAGCATCCGTGTATATGTGAATAGGTAAGTTTGGGTCAAAGATTGTTAATACTGGTTGAGAACATAATATTTGTTTCATTTCATTAAATGATTCCTGGCATGCATCAGTCCACTTAAAGGTTTGTCCTTTTCTCAAAAGCTTATGCAATGGTTCCAATTTTATGGCTATGTTTGGCACATACTTATGATAAAAGTTTATTTTTCCCCGAAATTGTCTCACATTCTTTTGAGTTTTTGGCATTGGGAAGTTTTTTATTGATATTAAATTATCTTTCAGTGGTCTGACTGAATTATTCTGTATTACATGACCTAAGTATTTAACTGTATCTGCTGCAAATGTGCATTTAGAGAATTTTAGTTTTAGGCCTTCGTTTTTAATTGCATGAAAGAGTTTTTCCAGATGTCTGACATGATCTGAGAAATTTTCAGAAAATAGTAAAATGTCATCGATGAAACATACCGTGAAATCTCCAAGATTGTGTTTCCGTATTATATTACACATTATTCTCTGGAATATAGCTGGGGAGGTTTTTAAGCCAAATGGCAAACAAGTCCATTGATAATGACCCCCCTGTGTTACAAAAGCAGTTTTGTGTCTATCTGTGATACGCACCGGTATTGACCAAAACGCTGAGTTTAGGTCCAGTGTTGAGAAAAACTTGCAATCTCTCGTCTTTAGAATCAGGTCCTCAATAAGAGGGAATGGCTGTGATTGAGGCACAACAATTTTATTTAAGTCTCGAAAATCGATGCACAATCTTGATCTTTTATTTTCATCTCTTTTATAAGCTAGTGTAACTGGTGCTGCGAAAGGGCTGTATGATTCTTCTATTATATTTTTTTGCAATAATTTTGCAATTTGATCTTCAATATCCTTCTTGTCTTGTATTGTGCACCGATATGGCCTTTTGAAGCAATATTTTTCTATTAGTAGATCAATGTGTGCTTCATAATCTGTTACCTGTCCTATGTCATATTTGTCCTTTGCAAATACATATTTATTTTTCGAAATTAATTCATCAATCACTGCCTGTTTTTGATAGTCTAGATGATTTATACAAATTTTGAAGTTTTCTTCATGTATGTTTTCATTGAAGTTTATTATAGTATCAGATTTTATCTCCTTAGAAACTTTATCTGTTTTGTCTGTTCCCTTAGAAACTATTTGTTTTCTTTGTATAGGTAATTTCTGTGTAATTTTTAAGTTTTCGTTTTGAACTAGGTAAAACTCTTTTATTCAATCAAGTCCCACTAACAAATCATAATCGAAATTTTCCTTGTCTATTACAAAAACATTCATTTTTTTTTCTACATCAAAGATTGCTATATCAAGTGTTATTATGCCATTTGCCTTTTTAACGCCATTAACCGTTTTTAAGTTAGTATTGTTGGAATGACTGGGTTTCTCATTATTTATTTTTAACAATTTTGAATTTATTAATGAGACATTAGATCCAGAGTCATAGATTCCAGAAATTTCAACATTTTTATTCAATACTAATTTCACTTTGATCAATGGTGGCACTATTAGTTTTTTTGATCTTCACACTGTAATTCACATTCCAATTCTGAATTGTTTATAAGTTTTATTTGCTTTTTATCTTTTTCATTATTTAAATTTGTTTTAAACCAGCATGAATCTTCTGAATGATAGCGTACACCTTTCTTTAATTTTTCACAAATGCTACATTTTTTCCCAGCTGGCTTAATATCATCTTTCTTCTTGATAATTTTTTTTCTTGAAACTAAATGTTCTAATCTTCCAAGTTCACTAAATAAATTATTTGTATGTACTATTTGTTCTTTGTTAATTCTATCTATTATAAAATCTGGTAAGCCGGCAGTAATTATATCAATAAGAGTCCCTTCATCTATTGTTTTTCTTACTTCAAGTAAAAGTTTTTCCTTCTTTACTGCATACTCTAACAAAGATCCTGATTGGTACTTGTAAGATAAAACATACTTGCTAGCAGTCCAACCTTTATTAGAATAGGTTTGCAAAAAACTTGATTTCCATTCTGACCACTCAGAATGTAAGCTAAGTTTGATCATCATAGAAGAATACCAATCAGTGCATGATTTTTCAAGAAATAATCTGAAGATTTCAATTTTTTCTTCTTCTTTTACTATACCAAACCGTGCACATTCTTTTTCAAATATTTCCATCCACTGATATGCATTTGAGCTTTTTCCATCAAATTTTTCAATTAAAAACTTGTCAGCTAACTTTTTCATGCTTTGTTTTTCTTTGTTTTGTTGATTTTCAACTAATTTTTCCAAAATTTTCACTATAGGATCTTCTAAACACTTTTTGCTACCAATAGTCATTTGTTCTTGGGTAATTTCCTCTAAAATTGGTCCTGAAAGATCATGTTTCCATCTTTTCGAGGTTTGGATATGTTTGTGGAGTGATATCGCTTGACATTCTTCAGGCATAAGGAAAACTTTGTCCTCTTTTGTGGCAATTGCAGTTATGGCGATGTAGTTCGACTTTCCGTCTAATGATGGTTTAATTTCAAACGTAAACTTCAACTTCTCCATTTTCTGACAATAAATGTCGTTTTATAAGATATTTTCTAATAATCTCGGGATTAGGACGACACAGTCAGTCAAACACAATTGAGTTTCTCTGTAAGAAAAGAAACGACATTTAATGTTATTATTAACAATGTCTGTTCCTAATCACAATTACAATACTTTAGCAATTAAATTAATATTATAAATTATTGTTTTTCTTAACAATCTTTGTAGTTCTCTTTTTCATAGCTCGTAAACGTTGAATTCAGTGAATGACGTTTGATGCGGCTGGACCAAATTTGAAGAAATTATGTTTATTTGTTTGAATGGGTCCCCGGTGGCTTATATTCAATTTTTTGATAGGTATGTTGAGATCGTGTTCTAACTCCTCCTAAACACCTGGAGCGATTTTGATGATTTTGTTTTATGTGTTTGAATGGGTCCCCGATGGCTTAGATTCACAATTGGAAACCGATAGGTGGCGCTGAGATCGGGTTCTAGAATCCTCCTAATCATCTGGACCGATTTTGGTGATTTTGTTTTTGTGTCATGAAACAAAGTCTTTTAGGAATTCAGAAAATATGGCGGTACGAAGTTCGCCGGGTCAGCTAATATTAGTATATTATATCTAATGCATAACTACCCCCATCCATACCGAGTTTCTGTCCATTCAAAGGTTGTCTGGAAAAAATCGCTCCCAGCGATATGACCGCCCAGTGTACTTATCATTACGATTGTATGTATGAATTTATTTTGTAACATTGTGTGCAATAAAGTATATTCTATTCTATTCTATACGATTTAAATGTATTTAATATGTATTCATAGATTGGCAACACCAGTGCGAACACGGCCATGCTCTCCTTTCCACAAATAAGTTGGAAGCACTATAAAATGATGTTTTAATGTTTTTACAATGGTTGAATTTATTGTAACATGGGTCATCCACCCAATTTCACCGAGGGTTTTTTTACATGAGCCCGGCTTTTATCATATGCCTATTTACTTAAGATTATTTTAAGCCTAGCGACACATCAGCGGAATTTCCGCCGCATTGTGCCACGTACAGATTAGCACTTTTTTAAATTCTGCGGTACTCTGTGTCCCGGGAATCCTGCGGGAATTTCAAGGCAAGCGTGAACGAAGTCGCGGGCATATCCTAGTTACGTATATATTATTGAAATTGACATGTAACATTAAGATTGGGCTACATACATGGAGAGAGTGTCTTGCCTCGAAGATACGATTGTCGAAAGCAAGAAAAAAAAATATGTTCATGTAAACTAAACATACGATATCATACGTGGAAGGGCGGGCGATAATTGCCTGGTCACTGAATACTGACGTCTCTGTGTAAACAAAATTTGAAAGGAAGAATCGTATTTTGAGTTCAGCTAGTCACCAGTCACTGGTCGGAAGCATGATTGTAGTACGCAAGGGTGTTTTAATTATCTCTGTTCTTCTAAGACAACAAGAAAGATGTTGGGTTAAAAAGTTGATAGAAAAAAGAAACACTTCAGAAGCCTCAAATACGTTTTGTCTTGAATTGCAACTAGAACATGAAGTGACATTTAAAAATATGTTTCGAGTTACTAAATTACAGTTTTCATATTTACTACAAAAAGCACATCGAGCTCGAATGGTAAGTCACGCATTCAAATCGATTACGATTTCCTACGAATATCGTATGACCTACTCGTAGGCGAGTTTTTGGTATTGGTTTAGTATAAAGAGTGTCGCCTACTAAAATAGTATACGACTTCTCGCCCCAAAACGTGCGATAAACTCTCTCCATGTAAATGGACCTTTGTGAATAAAAAATTTCTGACTAAGACTTAGATAATTTATAAATAGTTTACTCTAACTAGACACACAAACTCTGTAAAGCAGTATTAAAATTATAAAGAGAACCCTTTAATGATTTATATTCAATCATTTGTTTGTTAAATTTTACACTTACCGTTGTACCTTCTATATAATCCCTTGATTTTGTTTACCGTTGCGCACTAACGAGAACTCGCTAATGGGAGGGCCGTGCGGCAACACTCGTAAATAACTGAATAACACTTAGTGCTGGAAATTCCTTGGGGATAACACACACGACATACAAACTATGACGGAATTAGGCGTAGATATAATGTCGGTTGAAAAGCGACCCATAGAGAATCTATTTTTTTAATTGCATGAGTTCAGCAGACAGGCAGGCCCACCTGATGAAAAGTTGTTACCATCGCCTGTGGATATTTGCAACACCCAAGGTGCTACAAATACACTGCTGCCCTCGTAAAGGATACTGGAACCTGGCCAGTAATGCCGAAACACAACTCAAGGTTATTATGGCGGCATACTTTACAGCAGGGTTGGTAGCCATCCAGTGGGGCAAATACCTTACCACCTGACTGTGGGTTGTTTTGTCGCCTCTTATGACAGGCCGCCCGATCGCAGGAAATTGTATTCTTTCTCCGTTGCTGTCGTAACGAAAAACTGTCTAATTTGACAGAAATGATAATTTACCTCGATCAGAATTGCACCCTTATAAATTAACATCTATGTAGCTATTGAGCTACTAACGTAATGAGGATACTCCGAACGCAACCGGGACTTAACGTGTTAACATGTGTAACAATCCAAAAATGGCTAAGGATCTTTATGTCATTATTCTACAACAGGCCTTGTAGCTAAGTGGCATTAGCACTAGACGAATATAATACAATCATATGAAAATGACATAATACTTAGCGTAAATAATTATGTCATTCCCATACATTTTCTAATCTATTCGTTTAACGCTAATTTCACTTGTATGGAGGGTTTGCAATCTAGGTAAGGCTTAAACGTTATATTCCCGATATTTTGTAATTTTAAAGTATACTTACTTAGTGTTAACCCGGAATATAAGGTTGCTCTATGTCGAATTTTATTTAATCCATTTAATAGTTTTCATTTATTTTGAAAGAGAGACGGAGAAACTAATAAACCTTTTAATTTTAATAACCAACACCACAATAAACAGTATAGACGTCTTGTAATAAAATATCATAAGTAATTTAGCGTATAAGAATTAATGATAAATAAAAAGTAGAATATTAAAAGTATAGTCTTAGAATCTTTAGTAGTAGAAACAGAAAAAACCTTTTAACTGAGATTTACAATAGAATGACGTATGAAATCAAGGCAATGATTTATTTTTTATTTAAACTCGATAATTAACTTTAGGTTTGGATGGATTGTGTGAAAGATGATATGATGATTTGTGGTGTGACAGAGGACGTATGTCAGAATAGAGAGGAGTGTACAAGGAAAAGACATAGAAAGAAAAGACGCGCCGACCCCAAATAATTGGGAGAAGATGAAAGAAAAAAGAAAATTAACACCACGTTTAATAACTACTTTTGATTTTTATTCTATAAGTAGCTGTCCCGGCAGACGTCGTCCTGCACGAAAAAGCTTCAATCGATATGCCGACAGAAGTGCCACCTACCGGGTCCAATTATGAACCAACTCAGAAACCTTCTTCGGCTCATGCACAACAACTTTGCTAAAGATCATCATATGATCAAATGTATAGTCTACTTTATAAATGATTTTTATTTTATATATCACTAGCTGTCCCGGCAGACGTCGTCCTGCCCGGAAAAGCTTCAATCGATATGCCGACAGCAGCGCCACCTACCGGGTCCTATTGTGAACCAACTCAGAAACCTTCTTTGGCTCATGCACAACAACTTTGCTAAAGATCCTCACATGATCAAATATATAGTTTACGATTCTATAAAGGACATACAGACAAACATTCATTTTTGTATATCACTAGCTGTCCCGGCAGACGGCGTCCTGCCCGGAAAAGCTTCAATCGATATGCCGACAGCAGTGCCACCTACCGGGTCCAATTATGAACCAACTCAGAAACCTTCTTCGGCTCATGCACAACAACTTTGCTAAAGATCATCATATGATCAAATGTATAGTTTACGATTCTATAAATGACATACAGACAAACATTTATTTTTATATATCACTAGCTGTCCCGGCAGACGCCGTCCTGCCCGGAAAAGCTTCAATCGATATGCCGACATCAGCACCACCTACCGGGTTCTATTGTGAACCAGCTCAGAAACCTTCTTTGGCTCATGCAGAACAACTTTGCTAAAGATCCTCACATGATCAAATATATAGTTTACGATTCTATAAAGGACATACAGACAAACATTCATTTTTGTATATCACTAGCTGTCCCGGCAGACGTCGTCCTGCCCGGAAAAGCTTCAATCGATATGCCGACAGCAGTGCCACCTACCGGGTCCAATTGTGAACCAACTCAGAAACCTTCTTCGGCTCATGCACAACAACTTTGCTAAAGATCATCACATGATCAAATGTATAGTTTACGATTCTATAAATGACATACAGACAAACATTTATTTTTATATATCACTAGCTGTCCCGGCAGACGCCGTCCTGCCCGGAAAAGCTTCAATCGATATGCCGACATCAGCGCCACCTGCCGGGTTCTATTGTGAACCAGCCCAGAAACCTTCTTTGGCTCATGCACAACAACTTTGCTAAAGATCCTCACATGATCAAATATATAGTTTACAATTCTATAAAGGACATACAGACAAACATTCATTTTTGTATATCACTAGCTGTCCCGACAGACGTCGTCCTGCCCGGAAAAGCTTCAATCGATATGCCGACAGAAGTGCCACCTACCGGGTCCAATTGTGAACCAACTCAGAAACCTTCTTCGGCTCATGCACAACAACTTTGCTAAAGATCATCATATGATCAAATGTATAGTCTACGATTCTATAAATGACATACAGACAAACATTTATTTTATATATCACTAGCTGTCCCGGCAGACGTCGTCCTGCCCGGAAAAGCTTCAATCGATATGCCGACAGCAGCGCCACCTACCGGGTTCTATTGTGAACCAGCTCAGAAACCTTCTTTGGCTCATGCAGAACAACTTTGCTAAAGATCCTCACATGATCAAATATATAGTTTACGATTCTATAAAGGACATACAGACAAACATTCATTTTTGTATATCACTAGCTGTCCCGGCAGACGTCGTCCTGCCCGGAAAAGCTTCAATCGATATGCCGACAGAAGTGCCACCTACCGGGTCCAATTGTGAACCAACTCAGAAACCTTCTTCGGCTCATGCACAACAACTTTGCTAAAGATCATCACATGATCAAATGTATAGTTTACGATTCTATAAATGACATACAGACAAACATTTATTTTTATATATCACTAGCTGTCCCGGCAGACGCCGTCCTGCCCGGAAAAGCTTCAATCGATATGCCGACATCAGCGCCACCTGCCGGGTTCTATTGTGAACCAGCCCAGAAACCTTCTTTGGCTCATGCACAACAACTTTGCTAAAGATCCTCACATGATCAAATATATAGTTTACAATTCTATAAAGGACATACAGACAAACATTCATTTTTGTATATCACTAGCTGTCCCGACAGACGTCGTCCTGCCCGGAAAAGCTTCAATCGATATGCCGACAGAAGTGCCACCTACCGGGTCCAATTGTGAACCAACTCAGAAACCTTCTTCGGCTCATGCACAACAACTTTGCTAAAGATCATCATATGATCAAATGTATAGTCTACGATTCTATAAATGACATACAGACAAACATTTATTTTATATATCACTAGCTGTCCCGGCAGACGTCGTCCTGCCCGGAAAAGCTTCAATCGATATGCCGACAGCAGCGCCACCTACCGGTTCCAATTGTGAAACAACTCAGAAACCTTCTTTGTCTCATGCACAACAACTTTGCTAAAGATCATCACAGGATCAAATGTATAGTTTACGATTCTATAAAGGACATACAAACAAACATTCATTTTTATATATCAAGAGTTATCTGTTAAGGATCAAATCAAATAAAGCTGTTTTTCAGGTTTCTTAAATTTTGCAAACAAGTAACATTACTTTTTAGTTAGTAAATGACCGAATTTAACAAAAAGTTGAGTTAAAATGATAGCAGTATGTATAGTAAATTCCGTTGCATGGCTGCACACTTAAGGAAACCTCCATATAAAAAGTTAGTCATATATTCTGCTCTTAAACATTTAAGATACACCCTATGCGGGGTCTATGCGAGGAATTAAGGGCATAATTTTGGCCACGGTCAACTAGTTTTACAGTTTTATAGATGTCTAGTCCAGTTTGGACACTGAGGATTTGATGGGTTGTTTTAAATTTTCAATAGTTTTGCTTTAATAATTCTGTACTATGAACTTGTTTAAATAATAACTCGTACAGCTAGTTCAAGGCGATTAGATAGGTTTTCAAACATTGATGATGCACATTCTTTAGACGGTTTGGATACGCTCGGAGAGACTTCGCTTCTCTCGGCGTTTTCTACCATTTGTATAATGGGAAATGTTTCGTCCTCTTTCTACCCCCGCAACGCTTGCCATCAGCCTAGCATTTATCCTCACCCCTTTCAGCCAGAAATTGGGAATGGGGCTTCCAGGAAATATTTTAAGCAGTTTTTTTAATTATGGAAGATTATAGAATGATGGTTTTTTTTTTATTGTGTCATTAAATTACTTCGAGACTGGCAGCATGTTGGTAACAACACCTCTGCTGTTGCAAATATCCATAGGCGATGGTAACCACCTTCTATTAGGTGGGTCGTCAGCCTAGCTGCTGTACTCCAACAATAAAGAATATTGCGTAAAGTTTCCTTCACTATCAATAAAATATTAACTATATCGGTTATAGTACGGCTGATATAGAACTGTCAATTTGGTTTTTGTTATTGGCTGCGAGACTAATATTATTTATTTTATGTAATGGAAAATACCCCGTTTTCTGCTATCACTAAATGGGCCTAGTGTGAATAAATGTTCGTTATTTTTTTCAAATTAATAATTAAAGAGCTGTGCTGCCTTAAGAACCATCTTGAACTTTCATGATTTTCTACACCATAATTCGCAAGTTAGAGGGAGGCGCTATTTTAACGACTTTGGTAACAACATAAATAAAAATATCCTTAAGAAACATCCTTATAATTTTATTCAAGACCGGTGTAACAACCCCACGTGGTTATGTGACTAAAAAAATACACTAAAAAATCCCAACGCGTCACCACCGGAAGGCGTTCATAGATCTCCAATCGCCGTGAACAGGTGGCACGGGTGGGTGGGTCCCTGGGGAAAGGCCTTTCACCAGCCGTTATGCCGTCGAGATAAGGGCGCGCCGTGTTCCACGCGCGCTCATTTCTCTTCCTGCAAGGCGCGTTACAAACCGCCCCATGCTGTAAAGAGTTTAAGGACACCGGGGGCGTAGTTCCCCCGGCAATGGAGGAGCTGATGGGCCATCGCCTGTCAGGGCCCTGCGGAGTGGTGAGACTATGTACCCGTGACCCTGGTATTAAGGCGAAGGAAGGAACACCGAGGGGTTTTAGTGGGTATCCCTGACCGTGGTGTGGCAATAGCACTTTACTTAATTAGGTTTATATATTGTTACGAGTGCGGGACTCGAATTAAAATGCCGTTAGAATTGCTATATAGTTTATTTAGAACTATACAAACACGTATAATACAGGTACAAATATAACTGAACACAACCAGTACAAACGTAATGCCCGATTCAATAATACGCGCAAAGTCCGTCATTATATAGATTATCGAATGTACACACGTCTTGCCACGCTTGTGGTTATCGCTTGACTCTCGATCTCTCCATTGGGCCATTGCTATATACTGCACCGATACAATATGGCTGACCGCCCGCGTAGATCGAATTTCTTAAATTTAAATAAATTTGCCTAATTATGCCTGCAAATGGCCATAAACGAGTACAATAGGCTGCTCTCTATAATAACCAATAAATAAGTAAACAAAAGAAGACAGTCATAAAAGAACTACAATATTACTAGCTCAAACATCGGCAGGTAACAAATGTGCTTTGTTTACAAATGTGCAGGTGGCCCAAATTGTAACAATATATAATGAACGTAGAAGCTAGTGTATATATAAACCCTCCTTGAAAAATTATCGAACTGATGTTAAAAACCGCTTAAAAATCCATTGCATGGCTTAGAAGCAGTTAGCGGATAAAGACAGACAGACGCAGAAAGCGACTTTGTTTTATACTATGTAAACAAGATGTAGAACCGTAATTTGCTTAGCTTGGTACTATACAATTCGTGTATTTATCTGCCGATTACTTTTTGTTTATAATATACAAATAGTAAATATAACTATACTAATATGTAAAGCTGAACAGTTTATTTGTTTGTTTGTTTGCTTGAACGCGCTAATCTCATGAACTACTTGTCTGATTTGAAAAATTCTTTCAGTGTTAGATAGCCCATTTATCGAGGTAGGCTATAGGCTATATAAGCTATTTATCATCACGCTAAGGCCAATAGGAGCGGAACACCAATGAAGAATGTTTCAAAATATTCGGGGGAGTTAACTTACTTTTTTTTAAACTATTCCACGCGGACGAAGTCGCGGGCAGTAGCTGGTATATAATATTTTAAAATTTTAAATATACCGTATCAGTACATTGAAGCTATTTAAAAAAAAACAACTGGAATAGACTATTTAAACGACGGACAACACGATGCAATTTTCTTAGATTTCTTATCTGTTTGTTCAAGATTCACGTAAAAACTACAGGGCCGATTCTGATGCAGTTATCGCTGATCGATAGCTGATTCTTAAACTTAACTCTGCGCTACTTTTTATCCCGGGAACCCCGCAGGAGGTTTTCCAGGAGCGGTTTGAAGTTCGGATGCATAAAAATTAGCTTTTCACACAGTTTTCACTAAAACGATAGCTTACATTATTTTTTAAATACTGCGGTACTTTGTGCCCAGGGAATCCCGCGGCAATTTCAAATCAAGCATAGAAGAAGTCGCGGGCATATTTTAGTATACAACTAAAATAACAAATAACCGATGTACAAAACCCCGAATCAATCAATGTGTTTGTTTTTTTATGTTTGTAGGCATTGTAGGCACACTGGCAAACGGACCACCTGGTGGTAGTCGTCGCCATGGACGTCTGCAACACTAAGGGAGCCGATGCGTTGCCTAACTCGTTGAGACTTTAAGTGTCTGTTCACGCTGTTTTTGAAGAGCCCTATATTGTAGCGTTCTGGTAAAAACCGCGAGAGGGAGGAGTTCATTCTATAACTTGATAAATTGTCTGACGATTATTTTAGTTAGTTTGTATCAATAAGTATGCGAATAGAGATCTAGACGTCCCTTCTCCGCCCCACGGCTTACGCTCCAGTGGGTACACAACTTTGCCTTAGAAAAACAATTTACTAAATCACTAAAGGGAAATAGGGCTAGCAAGCACTGTTTACTGAGTGAACTGTTAAATGACTTATTGTCTTATTCATGAGGCTACGTAGATCAATAAGATAGGCTCAGTCTGATGGGATGGAAGGATACATTCACTACTTATGACGAAATAATACTGTTTACTAAAGGGAAAAAAACACTACAAAAGAGATATCATAGTAAAAATTACCAATCCTTTATTCAAAAGGTTTCGTTGATAGTAGGAGATAATACTTCCACTATCAAAGAAAGCTAATCTGTAATACTTTAAATCAATAGGGCAATACATTAAAACACAATAATAAAACTACGTTTTCACGGTTTTAATCGCGGTATTTGTTTGATTTTCATTTCGACATTTCAGCCACTTTTCAGTAGCCGTGATCATGGAAGACAAAGTCGGGCTATAGAGTAAATATAAACCATAAATAAAAATTAAAATTGACATAATAGGGGTGAGCTAAATAATAACTTTAACATTACTTATTGATCTTATTACTATTAGAGGTCTTATCTGTGATTACTATGTTTTGTGACTATTTTGATTATTGTGTTTTCAATTTCAACATTTTAAGATGTCATGGTATTTTCATATCTTTTGTTGTGTCACGGTTCATCCACCAATTTATTCTGTATAATTTAGCACAGTTAAATACCATGGTCAATAAATTAACGTGATGCTATGTATATACAGATAATAAATGTCTCTGTTAAAGCTGCCGATACGATTGAGCATTTGTCTATATCATCAGACATGCTCAATCTCATAAACGTGAAAATATGTATAGTGGACCTGTACAATAGCATCCCTCATGCGGTTGTTGCAATCTCACGGTATATTGGCAAATGTATACTTACTACACAGCCATATGCGAAAAGGACGCCACAGCCACTATCGTCCTCGAAGCGGAGAAAGCCACAACCGATGAGATCAGGAACTATAAACTTAAAATGGCGATACGCATAGGAGACAAGACGATCTTCCAGCGTCTAATGGAATTCCAACCACCATCCCATCACTTAACACCGACAGGAAAATATTATATAATAAGAACCTACAACACACCATTAAACACAATCAAAACACCAATTATAAAACCAAATCAACCCACAAAACCCCAAACCACTCAGAAAAAACCGACAAAACAAATAACCCATACTAAAATACAAACACACACCAACGCGCACCACTATTACACTTACTTACATTACACGCCTACCGCACAACAAGAAACAAGACCACAAAGTTTAAAAATATGTAAAACCCGTACACAAAAGCAACACATTATGGCATTAGTTAAACTACAATTTAAATAATTAGGTATATGCTATTATTTAAAAAATGCAGCCAAGGACAAGCCCCGGTCAGTGTAGGACTATTGTAAGAAATGACGCATAGCCACATTAGTGTATACAGGGTGTTTCAGCAAACGCAACACCTGCTTGAAAACGTTATAGTATACCGTGAATATATCTTAATTAAGATACAGGAAGAAAAAATAATAATTTTGGTTGTGCTTCTTCTTAACACTAAGAATGATTGAACTTTGCATTAAACATTTGGTAAGTTCGTTGCCCTTTAATAATGCCGCCAAACACAGACAATTTAGTTATTCTTTTTAAAAATGCCGCAAGTCTAATACTGCTGATTACTAAAAGTTTTAATGTCAATTTAATGTTTACGTATTTTCGCAAAAGGAACTTTAATACCTTCAAATAAAGTTTAGTTTTCTTTCCATTCCTTGTCTTCTTTCTTATTTTAATTTGAATTGGAACAACCTACGTAGGTTCGAGTAAAACACGCCGACAAAGCAACCGCGCATCCGGCTTACTGATAGTCGGCATTTATTATGAAACAGAGCCGAATTTGACGACGATTTTGGACGTAGATTTTTTTTATTTGTTAAATACGTTAAAGTTGTTTTTATTCGCTTAATTTTATTCGGTTGTTTAGTTTATTTTATTTGCAAATGGAATAAATTACGAACTCTACAAAAGTACGTGGTTGATTTGTATTAATGCTCTCGTGTTATTGTTGAGTTTTATCGCCCGATTACATACCTGTTTAACTGTATTTTTTTGTAAAGTTCAGCTGACAGTTCGTGACCTCAACGATTTGTGAACATTGTTAAGGGGATCCTATCAAAAGTACGTCGCTGTTGAAGTTGTTTTCATGCGTTTTTTCAATACCGGATGAATAAATTTGAAAAGAAAAAAATATGTTCGATTTAAAATCTTTTACTGTACAAGTTCCACTTGGTTTTATGCGAAATTTAGGTGATAAGAAGTGAAAGTTTAAACGGTCATAACTCTAAAACTAAATTTTTAAGAATTTTTCCTTATTGTAACTGTACGCTAGTGTCATGCCCTTTCACACATTTAAGTAGGTGTTCCGTTTGCTGAAACAGTCTGTATACATACGTTATCTGTCAATATTTAACGTCATTAACAATGTTGCATCTCAAATAACGCATTAAACTGCGTGAAACGACCTAAATCTTTAACACTGACGTAAATGAAGCCCCAGCCTAATAACCCCGCACTAACATTACCACCCGCACTAAGACTAGTTTAGCTTAAATGAATCCATTATGTATTCGAAGGATATCCAGTCCATTTATGTATGTAAGTCATTTTTCTCAAAAGGTATCCACTGGGTGTTATTATATAGATGAAACAAGGTGTGTATTTTTACATCACTACATAATATAATTATATACCTATTAATATTGCTATACATTTGAAAGCTTTCAATGTAGGCGTATAAAGTTACAACGTCTGTTCAGACATAACAACGTTGGTTCTTAATATTTTTCTTAGGTTTTACTTCTACTATCGAATAAAAAACTAAATGACGTAGAGTTTAAAATGTTGTTTTAATAAAATTGCTTTGAATTAGATTCGTTGGTAATTTTTAATTGTAGAGGTATTTTTGATAATTTTTTGTTTGTTTCATAATCAATGAAAATTACTAAGAGTTTGTTGTCTCTAAAGAATTCTTTCATACACGTAAACAGGCATATGCTTTGCCAATTTTTAATCTAACGTTCCCAACGACGTCTAAGTAGCTGAAAAGCTAAATTATAATAACAAAATCAAATTAAAATGGCTTTCATCGGAGTTAATCGTGTTTTTAATAAATAATTGTTTACCTTTCGAATAATAAGTCTTTTTGTCTTTTCACACATAAATAGGCAATGTTTCAAACATGGAAAATAATACAATATAAATGTATGGTCATAAAATTGTAATATCATATTTTGCACCGAGCAGGGTCTCCTCATAAATATTATTGCGTAACGATGAAAAATAACTTCTAAGCGCAGATGTGTCCTCGTTCTTCACCAACTGGAAGAGGGATTACTAACAGACTTGAGTAACTTTATTGATCTTAACATAAAAAAGACAATATCCACCTTGAATCCTAGTAATCTGATATTTCATGAGATATTCTGCCCTATATAGTTTAGGTGGGTATGTCACAATTAGTAACCATCCGGATTTTATGGACATATCCGAACTGCAAGCTATTTAACTCTGCCAAATTTTTTACTTAAAAATAAAACTCAATTGATAATCGTCGGTAGCCCTAGGATGAATGCTAAAGTTAAGTGGTCCTCCAAACCACAGGATATTTTTGACGGGACACATATTCCTCTTAGCGATACTCTCAAAAATCTCGGCATAATCATCGATAGGGAGTTGTCTTGGCGACCTCACATCACCGATTTAAGTCGCAGAGTCTTCTTATCTTCTAGATCCCTTAGAAGATTAAGAAACTTTTTGCCCACTGCTACCAAGATTACGCTTGCTGAGTCTCTGTTGCTTCCCATACTTGATTACGCTGACGCCTGCTATCTATATTTAACCTTAGAACAGCTGAACAAGCTTGAGCAGCTTCAAAATTTTTGTATCAGGTTCATATTTGGATTGCGAAAATATGACCATGTTTCCGAATATCGTAAAAGACTCAAGTGGCTTACTATTCATTTTCGCGCGAAATACTCACATTGTCACTCTTCTTTATAACATATGATTTACTCCTAATAGTCCCCAGTACCTTAAGAAACGTTTTAAATTCCTTCGCCTATCCACTGCTCACAATTTGCGGCATGATACGTACCGAAAACTTATGACACCTGCACACACTTCATCCTATTATGATAATTCTTTTACGATGCAGCCTGTCAAACTTTGGAATATGCCTGCCTCTTACTGTCAGAGAGGCCAAATCCTTACCAACATTTATAAATTTGCTCAGAAAACATTATTTATCCACAAATAGCTGTCTGATGAACAGAATATAATAATGCTAATACATATATAAGTATGTATGTATATGTATATTTATTTGTTAAATTAGTCTGAGTAGTTGTTCTTGTAATTGTATATTTTGTTGTGCAATAAAGTGCTCTCTCTCTCTCTCTCTCTCTCGCTCGCTTGATATTTAATTTTTTTAAGTTAAGAATGATTTTTTCAATGTTTGGGATACTAGTATTGTGGTGAACGAGGGTAGAACTTTCTGACAGCGTAAGCCGGTTTTAGAAAAAGGTAGAAGGTTCAGGAAGGAAACGACAGAGATAGATAGATGTTTAGAAAGTGACAGACAGTAAATAAAAGAATAACGAAAATAAGATAGAAATTATGGGTTCCAGATGATTCTTCCGGGTATATGCAGGGTAAGGCGCGCCTACCGGGGAGTTCAGTTCAAGACAGCGAAGTGACAAGTGCGATATGAAAAAGTTGGAAGAGAAGTTTATTAGAAGACAGTAACGAGCTTAGTGGTGAATTTAGTAAAAACCTTAGTGGGCAGTTCAGTGAAGGAGGAGTGTTGCGTAGTTTAAGAGTAGATCCAGAAGCGAGCTACACGCGGTAAATTCGGAGGTGAGCACTGCAGTAGCAGGGGTAGTCTACGCAATATCGACGACGGCATTGTGAATGAGACATCTTATCCTCGGGACAGTGTATCGTTAGTTGGGCGTGAAGGGGCAACCCTGCGGAGAAGAATCACGTATGGCTATGTAAGTTAATAAAAGCGTTTAGTTAAAAGAACTGGTGTTTCCTTCCAATCCTAAGTGCGTACCCCCGTTCGCACGTAACAGTATATACATATTTTGCTGGGCGATTGTTTATTATTTCTTATTGTTCCTCAATAAATTGCAATAAAAATAATAATAATCGGCAAACAAACAGCAATTGCATGTTCTCAAACTAAGCAAGTCACGCTTGTGTTAAGGATACCAGATGCCAGTGGATAGTCAGGCATCGAACCCGAACATCGTTCCAATGACCTCAGCCGCTAAGAAAGCTCGGTTAACCACAGAGACCGTCCAACTATTACAGTGAAAACAAATTCAGACAAATGTATATTAGACTAATAATTTACACCAAAAAAATTCAAAACTATTTAAAAACCTTCTCGCTTTTTATTTGATCTATGCAAAAATGGATACTAAAATTCGAATACATGATAAACATTTCCGCAAACGAAACAAAAAAGATTTTATAAAAACGCTTTTATTATCAAAAACATGTCATTCAATTTTTTATCATCAAACGTAATACGAAAATTCTGAACTATACGTATTTAAATATCGAAATACCTATCGGGTTAAAATTCAGTTGAGTTTGCAATAGGCGGTGAACATTTTGTGTTCATTGGCCAATGTGTTTATTGAATCAATGGAGGTATTCCAAAATTTGAACGATAGTAATTGCATACACAGTATATATGCCCTTTAATAATGTAGTTTTTAAAGAACCGTAAACATTTTGAAAAGAACGGAACCCTTGCAAAAAAATTTAGACATATCAGTTTAAATGGCACCACTATTATTCACAAAAACTGCTTTATCTATATTTATGACATTTGGCAAACGTACATTCATTTCTTTGACATGCTCTTGTCTGCTTCATTGTACAAGGTATGCTTCATTGCTATATAAAAACGTCTAATGATGGAGTTAGAAACCTATTCTTTAAAGCTTAACAGATTTATATCATGCCACATACATATCGATGTCTTTTATCTTTAACTTTTTTAACTTTTGTCACAGTAACATTTGTAGCACTTCTGGTGTTGGAAATGTCTACAGGTGATGGTAACCACTTTACTTTTCTTTTACTTTACTTTCAGCTGGCACGTACGCCTGTCTGCTGAACGCGTGTAATAAAACAAGCAACATCTCAGCGCCATCACTTTTTGTTGGAGTACAACAAAAAATAAGTGGCTACTGTGGTCTATGGCCATTTGTAATACCAAAGCTTTTATCTATATCTATATCTATATTTTATCTATCTCTTCAATCACTCCTTCAAGCCGGCAGGCCTTGAAGGAGTGATTAAAGAGAACATAACTTAGGGTCATTATGGCGGTATACTCTAGACTAAGGGTGATAGCTATCCAGACGGGCAAATGCCCTACCACCTGGCTGTGGATTGTTTTGTCGCCTCTTAAGACGGCCACCCTGATGCAGGAATTAATACTCTTTCTCCGAAAATAACTCCATTTACTAAACATACAATAATAACAATAAACAAATTTCTATAGACTCATATAGTTCGTAACAATCTAGCTACTTTTGAGGCTAGTTATACCAAAATTCATATAAAAAAAACAACATCAAAACAGTTTAGTTTCAATTCCCCCATCAGTAACTCTCTTCCATCTTTTTAATTTTGAAGAAAGAAGGAAGAAAAAAGAAAATGTTTATTTGAAGAAATAGCGATGTACATGTGTGATGTTACATGTGATTAAAAATAGCATCTTCTGCCAAAATTGTGCACTGCACAATCAGCAAACAAGGTTTGCACTCAGCTTAATGCTGTGCCGAAATTATATCTGGCACAACGCTGCTAAATTCCATCAAAAGATTATGGATGTCCTCAATCGTCTCACACGGTAAAAATCGATGTCTAAATTGAATAATAATTTTCTAGTGGGTTGACCAAAACGTAATAGCTTTGAAACACCATCGTAACTTGTTTCATTACTTTCTTATTATATAGTTTTCATATCGCATCAATAACGAAACCATAAACTGTAAGTGGGATAGTAGTAAACACGCCCGAATGACATCACACCGATTTTAAGACCGCTTTTTTCCGAGGACGCTTCCCATAGGGATTCTATTTCACCGTTATCTTATAGAAGGGATGGAATACATTTCGAAAATATTTTGATAACCATAAACTAACGTCTCTAATAAAAAAAAAAACGTTTAGAAATATAAAAATCTGTTATTTCTTTAAACGGTCAAGTGCTTGTAAGGGTTCTGTAGAAGAAGAACACCCACACTGTTTTTGTCATAACGGTATTAAATACCAAATAGAATACATCTTCCTACCAAAGTTATCTAAATAAACCGAATAGTTTTTGGGTTAAAGGACTCTGACATACATAAAAAGATGGACTGGGAGACTTGACAATTTTATTAAGCTTCCATAAAAAGACAACGAAACAAATGCAACTTTCTTTACTTATCCGTGGAGGAATGGACAAAGAATACAATTTCCTGCGGCCAGGCGGCCTGTCGTAAGAGGCAACAAAAAGGTGGTAGCCGCCTGGGTGGCCACCTTTCTCATTTTTCTCTCTCTCTCTCATCTCATGCGTATTTATTCTAATATGATATGGTAATTGTGTAGAATATAATTCAAAATCTCAAATTAAAAAAAACACCTTACACATAGGGCACGCATTGCACATGCACTTCCTCACAATACCAGCATGTAACAGATAAACTCTACATTAGTACAAGTTTAGTATTAAAATTAGAATAAATTAATATAATAAGTTATTCTTAAGTTACACCACAACACAAACATACATTCAATAAATGTCACACACAATAACAAAAATAAAAAATAAGCGTGTATAAATTCTAAACTTTTTTCTAAATTACGTTTTTAGAGTCTAAATTACGTTGTAATATATATATATATAACTATATATATATATAGAGTTATTATATATATATATATATAAAAAAAACAAAATCTTTCAATTGTATATAGACTGTATTCACTACATTTTAGTTTCATGTTGGCAGACGCGATAGATTTTTACTTTGTTCGATTTATTTGATTGCATGTAAATTTTAAATATAATATTTTATATAAAATATTATCTAAAATCTTGTCATTCACAATCTTTGTAATTAAAATAGTTTATCAATGACCTCGATCCGCTATCGGTTGTGCCAATTTGCTAAGTTTCTTATACTGTAAAATTGTTGAAGGGTTCACGAGGTATTTTAAAAATGTTTTTCCAGTGTGTAGTGTATGAAATGTATTTTAGCTATAATGTTCTCTGACTATAAGTATAGTGACCAGTTGCTGTTCTTTTATTACCATAAACCCTGGTAAGTTGTTGCAAGTATTACAATGTCTTGTTTTTTAAGTATGGCCCTGTACGATTTGTGTTTCTAGCTGTTAAAATGAGGTCGTTAAACTTGCCACTGGCACCTCAGATGTCAAGTTAATTTAAATTTTTTTGACACCACTTTTTACTGTATTATTTTGTCCTCTCGCGTCTATCGTCTAATTGTGTTACATAACTTTATTACATGCCTTTATATGTTTTAAATTGCTCATTATTTATAATTCAAACACTCGACCCCTGCTGATCCCGAATTTCTACAATAGCTACTGTCAAGTGTTCATGAATATTCAAGTATTACATTAATCTTCAAGTAAAAGCCTCAGATCAGCGTCAATTGTAGATCTTCGACTGACGCCAAATGAGCTAGTTCTTGCGATAGCTCAAAAAACATTTCACTGAACAGTTGAAATTTTCAACACATTTCAACGTGGCTATTTAACTTTAATATATATGTTTATTGATACTAAGCCGTGTTTACATTTTTCCCCTCAAGGAAAAAATATTTCATTTTCAACGCCTTCCAGTAATTTAAGATATGCAAAATATGTAAGTACATATTTTAAACAAGACGGTTCTATAAAGGTTTTGTTTTTTTGCTAAATTAGCTAAAGAATTCTAAAAACATACAAATTTGTTTGTGAGGAAAATTTCAACTGTTTAATGAAATATGACTTCAATCTGCCACAAGAACAATTAACATCAGACAAAGACCTGCAATATGGCTAGTGTTCGGGAAGGGTTAGTATTTTAAGGCCTGATTTCGCCTGGTGCTTATTTCTTTGAATATTAATGTAATTGCGAAAGTTGAATATTCATAAATACTTTATACGGGCTAGATCCATAAGCCACATTCAAGAAGGAAATGGAAGACAATAATGAGAAGTAAAGGATGGATTTGTTAACTATTCTAAACCAACTCAACCTACTTTTAATATGCCAAGCGTCATGCGTTGCAAATACCAATTCAGAAATAACATTGCACTCATCATAGTATGGTTGACATTCAAATATCAAAGTTAATCTGAACTAGTAATGTAGCATTACATTCAAAATTATCTTAGACTCCGCATTTAAAATCGAACTTTTGTACATAAGGCATGAAAAAAAAAGTACACAGATCTTGAAAAATCATAGTGTCTAGGAACGGAGAAAGAATACGCATACTGCGGCCGGGCAGCCTGTCGTAAGAGGCGACAAAACAATCCACAGCCTGTTGGTAGGGCATTTGCCAGTCTCGATAAATACCACCCTTAGGCTAGAGTAGAGGATGCTGCCATAACAGCATTAAATTCTGTTCCAGTATCAGTGGCTAAGCTCCAGTTCCAGCATCGAGGCCGGTAGCAAATTGGTAGCACTTTTAGTATTGCAAATGTCCGTAGGCGCCAGTAAACACTTTCTATCTGTTTGTTTATTCTCTATGAATAAACTAAAACCTTTATTTTATAAAACTAATGAAGTCAACGGAATACAATAATGGTTTCCGCGTCATTAGTCAGATAAGAGGTAATGAGTGCTTTTTAATGCCAGAAGAAGAACAAGGAGCATTTTATCAGATCCGGGTACTTTGTATTTGCACTAAAAATTCTACGACCTATCAGAGACTGTTTCTTCTGTTTTTTTAAGGGCTATATTTTTTTTATTTTGTCATCAAATCTTTATTTGCCTTATAATGCATAAAAGTAAATTTGTTAAGAAATAACACTTTGAAGTTACGTAAAACTTCGTTATAAATTATGTGCCCTATTGCTGCCAAAGGAAAGCGTGCCCAGAGTGTTGGCTACATTGCCACGTGAGATATTAATGTTGATTTGCTGTACGACATATGAACGTGATCAAGGATAGTATCAGTATTTTACATTTTTTTTTGAAGAATACTTTGCTAGTAAAACCCATGTACCCAATATTTAATCCCTAAAGGGCATAACTATTTAATCCCTTCTTCCTTTTTTTTGTTAATGCAGGGGAGTGTCTTTTCTTGGGGCACGAACATCTGGATACGGGGAAAAACCAAAAGCAGCACCTAGTTCCACCTGCTTCGTGTGTGTGTGGTACATTGTACCAATCGGCAAATCAAAGAGGAAGAAGGTCGGGCCAACTACCCACTAAACCTACCTGCTTCTCTGATGAGAGAGTGCACTTAATCAAAACGACACCGGGTTTAGGTCTATGTACAGTATACTGTCCCGTTCTGGTGCTACAACTTAATACTAGCCTCGGGAAGCAGGGCAATGCCACTTCGTACAGAAGAGGTGTTTCCTTTGATGCCCCCGTAAACAGTGGCCCTCTACCGCGGGATTACGAGAGGAATTCCTATGTGTAACGCCTCCTAAGAACCCCCATTTGACGACGGCGGTCGAAGGCTACACGCGCAGTACTCTTCTTTTTCAGTCAATCGACGTCCACTGGTGGGCGTCCTCACATAACTAGTCCGGCTACTGGGACTAGAGGGCGTCCTACGCTACATTTACCGAGACGCGATCTCCACTCCAATACACGTTTGCTCCATCAGCCGTCGGTCTTGCAACGTACATGACCGTGCCCCGTACAGTACAACTTAGTATCTTCCTAATCTAACTATAATATTATAAAATTCTAAACATGCCGTGTCTGTACATTGAAGACAACTGGAATAGACTATATAAACGATGGAGAACACGATGCAATTTTTTAGATTTCTTGTCTATTTGTGTGTTTGTTTGGGATTCACGTAAAATTCACGGGCTCAATTTCGATGCAGTTTGCGCTGATCGACAGCAAATTCTTAAACCTTAAAATCTGCGCTACTTTTTATACCGGGATTTTTTAGGGAATGATTTAAAAGGACAAGATTGAAAAATAATTCATATTCCAATGCGGTTTTTACACAGATCGATAGTAAATTTATGATATTTTTTATCCCGGGAATCCCGCAGGAGTTTTCCCGAAAGCTGTTTGAAGTTGTTCGGCTGCATAAAAATTAGCTTATTTTGACACAGATTTCATTCAAACGATAGCTTACATTGTTTTTTAAATGCTGTGATTCTTTGTGTCTCTGTCTTCCTCCGGGAATTTCAACTCAAGCGTTGACGAAGTCGCGGGCATATCCTAGTATATAAATAAGATTATTCTTGTAAGTACACTGTCGCTACTGAATCAATCATCAAGAAATGTCACGATTCACGGAGTGAAAACGTCACACAAGTAATTGAATCTCCGAAAACGTAATAAAGATCTCCAGTTTATCTACATCTGGTAATGATGTCGACCTATCTAAGAAATGTTCACGAGCGTGAGTGGAAATCCGGCTAATCTGCATAATAAACTCGTAAAGTATTTCGCGTGAAACATTTTGTGTTTCGCGCTCTTGGGCGACATGACGCGCGTCTTGACGTGTTCTCTTATACGCGTATTATGACTTTAAGACGCCCCCCTTAATGTTATTTACGCACGGCACTTCCAACACGTACTTAGTATTACATGGTATTAACAGAACGTAGGGAATGTTATATATACAATAACTATGACATCAACAGCTTTTATAAGTCTTAGTATAAAATATTATATTAGCATTTCGGGGTAATAATGATGGGGTAATATGTTGTACTTTTTTAAATGCCTTCTCATCGATTTAGTGGCACAGTTTTTTTTATATGTTTATATATTTTCTGGAGGATAGGATTTCTTGTTTTATTCCGTTTTACTTGAATATATCTCAAGACCACGGGCCATAAAAATGGCCCGGACTATTGGAGAGCTTGTGTGGGGTCATGGGAAGGCCAACACGTAGAGGCCCCTTGACGAATTTAATGTAAATGAGGCATGACACTAACCGGCGATTATCCCTGTCTACATCATATAAAAATGCACCCAAGGAAAAGCCCCCGACGTGTAGGACTATTATAGAAGATGAAAAGGTTCCGGGCTATTGGGATGAACTGGTGGTGGAACTAGGGGTCTGGGACAATGGCATCTGCCTATCGCAATTTGCGCGGAACATGGAAAAATGGACAGACGGTGACTCGCCACTCCCTCCTACATGGGCCCCAAAAAATGCCATACAAGATTGACGAGGGGCAATATGGGTATGAGGGGTGTGAAGATGGGCTGCAGGTTCGTTATTCCGTTTATTATTATATTATTTTATTATATAAATAAGTTCATTAACTTTTTGTAGGCTTTTATTTTCAAAAATGCATATTTACAATTATAACCTTGGTTAAAAAATTAACAATAATTAGTTATAGTATACTGATTATTATGGCAAGCAACAATTATATTTTATTCTGAAAATATAAATTATTTAGTAAAATGATCCTCTTTGTGCTGCCGTAAGAACTATGTTGTTTCGTTGAACTAATACTGATAATTTATAATTCATTTGAAAAAGCTGTATTTATAAAGACTAGTTAAACGACGACATAATGGTTTAAAAATAATTACTTTACTTTTTACACAAACAACAAATGTACAAAACAAATGTATTGAATTCGTGTCCGAACTATTCGTTGCATAGGCTTTCGATAGACTACTTGCTCTATATGACAATAGTTTCTAGTGCTTTCAAAAATTTGAAACCTGTTTCAAAATTTGCTGACCACACAAACCCTTAGATACAAGGGTTTCTGTGGTGAATTACACAGCCACTGATACAACACTAATACTCGTGTCACAACACATAAGAGACACTAGCACACACATCGACACTCGGTGTATACACAAGTGTATATATAATATATGGTGTCGTAGTATTTTTTTAACAAGCAGAAATCCGATTGACGTCTAACCGCCGCGGGGGAACCGCGGCGGGAGCGTGTGAGATTCGCCACGTTGTACTAGCACTAGCACCCCCAAAAAAGTACTACTGCCATCTGAGTCACGGTTACCCACTAAAACCCTCAGTGGTCCTTCCTTCGCCTTATGCCAGGACTAGGGGAAAAACAAAAGCTCGACCAACTCCGCGTGCCCTAGCAGGTGGCCCGAAAGGGCCACATCTACTGCTGGGGGAGAAGCATAGCCCCTGCTATCGTCCTTCCCTGATAGTCGTAGTCTAACCGAACTTTTCTTAATACCTTTTCTTGTCATTCTAGCATAATATAAAACAACAAGGAGAATGAATGTACCATTAAAATATAAACATTTCCGTTATAAAACTCAATAACGCATTCCCAATAAACCGCATTCGACGCCAATATATTACATGTGATAAACTACGGGGTATATTTATCAAGTGTCCCACACTGGAGCATACATCGTCGTCGTTAGAGAGATTTTACGTCTTCATAAAAAAGATATATTGTGGACCAAGGTGTTTATAGACTAGAATTACTTTGCGGAATGTTTATAAATGATAAATATGTACGTACACAGGTAACTTTGTTTATAAAACTCCGTTCTATACTATGCTGTAAAATGCCGGCCGAACTCGCTGGAACGAGGAGGATCCGAATACGATTCCTGGCATGGTAAATGTGGGAAAACGAATTTTTCGTTATTGTCTGGATGTCTGGTTTCGGCCCCAGAGTGGTCCATTGTATATTATATTATTATAACATATGCGTAATTTGCTTAATTTGGGGATATATAAGGTGTGTGTGTGTGTGTGTGTGTGTGTGTGTTTGCCGATTATTTATAAAAACAAGTTTACCTATTGAATTCATAAATCCGTTAAATATCCAAACTTACTTGGATGTTTGTTTGTTTCTTACTTATGATCTTGGCCAGACGGCCAATTACCATGAAATTTTATATATTAAATAAGCGTATGTATGAAACGATTTATGACAGTTGATGAAACGAAAAGTGTTTGTCAGAATCGTAGTAGGTAGAGATCCATCGTCTCTGCCTACCCCAATGGAAAACAGGCGTCACAATATGTACTTATATGTATGAATAACGGAAATGAAATTAACGAACCTATATAATATCCACCTGTCTTTGATAAAAGAGCGTGTATAATTTAACAGCAATTTTGGCTATTTGTAAATTGGCACATATACTATGTAATATTAAAATCACCACGTCAGTATGTGTCCGTACAATGAAGAAAAATGTAGTAAAGCAAGATTTAACGTGGTAGAGCCATGCTGGAATCATTATCTTGATTATAGCTGTTAGGGCCGACTCGACCACTATGATGTCACATACCGGCGTGACAGGTTAGCTTCCGCTCATTGTGTTTTGTACGATGAGTCTGATTTCCGATCCCACACTTTTTTTTCTTTATTTATCAATTCAATTTCATAGAATATATTAGTAATAAGGCACCACTTAAACCTATGAAGTTTGCGTGTGATGCAACACATCCTTAAGATAAAAATTAAGACGTTATATAGATATAACTATGCAAACGCACCTACATACACACTTCTATATACATTACCTACATACATATAAAATACTAGTTGATGCCCCGCGACTTCGCCCGCGTGGTGCGGTTTTTTTAACTATCCCACGGGAACTCTTTAATTTTTCGGGATCAAAGGTGTCCTATATGATGACCAGGGATATAAGCTACCACCATACAAAATTTCATTTAAATCGGTCGAGTCGTTTCTAATATTAGCCGGTACAAACAGACAGACAAACAGAGAAACATAAAATTTAAAAAAAAGTTATGTTAGATGTATTTCACTTCTTACATCCCCCTGACTCGATTTTTAGCATTTTTTCATTAAACAGAAATTCGACCTCTACAGTTTTATTATATGTATAGAAGATGTATAGATATACACATTTACACAATTCATACACATATTCTAGTATGTATGTATAAGTATATTGATAAACAATAAAACATAAACACAGTCGGGAGCACTCATACACACTGTGTGTGCGGATCCAAAAGTATTAAAAAAAACTCCGCATATTCCGTAAACTTGAAGCCGGTGAAGATAATAGTATAATTTTTTGCCTTCAATTGTTGTGTAAATGTTTGTCAAATAATAATAATTAAATACATTAATTAGATAGACTCACCCAAACCCTCGTCGACTATGGATCCGCCTTGGCTTCAGAAGTATATATCATATATACACGGAAATTGAAAATTTATCCCCATCCTTCAATCTAGGTTGAATAAGAATAACGCTGTCAATAGTACGACATATAATTACTTAATGATAATTAATATGTATACGTTGTTAGAGTACCTCTTGGAAACATTATTCAAAATTGGGGAACTTGATTCCCAAAACAAATCTTCCCAAAAACCTAGCCGCTGTAAAACCATTGCGCACGAGTAATAGTATAAATAGATATACTCGAAAATAATTAGCTCGATTTCAACAAAGGCCTAAAGAAACGGACCGGAACATCCAGTGTATTGAAAATTTCATTTAGTCGATTTTCACGAATCACTGGCGCCTGAAAACGGTTTCTCATATAACTAAGGATTTGAGTTCAGCGAACTGTAAGTCCATGCTACCTTAAGCCACCTCATATTGACACGTGGATATTTGAATTATATCAATTAGGGGCTGTCCATAAATTACGGCACACGAATTTCACGATTTTTTGACTCCTTCCCCGTCCTTGTCATAGCTGGTCACATTCATGAGACTCCTCTCTCCCTGGTGTGAGATCACATGTCTTGTAATTTCACATCAAGAAATTATCTATATATTAATACGTGAAGTAAAAATTTTGTACCCCTTTTTACAAAAATTACGCGGACGGAGGAGTATAATAGTAATGCTATTTTTTTTAAATTATGCATAAAAAATACATTAAATCAATAAAAAAAAACATTACACACACTACCATGTATTTGACACACACGCGCATATATACTCTTTTGTTTATTGTTCAAGTCAAATTAACAGTGCAGCCTTGGCGAAATCTGTGATTATAGAAGTATTTATACACATATACATTATTTATATACAGCCTTTGACATTAATTATTATGGTCCAATTTCGACCACGAGCGATCACTAGTGAAGTTAAAACAGCAATTGAATTCCTTTTATTTCTATTTAAATTATTTTTTAATAATTTAGACATGCTCAAATGGATAGTGTTGGAAATATTTTGAAGATTTCCGTTAATAATTCAAATTTCGTGTTTTAAAGCTTAAATATTTTAGATTTTGAAATGTGACGTCATGAAATTTAGGACCCCTCCCACCCTTTCTCACAGAATTTCACACTTTGACGATCCCCTACACGTGTCACGTAATTTATGAATGGCCCCTTATTACGATTTCAATCTCCCAAAATATATATCTTTAGAAACTATCGCTCATGCTATAAATAGATGGCTCATTTCTGTCTTTCAATTTGGATGAATGAACGAAAATGATCCACATAAACGTAAACTTGAATCATTTTACTGTCATAATAATGTCAACCAAATTGATTCAATTTTATTAATCTCTCTAGTATTAGCATTCCAAGGTGATATTTTGGAATATCTTAGTTTTTAGATTTGTGTAGTAATTTTCGTCAAAAAACGGAATCTTATGGACTAGTCCGTCCGGCTATCTGTCTGACTATGTACGTAACAGTCATTTTTTTAAGCTACCTATAGAAGGTCTATATGGATGAAAGATATATTCTATATACCGCTACACGAAGCTATAGTCAAATCGTGAAAAAAGTAAAGATTAGGGACAACCGCCAAATATGTAACGGAGGGTTGCAAAAAGAATTCAGTGTACTTACATAGTCGTTTGTTACCGTTAGTGAAAAAGATTTTATCAAGGAAAATCTTTATATTTTTAAAGATAAAAATATAACGATTTTCCTTAATGACACTATATAAGTCAAAAATGTCTCTAAACTTTGAAATGAGAAATGGAAAACTAGTGGTATAAAAACAATAAAGACTTTTTTTTATTTATTTATATATTTATGTATTATGGCACCGACTTGAAGATATTGTAGAAAGAAGTCGGTTAAATATTTATTTTTTGGTTTTTAGTGTGACGCCGGTTTTTTTTTTTTAATTTTTTCAGTAGTCATGTGAATAAAATAGGAGACAATTGCCACCTCTACCGCGCCTTTCATTGTACCCACGTGAATCGCCAAACACTCGCCGGATTTCTCGTATTTAAAATTAAGGAAGCTGAATTTCTCAATGTCACGGCACGTCGAGTCGAATCTCTGTACTCCGAGAAAAATAATGTGTGTAGATATTTCAAAGGTAGGTAAGTACGTATGTGAAAGGAATGGGGACGAACCTTTTCTCATCAGGCTTATCGTGAGAAGAAAAATAAGTCGTGGTTAACGCACCCGCGCATTATTCTAATGACGTTGTAACGGATCCACCATGCTTATGAATTTTATTTTGAACTATAATTTACTAAACATGTACTTATGTAATAAAAACTTATGTACTTTAAAGAAAACAAGTAAGAAATATGAAAGTTTAAAACCATAACTAATAATGAGTATGATTCGATTGAACTTTAATTTACAATTGTACATACTTTAAAGCATAGTCAGGGCGTAAAGAAATGACGATAGGAATCTACTGGTTCTAAGCAATTGATCATTATTGAGTGTTAGTTGATCTGAATCTTATAGTAACACAGTTAAGACACATATTTGCATATGCAGTATATAGATCGATTGATCGATAATTTCTCAATCATATTTAATTAAATAACTAACACTCTTAAACTAAGGCCAAATAGGTCTAATTTACAAATAACGCTTAAACAATCAGGATCGCTGAAGGGGGCGGTCCAAATAATGAAAGAACACCCCTTTATTGGAAGTGGTGGTGGCAGGATTTTTGAGAATAAAAGTCCGCGACACAGTCGAAAAAGGGATATTATTAATCGATCGGAGTAAATCGCGAAGTAGTTCGGGAAAGGAGGATTAATCGAATCGGAGTAAATCGCGAGGTAGATCTGGGGGGATTAATCGAATCGGAGGAAATCGCGAAGTAGATCGAAAAGGGGGACTTTCAACGAGGATTCACGAAGGTTCCTGTATAGACTTTTACACAGACTTTTGGGGTAACTCTGACAGATTTTCAGACAGACTTACACAGGGACTCTCGTGAAGAATTCTAGACAGTCCTTCGAAGCGTGAATTCGCGAGTTTTACTTGAAGATTTGACAGTTGTGTAGTCCGTCGTTCAGAGGTCGAAGCCTCGCTGTCAAGTAGTCTGAGATCCATCGGGTTCTTATTATTGGATCACGCGGTCGAAATATAGCTCCGGGTACGCCGTTGAGCTACGCGAACGAAGTTGTAGTGTTGTTATTTATTATTTAAATAGTAATAGTTAAATATAGATTCTGTTAATAATTAATATCCTTTAGTTTTAGTTTGATTTTTGAATTTCTAATTCAAGCGTAGACAAAAAGGGGGCGGAATTTAATGAGAACAGACGTCTTTAATTGGTAAAATATACTAGCGGGGTTTTAGAACAAAAGTAGTAGTAATGTACTGTTAGAGTTTCATTGTTACATTTGTCGGTTGATTTTAACTTTCACATAAAATCATATGATTACGTGATTTAAAGATTTTGGGGTTCATTTAATTCATTATTTAATTCTTAACTAGCACTAGATTAGTAGCAGTTTTGATTCAATTCGACAAATTAATTAATAATCTCGTGATAAATCATTCTCTATAATAAAATTAAATAGGCGTCAAAGGTTTAGAAATGAGTAGTCCGTATTGTTAGTCCGATCTGTGCGGAGATCGATAGATTAAAAGTGGTTCCAGTTAGGCGCATTCCAGTCATCAAAATCCTGAAATAATAGTAGCGGTTACGTGAGTAATAGAGTCCCCGTTTAATGACGAGGACTAGCATGTTAGTCATATTGCTAATAGTTGTTTGCTTTTATATAGGTTGAATAGAGTTCGTCTGGGATCTACGGAGTTATGTATAAGCAGGATTTTTCAATTGAATTTCAGGTGGAGTAATGTACGTAATTTTATACTAATTCAAAATAACCGAGGATCTCTTTATTAGATGTATTAAAATATATTCTATAATGATTTATTTAAGCTGAGCAATCTTACGTTTAAGCTATATGAATGAATATATTATTCAAAATTATTACTAATTCATTATATGATAGTTGTACATCGTAATGTTATAAATAACGTTGACTATTTATTCAAAACACTATGATCTGATATACGTATTTCTAACATCTTTGACCGAACTATATCTTTAAGGTTGAATTCAAACTCTACGTTTATAATATTGGTTCTCTTACTTTAAATAAGTCTAAGGGGCGTCATTAATAAAACGATAAATACGGAGTTACTGGTCTTTGTTTCCTGTCGAAATCATTTAATATCATAAAAATTATAGTAGCGTTTATATAATACTTATTCTGATAGCGAGTCCCCTGGCTTTAAGACAAAGATTGCTAATAGAACTGGGATTAACGCTTAATTGAAGTCGTTTAATACATCATTTTATAACACTAAACATTATATAAATTTTTAATATTTATTATATCAACGATTATATAAATGAAGTTCACGTTATAATCCTTGTACTTTACACTGATATCTTTTGCTCTATACGAGATATTATATACATGTATATGTCAAGGTAAAGTAGCTGTAACTTATCATTTATAATAAGTTTCAGCGAGGTAATGTGTTTTCGTTTGTGGTAAATCCATGCCAGTTTAAATTGGATCAGGGTTAAAAGCCCTATACATATTTATTCTATTCTTGACTTACAAGTTCTTGTTTAATCATTTCTACCTTATAAATGCAGTGCTTGGTAAAATGGACAGATAGCTCGATTAGTTCTTGAGAATTGTACATCGTAGCTATAGTACATGATTCTTGCCTGCCTGGGTACGATATTTATTATCGTGACATTCTCATTCGACAGTTTGTGTTTTACACATAGGTCGTTCGCAAACGTCGATTAGACAACTGCGGCGGAATGGTTTGTTATCAGGAAGTGCCTCGAGTCAGTGCTCTAACTGTCTTGTCTGCTTAAGTAAACGGCTCTTGTTGTCTGGTCTAGTTTGACTTGGACTGTGTTGAGGTAAAAATGACTCACCAATGAACTGTTAAATTCAGTTCGGCATTGAATGCCTGCCTTCCTGTGTTGATTATCAGTGGGATTAACTCTGATTCAAATGACTGTTTCAATTGATAGTTATTTGCCCTAAAGTAAAACACTTAAAAGGTAAGGTTATGTCAAAGGTATCATATTATACCCTTCCTATCCTCATACTGGGGGAATGAGCCAATATTTTATATTGTAACTAAATTATATAATACTTGTGTTCGTCAGCGGTGTATCTGCTTGAGCGCTGATACAGCTTACTTGTCTAACTATGGTCGATGATTCTTTAATAGATAGTTGGCCTAGGCATAGTAACTCGCAGTGCACGTTCGTAATATTCGAACCGTCTGACATGTTCACAAAGTATTTTTGAAAGTTGCGTATTGGCACTTTCAATAAATTATTGTTAGTCATTTAAATGCTGATATAAAATGTTTGGTAAAACGCTCGTCTTCGTGGCCTATATCTCAAATCAATACATGCGTGACTAGTAAGTGCTTCCCACCTGAGTGCTATATTACTAATTACACGGCGTCTAAATTCTATTTACAGAAAGACAGCCTATTTATTCTAAATAGCCTCATAGGGCAGTATTACGATACTAAGTACCGAAAGGACGCTATGTATTTTTGTGAGTTGCTTCGGCACTCTCAAAACCCAATTCTGGCCTTACACACACATTAACCGAACTGGATTATCGGTCTAAATGACTCACATAATATTTAAAGGATATATTTTTGAGATTGGTTCATCGACTAGTTCCTTTCTTATCCAGAAGGTAAAATAAAAAGTGATTGTGAGGATCACTTCTTGACCCGGTGGAAGGAATTTTGGGTTTATTATACCTTTTTATTAAATCTTCATTAATTAAATCCTTCCCAATCTCCATAATTTTACATTCTATTTATATACTCACTAAACTCTTAGTTCATAACCACTAAAATCATACAAACGTCTATATAATACCTGTATTAAATTTGTATAAATCATACTTTTACTTCGTTTCTTAATATCATAAGTAAAATTACCCACCATATTATACATGCATATTACATAATTACATATATACATACTTACATATATACTTTACATACACTACACTTTATGTATTACAAAATACATAGATACGCATCTCTACATACATATTATATACACATATTATTCTAATATTAAAATCTAATCAATCAAATTCTTATTAATAACGTATTATATTTATAGGTTTAGGAAGGTATTCGGAAGCAGATTATTCCGTCCACCCTAGTTTTGTTATAGGTAACTAAATAGGCAAGTAGTTCGCTAAATCTAATAGTTAATCACAATCCGTCATTAATACTGGGTATGATATTTCAACTTGAACTTTTAAATGATTTCCTTGTTTGGACAAATTTCCATAGAACTGAGTTATTACAATATTTATATACACAACGTAGGATACCTATCACTAGACATGTTATCACGGCCAATCAAACCAAAGGGAAATTCTATAATAGATTTCTTTATGATTGCAATTCTAGGGGCGGAAAAATTTTAGAGTATCCATATACTCTTTGCTCTTATATGTATATTATATATATATATATATATAGAGAGGGAGAGATCAGCCAATCTCTCTTTTAACTCTTTTTATAGGGGGGGTTGTTACAACGTGGATTTGAATCCTGGTCGAGAAGCATGCACTACTTAGGTAGTTTTTCTGACATTGAGGTATACGGATGTATATATATATATATATAGGTACATAACATGTCGAGAGAGAGCATTGCTAACAAACAACATCGCGAAAAACGGCATGGAAAACGCGAAGCGTTGCTATATTCACAGCTAAAAAATATTACCCTATTTTTTATAATTAAATATTTTTCATGTAAACGAAAAGTTTAAATGATCATTATGATTTAATTGCCTTGTGTTATAATTTTCATATTACTCAGAGGTTTTAGTTTTTTTTAATAATTTAAAGTATTACCAACAAAGGTTGTGTGTGTTGTACCAATACTAATTTAATAATTCTAAAAAACTATTCGTAATGGCAAATTATTTTTGTATTTACACAACAAGTTGGCAAAGGTTATTAGACTAGTTATGCTCCAAAGATTATCCCAAGCTAAAAGTCAATGAAGTTGGTTGTAATAATAGACTTGGAACTCAGTTCATACTGGATAGTGGGCGTTAAGTGTAATCCAAATAAAAAAATTACAAAAATGTATATGTATGTGTGTGTGTGCCGTTCACACGCAGTAGAAGTGAAACAAAGTGTGACAAGGGATGGGAGGGATTCTAATATTCGTGACGTTACATTTCATATAATATATAATTATATCGTTATAATATATTTAAGCTTTAAAACACGAAATACGAAATATTATCGCAAAACTTCAAAAGAAAGAAAGAAAAACTATTTGAAGAAAATGGCGACATAATTTCATATTTACATATTATTATTATATACATAGCATATTTTCCAAAATATTTCCAACTCTATCTGTACGAGAATAGCGTTTAAATAATTAAATATAATGTGTTCTATCTCATTCTTTCGCAGCCTTAGTCCTATAGATTTATATGTTTATCTCTTTTTAGTGTCGCTTTTTCGTTTCACCGAGTCACAACGATTCTAAAGAATTTTCACTTCAAAAATCACAACAAAATCTCCCCAATTTTTGGAAACTAAGCCCATTTGTGACCTGGCAACATCAAGCAATTCGATTAATCGAAATTTATTTCATGTTTTCATAAAGAAATCATGAGAAAAGTGTTAAACTTACAGATGAAATAACATATTATCCTTATCCTTTCTTCTTTTAAAATAGTTCTGACACATTTTAATAGCACAGAACGGCATAATATTTTTTTTTTGGGAGAGCTCTAACCAGTAAAGTGGTTAAAACGCCAATAACATGCGTGGGGAGCAAGTGCACCAAATTTAGTGCACTTTTTTATGGCCGTTTTGTGCAATTCATGCGTTATCTAGACTTTTATATGATCTAAGATTTCTGACCTAATTAATATTCGTAAGCATATGGTTACAATAGCGTAGATGACAGTCAAACCAATTGAGAAGCATATTATTGTTTTATAAAACGTTGCATTTCCCCTTTTATATGTCGCTGAAGAAATGCATTTATTCATCCCTTCTTAGCTTGGGAGAGATCTACAAGTGGTTTGTGGGGCTCTTAGAAGCCGACTCTGCACATACCTTCAATGAGAAAGGAATTGTGAGATGCCGGCCGCGAAACTACCCACTAAAGCTACCAGCGTCTTTGTGAGGCGCCACGGGATCTGTTTTTAGGCAGTCCACCGCGACAAATTAGGGTCTCCCTGGGACCAGAGCACCCACACGTGTCTTAGGTGTAGTTCCCCTAGGGGGACCCCGACCGCCCCCGGTTCCACTGACTTAATAGGAGGAGATGAGCGTAGCGGTGCTCCCGACGCACTGTTCGCTGTCTGCGACGGAAGCTCGATAGCACAGCAGGTTGTAGGTAGGCCCTTAGATTTTTTGCTAGCGAAAAAAAAATGTGATGTCATAAATTTAATGAGCACTATAGCGTCTTTTCTGTTATTTAAATGATAATTACATTTAGTATGTACTAAAAAAACTTAATTTATGTACCAGCTACATTGCCAGATTAGCCAAGAATATCCTCTAAGTTAGGTTTCCTGGAAGAGATCGTTCTAAGCGATAAGGCCGCCTATTGTTTTGCCGATAAATATATTGGACAATAAAGTATATCTAACTATATACATTTACTTACAATGTAATATTTTAAAATTAAGATGAGATGCCCCTCTTTTATGCGTAAATAATAATTTTAGAGTTTATGGTATGTAATATTGTTATGTGTCGTCTACCACATTACATCTGAACATCTGACGGTTAACAAAAGTACCATAACAAAACCTGCACCACTAAATAACCGATATATGAAATTTATCAAGTCGTGTTAGGTAAGCCTGACGGGTATGCTGCCGGTTCTCAGGACATGTGTTGAAAAAAAGTGATTAAAAACCATCTCATAATTTTAGAAAATCTGGTAAACGATATTATATTACATGACTATGTTCATACATCTACAAAAACAAAAATATATGTTTGTCCTCTATGCGTTCTTAAATCATTGATCAGATTGTAATGACACTTTAGTAGGTGTCCTCAGGACGCCCGCGAGGATTTATGACCCAAAAATAGAATATACCACCAAACTATTTTTTACTTTACGTGGCATTGCAATGCATGGCGTGTGCAGTACATTGTGAAAATGACATTGATAAAATCTGCTCACAGTTTTACAGCGTTTTGCAGCTTTCCTGTCAAATTTCAGCCTTATGGACCCACCAATAACCGAGAAAAATGAATATGTATAATAAAGACAGATAGACAGTTCTATTTTTCCCAAAATAGCTACAGAGCCCAAAAATAGGAAAAACAATTACCTACAATACTTTTTGTGTGATTGACATCATTTGAATTATACTACATTTTCTGTGACTGTATTTCAGTAATTACTTCTGACACATTACGAAGCTTAAAATATTGATTGAACGTTCCATTTATTAAAAAAATATTAATTAAAGGCTTGCATTGTGATGTGGACAAAGGAAATGGTTCCACGAAAAATCTGTTGTTTAAAATAAAAAAGTGAATGCTTTTTCTCATAAAATCTATTGTCGAAATCGGACAAGCTGATAATATTCAACGGTTCCTTGTTATTCTTTGTAATGTAAACATTTACCAAATGGCAAAACTGGAAAAGTTCGGTCTTAATAAAAACATATTTTTTGAATAAAAACTAAATCAGGGGTATTACATTATAACAAAACGAACAGATGTAGTTACTGTTCTGAGATCTAATATCTTTGGTCTGCATAGAAAACATTCGTTATTTCGAACCGACGTCAAAAAAAGAAAGAGGTTCACGAATACGAGAACCATCATCGTTCTTCGTGTAAATATTTTTTTTATGTTCAGCTGTAAATTTTTTGGTTCTGTACCGATTTTATGTTTTTTTTTGTCATTCATTATAATTGGATACCATATAAGTAACTTGGAAGTGAAAAATAAAAAAAAACTGCCAAAAAAACAGACTTTAAGAGTAACTAAAAAGCAAAAAATTAATATATTGAACAACATCTTGAAGTCGAAGCCAAGTAAAACATAAAATAACAACAACAAAATTGACTAACAATATATATCTATATAAAAAGAAGTATTTAGATTAAAACCTAACAGTATCATCTGCCCAAATTGTTATTGGTTACCAATAAAGAATTATATGATAAATAGGTTCACGTTTGACCATGATCACGCTTAATACTAGACGATTGTTAATGCCGACCTACTTGGTCACCGCCTCTTTGTTTCTTCTTTTTTCTTTAGCCGCATCAGTCACTATGTAATGCACAGAATACATGTACTCTAACGAGATCTAATGTGACATAGTCAACGTCCGATTGCTGATCGTGCCGCAGCTTCCGCGTATACCTCGCCGCGTTTTGTGTGTTGTGCCGCATTACACACCCGCTTATAACAACCCGCACGCTGGAAAGGTGCTCGCTGTATCGTTCCAGCTGGTCCACTTATCGAAAGAACCGCAAGACGCAAAGGAAGGATCGTGAGGAAGAAATGCCTGCCGCTGCGAAGTTCGCATCGTTCGTTGTGTGTCTGGTGCGGCCAGCTTTCCTTTATGTCCTTTCTTTCTCTTTTATCCCCGCTCCGCCCGCGCTCACAACGATGATGCGGTCGAAGATGGAGCATGCTTACTTAGAAAATACCTAGTCACGCGAGACTTCAAGACTCCCGGATTGTACTTTTCTGGAAACACAGACTCTAGTAGCGCATTCCACAGCTCTGCCATAGACAGAAGAAACATGGAGGTAAAACGCTTCGTTCGCACTGGTGGTGCTTTCACTTTGATGATGATGATGATGGTGATGATTATGATTATAAAGAACATGTCTAAGTTAGGTAATAACGGCTAGATAATAGTTAACAACGATGCAGTTCGCAGATAAATGCGGGCAAAGCCGTGTAGAATGGTGTACTTAGTAATATTCGAAATTCAAGTACAGAAGCTAAAACATTACTTAAAGCTCCAAATATCCCTCAAACAATAACAGTTATGGCACATGCAGTATATGTCAAGTAAACGACACCACAAACTAACGATTTCCAATCCCTCGAAGCCCTGGACGAAGGCCAAATCACAATTCAGCCACTAAGTGCTACTCCAGCTCTCACTCCGACCTCTTAGAAAACTAATAAGTTTTGGAGCATCTTGCTTTCAACTCCTTGTGAAATTGAACTTAGTGAAACGAAGGGTAAATTAGCTTTTAAATATCTTTTGTGAATCAATTTATTTACTATTAATCACAGTCCTAACAAGTTTAAAATAAATTTCCAAAGTCTATCGAGCCCTAACAACTCGTTTAATAGAAGTCTCACGTAGCCAACGGGCTAGCCTGTACTTAGGGCAAGCAATTAACGTTGCCATATAACGAGGAAATGTGACCAGAATTTTGGAAACGTTCTCAAGTGACAACGATTTGGGATATATTGTTTGTAATTTTCAATATTTTAGTTTATTTATAAATTAGTTTATTTTTAATTGCCAATTGCGCGTCGGTCTTTAGGTCGGATTCAAGAACAAAATGTTTTGTGTTTTATTTTGTTCTTCAGCAGTTTTCAAAATGAATGGTCGTTTATCACTTTTCTCCGTATTTAATTTATTAAACCCAAAATCGACACGATTACCGAGCATCCACATACCACTACCTTCACGAAGGTAACATTCATACTGACTATGACAGATGGAGGGATAGCCACGAAAAAGGCATAAAGATTGCATTTTTGCCAAGCCTACATTTAAACTTTAAAATACGAGTATATCAAAAGTTCTTAGAGATTTACTTACTTAACTAAGAATAAATATATAATTACTAATATTGACTAAAATTTTCATGAATAAACTTATTTCCATACTAACAAGCTTATTAAATACATGGGAAAGTGAGTATATTTAATATTAGTTTATTCTATATTTCCAGTATTGACATAAAGTAAAATCTATAGAAACTCCATCCAAGTAAACACTTACACTACGAGAAATAAAATAATACTCGCGGGGTAAAAAAAATCAGATTTTAGCACATGCAAACTCTTGTAGGAAGCTATTTGTTGAAATTGATATTAAATAAAGTATTGAGCAATACTTGTTATTTTAGTGTACAACAAACATCAATTTATTATAATTAAAATTTGTAATAAATTGATGTTTGTTGTACACTAAAACAACAGAAAAAAAATAAAAAGCCGGAACGGCATAGTAGTGGTTCCATCAAATCAAACTTTTATATAATAATATATAAAATTATACCCAATTGCACAGAGTGTCAGCTTACAGAAGATGTATATCACATTTTGGTGGAATGCGTACGTAACGAGATCGAAAGAAATTTGTTAGGACGCGATTTGCACGAAATTGGTGCATGTAATAGTATCCTGGCACTATCGGATGATGCCAGGATGCTATAGAATCTAACTAAAATAGGTATTAAGCGGCGGTAAATTAGGTGTGTTTTCTTATGAGGGTGGCATGGTCAATACTGACCAAACCCTCTTATAGATAAAGAGAAAAAAAATATGAATTTAGATAACTCGACCACTGATCACTTGCTAATCTATACATATAATAAAACTGTAGAGCTCGAATTTCAGTACAATTAAAAAAAATGCTAAAAACCGAGTCAGGGGGATGTAAGAAGTGAAATAGAAGTAATTTAGATTTTTTTCAACTATTTTGTTTCTCTGTTTGTCTGTCTGTTTGTATCGTCTAATCACCGAAACGACTTGACCGATTTAGATGAAATTTTGTATGGTGGTAGCTTATTACCTGGTCAACATATAGGATACTTTTGATCCCGAAAAATTAAACAGTTCCCGTGGGATAGTTAAAAAACCGCACCACGCGTTTGAAGTCGCGGGCATCAGCTAGTTTCCTAATAAGCTATCTAATCGATTTAAAATAAAAATCAAGTTTATTTGTGAATGATGTTTAATTGATACATATTAATTTATAACTTTTAAACATTACCTGCTTTTACTAAAAAAAATGTTGACGTATCCTATTAATACATTTTATATATAAAATAAGCTACTAAAACTATTGCCACGGTATTGCGCTAATGTAAACGATGTAAATGATTTCATGAAAGGTAAATCCTTTTATTTTAAACTGAGTTTTTTCGATTTATTTCGCACGTTATGTCAATGACTTAGTCTGCGCATTAGACGGCTCACAGAACGTCATTATTAAATAACCCTCATCAATAAATTATATAACAATCATTATAATATTTGTTTCATGTGAACTTTACTGTCTAGAAATACGTAACTTGATAGGCATGCAACAGTCAAACCTAAAATAAACCAATCAGAAACAAACAGAATCGCTGTATAATAATATTGCTACACGCCGACACAAGTGGATGCACACCTGCCTACCATAAAACACACACTTTATTACCCGCCGGCATTTGAAGTAATTGTAATTCTTTTGTTTACTTATTTATTGGTTATTGTAGAGAGCAGCATATTGTACTCGTTTATGTCCGTTTGCAGGCATAATTAGGCAGGTGTGCGGATTACGATTTCTAAGAAATTGTGCCGAAGCTTGCCAGGCAGACACATTACATCTGTGCCGTATAAAGCAATGCCCCAATCGAGAGATTATCAGTCGAGCGATAACCAGCCGCGAGGCAAGACTTGTGTACATTCGATAATCTATTTAGTGACGGACTTTGCGCGTGTTATCGAATCGTGCATTACGTTTGGACTGATTGTGCTCAGTTATATTTGTACCTGTGTTATACGTGTTCGTATAGTTCTAATAAATTCTATAATAATTAACGGCATTTTAATTCGAGTCCTGCAACTCGTAACAATGTGAACGACGTCGCTAGCTTAAACGTCACAATAAAGAGAAAATAAGTAAACCTGGGTACTGCGTTATTTTATTACCGCCATCCTAGGCACCGGTTATCTATAGACGACTGGCCCTATAAACTTTACGAGCATTCGAGGCTCACTCTAGGATCTGCAGTAGCTCATTGAGGGCCGAAAGACTCCATAGCGATGTTCCTTCATAAGGCTGTCAAAATGTCATAAAAAGTGCCAAGCTTGTAAAGATGGTAGCAGATTATTTGATCACTGCTCGCTTAGATATTTCTCTAAGGATGCTAAATCATATTCATTATAGCTATGATGCTTCTTTTGGTTTTTAAATTAACCTTTTAAGCTTCTCGGCTTTCTAATTGATGATATAAAATTGTGATTGCGCAAGTCCATGTCTAACCGTGACGCTACGAACCGTGAAAGGTTCGAAGCGATAAAAGACCTACATTTATACTACTTTAGTCATTTGACTAAGAAACCATACAAAAACATTAAATCGAAGATACCCCATCTCTCAAAAACTGCTAACTTGAAAAGTGGTATAACATGTATATTGTGGAAACCATACTCCTTTAAAAATATTTTTGAGGTTCTACAATCTCAATCTTTTAGAATTTTCCATTTCATACTTCAAAACTTAGAGGAGGGGGGGACACAAATATACCGAACGCTACAAATAAAAAATGCTACTTATACAGAAAAGTTAATAAAATTCTTTAGCAAATTAACTTCCCTGTTTATAAATGTAAGCACTTCTACAACAGATGCTGATTTTAATGGGCACAAGTCCAAAATATTCATCTTAAATATACAAAACAATGACACGAAGTGACGCAACCCTGTTGTTTTCCAGTCGATTGAGTTTCATGACTGACATGTTTCGTGTTACATTTCTACAGAACTGAAGTAATTTGTTTTCTTTCAGTCTGTCAAATTAAATTACGCCAAGTGAGTGTTAACACATAAGCAATATATTTTTGCCCAAAGGTCACGAGAGAGTTACCTAAATCTGGGTTCTCTTTAAGACGGGGATATTCCCCGTCTTAAAGAGAAGGCAAAAAATTTGTCTAAGCAGTACGTGTCTCCTTACGTGAATGTACCTACAACAACATCACACGTACAAAAAACTATAAAATATTAAGAAACAAATTGATAACACACCGCAATAAAATTTAAAATATTACAGCTACCCCACGGGAGAAAAACTACCGCAAACGCTAACAGTCGTATTTTCCGCTTTTCACGGCAAAAAAAGGATAAAATAAATAATTGAGCTTATGTGCGTTTACGAGCGGGCACCGGCCGTTTGAAGCCTTCAGTAGGGCTACCTCTTCAAGAAACGATCTCCTTTGTCTATATATATTTGTTAATCTATGCTATACATGTCATTGTCTATTCTTAATACATTTGTTACCATTACAGAACGTCACGTACATCTACAAAAACTTTATTACATTACCAATTACAAGTTTCATTACCACTACATTATTTGTGTACAACACTACCATGCATTTCCATATTTATCAAATCTAGAAAATATAGAGTACTTACTTAACATATCTATTGCAAAAGGGTTTTAGGTAATTCTATATACTGCACGTCTAGGGAGCAAGTGAAGGGCATGCGTTATCAAAACCAGCCCCTGTCAATCACTGTCTAATACAGGGCGGTACGCCCGTCCTCACTTGCTTGATCTAACGTATAAATTCCAAAGATAAATCAGGCCAGTGACCTTACAAAAAGTCCAACACATCAACTTTATTATAGTATACTAGGATATGCCAGCGACTTTATCTACGCCTAACTTGAAATTTCCGTGAAACAAAATACCGCAGTATTTGAAAAAAAAATTAAGTTGACGTTTTCGTAAAAACTGTGTCGGAACAAGCTATTTTTACGCACCTGGACAACTACAAACCAGTATCGGAAAAATTCCCGCTGGATTCCTGGGATAAAAAAATCACACAATTTATTACTTTAAATTGGCTATCTGTCAGTAAAACAATCACTTTGGTTTTTTTTTAATCTAGCCATTTTAAAGAATGCCCAAAAAGGTAGTTCAGAATTTAAGTCTAAGAATTAGCTGTCGATCAGCGAAAACCGCATCCAAATCGGCACAATAGTTTTTACGTGAATCCCGAACAGACATACAAGAAATCTATAAAAAAAATTGCATCGTGTTCTTCGTCGTTTATATAGTCTAATCCAGTTGTTTTTTTTAAATGACTTCAATGTAGAGACACGGCATGTTCAGAATTTTATAATATTATAGATAACTGTTATAATTTTGTTTTAAGCCTTACAATTGGCGCAGATTCCCACAACACGGAATTTTATAAATTACTTATAATACACTAAATTTATTTTAAATTCTTGTATTCTCTTAGAATTGCATGACAACCCTAAATTTGAAACTCTTAACGAGCATGAGCTCGAGCTTTCAATTTCGTCCGCCCACTACCTCGCATTACAATAAAAACATACCAACACAAATGCTCTTTGAAAGCTCGTTTGTATGTAATATGGGTGAGTCGAAATGTTCAGTATTTTTAAGGCAAGATTAAGCTAGAAACGTCCATTTACAAATTAATTTGAAGTCTGTGAGATTAAGGTAAAACATTTAATGTAAAGTTCAATAGCCCTTTTAAACTCGAACCTAAAATCTAGCCTGCTAACTACATTGTAAAGAAAACAGAAAAAGTAATTTTTCAAAAGTTTAAAGAAATTTCAGCACTACGGATATATTTAAAGAAAAAGTACTCATAAAGAAGAACCCCATTAAGTAATCCCTATTAATATTATAAATGAGAAAGTAACTCTATATATCTGTCTGTTCCGTTTTTCACGGAAAAACTACTGGACCCATTTGGCTGAAACTCAGTATGTATATATTTTCGATGCCGAGGATGAACATAGGATACTTTTTATCCCAAAAAATGGGACACTTTTTAGTAAAAAATATATTTGTCTCTCTGTTCGTTATTCTTTTACGGAAAACTATTGGACCGATTTTACTGAAATTCGGTATATATGTAACTTTAATACCGAGGGTGGACAAGGGATACTTTTCATCTCAGAAAGTAGGATGGGTTTTGTTTTTTTTTGTGACTTGCCATTTTCATAATCTTGGTCATTTCGGCCATTTCAGCTATTTAGGCCATTTCGGTCATTTCATCAATTTCGACAATTTCGGCCATTTCAGCCATTTCGGCTATTTCAACCATTTAAGCCATTTCGGCCTTTTCGGACATTTCGACCATTTCGGTCATTTGGGCCATTTTGATATTTTGGCTATTTCGGACATTTCGGCCCAGATAGACGGGGGATAAATAAATAAAAATAAAACGGGTTGAAATAGAGGATAAAATTTTGTATGGATTTTTGCTGTAATTTTGCACAATTATATAGTTTAAATTTCGAGGTCGGATAGTTTACCGGAAGATGACATAGTTTGCGATATAATATGAAGTGAATCTTCCGGGGGCAAATAGCACTAACATAAAAAAATTAATATAATGTAACCTGTATTACCGCCTGCTCTTTAAACAAGAGGTACACACTATAGTATATTTATAGGTAAACTCTAGTTATACTACATATTAATTGTTTTCATGCTGCACGTTAGAATATCGGAACAGACGTGAATAATTGTTTTGTCATGGAAAGAAATAAGCTAAAAGTTTGCAACGTTCATTTAAAAGATAGCGAGTGGAGTGTATATATAGACAGTGCCACAGTTTGTTTGTTCCTACCTCATAGCTTTTGAGCCTGAAATAAATTTTCGTTTTTGGAAATGAGATAGTTTCTACGTAATACGAAACAGAATTTAAAGCCAACAAAGCCGCGTGCAAAGATCTATCTAGTAAACATATAAGTGATTAAATTAATTTAACTTCAAAATGACCCAAACTCCATTGATATTGACAAAGTTTCCGCAGTACACCCAAAACAAGAAGGAAACACGTATCAGGTTAATTGCCTTTGTACAATAGAGCAGAATTAAAGTAATTAAATCAGACATCGATAAAATAATTACCAAATAACCTTTAAGTAAATATCCAAGCTAATATATACTATATACATTTTATCATGCCTGTATCCATTAGGGGTAAGCAAAGGCGATAGATTTCCATATGGTACGATCTTGATATACATCTTTTGCTTCATCTACTTTCAATAATCTCTTCATACATGAACGTTTATTATAGGTGATTTTTCTCTGGCCATTCTTTAAGACATCTACGATCTGATCATGTTAAGTACGTTGCTATCTACCAGCGCCAACTACCCACCCACACTGCTATCATACACTTGTTTTATAAGTCTCTTTTTATCTATTTTCTCTACATGTCGAAACTACCTCAAAATTCCTTTCTCATCAAATATGGCTTGTTTAACTACAGTATCTAATATACTTTATATTACACATATGACGATGTGTGTGATGTTGAATATAAGTGCTCATTAAAAAATAATTAAGATTACATATTAAGGACAAAAGTATGTATAACAATTCAACTGTCTAATGTACTGTCTATATCCTTATAATTTTGATGGATTCGATCATTGTTGGGGTCGGAACGATAATTATGGACAAAACCTGTAGCTGGTGTTACATGTTGCGAGCTGCTGACTTTACAACCAATGCACCATGTATTCGTGTGAATTCCCTAGTTCCCACTATTTGTTTAAGTCAATAGGACATATTAGCTTCCAAATTCATGAAAATTATTTATCCGCGTCACATTCTTACTTAATTAGTAACTATGAAAGGTCGCAAATATGTGTACATTGGTAATGGGTACGTATTTGTGGCTTTCGGGGTCAAGACTCTGGGGCCGTGGGGGCCTGGAGCTCATCACCTCTACAGAGATCTCTCAACGCGTCTAATTGAGGTCTCGCGTGACCAAAAGACTGGCTTACACCTAGGGTAACGAATTAGCGTTGCCATCCAACAACGCGGAAATGCGGCCAGCATTTTGGGCACGCTCCCCGTCGACAGCGATTTGGAGTCAATTTTTTATTTATAGATTTGTTATTTTGTAAGTATAGCTTTATTTATAATATAGTTTAATTTTTTTATATTTAAGGTTAAAAAAATACTATGTTCTCGATAAATTCAATTCAATAAATACAAATATCCATATATATTAATAACTATGGAGTTAGAAAATTTTGAAAAAATTCTAACTAATAGAAATTGAAAATTAGACTATGATCCGTTGAGCAGTTTTTGACATGTGGAATATATAGTATTAAATGCTTTTTAAGAGTTGTATATATAGGCAAAGAACAAGAAATAATACATAACAAGTTAATATAACTCTGATATTGGAGCCCTAATAAGCTCAAAACCGCGATGCACCAAATTTACACCACGATAGCCAAAAATGAAGTACAGTGCACCATAAATCCAGTTGACTGATTTATACACACAGCCAGTGAATACGGGCATGTCATAGGTAGGAGTCGTTCGGAGAAATTGATTGCAAGTTCAACGTTATAGGATTTTTTCAAAAAGAAGTAATAATAAAATTAAACCACCTACAATACATACTAAAAACTTTGTCTGATAACAATACCATTTCTTTATTTAAATTACTGTTCTTTACAATATGGAACTAAAATGTCTAAAATGATATGAAACTACAATGAAAATACTATAAAATTTTACAGCCTCATTATTTACACATCCTAATCATTTAAATGTTACAAATACGATAAATACTTTTTGAACGCGCTCAACATTGCATGCGTGGTTAGCAAAAACAGACTGCGATTTTTTTTTATTCTTGGAATATAACAGATAGGCTGACCTCAGGTAGGTCCTAACGGAAACTAGTTAGCGTCGCTTATGAACATTTGCAACACCAGAAGTACTGCTAATATGCTACCAGCCTCAAAGAGGGGACTCGAACATGGCCAGTGATGCTGATACACAATTCAAGATTGTTGTAGCAGCATTCCGTAGACCAAGAATAGTAGTCATTCAGGCGGACTAAATTTGCACACCCTTCTGCACCTAATCTAATTGACAACGTACAATTTAGCGCACACTATATGTACATACCAAGTGTGGTCCTGATATTCAGTGTGGCCTTGACATCGCTTACTTATTCCATTTCCTATACTTCGGGGCAAACAAGTTTTTGTTATTCCTTTTTGAAAGATCGCTAGACGCTATCAATCATGTGTCACAGTTACATTCTTTCCCTCGCATTAGTAAAACAATATCAATAAATAAAGCAAATAAATTCTGAATCTTTTATATTTCGTTAAAAAATGCCGCTATACTAACTTATTTTCCGCTTACTTATTTTTGTAATTAAAACGAGAACACATTTATTTAACCGCAATATTTTAGAGCTGGAAACCAGCAGATATTGACATAAGTGCATTACTAAGTATCCGATATATAAAAATATGTCTACCTCTTTAGTTTATTTTTAATTCTTTCCAATTACTGGTGTAAATTTCAAATATCCCCTTTTGTATTTATTGATGTCTCATTTTATCCATTATTTTAGCACCACACATCAATCTTAACATCCTCATCTCGGCTAAATGGAGACGTATTTGATCTATCACTTTTATAGACCATTCACACCCTTATGACATAATCCTCCTTTGTAATTTGGGTGCCATTGTTTTCTCACATTATTTATATGTCAAATAATTACGAGTCCCTTAAAAATACTCTCGGAACGAAAAATATTTATTCCCAAATTTCACTAACAGAGTCCGCGTTTCCCGAAAATCAAAATCCGGGCGTCTTCTAGACTCGTGTGAATAAGTAAGATTTTCTAGGTAAGCGTGCTCCATCATCATTTGGCATTCGGCGTGATCTTAGTCAAACGCGAACCTATCATCATAAAAAAACTAAGGGCCGGTTGCTATATCTTACCAACCGTTCATTTGCCTTACCATCGGTTAAAATTTGACATAAGTTCCATACAAGTAATGTCAAAATTCAACAGATGGTAAGGCAAGTGTATGAACAGTAAGATATAGGAACTGCAAACAGATTGAAAACAACGATAGTTTGTCTGTTAACAAACTACTAAATTCTTGCTAGTTAGTCTCTGTGTCATCGTATTTACTATTCACACATGTCTCGACGATACGCAGATAACACAGTCTCCGAACAGCAATATACCAGTCGAAACTACTCGATATTGTAGTGGTTTTTGATTAGCTGTTGACAAAGCAAGTTGTCTATTACTGTTGTCGTGTTTGTTCTGATTAATACGTGCTTGCCATCGTAATTTAAAATCAAGATTGTGAGCTACAGAAATTTTCGATGAATTCTCGAATACATAATACAATGACTAATAGTAAGGCTATAATAGTTGTCACCATAACCGTCTTACACCGAAGTGCTTCTACCGTTATCTAGAGACGCTCCCACTAGATTGCCGAGTGTAAGGCCACATACAAAAGACGGTGATCTTGGACACGAAACGAATTGTCTTTGACGTAATATGTCCACGCTGGATACACTATCTTGATTACAACAGTTAGGACGGCTCGATCGGTATAATACCACGCTCTCAAAGAATATCAGTGTGAAATGATGTTTTGTACGATGAGTGATACTTCCGATGGCCCATATATCCGAACCCCTATTCCATGCCCTCTATCTCATTCCTACTATTTCCCATCTCTATCACATGGGGTTTATCTCATCCTCTTTATCCCATCCCCTCTAATATCCTAAAGGTTAGCAACGCGTTGGCACATTTCCCATGGTGATAAAAACGTTTATAGGCGACAGGAACTACTTTCCATTGGGTGGGCCGTCTGCCTGTTTGCAAGAATTCTCATTAGAATGAGACGCAGCTTTCTTAGCCGTTAAGCTACTCCCACTTAACTAGCAAGACTAGCTGCCTACAAATTACTACTTACATAATTGATTAAAGGACAGGTGTTTATGGTCATTTACGGCCGACGCGTAATCTTAGGATTGAATTACCTTTCAATTACCAAAGCCGTAGTAGCTTAGTGGCTAGTGCAGGTGTCCCAAATAGGCAGTTTTCTGACCTAAAGTGCTTATTGTTAGAATTACCACGTGCTAACCGTGAAAGAAAACTGCATGATGAACTCTGCACATCGCGATAGCGCCATTTCGCCTTGGATAAGTATGACGGGGGTATACTTCCCGTGTCCCTTATAAATAGGAGGTCCGAGCACAACAGTGGGACGTCTATGGGTATATTTATTATATATATTTATTATTATTCGATTACCTTGCTACTGGATACTATTTTATTCTATTTTTGTTGTTGCTGGCTCCACCGCCTTTCGCGTTATTTTTGCAAATGTGATAGTAAAAGAGGCAGACGAAACAACCCACAGCCAGGTGGTAGGGTATTTGCCTGACTGGATGGCTACCACCCCTGGTCTAGAGTATGCCGCCATAACAACCTTGGGTTGTGTTCCGGCATTAGTGACCAGGTTCCAGTCTCCCTTAAGAGAGCAGCAGGGCATTTGTAGCACCTTTGGTGTTTCAAATGTCCAAAGGTGATAATAGACGCTAATATATCTGGCAAAATAAAATAAAAATGATCGGTCGGTAATCTTTTTCCAGAAACCTGAAGACAAGACAACACGAACAATTATATTAGACTAACTACTTTATAGGAATATATTATTAATTGATAAAAATGTGTATAGTATAAATATATGCTTACTGTATACTTAAGTCAGAAGAAAATTAATATTAATTGGACGTGGGATATCATGGGACAGGATATCATATAGGGGTGTAGATAAATTTGGACAGTATAAAATATGAGTCACAGAGAACCTTCGTTAAGACCGTATTCACAAATTTTTACTAATTATAATGATAAGATAAAAGACTGGATAATGTGATATTGAAGCCCGGCTTTAATCATTAATCTGTGGCCAAAGTGGCTAATCGCTGAATTTAATTATTATTCTTAGTGCAGAATCGTATTATGAATGTATCTCAAAGTGACAAAGAAGCATGTGTAATATCCAGTGGCTATTTAGACTAACGTTAAAGTCATATTAATAGGATTTTGCAAAAGTGTCCGTTTCACGTTGGCTACTAATCGTGCAATGTTTTTGCCTTAATGTTAAAGAATTATATCTTGCAATGTCATTGGCTATAAGTATAATATAATATTTATACAGAAGAAACTAACTATTGCTCTTAAATCACTGGAACATTTTCTTCGATACATAAAATTTATGAAAAAGTTTTAGATTACAATACAATTTTTAAATTAAAAGATGTGATAAATTTCCCACTATCTCAAAGCAGTTTTTTTTTATAAAATAGAATCGTATTGCTATAAATAGCAATACGATTTGATTCTGGGATAAGGCTATTTTTCAATATCAAAATAATAAATAATAAATAGTTTTTATGTACAAAATACAATATTAGTTTTAAAGAAAGAAAAGAAAGAAAAAACGTTTATTTGGACATCACACAGCGAGGCACATAATGAATAGTACGGTGATATATACAAAAAAGTCTCGCAATGGTACCACATAGGTGCAGTTCCGCATCTGCCAGGCAATAGGTGCCTGACGCTGGTTTTCAACTGCACCTTAGGACGGACGGATGTTGCAATATTATGTATATATATATATATATATATATATTTATTTTCTTTAGTAATGTAATTTAATTATGGCGCATACAACGCTATGTATTGTAAAATTATTTATTTTAGTCAACAAATTGACAATAATTTTTAATTTAAAATTAAATAAATACACAGTGGTTTTAACAGTTGCGCTTTCGCCGCCGTTATCTATCGCCTGCGCGCGCATTCTCTGTTTATTAGTGATCTGTGGTGCGCTTTAGTTCAACCAAGGTGAGGAGCGCGAGAAACAAAATCTCCACGCCATTTTGTACAAAAATTGCTTGATTTCTATTTAGTGCTTGTTACTTTGAAAATGATGGATTTTCATACTAACTTTCATAACCCTTTTCACCCCTTTAGGGATTGAATTTTCGAAAATCTTTTTGTTGGTGCCTACCAGTATAGAAAGTAGTTCAGTATATATATCATTCGCATGCAAAATTTCACGATCCTAGCTCCAGTAATTTAGGCTGTACATTGATATATCAGTAGTCAGTCACTGAGGTCAAGTCGTTTATATATACAGTATAAATTATAAACATTGTGTACGGAGCATTCTTATTACCCGTTCCTATGTCTTACTATTCATTCGTTCAATCGCCTTACCAATGGTTGAATTTTGACATTAGTACGTGTATGCACCCTTATGTCAAATTCTAACCGATAGTAAGGCAGATGAACGGTTGGTAAATTATAGTTACCGGCTATTAATGAGATATCGGGAAGTAAGTGCCAGTCCCAAATTACCTTACTGTGTGTCTCGAGCATCAAGATGTACTCGTACATAAAGCATTCCCACTTCTACAAAATACTTAATTGTTAGCTGGTATCCATATATAAATTAGATCATACCTGAAACAAGACAAAAATATATTATTAGGACAAACAAAAATAAATTTAAGTTAAATTCTTATTATACTTTCGACGACGGAATATCTATTATTGAAATTAATTGTAATGTTACAATTGGGCCACCTGCATATTTGTAAAAAAAGCAAATTTATTACCCGCCGTCGGTGTTTGAGCTAATAACATTGAAACGCTTTTATGATCGTCTTCTTTTGTTTACTTATTTATTGGTTGTTGTGGAGAGCAGCCTATTGTACTCGTTTATGGCCGTTCGCAGGCATAATTAGGCAGTTGTGCGAATTACAATTTCTGGGAAATTGTGTCGACGCTTGTCAGGTAGAGATATTGCATCGTGCATTATAAAGCAATGCCCCAATGGAGAGAGCGGCAGTCAAGCGATAACCACAAGCGTGACAAGACGTGTGTATATTCGATAATCTATATAGCGACGGACTTTGCGCTTTTTATTGAATCGTGCATTACGTTTGTACTGGTTGTGTTCAGTTATATTTGTACCTGTGTTATACGTATTTGTATAGTTCTAAATAAACTCTATAGTAATTCTAACGGCATTTTAATTTGAGTCCCGCACTCGTAACAGTAATGTGGTCTACAATAAAATCTATTATTTAAAAACAAATTTCTTTATTGAAATTGTTTAGATATCTTTTATGAAAACCTTACCTAAATCCTTAGAAATGCTAAACTTTATTACTTTACTAAGAAATTATATTGCCCAAAACTGCCTGAGAACGCCCAAACTAATGATGTTTAAAAATTAAATTTTTTTTAAATGTTAACATATTCAAATTCAATTCAATTAGCCCAATCTTAGCCCCATTTTATCCTTATTTTAGCTGTATTTTACCTCTATGGTTGCCCGCCCTATTTTACACCTTTTTAGCCGCATATAAGATCTATTATGATTTATTTTTGCCCAAAAGCCAACCCTGTTTTAGCTACATTTTAGCCCTTACCTAAAATTATATGAAAAAGGATCCGATGCCGCAACTGTTTCAACTATAATGGAACTCAGCGAGTCCAGGTCTACCCACGATGCATGACGTCATGCGGTTAACCTCGTTTCTATGATTACTCTATGAAACAAAAGCAACTCCCTTAAAAAGCAAAAAGAAGTTTCTTCTCTCTTACTTGAGGAATTATAAGTTGCCCATGAATATTCATCTCTCACTTCACCCCCTTCGAGATAGTTTTTGAGATAGTAGATTACATCTTTCACCAGAATACGATCCATGTTCTTGCCAAATTTAATTAAGATCAGTTCAACCATTGAGTGCTGAAATCCGATATTTACAACAGCGAGTGTGTTTCGAAGGATCTATTTGAGCAGAAAAGTCAATTGGGGACTTATAAAATTCTTTATAAAGACTCAGTACACAAGACCAAACATTTAATTCTTATTGAGAATACTTAAGAACTTTCGTAGCAGCTTGGTGGCTAGTGCGTCAGCGGCTGATTCCAATGTTATTTTGATCCTAACCAGGCCTGAACCAATTCGCTGAAGCATTTATGATATGATATTATAAATAAACTATAATGACGACTTCGTCCACACTTGATTTGGAATTTCCGCGGGATTTCCGGGAGACAAAGTATCGCAGTATTTAAGAAAGAATGTAAGTTATCGTTTTAATGAAAACTGTCTTGGAATAAGCTAATTTTTATGCACCGGAATAACTACAAACCACTCCCGGGAAAATTCCTGCGGGATTCTCGGGGAAAAATATCACACATTTTTATTACATAAAATTTGCTATCGATTAGTGAAAAATCTCATATTTTTAATCTGGCTACTTTAATCCACTCCCAAAAATTTCCGGGGGATTGCCAGAATAAAAAGTAGCGCAGCTTTTAATCTAAGAATTTGCTGTCGATCAGCGAAAAAAATTGTATCGAAATAGGCCCAGTAGTTTTAACGTAAATCCCGAACAAACAGACAAGAAATCTAAAAAAATTGCACTGTGTTCTCCATCGTTTATATAATCTAATCCAGTTATTTTTTTTTAATAGCTTCAATGTACCGACACGGCCGACATGTTTACAATTTTATAATATTACAGATAGATTAGAATTTTTCGTCGCCAAATCAATCACAAACAACCAAATTTTAATTAACTACAATTAACATTTTAGTTTATTTAAAGACAGAACCTGTAAATATTTTTTCTTTGTTTTATTAAATAAATATAAAAAATGTTCAAACACCAAAAAACTTCATGATAATTCTATTAATTCCCAAAGTTCACTTGCAAACAAATTACGTAGTATTTGTATACTGTGGACAATTATGACGATTTCATAGAGGCTAACATTTGTCAGAATGGCTACATCCTTTTGATTTTTTCAAGATCTGACTTCCAACACTCGCGACTAAGTGAACTTTAAAAAAATTAAGCCTCGATTATAGATAGGAATGGCGGCCACCCCTATTCTTTACCTTTTCACGCCTTGATTACAGGCATTATGTAACGGCTTAGAGATTACTTATTATTGTATTCCCCGACATGATTACTGAGCAGTTACCTAGGATTAAGCACAGTGAAATGTTGATTCTTTTTCAAAGCATAAGGTATTGTCCCTTTCGAGTAAAAGAACAAAAACATAATATTATCGATATATCAATAAGTCTCATCACACATTTACTACGTTCAATGCGCAGAACGATCCCTATTAACCCGCCAACCGCTCATGATCCATGCCAGGAAGCATACTATATTGTGTCTATACCCAGTAGTCCCCGAGAAAAATAATTGTCACACAGAATAATAGATGGGGGGATGGATATTACGAACAACTTGCTATATTTGTGACAAAACGGCAATATGACCTTAAAAATATGTTTCCCTTGTAAGTCATACATAAAAAATTTACAGATATACATAATCAATTTAAATTTTGAATGAACAAATAACCAACCGAAACATGCAGCAACAAAAGACTAACGACCGAGTATTTTTATTGTATGTAATGAAATAAATTCAAATGTGATTCAAAATTTCTAAAGAAAATATCAAGTAACGAGTCTAAAAGAAATTTATGAACAACAAAGAAAAATTGTACCGAGTATAATGAGGGAGACAAAACACAATTATTCAAATGGAGACATTGATTAAGCTCGCATGTCAATTAAGAAATCAGAGAAAAATATATCAATATGCTTTTTCGACTTGACAGTTTTTCATTGGAGTAACCAAGTTGTCGTCCTTGCCAATCAAAATCCACTGCTGGACGTAGGTTTCTTTAATGGCCGGCTTCTACAACTTACTAACCGTTCATTTGACTCACTGTCGGTAAAAATTTGTCATATGCATAATTTGACATTAGTAGTATGGATTTACGATGATGTATGACAAGTAAGATATAATTATGAATCCGCTACAAACACTTGCCTCTTTTACTATGACATTGACAAACTCAATGCCAAAGGCGTTGGAGCCAGCAACAACTAAGATGGAATAGATAGAGCCCACTACAAAGTTCTTAAAACGTAGTTCGCTGTAGCATAAGGTAATTTCAATTCTATATATTAAGAGTGTCCAGAATTTTTTTTTATGGGTGGAACCTACATAGTAACATTTTGCTGTGCAATTTTATTTTTAATAAAGTAAAAAATACAGGTATAAATTTGACGATAATTTTAGGGTATTTAATAATTGGAAGTCTTTTTAGCGAAAAATTTTGTGAAGTGTATTGAAAATCTAAACTGTTTACTGAGATATGATTTTTCGAGCTGCCACAAGAACTTCTTCGTTTGCAGTCAGTCCAAGATCTACAATTTATCTGAGGCTTTTGCTTCAAATTAGTTCTAAAACTATTATCAATAAAATAATATTTACTATTGTTTAACATTATACTCTATACTAACACTTGACATTGGCTAGATATACAAATGATGCAGAGCCATATTTAGAAAAAATAAAAACTCAGAAGATATGAAAATAAATTCAACGTGCCCCGTGACCGAAGTAGCGGGCATAGATAGACTATACAATACGAACATTTGCCGAACTTTTAAGATACCTGTAAATTTTTTGCTCCAAAAGAAATACTTGATATTACGCTAAAACTATTAAAACAGTTAATAAATGGAAAAATGTAGAGAACGTTTAGAGCAATATTTTATCTGTACATGAACATAAGAAAAAGTCAGCAAGTCTAGGCAACTATGTAGACACTTATTCACAATTGTAATTCGCTTGGCTGTACGGAGGTCCCGCCCCTGACATCTACTCGTTCATTACTCACTGTGACCTGGGTTCTTTTGTTCCGTTTCACCCAATAATGGAGCTTTTTACTCATTTCCCGGAATAAGAATTATGTTATTATACGTTCATCTCTATTATCAAAACGTTTGTATTTTAAATGATTTGGCCGTTAAGCATTACACCAATAAATATTAAAACATACATAAACGGTACTTTTACACCTAATACAATGTTGACAGTGTTAAATTCTACGGACGTAGATATCCATAGCACTAATATAAACCCCAGAAGCTTTTCTATGTTACGTGTAAATCAATAACCTGTAAATATTTTTTCTTTGTTTTTATTAAATAAATAAAAAAAAGTTCAAACACCAAAAAACTTCATGATAATTCTATTAATTCCCAAAGTTCACTTGTAAACAAATTACGTAGTATACAATGGACAGCCATGACGATTTCATAGAGGCTAAAATCTGGTCAGAATAGCGACGTCCTTGTGATTTTTTCAAGATCTGACTTCAAACACATGCAACTAAGTAAACTTAAAAAATTTAAGCCTAAACTACAGATAGGAATGGCGGCCATCCCTATTTTTTACCTTTTTGCGCCTTGATTACAGGCATTATGTAGTGGCTTAGAGATTACGTATTACTGTAGTCCCCGACATGATTACTGAGCAGTTACGTAGGCTTAAGCACATTGAAATGTTGGTTCTTTTTCAAAGCATCAGGTATTGTCCCTTTCGAGTAAAAGGACTAAAACATAATATTATCGATATGTCAATAAGTCTCATCACATTTACTACGCTCAATGCGCATAACGATCTCTATTATCCCGCCAACCGCTCTTGATCCGTGCCAGGAAGCATACTAAATTGTGTCTATACCCAGTAGTCCCCGAGAAAAATAATTGTCACCCAGAATAATAGATGGGGGGATGGATATTACAAAAAACTAGTTCTATTTGTGGCAAAACGGCAATGTGTCCTTAAAAATATATTCCCTTGTAAGTCATACAAGTACGTATGTCTGACCTACAAGTATACATATTATAGTAGTGCACATTATAGTATCAAATATTGCATCTGTTCTTATTATTTGTCACTAAGCCAAGCCCCTTGTCTTACGTATGGTAGGTACATCATGTCGTTTGTTTAAAATCTCTGTAACAACTCAATGTGTAATAAAAATATAACTGCCCAGAATAAAACAATTTATTCCCTCTTTTCTTTCCTATGACAATATCTAATTGTAGTCCTCTCCAACCAATAACAAGCTCATCAGAACAACCGCGGAAAAGTATTACCACTACAAAAGAGCATTCGTATTAATGATAGGCCCAATGAAAAACGCAAATTCACGTCCACATTGAAAATAATGAGGTGTTCAGGAGTCGTCCGGGAATTTGTCGAGGAGCCGAAAGCCTCGCTTCTTTGTCTGTTATTAATGGCGGGAGGCGTCCCGGATCGCTTCCTATATAAAGGAACATTGTAAATGACTCCTTTTACGATTTCCGCAATAAAAAAAAATGAGTTATTCCCGACTGTCCATCACAGGGTGCATGGTGTTTCCCTTCTCTATTGTGTCTTTCATGGCTACGGAACCTTATAATACATTATATAAAACATTATATTCCTATATATTTAATTTAGATTATATAGTAGCTTATGCGTATTTAAGTCCTATTTAATATTCTACAGCACCTTACAATTAGATTGCCTGAAAGAGATTGTTCTAAGCAATTGTTTTTACCAAAAAAGTATTTAATTGTGTATTTTTGTAATTGTTTATATTGATAAGCGATAAATAATTATAAAAAAATTACAATTACTGATATCGCCATATAACCTTTATTGGCTACATAATCTTGTTTTCTATTATTTTTAATATCTCCATTTAAATTTGACGCCGTGTTCCCTTTTTCGCACGCACGTGAATTCATTCATGTTCATGTTTCATGTCATGAAAAACAAATTATAATTGCTCTGCAAATATACATATGAAAGAATAAAATAATTTAATATTAACTTTACAATAAATAATTTAAATACATTATAAATCGTACCGCACTGCGCTGCTTAAATATATCTATATATCTATTATTATTATAATAACATAATAAATTATATGTAATTAATTCATTCTACCATCAATCAAGTACGTGCATGCTCTCCCTTTCCTATTTCCCACATCTAAATTGTCCGACATTCCCTCGTGTGCACAAAGTTCATAACATTAAATACAGCCCCACCGCATCAATTAGAATATTGTCATAGCAAAACAATAGGCGGCCTTACCGCTCAAAGCAATCTCTTCCAGTCAACCTAGCTTAAAGAATATTCTATAATCTCGATATGAAGGTGGCGCAGTATTAGATAGTACTCAACTTAAATACATATATTTAAACTATTCTATAAGATAAATACACATACTTAAACTAATTGATAAATGAATCTATTTTCTATTTATTTCTATTTGGACAACAAAAATCTAGAATTCTAAAGTTTAATATACTATTTTATAACGTTAAATATTAATCACAATGCGGCTCGCAACACTGTTTATGTATTAAATGAAATCATTATATTGTTAAGAGTAGAATAATATTATGTGAATGAGTTAGCTGTTAGTATGTAAGATTTAAATGTGTCTTCGTAATTTAAATAAGTACTAGGATATTTATTGTACACAGTTTCACTTGCACATTTTTTTTTCGCATCATTAATAAGTCAAGATATATTAAGATACCAACCTGCAGATATAACGACAGGCAGACGTACCAGACGTAAATCACGATTGTATAGATAGATTGTGTACCAATGTATAGCGGGTCATTTTTGGTGAAAATGGAAAAAATGCTCACCCTTAAAACACTATCTATTAGACAGTGCCGTAAATAGACTTCTCTATTTTATTTCTATACCTATTCTCTAACTGCGCCCTTGTTTTTTTTAGATATTAGAGGTACCCTAGCTAGAGCAATGCTATGTATAGGCCTACTTTATTTCATTCAGGGTGATAAAATAACGCACAAGGACCTTTGTGTTGGTGGACCAATTATTTAATATTTTGGAAGAAAAATCTATTTTTTTAAAGAACTAGAACACAAATACGCTGGTGCGCTGCCAAAAAAAATGAGCGCGATGTTTTGTCTAACTTAACAGACGTTTTTGATGATACTGGCATGTAGGTACTTATGTGTTGGAATCGAGTACTAGGGGCGCAGCGGGAACTTATCAGGAGCAAACCGAAAAAATAATAGGCCTGCCTGGTCTGGCCATTCTTGCGCCCCCCAGAATCTACGCTCTATGCCCGGGCACCCGTGGCACCGCCCTATTTACGACACTGCTATTAGAGCCCAATAACGTAATATTAAAATGAGATGGTTTGTTTTCTATATCTTGCATAAACGTAACACTAAAAACATCTAAACAAAATAATTTCATATCTTAAATACATATTAGACGTGATAAATTTATTATAACTATGGTTCTCTAAACGTGACCCATTTAACATAACAGACGTTTTACCTCGGATCAAAATTAACTGCTGACCTATTTCCCCATTTGAATCGAAGATCACCTCTCCTATTATTTACTCATGACAATGCAAAATGTTCACATTTGACCTCAGCATTATTGACGCATGAATATAGAAAGCGTAGCGTGAAAATTGGATATTTAGTATTAGCATTCTAAGATATAATTATGGAGATGTCGAAACTATACTTGTAGTAACTTATGACCGAAAGGACGCACTGCGATCGTGTTCTTTTGGCGTCACCGTTGCAATTGTTGCTCTCATGGTTTCATCTTCCACTTTCCCTACATGGAGTTATGGGTATTTATCAAGACATATTTTGATTAATAAAGTTCTTAATACATTTTTAATAAATATAACATTTCCACTTCATAACATACATATGTTCCTTTTTTATAACGCTGCATGAATGCAATTGCCCACTATATCCGGGCCAGGGAGAAGGTTTTGTTTTAATTTATCGCCTCTTCCGTCATTGTTTAAGACAGTCTTTCTTTTTAACCGACTTCCAAAAGGAGGAGCTTCTAAATTCGTCTTTAATCGAAAGGGTATATATACTCCCGAATTGGTACTATAGTTACCATATCAGGATTTGATGAATGGATCCCAGGGAATTCAAGAGAAACCCTCGAAAATTGTTAACCGATTTATTTGTTACGTAATATCCCCGTCAATTGTGACCCGATTTTCAATGTTTTTTCTTTATTAATAAGTGTATACTCTCGAGGTGGTCCCATGGTCACCAAGGGTTCTGATGAGTGAATCCCAGGGAAATCGAGAATGACCCTTGTTGACGAGCATCCACACCGAAAAGTACGATATTAACCTTGTATACGGTTACCAGTAGTACAATTTCTATAGGCGCTTAATATATATATTATTTCTAAAGCTATTCAAGTGCTTACGCAACTAAAAAGGAAAAAAAATAATTAAAACAAAACCGACTTCAAATTAAAAAACAAATAAATAATATTTAACCGACTTCAAAATAAAATACAAGTAATTAACATTTAACCGACTTCAAAATAATAATAAAAACAAATAATTAATATTTAAACGGCTTAAAAATAAATAATTAATATTTAACAGACTTCTTTCTACAACATCTTGAAGTCGGTGCGAAGTACAACATAAAAATTACTATATTTTGAAATGTGTTGTTGTTTTTTATGTCTTACTTGGCACCGAGTTCAAGATGTAGAAAGAAGTCAGTTAAATATTTATTTTTTGCTCTTTAATTTGAAGTAAGTTTTGTTTTTGTTAAAAAGTCTTGTCCTTTATTTACTTATCTTCTACATCTAGGGAAATTTAGGGGTATCTTTATTTTTCTTTTCATACAAAACTTACTGTCTAATACCCCGGGAGAAAGTTACCGGAGGAAGTGTAGGACTCCCAACGGCTGAATCTCCACAGTCTACAAAATTCACATTAATGTGAGCGAAGTCGTAACCAAAAGCTTGTAAAGTATAAATAAATAACCAATGTATGTTTATTAGCTCGTACTTGAAACAAAGATAATAATTAAACACTGTATACATCAGCGAGTCAAAATGTTCAAATTTACGAACATGTTCCCATGACGGCTTTGAAGCAATAAGTAGCTTCATTAAAATAATTTAATTTTGTTTTTTGTTACAAATTAACAACGAAAGTATAGCAATTATTTTTAACTAACATGTAGAATGAAACGATATCTCATTACAACGCTGAATAACAACAGTGTAGCAACACGTTAATAAACATATTATACGCTTTAGATATACATGTAACTGAATAAATGTAATTTATAAATAAAAATAAATATCTAGAACCCGATTCCAGCTCCACCGACTGGTTCTAATTGTGAAACCATCCGGAGGCCCACTCAAACACAAAAAGTTTCATAAAAATCGGTCCAGGGATTTAGGAGTACAAGTGACAAACACGCTAACATTCGAATTTTATATATAAAGATAAGTTTAAGAAAAAACTTTCAAATATATTTTAACCAAAGATAAAAGAAACCCTTATAGTCTGACTTTTTATCTGTCAGTCTGTAACAAAGCATTATGCAACTATTAAGGCTAGATATAAAATTTGTTAGACACAGAGAAACTTCATAAAGAAGAAAAAAATCTTGTTTGCACATCTAAAGATGTAGTGTCAAGTTTGCGAAATGTTATATAAATCAATACTTTTATTGTTGTTTTAAAATATTATAAATGTATAGTACCAGGTGTATGCATAAGTCTTTTCCGGTTTTTGTGGTAAAATAAACACATAAATTTTAAAGGAAATAAATTTTGAGTTTATTCCAAATATTGGCCTTCGGCTTCTACACACTCAGCCAATCTTTCAGGTAAATTATAAATACCTTGCCAGAAAAATTGTTTGTCTTTTGCGGCAAACCATTCGTCAAGCCACTTTCCAACTTCCTCGAAATCGCTGAAGTGGTGTTCTGCGACCGCGTGCCCATTTGATGCGAAGAGGTGATAGTCTGATGGCGCCAGGTCAAGGGAGTACGGCGGATGCGAAAGGATGTCTCATCCAAGCGATTTCAAAGTGTCTTTCACTAGTTTTGCTGTAAGAGACGGCGTATTGTCGTGTAATAAAAAAATCACTTTGCCACGTCTCCTGGCCCATTCCGATTGTTTTTCGATCAATGCGTGATTTAATTAATCATTTGTTGGCGATAGCGTTGTGCGTTAACGGTTACGATGAATTTCCACTGCCTTTTTCTTTTGAATGAATGAATGAATGAATGAAAACACTTTATTGTTCACCAAAAATTAAAACTAAGTTCTTAAAACTAGGTACAGTAAATGTTGAACAAAGGGCGGCCTTATCGCTTAAAGCGATCTCTTCCAGGCAACCCTCTAAATTAAGGAAAATATTAAGTCAACAGTGGCGGTGAAGACAATAAATAATACGAAACATTCTAAGAATAAATGAAAAATAATGAATAATATACTTTATATACTATAGAAAAACACAATATATCATACTGTATATAAAATCAGTAGCATGTTTTAAACTTGTGAGGACCAAAGATATTTAGTAACCATCAGTTTAAAAGACAATATGGATTTAGCTTGTCTGATTTTGAGTGGCAGTGAGTTCCATAAACGGACAGCCTGTACCGTGAAAGGTAATGATTGATTTTTGATGAAATAGAAAAAGCAAAGTGTGCCGCAGATGTTCTTTTTCAGGCACAAACGTCGACATAATCACTTAACTATACAACAGAGATGCTATCAATTGGCAGACTCAACTTGTATGTGTTTTTGTAGGTTATTGTCATACAAATAAACTGACGTGGTGTCGAATTTATACGTAGCGTATTGTTCGGTGGTGCCGTCACTTAGTAAAACTGGAAAAGACTTATGCATACACCTGGTATATTTTTATTTAGGTGAGCAATAAAGTGCTATCTCTCTAATATATTACTAGCTAAAATTAAATAAAACTATAATAATAATAATCGGCAGACAAACACACATATTGTATATCCCCAAATTAAGCAAGTTACGCTTGTGTTATGGATAATATACAACGTACAACTCTGGGGCCGATCCCAGATACCCAGACCATAGTAAATAACGGAGAAAATACGTTTCCGAAATTTACTATACCAGGAATTGAACCCGGAGCCTCTGCGTTGCAGTGGGGTAGGCCGGCAACAGCTTAGCTCCCTCAACCACAGTGGCCGGCAAAACTAACTACATGTGTTTTCAAAGTTAAATTGAATACAAATTTTATGGTTCGCATTGTAGGTATTATATACTCTACTCGCACAAGGTGTTTATGTTACGTCACGTATGTGGAATAATTTATTGCTACATAATAGCAAAGTTAAAACTAAGTAGTCCATATACGTGCTAAAATTTGTCAATACAGAAAACAGACAAACCCTACGAACATTGTAATTAGATTTAGAGTACAACACGTCAATCACGTCGGTGTCACCTCTTGTAGGGGCTAATTTAACGTTGTGTGGTGCGTCTGTGATCTTACCCCGTTGGACAGGGTTCACGCAGGACGCGGAACGTCCCCCCAGGGGGTGCCCCCGCGGTCCTCACCCCCTCCGACCGCGGTTGGTACACGGGGAAGCGTCCCCGGGGCCCCAGCGGCCATTGTCACATTCCCATCTTCTCTCCGTGACAATGGTGTCCCACCTACGTTCCTATCCTTAAAAGGCTCCCGTGTGTCCCTCCTTCACAACTACCTATCCCTTCCTTCGTTTGACGGGCCACACGCACCTCTCCGTTTAGCGGAGTGGCCCCTTGCGATGTGGCGGCGACGGGTCCGGAGGCCGGGCATTTTTGCCAATCCCCGGGCCGGCGACGGAGTGGGCTTAAGGGCGGTCCGCCCCTTTCTAACATTCGCCACCGTCGCGCGATGTGGGGTGTGGTGGCGGCGGTTTCACCCGACCGCACCCGCACAGCGATAGAAAAAAAAAAAAAAAAACCTTCAGATGAAAATGGGTGGAGGTTTCGATTTGCTCGCCCCTAGGGCAGACCGGTTCCCCCACCCACCCGAAGCTGAGTTTGGCGTGCTTGGAGCTGTATGCTGGGCGGGCTATCCCGGCTGCAAGCGTCCTGTGGGTGGCGTGTGGGGTATCCTGCTTGCAGTCATTTCGCACGCCACTCACAGTCTTTTAGTTTATAAGTCCCTCAGATGGTTTCCCGTAGAGGAGACAAAATTAGGTTTAATAACCCCGACAGGGGTTCGAAAAAAAAATCATGAAAGCACAAAAGCAAGAAAAACTACCCCAGGCGGGTCGATCTTCCGCCCAAAAAAAAAGGTAGGCGAATCCCGCACCGATGCCGGCACCTTTGGTAAGGTCAGAAGTCCCCCATCGTATTCTGGGGGGGGGGGGGACGCCTTTGCGCTCAAACACATGGACTTTGTCCAAGCAGAAGATGCCCGAGATGGGCGGCGAAGTAATTTTTTCGCGCAGTAGCAGCAGACAGAGCGGCCGCGCTTCTGCTGCAAGTGGCGCCGTTAGCGGCACCAGGAGCGGGGCCTTGAGTGGAGCTGTCGATGAGTCAGATTCCAACCTCTCGATGTTCTCCATTCGGTCCCGCTCCAGGACAGATTCACGCTCGCGGTCGCGTTCACCAATGCGATCGCGTCCTCCGACGCGCTCATGCTCCGGATCAGGACCTGGCATTCGTACTGAACCAGAGGCCGGGCCCTCAAATCCGTCGAGCCAGTGGCACGCACAAAAAAAGAGGAGGAGGCCCGCACCTTACAGGGGTTCCCACAAAACATCCTTTGTGTCAAGTGACGAAGAGACGGTGGCTCCAAAAACCTCCCGCAGGGTGTCCCCACCCACTACGGGAGTCACAGCAGAAGCAACTAGTCTAGCACGGGCCAAGGATGCCGTTGCCAAAGCGGGTCGGGTCACCGACCTTGAGCTGGACCACGAGGAGAGTACCGTCGAGCTGATTAGAGTCGCTGAGGAGGCGCGTATCGCTCGACGGGCCCCAGAACTCCTAGGACGCTCAGGGTCGGTCACAACCACGGATGAGGCAGGGGCTCGTACGGCTCAGGCCATAGAAACGGACGTCCGCAATGCACTGGGGGTCATTCGCCACGTGGCGAGGGTCCCCAGGGGGTTGAAAGGGACGTTCATGAAGTCCCTAAACGACTCCGTCAGCATCATAAGTGATGCCTTCGAGGTACTGCGTGGCCGCACGGAGTCCGACGAAGTCAGGCGACTCGAAGCGGCCAACCGACGCCTCGAGGCTGATGTGAAAGAGATGAAGAAGGAGTTGGCCAGCCTACGGGCCAAGATTGTCCGCCCCCGGCCTGCACCATCCAAGACCATGTCGACGCCGAAGCCACCGCCACCTCCACCACTGCCTGCATCGAGGCCTGTCGTGGGAGGGCGGTTCAATGATCAGGATGAGCTGTTGCGCCATCTGACCCTGTCTCTCGGGGCGATGATGGACGCGAAGCTAGCCGCCCTAGATGACCGCCTTCTCCCAGAGAAGCGAGTCCGCCCGCCGTTGGCAGCAGAAGCCCGGCGGGCGAATGCGCAGCAAACCCCTGCACCTGGGAGAAGGAGGCCAACCGCCCTCCCGAAGACTTCCCTGTGCTCTCAACCCCCAAAAGGAAGCGGGGCGTCGGAGAATGTAACGGCGGGGAGTCCAGCACCCCCAGGCCTAAGAGACCAACTAGGAGTGACACGGCGGCCTCAGAGCCGCCCCCTAGGATTGAGGAAGGATGGTCGGTGGTAGCTCGAAAAGCTCAGAAGAAGCCACCGACCCAACAAAGCAGCTCTGGTCGGACACCCCAGCTCAAGCCGAAAGTGAAGCCGCCGAAAACTTCGGCGAACAAAGGTCCGCATATGCGGGTGCCCAACACCACTGTGGTAATCCTTACTTTGTTACCTGCAGCGGTGGAAAAGGGCACCAACTACGCGGACCTAATGCAGAAGGCAAAAGCCAGTATAAAGCTTGGAGACCTCGGTATCCCCGGGGTCAAATTAAAAACCGCGCGGACGGGGGCCCGTATGCTCCTCCTCCCTGGAAAAGATAGCGGGGAGAAGGCCGATGCCCTCGCCGCGCGGCTAAAGGAAGTTTTACCTCAGGATGAGGTGAAGGTGTCCAGGCTTGAGAGGTGTCTCAACGTGCGTATCTCGGGTCTGGACGACTGCACAACAGTTGATGAGGTGGTGGTCGCCGTCGCCCGGGTCACGGACGTCGCCGCTGGGCGAATCAATTCCAGCGCCGTACGTCTGGGCCCGGACAGGCTTAGGTATGTTATCCTGGCCTGCCCTGTGGCGGCGGCCATCAAACTGAAATATAAAAAGAGGATAATGGTGGGGTGGGCCTCGGCAGACGTCAAAGTTCTGCCGAGCCGATCAGAGCGGTGCTGGCGCTGCCTTGTGGCAGGACACGTGGCCTGCACCTGCTCCTCCCTGTCGACCGCAGCAAAGACTGTTATCGCTGCGGTCAACCTGGTCACCCTGCCGCCACCTGTCAGAATCCCCGCATTGTAGTATATGCAGTGTGGCAGGGCGAGCGGCAGGGCACTGGATGTGCAGGGAGTTCCGGCCGCACGCAAAAGCGCGGGCCCCCCACCACCACCAAAACTGTGAGGTCCACCAACAATAAGGTGGACCAACCAAAAAAGGTCAAAAAGGAGGCACCTAAAAGTAAAAACGCCGAAAGAAAAAAAGGTCCTAGGCAAGCTGCGGCTGCCAACACTTCTCTGGCACCGCGGCCGCAGCCCAAACCGCGTTCGCTGCCACCGCCTCCGCCGTCGCAGGAGCCCGGGACCACTAGGATGGAAGAATAAAAAGTCGTCCCAATGGCTATCCTAGTGGTCCAGGGCAACTTGAACCACTGCGCCACCGCTCAAGACTTATTGGTTCAGAGCATGGCGCAGTGGGGTATTCAGTTGGCTGTGGTCGCCGAGCCATATTACGTCCCCCCCCGTTCTGACTGGGCGGGGGACCTGGATGGCTCGGTGGCCATCATAATCCGGACTGCCGCCGCATGCCCTCCCCTGGCCAATTTAGTAAGGAGACGAGGTTATGTGGCGACTACGATCGGGGAGATTGTGGTCGTCGGTGGCTACTTCTCCCCGAACAGAAGGCTCGCCGATTTCGAGGGATGGATTGAGGAAGTGGGCACAGTGGTGGCCCGTAGCAGGCCTCGCCCCGTGCTCGTGCTCGGTGACTTTAACGCAAAATCCGTGGCTTGGGGATCCCCGGGTACGTGCAAGGCATGGCGAGGCATTGGAGGAATGGGCCATCGAAAAGGGTCTCGTAGTTCTCAACCGGGGCTCCGTACACACGTGTGTGCGTCAGCAGGGCGGCTCAATAGTAGACGTCACGTTTGCCAGCCCTGAACTGGCGCACCGTGTGCGGGACTGGAGGGTCGTCACAGGGGTGGAGACGCTCTCAGATCACCGATATATCCGGTTTAGCGACTCCGCCCGGGCTTCGAACCCACCGTCCCGAGAGCCCCCGGTAGGAGACTGCCCGCGCTGGGCATTGAAAAAGTTGGATCGGGAGGCGTTTAAAGAGGCCCTGATTGTCGCTACCTGGGCATCAGGGCTCGAAGTGGACCCTCCCGATGTAAATGTTGAGCAGGAGGCAGAAAACCTACGGTCGCTCGTCAGTGGCGTTCGCGATGCGGCGATGCCGAGGAGGGCCGATTCCGGCCCTTTCGAAAGGTGTACTGGTGGAGCCCCGAACTTGAGGGACTAAGGTGCGCGTGCAATAGCGCGCGCCGCCAGTACACCAGACACAGAAGACGGCGTCGCCGCGCAGCGGACGCAGAGACCGTAGAGGCTCAGCTGTACGAGGGGTACAGAAGCGCCAGAAAGACATTGCGGATAGCGATCCGCAACGCGAAAAAAACGTGGCCTGGGGGGAGCTCTTGGATAGTTTAAATCAAGACCCTTGGGGGCGCCCATTTAAAATGGCACGGAACAAGCTCCGTGCCTGGGCGCCCCCACTAACCGAGTCTCTCCCCAGGGACGTCACACTAGACGTAGTTGGCGCTTTGTTCCCTTCACGGGCTGAGCACTTGCCTCCTGCTATGGCACCGCCAGAAGCGGAGCCCAGCGCGGATAGAGACCCTGTGCCCACCGTGGACCGGGTAAAGCTGGGGGCAGCTATGCTACGGCTAAAGGCCAAGAACGCTGCCCCCGGCCTCGACGGCATACCAGGGCGTGTGTGGGTTCTATCCTACGACGCCCTGGAGCCCCGACTGATGAGGCTTTTCGGCGCATGTCTGGAGCAGGGCCAGTTCCCGCAACGATGGAAGACCGGAAAACTGGTCCTGCTGCGTAAGGAGGGGCGCCCTGCGGACTCACCGTCCGCCTACCGGCCCATTGTGCTGCTGGACGAGGTTGGCAAGCTCTTTGAGCGTATCATCGTAGACCGCCTCGTCCAGCACCTATCGACGACGGGACCGGACCTGACGGACAACCAATTCGGCTTCCGCACGGGGCGCTCCACGATCGACGCGATCATGCGCTTGAGAAGCCTGGTGGAGGATGCAGTCTCTCAGGGCGAGGTCCTGTTGGCGGTGTCCTTAGACATCGCCAACGCGTTCAATTCCTTGCCCTGGGCATGCATTCTGGAGGCACTCCGATACTTCGGGGTGCCGACCTACCTCCGCCGTATAGTCGGGGCATATTTGAGTAGTAGAGCCGTCATCTATCCGGTCCACGAGGGTTGGAATCGGCGAGCCATAGTGTGCGGTGTTCCACAGGGGTCGGTTCTAGGTCCCCTACTGTGGAACATCGCATACGACTGGACCCTGAGGTGGCGGTCCTCCCGGGCATCAGTGTCATCTGCTACGCCGATGACACACTGATTGCCGCGCGCGGGAGGACCCATCGGCAGGCGTGCCTTCTAGGCACGGCTGGGGTGTCGACAATCGTAGGCAGGATCCGGCGTCTCGGTCTGGAGGTGGCGCTACAGAAGACCGAGGCCGTGATGTTTCACGGCCCTCGTAATCGTCCACCTCCGGATAGTAACATCACAGTAGGAGGCATCCGCATCGGCATCGGTGGAACCATGAAATACCTGGGATTGGTCCTCGATAGCCGATGGGATTTTTCGGCACACTTCCGGCTGCTGCTCCCCAGACTTAAGGGGGCAGCCGGTGCACTCTCGCGCCTGCTCCCCAACGTCGGGGGGCCCAACAACACGTGCCGAAAACTCTTTGAAGGCATCGTACGTTCGATGGCCCTTTATGGGGCTCCAGTGTTTTCGGACCGCCTGACGGCCAAAAATGCGGCGCTGTTGCGTCAAGCGCAACGCATACTGGCCGTCAGGTCAATAAGAGGATACCGTACGGTGTCCTTCGAAGTGGCCTCGCTACTCGCCGGATCCCCCCCATGGGACCTGGAAGCCAGGGTCCTAGCGTCACTGTACATGTAGCGCAAAGAGGCCCTGGCCAGGGGCACCAGACCCGCGCCTCGCGAAATCGAGGCGTGCCGGTCAGAGCTCTGCCAGGTTGCCGTGGGGGTCTGGGAAGATCGCCTAAGACGCCCCAGCACGGGCCCCGCTACTATTGAGGCGGTGAGGCCCGTCCTGCATGAATGGCTAGGACGAAGTCACGGCACCCTGACGTTCAGGCTGACACAGGTCCTAACGGGGCATGGTTGCTTCGGAAGGTACCTGTGTCGCCTCGGCCGCGAAGCCACGTCAGGGTGCCACCACTGTGACACGGGTGACGAGGATACGGCGCTGCACACACTCCAGGAGTGTCCAGCCTGGATAGAGCAGCGCCGGGAGCTCGTCGCCCAAACCGGATTTGACACCTCGCTCCCGGCCGTGGTACGCACCATGGTCGGGAGCTCCACCGGATGGGACGCCGTCTCCTCCTTCTGCGAACAAGTCATGTTTGCAAGGAGGAGGCGGAACGGGAGCGTAAGCGTACTTACCTGCTCCGCTCCCGCCAAAGAAGGACGCGCCGACGCCGGAGGTCGAATGGTAACCTTCGGCCGCCGTAAGCGGGCGGCGCGGGTGGGGTCCCTTGGAGTATAGGGGTTCTCACTCACCCGCATATGCCGTCGAGATGAAAGCGCGAGTGTTCCGCGCGCGCTCATCTATCTTCCCGTGGGGCGCGTTACAGACCGCCCCACGCACGGAATAGACCTAGTTGTGGCCAGGGGCCTAGTCCCCTGGCATTGCAAGAGGCCCAGTGAGGGTGGTCCACGCCTGCCAGGGCACGCGGAGTTGGGAATTCCGCAGTCCCGTAGCCCTGGCATAAGGCGCAGGACGGAATCCCACACCCAGGGCGATCATTTTGTGCCTAGTGGGTATCCCAAACGGATAACAGGGGAGTGGCAATAGCGTGGCACCAGTTCTGACTGGGCACGCTAGTGCCACCCCCGATCTGGCGAATCCCACACACTCACACCGGTCGCGAACATCCCCGAACAAGATTTGTCCAGCCTTTTTTATCTTATGGGTTATATTTATTTATCTTTTATGTATATATATGTGTATTTCTTTTATCTTTTTTTGTGCATTTTCTTTTTTTATGGATTTTCTTCTTGTCATTATTTTTTCTTTTTAATTCTCTTTTTTGTTTTACTTTATTATATAAAAAAATTACAGTAAATGTCCTTAATTCTACTACATTTGTTTTACTTATATGTTATACAGTTTTGTCTTATATACTATCTTATCTGTTTTCTTACTACTTTTATGTTTATTGCTTTTGTTTTTTTTTATCTTTTTGTTTTTACATTATTTCGTATATACTATCTATATATTTATAATGTAAACTTATCTATCTATTTTTGTTCCTGTTTATTACCTTCTTAATTATCACTAAACAATAAGCAATAAAATCGTCAATTTTGTACTTAGACATCAGTTCATGCATATTTTTATAACAAATATCTATCTTTAGTTTTCTTTCCAGGTCATATCACTCCCGAGAATATGCAGGACACCAGAACAGGATGTAAGGCACATCCTCAATCACATCGTCGCAAATGCATAAGGGACTCTCTTTGCACCCAAACCGGTTCAGGTACTCTGAAAATCCCCCGTGCCCCGTGAATAATTGGGTATGCAGGCCGGTGAGACCGACCTGCCTAACAATCTTGTGGGCCCGCGTGACATCCGGGAAAAAGATTTTCGTAACGGACGCAGTTGACTCTTGACAGTATCTCCGGTTCCTTAGTGGAGTGTTGCCCATGGGTGACCTCTCCACATAGAGGGAGGTACCTTGCCGAGTGTCCACACATGCCGGCGATTGACTCTGGTGGCTGCGCTATCTTCAGTGGCTTCACCTTTCATCGCTTTGATCTAATCCCTAGCAAAGGACCCGGTAGTGAGCGAAATGCATGTCCCCGCCTCAAAAAAAAAACCACAAGGCAAGAGCCCATGGCTCAATCACAGCAGGAGTTAAGCTCGACCGCTGGAGGGCAGTACAAAATAAGACGACGAATGTTGTACTCTAGATTTAATTATGGCTTAAATAATTTAACATTAAACTTAAGACTATATACAGAAATCTTAAGTGCTATGTGAAAATATGTAAATCCTAAACATGTTCGTAGATCATAGCAGCATCTTCGAAGGTTTTGTCTGTTTTCTGTATTCACAGATTTTGGCACGTACAGTTTATTGTCAGTTATCTCAAAAATAGCTAATTTTACTTGGTATTAGTGAAAATAAAATTAAATGAAATGGACCAAGTGCACTGTACTTCTTCGTGGATTGACCGATATGATTTTTTTATTTACTAAGGAAATAACACTTGTACCGTATACTTATATATTGTAATTAATAGTAGTGGTTTATACAGAAAGTTGTTAAAGTAATATAAAGTACTCAATGAATAAAAAAACCTAACATAAAATTAGTATATATATAAAGTAAATGTAAATACTGTTATGTATATAAAGCCGTGGCAGTTTAATTGTTAGCGCACGCATCCTAAACTGAAAGGGCACCGGTTCGAATCCTGGCCGGTGCACCACTTAGGCAGTTTTTCTTAGCTAAAGTGCATGTTGTTACAATTACCATGTGCTAACTGGAAAGAAAAATCTCGTTATGAAACATACGCATCGAGAAAAGCTAACTGCCTTGAACAAGCGTGGCGGGTATACTATCCGTTTCCTCATAATGAGTGGGACGTTTAGGCCTGCTTTTATTATTATTATAAATACTATTATATATGTAATATAAAAAAGGAAATAATTGTGTCAACATTCTCGAATGTATTATCGTATTTAATAATATCAGTCTTCAAGTTATCTATATCTCCTCTAAACATAATATAGAAATTTGTCTCAAATTACCGAGTAATTTATTTTCCAAAACATTTACTTATTACTTACGGTTTTCGATCTTGTATTGAACCCTTGCCGTATCTTGTCTACCCTTAAAGGATTTTACGTTTAAAGAACTTTACGCGTGGATACATTTTGTACCCACAGAACTTTAAATACATAGATACCTTCGGATAAAATACAAATAACAGTATTAAACAGTATATTTTTTCTAAGCTGTACCATGGAAAGCACAGCTTTTATGTCTTCGTAATAAATTTCTTCTGAATTTTAAGTTGTTAATAAAATGTCAAAAAGCAAAGAAAGAATAATCTGTGGCGCCATCTAGTTATCTTTAAAAACACTCGTGGTTTGAGCTTTTGTGTATAATCCTCATGTATTAAAATATTGTTACATGCCGTCAAAGATAAGCGCATAGCTGCCTATTGTAAGCGCAGTTTATTGTCTTCCCGGAGTAAGAACTCTTTTGTCTTTTGAATTTGTAATTAAGAAAAGCATGCTATTGTGTTTCTACTTGTTTCATAACCATCATTAGCGTCGAACTAATCCTTATTGTTATTGTTTTCGACTTTGTGGCCGTTCGCAGGTGTGCAAATTACTATTTTTCAGAAACTCAGTGTGCGCGGCCAATTTCTTTGTACTGTGTAGTTAGTATAAGACGATGCCCGAATGGAGGGGTGGGCAGTCAAGCGACGACTACAAGACGAGTAAGACGTTTGTAGTTCTCTCGATTAGCGATATAGACGACGGACTTTACGCATGTCGAATTGCATTGAATCGTGCAGTGTGAACTGGTTGCATCCAGTTTTATTTGTATTTGTTTTATACGTGTTTGTACAGTTCTAATAAATTCTATAGTAGTTCCAATGGCATTTTTAATTCGAGTCCTGTCGCTCGTAACAATATATAGATTCCAAACTTTTTTCAATATCGTAAATTGAGTAGGAAAGCGCACTCGTACTAAAATAAACGAGCAAATAGCTATGGGATAGTCATAACTCATAAGACACAGTGTAACAAAATCAGAGAGAATTTACTCTGTTTCTTTAAATTTCTGACGCCATTCGAATGATGTCAGTGTTAGACTACCCTCTTTCAAATTATATAAAACACATCTAAATACATCAATTCTAAATCTGAATGATACTGAATGCATAAATAATGTAATATACCACTGTTCTTATCAATCTTCTTGTCCATTCAAAGGTTATCTGGGAGAAATCGCTAATGACATATAACATAAGACCGCCTACTGTATTGTAAAATTTCATTTGTGTTAGCTGTAGCCCGGTTCCTAAGTCTTATCGGCCGTTCATTTGCCTTACTATCGGTTAAACTTTGACATAAGCTCCATACAAGTAATATCTAAATTCAACCCATGGTAGGGCAAGTGAATGAAAAGTAAGGTATAGAAACCGGCCATTAATCTTTTAACCCAGAACAAAGCATATTCATTCACATCTTATATCTTACCTGCCATTCACTAAACTTAGCAAGTACAGTTTATATACTGATTATTTTGTATACTTATATTCTCATACTATTATGGGAGCTGCATACGTCTAGTCATCGCAGCGGACAACGAACTACTGGCTAGCGCTTTTTTTTTATTGGACTTGACTTTCTGTTGTTGGTCCGAAGACCTCACATATTTTACGGGTTTTACGGGGCGAGCGCCTTCGCTGGGGGCAACTTGCTCGAGGGAGCTCCCTAGGGGGCTATACCTCGGCTGGACTGTTGCCATGAAAGGCGGATGACTCTAACGATGCCGACTAGAGGTCGACACAATGTACTAATTGAGAACGGGTGACGGGTAATATAAAGCCCGAGGGGAAAGATCCAGGCGGACCGGGATCGGCGATTCGCTTCGGCCTACGCTATTTTACTGTCGTTTCGCAACCAACGTGGCAGCGCATATATTAATAGTTGCTCTATTTCGCTCGCACATCATCCGTCCCGCTCATACATTGTGCTATATATTATACCAGCTGTACGACTTGTTAATATTTGTACTTAAGGTTACCGTTTCCAAAAAAAATTGTATATTTCAGTTCACATCAGCACTCGACAGTGAATTACTCTCTGCCATCTGAAGTATCATTTAACTTCTACTTCTCGCTGCTACAGTATATATAATACATAGTTACCGCCGGTCGTGTCCTAACTAAATTAATACTCCCTCAAGACGACCATGCTTCCGGCATCTTGAGATAGTATGACATTATCGTATTACCGACAAATCAACCCAAGGGTTTCATTTGGAGTGTATCCCAATTTATTCCATTTCTACAGTTTATGGATCGTTGCAATTAACTTTAAATAAAGGCATTATAACTGAAGCCATGAGTGGATGAAAGAAACAAAGCATGATATAACCGTTAACATTAAAAAAATGGATATCTGAAAACCTTCTAAATTTTACGTAACTAGATGTCGTCACAATTTATTATTCTTTCATGTAGGAGAATGCAAGAGCTTCAAATTTACACTTTTAACTAGATTTTTTTATTTCTAATATCCTTCTCCCATGCTCGCTGTAGATATATATCACAATTCCTTAAAGTCAGTTTATATTAAGGTGTAGTTTATGTGTAAAGAGAATGAATGAAAGGAGGCTGACAAAACAAGTGTATGACAACATTAAAGAGAAAATTAGCACAAATACCATTAGCGATTCCAAAACTCGACTAGAAACACGCAACAGAAACTGCTATTCTATGGCTGTTATATAATAAATTACCGACAGGATATAGAGAAATATCCAATTTAGATTTTTTATTCTTTAAATGAAATATTTGATTTTAAATTTTGACTATTAATAATTATATGTAATAACTAGGATATGCACGCGACTTCGTCCACGGTTGTCTTGAAATTCCCAAGGGATTCCGGGGACAAAAAGTACCGCAACATTTAAAAAAGAATCTCAGTTGTCGTTTTAGTGAAAACTGTGTCGGAAACCGTTCCGGGAAAATTCACGCGGGATTCGCGAAAAATTTCACACATTTTATTACATTAAAACAGCAAATTTAATTTTATGTGTGATATATAAATTTTGCTATCGATCAGTAAAAAATCATATTGGAATTCGATTTTTTTTAATCTGGCCATTTTAAATCATTCTCGGAATAATTTCCGGGGGATTCCCAGGATAAAAAATAATGCAGATTTTAAGTCTTAGAATTTGCTCTCGATAAGTGAAAACCGCATCGAAATCGGCCGACTAGTTTTTTACGGGACAAATAGACAAGAAATCTTAAAAAAATTGCATCGTGTTCTCCATCGTTGATATAGTCTATTCCATTTGTTTTTTTTTAATAGCTTCAGTGTACAGACACAGCATGCTTAGAATTTTATAATATTATAGATTTAAATCGTTATTTAATCTGATTTGATTTTACGCGACTTTAATTATGCTTATTGTTTCATGACATACAATTTTAATCTCTGCAAATGAACATTCAATTCAATAGTGTGGGTGGTACAGTTTGTACTGGTAGAGAGCGACATATCTACCAGGAACAAATCGCAGATGTTTTAAAAAATGGCCGGTAAAAATCGCCTTTAATAACGAGTATGTATGGAGAGATTAATGAAAGTAGATGACGTTAAAGATATATGTCAAAATTGTAGCAAGTAGCAATCTATCGTCTCCCTGTGGGAGACAGGCGTGATATATGGAAAAGAAAAACATCCAAACATAAATTATTCTACATTAATTATAATTTAAATCAAAAACAACCGACAAACAGAACAATTTCAAGATATACTACATTTTAAATAGCCACACGCAACCGTATTTCATTTTCAGTTGAACCCGTTCAAAGCCAAAAATCTACATTAAGGTCGAGCAGGATGTTCCGTGACCCTTTCACCCAACCCGACCTAACGTACCGTCAACATAGTGACATGAAACACTACCTCCTGGATAGTTGGGGCCCTCGGGGAAATATGTACAAAAGAAACTGAAAACTAAATATATATACGCGTAACTAGATGAGAAAAACTTGCCAGATTGCGGCCTTTGTGTCAAACAAGCGTTTATAATTTATTTTAAAGAAAAAATCTTCTGTTATTTTAGCTGTGTTACTAGGCTTGACATATTTTTGTTTATTTCAAGATTTCTTGTACTATTTCTTTACTTTCAACAGTTGATCCTTTTATTTGTAAAAGACTTTTATTTGAACTGTACGGTTAATTAAAAAGGCAGCCAAATTTTAGCAGTACGTGATCAAAAATACTAGAAGCATATCCATATAAAAACACTCTTGCAGTTTACTATGTCACAAACATAAAGGAATACACTCTAATGCTTTCTCCGAGACTTACGTACTCTTGCCAAACCCCAAATGTTCAAATCCGGGTATGATAAATGACAACGTTCTCGGCAGATTGTCTGGAAGTATTATGGAAATCTTCAACCGGTCCTACGCTCAAAACCTTGGTTCTTTGATTCCCGAAAGCTATCCAAAAAAGACATTTCAGCAATAATCTGTCTTCGGCTTGGTCATTGCTGTTCACCTGTTTTCCTAGCTAAAATTAGAATTCGAGACATTCCCACTGTGAGTGCGGCTTAGCTAAAGAAACGCTACACCTTATTTTTTTTATGTCCCAAACTTATTAATCCCCTGTATGACGTTTTACATGGATCTTCCGCGCCCTATCAATTTGAAATTTCTTCTCTCCCTGGCTAACAAAAACAATATACTTTAAGTAAATTTATATCAGCTAATAACTTTTATCTTTAGTGTAGTTAGTCTAACATATATGTATTTGATTCTATCTTAAGGTATACAGAAAACCTTACTGCATAATTTACCGGTCAAAATTTCTTTTTTAAAGTTTATTTGCTACGTTAAGTTCACCTGTCATTTTTAGTATTTTCGGCAACATTGGCAAAATCAATGCTAGACGTTAGAACCAAAATTAACAAGTCAAGTCATATATAACACTTTGGATAGCATAAAATCAACACAGAGAACATAAAATCACATCTAAGACTTTTAGAAGTTATAGCAGAATAAAAACACATACATCCAAATGCATGTACCATGGAACAATCCCCGTGAAAGAAACACTGAATTAGGAGCAATGTACATATCATGATAAGTACATGGCCCCTTAAAATAAAACACTATTTATTAGGTAGCAGTGACGTGGACTTTATACAACTCGATTCCCCATAGCCTACTTTTAAGAAACTATTATTAGCGCTTGCGTTTTTATTCATGCATGTATTATTACTCTACTACTATCTGTTACGCTCAGTGGCTTTCCACCCGTATTGGAAGAAAAAGCAACTCATAACCCGATCGGGCACCGGCTTTTGTTTCAAAATATGCGGTAATATTGCAAAATCTATAATACTATAAAATTCTAAACATGGCGTGTCTGTATATTGAACCTATTTAAAAATCAACTGGAATAGACTACATAAACGATGGAGAACACGATGCATTTTTTTTAGATTTCTTGTCTGTTCGTCGGTTGGCCTGTTTGTTCGGGATTCACGTAAAAACCACTGGGCCGATTTCGATGCGGTTTTCGCTAATCGACAGCAAATTCTTAGATTTAAGATTTGCGCTACTTTTTATTCTGGGAATCCCGCGGAAATTTTTCTGGGAATGATTTAAAATGCCCAAATTGAAAAAGGACAACAATTCCAAGGTGATATTTTTATTGATCGATTGCAAATTTTATATCACACATAAAATGTGATATTTTTTATCCCGTATATCCCAGGGAAATTATCCCCGGAGCGGTTTGAAGTTGTTCGGATGCATAAAAATTAGCTTATTCCGACACAGTTTCCACTAAAACGATAGCTTATATGCTTTTCTAAATGCTGCGTTACTTTGTGTCCCGGGAATCTCGTGGGAATTTCAAGTCAAACATGGACGAATTCTCGGGCATATCCTAATTAAAAATACAAATTTTAATAAGAAAATACACGCGAGTTAGACGTCTTTTTCAACTGCTGTCTAGTTGGTGCTTGCATCTACGGTATGTTTTTTCAATCGGTTTACCCTAGCCGAATTTCCACCCCGTGCGAGTGTTAGGTAGTAGAGCAGTATTTTGTTCTAAAATAGGATTAGCTTAATAAACTCTTCAGTTCAAGTTATTCCAACAAACGTGAGAATCGTTTTGAAGGAGATATCTTTCCGCATCATAGATTTCTCAATGTATGAACTTGCCCTCTTACCCTCATGAGCAGGAAAGGATGTAAAGTTAATGTAATGAACATAACCTTTTAGATTCACACGACCTTGATAGGATTTCAGTTTCTTTAAATTATTCAGTAGCATGATTTAACACGCAAAATAGAAATACTTTTAATACGGATTATGAGACAAAAGATAATGGTCATAGTGTTTGTTGTTGTGGACACGTTGAATTTTTATGTACCTATAGAGCCAAATCCGAACCATAGGGATTTTTGGGGCATCGTAGACTCGAATTGCTCCGCTTAGAAAAATCTCATTCTTTTTCCTTTAACAATGCACTGCCCTTCTTTTAGCTAATTACACCAGTATGTGGTGTAAATTTAATTCAATAATTTTCTAATATAAAATTTTGAGATGGTGCTACAATACAATATACATCTAGGTTTACCGGGCAATTTTTGGTAAAAACAGAACCATAATTGAAAATCGAAATTCTAAAAAACTTAATGATTTTCTTTTAGTTTTCAAACATTAGTATGGATATCAAACAATAGGATTAATGTTTAGGACACCAGAACTTGTGAATGCAGTGTCACAATGCATGTGAACAGACAACCCAGTGCCAATGGACACATTCTTAAATATAATGTATTTTGTACAATATTAGGTTAAAATTAAATTACTTATTAGTCTCTGTAGGCTAGATTGTAATATTGAGTGGAGTACTTGATAAATAATTACTTTAACATATATAAAATAAATACAATATATTTTAATTAAACAATTTCTAACAAACTCCAACACTAATAAATAGCTACAAATATATATACGGAATTTAAAAGTAAGTCGTTGTAGCGTAATGGCTAGCACACGCGTCCCGAACTCAAAGGGCGCGGATTCGATCCTGGCCGGAACGCATGCACCACTTAGTCAGTTTTCTCATCTAATGTGCATATTGTTACAATTACCACGTGCTAAAAAAATTGCCACGTGCTAAAAACGGTGAAGGAAAAAATCTTGATGTAGCTTGCACATCGAGATAACCGATATGTCAAACCTGCCAAGCCTTGGACAAGCGTGGCGGGTGTACTGTCCGTTTCCCCTATAATGGGAGGCCCGAGCCCAACAGTGGGACATTTATGGGCTGATATTATATTTATATTATAAACGTCCTTATATTCATTTTATATTTTAAAGTGGTTTTGGCCAAATAAATATTTTATTACGCAACCTTCAATTTCATGCCAGTTGGCAAGAACGCTCTATAGTTTTGTGAAAAGTAATTTCATTATGATTTTCAAAGGCTTTTCTTAAGCGAACTTATGTAACTTATTAAATATAAAGTTCTAATGGAACCCTTTATTTCAATGTCCAATTTATTTTGCATCTATTCTGATAATATAGACATCAAAGTATTTACGTTTTCGTATATGAATGTTCGAAACTGCGAAAGCCAAATAGTCATTTTATTTATTTCAACAGAAATTACACAGCTGTACAACTATAAGTACATTAATTTTTATTTTATTTCATTCGGAAAACAAATAGTTTACAACTAAGTACATACTATTAAAAATCTATTACCATTTAATTGTTTCCACATATAGATAATCTTATAATGCTTGCTAGTAAATAGTTTACATTCTATTAATTAAATTAAAAAAGAGAAAATTAAAAAAGAATAGATTATTTTAAATCTGACCTATTAAATGCAACCCGTAAATAAGAGATAAAAAAAGAACAAATACATTTACAGCAGCAGATAAGCCAATAATGGACCTTATTATACTGGCCAAATGGAAATTAGAGAATAGACCTTGTACTGCCTTGAAAAAATAAAAATAGAACCCGATTTCAGTGCCATCTACCGGCTTTGTGAATCTAAACACACATAAAAATTCACCAAAATCTTATAACCCGATTCCAGCGCCGGGTATTTTGTTTAGATTGATGTGTTACATTATTGAAGTTTTAGTAGAAATCCATAATTTTTATATAGCCTATATTAATCAGGGATAATGTAGCATTTGAATGGTGAAAGAATTTTTAAAATCAAACAACAAACAACTGTGGTGAATAAAAACATATAACTATAATATAATGAAATAATTAGTGCGGAAATCAGTAGTGAGAAAATATTGTCCTGTCAAAAATGTAATCTTATATTTGACGGCCTTTGTGGTTGAGCGGGATGTCTTAGCCGGCCGAACTCGTTGGAATGCAAGATTCCGGGTTCGACTCCTGGCATGGTAAATTTCGTAAATGAACTTTCCGTTAGTCTGGGTGTCTGGGAACGACCCCAGAGTGCTCCGTTATATAATACTCATAACACAAGCGTATCTTGCTTAACTTGGGGATATACAATGTGTGACGCTTTATTTATTATTATTTATATGTTATATAAAAAAAAAAATTCTTTATCGGATTAGATAGTAAAAAGAATTTAAAACCAAGGTTTATATATGAAAGGATCAGTGGAAGAAGATTAAGCGAAATGTGTATGCCAAGATTGTAGCAAGTGAAAATCTATCGTATCTGCCTACCCCTATTGCGTATGAAACAAGTATGTAAAAATATGTGCATTTACATATATAAATATTATTATAATGAGCCATCCACAAATTACGTCACACGAATTTCATGGTTTTTTGACCCCTCCACAGCCCTTGTCACAGCTGGTCACATTCGTTCTCCCACCCTAGTGTGACATCACATATATTGCAATTTTACATCAAGAAATTATTAAATTAAAACAGCAGTTCCGTAATTAGCTTAAATATATTAGATATTGAATTGTGACGTCACGAAATTTAAGACCCCCTCTAACCCCTTGTCATACAATGTCACACTTTGTCGACCCCCTATCCCCCGCTTAAGGTGTGATGTGATTTATGAATGGCCCCTAACTATTATTTTTCTGTACAGGTCATTCCTCACTACGTAGCCAGCATTTTTAAGTTACATCAATAATTAAATTAAATTGACGGCCTCTATGATTGAGCGGGCTAAGCCTTTGCTGGCTTACCAACGCAAAGGCTCTGGGTTCGATTCCTGGTATAGTAAATTTTGGAAACGTATTTTCTCCATTATTTACTATGGTCTGAGTGTCTGGGATCGGCCCTAGAGTGGTCCGTTGTATATTACCCATAACACAAGCATAATTTGCTTAATTTAGGGATATACAGTGTGTGTTGTTTTTGTCTGCCGATTTATTATTATTATTAAAATTTAATGGATACAAATATCATAACATTGACTTTAATGACGTATTTTGTTTCTTTGCTTTCAAAAATCTTCAATAGCAAGTAAAAAATTATAAAAGCAAACCTCATTTATAACACAAACGCAACTTTTGACGTATAAAAAAAACAAGAGTACTCAGCAAATATTCAAGTTACAATGAAAATTAAACTGGAAAGTTGTCGTGAATTTTCAATTTCCAGCCATTGCCTCCAATATCCGGCGTAGCCCTCGAGAATCGAAGCCTGAACTCGCACTAACGAGAACAGCTTTCATTTGCATTCTTTGTACCCTGTACTTCGACGCCAGTTTATTTTGCAGCTCCTAAATCGTCTTTATTATTTTTATTTATTTAGAGCAACGAACAATTACACCACTAAAGGCCGATTTTTCAATCATCAGATAAAAATTATCAGTCGAATGAATTAGAACCTAACTAAATTCAAAAGTGAAATAATTCAATTGTTTTGTTCGTGTAACTGTCATTTTTAATTTTCCCATATTGTGTTTTATTCTATAGAATAAGTTTTATTTGGTGATTGAAAAATTGGCCTTAAGAAAAGTAAACATGAACTATTGATACATATTAATTGGGTATTTGACACATACTACAAAAAATTCTAAAATAGTATTACAATAAAAGAGCAGGCGTCAAAATGTCTTATTATCATCTTACTTTTAACGGTCCACTATAGAAATCATTTTATTTATACTTTAAACAATAATCAATAAGTTATTTGACTTGTTAAAATTGTGACGTCATAAGGCAGTATTTATTCTCTTACAAAATCAAAGAGGCTGCGACGTTTTGTGCGATGATAAAAAGTGTCTCAGTTGATTTGACTGTCAAATACCCAATTACGCCACTAATGGCCGGTTCCTATATCTTACTATTCATTCAATTGCCTTCCCATCGGATGAATTTTGATATTAATTGTATGGAGGTTATGTCAAATTTTAATAGGCAAATGAACTGTCGGTAAGATATAGGACCGACCACAAGAAAAGTAAACATACATATAAAATATTGATACACATTACTTGGGGCGCAACCAACTATAATAAAAAGAAATAAATCCGTCTGTCTGACAGTCAGTTATTACCCACAGAATCACGAATTGAATTTCAGAAGATTTGACATACGGTTGTCAATATATGTGACATTCAAAGCACTACTTGACTAATATATTTTAGTTACACGGATGAGCTATAGTTACATCCATTGACAACTCTACAATAATAATTTTCTTTGTTGAAAAGGTTATTCCTTCGAGGACATTAGAGCATTGGTATTACACCGAGTATTACAAACTACCATAGACATTATAATGTCGTTGCAAGGTATACTTTTGTTCCGTGCAGGATCGGAGAAAGAATACAATTTCCTGCGGCCGGGCGGCAAAACAACCCACTGCCAGGTGACAGGGCATTTGCCCGTCTGGATGGTTACCATCCCTGGTCTAGAGTATACCGTCATAAAAACCTTGAGTTGTGTTCCGGCCGGCATTAGTGACCTGGTTCCAGACTCCCTAAAGAGAGCAGCAGCACATTTGTAACGCCTTTGGTGTTGCAAATGTCCATAGGCGATGGTAACCATTTACCATTAGGTGGGCCGTCTGCCTGTCTGCTGAGCTCATGCAATAAAAAATCACTGTAGGTTGTTGTAGTGGCCCACTTGAAAAACTCATTCTGTATAATAAATTCATATTTTGTGTCTCAATCTTAGAACTTAATGGAAAGACGGAATCTCGGACTCTCAACGTTTATAAAGCCGGCTAAAGGTGCCGATTTTGTAATAAGATTCCGATCGCACAGTATTGCGTTACGAGAACTCGGTATTAAATCGAATTAGTACGGATAAGGTGGAATAGTTACCAACGGATACATAAGTATTAACCACACATACGCAAACCACGTGTATATTACACGTGATAACGCACACAAATTTTTGAAAAACGCTTCACTGATTTTGATAAAGCTTTTTTTCACGTAGACTCCATCTATACTTTTATTTCCTCTGAGTTCTTAATACATATATAGATTAGGGTAGCGCAAAAAAACCGACTTTTTCTTTGAGTCTCGTGTGTAAGTTTTGGATGTTTTAAGAACTCACTCCAAAAGACAGCTCAAAAAAAAATATTAAGAGGTCGCTCCAAATTTTTTAAGATTTCAAAAATCGCCCAAAAACTGAATATTTTTTATTCAATTTTTTTTCGTTACGGTTGTAAATTTTATACACCAAAAATAATACTTTCTGAAAGTTTCAGTTCAAAGTTTGAATTTTAAAAGGTCGATCATAATTTTTTAAAATTTATTGGTTCATTACTCGCTCGAGGAAATCTAAAGTAATGCACTAGTAAATTAGATATATAGATTTATTTCTATTAATTATGTTTTTTTGTTATTTTTATTATGATATATAAAGAAAAAATATTCATTTATTCACCCAATGTGCTATTCAGTAGTAGTCATACCGTTACCATGTTACTTACACAATGGTCAAGCATATATTACAATAAATCTTTAATGAAAAGCCTGCACCTCTGCGTTTTATTCGCGGCCCGGGTCTAATATCTCCATTAATCTCTGCAACCTAGTTGTAGGTTTACAGCCCAAGCTTAACGGGTTTAAACTCATTACCCTTAAAATATTGTGGGCCCATACGTTTGAATTTAGTATCCCTATTGTTTTCATTAAAGATTTGAATTAAAATAGATCTTAAAAAGAAATGAACTTAAAAAGAAACACAACTTGAGAGTTGTACAGTACACAAGGTGTTCCAAACATCTTGTACTAAATAATCGATTCCAAAAACATCAATAATTTGATTAAGTGCCTATTCTTTAATCATCAGACAAAAGTTATCAGTCGAATAAGTTACAACCTGACATTCAAAAGTGAAACAATTGAACTGTTTTATTTATGCAACTGAAATTTTTAATTTTCATATGTTGTGTTTTATTCTATAGAAATAACCTTTATCTGGTGATTGAAAAATCAGCTCTAAGACAATTGTAGACTAGCTTTTAATCAAAACTGAGTTAATTAAACCGTGAATACCAAATTCAAAAGTCTTTATTTAAAATAAGTTTCACTGGAGAACATTAAATCTACTTCCTCTTCAATGTACACTGCTTCGTAACGTATTATCGCTGTTTAAGGAGAAGCTTCCAATATAATACATGAACTAAGAAAATAATAAATCTACTATCGTATACCAATAATGTACCTAATAAAAAAATATTAACAAGATGCCAGCAAAAAACTAACATAGCAATGCATTGCAACATTGAAAAGAGTTCCTTATGCAGTGATATTCTTTATTAAGGCTTGGACTCTCGGCGGACGTCGATGGTAATGTAGAGGCAAAACTGTTGAAATACTAGTTTATTAAAGAGACTTTCAGAATATAATAAATATAATTATGATAGAGTGTAATTGTGAACGATGCAAAGAAGAGCAGCCTCTATGGTTAGACACCAAACATTTTAATTATTTTGTTCCTACATTAACTTCAGTAGTTTCCACGAAGACTCCTCTTCCCAAAACTCTTTAATTTTCTGATAATACAGGATTATGTAATACTGTGGAAAAGGCTTATTCACTTGGTTTTCACAAAGCGCTTATAATACCAATTAAGTAGATTTTGAAAATTTCAATAAAGTAGGCCAAGTATTGACGACATTTGCAACACTAATGAAATAGTTTGGTGTTGCAAATATCCTTAGGCAAAAATAACGACTTCATCATCATCAGGTGATCCATTTGCTCGATGCTTACCTACATACACTAAAAAGACAAAGGTCTCTGCCATGTATAATTCAAATGAAACAAGAAGTTGCTAAGTAAACTTCGGTCTACACATCGTCGCCCTCCGTGAAAGCAATGTACTCTAATCCCATTTAATTAGCGAATCTTTGCGCTTGTTTGCTAAGTTTATCACTGGAGAATAATATCTTCCGTAATATTATTTCTTTATTGACTTTGCAACAGTGTTAGGACAAATAATTAGATTGACAAGGAACATAAAATCGAATATAATAAGTAGCGCTGGTCATCTAATATTCTGTACAATCTAATACATTTTGGTATTGGAATATTTCTACATGAATTAATAAATAATCACTTTATTGTTCCCCATACAATTTATAGACTCGGAGCACTCGACCGCCAAACTTTGGCACAGTATAAAGACTGAAACATTTTCTGCACAAGCACAACTGTTTTTTTGGTGATGAAGGGGAAAGTCTATTATTGGGACACCATCCTCGGACCTGGGGGAAGGCTTTTTTACACCGAGGGACTCTTGATCGGCCGTATGCCCAACGTGACCTCCAATGGAGGCCCCGGAGATGTCGGCCGTCAAACTACCCACTAAACCTGCGTCCCTATCTTGCCAACTTCCACGGGGCGCCAAAGGAACTAGACCAGTAGGTACTACGTCTTTAACGCCCAACCTAGGGCTTGATGAACCCAGAGTGTCCTGCGGGGGAGTACACCCTCTTAAACAACAAAAAGGCGAGGGGAAGAGCGCGGGATCAGCCACTAGTCCGCGCGACCCCCTGTGCTTGCGCACGCACACCACCGCAGCTAAGAACGATCGATTGTTATTAGCCTCGAGTTCCAGTAGCTTTGGCAGGGACCAGGTAGCAAAGTTGTATAAAATTACTGCCCAAAAATACGTTATACTTAAAACCACGTTTTAACGTTATATTTATTAAGGGACATTATTAGAAACCATGGCGTCCACTGGCAGATATTGCATTTGGGTAACGCACCGCCAAACTCCCTTAAAATTGGTGATATAAATACAATAGTTATGGTACTTTCGTGGTGGCATAAAGGTGAATTTTATATGTTACTTGAGCAATTATTTAAATAAATGTGTTTCCTAAGCTACCAGACAATTTCGATGCATCAATCCACAAAAATAACTAAATTTCGTTTAATTAATTCAATAATAAAGACATATATGATATGATATATGATATTGTTACATACCGTCAAAAATAAACCGCACAGCCTATTGTAAGCGCAGCTTATTGTCCTTTTCTAGTAATCGACGAATCCTTTGTCTTTTGAATTTGTAGTTAAGAAAAACATGCTATTGTCAATTTACTTGTTTTATAACCATCATTAGCGTCGAACTATAATCCCTATTGTTATTGTATTTGACTTTGTGGACGTTCGCAGGTGTGCAAATTAGTAATTCTTAGAAGCCTTGTGTGCGCCTTCAATTCCTTTGTACTGTGTAGTTAGTATAAGACGAGGCCCGAATGAAGGGGAAGGCAGTTAAGCGAGGACTACGAAGCGAGTAAGACGTTTTCTAGTACTCTCGATTAGCGATATAGACGACGGACTTTGTGCGTTCGAATTGTAGTGAATAGTGCAGTGTGAACTGGTTGCATCCAGTGTTATTTGTATTTGTTTTATACGTGTTTGTACAGTTCTAATAAATTCTATAGTAGTTCCAACGGCATTTTTAATTCGAGTCCTGTAGCTCGTAACAATATCATATATGAGATAATGTGAACTAAGTTAATGAATTCAAATTACATAACATTACGTGTAAACTGGGCTTTTTCACGAATTACCATGATTAATTATATGTATCAAAGCAGTACATAAAACATATCATTTAGAATAATATCCTCATCATGTTAGCTATTTATACAATTCGGACGAAGTCGCAGACGTATATGAGTTTTTAGATAAAAAAGTCAGCATTTTTTATTAATTCCGCAAGCTCCGAATTCGGCGCGAATACTTTTCAAAGCCTCAAGTATTTTAATTAGTGAAGCATTTTCTTCGCGCAGTTTGGGCCTTTGAAGCCTCTTGTGGTTTTGCGCATAATTTTATGAAAGCTTGGATAAGGCTGATTTCACACAACATTATAATCACATACATTTTCTTCTGCCCCACTTATCTCGTCAGATTAATTAAGAATTTATTTTAAGCTAGGTTGCCTGGAAGGGATCGCTTTTAGCAATAAGGTCGCCTGTTGTTATGCCAAGAAGTATTGTAATTGGTGAGTAATAAAGTATTATCTGATCTACTCTAAATATCATGAAAAAAACCGAATTGAAGTAATGTATGTAATTATACTCATCCTTTTACTAGCTTGATCGCAGGATCTTTGTAAATTGTAATCTATCAAACTAATTTTTACCGAGTTTCGATTGTATAAGTATTTTAAATATATTTTTATATTATTTGAAGTTTGGTTGATATATTATATTAGGATTCTGTCCGTCACAGATCAAAAAAAATACCGACATGTTTTCATTCTTACCATTAAATAAATATCATTATTAGCCACCTAAACCTATCATTTCACGGGTAATCTCCGCAACAGTTGGATTAATTTCAATATTTGCAAACGTGCTGAGAACCAATGAAAATAAAACAATTTAATAATCAGTTAGAGTATGCCGCTATAACAATGTTGAGTTGTACATTGGTAGCAGCACCTTAAGTACTGCCATATGTCCATAAGCGGCGGCAACCAATATCCATCAGGTGGCCGTCAGTCTGACTGCGGTATTCCAGATATAAAAAGGATTGTACAGAGAGACGAGTAAAACGCGTGGTATGGTACATACCTAACCCAATTTGAATGCGGCAGCTCGCACCCACGAAAGAGGCTCGAGGTGCAATTGTTAGTATTCATATCTCCGCGAACTGGCACGTTAATTAAAATGCACTTTAAATTAATGACGTAAATAACGCTGTTTCAAATTTACTTCGCGCTTAGTAACGTTTGTGAATAACATCATGCGGCGATAGGCGTTCCGGTGAAATTTTAATAAGCGGCTTTGAGAATGCGTTGCGCTTAGACAATGTTGCCGGTTGGCTATGAAATAATTATTTAAAGTTCATAGAACTTTATTTTTTATGAGTAGAATTTGCCACGAGAATAAGGATAATAGAATATAACCTTAATTTATTTTCTCATATGAGAATTTATAAATAATAAAATACCTGTCACGTAAGCCTGGTGCCTATTATAGATCTGTCCAGATAGATACCTTCCCACATACAATTTCTATCTCGAAAGAATACTATATACTATATACACTTCTCAGCAAAAAAACATACTATAATCTCCCTCCTCTCTCATTTATTTTACGTATACAATTTCGTGAAAGATGTTCTATTTTCTAGAAGTGACGAACGTCCACTGTTTTTATAATGTGAACAAAATGCAATTGAAGGGACCCACCCCCACCCATACCTCAAAATCTATTCAGCTAATGTTATACATGACTGTGTTAGTTATGTCGTGTGTTAAATGCTGTATTGTTTATTTAAGTTGTTTTATATCGCTCTTTTTAAATTGTATAGATAACGAGCTGTGCCCGCGACGTTGTCCGCGTGGAATTTGTTTTCAAAACCTCCCGATTTTGAAACATTCTTCATTGATGCTCCGCTCCTATTGGTCTTAGCGTGATGATATATATCTTATAGCCTTCCTCGATAAATGGGCTATCTAAAAGTGAAAGAATTTTTCAATTCGGATCAGTAGTTCCTGAGATTAGTGCGTTCAATCAAACAAACTCTTCAGCTTTATATATTAGTATAAGATAGGTAACCATGTCAATTTATATAAGTAATGTGCATTTAGTCTTTTTAGCATTTAGTTAACGTTATTATTTAGTTTAAATCAATGCCTTTGATTTTTTTTTAATATTTCGCGCTTTATTTAAAAAAAAGTTAGAGGGAGAGTATACGTTTTACAGGACTTTGAATTCAATATCTCACAACCTATTAAGAAATACAGAAGTCACTACTATTTTTGAAAATATCGGTATATATGATTATGCCGATGTATAAGGATCTTTTTACAAGCTCAGGGTTGCATATATGTACAGTTTTAATGTTAACATATATTTTAATGTAATATATAATTTGTATATATATTACACAATGAGTGAATTTTTCAAGTGGGCCTTCAGGGCTAATTCTAAACTATGCTAAATAGGGAAAAACACGCAAATGAGTCTCGAGGCCGATTTTGACGTAAACTAAATGGTATCATTAGATTTTTTTAGAAAGATTATTTTTGAACAAAATGTTTTTTCCATACACTAATTAAATATCACCTAATTCTATTCAATATGGAAATGATAAAAGGTATTTTTAGTACTTATTTTTTACGATTTTTTTTAATATGATTATATTTTATAATATATAGGTAATTAAATTACAGTAACTTAAATTAGGATGTTTTTTCTCTGTTGAGATTATTTTTGTTTTGTTAAAAATGTCAATTTAGAAATGTTAATCAATTTAGAAATAAATAACTACATAAAACATATTATACACCTTCCTACCATATACCTAGTAGTTTTTAAGGAAAATGACTGAAGAACATGACGATTCCTATACGGGCTCTGTTTTACCAACAACAGCCATAAAATCTTAAAAAACGCTCTTCTGCAATTTTTAAGCCAACCATCAGCTGGATTACTAAAATATTGTTTCCAAAACGAAGACTTCATATTTTCATGGTTAATGGAAGGAAAACAAAGAACGGGCCATTATATGGAACGGAACGTGCCTTCAGCGGGGACTGAGGGAAATAGGCAACGAAAACGGCCAAAAGGTACTTACTTTAAATATCCAATCAGATCGCTCTCAATGTACAGTCGCGGTACGAAAAGGTTCGTCATTTTGAAGTCGGCTTTTGCTTGCACGAGTAGGCGACAGGCACGAGTAGGTAACAGCACCGCCAACATTTTAATATATGCTACAGTTTGTTACGTTTATAAAATATTGAAACGTGAAAAAAGGAAATTGCAATGTTGACCATAACAGACATCGAGATTGACAATAGTTTTATTTATCAGAAACAAAGAGGATATAATCATCACGCTTAATATAAATATTAAATTCAGTAAAAAAAAGGTTTACATCTCTAAACAATCATTTTAGACATGATAGAAAATCAAACAACTTCTATCTAAGTAATTTTAAACTTTATTGTTATACAGTTAAACGTATTTTTTGTGGAATATTCTGTTCTGTGACTTAGTTTAAAAAGGTAACATGTACTCGCGAAACGTTAAATGAATCAATTAGAAAACTGGCGAACCTTTTCATACCGCGACTGTACGTACATTGCTAAGTCCGGCCATTATACTGCATTAAGAAGACAGTAAGAGCGGAATCAATTTAGTTCTAAATATTCAATTGTCTATTTATAAACGTGCTGCAAAATCTGAAATAGCCGTCTAATGGCAAAGCTTTGGGCAAAATTACATTAGTATCAATGCGTATAAATAACGTTTTATCTGAACTTTATTAGAGTGTGTAAATTTTGGTGTGTATGTAAAGTGTTGGTGTTATAAAACTTCTTTATGTAAGTATACTATTCTGTAGCTATTTAATATATAATATTATAATACATACATGGTCACGCCTGTTTAACAGTGTGGTAGGCAGAGACGATGGTTCTCCACCTACTACGATCTTGAAAAACACTTTTCACTTCATCAACTTTTATTAATCTCTTCATACATACCTACACGTTTATTTAAAGTGCTTTCTATAATAAAAAAAATAATATAATAACAGCCCATAAACGTCTCACTGCTGGTCTCAGGCCTCCTATTATAACTATTTTGTGAGATTTGCTATTTCCTTTTTTATTAGATAGAAGAAATAATGTCAATTCAAACTTATAAACAGGTAAAACTTAAAAACATCCTATATCCCATACTAAAAGTTGGCAACGCGATGGCATACCTTGGTGTTACAAACGTCTATAGGCGACGGTAACTGCGTTCTATGAGCTGGGCTATCTGCCTGTTTACCAGGTTCGCAATAAAAAAAATACAAAGTTAGTAGCAGATTACTGCTCCAAACGAAGCGAGCCCAGTAGGATTTTCTATATTCAAATTTAAATAGTTAAACCATACCAACCGATGTACAAGGCATGTTAGGTGTTCATCGCTGGAATTATCCATATTCCAGCCAAACTTAAGAAAGATCCTCCAGCAGGACAGCTAGTCAATCGTAGTCAATCACACTCAGGAGTTCTACGCCATGGAGAGGAAGCTAATGAATAAATCGACAGCGTAGGGGCAAAAACTGAAAATTGCTGCGTCCGCTCGCATATATTTTTTTACCTTAATCATCCTCATCATTTCAGCCATCAGACGCCCACTGATGGACACGCGTGCGTCTGTGGTTTATAGTCTATGCCTATGTGCCCCGCGTAAAGTAATTTATGTGCTTAAAGTATTGGACGTCTCAATGGTCAAAGTTGCGTTAATGACGAGTTGTGGATTTGCCGCCCTCTGAATTGCCCCCTAGATCTGGCCCTGATATTATGCTTATCGCATACACACTATTTGCTTCACTTTTCACTCAAGACAGACTTAGAATACTTAAAGTAAATAAACTCAACAAAACGTCGCCGGAGAAGTTTTATCGTCGTTTTGTGTCTATAGAATTGATATAGCTGTCAACTAGATCTTATAGCGGTATCAGAACCTCATAAATCGAAATACTTTTTTATTGTATGTGGCAGGCAAACAGGCAGACGGCCCACTTGATGGAAGGTGGTTACCGTCGCCTATGGACGTTTTCAACACCAGGAACGTTGCCCACGCATTGCCAGCCTAGTAAGAACTTTTATAATACTTTTCTTAAACAACCTCATGTCATAGCGTAGATGGAACTGGAACGTCTCAGCGAGAAGTTTCCTCCTGGTCATTGTCGTATACGGAACAAATGTTCTGCAAAACTTATATTGTGATGAAGCAAAACAATGAACTACTTAACGAAAATAGATAAAATAGATTTTTTTATTGCTAGAAATGAAGAAGAAAGAGAATGAAAGGGCTACTGGCAATTTCATAAGATAAGCAAGCCAGATCTTATACCTACTACATCTTATAATAAAAACGGGGTGTTATGTTTTGTTAACCGGAAATCAATCTAACTTATAACCAGTGATCAAAAAGAGGTTCAACTCAATTTATAAAGTGGCTATAGGGTATATAATTTCACACAAATTCAATTTGAAACTTGAATAATTTTAATCAGTTCGTTGTAACTTTAAATCTGTTTCTCACTTTACAAATTTCCTTCAGAGCTTCAGTAATCCGATCATAGACGCCGATGATAACTTTTATAGGGTACTTAATATTTTGATAACTTATAATCAGGGTGATTTCTGTTCGGGAGTATATTATTTTAAACATTAATTGTCACTAGACCCATATTGTTGTCGTAGCTTACGGAAAAAGAACACTTGATCCTGTGGCTGGACGGCTTGTCATAATAGTCGACAAAGCAACTCACAGCCAGGTGGCAGGGCGTAGGCCCGCCTAAATAACGACCACCCCTAGTCTATAGCTTGCCACAATAACAACATTGAATAGTGTTCCGGCCTCAGTGACAAGGATTCAATCCGTCCTTCGAGACCGGTAATCACATGGAATGAATGAATGAATGAAAACACTTTATAGTTCACCAAAATTAAAACTACGTTCATAACAACTAGGTACAACAAATATTGAACAAAGGGCGGCCTTATCGCTTAAAGCAATCTCTTCCAGGTAACCCCTTAAACTAAGGGAAATATTAAAACATGACAGTGGAGGTGTAGACAATAAGTAATATAAATCATCCAAAACATATTAAATAAATAAATAAAAGTAACAGCCTGTACGATGAAGAAGGAATCAACAAAAGAAGTGTGTACAGGCTGACACCTGTACATACTTCTTTTATATAATAATCTATCCTTAATGACTTAAGGATAGATTATTATCTACTAGAGCAGAAATAATGGGAATGAGAAAGATGTACAAAATCAAAACGTTCCTTTAAATACGGATTGGTAGCATCTTTCGTGTTGGAAATGTCCATAAGCGACGGCAATCACTTTCCATCAAGTGGGCCGTCAGCATGTTGCCGTGTACCGAGTGAAGATAATTGAATTATAGTCCACAGATAATATGGTTTCTATTTTTTCGAAAAATGTAAGAACTCCTATGGGACAGAAACTGAATGCTAAGTGTAGAAAGGCTCTTAGAACTAGGGTTTTCGAAGTTTGCACATCGAATTCTCCTTAGGCAATATACGAACTAAAAGCTACACACGCTCACATATTTCCACATAACAGCTCACCTGTAATATTATAATTTGCTTTATATGAAGTAATCAGCACATCAAAGTCATCCGTACATTGCTATTAATATTTCAAAAACAATTGAACCATCTGGGAACCTACTCAAACACAAAAAAATCATCAAAATCGGTCCAGGAAATTAGGAGGATCCTAGAACCTGATCCCTGCGCCACCTACTAGTTCCCATTGTGAATCTAAACTATCTCTCACTCAAACTCACACAAAAAAATTAAACTACAGTCGTTCTCAAGTTGCGCGTACATACATTTCTACGATTCATTTTTTATTTATTTAGATAGATGTACAAAATTTAAAATATATTTCGCCCAAATTTTCCCTTTACAATTATGCCTTTAACTACGGATTCACCACCCGGTAGCGTATTAAAGGCACTGTACTATAACTGCTAAGTAACGAGATACAATTTCCGTCGACTCTGTGAAAATTGCTTAATGAAGCATCTCCAATGATAAGCGCCACAGCACCTGTACAGGAATCGCGTGGAGGTTAATGTCTTTCATTCATTAACAGAGGGCGCTTAACCAGCCGCAGGAATTGTCCCTACACCGACAATGCTAGGCATATTCCAGGCGATGACGTTTTGTTTCTACAAAATTAGATTCCTCAACTAATACCGCAGACTTTTAGTTTTGATGCTTGATAACAGTTATGTTTAAAGTAAAAAATTAAATCAGACACAAAAACTATCCATCTTTAATCCTTCGTCATATCCGTAAACAAATGTAGTAGGTATCCTTATTAATATTATAAATGCGAAAGTAACTCTGTCTGTCTGTTCCGTTTTCACGGAAAAACTACTAGACCGATTTGGCTGAAACTCAGTTCATATATTTTTTCGATGCCGAGGATGAAGATAGGATAATTTTTATCCCGAAAAATGGGATAGTTTCCGGGATAAAAATATATTTGTCTCTGTTTGTTATGCTTTTACGGAAAAACTACTAGACCGATTTAGCTGAAATTCCGTATATATGTAATTTTAATACGGAGGGTGGCCAAGGGATACTTTTCATCCCGGATAATGGGATAAGTTTGGGGTTAAATTACGTAAAGATTATACCAAAAGGTAGGATTTTGGTTAATTTGGTAATTTTGGTGGATTTAGTCGACATGGTCGGTGTGGTCGATGTGGTCGATGTGGTCGATGTGGTCGATGTAGTCGATGTGGTCGATGTGGTCGATGTGGTCGATATGGTCGATGTGGTCGATGTGGCCGATGTGGTCGATATGGTCGATTTGGTCATTTTGATGTACATATATGTAGTTTTAATACCGAAAATTGGCATAGATACTTTCAATCCAGGAGATGGGATAGTTTGCGATATTAAATTGAAGTGAATCTTTCGGGGAAAATAGTAGTAACATAAAAATTTCATACAATGTAACCTGCGTTGTAACCTCTTTAAACAAGAGGCACGCACTAGAGGTTGACCCGCGGGATAAACTCTAATACTATTATATTTCTTTAGATATTGCAAATAAACAGAATTCTTGTTGACCTTAAACATTTAAAAGTTCCTTAGGATACTGAACTAAAATTCATACGTGTTTATTATTAGGTATATAGAAGCCGTCATTATGTGAATTAGGCACATACGTAAAATAATTCAGGGACCCGTTCCAGTAACACCCAAATAACTGTCCGTTATTTACTCGGGAAAAGTTCAAAATAGAAAGTTCGTTTATGAAATTTACTGCAATGGGAATCGGAAGAGTGAGTAAATACTCTAATTAACGCCCTGAGTATTAGACGACAGAGGCCATGCGTAAGATTCCCTTTGCATAATTAGTTTATTTTTAATAATATTGCAAGTATATAAATACCTACAGCTAACAATATTACTCACTTCTAAAGCCTAAAGCTAAAATAAAAAAACAATCTATTTTTAAATAACAGTATTTTTATCTCATTTCTATTTGACCTTAACGTCGCTGTGGTTAAAATGAATTCACATCGTAGATTTTTTCCATGGCCTTTTCTTCCGCTAGACTACTGCGCTGTGCACTTTTAACTCAATCGAAATGCAAAACAACCTTGATGATATTTATAATACTTATGAGTGCACCTAACTGCGCAATAATAAAGTCATTGAATCAAAATCAATAACATTGTACACATGTTATGATATATATCACATTAATATTTACATAGGTATAAATTGATAGCTATTGTTGTAGTGACGTCATGTTTTAATGGTATTCTAGTTTATAAATATAAGCTATGAATTTCATTAAAAACAACGGCACTTACGTTACAAATCTTAAAAATTTATAACAACAAATAGTTTCTACTAACATCAACATGCGTAATATTTCTACTTCCATCGTTCACGATAACATTGTTTTTTCAAGGCATCATATTTTGTTTCTTGAAAATTTAGGTTCAATTGAACATTTACATGTGAAAAATAGTAAAAAAATCGTTATTTTTGTGCATTTATAGGCACTAATCTCAATAACAAATAATTATGGGGATCTTCAATAAAGGTTAAATAAAATTTAATTTTACTTCCTAGTCTATGTACACCCCTTCGCAACGTGTTATTGCTGTTAAGGAGACGAAAAAGAGCATAATCCGTATAAATTGTTTTTATAGTTTAATTGGGTATTTGACACATATTACAATAAATTCTAAAATAGTATTCATATAAAAATAAACATATCTTGTTATCATCTTACATTCAGCAGTTCATTAGAGAAATAATTTTAATTATAGATTAAACAATAATTAATGAGCTATTTGACTCGTTAAAATTGTGACGTCATAAGCCAGTATTCTCATACAAAATCAAAGAGGGTAAGACATTTTGTGCGATGATAAAAATCATCTGGGTTTATTTGACTGTCAAATACCCAATTTGCATATTGATATAAATGCCACATGCAAACGAGGAAAATGAAGAGAAATCATCTTCAGATAAACAGATAACAAACCCCAAGTAATAAGATATCTAGGAGCTGATATTATTATATTTTATTTGGCTTTTATCTGACAGCTTAGCTAGTTAGGACAAATATTACAAATCTTGTAGGTGTGCAATGAAATGCGAGTTTCCTGTTTGACCTAAATATATCAAGTATCAAACTTCCTAATTCGAAGTACCATCCAGCAACGCCCCTGTTAAGGACGAACAGGCAAAAAGGATTTTATGATTAAGCCGAACCCTCTTATTATCACTGTCTTAACTAATGCCTTTGTCCTTAGCTTACAGCTGCCAATTTTGGCTGCTTGTATAACGGAGAACTCACACTTCGACACTAATGATAACTTTATTTTTATAATGAACAAAACTGGAATTTTGCGTTTGTAGTAGTATTTGTTTATTTACAGGACTAAACTTGAAATTTAGTATTAAAAATTATGTTTAATATTAATATTTATTATTTTAATATCGTTTAATATTATTAATTTCATATTACATTTATTAGTACATGCCTATAAAAATAAATAAAAAGTATTAGTTTATTTATTAATGTGCTGACAGTACACTACTACAAACGCAAAAACGTCTCGAAGCTAATTTACCTGTACATGCTTATATATATGGAAATAGTTTTATTGGATGATTATTTGTTTCTTTTTCACGGCTTTGAGAATGTTGCAATTTACATGACATTTAGTATATTATGTAATCTCGATATAGGAGATGTATGTAGAATACTTTATTATCCTAAAAAATCAGACCGTTTCCACTGTGTAAAAATTCATAAATTACCTACACGAGAGATACTGAATCAACAGATTATTATAATATTACTAGCTGCACCCGGCATGCGTTGCAATGCCATGTAAAGTAAAAATAATGTGGAAACCCCGGCGGGTATCCTCTGAAGGCCCTACCAAAGTTTTATCACAATCTGTTCAATTGTTTAGGAACGCATAGAGGACAAACACACAAACATTTATTTTCGATTAGATTTCTCCGTCAATTACAGACCGATTTTCAAATTTTTTTCTTTTAATCGAAAGGTTATACTCCCGAATTGGTTCCATTGTCGTCACCATGTCATGATTTGGTGAATGGATTTCAAGGAATTAGAGAAACCCACCAAAATTGTTAGCCAAATTCTACGTAACACGATATCTCCGTCAATTGTAAGCCAATTTTCAAATTGTTTCCTTTACTCGTAAGTGTATACTCCCGAAATAGTACCATGGTCACCAAGTCAGGATCTGATAAGTGGATCTAATCCCAGGGCTATCTAGCATTACCCTTATTAAAGAACAAGGTGCACCTAAATTCTTGAAAAAGATCTTGTATACGCGTGTAGCTATTACATTTTCTATAGGCGCTTAATTTTTTATATGCATGTTACACGATTTCTTCATCAATTATGGATCGAATTTGATTTTTTTTATTTTATTCGTAAGTATGTATACTCCCGAGGCGGTTCCATGGTCACCAAGTCAGGATCTGATGAGTGATTCCCAGAAAAATTGAGAGTTGCCCTTAAGGATCTGATTTGTGGATTGCAAGGAAATCGAGAGCAACCCTTGTTGAAGAGCATATACAACGAAGGGTGAGATGGAGATGGCAAATTTGTATGCGCATGCCAATTGTACAATTTCTACAGATTTTCTGAAGCTATTGAAGTGTTTGCGCGACTAAAAAGTAAAAGACTTCAAGAAGTTGTAGAAAGAAGTCGGTTAAATATTTATTTTTTGGTTTTTAGTGTGAAGTCAGTTTTGTTTATTGTTAATAAAATATTTATATAGATGAAATTTAATATATGTGTATTTTCGATACAGGGGCTCGCGTTGATTCGATAAACAGGGAAATCAACTGACGTCGCAACTTCATAGATTTTGTACGAGCTTATCTACTTATAACGTCATAAATACTTACAAGTAAAGACGTAAAATAACGCGTTTATTATTGTTTGAAAAATTATTGTTATGGTGATTTTTAACAATTAGATGATAATATGTTATTTTAACGTTTGTTCTGTTATATGTAAAAATATTAATATTTTTGTAACATGTCTCCGCATTCCTATTACAAAGCCAAACCAACATAAAATCCCTAGTTCAAAAAAGCGTAAGAGTAAAATATAGTGAACTACAAAAATATACAATGTAAAATCCACTCAAACTATTTTTAAAAAAAGCTAAGCAAATGTAATTCTAAATTGATCCTAGCTCAGCAAATTGCCGGTTGAGTTAACCAGCGCTGATCGATATCGCCGCTAGGACCATTAAGAATTTAACAAAACAACAGGCATTACTCTCCTCTAATTCTCTGGTAGCATTTGAATGTTATAGCAAAGCAAAACAATATCATAAAATGAATATAAATAAGACAAAAGGGCATTGACCTAGATATAAAAATATGCTGAAGCAATTCCTGTTACGCAACAAAGGTCAATGTCTGATTCATCCCCTAGAAATATACAGCTGAACAAAACTCGCAAATAACCTCGTAAAATAAGTTACGATTACGACCTTATCGCACTGTTCAGCGATGACGTCACAACCCGCGATCAAACATCGAATTGTACCTAAGTACAAACGTAGCTATTCATAATATATTTCCGAAAACACAAAAGACGACGTCCTTTCGTACTTTTTTACTCTATCAAAAGTCATCAACTTCTCGTCGAGTTTTTATTTATTAAGCCTGACTATTTTCTCCTAACTTTTAATATAAATAAAGATATATGGCCGGTTCTTAGATCTCATCAACCGTTCATTTGCCTTAACTATCAGTAGAATTTTGACATCAGTTGTATCGGCTTATGTCAAATTTTATTAATTACTGTATCAATCAGAGTTAGATAATATTGTTACAACCTAGGCTGCGACAAAAACAAATCCCACGTATAGTCTGTAAAAGCACATTTTATTACCTGTCTGCATTTGAACGAATTGTAATCCTTTTATGATCGCCTTCTTTTGTTTCTAAGTTATTGTGGAGAACAGTTTATTTTTCTATTGCACTCGCTCATTAGCATCATTAGCCAAGTGTTACGAATCACGATTACAAGCTAATTCGAGGAAACTGTGTCGATCTTGTTCGGGTGGGCACATTTTGCATTTGTGAAGTATAAAACGACGGCCTGATAGTTAGAGGGGTCAGTTGAGCGAGAACCACGATCAAGGCGTGACGTGTGTACAATCGGGAATCTAATAGTGACCGACTGCGCGTTTTATTGAATTACGACTTTCTGCATTACGTTTGTATTTGTTGTGTTCAGTTATATTTGTGCCTGTGTTATACGTGTTTGTATAGTTGTAATAAACTCTATAATAATGCCAACGGCATTTTAATTCGAGTCACGCAACTCGTAACAATATTGTTATAGTTAGTTCATTATTATATTTTTTTTTAATTTATAATAATTGTCTCTTCTGTGTCTTACTTAGACCCTTTCGTTGTTCCGTATAATTAAATATCAATACACTAAGAGGTAGATGATTTTTTCGAAACGTTAATCAGAGAAAGATGCTCCAAAAATATGCATTGATAGATTAAATTGAATGAATTTAATTACATTGACGTTTCGTTATCATTCATTATTAAATTACCTTTGTGGTACAAATGGAATTAATTCTTACGATATAAACACAAAGGCTAAAAGGCATGTTATGCGTTTGCATTTAGAAATCTTTAAAGAAAGCTGATTACGAGATTTGCATAAGATGTATCATTGAAAGCGGTGGCAGCGGAAACGCTTTTTATGGAACCGCTCCACTCACGCCGCGCCGCGCGTCGTCAGAAACGACTCCGTCTCTATACAAAAAATTATGGGTATTTTTTTCACCCTGCATTCTCTCCCGTTACGCTGCTAGTGTGAATCAAAAGCGCGGCCAATCTTGTTTATCCAAAATTAGCTTTAAGAATTATTATAATCAGCCTATAAACATCTCACTGCTAAGCTTAGGCCTCGCAATTTTTTTATTTTTTATTGCCAGAGTTCAGCTGACAGGCAGACGGCCCACTTAATGGAAAGCGGTTACCATCGCCTGTGGACATTTGCAACACCAAAAGTGATACAAATGCGCTGCTGCTCTCTTAAGGCTGGAGGGAGGCTGGAACCTGGTCACTAATAACACAACTCAAGGTTGTTATGGCGACATACTTTAGACCAGGGGTGGTAGCCATCCAGTCGGGTAAATGCCCTACCATTTGGCTGTGGGTTGTTTTGTCGCCTCTTACGACAGGTCACCCGGCCGCAGGAAATTGTATTCTTTCAATTGTATTGCAATTGTCAGGGGAACGAACGGTATATGCTCCACGCTTGTTCAAGACGGGTTGGCGGGTTTGTTCATCGATGTACAATTTCTCTTAGGATTATTAGATTAGCTTAAATAAGGTTAAAACTAAGGCTATCACAATCGTGACATCGACCTTATTTTTTTTTAAAATTTAAACTTCGCGTTGTACTTGACTCTGCTAATGCAATTTATTTAAAAACAAAAATAGTTTATACAAATTTTTCCATTCGTTGAGTCTTGGTTATTTAATTTAATAGCTCATTTAGTACTCTGAATACAACAGTAACAGTAAATTAAATAAAGAAAGCAAAGTACGCGATACATAAAAATAAATTACATCAACTCACTATAAAGTGTTGTTTTAATTTTATTAGAAGGCTAACAACATGCATCATTTATAAAAAAATACAAAATATTATAATAAGCCCAATTTGACACTTAAGAATGTCTAGAGAACGTAACTTGAATGAAATTAATAAAACTGCAAGCCAAATAACAATTAATTTATATATTAATAATATAAATTTTCGCCGGATTACTCATATTCTCACTCTACTTTACAGTATATTATTTCTACCCACTACTCCTCCGTAACTCAAGGAACGCTTAGAATTTCTGTACGTATCTAGCAATTTACGCCCCTCAACAAAACACAGAATAAACACACCTATACACACTGTCCAGGCTGTGCGTCTTTGGAATGAACTACCTATTACTATAAGACAAGCCAAATCCTTTGTGTTTTAAAACTCAGGTTCAGAAGCATTACTTCTCTATTGTGTATAATAATTTCTAATACTGTTATATACATGTATGTAGGTTTGTATCGTCATATGTATATATACGTGTATATACATATGTATATGTATTTATATTGTTTTTGTACTTATATGTATTGTTGTGTATACTTATTATTTATCATTATTAATAAACTGCACCATCAGTATTAAAAAGCTCGCTTTTTAACGATAAGGCCCGCCCGTTGTACTATTTCTTATATTTTTTATTTATATTTATCTATGCTTTGGGGTACAATAAAGTGTTGTTTATCTATCTAGATAATTTTTACTGGTGCATTATATAATGTTAAAAAAACATAGTTCAATTATTATTTTCCTTCTATAACGAAATAACATGATTTTTTATTAATTCTTCTATGTCGTATTAATCTATGATGAAGTCCCATTAACAGAGACGTTGTAAGGTGTCTTATTTTTAATTTAGTGTTGCTACCAAAGGGTTATCGCAGTTCATTAACTCAATTCAATTCAGGAAAAAAGCTATACACATATTTATTAGAAAACCTTACATAATTTATATATTTATACTAAAACAATACTACGTAATTGTTGATACATATATTAAACACAAAAATGATTGAATAAATATAATATATTATACTGGTAATATCATAAAAATTTCAATACATTAATTGTGGTGCGTGATAAATGCAAAACTTTCGGGCTCCATATCGATTTTATGAGCTATTTGTATGACACAAAAAATAATTAACCTAAAATAAATGAAATTATTTCAAAGTCGTATAGTTTATAAATCGATTAGCTGTGCCAGCGACGTCGTCCGCGTGGAATTTGCTTTCACAACCCCCCGATTTTGAAACATTCTTCATTGGTGCCCCGCTCCTATTGGTCTTAGCGTGATGATATAAGCCTATAGCATTCCTCGATAAATGGGCTATCTAACACTAAAAGAATTTTTCAAATCAGACCAGTAAGTAGGTCCTGAGATTAGCGCGTTCAATCAAACAAACAAACTCTTCAGATTAATATATTAGTACAAGATGATTTCAATTCCTAAATGTGTTGTAATGAGAACTGTCAAATCGGACTTTTTATTTTGTGATTATTATAAATTAACGTGGAACACCAAAAACCTGTTTACATACCTCCAAAAAACAAAACCTAACAAAAAATCTAAATAAAGCTGAGTTAATTTCAAAATAATATATGTGAACAAAAAAAACAAAGAAAATCAAATTAAATAAAATACAACGCGAAGTATCCTCATAAAACCAGTAACGGCATGTTGACCCAATTAATCGTAGCTAACATTTTTAAAAGTTAAAAAATAAACAGTAAAACAAAACGTAATTAGCAGTATTTACTTACGTTACAAAATTGCAAGCGTAACATTTTACTGTTAATCAGACATTACATAATTACTTTTGCTCTTCAAATAATGGGGATTATTGAAACAAAGGGATTCTACTTGCAGATTATTGTTGACTTTAGTAATTACTCATCGGAAAGTAAGACTTAATCATTGTTTACTAGAAATTGTGTGACTAGTTACATATGCGGAATTTGGCGTTGAAAATTGCAAGCCTGACATTTTCCTCCTAATCAGACATTTTAATTATTTTTTCTAGTCAAACTAATGGGGATTTTAAAACAAAGGGATTTTACTTGTAGATTATTGTTGACTTTAGTAAGTACTCGTCGAAAAGTAAGACTTAATCATTGTCTACTTTAAATTGTATGATTAGTTACATATATGCGGAACGCGGTGAAATACTACTTTATATAAATATATCGATCGATATATTGTTACAACTCAGATGCCGACAAACACAAAATCCACCTGCATATCTGAAACAAAGCACATTTATTACTCGTCGGCATATGAGCTAATAACATTGAAATTTTTTTATGGTCGTCTTCTTTTGTTTACTTATTAGCATGCGGCCTATTGTTGTATTGTAATCATTAGCCGGGTGTTACAGATTTAAAGTACAAGCTGATTGTAGGAAATTCGTTCCAAGCTGCCGGGCGGACATGTTTTATTTGTGCAGTATAAAGCAATGGCCCGATTGAGGGAGAAGTTAGTCGAGCGAGAATCACAAACGAAGCGAGACGTGTGGACTACAATCGGGAATCTAATAAGTGACGGACTTTGCGCGTTTTATTGAGTTACAACCTTCTGCATTACGTTTGGACTTGTTGTGTTCGGTTATATTTGTACCTGTGTTATACGTGTTTGTATAGTTCTAATAAACTCTATAGTCATTCTAAGGGCATTTTAATTCGAGTCTCGCGACTCGTAACAATATTATATGATCATGTTTGGCCGACAATGCACCTGATATCAGGATTGCGAAAATAATTTGTCATCTGATTTTTCTTTACTAATATTATTAAAGGGAAAAATTTGTATTTTTGTATGTTTGTAACGAATAAACTGAAAAACAACTAGACCGATTTCATAAATTCTTTCTCCACTCGAATGCTTCATTATCTCTGATTAACATAGGCTATATAAAATTAGAGATCCCTATTAAAACTTCAATAATAAACCCATGAATTTAAACAAAATATTTGGCACTGTAATCGGGTTCTACAACTTTGATGAATATGGTTTAGATTCACAATTAGACCCGGTAGGTAGCGCTGAAATCGGGTTCCACATTTTTATTTTTTCAGGGCAGGACAACGTCTGCCGAGACCGCTAATAACAAATAAAATAAATAAATTAAACCTTTAACTACGGACGAGCGGAATAATATAGCGACGCGGGTATTTTTTAAAATTTTAGATTTCAGTGTTGTACTCTCTTCTTCCTTCTGTGTCTCAGTTGGTTTAAGGTTTCTTGCGCTTACGCTGCTCCTGGGGTTAGAGTTTGGACCATTGCAAGTGACATAGCCTTAAAAGTAGACCAAAATAAAAAAAATGTGTCTCATGGTCTCATGGATAAATAGATAGATAACACTTTATTGTACACCATTACATAAAACACAGAAAAACTTATAGCCTAAAAATATTCTAAATGTGCATGATAGGCGATCTTATCGCTAAATAAAAATATATAGTCTCATTTGTATTATATATTTTTATTTAGTTTTTAATATATTTTTACTTTGTAAAATCTACTATTATAATTGAATAGTTATGTTTAAGTTTATTTTTTTTAACATTTTATTACAATAAAGTTGTAGCTAAGTGCTCAGATACGAAATTTAGACCACATTTAATGGATCTTACGATTGATTGCTTAAATTAATACAGAGCAGTACAAATACATTTCACGGAAACCAAGAAGGCATAAGCATAAGGTCGATTAAATGTTAATCAATAATGTCATGTCTAAATTGACTAATCTATAATATAATAAAATTCTAAATATACCGTGTCTGTACATCGAAGCTATTTAAAAAACAACTGGGATAGACTATATAAACGATGGAAAATAAGATGCGTTTTTTTTTAGATTTCTTTTCTGTTTGTTCGGGATTCACGTAAAAACTACTAATCTACTATTGAAAAAAAATCGAATTCCACTATTTTTTCACTGTTCCATAGCAAATTTGATGTAATAAAATGTGTGGATTTTATCTTGGGAATCCCGCGGGAATTTTCCCGGAAGCAGTTTGTAGTAGATTGGGTGCATAAAAATTAGCTTATTCCAACACAGTTTTCACTAAAAGATAGCTTACATTCTTTTTTAAATGCCGTCTCCTGGGAATCCCGCGGGAATTTAAAGTCAAGCGTGGATGAAGTCGCGAGCATATCCTAGTTTATAAATATTAATGATAGCTGTTCTAATAAAAACACATTATAAGTACTATGTAACTACAAAAGCTGCCTAAGCTCTGCGGTCGCCCAGACTGTACGTCGGCAAAAACCTGAGAAAACAAAGTAGGTGGTTAAAGCTTCATCTGGAATAGGAAGAAATCGTTCGAAAATGAGCAATGTCCGAAAAAACATCGTTAGCTTGAACTTTTAGTCGTAAAACTGTGATATTTCACAGCAGAGTAATTTATGATATAACTTTCATACATTTCTTAATGTTTTTCTTTTACTTTATTTCCGACTTTTTTTACGCCGTATGTTATGATGGTACGCACCAACTGTCTCCGGAATTCACCGTGCGTAATTCATAACATTTGTATATATTTCCTCCGCTGTTCTCATTCAGCCCCCTCCAGCGACCTTGCGCAGATCATTGGTCCATCGGGCTCGAGGGCGTCCGACACTCGATTTGCCGAGACGCGGTCTCCACTTTTGGAGTCGTCTGCTCCATCGGCCATCAGTCCTACAACAAATATGGCCTGCCCACTGCCACTTCAGCTTACTAATTTTGCAATGTATATCGGTAACTTTAGGTTCTCTTACGGATAAATATATATATATATATATATATATATATATATATATATATATATATATATATATATATATATAGATATAAGAGAGATTCCCAACATAGCTCGCTCCATAGCTCGGAGGAGCGGTATAGGTGGCGCAAACTTGAGGAGGCTTACGTCCAGCAGTGGACAACGGTTGGCTGATGATGATGATGTATATATTTCCTGAATACAATGTAAAAATTAAAACTTTATTTTCATCATAAATTTAAACATAGACTATAATATACATAATAATCAAATCAAATCAATAAGAATTGTTGCAAGAATTGGAATTATTCATTGTTCATATGATTTAGATTAGATAAATTATAATATTATTAATTACATATATCTGTAATTAATAACATTATAATTTATCTAATTATGTGTGTTTATATAGTATTTTTTTTGTTATAGTAGTTTATGATTATTATTTATATATTTTGGCATCAAATAGATATACACATTTCACAATTTTTAGACTAACATAATAGTTATTAAAATCTTCTATTCTAAAAGTGAGCAGACTTTTCATACGTGCAGGAACGGAGAAAGAATACAATTTCCTGCAGCCGGGCGGCCAGCAGTCGTAAGAGGCGACTGAACAACCCACAGCCAGGTGGGAGGGTATTTGCTCGACTGGATGGCGACCACACCTGATCTAGGGTATGCCGCCATAACAGCCTTGTGTTGTGTTCCGGCATTAGTAACTAGGTTCCAGTCTCCTTTAAGAGAGCAGCAGCGCATTTGTAGCACCTTTGGTGTTGCAAATGGCCATAAGCGACGGCAACCACTTTCCATCAAGTGGGCCGTCTGCCTGTCTGCTGAACTCTTACAATATTTTTTTTTAAAACTTGTAACATCACTGGACTAACTGGAATAACTAAGTACTAAAATAACAATTTTAAAAGGAATGGATATGGTTAGGTTTGTCACTGAACCACGCAGAAACTGCTGAACGGATTTTGTTGAAACTACAGTTATATATACAAATACAAAATCTTAATAGTTTGTTACGTCAGAAAAGCTCTGTCTGATTTTTTTTCAATCTTATCTTTTCATTCAGACAACAAAAACTTTTGATAAAATATAAAATAAGATATATATGGGAAAAGCTTTTTGCGATTTCTGACTCTTTTAGTACTCCGACGACGTTTGGTTCCCTAAAAGTTTTGGATCTGTATTAGAAACAGGATCAATGACATCAAAATAATGTTTGTGTAAAATTTTTATACAAAATGTACCGGAAAAGCTTTTTGCAATTTCTGACTTTTTTAGTACTCCAACCTGAATTGGCGGCATTGAACTTTTTGATCAGTATAAAAAACATAATCAATTGGCATAAAAAAATATTTTTATATAAAATGGGCTTTTTCTTGCTACCTGTAGATTTTTTGAAAATCTGTGAATGGGGATTAAAATTTCACGAAAAATTATGGATAGCCTCCTAAGACCATTTTCATGTAGCTGTAAAGGTTAAGGTACTTTTCTTTACTGATTCGCTGAAAGTTTCCATTCTATATAGTTTACACATCAGAGTAACATTATAGACTATAATTTATGTATTGTTTGAATTGGCTATTTGGGCCAATTCAAACAATACAAAGTTTCTATTCGGAGGAAAAGAAATCGTAGGCAAAACTAGTAAACAAGAACTAACAGTTAGCACACCTCCATGACTCAATAATATCTCATTTACCTTGGATTCTACGGTAAGTAAGATACCAACAACAACATTACACATCAACATTTAGATACTATATATGTATAGTTTCTGATAATATGAATCCATCCGAAATAAATTTTCACACAAACCAAAAGTTCTGCTAGCACACCTGTCTAACGAGCTCTAAAACAACTTAGCTAGGCTAAATGCCAAACCAGCGTAACCATCTAAGACTAATCCTTTACATTTAGCACAAACAGCAAACCATCTCTGTTCGTTATCGCATTTCAAGTTTTGCTTTGGATGAAACTTTTACTCAGTTTAGTTCTAGTTGTTTCAGTCGACATTAGACACACTCGGTAGTTTCCTAGAAAATGTATATATATATATATATATATATATATATATATATATTTATTTATATATATATATATATATACATATATATATATATGTCAGACAACCCAGTGAAATTTAGTTTTTTCAGCGTTTTGTTAAGATTGGTACATTTTACTTTAAAAGTATTTGCTCTAACTTTATCGAAGGAGGCTATAGGCTATATATCAGCATGCTAACACCAATAGGAGCGGAGCACCAATGAAGAATTTTTTAAAATCGAGGGGTTTTGAAAACAAATTCACAAATTCAATTTACATAAATTTTCAGCTCTTAACAAAATTGTTCTGTAAGGTACTTTATTCTGTAGTTTGTGTGTATTTGTAATTGTTATATTATTTATTCCTCTAGGTAAATAGTTTGTATATGTACATATATATTTTTTTATTTTATTGTGTTATAAATATTATTTATTATTAATACACGTATTATATTTCTCAGGGCTTGCAGATTAGATGTGTAAAATATTGTCCTGATTTTTAGGTTAATTTTTTTCTTTTTCACCTGCCATTTCGATGTACAACTTTGACATTGGCAAAATCAATGCCGTGTGCGTTGAAATCGTAAAAAAATCTACTTTGTTGAAGTTCCTAACTTTTCTACTATGCTTTGTTAAAATTTATACATTTCGTTCTTAATAAAACTGCATTGCAAAACATCACACTAACCCCCGGTTTCTATATTTTACCGACAGTTGTCTGTAATAGTAACTGATTGATTTTGAAGCTACCAATAACCGATGGTTGAGAGGGCTATACGAGCGTTTCACAAGCTCTTTATCAGTTAGAAATACTGTCGGTTATCAGTTACGAATTCCCTCCCAAGCCTTTTGCTAACGCAACATAGTTGTAGTAGCAACACGCAACGCAATACAATGAGTTGACGTATAACTACAAAATAAATATATTTTTAAAAGAAGTCACCTTTTGTGATATACGACTGTCATTAAAAATCAAGCTTTCAATCAATCTGCTTTAAAAATACTTACAATTACAGAGCCATTTTATATGAATGTTGCATGAACAAAACGCAGTAATCTAAACAACATATAAACTTTTTAAATAATAGTTGTTCCAATGTCATTGGATTTGTTGTAAAAAAAAAGATGAAACAGTGTTGTCACTTCAGAACTTTCTCGCTAGTTATAGAGATTTGTGGTTATCGATCGCAATTTTTTTTAACTATGTTAAGGCTAAAAACAACGGTTTTTGTGGTTCCGGAGTCAAATGACGTAAACTTTGTGGGAACTTTGGCCGATATTTTTGTTTTTATTCAATTTTTTTAGGGAACTTTTTGTAACGCGACCATTTCACACAGATGTAACGATGGATTCAATGTGTTATTTGAAGCGATGTTGCAATTTATTGTTAATGACGTTAAATGCTGACAGTTAGTACGTACTAATACGTTATCTATTAATAATGTTATAATTATTCACAGTGTTATTTTTAACGCTACATTTAAGACGCATTAGGTCACAATCGATAATTATAACGTTATCGCAGGTGAAGCTCAAGAGTAACAAAAAACTGTAGTCTAATTAAAGACTTTGGAAGCTTTGAACTTGTTATTAGAAAGGCGGCATTAACCATATAAGTTTTATATGTGCTGGCAACAACTGAGAACTTTGTTGTTATAAATATTTGTCGACGAAAATTACGAACATTACGAAAATGACATCACAAAAAAACAAAACCTATCCTACATTGTGGGATAAACTACATGAATCTATCCCAAATTCTATCTCTTTTCCGGGATGAAAAGTATCCTATGTCTCTCCTAGACATTGAAATTACTTATAATTATACCAAGTTTCAGCCAAATCGGTCCAATAGTTTTCCATGAAAGGGTAACAGACAGAGAGACAAAGTTACTTTTGCTTTTATAATATTAATAGGTATGAATAGTGAAACAATACTGGAATTGGAATTAGAACTGCTAAAGGCAGAAATAGCAAATTTGAAAGATATAAATAAGAATTAAATCCAAGTTAAAAGAAGAAGTAAAAAATTAGAGTTTAATTTAATTTAAAATAACCTATTTATAATGGCAAATAAACTGGCAACCTTCGACAAGCAACCATAACTGGCCGAAATCGGGTGGTAATAAAATACCTACGAATAGTAGTGTCGACAACCAGTGGTTATAATATAGAAACACTTCATCAGTCGTTCTCATACAAAAAGTATACCGATCGGTTAGAAAATCCCTCCCATCGGTAGTTGGTACTTTCATGAGTAACTAGTTATGAACAGTTCATTATAGAAACATCAGTAGTGTTACCAGGCGATAATATTCTAACCGTCGGTATCAACGTTTTTGTAATATTGAAACCGGGCATAAGTCGCCATCAAAATCGGTCAGGTGGCTTATAAATAAAATCTTAATATGTAAGTGTGAAGTTATTTTAAATATTGTAACTTCTTAACTCTTCAAATAAAATAAAATGAAATACACATATAAAAAAAACTTAAAACCAACAGATTTATAAAGGGTCTTAAAGTTGAAATAACGATTAAATATGTCAATGTATGTGATTGCATTGCTCCTAGACTATGAACAGCATGTACACGTAAGTTTATATTGGATGCAAAAACTTTGTACACCTGTAGTTGCTAGTTTCGACAACAGTTCATTTGATAGCGCCAGCTCAAAACTACTTTCAATTGCTCTTTGTTGTACTAGAATACTGCTAATATTAGCACGTAGCCGCTGTTACTATTTATCATATCTCTTATTTAAACTCGAATCGCCTTTCCAAACAAAAACAAAAATATCACCAGATTAGGTTAAATTACTCTTTAAGCTAGGTTACCTAGAAAAAACTGGTGCGATGAGGCCGCCTATTGTTTTTACCATAACTATATTGTAATCGTGCATTTTTGTAATAGTATATTTGGTGAACAATAAAGTGTTACCTATTCTATTTATCCGTGCAGGAACGGAGAAATAATACAATTTCCTGCGTCCGGGCGGCCAGGTGTAAGAGGCGACAAAACAACCCACAGCCAGGTGGTAGGGCATTTGTCCGACTGGATGGCTACCACCCCTGGTCTAAAGTATGTCGCCATAACAACCTAGAGTTGTGTTCCGGCATTAGTGACCAGGTACCAGTCTCCCTTAAGAGAACAGCAGCGTATTTGTAACACCTTTGGTGTTGCAAATGTCCATAGGCGATGGTGACCGCTTTACATCAAGTGGGCCGTCTGCCTGTCTGCTGAACTCCTGCAATAAAAATAATGGAAAATATTATATATCTACAGCTTTGAAAACTAGTGAATGATGTATCTCAATACTACGAATAAAGGCTCGCCGGCCTATTTTTTGTAACCTATAATCACTATAATGAAGTTTTGCCTTGTCCGAGGAGCGATCAAATATTTGAGATCAAAATAAATATAAACCGCTCGTAAATAACAAATGGTTGAACAGCTATACAATAAAATCTAAATCTATCTATAATATTATAAAATCTTAAAATGCCGTATTTTTTTATTGCATGAGTTTAGCAGACAGGCAGACGGCCCACCTGATGGCAAGCAGTTACCATCGCCTATGGACATTTGTAACACCAAAGGTGCTACAAATGCGCTGCTGCTCTCTAAAGAAAGTCTGGAGCCTGGCCGCTAATGCCGAAACACAACTCAAGGTTGTTATGGCGGCATAGTTTAGGCCAGGGGTAGTAGCAATCCAGACGGTCAAATGCCTACCGCCTGGCTATGGGTTGTTTTGTCGCCTCTTACGATAGGCCGCCCGGCCGCAGGAAATTGTATTCTTTCTCGTTGCTGCACGAACAAAAATCTGCACATTGAAGCTATTTAAAAATAACATCTGGAAGATACTGAAACAATATAATCCGGAACTTGTTACATTTCCCGGGATTTCCTAATTTCGAAAACACGTGATTTTTGGGACTGGTTTGATGTGACAGTTACTTTCTATATTTATTAGACATCTTTAGGAGAACAGTTGTAGTTATGTATGACTTTAGCAACAATTTTCGAAATTAACGCATTTTCATACAAAAAAATTCATTGCGCTGCTGGAAATACTATGCTGTAATAAATACATTGAAATCAACAGACCAAGCAATTTTTTTGTGTGACAGACAGACTGATAGACATGACGATTGTATGTGGGTTCTACTTTCGCCAAAATGCCCACACAATCTAATTTTTTATTATTCAATAAAGTTTTAATAAAATGTACATTAGATGATCCTATCGCATGGATACTTTTCAGAGACAAATTTAAAATAAACAAGACTGTGGTAATCCTAAGCCCACATTTACCCTTAAGATTTAAGTATTAAAGTACACGAACGATTTCAATTTAGATTCAGAACGATAAAATAAACCAAAATTTTACGACATACTTAGTCGATTTTGGCACTCACAAATAAAATATTTCCTTGAAGCCATATCATATGTTTTAAGATTATATAGTACCAGATGATGCCCGCGAATTCCTCTGTTTGGAAAGTTTTTTTAACTATCCCACTCTTTAATTTTTCGGGATCAAAAGTATCCTATATGTTGACCAGGGATATAAGCTACCACCATATAAAATTTCATTTAAATCGGTCCAGTCGTTTTGGAGATTAGTCGGTACAAACAGATAGACAAACAGACAAATAAAAAATTTGAAAACATCTAAATTAGTTCTGTTTCGCTTCTTACATCCCACTGACTCGGTTTTTAGCCTTTTTTTTCATTGTACAGAAATTAGACCTCTACAATTTTATTATATGTATATAGATATATAGATAGTATTATAGTGTTGAGGGACTATGGCTAGAATTCAGTTTGAACAAGTGTTTTAATCTTATTGTATTTTGTATGTTACAAAAAGTTATATACTAGTTATTATATAATATTACAAAAGGTTAGTAAATATTTTCTTAAGTTTTCGCGATTTGTATACATAATAAAACTACGTTTTAACCGTTTTAAGCGCGGTAATTTATTTGATTTTTGATCACGGCCACTTTTCAGTGGCCGTGATCACGGAAGACAATGATGTCAAATGACAATGAGTATTGTTAAAGTTTTATTTAGCCTACCGCCAACTCGTTCATTTTAATTATTTTGTTTTAATTTTATTTATGGTTATTATTTACTCTATGGGAGCCTAATCTAATTTACCACCGATTCGCAACATGTTATGGCTTGAATAGAAGAAGCGGCGCAAGAAACTCTTTAGCAAACATGCCTAGCTCTTATAATTTTATATAATATAAAATGGGTGGAAGTAAAAATAAAAGAAATTATCAATCAAGTTGGTTTGTGTTCCGGTGCACGGAGAAAGAGCTCACAGTGTCTGGAGGTCTGGCAGTTGGTTTTTGCTGAGTTTGGGTCTTGATAGTTTTGATGATCGGATCCCAAACAGGTGGTACTTGCCAACCATCTTCTCTATTGAAATTTGGGTGTTTTTTTGATTTCAATAGCCTCACGCATCATTCTAGGTATGAAACGATTCTCTTTCGCGAGGATTTGTGGGTTATTGAATCTGATGTAGTGGTTGGGTTTATCCAGCGTGTGTTCACTGATCGCAGACTTGGTAGACCTAGTGTGTTTCATGTCAGCAATGTGTTCTTTCACCCGTGTTTTTATGTTATTCTTTGTTTGCCCAATATATGATAATCCACACTCACAATCGAGCTTGTAGACACCTGCACCCTGGAGTGGGATATTGCATTTCACAGGTCGCAAAAATTGGGTAATCTTTTTATGCGGCTTGAAATATGTTTTAATAATTTAATAATAATAAATAACAAAAATCAAATAAATTACCGTGCTTAAAACTGTTAAAACGTAGTTTTTGTTTAACAATTCTACGGACTGGAGTTCCGTACCATTTTTTACAACTTAATTTCTATGAAAGTTTTTAGAGTTCATACACGCTTATTGTTTATTTTTGTTACTGTGTGTGACATTAATTTAGTGATTTTTATGTTGTAGTGTACCTTAAGAATAACTTATAATATTATTTTTTTCTATTTTTAATACTAAACTTATACTAATGTAGAGTGTATCTGTTACATGCTGGTATTATGAGGAAGTGCATGTGCAGTGTGTGCCGTAAAACGTAGTTTTATTAGGTTAATACTTTTTTTAATAAATTGGTGATATTTTCAAATGGGCCTTAAGGGCCTCAAATCCTAATCCTAAACAATACTAAATAGCAAAAATTACTCAAAGGAGTCTCGAGGCCGATTTTGACGAAAACCAAAATGGTACATTACATTTTTGAAATATCAATTACCCTTATCAGGAATAGAATCTGCTGATTTGCACAAAAATAAACACACCAGTATCATTATACTTAAACATAGTGTAGCTTGTAACGATCAATTTCTGTGAAGGAATGTGATACGGCCAAACCAAGGGAGGGTTGTTTTTGAATAAAACATTATATTTTCCATACATTAATTAAACCTCACTTCATTTTATTCAACATAAAAAATATAAGATACTATACGATATGTAATATACGAGACACGCGTTATTTTACACCAATCAATCAAATTAGTCCATTGACTGCGTTCAAATGAGGCGAGGTCAAATGACCGACGCAATTTGATGTTTAATTAATGTATAGAAATTAGAAGATTTTGTTAAAAAACAACCCTTTCCCTTGGTTTGTCGTTTGAAATTCCTTCACAGAAATTGATCTTTACAAGCTACACTATGATATGGTATAATAATAGGATGTGTTTATTTATTCAAAATCAGCTGATTCGATTTCTGGCAAGGGTAATTGATCTTTCAAAAATCCAATGATAGGTACCGCTTTAGTTTTCCTCAAAATCGGCCCCAAGACTCTTTTGAGTGTTTTTCACTATTTCGTATAGTTTAGAATTGGGCCCTGAAGGCCCCCTTGCAAAATTCACCTGTATTGTATGCTCCTATGTGAGCAAAACATGTGTACACTATAGCGTTTACATACCAACTGTAGCAGAAGAATGTCGCTTTTTAATTTGTCTTTTGTAATTTGTATTGGTAGCTCACACGCCGTTAACCCCACGACCTGGGTGTCGTCCCGTGTGAATAGGTACCTTCTATGTTTCTAGGTAAGCGTGCTCCATCTTAGACCATAATATCTACGCTCGCGATCGCGCGAGATTATGGTCAAACGCAAACGTATAACGCAAATTAAAAAAAATTAAGCATAATCCAGTTCAGACGCTATTCATATTTTTTTTTAATTTTTACCAGCAGTAAACCCACAATAATTCCTTTTTTACTTTAAACATCGGAACCCTAATAAGCCTTTTAAATCGTTAAAACTATGAGGTCATAATATATCATGCTAATTGATACTAATCAAGCAGATTGTAACGTTTTGTAAATTGATAAAACATGTCTCAATTGATTTGACTTTCTGCTATCATATTAATCGCAATTAGTAAACATGAGTAATATGTTTTATATTATAAACTGACTTCTTTACTAAATTTACTAATTAAAATGTTAAAGATGGAGCCTCATCTGGAATAATGTTACAGTTATAGGCCGTTTCACGCAGATGTCGCGATGAGTGTAATGCGTTATTTGTGATGTGATATTGTTCTTAATCAGTGGCGTAGCTCGGTTTAGACGGGCCCTATATCAAAATGTCTTGGGAAGGAAAGGAAGGCTAAAGTTTATTATAAAAGAAACAAAAAAATGCTGGAATTGAATTAAAATAATTACATATTGATTATGAGTTATTACGTATACTTAATGCTCCTAGGAACTATATTAGACAAACTATTCAAATCAAAGATACACTTCTCTCGCCTTTTTTTCGGCAAGCTTATTTATCGAATCGTCCATAGCTGAGGCTGATTTCAGTTTTTCTAGACCTGCCTCTATACACAATAATGACAAGCTTGATAGTCTTTCCTGTTGACCCAGCGGTTATTCTCAAAAATGTTATTAATCTATAAAAGATTGTGGCCAACATTTTAGGAATTTTTGCTTATACACTTTCGAGGCCATATAGCCTGGGGGCCCCATATCATGGATACGGCTGATACAGCAGTAGCTACACGCCCCTGTTTTCAATTATTAATAACGTTACATTTTGAAAGACAGCCTATGTATATACATACAATAATGTGGCTATCCGTTAACGGCGTTATTTTTAAGTCTATAAATAATACGCATTTGGCCACAGTCAATAACTTTAACAATATCCCAAATGAGGGTCCACCTTGAGAAGGAAACAGTAGATTTGTTTGTAAATTGATTTAGCGAGGAACTTCCTTCAAGATTTCGAAGTACAGCTTCAATTATGTTCATTCTTCGAAAGCGCAGCTATTCGAACAAATGCATTCCGTTTTCTATTATTTCCTTGAGTGAATCAAAAGTTTATAAACTTGCACAAATACTGTTGAGACCGTCTCGTTCCGCTCTTGGATTTAATAAGAAACGCCGCGGTAAAGTACAGAAAAATTGATCCCGCTTTTTTAACTTCTGACAAATGTATTTTAAACACGGAAACTTAGTATATATACATCTATACAAATAAATAAAATTGAAGTCTGTTTGTAATGTCAAAATAAAAGCTTTTTACTAAATGCGTATGAAAGTATATACGATACTTACGTCAAAAAACTTTTTTAATTTTTTTGTCTGTCTGTTTGTTCCTGCTAATCTCTGAAACGGCTGGACCTATTTTGAGGGTACTTTCACTGGCTGACAGCTGATGCTATAAGGAGTAACTTAGGCTCCTTTATTTTAGATAAAAAATTGATAGGCCCAGCTAGTATACTATATATGAAAGTAATCATAGAATGTATGTAGAATGTATACTATCATCGCCGTTTCCAATCTGCTTTTATTGCTGCCAAGAGTTATCAAGTTATCAAAAATAAATAAATGTAGAACATTTACGTCTTTAGACGCTTAGACGATTAATGTTGGTCTAATTTAAAACCCGTAGTTTGGTATTTAATAGTGAATTATTTTTCAAATTAATCATCCATTTCTGAATTGGATATATTCAGAAATAGAAAACTAGCAAAACTTTTGTAAATAAGTTGTATCGTTTACCTTTTTTTTTTTTTAGAGTTCATTTGAGTTCAACAGACAGGCAGACGGCGCACTTGATGGAAAGCGGTTACCATCGCCTATGGACATTTGCAACACCAAAGGTACTACAAATGCGCTACTGCTCTCTTAAGGGAGACTGGAACCTGGTCACTAATGCGAACACAACTCAAGGTTGTTATGGCGACATACTTTAAACCAGCGGGGGTAGCTATCCAGTCGAGCAAATGCCCTAACACCTGGCTGTGGGTTGTTTTGTCGCCTCTCACGACAGGCCGCCCGGCCGAAGGAAATTGTATTCTTTCTCCGTTCCTGCACGGATGAAAAGTCTTGATTTTCCATTAAACCTGTTAAAACAGTTTCATATCCCAACCTGCATTTCAAAACGATACCCGGAACATTTTTTAATGCTCATTCATCTTTTGATCCATAAAATATAAGCCACAACTATATATAATGTACACACATCACGAAAGCACAGTATGACGGCAATGTGGCCTATGACATTTCAATAATTTGTTTTTGTGGCATCACAACTAAAAGTGATGACTAATATCTGGCATATTTGAATAGTAGCTATCTTTAAGAACTACGCATTAATGAAAAGTTTTTAATAAAATACATGTATTTTGTTACACCAAACCAATTCAAAATTTGAAACTGTCATAAAGTTGTCTTTAATTTTTCATTAATTAGGTTTAAAAATGTAAAATGTATTAATAAACACTTAAAATTACCTATGGAAAGTAGAATTTCCTTTTAGTCTTGTAGGGTTTAGCTTTTCAGTGTTTACACAACAATAGTCATTTGCAATACTCGTCCGTAGTAGTAAGTAGTAAGTTTTTATGTGATGCTGTAAAAAGATATCAATTTAACTTTTATTTTTATATATATTTTTGTTACTAAACATTCCAGAATAGATAGATAGATAACACTTTATTGCTCACCAAATATACAATTTCAAAAATACACAATTACAATATTGTCATGGTAGAAACAATAGGCGGCCTTATCGCTTAAAGCAATCTCTTCCAGGCAACCTAACTTAAGGAATAGTTTAACCTAATCTGGCGATGTAGGGGGTGCAGATTATTAGGTATATCATAAATAAACATAATTAACTACATATTTTATAAATTAAATACAGATACTTAAATTACTTTATAAATTAAATACATAAAAATATAATACCAGAATACCACAAAACCTACATTTTAGTGAGCCGGAAACTCGTTGCCCTGTGAACGCGAAGCACTGATGTGGCATATACTTTTTATCTTATGCGACGACGGGTCACCGCTGCCTAAAATAACATGCAGTGTTATTTCTACACCCAACATATCATTATACCAACTCATCTAACTAAACAGTGAATGCGGTACAATAATAATTACATGTAGACTTGAGCAAATAGCAGTGTGAGTATATAATATAGCGGTGTATTTGATGATTTCTACAACTTCTACCATATTTGTCTACCATTAAGTACTCTAATTAAATAAGAATGTTGTTTCTTTGGTCGTAAATAACAGGCTAAAGAAGAACTCAGATAATTAGACGTCTACTATTACGTATAATATACGTTTTATTACGTATATTAAAAGTAATGTATAATTATTTAATTTCTCAAAGAGGTTATTCTCTTTGAGAAATTAAATAATTTTGTAAGAAAAAGCATAGTAGGTACTAGTAATCATTATGGATTATATATACGTACATACTAAAACTTATATAACATATGTGTGAGTTTATTTCCATGTTTCTTTGTTTCTTTTCTATAAAGCGCAATACACACCAAAGCCGCCGACCCGCCAATATAGTCCACCGACATAACCCTGCGGCCTATATGAAAAGAATCATGTCGGCAACATGCGCCCGCGCGTGCAGCCCACCGACATGTTCGCGGCATGTCAGCTGCTTGCATACGCAAACGCTCAGTCCCAGCGACACTCAAACTGCAGTGACGTGTTGTATTTTTTTTTCTCATCTCGGCGCCGACATGTCGCTGACAAAGTTTTCCGACTTGCGATGTGTGAAGCCGCCAACTATCCCGCCGATAAAAAGTTACCGACATAGGTCGGCGGGTCGGCGGCTTTGGTGTGTAAATGCGCTTTTCTTTAACAGGGAACCGATTATAGCCAAATTTCGTACACACCTATTTATTGCTTTTAAGCCCCGGCATAATCATAATTATAGATGAATGAATAAAATAATTTGTTAATCGCAGTTTAGTATAAAGCTAGGAACAATTATGTTGAACGAGGTTGGTCTTAGTCTAAACATAAAAAATACAACAGCAATATTGTAGTTAATAAATAACTAAAAATATCCAAAACAAAAATAAAATTAGTAATACACTTTATTGTGTACAAACACAACATGACAGAGTGTTATATATACAAAAAAACAGCACTAATAAATCTGAGAGGTCCAACAATAGTGGTACATTTTATGAATAAAAAACTGATTTTGTTCGTAAAATGTACTTGCAAGATAATAAAAAAATGTTCGAACACAAATCGAAATCGAAATCGCAAGGAATGCTTTAATAATGTAATAAGTAATTATAATAACTTACCGAAGCAGTTCCGGCCATAAGTTATTATTACTATGTACACTGAAACACATACATGCACCAAATAGCTAATATACTTAATAGTCATGAGTAACTTGATCAAAGTTAGAAACTACGTCACTTTGTCACAAAGGCTTGTAACGTCGTAAACTGAGTTATCGGTGTGTGTAGTGAGTAGTGATCATGTTAATAAATTGATTTTGTGTATAATGAATTGTATGAATATAGAAAATATACACAGAAACAAAATATCTTTCAGTTTATAGCAGCCAGCCCTAATTTCTTTTTCGATTGCACTACACCTTATACCGTAAGGGCATAGGAGATAGGACCTTTCTACCACATTTCATCTTTATAGTAGACTAGAGTTTTCACCTAAAACCCTAGGTAGTAAGTAGCTCTACGTTGCCTACATAAAAAATTAATTAGGTGTTTTATATTATTATTATGTACTCGTATATAAACCTTCAATACTTTATTTTCTTGTTCAATTCACTACAATTACAAAGAAACTAGGTGAATATAGTATAATCAACTGTATAGCAAAACATAAAGAAAAGTCGAAGCCAACCTGATTTGAAGTACCCATACGTAATTAATTACATATGAGCAACATGACAACGTATTTGTTATTAAATTACAGCGATGGTTGTCTACATCGCAATTGCAGTGCCATCTATTTTGCTAATCCATTCATTTTAAGGAATCAACGTCATTTATCAGGATAAAACGTATTCTACATGTTAACTCGAGTTATAATCCAGCACTATGTCGAGTTTCATTCATGTACGTTCAGTAGTTTTCAAAATAGATACGATTACAATGTAATATTTTTCGCTATTTTCGTCTATCCCACGGAAATGACGTCATTTATCGGGATAAAATCTTAAGTTACGCCCCAGAATATAAGATAGCTCTATGTCGAGTTTCATTTAAATCCGTTTAGTAGTTTTCACGTGAGGCTCTAACAGACAGATAAAAATTCTAAAAATTGTGTTTTCGAAATCTGTTGGTCCGAATTAGCCCCCTGATTTTTTCACATTTTTCAACGCTTTGTACAAACTCGAATCATTTACAGATTTATTATAGTACAGATTCAGAAAAATATGTCTGTCATATATAAACAGACAGGCTGAATTGAATATTGATTTATTAATGTTTATATTTAATCAGTATTTTAACTATAATATAATAAAATTCTAAAAATGCTATGTCTGTACATTGAAGTTATTTAAAAAAACAACATCTGGAACACACTATACAAACGATGGAGAATTTTTCCAGGAGCGATTTGCAGTTGTTCGAGTGCATAAAAATTAGCTTATTCCGACACAGTTTTCACTAAAATGATAGCTTACATTCCTTTTTAAATGCGGTACTCTGTGTCCCGGGAATCCCGCGAGAATTTCAAGTCAAACCTGGTCGAAGTCGCAGGCATGTCCTAGTACAAAATAAAACTTTTGATATTTAATTACAGTTATTTTAATTTACGTACATTTAATTACACAATTCTGAGTTTAGTAATTACATAATTTTAAATACTTTTAATTGAGTTTCCCTCGTAGCTCTTCTCTGAGTGCACCAAAAATAAAATAACCCCAAGTTTTAAAACTCAACCAGGTTTCTTTTTAAATCGCGAAGCTGGCAAATTGGCAGACGGCCTAGCTCATGGAAAGTGGTCACCGTCGCTTATAGACCCCTTTAAGATGGGATAAAAAGGATGGAATAGGGGTTGAGGTAGACGGATCATACAGGAGCAATAGGTTAGAGGGGATGGGATATGGAATTGGAATAGGTGGACAAGATAGAGAAGATTGGACAAACTGAGGGGCAGGAAGTGAGCTACCGTAAATCTCACCCATCACAAGATTAGCTCAAGGCTAACCGTTTGATGCCGATATTTTGTGAGAACTTGGTATCACACGAATCGAGCCAAATATATAATACCGAATAATTTTATGATGGAAGCTGAATTTTCATGTGACGTATTTTTATTCATTCATTTTACAGTATTTTTATGATCTCTAGCAAAAACGCGACAGGTGGAAACGTGAGTAGTACTCCTTGTTATTAAACAAAATATTACACTACGTAGCAAAAACGACACACACATAATAAGAATGGCATGTATAATATTTTACAAGTTGTTAGGGCTGTCACGTGTTCCATATCTTGCTATTTATTTCCGTGCCTTGCTAGTGGTGAACATTTTACATATACAAGTATTATAATTTTCTTAATTTAATTTTCTTACCAATGGTAAGGTAAAAGGACAGATACTAGGATATAGAAATCGGCTTAACTTATATGTCGGAAGAGATGCCTTGATCTGTTATCCGAATGAAGGCGGCAAATGTTCCGCGCGAGCCCTTTGCTCTTTATAATTGAAAGATAGCTCGTAGGGATACCGACTAAACAACGCATCTCTTACGAGAGCCGATGGTAGTAAAACAAAGACAGACGTTCACAAAGGTCTTAATGTTACCTAAACTATTGTCCCACGATTATTTAGAGCATTTTTTCTCAACAATTTTTATGTCGCAACCCACGAAATAACCAAAAAATGTTGCGACCCTTTCATTACAAAATGATAATATTATTTAAATTAATAATTTATTTATACGTTTGAATTGTATATAGGTCTTATTTTTTTAACAGATTGCGGCTGCTTTTAGTAGCAGACGCGACCCTCACAAGGGTCGCGTCTGCTACTAAAAGCTCTTGTGGAGGTTGAGAAGCGATCCTTTAGAATGAAAAAAAATTACCGCAAGTTCCACACTTTCTGACTATTTCTCCCCGAGCTATGGAGTAGATATAAAATGTCATCACCTAGCAAGAAGCGGGGTGATGACATTTTATATCGACTAAAACGCCTGTAGTCTGATCTCCAGACGTCGCAAAGCAAGACATGTGACATGCCATGTCTCTGCCTGGTCCCGGCGTAAGAGGTAAATCTAATTCTGGATTAAAGCCATCAGTGATAAAATGATACAGTACCACAAAGAAACGAGAAAATGCATATTTAAAAACGGAACCAGATTCTGATTTACCATATATATATAACACTAAAACCATCGTCAGAGAATGATTCGAATATAAAGGCTGATTTACATTGATCCAGCCACTGACTAGATATCACTGTATTGACTTCAAATCAATTTACACGATGTCAGTACGAAATCAGCACTGTCTTCCTTCGAATTTATAGTCAATAACTAGATCAATGTAAACCAGTTTTTACATTGCTTTTGAGAGAAACCACCATCCTTCTGCAAGGCGAGTATGATACGTGATCTATATATTAAAACGTGAAGCAAAAACTTTGTACCCCTTCTTACGAAAATTGCGCGGACGGAAGAGTATGAAATTTTGCACACTTATAGTTTATATAGAGAAGAAGCGACGAATGCTAATATGTTGTTAAAATTATGCATAAAAAATTCATTAAATCAATAAAAAAGCATTACATACACTACCATGTATTTGACACACACACGCATATAATAAGTATAGTCTTTTGTTTATTGTTCAAGTCAAATTAACAGTGTAGCCTTGGCGAAATCTGTGATTATAGAAGTCTTTGACATTAATTATTATGGTCAAATTTTGACCACGGTCAACCATTAGTGTAGGTAAATAGATAATGACAGCCCTAACAAAAGTAAACAAGGTGAAGGGCAACACGTGGAGTGCGCCTGCCGTAAAATTATTATTATTATGGATACTACCTTGTAAGCGAGTGCTATACAGTTTATGATATTTAAATTGTAGCTGTATGATTTATTGTTCAGATAAATATGTAGCTATTAAATAAGTTACGTATATAAGACACAACTTTGTATTGATGATAATCGCGTCATGCACTTGAATATAATGGAATGCTTCTTTGAAACTTTAGTACCTTAATAAATAACTATTTATATGACATTTCTACTTTATTTTTAATGAATAAAAGTTTTATCTGTACTATTATGTAACGGCAAGACTGTATTTTTTTCCTTTTCTCTATTAGTATCGTTTTGAAAAATGTATATTATTAGTCACTAACATTTATAACAATTAAAACGAAATAAGTACAAAATAAATAAAGAAACTAAAATATATAGGTATATATCAAAAAATTACCTCAAACCGCTGCCGGCGGGGAACGTTCTTAAAACGCAAGCCACATTGCCAAGTTAAATGGCAACGCTGATGCGTTGTCTTATGTACAAGATCTCTCCCGATGTTGAGCGGAAATGGTCTAAGATGGAGCAATTCTTCGTTTGCAGGCAGGCGGTTTCCTCAACTCGACGACTTGGCTCCTGTTTTGCGTGCGAGGGTGGATGAGGGGTTACACCATCCAGCCCAGCTCCTCCAGGAAGTGCAGAAGCTACCTTAAGATGGAGCATGCTTAGCTATTTACACGGGCTTTGAAGACATCCAGGTTGTAGATATCGCGAAAGATAGACGCGCATGATGAAGGTGGACGCAAAACGCTATCGGACTTATTAAAAGATTTATTTATTATAAGCAATAAATAAGCCTCATGTCTGCAGAAAATATAGCATAAAATGCTTATACAATATTCGTCTGAGATGAAATATTAAAAAGCAAAATTTAATTGGTTTAATTTTGTTATTTCACCTTCTACCGGACGAACATGATTTGTCCGATCTTCTTTATCTTTTACTAGCTGACCAGGTAAACTTCGTTCCGCCTAACAGTCAATGAATGAGCAGATTTAGGTATAGGGATAGGTATGGTGTATTATACTTCTACTGTATTGTGTGTAAGTACAAAAATAAATACTTTGAATGTCGGATTCAATCCTTTCAAAACAAACCATAGACAACATTATGTGAGCTGTCAGTTTGCGTTCATTTATAACAAATGAAAAAGCATTTAAAATCAGACAAATGAAAATGAGTTTAAATGCAGTCACCATTGCTGAAATCGGATGGGAAAGATCATAACAAGTGAATGGCTAGACTGATGTTGTGACTGATGCTTTTTAATGAATTTTTTTATATTGATGAATATCATATTTTAATACTTATTATCCTGTTCCGGACGAAAACAATTCCAAAAACACAATAATAAACTCAATCCTTAGCCCGGGTTGTCTGGAAGAGATCGCTCTAAAGCGATAAGGCCGCCCATTGCTCCTACTTTTACTGTTTAATGTGGCTACTGTAACTTGTTTATTTTATGTGTATGTGGTGAACAATAAAGTGTTTTCTATTCTATTCTATTCTAATCATAAAAATTAGTCCAACCGTTCTTGAGTTATAAATGGTGTAACTAACACGACTTTATTTTATATATATATATATATATATATGTTGTATGTACGTACAGATTTTGGGTAGAGACTCTTTTTATTTTAAACTTCTCTTGCTTGGTTCTATGTATGTTTTACGTTAGTTATATAATCTATGCTTATTTTTACAAGTCACACTATATTCACTGATTTACTTATGTTCTATTATATTTATACATCTTTAATATATAAGTATAAAATCTTCGTGACACGTTGTTTGTTTCCAAACTCCTCCGAAACGGCTGAACCGATTTCTATGAAATTTTGTGTGCATATCGGGCAGGTCTGTGAATCGGCCAACATTTATTTTTCATACCCCTACATGACAAAGGTGACCCACCCATAAATATCTTATTTATATTTTTTTGTGATTTAGCATTGAAAAATACATTTCATCCTTCTACCACCAACCCCTATTTTTTACAAAAAAGGTAAAAATACAACACAAGCCGCGAAAAAACGTAAACGTAAACGACCTAATGTAGTAGTACCTGTGAGAGTAGCGCAAATTTGGTTTAAGCGTTTTCAATCCGGAAATTTTGATATCAAAGATGCACGTCGCTCTGGTCGCCCTGTTACGGACAAAATTGATGCCATTTTTTGAAAAAGTGGACCAAGATCGGCATGTTAGTAGTTACGATGTAGCTGGAGAACTGGGAATTGACCACAAAACGGTTTTGGCGCATTTGAAAAAAGCTGGGTACACAAAAAACCTCGATATTTGGGTCCCTCATGAGCTCACTGAAAGAAACCTAATGAACCGGGTACTCATTTGTGATTCTTTATTACGACGTAATGAAACCGAACTATTTTGAAGAAGCTGATAACTGGTGATGAGAAGTGGATCACGTACGACAAGAACGAGCGAAAAAGTTCGTGGTCAAAGGCCGGTCAGGCTTCACAGACTATGGCGAAACCCTCTTTTTTTTTTTTGGCCAGGGAAATCCGTTTGAGGGCTAAGCCGCGAGAGGCACAGAAGCCTGGGGGGATGTTCGCGACCCGATGTGAGAGTGTGGGATTCGCCAGATCGGGGGTGGCACTAGCATGCCCGGTCAGAACCGGTGCCACGCTATTGCCACTCCCCAGTTAGGGATACCCACTAAAACCCCTGGGTGTTCCGTCCTGCGCCTTATGCCAGGGCTACGGGACTGCGGGATCCCCAACTCCGCGTGCCCTGGCAGGCGTGGGCCTCGCTCACTAGGCCTCTTCCAATGCCAGAGGACTACGCCCCTGGCCACAGCTAGGTTTTTTCCGTGCGTGGGGCGGTCTGTAACGCGCCCCACGGGAAGAGAGGTGAGCGCGCGCGGAACACTCGCGCTCTCATCTCGACGGCATATGCGGGTGAGTGAGAACCCTTATACCCCAAGGGGCCCCACCCGCGCCGCCCGCTTAAGGCGGCCGAAGGTCACTATCCGACCTCCGGCGTCGGCGCGTCCTCCTTTGGCGGGAGCGGAGCAGGGAAGTATGCTCACGCTCCCGCCTCGCCTCCTCCTTCGCAAACATGACTTGCTCGCAGAAAGAGGAGACGGCGTCCCATCTGGTGGAGCTGCCGACCATGATGCGTACCACGGCCGGGAGCGAGGTGTCAAATCCGGTATAGACGACGAGCTCCCGGTGCTGCTCCATCCAGGCTGGACACTCCTGGAGTGTGTGCAGCGCCGTGTCCTCGTCGCCTGTGTTACAATGGTGGCACCCTGACATGACCTCGCGGCCGAGGCGACACAGGTACCTCCCGAAGCAACCATGTCCCGTGAGGACCTGTGTCAGTCTGAACGTCAGGGTGCCGTGACTTCATCCTAACCATTCATCCAGGACGGGCCTCACCGCCTCAATGGTGACGGGGCCCGCGCTGGGGCGTCTTAGGCGTTCTTTCCAGACCCCCACGGCAACCTGGCGGAGCGCCGACCAGCACGCCTCGATCTCGCGAGGCGCGGGTCTGGTGCCCCTGGCCAGGGCTTCTTTGCGCCACGTGTACAGCGACGTTAGGACCCTGGCTTCCAGGTCCCATGGGGGGATCCGGCGAGTAGCGAGGCCACTTCGAAGGAAACCGTATGATATCCTCTTATTTCCCTAACGGCCAATATGCGTTGCGCTTGACGCAACAGCGCCGCATTTTTGGCCGTCAGGCAGTCCGAAAAAACTGGTGCCCCGTAAAAGGCCATCGAACGTCCGATGCATTCGAAGAGTTTCTGGACCGTGGCGTTGGGCCCCCCAACGTTGGGGAGCTGGCGCGAGAGCGCACCGGCTGCCCCTTGAGTCTGGGGAGCAGCTGCCGAAAATGTGCCGAAAAATCCCACCGGCCATCGACGACCAATCCCAGGTACTTCATGGTCTCCCCGATGCCGATGCGGATGCCTCCTACTACAATTCTACTGTCCGGAGGTGGGCGGTTGTGAGTCTTCTGTAGCGCCACCTCCAGACCAAGACGCCGGATCCTGCCTACTATTGTCGACACCCCAGCCGTGCCTAGAAGGCATGCCTGCTGATGAGTCCTCCCGCGCGCATCGATCAGTATGTCATCGGTGTGACAGATGACACTGATGCCCGGGAGGACCCGACACCTCAAAGTTCAGTCGTATGCGATGTTCCACAGGAGGGGACCTAGAACCGACCCCTGTGGAACACCACACACCATGGCTCGCTGATTCCAACCCTCGTGGACCGGGTATATGACGGCTCTACTACTTAAATATGCCCCGACTATACGGCGGAGGTAGGTCGGCACCCCAAAATATCAGAGTGCCTCCATAATGCATGTTCAGGGCAAGGAGTTGAACGTGTTGGCGATGTCTAATGACACCGCCAACAGGACCTCGCACTGGGAGACTGCGTCCTCCGCCAGGCTTCTCGAGCGCATGATGGCATCTACCGTGGAGCGCCCTATGCGGAAACCAAACTGGTTGTCCACCAGGTCCGGCCCGGTCGTTGAAAGGTGCTGGACGAGGCGGTCGACGATGATACGCTCGAAGAGCTTTCCAACCTCGTCCAGCAACACAATGGGCCGGTAGGCGGACGGTGAGTCCGCAGGGCGCCCACTATGGCGAAACCCGGGTTAACTCGCAACAAGGTGATGCTGTGTGTATGATGAGATTGGAAGGGCATTATTCATTATGAGCTGTTACCGCCAGGCAGGGCCATCGATTCTGAACTGTACTGCGAACAACTGATGAGATTAAAGCAAAGAGTTGAGAGAAACCGGCCGGAATTAATCAACACAAGGGGTGATTAATACACTTTACAAGTACACTTTGTTGTGAGTGTAAACCTTCAAAAGAGTGTTATATAAATCTGAATTACCGATTCATTTTGTGAAAATTACTTTCTCATTCTATTTCTCTGAACCTAAGTTTGTGTGTGACTGAAAACTTGCTGTACCACATGGCCACGTTCGAAACCGGCTTATTCAAAAAAACCTATTTAATGAACTTTTGTTACCAAAAACCGTTTGATTGAGGTTAAAATTAAAAGAAAAGTTCCTATATACTCAGGTTATAACCGGTTCGCCTTTTTTACCGGTTTCCAAGCCCTGGTTATAACATTAAAACCTTCCTCATCATGATACCTACTAAACAACACGCTCTCCCATCGCAGAGTAAATAGGCGGCTCTCAGCAATAAACTGTTACAAAAACGTAAAGTCAGCATTTAATCTGCTGACCCATTTATTTTACTGATCAAGCATTTACACAGCCACAAACAGTAGCGAATCCGGCTAATGGTCGCGAGCTTCATGTGTTTCACCAATTTGCATATGCGTTAAAAATTCACGCATACAAAATTTATTTTATTGATACAGGGTGATATTTTACCACAGCGCGCCCAAAACGCATATTTTATTCTGTACAATATGTTTGCGATTTAACACAAAATGCGTGTATGTAAAATATGATAACCCGGCTAACTGCTTGCAATTTTACAGTAAATTGAGAACTAATTTAGACCAACGCACACGTCTGAGACGTCTTACGCGTGGGAGGTTGGTGTGCACACCAAATCCACGCACGTCTATGTCACGCATTTCACGCTGGTTGTAGCATATTTTTCTCATCGTTAACTAATTTTGACAATTGGCAGTTGAGTAACGACGTATCCGACATCTGAGACATAGACCTACACAATGTATACGACGTCATAGGCCTCTACCATCTGACCAAAATCTGAGATCGTTAGATCGGCGTCGCGTACGTAGCGTCGCATCGCATGACGAGGATGTAATCTAGCTCTAAACAACGAGCCGCTATAGAATATGTATGGGCTCCAACGTGTCCAGATCGGCGTACGTGGCCGTCGTGTACCGAATGTAGTTATAACTTAATTCAACACTCTTATTTTTATGTGAAATGTAATTTATTATACGTCTCTTTAGCGCATAATAGATGTACGCACGATATTACTATCGTGCGTACATCTATTATGCGCTAAAGAGACGTACGTCTTATGACCATACTTATACCTCGACGACCTTTTCCGCCTGTAAAAGCTCGCGTATTTAAATGACAAACTGATGAAGAAGGTCGTCGAGCCACATGTATATGTAATTTCTCGTATGAGTTTCACTCGCTTTGGAATTTGTGCTAATAACTGTCTTTCTCTACACAGGCGTCCCTTTTCTTGAATATTACAGTGGTAACGAGAATAGGATGTCAAAAAGAATCGTTGCGGACTTTGCCATGAGTCGATTATAAGCCCTTCTTTTGTTTAAACTTTAAAGTTGTAACCGTATGTAATCTCGTGATAGTTTTAAGTTTGGGTAGAAGATGTTATTTCTATTATCTTATTATTGTATATAAGTTGAGAGATAAAATGTGTTGTCAAATGTCACTCAATAACCCTGTCGCAAACAGTTTTCTATCTAAATAGATGAATTACTATGGACGCGTCCTTGTTCTTGAATATAAATAACACTTGTCGCAGTACTCTTATAGTGACACACCTGCGGAACTTACCGCGCGGAATGTTCGACTAAATATGCTCGCAATGTTTTTAATTAACTATGACACATCAGCGGAAATTCCGCCGAATTCGGATTAGCGCCGTTCCTTTCGTCACCGAACTTTCCGCACGGTAAGTTCCGCAGGTGTGCTAGACTTGAGACATTGCAAATATAACTGAAGTCATGAATAATGGACCAACTGACAATTTTATCTTTTAAATTCCAAGCGAGCAGTTAAAAGAAAATTGCATAGCACTACGATTTAAAAATTAAATCGCTATGTAAATTAAGCGAGATTAAAATACCAATCAGCATATTAAAACAAAAGCTGCAAATCGATTAATCGCATAGTGAATATTCGATTGTTACTCTTTGAATAGTTCAACAATTATATGATTATAATTCGTTTGATGGAGATTAATCGAATGTCGTTGACGATTATTTATGAGTGTAATATTAGACTTTTATTGGCATCTATCCAGAAGATGACTCGTCACGAATCCAACGTTGTAGGGCTGTCATCAGAGAATGGTTTAAATCGAAATCGATGAAATGATTAAAGATAGACATCTAAGGGCCTAAAGCGCTCAATTTTGGAAAATCGCCACATGTCTAGATATACTAGTAATTATAAGACATAGCATATAGTTTTATTTTATGTTGATACTTGTCATGGTCATCAGATGAGTCTGCGAAAACGAACTCTTTAGGCCGTTTGAATCTTTACTTTTCTGCTAAAATTAGTATTTTAAATTTTTTATATTTCAATTCGTTTAATTTATATAAATATCTGGACACAAAAATATTCTGGTTAACTTTAGAAAATTATTGCAAAGCCCGTCCGGGCGCTCTCCATACAACGATATAATAGGTTTTGGAAAAAGTCTTTTCGCATATAGTATGTATGAACTTGTAATAAGATCTCTTTGGCTATGCCATTTGTATCTGGCTGGTTTTCATATCATTAAAAATTTAAAATTTTAAAGAAGACAATTCCAAATTCAAATTAGGAAAATGTGTGATTTTCATTTGTTATTCTTATTGTTAAAATGAGTGAACCTAATGAAGAAATTCGATACATTTTAAAATTTTACTAAAAAAAGATAAACATGCAACACAAGCCGCGAAAAAAATTCTGATGTTTATGGACCTAATGCAGTATCTGTGAGAGTAGCGCAAATTTGGTTTAAGCGTTTTCAATCCGGGAATTTTGATATCAAAGATGCACGTCGCTCTGGTCGCCCTGTTACGTACAAAATTAATGCCATTTTTTAAAAAGTGGAGCAAGATCGGCATATTAGTAGTTACGATGTAGCTGGAGAACTGGGAATTGACAACAAAACGGTTTTGGCGCATTTGAAAAAAGCTAGGTACACAAAAAAGCTCGATATTTGGGTGTCTCATGAGCTCACTGAAAGAAACCTAATGAACCGTGTATTCATTTGTGATTCTTTATTACGGCGTAATGAAACCGAACCATTTCTGATAACTTGTGATGAAATGTGGATCACGTACGACAAGAACTTGCGAAAAAGATCGTGGTCGAAGGCCGGTCAGGCTTCACAGACTGGCGAAACCCGGGCTAACTCGCAACAAAGTGATGCTGTGTGTATGGTGGGATTGGAAGGGCATTATTCATTATGAGCTGTTACCGTCAGGCAGGACCATCGATTCTGAACTGTACTGCGAACAACTGATGAGATTAAAGCAAAAAGTTGAGAGAAAGCAGCCGGAATTAGTCAACAGAAGGGGTGTGGTTTTTCACCATAATAACGCTAGACCTCACACATCTTTAGCCACTCAGCAAAAATTACGAGAGTTTGCCTGGGAGGTGTTAATGCATCCGCCGTATAGTCCTGGCTTTGCACCTTCAGATTTTCACCTGTGTCGGTCTCTACAGAATTCCTTAGGCAGTGTCAGGTTAACATCACGACTGCCAAAACCACTTGTCGCAGTTTTTGATCAGAAGCCCCAAAAATTTTATAGCAATGGAATCACGTCCCTACCTACAAGATGGCAAAAAGTTATCCAACAAAATGGCACCTACATACATTAGTCAAATGTAAATAAACTTTATAAAAAAACCTTTTGAATTTTTATATAAAATGCGAAGAAACTTTTTCCCCAACCTAATATTTTTAGTTATAAAAAATAGAGTAACGTGGTAGAGCCATGCTGGAATATATATATATATATATATATATATATATATATATATATATATATATATATATATATATATATATATATTGAGGTCTTTGGGTTGGTCCGATTGGTGTGATAACACGCCCTCACATAATAACCGCGTGAAACGGTTAACCTTGAGCTAATCGTGTTTGGTTCGATGAGTGAGAGTTCCTCTTAACTCCCCCTATCCTATCAATTACTCCTGTCTGAATCGCATTCCTGCTGTTTGATACCTCTATCACACCCCTTCTATTCTCCCTACCTCATCCTAAAGGCTGGCAATGCGTTGATTTCGCCCCTGGTATTGCAAACTTCTATAGCCAACCGTTACCACTTTCCACTAAGTGGGCAGTTTGCTAGCTTAACAATAAAAAACAATAGGATTGGAAAACAAACTTCATAATTTGTAGATTTGTTTGGCTCCTTCTTCATAACTGATTGTTTTGGTCTACCTCCGATAACATTGGATACCTTTTATCTTGCAAAATGGGATGCATTTCCACAGAATACGGATTTAAAATTTACGCAAGCGAAACCACATGATAGTCTGTAGTCATATAAATGTACGTATAAATGTGTGTAAACAAGGGATTATATTGATATATTATGTGCAAGAATATTTATTAGAGAGACTATCATTACCATAATGGATAGATCTATATCACTGGCTATATTTTTTCCGGACGAAAACAAACAAACGACAAAACCATTCTCTTTCGAAGTGTAACCAAACGCACATATTCTTCAGATCTATGGTGCTTAAAATAAACTACATAAAAATAGTACTAACAAAACATGTTGTTTCGTTGGTACTATTGTAAGGGATTTATTAATTTGTAGTCAGTCAAGCAGGGGCCTACTGCTATTAATATCTCATCAAAATCGCCGGACACTATCGTCTCAATAATAGGTTTGCCTGATTTCGGTATTCTGTTAATTGTAATGGCGTGCCCTTTATGATACGCCACTCGTTATCTTTGTAAATATTTATAAGCGAAAACTCGCGAAATAAATGTTTGAAATTTTTTGTTAGCTTATCAATATTCATTTCGGCTGACGCCATTTCTGCTGATGGTAATACCAATTTTTCTATTTTTCTGCAGCAACGATATCGAGAAGATATTGTAGATTTAGTAGAATGCGAATTTTTGACACTGTTGTAAAGGAGTCGTACTCTGAATATCTTCGCAATGCCAATGTATTAAAATAGCAGAATTGGGCCCCTAATTGTAAGCAAGCCGTCAGTTTGCGTTACATAAATAGACCTAAGAAATATTGCATTGTAATGACTCGAGAAGGGCATAGAGACAATTGTAGAGGTGATCAGAATTCACCTCATCAAAGAAGAGACACATTACAAAGTAAAAATAAAAATCGGTTAGTTGCATGTCGGTCCACTAGCAATGAAAAATACCATATGGGTAACTATAATAAGCGTTTATTGAAAAATATGTGATATATTCCGTATAATCCTAATAAGCGTGTAATGAAAAATATTCCATAACTTTTGAGTTATGGAATATTTTTCATTACACGCTTATTAGGATTATTCTTTGGAGTAAGATCCACTGCGTAGTACAAACACTACGCAGTGGATCTTACTCCAAATAATTTTTAATGAGAATACTTTATCCGTGCAGGAACGGAGAAAGAATACAATTTCTCGCGGCTGGGTGACCTATCGTAAGAGGTGTGGGCAAGGATAGACCCACTAAAAATAATTTATTAATTAAATTCAATATAACTGCAATTGATTGTTGAAAAGCAATGACAATGTCAGGGCCTATTTTTTATTAGTATTTTAAGAATATTGACTGTGGCCAGCGGCACATCGGCGACAAAATACCCTACAGCCAGGTGGTAGGGTATTTGCCTGTATGGATGGCTACCACCTCTGGTCTTGAGCATACCGCCATAACAACACAGAGTTGTGTTCTGGCATCAGTGGCCAGGTTCCAGTCTCCGTTTAGAGAGCAGCAACGCATTTGTAGCACCTTTGATGTTGCAAATGTCTATAGGCGATGGTAATCGCTTTCTATCAAGGTGGGCCGTCTGCCTATCTGCTGAACTCATGCAATAAAAAAAAACTTTTCTACCTCTTTGAATTTTTTGATTTATCTATATATATATAATAAAACTGTAGAGGTCGAATTTCTGTACAATGAAAAGAAATACTAAAAATCGAGTCAGGGGTTTGTAAGAAGTGAAATAGAAGTAATATAGATTTTTTTTACATTTTGTGTTTCTCTATTAGTCTGTTTGTCTGTCTGTTTGTACCGGCTAATCTCCGAAACGACTGGACCGATTTAAATGAAATTTTTTATGGTGGTGGCTGATATCCCTGGTCAACATATAGGATACTTTTGATCCCGAAAAATTAAAGAGTTCCAGTGGAATAGTTGAAAAACCGCACCACACGAACGAAGTCGTGGGCATCAGCTAATTTTATAAAAAAACTTGCTAAGAAACATTTCCACAATTTTTTCAAGATCGTCTAAGGCGTCGCTTCTCAACCTGGAGGTCGCGTTTGTTATTAAAGGGGGGTCGCAGTTTGTTAAAAAAATAAGACCTACATATATATATATATATACAAGAGATTCGATTAAATCAAACGTATAAATAAACTAACTATTATTATAACTCCGGTGTGAACGGGTCGGAAGACTTTATTTTAACTACTTGATTTTTTCGTGGGTCGCGCCATAAAAATCGTTGAGAAACAATGGTCTAATCTCACGAGTATATACATTTACAAAAACAGCCGTGACATGTGGTACATAAATAGACGGACACATAGACATAACATTAATAAAAATAAAACTTTTTGTCATACATAGAACCCTTCAAACACACCGATGAAAGTTTACTATTCGTAAATATTTTGTAGTCCATTGCGTAGTTACATTTAGGGTTGCGCTTTTAAGAAGACGCAATTTTATTTTTTTGATGGGTAGGAGGGGGGTTAGTGCAAGCTTATGTGCAAGTTTGTGGGGTCGCCACTCTTTTCCCCGTCCGCCATCTTGGAAAACGGGGTACAAAGAGTTTTCGTGCTGTATCTCGTAAACTAGCAACCCTAGCGAAAATTTTCTTCATAATTTTTTTATTTTCCATTTAAAGATAAAATTAATAAGAATAAGTTATACACAATTTAATTTGGTACAAATAATGTCTTATAAAATTTTGCTACTTTAAGAGATACAGCGAGAAAACTCTTTGTACCCCTTTTTCCAAGATGGCGGCCGGGGGACAAGCGTGGCGACTAAAAATGTAACAATTCAATGGACTATTAATTTCTCAATACAACATTCAAACAATACTTTCTATTTCAAACATGGAATCGTGCCAGGCATGCATACAATAATGATTATTTTTAAAAGTTTCATGTACTTGTCACATACTCTTAGAGAGATCTATGACTGTGTAGACCACACAATGTGTGTTAGTTAAATCGAAAAAATATATTTCACGGAATGAAATAGAACTCAGGTGCGGTTATATTACAGAAAAAATATTGTCAGTATTATGAAACTATCACCAATCCATTCATGGCTTGATTACACATTAATAGAATACCCTTGAACCGAATGTACTCTTAAGTCGCAGTCACACGGGGGCCTAAAGCGCTTTCGCAGACTCATGTTACGAATAAAGTATCAAAATAAAGTGGAACTTTATACTATGTCCTTACTACTACCAGTATATCTAGACCCATGTCAGTTTTACTGAGCGATTTTCCAAAAGCGGTCGTTTTAGGTCCCAAGAGCAGAGTACGTTCTGACCAAGTGCACTCTTATGGAAGAACATCATACAAAATATATACTCGGATAATACAGTCATCCGAGCTTACCCGATTTCAAACTTGAATTTTAAGTAGATTTTAAAGTTTAATTATGTCAGACCAGTTAATTCTTTTTTTCATCGATAAAATCATCCTAACATACTCGCAAAAGTTAAGAATGGTTCAACTGTATTCGAATCAGACTACATTGTCGAAATGCACTGATAAAATGATGACGATGATGAGTGGTGATGATGATGATGAATAGAATAGAATATACTTTATTGCTTAACATTAAGATACAATTCAAGACGTTTAAGTACAGAAGACAATAGGCGGTCTTATCACTAAAAGCAATTTCTTCCAGACAACCTTAGGATGGATTAGAGAAAAAATGTGTAACATGTGGGTTTTGCAATATAACTAGAATAAAAAAGTATATATATAAAATTTTGAAGTGGCAAGTATAAGACGAAGATATACATATATTGATATCTATAAATAAATAAATAATCATGGTAATAATGTATAGAATTAGGTACGTAAATATGGGAGAGATGAAGATGCTATGATTGGCTTTAGAGCCCGAGGTAATAATCCTTCACGAGTACGTTGAACGCCTGAAGAGACTGGGGACGCCTGTTTTTCTCAAGTAGCGCATTCCACAGACACACTGCATGAACTGTAAAAGATTTGTTGTAAAATCGCGAATGATTTACAAGTGTTTCCAGACGTATGTTTTCCGATGATCTGAGGTGACGAGTGTGGCTAAGGTGTAGATATTTAAAACGCTCCTTGAGATAAGGAGGAGCTTTTGGATTAAATAGTACATTATATAGAAGGGACAGAATATGAGCATTCCGACGAAGACGGACAGGAAGCCACTTGAGTTTAACACGAAATTCTGAGACATGATCATATTTATGCAAACCAAATATGAATCGGATACAATGATGACGATGGTGAAGAAGAAGAAAGAGGTGAGCACTGAAAATCAGTGCTGTATCGGATAAATTTCCGACACAGCAACATATTGAATATCCACCTCATTTGCTGAATCACGGCATAGACCTCTTAAAATATTTTGTTTAATATATTTTATATATTGTATATGTCGCCTTTGGCAAATAAACGCTTTCTTTCTTTCTTTCACTCAAATTGGCAGTTTCCAGGATAGCGTCCAAGTAACTATCCGAGTGCACTCGATTTAAGCCCACTTGGGTCGCGTCAACTATGTTTCACGGTATAAGTTAATACGTGTTATGAACACGAATAGCTGTTTACAGTCAACAAATTTTACTTAATCCATCTATTTATGTTCGAGTAGATTTTCAATATTAAAGATGTCAGACCAGTTGACACCATTTTTTACCAAGCGTACAGCTGAACAAAAATAATAATGTGTAATATTAAAAGTATTAAAGTATAATATTTTAGGTGTACATTTATGAATCTAATGTTTCTAGACATTATTTGGAAATACTTAAAAAATACTGGTCTTAAACATGCAATTAAAATATTCTCAGAACAGTCATTATATTGAGGTTACAAATATTTATTTAATTATTCCTCCACTTAGTATATGTTAAATATAAATTTATTCTAAAAAAAAAACTGGTGTGGTTACACCATTCATAATGCGGCAAAGTATAACGTTTTTGTTTCAACTCGGTATCTATAAATTTCGAAGTCATTAAATCTACAATTGCTGTACAATCTACGATTTTAAACTCTGACGCAAAAAAATCACCGCTGTTCGTTGAACTTGCCTGACAAAACAATTCTGTAGATGATAAATAAAAGAAAATGGCACAGAATATATAGAAGATTCAGTAAACGCACAGTTCTAATACATACCAGTCGAATTTCTATTTGTGACTGAGATCGTTCTACAAGCATTATTTATCTATAAACATACTACTGCTGGACTTCGGGCTCCCCATTTCACGGAATCACACGGTAGTTATCCTGGCCAGGATTCAAACCCACTTAATTGGAGAGTCGAGGAGTGTTCCGAGGAATTGTCTGATCTGGTGCCAATGCCCCTTTTTACAACTACAACACTCGCCATCGACGAGATATTCACCGCTATTTCCTTGAGCTCCCACGCTCAACTACGCTACGATTCTCTAGAACATTTGTTTCGCGTACAACAATGATTTGGAGAAAACTTCAGTTTTATGAATTTTATCTCTCTCTACACACTTAGCCTCGGTTGAGGCATGCAAAATATACTTCCTGTAATACCGCTGCAGGGGCCCTCCAGCATCTAGGGAGCGGAAGAATCATCCCCCAGTTGACGAAGTGAGTTTGCCCTGATTCCCGGGGCACTCTCAAGCCACTGATGTGCTAGAATTAGCGTGGGCGTAACTAAGTTCTAAGTCTCATGCTTTTCCTACCATGAGCGCGGGGCACATGGGAGGAGGGTGGTTTTAATGGAGTATTGAGTAGTAGAGTCTCCACACAAGCCGGCGATTGACTCTGGTGGTTATTCGTGACTTTAACTCTCATCGCTTTAGTCTAATTCCTAGCAAAGGACCCGGTAGTGTGCAACATGCATTTCCCCAGCATTAAAATATATACTTTTTGACAAAGTCAAGGTATCTATTTTATAATAAGTAGTATAACTAGTATTTGCTCGTTTTAATATCTACCGCCCCTGATGTAGAGTATACCACCATAACAACCTTGAGTTTTAGACCGGCTATAGTGGCCAATTTCCTGTTACCTTTTAGAAAGTGGCAGCACATTGGTGGCACTTTTGGTGTTACATGTCCATAACCGTCTGCCTATCTGCTGAACTCGTGCAATAAAAAAACATGAAATTGTATCATTCGTGTTAATCTAGGCGTAGTAAATTATTTCGTAGTGGTAACGGATATTGACATTTTTGTAGACAACAGAACATTACAAAAGACGGTACTAAATAACCAATACGGAAACAATCAATTTAGTACCAAACCGTTAACATTGCGAAAACATCTAAATAGCAGTGATATTTTTCTAGTGAGGCGTCAACAAACTGCCGCCGACCCATTTTCTCCGAAAGCCTCGCCTGAAGTGTCCAGTTAACACCAACTGGGTCAATACAAATCGATAATTAAAACTTCTCTAACAAATCTCGGAACTAAGTTCGGGCTGAAGTAGTATTTTCCAATACTAAACTCTTGTTTGCATAAACTCCAGTATTAAAAGAAACAAAGTTTTAAAAGTATCCACTTCAGTTCGAACGAAAAAAGACCTCCATTATCCTAGTAAAAACGACTACTCGTTAAAAACAAATAACAAGTATTTGCCATACAAAAACTCGTGGATGCTTAATAGCCTCAGAATAATAAAACTATATAAAAGCTGAATTAAAAATAATTAAATACACATAATATTTACTATAATTCGGATGTGGTGTGAGAAACGAATTATTTTCAGCTATAACGTTGAAAAAGGATATTTTATGTACATATTAGTGCCGTGGGTCGGAAATTCGGCTAGAGTAAGCCGGTTGAAAAAACATACAAATTCCGACTACATCGCTGTAAAAAAAAGTCTCGATGTCTATTCTTTTTATAATTTGTATTTTTAATTTTGCAATCTTGAAACGATGCCGAAACGAAGCCGATGCCCGATTGGGTTATGAGTTGCTATTTCATTAACTACGTGTGGAATGCCGCCGAGCTTAAGAGAGAGAGAGAGAGTAATACAGTATTGATATATGATAAATGAAAAAAAATTAAGTGCCAATAAAGTCATAGCGCTTTCGACCTTTTAGTCGCTAGTTAGTATATATATACACTATAGTCGACGCATTTTAAACTGAGTCGTCGGGCAATAAATGTCACTGACAGTAGGAATGTGCACGCCATGCAACCCGTTATCGATACTTAGCTACCTGCGCTATTTTAAGAGATCAACCACCACCTCTGTTAATTAACGTACAGGAAAATGACACAGATGGGGAAGATACGGATGAGGATTTTTGAAGAACCAAGACATATCCCTAGAAAAGATAAAAACGGCCCTTTAGGGCCACATTACGATCTATACAGTTTCTCTACGATTACGTCGAAATAAACATTTTATCTTACAAATTAAAAACTTTTAATTTCGCGAAAAATTATTCCTATTAATACTTAACATAATTTAGCATATCGATCGTACCTATCCCGTTATCGATATGCACCTCTACAGTTTTTACGCACATCACTACACCTCTCCATAAGACCTGTAAGTGCGAGCAAGACAGACAGATAAATATGATTTATGACCCGAAGACTCAGTTCATAATGTGTCGACTATACTGGGAAAGACTATCGTCTATATATATATATATATATATATATATATATATATATATATATATATATATATATATATATATATATATATATTATATATATATATATATATATATATATATATATATGTGTGTGTGTGTGTGTGTGTGTGTGTGTGTCCGACCGTATCCTGTACTACAGCTGCATGAGAAGTATTTCAAGATCCATATGCCAACCCACTTACAGTAATCTCTTTAGACAGACTCAAACCAGCACACATCTGTCAAGAAGAAGCAACGAGGCAACCACTGACACAGCCAATCACCCCATCTCGCCAGACGAACAATACATCGGTACAACCGACTTCAACATCGTGCATCAGACAACCTTACGTCAAGAAATCTGGCAGAACCGTCAAACCAAGTGCGAGTTTCACTTAAAGGAGGTACTATGGGAGCTGCATACATCCAGTCATCGCAGCGGAAAACTAGCTAGCGCAAAGCAGGAGCGCACATATTAATAGTTGCTCTAGCTGTACAACATGCTATGCAAATATATTTGTACATAAGGTTACCGTTTCCAAAATAAATAAGTTCACTTCAGTTCACATCAGCATTCAACAGTGAATACTACTCTCTGCCATCTAAAGTATCATTTCACCTTCTTCTCGCTGCTACAAATTAGAATATTTTTTATGAATAAAATAATGTAAAATAATTAATAATAAAACATTTCATTATAATGCTGAAGTACAGCGGGCAAGGTAACGACTGACCTTGTGAAATTTGATGATGAAATCTTTAATGGACATTTGTTGCCGATATGTTATCGACTCCGAATTAATTTAACACTACTCTTTTTAAAATACATACCTTATTGCTGAGGAAAAACTTCAGCCCATTCCAAATAGCTAGAGCCTGCAAGAAAAACGTTATTGAGGAGTATCCGTGCAGGAACGAAGAAAGAATACTAATTCCCGCGTCCGGGCGCCCTGTCGTAAGAGGCAACAAAACAACCCACAGCTGGGTGATAGGGTATTTGCCCGTCTGGATGCCTACCAACCCTGGTCTAGAGCATGCTGCCATAACAACCTTGAGTTGTGTTCCGGCATTAGTTCCATCTACGAGTTCGGCAGCACATTGGTAGCACTTTTAGCGTTGCAAATGTTCATAGCCGATAGTAACCACTTCCCATCACAGTTGGGCCGTCAGTTTGTCTGCTGTACTCCAGCAATAAAAAAAAGTAGAACAGGTCGTATGGAAGAGATCGCTTTTTAGCGACAAGACCGCCCTTTGTAGACATTTAAAATAGCTGTTTTTTTATTGCGATACTGGCAAACAAGCAAATGGCCTAGCGCATGGAAAGTGGTTACCGTCGCGTATAAATGTCTGTAATACCAATGGCGAAGCCAACGGGTTGCCAGCCTTTATGATAGGGAAATCAAACAGAGGGATCAATCAGTACTCCCACTCATAGCACGAAGCATAATTAGCTGAAGGTTAGGGGTCATCCACAAATGACGTCATACGAACTTCATGATTTGTTTACCCGGGGTTCTTGCCACAGCTGGTCACATATGTGAGACTCACTCCTCCCTCCCTAATGTGACATCACATAATATGCATGCAATTTTACATCAAGAGTCACGAAATTTAGAACCTGCGCATCCCTTGTCACGCAATATCACAATTCGTCTACTTTTTATTTCAAACAGTGTAACAGGCCAGATACACTACCATGCAGTGCTGTCGTAGTAGAAATATAATAAATTTGTTTACAACGGACCAATATAGCGGTTCAGCGAGGTAAGGCAGCCGGTCTTCTGGGAAAACCTTACCCATTCAGTTCGATGAACTAGGCCTAGTATTCTAATAGGTTGGGGAAAAAGTCTTTTCGCATATAGTATGTATAAACTTGTAATAACATCTCTTTGGCTATGCCATTTGTATCTGGCTGCTTTTGGTATCGTTAAAAAGTTTTAATTTTAAAAAAGACAATTCCAAATGCAACTTAGGAAAATGTGTGATTTTCATTTGTTTTTCTTATTGTTAAAATGAGTGAATCTAATGAAGAAATTCGATATATTTTAAAATTTTACTACAAAAAAGGTAAAAATGCAACACAAGCCGCGAAAAAAATTTGTGATGTTTATGGACCTAATGCACTATCTGTGAGAGTAGAGTAAATTTGGTTTAAGCGTTTTAAATCCGGAAATTTTGATATCAAAGATGCACATCGCTCTGGTCGCCCTGTTACGAACCAAAATTGATGCCATTTTTGAAAAAGTGGAGCAAGATCGGTATATTAGTAGTTACGATGTAGCTGGAGAACTGGGAATTGACCACAAAACGGTTTTGGCGCATTTGAAAAAAGCTGGGTACACAAAAAAGCTCGATATTTGGGTGCCTCATGAGCTCTCTGAAAGAAACCTAATGAACCTTGTACTCATTTGTGATTCTTTATTACGACTTAATGAAACCGAACCATTTTTGAAGAAGCTGATAACTGGTGATGAAAAGTGGATCACGTACGGCAAGAACTTGCGAAAAAGATCGTGGTCGAAGGCCGGTCAGGCTTCACAGACTGGCGAAACCCGGGTTAACTCGCAACAAAGTGATGCTGTGTGTATGGTGGGATTGGAAGGGCATTATTCATTATGAGCTGTTACCGCCAGGCAGGACCATCGATTCTGAACTGTACTGCGAACAACTGATGAGATTAAAGCAAAAAGTTGAGAGAAAGCGGCCGGAATTAATCGACAGAAGGGGTGTGGTTTTTCACCATGATAACGCTAGACCTCACTCATGTTTAGACACTCAGCAAAAATTACGAGAGTTTGGCTGGGAGGTGTTAATGCATCCGCCGTATAGTCCTGACTTTGCACCTTCAGATTTTCACCTGTTTCGGTCTCTGCACAATTCCTTAGGCAGTGTCAGGTTAATATCACGAGAGGACTGCCAAAACCACTTGTCGCAGTTTTTTGATCAGAAGCCCCAAAATTTTTATAGCAATGTGATCACGTCCCTATCTACAAGATGGCAAAAAGTTATCTAACAAAATGGCACCTACGTACTTTAGTTAAATGTAAATAAACTTTATACAAAAACCTTTTGAATTTTTATATAAAATGCGAAGAAACTTTTTCCCCAACCTATTATATTTATTCCTGCGATTAAAATTTGTCTTGCTACCGATATTCACATTCCTGTTACTATATTCTTTGTTACCATGGTACCATCCGTAACTAATAAAAAACACGTACCATCTGATAACGAGCAATAGTTATCCTTTTAAATCATTATCATTCTTATAATGATTACCTAAATTACAAACTAGTTCGTTTAATTGGTGCCGGTTACTTTTTTTCTGCTACATATATTAGCATATTTTTGATGTATTAAATTATTGTTTTTAGACATAGCAACAACTAGATATATTCTAATTATAATGGCTTAAAAATTCAAACAAAAATCCTTATAAAATTAAGAAAAAATAGAATAAATGCATTTGAAATCTCAAATATACATAATAGGAAGCCTTTTATGCGGCTGTGCATTACGAGGACTTATTAGTACGAACAAATGTGGAATAATTTCTAATAGATAGATTACTACTCCTCACAAGTTTGTCAAAAATGCTTCACTTCGTTCAATTTTGACGTTTTCGTTTTATTTTGTTTACGCATACTCAATCTATACTTTCATTCGTCTGTGTTAGAAATGAGAACTTCGAGAATTTTCAGTGAAGTGAAGTTAAGCAGTGTGATTAGGTATAGTGATCTACCTGTCGTTTTTGTTTTTATTGCATGAGTTCAGCAGACAGGAAGGCGGCTCGGCCCACCTGGTGGAAAGTGGTTATCATCGCCTTTAGACATTTGCAACATCAAAGGCGCTACAAATGCGGTGTTGCTCTTTTAAGGGAGACAGGAACCTGGCTAATAATGCCGGAACACAAGTCAAGGTTGTTATGGCGGCATACTCTAGACCAGGGGTGGTAGTCATCGAGACGGGCAAATACCCTATCACCTGGCTGTGGGTTGTTTTGTCGCCTCTTACGACAGGCCGCCCAGCCGCAGAAAATTGTATTCTTTCTCCGTTCCTGCACTTCGTATCCGTCGAAGGCGACATCTCCTATAATTTTCTGACATGGACACGAGAATGGCTTGCGAAACCGAATTTGTTCTTGTAAACTCGGCCGCAAGAGAAAGAGTATAACTGTCTATTTGAGTTGTTGTGTAAGGGTCGAGTTTTACGAATCTGGCTTCTAGCATCGAATTCTTCCCTGCGAATTGTTTCGTATTCTTTGACGGCACTGTCTTCTGTGGATTGCCACTCCGGTCTTGAAAGCGAAAGTACATCCTTACTTGTTACCAGCAATGCCGCATACCGTCAGATGACGCTTTAAGACGTCACGGTAACGTAGGTACCAGATTTCCATTTTCCAGTACTCAGCTGATAGTATAAAGGTTCTTGGGTAAGCTGGAGGGGTCCATACGTACAAGATGTCCACACCAACGAAGCTGTTGGATGGGGTATAGTTATACGGCACATTTATATATTATGAACAGATCCGAACTTTTTTAATATAGGTGAGAAAGCTCCGCTTCGCTTCGCATCCGCCTTAGCCTTCGTGGTTATTTTTTTTTATAACCACCGATAAATGTGCCGTATCTATCTATCTATCTATATCTATATGTATACTATATAGGTATCTATACCGCACCTAACCTGTTGCTTAATCACAATCGGTTTTATGAATAGAACCAACCCATCTCTTTTTAAGGGTGTCGGAAAAGGCGAATGAAGGATTATCAATTTGCTGGGATAACATGTAAACTGTATGCGTCAGTAATTTAGTTAGCAAATGATAGCGTCTTCTAATAAAACGACGATAGGTTCCCCATAATTTACTAACTTTGTAGCAATGCAGAATTCGATGAGCTATAGTACCTACAGTAAGGGAACGTTGTAATATGACAAGAATTGAAGAAGAAATTATCACCCTCTTAAGATTATTTTTGAGACAAAGTAACCTATATAAGGATATAGGTTACTGGGGAAGGCCCCAGGATATAATTCGTCGTCATACTAAATTTCATTAAAATAATTGTAATCGTTTAGTCGTTAAAAGGTATTAATAACATTTACTGTCACATAATGACAGTGAACTCTTTCTTTTCTTACACCGTTATTTTAGAAATCGTATTGTTTATAATAAGCAGACCTTACATGTTATAACATGTAACACCTCAATGGAATAGAAACAAATCTATAGGCGAAAGGTAGAACAATATTACGTTGAACAGTAGTATTCTTAAATGTACCAAAGTCGCTTCATGTGAAGTTAATTTTTCGTAAGTCTCGCAAAAAGGTGACATATTCGCTTATATGACATCACGGCCATACTAGTTAAAGGTATAATTAATCTTTATTACTTCCCACATTCCATTCATAGCTGGTTCCTGCTTGGTTCCTGCGATACGCATTGTGACTGACGTTACAATGTTCCACATCCACAAACATTCACACTTTTATACCCTAAGTTCGCAAAGCAAATTGAACTTTATTAAATGAAGCATAAATATCAAATCGCAACTTATGCAATGACTAAAACTGACTACATTGGATACTGCGTCATTACCATATCTACTGCGTATTCGGCACAGGCCATTGAGATATCTACAAATACGTGTGTTCCTCTTTGCTCCCTATAGGGCGAGTACATACTTGCTAAGATATCCTTTTAAGAGAATCTCTCTCACATTTGGTCTTTTTCCTTTCGTCTTAATTATTTGGAGTTGGCAGAGTAGATAGATAGATAGATAACACTTTATTGTACACCATTACAGAAAACCTTATAGCCTAAAAGGTAGTAGTAGTAGGTATATCTTGTCCATACATCTCTATTCTGACCTACATCATTGTAGCACCACAAATCTTCATATTACCCTCCATACAATCTGTCGCGAACGCGACTATGACTTCGAGCATCAAACGTCAAACTGAGACAAGAAAAAACGTTACTTCAATTTTTGAACTACAGTTTTCAATACGGACTGCTTGTAATCAATCTTACAATAAATTAGTTATTCTCAATAACTAGCGCCTATGATTTCCTACTGCGAACTCTGGAAGCTCAAACACAATCCATGTCATCTTTTTTGGCGTACTTTTATTCTTATAACCATCAAATTTTAGTTTAACATTCTTTTTACCGCATAACAAGCTGTCTAAATTATTTAAAATAAGTCGTATTTTATTAAATCAGATAGCAGTTACTACTTAAAAATTATCTGTTAATTTTCATGAAGGATAGTTATTTGGATTTGAACTTCATGAGCATTTTACAATAAAAACAGGCATATACTATTTATCCCTTAGACGTTTTCTGAATAATAATCAATTATTAATATCACGAATAATACAGAAACGATAAAAAGTCATAATAAAGAAAAGACAATTTTCTTTAATTAAATTGGTAATGTTAATAACATTTGTTCCAGGTGGGAAAACTTATTATTATTTACATATACTACTAGAGTTTTCCCCGCGTCTACACCGCGTGAAAAACCCTAGATAGTAAGTAGCTCTGTGTTCCTTACATAAAACCTAAAGTAGGTTTTTTTATATATTAGACCTAGCACTACTGTTTCTTGTTCAATTCACTACAACAACAAAGAAACTTAGTAACATAGAGATGAGTCGAAGCCAACCTGAATTGAAGTAATACAATTAACGAATTGTTTTCTATGACAATGTATTTGTTAGTGAATTGAAAAAGGCGATTGCAGCGCCATCTATTTAGCTACTATGTTCATTTAATATAAACAATATCATTTATCGGCATAAAATGTATTCAAGTATTAACTCGGGTTATAAGCCAGAATTATGTCAAGTTTCATTCATATGCGTTCAGTAGTTTCCGAACAAGATGCGATCGCAGCGCCATCCTTTTCGTTATTTTCGTCTATTCCACGGAATCACGTCATTTATCGGGACAAAAAGTATCCTAAGTTACGCCCCGAAATACAAGCTAGCCCTATGTCAAGTTTTATTTAAATCCGTTTAGTAGGTTACCCCTGATGCTCTAACAGACAGACGACAGACAAATTTACATTTCCGCAAAGTCCTGGTCCGAATTATGCCCCCTGATTTTTTTCACATTTTTAAACACATTGTACGAACTCGAACCATTTACAGATTTGTTATAGTATCAATTACAACAGTAAGTACACTCTCTCGCAATCTCGTAATAAAATCAAATTGACGTAAAATTCCAATCTTAATACATATTCAGTTTCTACAATAGAAAACCAAATTTTATGAATATCCATATCCAAGTTCGTGAAGAAGTAACAAGCGAATAATTATCTCCTTGTCATATGTATATTATAATTATGTAAGAACGCATTTATGAAACTGTAATTAAACATATAAAAAAATCTTTTTTTTTACAGCAGACTGGCTGACGGCCCATCTGGTGGAAAGCGGTTACCGTCGCCTATGGACGTTTACAACATCAGAGATGTCACCAACGCGCTGCCGGCCTCGAAGAAATTTGATGACACCCTTTTTGAAAAACTCCATATCGTAGCGCTGTGGGAAAACCTCGGCTGGGAGCTCATTCCAAATCCCCACGGTACGCAAGAGAAACGTTCTACAGAACCGTTGCGTACATGAGCGAAGCAGCTAAAGGAAGTGGGGGTGAACTCCCAATCGATGGCGAGCGGTGCGATGGTAGAAAGAGGACGAAGGCACCATTCTAAACAGTTCTTCGGAACATTCCCCATTATACAGTCGGTAGAATACGCAGAGAGAAGCAAAGTCTCTCCTAAGACCAAGCGTATCTAGACCGTCTGTGACTATGGGATCATCAACAACGCGAACGACTCGACGTTGAATACTGTACGGCGGATTAAGTTGGTAGGCAGGTGCTCCAGCCCAAAGGTGTGAGCAGCACTCCATATGCGGCCTCACCTGGGCTTTATAAAGCACAAGGCGTTGCCGCGGTGTGAAGTACTGCTTTATCTTATACTGGACTATAAATAAATAAATAAAAATCGCTTAAAGAAAAAAGTTACAAAATGTATTCCAAGCTTGATAAATTTTCTTTCAAAACCGTTCTTTACCAATTTACACCTTATTCCTTAAACCGGAGAGATTGCTTTTCTTCAAACTCTTAAACATTTTGATAAACAGAATAGCGTGACAGCGCATTCAACCATATCGATATCAAGACAGTGCCTTGATTACGAATTTTAACTATGTATGTATTACCTACTCCTCAAAGAATCTTGTTGCAAAAGTTTTTACATATACATATTAAAATATTAAAAGATGAAATTGTTTGTATGTAAGATGTAATGTTTACAGCTTCCGGTAATTATTAAACAGATATTCAATATTCGAATTAGGAAGAGGAAATCAAAAGCGGTGACTCGAAAATTGAACAAAACCAAACTTATTAGGAGATTTCATTTTTGTTTAATTAGGTCTAAGAAAATTATGTTTACGTAATTTTAATAATGTGCAGTTCTGTGCGCTAATACGAATGAAACTGATTTATATAAATTAAGTATTTAAAAAAATACCTCATTAATATACAATATAATCTAAAAATACTAATAAGTGATTTATATTATAACTTAAATTAACTAACAGTATTCATACTAAGAACGTATCCACTATCACTTTTCTTATTGTCTCTACTCCACTAAGGCGATGAAACTGTTCATATGTTCTCTATTACATACTAGTAGACGTTTCGGCAGACGTTGTCCAACTCTAAGAAAATTTAAATCTAGAACCCGATTCCAGTGCCACCTACCGGATCTAATTGTGAATTTAAATTCGAACACACATAAAATTTCATCAAAACCGTAGAACCCGATTCCTGCGCATAGTATTTTGTTTAAGTCGATGGGTTCGTTACATTGTTTAAGTTTTATTAGGGATCCCTAATTTTTATATTTATTTATTTATATACGCTATATTAATCAGGAACAATGTACCATTGGAATGGTGAAAGAATTCTTGAAATCGGTCCAGTAGTTTTTGAGTTTATTCGTTACAAACATACAAAAATACATCTTTCCTCTTTATAATATTAGTATAGATGTTAGATGATTCAAAAGGTTTTTTTAAGTCTTTTATTATGTCCGTGTTGTCGTGTCTCGTGGGCCTCAATGTATTTCCCAATTATACTGGTGATGTAATCTACTTTCGGGCTCCGATGGTAGGTGCCTAGTGAAGCTAAACGAAACGATTATCTTAAAATTTGATATAGATACACACATGTACTTTCGATCAGGGTGATGAATATAGAATATTTTTATAGCGGAAAATAGAATGAATTCAAAAGTGTGCGAGAGCGAACCCACATAGAAAGCCATAGTGGGTGTAATTATATATAACACTTTTTTTTCTTTCGGTTTTTACAAAGCTAATTATTACAGTTGCGAGAGTCATTTACGTTTTTATTGTTCCAACCATTACGTGGGTGATTAGGTTTTATTAGGGTACAATGTCTCGGGTAACCCGTATCTACGATATTATAACGAGTAAATCGTTAAAATTACGAGTATTAAGTATTTGCCTTTGTAATTTTCAGGACTCTGCATTAAAAGCGGTATTTAAAAAAACGTTCAAATGGTTTTCTTATACTAATACGTATTATATCCTAAAATTCATACCATCATCTTATACTAACATATAAAGCTGAAGAGTTTGTTTGTTTGTTTGCTTGATCGCGCTAATCTCAGGAACTACACTGGCCTGATTTGAAAAATTCTTTCCGTGTTAGGTAGCCCATTTATTGAGGAAGGCTATAGGCTATATAGCATCACGCTGAGACCCAATAGGAGCGGAGCACCGATGAAGATTGTTTCAAAATCGGGGGTTTTTTTAACTATTTCACGCGGACGAACTCGCAGGCAGAAGCTAGTAGTGTAATAATTGCAACAACTGAGAAGGGTTTATAGTAATGAAAGAACAGCAACAGGCGACTATATTTATAATCAGAGGAACTTAGCTCTCAAATACAAAAAGGTAATAAATACACTGAACTGTCACACTGAACATATATTTTAGAACTAAAATCTTGCACATTTTTCCTCCAACAATTTTACAGTTTAAGAAACATAACCAAATTGGTACAACCGATAGTGGATTGAAGACATTGATAAACTATTTTTATGAAAAAGATTATGAATGATAAGAATTTGTTACATTATTTTTTGGAAAATTTATATAATTTTTATATTAGATATTATTGTATAAATTATATTTAATCTATCGGTTCTGCCAACACGAAAATGAAGTGTAGTGAATATCGTATATATTCTATTAAGACAAAATAAAATAAAAATGTTTCTAAATAACTTATGCTATTCAGAAATAAGAGGGTATGTAACAAAAGTAATTATAAACCTGAAAAAGAAACATTACTATGCAAGTAACAAAACTAAACGTAACAATAGATAACAAACAAAGGTCATACACAATAGGTATTTTTAATTTACTGGCACAATTAAAACACAATGTTATAAATTAAAATACATCAGCCCATTCAAATACTGGTTCGAGACAGTACCTAGACGGATTAAAACTTTTTTTATTTTTGTTTCATCTACACTCATGTCTACTGTATTCAACAGTTAACAGTATAACACAGTTCATACAGCTTGTAGTTTATTATTCTAAGACGTCAGTCCAGACTGCACTGTTATTAAATAACTAAGATTAGAAATATATGAAATTATGTATAAACCACAATACCTACGTGCCGTTTAAACATACACAATTTATTACAATTTTCCATAGATTTATTTATTATTCAGGAATTCCAACATGAGAGTTCTATCCGCTTTGTCGTTTTCTCCGTTTTTTTCACGGAGCATGCATGACCATATAAATGCAGTTATATGTAGGAAACTCTCGACAGTAACATATAACCCGGGGTCGGTGGCTAGTTAGCCGTTCACGGTTGTCAGCTCAGTGCCAGAGCACGACGGCATCCCCTACAGAACAACACGGACATTGTCTATTACGGTAAGGATTGGACAAAGAGATATTATTTTTCTTTAGAGCAAATATATCTACTTCTAAATAATTTAAAAAGATGGTTCCTCTTTTATTAAGACGAGTATAGTGGTTCATTTTATGAATATATAATTGTATAATAGTTTGCTATGTAAAGCTACAGACTCGTCAACCCTTGACCCTATTCAATGGAGGAATTTTATATTATTGTTTAATTCATCTAAATATATACATTTTATTAAGTACTAGTGGTCGCCCGTGCTCGAATTTAGACCATAATAATTAATGTCAAAGACTGTACTTCTATAATCACAGATTTCGCCAAAGCTACACTGTTAATTTGACTTGAACAATAAACAAAAGAGTTTATATACATGTGTGTGTCAAATACATGGTAGTGTGTGTAATGTATTTTATATGCATAATTTTATAAAAATATTACCAATCGTCGCTTCTTCTCTATATAAACTATAAGCGTGCAAAATGTCATACTCCTCCGTCCGCGCAATTTTCGTAACAAGAGGCACAAAGTTTTTGCTTCACGTATTAATATATAGATGACATGATATATATACGGGTTGTCTGGAAGAGATCGCTTCTTAGCGATAAGACCGCCCATTGTGCACATGCAGAATATTTTTAGGCTATAGGGTTTTCTGTAATGGTGTACAATAAAGTGTTATCTATCTATAATTGTGCTACAAATCCGTATGTATGACTTATAAAACGTGTTTGGAATCAGGTTGTCAATCACCTAAGGCATGTAGAATAGAATAGATGCAATGCAACGGCATGTAATGGTCTCGAGTCTGTAACTCAAACCGACTGATTTTATGTGAACTTTAGAGACTGATTTGACTATCTGTCAGTCGAACAGATCTGTATTCACACTGGAATATTTTTCTTGTGGAACTTACAGACTTGAGAGCCAAATTTTAACATTACATCACTGAATGCGTCCGACGCGCTTATAGGTATGCTTGTACCTGTAATGATATAAGTTGATACGATACCAATCGATAGCGATATTAGGTTAGATAATATACAAAAACTGTATTACCTTAGGAATTTTTTGCAAGATGAGCCATTGTGTCTTATAAAAAATTTACCTTTGATTGGAGAAAGCTACTCAGAATCATTAATTATTTTGAAAGATAGGTATGACAACAAATACAAAATTGTAAATGATCATATCTGTACTTTAATTGATCTTCCACCCATAACTAATTCAACTGCTGAGAATATAAGAGGCTTTGTTTGTGAAATCAAACAACAATTAGCTGCTTTACGAAATCTAAGTCAGCCTGTTGAAAAGTGGGATCAAATATTGCTCTGTATTCTGAGTAGGAAGCTGGATTTGTTTTACAACAGGGAATATCAGTTACAGCTTAATTTGAACGAGGAACCCACTATTATTAATCTACTTGCCTTTCTAGAAAAAGAGCCTTGGCAATGGAGGCCTCTATGACACGGCCCACTTCTGCTCCGGAAGGAAATTTTGTAGGAATCGCACCGGTAGGAATGTCTATGGCAACAAACGCAACTGCACGAGAGGGCCAGATGGATACAGCAACATGTTTGTATTGTAAGTGTCAGCATAAGCTGTTTAAGTGTCCAGAATTTAAACTTTTAAGTCCAGCAAATCGTTTAGATTTTGCAGTGAGCAACAAAGTGTGTCAGGTATGTCTTAATATACACAAGAAAAATGTTATTTTCATTTCAAGTGTATCCAATGCAAAGGGAAACACAACACTCTGCTTCATATGGACTCTTTGCGTCCTACTGCTGCCATGGTGGTGGGGCCTTCTCAAAATGAAGTACTTTTGCCTACAATAAGAGTGAAGCTTTTCACTGAGAGCGGGATAGAAATTTTCGCTAAAGCTCTTTTAGACAGTGGATCTCAGTCATCTTTCATCACATCGGAACTGGTGCATATGCTTGGTTTAAAGCCTAAAGATATAAAAGGGGCATAATTGGCATTGGCAATGCTCGCAGTCAAATATGTCAGAGTATAGACTTAACATTGCATTCTTGCAATTCATCTTTTAGTATGCCGATCAATTGCTATGTCATCGAACAAATAACCACAAAGTTGCCTCAGAGTCATGTTAACATTAAATTACCACCCAATCTGACATTAGCAGATGCGACCTTTGATATTCCTAGTAACATACAAATTCTAATGGCTGCTGATGTGTTTTTTCAAATAATACTACCAGGTAAACAGCATGAGTCATCAGTCAAGCACTTAGCCAACTCATCAAGTAACCAGCATTCACCTTCCTCACACTTATTAAACACTAAATTTGGATATGTAGTAGCGGGTACTTTTTCTAATATATCACAAAATCAATATATACAAAAAAATGTTGTTAACCTAATGTGTAAATCTTGCGATTACGAAATTAATAAAAGTCTAGAAAACTTTTGGAAAATCGAAGCAGTTCCTGAGGTTTTTCAAGAAGGTAATGTAGAGTCTGAGCAATGTGAAGATTTTTTTCGTGAAACAGTAGAACTTCTCAATAACAAGTTTCAAGTAAGTCTGCCATTAAAGGTTTCTTTAAAATATATGAATAAAATGTTAGGTGATTCTTTTCATTTAGCATTAAAAGATTTTACAACACTGAGAGGAAGCTACAAAGAGAGCCATTTTTATACAATCAATACAAGGCTTTTATCGATGAATATGTAGCATTAGGGCATGGCTCTTATATTAATATCGATAAATATGACCTCACTTGTGATCCAGTGTATTTTTACCTCATCATGCTGTTTTGAGACCAGATAAAAGACCACCAAGTGTCGAGTAGTATTTGATGCATCTATGCTAACTAGTAAGTCTCGATGTCTCAATGATTTGTTGCTAAATGGTCCCACAGTACAAAGAGATTTAATTGATATTTTATTATTGTTTCGATTAGGCTCATATGTTTTCAGTACAGATTTGAAGAGCATGTTTAGATGTATCAGGTTAAAACCTGATTATCGCTCCCTTCAGCTTATTCTGTGGAGAGAGGCTCCATCTGAAAATATAAAATGCATAGAGCTAAACACAGTTACTTATGGTTTTAAGTGTTCAACGTTTTTAGCAACAAGATGTCTTGTAGAGTTAGCTTCAAGATATGAGAAAGAATATCCTATTGCATCTTTTATTTTGCGAAATCAAACATATGTTGATGATATTTTAGTATCCAGCATGTCGATAGACTTATTACAAGAAATGAGAGATCAGTTAATTAAACTTTTAAGTCTTGGCGGTTTCAAGCACACAAGTGGTCTTCCAATTGTCCTAATATATTGAGAGATATACCTAAGGAAAAACAACATTTTGATGACGTGGACATACAAAAGGAAAATTATTTTTAAAACTTTAGGTGTAACTTATAACACTAAGACTGATTCATTCAAAATTTCTAGCCCAGAACCTCATGATACTGAGCCAAGTACTAAGAGGGATATACTTAGTTATCTAGCTAGATTTTATGACCCTTGGGTCTCGCAGGCCCCATTACTGTTTTAGCTAAAGTAATTATATAAAAGTTGTGGTTGGCAAAGTTAGATTGGGACTCTGCATTACCTAAGGATTTACATAGCATTTGGATGAAGTTTTATAGTAACTTAATTAATATGACACCAATACATTTAAACAGAAATGTCACACCACACGGCACACATTCTATTCAATTAATAGGATTTGCAGATGCTGCCAGTTCAACTGCATATGGATGTTGTTTATATCTTCGTGTAAGTGATGAAAAAGGTAACATAAACACTTCCTTACTTTGTTCAAAATTGAGGGTAATACCGTTGAGTCAGAAGCTTACTGTACCAAGACTAGAGCTCAATGCAGCGCTATTGTTAGCCAAGCTCTGTCATAGAGTGTATGCAATATTAAGTCTGCAGTTAAAAATTACAGACGTTTTCTATATTCCGACTCAGAAGTAGTGTTAGCCTGGCTTAAAACTGAAATAACTAGATTAAATCTTTATGTAGCAAACAGAGTAAAGATGATTACAAGTTGCACTAAGGGATTTTCATGGTATTATATATGCACTGAAGAAAATCCAGCTGATTGTTTAAGTCGGGGTGTTTTACCACAAGAGCTTGCCTCACACTCACTCTGGTGGCACGGACCCTTCGTAATGTCCAACCATATGTATACTCCTCAATTTTATCAGCATCCTAATAAATTACGAGATCTACCTGAGGTTAAAGCTAGAGTCTTGACTGATGAAACTTGTGTCATGTTTTGCAAAAGTCAGAATAGTACTTTATGTTTAGATTTTATTTATAAGTATGCAAGCATAGGTAAAATGCAGAGAATTTTGTCATATGTGCGTCGTTTTTGTTTTAATTTAAGATATTCGACTGTGATTAAGTTGAATTACATAACTAGTGAAGAGTTAAACGAAGCTTTGTTATTGATTATTAAATATGAGCAACAAAGGTATTTTTCTGTTGAGACACAATTTCTCATCCAAAATAAAACTTTAAATGGTAGTTTTAAGGCATTAAATCCATTTATTGATGCTAATGGCATTATAAGAGTAGGAGGTCGTTTAGATTGTGCAACAATTCCTCACTCTCAAAAGCACCCTATCGTTTTACCTGCTAAGTCAAAGATTACAGAACTAATTATTGTAACTGAACACATAAAGAATTTGCACGCTGGTCCAAAAATTGTATTGTCATCATTAAACCAGAAATTTTGGCTCATTAATGGAATTAAATTAATAAAGAAAGTAATTTATTCTTGTGTCATATGCTTTAGGTTAAAGGCGCAGGCAGCTAAAGCTCTAATGGGTTCCCTCCTACGAACAGAGTTATCATGAGTAGACCATTTCAAAGGGTGGGCATAGACTATGCAGGACCATTTACAGTAAAACAAGCTCGAATAAGGCGTTCTATTGTCAGTAAAGGTTACATTTGCGTGTTTGTATGTTTTGTTACTAAGGCTGTACATCTTGAACTAGTTTCAAATCGCACAACGCCAGCTTTTCTAGCTTGCTTTAAGCGATTTGTATCTCGTCGTGGACTACCTAGTGATGTATATTCTGATAATGCATCTACGTTCAAAGGAGCAAGGAACCAATTAGACGAGCTATACAAGCTGCTAGCTTCCAAAGCGCACAAACAACAGGTGCAATCACAAAGTGCTCAGATGGGAATACGTTTTCATTTTATTCCCAGTTACTCTCCTGTCATGGGTGGGCTTTGGGAGGCAGCAGTTAAGAGCACAAAATATCATCTAAAGAGAGTTGTACAGAGGGCTTTATTAACATATGAAGAGTTGAATACTGTTCTGGTTCAGATTGAGTCAATTTTGAATAGTAGACCCTTAACTCCTCTATCTACAGATATTAATGACTATTCGTATCTAACACCTGGTCATTTTTTGATTGGAACTGCTCTCAACACTTATCCAGAACAGAATTTATCTGATTCTCATATAAATAGATTAAGTTTTGGAATATATGTACGAGCATGTTTCAGCAGTTTTGGAAAATATGGAGTAAACATTATTTAAATGTATTACAATGTAGGCCAAAGTGGCAAGATAATTATCCTAACATTAAGGTTGGTTCTTTAGTAATTTTAGTTGAAAACGATGTTCAGCCTTTGTTCTGGCCTATGGCTCGGGTAGTCAATGTATTTCCAGGGGCCGACGGTATAGTTAGAACCGTAGAGGTGAGGGCACAGAACGGTAACATTCATAGAAGATCAATTACAAAAGTTTGTTTACTGCCTATTGATGTTACTTAATTAATCCATGTTTATTTTAATTTCTTATTTCTTCCCTGGGAATATGTAGGAAACCTACATAGACACTGGCTGTATGGAAGCCTAAATATTTTATAATGTAAACCACATGTCTAATAATTTTGGCGTCAGTTGCTATTGAACTGTTGATGTGAAATATTATTATTTGCTATTCAATTAATACAAACTATAGTCCAAGTGAAGTGCAATTTTATTTCTATATATGTATGCGCATGCACCAGCTAACTACAGTCTGCTGAAATATAAGTTTTTATCAAGTTGTAATAATTATTTGCATTATGACATTCAACGCAAATGCTTCTATTGAGTGATCACGTATTTAGTAGTGTCTGTCTACTCCTTAGAAACATTTCAAAAATATATAATCATAATAATACTTATCTTAATAGATTTCAATTATAGAGACTTATCTAATGGAAAGAAACCCTGACTTACAAGTCAGTGGTGCGCTCGTCTCTAGCTTTATACATATGAACCTAAATCTTCGTAAATTAACCTGCGTACGTGTCAAATCATCATTGTAGTAAAAAGATTATAGCAATAAACGTAATTATTTAATTTTCACTAACTTTAATGAGCTCCTTTTTCCACTTTTTGTGAAAATCAGGGAGGCATCCCATCTAGCAGAAAGTGCTCATCGTCGCCTATAAACATTTGCAACACTAAGAGTGTTTGAAGCTTTACCGGCCTCAAAGAAACTTTATAAACACATTTCTTAGACCCCATCGTAATTCTAAGGGAAAACGCGGAATAAACCTACAAAGCCGCTGTATGGTTGAGGGTGGTAATTCAAGAAGGAAGAAATGAGGGTGAATTTGTATATATTCCTGTCCCAAAATAGGTAGCATTAAACTGAAAATTTCGCACTAAAAGTAACAATTTTAATTTGGTCTTTTCTTTCCAATTTGGAAATATAAAATTGACTGTTTATCGTACAGGGTAAAATGTAACCGCTTTCCACCAGTTGAACTCTTTGCCTGGCAGCTTCACTTATATAAAAATCTCCTTAAATATTGATTTCATATATTTTTTACAGTCTTTATTTTGTATATTACGCATGTCTATATTGAACCTACATTTTAACAAAACAAAATTCCTTAAAGATTGTATCTTTCCGGTTATGCTATTGTTTTCCCATGCGTATGCTTAGTAGCTTTTTCATTTAGTTGATTAACATAATATGTTAGTGTTGTCTTATAGGGGCTTATATTAGACAACACTGTAGAATCGTTTATCTCGACTGGAATTAGATATATTTACAATGCTAAAATTAGGACTTTCCTAAAGGGTTTCAATTGCATAAGCTTTGCATGCCAGTTGTGAATAATAATTATATTTTAAAATGTAAAAAGTATCCAATATTACAATCCAAACTAAACGTATAAACCCAATCGTTATAGTACATCCTTAATAAAACTTACATTTTTTATAGATTTCACCGTGCAATACCTATATATTTCACCATCTATTGTAATCCTCTATTTGGAACTGTCATTTCTTAGATTATTCTTGTCCATTATATAGACAAGATGAGTAAGAATATTCTCAAAGGATTGCTGTTGATAAACAGTTTTGATGATATTGAATCATTTTACCTACATCAAAATTCAGTTTTATAATTTTTACACTGAAAACGTTCAAATAATATAAGTTAATATAGTGAATTTATGGACATGCTAATTGGATCCAACTATAGTTTTCTTTTGAATGATTGCTCCGTAAAAAATAATGTAAATAAAATATTATATCAGTTTTCTTCAAGAGAATAAATCTAATAATTGACTTGAGCGCTCCCCAGAATATAGAACTACAATGCTTTTTGGAAGTATCCATAGACAAATGAAAGTTAGAAATTGTTTATATCGTGGAATGAAGTCGTCGTTAGCCAATCGCAGTCCACTGCTAGACATAGGCCTCTTCAAGTCGACGCCACTCATCCCTGTTCTATGACCTCCTCATCCAGCGCTTACCAGCGACCAGGTCATCAGTCCATCAGGCTGGAGGGCATCCGCTACTACGTTTACCGATACGCGGTCTCCACTCCAGGACTCGTCTGCTCCATCGGGCCATCGATCCTGCGACAGACGGCATCGGCCCACTGCCATTTTAACTTGCTAATTTTGCCAGTTATATCAGTTACCTTTTTTCTCTTACGGATATTTTCATTTCTCATTTTGTGTATAAGAGAAACATCAACCTCGCTCCATAGCCTGTTGGGTGACTTGAAACCTGAGGACCAATCCTGCCGTCAATGGCCACTTCTCGGCCCCATAGGTCAGGACAGGACTTTCGTCTTTAAGGATTGCGAAATGTATTATACCATACAATTAATTCTAACAAAACCAGTGTGCGTATCAGACCGAAAAATAGATGAAAATTTGTCACCCACCGTAAACTTGAATTCACGCCATCAAAATTCAATTCGGTTGCGTAATGTTCACGTTAGAGCACAATAAACTTAGCAAATAGTTGCTATAAAATTCAGTGTAATGAGTTGGTCATGAATTGTTTGCAGACGCGACAAGTGTCTGGCTCAAGAAATCTGGAGCTCTAAAGCATCCAAAATAATGTAAAACTTACATTTTTTTGATGTATTTATAAACACTATATTATTATGTACCTGGTAAGTCTAACAGATTTTATTTGTTAAATTATAGATAGACATTTTAATAAAAGCAAAACCCTTACAAAATTTTCACGTTCCACTATTTATCTATCTATATGTGTATGATACAATGATATACTGTATGTGTGTTATATATGTATAGCAATAATTCTTCATTTTTCTTAGTTTGAATACCTACACAGCGATATCCTAACATCTCTGCGAGTGTGTACATCCGGTACCTATTGTTACAACTCAGGTCTCGACAAAAAAACAAAATCCAACTGCATATCTGAAACAAAACACATTTTATTACCTGTCGGCATTTGAACTAATTGTAATTCTTTTATGATCGTCTTCTTTTGTTTACTTTTACTACTGTTTATTGGCATACATTCCTCTCTTCGAGAACAGCCCATTGTTTTATTGTACTCATTTATGGCCGCTAGCGGCCGACTCATTAGCCAGGTGTTTCAGATTATGTGGACTACGATACGGGCACATTGCATTTGTGCAGTATAAAACGATGGCCTGATTGAGAGAGTCGAGCGAGGACCACGATCAAAGCGAGACGTGTGTACTACAATCGGAAATCTAATGGTGACGGACTTTGCGCGTTTTATTGAATTATGACCTTCTGCATTACGTTTGGACTTGTTGTGTTCGGTTATATTTGTACCTGTGTTATACGTGTTTGTATAGTTCTAATAAACTCTATAATAATTCCAACGACATTTTAATTCGAGTCTCGCAACTCGTAACACTATTATATTATTAAGCTTAAGCTGAAATTAGAGGTGTTCATTTCTGTATTTCAATTTTTATAGAAATGAAACATAAAAAAATGAAAAAATATTTATAAGTACACAACAATATGATATAGGTACTTTAAACACAAATTTGTACTTTAAAATACTACAGAATGTCAGAAACACCACTACATAATAAATAACCAGTTTAAAAAGGTCACATATGAAACCTTTTTTAACCGATTTATAAATATGATAAGGTTCTCAATTCATGGTACATTTTCTTTTTTTTACAATTAAGTTCGTTTATTTTTTTTGAATTGACAATGCCTCATTTCTATCAAAATCGAAAGACAAAAACGTACCGTCATTTTCAGCATTAGATACTACACTAAAAATAGGGCGTCATCTAGGATAATCTTAAAGATATAGGCCGTGTCACGCAGATATAGCTACGGGTTTAATGCGTTACTTGCGATGCGAAATTGTAAACGACGTTAAATATTGACAGTGACCGTATGTACCGGTATATACACAAATGTGGCCATGCGTTAACGATGTTATTTTTTAACGCTAAATGTCTTATTTAGCGTTAAAAAAAAGCGTTAAGCGTTCAACCATAGCCTAAATCTTTAACAATAACGCAGATGAAGCCCCGGCATAATATAAGAAAGCGGCGAGCTTCATGTCTTACAAAGAGATCAAGCCACAGCTTGACAGGTTACGGCATAGATTGGAGCTCTATCAATGGAAGCTCAGTTCTTAATTAAAGGAAAATAATTAGAAGTACTTCTATATAAATTGTGTATACTTTGAGTTAAAGCTTATCCGGCATATCAGTTTCTTAGAATAAAAGTACACTACCTCCGATTTCAAAACCAATAGACTGGTATTTCAATCAACCGTAATGAGATAGCCAAGATCTGTTAAAGGATAGAAGAAGTATTAGATATAACAATCGTTCTATAAAAAAAAATGTCTTCTAAATCCTAGACGACTAGATAGCGCATATGATTCTTTTCTTACTTTTTGATATTTTAGGACATATAACGTATTTATATCAAATCAGTGTTAAAATCAATTTTTGACTGATGTGATAAACGAACTATGTTTTAAATAATAAGCCCGCTGTCAAACTTGTAGGTGCTGGCAACGGTGCGATGTCTTTCCTTATTTCCTTCTTTGTTAATTAAAATAATTTTAGGAGACCTATAAACGTATTGCAATTATATTATTATACTAGTAGGTTAATAGTTAAATTAAAACTCTATTACATTTTTTCTCTTAGAAAAACAATTGGTTGTTTGATCACTTCAAAGCTATTTATAAAAATTATAACAATATATTGACATTTATTCTTAACTAATCAGTATCATTAATATGTCTATCTGAAGGACGAAATTGCGAAGAAGAAAAAGCATAAAAACGACAAATACGATATATTTCATCCACACAATTCATAATACATAAACTTCATTAAAATATAATTTACACAAAACAGCAAGTCGACTATTGAAATGTATGTAAACTAGTGACCTTGTGCTGGTAATACATATCTGCATAGACCTACAATAGGCACCAGTCTCACGCAACAGGTATTTATTATTTGTAAAATGTTGTTTGGGAAAATAAATAGTTTCTACTCTATTCTTTCTACACAATTCATGATATAAATACACAAAAATAAAATTTACACAAAACCGTCAATCGACTATTTTAATGTTGAGCATTGGTAACACAATACAGATTTACATAGATCTATAATAGCCACAGTCTCACATAGCAGGTATTTATATTTTGTAAATTTTTGCCTTAAACAAAAGTTTCTATTGTAATCTTTCTATACAATTCATAATATAAAATCACAATAATAAAATTTACACAAAACAACCAATCGACTATTTTAATGTAACTACTTGTGCATGTGTATGTACTTGTGTTAAGTACTGGTGACAAAAGCAAGCTTATTTAATTTGAACATGAATAACATCGTGTTAACAACGCTTCTATTACTTTCAATTAACAGTATTCACAAGGAGATTAAATTGCAAATACACTTGACTAGTAGACAGTCGTTTTAAAGCAACTAACCAGCGCGAGCTGGAGTGTAGCGTGCTAAAGCATACATAATTTAAATATTAATATAACGTACACGAAGCTAGAAATTCAAATAATTAAAGTACATCGTTCTTTCATAAATAAATTACAGCTTATATTAAATTTAAAAGTTAGATATACTCACATTTAGTCATTGGGTTATTCATTGGTACTGTATATCTATAAGTAATAATGCGTTTTAAATTACTGAACTAACCGCAAATGAATTTGAAAAAGAATAAGGCGATGTTCAATTCAATGCAAAAAATAAATACTTTTGTCAGTCCTTTTTATTTCAACACTTATCTAACAAGACAGTGTCAATAACCAAGTAGTATAATGTACGACCACGCAATTCGATTTGCGATCGCTAATGAAGCAGCAATGTGACGCTGATTTAGCACGTTAAACTTATAGCTTTACGTAGTAAAGCCATGCTGGAATCATATCTTGATTACAGCTCTTAGGGCTGGCTCAGTGTGACACCACGCTATCACAGAATATCGAAGTGAAACGGTTAGTGTTGAGCTAATCGTGTTTCGTGCGATGAGTGAAAGATCCGATAGCCAACTTCCTCCCTCTCTGTTGGCATCCTAAAATATATGGTAGCAAATATATATTTACAAAAGATGTCATGATACTAATTATTAATCTGTTTTAGTGAATAACAAAGATTTGTTAGCTAATTTTAAGAAGAGAAAAATATGACTTAGCCTTGTTCTTTCAAAATGAATGAAGGGATAAACTAGAGTTGTGCAACCGACAGCTGGCATGTATTTCATATTCGCTATTGGCCACGACACTAGTATTTACTAAATGTTTTTGATGTTACTTGTAACAGGTATTTACAAGTTACTGGACTCTAACACTTCGAATATATAATTGACGGTACTTTCTATTATGTTATAGGATTTAAATGGTGTGTGAGACGAAGGCAGAGACAGTTGTTCTACCAACCGCCAAGCATTACGCTCTTCAGTAAACTGAGTAAATGATAAATTTATGTTATTTTTAAATGTTTATGGAATTGTTGTTGTGTATATTTGAGATGATATAAGGACTTCTAAAATGGTAATTTAATAGCTGCGAGGCATGGGGTGACTATAGGGGAGGTTAAAGGTCACCAGGCCAGGTAAACCCAATTTTTATATCTAAATGTGTTATTATCAAATAATTGAATAGACTTCTTCTTTCTCTTGTCTCTATTGTTACGATATATGTGTTTATTCATTTATTTAGCGAAGACTCGATGACTTTTATACCTTCCCCCTATCCAATCCTCCCTATCCCATTCACTCTATCCCATTTCTCCTGTCTGAACCCTCTATCTCATTACCCTATCCTATACAAAGTTGGCAACGCGTTGGCTTCAAATTCAAATTCACAAGTTTTTATTCAAAATAAGTTCCACTGGAGAACACTTATTAAAGGTCATACATATAGGTTAAAATTTAATTTTTCTTCCTATTCTATATACACTGCTCCGCAACGTGTTATTGCTGTTAAGGAGAAGAAGCGGCAAGAAACTCCCCAGCAAGCTTCGCCATTGGTGTTGTAATATCCAGTGATTGATAGCCAATTCTCGGTCATAAAATATGCGATACTTTATACCCGGGAACCCCCGGGGTTTTTCCCGGGATTGATTTCAAGTTGTTACGACACGTATAAATTAGCTTATTCCGTCCAAGGTGGACGAAGTTGCAGGCGGATCCTAGTAAATTAAAAAAATAAAAATATTAGTCGGAAAGCTTCTTAACAGTATAGCACGAAAACGTTATTTAGCACACAAACGTCTTGGTTTATTTATGTTGTGTAATACGCGTTTACCGCACTGTGTATAATGTAAATTTGCGTCCAAGACTACTACTACTCTCCTAAACCAGAGATTACTCTTAGCGCAAAGGCTTGCGGCTATCTACTAAATTATGCATTGGACATTAACTATCCTCTAACTTCGTACCTTCGCTACCAGTTAGATTATCTTTGCTCTGTCCATCGAATAGTTACAGTCTAGAACTACATAATTTTGCGGATAACTGGACTCTGGAGTGATTTCTGAATAATTTATAAGTGAATATTGATCTACATTCATTGACCTTATGGGGTTACTTATTCCATTTACCTGAATGCTATAACACAGGGATTGCCAAAGTGGTCGATATCGATCCCCTGTGGTCGAAATCGGTTTCCCGGGGGTCGACATAAAAGAAAACTGTTTTTGGGTGTCGATGAGGTCTAAAAATCAACCCCTATTAATTAACACAAGTTCTTATTTGAAAAATAATTACCTACTTAAGTATTTTTACGTAATTTGTATTAATAGTTATTAATTACATTTTTTATTTTGTTATTATTTTATTGCTGGAGTACAGCAGACAGGCTGACGGCCCGATTGTGATGGAAAGTGGTTTCCATCTCCTATGAACATTTCCAACACTAAAGGTGCTACCAATATGCTGCCGGACTCGTACATGGGACTGGAACCTGGCCACCAATGCCAGAACACAACTCAAAGTTGTTATGGCGGCATACTCTAGACCAGGGGTGTTAGCCATCCAGACGGACAAATACCCTACCACCTGGCCTGTGGGTTGTTTCGTCGCCTCTTACGACAGGCCGCCCGGCTGCAGGAATTAGTATTCTTTCTCCGTTCCTGCACGGATAAAAATGTTAAATTTTGTTGAGAAAATTATGTCAATTTTACTCACTTAACCGACCGCAAAGTTTTTAAATTGATAAGTATTTTGTATCAGTACGAAAAAAACTAGAGATAAGATTTTTAAAGTAATTTAGGTATGGGGATCTGAAGTATCAGTTCATTTTGGAAAAGGGGTCTCTTGCCCAAAATAGTTTGGAAATCCCTGCCTTAACAGAATTGCGCAACATAGGGCTGTATACTCCAATGTATGTATATTATCAGGTCGATCTTCTACCATTGCAATTTTTTTCCTATTATATGGGCTTATTTATTGAATATAATGGTGGCCTAAAAGTACAACAATAAGTAATCTCATTGCACATTTTCCTACAATCATTAGCGTTTTTTGAATATTGAGTTCTCTTAGTTATTAAGTAGTAATATATTTTTATTTGTAAATTTGAAGTTACAATCGCTCTTGATTGACTTAACTAGACGGCCAAATGTAGGTGCCTCTTTAAGTCACAATGTCCACTTTTAGCCTTTTCATCGCGATCCATATACAACAAAAATATCACAAGCTACTGTTGTGGCCTTGGAATTTGATTAAAAACAAAATTAAGGAGTATGACGAAAATGCTCATTCTTCCCAACTTGGCATTCAGTTTGAATAATTTGAAAATTAACATAAATTAACTTGAACAAAAAAAACATATATTCCATTATAACAAAATATCCTTCTTCGAATGATTATGTATGATGGCATTATACCAAAAACAATGAATATGTGAAATTTTAAAATGAAAACGGTCCGAATACTGTTACCAACCTAATATGTGGTGGTCTCTATTATCTATCATCTTAAATTAAATAAGCTTAATGACACTCTGATTTAAGACAACTTTCTTCAAATGATTATTGTGACCTGATTAGTCAAACATCGTATGTCATTGAAGTAGCGTGTTGATAATCCAATAATCTGTATCAAGTAATGACGAAGGCATACCTATATGTCATATTAACGATCCAAGTTATCGCATTAATACATAATAACAGGCTAAAGACACCATGCCGTACGTAATTTATAATTACCTACATATACGCAATGTTCCGGTCTTTAACATGTTTAGACGTCAATCAGACTTCATTTTTTTATGTCGGTTTTATCTTATTTTTAATGGTTTGAGGAAGCAAATGTCCAAGCTTGTTTTCTAAAAATATTACAGAGTCGTGATATAAGTAAGGTTTAGCTATTGAGTTGTTATATACATACATACATATTGTCACGCCTGTTTCCCATTGGGGTAGGCAGAGACGATGGATCTCCACCTGCTACGATCCTGACAAAAACTTTTCGCCTCATCAACTTTCATTAATATTTTCATATATACATGCTTAAACTATTTTTTAAATTTAAACTGCTTTTTATCTGACCTTTCTTCAAAATATCTCCAATTAAACCATGATGAGTACGTCTTGGTCTACCGGCACCGACTCTACCAGGCACATTGCTGTCAAATACTTGTTTTGTGATTCTGCTTTCATTCGTTCTCTCTACATGCCCAAACCACCTTAACATTCCTTTTCAACTCTTGTCATTTAGTTGTTAAGTATTCAAAAAGCTGTTGCCTATTCCAATCATGCCAGCCTTTGAGACATTATGTCTATATAAGTAGTGACTACGTGTATCATAATGTATATTGATAATAACAATTATTCATAATCTTCTCAGTTCTGGGTGTAGCAGGCCTTTCCATATCAGGGTTACGGGTATCTGCACCAGATTGCTAGGCGAGAGCCAACCCAGGCCTGTCACGAATGCGGCGCGCCAGTCCACACGGCGTGCCATACGCTGGAAAAATATCCCGCATAGGGGAACCCAGCGGCACGATTTGACGTCAATCGTCGGTCCAAATATCTTGCTGCGCAGTGAGTCGAATTGGCTAGTGATGGATTGCGACATAACGTCCTCGCGGAAGGAGGGCACCGAAAGGGTTAGGGAGGCAGAGGGGGGTCGTAGTAACTGGCAGGTTCGGGGGACCCCCTCTCGGCGGGACACAGCCAGTGCCGTGAGGTGTCCTGGTCCCAGGGACACCACTCCTTATCAGCATGCATCGAGGCGTCACTGCACTCGTACCTATGATTACGGTCCCGTGGCACCTCATTATGATGCGGAGGGACGCTGGAAGGTTTAGTGGATATGCTGGCGGTCGGTGCTTGCAACTCTTTCTATTATCTGAAGCCTGTGCGTAGCGTCGGCCGTCGGGCGCCCCACATAACCCTCGGCGAACTCCCTCGGGGCCCGAGGGTATGTGCAAATATATTCCCAGCGTTAACAAAAAAAAGGGAATACGGATATGAAGATTTTTGAGCGATTGTACTGTGATTGAAGAAAAATAAGTGGGAATTTAGTCGTTGTCACGGTGAATTCCACAGCTTTCTGCTGCTCGCCAGCAATAAGATGTGCAAGAAGAAATTCACCGCAAAAAAATAATTTAAGTATATATTTAATATGTTAATTAATATTTTTCATATATTAATTAACATATTAAATTTTAAAATTAATATATTTATGTTGTATATCTAATAATTATATAGATTAATAGTCAATTTAAAATTTAATTTAAGTACTTTTAATTTTATTATTATTATGTGTATTTTTTTAATTAATTTAATTTATAATTTATTTTAGCTAAAAATAAGACCAGAGAGAGCCCAACGATGGAACGCATAAGGGCTAATATTATGAACAACTAGGATATGTCATATGCCCGCGACTTCGTCCGCGCTTGACTAGTAATTCCCACGGGATTCCCGGGACACAAAGTAAGTACCACATCATTTAAAAAGGTATGTAAGCTATCGTTTTAGTGAAATCTGTTTCAGAATAAGTTAATTTTCATGCACCCAAACAACCACAAACCGCTCCCAAGAAAACTCCCGAGGGATAAACAATATCACACATGTTATTCCATAAAATTTGCTATCGTACAGTGAAAAAATCACATAGGAATAGGATTATTTTTTATCTGGCCATTTGAAATTATTCCCAGAAATAATCCCGCCGAATTCCCAGGACAAAAAGTAGATTTTAAGTCTAAGAATTTAATGTCGATCAATAAAAACCATATCGAAATCGGCCCGGTACTTCTTACGTGAACCGGTACTTCTTACGTGAATCCCGCACAAACAGACAAGAAATCTAAAAAAATTGCATCGTGTTCTCCATCGTTTATATAGTCTATTTCAGTTGTCTTTTTATAAAAGCTGCAATGTACAGACCCGGCACTTTTAGAATTTTATAATATTATAAATATACTGTTCTGAAGTTATGTCCAAAATAATGTTTTAAAAACTGTGGAAAATACTCTACTTCCATGAATAAACAGACTTAGTGTTCCAATATAAACTACATATAAAGTTATGAACACAAAAAATTGAATTTCAAACAAAGGCGATTTTGCTTTCAGGTCCCTAAATTTTGATATTTTATTATGTGTCTTATTGTTATTATTTATTTTTTCTCTATATTAAGGTCATGTCTTTGATCCGAGATCATTAATAAATGTTATTAAAGTAACAATTCATATTGCAATTATTAATCTCTATGATAAAACAATCACTAGGATTAGAGAATGCTGTTTAATATTATTTCTATATAATTGCGAATGGTTTGCAAGCTGTGATAAATGGAAAACTAACAGTTCCTCGCAAACCATTTAATATTAATGGAAGGAAATTAAAGTCATTGGTATTATCATTAAGTATTTATTAATTTCCATATTTTACAACTAAATAACGTTTTAACTGTGGCTTTTTCGACTTGTTTTGCAATTTGGTTGAAAGGACTCTACGATATGCAATGATATTGAATGATTCAAGTTTATGTTTATATGGACCATTTTGGTTGCTTCATTCAAATTGAAAGACCATAATGAACCGTCTATATTCCTTTTAAATGTGACAGGTTTTTATAAGAACTTAAAGGGTCAAGATGTGCTATACAGTTATGTTTTCTAAAAATAAAACTGGAAAGCAATATGCTTTGCAGTTTAAAACAGTATTAAAATCGACACAGGTAAACATGTATTAAAATCGATGGTTAAAATGGACAATAGTTATAATAAATACATTGATTAATTTTAAGTATATTGAAATTGTTCCTGCTACCACAAGAACACCATTGTTAAGCGTCAATCAAAGATCTACAATTTTGTTAGGCTGCTACTAGTAAATAAAATAGATCTGACAAGACTGTATGGACTTTTCATTTTGCTTACCATTATTACTAATTAAACAACAAACAAAGGTTTTAGAATATAAACATTAAAATGTTTTTAGAACGTTCTAGACAAGATGCCTAATTATTATTGGAAAGCTTTGTTGACCGGTTTCATGCTTGGGATACGTAGTCTTCACAAACCGCAGTTCCCTTTTTCTAGCTTTAAATATTATGACCGCTCAAAAACGATAAGGTCGCCCATTGTTCTTGCTTTTACTTGGAATTATTGTAAATGATTTTATGTCTATGTGATGAACAATAAAGAATCTTCTATCCAGTTGCGTAGCGTAGTGGGTGGCAGGAGCGGCCCGTCCCGGGCGGCACTTTTTGGGGGCGGCTAAATTTCACAATAAATAATATAAATATTTGAACCATTTCATATTTTTATCGCAACTACAAATTCGGACCGATTGAAAAGAGCATGGAATTTTTCATTACTTACTCGCCCGGCTCAACACGGGCAGATTTTTCATTACCACTCCGCTCCTATTGGTCCTAGCGTGATGGTATATAGCCTATAACATTCCTCAATATGTCTGCTTTCCAACACTAAAAGAATTTTCGAAATCGGTTCAGTAGATCCAGAGATTACCCCCTACAACGTCAAAAACACACAAACTTTATCTCTTTATAATATTAGTATAGATATAGTATGCATTAAATTGAAATACCTAAATAAAAAGGCGGCAAAGTTGTCTTCCGCCCCGGGCGGCCGTCACCCACGCTACGCCGCTGCTTCTATCTACATACAATATGGTAAATAGCTAAGTAGTGAAGTTTTCTATAAATCCCGTGACTAACTAATGTTTATGCGAAAGCAGCTGGAATAATATCCCAAAAAAAACCACCGCAACACAATTAATATAATATCATACCATTTATCTTCCTAGGATTAAATCCAATTTGTATTCGGTGCGTCTACTTTGAGTTCCAGCTTTCGCTTTTTCCATCTCGATTTCCAATTCAAATTCATTATATTGCGAATATAGGTGACATAAAACGTGTTACAATAAGTAGTTAGTACATCTATATTCTACCGGTACCGGTGTGCAATTTCGCCGTAAATATTAACCCTTACAGCATCAAACCAACATTGCTTGAGCCTACCACTTAACCAAGACGTATCGAAAGTGGAGTAACTAAACATTTAATTTTGTTTTCCACATTACTAGATAATTTGCGTAAGACGTGTCCGTACATACGTAGGCAATTCTCTTGAAAGATATTTGATATAGTTATCACAGGCAAAAATACAATAAAGGCTTTCACAGCCTGCGCCGAGCTCTATACAGGGCAAGTGATACGAAGATATCAGTGGATATGGATAACATAGTATGCTACATATATTTATACGTATCTACGCTTGATGTAGCAGTTGTCCACGAGCACCAGTAACCGCTTACAACAATCAGGTCAACCGTCTGCCATATTACTTACCTGCAACATAGAAACAAAATCATTTTACATACATTTGATTAACATGGCCTACATCTTACTTTAGCAGTCATTTTCCCAAAAAATATCCAATTGAAAACAATATCGTAATTTTAATTTCATTTATTCGTAATCCAATCCCAAACTTTAAATCCCTAACTTATATTAATAAAAGACTCATTCAATTCCAGATTTTATGTGACAACTAACAGCGAACTCAGAGAGTACTAAATTAGGATTTGTTGATAAACTATGGTGATCCTTACCCCAGTTTCGGCCTTGGCAATGCCATGCGTATATCAACTAGAGCTCCTACGATTTACAACAAAAGGGAAATGGGATAGGCCAAACTATTATTAAGAATAGACGCCTCAAATTGGGCCTTTCAAATGGTAAGGTTGACAGATATGTAATATTTTCTTAAGTTTTCGCGACTTGTATACATAATAAAACTACGTTTAACGGTTTAAATGAGATTAGGCTCCCATAAAGTAAATATAGTAAATATAAACCATAAACAAAATTAAAACTAAATAATTAAAATGTATAAGTTGGCGGGCGGTAGGCTAAATAAAAACATTAACAATACTCATTGACACTTGACATCTTTGTCTTCCGTGATCACGGCCACTGGAAAGTGGCCAAAACGTCGGAATAATAAAAATCAAATAAATTACCGCGCTTAAAACCATTAAACGTAGTTTTATTATTGGCAGATATGTTTCATAGTTAATCAACTCAGTCAGCCATTATATCGTTTAATCTTCAAGAACATGTTCAGCTTCAGGGCACAATTATAAACGAAAGATCTAGAAGCTTCTAGAAGCTAGCTAGCTGGAAGAAAATGTTATAGGTCTGCTCAAAGTTATAACTTTTGAGCAGACCCATCCATTCTTATATATTTCGATGCGTGAATCCGAATCTGGGGTCAGTTTTGTCTATACACCCTCAAAATTTTGAAGGTGTATGAGATTCGGATTCAGTGCACCGAAATACATAAGAATAAATTGGGTCTGGTCAAAAGTACAAACTACTTTTCTTTTTTTGTGGACTGGTGTTATTTTAAGTAGTGTTGTTACATGTGAGCGGGGGGGGGGGTTTACGCACTCAGGATTGGACGAAAACACGACTTACACAGATGTGCGTGATTCCTCTCTGCAGGGTTGTCCCTACACACACAACCAACGACGCACTGTACCGACAATAAGATGTCTCACCCACAATACCGTCGTCGATATTGCGTAGACACACCTTTGCTGCTGCAGTGTTCACCTCAGAATTTACCACGCGTAGCTCGCTTCCGGGCCTCTTTTTAAACTACGTGAAACTTCTCCTTCACTAAACTGTCCACTAAACTTTTCACTGTCTTCTATTAAACTCTTCTTCCAACTCTTTCATATCGCAGTTGTCGCTCACTGTCTTGAACTGAACTCGACTCTATACTGCCCGGTAGGCGCGCCTTACGCTGCTTATATACCCGGAAGAACTTCTGGAACCCATAATTTCGATCTTCTTTTCGTTATTCTTTTATTTGCTATCCATCCCTTTCTATACATCTATCTATCTCTGTCATTTCCTTCCCAAACCTTCTATTCTATAACTTTCGTTCATCGTCTATCCCTTTCTAAAATATATCTGTCCTTATCTTTTCCTTCCAGAATTTTCTACCTTTTTCTATAAGTCTTGAGACCGGCTTACGCTGCCAGAAAGTTCTACCCTTGGTCGCCACAGTATCAATATTTTATGCGGGATGGAGTATATTATATATAGGTACGATTTTTGCGTCTTGCTTTTTTTGCTTGGAGATTTTTTGTATTGCGATACTGAGAAACAGGCAGACGGTCCACGTAATGAAAAGTGGTTGACGTCGCCTATAGACATTTTCAACACCACGGATGAAGCCGACGCGTTGCCAGCCTTGAGGATAAGGTAGACGGGATGGGATAGAAGGAATAGGATATAGGGGATACGATAAAAGGGTCAAACACTAGAAATGAAACAGGCAGTATAGGAGAATGAAATGGTGTAAAGAGATAGGGATGATGGGATAGAGGAGGGAAGCAGACCATCGGAACTCTCACTCATCGTACGAAACACGATAAGCCCAAGACTAACCATTTCACGCCGATATTCTGTGAGAGCATGTTGTCACACTGATCGAACTGGCCCAGTGAGCTGTAATCAATCAAGATAATGATTCTAACATAGCTCTACCACGTCAGATTATTGTAAAAGGTAAAAATCTATTTCAACAAGGATTTGTTAAAAATTCAATTACATTATTATATAAGTACATCTTATCTATACTTTCTATACTAATATATAAAGCTGAAGAGTTTGTTTGTTTGCTTGAACGCGGTAATCTCAGAAACTGCTGGTCTTATTTAAAAAAATATTTTAGTGTTAGATAGCCCATTTATCGAGGAAGGCTATAGGCTATACATCATCAGGTTGAAACCAATAGGAGCGGAGCACCAATGAAGAATGTTTCGAAATCAGGGTGTTTTTTTTTACTATTCCATGCGGACGAAGTCGCGAGCAGAAGCTAGTGTTAATATACAACATCCACTTGGAATATATTTTCAAAGAATGTGTTTGAGCCCTTGTCGAAATACTATAGCAAGTCATACATTCGGACTAAAAAAATACGAGATCCTAGAGCAGCCTAATTGTGCCCAACGGGTGCAAACGTAACTTACACGTAAAACGATTTATGTGGACATGGACTACAGAACTGGCAATGCCTCGGTGATTCCTTTAAACTACTCGGAAAAAAGCCAACGCCTTATTATTAAAAATTTATTTTTAACGAAATTACTTTCGATATTTCATCTCGTCTTACGAGTGCTGTGGCATAATACGATTAGACAAAACGGCTTTTATTAAATCGTAATCTTTCGACGTTAACGCGACAACATTTTTAATAGTCATATAGTGAAATAATATAAACTAGCCATATAGGAATACTTTACGAATCACTATTATAACCATACCGCGTAATAATGTAGCCAGCCAGGGCAAACTTCCCTCTTCTAGCGATTTGTTGCATAGTCTATAATTATTAACTATAACTTAGTTTATTTTTAGCATTTATTTGTAACTAGCGTACTGTAAAATAAAAATCGAGAACCTGATTGCAGCACTACCTACCGGGTCCAATTGTGAATCAAACAATCCCGAAATCCACAATCACACACATTAAAATAATTTCACCTAAATCCTGGAACCCGATTGTTATGCCACCTACCTGGTTCAATTGTGAATCTAAACCATTCTTGAATACATTTGAACATATCTCGTCAATTGTGAAAGAAGGTGGAGCTCTAAACCGGATTTATTTAAAAATTATTTTTTTTCTGGGAATATTTTCGATATATTCATAGATAGTTCTAATTCAATTCTACTATTTGGGGTGGAGACAAATCCAACCAATCAAAGATTATAAATCTCGATCTAGCCGTTCTTGAGTTATAAATAGTGTAACTAACCAGACTTTGCTATAACTTAGCTCATTATCATAGGTAGTTCGAAGTTCGAAGTTCGTTGCTGTGTAGAATTGACTGGACCTGCTTACGAAATTTCATAGTACACATATCCCCATTAGTTAAAAAAAAAAAAAAACTTGGAGTCATATTTGATAGGGAGCTATCTTGGCGACCCCACATAACCGAATTGAGTCGACGTCTCTTCCTCTCATCGAAATCCCTCGGGAGGTTGAAAAACTTCCTGCCCATAGCCACCAAAGTTAAGCTTGCACAGTCCTTACTACTCCCCATTGTTGATTATGCTGACGCCAGCTATATTGATTTGACTCAAGAGCAACTTAATAAACTTGAGCGCCTCCAAAATATTTGTTTATGGTTCATTAAAAAACTCAAGTGATTACCAATTCGTTTTTTCCGGAATACTCATTCTTTCACTCTTTTATAGTCTGTTCTTTATCCCCACAACCCCGTATTATCTCGAAGAACGCTTTGAATTCATTTCTTCCTCTCAGAATTTACGATCTCCTACTAATCTTAGACTTAATACCTACTCTCAAACATTATTCATCTTTTTTCAATAATCCTTTTACTGTACAGGCTATTTGACTATAGAATGAGCTGCCTGTTATATAGGTAATGTATGTATACCTTTAACAAATTGAATTAATTTTATTCCTGCCACGGGTAGTTTGGAAGACATCGCTTCTTAGCGATAAGACCGCGCCCATTGTTCATTTGGAATATTTTTAGGCTATAACTTTTTCTGTTTTCTGTAATGGTGTGCTATAAAGTGTTATCTCTCTCTCTCTCTATATATATATATATATATATATATATATATATATATATATATATATATATATATATTTATTTATTTATTAAAAAGACTCCTTGAACAGTTGACAATATACTTATAAACAACAGTACAAATTCAAAGTTAAAAAAATCATTTTCAATTTTTTTAATACAACTCAACGCGAGGTATTACTTCTTTGTAGTAACTCGGTCCATGACGTATAAAACACATAGATTCGGTCAAAAGACATGCGAGGGGCCACTTCATATTAGAATAGTGATTTTATGGTATCATTCCACATAAAATGAAGCTAAACAAATTCATCCAGTGAGGACGCGGACGTGCCCGGCACATGCAGGGTTTATGTACATAACAGGCTATCTTCATCCCAAACTACAGGCCTGGCATCGTAAAAAACAGACACTACTTTGGCACAATTCGCACACAAATCGCAGTTGGTGTGGCCAGGCTTTAAAAAAATCCTGGTACAATTGGTTGTCGTAAATAAGTCACACAGAAGTTCTCAAATAATATTAAATATAATCATTGTATATACTACTGAATTTACAAAATAAAATATGTTCGTAAAAGCTCTCCGGATAAAGCCGAAGCAAATAATGCAATTCGTCACAGTTGGTGTGGCCAGGCTTTTAAAAATCTAAATCGGTACACGTAAACAAGTCACGCAATAGTTTACTAAAATTATTTTCTTGCTTCTAAATTAATTTTAGGTATAATGATTTTAGATACCCTTTACCTACCTATAAAATAAATTTTTCAAAAATATAAATAAATAATGCCAAAAAAATTAATTGAGTCTATCTTATTTTGAATGTATAGTCAATTAATCTATCTATATTATCTATACTATATAATAAATCTGTAAATTGTTCTAGTTTGTACAATACGTTCAAAAATGTTTAAAAAATTAGGGGTTAATTCGGCCTAGGAGGTACCAAAATTGCGTCTGTCTGTCTGTTAGAGCATCACGTGAAAACTACTAAACGGGTTTAAAACTTGACATAGAGCTAGCTTATATCCCGGTACGTAACTTAGGAAACTTTTTATCCCGATAAATGACGTCGTTTCCGTGGGATAGATGAAAATAGCGAAAAAGATGGCGCTGCAGTCGCATCTTTTTTGAAAACTAATGAACGTATATGAATGAAACTCGACATAAGGCTGGCTTTTAACCCGAATCAACACTTAGGATACGTTTTATCTCGATAAAAGATGTCGTTTCTTTAAAATAAACGGATGATAATATTTTCTTCATATTATGATCCGACAAATAGACGTCAATTGACGGATCTGCAAAATATATGACGCTGCAATTGCGATCTAGACAACCATCGCTGTAATTCAATAACAAACACGTTGCCATCTTAGCCACGTGTCGTTCATTACGTATTAGATACTTCAAATTAGGTTGGCTGCGACTTTTCTTGTTTTGCTGTGTCTACACTATATTGACTTAGTTTCTTTGTAATTGTGGTGAATTCAACAAGAAACTTAAGTACTGAAGATTTATATATATAAAACACTTTATTAATTTTTATGTACGTAAAGCCGCGAACAGACATCGCGAGGCGTGCGTCGAGAAAGGTTCGTCACGCTTGCCTCAATCTGAGGCATACGACGGTACATTTATGCCTGAGTCCCAAACGACACATGCTCACGCTGAGCACGCAAACAACCACGCACGGTGTTCGTCAGCAAGAAAAGTGGCTCCGGGAAGGCGAGACGTGCAGATTGCAGCTGCGGCCTATATAGAATGTTTTTATAGTCCCGTAGCACTCTGCTATTTTCATAAAGTTGGACAAGTTCACGCAGTGATTCGGTATCTGTCTTCATGACGTATGAACGCGCAACCCAAATAACACCCGCCCGTCCACACGTAGCGCACGGCTTGCACTGAGGCGGCGTTCGCCACGATCATATGAGGCGAGTGCTCAGAGTGAGCACACAGTCCGAGGCATGCGTGACGAACCATGTCTGTACGCGCCTTAACATAGAGCTACTTACTACCACGCGGCGTATCCGCGGGCAAAACTCGAGTTATTATATAAAATGTTGAATTATATTGTTCAAAGTGATGAAGTGGAATTTTATCGGTAACCCAATTGTACGTCTTATGAGGTAATCTATCGGTGTCATAAGAAGACGCGCAGCGAACACTGATCTTTCAGTTATGTCATGAATAAGGACGCCGTATGGAGACATAATGAATATCTTACAAAAACATTACAAAAGAATCACCAGTAAAATATTGATTAAGGTTCGAAACTTAGCGTCGTTACAGGAATCACAAAGTTTCTCCTTTCAATCACACATACAAACAGTTGCATTAAACGGACGAACAATTTTAGTAGGTACATTAAAAATGTCCTGTCGTTTATCTGTACTAATTAATATTAATTGAAAATATCAGCTCGTGCTAAAGTACTTAAAAGTGACAGCAAAAGCGACCGACCGCTACTTGCAAAGTATGCGCACTAACCAGCGCGCGATGGACAAAAATTAAGTTAAAGGTAGGTATCCAAATGACCGTTTTTACAATCTACTCGCAGTTATGATTTTGTATTTCGATCAATCGAGCTGGGAGACTAGTTGCAATAGTGCGTGCGCGTCCAAATGGGTCAGCGAGACTGCATTTTTAAAAATCGGGTATATTCATTCTACCTAGTATACTTATGTACCAAGTTGTGGTGTACGTGCAACTTAACTTTCATACCTATGCTTGCATAGTCACGTGCATACGCACATCACTCGGCGTAGAATTGACATGAAACATTTAAAAACAATCTTGAAAAATCAGGCAGATTGACGAATTTCATAGGACCGTCAATATAGACTAAATACCTAAAAGTGTAACGGACTCATCATCTGTAAACTCATTTAAAAAACGGCTCAGGAAATGGTTAGTCGGACACACCTTGTATATTTATGAAGAATTTATTGACCTATGTTAATTGAGACCATAATTGTTGATGAAATTGGCGTGTAACATTGTTACAAATAAAAGATATCCGATTTAAATCATACTATTTTATGTTTTATTTTTTTATTGCATGAGTTCAGCAGACAGGTAGACGGCCCACTTGATGGAAAGCGGTTACCATCGCCTATAGACATTTGCAACACCAAAGGTGCTACAAATACGCTGCTGCTCTCTTGAGGGAAACTGGAACCTGGCCACTAATACCGGAACACAACTCAAGGTTGTTATGGCGGCATACTCTAGACCAGAGGTGGTAGCCATCCAGTCGGACAAATGCCCTACCACCTGGCAAAATTACTACTACTACTACTACTAATGTAATATATTCTTTAAAATTCTCAGGAAATTATTAAAGCTTGCAACACCCAACGCTTCACAAGCGAAAAGATATTCATTTACATACATCGAACATTGCTTTAGTATCCAGCTACTAAAGACTAAATGAAATTGTTCTGAAAACGCAGCCAACTTGCAAAACAGCCCACGAGTGCAATATCTATTCGTTATGCACTAGCTGCTCAAAATGTATTCTTAAATTAACTAGCACTACGTGGCTAGTATGTTTGATTTCAAACGACTGTGAATAGTAGAGAGCTTTACTGAATTTATAGGCATTGTCTTTGTCAGAGATTTATCTCTACGCATTATTATTTCTAGAGCGGTTTCTATGATTTTAGGAAGTAGATAAATTATGTGTTGATAAATATTCTAAAACGTAACACATATAGCAATAAATAAAATAGAATAAATTAATAATACATATTATCACGCCGATCCTGACAAACAACTTTCGTTTCATCTATTATCACTTTACTCTTCTCGATATGTTATAATTAATTAGCATTTTTGAAATTTTTGTTTGCATGCCTGTATGAAATTTAGTTATAAAAACGGCTTAATATAATTATTACAATTAAAATTTTAAAAGGATTAAAATTAAATTTCAATTGTATGTTTTCGTTATACTATCACGCCTATTTCCTATGGGGAGAGAGACGATGGGAGACGCATCGTTTCTGCCTACTTTTCATATATTATATGTAATTTAAGTTATTATAACTTTTTATATTTAATTTTAATTTGTATATATATTTTCATGTATCTTTCTTTTCGATGTCTTACAGAACTCAAGAGATACGAATATAAAGTCCAAGGAGTGGCCGCCAGAACTAATATACATTCCGTCAAAAAAAGTATCGGGAATGTATGATTTGTTTATGGTTCCAAATTCAATTTTTTGTATCGCATAAGAGTCGGTGAGGACATACTAGAACGAGTCAATTCCGACTCAACATTCATGAAACGCATTTTTACTGGTGACTCGACGTGGGTTTACGAGTTTGACCAGCAAACTAGTCAACAAGCTTCGGAGTGGCGCCTTCCAACTGAACCGAAACCGAAAAAACCACGCCAAATTCGATCAAAAGTCAGTTATTTTGACTGTTTTACTTGACTATCGCGGTGTTGTGCACTCGGAATTCTTACCGGAAGGTCAAACGGTAAATAAAGTATATTATTTGAGCTCGCATGCGGCGTTTAAGAGAGCAAATTCGACGAAAACGGCCCGATTTGTGAAAAGAAAATTCTTGGATTTTACACAACAATAATGCGCCTTCGCACAAGACCATTATTGTGAACGAATTTTTGAACGAAAACTCAACAAATACCATCGAGCAACCACCTGGATTCACCAGATATGGCTACAGCCGACTTCTTTCTTTTTCCTAAGCTCAAATTACCACTTCGTGGCATCCGTTTTAATTTGGTAGAAGACATAAAGGAGAATTCGAAACGAGAACTTAACTCAATTCCGGAATAAGCGTTTAAAAATGTTTTGATGGTTAGATTATTCGTTGGCGTAAGTGTATCGTTTCTGAAGGAGCATACTTTGAAGGTAATAAAATAAATTTGAATGAGAATAACCAACATTTGGCATGACGAACCGCATGAATTTGGACAAGACGAAAGTCATGTTCAATGAACACGTCATGCCGAGACCGGTAAACATCCATGGCGTCTCTCTGGATGTTGTGCAAGAATATATCTACCTTGGACAGAGAATATAGGTAGGCAGGCACAACTTCAAGGGGGAAGCCAATAGGAGGATTCAGTTGGGCTGGGCAGCATTTGGTGATGTATGCTAGGTATGCTTGAAGACAAAAGTCTTCGAGCATTGCATCGTCCCTGTCCTAACCTACAGGGCCGAGACATGGACATTGACGGCAAGATTGGTCCACAAGTTCCAAGTCTCTCGACGGGCGGGCTATGGAGCGAGCTATGTAGGGTGTTTCTCTTATGGATAAAATTACAAATGAGGAGATCCGTAAGAGAACCAAGGTAACCGACATAGCTCGCAAATTTAGCAACTTGAAGTGGCAGTGGGCCGGTCACGTCTGCCGCAGGACCGATAGCCGATGGAGCAGACGATTCCTGGAGTGGAGACCGCGTCTCGGTAAACGTAGTGTCGGGCGCCCTACAGCCCGATGGACCGACGACCTGTGCAAGGTTACTGGCAGGCGCTGAATTAGTAAATCAGAGGACAGGGATGAGTGGCGCCCTCTTAGGGAGGCCTACGTATAGCAGTGGACTGCGAATGGCTGACGACGAACGAACGAACCAACATTTTGTGTATTATTGATCTTTTCCCGGTACGTTTTTGACAGAGTAGTATAATACTAGAGGTCCCGGTAGACGTTGTCCTGCTATAAAAAAATAAAAATCTAGGACCCGATCCCAGCACCATCTACCGGTTTCAATTGTGAATCTAAATGAACACACAACAACAATTTAATAAAAATCAGTAGTCGTTCTCAAGTTATACACGTATATACATTTATACGATCCATTTTTATATATATAGAAGATAGATGATGCTAGATGTTTACTATCGTAATAGAACAGTGTTAATAAACTCATATATTTATGAAAATGTATTTTTGTAAGTATAATGTAGATAAATGAAAGTGAATCTAGTGATATATTACTTATGTAAACGTCGTTATCTCTCCATTTTATTGACGTAAGCTGAGATACTATTATAATGTCTGCTTGAATAATCTAAAAGGTCTTTACATCTTCGTCCAGCTTATGAAAACATTTCTATGGAATATTAAAAAGATCTTATATCATATTCTCTATGTGCTGTTTTTATTTATTTTGAGGAAATTTCATAAAATATGAGCTATAATACAACACAAACATTATGAATCCAGCAGTTTTTCACCGTTTAAATTCCCTTAAAACAACAAGAAATAAAAGTACTATACCTAATATAAGTATAATATAAAATAAAACATCTACCCGTGCAGGAACGGAGAAAGAATACAATTTCCTGCGGCCGGGCGGCCTGTCGTAAGAGGCGACAAAACAACCCACAGCCAGGTGGTAGGGCATTTGCCCGACTGGTTGACTACCACCCTGGTCTAAAGTATGCCGCCATAACAACCTTGAGTTGTGTTTAGTGAGCAGGTTCCAGTGTCCCTTAAGAGAGCAGCAGCGCATTTGTAGCACCTTTGGTGTTGCAAATGTCCATAGGCGATGATAACCGCTTTCCATCAAGTGGGCTGTCTGCCTGTCTGCTGAACTTCTGCAGTAAAAAAAATAATAAAAGAATAAGAAATATGTAACTGATAAATATATGACATAAAAGATAATGAAATATTGTATTAATATTTTAAAACTACGTTTTAACGGTTTTAAACGCGGTAATTTATTTGATTTTTGTTACTCCGACGTTTCGGCTACTTTTTAGTGGCCGTGATCACGGAAGACAAAGATGTCAAGTTTCAACGAGTATTGTTAAAGTTTTATTCAGCCTACCGCCAACTTGTTCATTTTAATTATTTAGTTTTAATATCTTTTTAATCTTCCGTGATCACGGCCACTGAAAAGTGGCCAAAACGTCGGAATAACAAAGATCAAATAAATTACCGCGCTTAAAACCGTTAAAACGTAGTTTTATTATGTATACAAGTCGCGAAAACTTAAGAAAATATAATGTTTTCAAGTTATGGTATAATGTAATTAATTTAGTTTTAAATATTTATAACTTCTTTGTGCCATTTGTTATTCGGACGTTTGGACTATGGGGACTATGAGCAAATCCACAATGAGGTCTCAAAGCGCTTAATCTTAGTTTCTACCTTGGGCACCGGCAGCATGTATATCAGTATGGCGATCCAAAGAAGCGTCAGTCATTCAATCACACCACGCATAATAGATTAATAATAATAATAATCACGCCTGTTTCTCATAGAAGTAGACATAGACGATGGATCTTCTCTTGGTACAATCTTAACATACATCTTTTGCTTGTTCAACTTTCATTACTGTTTTCATACACACACACATTTATTATATCTGCTTTTTATCCCGGCCCTTCTTCAAAATATCAAAAATACAATTAATACTAATTAAATAAGTTTAGGTAATGTTAATAAACGTGAACATGGCATATCTAGTAAACAAAATATATCAGTACTATTATCACAAAAGAATTTCAAATGATAATAATATAGAAGTTTTACGTGGTAGGACGGGCCATCCTGGAATCTTTACTGGATTACAGCTCTTAGGGCCAGCTCCATCGGTGTGATACTACTTCCCCACAGAATATCGAAGAGATACGCTTACCCTTGAATTAATTGTGCTTCGTGCGATGAGTGAGAGTTACGGTGGCCCACTTCCTCCTCCCCATATTCCATTCCCTCATCCTATTCCCTATATTCGATTACTCCTGTCTTTATTCCTCTATCCCACCTCTCCTATTCTACCCCCTTTTCATTGTGGACGCAGAGGGAATGTCTTCGGACACCATCCTCGGGCCTCGGAGAAGGCTTTAAACCAAGGGATGTATGGGACTCTTGAACGGCAGTATTCCCACCGTGACCTCCGAGCGGAGGCCGTCAAACTAGCCATTAAACCTGCACCGCTATCCTGTGCACTTTTACGGGGTACCACAGAAACTAGTTCATAGACACTACATCTGTGACATACCGGTGCTTGGCTTCTCACTTAGGGTACTCGGCGAGGGACGGTACCCTCTTCACCAACAGGTGGAGAGGAAGTCAGCGGGCTCGTCCTATTACACCCCCTATCCCATCCTAAAGGCTGGCAACGCGTTGGCTTAAGCCGCGTCCTCATCTGCGAGCCGTAACTGTAACCGAGCGGATACAGTAACGTGTTCTAATGTGTACGCCGTCATCGATCTTCGCTTTGCCGGCTCATTGCGAGTGCACCGCGTGCCGCTCGCCTCTAACTCACGAGCCACGTAGACATTATGATTTTTGGTTTCAGTAACTGCAACGGTTACAGTTACGGCTCGCAGGTGACAACGCGGCTTTAATTCCTGGTGTTGCAAACATCTATAGGCGACGGTAAACACTATCCATTAGTTAGTTGTATGCCAGCTTCGCAATAAAAGTAATATATAAGCCAGTAATATCGAGCCTTTACCGCCTTTTTATCGTAAGCGACATTCGAATCCAAGTATATTTTTATTGCAAAAGGCATTTTAAACTATTATTTTGTTTTTGATTCAGTAGGGTCCAATCTAAGTAAAACTGAAATTCTTAAAACAAAATAATGGATTTATAATACCTTTTGCAACAAAAATATACTTAGGTCCAAACGTCGCTTACGATAAAATGACGGTAAAGGCTCGATATTTTTTGCCTCTCACATGACCAACAGGCTGGCATCTATTTTACTCAAAGGTTAAGCATTACTATTCAACGTGGTAACGCCGCTAGCCTTTTGGGAACCTACCTGAGAAGTGACAGTAGTGTGGGACCAAATTTTATCTATAATTTATACCCCTTTTTTATTTAGTTCTAGTATTTAATTATTATTTTTTTATGGTGTAGTTTAATTTTTAAGATAGTTTAGTTGTAATTTAGTTTCATTGTTCGTTAAAGTTGTTACATAATAATATTAAAATAAATCAAACACATTTTTATTCTTTCACAAGCTGTCGAGAACCTCATGAAAGTTTCCGGTTATTAATAAGTAAACGAACTCCAAACTCATATAACTCCATACAATGAGAACAAATTGCGGCTACGTGTGTGAACATTAAGAAGATTAATGCCGATAAAATTTTGAGAACGTCGCCCCCTGGCAGTGATTCGCAAATCTAATCCAAGCAAAACTTCACACGACTTTACTGACTTTGCCACATCAGAATGGAATAGTTTGTGAACGGCTGCGATAACATTTTCTCGACTCCCAACTAATAATATAAAAGCTATATTCTTAAGTAATTCTAGCAAGTTTCACGTTCCATCCAACTTCCCAGTTATGTTTTAATTAGAAACGATAGTATTGAATTCGTTAAGGAGTTCACACTTGTAAATTTAGATTTTTTAACACAAATCGTTTCAAAATCCTTCAACATATTAGGAATATTATTAATTTAAGTAGTCCTTAAATTGGGATAACTTAAGCCGGGTTTCTCTATAATGCGGGCGGAGCGGATTGCTTTTTGCCTAATAATTAACTGCTCTAGATCGCTACTATGACATGTGCATCATACTAAAGCCAGTGTGAGTCTACTTCCCTTTTTCTTGTACAGGATCCAGCTGAATAGCCGCAGATGGCTGTTTCAGCGATACCGGGGGGGCTTCCCGACTCCGTGGGAGGCATTCAGCCCGGAAGCGGCGCGCTCGAGGAGGCACCTCCTGTGAGATTCGACCTCGGCTCGACCGCTGCAGGAGGATTGACTCTATCGGATTAATGATTATCGCCTCTCCGTTCTCTCGCTCTTATATCTGAATGCGGAATGAGCCGAGTAGTAAGATAAATAACACAAACTACCCTCTAATATTGTCCTATTAGTATTATAATTAATAGTGTGTGAAAATCACCAATCCGCCTTGAAATGTCGTAGAAAATAATTTATAAGTCAAGTTGTTAAAATGTAAATTTAAAAAGATACTTAAAAAAATCATTGTAACTGTAGAAAAGAGTAACTCTACCATAATTCAAACCAAACAATTATTTGAAAAAATATTTTTATAATTTTTGTCTTACATAAGATTCCTCTCATTCTCTTTATCACTTTTGCCACATGTAGATATAGTAAGAAAACATTGAATAGCCCTCTCTCTGCCTCATAAGTCTGCCACCGTAATACTTCAACGTCCCTAAACCCTTCAAGTACTTATTTAACGTTCTTCTAACTCCAAAAGTATAATTGCCAAAGTCTCAAAACATTCCGAGTACGCTGCGTATATAAAGTTCGAAAGTCCGTAAAAATAGGACCGCAGCTCAGCCGGGCATATGAACAACACTTCTAACAAGCCACAGCAAATAAAAGTCCAAGTAAAGAGCGTTCATTCACAAGACAAACTGAAGAAAAACTTATCTTGACGTTGGGAATAGAGAGGAACGACTTCTTATGAATTGAGATTCTTTTTTTCAATATCGGGTAATTAGAAATAGCAAAGTTACTTAATTTATTATATTATACATAATTAAAATTACATTATAATTAAAATTAACAAAATTATAATTAAAACTTGTTTTTATAATTAATTTGTTTTTTTATAATTAAAACTACATTTTAACGGTTTTAAGCGGAGAATTTTATTTGATTTTTATTTCGATGTTTCGGCCTGTTTTAAGTAGCCGTGATCACGGAAGACAAAGATGTCAAGTGTCAATGAGTAATGTTAAAATTATTATTATTTAGCCTCCCCTAACTTGTTCATTTTAATTATGTTACTTTCGAGGGTTTCGTAGACACATAACGTCTATGATGGAAAGATATTGCCGAACCTAGTTCACTGGAACGCAGAGGTCGCAAATAAAATTAAGATCCTAGATTTTTGTCATCGAATTTTTTCCCAGAAACTACTGGATGTTGTATATAATTATAGATAATATTTGATAAAAAGGTATAGTTTATATGCCGCTACACGGTAGTATAGCTAATTAATTAACATTATATACGTGTAACTGACGAATAATTTTCTTCCAATATAAGTAGACCCGGTTCCTATATCTAACCGACCGTTCATTTGCTATCGGTCAAAATTTGACATAACCTCCGTACAAGTAATGTCAAAGTTCAACCGATGATAGCGCAAGTGAATTCATATTAAGATATAAAAACCGGCCAATTGTCGTGTTTCGGCCACCCGTAATATTGATTTTTGCAGTTTCACTACACCACAGTGGTGTAACTATAATAGGTTTATATCCTCGGCGTCATTACAGGACCTTGTAACTACATTATTTTAATATTTTTTCCGTCAAAATTGTTACATACAATATATATAGTAATACTTGTTTAATAATTTGACGAAAAAAAAAATATCACCAATTATTTTTTGCCGAGATAGACCTTGTAACCACAAGGTCTATCTTGGTAGTAACGCCGACGATATTATGATATAACTTTCTTTCAAATATCATCCATATAGAAACTTAATAATTTCTAAAAAACAATGACTGACATACAAAATCAGGCAGAAAATCAGATAAACGGACGGACAGACATTACGATTTTATAAGGGTCCCGTTATTGCGAAAAGGTACCAAGGAACCCTACGAAAGTGTTTCATTTGATTTCACTATCAACTGCCCAATTTTGAAAAACTTTTAACTTACTCTAACTCTCTGTGAATAAGACCGTTACGCAACACCTAGGTAGAACTAGCTCTAAGGAGTTTAGTAATTGAAAATGATTAATCTTATTCATGACCAAGTCGCGCTTTAATGCCAGTTAAACAAATTTTCATTCATCATAACTTTGGCAATATTGTAAGGCTCAAGTGAAGTAGGTATTAGATTTTCTAGTTACTAAATTGTTAAACACTTTGATCAAAGTTTCTAAGTCTAATTTGTTATTAACACTCAGCATGTTCCACTTCAGCTTGATTTTCGCTTTACTATGAACGAAGAGATGTAAAGAGATATTTACGTTCCGTATCTCCTACTGGTATTATAAAGTGATAGATGTTTGTTACCCTTTTACGTAAAAACTATTCAGAAGATTTTGAAACTTTACAGTGATATAGGTTATATACGAACGTAACCATACGAGTATAAAAAATATTTTTTAAATAGGCAAAAATATAGCAAATGTCAATTCCTAGCAAACAAAGTCACGGGTAAGGCTAGTACTTATATAAAATAGATTTGTTTGTTCCATATTTACTGGCCTCTCTGTGTTAATGCCAATAAGTGGAACATATGTATTATATAATTTGGGTTAAACATAGCGTATGTTTTATACTTGAAAATACAAAAGTTCTTGCGAAATACACAATAGTTTGTTTTACTGACAGTTTGAATCCTGGTTACAGTATCAATCGGGTTCCTATGTCATAAGTCTCTATCCAATAATTTGGTCTTTCTCCTTAATCTGTCTCTCACTGCCGAAGATCGACTCTAATGGCACTGAATAATTGCTCTCCTCCGCAAGAAATCTCAGTAACACAACCAGAAAAGAGTTAAGAAAATTCGAATATATTACAATTACCATTTAGTGTTAATATTTTCCACCTTCAAGTCACGAGTCAATGGGTAACTTCTAGGTAAGCTTGCTCCATCCTATATTGCGTTATCACTCAATATCAAGTGAGATAGTGGTCAAACGCAAACCTATACAAACTAAAAAGAAAACCTAATGGTACATAGATCTATACCATTGTAACAGCGTTAGGTAGAGGTTAAATGATACTTCAAATGGCAGAGAGAGATCGACTTCACTGTCGAGTGCTGATATGAACTGAAGTCAACTGATTTATTTTGGAAACGGTAACCTTAAGTACAAATATTAACAAGTCCTACAGCTAGTACAATATATAGTACAGTGTGTGAGCGGGACGGATGATGTCCGAGCGAGATAGAGCAACTATTAATATGTGCACTCCCGCGCTGCGCTAGTCAGCGATCTGGAAGGAAGCAGACGTCATCGGTATTCACAAGCCTGGAAAACCGGCTAATAAACCGTCCAGCTACCGGGCGGTAGCTGGACGGTTTATTAGCCGGTTTTCCTACTGCCTACTGAGCACACTCAGCAAGCTTTACGAGAGGGTCATCCTCTCTAGACTTAGAGATTTTGCCATCAGCAAACATCTACTACCCGATGAGCAGTTTGGATTCCGTGCCAGACACTCATGCGTCCAACAGGTGCACCGCATCACGGAGCACATACTATCCCACTTTGCCCATCGCCCTCGCCCTATAGGAACAGCCGCACTGTTCCTTGACGTAGCTAAGGCCTTCGACAAGGTCTGGCATAACGGTTTGATTTACAAGCTGTACCAGTTCAGTGTGCCAGACAGACTCGCGCTCATCTTGCGAGACTTCCTCTTAGGCCGTAGCTTCCGTTTTCGAGTGGAGGGAACACGCTCGTCCCCTCACCTACTCACAGCCGCTGTACCACAGGGCTCGGCCCTGTCTCCACTACTCTTCACGCTGTACACCAGCGACATCCCAAAAACTCCAGATGTAGAGTTGGCCCTCTTCGCGGATGACACCGCACTCTATACATCAGATCACAACCGACAAATGGCTTGCGTCCGTCTACAGGCAGCTGTAACAGAGCTAGGCGAATGGTTTCGCAAATGGAGGATAGAGGTAAACCCGGAGAAAAGCGCAGCAATGTTCTTTTCCCCGGGCACGCTTCGCTCTCCCAAACGCGCTTGCATTCGCTTAAAAGCCATCTCGCTCTACGAACAAGAGATCCCCTAGGCAAAGTACACCAAATACCTGGGTGTCACCCTAGATCAGAACTTGCGCTTCAACGAGCATATCACTATAGTCCGGAATAGAGCGCGATTTGTGATGGGTCGTCTAGCACCCATGATAGATAAACGAAGCAAAATGTCCCTCAGACACAAGCTTACTCTATATAAAACATGCATCCGCCCGATCATGACATACGCGAATGTGGTATTCGGCCATGCCAAGCCTTCCCTTTTAAAGAAACTGCAAATCGTTCAGAATAAATTCATGCGCAGAGCCGTCGGTGCTCCCCTCTATATGCGTAACGTCGTCATCCACCGCGATCTGGAGCTTCCCTCCATCAAAAACTACATTACGTCGCTCTCGCGTAAGTATTTCGATCTAGCGCCGCACCATGGAAATCCCCTCGTCGTGTCCGCGTCCGATTATAAGCCTCGACAAAAGGCTCTCGTGCGACGACCGCGTAACATCCTCACGGACAAGGTCGACGATATCACAAAACGGCTGGCTCGGATCAGCCCGCCCGCGGTTAGGACGGCAGGCTGGCAGGCACCGACAGACAGACACAGACGGTGGCGTCGACGCCGCCAATCACGATCTCTCCACGTCCCCGCGAGGGACGCCAGGAGACACAGCCCCCCCATAGGATAGACTAGGCGTGTTGCTGGGAAGTTTCTTTCGCCGTTTCTTCTCTCCCAACCATAACACGTTGCGAAACGGCAGTAAGATAGTATAGGCCACCGCGAACCGCCGATCCTGGTCCGCCGGGATCCTTCCTCTCGGGCTTTATATTACCCGTCGCCCGCTCTCAATTAGTGCATTGTGTCGCCCTATGGTGGGCATCATTAGATTCATCCCCCTCTCATGGCAACAGTCCAGCCGAGGTGAAACTCCCTAGGGAGCCCCCTCGAGCAAGTTGCCCCCCGTAAACCCCGGTAAAGTTGTGAGGTCTTCGGATCAACAACATAAAGTCAAGTCCAAAAAAAAAAAAAAGCGCTAGTCAGTAGTTCATTGTCCGCTGCGCTAACTGGACGTATGCAGCTCCCACCCATACCATAGATAACTATAGGGTTCTGAAATTGCTATTATCTAACCTATACTTACCGTTTGCAGATTATACAATTCCAATAGAACATTTTAAGCAAAATAGATTAAGGATGCTTGTATTTTGAATAACGGTTTACGACAATCACCTTGAAAATTGTCAAAGGCACGGAAATCAAACTATTTTTGACGGTCAATGTTATATAATAGAATAGAATAATAATTTATTGCTAGAAATGTATGTGTACATTGGTGTTTTGTTGTAATAGTTTCAATACATTTTGCCTTCCTAGGCGTGCAATTTTCACATCATCATCATCTTATAACTAAAACTAAATTGAAACTAATTTACAATAATAATTAAATAAATTAGATGTCATAATAATATTAAATGTATAACAAAGCATTAATTAAAAGAGGATACTTTAATAATAATCGGAATTTATCATTTAAATAATCCTCGATTTTAAAACAGCATTTCATAATCAAAAATTCTTTAGGTGTGTAGTGGAACATTTAGAAGCCAATAGATGGCGCTGTGCAATAATTGAGGTCGCAAACGTTTCCTGAAACATACAAAGAATATGTACAAATTTTCAACAATAACAGATGGGCCTAGGCCTGCAAGGAATAACAATAGCCTCGCTGGAAGATCTTCCTTTTAGACGGAGGAGCATTCCATCCCGCTCCTCCACCTAGCCGGGGCACTCCCCTAAAGGTGTTTCTGTTTCTTAAATAATGTGAATTTTTGCCTCTTTCTACTGTCAGGTAATTCATTGTATATTATTGGTGCTATATCTATTACACTTTTATGCATTATTGTTGTTTTGCTGCTATGAATGCAAAGCCTGTCATTATCGCATCGATTGCGTAGGTTATAGGTAGTATTATAAACACAAATAATTAGACTTAGGTAATTGATATACTCTGATTAAAATGATTTTGGGAAAAAACCCAGAATCCTAAATTTAAAAATTTAAAAAAATTCAGATAGTTTTTTATTTCACTTCACTCCGTGTGTGGTTCGTAGATGTGATATATAATATATTATCAACTATGTAAATAGTTTTTAACCGACTTCCAAAAGGAGGTTCTCAATTCATTCGTTTGTTTTTTATTGAATTTAATCTTTTCATCCATGTTACGATGTATATGCATATACATAATGAATGAACACATGCTAATCTGATATGTGGAAGTAATTAGTAGTGACTAGAATATCTATATTTTTATACTCTAGTATCATAGACGAAAATTACCTACAAGAAATTATCTGTGACTTCCACTGCGTTTGGTGAGACTTGGGCTTTGTATTCATATCTTTTAAATCCTGCAATATATCGAAATTAAGTATACACGAAATTTTAATATAGAATTCCTGTTCAAATTGCTAAAATGTTCATTGAGATCTATTAGGCCGTTTTGAAGAACTATGAGTGGAAAATTAATCAAGCTTCTAAAATGCTTTTAGCTAAAATTATTTATTTGACAGTCAAATAAATAGAGATACTTTTTATCGTCACATAGAACGTCACAGCTCCCTTGATTTTGTATGAAAATACTGCGTAGTGACGTCACAATGCTAACGAGTCACAAAAAATAAAAAATGGTGTGTACTTTTGACCAGACATTATATATTTCGATGCACTGAATGCGAATCTAGGACAGTTTGGACCATACACCTTCAGAATTTTGAGGGTAATCCCAGATTCGAATTCAGCGCATAGAATACATTAGAATAGATGGATCTGGTCGAAATTACAGACCACTTTTTATTTTTTGTGGTCCAATGTTATCATTGCTTAAATAGTAAGTAAAATTATTTCTACAATAGTGAAATTTTTCAAATGATAATAAGGTATTTAAACGCACGCTGTTTTTATTTTTTAGAATTTATTGTTATATAATATATCTGTTACGTCACGTACATAAAATAATTTATACCAGCATAATCAGGAAGGCCAACATTTTGAGCAATACATGTACGTTATAAAGTTTGCCAATATAGAAAACAGACAAAACCTTCGGAAATGTGTCCTAAGTATATAGGTATATATGATAATTTTTTTGGTAAAACAGTGATTATCAAGGAAAAGTTGTATAGATATGCACCCCATTTTGGACCGTTTGTGGCAAATAGGGGCCTTAAACAGGATTCGTTGAGACGTTTTTGAAATATGAGAAGTTTCAATTAAATGCTCTTTCGAGGATTCCGGACATAAAAAACAGAAACAGTAAACAGTTGCCGCCTCTACGGAACTTTTCACTTTAAATGAATCAGCATGACTTGGCCAATTTTTTTATACTCCTCTCAAGAGCCAGTGGCCAAATAAAACGGGAATAACTTGCGCCCTAACTCGTTTACATAAAAAAATAAACTGTTGCCTAACCTTTTCCCCCCTGTAACTAAAAGTTCATATGTGGAATCAAGTCAATCGATGACGGAACAATGGGGCGTAACATCACATGTCAGCGGCCATTCAGACCGGACATTGTTCGGAACACACGACACCACATAAAAAGTTGACAGAAATTTTGCTCAACTCATAGTGTTGAAAAAGACTTAACACAGAAACGTGGCTTTATCAAGATAAAATTATTTTTATTACTGTCTCCCTAGGCTTTAATTTGTTACTGATTATTTCGTTATTAGTTGTGTAAAACTGTAAGTATTTTATTTATACACAACTAATAATACCTCCCGTAGTACCTGCCCAGTAGACCATTTTAGTAGTGTGCCACAGTGTACAAATCGTGTAAGCAGAACAGAGTTAAGAATGCATAGCAAGTAACACTCCGCCATTTTCTTTTGCAAATAAAGTTCAATATCGACTATTTACATGTCGGAAACCGGTCTGCACATTTCTACGCAAACGAAAACTGCCGATCGATAGTATAATGGATAAGTTTTATAAAGCTGTGGCCCCCCTTATTATAATAGTTACATGAGGTATTTCGCTCTTTAAAAAAAAATATATTTTTTTGAAAACGATTATAAAAATCACTTATTTTTAAGCTACTGATGGTTTTACCTATGGTAATAAGGAAGGAAAGTTCTCTTATATATATCTAAAGGTATGTTTTCATGTAATTAAATTTTGTCTAATTTGGTTTCATTACCACCTTAGAGTGTTCCCGTGCGTTCACAGATAATATTCAATAATCTAGGCATGAATCACTTGAAGGGAATTACAGATAAAAAGGTAATATCCCTAGGCAAACTTTAGTATACGTCGCGGAATGGCCGTAAATTAGATAAAGCTCCCATAAAAATAAATACGGAACCAAAATATAACAAACGGAGAAGAGAGAAAACACTAATAACTGTAACAACCGTCCCATTGTCATTTGTTACTTCACGAAATGACTTTCCTAAAAGAAAGAACAGAAGATTGGTTTTTGAAGAAATAATGACACAATACACATACAGGGTTTACATATTAACATAAAAATCCTGCTTTCTCTAGGTTTTATCAAAAGTTATATTTGATATGGAATAAAACTGGTCTCGGATCAAAGTACGCGTGGGTAAATCGTGTTATTTCTTCAAGGAAACAGGTTTTCTCTCTTGCTTGCACGATGGCTATAATATAAACAATGCAAAATTGTAAAATTGAAACCTATATACCTATAGTTTATATGGTATAAGATAGAGTCTAGTACTAACAATATATTTTGGGGCTCCGCTTTTCTCATCCAGCCCTTACGCACCACGTCGCGTAAGTAAGTCCACCTGGCAGCATTCCCACTCCAGGAATCATCTGTTTCATCGACTAGCGGTGCTGCGTCGGTCCTGATATCGTCATCGTCAGTGACTTCAGTATCCCAATATCTACATTTCAGATTTTAAAAATGTAAACATCCAGCATAGTTCGCTCAATATTCCCCCTTCTGCTACACTTAGAATTGAAAATTAAGATAGTCTTATGAATATAAATAACCTCTAGGAAATAAATTTAGCATTATATACTAATAAACGAAAATATCCAATATTCTTCAATCAAGTAAAATATGCAGACCAAATAAAGCGATAGAAGCTATTGCGCATCGATAATAGTTGACCGGTTCATGCTTAAAATAAAACAAAACAACTGGCAATATCCCAAGGACTCTAACCCAGAAAGCTAAAGGCACTAAACAGGTTTGCACTAGCGTATTGGATGTTATAAGTAAACGCAATTTTCATCTGAATCCACAAAGAAGGAAAGAAATTAAATATTTAAATAAATAAGCTTAGGGACTAAAGATGGAAAATGTGATATAATAAACTTAATTTTGAACCAAAAAATGTTCTTCAGTGGAAGTTGTTTCAATAAAATTTGTGAATTTGAATAGACTACTAAGGATGAATATCACTTAGTAAAAATCCGTGTTGACCAATTTTTTTTTAGGTTGGATTGGTCAACACGCTTTAAAAAAAGAACTATAAAAAGACGCTTTGAAAAATCGTTTGTTTAAAATAGAAAATGTTTGTTTAAGTACGAAGACGTTGTAAAAATCCGATACATACAGATCAAGCTAATACGTTTATGATCAATGCGTTAACCCTTCACTGTGCATAATTTGACATTGGTTGATTTTTCTGAGGCCTAACTTCGTCTATTTCGGCTTCTAATGTAATTGCTGCGTAACTGTCCTCGATTATATAGCATGACTAAGCGCCAGGGCCATAATTGCATGGAGATTAACTAGTATTTTTCTATGATTATATCAATTAAATATTCATTGTGTTACGTACCGATACCAGATATAATCTTTCACAAATTTGTTATTTATATTTAAATACAAATGAAGTTTAAATTGGAAGTTCAAACACTGCTACCTAAAATAAACTAAAATAATGCTAATTATTCTATACAGCTGGTGCTAATGGCGTGTTCTATAAAAATGTTATTATAGGAATATAACATAGCACACACAAATAACCTCAAAAGTCCACCCTGTCATATAGCAAACATCAGTATTTTAAAACTTCAAGTATATAATTATACATAATAGAACTATATAATCATACAAATAAACAACAAACAAACAATTTTTTTATGAATTTTGTTTATTTTATTTTATTTTAAAAAACTTTACTAAAATAAAATCGTTACTCACTACAATTTTTATTGTAAAAGGATCTTGTAGTGAAGTAAAGTTGTCAAAGTAATTTTTAAAGTATGTTTTTTTATTATAAGTTTTTAATATTTATTTGATTTGACATTCACGCTATTTAACAGTTGTCAGGCTCGTAGTGTAAATGTATACTTATTGCTACCCACGAAGGCGAGTTGTATTTATTACTCGCGGTTGAAGATGTACATGCACATTTCGATAGTGTGCATATCTGACGGAACGATCAGTTGCAACAGTAAGGTGCAGTCATTACCCGGTTTTCGTCTCACGCATACACAGATACGTGTTTACCACAAGTAATGCCTGCTCGCCTTCGTGAATTGCAAGAACTTATATCTAGGTCGGACTCTTAACGCCGCTTATGTGATTTTGGAAACGAAAGTTTATTTGCTAACTAGTTACTACAACGACTTATTTTAAAGCTAAAAATATTTCTCTTTAATCACACCTATTACAGCACTATTACTATATACACCAAACGCACAACTGCTTATTTAATCCCGCGCTTACTAAATTGTTTGCCTCTTGATTTGATGAACAGTACTACGCCTAATAATATAAAAAATCTATAATATTATGAAATTCTAAACATGCGGTGTCTGTACATTTAAGCTATTTAAAAAAAACTGGAATCCCTATTAATATTATAAATGCGAAAGTAACAGTCTGTCTGCTCTGTTTTCACGGAAAAACTACGCGACCGATTTGGCTGAAATTTGGTATATATGCAATTTTAATACCGAGGGTGGACAAGGGATACCTTTCATCCCGGACAATGGGATAAATTTGGGGATAGATTTATGTAAATTTGGTTTTTGTCATTTTCGTCACATTCGTCACATTAATCACATTCGTCACTTTCGTAATTTTCGTCATATTCGTCATTTTCATCATTTTTGTAGTTTACAAGACAGACGAGGGATAGATAAATAAAACTAGAACGAGTTGAAATAGAGAATGTAAGCTTATATAAGACCAACCATTTCTCAAGTTTATACTAGATCGGTTTTGCTGTAATTTTGTTTAAATGTAGTTTTAATACGGAAAATGGACATAAATACTTTTAATGCCGGGAGATGGGATAGTCTGTTATATACCATGAAGTGAATCTTCCGGAGGAAAATAGCACTAACATAAAAATTTAGTATAATGTATCAATGCCTACTCTTTAAACAAGAGTCACGCACTAGCGATAAACTCGCGGCGCAGCCGCGGGGTTAACTCTAATAGACTATATAAACGATGGAGAACACGATGTAATTGTTTTAGACTTATCTGTTTGTTCGGGATTCACGTAAAAACTTCTTGGCCGATTTCGATGCAGTTTTCGCTGATCGACAGCTAATTCTTGGACTTAAACTCTACGCTACTTTTTATTCTGGGAAACCAGAGGGAATTTTCCCGGGTGTGGCTTGTAGTTATTCGGGTGCTTAAAAGTAATCATATTCCGACACAGCTAAATATAGCTTACATTTTTTTCAAATGCTGGGGGTTTTAGTGTCTCGGGAATCCAGCGGGAATTTCAAGTCAAGCGTAAACGAAGTCGCGGGCATATCTTAGTAAACTATAAGATGGTACTTTTTATCATATTATTACGACTTAGCCAAAGTTCCACGAAGCAAGCCCACAAATGTGAATGCGCATCTGCTGGCCATAAAGCCCAAGTTTATTACCTGCCCGCATTTGCACTTCTTTTGTTTTCTTTGTGTTTAATATTTGTAATTAGAAAAGCCGCCTATTGTGTATTGTAATCCTCTCTGGTAGGCAGAGGCCAGGTGTTATTCTAAAAACCTTTGCTTACACAATCGGGACATATTGTAATCTGAGTATAAAGGGATGCCCGAACGGAGAGATCGGAGTCAAGTGACGATTACGATACGAGCTAGACGTGTACATTCTATAAGAGATATAGTGACGGACTTTGCGCGTGTTATTTAATTGTGCGTTACATAAAGAGTTATTGCGTCTGGTTATATTTGTACCTATGTTATACGTGTTTGTATAGTTCTAATAAATTCTATAGTAATTCCAACGGCATTTTAATTCGAGTCCCGCACTCGTAACAATATTAAGTAATTTATTAAATGCAACAGATGCTGTCAAACATAGTATTAATATAAACCCTAGAGGTTTCCAATACTGTATAAACCGAGCAGCTGTAAGTTACTTTTTTATTCTTTTGATAAATCAATTAATAAAAATATAGAGCAGACTTCCGAATTATTCTTTAAGATTGTCTTATTTACTAAATGAACAACATTGTAGTTAAATGGAATATTGAAAACATCCATTTGTTAAACACGTGCGTCACAAGGAGGTACATATGAGAAATAGACGGTTACCACATGTGAATAAGTTAAATGATCATTGTCAACTATAAATGAGTACATTACATATAAATATCATAATACGAAATGTAGTGTCTTTGATTAAATAGTGTTGCGGCGCAACACTAGTTCGGTGGCGCGGCACTAGCTTCGCGTCTGCGCCCCCTGATTTGAAATTTTTTAATTTGTTTTCTTTTGGTTTTTTCCTTAGTTACCCTAAAATGTATTGACGCAAAACGCAAAACATGTTTCTATTAAAAATCTATATACATTATAATTTTCCAACTGTAATCTAAGTTTAATTGCTGATATCACCCATAAACAATTAGCGTATAATTGAAGCATGACATTACATGACGAGCCTTTGTGGTTGTATACTGTTCTGAGAACGTACGTTGCTTACTAGGACGCACTGCTCTCGGGTTTGATATATAATAATATCAGCCCCATAAATATGCCAATAGCGGTCAGTAACCATACGTAATTTCAAAAACATAGCCATCCGACTATTGGGTGAATGACTACAGTCAGCATGGGTGAATGACTCGCCAACCGACAGCCGATAGCTGACAACTAGTGGCCCGTTCCTATATCCTACCGATCGTACATTTGCCTTACGATCGGTTAAAATATAACTTAAGTTCCATACATCTAATGTCAAAATTCAACCAATGGTAGGGCAAGTGATTGAATAGGAATATATAGGAATCGGCCATAAGTCATAAAAAAATGTCTGATGACGGTTTTTGGTCGTATTCGACGACCTTTATTTAGCAGGTTGGCAAAGTGTTTGACAACTTAACCGTGGCTATTTTGTAATATATTGTTACAATTTAGGTTACGACAAAAAAAAACAAATTCCACCTGCATATCTGTAAAAACACACTATGTTACCTGTCGGCATTTGAAATAATTGTAATTATTTTATGATTGTCTTCTTTTGTTTACTGGCATAAGTTTCTAGAGAACAGCCCATTGTTTTATTGTACACGTTTATGGCCGCTTGCGGCCGAATCATTAGTCAGGTTTTGCGGATTACGTCGACTAAGATACGGGCACATTTGTATTTGTGAGGTATAAAACGACGGCCTGATGGGGAGAGGGGGTCAATCAAGCGAGAACCACGATCAAGGCGTGACGTGTGTACTATCCGAAATCTAATAGTGACGGACTTTGCGCGTTTTATTGAATTACGACCTTCTGCATTACGTTTGAATTTGTTTTGTTCGGTTATATTTGTACCTGTGTTATACGTGTTTGTATAGTTCTAATAAACTCTATAATAATTCCAAAGGCATTTTAATTCGAGTTTCGCAACTCGTAACAATATATTATAATAACAGCCCATAAATGTCCCACTGCTGGGGTCGAGCCTCCCATTATAGGGAAATGGACAGTACACCCGCCACGCTTGTCCAAGGCGGCTTGACAGGTATGATACATCGATTCATCACGATGTTTTCGTTAGCCCTTGTTAGCATGTGGTTATTGTAACAATATGCGCAATATGGTCAGAAAACTGCCTAAGTGGTGCATGCGTTCCGGACAGAATTGAACCCGCGCCCTTTGAGTTTGGGACGCGTGTGCTAGCCATTACGCTACCACGACTATACACTATTATGTAAACAACCGCTAATTAACTGGCTTTTAAAATAGCTACACAACTCTACTTGTCAGTCTTGGGCTCAACTAAGACTAAGAAGTCATCGAGTCGATATGAAGATAACAAGCCGCATAATAAAGTTTCAAATCGTGCAACCACATCTAGCTCTAACCAAGCTCTTTGCACATTTGGCAATAGAGCGAGTGTCACAGTCAGATAATTGGATTTGAGGATTTGTGAATATTTCATTTGGAACCCGGTTGTTCAAATATGTTTGTTACTATTTGTACAATTTTAGTTTAATATACACGCAATCGTGTTTCTAATTTGATTTATTAACTTAAAATTTAATTCGAATGTTGATGAATTTCATATGTATTACTAATATTTACGTATTCAGATTTAGAATTTCAAGTGATTAATTGAATTTCATTAATACAATAAAACACAGACTCATGCTATCCACGCGACTTAGTGTAAATTTCAGTCTCATCCTGGGGGACGAGACTGTAAGTTGTGGTAGCTGAGTGAATAAAGTCAAAAAATATTAATATCTTACCATCCTTTCTTTTATAATAACTAGCTGATGCCCGCGACTTTTTTAACTATCCCTCGGGAACTCTTTAATTTTTCGGGATCAAAAGTATCCTATATGTTGACCAGGGATATAAGCTACCACCATATAAAATTTCATTTAAATCGGTCTAGTCGTTTCGGAGATTAGCCGGTACAAACAGACAAACAGAGAAAAATAAAATTTAAAAAATATCTAAATTAGATCTATTTCACTTCTTATATCACCCCTGACCCGTTTTTAGCATTTTTTTTAATTGTACAGAAATCAACGTCTACAGTTTTATTATATGTACAGATGTACAGATGATAATAAATTTATTTGTAAGGACACGGTACACTAAATGAGATCTTATATTATGTTATTACATTTCATCTCATTACCCATTCATTGGGCGTTCAAATATTTGAATTTAATTTAATAAGTATGATTAAATTAAATTTACAAATTAAAATTTACTTTATTATTAAGTCATACATTATGTCAGCTAATACACTAATACATTCAACGTTATTAGATTAAGGATTATACAAATTAAACATTGCCAGAATAATTTATATGTCATGATTTACATGTTTTACTAGGATATCTTACTTTATCCACGCTTGATTTGAAATTCCCGCGGGATTCCCAGGTAAGTATCGCAGCATTTAAAAAGAATATAAGCTATCTTTTTAGTGGAAACTGTGTCAGAGTAAGCAAATTTTAATGCATACGAACAACTTCAAACCGCTCCCGGGAAAATTCCCGAGGGATACAATTAAATTTGCTATTGATCGTTAAAAAATCATATTGAAATTCGATTTGTTTTTTCAATCTGGCCATTTTAAATTATTCCCAGAATAATGTCCCGCGGGATTCCCAGGATAAAACGTAGCGCAGATTTTGAGTCTAAAATTAGCTGTCGACCAGCGACAACCGCATCGAAACCGGGTCAGAAGTTTTTAAGTAAATTCGGAACAGAGTAAAAATAAAAAAAAATTGCATCTTGTTCTCCGTCGTTTATATAGTCTATTCTAGTTGTTTTTTTTAAATAGCTTCAATGTACAGACATGGCATATTTAGAATTTTATATTATTATAAATTTTACCATTGGCGGAAAATTTATGCTACCTTCATGTAAAGATGTATGTACATAAGTATTCGCGTAGATTCAATAGCAAACTAAAATAATCATTAGTCTATTGGTTTCAATAAATTTTATTAAAAAACATCTTAGTCTTTTTTTAAGACCTTACTAACAATGTACTACGTGACAGAACACCCTGGTTTATTTTTCCCTCGGTTATATGTCTTGTATGACGGCCTCCTCTAATTTGTTTTTCGCACTTTCATCGCACCATTGTGTAGTAGACTAACAAAATATACTTTTCTGCCAAATAGTAACATAATATATAGTTTCTGAGAAAAATAACCTTATGACGAATCACTTTTCGGTTTTCTTTTTATGAACATAGTTATTGTTCAGGTTTCCTAAAAAGCAGTTAGTATTGATCGTCAAATCTCCAATCCCTAAACAATCTGAAAATTATTAACTAACCAACTTCTTTATACAGATATGATATTGCACGATTCTTGTATTCAGCCAGTGCCAGTATTAATTAGTTAGTTATTATATTATTAACCACGAATATCCTCAATAAAATATACCATACCAAGGCAGAAATCTTCTAACAAAATATTTTGTAGACAATATTGAAAGAACTTTAACTCAAAGAGTTTTATAAAGGAAAAAAATTACTTTATAGGATTATATTCAAGCAATTTAACTTCTATATAGGTAGGTATATAAAATACCTTTACCAGGAATACTTTTCCGTAACACCAAAGGAATAATAGTACATTTTGTTCGAAAATAACACGATAAATCCACGACAAACAATGATCTTATCTGTTGAGGAACTGAGTGGAATACTAACAGTTTTCCTTCAACTGTCAGGCAGGAAGATTCCGACAAGCGGATGATCCCTGTGAAATGTTGTGATAACGCTCCGAATGCGAGCTCAATTTGGGACAATTTATCAGGAGGCTAGGCGGCTCAATATTCTAGTTTAGCCATAATGATAGATTTATAACCTTCCCGCTCAGCATCACCTAATGATGCATTGAATATATACCTGTATACATTCGTGATCAATTATGCACATTGTGAGAGAACCCGGGTTCGATTTCCAATAGGAAAAATTTCTTAATCTTTCCACTATTTACTCTGGTCTAATGGTGATCGGCTACAGAACGCAGCATTCCATGTCTTATCCAGGTAAGAGGGACGCACGAGGAATATCTGCCCGCTCCCTTCTCAGCGGCCTTGACACCGGTGCTACTAGTTAGCTTTGTTTGTTGAGGGTTCAATGTATTTTAGCCACACTCACTCGGAGATCTGCAATCAGGTAATGAAAGGTTGGCTGGTTTATCCATTAAACAATAGTCCACGAAACAATCCGGGACGTCAGCGAGGGTCGTGACGTTGACATTGCCTTTACTCCCGCAACCCTGACCTATGGCCAAAGGAAGGCGGCGTTATTTTTAGCCGTAATAAATTGATTTCTATTCATCTATTAATATTATTTCAAAGGATATACAGATATAAAAATTAATGCAAAGAACGCCACATGGAAAGCTCTAGGTATATACCTTATTGTCTTTTTATATTTTGATTGATGATACCTTTTTAAAAACGTTCTGCCCTTGATTTTATTTATATCTGCAGTATGGACAATCGTAAAACTACACAATCGTGATCTAAATCATCTACGAAGGTCATTGAGAAAAATAAACAACATAAGCAGCTTGCAACATTGTTCGTCGTATACGTTATAAATTATTATGATTCTAACTAATTTGTTATGCATTCTTATTCCATTGGTTACTACTACACTGTATGATGTGATTTCCAAGTAGGTAAATGGTTTTTTATGATTTTGTGATTTTTAATTAGTTCCAGACTTGGAATTCAGACCACTTCGTTGGCTTGTAACTTGAACCTATATTCATATCTTCTGACAACCTTTTTCTATGTCTTACTATTACTTACTTACTTGCTTTAACATCGGTAGTTTGACATTACTTATGGACCATGAAACAACATGGAGTTTACAACTTTAGTTACATATATAGAAAACGGCCATGATCGTGCAAGATAACGAAATAGCATAAACACGAAAACTTGTCTATATTAGCCATCATGCTGAGCACCTTACCCATAGAAGACGGTGATCTTGACTCAGTATTCGATTTAGTTTTGAGGGACTATGGGTAGAATACAATATAAATAAGTTATGTTTTCTTTTATTGTATTAGTTTATAAAGTCTTGCTAAAAATAGTTTGGTATAAATCTGGTACGACCAATATTTTATTATTGGTATGGTACTTTTATCTTAAAACAACAAATTATGGAGTAACTATTATAATAACTCTATTGGAGGGGTCGAGTATGTGCAATGCATTTAAAAACGAGAAAAAATCAGACCAGCAGAATTAGATTATGCAATTACAAGTTGCATTTTCCTAACGAACTTCGTTAGCAGTACTACTCTAAAAAAGTTTATATTTTAATCCCTAAAATGTGAATTAAAATCTGTTGCACTGTTTTTGATTGACTCAAAAAGATTCTCACAACAGATATACATATATGATTAGGCAACCAATTTCCACTAACATTGTGACTTTTTATTTGAAATCTCAAATCTAAAGTCTAAACCAATTTAAGATATAGCGATGGGATGTACTTAAAATTTTTGATTTTCGAGCCAATCGTATGTTCGTACGTGATATAGAAAATAGATACATATCCATTTTAAAATTCGTCAAAGTTCGGGGCTGTCTTTGTGTGCTTTCTAATGCATTGAAGTTGACAGCTTGCATTGCAATCCGTCGTGTAAGGAATCACCGATATAAAAATATAATATGTGTTAAATAATAAAAGGCTAAGGGGTGACGACTGGCTTCAAGGGCTAGATTATATTTTTTTAAATAATAAAACGCAAAAAGCCCATCGCCTATTATTCATGAAAAATGTTATGTACAAGATCTGTGCTCTTTCTTTATTAATAATTTTCTTGTAAACTGAATACATGGGTTGTTAGTTCATAAAAAATTGAGTACACAATAGGCTATAATAAAAGTTCGTAGTAGTCAATAACGTCCGAAGTTCCCTCATTAGCAGCCCGGGATAAGAAAGAAATACACATATATTATATCAAAGAAACACCCGGACAAGTTTCCCGTGTAAGGGGTTGCCGACCTGACCAAATTGCCAATTGAGTTAGGTTAGGTGAGTTAAGATAAATAACAAGTACCTAAATTGCGTGGGATTTTACAGTTATAGGCCGTTTCACGCTGACGTGGCGATGGGCATAATGCGTTATTTGTGATGCGATATTTAATTGTTAATTATGGTAAATATTGACAGACAACGTATGTATACTTATATATATACACTAATGCAGCTATTCGTTAACAGCTAATACAACGCATTCAACCACACTCAATACCTATAATATTATCCCGGAAGAAGCTCTACCTTAATAAAAATACACGTTAAGTTTTTTTTTAATACTTTTATTTCTAAATATATTAGAAGTTGAAATTAATTAATTATGACAGTGTCATCGTTTCTCTCTATTATCGCACACAATGATTGTTATACATAAGTATATAAGTAACATATTAAACTAGGATATGCCCGCGACTTCGTCCACGCTTGACTTGAAATTCCCGCAGGATTCCCGGGACATAAAGTATCGCCGCATTAAAAAAAATAATGTAAGCTATTGTTTTAGTGTAATCTATGTCGGAATAAGCTAACTTTTATGCATCCGAACAACTCCAAACTGCTCCCGGGAAAATTCCCGCCTGATTCCTAGGATAAAAAGTAGCGCAGAGTTTAAGTCTAAGAGTTAGCTGTTGATCAGCGAAATCCGCATTGAAATCGGCCCAATAGTTTTTACTTGAATCCCGAACAAACAGAAAGACAAAACGACAAACAGACAAGGAATTTAAAAAAATGCATCGTGTTCTCCATCGTTTATATAGTCTATTCCAGTAGTTTTTTTTAATAACTTTAATGTACAGACATGGCATATTTAGAATTTTATAATAAATATTATAGATATTTCAAAAAACGAAAGTCCACTTTTCACTGCGCCCAACCGCCACAAGTACTTCGAACGGCTGTACATGTATGCTACTAATGAAATTAGAGGAGTTTTTGGCGGGAACTGAAAGGAGATGTTGTGCTGTGCAGTTTTATTTTCAAAAAATGTTTAAAATTACTCTAAAATAAACAATAGTTGTAGGATATTGATAGTTTTTGAGTAGTAATTATTTGTTTTGTGATAAATGTGAACTGTATAGTCAAATGTGGCCTTTTGAGTTGTCACAAGAACTCCGTTGAATGGCACCAGCTGATAATCTACAGTTCAGCTGTGCTGCACATAGGCTTAAGAAAATAAAGAAACTACATTGTAATCTAAGATCTGGCTTAAAGGCCTAGCTGCCAATCCATAAACCTAAATAAAAAATAATAATAATGAAATTAGATAAAACGAAAGTACGTCTAAATCAATTCAAAATGTAAAACTGGACAGTCTCTGCCTACCCCTATAGAATATATAGGAATAATAAGAATAATGTATTTATGTATTATGATTGTTACAGGTCACACAATTATACGGTCGTGAAATAAGATCTATAACACTCAAATTATCATATACATATTGTTACGAGTTGCGAGACTCGAATTAAAATGCCGTTGGAATTATTAGAGTTTATTAGAACTATACAAACACGTATAACACAGGTACAAATATAACCGAACACAACGAGTCCAAACGTAATGTAGAAGGTCTTAATTCAATAAAACGCGCAAAGTTCGTCACTATTAGATTTCCGATTGTAGTACACACGTTTCGCTTCGCTGGTGGTTCTCGCTCGTCTAACTCCTCCCTCAATCGGGCCATTGCTTTATACTGCACAGATGTAATATGTCCGCCCGGTCGCGTGGAGCGAATTTCCTAGAATCAGCTTGTACTTTAAATCCGTAACACCTGGCTAATGATTACAATACAACAATAGGCCGTATGCCAAGGAGTAAACAAAAGAAGACGACCATAAAAATTCAAATGCCGACGGGTGATAAATGTGCTTTGTTTCAGATATGCAGGTGGAGTTTGTGTTTGTCGGGATCTGAGTTGTAACAATATTTTCTCCATAGAAATCTTTTTTTAGAAAGGAACAATAATTATCTGAAGAAGCTAGTGTAATAATTATAATACAAGAACAAGAATATTATATTATATTAAACCTAACAGAAGCTGAGCCCTTAGCGTTGCGATATAGCAAGGTAATATAGCCATTCTTTTGGGCACGTTTCCAACTGACAGCGGTCTGGCACTAGATTTTAATATTAATTTGTATATATACTTATTTATAATTTAGTTTAGTTTATGTTTATTTATAAGTTAGTTTATTTTCAGTGATATATTATTTGTTTTTAATGGAAATGGTTAGAGCGAAGTTATTATCTGTAAGTAAATATATTTAAGTGAACAACAGTTGTATGATATTGATGATTTTAACAAAAAAATGTGTAGGTGTTGAAAATTTTCTTCTTTAAAATAACAGAAGCTGTAAATTTAAGTATATGTCATACCAAAAGTAATAAATTAAATTGTATAGACAAAAAGTACAATTTTTAGTCTTACAGAATGACAGTGACGGATTGGAAAAGAAAATGTGACTTGCGATATCAATAATAACGATGAAATATTATATCTGGAAAAAATAACGAGCTTTTTCTTTTGAAATGAATAACACTTTACAGCTTTCAGTTGAGAGCGATACACGCGATTATTTATACCGTTCAACCAAACATCTACAAAGTTCGACGTAGTAAAGCCATGCTGGAATCATTATTCCGATTACAGCTCTTAAGCCCGGCTCGACTGGTGGTATACAATATTCTCACAGAATGTCGGTTAAAGATGGTTAGCCTTGAACTAATGTGTTTCGTACAAGTGAGAGTTCGAGTCTCTCCCTTCGCCCTATCCCATCCCCCTATCCTATCTTCCCTTTTTTTGTAACGAGGCAAAATCCGATTAAGGACAAGCCACCGCAGGGGAAACGGAGTGAAGGCGTGTGGAATTCGCTATTTTGGAGTGGCACTAGCACGAGCAAGTCCTACTGCCACTGAAGTCAGGGATATTTATTAAAACCAATCCTTCGCCTTTATGCCAGGGCCACAGGTAGATGGCCTTGCCATTCCGTAGGCCCTGGCAGGCAGCGGCCTATCAACCTCATCTGCTTCCGGAGAAACCAAGGTCCTGGACTCATGAGTCTCTGTTTACGTGGGACGGTGTGCAAAGCGCCCGACGAGAGGAAAGGTGAGTGCACGCGGAATCTCGAGGGCATTAACGGCGAGTGAGTACTCTTCTCCAGGACCCCGCCCATGCCACTTGCTCACAACTATCTCATCCCTGAACCCCATTCCCTGTATCCTATCCCAAAGGCTGGTCACACGTTAGTACTGCCCCTGGTGTTGCCAACTTCCATGGGCCACAGTAACCACTTAACATCAGATGGGCCATTAGTTTCCAGAATCGATACCAGTCATCTACGGAAATATATAATAATATCTAGACATCGTATTTAAGTACTGAAATTGTCATATTCTTCTTCCAAGTTATAATTTATTTTAAGCTAAATAGCATTATTAAAGTAACCCCTCATACCCTTTTGAACAGGATTGTCCCTTTTTCGATGCTCCATCCCCGAGCAAAGTTTCAGGACGCACAGTCGACCGTTTTCAGTTAACAGTCAACATTGATAAAAATACAAAATCCACATCAAAGAATTTTCAATCTCTTCTCATTTTATAACGATAAAACTAAGAAAAATTAATACTTATTTAACAAAAAACTTGGCAATAATTTCAATATCAATTAAAATTAACACTAACAACAAATATTAGGAAATAATTAGCTTTTTTTATTTTTTTAATAAACTTCAAAAAGAAGGGGAGGTTCTCAATTCATCCTTATTATATAGTTATTTATGGCAATGCTCATCCCTGTTGTTGAAAGTAATATAAAATTTTATCACAAACGTTTCATTCCCGAAGCTGCGAACAAGGAACAAACTTTTTAACAAACTCACTATCATATATCTTCGACCGCATCATCGTCCGACATTAGGTGTGATCGTGGTCAAACGCGAACCTATTTACCATTTAAAAAAATGGCTGCGCTACCTTTTTCGCTTCGTCACTCCCATGGAAACGACGTCATTCATTGGTATGAAAAGTATGCTAAGTGTTGACCCGAGATATATGCTAGCTGTTTGTCAAGTATCATATAGTTTTCACGTGATGCTCTAACAGACAAACAGACAAAAAATTTAAAGGTTGTATTTTTGTAATCTACTGATCCCAAAGAAATCCTAAACCCTTTTTTTTTGTTTTTTAATTTATAGTAGAAACTCGACTTCTCTTTAGATTTATTACATTGTAGATTATAGTTAGTAAAAATATAAACAAACAAAATTTCAAATAAACTCGGTTATTCATTTTTATATTTGGATGGACGGATTAAGATGGAATGAATGAGGGGAATAACGTCCTACTTATTAATTTGTTCTGATGAGACAGGCCGCCATCCAAATCGGGTTCCCATAATTTGATATTTTTCTCAAATATTTGTACAATCATGTTTAAATTCCATCGCATTTTCAAGAAAAACATTGATTAGTTTATTCAAAAGACTTCCTTAGCAAAGAATTTTGTACAGCGTTGATTCACAAAGGGGTGATATGAACCCCCGTCGGGGGTTAGAGTCCCCCATGAGTGCAGTAGTGGATCCACGACACAACAAATATATGCGGTTCTTGCAACACTTCTCATGCTTGCCACACCGCGGCAAAAGTTACCGTAGCTTGATCCCCAGCAGGACAAATGTCACCAACGAGCCTACCAATATTTAGACAGGGTTCGGTCCTAGTGATAACACTAGGATAACAGATAACTGTTGTATATTATCTAAACAAAGCTAACTTGCTTAGCTTGGAAATATACAATATACGCATTTGTCTGCCAATTTGTATATTTATCTTATAATAGGTTGGGGAAAAAGTTTTTTCGCATATAGTATGTATGAACTTGTAATAAGATCTTTTGGCTATACCATTTGCATCTGACTGGTTTTGGTATAATTAAAAAGTTTTAATTTTAAAGAAGACAATTCCAAATTCAAGTTAGGAAAATGTGTGATTTTCATTTGTTTTTCTTATTGTTAAAATGAGTGAATCTAATGAAGAAAATTGATACATTTTAAAATTTTGCTACAAAAAAGGTAAAAATGCAACAGAAGCCGCGAAAAAAATTTGTGATGTTTATGGACCTAATGCAGTATCTGTGGGAGTAGCGCAAATTTGGTTTAAGCGTTTTCAATCCGGAAATTTTGATATCAAAGATGTACGTCGCTCTGGTCGCCCTATTACGGACAAAATTGATGCCATTTTTGAAAAAGTAGAGCAAGATCGGCATGTTAGTAGTTACGATGTAGCTGGAGAACTGGGAATTGACCACAAAACGGTTTTGGCACATTTGATAAAAGCTGGGTACACAAAAAAGCTCGATATTTGGGTGACTCATGAGCTCACTGAAAGAAATCTTTTGAACCGTGTACTCATTTGTGATTCTTTATTACGACGTAATAAAACCGAACCAATTTTGAAGAAGCTGATAACTAGTGATGGAAAGTGGATCACGTACGACAAGAACGTGCGAAAAAGATCGTGGTGAAAGGCCGGTCAGGCTTCATAGACTGTGGCGAAACCCGGGTTAACTCGCAACAAGGGATGCTGTGTGTATGGTGGGATTGGAAGGGCATTATTCATTATGAGCTGTTACCGCCAGGCAAGACCATCGATTCTGAAGTTTACTGCGAACAACTGATGAGATTAAAGCAAAAAGTTGGGAGAAAGCGGCCGGAATTAATCAACAGAAGTGGTGTGGTTTTTCACCATGATAACGCTAGACCTCACACATTTTTAGCCACTCAGCTAAAATTACGAGAGTTTGGCTGGGAGGTGTTAATGCATCCGCCGTATAGTCCTGACCTTGCACCTTCAGATTTTCACCTGTTTCGATCTCTGCAGAATTCCTTCGGCAGTGTCAGGTTAACATCACGAGAGGACTGCCAAAACCACTTGTCGCAGTTTTTTGATCAGAAACCCCAAAATTTATATAGCAAGGGATCACGTCCCTACCTACAAAATGGCAAAAAGTTATCCAACAAAATGGCACCTACATACTTTAGTCAAATGTAAATAAACTTTATAAAAAAACCTTTTGAATTTTTATATAAAATACGAAGAAACTTTTTCCCCAACCTAATATATTTCGGATCAGTATGGCGAGCCAGCGAGGAAACGTAGCCAGCCTTCTGGGCACCTTACCCACAGAAGACGGTGATCTGGGCTCAGTATTCAGTATTCTACTTATAGTCTTGAGGGACTGTGGGTAGAATACGATACTAATAAGTTTTCTTTTATTGTATTCGATTATATGTGATTTTATAACTGTAAATAAAAAAAATAAAAATTGTATATAAATTATTTTAAAAAGCTAGATTGACATAAAATTAACTGTTAGTTATTTATTACAGTAGATGTTAACATTTTTAGGGGACGATGGTTTAAAGAACATTGGGAATCACTGGCTTACATTATACGAAATGTGGAAGCGATTTTTAGTCTTTTCAAATAAAAGAATACACTTACATTGTATTATTGGCAAACTTATAATAATATGGTATGCTTGTGTTATGGTTAATATTCATATACCTATACAACTGACAACTCTACTCGATCCTAGACTTCAGACCGGGGTAAAAAAATAACGGAAATTTGTTTTCAAATACACTCTACGAGAAATCGAATCCGATACCTTTGTATTTTTCACATCAAAGATTAACTATTATTCGGGCACTAACACCTAAACTACGCCAAGCCCGTCTCTAAAATGTTAATCCCCTCCAGTAACTTAAAACGGTTATCTGTATAAATTATTAATATATAGAATATTGAGGCTATTACTCACGACATTTTATACGAGACTTGATATGAGGGGATTTATTCATCCCAATATCTTAATTTAAGGAAATATAAGGAACCTGATGCCTAAATTCAATATATATGATCTTCTTTTTCGAAGTATGGTATTTAGTTTGTTTTTTCTGACATGTTTTCAAAATGTCGCTTCAAACAAATACCTCTTGATATGTATTTTAAAAAGATAGATACTTAGGAAATCTTTTTTTCGTGAATAACATCTTAATTCATATTTATTTATATCAGTCATTTTTCATTATATTGGTATAGATAAACGGTCTTATTCATATTGAGTTGAGTAAGTCTTCAAGAACTTTAAAGAAGCCTACAAACTTATTCTAACTAATATGAATAAGAGCGAAAGTATAAAATAGAATTTTAGCTATTATGAGTAATGTTAAAAGATATCAAGTTTATACGCGCTGTTGATTAATCCATACCATCCCACTCAATCCACCAACGCCTAAATGTTTTACATTAAATACAATATCGGAGCCTAAAATTAAGTATATTCGAAACGGCTGACATAAAGACTTCTAGTTCGATAAAGAACCTGATTCGTCTAACTCACTGACAGGCACACGCAGCTAAATAAATTTACCGCCTAAAGTAATGAAAGGAACAAACCTTTATAAAATCTTATTTCTTACATGGATATATTATATGATTCCCGATATGTCATTCATCGAATAAAAGTTATCTATTAATTAAATTATAACCCTATTGAATTCAAAACTCAAATAATGAAACTATTATTCATTATAACTATTATTGTTCATACAACTGTCATTTGTATTTTTTCCAATGACATTTCGTCTGGTAATTGAAAAATTAGTCCTAAATTGTTCATTTATTTCATTCGATTTTGGTGATATAATGCAATCAAAATGCAAGAAAAAACAATTCCAGTACTTAAATAGGTTGAGCTAACCCACTTATTTCGCAAAATATTACTAGTACCATAGCATTATAATTTTAGTACTCTGTTTAAATAATAATTTAAAAAAAACCTTATTAAGACTTCCAATTTCTGATATAGGTGATTAGTATAAAAATATGCTTAAAATTAAAGTTTAAACAATACTAGTTGAATAAAACTTCAATGATAATTTTCGCCATAGAAAAGCGTGACGTTCTCTGTTAAGGACCGGCTTCGACTATATCAGAAACGCGTCGAATCGAAGCGAGTCGCATTTATTCTTGGTGCGTCCATCTCTGAACAATCGAATCGAATTATTCATGCATCGCAACTCTTCATCAAATTAGTAGTTCTTGCGTGATGGAGGATTCCATCATCACAGTTTGTAAAAAATATGTAGGTATTATAATTATATTATAATAAATAAATATCTTCACTAATAATAAAAACTCAAGAGTTTCATTCATAATTCTCACAATTTCTTCCCATTTATTCATCCGACGCTGGTCATGGTGATAATGTGGATCTTCATGATTATACAATTTTGTATATTGCTGGAACAGTGATATCAATAGTTCTTCATTCGTTTGTATTTAAACAAAGATTTTTGTGCCTTTTTAAACAACACCTACACAAAGAAATAAAAAAATACGTTGGCGCGCAACCTCTTCTCCGCGTCGACAATAGATGATACACTATATATAAGAGCGTCGACTGAGGCGCGCTAGAATCAAATCGCATCGGCGTAGAAATTCGCACGTCGAGCAATTCGCGCAGTCGATTAAATTCGGCGCGCCGCGGCTCCTCACTAATGGACGCAGTTTCATAGGAATATATATGAGGCGACTTTCTGCGATTCGACAATGAAGGACGCAAAAGCACAAAGTATAATTGTGACACGTCTGGCAGAAAAAGTAGTTTCACAAATAGTGAGCTGCAATACGTCCAAACAAATTTGGGACAGATTGCATACAATATACAAACAACGTGGCGAGTTGTCGATGAAAGTTCCTTTCAATAAAATTTGAAAAAAAAATCGCAATTTTTAGGGCGTTTTGAATGTCTGTTATGCCAATTAAAAAATTGTTAATGCTGAAGTAAGCCAAAAATATGGCTATCACAAAAATAACCTCAATTCTTCCTACACAATACAAACACTTTGTTTCTGCATGGAAGTGGATTCCTGCAGACAGCCGTATAATGGACGAGTGAAAAAAAGAAAAAGAAGAAAAGCAACGCGCTACCAATCGATATGTAGAAAAGGAATCAACAGCATTAGCATCCAGGCCAGTAAGAAAATGCTTTAAATGCGCAAGATAGGGCATCTCAAACTGGATTGCAAAATAAAACATAACAGGAATGTTTGTAGTTATTGTAAAAAGTGTAACCATAAAACTGTTGATTGTTGGTTTAAAAGCAATAAAAGTAATAAGAAACAGTATGTTAACAAAAGTCAAAGCAATGCAAGTAGTGTGTCTGTGCTGTCATCGACACTGTTATTTAGTCAATTTGAAAGTAATCAGTATTGAATAATGGGTAGTGGAGCGTCAGAGCATGTTTCATGATATTGCTATATTCACAAAGTATGAACAGTTAGAATGTTCTAAACATATTGTTTTAGGTGACGGTAAAGTCACTCAGGCAATATAGGTATAGGTACTATATGTTAGAAGCGTACAATGGGAAACAGTGGCTAACACTCAACAATGTGCTACATATCCCTGACATAAAAATAACTTATTTTCAGCAATTTCAGCTGCAGATAGGGATTACAATATAAAAATTAATAGTAAATGGTATTATTTCACAAAACAAGGTAGTAACAATGTGTGTAATGTGGCATAACACAAAAATAACTTATACATAATGAAATTTAGGTATATTCAAGTTCATAATGCCTGTGTTGGTAAATCAAATGCTAATTTAGTTTAATGGTATGAAAAAATGTGCCCTCAAGATATAGAACAGGTAAAATGTGTTATAAATACATAACATCAACTTTAGTGTTCACAAACAAGAGGAGCTAACATGTGAACCATGTCTTCTTGGTAAGATGCATAAACAACCATTTCCTTTAAGTGTTAATAGGGCAGAAAAACCAGGTCAGTGTTTACATATAGATTTATGTGGAAATATGGAAACTATATCATTAGGCGGTGCTAGATATTATTTATTAATAAAAGATGACTACACAAAATTTATTTTTTGAAAAACAAAATGAAAACCGTAGTAAAAATAAAAAGGTTTTTAAATCTTATCATAAAAATCTAGAACACAAAGTAGAAATCATAAGATCTGATTGTGGTTCAGAGTTTATAAGCAAAGGAATTAGATCATTTTTACCTAAGTAAAAACAGTAAAAAGATGAATGATACCTAAGTTATCTTAGGTGTCATTCATCAAACCAGTGTTTCATATACACCACAACAAAAATGTTGCATAGAACGTGAAATGCGTACAATAACTGAAGCAGCAAGAACCATATTATTGCCAAATGATTTAGACAAGACTTTGTGGGTTGAAGCTATTAACACAGCGGTATTTGTCATTAACAGATGGTAAAACTAGTTTAAACAATACAACTCCATACGAACTGTCGTATAATAAAGGTATATACAATATAAATAATTTAAAAGTATTCGGATCAAAAGTACGTGTACATTCAAACTAAAAGCGTATAAATGGGGAAATAGGCTATTTTGTAGGTTATAGTGAAAGAACAAAATGTTTTAGGATTTATTTTCCCCAAAAAATACGTTTTATTTCAAAGAGAGGTAATATCCATAAAAGACAATTGTAAAAATAAAATAACCAATAATAGCTCAAAAAATAACAATTTAAACTACTATAAACCTTGAAACGGTATAAATAACCAAAAAGAGGAAGAAACAAATGACAAATATCATAGTTTCTACGAAGAAGAAAATGAAGACAGGTTAATTTCAGTTAAAAGTTTTAAAATGAAAGACCTAGGTTTAACAAAAAGTTTCTTAGGTAATGATATTGAACAAAAGAAAGGTATAATAACAATTATTAAGAAAACATATTTAACTAAAGTTTTGGAATGATATAATATGTTGAATTGTAAATCATTATCTACATTCTACACCAATAGATCAAAATTACAAGTTTGAAATGTTAAAAAGAAATAAATCAGAAGGTGCGGAAATAGAGAAAAAATGTAAGCAACTTATATGTCCAATGTATGCAATCTGCGGTACAAGACCGAATTTATGTGTATCTGTTTGTTTTCTTAGTAGATACCAACATTGTTCTAGTGTTATGTTGTACAAGGCGTTAAAACGTGTGTTACGGTATATAAAGGGTACAATACATTTTTCATTGGTGTACAACAGCACAGGCACAGATTTGCAAGGTTTTGTAGATGCCGATTGGGCCAGTGACACCCAAGATAGAAAATCCACAACCGGTTATTTATTTAAAATATTTAATTGTACCATATTATGGTGTTGTAGGAAACAACTCAGTATGTCATTGTCTTCAACCGAGCCAGAATACATTACTTTAAGTATGGCAATTCTTGAAGTATGTTGGTTAAAAAATTTGCTAAATGATTTTAGCATTGCTTATAATGAAGTGAAACTTTATGAGGATAACCAACCTGTAATAAAATTTGCTCATAACAATAAAACAATAGAAGATTAAAGCATTTAGATGTATGATATCACTTCATTATAGATAAAAATGTAGAAAAATCTATTCCATTACAATAGGTTAAGATCGAAGATGACTTGTCTGATATATTAACTGAACCTTTAGGTAAAACATTATTTGAAAAATTTGTAAAGGTATAATATTTTAAGTATTGTAAGTTATCAATCATAGGATTTAATTTCATTACTTCCTCGTCAAGCCGAATATCAAAATCATTAGACATTTCTTGAATAAATATTTCTAGTTCAATCTCCATATACATATACTAAACCGGGTGTCTCAAAGCCATAACACGTGGAGGAGAAATACTTTGAATATTGTAGATAGCATATTTTGCTCAAGGAAAATATTATTTTATTTTTAAATGAAAGTAAAACTGCATTCAATGATTTTTTAAAGTTGCGTGCCTCATCTGGCAATCAAACCGACCACATTTAAAAAAAAGTTAAATGTATTTTATGATATCGATCATTAGTCATAAGGATTAATTCCTTGTAAGGAAATTAATATTTTAAAGAAACACAGATTTTTTTACAATTCAGTCAAGAAATTAACTATTTACTAATTTCTATTAAATAAACCTTAATTATATTACTATTATAGGAGGCCAATCGGGGATTTTGGAATTTACTCGAGCGTGGCAGAATAACATGAGGGGAAAAACCTTGCACCCTATTATGTACCCCCACCATATATTAACCCTTTATATAAGGTGAGGGTATTTTTTATTCTTCAATTTTTTTTCAAACCGTCAGATTTAGGAAATTCGTCCACATAGTTGTCAGAGTATGGGTCAGCACAACAAGGACATCAAGCTGAACCGTCTGTATATTAAACTGACGCGGTCGAGTATATCAATGTAAAATTTTTATTGTATTTTCAAAAATCGGCCATGACTTTTGGTCGCGTCCAATTCATCAGTTCTTTGAATAGGAGTTCCTTTAGGGTTTACTTGGCATCCCTTTTGAATATCTGACGCTCTTGAGTATTTCTGTGCGACTCTAAAACCTGTACATGCTCCCCCCACCAGTGAAAGGGCATACATCATATAACCTTTTTTCTTTTTAGCGTCTAATCTTCACAATCCAAAAGGTCCCCGCGACGCTCGAGTAACTCCACATTTAGCATCTTGGCCTTCCCTACTATTAATTTATATTCAGTATCTGGAATCATCTTTCAAAGTTAATAGCGACATTCTATTTTTAAATCGGTACGCCCCCTCTTTAGCTCAAAAAACAAAATTATATAAATCCATATGCATACATTTTTATCTTACGATCGTAATAAGATAAGGAATGCATGTAAAAATTCACGGTTTCCTTTAATTTAAGATACCACATTACATAGAAATAATTAATCATTATCACTGACCCTTGCGATCGGCATTATAAAAATACACTCAGTTTTTTACATTTAGTCTGTTCGATTTCCAGAAGAGGCAAACAACTTATTAAAAACCTTGGAATGTAGTATTAGTTATTTTTAAAAATAAAATAATGTATCTATTGCGCAAAATATCCTAGCTACAGTATTTAAAATACTTCTACTCTATGTGGCATACCTTTGAGACACCCGGTATATGCAAAGAACTAAAATACGTTTACTATAAATGTAAAAGTTATACTTTTTCAATAAACCAAAAAATTATGCATGAAAATTCATCAATTCATCTTTATGGAATGTCTTGTTTTTGAGATGAAATTCACTTTGCTTAAAGATTTTATTGTTTAGACATGTTAATTGCTTTATTAAATTACTCGACGCGATTTAATATGAAAGTAAGCATTAACACTTCGCGTTTAGAGGATTTGCTTTTGTTGCACCGTTTACTTACTTTATACCACACAATGTCACTCACACTGAGGCAACTGAGGAATGAGAAAATCGTAGGAACGAAATTTGTGGTCAAACTTAGACAGATTAGGGTCTAGGCCTGTCCAGCACTAAAGTATGTTTGGTTGACAACTGAAGTAATTCAAAAGTTTTTTATTGAAACTGATGACGAACATTATTTGAACTTCGTTCTTAAGTTAAGATTAAATCTATTTCCTAATATATGTAAACCATTTTGCGATATTTTATCCCTTTAAGGAAAAGAAGTGCAAGGAATCTAAAACGATTTAAAAAAAATCTAACTCTAAAATTAAGTTCACAGACATCATCAATTCGATGGTAAATTTTGAACTCGAATAGGTAACAATAACGTTTTATCTGTGGGTTTGTGATTGTATGTGTATGTACTTACGTGCGTGCGAGCGTGCGTGCGTGCATGTGTGTATGTGTGTGTGTGCATGTGTAGAGGCGATGAACACTCGGAACCAGTGTTAGGAACAACCACAACAACTTTATTTTACTGACGGTAATCGAACTAGAAATCTGTGGTAGAACCGCGAGGCCACAGGAATAAGGATCATAAGAACTGTTCAATTTGAAAATTCAAAATAACCTCGTATAAGCAAAGCAAACCGAAAATATTATGATAATAAGTACTTGTTTAATTTTATATTTTAATATTAATTTTTGAAGATTCTTAAAAATATATAAAATTGTTAAGTATATAAAATTTTATACTCCACAACGTAACGCAAATAACTTTTTCCAAAACCAAATTCCTGGGTAAAATATAACCAAAGTACCGTATAACTTTGAGAGAGTAACGTTTATAAATATAATTAAATAGAACATAACAGTTTTGCAGGAACAAAAGGGGTTTAGTGTTGGGAAAATTTCCCCAGCGCCAAATTTCGAGGAACCTCCCATAAACGACATTGGTCGTTTGAATAAACTGAGCTTTTAGTTCTTTACTTATTAAATAAGCCAGCTACTCCGAGAACAATACAGCAGCGTACATAACAATAGATATTAGGGTCACCCATTTAAACTAACCTTTTTTATGAAAATACGCTAGTTTTTAGGGTTCTGTGTCTATATCAGCAAAAACTGAATGCATATTTTATAGTGTACGTGAGGATAGTTTAAGATCTTTCGTTCTATATAAGTCACGAGTGAATCTGTGCTGAGTTCGTTGACTATCACTAAAAAGACTAGAAAGTAATAACTGAAATGACTACCAGACATGTAGAACAGACAGATAGAAAATGTCAAATAATAGATCAGATGTCTAGATAATATTAAAATTTTCAAAAAGGGTCACAATTCAAAACTTTTTACTTAAACTATTTAAACACAACAATGGGTATTAAAATGTCTTTGGAGATTCGCTTAGTGAAATTGACATGTATCATATTATTATACTAATCCGCTTTATTTTGATACTTGATTCGTAATAGGAATCTGCAGAAACGACTGCTGTAAGCTCCTGTTCTGCTAACATTTTAATTCAGACAAAAAATCATTACAATACATATTACAGATAATTATTATAAACCAGACTATGATAGTCCAGATTAACTTATAACAAGGTAGTCTCGATTTATGTTGAATATCCATTCGTCGTTATTAGGAAATAATAAATCTGTGCGATCACTACCTTGCCTTTATCATTCGATGTATTTGCTACCAAATACAACAACCAGTCTTTTCTTATAATGAAGGGTATCCAATATTACTCAAAGGCCACCACACCTACTTTAATAAGCTGACATCTTTCCTTCAAACAGCTATGTACTATATCTATCTAGACACTAACTTTTATTTGAACATATCATACTATGATATCCAATGTGACCCAGTGAATTAAGCGTGTCATTATAATGATCTAGGTGAAAATCTTAGCAAAGAGCATGCAGATACGTGACATAGCAAACAAACTGCAAGAGAATCGTCAATACCAGAGTTGGTATATGTGAATATGGAACCATTTGATGTGCGCATTACTCTTAGAGGATTACACAGTTAGATCTTGGGGGACACGCGACAAAATATTGCCTATGGCTGCTACTTAGCTAACTCGTGCGAGTAAGGCCTAGCCTGTCATATATGCTAAAAGCAGCGTCTAGCATCAACCAACATTGGACATCGCTTTAGGCGTCAGATTGACCATATACCAACGGTCACTTTGGAAACATCTAAACACGCGTTAGTTTTTCCCGTGCACGCTCTATGATTGGGCAGATTAATTGCCTCAAAATGCAGTGTCTTTGCACTGGAATGCACGAGATCAATAGCGGACGTGACGTACGGCGTATAGACGCAGCGTAGGTGTGTCTCGTCAGGTGTCTATGAGAGACCACTACAGTACATTTTCATATAAGCATTCTTCAGTTGTTTACAGCATCACGCCGGAGAATGCGTCTGGCGTTTGTACCAGACCACCGCCTAATACGTATGAAATAATTATGATGCACACGCCACTAATCAAAATCAAATCACTGTGCTCGCTTACAGTAAGCTTTCGTACAAAGAGGTGAAATTTATCTTGATTTTCGTGACAACATACTCATTCGAGAGTGGATATTCACACCTGATCATGATAAAAAGAAAATACAGAAATCGACTGAATTGCTCTAGAATCGTTTTTATTTGCGACAGGAAACAAGCCCTCACACCGCATTGATTATGAAAACATATTACTAAGTATTCGCGACTGTACTTATTTATTAATAAAATACTTTATTTTATTTTCTGTGGCCAGATTATTAAGAATTCGCCATTGTCTTGAACACTTAATAGGGGTACATAAAGCTGTAAGTTTGAGAAACTATGATGTATAATATACAGTCAAGAAAACCGGCCAGTATAGGAAACAAATGCCTAGTCATCCTAGATTCGGGCAAAAGGGATAGGCCCCAAGAAATGCTAGCTTATCGTTGAGAGAAATGAAGTTGCGGGCCAATGCTCTAACAATAGTGAATGCCGAAGATCGCGCGAAGTGGAGTATAAAATTTGTACACATCGCCTCTTTGTTTCAATAACGTGTAACGTTATAAATTTGTTTGTCCTTTTTCCGCAGCTCTAAATGAATATTACAGAACAAAATTTCTAGTGGTTAATTCTAATAAATAAATAAATTCTGACCAAAACCTTCAAAGACTGTATATATTATTTACAAGTACGAATACACTTAATAAACTTTCTTGGAAGACTAAAAAACATGACCTAATAGGAACCTAGTTTTCCGGTTGTCCTTTGTAGAAAAATTCCGATCAAATCATTCGAAGGGAACCATGGTGCGAGATTTGTAATGTAACACTCCCCATTCATCTGTGTAATGAACTACACCCTTGGGATCATCTAAACACGTGGCTGAAGACCCATTCGTTAGTCGAACATGCCCTTAGAGATCAATCAGATTAACACTTACCTCCTAGTTTGGTAGCATGTTTATACTTTGTGAACTTTTTATACAATTTGTTTTATTTTTATTTTGGAAAAATAAATTCGGCTAAGTCCTATCAGCATAGTAGTGCTAAGCACTACAACTTAAAAATTGCTTTCAATGCCAAGTTTTTTGAATAAGATCCGTTATGTTTTTTTAAGTGTTAGGGTATTTTAGATTAAATTATTTTCTTGGTTCCGTAGCTTAATGACGAAAACAGTTGACGTTTGTCACATCGTCGGAATCCCTCGTCGTCGTCGTCGTCAGCCAATCAATGTCCACTGCTGGACGTAGGCCTCCCCAAGTCGGCGCCACTCGTCCCGGTCCTCCGCCTTCCTCATCCAGCGCCTACCAGCGACCTCGCGCGGGTCGTCAGTCCATCGGAATCCCTGACTACGCGTGAACTGAAACGCACTTTGCCAATTATACAAAATTTTCCTCCCCACAGTTCAAAAGTTAGAGACTGTTCACACTTTTTCCAACTTTGGAAATGATATTTTACTACGTATTTATTTATATTTAAATAAAAATTATTCTGTCATTGGGCAAAACCGTAAAAACGAAACGTGTAATTACATATATGTTACGATATTTGGTATGTGTGGAACTATAGTATAGAATCTATATCTGATACAGATATGTTTTTTAAACTACATGTCGTAGTGCTGTAACAAAATGTAGACTAATCTCGCAAAATCTCAAGGCGCGCAAGAGAAGCAAACGGTCCTTAGAACCCTGCATCTTTCTAAGTAATTTCATAATATCGTAAAAATATGTCGTAAGGCGGAATTTAAAAAGTTCAAAGAGCAGGATCTTGTTTAACGGAGTGTCTATTCCATGAACAAGCCCCAATTTATGTTTATTATTACTCATTTTACGTTCCTTTTACAACACCCTGAAATAAGGTTTGGTTATTACAATTTTGGGGAGTATCATTTTGCTAGAGTAATATTTACACTGAATTTCGATAACTTTATGAATCTAAGAAAGAGTTTACGTTTTTTTGCAGTACTTTGAAATATTTTAGGGTTGTTTGGTGAGAATGGAATCATAATGTTTTTGTCGTGTTCCATCAGGTAGAACGAGCGCCTGTCTGTTGTGCTAAAGCTATAAAAATACTATTTACATCTGTCTATTTACTACAAGACAAAATGAAACACTGTTAAAACGTAATAGTTCTAGTTAGTTCGATTTTTAAACTACTAACATTGGCATATGGTCCTCCTTGACGTATCCGTCAACGGCGAACCTTGTCAAGTCGAGCGAGCGCAGGTGGTTAGTGAAACCAAATTTGGTTTTAAAAGTTCTTTTGTAAGGAACGCAATACAGCCGTCCTGGTGAGTCATATGTGAAGCTATAGGAGATTTTAGGGCAGTTCTTTTTGATAAGGTGTTAGTCATCTGAGTGCATCTACGTTTCGAAAACAGCAACAACTTTATCAATAGAACTACACCACTCCCTTCTTTGTAGTGCACGATCTTCCCAACTGTCACTTGAGATTTAATATGCAAAAAGATAAATATTATAAATATAAATATTCCTTATAACGCATAAATTCACAGCCAAATTTTACGCTTACCATCCTTCAGCTGTGACTAAAAAACAGCTTTAAGCATTCTAGTGTCTTTCTCAGTTGCCAATGTAAGTATAAGCATTGCTTCCACACCACTTAGCTTCGTCCGGCGCAGCACTTTAGTACTTCGAATTAGGTCTTGCCACTTCACATGAAGGATTGATCTCAAACACTTCATGTGGAAAGAATCGAGGCGCCTAATATCAGCCTTATACTGATACCACGTCTCGGCCGGTCGGTAGAATCAAATGACAAAGTTACACGTCAATGACTATACTAATGATACCATTATTATATAACTTTACATAAAGGACAATATAGCATAATGTATCGCAATATTGTAAAAATATGTATTTTTTACGTTCAGAATGTAAATATCATATACTGAATAAACAATGATATCCCAGCTGAGAAAACAAGTTATTTCGCAAGGTTAATTCTTTATTCTTACTATTCAATAATGATTAGAATTTACCTACACAATACAAAATTCCTCCTACGCACCTCCATAAACATCGCGATTAGTTTCTTTGTAACATTGGTAATGGAGACAATCAATTTCCGCTTGCTCTAAACTTAGCAGACACATTCCACCTCATTTACTTTCTTTAATATCTTTGTATATGTATATGCACGTGTGTTTGAAATGATTTTATGCGACTTTCCATTTTTTAAACTACTAATATATGTACATATAATTGCAAGTATATCATTATTTGATTTTATGCGAATACAGTATAACTAATATTAATTCATAAGATTATGTTACGCTTAATATTTCTCTATTGTATTAGGTTATCGTCTGTACAATGAGAAGTGTTCCGAGGTAGTGTTCACGGTGATTTGTACATCCCTACTTCCTTGAGCCGCTCTAAGCTCATATACGCACCGGCTCTCCAAAACTTTTTTTGCGCATTGTAGGAATTTAGAAAAAACTGCCCGCTGAGATTTTCCCAAAGCACTACGATATAATTATGTTTTTTTCAAAAAAGCTGTCATAATATTTCTTTGAGGCCGGCAGCGCATTCGTACTACCTTTTGTGTTACAAATAGACACCCCCAAGGAATACTGCGCCAACTTAATTTTAGGTATTTTTTGTTTTTAATGGAAAAGACCTCATTAATGTCTTAATATTATGTTCCTAAAATATCATAAAAAATATTGAGAATCTACACTGTCAGCCTGACAGTGTAGATGTAGTGACCTGCTGTACTTTCGCAATAAAAAAAGTTTTTTTTTAAATTAATTTTTTATTGCATGAGTTCAAGCAGACAGTCACATGGCCCACCTGATGGCAAGCAGTTACCATCGCCTATGAACATTTGTAACACCAAAGGTGCTACCAATGTGCTGCCGCTCTCTAAACGGAGGCTAGAATCGGGCCACTAATACCGGCACACAACTCAAGGTTGTTATGCCACCATAAGACTCTAGACCAGGGGTGGTAGCCATCCAGACGGGCAAATACCCTACCACCTGGGGTACTTATAATAAGTAGTAAAGCTTTTACCAAAACAATCAGCTAAACTGTATGAAAAATACTAGAATATAATTTAAAGATTAGCGAACACAACAAACAACACGGTTTTACCATTCTTCCCAAACAAACTTTTTGTTAGCTAATGAATTATTTCGTAGATAAATAATTTCAGAACACCACAATATATAACGAGTTTCTCGACATTTATGAACCCTAACAAAATACTTATTTGGTAACGGCTAACTTTTTAAAAGCTAATTTATCAACTGAATAGCCTTCATAAACGTTGCAACAAAAGAGTTTTCATGTTACGGTCACAATCTGAGCAGGACTTAAAATGTGTTTTTAATAAGGTTAAGTAAAATGGCAGCACAGCTTTGTGGTGTTAAGCGTACATAATGAAAATCCGTTAAATATGCAATAGAGAAGAGAAATACCTAGCTAGCTATTCAATGTATACGCGCAACACAATGAAATCTGTTGCTAAAATATTCATTGAAATCCGCTGAGAAATTTCGAAACCGAATCGAAACTAAATTTCAAACATACAAACGGAGAAAAATTCTGTAACGGTTGTTTATAATTAGGCTTCGTGTAAATAGCGAAATTCACTTAAATTTGAGCATTATTTTGAAATAACCCAATGAGTTACTAATCTGCGAATTCTACTAATATCGTATACCGATGATGGAAAAAATAGTCCTAATGAAACCTGCATATCGATATAACCGATGTGTGAAGCCCAGCAGTCCGTTTTGGATAAGTGTCGCGGAGTACACCGTTTATTCTCCCTGAAATTAGGATGATGGGAAACCATGAACAATTACCAATATCATTTAAAATCCTATATGTACCTACATCTTTGTCTTTTATTTCTCAGCTAGGTTGACAGAATGTGTTCAAGACATACAGTCGAATAAGTTATAGGTATATGAATATAAGCATATTGGAAAATAAATTCAATAAAAGAATAATAATATAAATAATCTAAACTACCTTATAAGTAAATAATAATAACAATAAAAGTAGATATTAAAAACTGGTCCCAAGCCACTGGCACTTGCTGGGAAGTTACCAAAAGGTTTCTAGATATTTATCCGTACAGGAACGGAGAAAGAATACAATTTCCTGCGGCCTGGCGGCCTGTCGTAAGAGGCAACAAAAGAACCCACAGCCAGGTAGCAGGGTATTTGCCCGTCTGGATGGCTACCACCACTGGTGTAAAGTATGCCGCCATATCAACTTTGAGTTGTGTCCCGGCATAACGCGTAGTGGCCACGTTCCAGACTCTCTTTAGAGAGCGGCAGCACGTTGGTAGCACCTACATGTGTTACAAATACCCATAGGCGATGATAACCGCTTTCCATCAGGTGGGTCGTGGGCTTGTATGATGATCTCATACAATAAAAAAATATACATATATATATAATTATATTTAAAATTGTCTGACGTATATATAGTTACATATAATGTTTATTTATGGTATTTTCTTTTAGTTTAATTAATTTCATTAGTTACTTTCTAATAAATCTGAACGCAATAAATTGTTACCTAATATTACGTACACTATAATAAAATACATTAAACATCTATTAGATTAATTATAAGATAGCTTAATTGCGTGTTTATTAAAATTTGAATATACATGTGTCACACAAAAAATACATTATCAATAGAAATAATATACAGAAACCGCCAAGCAGGTCGGTTTAATTAAAACTAATATGAACTTGATATATTATATATCTACGCTAATCAAAGCGTATCTAAACGTTTATTAAAATTAAAATTTTCAATCAGACAAGAAGCCTGTTCTGTTATAGTTGACTTCAATAAAAAATTAATTAAGAAAAATCGTTATCATTCTTGTTGTCTAATGATACCTCAAACATCTATGTATAGTGAAGAAAATGTATTCCTCCGTTACATACGCGGTTTTCCCTATTCATAATTCTCCTGCCAATATACTACACCACTAGCATTGTATAAAAGCATACAGAGTGTATTTTTCAAGTGGGTCTTTAAGGCTGGTTCCACGTGACCGAGCCAACGGAGGCGGTGAGATTTTATCTCTCCTATAATCTATCATTAGAATTTTAAAAAAATATTATCCTTTTCAGGAATCGAATCGGCTGATTTTGAAACACTAAACACACCTGTATAATGGATGCAAAGGGTGCGTGGCACCAGGGCGCAAGGACCTAAGGGGCGCAAGCCGATTGCTATTTATCTAAATAACACAGTAACACGGACATACCATGCATAATCTGCTAGTTTTAGACAGACGATTTCAATAAAAAGTATGCCAACTTGAAAACTAGAAAATTGATTCCGATGCTTTATAAGTATCTAATTTTATTTTCCGTAAATTTTAAATTTTATTGTTGGCGTGAGGGCACGTTGCGAATTTCGCAAATTAAGTTAGTAGGTCTTGATTAATAAATTAAATGATTATCACCGTAACCTCAATTAGAATGCAATGCGATACAAACCAGATTAATATAGGACAGTAAACCAAGCTGCATGGCTTTCCATCAGATACTAATTCAAATCAGTTTGTTAAAAGACATTCTAAACATTGTTCCCGATAGACGGCTGGCTGTGTTCAACGTGATAACATCACTTTGAAAACAAAACAAGCTTTGTACGCTTGCCAACTAGGAAACTATTGTTAACGAAGATTCAGTTATAAATAGTGGTGCTGGTTAGATTGCAACATGCAGTCAAGGTCTAACTTGCAAAGTAGGTTGAATTAATTTTCCTAGTGATATATAAAATACCAGCTTTTTGGGTCATGTTCTTATATTTCAACATACTTTACTTGCATTCATCCGTATCTACATAGTTACATGTATAGACATGAGTTAATATATTTGTAGACATCTTTTTTTATTGATAAAGCTAGTTTATTTCCCCTGAATCGAGTGATGAAAGCCAGTAGGTCAAATATGCTGCCAGTGACTAAGAGGGTGACACATTTTACAATAAGTTCTAAAACAATATTCATGTACAAAAAAATTCTAGCAAATAAGAAACCGCTTTCAAGTGTAACTAAAAAACGAAAAATTAAAATTAATAATTGAAGTCAGTGCGTAGTGAAACATAAAAACTACTATATTTTACAAATTTGTTGTTGTTTTTCATGGTTTACTTGGCATCGACTTGTAAAGATGTTGTAGAAAATGGTTTTTTTTTTCACTATTAAGTTACGTATATGGTATCTAATAACCAAGCAAATTATACAAAACTATCCTGAAGCTGTACTGAATCCAACGCAAATATATAGGTACAAAGGAAAGGATAGGAAGGAAAAAATATATGGGTACATATATTCACACGACGAACTGAGAACCTCCTCCTTTTTGGAGTCTATTAAAAACAATGTGCTTCAAAATATTTAAGTAGCAGTTTAAATAATTAATATATAAGGTATTTGATTCGTTGGAGTAATAACATCATAAATTGCTACAAGTAGGTACTCTCGTACAAAATCTAGGAGGAAGCTTCGGCGTTTTGTGTTATGATGAAAAGTGGCTCAATTAACCTGACTGCCAACTAAATATCACATTCTATCGCTAAAAGCTTTTATGAGGTATGACGTATGTTTCCCACGTTAATTTGTAAAATATAATAGCTATATTACTGAGATAAATTCTGCCCTATTTGAAATAGGAACGTAATATTTAGACAAAGTTCTACAACAATCACAATAGAGAACATAAATTAAGAACCGAATTGATAAAATATGTTCAGTGTTTCGATTGAAACAATTGGAATTGATTTATTGATAGTTCTGATTGGTTTCCAAGAACGTTTCTAGAGAAACGAAGTAATTGTGGTATAAATTAAACGAATATTTGAAAGTTTTTTTAAATATATTAAATAGGTTTGCGTTTGTACACGATCACGTCCAATGCGGGACGATGATGCGGTCGAAGATGGAGCACGCTTACCTAGATAGTATTTATTCACACGAGACTTGAATATACCCGGATTGTACTTTTCGGGAAGCACGGACTCTGGTAGTGCATTCCACAATTCTGCCGTACGTAGAAGAAACGTGGAGGCGAAACGTTTAGTACGCACTGGTAGCGTTTCCACTGTGAAACGATGGCGTAGACTAGAGCGCCTTGTGGTCCGAAGATGGTATGGTGTAGGAGGAATCAGGTCGAACAGTTCAACCGCACACTCTCCGAAATGAATTCTGTAAAAAACCGATAGACTACCAACCCGGCGTCGATGCTCTAGGCTTTGAAGCCTTTGAAGTCTTGGTAGATGAAAGTCGTGTCCGCTCAATAGTTAAGATGCCGAGTCTTAGTCAAATTATGTAAACTGGAATCCTGACTGCAGCGCATAAGGGTTTAGATAGGTCCTTAAAAAGCGAAGCCCAAGCTCAACAGAGAGATATTTATTTATTCGGTGATATTTAATGTTATATCGATAATATAATAATAATATTTAATGTTATATAATAAGTTTTTAAAACGTATAATTTTTAATAGCTATTTAAATATAAATTTGAAAAAATATATATTACTGTATTTTATAATATTTTCTTAAATTTTCGCCACTAGAACACATAATCTACTTTTTAACAGGTTTAAGGTAAATCAGATTAGGCTACCATAGAATAAATACATAATAATCATAAACAAGAATTTAAAAAATAATTAAAATTGGCGGTAGGCTAAACAATAAATTGACTTATTGTCACTTGACATCTTTGTATTCATCACGGCTACTAAAAAGTGGCCCAAACATCGGTATAAATATAAAGTAAAATACCGTTCTTAATACCGTTAAACAGTAGTTTTATTATGAGTGCTGTATTACAGTTAAGTACAAAAATGTAAAGTTTATACGTACAACAAATATATATAATATTTTGAAAAAATTAAATTCGTGTCCATCAAATATATTTTATACTGTCGCCATCTTTAATATGATGGTAAACTATTAAAAAATTCGAAGTTATCCCTCCCAAGTGTTCTTAACTTGAAATCACTTTCCATTTATATTATTCAAACTTCTACTTCACTATTCCCTAAAGAAATGGTTTACACAAATATTTGAGAGTATAAATTCCAACTCCTACTCTTTATTTTATTCAAAGGGCACGTGTTATATTATGTACTCGCCAAGGCAGGATTAACTCGTTTCGAAGACTATTAAAGGCCAACTTTGAGACAGAGAAATCGAAAATTCTAAAATTAGTCGGAAATGATTACGTATCGTATAAATAGCAGATAAAGATCTCATAAATCATCCTTTTTTGAGATCGTAGACAGACATTTCAATCTTATTTATTGGTATAGATATTACGTTTTCAATTAATTATAGCAACTGCTTCATTCATTATAACCTCATTACATCATAACATAATATTATTATAAATCGTATACGTAATTCGCCTTACATTTGTCACATACGTCTAATATTAAAAATACTCACTTTATAAAATCTAAAATATACAAATAGAAATCAAAAAGAACTTTCGTTAAACAATATATAACAAAGCATTTGTAAGAATGCGGACTCCAGGCTTCGAATGGAACGCTCCAAACCACAGAACAGATTTATTTACTCCTACGAAAGCAACTGGATTTTAACGCTCGAATAATCAGATGATGATATTATACATAAATATGAATATCTCTATTGACGATAAGATATCTATCTATATATTTATATAAATAAGAGAATTATTGGGGGCAAGCGATCAATTCCTCGTCGCTGCAAAAACAGTGTTATAACGAAAAATACAATTTTACACAAGCGGCTTTATAAAAATGCCAATGTAGTATCTGTTTCGCTGATAGATTTAATGTTTTTAAGATAAAAATATAACGTGTCCGTAGAAAATAAAGCTTGATCATGTCACTTTTCAAGGTGTCATGTTGTTCTCACAAATATAAAATACAAAATAGATATTATTTATTATATATACTAATAACATGATATTTTATGTTTTAAAAGCTTATTTCGTTTGAAAATGAAAATTGTTTGTCCAAATTTATAGTCAGGAGAAAAGTTGTATGTTTTGCACCGGAAAAAAGTTATTAGTACCCACTACTTTTTTACGTTTTTTGCTTTGCGGTTTTATATTATATCCATACAGGAACGGAAAAAGCATACAATTTCCTGCGGCCGGACGGCCTACCGTAAGAGACGACACAACAACCCACAGCCAGGTGATAGGGTATTTGCCCGCCTGAATGGCTACCACCCCCGGTCTAGAGTATGCCGCAATAACAACCTTGAGTTGTGTTTCGTGAATTTAGTGGTCAGGTTCCAGTCCCCTTTAGAGCCCTCCCCGCTCTCTAGGCGACGGTAACCGCTTCTCATCAGGTGGGCCGTCTGCCTGGCTGCTGAACTCATACAATACAAATATATTAAAAAATACAATTTGACCGAAGCTAGATTTTAGCAACAATATTCCTTAACAGAGTAGTTTGTTTATGATATAATCAAGTAGATATCGTTATTCAAATCTGTCCTTCGTAAGACTAAACAAAGGAATTTGTTGTACAGGCTTGCCTCTTGACGATCAGACAATTGATTTGAAATTCATTAATAAATACATAGCCATTGATTACTACTGGGAGTACTACTACCAATTCTGCTATTATCTACTAGCTCGTCCAAATTGCCCGCTATCGGACACATCAATCGTAGGTTTGCCTGATTTCGGTATTCCGTTAACTCCAATGGCGTGCCCCTCTCTATCTTTATAAATATTTATAAGCGAAAACTCGCAAAATTAATGTTTAAAATTTAGGTAGCTTTTTAATATTCATTTCGGCTAACGCTATTTCTGCTAATTTTTTAATGCTATTGTTCCGCCGCGATGAAATCTAATAGATATTGTGGATTAATACAATAAGAATTTTTAATATTATCACAATGGAATGGTACATTGAATAGCTTCGCAACGCTAAGATATTGAAGTAGCAGAGTTGGGTTCCAGGTCTGTTAAATTAAAATTCTGTGCTATTTATAACCTATAATTACATTCTAAATTGTATGAATATATAATATGTACAATTTTTATTACATAATATATAATTAATATAGTTTATATTATATTTTACATAATTATAGTACCTATATATTATTATTATTTTTATAGTAAATATTATTATTAGTTCATTATTAATATTAAAAGTTTTCTTTTGTTCACCACGTTTGTATTGTTTTTAATTTAAAAAAGTGCTTGTATAGGTACGTGGTTATCTAGTAAAGATCGCTATGCACGATAAAGACATACATTGTTTATATCTTTATAAAGTATCTACGTGTATGTTTATGGTGAACACTAGCTTTTGCCCGCGGCTTCACTCGCGTTAATGTTGTCCCACGGGAACCACATTTTTCCGGGATAAAAAGTAGCCTATGTGCTATTCCAAACTGTATTCTATCTCTGTGCCTTTTTTTTATTCATCAAAACTTTAGCATTTACATATAATATTATATATTATAATATAGAAAACTATTTCATTCATTCAATTATTTGTGTTACTTTTTAATACTTTGCATATTTATGAGCCTGCGTTTGCCGACACAAATCATTGATTGCCTACAAGCCTAAATATATAATATACTATTCCATATTCTTGGCCGAATGAATAGATGTTCAGTGACTAACCGTTAAAATTAATAACTACTTATTACAACAAAAAGAGGTCTTGCTTTTATATTACTGGTTAGTATACAATAAATAATTTTAATTTGAAATTATCTCACCTTTAAAATTTTAGTAATGATTGTTTTTTGTAATAGTTTCGTAATTGTGTGAATTTTAATATACTTAAAAAATATTTGTTTTAGTTGAATATGTTACATATTTTAATGCAGTCCATGCATTAGTTATACATTATAATATATTAATATAACACTACAATTCGTTCATGGCCCTTAAAGGCAAATGAAGTGAACTTTATTAGATATGAAAACATATTGGCTGAAAAATTAAATAACGGCCGAAATTTTAGTTAGGACATATTTTATCAAAACAAAGCTTCACCTCTTTCAAATACCCATATGACAGCCCTAATAAAGAAATGTCATTTGATGTCAATTTTGTGAAAGAAAACCGTTATTCACGAGAAGCCACTTACATTTTAGCGACGATGAAGTTGCAACTCCGTCCGATAAACCTCAAAATCACTGGAGCGAAACACTCACTTCTCACACTTTAATTTATAAACGGCACTGAACATCGTAATATCTCACTCGCGATCGCGAGTACGTCTGGCACAAACCATACGTCCAACAACAACGGCATATGCCGGGGTACTGAAGCTGATGAACTCGATCTGTGGTACTGTGCGAGGCCGATTTTTCCCAGTTTTCCCACCCTACGCTGCACGCACTGTTCCGCCGTTCCGAATTTCCAGCCCGACGCACCAAGAGCGTAAATGATTGTTCGTTTTTCAAACAAATAAGCCGCTTTCAGCGAGCTTAGTTTAATCATGGAAATTTAATTGGATAAATATCGCTTTTGAATTGAGAATATACCAACAATGAGCATAAAAGCTTGCGCAAAGCAAACCTCATGCATTCAATTGGAAAAATCTCAGTTCATCTTTAGCGTTCAATAGGAATGCGGAGACATAATAAATTATAAGGTTTTTGTACGTACGTAAAAGAACAGGCAATCAAATTACATCGAAATATGTAACTTTTAAAGTGTCATGATAAATATAAATTTAAGTACGTTTCTAACACGGCCTCTGTGGTTGAGTGGTCGAGCCTTTACCGGCCAGTCTCACTACAGCACGGAGGGTCCGAGTTCGATTATATGGTATGGTAAATTTCTCGTAAACAAATTTTCCGTAATTTATTATGGTCTGGGTGTCTGGGACGGCCCCAGAGTCGTCCGTTGTATATTACCTATAAACACAAGCGTAATTGGTTAGCTTAGGGATATACAATGTATGTGTATTTGATTTTTTATTTTTTATTAACAATAATGTATGCGCTATTTGACTCCTACTTGTATTTACTTATGACGTCATTCGTGGGTAAGCTCGTACAAAATTTATGATTCTGCGACGGCGACGTCATATAAGTTTATAAAAAGTATCTCAATTAATTAGACTTTCCGCTCCCCTATTGTGCGTACAATAACCATATAGGTTGGTTTTAATGCCTAATAATTTTTTATTGCCTAAATTACTCATGTTTGCAAGTATTACAACTTTAATACATATGAGTGATCAAACCATTCAGTCACTACTAATTCTGCATCTATGAAAGCAGCCTTAGAAACCTTTGACTATTTTATGAGACTGGTTCCGAGAAATAAATTATAGATGCTATGAATTATGAGATCCGAAAACATTTCTATCCTGTACATAAATAAGTCTTCGTATTATATTAATTATTTATTCTAAATTTACATATATTTCCTTGAAACTTCGTTATTCCTAGAGACATGTAAATTATCATCCGAAATTCGTCGTCACGGTTGCCTAAGACGAAGATACTGCCAGTTTTTTCCTTTATTTATTTTTCCGTTAAATCTATATTAAGCCTTCGTTCGTTCTGTTCGTTTTAAAAATCGACTGTCGATTATGTGCCTTACTCGAATCCATTAATCTGTTCGTTGTAATTGATGATTTGTGCATCAATCACCACCTCGCTAGGGTTGCCATATATAATACATAAAATCACATTAAAATTACTGAATATTTCATAACAACTGTGTACTAATGGCATATTTACGTCTTATTAGATCCATTATATTTTTTATTACTTAAGTACAGCAGTCAGGCTTACCCGCCTGATGGGAAGCGGTTACCGTCGTCTATGGACATTCGCAATACCAGAGGTGCTTTTAACCTTCTGCCAGCCTCGAAGAAATTTAATGACATCTACTTACACACCAATCGAAGTTTATATGGAAAGTGAAAAAATCCAAATCAATATTAATAAAATCATTCTTTAATTAATAGCCATTTTCACGTTGCAATATATTCGTTGTACAGTTTCGCATACCTTTATTCTCTCTGCATGTGGAGACACATGCAAAGTTAAACACATAGGTCCTTCGTTTTTCAGTTTTTGAACTATCATGAAGAGCCATCTCTTGGTATATACATTCAAAAGCCATCAAAACTTAAAAAAAAAGTGTTTATAGATGGTTAACAGCCCTAGCGTAAAATTTCTTCGACGATTTGTCTTAGGTCCGGATCGCCCTTCGCTTATGTCGAGAGTTGTGACTATAAATACCACCTAACAAGGTTGAGTGCGTGTTGCACACCAGATAATTATAAACTTCCTATGACTAAGGCTTGGCCACAATCAAGTACATCAATTTTAATGTGTGCGTTGTGTAGGTACTATAGAATAAAGTTTATTGCGCATTAGGAATACTTACATAAATGTGGAAAATTAAAGATATTTTGCAGAGACAGTTTTCTATAATAATAGGTAGAAATCAAAGTCTTCATTTGGTTAGTGATGCACTATTTGAGTAGTAGTAGTAGTAGTGTTGGTTAGTGCAGGATTTGTAATTTTTGGGGTTCAGTTCAGCTCAAGAATAGACAAATTTTATTCTGCTGTTTGTCTGTCTGTCTACTGTAATTTAAAGATAAGTCGCAAAATGTAACAGATCTGATATTAATATAGATTAAAGAAAAATATACAATTGTTAGGTATAACGCCCTAAGTGGGCTAATCCGTCGTATACTTTATTCAAAGCTATACACGCGCCCTTCGTGATTTTGTTGTTATATATCAAATATTATTAAAATTGGTAATTACATATTATTATTTTGTTTCCTGGCCTTTATTTTACTTTTGACGTCTGCATTTCTATCAAGTTACATATTTCTTGACAGTAAAACCCACATAAAACAAATTACATACTTGTCGTACTTTATTGTTGTGCGTGACGTAATAGTGATATTTTGTGAGTCATGTCACAGACTATTAAACCATTGACACTATACGTAAATAAATAGAAAGTAATCGATTTGAAAATAAAAATTCGAAATGTATGCTGGGACACAGTAGAAGTGAAACTTCAACGGACAAAATTAAATGGCAAAACGAATCGCAACAAAATTTTAACTTGAAGTTTTATGGGCAGATTGTTAATGAACTTGCCCAATTTGGAAACCTGCCCGTGAAACTTCAATTTAAAATTTTGTTGCGATTCGTTTTGCCACTTGTCCGTTGAAGTTTCACTTCTACTGTGTCCCAGCACAAATTTCGATTTTTCGCAGGTTTACTGCAAATTATGATTTGGTTAGGTTAGGTAAATTTTAATGAATGCATTTTTTATTTAAACATATTTTATTTTATCAAATAAAAAAACTAAATTCGATCCGGAACCAAAAAAAACATCCATAGTCTAATCTAAGCTTATGCCGCCTCTCACCACGCGATATACCTTCTACCCCCTCCACGCGGCCGTAACACTTTTTCGTGACAGAAAAAATCCTAATACCCTCCGTCTATATAGAAGTTTCACTTCAAAAATGTTCTACTTTAAAGAAAAATAATACCGCAATTATTATAAATGCTTATAAAATGACTTATTTAATATATGTAAAATATGTTCATTGAAATGTGGGCATATATTTATTACACGATGTAGTATTTTTAGCAAAACTGTATAGATGAATTAAATTGATTAAAACTTATTTATGAATGAAGTCGATTTTTTGTCGAGTCGGTAACACTAATTAACCCGTCATCGAGCTTTCATAAGTAAAATAAATGCTTTGAAAGGGTATTATAGTCTGATCGTCTCTACACAAATCCTACTGCATTTTTATAACACTATTTTTGTAGACTGTACTAACTAGTCTGGAAAAGACAAATAGATAAATTTTCTGCAACATTCATAAACTCTATGACAAGGTAGGTACTGATAATTCAGTATTTATATGTCACGTTCTTATCTCTTGAAAAATACTTGAAGTCTTCGGAACTTTATTGTAATATTTATGCATTGGACGATAACATAACAAAACTACAATGTATATAATAAACCGAATTTATTAAGGTGTTTATAATGTTTGTTTCAATTGTAAATGGTGGTACATATCCGTATTGTTTTATATGTGATTTTCGTGGCATAAAATCATAATAAACATAACAAATATGTTTATTATGAATATGAATATGTATGTATATCACCTTCGACAAATTGAATCTGTTTTATTCCTGCCACGGGTTGTCTGGAAGAGATCGCTTCTTAGCGATAAGACCGCCCATTGTGCACATTTAGAATATTTTTAGACTATAAGTTTTTGTATGTTTTCTGTTATGGTGTACAATAAAGTGTTCGCTCTCTCTCTCTCTCTCTCTCTCTCTCTCTCTCTCTCTCTCTCTCTCTCTCTCAAATTTAATCGTAAAAAGGCGCCCATGATATAAAAAGTAAAAAGATTTTAAATTTAGAATATTTAGGTTACTAAGTCAGGCTTAGCCCTGAAGGGATGGCAAATTACTAAAACAACAGCGTGCATAATAAGGCGGTGCAACCTTGCGGTCTAGAATAGGCCAGCACTGAAGCGCGCGAACCTATTAAGAAAGGTCGAGTTTAATTCAGTTGGGTTATAAAATCTAGGCTTACTCAGCCAGACCAACAAACGTTCATTTGGCGAAATATCTTTGTCCTTAAAAGCTACTTTATTACTCATCATAGAATAAGAATGTATACTTTTGTTGTTTTGTCCTTTTCACCGTTCATTTTATCGTTTTAAATATTCATAAAAAAACTTCTTTAATTGAAAGTCGATTCCTTAGTGCCTAACATCTAAGTTACATAAGTATCAAAAAAAATGCTTGTGTATACATGCCTACATATATACACACACATATATATATATATATATATATATATATATATATATATGTGTGTATGTATTTTTTTTTAAATTAGTATTGCTGTCAAAAATGTGTTTTTTTAATTATTTTTCATTCATCTTAAATCGAAATCAATATAATCTCATCTAGACTACTCGAGACAGGAATACAACAGAAACAATGAGGGTAGGTGAAAAATGAATCATGTTAATTAAAAACTATACATCCTATGTAAAATCGTGTTTTTATAAGATATTATATACCCGTAGGATATATAGTTATTAATTACCACGATTCATTTTTCCAATGTCCAATCATCGTCTAGTTCATAAGAAGGTTATCAAGAGAATAAACAAAGGAATACGATATTACACACGGCACGCAAATTGAAAATAATCGAGTTTCAGATCACGTCGAACGGACGATGTTGAGTCGAGATAATCTTCTCTAATTACACATATTTTTATAGAAATAAAAATACTTTATATGAAGAAATAACAACAACGTACATAAAGTAATTACAAAATATAAGCCATTTTTTTTCAGAGAACGTGTACGCCACAATTTTCATATCCATCCCCCTATTCGAGTCCCATACTCCACTCCCATACCCCAGTCCCATACTCCAGTCCCATATTCCAGTCCCATATTCCAGTCCCATATTCCACTCCCATACACCAATCCCATACACCAGTCCCATACTCCAGTCCCATATTCCACTCCCATACACCAGTCCCATACTCCAGTCCCATAATCCAGTCCCATATTCCAACCCTTCTACCCTATTCCTCCTGTCTGATCTCTCTATTTCATCACTCATCCCATTCTCGTTGGATCATCCTAAAAGCTGGCAATGCATTGGCTTCGCCATTGGTGTTGCATACGCCTACAGGCGACGCAACCGCTTTTCATAAGCTGGGCCGTTTGCCTGTTTGCGAGCTTCACAATAAAAAAAGCGGGTAGCTTTAATTATATGATAAGGAACAGTGTGATAAGGAAACGTTGTGAATTGAAAGAAGATGTAATAACAAGAGTTGAAAAAGGACGGTTAAGGTGGTTTGGACATGTAGAGAGAATGGATAAAAGTAGTATGACAGCATTGTGAATGATAGTGCTACCGGTAGATCGAGACTTACACGCCATGATCAAATAACAGAAGTATAAAAGAGAGGTCAGGTAAAAAGCATCACAAATAAACGTGCATGTATGAAGAGCTTAATGAAAGTAGATGAAGCGAAAGTTGTTTGTCAGGATCGTCACAAATGGATAATATGTATAGACAAACAATTTTATTGAAAATATGATTAATATTATTTACATATAAAAAAAATAACCAACAACACCACAAGTTGTGGTAGCTTAGTGCTTAGCGCTTTCTTCGTTTACAAAACTCTTTTTCCGTTCCTGGATGGAGTATCATTTAGACAAGTATCCAAAAATCATAACGATATTTCTTAGGGACTTTTATTTTATTAAAGTAGTAGGTGCTAAAATAGCCACTTTACATTATAAGATCAATTCTGAACTCATTAAAACATGTAAATGGGAGGGATCACCTAGATTCGTCAGAAACTCTAAAATAATGATGTTTAAAAAATACCTCCTTCTACAGTAATTAGCTGAAACAAGATCCTATTGCATTGTTTTTGAGATACAGTATTTTTTTAAATTAAGATTTAGTAGAGCATTATCAAAACCAGTGGACGACCATCACCCGTTTCTATGCGTGGACTAGAAAACTGACCAAAACTTGGCAGATTTATCTTTGTGTGTATTTTGCCCAGCCAACAGAAACATTTCAAATTGAATTCCAAGCATTTGGGCGTACTGTTTTAGCAAATAATTACAAAGGTGCGAGCCTGAGAGGTTTCTCGGAGACAATGATGAACGTCCCTCACTAATACAGAGCTAAGACGGGTCGGTACGAGATAGTTCAGTCTCAATAACACTGAAGCGTAATTTCAGTAAATATTAAAATCAAAGGAGATAGGGACAAAGCCAAAGAAATTTCATAAGTTGAGATATAAATTAACAAAAGCGTTACATTTTCCATTACAATACAGAAAATATAAACCCTAAATAAAAATAAGGTCAGAAATAAAATCGATTTACGCGGGTGAATTTCACCAATTAATAATATGAAAACACATCACACAATTAATTCACTCAAATAAATAAACCCATTACAATTATAATAAATAACAACTTAATAAAAATAAATAAAATCACTGTTATCTTTTTACAATCTGCGCCCAAGAATGTAAAAAGCTTTCACACATTTAAAAGCTATAAGCATCTTCCATGCTATAACTCGTGATAGTTCATAGTTTTTATGCCATCCCAAAGATCTAACTTCGAACTAATTAGAAAAAAAGCGTTTTGATCTAATTAACAAAAAAAATCAAAACAGTTATGACAGTTTGACTGTATCAGTGAGATGAATCACTACGTACATTAATTCATTCATTCTTTGCTCGCTAAGCTGACAGGTTTCATCTGGAGCAAAAATTCTAATTTAAAATATAAGGTATCGTACTGAGGCAAGGACACGGTCGATTTTAGAAAATTTGTCGATTTTATAAGGCGCCTATTTTCCATAAGACTTCTCTTTTTCTTTTCCTTCACGTTTTCCCAATGATTTTACGTCGGCACAGTGTATGTTTTGGTGTCTTATTTAAGCATTTCCTTTAATTCTTCACACGATTCATGCATCTTTTCTTTGGTTAGGTTTACATACCTTTACGCTGAATATCCCTAATGTAAAAATCAATGACTCGGTGATCCAGATTGTTAAAAGTTTTAAATACCTAAGTCGTGTACTAAATTAAAAACTCAGGGACAATGAAGACATTGAGCGAGAGCGAAGAGCGCTTGCTATAAGAAGTCACATGATAGCAAGAAGATGCTCAAAGTGCAGTGGAGAGATCAGGGTTACTCTTTTGAGGGCAAACTTCCTGTCAATGTATATTTTTCAGCTTTGGACAAATTACAGTAGTAAAACGTTGAGCAACGTGAAAGTTCAGTATAATGACGCATTCCGGATCCTAATGCGCTTTCCAACGTTTTGTAGTTCGTCAGCTATGTTTTCTGAAGCAAGAGTGCCTGACTTCTTCGTTGTAAGGAGAACTCGAATTGTTTCCTTTTGGGTAAAATTAGACAATTTATTAATAATATTTAGAAAGTTGTATCGCAAGATCTAGAAGAACCTATGTTCAGGAAATGGCAATTTGTACACCTAAATCAGAATAAAAAATGACGCTATGATTTTGTAAGTTTGCAATTTTAATTTTATCTTGATATCTTCACATATTGTCAATCACTATGGGTCTGTTACCTGAAATAAAAACTATTAATATTATATACACCATATAGCCTATATCACCTTAATTTTCTTGATTTTGATTTTACAGTCATGGATGCAACTTTGAAAGACCTCCACGTACTTTGAAATTATTTTATCCTTATCTTATCACCACATATTCTCATTCTCATATCAGTTTTTTCCAAAACTGCTATAGAAACATAAAACTAGAAAAGAATACCAGCGGACCCTGCGTGACCGGGATTTAACGCTCGGATGATGATGACCAGCGGAAGCTTAAGAGGTAACTAAATTTTAATTGAATGTTATTTGTAGACTCGAATAAAAGTATGTTCGTTTATTACAATAATAACTAATTAATATGATAGAATTAATCCCTAGATTTATTACTTTCATAAAATCATTGAACTAAAGCAAAACATGCGATAAAATGTGTACATACTTCAAATAACAGCTTCAGTTTAACTAATCAGGTTTTATCTCTTTATGGACTTAATTAACTAAATAAAACTTATGTTGAAATTCATATAAGCTCAGTGACTTAAAGCTGTGCTTATTCGGTTTAATAAAACGACTGGGGCGCAATGGTCATTCACCGTAGACCCGTCAGCTAACTGCAAATATGTTGGTGTATACCTTTAATAATATTATAGTCGCCTCAGTTGACTTAAGGGCCTTCACCTTAGTCCTTATTCATTATTAAATAAAAATACGCAGCTTCGTAGTTATGTGTTTGTGTGACACTGGCTTTGACAGATGACAATTTACATGATACAATAAATTAAATAATGCTAAAGTAACGTTTGTACATTGATTTGATGGATCTATTTCAACTGGTTTACCCTCCACAATACGATATGAGGTTTTCCAAAAAAATTGTCGTAAAATTCCTTTGAATTTTTTTTAATGCAGAGCCACCATTATTGGATTAAGGCGATGAATTAATTGCTATTATATTTGCTAGCTCACGCCAAATTTAATGATCATTTATATTTAGCAATAGTTAAATAGTTTTTCATACAAAATCAGTTATTGTTGAACATTCTCCAACTAATTTTCACACGTTGAAGTTTGGCGCGGACCACAATTAATTTAGATGGACATTACAGCCGAGTATAATATTGTCAAGTCGAAGTCGGAATCATATTGATTCTACTGTTTCCAAGCGTTTATTTTAATTTTGAAGTTCGCACGTTTATCAAGTTACATATTTCTTGACAGACAGAAAGCCCACATGAAACAAATGACATAATTGTCTTACTTTATTGTTGTGGGTGACGTAATAGTGATGTTTGGACTGTGAGTCATGTAACGCACAGATAATTAAACTATCGACACTCTCTTTTCTTTCACCATATCCCAATTATTTGAGGTCGGCACAATATGTCTTTTCCTTCCACACTACTCTACTCTGACATACGTCTTCTGTCACACCACATATCATTATATCATCCTTCACACAATCCATCCATCTTTTTTTTGGTCTACCTTTACATTTGTACCCATCTATCTTGTAGTTTAAAATTCTTTTTGTCACGTGACTTTCATCCCTCCTCATTATATGCCCACACCAACTTAATCTTCTTCCTCTCAATTTTTCATTCACGGGTGCGGCTTTCAAAGATTCCCTTATGTACTCATTTCTCACCTTATCCATTCTTGTGACACCACATATCCATCTCAACATTCTCATCTCAGCTGAGTGGAGACGTTTGTGGTGTATCACTTTAGTGGCCCAACAATACGACCCATATAGCATGACTGGTCCTATGACAGAGTTATATATTTGCCCTTTTAATTTCAGTGGCATTAGTTTGTCGCACGTCACACCGGTTACCTGTCTCCACTTTAGCCATGCTACATTTATTCTTCTCCTTACATCCCTCTCTATATCACAATTACTCTGCAGTAGTGAACCAAGGTATCTGAATTCGGGGGTACATGGTAGTGTGGCTGGTTGTAGTTTAAGAGGCACAGCACTAGAGGTCCCGCCAAAATCACAAAACAGGTATTCGGTTTTGGTTCTGCTGATTTTTAATCCAACGCCCTCTAGCGCTTGCCGCCACCTGTCTAGTTTGTGTTGAAGTGCCACCCTATCTTCATCCACCAGGACAATATTATCTGCGAAGAGCATGCACCAGGGGGCCTCATCCTGTAGCTCTGCGGTCAGTGCATCCATGACCAGCAGAAACAGGTAAGGACTTAAGGCGGATCCCTGGTGCAAACCTACCCTCACAGGAAACTTGTTCGTGGTTCCTACTGCGGTGCGGACTTGTGTACTAACATTCTCATACATGCTTTCTATCAGTCTTACGTACTTCTCTGGCACTCCTTTCGCTCTGAGGACCCACCACAGAACTTCTCGGGGAACGCGATCGTATGCTTTCTCTAGATCTATGAACACCATATGGAGATTTTTATGTATCTATCTGTATTTTTCCATTAGTTGGCATATTGAAAATATGGCATCTGTTGTGCTACGACCCGGCATAAACCCGAACTGGGATAGCGTCACCTCCGTTTCCTTTCGTAGTCGGTCCTCAATCACTTTCTCCCATGCTTTCATATCGACACTATACGTAAATAAATCGAAAATTATCGATTTGAAAATAAAAAATGTTCTACTTTAAAGAAAAATAATCGATCAAAACTTATTTATAAATGAAGTCGCTTTTTATAACAAATCGAGTCGGTAACGCATTAGGACATTACTAATTGATCGAACTATCAAAATTAAAATAAAGCTTGGAAAGCTATTAAATAGGAATAACGTTTACTGAAATCTCAAAAGCTCTTTACAATTATGACATAGATTAAAGTTTATAACGTTATTAATAAGGAATTGTACGGCTCCTAATGAATTAGATCCCTAGAGATTGCAATCATTCCCCAGAGTTGTGTCATTGTACCGCGTCTGACGCACTCTGGATAGATGAAGTGCTCCTGACTTTATCTTTGAATGTTCTATATAAAATAGTTTAAAATATTTTAGTGTAGCTTAATTTATAATTTAGTTTTACTCTAGATAATTTAGATATGTTTTTAAATTAGTTTTAGTCAAATTATTATATTTTTTTACTAATAGTTTAAAAAGTACTGAATCAGAAATGCGATTGCAGTTATATGTATTTTATACTCAAATAAATTCTTTAGGTGATTTCAAATTTTGTCGTGCGCATTATGTGACCTCATCAAAAGTCATCACTTAATAAATATAGTTCATTTTTGCTTATATCAGTTGTGATGTGGCATAGGCAATTAATTATATGACACCTTTTACTTTATTTCAGTGTGTGTAAATTATTCGATTTAATTATGTATTATAATTGTATATAGAATTGACTAATAATATTTTGATTAACTTATATTGAAATGGGCGTAGATAAAATAGGAAGGAAATAAAAGGTAAACAAATTCGACATGGTGTGACAAGTAAGCCCTTTTATGTTTGTAAGCTGTTCACGTTTAAGCGGGGGTAACACGTTCTTGTGAACCAATGTCCGGCGTTATTACCCGCTCACCTTCATGCCAAACTATTCTTAGTAGACGTCTAGGTGCAGGCTGTGACTAATGCCATACAATGCGAAAGCCACAGGTACCATTTGTAAGACTGATGTTCTCTTCTTTGTTTTAAAATTATCTAAAGAGATGCCTAAAGATAACATAGAACAAACTTTATAGATTAATTCTGGTGACAGTCTGTCTGTTTGTCATAGTTTATTATCTTTGGTACTACTAAGGCTATATATAAATATAACGCATATAGAAGTCGCTTGTCTCTACAAAAAGTATTATTCTTTGCAAAAATATTTTGTGGATAATGGATTTAGGGCGCGAAAGTGGTAATAACATTTTAATTTTCACTTTAGTATCACGAAGGATATCGGCTCTGTTTTACATTTCAAACGTTTATAGACAATTACAATAATAATTATTTGAAAATCGGACTAGTAAGTGCAAGTCCACGCACAGCAAAGCACTCTGTAGAAATGACGAGTTTGATGTCTTTGTATATCATTTGGCCACGAAACCCTAAAAGAATATTTTATCAAAAAATAGTTTATGGTCCATTGAAAACATCGTTATGATTTCTCAAGACCTATCCGAGGATACAAAGATGTCAAAGAGAAAAATGTTCATCCCTTATGGAGACCACCCCTAATTTCAAGCCCTTTTGTTCTATTTCACTACATTATTGTGTACAAAATACACCTTCCGGTAAAATATCATTCATATAAAATTTATTTATGAAAAAAATACATAGACATACAGATGGTCGGACATAAAGCTTATATAAGAATTCCATTTCAATCGAAATCTTTACGGAGTCTTAAAACTTAATCCAAAATATAAAACTAAATTCCATAATTATTTGACAACTTTATTGTCAGAATAAAAGCAGAAAACCGAAGGGCTTCTGTTTCCCAAATGTACTTTGTCTATCAGTACTAATATAAACTTAAAACACATTGTACACAATAAGTAATTCTGTTTGAAGCACTCTAAAACTTGAATAATGTAGCGTCCCCTTATTTGAAGAGCTTTTTGAGCAATATTCCGCGCTTGTTACTTTAGTAATTAAAATATACGATTAGTATCACATAGATATTTAATGTGTGCTCTCAAAGTCTAGTTTATGTTCCATATCTTAGAAAGGTAATCAGTGTGTAATCAAAATATGAATTAGAATCGTTTTTTTTTTAATTTATTGTCCAATATGCTTACATTCATATACATTAGAAACATATTTGACTGTGGCACAGAAACCTCATGGGTTTATTCGTGCCGTAGAGAGTCGTGTACACAACTAGTGTTTAGTTCTGATTTGATAATAAAAGCGGGGGGGTTATCATCATTCTAGTATAGGGAAATAAATAAAAGCAAATGGAAATGTTATACAGTCCTCTGCCACCTCGTGTATTTCAAAACTTACCTAAAAAATAAATCTATTTTCTTTTTTATATTAAGGCCATTTATATGTAAAACAGTAGTGAAAAGCTAAACATATAACAATTTTCATGAGATTTTCTTTACTTAGTTATTTAAGATCCAATTTCTAAAATTCAAAATAGACTTCGCGTTGGATATATAACCAAAATTAACGTGGAAAAAGCAGAATGGATAAACATATTGATATATAGTCGCATAAAAGATGCATTACAACTTTTTGTACAATATTGCACAATGCGTAAGCAAAACCTTTCAAATATCTTAGGAATAATTTGTTCTTCGGATACAATAAACTTTTAATAAAACCATGAATACATTACACCTAGCAATTTTTAAGGAAGACGTATTCATACAAATTGCCAGTCATTACCCCCGGCATAACTAATTGCCAAATTTTTCATGTCGGGAAATTGTATGTAACTACCGCGGAATTTCTGCAAGATGCTCCTTAAAAAAATGAAACAATACAATTTACACTATCATCGCTTCCGCACCCTCGACTCTAATAGTAATCTAGTCATGCAAGCATTTTTTACGATATGCAAAGTGATTCCCTAAATCTTATTAACCGCTTTCAAAAAGGGGGTACTCAGTTCGACTGTTTTTTTTTTGTTTTTACGCGATTTCTCCGTCAATTCTGGACCGAATTTCAAAATTCTGAATTTTTGTTGTCACCCAGTCAGAATTCAATGAGTGGATCCCAGGGAAATCAAGAACAACCCTCGAATATTATAGCCACGTACAGCGTGTTTATTTATTTTTTTCTAAAGTTATTCAAGTATTTGAGTAACTAAAAAGTAAAAAATCTTTTATTAACAAAAAATAAGACCAATTTCAAATGCAACTAAGTCTCTTTTGTTTTTGTTTTTGGTTCTTACTTATGGCTTCACACTGTTTTTGGATTTTGGCAGTTTACTTATTACAATAATTTAAATTACATTATACAGTCATAAAAACGTAATAAAAATTATTAAGAATAAATTATACATTAGCATTTTTTTTATTACAGGATTTTAGCAGACAGGCAGACGGCCCACTTGATGGAAAAGGGTTACCATCGCCTATGGACATTTACAACACCAAAGGTGATACAAATGCGCTGCTACTCTCTTAAGGGAAACGGGAACCTGGTCACTAGTGCCGGAACACAACACAAGGTTGTTATGGCGGCATACTCTAGACCAGAGGTGGTAGCCACCCAGTCGGGCAAATGGCTTACCACCTGGCTGTGGGTTATTTTGTCGCCTCTTACGACAAGCCGCCCGGTCGCAGGAAATTGTGTTCTTTCTCCGTTTCTTCATGGATAGTAGATAGACAAGACTAAAAAATCTGGACCTATATAATCCCCAACTAGATCTCGCCCAAATTATGTGTCTTTGACTGATACCAGATCAATCAATTCTGGCGTTCAATATGGATGAATCAACCAAAATGATCTATATAAACATAAGCTTCAATCATTCATTGTCATTAAATATTGTTGTATCCTTTCTGTTCGGTCCTTGCCTAGTATAAAGTCGGTAAAATATCGCTCCATCAGTTTTGCTGTCTACCCTCTTTCTGTGTGAGGCGACGGCTAACGCAGCAGGGCATAAGCAGCCATTTTAGAAGATTATTGTCTGTCAACATTTTGACGAGAAATACTGCGCCGTGTGCTCATCCTTGTCCTGGATAAAATTCTCTCAAGTCATTGTGATTACTGGCCTGACAAGAACATTTACCATACTTTGACTTTGTACAAAGTGGAAATCAGTGCCGTGTTATTCCTGTGTGCAACCTGAACCGAACCAAGAAAACGCGGATTTCAAGGTTGATGGATCTTCTGCTTTTCTAGTGCGAGGATCTAGTTTATATCTCTCTCATACAGTCCATAACTATAGAAACAGCAAATTACTCGTACGCTACAGCGCCCCACACTTTCAGTTCCGTTGCCTTTCAACCAAATAGATTCATTTTGCTTAAGCTGTCTAACATCGGCTTAAGGGTGATATTATTAGGTACATGGTTTTCTACTAAAGCCTCGATTTCAATATTCTAAGTTGAAAACTCATTAAAAGTTTATTTTGTACGTCTGTTTAACCATTTCTTGTGGGTAACGTAAACTATTTCTATAAACAGAAAGTTAATAGCATACGGGATGGAGCAAAGCGAGGACGCATAGCCTAGTTTAAATAGTTGAATTGTTCCACGAATAGTTCAAGATTTCTTTTTCTTCTTGAAATATGGTATATCACAATATTTTTTATGGTTGGAGTACAGGAGACTGGATATACCTGATGGAAACCGGTTGCCGTCGCCTATGTACGCTTACAACACCAAAGTTGTTACCAACGCGCTGCCCTCCTGGAAGAAACGTTGACTCCTTTTTAAGAAAAAAACCCATATTATAGCGCTGTAGGAAAACCTCGGGTGGATACATTAAGCTAGCTTCAGGTATTTAAACTTGCAAGTTTTATAATAAACCTTCGAGTAAATAATCACCAGGAAATAATGGGATACGTATGTATACAGCTCAGCTCCAGACTTATATATGTTTTACGTCTTTGACTGGGGTCCAAAAATGGACTGAAGTTTGAAATCATCTAGTGCGATGACAATCAAACGCCACCCTATATTATTAAAAAGAGCTTATATTTCCATTACATTTTCCACACAGAGTTTTTAGCTTAAATTAATTAGTGAATTCATCATTCACTTTTAACAAAATAATTAACATGTTTTTTGACAATACTGGGCAATACATGGCCTTCAAAGATCTAGTTAAAAGTTCTATGGAACGATTTTTTTTATAACTACTCTACGGACTCCAGTTCCGTAACCGTTTCTACAACTTAATTTCGAAGAAAGTTTTCATGCTTGGAAATTTTTGTGTGTGTGACATTTATTCAATGACATTTGTCTTGTGGTGTACCTTACGAATAACTTATTATATTAATTTATTTTAATTATAATACTAAACTTGTACTAATGTAGAGTGTTATCTGTTACATGCTGGTGTTGCGAGGAAGTGCATGTTCAGTGTGTGCCTTATGTATATACTTATTATCCTAACTAGTGTTATTAATTTTTAAGCTCTTTGTGTGTCTTGGTTTGTTTGTGAAGTGTGCGTGTAATGCCATGCGGTGGTAGTGCGCGTTAGTACCTAGTTGTTTACTAATACTATAGTAATGAGGAGGTAAGGGACTCGATTCCCAAACAGTTGGTTGTTCGTTGTGTGTTTGTGACTTTGTGGTGTTATAATTTATTGTTTAATTGTTGTGACAATGTGTTGATTGGGGAATTGTTGTTGAAAAATAGATGGAACGATTTATAATATAATAAATAATAACAGCCATTACAAGTCCCACTGCTGGGCTCGGGCCTCCCACTATAGGGGGGACAGTATGCCCGCCACGCTTGTCCAAGACGGCTTGGCAGGTTTGACACATCGGTTATCTCGATATACAAGTTTCACGATGTTTTCCTTGAGCGTTGTTGGTATATGGTAATTGTTACAATATGCACGTTAGCTCAGAAAACTGCCCAAGTGGTGCATGCGTTCCGGCCAGCACTCGAACCCGGGCCCATTGAGTTTCAGGACGCGTGCACTAGCCATTGCGCTTTCACGACTGCGTGATTTATAAAACATTAGTTAACTAATGTGTAAAATTCGATGCCTACCTTAGCCCGTTACAAAATAATCCAAAGTTGCGCATGCAAAAATTATTCAGATTTATTTTATTCAATCTAACTTCCAACGACTTAGCAAACAATACAAACAGTGAGAATAATGAGCAAAACCATCTGTTCATAATTCATCAGCCGCAGGAAATAAACCTGTTTTAGTGTAACCACAGATTGGTTTGACTTGGGCCGAATTATGCCAAAATGAACCAATCCTTATCAATAAATTAGTTATTACATTTAACCAATCAGAATGTGATATAAGTATTATATTACATACTATTCAACCAAAAGAGCCAAAAATGTGTTCACATGTATAAATAGTGTGTAGTAGAACACTTACAACCCAATAGATGGCGCTGTGCAATAATTGAGGTCGAAGACGATACCCGACGCGTACAAAGAATATATATATAAATTTCGAACACATTAACAGATGGGCCTCGCGTCCGTTATCTCGGAACTTAATTCCGAGAAACCCTTACACGTGCAAGTGGCCCCCGCACCCGCATCTGCCGCGACCACCGCACCCCCCGCGACCCCCGCCACCGCGCTTATCGCTGACCACCTGCGCTCTGCCTTAGCGCCCGCGCCCCCCGCATCCCCCGCATCCGTACCCGCCGTGCTACCGGTGCGCCCGCCGCCCGCACCCCCGCTCAACGATGCCCACCGTGTGGCACCAAAATCACGCGCCTCGTTTTCTCGCGGTTCCGCGTCGGGACAACCGCGATCGAGCTCCGCGAGTTCGACGACATCGCGTTCGCGATCGCCCATACACCGCGTAATCGATTCTCGTCGAGAAATCGAATTATCTCCTGACGGTCCGCAATACCTCAGGGATGCCCCTCTTCCACCGGCCGATGAAATCACCCCCATGGATGTCGCGCCTCCCGCGAACATCCCCTTAAACCGCGAGGACGATGACGGTTTTATAACCGTCAATCGTACCAAAAAACGGAAGACCCAGAGGGAGGTCCCCCCCAACCCCGCTTCCACTGCGGGCACAAAACCAACAGCGGCACCTTCCAGCCGCCCTGGGCCACCTTCACAGCGCCCGCCGCCACCCCTGATCATCCGCGAGAAAGCCCATTGGCTTCAACTCGCTAAGGAGCTGCCAGGTAAGGCAATCTCTATAAAAGAAGCCCGTGATACCCAACACGGCATCAAAGTTATGGTCACGTCTTCAAGTGAACACCGCTCCCTAACATCCTTGTTATGTGACCGTAAAATCGGTTACTATACTTATGCCCTGCCGGAAGAAAAACGCCTTCGGGCTGTAATCCGCGGACTCCCACAGGAAATCGAGTGTTCCTACATTCTCGAGGACCTTAAGTCCCAAGATGTACCGGTGCACGAAGTGCACCGTATGCACAGAGGCGACGCAACAAAGTCTCCTCTAAACCTAGTATTGGTTGTCCTCGACCTCTCCCCAGAGGGGAAAAAGATCTTCGAACTTGAGAAGGTCTGTGGCCTCTCTGGCCTTCGTGTGGAACGCCCACACGAAAAACATACACTGAGGCAGTGTCATCGTTGCCAACTTTATGGGCACTCTGCCCTACATTGTCAATCCCGTCCCAGGTGCGTCAAGTGCCTGGGCGACCACGGGACCTCGGAGTGCACACGCACCCGGAACTCCCCGGAGCCACCGAGCTGCATTCTCTGCGGCCAAGCGGGTCACCCCGCTAACTACAGAGGCTGTCCTGCCGCCCCCGACCCAAACGTAAGTTCGGAAAGGGCAACGCCCAAAAGGCACTAGAAAAGTGCCGAACAAACCCGCATTCGTGGCGGCCCCCTCCAGTGGTAAATCACTGGACGGGTCTTCCCACGACGGAAGCGTTCCTCCACTAAGGACGCGCGCCCCAATTTTGGCCGGCCTACCCCAAGCAACCCCTGCCCCCGCCCCATTTTAAAAGCACCTTCTGGGCCGTCACCCCACCACTCTTTAGCGGAGGACTTAGCCTTGGCGACTAAATTCGCCAAGAACTTGCCTTTCGACCTAGCAGAGGTCCAACTCTTGGCTCGAAAACTAAGACAAGTTGCAGAGTCTGACCAACCCTCCCTCCGGGATCAACTCGTGATCGAAATGGATCACGCGTACCTCCTCCAGGTACTTAGGTCGTTATAACTAAACAACCTAGTTAAATTATTGTTACCGGTAACAAATGGCGCATGTAGGTAGAAATAAACCACGCTCATTGACTCTGGCGACTTATAATGCCAACGGCCTTCGAAACCAGCGCGACTTGATCCATGACTTCCTGGTTACCAATCAAGTAGATATACTACTAGTGCAGGAGACCTTCCTGAAACCGAGTGAAAGAGATCCAAAGATCTCTAACTATCGGGTCACTAGACATGACAGGATAGGCCGTGGTGGCGGCACCCTGATCTATTTCGGAAGATCTCTACACTGCATGCCTCTAGTCACCCCACCACTAGTAGGTATGGAGGTATCCGCCTGCAGACTAGCAATGACTGGCCACCAACCTTTAGTCATAGTCTCAGCATACCTCGCGTGCCAGAAAACCCTTATTAAGAAAGACCTAGAAGCCCTATTCAACTTAGGCCCAGCTGTTATAATAGCCGGAGATCTGAATTGTAAATACGAACAGTGGAATTGCAATACCACTAACCCCAATGGCAGAGCCCTAATAAATATATCAGACAATCTTTTGTTTGATATAATAACTCCCATGACCCCCACACGATACCCCCCCAACCGCGACTGGGGGACCCCAAACACTCTCGACCTAGCATTACTGAGGGGCGTAACTCTTCAGTTCCATTCGATCGAAACGATGGACGATATAGACTCGGACCATCGCCCGGTTATCCTCAAATTAGGACAACAGACGGACCAGACATCTGAAACTAGGACCTCTGTGGACTGGTTGAGACTTCGGGACCTCCTCAAGGCAACCGAATCACAAGACCTGGACCGCATCCCGGACCACATCGAATCCCACCAAGACACGGAGACGGTGATCGAGGCCCTCACCAGCCACCTTCAATCCGCAGTGCGGAACTCGTCCAGACAGGTGCCAGTGGAGAATGACCGCCACTTATGCCTGCCGGACGAAGTGAGGTTACTGCTGAGGGAAAAGAGAGCCGCCTCCAGAGCTCACGACAGATATCCCACCGAAGGCAACAGAGTCCGACTCCGCCAACTAGAGCGCGAGGTCAAACTACGTATCCGGGAAGTCAGGGAACAACGTTGGGACAGAACGTTGAGAGATATCGAACCAACTCACCAGGCGTACTGGAAGCTGGCTAGAGCTCTCAAATCAGATACCCTCACTGTCATACCCGCGCTAGAAAGAGCCGACAACACCGAGGCGTTCGATGATGAGGAGAAAGCCGAATGCCTTGCTCAGAGTCTAGAGCTTCAATGCTCCCCACTACACAAAACGTCGACCAGTCACACCTGACGGAGGTGGACTCCGAGGTTGAACGTAGATCCTCCTTACCAGCGGAAACCACACTCGACCCAGTCACGGTGGAAGAAGTGCAAGATCTGATCAAGTCCCTCAAACCACGAAAGGCCCCAGGGATCGATGGCATTAACAATCGCGTGTTAAAACTCCTCCCCGGCCACTTGATTATAATCTTAGTGAGCATCTTCAATGCCGCCATAACAAACTGCTCTTTCCCGCGATCTGGAAGGAAGCAGACGTCATCGGTATTCACAAGCCTGGAAAACCGGCTAATAAACCGTCCAGCTACCGCCCAATCAGCCTACTGAGCACACTCAGCAAGCTTTACGAGAGGGTCATCCTCTCTAGACTAAGAGATTTTGCCATCAGCAAACATCTACTACCCGATGAGCAGTTTGGATTCCGTGCCAGACACTCATGCGTCCAACAGGTGCACCGCATCACGGAGCACATACTATCCCACTTTGCCCATCGCCCTCGTCGCCCTATAGGAACAGCCGCACTGTTCCTTGACGTAGCTAAGGCCTTCGACAAGGTCTGGCATAACGGTTTGATTTACAAGCTGTACCAGTTCGGTGTACCAGACAGACTCGTGCTCATCTTGCGAGACTTCCTCCTAGGCCGTAGCTTCCGTTTTCGAGTGGAGGAACACGCTCGTCCCCTCACCCACTCACAGCCGGTGTACCACAGGGCTCGGCACTATCTCCACTACTCTTCACGCTGTACACCAGCGACATCCCAAAAACTCCAGATGTAGAGTTGGCCCTCTTCGCGGATGACACCGCACTCTATACATCAGATCACAACCGACAAATGGCTTGCGTCCGGCTACAGGTAGCTGTAACAGAGCTAGGCGAATGGTTTCGCAAATGGAGGATAGAGGTAAACCCGGAGAAAAGCGCAGCAATGTTCTTTTCCCCGGGCACGCTTCGCTCTCCCAAACGCGCTTGCCTTCGCTTAAAAGCCATCTCGCTCTACGAACAAGAGATCCCCTGGGCAAAGTACACCAAATACCTGGGTGTCACCCTAGATCAGAACTTGCGCTTCAACGAGCATATCACTATAGTCCGGAATAGAGCGCGATTTGTGATGGGTCGTCTAGCACCCATGATAGATAAACGAAGCAAAATGTCCCTCAGACACAAGCTTACTCTATATAAAACATGCATCCGCCCGATCATGACATACGCGAGTGTGGTATTCGGCCATGCCAAGCCTGCCCTTTTAAAGAAACTGCAAATCGTTCAGAATAAATTCATACGCAGAGCCGTCGGTGCTCCCCTCTATATGCGTAACATCGACATCCACCGCGATCTGGAGCTTCCCTCCATCAAAAACTACATTACGTCGCTCTCGCGTAAGTATTTCGATCTAGCGCCGCACCATCGAAATCCCCTCGTCGTGTCCGCGTCCGATTATAAGCCTCGACGAAAGGCTCTCGTGCGACGACCGCATAACATCCTCATGGACAAGGTCGACGATATCACAAAACGGCTGGCTCGGATCAGCCCGCCCGCGGTTAGGACGGCAGGCTGGCAGGCACCGACAGACAGACACAGACGGCGGCGTCGACGCCGCCAATCACGATCTCTCCACGTCCCCGCGAGGGACGCCAGGAGACACAGCCCCCCATAGGATAGACTAGGCGTGTTGCTGGGAAGTTTCTTTCGCCGTTTCTTCTCTCCCAACCATAACACGTTGCGAAACGGCAGTAAGATAGTATAGGCCACCGCGAACCGCCGATCCCGGTCCGCCGGGATCCTTCCTCTCGGGCTTTATATTACCCGTCGCCCGCTCTCAATTAGTGCATTGTGTCGCCTTATGGTGGGCATCATTAGATTCATCCCCCTCTCATGGCAACAGTCCAGCCGAGGTGAAATTCCCTAGGGAGCCCCCTCGAGCAAGTTGCCTCCCGGGCTCGAGCGCCTTCGCTTCGCAAAGGCACTCGCCCCGAAAACCCCGGTAAAGTTGTGAGGTCTTCGGACCAACAACATAAAGTCAAGTCCAATAAAAAAAAAGATGGGCCTCGGTCTGCGGGGCACAACAGTAGCCTAGCTGGAAGATCTTCCTTTACGACGGAGGGGCATTCAAAGACCATGTCCTCTCGTAAGAGAGTAATATCTTCCTTGTTCCATGTGGCTCCTCCAATCATTCGGGTCATCCCTAAAAGTGTATACTAGCCAACCTACACATATAGAATATCTCACACAGCATGAACTTCAGCGCGACGATAGACGCGCGACCTTTTTCTTTGCTCTATGGAATATCTAATTTAGGTTCAATTTCTTGTTACATTTCGTTTTGTAAAAATATACCAAGTGCTCTTCTTATGTATTATTTTCAATAATTAGAAATTTGTAATTAATTACAAAACTAAGTTTAATACTTCTCAATGCTCTGAAATAAATAGCAAACATTTTCTGAAAGATTTTTTCAAAATCAACTTTATGAAGTTGTTATTTTTTCTCTTCTTTTATGCCCGAGATAGGATTTTCTTACAATATAGGTAAATGAGAAAACACTGGAAACACCAAACCTAATAGCAACGCAGTGGCAGGGTAAAAGCGGCGCGGTGACGGCGTACAGGCGGTGCCCTCTACATAATCATCGCGCACAGCACAAAAAGCGCTTACTATCTATGTTCAGGATCTACTTATATATTACTATTACAAATATCTTATACTTCTTAAACCTATATCTTAGAAATTGGTTCATTTTGGCATAACCTGGTCCACTTCATTCTCACAAATCAGGATATGGCTTTCTTATAGCTTAGAAGGCGCCCTACGTGAGATAAGGAAACTGAAATCCAATTTGCACAACGTTCACCGATTAGTTGCAACTTCTATTCCATTCCGTACGTGACCGAAATTGTCTGAGAAGAAAAAAATTCAATCAAGTACGTAAAGTTCACGCACAGTAAAGGGTTCCATAGAAGTGACAAACGTTCACTGTTTTAAGGCCGCTTCCTATATCTTACTATTCATTCACTTGACTTACCATCCGTTGAATTTTGATATTAATTGTATGGAGCTTAAGCTTGTCAAATTTTAACCGATAGTAAGGCATGTGAACAGTAGGTAAGATATAGCAACCAGCCACTTATCATTTGGCTACTCACCCTACAAGAAGTACGTATTTTAATTCTAAAATAACACATCTCAAAAGCTTCTCAATGGATCTTGTTGAAGTGAAACTTCTTTAGAATCGTTGACATTTGAAACTCGATGAAACAAAAAAGCGGCACTAAAAAGAGATAAACACATAAATCTATAGGACTAAGCCTGCGAGATAATGAGATATAATACATTATATTTAATCATTTAAACACTATGCTCATACAGATAGAGTTGGAAATGTTTTGAAGTTTTTCGTTAACACTTCAATTTTTGTGTTTTAAAGCCTAAATATAATTATAACGATATAATATATGAAATGTGACGTCACGAAATTTAGAACCCCTCCCACCCCTTGTCACATTTTCTTTCACTTCTACTGCGTGTGAACTGCACACTCACACAATTTTTGAACCATTTTTCTTTGAAAGTATTTTTTAAATTGTCTACTGGTACTAAGGCCATGACAACACACATTTACCTAGACAGAAACATAGACGGACGTACGGAGATGACGATAACATAAGAACTCCCTTTTTGTCAAAATACGGGACCCTAAAAAATTCATTTGAATTAAGTGTTAGGTCAATCGTTTCGCGCACCGTAGGACACCTTTACTGGTAAAGTAGGGCTAGTCATGTCGCGTAGTCCTCGCCATCAATAGACCCCACTTGACCCAGTAAACCAGGGACATTCACATCATTTCTCGTTTAAACCCGAGACCCGCCTCAAAGGTTTATGTTATAAAAATTTCATGAAACGACCGCAGTCGGAGCGGAGTACACATCTTTTTAAAATCGCCGCAACGTTGACACTCAAGCCTTCTCAATTCGTACCAGAGACAAATTTTAACCACCATTTAGGGATTTACGACTCTAACTGTATATTTCTGGAGTCTATATTCAAACAAAATTAAATTGAAGTCGCCTTCGCGTGATATCGCCAGAATAAAAGCGGGTGGCGTTCGACGCTCTTTTGAGGGAAATCGTGACGCAATCATTTCCAGCGCGATAATTGCGGATGGGGGACTAGCGGCCGCACAATTTCATAATGTACTTTAATATTTCGAACAGATATTTCTCTTTAAATAAGTACTGCCGGGCCGTTTTATTCACGAGTTTGCCTCTGGCTCTTTCATCGTTGTTTCAGCAAAGTGAAGTAACATCACCAAATTTAAATATAGAACAGAAAAAAACAATTTATATTCTCAAAATACTTTTTAGACGAAAAGAGTTTGCTTGTTTTTATTTTTATTAAAATATAGCATCGTATTCCGTAGATTCACATCCAATTCGGAAAGCATGCAAACATGAATATTGCTACAATTATTACGTGTTATTGTTTAGACCAAATCATTAAAATATTTATTGTCACTTATTGAATACGATATAGTATAGTGACATGGTGATGATACGCTATAGAAAAAATGTTCTAAATAATAAAACGTCAGAAGGCAAGAGAAGAATCACTTTTGATGACATCTAGGGTTTTGGAAACTTTAAACTATCATCACTAAGTTATACCAATATATACCCTCTCACAAAAACAAAATATGGAAACCTATATATACCTATTTTTATATACAAAAATGTTCTGTTCGTGTGTACATATGTCATTGAACTTCTAGACAGTTGGACCGATTTTGTTAAAAAATTATATGTGTCCAAGTGGGTCCCGGCCGGGATGGTTTAGGTTTCTAATTGGACCCGATAGGTGGCGCTGCAATCGGGTTCTAATATTTTTTTTAGCACAGGACAACTTCTGCTGGGCCACCTAGTCCTAAAATATTATAAACGTAAAAAAATTGAATATGAAACTCTATAGTAATATTGCAGGCTTATACATCGGAATAACATATTGCTTATAATTTAAGATATTGTATAAATTGGCTAAAAATTGTCAATACCGAGCAAATAAAGTCGTGGGTATAGCGAGTCTTAAAATATTTTTCTAGCCAGTGTCCCGTTTGTTCATAGCTTTAATGATGTCAGTGAGAACTATTACTTCCACGATAAGAGCCTCATTAAAGTAAAGTGTTCTCAGCTAAAAGTAAATATTAACAAATAGTTTGCGTCGTTTACACATTGTTATACCAGCAATTTGCTGTTGACTGAAGTCAAACAAAAAAGTGTAAGTAATAATTCAAACCAATAGTTAAATTGTTAGTTGGTAGGTAGGTATCTATATGTGAGTGAGCTTGTTCGCGTGCTTGAATATTTATAAGTTTGTTCTTTTCTCAAGACCTGACAATGATGGGTTTAAATAAAGTTGGTATTGTTACATGCCGTCAAAGATAAGCCGCACAGCCTATTGTAAGCGCAGCTTATTGTCCTCCCGGATTAGGGAATCCTTTGTGTTTTGAATTTGTAACATGCTATTGTTTTTCTACTTGTTTTATAACCATCATTAGCGTCGAACTATAATCCCTATTGTTATTGTTTTCGACTTTGTGGACGTTCGCAGGTGTGCAAATTAATATTTCTTAGAAACTCAGTGTGCGCCTCCAATTTCTTTGTACTGTGTAGTATTAAGACGATGCCCGAATGGAGGGGCGGGGGCAGTCAAGCGACGACTACGGAACGAGTAAGACGTTCTCTAGTACTCTCGATTAGCGATATAGACGACGGACTTTGGGCGTTTGAATTGCACTGAATCGTGCAGAGTGAACTGGTTGCATCCAGTTTTATTTGTATTTGTTTTATACGTGTTTGCACAGTTCTAATAAATTCTATAGTAGTTCCAACGGCATTTTTAATTCGAGACCTGTAGCTCGTAACAGTATATTTGATAAAGTTTATTACTTTGATAAAATAGATTTTTTTTACAGGTATGGATTATAAGTCAACGAAAGCGAATGCGGTTGAAAAGCGCATATATCAGATTCCACCTCAGAAGTTATATCACTAGTAGTTGGCATTCCTGACTTATGGCCAGTTCCTGCATCTTACTAACCGAGCATTTGCCTTAAGCTGATATTAGACGGTTCATTTCTGTCTTTCAATTTGGATGAATTAACAAAAGTGATCTATATAAACAAACTTGAATAATTGAATACCAACTAGCCCTTTAAGTTGTGTGCCTTTCAACTAAATTGGTTCAATTTGGTTGATCAGTCTAAAACCAGCATTACTATCGGTTAAAAATTGACATAAACTTCCTACAAGTTATGTCAAACTTCTACCGACGGAAAAGCAAGTAAAAGAAATAGAAGATATTGGAGCCGGCTATTAGTGACATTGACGCACAATAGCTGTATGAGTGAAGCTTAATAGAGAAATCAAATTACGAAACAAACTGAGAAACACTGCAACGCATGCCAAGCAGTAGCTAATTTTGAATAAAACACAAAATTTATCAAAAAGTCGTTTAATAAAATGGATCGCCCGTTTCAGAATGTTCTTCAAATTCAGTAGTTATCGTCGTTATAGCATTTGTACTTCTACTAGTGGTAGTAATAATACTGGTAATAGAAGGAGGGATAGTGGGAGAGGTAGTAGTAGGAGGTGGTGAGGTAGTAGTAGTAGGAGGAGGTGGTGATATAATAGTAGTACGAAGAGGTAGTGAGGTAATTATAGGAGGATTTGGAGAAGTAATAGTGGGAAGAGTTAGAGAAATAGCAGATAAAGGTGAAGTGCTGCCTAAAGTAGAGCTTTGAAAATAAATTGACGTTGTTGACACAATTTCAGACATAGACGGAATATTACTCGTAACATCATCTAAATTTTCCTCTAAAGTCGATTGTGTTTCCGTGATCATTGAAGGTGATTCCGATTTTGAAGTAATTACATCTGCATCCGAAATTCTGGATCTATCTTCATTGTAAACTGGTATATGAAAGGCTCCAGTAGTGTATTGAACTGTATATTTTACATTAATATCTCCAATTCCTGTCGTTTTACTATCTTTATTATCGATTGTTTGAGCAGCATTTACTGTTTTATCTCCTTTTTCCACCGCAACATATTTCAATTTATGACCCTTTATTTCATTTGGGCGCTTAATAGTTTTCTTTGTCGTCAGGGGACGTTGAGCCCGTTTTTCAATAACCTTTTTCAGTATACTCTCAGGTATCCAATGTCCAGGTAAATTTGCTTCAATTGGATTACTTACGTAAACAATTCCACCTTCGAATGGATTGGGCCATTTTTTAGAATTAATTGATACACATAACACCGTTAAAATTGGTATGAATAGGAAAATCGGCACTGAAACATATAAAATTATCGTTCCATTATTGCCAACTGCAATACAGTATTAGTTTTTTCGTAGTTTACAGGCTTGGCCACATTACTACAGCCAAGCGTGAATCCGCTGTTGTGGGCAGGAAGGGCAAGCCTACTGTCCTAATAGACTTGTGACCTCACACTTTCACGGTGTATTGAGCTCGATCGGCTGATGATACTATATTCAATGCCTTAATAAATAAAAAAACAATGAATCGTGCATGACTCGGAACGCAGCTAATTACTTGTAGGAATGCGCTATATCGATCATGAGCGAGTTCATTCCCCAACTCGTACTTGGCCGATTTTCAGGTGTGACCACAACCTTTTTTGAGGGCTGGGCGCCTGACCGCAGCCCAGCATAAACACTGAAGCGGTGCGGCAACGCAGCACCTTCGCCGCCATATGATACAAAAAACCCACCCACCCCACAATAATACGATACGATAGGATAAAAATTTCAGCTAGCAATAGCCGTCTTACTCTCGAACCTGTGACGGATTTGCGATTTCTTTCTAGATATCAATTAATAATTTATCAATACTGTCCAAAATATTTTTTATCCTAGAACCAACACATATATTGTTTAATCATATAGGTATTACTGGCACATGGGGCATTAGGGCAGCGGCGGAAATCATACTTTTTTCTGAAGATGCCGACGGCCTCATGATTATCATGAGGCCGCCTCACGGCCAAACCGTAAAGCTCTACTATAAACGTAGAGCGGAATTCCAGTACGGCGACAACAACTAAATTGTGCCACAGGTCATCCTTCTCTCGGTTTTTAACGTTTTAATACGGCCAATCCCCTATCGCCGGTTGAGTAGGTAGGTAACTATTACATGGTCCTTCCTGCGGAAGGTGAAGGGTAAGTACAAGCAAAGGGTTCATGCCCATAGCCTATGGAAGTAGCCTACGAACCGCCACTTGCTAGGGTTCGCGGTGTTAGCTATGCATTTTCCCATATTCCGGCCGCTGGGCTGGCGAGTCCTATGCATTCCCCACTACACTCCTCAAGCGTTGGACATTCCGCAAGTAAGACTCATGACACTTACTTTCTAGTCCCTTTAGTTATTGCATATCCAATTTTGACCTCCCATATTATGGACCAGTATCTATTTCCTTCCTAGCATGAACTTCATCCACATTTTAATATTAAAAATAATAAGCTCCAAGCCTGCCCACAAATAATAATTCGTTCGAATATTTCGATCAAATGTACGTGACGCATGAAAATCAATTATTATTTATGGCAGTTTTAATAAGCATATCAATAAACCAAACGATTTATTATCTCTATATGTAAAATGCACCAATGGGCGCTTATACGTAGTCATCAGCAGATAAGTGAGCAATAGATATTTTTTCATATAAATCCGGATGATATCATCCAAAAACTCCAAAATATCATACTTCGTACTATCTCAGGAATACCCTGGTATGTAAGAAACAGTGAGATTCACGTACATCTCGAAGTGAAAACAGCAAAAGAAGAAATTCGTGAACTCTCAAAAAGCTACCAATGTCGATTGGCTCTGCACGTAAATAAATTGGCAGCCAAGTTAATGCAGCCGTACATATCCATCTCGGCTGAAGAGGCATGATATTCAAAAGCTACAAGAGAGGACTTGTTCTCCATAAAACAAAGAGTAGTGTTCTCTGTGGAGAACAGACCCATTAATAAAATAAAATAAGCACAAGCCATTCATTTAAAGTCGGGTTGCGACTGATTGTGGATATATAAGTAAAAAATATATACATATATATATATATATATATATATATATATATATATATATATAAATCCGGTATTGGGTAGCCTTTTACTAAATCCAAACAGGATATAAAAAAAGGAAAAATAGATAACACTTTATTGCTCACCAAAATAAAGAAATACAAAAACAAAATGCTTAATTACAATATTTCTTGGCGAAACAACAGGCGGCCTTATCACTAAAAGCGATCTCTTCCAGGCAACCTAGCTTAAAAGAAATTCTTAACTAATCTAGCGATGTAGGTGGAGCAGAAAAAAGATAGAACTGAAAATATTTTAAGGCATAAACTAAAAACAAACCAAATAAAAACTAACATGACTAACTAACTAACGTGATATGCCCTAAAATTTACCTAAAATTAGGCGCACTTTCCTAATGCTATATGTACATTATGCCTACTTCTAAGACAGCAAACAGGAATGCGGCGAGGTAAAGGGGCACAATGACGCTACCCGATTTCCTGCTTCCTGTCGTGGAATTGGGCGTAATGTAAATAAAGGGATATTTATTTATTTTACAGCAGACAAGCTGACGGCCCATCTGATGGAAAACGGTTACCATCGCCTATGGACGTTTAAAACACCAAAGATGTCACCAATGCGGCGCCGACCTCGACATCTTTCACTTAAACTCTCAACTTCTTGGAGGCAAGTTTTGCCTTGCCCTTAAAATTGCTTCTGAACTAGTTCACTATATCGACACCAAGGATCCTTAGAAGTAATAAGGTGTATTCCATGAAACTATATCGAATGCACGAATGGGGCTTTTTTGGCAAAGAGTACGCAGACGTGCGTGTTTTTGGAGATTAAAATAGATAAAGTTTTGTCTCCTCCATTCTATCCAAGACTCTAAGGAGTCCTCTACTTCAGACACTAACCCGACTTTCCCACACAAATAATCGGAAGCAAATTTGCACGACCAGTGTACTGCGTGTCGCCAAGACTCTCATCCGTATAACTTATGAATGAGACATAGACTAGGAAATTAATATTGGTATCTGATCAACCATTCGCTTTGGATATGAATATAAAATAATTTCACAATTTAAAAATTTATTTAACTAATAAATAATAATTTAGAAACAAGGCTAATTGTCCCACTTCTTAGATACATCGATGTACTCGCCATCAGGTGACTCGTAATTCTTGATAGGAGGAGTTGCAACTGGTCCCATGATTGTGTATGGAAGTATTGACAAGTCCGGCTGTAAAGAAGCGAAAAACCGTTGAAAAATTCTTTTTCATAAACACCATTTCCGTAAGATAATGTAATATTTAAACTTTATGAATAAAAACCATGTGTAGTACAGAAACCTGTACAAGTATACAATTGAACTAATATATCCATAATGATTCAATTTAAACATTTCTTTTGTGTCTCCATTGTGAGTTGTTTGCCATTAAAGAGTTCCATTATGTATCTTCAAGTCCAAGGTCTAACACCAATGAAATGGATGGGACGACTTAGAGGTATAAGGTAAAACCACACTCTCTCTCTTTTCTTTCACCATATCCCAATTAATTGGGGTCGGTACAATATGTTTTTTCCTTCTACACTCCTTTATTCTGACATACATCTTCTGTCACACCACAAAATCATCATATCATCCTTCAAACAATCCATCCATCTTTTTTTGGTCTAAGTTTACATTTGCACCCATCCATCTTGTACTTTAACATTAAGGTACCACACTGTACTATAAAAAATCATTAAAATTGGGTGATAAAATGAATGTTTTAAAATAGTGGTTCATGGATAAGTGGTGATTTTCTATATTCAAAAGCGAGAACAGTATGACTTATGACATCCTCTGGTCAAAAGTATTACATTAGGAGTTAAGTTTTTCAGTAACATTTTACAGGTGATTCTTGTTCCTAATATTCTTCTTCCAATGTTACATTCAAGTTAAATTTTAGTCCGATATCGTTAGACATAATTGTATTATCCACGTGAATGCATGCAGGAATGGAGAAAGAATACAATTTCCTGTGGCCGGGCGGCCTGTCGTAAGAGGCGACAAAACACCCACAGCCAGGTGGTAGGATATTTACCTGTGTGGTTGGCTACAACCCCTGGTCTGGAATATGTCGCCATCACAACCTTGAGTTGTGTTCCGGCATTAGTGGCCAGTTTCCAGTCTCCCTTTTGAGATCGGCAGGACATTGGCAGCACCTTTGGTCTTGCAAATGTCCATAGGCGATAATGGCCACTTTCCATCGGGTGGGCCATATATCTGCCTGTCTGCTGAACTCATGCAAAAAGAAATGCCGCATTGTCAGCAGACAAGGTTTACACTCAGCTTATTGCTGTGTCAGAATTATATCAGACATAATACTAATTTTTAATACAAACCTTTTAAGCGTGATACCCAAAGAACATGAATTTTTTGTTAATCAATTAGTAACGCCATCTGTCGGCAAAAGTCATCCTCCCCCCCAATCCTTCCTCAGCCCGCGCGCATACGCCCGTTGGCACCTGCCAAGTAGTGTAAATTGGTCCGCTTCTGAATGCACGTGAATGTTATAAATGCCAGTATTGTGAAGAGTAAGGAGATGGGAACACAGCTAACCGGCCAGGAAACCCTCAGCAGCTGTCCAGGTAACCTATGTCCTATTTTCAAAGACGTTTGCCGCCCAATTACAGTTCACTAGCCGCCGCACCACTATTTTTATAACTATATAATTAGAAAATGATAATTATTATAGTTGACAATAAAATATTGATAATGTGAATGTAGCTTTACCATAACAGCCTCATTATACAAGTCTTCAGATTCCTCATAGAGTCTGTCAAGTGCTCTTCTCTGTGCTGCCATAATCTTATCAATCTGAGCAACATTAGCCATGTACTCTTCACGCTTATATCTAGTCCATTCTTTTTGTAATAAAGCTCGAGCTTCCATCTGTTCAGCAGATAATTGAGGAGATGGCCTTTTACGTTTTCTGAAAACAAAGAGAAAATTTATACAAGTTAATCAAAAATATTGAGAATAGGGGGATTATCATAATATGGTCTACATTCTTGACTTTTACATGTATCTTCACTCTTACAAAGGGGCCTATCTGGTGAAAAATATATCACGTTTCGCAATAATGTCATACATTCATAGCCATTACTGAAAGTAAGTTTATAATAAAACTGGAGCCAATTAGTTATTTAGTTTCATGTTACGAAGCAGTTGTAAATTAGATTAGGCTCCTATAGTGTAAATTATAACCATAAACAAAATAAAACTAAAGGCTAAATAACTTTAACAATACTCGTTGAAATTTGACATCTTTGTCTTCCAGCTACTGAAAAGTGGCTGAACCATTGGAATAATAAAAATCAAATAAATTAATGTGCTTAATACCGTTAAAACATAGTTTTATAATGTAAACTAGTCAGGACAACTTAAGAAAATATTATGGGAAGTATTATATTTTTTAAATGGGAGCTAATAAAGCTTCTGTTGAATTGTAATCCAATGTGATTATCTACTTCAATATTTTACTTTTACATGCTATTTCAGTCAGAGGGTAAATGTCTAGTAATGTGTTAACACAATTGTATAAAAATACACCAAATATATATATATATATATATATATATATATAATAGCACAGAAATCTGTACGCAAAGGTGGTTCAGGAGTTGTTATTGTATTATGCAAAAAACAAAATTATCAAATGTGTGAATGATTTGAAGCAAGTCAAATGAAATGAACCTACTGTAATTGATCCAACAAGTCCAATGGTACTTCCATTTCATCAATTGGCTTTAGCTGACGTGCATTCTTCTCCAACCTTCTAATCTGTTTTTCAATTTTCTTGCGTCTCCTTTCCTCTCTGGCTTTTACTATCATTGGATCTAATTTTTTCTTTTTCTTCATTGGCTCTGCACTGAAAATTTACAAGTGAAATGGGTTTAAAGTAATGAAATAACACACAAAGTAGAAGGTTTATTCCAACAAACTCCCAGAATATCAACTGATGATTTATACCTCTTTTTTGCCATTGAATAAAGTATTGATTGATTAGATTCAACAGCTCTGTTTGAACCCTTATTAAAATCTCAGATTGTTAAGTACAGTAAACATTCAAGAGTTTTCAGTAAACAAGCTTAGAAATTAGTAAAAGAATGGCTATATGAGAAAGATTATTATACCACTAAAGATTTTCTAGATGACCACACCAAATGAGAATAATGTGATCTCTACCAAGCTCTTTCAGTAATTATTTATAAAAATTACTTTGTTAAACCTTGTATTAATAAACTACATTATAAAACAAGACAAATAATAATAATTATGAAATAAAGATATGTTGCTGTGAAGTTCTTCTCCTTTAACAGTAACTAAAATTGTTTTGGAAACAGTGGTAAACATAACTTTCAATAAGTAATCTGTAAGATTCTGTTTTGAAATAAATACATTGATTTTCATTTTTACATAATAAAACTATGGGATGGGGTATAGTTATAGGGCACATTTATTTATTATGAACAGATCCAAACTATGACAGATATTCCAAATGTTTTAGTCTCTCTTATTATATGAATTTACTCTGTGTTCTAGTCCCAGAATTGCAACTTTTAAATGTAAAATGTTTGAAAGTTCACTTCAGTCAAAAAAATTAAAGTGGGAAATTCACACCAATATCTATACTTGTGCATAATTTATACTATTATTCATATTAATTATATAATAATTAGACATTTAAGACAAGGAGTTACTTACCTAAGCAGGTCTGTAACTTTGAACTGGAAAGCACTAGTTGTCGCTATATTTCGGCAATTTATCTGTATTTTTGTAGCCGAAGATATTGATAATCTGTAATGATTATAAAAGTAACCACCTTATTAAAATTTAAAAAATATATAAACTGGAAATAAACATCATTTATATTTATAGGTTATGTCACATAATCAAGATATTCACAAACCTAGAAAATTGTCTTAACAAAGACAAATTAAACATGTTAATCTTTCAAGCAACTAAAACAATCACAAGATTAACAATTATTTATTTTTGTACTAAAATTATTATTAAATTACAAGTTTGTTGACATCTAAATATTTTTTAGTTTTTACACCATTATCAACTGTCAGGTTGTCTGTTAATCAACAGTCAAAGTCAAGTAGTAGTAGTAGAATTCGCCTCAAAGGCAGGCAAAAGAATCTTAATCCATACAGCCAACTCTGAAGTATAGGTCTTCGTATAGTAGCGCAGTTGTATTGCAGGCTACAACCGACGCCATTCAATGAAGTTCTTGTGAAAACTCGAAAGACAAGATCTGACTATACAGTTCACATTTCTCACAAAAATACATAATTACTACTCAAATACTATCAATAGCCTACAACTATTGTTCATTTTAGAGTACTTTTACACATTTTTAGAAAATATAACTGCCTAGCACAACGTCCCCTTTCAGTTCCCGCCAAAAACTCAGTCAAAGTCAAAACTTGGTTGGAACAAATTTATACTTTTTAATAATGAAGTCTGTCTTAATTTCTTAATAAAACGGAACGCTTGATACGTTCCATTTCCTGCTATTAAATGTGCTCAGAATAATTATTAACAGCATGTTTCTATATCTTACTAACCGTTCACTTGCCTTACTATCGGTTAAAATTTGACATAAGCTCCATACAATTAATATCAATTATTTAGGTTTATGGGTTGGCAGCTAGGCCTTTAAGCCAGATCTTAGATTTTAATGTAGTTTCTTCATTTTCTTAAGCCTATGTGTAGCACAGCTGAACTGTAGGTTAGCAGCTGGTGCCATTCAACGGAGTTCTTTTGACATCTCAAAAGGCCACATTCGAATATACAGATCACATTTCTCACAAAACACATAACTACTACTCAAAAACTATCAATATCCTACAACTATTGTTCATTTTAGAGTAATTTTACACATTTCTAGAAAATAAAACTTCACCGCACAACATCTTTCAGTTCCCGCCAAAAACTCCAAATAATATCAAAATTCAACCGATGGTAGTAAGGTAAGTAATTTTTATTTTTCAGAGCAGGACAACGTCTGCCAAGGCCGCTAGTATATATATAAATATACAGCTATATTCTTATTGTTAAAAAATAAAGACCACAACGGCTTTTTCCAGAACAATGTAAAAACTATTTATCTATTTATTCTTCTCTATTGTGGGCCAGCTGTTTTAATATGTCTATAAATGACAAGACATCCGATAAAAAATATAGTGCTTACTTATTTTCACTATAATCGACAAAATATGTACATAAATCTTTAATGGTTAATTTAAACATGAGCCAAGTAAATGATGATAATAGAAAAAAAATTGTCATACCTCTTATAGCAACAATAAGATCACTTTGTAAACACAATTCTAATACTAAGTATGACACCATTATTACAACCAGTCGTTTAAGTAAACAATAAGCAAATGGAATGTACAAGCAAATAATTTAAGTGGGTACCTAAATACATAATGACTAGAGTTCAAAGTTGTGATCAAATAAACTAGAAGGTTGTAATGCGTGACATTGAATACCATTCTGCAAAAGCACGCAGTCAAATACAAGTATTTTAAAAATAGTACAATATTTCAAGGAACAATCTTATTAAAAACTAGGATTCGCCTGTGACTTCGTCCACGTTGGACGGAATAAGCTAATTTATATAAGTGTCCTAACAACTTGAACCCACCCGCTGTAAAAATCCAGCGGGATTCCCGAGATATAAAATACCGCAGATTTTAAGTCCGGGTATTTGCTATCGATCAGCGAAAACCGCATCCAACTCGGCCTAGTAGTGTTTACATGAATCTCGAACAAACAGACAAACTGAAAAAGACTATCTTGACGATCTTGTCTTTGTGGTGGTGGAACAATATCAGATCATTCACACATTCACATTTCCATGGCCTCTGTAGTCTAATGGTATAAGCATTGGCTCGCCTGATTCACTAGAACGCAGAGGTTCAAGGTTCGATTCTCGGTTAGTTACATTTTAATTAGAACTGTTGTATTATAGCGTAACTTATCTATCTTGGAAATATACAATCGGTGCGTTTATTTGGGAATATTCAGTTTTACTGTGCCCGCAACTTCGTTTACGCAGGTTTAATATATATTATCTATACCATGGTGATAGATCTTAAAATAAAATACTCTCGAAGAAATTTGGTTCAAACAACGTCCTTTAACTATATTTTAATATAGGCATTGGGTAGTTTCGATTATATGTTGTTTTATGGTTCCATACACAAATAACGAAAAGAGTGTGAATCTCCATGGAACCCTTCATAGTGCGTCATTGAACTAGTATGTTTCCAATGTTGTGCGTAGACTTACCAGATTCTTTTAATTTGGTTATACGAACTCTAACCATTCTACATAATTTTCAATTGGATATAATCTCTTTTATAAGTTATAATATGTACCCATAACGAATCCAACACAGACATGAACGAATAGTCGGTTCACTTCAAACCGGCACCACTCCCAGATGCATTTATTCACATTTTTGCATAAACGTATAAAATATGATCTAAGCATTTTTGTAAAACATTAAAACATACTTTTAAATTAAAATCTAAATCTTCATACATGTATATAGAAAGAAAGAAAGAAAAAGATTTATTGACTTAAAAAATACGACGCTATACATAAAAGACACATAATACATTCACAGAATTTTTACACAAAAACATATATAATAAATAAATAAATAAGGCTTGTAAGTCGAGTTTTTCAGTTAAAGAGGTTGACAACTCAGCATTGTGCTGTATCGAAATATTTTTTAAATCCCGATATAGCGCTGATTTTCAGTGCCAACCTCCATACACTTAACCCAATAACATCTCTATACATATTGTATTTATATATAATAAGTGCGTGTTATAACATAAACACATACAGCATATACACTAATATGATTATATTACAAAAACAATTATAGTAATATTATATATATATATATATATATATATATATGTGTGTGTGTGTATAGTGAAATTACAAAAGACTTAAAGATATATCAAAAAAGAAACAGTGCTGTGAAAAGAAAAAAGAAAACTACATACGTATTATGGGAAATAAAAGGCTATGCATTATTTTCAAGAAGAATTCCACAGTGAGTTCAACACTTCAATAAGTGGTACGTGGGGTCATTCTTTTGTTCCTCCATCAAATACTTTCTGTAATGAAATTTAAAAGAAATCGCCGACTTTATATTTCTAAAAGGTGGTGGGAGATCATTCCAGCAATGAGTTGCTGCAAATTTGAAACAACCCCTAAACGCAGCTGTCCTATGCTTAGACGTCACTAAAGGCTTAGTAACAACACGTGCACTGTATTCTGGCGTCCTATTTTGTCTCCAGTCCATTTTTTCATATAAGTATGTTGGCTTTTGTGTAGATATTATTCCAAACAGTAGGGTAGCTAGGTGAAGTTTTCTTCTAGCTGTCATTTTAAGAATATCGTTTGCATTAAGAAATGGTGTTATGTATATAAAAATGAATCGTAGAAATGTATGTACGAGTATAACTTGAGAACGACTTTACCAATTTTGATGATATTTGTTTTATGTGTTTGAATGTATCCCCGGATGGTTTAGATTCATAATTGGAACTGGTAGGTGGCGCTGAGATCGGGTTCTAGAACTAATCACCTGGACCGATTTTGGTGATTTATGGTGGCGCCCGGATGGTTTAGATTCATGAGATCGGGTTCTAGAATGGCGCGGGCGGAACACCCGCGCTCTCTCGAGATGTGCGGGTGATGAGAACCCCTTACCCCAGCGGGCCCCACCCGCGCCGCCTGCTTACGGTGGCCGACGAATTCCGACCTGGCGTCGGCGCGTCCTCCTTGGCGATACGCTCACGCTTCCGCCTCCTCCTTTGCAAACATAACGTGCTCGCAGAAGGAGGAGACGGCGTCCCATCCGGTGCGGCTCCCGACCATTCCAGTTTGGGCGACGAGGTCTCGGCGCTGCTCCGTCCATGCAGGACATTCCTGCAGGGTATCGGGGCAGGACGGGCCTCACCGCCTCGATAGTGGCGGGGCCCGCACTGGGGCTCTGAGGCGATCTTCCCAGACTCCCACGGCGACCTCGGAGGTCGATTTCGCGAGGCGCGGGTCTGGTGCCCCTGGCCAGGGGCCTCTTTGCGCCAATACAGTGACGCCAGGACCCTGGCTTCCAGGTCCCATGGGAGGGATCCGGCGAGTAGCGAGGCCATACAAAGGACACCGTACGGTATCCCCTTATCGCCCTGAAGCTTGACGCAACAGCGGAGCGTTGCGGGCCGTCGGGCGATCCGCCCATAATGGGGCCCCGTAGAGGGCCATCGACCGTACGATGCCTTCGAAGAGTTTTCGGCACGTGGCGTTCGGCCCCCGACATTGGGGGAGCAAGCGCGAGAGGGCACCCGCTGCCCCCTTGAGTCTGGGGCAGCTGCCGAAAATGTGCCGAAAAATCCCACCGGCTATCGAGGACCAATCCAAGGTATGCCGATGCGGATGCCTCCTACTGTAATAGCGGTGTCTGGAACCGTGAAAGAACACGGCCTCGGTCTTCTGATGCCTACAAGGCACGCCTGCCGGTTCAATGTGTCATCTGCATAGCATATGATGCTGACGCCGGGGAGGACCCTACTCACCGCACACCATGGCTCGCCGATTCCATCCCTCGTGGACCGGGTAAATGACAGCTCTTTCAATACGGCGGAGGTAGGAGGCACCCCAAAGTACCGGAGTGCCTCCATTATGCAAGGCCAGGGCAAGGAATTAAAGCATTGGCGATGTTGCTTCCTCCGCCAGGCCTCTCAGGCGCATGACGGCGTCGATTGTGGAGCGCCCTGGCTGCGGAAACCGAACTGGTTGTCCGCCAGGTCCGGCCCCGTCGTCCATAAGTGCTGGACGAGGCGGTCGACGATGATACGCTCAAAGAGCTTGCCAACCTCGTCCAGCAACACAATGGGCCGGTAGGCGGATGGTGAGTCTATTTCACCTGGAGCTATTTTGTTTTTGTGTTTGAGTGGATTCCCGGATGGTTTAGATTCACAATTAGAACCGGTAGGTGGCGCTGAGATCGGGTTCTAGAATCCTTCTAATCACCTGGACCGATTTTGGTGATTTTATTTTTTTGTCATGAAACAAAGTCTTTTAGGAATTCAGAAAATATGGCGGTACGAAGTTCTCCGGGTCAGGTAGTAAACATTAAAAATAAATAAACATTTTTACATCAAAACATTTACCCACTACAACCTCGGTAGTGCTCATTGTAATGCCGGGGGACTACCCCCCCGGCGACGTCGTGGTCTAGTTCAGCGTGGGGCGGTTTGTAACGCGCCCCACGGGAGGAGAAATGAGCGCGCGCGGAACACTCGCGCTCTCATCTCGACGGCATGTGCGGGTGAGTGAGAACCCCTATACCCCAAGGGGCCCCACCCGCGCCGCCCGCTTACGGTGGCCGAAGGTCGAATTCCGACCTCCGGCGTCGGCGCGTCCTCCTTTGGCGAGAGCGGAGCAAGGACGACGCTCGCTCGCCCGCTCCGCCTCCTCCTTTGCAAACATAACGTGCTCGCAGAAGGAGGAGACGGCGTCCCATCCGGTGCGGCTCCCGACCATGGTGCGAACAGCCGGGAGCGAAAGGTCCCAGTCCGGTGTGGGCGACGAGGTCTCGGCGCTGCTCCGTCCATGCAGGACATTCCTGCAGGGTATGCAGCGCCGTATCCTCGTCGCCTGTGTCGCAATGATGGCACCCTGACGTTGCCTCGCGGCCGAGGCGACACAGGTACCTTCCGAAGCAGCCGTGCCCCGAGAGGACCTGCGTCAGCCTGAACGTCAGGGTGCCGTGTGTTCGTCAATCCATGCCGACAGGACGGGCCTCACCGCCTCGATAGTGGCGGGGCCACAGGAGGGGACCAAGAACCGACCCCTGTGGAACACCGCACACCATAACTCGCCGATTCCATCCCTCGTGGACCGGGTAAATGACAGCTCTTTCATTTAAATACGCCCCGACTATATCGGCGGAGGTAGGGAGGCACCCCAAAGTACCGGAGTGCCTCCATTATGCAAGGCCAGGGCAAGGAATTAAAGCATTGGCGATGTCTAAGGACACCGCCAATAATACTTCACCCCGGAGACTGCTTCCTCCGCCAGGCCTCTCAGGCGCATGACGGCGTCGATTGTGGAGCGCCCTGTGCGGAAACCGAACTGGTTGTCCGCCAGGTCCGGCCCCGTCGTCCATAAGTGCTGGACGAGGCGGTCGACGATGATACGCTCAAAGAGCTTGCCAACCTCGTCCAGCAACACAATGGGCCGGTAGGCGGATGGTGAGTCCGCAGGGCGCCCCTCGCCAGCAGGGACCAGTTTTCCGGTCTTCCACCGTTGCGGGAACTGGCCCTGCTCCGAAGGCATGCGCCGAAAAGCCTCATCAGTCGGGGCTCCAGGGCGTCGTAGGACAGAACCACGCACGCCCTGGTATGCCGTCAAGGCCGAGGGCGGTGTTCTTGGCCTTTAGCCGTATGCATAGCCACCCCAGCTCTACCCGGTCCACGGTGGGCACTGGGGTCTCTATCCGCGCTGGGCTCCGCCTCTGGCGGGGCCATTGCAGGAGGCACGTGCTCAGCCCGTGAAGGGAACAGAGCGCCAACCACGTCGCGTGTTACGTCCCTGGGGAGAGACTCGGTTAGCGGGGGCGCCCAGGCACGGGCTTGTTCCGTGCCATCTTGAATGGGCGCCCCAAGGGTCTTGGTTTAAGCTTTCCAAGAGCTCCCCAGGCCGCGTTCTTCGCATCGCGGATCGCGACGCGCAGGTTCTCCCTGGCGCTTCTGTACATATTATAAAAAACAGATTTCTGCCGTAACTAAGACGTGTTCGAATCTTATTGCTAGATTTAAAATGGTCATGAATTCATAAAAATAACACATCTCTATATTCCTGAATAAATAATTAAATCTGTTAATAATATAAATCATTAGCTAGATAAACGTCCAATGGTCACAAACCAACGTAACAATTAATTGGATAAGCAATAATCAAGCAGGTGACCTCACATATCCAAAGCAATAAATTAATGTCGCACGCAGCGCCTCTTCTAAAAGAATCTTAAAATGTAAATAGAGACATCACAAATGACAACTAATAATGTCCTCAAAATGCGGCAATGTGTGGCATCAGACTCAGTCTTCGTTGTGGAACCACAGGATTAAGATGTGCCAAAACCAGATGCTTAAGTCCGTTTACATAACAAATAGATGTTATAATGGAGCATTGTCGAACATAACATAATTCTATTAGCACTAATATGTATGTAAACATTACAAATTTTGGACTAAACTGTACTGTTGAAGATAAGTCTTTTGTGAATCATAGTAATGTGACAGTGCCGCTGCCGTATGCAGCATGTGTTTATCAGGAATATGCTGCGAAAGAAAAAGAACAATTGGAAGCATATACAATGGTTGGGTATGTGTTGGGGACGTTAATAATACTGAGTAATATAATCGTTGTTATATCAAGTGGACTTATTCTAAGGAAAGGTATGATTTTTCGACATATAAACTATAGCACACGTTTTTCCATTATGTAGAAAAACATTAATAAATACAATACCAAATTGGTAAGATTTCTCTGTTGTTTTTACTTAAGAAGTAATTAACACGTCATGTTTCATTAACAGACACAATCGAATACCTACTAGGCTACTATCAATATATATGACTAGTAATATACACTTAATATGAAAATTTATGAGCCACAGGCTAACTCCTAGTTCTCTATAATATGGATAAATAATAAACTCTAAACATAACGTGTCTGTACATCAAAGCTATTTAAAAAAAAACAATTGGAATAGACTATACAAACGACGGAAGACACGATGCAATTTTTTTTGTTTCTTGTCTGTTTGTTCGGGATTCACGTAAAAACTACAGGGCCGATTCGATGTGGTTTTCACTGATCGACACCAAATTCTGAGACTTAAAATCTACGCTACTTTTTATTCCTGGAATCCCGTGAGAATTTTCCCGGAAGCGGTTTGAAGGGTTCGGATGTATAAAAATTAGCTTATTCCGACACAGTTTCCACTAAAACGATAGCTTATATTATTTTTTCAAAAGTTACGATACTTTGTGTCCCGGAAATCCCGCGGGAATTTCAAGTCAAGCATAGACAAAGTCGCGGGAATATTCTAGTATATTTATATAAATATGATTTTAAATTATTTTTGCAGGCAAAAAAGTATACAAACATATTAAACAAGTGTAGATTAAATCCGATACACTTGGAAATACCTATGCGAACTAAGGATAAAATCACGAATATCTCAAAAATGTTACCAATAATAATCAACAAACCTAGACATACTACATTTATTTAAGAAACTGAATATTTTTGCTTCCGCTGCGTGCTTATCATAAAATGGGTACAAATAAATTTACAAATATTCAAGTAAACTCACTTTCACCTTTCCTTTTCTAACACTGTCCCAATTTGAAGGTATCAAATATTTGGTCGCAGGTCAACATTCAAAGAGCACATACTTAATACTCGGAAACGTCTCCTTAGCTGATACAATCGTCGGGTTTTCTCTAATATTTGGCCTCGCTTTCGACAATCCGACGAGTAACAATACGCTCTGCGTCATCCAAATGGGTAAGACTTTGGTTGTATAAATTTAGTATAGGTGGTTCGATAAGTATCTGAATCTTATAGTGGGTTGTCTGCCTTCCCCTCAGTGCCGCCTTTGTGGCGCACTGGACTCTGCGCTCCATACTCTGGTTGAATGCGCAGCATGAGCACCACAGAGATTTGAACTCGAGGCCGTAGTAGATCCGATCGATTCGCTGGGCAGTTTGGTCTAGGCTATGCAGCACAGCGACGATCATTGGGAGGGAGCGTCCAATTTCTGCGAGGCAGTAATGTCTCAAAAGGAGGCCGCTGTACGAGAAAGAGAGAGTGGTGCGCAAGTGTCCCGCGGGTACTGACGTCAGTCGGGACCCCGGAGACGCAGGTATGCGCAAATCTCCCGTAATTCCGCTGCAGGGGTACTCTAGCATCTGCGAAGCAGAGGATCCATCCCCTTGCTGAGGAAGTGGGTCTGTCCTGCTTCCCGGGGCATTCTCAAGCAGTGATGCGCAGGATCAAAGTGACCAGTATATAGGTCCGGGTAACCTCGTTCGCCCGGGAATATGTGTACTAAATACATAAAAAATGGGTAAGACCACCAAGAATTCTTATCAGAAAACCTTTTATTACAATTGCATTACGTTGCATATTTTATAGAATATTCTATATTTCTCTTAAGTCTTAAGCTTATGTTTCACAAGACCATCTGAAAGGAATATACTTTGGCATATTTAGAATATGTACTGGAATTAGATTCTTCCGTAGAAATGTATACGTAAAGAATAGTAGCAAGCTTTGCGAGAATTTTCTCAGCTATAATACTTATGAAGTTCTCTAAAAAAGGATGTAAAGAGTTATATAAAATATCAACATGGTAGGAAGCTTACGACTACTTTAATGTGTGTCTTAAATAAAATTATTGTGAATGCTGCAGATATCCACAGATATGTAGTACTTTCCAACTAGGCCACGGATGATGAACCACGTGAACTTTCTGCCCTTTGTTTACAAGCAAACAAAAACGTAAGGTTTATAACGGTGGCTTGACTTTAGGTTGATTTCAGGCTACGATCATTAACATTATGCGGGCTCAGCACAATAACGTCTTAGGAGTTAGTATTGTAGTTTCTATGCTTTCGTAGTTCTTATGGAACATTTTCTGGGCAACATTTAAGTATTCTAAATGTGTTGTTTTATCGAGTGGTGGGTGAGACAATATAGGATATTACTGAAAACCAATTTGATTCGGAGATACATTTATTATTTGATAGCCTTCACAGAAGACCATGACAATAACACGTAGATAATGGCTACGTTCCATGAGAGGTTCATAACGACCATGTTCACGACCGCGATTTTTCCCGTTCCACTTGCTTGCGGACGACACAATCATAAACTTTATGGACCGGATTATGGAGCGTTGGCGTCATTAACGACAAAATACACAATTGTCATTGGTTGATTTGAAAATCGCGCCTTTTTCAATGTCAATCGATAGAGAGAATTAATGCTCTATGGTCAACGCTCACTTCGACCCACCTCTTGACATGGGTCGTTGTGAGCGCGGTGTGATCGTATGATGACGTCATTAGTGACGTTTTCGTCTCGACCATAATGACCATGGTTGCCATGTGGAACGGCAGACCGAGCATTTTGGGCGTTGTGAGCTACTAAGGGATCGCGTTCAATATAGCACAACTTACCATAGACACTACGCTAACCACACAGGCTGGGCGTCCGATTCCAATGACGTGGGTTTGAATCCTGGTCAGAGAACATGTATTGCTTAGGTAAAATGTAATGCGTATATTTCTTTTGTATGATACAAATTCCACGACCTGACAATGAAGAAAAACATCGGCATGAAACTTGCACAATCGGGTAACATACATTCTGGACAAGGCAGGTATACCGTCCGCTAACGTAAACATGGGAAGATTCGAGCCCAGCAGCTGATTGCTATCTATGCAGATGTATTTAATATCATTATACTACGGACATACAGAAATAGATTAATAGCACAAATTATAGTCGATAGCACGTTCTGTACGGATAGGTCTAACTGCCCAATATTATTGTGTATTGTTTTAGTTTCAAGAACCTTTTTACTAACAAATTTGGACATCTGTCGTCATTGAATAAATGCTTATTATTATTTAGTACCTATATGGTCTATGATACCTGCTTGTCGCAATGTCAAGGTATGATATAAATTAAATGGGTAAATTGTAGAATACTTCTACCAGTGAAGCTCCTGTAACCTCATCTTTAAACAAGTATAAAAGCAGTCTTTCTTTGGAAGCGCCATCAAGTCGAGTATTACGAAGCCACTCATGTTAGACATCGCCGCAAAGCCCATTGCTTTATGAATATTATGAATCGTAAACATATAAAAAATAGTTATAAGTTTAGGCTGCAGCTATTACCAAATTAAATGACAATTATGGATTGATATTTGTAATTTTAGGTTTACTGACTTGCCCCGCTATGGTATCCATTTTTAGTATTGGGCTTATCGCAGTGGACAGATATCTATACATTCTACATGGACTATATTATCTAAGATGGTTCAACTCAGCTAGAGTTCGAATTGGAATTCTATGCATTTGGATACTTGGTAATTAACGTTTCACATAAAGATTATAATAATAGAAGGAGCTAAATTTATGTTTAATTGAATCAAATTCTGTGTTTCAGGTTTCATCTTAGGCTTTTTGCCTGCAACCGGATGGGTGAATCATGAACTCAGCTCTACTCGCTGCTTATACGTTGGGCTGTTTCCAGATGGAGCTATATTACTAAACTCTTTTCTCAGTATAATTCCAATCGCGATGGTTGGAGTGTTATACACAATTATACTAATTAAAGCTTTAAAAACTGTTAACAGTATTAATGCATCAAAACAAAATATACACGATAACGTGATACCTAAACCAAAATTAAGGATGTGTCGGGGCACAGTTAGCTACAAGAAACAAGATAGTTCACAGTCATTGGAACCACCACCAAAAAACCCTATTGCTCATGTCGGTAGAAGTGCTTCTTTTAGTCTTGACTGCATAAGAAACGTAAATGAAACAGAATTATCTGAAGCAACATTAAAACCGAAAAGTATTTGCGAGCTAACAAACACAAGAAAATATAGTTCAGAAAGCTCTGATAGTAAGGCAAGTGATGATGTTCATCTAAGCAAAATCGATAATCGATCTCAATCAAGCATTTTCACAATGGACTCTGATGCGATGGAAACAAATTATTCGTCAATAGACGCAAGTAAAAGTCACAATGATATTTCCAGTAACCCAAACAAAATTAATAATAAGCTGAGAAAGACAAAAGAGCCTAATAAGTGGAGAGCAGTGACTGTAGTAATGCTTACATCTGGCAGCGTTATTGTAACCTGGATGCCATTCTTCTTTGCGGTTATATTTTTCGTTTTCTGCGAGGATAAGTTGGTGAATCCAAGGTGTTTATATATCCGTTCTCTACTAAGTGGTCCATTGGTTACTTTAGCACTGTTCAACAGTATACTAAACCCTTTAATATATGCATGGTGGCATAAAGGTTTTAAGAAAAATGTAAGAAGTTTTTATAAAAAATATTTTCTCAAATTATTCTTAATCACGAGGTGATTATAAGTTTATCTAATTTGAAGGCTGTTTTTATCTCAATATAATTGTTAAAATATATTTACAATTGTATACAAGTACAGCAAGTATTATGTCTGATTTATTTTAAACCAATCATAATCATGAAAATAATTTAAGCTTACGTTGTAAATTTTGGTTATCGCTTTTTATTCAGCGTTATTTAATTTTATATACTGTACATTTTGTTAATTGTTGCTCGAATCAAAAATGTATTGTATATTACGCTTTTCATTACCATTTTGAAACCGAAAATTAAAATGATAATAAAGATTTTAAATATATTGTTTATTCTCATTTTCCTTATTTCACTCACAATCAGTCAATCATGAATAATGTTAGGTTTATAACTATTTATATATGCAACAAATTCTCCTAAGCTTGCAGTACGATTATAATAACATTTAGATTTGATGAAATTTTAACGTCTAACCATTGCCCAATTAAAAATTATTAAAACACATTAAAAATTAAAATAATGAAAACAAAATAGAAACTGATTTTCGGTTTAAAAAAATAATAGAAATAGTAAGAAACTACAAAATATCAAATTTTGAATTAAATAGGATATTATTTTTGGACCGAAATTAAAATATACATATTATGTTAACATTTCATATTGTTTGAAAATTCAGATATTAGACATAATATAAGTATATGAATAATACAATTGATATATAATAAATTATAACTATAAACTAGTACTGTAAAGAAAACTTAACTTATATTGTATTCTACCTATAATCCCTTAAGTAGAATACTGAGCCTAGGTCATCGATGTGTATATGACTATAGAGATACATACATAATTATATTCAGTGATTGTGTAATTGAACTGCTAGACAAAATAACAGCTTTCACTAAATGCATATGAAAGTATATACGGTACTTATATAAAAAAAACAATTTTTAAAATGTTGTCTGTCTGTCTGGATGTTCTGGATAATATCTGAAGTGGCTGGACAGATTTTGACGGGACTTTAACTGAGATAGATAGCTGGTCTTATAAGGCGTAACTTAGGCTAGTTTTTTTAGGGTTCCCCGAAAATAAATTCCACGCGGATGAAGTCGCGGGCACAGCTAGTACTTAAAATAGTTTTCATGCACTTAAAATTGAATCAATGTTCGTGAAATTATTAATATCTTACATAATCATACAGAACAGAGGTAAAATAGGATAATTTTTATCGCACAGATGTACATAATTAATTTCTGCAGAATACGACTCCGAAGTGCACGGCAATGTTTGATGTATGTGAGTAAAGGTATCTACTAGGGTATATTTTGTGCTTTCTATAACTGAAATAAAATAAGCATAGGATATTTTAACTCAGCATAAAACGATAGTTTCCGTAGGATATGATTCCAACATTCCAAATTTGCGCGAGCGAACTGAATAACGCCTTAAATCTCATAATAATATATATACACATAAATAACTATGACTATACTTATATATAAACAGAAAACATGCAAGAAAGTTCTGAACAAATTCAAACGATTAGTAAAAATTCAAGAAGTTTCGCTTTTATATCTACCTTTGTGCAATAATTGATAGTGACATTTATAGCTTAATAAGTGCTATTTAGATAAACGCTTTATACCCAATATACATAACAACGGTTACGGATTAAATTGTTGCCCTATACTAGAATTATTATTTAAAGTAATCAGAATTCAAAGCTCTCATAGTCCGATACAAAATAACATCACGAATAGATTATGTAGTTTATTTACATAAAAATAGATGTACTTTTGTAAATCATTAACTGAAGAAAGATAACTCAATGAAGAAAACTCAACCGAATTAATTAATGCTTTTGATATTATATTCTACCTATAACCATTTAAGGCTTATATACATGCCAACGACCCTGACAATTTGGGAGGAGCCTCTGTACTGCCCCCCGCGCCGCGGGGAGCGGCCAATACCAATGTGGCTGGATAACGGAGTATTTATTACAGAGCCTATCAAGTGAAAAACAAAGATGTGATTCCTTTTACACTGAACATTTGAAATTACAACTACTACTAAATACCATTTATTATAAACCGACTTAAAAAAGGAGGAGGTTCTCAATTCATCATGTAAATATATATTTTTTTATGTATGTTCATCTGTAAAAACCACAGGCAAATTATGAAAAAACATGTCACTATCATATCGTGAAAATTTTTGCTAATTTTTTTGGTAAATTATTGTTCAGTAATTACCAATGAAAAGTTGTTTCATTTGAGTCCCATTTTCAACATTTTGTGGGAACCGAAGCCTTAAGACTATAAACAAAATATACTTAGCCTAGGTCATCGAAGTCAATGTCAATAATTCAATTGAGAATTGAATGCAATATAAACCAACATTATACAGTAGGCCAAAATATTTTAAATTACTAATTTATTGCAAAACATATCAATAAAAGAAACAAGTACCTAAACTGTAATCAATGACCAATAAAGTATATCAATTGAACTCTATAGATTATATGACAAAATAATCATCGGGATTAATTTTAATCTCGGTGTGGTGATGCTAAAATGCTTTACCGAAGCCGACAAAATTTCAGTAAGCAACATGGCGCGGCTCATGATCTTTGCTTTTCTTCTGGTGGCTGTGACTGTTCAAGCCCGACATGAGAAATACGAAGGGTGAGTAATGTGGAAGTTTAATAAAGACTCGGAACCTCATATGGTTCCTTCTTAAAAGAAATCTGCAGTTTGTGAGCGTGATACTTACAAATCCATATTTGTCCAACTAAAAAATACATGTTTGTGGGACAGACCTAATTCTTATAGCAGAACAATTTGTTCAAAAATTACAGAAATACATGACCAGTGAAAGTAGGTAAGTATATTTTGTGAAAAAATAAATTTACCTAGGAGTTAACTGTGATAAGGGTAAACCATATTTTTTCAGAAAACCAAATAGAATACAATACACACTCATCTTCTAATAAGTAATAGTTATTACTTGTTTTTGGAATTCAGTTATAAATGATACTAAACTTACGGTTGTAAAAAGATAAAGAATAGTTTGGTCTGCAACTGAAATATCCGGTACACGAATTTTAAGTAATGAGTGGGCGGAGTAGGTTTTGCGGAGGTATACTTACCTTTCTATAATCCCTGAGATGCAAATTTTTTGAAATTTTAATTTTTGGTATTCATTACCTCACCTATTTTTTTACTAATATTATTGTGATGGGTGGTGAAAGGTCGCGACCAGTGACTAGGATTTAGGTTAGGTTAGGTTACCTTTAGACCAAAGCGCACGAGCTGAGTGAGCGAAAAGAGCATGCCGCGGCAGCGGCCGGCGAGTGCCAGAACCGACTGTAACCATTTACTATTTATTTCATATACACAATTTATAATTTAGTCTCCATTGGCCGCCATTTTGAATATTTTCATAGTTACCCTTACAATGTATGTGAATCTGCTCTGTTGAGTTTTTCTTCATTTTTTGACGACTTACACTGTTTTTTGGTTCTTTCCTGTTGATTACTTTCTTTTGGACTTTGAAAGGATTGTTCAACTTTAGACGTGTGATATAAGTGCAATAATAGTGAAATAATAAGTGAGGTTATGTTTATTAAAAATTAATATTCAAGATCTCCGGACCATAGGGATTGTAGTAGGGGTAAGTATACCTCCCGCTCACCCTCCCCACTCCACTACTTAAAATTCGTGTATCAAACATCTATAGATTTATCATAGTTTGTCCCTTACGGCAATGATCATAACAGTATAATATCATTTATTCGTCACTACGTGACACGTCAGGATTTTAAGTAATAGGTATAAATTAAATTTAACAATATTAATAATCCTTCAAAGAATAGAAAATTTGCGCAATTAGAAACTTTTAAGCCGAGAAGTACAAGTATTTACAGTAAAGTACAAGTATTGTAAATAAATTTTAGTAGATATATTTACTTAGCTTTGCTCAATGCTAATTTTATTCTACATATTTAGCCACCAGCTGTATAGGGTATCGGGTGCTGCAGAGGACATTGGATCTTTGGAAGCAAAACTAGATATTTTGTCAGCTACAGCTGCGGCTAGATCGGCCTCTGGACAGCTCGAAGCTTTGGTCAGATTGTCTCCTGAAGAGAAACAGCAATGGCTACAATATTTCGATGTAAAAAACATGGCTTACACTAAGATCGCAGATAATCTAGCAGAGTAAGTATAACTTATATATATATTAACATATTTTCAAAAAAATCTTATAAATTAAAGCTGGTACAGATAAATTAGATTCGACACGTTTTTGCGTTTGTAGTAGTGTACTGTCAGCACATAAGTAAATAAGCTAATACTTTTTATATATTTTTATAGGCAGGTACTTAAATATGAAACTAATAATATTAAACGATATTAAAATAATAAATATTAATATTAAACTTCATTTTTAATACTAAGTTTTAAGGAAGTTTAAATTTCAAATTTAGAAGTCCTGTAAATATACAAATACAAACGCAAAAACGTCTCGAAGCTAATTTACCTGTACTTACCTACCGTAACTAAATAAATCGTGCCAAATTATAGTTTTTCTGCTGTTTCATTATAATGTAAATAATAATTATAAATAAGTTAATATAAGTGAAAATAAATTAATTTGGGCGTTCGTTTTCAACATTACAACGCCACCTTAAATATTCCAACGTTTTGGTTATCATTTTTCCCCGAAACATAAAACCATAATTTTTTAAATAATAACTTTTAAAATTTTTGGAATAATTTAGTTTCAAACTATAAATGTTATTAGTGTCTATAAATATTAAAATTTACTTTACCCGATTACTTTTAAATTTCTATTAAATTGTAACTCAATTAAAAATAGTGCTAGTACCTATATTTTGTATACTGTGTGTATAATATTTATTTGAATGCTTATTTCTTCTTCACAATCTTGGAAATTAGCCGATTTCTTAGTTTCAATAAGTGAGATAAACAATTGAACATAGGACAATGTTTCTCTCAAAAATATATTATAGATAGATTTCTTGTTTATACGAAATTTTCTATTTTACATTAGAATATAATTTATTATGCGAGGTAGTGGTCTAATATCTAAGTCTATAATCGCTACCGCACACCTGCGTTCTAATAGCTAGGGCCTGTTTGTATTTTTCCCTTTGTAAAGATAATTGAAAATAGTTTGTAGGAACTTTCTATTTATTTTAGTATACTTCGATCTGAAGAGTCTCAGATTGAGAATAGAAAATCAGCTGCAAAGCGTAGTGGTCGTTCCATGAGTTGGGATACGTATTACAGATTTGACGAAGTAAGTCGCTCTTAATTTGTTTGGTTTACAAAATTAGTACAACAGCAACATCTAAAAATTACACATATGTTACAGATAAACGATTATATAGACTCGTTGGGTGCAGAATACCCCGACCTAGTAACAGTCATTAACGCCGCCCTAAGTTACGAAGGTCGTCAGGTCAAATACGTCCGAATCTCCACAACTCGCTTCGAGAACCTTCAAAAGCCAGTCATCATCATTGATGCCGGTGTACATGCGAGAGAATGGGTCACAACTCCTGTGGCTTTATATATAATTCATCAACTTGTAGTTGATGTTGTAGAAAGCGATCTGACGAATTACATTGATTGGATTATCATTCCTTTGGCTAACCCTGACGGATACGAATACTCTTTTGAAGAGGTGAGTCAAACTATCTCCAATGTAATATATTTTATTAATCTGTAATAGTACAGATTAATAAAATAGATGATGATGATAAAACAATCAATGGGACCCTATGGTCCCATTGATTGTTTTATTGTTTTATCATCATTCCACCCTAAAGCGGACATTATCCAATGTGCAGAGATCTAAATGTGGTGTATTAGCTAAGATAGTGCATTAGATGAGTGAGCGTGGCAGAGCCCATACGATCGCACTAGATTGGATCACTAACTGCCTTTACACCATCCAATGTTCGCACGCTAGCTAACCTAGCGCTCTGCTAATTGGATTCTTTAATGTCCACTTTAGCCAGCTCTTCGAAAAATAATTGAGTACATGAAAATACCTTTTTACATATTCTTTTTCTCAGCTTTTTGAATTAGTTTGTGCAGCAGAGATGCAGAATCAGTATGCTCGGTACCGAAAGCTTGCATCAAACTTCAACTTTCTGTACCGATTATACCGAGAATACCGATTCTGCATCGCTGCTGCACCGACAAATCAGAAAGTGGCCTAAACTAAATAGATTTACAAAAATTTGTATATCATCTGAACTACCTAGTCTTGCCATAAATATTGTAACAAAGATTTTTTTTCTATTGCAAATAACATTTATAAGTTTTACAGTGTGTTAGTTTAATACATAAATATAAAACAATTTAAAATATAAAAAGCTTATTCGAAGTGGTCTCCATTGGCTGCAATACAGTCCTTGAAACGTTGAGGCCAGTTATCAATAGAAGCACGCACTCCTTCCATGGGAAAATTCTTCACTGCCAATCGTATGGATTGTTTTAGGGACTCCAAATTATCATGGCGTTTAGAGCAATCCGTACTCTCTAAAACTGACCATAAATCATAATCCAGCGGATTAAGATCGGGACTAGACGACGGCCAGTGTTCAGCTGTGACGAAGTCCGAAACGTTCGTTTCCAACCAAGACTGCCTGGACCGAGCTTTATGACCCGGCGCCGAGTCTTGCTGGAAGGACCATTCTTGGTTATTGAACATGGTGTAGTTAAGGGGCTTAACCAGCTTCTCAAGAATGGTATCTTGATAAACTTGTGTCGATGTTTTGATACCTTTTTCACAAAAATATAGCTCAGTCACTCCTTCATAGCTAACACCCCACCAAACCATCACTGAAGACGGATAATGCCCACGTTGCACTCTGTCGACTAATTGGGAAGCTTCCTTAGAGCTTTGAGCATAAATACGGTCATTTTGTTTGTTAAGCTGTTGCTCAGTTGTAAAAATGTTCTCATCCGTAAACAAAATTTTTCTGTGACCTCCCTTTGCGTACCGCTTCAGTAATTGTTTCGATTTTACCACCCTATTCTTTTTTTAAATTCTGAGTTAAGAAATGACCACTGCGTCTCTTATAGGCTGCAAGTCCTAAGTTATCTTTTAAAATACGCGACATGGTTCTAGGTGATATCTTCATCTCCCGAGATAAAATCTTTTGCTTTCCGGACAGGATTTCTTCGAATTCTTACCCTTATTGCTTTGACCACCTTTTTCGTACGAACACTACATGGACGGCCAGATCTTTTTCTGGCATAAACAGAGGAGGTCGCATTGTACCTATTAATAGCCCGGTACACAAACATTTGACTAATACCAAGCGTATGGAGAATTTTAAAAATTGCATTTGGCTCCATACCTACTTTGTGTAATGCAATCCCAGCGATTCAGTTCTCTTTATCACCCCACTCCATTTTAATATCGCAAAATGTTGTACAATGTATTGGCGCCAAAATGAGAAAACACAATGAACAATCATATAAAAACGACAGATTCCAAATTCAAATGTAATATTTTGTTTCTTTTTAATTGTAACAGTATTTATGGCCAGACTAAGTATACTAAATTATCATAAGCATTTTCAGGATGTATCTTGAAAAAATATCAACTGCTTATTGCTTGGATGTTACATATTTATATAGTATAAAACAAAGTCGCTCTATGCGTCTGTCTGTATATCCGCTAACTCCTCCTAAACTACGCAATGGATATTTAAGCGGTTTTTACCATCAGTTAGATAATTTTTCAAGGAAGGTTAGGCTTCGCTCGCTATATATAAAAAACCTAAGTAAGTTTTTATGTAACTAATCTAGAGCTACCCACTATTAAATGACCACACCACTGTAGTTATATTTATTTCGTCTCAGTCATTCCTCGTAAGCAAAAAACAGGTTAAGGTTAACTTATCAGGTTAACAGGTTAAGGTAAAATAAGAAATATGATTTTTCTATTCCCATATTTAAGCCACGTCACGTACCAGAACAGCCTTGTCCGGTTTATAACAATTTCCGTAACAGTACGATATATTCGGCCTAATTGGCCTGTTAGACGAAATATTTACATGATTTATATTCCGTGAGTTACTAGCTATTTGTGATGACGAAACGAAATCACGTTAAACTATAATGACTGTCACAAGATTTGTAATTCATATTATCATGTGGTGGACACACATTAAGCGTAAAGCTGAAATTTCATACACAACGGATAAAACATCTGTTTGAGAACAGTAAGAAATAGTTGAGGTTAAAAATAATCAAAAATACGGAGTATATATTTAATAAACAACGCTATATCCAGGAGTTGAAAGTAATAAATATTTAAACGCCGAATCTTAACTGTTCTAGTAGGTTAATCGAAATTTATTAATTATATCATTGTCGATTTAAGTAATGACTGATCTCACATGAGTTAGTGCGTAAGTTGTGTCACCTTAAGTACGCAAACTTTCAGAAGAGAAAATTATCATCGAACCATAACTACGCATACCTGCTCACGCAACTTATCACTCCATTTTGAAATGATGCTGTTTCAATTCATCTATGTCCGTAAAAAGCAAGGTGAAAAAATCACCATTTTTTGACTGAAGAGCATGATATTCTCTAATCTATCTTATTATCCTAATCCACAATATCATTCCCAAGGCGGTTGTTTTCTTTCCAAGCATCTCCTTTTATCCTCTTATCAGTACAACAAAGGAAAGGACATCCTTCCATACTCCTGTATTCTGGCTATGTCCTCTGTCACACCACAAAATCATCATGTCATCCTTTACACACTCCATACATCTCCATTTTTACCCCATCAATCTTCCAATTTAACATGCTTTTACACGTGACGTTATATGCCCCTACCACCTTAGTTTTCTTCCTCTCAATTTCTCAGTTACGTGTGCAACTTTCAAAGAGTCTCTTATGTACTAATTTCTTACCTTATCTATTCTAGTAAAACCACACATCCATCTCAACATACTCATCACAGCTGAGTAGAGACATTTTTGGTCTATTACTTTATTAGCCTAACTTTCGGACCCGTATAACAGGACCGAAACTTCTATCCTCCTCTTATTATACTGTGACGTACCGTTACAAAGTAACAACCTAGCCAGATGCCGTTAGAATAATAAAATTGTTAAACTAAGGATTAATCATCAATCAATGACCCTTGTATTGATCGAATGTTTGAATATTATTTTTTATGAAATTAGCTAAGCCCTTGAACCGTGTTAAATCTTTGTTCCTCTCATGCACATGATTTCTCTGAACATAACGTGATGTTACGTAGTAGCATGTATACTAATCTAGTTATCAGGTTATATACCTAATGCAAGAAAAACTCTTATCGTACAAGTCAGTCATCTTTTCAAAAAAGGTAGCATAAAATTGCTTTGAAATTGCCAGCCTGATGGTAATCTTCAAAGGTCAGATCTTGCGAATATTCATTGGCGACGGTAATAATTTTTCATCAGGTGATCCGTCTGTCCGTGTGCTACAGCACACGGACAGACGGATTATCCAGTTATAAAAAACTCCATTATCTCAAGAACAGAAAGAGAGTGCTAAAGTCCAGAAAGAACGCGTTAAAGTCACAAACAAACCTGTTCACATTTTTAGTATTAATATTAATAGACTGATCTTATGGTTTAGTGCTCAGTAAGTGGACATTAATAAATACTTATATCCAAAAAACTACAAAATAACAATGACGATATCATTGACCACAGGATACCTAGAGTCTACGCCAATCCGTATGGTCACTTAAGAGTGACCATACACCTGTTGCGAGCCTTAACTCGGAACAGGTGTATGCGTGATGGATGATTTTTCATTAAAAATCAGGTATTGCTCAGCCAACTACGGCTGACCTGGAGGAGAGGTCATAAAATTTACTACGAACTAACTGTATATACTACATAGTGATTATGTTCAATATTTTTTTTTTATCTTTTTTAGAAAGAGCTTTGCCGCTTAGCGGCCATGTCACCCCCCGTAAAGTACACAAATTCTAAATAACATTTCTAATAATATAATCTCTAACTAATTTGAATTAAAAATAGAATCATAGAGATTGCAAAACAGCTTGGCATCTCTTGATAACAGATATGCCAGAATGCTGTTGCATGCTCCTAATAGATGATAAGAGTTATAAAGCCGCTATGGTGAGTATCGCAAATAAATAAATCGCTCAAGTACATGGCAGTCCAGTGGACTGCCATGTACTTGTATTATATAATTAGTGAATTATAAAGGATTCTGTAGAGGTGACAAATATCCATTTTCATCGAGATTTGACTATGGAACCATAAGAAAACATTTAATTGAAAATACCTCGCATCTCAAAAACTACTCATCAGATAGTGTTGCATTTTCGTTAAAAGTTAAAGCTAAAACCTCAATTTTTCCTGAATTTTTCACATGATTTAGTTCAAAAGGAAGAGCAGACGATTTTCACGACTTTAGAAGCTTTATGTTTGAAGCCTTAGAGTAATAATACCTAGAGAGATAGGCTATATATTTGCGGCTTTTGGGGTCGAGACCCTGGGACCATAGGGGCCTGAGGCGCACGAGCTTTATCGAGACATAGCCAAACGTCTGGTGGATGTCTCACGTGACTAAAAGACTGGTTTATACCTCGGGCAATGCAGGGCAACGCATTAGCGTTGCTATTCAGCGAGGCAACGTGGCCAGTGTTTTGGGCACGTTTCCGACTGACAGCGGTCTGGTACTAGATTTTATAGTTTAATTTTAGTTTGTAGATATAGTTTATTTTTAGTTTAATTTATTTATAATTTAGTTTTTCATTACTAATATTAAAATAAATATATGTTTTCTAAAAAATTACATTCAAAGTTGAAGCATAAAAACCAATCGATGTGTGCGTAAGCGCCATGCAATTATTTTCGCTGACATGCACACAGAGGCACAAATAATGTTGTAAGTAAATAGTCTTTCTAAAAAGTAGGGAATTGGAACTCGTCACACTGAGACTTTGTTTTGCGGGACTGGCGGGACCGACGCGTCGACAAGCGAACTGATGATACTTTTAGGTCCTACTTAAAAGTGCTTAACTTTACTGGCATCTACTCGGGTTTTAAGCGCATTAATTATATGTCTGGAGCTTATATGTGAAATGTCGTCGACGTAGACCAAGTAGCTTTTTTTTATTGTGTCAGACATGCAGACGACCCATACTCGTATGATAAAAACTGGTTACCGACGCCTATTGACGTTTGCAGTACCAGGAGCGAATTATACGTTGCCAACCTTCAGGATATAAGGTTGGAATAAATATGGGATAGGAGAAATGGAAAATGGGCCATTGGATCTCTCACTCATCGTACGAAACACTATTAGTTCAAGGCTAACCGATTCACGCCGATATTCTGTGAGATCGAGCCGACCTTAAGAATAAGACTAATCCATATAATGATTCCAGCATGGCTCTACCACGAAGAAACACAGAAGTTTTTGACAAAACTGACTGTAACATAAATAGACAGACCGACATGAGGAATTTCAAGGTCCGTTTTTGCCAACATGGCTACGGAAATTTAAACTTAAGATTAGGTAAAACATCATGCGACCAATATCTACTTATAGTGAAAAAATCATTATCCTTTGCTGCCTTACCTTAGCAAATATTACATTTTACTTCATAGTTGTTTATTTTTAATAAAATCTTGGTATTAGGATCGTATGTGGCGCAAAACTCGCTCCAAGGCCCACCCTGGAGCAGACGAATGCCCTGGCGTCGATGGTAACCGTAACTTCGACCATTACTGGGGCACCAGGCCTGATAGCGCTAACCCTTGTGCCATCATTTATGAAGGGCCTAGCGCCTTCTCTGAACCCGAGATAAGGATCATCAGGGATGTCACTTTGCAGAACATCAATCGCGCGCAACTGTACATCTCGTTGCATAGTTATGGAAATATGTTCTTGTATGCGTGGGGTAACAATGGTAAGTATGTGTGCTTATATCTCACTGAAATACATATCTTTTTAAATACCAGATCTAAATAATAACGAAGATTTTTTAAGTACATTACAGTAGAAGTAGTTTTAGCCCTACTATTGGCCACAAAACATTCTAAATGGCTGTAATGCGCTCTTTGTAGAAGGAATTTTAGAACCTAATTTAATTTCGCTAATCACCCTTGAATGATTCGTCAGGGAGGAAGAAATATTTGTATTCCCAGATCCTTGTAACGATCGGAGAGTTTCAGGGGGCGCACCAGAACCTAGAACGTACTGGCCCTTAAAGAAAACTATAAATCAACAGGAGACTTGCTTCGTTTTAAAATATCGGCCCTTTTTGCACTTTATATCAAAAAAATATTTAGCAGTCAATTATTTAGATGACGATTTGCCACTTTTTGTAGGTAAAGCGATCGTAATACTTATTTACAAACGTTATCATCACTAACGTATTGAAGAAATATAATAAATACCATTTAATTCACGTAGTATTTCATTCATATTTTAGTTAAGAATGCTGACCTTACAAGGGTCGACATGTTGTCTTGTACTTTTTTATTTGACCCCTGGCTGGACTTATAATGGAAGCAAACAATACAACATATGATGATTTATATATAAGTATAATAGATATGAAGGTACTTATTGCAGCCGTAACGTTCCCGATGCGATGCATATTAATTTAGGTCGCTAAGAGACATTATATCAATATTTACATCTATTTATCCACCTTGCATCAATATTTAAGCCTGATAATTATCCTAGTATTTTCTTACGTAAGCTCGATTGTTCAATAAATGAACAACCTAATAATAGTCAAACAAAATTACTGAGTATTCAAAATTCGAAACCCACGAGTTTGTGTCTCAACATAACCAAATTACAAATCGGTTAATACTCATCGACGTATTATAAATACAGAAAAAAACTTCCAAATAAACTCACAAATTAATAAATAAATAGAACTATAGATAAAATATTGGTCCTAAACCATTGTTATTTGTTGGAAAAGTTCCCAAAAGACTGGCATCCTTACCGCGTTGGATAACTATACTAATTCGTTGAGCAAAATAAAGGCCACCTTTTTGGTCATGTGAGACGCTTACGACTTTTGGCGATATCCCGGTTTTAGAGCGTCGGGAACCTATGAACCCAGGGTTTCGACTCGAAACGCCACAAATAAGTAAATAATAATTTCCAATGGTGGCATATTTGCGGTGCTTAAGAGTTTCTTTGGCTGCAGCAGAGCCATATTACGCGTATTTGGAAGATGGGACGCTGCCAGAATGTTCACGCAACTAGCGTCCCACATTATAGGCCGACCCATCTTCCATGGTACACGGAAATAGCTTTAATTTTTTTTATAGGAACACTCCCAGGCAACGGCTTAATCCTTCATCTAGCTGGTATCAGAATGGCTGAAGCGATCGATGAGCTTGCACTGGAAAAAGCCGACCGATACATCGTAGGCAACGCTGCCAATGTTCTCTACTACACAACAGGCACATCCCGCGACTGGACCAGGGCTGCTGGCATACCTTTAACTTACACCCTAGAACTGCCGGGCTACGATTATGGCTTTCTTGTCCCGCCAGACTACGTGGAACAGATAGTTACAGAAACTTGGGCTGGTATTGCTGCGGGTGCCAGCTATGTACTTTCAACTTGGTAGTGTTATGGTAAACACATAAACGGAAATATATTATTGGATGGCTTATTTGCTTTTTATTATATATAAGTTACGATTTCATGTCCCGCGAGAACATCACAATTTCTAGGACAAAAGCAACAGTTTGTCAAAAAAATGTCCATGTCTCTAAAAACATACATACACCATTCATGAAAATCGGTTAACAATCGAGACTTTGAAAGGGAACAAATATAAAAAAATATCACTTTGATTATAGTAAGTACTATGGCGAGCCCAGACGGCGAGCCTCGCTTCGTATGTACTTGGTCGTTGTTCGAATGAAGAAAACAAAATGAATCATACTCGTATTATGTCTCAAGGTATAATTCTTTTCACAATGACGTCTCTAGACATAACAGCGGTTGTCTTATTCTGATTCTGAAAACATTAGGAACCCGTTTCGGAAAGGAAACGGTTCTAATCTCAAAGAGGCCATTACAATACCTACATATTAATTGATTACACTGCTGTTTGTAAATATAATATTGATTACTTATATAATTGTAAACCCAGGTTTCTAATCGAATGTAACTTCTTTTTGCGTATGCGTAAAACATTACTTACGTAGTGAAATAATTTTTTTAACTCTTCCCACTAATTCATAATTATTATAGGTTTAAAGGCTCATTAAAAAAATGGTTAGATATAATCGCATTCTGAATGCTATTACGAATAAGGTCACCCGGGGCATTTGCGTCTATGGGGCAATGGCGTCTATTTGAAATAATACAAAAACTACTCAAAATCCAACAATTAATACCATCTGGTTCTATTATTTTCCACAATATTTTATTTATAAAGTGGCAACACAGGTTTCTGATCGAAAGGAATTTGAATTATCGGCCATTTTGTGAATTACGAGCTTTTGTGAAGTTCGTGCTGCATGAGGTAAGTAAGCAAAATCGTAAAAAATCCATGACAGGCCACGATTTTCCGTTTTGATTTTAAGTTTTGATTTTTAGTATATGACATTTCTGTCTAACTAGATTTACAGTTATTTTAAGAGAAATCATTTTAGTTTTATAGACATGTGCATTGGAAATTTTGAGGTTAATTGTGAGTATTTGAGGTAAATGCGTCTGCGACTTAGGGGCTATTGCGTCTGTATGGCCCAATTACCCCAAAGGCAGTTATCGTCAACTTTTTTGGTTGATGAAATTTACTCCAAAATACAAAAATAATTTTGTCATAACACTATAAAGATGTCAAGACCGTGACAATAATATATCATTGAATGATTCTTATGGTTAGATAATACATTTGTGCTATAATTAAATAAATAATATTTAAATAAGTAAACAATATCCTAATAAGTCCCCAAGTGATGTGAAACCAGCCTTTGAACGTTTTCAATTTATAAATATAACGCATTTGCCCCGGTTGACCTTAACACTTTTTTTAACCCTTTTTACCTAGCCTCTAAACCTGATAGACTAATTACATTCACTGAAATATGGACTTATTACGTAATAAATAACCCCCTTATTCATAAGAGTTATCGAACTTATATGCTTTTTAAAAAAGGGTTAAAAAAAAGAGGTGAAACCATTTTTAATTTAGACAAAATATTACCTGAATTGTAACCTAATGTAATACTTGCAACAACTCAAGGGTTTATGGTAATAAAAGAACAGCAAATGGTCACACACATATTTATAATCAGAGAACCTTACGGTTTTAACACATTGAATACTCTGACTTTTTACACTCGACAAGCATACTTAGAACACCTCGCCATCCCTCCAACAATTTTACAGTACATGAAACTTAGCAATTGGCACAACCGATAGCGGATTGAAGTCTTTGATAAACTATTTTAATTAAAGTGTTATGAATGAAAAGAATTTAATACATTACTTACTGTCTGGAAATTTCAGATATTATTTTATACATGATATCATATAAAACATTATACTTAAAGTTTAACATGTAATAAAATAATCTGAACACAGTACAAATCTATCGCGTCTGCCACATGATTTTGAATTATAATCTGTACACAATCACTACATATTAGAGATAACCACTCCTACATAAAATTATGTTAAATTATAGAGAACTACTTACTCTATAATCACCGACTAAATAAAAATACAACATTATTATTCAATTAAGGAAATGGCTGATTGTATCGTTTACAAATAATTAATTTTGTTATGTACCCTACATAACAAAATTAATTATTTACTTTAAAAAGAAACATGAAAAGAACAACTATGCTACTAAATAACTGTAACACTAGAGATGTTTGAAAAATCACTGATTTACATTTTTAAATTTACCCAAACAAGCATGCCAGACCCAGACTAAGGATTATAATTACTTATTATAATCCTTAGTCTTTAATATACCTAGTTATAGTGTAAGCGTCATCCAAACTTCGCATAATAAATCAATAAAGACGTATATCGTAATCACATAAACATGAGGAAGAATACCTCTGTTCAATCTTTTGAAAGCAACGTATTTAGATATATTACCAAGATAACATAGAGAATGGGCCTAACCTGGCCCGGTGACCTACAACCTTCGCCCTTACAGTCACCGCGTTCCTCACAGTTAGTCTTCGCGTTCCTGACAGTTAGTCTTTATATCATCTCAATTCTACATATTTAAACACACATTAACAATTAAACAAAAAACAAATGTTATACTCCGTTATCTGAAGATCGTAGCGCCTGGCGAATGGTAGAACAACTGTGTCTGACTCGCCTCACGCACCGCTTAAATACTATAAATTACTTGAAAGTACCGTCAATTAAATGTTCGCAATTTAAAATGTCCAGCAGCTTGTTAATACCTGTTACAAATGCCACCAAAACCTTTAGTAACTATATAACAGTATCGTAATTGACATTATTATACTAGTAATTACTACTCGTACAACTGTAACTTCCTAACATCTTTATAAATATATTAGGTTGGGGAAAAAGTTTCTTCGCATTTTATATAAAAATTCAAAAGGTTTTTTTATAAAGTTTATTTACAATTGACTAAAGTATGTAGGTGCCATTTTGTTGGATAACTTTTTGCCATCTTGTAGGTATGGACGTGATCCCATTGCTATAAAAATTTTGGGGCTTCTGATCAAAAAACTACGACAAGTGGTTTTGGCAGTCCTCTCGTGATGTTAACCTGACACTGCCTAAGGAATTCTGCAGAGACCGAAACAGGTGAAAATCTGAAGGCGCAAGGTCAGGACTATACGGCGGATGCATTAACACCTCCCAGCCAAACTCTCGTAATTTTTGCTGAGTGGCTAAAGATGTGTGAGATGTAACGTTATCATGGTGAAAAACCACACCCCTTCTGTTGATTAATTCCGGCCGCTTTCTCCCAACTTTTTGCTTTAATCTCATCAGTTGTTCGCAGTACAGTTCAAAATCGATAGTCCTGCCTGGCGGTAACAGCTCATAATGAATAATACCCTTCCAATCCCACCATACACACAGCATAACCTTGTTGCGAGTTAACCCGGGTTCCGCCACAGTGGCTTAGTCCTCAAACGGATTTCCCCTGGCCAAAAAAAAAAAAAGATTTCCGCCACAGTCTGTGTAGACTGACCGGCCTTTAACCACGATCTTTTTCTTACGTTCTGGTCGTACGTGACCCACTTTTCATCACCAGTTATCAGCTTCTTCAAAAATGGTTACGTTTCATTACGTCGTAATAAAGAATCACAAATGAGTACACGGTTCAATAGGTTTCTTTCAGTGAGCTCACGAGGCACCCAAATATCGAGCTTTTTTGTGTACTCAGCTTTTTTCAAATGCGCCAAAACCGTTTTGTGGTCAATTCCCAGATCTCCAGCTACATCGTAACTACCAATGCGCCGATCTTGCTCCACTTTTTCAAAAATGGCATCAATTTTGTCCGTAACAGGGCGACCAGAGCGACGTGCATCTTTGATATCAAAATTTCCGGATTGAAAACGCTTAAATCAAATTTGCGCTACTCTCACAGATACTGCATTAGGTCCATAAACATCAGAAATTTTTTTCGCGACTTGTGTTGCATCTTTACCTTTTTTGTAGTAAAATTTTAAAATGTATAGAATTTCTTCATTAGATTCACTCACTTTAACAATAAGAAAAACAAATGAAAATCACACATTTTCTTAATTTGAATTTGGAATTGTCTTCTTTAAAATTTAAACTTTTTAATTATACCAAAACCAGCCAGATACAAATGGTATAGCCAAAGAGACAATATTACAAGTTCATACATAATATATGCGAAATGACTTTTTCCCCAACCTATTATATTAGCTATCATAAATTTAGATTGCCAACTATTATGAAATTAAATTGGAATATAAAATAAAATGGAAATTAACTATTAGGTACTCGGAATATTTACAGAGTAGCTTCTGCAATGTTTTCTTTGTAAAACCCAATGCCTGTAATGTAATAGGATAAAACAATAGACAATCAACTAATTAACTCCACAAGTACATACATTGAACCAATATTCACACTTCATACTGACAATCTTCATGTAACACCTCTTCACCATAATGTTAAGGAAGAAATTATATTTAGTTATAATATTTTTAGTTGTAACTGATATACAGACATCGAAATTTTTAAGAACAATACAAGGAGTTGGTTTGCCTTATTACAAAATATTAATGTCTCTGGGGAGTTGCAAAGGTATGTAGGACCTACAAATTTCTTTAAGAGTCCTATTTCATTAACTTTTAATTATTGTACAGTATTTTGTAATCATTTATTCTTTTGAAAGGAAGAATGAGAACAAAATATTTCTATACCTGAAAAACATTTTACTGTAACTACAAAATGTGTCTTTCAGGGGTAACCCGATTTAAAATAATTTTAAAATAGCTACCTAAGAGTTCAAATATTGCGGAATGAAATTATAAATCTCTTTTATTTTTTCAAGTTACAGTAAAATTCTTTACATGTACAGATTTTAGACTTCTCATAGAGGTTTCGCTCCTCTCCTTCTCTTCTTGACAAAGGTTTAGTGGGAGACGACTACTGCTCAGAGACCTCTCGGTTCTGAACAAGCAGTAGCTTAAGTCATAAATATATTTTATTACGTAATTACGATGATGTTATATGCTCATTCATAAATTTATAGGTTTTAAATTTTTGTTCACACTAAATGTAGTGTAATCTATTTTTTCAGGGAAAATAATTTTCACTGAACAATTACTTTGGCCAAGCCTTAAATTAAATCGTATTTTAGACATTTATTACAAGAGTGGAAATGGTAGGTTTAAATCTATTCTTTATCTTCTTCAGAACTAAACGTAGATTCTACACATTCATACACTACAGTATATAGATAATAGCTCTTTGAATACAGAGATCATGGTTTAATTTTTTAGCAGAATTCATATTGGAATCGTTTTTTCTTATTCAGCAACAATCTGCTCAAGTTTTTAATCGACTTCCAGAAGGAGGAGGTTCTCAACTTGATTGGTATTTTTTTTTATTGTTGCACACTTATTACTCTGAGATTTATGATCCGATTTACGTGATTCTTTTTTAGTTCGATGCAGAATAGTTGCCATTTGGTCCCCTAAAAATCAACATTGTTTGGCCCAGTAGTTTTCATTTTATGAACATTTTTCATGAATTTTGTTTCCATTCCGTTCCGTATGTACACCGACTACTCTGAGATTTATGATCCGATTTACGTGATTCTTCTGTAGTTTGATGCGGAATAGTTGCCATTTGGTCCCCTAAAAATTTGACATACTTTGGCCCAGTAGTTTTCATTTTATAAACATTTTTCATGATTTTTTTTGTCCATTCCGTTCCATATGTACACCGATTACGCTGACATTTATGATCCGATTTACGTGATTCTTCTTGAGTTTGATGCGGAATAGTTTCCATTTGGTCTCCTAACAATTTAACATAGTTTTATGAAAAAAAAATCTGTTCCCGTTTCTTGGGACCTATATTTTTTAAGGCGCGCGGCACCTTTCGTAGGCGTACCCATAGCTAGACACTAAAAAGTAACAAATAAAAAAAACTTCATTAAAAAAAACCAACTTCAAGAACTAAAAAGCATAAAATAACTTATTTCTAAAGCTATTTTTAATTATAATATCTTATTTTTAATATATATTATCTAAAACATCTTGAAGTCGGTGCGAAGTAAAACATAAAATTACTATATTTTGTAAATTACTAAACACTGACTTTACGTGTTTTAGATAATATATATTAAAAATATGATATTATAATTAAAAATAGCTTTAGAAATAAGTTATTTTATACTTTTTAGTTTTTGAAGTCAGTTTTATTATCCGCTATGTTCGATCAATAAAATTACAAAACGCCAACTCCAGATGAAAAGATTAAATCCAAATGCTTAACATGTTCCTTTGCAAGCCATCGTGTCAATTTTATTAAAAAAATAATATCAGAGATCACACAAATTGCGGGAACAAAAATACAAATAGTTTTAATAATAATAAATAGGGATTTGAACAAAAACTTTGTTAAAACACTTCCTCCATACAGACGTATGTACCTATATTTACTTCTTTTTCAGAAAAGTACAAAGTATCTCAAGTAGAAATTACAGTAGTGATGAACGACACAGATTGTTACGCAGTCTCTAACACCGGCGTTGGAGAACAAGAGTTTGCAGCCACTATGTATCTGCCCACACATCTTGGATTAATGTTTTATAATTTAACAGTATATAGCTGTAGTGCTGATACATCTGATTTTGGTGATTTTGTTGTAACTCAATCCGAAAATTGATAATTAAATTTAATATTATGTCATTGTTTTTATTTATTTATCATTATTTGCCTTTACGATGAGGTATCATTAGAAGGTTAAATTATCAATATCCTACAACTATTGTTTATTTTAGAGTAATTTGACACATTTTTAGGAAGTAAAACTGCACAGTTCAGCGTCCCCTTTCAGTTCGCGCCAAAATTCCCTTTTGACCTACTTTTGGCATTGCCTATGTGATAATTATAAGCGCTCTACATTCTCGCCACTATACGAGAAAAGAACACGAATTCCACATTTTCGTCTTTTGTGCTTTACTCGAGTTCTGGCAAGGCTCTCGCGAAAATGGAGAAAGAAAGCCTTTTAAGATTTTATAGCCTTATGGATCGTAGGTATTCTGTGGGAAATGGAACGTCCATATTGTTTTTGGCGGGAACTGAAAGGAGATGTGCTGTGAAGTTTTATTTTCTAAAAATGTGTAAAATTACTCTAATATGAACCATAGTTGTAGGATATTGATAGTTTTTGAGTAGTAATTATGTATTTTGTGAGAAATGTGAACTGTATAGTCAAATGTGGCCTTTTAAGTTGTCACAAGAACTCCGTTGAATGGCACCAGCGAAAATGAAGACACTACATTAAAATCTAAGATCTGGCTTAAAGGTCTAGCTGCCAATCCGTAAACCTAAATAAATAATAACAACCATATTGAAGTGACAGCTGTGACAGACAATGAGTGAAACGAAACATCATGTTTATTTACGTTCGCAAGTAAATCGCACGTAAATCACAATAGTCATTACGCATAACAGCGAAAATTCTCAGTGTGATGATCAGAAAAACGTTTTAAACATGTTGTGGTATCTGCCCTGGTCCGAGAGCATCAAAAAGAGGGCTTGCAGATACCTTCTTCAGCGATACCTTGGGAATTTCCTCGAAGAAAAGCTTACTTTGGATCAGCTGAGTGTCGATCTATACAATGGGACGGGAACGGTATCAGACGTTAGCCTTGACTGCGAGGTTTGTTGATTTTGTTGTTAATAGATGCTCTATATTCTATTATTTTCCTGTAGACCTAATTGCAGCCGAACGTGTTCTTTTGCGTCCAGTGTTGTTTCGTACTTGGCAAAAATTGTAAAGTGCGCAATACTAAACCACACACGTGCTACTCTTAAGATTAAAACAAAGAAAGACACCGCGAACTTATTCCGTACTAAGATCTTAATCCGAAAAATGCACCTAAATAAAATTTCAATATTTTATTCATGGATGCCAGCAATGTTGGCTCTAAATTTTTAATAAGCTAAGTGTGTTAACTGGACAGTTGCACTTTTAAAATTCAATTCGACATATAGCATTTTTTATTTATTTGTCGATTTCTCACACATTCAGACAATGTTTCCAAGCCCATATACATTCAATTCTAAATTGGATAATGTAACTAAAAATCAGGTCTGACTTATGCAAAGGGTATGTTCCAGCTAATATACACTATTGTAAGTCCTTACAATAGACCTATTAAATATTTTTTGAACAAGCAATCAATCAAACATTGTGAAATGTGCATTCTTAAATATAAATTATTCTTTAATATATTCATATAATGTTAAATTAATAAATATCTATTAATTTCTTTCTCCTACATACACTCCAGCTCTATTACAAATGGCAACTCATATATTTTAGTATAAAAAATAACATGTGGTATTTTTTAATCTAAAATCTGGTATCTAAAATGCATACCAAATTTCATAAGAATCACCATATTATAAGGAGCGCCAGGCAGGAAATATAGTCACTTGCACATTGTGATGGATGCAAAAATTAATATAAATATTTGTAAAATAACAACTTATCAGGAAAACACACAATAAACAAAATGGTTCCCATTTTTTAAATTATAATTTAAAGACATTGAAGTTTTTTTCACTGTTTTTTTAATTAAGTGTCTATATGTATAGTGAACATTGGCTATTTAAGATTATTTTACACCATATTGTGTTATTGTTGTTTTTATTTGTACCTATTAATTTATTCATGTGAAAGTATGGATTAAATTATTTAAATCTAGCTCATTACTTTTTTATTTCATAAACAGATCTATTAAATCTCTGATAGTTTTATATAATTCAATTGTATTCTTCAAAATTTTCTTGATTCCAGGCTCTCAATGAATTGGGAGACTCGCAAAACTGGCCCCTGCAGATAGTTGATGGGTATATGAAAGAAATCACAGTAACAATACCATGGTCAACACTGCTTAAAGATGACTCAATTGTCGAGGTCAATGGCCTCTCACTCGCTGTCCAGCCTAAAGTGCGGGCAGAACCAGGTAAAAAGTTGCATAAAAATTAACTAAAATATAGTAAAATAGTTTGTTTATTTAAAATATTACTTAAAATTTCAAAAATACAGTGTTCATTATGATTCTAAGGTGTTCATAATGACTTTGCTTACATAAATTTCAGATTGGTATTCCATAGAAACAATTCCATGTTTTATCTCCATTATCAAAATGATATACCAGGTGTATGCATAAGTCTTTTCTGGTTTTTGTGGTAACATAAACACATAAATTTTGAGTTTATACGAAATTTTGGCCTTCGGCTTCTACACACTTAGCCCATCTTTCAGGTAAATTATGAATACCTTGCCAGAAAAATTGTTTGTCTTTTGCGGCAAACCATTTGTCGAGCTACTTTCCAACTTCCTCAAAATCACTGAAGTGCTGCTCTGCGAGCACGTGCCCCATTAATGAGAAGAGGTGATAGTCTGATGGCGCCAGGTCAGGGGAGTACGGCGGATGCAAAAGGATGACCCATCCAAGCAATTTCAATGTGTCTTTTACTAATTTTGCTGTGTGAGACGGCACATTGTCATGTAACAAAATCACTATGCCATGTCCCCTGGCCCATTCCAGTCGTTTTTCGGTCAATGTGTGATTTAAGTCAATTATTTGCTGGCGATAGCATTGTGTGTTAACGGTTAAGATGACTTTCCACTGCCTGTTTCTTTTGATGAAATAGAAAAAGCAAGGCGTGCCGCAAATGTTCTTTTTGAGGCACAAACGTCGACATGATCACTTAATTATACAACAGAGATGCTATCAATTCCCTATAACTGTCGGAGTGCACCAGGGATCTGTCCTCATTCCGTTTCTGTTCAGCGTGATATTAGACGAAGTGTCAAACAGCATCAGAGACCGACCTGATCAAACACCATGGTTGCTCATGTATGCGGACGACATCGCGCTGGCAGATGCGGACAGAGCGCGCCTGGTGCGACGTGTGAATTCGTGGAAGGAGTCGCCTGAGAACGGCGGTCTAAAACTAAGTGTGGCGAAGACGGAGTACCTGGCTCGCAACATTACAGATCCCACATCCATGCGTATAGGCGAAGATACGGCCGAGCGCACGGACCAGCTTAAGTACCTAGGATCTGTACTTAGCGCATCCGGGGACATCCACCATGACGTCAAGGCCCGTATATCAGCAGCTTGGGCCAAGTGGCGTGAGGTAAAAGGTGTCTTTTGCGACCACAAAATGCCGGTTAACTTAAAAGGACAGGTCTACAAATCCATTATTAGACCTGTTCTTTTATATGGCAGTGAAGCGTAGCCTGTACTTGAGTGACACAAGCAGGAGCTGCGTGTCACGGAAATGAATATGCTTCGGTGGATGTGTGGAGTCACGCGAAAAGATCGCGTCCTTCACGTCCGTGACATAGCAGACAAACCGCAGGAGAATCGCTTACGCTGGTACAGCCACGTTTTATGGAAACCGGCTAGTTACGTGGGGAACAAATGTCTAGTCATGCCGCCTCCGCCAGGTCCCGGTCGAAGGGGTAGGCCCAGGAAATGCTGGCTTGACGTTGTAAGGGATGACATGCGTACCAATGGTCTCAATACATGGGATGCCGAAAATCACGCGAAGTGGAGAAGGAAAAGTAGGAAAGCGGACCCTGGGCGTCGAAGTGATCGCTCCGAACGCAACCGGGATTTAACGCTCGGATGATGATGATGATGATGATGCTATCAATTGCCAGACTCAACTTGTGTTTTTGTAGGTTATTGTCATACAAATAAACTGATGTGGTGTTGAATTTATATGTGACGTATTGTTCGGTGGTGCCATCTCTTAGTAAAACCGGAAAAGACTTATGCATACACCTGATATGTGCTAAACAACTCTTATGATGATTAATTGTTAATTGTTCTACTCATGTAAAGTTCAAATCCATCTCCCATAGAAAATATTTTCAGGATTCATCCTGAAAATAGGATAGTACTCCAAACATATTAGTATACATAATCATTATCATTGTTCATAGTTTAAATATGCCAAATTTAAGGTAGTTTGTTAATTTCCAAGACCGGGAAGAAGAACTTAACATCAAAACTAAGTAATTTTTACATTTATATATGTTTGTACTAAAGTAAGAATGGATTGAAATGCGAGTCAATTATTAACTAATTTATTACCATACATATTCATATTCACAGTTAAGAATGTTTGGTATAAGTATTACATTATATTTCTTTGTTGTATTTGTCTTTATTGTAATGTAAGTTAATTAATTAGATGCAATCATCAACTACTTATAACAGTAGTAAAGTTATAAATTTACTATATATTAACCTATTATTATTTTTATTTATAACATTACACTTTGGTTAATAAGGTTTACAATTTACAAACTATATGAACTTTAAAACAAGAAACTTAACATTTATCTTAGATTGTTAGGTTTTGTATTTATACTCATACTTATTGCTACTATTGAATTTTCTTCATGTACATATAAACATTCAGCTTCTGTAATATGTTTGTATCTGCAAAACTCAAAAACTAATTGATGGATTGACTTCTCCAATAATTAATATCAGACTGAGCCACAGTAAGTGTGGCTGGGTTAATGTTAAAATATTGTTATGAGTTGCAGGACTCGAATTAAAATGCCGTTGGAATTATTATAGAGTTTATTTTATTAGAATTATACAAACACGTATAACACAGGTACAAATATAACTGAACTCAACCAGTACAAACGTAATGTGCGAGATCGTAATTCCATAAAACGCGCAAAGTCCGTCACTAAATAGATCATTGTATGGGGTACACACGTCTTGCTTCGCTTATGCTTATCGCTCGACTGCCTCACTCCCCCCCCATGGGGCATTGCTTTATACTGTACAAATACCAATATGTCTGCTCGACCGCGTGGACTGAATTTTCCAAGAATCACACCTGACTAATCACTACCATAAAGATTACAATACACAATGGGCTGTTTTTCCAATCACAAATTTTAAACACAAAGTAAACAAAAGAAGACAGTCATAAAAAAGCTTCAATCTTATTAGCTCAAATGCCGGCGGGTAATAAATGTGCTTTGTTTACAGATATGCAGGTGGCCCAAATTGTAACAATATATTAAAATGTGTGATATAAGCAGAAATTCATCTAGGGATGTTTCATTTATAATTAACAAATTTTTAACTCCTTCAGCTGTTTCATCTATGTTGGAGTCTATGTGGTCTTCCATGTCTTCTTCGATGCAGCTAGCAGAAGAGTGTCTGAGAGAGGACGATGGTCCTCAGGAGTCACATCCTGTGGAAGGAATAGAGATGTTTGCACATGCTATAGATTCTAGTAAGTTTTAGAAAATTAATGCCATTAAATTATTTTAATTTAATACTATATCACTTTCAAAATATGTCAAACCTCTTTTATTCATCTCTCTTTGAACATCTTTGATTTGATAACTAACTTGGCTTGAAAGTATTTATATATTAAATTTTATCAAAATCAGTTCATGAGCAAGTCTGTTAGGAGTGAACAAATAAACATAGAAATATCCAAACAATCTTACTTTTATGTGTGTATGGATGTCTTATTTGGCAATTCAATAACTACAAAAACTTATTATCACCGATTGGTATTAATAATACATTAGAGAACTTTGTTTTGAATATGTTCAATTTCCAGTAAATCAAATGCTCTGATATTAAATTTGATAAAATTCAGAAAGGGGAGTTAAAAGATTTAGCAAGTGAAGAATTCATAAAGCTCTGTAGGCAAAACTATTTATATATTCTCCTTCTTATTATGTTATGACTTGGATATCTATATGGATAATGTACAGCATAATAAATGACCAAAATATCAAATCCCACATATGAAGCTAGCTGGACCACTGTATCCTGAGGCCAAAGAGGTCAATAATATTATTATGAAATTAAGTGTTACAATAATTGCTTTTTCCAACAGTTCTCAGCAGGGTAAAAGTTAAATTCGTCAATACAAAAATTAGAATAGAACATGTTCCCAAAAACGGAGATAGAGGTATAGCTTTGGAAATCCACATTAAAAAGTAAGTACAGCCATGATAAATTTAAATACTGCTTGTTCAAGGTGTCATAGGGTACGTGTTTTCTGGTAAGAATATACCAACTGTTCCTGAAGGAAAAAAAATCTGAATTGATTGACAAAATCTACATTACCGCGAGCGAAGCCGCTTGCTAAAGCTAGTATTTTTATAAATTATAGTCAAGGTATTATTCCGATGAATAAATCATACAATATATAGAACTGTAAACTATCATCAAAATCCATTCAGTAGTTTTACATAAAATTATAATAGAAAGAAATAGACTTTATTTGACATATTTACATTACCTGCATATTATAATTTAAAAAGTAGTACCTATAGCATGTTTTTAGAGTTTGTACTCTGCATTTTCAACAAACAAGCTATACAGTCAGCTTATTGCTGTGCCAGTGTGTGTGTTAATCTAGGATCATTTCCACAAATTCGTTCCACGTGGTTATTTTGTGCCTCTTCACCCCGCCAAAGGGACCGAAATATCAGCTTTGCCACACGGTTTTAACAGCGCCCAAGTATGGCGATTCTTTTACATGCCACTCGGGACTGTATAAGAAGGGTTAGTACGTGATCTATGGTCCTCCTCCTCCTTCCTTATTCACAATTGCGGAAGCAGAATATTGTGTATAAACGTCCTTTAACTTACGCGTCTATGTTTTTGACCTATAAGAAACTGATTAAAATAATTGCAACACACAACAGCGACCTTAGTGATATTAACATATATAAAATATGGGTGACAAATCTTAAAACACTATTTCTATATCGAAAACTACTAATATTTATATTAGCTGCTTTCTGCCATAACCGCAATGTATTTTTAGGTCTTATCTTGTAGCTCTATAAATCGCATAATTTTATCAGTAAATCTTAAAATAACAAAGTCTACTACTGGTTTTGCAGTTTCTTTAATGTTAATAATCTGCATACAATTAGTAGAAATATGATGAGGATGTCATTCTTGGTAATAACATTAGACTCTAAATGATTGACAAATTCCCTATATGCTTGTCGACAATCTTTTCTTCTCACCAGCTCGTGATAATGGGCATAATAATATACAAGTTAAACTATCTGCCAAAATTGAACTTAAGACCTCAGCAAGTAAGTTAAACCAAAACCTGGGTATCTTCAAGTTTCATGTCAATAGTTATCTTCTAGGAAATAGTTATCTTCATGTTCCATCTTAGATCATATCTCCGTCCGAAATTGGGCGAGATAATGATAAAACAAAAACCTATACTGTAGTAAAAAAAATAAGTTAGATATGTGAAAAGAAATTAATAACACACATATTTAAATTGTTTAATGACCTCGTCAAACAACACTATCTCAAATTGTAAGTGAATAATAATGTTATTTAGTTGTATACTTGGGATGGTGTTGTTTGACGACACACAACTTGTATATTTAGATAAATATTTATGTTTATATTATAATTTAGTAACATTTTCCTTTATATTTACGTATATATTAGTATATTATATCTATTGCATACCTACCCCCATCCATACCGAGTTTCTGTCCATCCAAAGGTTGTCTGGAAGAAATCGCTCCCAGCGATAAAACCGCCCATTGTACTTATCATTACGATTGTATGTACGAATTTATTTTGTAACATTGTGTTATTGCACACAATGTTACAAAATAAATTCGTAAAATATATTTTATTCTATTCTATATTTAAAAACTAGCAGATACTTAAGTCTAATCCGTGTAAAAATCAATTAAATTAATCACCTGCAATAAAATTGCTCCGCCTCCGGTGAGGTACTCCGTCACTAACTATAGTATATTCTTAAATTTCAGCATAGATTATTTTGATGAAGCAGGTGTAGAACCACCCCCAGAAGTGACCGAACCAGACAATACAAAAACATACGTAGTATCGACATTTACTAGCAAAAAGATTAAATTTGAAGGCGTCACGTTTTACACGGACGAATTTCCTTCAAAACTGCGCACTATGGCACGCAGTTTGATTATGGAAAAATCTACATCAACTCAAACTGACAAAACAGAATCCAGCCAAAATGAATCACCAGATGTTTACTACCAAAGTACATTATCAGATGTATTTTATGAAACTAGAAGTGTTATATCTACAATAGAGCCTGATCCAGTCAAAGAAATACTGAATGAAGCAAAAGGCCTTACTGAATCCAGAGATTTAACGCCTGAAGAAAAGCTAAATCAACCAGACCCGATACTCTTTGCAAAGTTAACAGGGCAGCAAGAGTTGGCTTTGAAAATTAAACATTCAGAAGAAGTTGAAGGGCCTAAAATAGAAATAAAAATATTACTGGGTTCATTCATTGTGTTCATAACGCCGAGGCAATTGCATACATTATTCGAATTGATTGATGCATTGAATCAACCGCATTTAGAAGATACAAGGTGAGGGTTTATTTAATTTAAATGATTTTCTCTGGATGCGACCTATCATCGCGAAGTTTGCCATTTCGATGACCCGTAAATCATAGACGGCTTAGGTATACTTGACCTTTTAGAAAACATTTACATCCTTTATTGTAGTTTTTTTTGTTTTATTCTAATCAAATGGAGTTATTACGCCACCTCAAAGAACATGTTTTTTAACCCATAATATGAACTACAAATGAGTGGATTGTTTTCTTGTTCGTTTTTGGGATTGAAGATAAACATGTGACATTGTTTGTACCTGAAAATGCAAGAGGCTGTTGAATAGGGAACCTAAGTTTACGCAGGCAAAAGTGCGAAGATGATTTAAAATCATTTTGACCTAATCTATATGCAGAGGTTCATTGTTAATAATGGGGATAAAGATAGTAACTGATATTATATCATAATCATTCAGCAATAAATTATAGTCTACATTTAAACATGTTCATATCACGACTGCACCTAAAAGTTAATAAAATAAATAAAAGATTGAAACTTTTTAGCAACATACCTCTCCGACCGAGTGGTATGAATATGCAATGCAAACCAATGAGGCAGGCCGATTTCCAACTCATAGAGGCTCAGTTACTTGGTAATTTGGAGAAGCAAGCCTCACGACCAAGCATGTATGGATGGTCGGGACCTAGTTTTGGTAAAAATATTTTGTATTGATATTCATTTTAAGACTAAGAGTTTGTAGTAAACATTTACTGTTGAAGCTATTGCAATATGTGTATATTAGGGCAAAAACCATGTAATAGAATTTCATTCAATGAATGTTATGTTATTTTCTATAGTCAGTGTTTGTATGCTCTTTCTGCAGTTTTTCTATTATAATTTAATTTACATTTTGGGCTAAATATTTATTATCATCAGGAACAAAAAAAGAAATTAACATTTCATGTGTGACATATTCAATGAATTCATTAGATTTAAATATGGAGTTAACGCCTGATTTCATTAGGGAAGTAGTTGTTTATTTAACTAATCAATTTTTACTTTACTTGTATTCGAAATGTGTTAACCTGGGGTAAACGGCCTATTTAGGCACTCGAACTATTAGCGCCCTCGCTACGCTCGTGCGCCAAACCATCTCATGTTTAAGTAGGTCACTTTCACCTCTCGTGTAACAATCTATTATTCCAAAATCATTATCTAATCATCGCTTATCGAAAAGTTCCCGATCGCAAATACCAGGACCTACAAAAAGTTGTTTAAATTACTACATACAGACAGTGAAGGAATCCATGATCTTGAGAAAACCTACACATTGAAATAACTTCTTGCATCTTAATGTTCGTATTGTTTTAGAGGAAAGTGATACAGAAAATGAAAGGTTTCATCCCATGACAGCTGGTAACCAGATGACAGAAAGCTTATCTTCCTCGGTGAGCTCTATGAGCGCTAGTATGACGTCTAGTGTTAACTTACCGACTGTCCAACCTCGGATTAAACGCAACAGAAAAGGTAACCATTTAAAACTATCTCTTTCTCTTTTTATCACATGATTATGGCATGTATACTATCTGTTTTCAAACATAGGTTCGAGTGTAATAAGGTTACTACCATAAGAGTCAATTGATGATACAAATTGCTGTGACTTATTACTTTTCGTATTAAAATTTTATAATAGTTTTCACGAAGTATTATGTTTTAAAGCTGGCGTAGCTTAAGAGTTGGAAGCTTTAATATACAATGTTTTATTCAAATGACGTGGATTAGAATCTTGGCTATATAGTATACACCACCTAAGCAGTTTTCGAACATAATAATATGTAATAGTGATTTATTTTCCACAATCTACTGATATAACTATAAACAAGTGATCACAATTACACACTTCCATTTGAAGAATAAAATATTTATTTTATTTATTTCAGTTCCACATATTGATGGCGATCCAACTGCAGAAGTATCGCACGTTAGCTTAAGGATTGCATCTGTCTCTTGTATTTTATTACATAAGGTAATTAATACTACTTTAAATTATTCTTTAAAAGGAATTTGTATAAGTCAAAATAAATGTCAAAATTAAAAGATTTATTGAATGTCTGATTTTCTATAAGACTTATTATAATCTATACATACTTATACAAATAAATAAACTTAGTGTCTGTTTCTAATAAAAATTCAAAATAACAGCTTTGTACTTAATGCATATTAAAGTATATATGGTACTTATATCAAAAAATCAATTTATAAATTTTTGTCAGTCTGTCCGTTTGTTCCGGTTAGACTCCGAAATGGCTGGACCGATTTTGACGGGACTTTCACTGCCAGATAACTGATATTAGAAGGAGTATCTTAAGCTACTTTTAAAATTACGGCTCCGCAAACAAAAATTCCACACGGACGAAGTCGCGGGTAACAGCTAGGGTTATTAAATAAATTTCAAAGTTTTACTCGGAGAAAGAGAACAGTTAATTAACTTTCAATATTGTTGAATTTTCATTACTGAAGACTACGTTTTTTACACCAGTCGGTAAAAAGTACATAACTTATTATTTGTCTCTAATGCACGTTATATTTTTAAATGTACGTTTAGATTTTTAAAACTTCCTAATAAACCTATGTGCACTACATTTTTGTAATCCCTCTTTAATATGATTATATTCCATGGCTAGTGTTTAGTTTTTACCAACTTCACTATACAATTGTAGATTGGTTTATAGAACACACTTTTCTTGTAAATGTCAGCCACACTGAGCCATGTCTGGAGGAGAATAAATCTAATATAATATAGAAAGATTAATGGACGTTTTCTATTTAACTTTTTAACAGTCTCTGAATAAAATTGTTTATAACACATTTAACATTAAATTTGGTTGTTCTCAAAGTTACTCGTTCATTAAGTTCGCTGGCGGTGCCTTAAAATGTTTTGGAATAATTAGTTCAGTAAATTAATAACAATACTGTGTATTATTTTTGTTCTCAGGATATTCTAGTCCCTACACCAATAGGTTCCGATTGCATTTCGTCAAATAGTGCAAAGAAAATACAAGAAATATCGAATAATTTCTTTGAAAACTTGCAGTTGTATATTATGAATGAGCCAACTATTTTCTGTTCTGCAAATAACGCATTAGATGCTGTTATTTCTAGAAATCATTTAAGGTAACGTTTTATATTTAAGCGTGCTTTATTTGTTTGTGCAAATTTGTTATTTGTTGTTTGCTTATCTTTTTAAAATATAAGATGAGGATGAATTTATTCATATGCTTTATTATATGTTCAAAAACAATACAATATTCGGTCTTATAACTATTAACGATTTGTTAGAGAATTGTAAAGAGTTAATATTGACACATTGCTCACAATTACAATAATGCTGTCAGCACCAACCTGACAAAGTAAAGCGCTGTTCTCATAATCCATACAATACTTACAGAATGATTCACGACTGTGGCGTACACTGCTCTTTTATATCCCAATGGATTTGATAGTTATAATATTTGTCTAAACCAATTTTCGTTACATCGACCACTTATAAGTCTGATGGAGCTACTTGAGTGTAGTTTATAAAACCCATTTTGGGCACAAAGTGCGACCACACTTTGAACAATCAAAAGTATTACCACAGTAAATAGGTAGGATTAGCATGAAAACGATATTATTAAATAAAAAGGTTATGGGTATAATACTTGTATATCGTCGGCGTCAGTGCTGGACCTTTAACTACATTTTCTTTGACATAATTTTTTTCGTCAAAAGTAACGATTTTGCAGCCAGGCCAGCACTGATGCCGACGATATGTGTTAAAGTAAAGAATAAAAGTGTTTGTTAGGAGGGTTTTTATGTCTCTTCTTCTTAAAATAGTTGTACTATATTGCGAAGTAATCTAGAAAGTAGTGATAGATAATCGTTAATTAATAAAAAAATCTATGTGTGTGCAATTCACACGCGGTAGAAGTGAAACTTCAGAGAATATACAAGCGAACATAATTAATTAATTATATCTACAACGCTTAGTAGACAAGATTGAGGAGGCTACAAAACTTCTATAGTATAAAAACTACCAAATCTACCAAAATTATCAAAATGGCAAATCACAAAAAATACCTAGGAATTTAGTTTCGCTTTTTCGTTTCATCTAGTTTCAAACCACAACGATTCTAAAGAAGTTTCACTTCAAAAACATATAAAAAGTTCTTAATTTTTACGTTGATTTAAAATGTTTGAATTTTAATTTAAAATATGTTTTTTTAAATTTATTTTTTTGCTTGAGTTCAGCATACACGCAGACGGCCCATATGATGGAAAGCGGTTACCATCGCCTATGGACATTTGCAACACCAAAGGCATTAAAAATGCACTGCTGCTCGCTAAAGGGAGACTGGGACCTGACCACTAAAGCTGGAGCAAGGTTCTTATAGCGGCATACTCTAGACCAGGGGTGGTAGCCATCCAGATGGGCAAATGCCCTTCCACCTAGCTGTGGGTTATTTTGTCGCCACTTACGACAAGCCGCTCGGTCGAAGGTAATTGTATTCTTCTCCATTCCTGCATGGATGAATGTATATAATATTATAATAACAGCCTATAAATGTCCCATTGCTAGGCTCGGGCCTCCCATTATAGGAGAACGGAGAGTATACTCGCCACACTTGTCCAAGGCGGCTTGGCAGGTTTGACACATCGGTTATTTCGATGTGCAGGTTACATCACGATGTTTTCCTTTACCGTTGTTAGCACGTGGTAATTTGTAACAATTTTTTATTTTTTTTATCTTACCAAGCTTTTAAGGAATTTATGGAGATATGTTGCAGCATAAAGTTTTAGTACGTCATGTCATTATTATAACTATAATATATTTTTCTTTCCTTTTATTGTCTTTGTTTTATTGAGTATGCACTGTTTGATACAACTCCATTAATTCTTCAAAAATAATTCTGTAGTATACTTCTGTGCAAAACTTATAAAAAAAAGAACTTGAGATATAAATAGAATAAGAAATAAAAAGAAAAACAATTTTTAGCTGTATAGCTAAAACGTATTGCTGGGGAGTTTCTTGCCGCTTCTTCTCCTTAACAGCAATAACACGTTGCGGAGCGTTGTACATAGAATAGGAAGTAAAATTAAATTTCAAATTATATGTATGTCAGAAAACTGCTTAAGTGGTGGCATGCGTTCCGGCCAGTAACGAACCCGCGCCCTTTGAGTTTGGGACACGTACACTAGCCATTACGCTACCACGACTAACTAGATAAATGTATGTATATGTCGGAGGAAGCTATGAGTCGGGTTGATTGTTGTTTGCATGTATAACACACAATATTATTTGTTTACATGTTAATTACTATTAAAATTCTTAATTTAATTTAATTTGATTTGTTAAATCTTTCTATAACTTAAAAGTCTTCCTAACCTGATAAAAGTTATGAATATTGTAATCTAACGGGCGACCAATCAGAGCAGATCACGTACCTCGAGCGGAGTCGAGGCACCATCTGTACTTAAGGGATGCAGACGAGTTTTTGCGAGACATTGGAGCGCTAGCAAAGGATCGAGTTGGATCGTTGAGAATTTAAAAATAAAGGGTTGAAGTAAGATCGGTGCCCTTTACCCGCTGCTCGGTCTCAACTGTGACAAAATATTGTTTAAATCTAAATTAAAAGTGTATAAACCGTGACCAATGGATTTTGCGCTCTCGTTTTACCCTGATGACGCCCACTAAACCCGCAACCACTAATGACGATGTCAACAAGAACGAGGCTTCTCCGAAGTATAAATATATTTAACAAAAAAGTAAGTTTAAATAAAATTAATTTGCATTTTCAGACTATTAACATCAGAGATAACACTGGACGGCAGTGACAAGGTGACTTCACACGGTAGTCAAACAATGTGCGAGGCTTCCATACGACATCTCCTCTTGCGAGAGTGTCTCCATCATCCCACGACTGAGGCTCAGGAAGGAAAACCACAGAGCTATGACTTGATTAAGTTTGAATGTAAAGGTGAGTTTCGATTCAGTTCAAAATTGAGTATAATACTTATTATGGATTTAATCGTGGTGGAATATTTTTCTAGTCTTTTTCTCGACCCAACTTTTTTTTGAGAGCAAGAAAGCAACACAGGTTACATTGTATTAAATTTTTATTATTATTACCCCTAGATTATATTTCATTTTATCTCAAAAATTATCACTTTTTCAGGATAAAATGTATTCTCGGTATTGAGATTACATATATAGCAAATTTTAACAGACAAGAGTTATTTTCGCATTTATAATATTAGTAAGGATGACACAATAAATTTTAAATCTTAAGTTGAAAGTCTAATGGCCAGTTCCTATATCTCACTATTCATTCACTTGGCTTACCCTCGATAGAAATTTGATGTTAGTTGTATGCTGCTTATGTCAATTTTACCTGGTAGCAAGGCGAATGTAGGGTGGGGTATAGTTATAGGTCGCATTTATTTATTATGAACTATTATGAACAGATCCAAACCTTTTTAATATAGGTTTGAAGGCTGAGCCTACGTGGTTATGTTTTTTATAACCACCCAAAATTCACTTTATATCTCAAATAGTAAATAAATGCGCCCTGTAACTATACCGTACCCGTTTTAAATAATAGTACATCAAAAATTGAGAGACGATATTTTGCTTTTCTGTCATCACGTAGTGATTGTAACAACATGCACATTAATGGCCAGTTCCTATATCTTACCTACCGTTTATGTGCCTTACGATCGGTTAATCTGTGATATTAGGTCCATACAAGTAATATCAAAATTCAACCGATGGCAAGGCAAGTGATTGAATAGTAACATATAGGAACTGGCCATAGATCAGAAAACTGTCTAAGGTGTACATGCTTTTGCGACCAGATTTCGAACTCGCGTTATTTAGGTTTAGGATGCACATGCCTTAACCACTACGCTACCACTTATAGGAATTTCTATTATACCTGGTTTTAATGAATTTAACACTGATTTGATTCTAAAGATGATGACGATGACAGCGCTAGTGTCAGGGATTCAACGGCGTCACCGCGTGCTAACGTCAGAATCAACTTCAAACAAACATACAAATACATGAGGGTATCTGGAGAAAAGAAACTTGTTTATCCCACTACTGATGTTGTGTAAGTAGGAAAATTAGTTCAAGTCGAAACCACGTTAAATTTTAACTGTGCTATAGACTATGGAGCTGATTTTCTTTATTTTTTAATATATTTCTTTTTATAAGGGACTTTTAACCTATAAAATTATGTCGGCTTCATCATACTTTCTTAAAGTAATTCAATATCAGGTTGTCACGGCGACCTGTTTGTTAGTGCTGGCAACAACGGCATCAATCAAAATTATGACTGCAGCTCCATGTAATGGGCCTTATTATCCTATCCTTACGGAACAGTACTTTTTTCTAGATGAAAGGTGCCCTTTTCTCTACTCTGTACTTGTGACAATGTGTATGTAATATTTCATGATGATCGGTTGAGTAATTAAATGCCTGAAAGTGTAACAAACAGTCACATTTACATTCATAATATTAAATTTAGGATGTCTTATATCGTTTTCAGAATAAAATGTACGCCATTCCAGTTGGACGTAGATCTGACATTAATAGAGCGTATGTCGGCCACGTTCTTCAGTGGTCCGTCCACGCCAGCGACGACTCCTTCCGCGTCACCAACACAACAAAACCAATTTAATTTCTCACTTCAGTGTCCATGTCTTAATGCGATACTTAGGTAAGTGAAAATGAATTACATTTTAAATTAAATAAAATCGACAGGCAAACACACACACTGTATATCCCCAAATTAAGCAATTTGTTTTTTTTTTTAATAATAATAATCGGCAGACAATCACATATTTTATATCCCCAAATTAAGCAATTACGCTTGTATTATGGGTAATATACTACGTACCACTCTGGGCCCGATCCCAGACACCCAGACTATAGTAAATAACGGAGAAAATACGTTTCCTAAATTTACTAGGAATCGAACCCGGAGCCTCTGCGTTGCAGTGAGGTAGGCCGGCAACGGCTTAGCTCGCTCAACCACAGAGGTCGTTTATTGGAACGAACATTAGTACTACTAATATTAGTAACATCATTCGATTATGAAAACAAATTAATAACTAATTTCATAATTGATTATCAAGACTAGTAATTCAAAGTAATTTGATTATATAAATAAGTATAATCGCCCACCTTTAAATAGTATGGTTAGTAATGTCCCGAATAGTATGGTAAGTTATGTCCTTTAATGTATTCCTCACTCTAGCTCTTTCAAGAGCTGAAAGAGTTGGAGTGAGCTGTATTGTGATACACACAACGAAATATTTATTCATATTACCACTTAAACAAAATTCTTTTTTTATCTTACTTCAAAGGACTTAAAGATGATTATTCAATATATTTATTGTTTTATAGATAGATAGATAACACTTTATTGTACACCCATAGAAAAAAATCAACTTACAGACTAAAACTACTTACACGTTACTCGGTGGATGTGAAGTAAAAAAGTGTAATCGAAACGAAAAATGCTGACCGCTGTATATTGTTATACAATTTCGAAGTTTAATGCAATGAAATAAGATCTAAAATAAAAAATAATATCCATCAGTGTAATATACGGTGTTTTGTAATTAGAAGGTCTTGTAATTGCCCTTATTACTATACAATTTCTTCAATGGTCTTTTATAGTTTTCGATAGTCTTCGAAACTTTGTTCGAACCAGGTATCTCAAAAACACCTCATTAATTTTTTCATTATCAACTGAATATCGAAATGAAGTATACCCAAAAAAATATATATGAAATTGGATTTTACTTCATAAGATTTTTATTGATATCAATTCTTAAGCTTATTCATGGAAACTTAAGTAGACTGATTTACAAAAGTCCTGAAAATTATCATTTTTTGTCAGGCGTCATATAAATAGCAGTGATTACTTAATTGTTGGCATTTATTTTAAAATCACAGACATGTCACTTCTATTATACTAATATAGACGAAAGATTTTTATCGTCATTCATGGAAATTAGTAATGCTCCCATATGGAAATATCTTGATTAATATGGTTACTAGATTTTGCAAGCGACTTCGCTCGCGTTAATGTGAATTTTATAGATAAAGTTATCCCTCCCACGGGAACCCTACATTTTCCGGGTTAAATAGTGACCTGTGTGCTATTCAGCTTAGAATCTATTTCTGTGCCAAATTTCATCCAGATACGTTCAGCTGTTCTGGCGTCATTGATCAACAAACATCCATCCAGACTTTCGCAATTATAATATTAGATTAGATTTTAAATTTTTTAATAAAGACTAAATTTTAAAACGAACACTGGTTTTTACATTATTTAACAGATGTTTTAAAGTATGCATATAGTTTTTCATACTTCTGTGTTGTACTTTATTCAGAATGGCAAAACTGTAATATTTTTTTTAGAAATATAGCTTTATACGATTTGTTTATCGAGCCTGCGTTACGTATTCATGAATATTCAAGTCAGATAATAATGTGCAAGCAAATTATATAAAACAATGAAAGTAATTTATGTAACTGTATGTATATAAATATATGTGTATATTCATAAGTTATTTTTTTCTAGATCATAAGTATCCATTTGTGGTTACATCTAAACCACATATAATAATTATTATTATTCTGTATTGTTTGGCCTCTAAAATTATGGAAATACTGTAGGATACTTTTTAATAATAAATAAACTATTCATTTATAAAATCATATATTTTAAACTGCGTTCTCGACACCGACTCACTATTATATATGCAAAATGGTCTTCAGAAGATTGCCTAGAAGAAATCGCGATAAGACCACAGATTGTACTAGTTGAAATATTAGTAATTCTGATGTGTAGTGCTTCTTGTGTTCAATAAAGAATATTCTATTCTATTGTACAATAATTTAAAAATCTTTATATTTAAGGTTCCCAATCGCAGATCTGCGTCCTGGTATAAATCGTGAGATGCGTAGAGTACGATCTGATTATTTTGTGTTCAAATTTCAAAATGCTATTATAAGTTCCCAACAGTCTCCCAGCGTACGACCATTGCCCACGACAGCTATGTTAAAGTCGACGATTTTGGATCTCTACTATCATGTGAGTATTTGTCAGTAGTAGTTTGATGTACATTTCGACTTGTGCAAAGTAATAACAGTTATCTGTAATAGCAACAGTATGTCGTAAACTGCCATAAATAGTTACTCACTACTGTCACTATGTCAAACAAATAAAATGTATCTATATTTATAATATAACTAAGTTTAAACGGTTTTAAGGGCGGTATTTTATTTTATTTTTAACCTACTTCAAAAAGAATAAGGTTCTCTATTCGTCTGTATGTTGATTTTTTTGTATGTTCGTTACTCGATTTTGAGTTCGAAGACCGTCAATTGTGAACCTATTTTCAAAACATTTTTTTTAAACGAAAGGTTAAAATTCCCCAATTTCTCGTGCTTAAATTGTCTGCCCTAATTCAATTCCTCAAATAAAAATAATTCGCCAAAATCGCGCTAAAAATCCTCAATCTGAACACCCCGATTGTCATTGTCATTTTTATCTAATTTGACGATTGGATTGGAAATATTCTGTCCTGCTCTAACATTTATTTAATCAATATATTTGTTTCACCTCCCTGAAGTTAGCATTGTCTCAACCAATCAAATGATCGTATGGATATTCGTCAGTTAAATATCAATTGAAAAATCCATAGCCATCTATTTAACAGATAAACAGTCCAATAACTTTATTCCTTAGGCAGTTCTTAAACGATTTATCTGACTAATGAAAAATTGGCCCTACATAAATTTAAGCTAAATATTTACTATTATCAGTGACAAAAAAATACAGGCTGGTAGAATGACTCAGAAAAAAATACTTGACGTTTCATATGTGACGTACGTGATGACGTTTCATCAGATTGAGATATGGATTTAAAGCCTGATTTCATTACAGAAGTAGTTGTCTTTTTAACAAATCAGTTTTTATTTACTTTCCTTATATTCGAAATGAAAAGCAAAGTGTTAACCTCGGGCGAAAGGTCTTTTTAGGCAATCGAATGATAAGCACCCTCGCTACGCTCATGCGCCAAACCATCTCATACCTAAATAGGTCACTTTCACCTCTCGTATAACAAACTACTATTAAACCCAATTAGAAGTCATTGGAGTATAAATGCTGTAGAGAACGCTTACATAATTTAATATACATACATGTAGATTGTAGATCGTTAAGACTGCTTTGTAATTATTTATAGTATTAGCTTTTTTACTTTGTTTGTGTTTTAGGAAAACGACAATCTTCCCGCAACTCACATTGCGCGTGCTACAATGGATGAGAATCCAACAGAGGGGAACATATTGAGTGGTCACATGACAACGACGCCATTACCTACGTATGATTACGTTTTCTTTTACATGTCTATAAACAAAATTAATGTAATAAACTCTTCTCGGTTGTGTCCACGAAAGCTGTGATCCCATTTCTTTAATCGTGCAATATAATGCCATATTTTATAAAAATCAATGCATTTTAACACCGTGAAAAAGCAAATAAACTACATTAAAATTTGTACATATCTTGTATGTACTTGTTGAAACTAAATACAACAACTGTCGGCCAAGTCTAAGAATTTTTTGTTAATATTTGTTTAATAAGACGAGTTTAGCGACTTGCGATTAGGATTGGAATATTTTTGGAAATAGAAGAAACTCAACCGAGTGTGTGCCAGTCCATGCCCAGTAAAGAGTTCCGTGGAGGTGCGGAACTGTTTTTGTCACTGGTTACAGAATACTAAAAAACACTTCAATGGAATAGTGGAAAAACGAAACCCAACGGACAAGTGGCAAAACGAATCGCAACAAAATTTTTACTTGAAGTCTTACGGGCAGGTTTTCAAATTGGACAAGTACATTAACAATCTGCCCGTAAAACTTCAAGTTAAAATTTTGTTGCGATTCGTTTTGCCACTTGTCTGTTGCGTTTTGTTTTTCCACTTGTCCGTTGAAGTTTCACTTCTACTATGTGTCCCAGCACACATTTCGATTTTTCGCAGGTTAACTGCAATTAATGATTTGGTTAGATTAGGTAAATTTTAATGAATGCATTTTTTATTTGAACATATTTTATTATATAAAACAAAAAAACTGAATTCGATCCGGAACCAAAAAAACATACATAGTCTACTCTAAAATTATGCCGCTTCTCACCACGCGATATACCTTCTACCCCCTCCACGCGGCCGTAACGCTTTTTCGTGCCAGAAAACATCCTAATACACCCGTCTATATAGAAGTTTCACTTCAAAAAATTTTAGTCGAAAGTACCCTATACATATTTCAAAACTACTCAATAGATCTAATTCAAATCAGTTTACGTTGAAACTACATATTTTTAAGCTTGACCATTTCATCATCACCTGCTGAATATTACACCACACACCTATTATGTACAGTGAAGTTTTTATTTCATCCTTCTTACATGTATGGCAGCCAACCTCAATATTTTTAGCAATTTCACTACAGCATTGTGTAGTGAAAAGTAGGATATAATATTCAATACAATTTTAAATCAAATCATCATTTATTGCATAAAACACGTATATAAAAAATATAGTAAGAACATTTTATAAGAAACATGTTTCATTTGTATACATGCAGTAGGTTTGGACGAAAAAGATTGTGACAGATGGACATAACGATTTTATACAGTTATCTCTTTTATTATGGGAACAAAACTCAATCCTTCTTTTATTTTGAGAAGAAATTTGTTTACCGACTTGTCATCGTATGGGGATCATGGTAAGGGCGTGTGGTACTCGCTGGCCTGATCCTACCATTGTGGAGGAAGGTTACCATTGACCAGAAAACCAACTACCTCCTCTTTGTTTCGTCATCTCGCATATAGGATTTTGAATAATTTCGTCACCCACTCTGCGAGCCTTGGTAGGTGCCGGCCAAGAGCCTTATCCACAACAAAATTCAAACCTATAACTACAATATGTAATTATTATATTAAATTTAATACTTCCTCATCATCAGGATCTCGATAACATTCAAACCGAGGAACAACAACAAAGGCCCATTCGACTGTTTGGCCGACGAACAATGTTTCGAGTCAACGCCTCTGAACCCAATGACCACTTCCATGTATATAATGAACAATCTTCATAGCGACCAGCCCAGTCCTTTTAGCGGGAAGAAACAGGCCCATCAGAGCGTCACTAAGCATGAGAATGAGACGCGAGAAGGTATGGGCATTTTTTAAATATTATACTTCACCCTACAGCAGTATACCAAGAGACATTACTTCACTGTAGTGGGGGAGAGGGACGTGTTTTGGAACGAAGTTCTTTATCGCACTTTACTCAGAGGATGGGAGCTAGACGAAAAAAGTATAACCGAAACGAAAAATGTTGATCGCTGTATGTTATTATACAAATTCGAACTTTAGTGTAATGAAATAAGATCTAAAATAAATAAAAAATTACAGTGTTTTGAAGTTAGTTCTTGTGATTGCCCTGACTACTATAATATGAACGAATTATACTTAATTATAACTAAAAACTGATGAGGTTTTTGGGACACCAAGAACCTCATTAGTTTTTAGTTTTGTTTCGTCATGATATCTGTATTCGTGGACTAATGAGTGTTCTGCGTTGCGATGCGATATGCCCGCGATTTCGTCCATGCTTAACTTGAAATTCCCGCGGGATTTCAGGGACACAAAGTATCGCAGCATTTAAAAAAGAATGTAAAAGCTTTCGTTTTAGTGGAAACTTGTCAGGGACACAAACCGTATCGCAGCATTTAAAAAGAAAATGTATTTTATGCTAAATTCTTTCTTTTGAGTGCGGTTAAACTGTGTTCGAAATAAAGTCTAATTTTAGCTGATGATTTTATCATCCCCACCGCTTCGTCCACGCTTGAACAACTTCCCGGGAACCGCTCCTGTGTCGGAAAAACCGAACAACTTCAAACCGCTCCCGGAAAAATTCCTGCTGGATTCACAGGATAAAAAAACAAATATTTTATTACATTAAATTGGTTAGAGTGCAGTAAAAACAAAATTGATTTTTTAATTTGGCCATTTTAAATCATTTTCAGAAAAAATCCCGGCGGCATTCCTAGGATAAAAAATAGCGCAAAGCTTAAGTCTAAAAATTAGCTATCAAACAAGGAAAGCAACATCGAAATCAGCCCAGTAGTTTTCACGTGAATCACGAACAAACAGACAGGAAGTCTTAAAAAATATTGCATCGTGTTCTCCATCGTTTATATAGTGTATTCACGTTGGTTTTTTTTAATAGCTTTAATGTACAGACACGGCATGTTTAGAATTCTATAAAATTATAGATAATATTTTTTTCTGAAATTCAAAGATTATGATAAGCCGGTAATCTGATGTATGGAAGAGTAAAAAAAGTAGGTTAAAAAGAGAAAGATGGATTGTTTCACTAATGACATCAAGGTTTATAATTTCAGATTAATGTGTTTGTAATTTGCTATATTTTAAACGGTTTTACGTTCGTCGTTCCCTGTGTACCTTTATTATTTTAAATTGTAGGTCAAGAAGAAGAATTAATAGTGCCTGGCAACGATGAGGAGATGGCGGAATTTACTACCAGTTCGGTAGAATTATCTCTAGTACATTTAGAATTCAATTTGCCTATGCTTAGTTTACAACTCGAGTAAGTACAATTAAAACACTGCTCATATTATTATGTTTGATTATTATATAAAGCGAAGTCCACAAACATTCCACATAAAGCCCCTGTTTATAGAGGAACGAACCACCACGCTAGACCAGGATGAACTCGCGAGTTAAACACATCAGTAATCTCTATATGCAGGTTTCCTGACAGTATACACACAGACACACACACACATATATATATATATATATATATATATATACATGGATATATAAATACTACCTATAAATTGCATGCTTTCCGGCCAAGATTCAAAATATGATTGAAAGGAAATGCAGGTGCCTTAGCTGCTAAACTACCACGATTTTTTGTATATTCATTTATTACTTAGCCTTATAAAATTTTATATTCAATATTTTAGATCGAAACAGCTATATGAAATCATATACAACCGCATAAATTCGGATTTGTTGCTATGGGAGCCACAGATATCCGATCCCTACGAAATCAGCCCACTCGCTTGCGGCCCTATCAACCCTGCCTTTGGTATTTGCAAAGGCAGTGGATATGGTAAGTTTATTTAAACCATTTTATTTCATCATTTTTTTTCTTAATACGTTCTTAATAAATATTCGTGTTTATCTCATTTTCCGAGTTGTGTTTTTAAGTCAGGACTTGGAAACCGGAAAAAAATTGAACCGGTTACAACTCAAGTACACAATAGCTTTTCTTTCACCTCAATCAAACGGGTTTTAGCAACAAAAGTTCTGTTGAATACACTGGTTTCGAACTGTTTTTTGGCACACCTCCAAAGCGTAGTTATATGTTACAGCAAGTTTTCACTGGCTCACACATATATAGTATTTATATTACAACCAGTTGTCATATAGAGAAAGTAATTCTCGCAGAATAAATCGATTAATGCAAGTTTATATAACACTCGTGAATTTTATGTACGTACATTTCTTAAACTGTATCTATTTATTAGTAAAAATCCTTGTATTTTATGTGTGCATATATTTACGACAATAAATATTTTTCTTTCTTTCTTTACTCTTCTTGACGTTTACTCTCCGAACGACATAGTTAGTTAAAACCAATTATAATCGATTAAAAGCGGTTAATTTTAAATCGGTTCGAAGCCTTGGTTAAAGTCATCACTCAACGCACAATTATAAGGTATCTGAGACACTGATGTAAAATTATTTTATGACCTAACTAGGATATGCCCACCGCTTCGTCCACGCTTGACTTGAAATTCCCCCGGGATTCCCGGGACACGTCGTACCGCAGCATTAAAAAAATGTAAGCGTTGGTTTTAGTGGAAACTGTGTCGGAATAAGCTAATTTTTATGCAACCGAACAACTCCAAACCGCTTCCGGGAAAATTCCCGCGGGATTCCCAGGATAAAAAGTAGCGTAGAAACTAAGTCTAATAATTTGCTTTCGAGCAACGGAAACGACATCGAAATTGGCCCAGTAGTTTTTACGTGAATTCTGAACAAACAGACAAGAAATCTAAAAAAATTGCATCGTGTTCTCCATGATTGATATAGTCTATTCCAAGTTTTTTTTAAATAACTTCAATGTACAGACTCGACATGCTTAGAATTTTGTAATATTATAGATAATTGTAAACTTATATTATGCCCAAACTGGACCCATGATTATAGTGGATTATAGGACCCATGATTGGTCTAAGATTGCGTCCGAGTCTTCCGCGTTTTATCATTGCATTCGTAAACTTTTATGAAAAATCTATTACCTAACCATCTCTTACTAACTACGAGAGTATATAGTTTAACCCTAAGTAAACAAAATATAACAATAGGGATAATGTTTATATAATGATAAAGTAATATTTCAACATAGTGTTTGTAAAATAAATTGTTAAGACACGTTAAAAGTCACGTGTATGCTCCATAGATTCAGATTCTGACAGCACATCTTCAGAGGAAGAAAATCTCTATTATTCCACATACGATAACAAATTGAAGAAGGGAATCGGGACGCCTAAATCAATACAAGAGAAAAGTGATACACATAACTTCTGTCTAACTTTCAAAGTTGGGAAAGGATTACTCACCATTTATGCTCCTGTCAGGGTATGTTACCTTTAATTCATTTTATTAGCATATTTTTTTTAAATTTTCAATACAATACTAACAGTGCTCAGACACTGACACTATTAGAAAACATGATATAACGGAAAAAACTGAGTTACTGCAGTCAACTCTGATAATAGAATTATTCTGTGACCAATGACTCTAAAGTCCACAAATAGCAATTCTCATTCTGTGTCGTTAACGTTGTCACGCCGCCACCGCGCCGCCGAGGCACCTTCACCGCTTTTATTCTGTATTCCTGTGTACATGCGAATGGTGGCCGCGTCGCCGCTTTGTCTACACAGTTTGGTAGCGTATCGGCGCTGTCGTCTTCGCCGCACTTTTACTGTCAAGGGGGCTTCAAGGATGGGGCGGCGGTATGGCAGAGTGTACAAGGTTCGCTTATTCACAGAAATTCAAACAATGGCAGCGCGGCCGCGACGCGGTAGCGATATGGTGGTGCCTTTTACAGTTTAAATTATTTTTACATAATACATAAAATAGGTGTACAAAAAATAATCAGGTAACCCCAATAACTGCTGTAGATCTTTGAATCGCAGTTGTTAGCGCCCACTTCCGGAACACAGTTACATATATTTTTAAGCTAAAGTTTGATCAAAAAAGCGGTTTTTTATATTACTGCATTTCAGGACAACAACAAACGCGTTGTACCTGGTCAGATGGGTGAACTAGCATTGGAGGCACACAAACTGTCGATGTGCCAAGTGAGTGGGCTCAACGGAAAGCCAAAAACCGCGCAAATGTGCCTGCGGTCTGAGCGTATGATACTGCATCATGAGTGTAAGTTATTTTTTGTATTAATTAACTACTAAAACAGAATTTGCACTTCAGTTTAAAATATAGTAGTTTTTGTGATAATCAGTTATGACATACAAACAGACACGAACACGAAGACTTTTTTATCTTAAGCTCTCGTGTTCTTTATACCGCCACCGCGCCGCCGTATATACATAATTTAACAAAATAGCAGCGCGGTGCTGGACAACCATTCTATATTAAATTTTCGTTTTTAGCTTTGTTAACAATACCACCAGAAAAGCCAGCATTGCGTTTATATGGATCATTATTACCTTCGCACTTAAAGAGTACCATTTATCCATCGGGCAAAGGAGTGATATTAAAAGAACGACTCCAGAAGAAAGATATGTTTACATTGGCGCTTAAAGTTGATCCTGATTCAGAGACGCCTAATTTGAAGGTGAGATTTTAACAGACTTCAAAAAGGGGGAGGTTGTCAATTCGTCTGTATGTATTTTGATTTTTTTTGTATGTTCGTTACTCGATTTCTCCGTCAATTTGAAACCGATTTTCAAATTGTTTTCTTTACTCGTAAGTGTATATTCCCGAGGTGGTCCCATAGTCACCAAGTCAAGATCTGATGAGTGGATCGGATCCCAGGGATATCGAGCATAACTGTTGTTAAAGAACGCCGTGCGCCTAAATTCTTGGAAAAAAGCTTGTATACGCGTGTAGATATTACATTTTCTACAGGCGCTTAATTTTATATGCATCTTACGCGATTTCTCCGTCAATAGCGGATCGACTTCGAATTTTTTTTTCTTTGATTGTAAACATATACTCCCGAGGTGGTTCCAAGATCGCCGACATAAAAATTACTATATTTTGTAAAGTTATTGTTATTCTTTTAAGTTTTACTTGGCACCGACTTCAAGCTGTTGTAGAAAGAAGTCGGTTAAATATTTATTTTTTGGTTTTTAGTGTGAAGTCGGTTTTGTTATTGTTGAAAAATTTTTTATGAACATTTTTATTATATTAAAATAAGTGACTAAACTCATGTTAAGTTGCATATTGATACAGTTATCACGTGCTAACTAGCAGTAAAGGAAGATGTTGTTAAGAAACCTGCACAACAAGATAACCGATCTGTGAAATCCGCTAATACACTTTAGACAAGCGTAGCGTGTATACTGGTCCTTTTCTTGAAACTGACACCCTAAACCAGGACTGGCATGTTTATGGCCTGCCTTTATTATATAATCACAACCAGCACAGTGTCTTATTAGCTTGAAAGACTATAAAATGTATATTTCAATGTTATTGTCATTTTCAGACAATTTGTATAGCTATAGGCATAGAGCAAGCCACACTAAGACACAGAGGGGACAAAGGTATAGCTTGGTTAACACAATTCATGGACATTATCGATGTATTGGACTATCCAGTTCCAGGATATACGCCATCTACTGTATTGTCCGAGTTACACGTACATGTTGTCGATTGCGCTATTGATTATAGGTTTGTATGATCTCAAAACATCAACTGAAAGCTGTATACAAAAAGTGTTTTATCATATTTTTATCAAGTTTTATTTGACTATTATAGGAATGGATTTTTTACTTATAAGCAAATTAGTGACTCTTGGAAACTTTTCAGTCTCAAGCAATCATATCGCTAATATAAATTTGAATTTCAATGTTCAAATTTATTTTGGCGAAACGAGCACTTTTGATTTAGATCTTAAATAAATCTTTATCCTAGAGATCTTGCCTTAAATTTCCATAGATCTCTATGCCTACCAAGGTACAAAATAGTGCCTCCTGTAAACTCAGAGTCATAAGCAACTTCCTTTTTTTATTCATTGGTAAAATTTGAGTATTTCTATATATTCTCTAAATGTTTAATAAATCTTTATGGTGGAGAATTCTTGTTAAATTTACACCAATTTTTCCAAACTCTCTTTGTCTACCAATATTAACACTAGTAACTCTTGGAAACTTTCTTCTCAAGGAACCTCCTTGTATAAATTTCTATATTGTCAACATTATTTATCAACTTGTTAAATTTTTAGATGTTTCTCTTAATCGTAAATAATTATTTTGGATGGAGCACTGTTCATAAATCATCTATTCTTCTACAGACCTCTATACCTACCAATCCGCACAATAGTGACTCTTGGAAACTTTAGCGTCTCGAGCAACCTTATTGCCGAAACGAACACATCGTGCCTCCGATTCCTCGCCCAAGAATGTACCCTGTTCTTACATCACATAAATGGAGCAAAACCGAACACAGCAGTACCTCAAGACAATGATAAAATGCCCGATATTAATAAGGATTATATTTGTGTTGTCGATGTGGGCTTATTTGAGCTGTCATTGAGAATGGAGAATAAAACTAGTGGAGTAAGTTTTGTATAAGGTCATAAGTTTGTTTATTTGTTTTTTCTACTTATGAATCATTTCTTCTTCAAAGAACTTCTATCAAACACTTATTTAAAAAAATGTATCCTAGTGTTGCTGGGAAGTTTTTTATCGCTTCTTTTTGAATAACTGAAGCTAAAAAATGCTAACTTTTCTTTACTATCTAGCTTAGTCTTTTCTGTCGTTATTCTAGATAAATGACCAACCTCAAGTAGACCTTAGCGCTTCAAACAATATGGTCCACCTATATACTTGTTGGGATTCTGCCTCAGCTCTTTGTAGATTGGTGACGTACGTAGCTTCAGACGGTGATTCGCAGACTCCATTTGACCCATCTTCAAGGCATACCAGTATTTGTTCTGATCAACCTTTGGAGCCTTTGGTCGGTAAGTTTCATTCAGATATGTAGTTACAAAAAGTTTAGACATTGTGGTCCGGAAAACATTCGAGATCAAATTTATTGAATATTTTTTTGTATAAACTTATGGCACAATAAATGTATGTACTTCCACCTACGACGTACAATCAATAAATCTCAGATTTGTTGACATACTCTCTCAAAGCACAATTTAAAGGTTTTTACATTGTACTCAATCTTCAAACTGCTACTCTACTTGAAAGAGTTCTATATTTACTGAGGTTCTATCATTTCAGGACTAGAAGATAGACCTATTGAAGAAATAAGGGAGCTATCACCAAGCGAAATCCAACAGGTGAATGATCTTATGGCTGAAGCTATGAAGGAAAGTCCTAATACCACACGTAAGAATATATTTCAATATGCTCTCATTAACGCCTTCTAAGTTCAAAGGAACGGATGGTTTCGATAGATATATAATAAATAATTTCTACTGATTGAAAAATCAGCCCTTGCAGTAACAACATCTATATAAGTATAATAAGCAATTAAGATATGGCGCCACTTTGTGTCAAATTAGAACACTTATCTTTTTAGTTGATGAAGACGAACTTAACAGCTCAACAGAAAAAGAAGGCGTTGAAATATTCTTTTTCCCCGACGAATCGAACATGAAACGGCAACCATCGGAATCTTTGGAGGCCGACGAGCCAAAATCTATTGAGTACGAAGACTCCCAATCGCCACCACGAGAAAATATTCTAGAAAATAAACCGATGAATACACAAGTTGCAAAGGAGTTAGGAGATCCTACTTCTACGCCGAAAGGGACGCCAAGAAAACCAAAGCGGAAAAAGGTAAAACTATAATACTTGAATCCACTATGGTTTCCTAAGGGAATTCAAGTGTCAAGTTGATGACACAATTTGTTTAGTGGATTTTGTTTGTTTTTAGCACGAACTTGGTTTTGAAACGAAATTACTTCAACTTGCATAAATTTATTTTTAAACTTCTTATCTTAATATGTCGTATTACTAATGTCTTACACTGAACTGCTTTATATTAATCATTCATTGCTTCTTTTATTCCCATTCGCCCATTATTTGTTATCGTTGACGTATAATCTTAAACATTGTTGCACATACACTAAACATTCTCATTACATGAACGTGATCATAAATATTGGGTCATATAAAAATAAAATATGACAAGCCCAATACCTCAACCAAACTCAGTTCGCTATTATTCAATATGCTCCATTTTAGATTACAAATCAGAAACATTTGGAATCGCAAGTATCAATAACTTTTCTAAATATAATTCATGAATAATTCCAGGTAAAAACTAGCAGTGACGGTGGAAACACAGATGACGAGTATTGCTTTGTAGAAACCCAAGGGAATAGTCATGACAATGACTTGGACGAGCCTATAGTTAACTGGATTGGTCCAGGACCTGTGTATATGTTCGATAATCACTTTACAGTTCCAGCAGCTAGGACAGATGTACTAAAAGCACCTAAAAGTTTTCCACTACCGATGCTAAGGTACATTTAAACTTCATTTAACATTGACCGGTAATTTTATCCATGCAGTATTCATTCAAGATTTTTATAGGAAGGTAGACCCCACAAGCAACAACAGGAATTTATAACTGTAAGCAGCAAATACCATAATAAAAACAAAATCATCGAACTTCAAATACCTAGTGGGGTCATATTTAAATTTCTAATGCTGTCTAGAAAAATTTGAAGTTATTTTGAAATAGGACATACCCGCGACTTTGTCCACCCTTGACTGGAAATTCCCGCGGGATTCCTGGGACACAAAGTACCAGAGCATTTAAAAAGATTATAAGCTATCTATCGCTTTAGTGAAAACTGTGTCGAAATAAGCTAATTTTTATCCACCCTAACATCTATAATCCGCTCTCGGGAAAATTCCGGTGGGATTTCCGGGATAAAGAATATCACACTTTTTATTATATAAAATTTGCTATCGATTAGGGTAAAAATCACTTTGGAATTCAATTTTTTTTTATTTGGCTATTTTAAATAATTCCCAGAAAAATTCCCGTTGGATTCCCGGGATACAAAGTAGCGCTGAGTTTTTTTTCTAAAATTTGCTGTCGAAAACCGGAACAAACCCACAAACAGATAAACAGACAAGAAATAAAAAAAAATGCATCGTTTTCTCTATCGCTTATATAGGCTATTCCAGTTGTTTTTTTTAAATAGCTTCGATGTACAGACACGGCATATTTAGAATTTTATAATGTTATAGATAAAGAACTGCTGTGGTATCTTAACATAGAAAAGAAATACATAAAGTAACACATTTATCTTTTTTTATAGGTATACTCTGTGCGAAATGAGTGTCACGTGGAACATGTTTGGTGGCAGTGATTTCCGTCCAGCCGGAGAGAATGCGCCACCTAAAAAACATGTCACAATCGACCCCGACGCACGGAAACAAGGGTCGCCAACCACCACAAAGTGAGTCTGTATTATAATAGCTAAAATATGACTTTCCAAATCTCTATATGGCCTCTATTACTTAGCATCACCTCTCTCTCTTCTTTCACCATATCCCAATTAATTGGGGTCGGCACAATATGTCTTTTCCTTCCATACTCCTGTATTCTGACATACATCTTCTGTCACAACACGAAATCATTATATCATCCTTTACACAATCCATCCATCTTTTTTTTTGGCCTACCTTTACATTTGTACCCATTCATCTTGTAGTTTAAGATTCTTTTTGTCACGTGACTTTCATTCCTCCTCATTATATGCCCATACCAACTTAATCTTCTTCCTCTCAATTTTTCAGTCACGGGTGCAACTTTCAAAGATCCTCTTATGTACTCATTTCTCACCTCATCCATTTTTGTAACACCACACATCCATCTCAACATTCTCATCTCAGCTAAGTGCAGACGTTTATGGTTTATCACTTTAGTATCCCGACATTCGGACCCGTATAGCATCACCTATAGACATACAGTTTGACGGAGACTGAGGTGGAAGGTTATACTGTTCCGGCTCTTGTTTGATGCCTACTTGTTTCGAGATTAATCTGAAATTTCGTATTTATGTAATTTTCGTCGTGGTAAAGCGCATTCTAGAATCACCATCTTGATTGATTACAGCTCGCTGGGCCGGCTCGGTCGGTATGATATCTCTCTCTCATAGAATATCGGCTTAAATCTGTTAGCCTGGAGCTTAGTGAGAGTTTCGGTAGTCTACTTCCTCCTTTACAATAAAAAAACCTTAAAGAGTTATGGATATCGATAATTTTTCTAGGCGTAGCAAAGAATACGAGCCATTTGAAGCTAGTCGTGCGGTGACCGCGGCGTACCGGTCCAGTGGAGTGAGTTGGTCCAGTGGGTCGGAGCGAGTGAGGGCTCATCACCGACCCGCTGCCAGAAGAGAGTGGCGTACCAGAGGGGGGCCACACAGAGACCATCACACTAGAGTCAATCTGTGTCTGTCTAAGGTAATCTTCAGCCTTTTTATTAATGTACATGGGTGTGTGTGAGCGAATGAATGCGTCTATGTATGCATATTTCGATTACTTTACAACCATACATTTTATATTCTTCGTATACATCTATGTGTTTATATTGTTACGACCTACACGCCGACAAAAGTAGATTCACACCTGCATACCACAAAAGCACACTTTATTACGTTTCCGCATTTGGACTTATTTTGTTTACTTTGTGTTTAAAATTTGTAATTAGAAAATAGCCCGTTGTGTATTGTAATCTTTTATAGCAGTCATTAGCCAGGTGTGTCGAAATGATTCTAAGAAATTAGGTCTACACGGTCGGGCAGCCATATTGTATCGCTGCAATATAAGGCAATGGCCCAATGGAGAAATCGACAGTCTAGCGATAACCACGAGCGAAGCAAGACGTGTGTACCCCATGTGGTAATCTATTTAGTGACTGATTTTGCGCGTTTTATGGAATTACGATCTCGCGCATTACGTTTGGATTGGTTGTGTTCATTTATATTTGTACCTGTGTTATACGTGTTTGTATAGTTCTAATAAAATAAACTCTATAATAATTCCAACGACATTTTAATTCGAGTACTGCAACTCGTAACAATATTATAGTTACATAAATATTAAACGCTTTTTTCTTGAGAGATGTTTCTATTCTTTACAACATTTCAAGATTTTTCTTCGACGCTGTTGAAGCTGTTTTAATATGTGTATGATCACCCATTTCTTTGATGACAAATAACTTAGTACCTTTTAAAAATCTGAAATCATTTAATTATTCAGATTTAAAAAAATACTCAGAGCATGAAAATATCAATCTGGTTAAATGACATTCAGTCAATAATTACATTAACTCAAAGTTAAAGTAATTAGTTAATAACAATATGGTATGATATGAGTTAACAAGTGTTCCAATAGACAAAGAATGTCAATGTAATGTTTATTGTTTTGTAGTGGAACACTTACAAGCCAATAGATGGCGCTGTACAATAATAGATGTCACAAACCTTTCCCGAAACATACAGAGAATATATACAAATTTTCAACAATAACAGATGGGCCTAGGCCTGCGAGGAACAACACTAGCTTCGCTGGAAGATCTTCCTTTAAGACAAAGGAGCATTCCATCTCGCTCCTCCACCCTATACGGGTCACCCCGCTCACCCCCTTCAGTTTTTAATACTTAAGTCAACGTAGTTTATTATAAAAATTAAAACTAACGTTTAATCTAATTTGCGAATACGAAAATATCAAATTATTTTTTAAATATTAGGTAAAGTTCCAATATGAAATATATGCGCCGGGAGGTACCCACGCATCTCGTCAAACATTGGCCATAAGCAAGATCGAAGTGATCGACCAATTGGTTTGTAGTGACATCAACAAACTACTCAGTCAATACAAACTGAAGGATGAACCTGAACGAAAGAATGCTCATATGGTAAGATATTACTGGTTGTTTTAATTTTTACGTGTTTATATAATTCTTCAGACGACGCCAACTCATTGATAAAAGAGAATGGGGCCTCTTTGAGATACCCGATTAGTTTATGAATACTAGGCAGAGAATAAATTCGGTTCAAGGTGACCGCACACGTAGATCTCATCACGTACGTGACTTCGCCATTGGAATCACTATTTTCATATCTAAACCATATCTAACACAAGGCCGATCAATTATATTACACTGTATAAGTTTGAAATCTTTTACGAGTTCAATTACACAAAATACTAATAATACCTAAAATCAAAGATTTCGCATCACACACTACTCAAAAGACCGTGTTCCAATGCACTAACACTACTGCTCGACCCCTCACAAAAAACATAGTCTAAAATCGCCTAAGTATAGACATATCGAAGCCATTCATTTAAAATACACTGATTTTTATTTTGTAAACTAAACAACTTGTAACCAAATAAAGACTTAATCGATTCATTCATTTCGTTAGTTAATAGTGAAAGCAGTTCACCTCCGGCCAGACCCAGCTTTATCCACACAAGAGTGTTGTTTAAAGGTGTCTCTCCTACCACTCTGGTTCAACTTGGATCAAGATACACTGGCTTTTCTCGTCAGTTACTTCTCAAAATTGGGCACCGACGAGAGTGCTGGTAAGTTAATATATGATCTATCATTTTAATAGTGATTAAAATATTCCTCGTAGCTTCATTTGCATAAACTTCTGTACACAAACAAACCTTTGACTTTATTTACCATATCTAATGTGGAAATATTATATGTATTTTTGCTAATACATATACCACGAAAACAATCCCTTTTTCCAGATAGAAAAGCATCTTGAGTTCATTCTTGTTATCGAATTATGATTTGTTATTATAATAAATTAAGCTTGGTTTCGAATTATAGTCGTGTATTTTAGTGATCTCACGGGCTATTATTTAGATTTATAAAAAATATTAGATGTTGTTTATGTTATACGAATGTAAGGCGAGTGACATGTGTGATTTAAAATAATATAATGTTATGATGTGATGAGGTTTTATGAAATGAAGAAGTTGCGTTAATCGCAAACAAATTATTTAAAATCGGTGCCATAAACTTTCTTTTAAGACATTGTCTTGACAACACTCCCGATGTTGCAACATCTGTACTCGGCCACTTTCCAAAAGTTGGAAAGAGGCCGAGTACAGATGCAGTGCTTGCCTGTGCACCTGTGCAATTAAAAAACAATTGTAAGTTTTGATTTCATGGTGATCAGTTCATTCCCTAAGTCGTGAAGATGGAACACTACATTTACATAGTAAGATAAAAATTGAAGAAATCGAGCGAAAATTTTGCACTAAGCAGCAACTACGATGTATGCTTATTAGAGCTCACGCTCTAGGCGGTCAAGAATTTCTAGCTATGACAGCCATCAGAACGATAAAAGAGACTGGCTACTCAATATTTTCGCTGCCAATGTCAGGCTGCCTAGTGCACTCCCTGCTTAATACACCTGTCCGCTCTTTTGCGATGTTTTGAATTATTCCGAAATTATACATAGTTCATTCTGGGTAGCAACGTCAGCGTATGTAGAATACTTACAATCATCAAAGATTTTGTATATAAATCATACAGCCGAAGATGATACAAAAAGCTTGAGTGGGCTGTCAACGGATTCGAGCGGTTCTCGACAGACGACGCCGACACACCGTCCCCCAGTGATGACCATCGGAACGCACCTCAAAGACCCGCCACCAACGCCCACGTCGCTGGGCGACGCCGACGCACTCTCCTTAAACGAAACTGGTAGGTTTTCATAACTCAGCCGCTATTCGGCAACCTCAAATGACGCCAAAGATGTACCTGACATTCTCTATTTCACTGTGTCACTGGCCAAATCAACGCCAATGGCGTTGGAGTCTAACCGCAAAAATTAGAATCAGACACTAAAGATCATGTAATATATGAATGATTATATCATTCAGTGCATTCCAATCATCGTAAAATCACTCAGGATAAAAGTTTAACGGCAAGTGGCGCGGTTACACAATGTACCAAGGAATTACAATGACCTCAAAATTTTGGGGATGTATGGACCAAACTGACCCCAGATTCGGATTCAGCGCATCTGCTATGCAGCAATCTAAGTCAGTTTGGTCCATACACCCTCAAAATTTGCAGGATGTATGGACCAAACTGACTCCAGATTCGGATTCAGCGCATCGAAATACATAATAATAGATGGGTTTGATCAAAAGAACAGACCACATTTTATTTTTTGTGGACGGGTGTTATCGACAGTTTTCCTAGCACTTCGCATTGCACTGTGAAACGAAAACAATTAAATAAACACTATTAAATAGTGGATAGGCTCTAAAATAAATATGATGTTCCTAAATTGTTGCGTCGGTAAATACACAGAATAATATAATGTATGTATGCAACCTTTGGTCTCGGGAATGAGATCATCTTTTTAATCCCTCATAAAGAGAATCGTCGTTTTAAACCTCGAAAAACAATTAACTTTTTGAATACTTCGGCAATAAGATCGGCTTTTTAAATCTTTTGGAAAGAGACTCTTTTTAGAATTCCTCGGAAATCGGATCGCATTTTAAAACCGTTACGAAGTAGGATCGTCTTTCTAAACTGCTCTAAAAACGTGTATTTGTATAATAACTATCAACTGAAAAACGTTTAAAACTTTAAATTCTTTTGCAAACAACAAACAAATAAAATATATCGTGGCTACACCATATACAATTAATTTTTTAGTGATAAAAGATGATGAACCCCTTATGGAGACATACGAGGCGGAAAGACTCGTATCAGAGAACCTGATACAGTTAGAAGAGGACTTCCAGAAGTTGGGCTTGAATCAAGAAAAACCAGTTGCGAAATTGCCGATAGATAACGACCCTGTCGACGACTCGCCGATTTATTTCAGGTAATAATAATATTCATCCTGCTTTTACATGCAGTATACTTAACTACGTTTTAACGGTTAAATATAAACAAAATTAAAACTAAATAATTAAAATAAACAAGTTGGCGGTAGGTTAAATAAAACTTTGACAATACTCATTGACACTTAGCATCTTAGTCTTCCGTGATCACGGCCACTGAAAAGTGACCGAAACGTGTCAATAATAAAAAATCCAATAAATTACCGCGCTTAAAACTGTTAAAACGTAGTTTTATTATGAATACAATTCGCGAAAACTTAAGAAAATATTATGCAGTATAGTTATTGTGAATATCCTTTCAGATTTTGGATGACCGGTTTTCGCCGAATATCCTGCGCCCTATATCTCCTATTAATATCGACAGACTGGTCGACCACTACCGTCTTTATTTCGTACAATATTACCCATTGTTCAGGTTTCATATGCAGTATCTGCCTGATCTCTTTGACCTGTTTAGCCATGATCATTCTCAGTTTAAATGTTTCCTATTTGGAGCATAATTTAACACAAATCAACAGACAAAATCCAAAAAATGATAGAATTATGGTTTTTAAGCCTTACGTTCTTTATTCTATAATCTTGTTTATAAATTCGCTTCGTAGCATTAATTTTTACATTAGTATTCTGTTTTCCAATAGTACTCGTCATATTTTCTTTGTTTTGTTTTGTCTATCCGTGAGTCACTGTAACGGTCCTAGCGGAAGACCACCGCTGGTTGAGTCAACCAGCATCATGCTGAGTTAGGAACGATTTAGAACTTCATTTCCTAGTTATATTTTCTTATTTATAAGTATGTTTTGGTTTGTATATAGTTCTAAATAAATATTTTTGCTTTCTTCTTTCTTTCTTTCCATTGTAACGCTGGTGGTCGACCATTCTGACGATATTTTAATAGCAGAATTGGGGCCCTGGTCCTCTCCGTTTTCCTTAGCCAGCATCTATCGACAATCTTGCGCAGATCATCCGTCTGCCGGAGCGGTAGGCGCCCTACACTACGTTTACCAAAACTTACTAACATCCTGGACATATCTGTTCTATCGTCCATCGATCCTGTAACAGATGTCACCGGCCCACTACCACTTCAGCTTAGGAATGTTGCGAGCTATGTTGATATCTTTGGTTCTCTTTATGCGATAAAATTCATACCTAAGATATCCTTAATGCCCCTACTCCGTCTTCGTTATTGCCTAGGGGTTATGACTGTGACGAAACGCGACTTACTTTTTTCCTCTTTTAAATCGTTCCCTGTCTGCTGAGGAGCGTAACTCTGATGGCAGTGAATAATTGCTCTCCTCTACCGAGATCGGTTTTGAGCACGGCGAGGGTCCGAATTTATGGACATGTGCGTCTGTAGTAGTGATGAGTAGTACACGTGTGAGGCAGTACATTTGTCCCATACAAAATAGATTTGTACTGATACGGCTCAAAATTTAAATTTGTACTACTTCAAAAATTTTGTCCCGCTACTACTTACGCGTCAAATGTAAGAGGAAGGACGGAACTAGGACAACAGTACAATAACGCCTCTAGGGATATTCACATTACAAAGAGGGACAACATGACATGTAGGACCATATAGTATTATCTATATGTACGACTGCTAGTACCATGAGGTGCCCGATACCGATCACATCCGATTCTTAACGAACATTTCCGAACTAGAAGTTTTGTACGGGACGAATGAGGAAATGGCGCTCACCGCCTCGCCGGCCTCATCGCTTCAAATGTACTGCCGCGGTATAAACCATACAAATCTCCTCGCCTCATTTGAAGTGGTACATTGTACTGGTTCAGTACAAAATGTCATGTTGCTCTTACAAACTCATGTCCTACCCAACTCTAGTCTGTAGCGACTTACTGTCCGCGTTAACGATTAGCTACATCAGTATATATACATGAGTTATCTGACAATGTTTGACGTCATTAACAATGTCGCATCTCAAATAAGGCATTAAACCCTTAACTATATCTGCGTGAGACAGTCACTGACATTAACAGTATCCCAGGTGTAGCAGAGTCATTAGTATGTACGAAAGTGATTGGCTGCGCGATATAGTTGCGAAGCGTTCGCGGCGTTATCGAGCATGTACCGTTGTTTATGTGCATTAATGCTAATCTCGCGACACAGGACACGCGATTCATACGTAGCGGTATTTGCATTTTAATTTTAAACTTGGCGCTAGATATTTTTGTCAAGTGTACTCAAACGCTTTGTGACAAATGTGAACATTAACTCAGTATGAGCACCACCCTCCACAAGGTGTACGTGAACAAACACTAACAATTTAAAAGACAAGAATAAAACTACGTTTTAACGGTTTTAAGCGCGGTAATTTGTTATTCCGACGTTTCGGCCACTTTTCAGTGGCCGTGATCACGGAAGACAAAGATGTCAAGTGTCAACGAGTATTGTTAAAGTTTTATTTACCGCCTACTTGTTCATTTTAATTATTTAGTTTTAATTTTGTTTATGGTTATTATTTACTCTATGGGAGCCTAATCTAAACGTAGTTTTATTATGTATACAAGTCGCGAAAACTTAAGAAAATATAAATATAAAAGACGTTAATATATTTATTTATTTTCAGACGAGTAGTATTTTCCCCCGAAGTGCCAATCCGCTTGGACTACGTGGGCAAGCGCGTGGACTTATCCGCTGGCCCAGTCGCTGGTCTCCTCATGGGCTTGGGCCAACTCAACTGCTCGGAACTGACACTCAAAAGGCTTGACTATAAGTAAGTGATCATTAATACCTAAAATACGCACTCCTTATTAGAAATAGCATAAGTCGATTCTTACCAATGCACATCTCTAGTATGTATTGACAACACTAATCTTTCTCTCTGAAAATGTAACTGTAAGTGTTTGTAAAGTTTTCTAATTATATTATTAATAATCTAAATATAATATTTTAATTGATCAACACGTTCTGAGTTGATGAAGTGTCTGTCTGTAATTTAAGAAAAAATATCAAAATTTCAACTAATTCTGCAATTTATAAGATGCTTGAAATAATGATACACAATCATTTTTTAAAATTTTGTCGCTGTGTATATGAAAGTTTGTCGCGAAGGACTCTGAAATGGCTTAACAGATTTCATTGAAAATTTTAGGGAGTTAAACAGGAGTTTCGACCGAAATTTTTGTGCATGTTTCACTTCGATATTTTGCATTCTTTAGAAGATATAAATATAAGGATCAAATTCTACGCGAATGAAATTGCGGCAACAGCTAGTAATAACGGACAAACGGAGAAAGAATAGAATTTCCTGCGGCCAGGTGGCCTGTTGTAAGAGGCGACAAAACAACCCACAGCTAGGTGGTAGGGTATTTGTCTGACTGGATTGCTACCCCTGGTCTAGAGTTCTAGAGTATGCCGCCATAACAACCTTGAGTTGTGTTTCGGCATTAGTGACCAGGTTCCAGTCTCGCTTAAGAGAGCAGCAGCGCAGTAGTAGCACCTTTGGTGTTGCAAATGTCCATAGGCGATGGTAACCGCTTTCCATCAAGTGGGCTGTCTGCCTATCTGCTGAACTCCTGCAATAAAAAAATATAAAAAAGTGTAAATGATATAAATATACTTGTACAACATATTACAGTCCTAGATTTTGATGAATTTGTAACTAGCTTTGACGCCATGATTTCAACAAATCAAAATTGGGATAAGTAGATAGATAACTATTTTTTGATACACCATTAGAAACACTATTATAGTACATGATAGTACCTATTATTTTAATTGTGCACAAAAGACAGTCACTACGCTAAAATCTCTACCAGAGAACTCGTGGCAGGATTAAAACAGATTGGAAAGGACTATGAACCACCATGGTACCAATGCATATTGTAAAGAAACGTTATGACCCTCGTTTTAAAAAACTTAATTGTGAAGTTAAATTACTTTCTATAATATATACGAATATTTCAGGTTAGGTTTATTGGGTCTCGAGAAACTCGTCCACTGGGCGCTACACGAGTGGTTATCAGACATCAAAAGGCATCAACTACCAGGATTGTTGAGTGGCATTGGACCCATGCACTCGTTGTTGCAGCTGAGTAAGTTTAAGGCCGTTTAATTTTAAATCAATGTACACTCATTCTTTATTGTTTCACTCATCAACTTCGAAATAATATCCCTCAAAAACTATCACATTTTGTTGTTATAAGAATATCTGTTGTATTATTAACCTAAATAGAGAGAAAGACTAGGAATCTAATGAATAACTTAAGTAAAAATAGCCGAAAGTACAGCGAAATAAACATTGATAATGTAAATGTTGCTCTCAAACGAAATAAAAGTATAGACGGAGGTAACATGAACAAAAACATCAAATGGAGTGAAGCAATGTTTTAAAGCTTGTGTAAATATATGTAGTATACACTTGGCTTGCATCCATTAATGTATCCACTGGAAACTATTACAACTTTATTCGTACTAATTCAATTAAGTGATACTAAGTTATCGTAACGCACTGCGGCCGATAGGCTTCCTTTAGCCGGCTTCACTCTGAGAGCTTCGGCACTCTCTACCATCTTCGTAAGTTCTCCTAACCAAAACACCACTGGCAGGATACAAATCCAAGTTATTAGAGTGAAACGCTTGTTGTAAACACTTACCTTCGGATCCTGTAGGAGTGTTCAGACATTCTTTATGTCTTTTCGTTCATTAACAATTATTGTCATACAAAAATGTCAACATTGAGTTAACATCATCCTGACGTTGTTGATTGATGATAATAATAATAATAATACACAACCAGAAACCATTCAACACAAAACAGGAGCATGCACTACCCTTACACAAACAGACTATACACACAGACACAATCAGGTAGCAAATATCATTCATCAAAAACTTGCAGTCAAATACGCAGTCATACAAGACACAAACACTCCATATTACAAATATACTCCACAAACCATTCTAGAAAGCACTACACACAAGCTCTACTACGACCGCGCCATTCTCACCGATAAGACAATTCACTACAATAGGCCAGATATCACTTTACAGGATTAACAAAATCACTTTACCTTATTGACATTGCTTTTCCTAACACACATAACATACAAAAAAATATAACTGAAAAATTAAGCAAGTACGCAGAACTCAAAGATGAAGTGAGCAGAATTTGGCGATAGGAAAAGTATACATAGTACCCATAGTACTCTCCACAACAGGCGTTATTCCCAACCATCTTCTCCATAGCCTAAAACTATTAGACCTCAAAGAAACCCTCTACATAACTCTCCAAAAAGCCGCAATCTTGAATACATGTAGAATAGTCAGAAAATTCTTGCAGATAGACGAAAACGAAATTGCCCCTCATAATAACATACTGTCAGCATAAATTTTCCTCACTACACGCTGCATTCACTTGGTTTAGGCCCGTGGGTGTGGTTCAAACTAGCCAAAGTGCTAAGAAAAGATTACCTTTCCGAAAAATAATAATAATTCATTTATTTCAGAAAATTGAGTATTCCCATATTATACAATTTTATATTATAAAATTATTTCAATGTGATCAAAGTTCAAATTTCAAATTAATTCACGACACAATAATTAATTTATAAAACAAACACTAGGGCATTACACCCGCGTCACTATAATTATTATCAAATGTTTCCACACCACGGCGTCAAATGGACATGTATACCAAAATGACTTCAATTATGGACTCGGCCACTGAGCCGCGAGGCGGCAGAAAACAAACAAACTCATGCATTTATCTGTGTGCGCAGTTGCACCCATTTACGTAGCAGTGGCGAGTCCCATCGATCTACAAAAAGACTGAGCATGCTGTTGATACTGCCGCGAATATGATGTTGCAAATGTCCAAAGGCGACAGCAATAAAAATAATGTATATACGGTGGTTATTGCAGTAACGGGTATTCGCGACCTGGTCTGGTTGCCAGTGGAGCAGTGGCGAAGAGACGGCCGACTCGTACACGGCCTCAGGCGAGGTGCGGCCTCATTCACCGCCAGAACTGCCGTGGCCGCATTGGACATCACCACGCGCTTGTTGCAACTCATACAGGTAGGTCATCGAAGTAAGGAATAATAATAACTCAGTAAAAACTTAATTACAAGTTTTGGTAGCATAATGGATAGCGCACGCGTCCCAAACTCAAAGGGCGCGGCTTCGAATCCTGGCCGGAACGCATGCACCACTGACCTACTTGGCAGTTTTCTGATCTAATATGCATATAATTACAATGACCACGTGCTAACAACGGTGAAGGAAAACATCGTGATGAAACCGAGGTTTGACAACATCGAGGTAACCGATATTGTCAAACCTGCCAAGCCGCCTTGGACAATATAGCAGGTATACTGTCCATTCCCCAACAATGTGAGGCCCGAGCCCAACAGTGGGACGTTTATGGGCTGTTATATATGTATTTTTATATTGTAAGAGTGATAATTATTGTATGTTTTCCAAATAAATAAATAGATTTTTACATATTAAAGAACAAACTTTGGAATAAAACCTACTTTTGAAATATCATGACAGAAATAATTTTAATTACTGTTTAAACTATAATTAATTATTGCGCTATTTGACTCCTTTTACTTGTACCTACTTATGAGGTCATAAGTAGGCACATTCATAAAATAATAATAAAATCTATGAGGCTGCAACATTTTATTACATGATAAAAAGCATCTCCATTTATTTGACTGCCCGCTTCCCTATTGATTTGATTGTGCGCTCCCTTATTGATTTGACTGTCCGCTCCCCTGTTGATGTGACTGTCCGCTCCCCTATTGATTTGACTGTCCGCTTTGACTCCGCTCCCTTCTTGATTTCATTTTTCGGTCCACTATTAATTTGATTGTCCACTCTTCTATTGATTTGACAGTCCGTTACCCTATTGATTTAATTGTCCGCTCCCCTATTGATTTGACTGTCCGTTCCCCTATTGATTTATTGTCCACTTCCCTATTGATTTCATTGTCTGCTCCCTTTTTACTTGACTGTCCGTTCCCCTATTGATTTCATTGTCCGCTCCCCTATTGATTTGATTGTCCGCTCCCATATTGATTTGACTGTACGCTCCCCTATTGTTTTCATTGTCCGCTCTTCTATTAGACATCATCAAACATTTCGGTTGCAGGCCACAGCTGAGACAGCGTTTGACATGCTAACCCCGGGGCCGACGCTGCAGCTGCAAGACGCGTACAACCGCCGGGAGCGGCGCCGGCGCAGGCGCCACGACCCCTCTCGGCACCCCACTGACATTAGGGAGGGGGTGGCCAGCGCCTACCAGACTGTTAAGGAGGTACATATTCACTTTATCGTTCTTCCTTCCGACTATTTAGGGTTTTTGAAAATTTTAATTCTTTTAGTTTTTTTCTCAATTACACTTATTTATTTACTTGTATATTTTTAGAAAACTTAGTTAACTGTCATATATGTTTTTAATTTATTTAGATACTAGCGTCTTCCCCGGGCTACACCGCGTGTGACCTTGGTAGTAGCTCTATGTTACTTACATATAAACTTAATTAGGTTTTATAAAGGATAAATTTGTCAAGTGGGCCTTCAGAGCCAAATTCTAAATACATGAAATAGCGAAAAACACTCGAAGGAATCTCGTATCATTAGATTATTGAAAAATCCATTACCCTTGTCAGAAATCGAAACGGCTGACTTAAAAAAAATAATCACACCTGTATTATTATCCTAAATCATAGTGTAGCTTGAAGATAAGAAAGAGTATCAAACGTTAAACCAAGGGAAAGGGTTGTTTTAAAAAAAAATTATAATCAAAGGTTATTGGTGCCAGGGTTTCGCGGAGACGGCGGCGACGATAAGCATAGCGGCGCGTTCGTCGCCCGGTGTGGGGGTGCTGCGGCACTTGCCGGGCGCGGCGGTGACCCCGCTCGCGCTGGCCGCGGCGGGCGCCGCTGACGTGCTCGGGGGGGTGCGGGCCCACCTGGCCCCGCATACCACCCGCGACCACCGCCATAAATGGAGGGGCACGAACGACAAAGGTGAACCGTTCATTATTATTGACATTGAAGAAAAATACTAAGGAATGTTTGCTAATAAAAACCACAACACGCACTCCAGGCACAATAGGGTAGTAGACACAATCATACTTACTAATATTATAAATGCAAAAGTGACACTGTCTATAACACTTACGGAAAAACTACAGTTCACAAAAAAATGTAACTTATAACACACTCCAGGCACAGTAGGGTAGTAGACACAACGATACTGACTAATATTATAAATGCGAAAGAAACGCTGTCTGTCCGTTACACTTTCATGGAAAAGTACAGAACCGATTTTGGTGAAATTTGGTATACATATGTCAATATGGAGAATAGATATAGGATACATTTTATCCCGCAAAATAAGAAGTTTATTTATTGGGGTTGTTGGATTTTCTGGAATCGAATAACGTACAGATAAAAAAATATTGCAACTAAACCTATGCGAGTGTTCGCTCTTAAAATAAACTAGGCTTTGGTTTGAGAGGTTTCGAGGAAAACCAAGAGACTACTATTTGGATAATAGGTTGGGGAAAAAGTCTTTTCGCACGTAGTATGTATGAACTTGTAATAAGATCTCTTTGGCTATTTACATCTGGCTGGTTTTGGTATCATTAAAAACTTTAAATTTTAAAGAAGACAATTCCAAATTAAAATTAGGAAAATGTGTAATTTTCATTTGTTTTTCTTGTTGTTAAAATGAGTGAATCTAATGAAGAAATTCGATACATTTTAAAATTTTACCACAAAAAAGGTAAAAATGCAACACAAGCCGCGAAAAACATTTGTGATGTTTATGGACCTAATGCAGTATCTGTGAGAGTAGCGCAAATTTGGTTTAAGCGTTTTCAATCCGGAAATTTTGTTATCAAAGATGCACGTCGCTCTGGTCGCCCTGTTACGGACAATATTGATGCCATTTTTGAAAAAGTGGAGCAAGATCGGCATATCAGTAGTTACGATGTAGCTGGAGAACTGGGTATTGACCACAAAACGGTTTTGGCGCATTTGAAAAAAGCTGGGTACACAAAAAAGCTCGATATTTGGGTGCTTCATGAGCTCACTGAAAGAAACCTAATGAACCGTGTACTCATTTGTGATTCTTTATTACGACGTAATGAAACCGAACCATTTTTGAAGAAGCTGATAACTGGTGATGAAAAGTGGATCACGTACGACAAGAACGTGCGAAAAAGATCGTGGTCAAAGGCCGGTCAGGCTTCACAAACTGGCGAAACCCGGGTTAACTCGCAACAAGGTGATGCTGTGTGTATGGTGGGATTGGAAGGGCATTTTTCATTATGAGCTGTTACCGCCAGGCAGGTAATCGATTCTGAACTGTATTGCGAACAACTGATGAGATTAAAGCAAAAAGTTGAGAGAAAGCGGCCGGAATTAATCAACAGAAGGGGTGTTGTTTTTCACCATGATAACGCTAGACCTCACACATCTTTAGCCACTCAGCAAAAATTACGAGAGTTTGGCTGGGAGGTGTTAATGCATCCGCCGTATAGTCCTGACCTTACACCTTCAGATTTTCACCTGTTTCGGTCTCTGCAGAATTCCTTAGGCAGTGTTAGGTTAACATCACGAGAGGACTGCCAAAACCACTTGTCGCAGTTTTTTGATCAGAAGCCCTAAAATTTTTATAGCAATGGGATCACGTCCCTACCTACAAGATGGCAAAAGTTATCCAACAAAATGGCACCTACATACTTTAGTCAAATGTAAATAAACTTTAGAAAAAAACCTTTTGAATTTTTATATAAAATGCGAAGAAACTTTTTCCCCAACCTAATATTTATCTCGATGAACACTGGTGTTGAAAGTGCAAATGCACACTTGCGTGGGTGTGTGTTTAAAATGAACACATTAATTGAAAATTATGATTTTGAAACATACACAATTATGTATGTTTCAAAACCAGTAGGGTATATCCCCTTCTAAAACTATTTTACGTTTTACTTTGCAATTATTGTATTCAATTTTTAGTTTTTTTGCAAAGGCACCTCGGTTAATATGAAAAACTAAGCATGTGTAGATCTGAAGCATTACTTGAAATTAAGTATATAATTATTTTTTGTTTCAGATTCTACTATAGACTAAAAAATTCGTACAATAATAATGTCATCGAGTGTACTCCATAATCAGTCCTTTATAAATAAATAAAAAAATACCTAGAATTGTTCCCATCTTTAATAACGCCTATATTCTAGAATAATAGTCATGCTGATACCGACTCTTTGGATGATAATCATCATTAGACCAGCTTTAGTTGGTGAAGCCTCCTCCAATCTTTGTATGACACGACACCTGCCTTCCTTACCTTAATTTGAACAAGGAACACCCTTCTAAACCCTCCCTTCCTACGCCTACCTTTAACTTAGCCTTAGAATATCATACATAAATGTTATATACCTGTCTAATAATCTTCTCCTAACAACCAATGCTTCCAATCCTTCTCGATGCCTTTTTGTTTGGACTGTTTATACCTGGTTATTATTCTAGAAAACGGAAAACTATAAATTACCGTCTCTAAAATGTTTTCGATACCAATAAAAAAAGTTCATTAGCGACTATTGTGAGCAGGGCTTGGAAACCGGAAAAAAATCCAACCGGTTTTAGCTTAAGTACATACGTTTTGTTTCCGGTTTTATTTTACCTCAATTAACTTTAACCTCGATTAAATAGCTTTTAGCAAACGTCTATGGTGTTGCAAACGTCTATAGGCGACAGTAACCACTTTCCATCAGGTGGGCCGTCTGCCTGCTTGCCTACTTCAGGCAATAAAAAAAAAGCAACAAAATTCGTTAAATAGATTTTGTTGTATAAACCGGTTTTTGCCGCATAATACGCAGCTATGTCGTACAGCAAGCTTTCAGTCGCACACAAACACATGTTTATATTAGAAACAGTTTTCACATAGCGAAACCAATTCTCCCAGAATAAAGCGGTTAATGAAGGTTTGAATAACACTCTTTTTAAAGTTCTCCGAACGAAATATTCTAAACCGGTTATAACGTTTAAAACCGGTTTCAAGCCTTGACTGAAACTGATTGAAAGATTACAATAATACATTCTAAATTATAACTTAAATATCGTTACTGTTTTATTTCAGTTTCAGCAAACTGATCTCGATGATGGACACATCAAACAAAACTACCTAATTTAATTTGTTAAATGAATGATTTAAAATTAAAACTTAATAAAAACATATCAATCAAATCAACATTTATTTCAGGCAGCTTTTGTATTGTGAAAACATTAAATCTATGCTTATCTTCATATAAGTTATGAATCGTTTGATGTGATATTTTTATATTAACAACCATATCGAGAGGTGAAAGGGTATTTGTTTTAAGCGACATTTTATGACAGAATTGACATGATGGCTTTCTTGCATCCTAATGTCTCAAACTTAAGGAAATATAATGAACCTGGTTTCCAATTAAATATTACAGATGTATTTCTTTTTTAAATATCGTAGGTAGTTTACTAATGAAGTCTTATTTTGGGTCATTGAAACTTCAAACTCCTCTATCGACACAATTTCGCAAATGTCGCTTAAAACAAATAACCTTTGACCCTCGATATAGTTAAACATGTGATATATGGAAAATAACAAAATCGATTTGAAATCGGATCAATTAGGATACTCATAATTATTCTTTGTGTTGTATTCGTCTCGTATAATATATATAGGCTTTACCTTACCTTCCTTAGGGTAAAGTACACCATTATTGATACTCCCTTAATGATTGACACCTTATTAATTTATTCAAAACATTAAGAAATTTTAATATTTTTTATTTTGTAACAAATAATTATGATAATAATGTTGATGTTTGAAGATTTCTTAATATCTTGAACAAATTGACTGGGTGCTAACATTGGGTGTGGAGTGACAACAATGCTATAGCATACCCTATATGTCTAATTATAATTATGGGCCAATACACCTTGGTATAGTTCTCACAAAAATTTTCGCTATTGTATAGTAGCAGATAGCTAAGCGCTGAAAAGTTAGGGTAAAATTAACTGGCTTTATTTTACTAACTACTTGAAGGCAGATAGAAAATAGATGTGCCTTCTATTACTGTCAAATATTTTCTTGTTTTTGGTTAATAAAGATGGACATAAATTTATCTACAAAAAAAAGATATCCAAAATCACACAGTAGGCGGTTTATTAACGCAGCTTTCTCAATTAAAATCTAGACCACCAATTAAGTGTATTGAGAACTGTATCTAGTGTGATGCTATCGCTTATTTAAGATTCTGAAATATGTAATTGTATTTAGTAGTCTATACGCTGGTTTCTAATGTTTATTTATTTTTTATTTCTACACATAGTACGCATACACAGTATTTTCTTCTATAGTCCACGCCAAACCTAATGGTCTGGTCCAAATTATCTGCAAAAACGTTGTGCAGTAACTGCACTTATATGAATAACAGTATATTACGTAGCAGCCTGCATACGAACTTAAATTAGCACAAATATTGGCGCATACCAAACTATAATATGCACTGTGGCTTTGTCTCCATAAATTTCGATTTCGTATCTTACGTACAAATAAAGATACTTTTACATATTTTATATGTGTACTTTAATTGGACTATTATGTATTTAAATTTATAAAATTTAATGCTTTAGCCAAGACTGTGGTGCTTCATTTTTGTAACAGTCTAGCATTTTAAAGCATTTAGTGGTTTTTTGACATTTAGACTTTATAGTCCATGTAAATATATATTTGTTTTAATTTTTTAACTATGATATATTGGGTGCCATGGATTTAGATTTATGCTTCGTTGATACAAATTACATTCAAGATTTCGAATTTGGTATATAACAATATAACAAGAATTATTATTTGCATATAAAATAGCGGATGTTAAAATTCTTTCATGTCACCTTACTTTTAAAATATATTAGTAAATATAATTCTAAAAACTATTAAAAGAAATAATACATACATAAAATCAATTAAGCGTTTTGTATGATAAACAGTGTGTCAATTGATTTGATTATTACGTGTTATTTACCATGTTAAAAGTAATAGCAGCAATGATAAACGCCTAAAAGATATAACTTAAGAGCTCCTAAACGTCACAAGACTAGATGGCGCCGTAGCTCATCTTCTGACGTTTTTTTATGTTACATGTATTATATTTAAAACACATTTATGGTCCAAATTTCTAAAACATTAAAAAATATATTAAGGCAATAAAAATTATTAACCTTGTCTAAAATATGTTATAAAGACATGTCAAAAAGCGAGAGAAGAATGATCTAGGACGTCATTATGTAACTGTTGTCTACTGAGGCTCTGTAGACAAGTGGCACTAGCCCTAAACGAATAGCATGAAAATGTATGAGAATAATATAATAGCGAAACGATATGTTATTCCCATACATTTTATATTATATTCGTTTAGCGCTAATGGCACGTGTTTACAAGAGCTGATCTTGGAAATTTTTAGTTACGTTTTATTCTAGGCGGTTGTCATTTCTGAAATTCTTCCAAGGTATATGTTACTAAACGACTTGTTATACTATCAATGGAGCAAAAATCTTGAGGAATGTGTTTGTATAGATAAAATAAGTTAGCAATGTTTTAATAGCTTACCTTTGGTGGCAAAAAGAATATATTATTTTACTCAAATCGATATACAAAACAATTACATTTGATTCCTACAGTAGACTGTTAAGAATCGTTTCCTTTTATTTGTAATTATGCTTTCGTCAGAAATACTTTTTTATCCTTTTGATAAATAATAAAAAATATTATAAATCCAATAGGTCTTTTATTTTGAATGCTTATTGTTCCTTAATGGGTGTCCAACACCTACTTGTCTAAACTGATTCCGCTTTAAATTGTCAGTTTATATGCACATATTGCATTAATTCGTGCTATTTTTTAATCCTCTTGAATTTCGTCGCTGTTTCACTCGCATAAATATCGATTACGAAAAATAGTCTATTTTTAACCGATTTTCAAAAGGAACAGGTTCTCAATTTGTCGTGTAAGTTTTCTTTTGTATGTTCGTTACTCGATTTCTCCGTCAATTGTGGACCGATTTTCAATTTTTTAAACGAAAGGGTCTTGAATTGTTCGCATAGTAACCACGTCAGGATCTGACGAGTGGATCGTAGCGAAATCGAGAGCAACCCTTGTTGACGAACGTTTACACCGAAAAGTGAGATAGCAACATTGTATACATACGCGTGCCCGTAGTAGAATTTCTACAGGCGCTTCATATATTATTTTTAAAGCTATTCAAATATTTGCGCAACTAAAAAGTAGTAACTAAAAAAAAACAATAAAAATAATCCATTATAAATACATACAAAATTAGACAACAACTGAAACTTCCATTCTCCAAGATGAAATCTATATTCATGTCTCTAACTAAAATATGTATATACATAACAGACTTTATGGCAATCGGTTAATTCCAAAGGTCGTGAAAGTCCATGGGTAACATTATCAATTTTCCATCAGCTAAGCTGGCGGTCTGTCTGCTGTACATCTTGATATATGTATGACCTTCAAAAAGTGTTCTTCAGTGGAACTTATGTTGAATAAAAACATTTGAATTTAAAAATGATTGTCTGTATGTCCTTTATAGAATCGTAAACTATACGTTTGATCATGTGATGATCTTTAGCAAAGTTGTTGTGCTTGAGCCAAAGATGGTTTCTGAGTTGGTTCAAAATTGGACCCGGTAGGTGGCGCTGCTGTCGGCATATCGATTGAAGCTTTTCCGTGCAGGACGACGTCTGCCGAGACAGCTAGTCAACTATAAAAATGTAAAAGAGTCATAGAAACATCTAATAGTGAAACTGAACTGAACTGAAAATCCCTACTATGTGACGTCCACCCATAGCTTCCTTAGGATATAAATATGTATTGCACAAGTAAAAAAATAGCATAAATAATTAAAATTTTATTTAAACTACTATCTACATTACAATATCACTATGCTTCCTGTTCTTTAGGTTCAGGATATTTGTCTGTTAAGAAGCTCTTAATATCCCCATATTCCACTTTCAAGTTAAGTCTCATTTTCTCATGGTTTCTATACTTTTCATACTTCTTCAAGAATATCTGATAATGCGGCATAGTTTCATAGAATCGTGGAAACTTCTTTTTCCTTAATATAACTTTGTCGTTCATTACATACTGAATGAAATCTATAGTTTCGTCTTTTGGTATTTCTTCCTTGGTCCTCGCCACACTGGGACTAGCTACTAATTTTGGATAGTACTCATTTTCAGCTTTATATTCAACCAGATGTAGCTTTTTCTCTTCTGCCAGTTGTTTGTGGGTTCTCTGCAATTGCAAATTACTATTTAATAACCCTTATTCTATATTGTGTAGGCATATACATTACTTTTGATAATGGCTTTAAACAAAGAATAATTTAAATCCTGAAATATGATAATTTCTATGAGATACAGATTCAAAGATTACGCGAGTCACGCTAAGCTGAACTTAAGAGGAAGATATTCATAAAAATCTGTGTAGAAAAACCAAGGAAAACTGTTTTAAAAATATTAAAAAAATAAGTAGCTCGGCCCTTTTTAGCACAATTAATTTTATTTAACAAGACAACAAAATGATTATAACTTATTGAATTATATATAGCGCAGAAAAACTCTGGGGTTTATTATATTAGTGCTATGGATATCTATGTCCATAGCATTTAGTAATTTTAACATTACACTTGGTTTAAAAAGTTCACTTTAAATTTATTTTTAATATTTTTTGATGTAATACTTTCCTTAAACTCAATGGGTAAGCCATTTAGCAAGCGCGGAACTAAATATGCAGTTGTGCGCTTGCCGTACATGTTGTTTGCCCGACTCGTGACGAAACGGTTTTGGTTTTGCAAATAATAAATAAAACAAACCATTTGGAACTATTATGTGTGTTTAATACAATTTTACTAAAGTTGAGCGGGTGGTTACAATTTGCATAACAACAATTTTTTTATAGCTGGAGTACAGCTGGCTGACGGCCCACCTGATGGAAAGTGGTTACCATCGCCTATGGACGTTTGCAACACCAGAGATGTTACCAACGTGCTGCCGGCCTCAAAGAAATTTTATGACACCCTTTTTAAAAAACTCCATATCATAGCTTTGTGGGAAGACCTCGGCTAGGAGCTCATTCCAAATCCCCACGGTACGCAAGAGAAACATTCTACAGAACCGTTGCGTACATGAGCGAAGCGGCTCAAGGTAGTGGCGATGAACTTCCAACCGATGGCGAGCGGTGCGATGGTAGAAAGAACACGAAGGCACCATAATAAACAATTCTTTGGAACACTCCCCGTTATACAGTCGGTAGAATAAGCGAAGTCTCTCCTAAGGTCAAGCATATCTAGACCGTCTGTGAGTATGGGATCATTAACAACGCGAACGGTTCGACATTGAATACAGTCCCGAGGATTAAGTTGGTAAGCAGGTGCTCCAGCCCAAAGGTGTGAGCAGTACTCCATATGCGGCCTCACTTGGGCTTTATAAAGCACAAGGTGCTGCCGGGTTGTGAAGTACTGCTTGGACTGGTTAAGCACTTCCAGGTTCTTGGAGGCAAGTTTTGCCTTGCATTCAAAGTGGCCCCAGAACTGTACATCGTAAGCGATATCAACACCGAGGATCCCAATACTCTTGGAGGTGGTAAGGAGAGTTCCTTGGAACTGAAGCGCTTGCTCAAATGGAGTTTTTTTGGCAGAGAATACGCCTGACCAGTTTTAAATTTTATTACACAATTATTAAGTACTGGTAGAACAAGAAAAGTTCTTCACAAATATTGCCCATTATAACTGTGTGATAACCCATCTGCTTTCAACAAGATAACTGGTATATGAGCCGTTCCTCTGAAATGGGGAGCCCTAAGTCTAACAATGGGACATTTATGGGCTGATATTATCAAAGAAACTTTCATTCAAAGCCAAGTTGTCAACTTTTTTCACAAAACAACATGGATAACTTGAAATCAAAAAAATATTGAAACAAACTATAATTAATACCTGTTGCAAAAGACCAATGAAGAAGGCCTTCACAATGTGCTGTAAATTAATTGGCCCCTCAATTTTTGCCCGTAAATTCTTGATGCCAATGGCCTGGCAGATTTCCTTGATAGCCCTATGACATTTCAGGCCATATCCTTCATTTCGCTTCTGCACAAATATTTTTGTCCTGCCAAACGCCGTGTAAAAGTCATGGAAAACTGAAAATTAGAAACAAAAGTTATTTTTAGATTTAAACTTCCTACACTTACATAACACATAAAGCAATCATTTCATCACGTTTTAACGATTTTAAGTGTGGTATTTTATTTGATTTTACTATTAAAACATAGTTTTGTTATGTGTACTAGTCCTAAAAACTTAAGAATACAAAATAATTTCTAATATTACAATAGTTATCCAAACTTTTTATTGATGTTCAACAAATAAACATAATGTATACAACAATGTGCACAAAGAAAACTACTGGGCTACTCCTAGCAATACTTAGAAACTGGGATACTAATATAATTTCAATAACAGAGATTAATATATGATACTTTTTGCAAAAGGGATAATTTCGGTAAGATAATATTGAAAGTTTATTATATTATGTAAATTATTACTGTGTAATTGTGTTCTTCTTCTTCTTAACAGATAATATAATATAAATATCCCACTTCTGGGATCATGCTTCAAAATATTTAGGGGAATGGATAGTATACTCTCCACAATTGTCCAAATTGGCTTGGCAGTTTAGACACTTCCATTATCTGATGTGTAGGATTTATCACAGTTTTCTTTTACTGTCAACATATGGTGATTGTTACAATATGTATATAAGATCAGAAAATACTTAAGATGTCATGCACCTCTTAGGCATTTTCCAGCTATGATTTGAACCCACTTAGTTTGGAATTAAGATGCCAGTCAATAATCTATCAGGAATTTTTCTTGGCATTTTCTTAATATATATAAAGCCTGATATTACTTCTTTATATGAGAAAATTCATATGCCTGGAATCTGTCACCATTGCAGTTACTGTAACCAAACATCATAGTGTATCTGAGGGAAAAAGCACGCGGCGTTTTCGCAACAAGCCCACAAAGTGAAGATCAATATACACATTAGAGTGTGTTACTGTATCCGCTCGGTTACCGTTACTTGCAAATGAGTATCTGGCTTTAAGCTATAATTTTTATATACTTACTAGTATGTCCATCATAGATTTCGAAATGCATCAATTTTTGCCCTGCTCTATTCTTTGCTTTTCTTAATGCTGCTGGGGCTTCTTTAGACTTTCCAAGACCAAATCCGGCAAGGCCTTGGCCATTTCCAGTTACGACCTACACAACAGTTGAATTAACAAATTATTATTTCTTTCATTATTATTATCACACTTATTAGTATATTATTTTATATATATTTTCATTAGTATAATCTTAACCTGCAAGCCAACAAATTATTGTGAATAAGAATCTTGTCCATTCAAAGGTTGCCAGGAAGAGATTACTTTAAGCATAAGGCCGGCCAGCCACTGTACTACTATCTTCTAATTTTAAGATATAAGAAAGAAAGAAAGAAAAACTTTATTCGAAGAAATAGCGACGTAATTACATTCGTTATACATTATTATACACAGAGCATATTTTGAGAATTTGTACGCCGCATTTTCAACGAACAAGGTTTGCACTAAGCATATTGCTGTGCCGGAATTATTTATATCCGACACAACGCTGATTTTCAGTGCAAACCTTCCTTTAAGTGTAAAGACCAAAACGACTCAAATTTTTAATTAAATAACTAATAATAATAATAATTTATAAAAGTATTTCTACTTATATAATATTTAATTAGTAAAAATAAATAAATACATTTGAATAAAACCAACAATAAATACGTTACTTCTAAATTAAAATAAATAATCATGTAACAAACTTGTATCGAATCATTTATTCGAATACAATTTGCTAGAGTGCTTGCCGAGTATTACTAAATTCTGTGTGCCACGTCACTGTCATGAGGCAACAAATACAAATAAACATTTTATTTCATAACCTATAAAATATTGAATGTTATTTTACTGTAAAGATATGATATGAAAATGTGTTACTGTTTTTATGTTGGTGTACAATAAAGAGTATTGTTGTTGTATTTCTATTATCATTATAGTTCGTTCGCGTTAAGAATGCAGCGAGTCATTATTGTTCGCCGGCCTAGCCCCGCCCCCTAACCAATCAAATCTTTTCAAATTACAAGGTCAAGTTCACAGTGACCAGTTGAAGGCATAGCTTCGAATGCAACGGTTGTGTCCTGTAATTGTGTGAACTTATTTATATTTAAAAAAATGAATACCTCACCAATTCGCAAAAATAAAAGTGGTTCGGTAATTCATAGTGGAGAGAGAAAAGTAATTTAAAATGTTTTTAAGTATTTTAAACAGTCTGATTTAAATGTGACTGTGGACAGTATAGTACAAAAAACGGCAAATGCATGCGGTGTGTCCGAGAGAACAGTTTATAGTAGTATTCTTGGTGAAAAAAAGGAAAATAACACATTGAAAACGCCAGTGAAAAAAGGGGCCAGGAAGTCTATGATTGATAAATTCGATGAATTAGACAAATGTGCTATAAGGAGAAAAGTACACTCAATATATTTAAATAATGACTACCCGACATTAAATAAAATTATGACAATTTGTGAAGCTGATGAAGACATTCCAATGTTTAAACGTACCACACTTCACAAAATAATGCATGAACTGGGATTTGATTTTAATAAACAGGATAATAGAACATTATTAATGGAAAGAGAAGACATTGTTTTGTGGCGGCGTAAATATCTCAGGCAAATAAAAGAACACAGAAAAGCAAATAAAACCATATACTTTCTTGATGAAATGTGGGTAAAAGCAGGACATGTTAAATCAAAGGCGTGGTTGGATACAACTATAAAAAACCAGAGACATGCTTTTCAAGATGCTTATCTACCGGTCCAAGAGTTCCTACTGGAAAGGGAAAAAGGTTAATTGTTTTACACATTGGTAGCGACAAAGGATTTGTGGAAGGAGTCCTATTAGTTTTTGAGTCAAAATCAACCAAAGATTATCATGAGGAGATGGACGGTGACAGGTTCCTTGAGTGGTTCAAAAACATGCCTAAGTTAGAACCAGGGAGCATTGTTGTCATAGACAACGCTCCCTCTCTATCATTCTTTCAAAATCGAGAAATTAGACATGCGCTTGGAACAAACAGTAAATAATAGACTGGCTAAAAAACAAAGGGACATTCATGGACATGAGTTATTTAGAAAAAGAATTGTTAAAGAAAGCCGCCGAAACCGCCCCACAATATATATATAAATAGATAGATAGATATATAACACTTTATTATACACCAATACAAAAATGAACTTAAAAACTAAAATTATATCTAGTTGTGTACAAAGGGCGGTCTCATCGCTAAAAAGCGATGTCTTCCAGACAACCCCGAAATAAATAAAAAAAAAATATTTAATCGATGAAATGGCTATGAGTACCGGCATTGAAATTCTCTGTCTGTTTACTTCCGTACCACTGCAAACTGAACCCCATCGAGTTGGTGTGGGCCCAAATAAAAAATTAAATTGCTGCCAATAATACAACTTTTAAGATGACTGATGTGAAAAAAATATTTTATGATGCAATTCGGTTACTAGACGCTGTTCGATGGAAGAAATGCTGCGACCACGTCTTCCAAGAAGAAAATACATGTGGGATTTAGATGATGTCATGGAACTCACTGTAGAAAATTCTTTTATTATAAATACTAACGAGGATACTAGTGATAGTGATTAAAATATTAATGACTTAATTTTGATTTTTAACTTTTAAGTGAATTTTTTAAATTCATTAATGTTAATCTTTAAAAATATAATTTATTTGAATTTTAACACCACTGTGAATAGACCTTTACCCTGCAATTGCACTGATGACTCATTGTCTTCTTAACGCAAATGAACTATAGCATAAAGGAACCATCCTAGCTCAGGTTTTCACTGATAACAATGATAATTATTATATAGCATTTTTTTTTTATAAAAGGTGTCTTAAACATATTAATGAACACAGCATGTTGATAACATCTCTGGTGTTGCAAGTTTTTCTCAGTGATGATAACTACATTCCATCAGGTAAGTCATTAGCTTGTCTGTTGTACTCCAGTAATAAGAAATAATATGAGCTCTCAAAAGATACAGATTTGAGTTACATAAGAAGTAAACCAAGTAGAAAACCCTTGTAATCTATATTAAAGATAGAAACATTCACTTACCATAGCTTGATAATTTCTTGTCCTTCCAAGACTGCCTTTCATAATTAATATAGACCTTAACTGAAGGACCTTTGTGTCAAAGCCAGTAAATTCATCTGTAAATAATAGAATTAGTTTATCTGTTTCTATTACTTTACACTATTTCTATTCTTTTTATGTTTTCCTTCTTTACAAATCAGAAACATAGTCATAGAATTAATTTATATCAACTAGAACTTGGAAAAAATGTTGCATTTTTAAATTACCTATGCATTAAAAATACATACATATTATCACAACTGTCTCCCATGGGGGTAGGCAGAGACTATAGATCTCCACTTACAATGGTTCTGACAAACAACTTTCACTTCATCTACCACATTAACCACATTTATTTGATATGCTTTCTACCTGACCTCATTTTAACACTTCTTTTATTTGATTGTGATGTGTATGTCATTGTCTACAGGTACCAAATCTATTCAAATACTGTCATACACTTGTTTTGTGATTCTATTCTCATCCATTAAAAATATATGCAGTAAACTAAAAATGCAGTTGTAGAAACCTACTAGTAATACATTTTACAGTAACTTATGGCTGTTTACTATATCTTACTATTCATTTACATGTCTTACCAAATGTTGAATTTTTACATTACATGTATGAAGCTTAAGTCAAATTTTAACTGATGGTAAGGTAAATAAATGTTTGATAAGATATAGGAACAGGCCATTAGCCACATTGTATTTTGTTTAGTTTATAAATACTATATTTAGTCTATGAAGTAAACATTTGGGTCAGTCATTCATATGCTCCAATAAAGAACATGCAATGAAACCAAGGTGACTTTTATTTATTGCTCTGTGATGGTATATGATGCTTGTATATTTTATCCTATATTATTCTTTTCAAGATATACTTATTGTTACAAAATATTAAATATAAAAAGTTTATGAAGTCATGTTGAAATAAATCACTACAAATTATAGTATGACTGTATTATACACATACCTTCCCCAATGGGATCTGGTGGACCAATACTCCGGCCAGGCATTTTAGATCCAGACCAGCCTCTTTCGATTGGATTCAGACGAAGTCGCCGGAACCTTGTCATTGAATCCCTAAGTTTTATTAACTTCTCCATCCTATAATAAAAATAAATTCTATAAATACCTAATATCAAGTTTTAAGTACACCTACAATTTAAAATTGGGCTCAACTCTCAAAGCTCATTCAAATTTTTGACTATTGTTATAAACCCTTGTTAAATTTCTATAGTATCTATGAATAATCTATAGTATTTACTACCACTACTACTATTGTATTTAGATTTACAATGTAAACTATACTGATAAAATATCACAGTTTGAACTTTTTGATTCATAAGCCAAATTCAACATCATAGGAAATAAAATTTACTAAAAGGCATATCAAAGACAAATTATAAAACAAAAACATACCTTTCAGGATCATCAGGCAACCTTTGCTGTTTGAGAAGTTCCCTCCCTCTGATAACAGGAGCAGAAAGGCCTGGCCACAACATATTAATTTTTCCCACTCCAATTATTTGACCACGATTCAAATCGCGAATCCTTATCCTTCCTGTGCCTTTACCACGACCTTTTTTAGCACCAGCATTACTCACAGATGTCACAGACTTCCATAACTTTTCTGCAGGTACTATTATCAAAATATTGAAAGAATTTAACAAGAAGTATTTAAGACTTAGGAAAATTACAACGAAATGCACTTACATTTATTAAAAAAATTAACATTATGAACACTTGAAGTATTTAAATTAACGTGAAGGTTAGGAGTAAAATTATTAGATTTGAATACGACATTCATTGGCTTAATTAATACTTTGCCGAGTGATAATAATTTAGACATTTTTACAATTAATAACAGAGACAAATCTCTGCTATTTTATTGAAATAAATTGCTTCAAATAAAATTCTCTGTTATTTCCATCTGTGTTATTAGATTTTTTTTAAGGTCTTACGGCTTGGCAGCTTGGACCATAGATAATTAAATAAATAAATAAATAATATTAATCATAAAAACAATTTAAGCTACGCCTTTTACCAGTGCAAGGAACCAGGGATGAATACAATAATAAATCGTTAAACTATATTATTAATAAATATCAACAACGTAAAAACGATTTCATAGTGATAAAGAACTGAATTTAAAAAGTTATTTTCTCTAAAATATTGAATAAGCGTTTATCCATACACGTCGGACTTTTTATGGAAATTGATGTAAATAAGAAAAAACATTTCAGTTGAATTCTCCATTATATTTCACATGAAACTTAATCGATGACAAAATTTGGGATTTACCATGGCACAACAGTCAACATTTGGGATGCATAAAAGTTATCGTCTCAACTGTTGAGATGCCGACATCTATCAATTCTTTTATTTTAACCGTTGGTTAAACATCTATGCACACCAGCAGTACCACAACTTTATCCTTTACATTGTATCAGGTGAACCAGAGAGAAGAGAACAAAGAAAAAAGGATATAAATAGATTACCTTTAAAAGCTCTAGACTTAAAACAGCAAACTTCTTACATCAGTTTTTTTCAACTACCTTCAAAAATGAAATTAAAATTAAAAGCCAATTTAATAACGTTAATAAACAAAAAAAATCCTTTAAAATTAATAGAAACATTTATTTAAAACTATCGAAACAATCATAATAATCCTTATTAACCCAAAGGTCTATTAAAAAGTCTTAAATTTTGAATTATAATAATTTTAACTGTATCTCAGATCCACATAAAGTTTTCATGTAAACAGTAAATTTAGAATATAAGCACCTATTTTGATAAGCATATCAACACATATTGTAAAGATTTCATGAAAGCATATCTTATAGTAGTCTGTCAAGAAAGACAAATTGCTTTTGGTTTTGTTGGCACTATTGCTTGGTCACACCTAACACAGAAACAAAACTCGAACATGTGCTTGGATACACCACTTTATAGAAAGTAGATAAATTGGTACTAGCAGCAATGCTTGAAGTTGGGTTACATGATATCTATCCCTGAGCGTCTGTTTGATGAAATTGGACTTTATGCTAGTCTTTTTTCACTATTTCTTAATGTACCTACTTTTTTAGGGACCATGGGCGCTTTGACGCTGTAGTAGTCTGTGCAATATTTGTTTTGACATGACTTACACGCCTAGTTGCCAAGCCATACAATAGAAAAAATAAATTTTCATAATTAACTTTTACAGATTAAGTATTATCTATGATTGTGGAGAGTTTTTGGCGGGAACTGAAAGGGGACGTTGTGCTGTGCAGTTTTATTTTCTAAAAATGTGTAAAAGTACTCTAAAATGCACAATAGTTGTAGGATATTGATAATTTTTGAGTAGTAATTATGTATTTTTGTGAGAAATGTGAACTGTATAGTCAGATGTGGTCTTTCGAGTTTTCACAAGAACTCCATTGAATGGCGTCGGTTGTAGCCTGCAATACAACTGCACTACTATACGAAGACCTATAATACATCAGAATTGGCTATATGGACTAAGATTCCTTTGCCTGCCTTTGTGGCGAATTCTACTACTACTACTATCTATGATTGTCGATTGACAGTTCAATGACAATCGCTTTACGTGGCTGGTTGCTTGTTGTTGTAGATATTTTATAATTGCCTTCAATATTTTGATAGTCGTCTTTAAATTAGCTTATGATTTGTGATAACTAAGAGATAATTATTACAAATATTCCTTCCTATAATGGGACTTTGCAAATGTCCTAAAAGAAAAGTAACCAATCAGTTCTGTTTTGAACACAGAGTCAATGTTTGTGAATATTGTATGGTCACTAACCATCCAAAGGTAAAAAAGGTGATATCACTGTTATTTAGAGCTTAGAGACACAACATTTCAATTGTTTTTCTCTAATTTTAGTGTATTATACAATCGTATCTTCAATGGCTTCAAGACAGTGACTACAATCCCATTTGTGAGATTTGCACAAAAAGTTTAAGTGAAGGGGAGTGTATTCGGCTTACATGCTACCGTAAGTACAACATCAGAATGTTTTACATATATTTACCAAAAGGTAAATCTATAGCTATCCGGTGCACGAATTTTAAGTAGCAAGGTGGTGGAATGGGGAAGAGGGAGGCATATTTACCCTTACTACAACCCCTATGGTCCGGAGATCTTCAGTTTTTTTAATAAACATAACCTCACTTATTTTCTCATTAATATTGCACTTACAAAGTTGAACAATCCTTTTGAAGTCAAAGAGAAAGCCAATATTCAAAAGAAAAAGAAACAAAAAACTGTATATTGTCAAAAAAAGAAGAAAAAACGGCACATTCTCATACACTACAAGAGTAACCATGAAAAAGTAGTGTGTAATGTATTAAAAATAGTAGCCAATAAAGACGCAATTATAAATCGTGTGTACAAAATAAACAGTAAATGGTTACAGTCTGTTCTGGCACTCGGCCGCTTCCGCTGCATGCTCGCTTCGCTCGTCTGCTTTGGACTACAGATAACCTAACCTAACCAACTGCGCTTTGGTCTGAAGCTAATGTAACCTAACTTATCACGGTTCTAGTCCCTGGTCGCCAACTTTCACCACCCATCACAATAATGTTAGTGACAAAATGGGTGAGATTATATTTACCAAAAATAAATATTTCAAAAACTCTAGACCCTAAGGGTTGCAGAAAGGGTAAGTATACCTTCCCCCTACCCACTACGCCCACCTACTACTTAAAATAAGTAAGAACTTTCACCTTATTTTTAGAAGTTTAAGCAAATTTCAACCTATAGTTATAAAAGCAAATTTGTTGAAGACAAAGAATAAAATTTGCTAAATTTCAACTTATAGTAAAACAAGTCCAAATGGATATTCAAACTGGCTATCAATCAAATCATACCACAACATTGATAAGTATCAAAGATCAACATGATAAAATATCATTATTATTTCAATTCATTGGTCATGGTTAAGTTTACTGATCAATGATTATTAACTGTCTTATTATATTTATTGTTTTAAGTGTAGAGTGAATCTACAACTATACTGCTTAGAGTGGAATTTCCAAAAAAACTCATAATTATTTTTGTTACCTTCTTTTAGATGCATTTATCATATAAAAATGAAGTAATTACTGTATCTTCATACCTTATTTTACCTCCTTAGTCAAATTAGAATTATTAATATAGGTATACTTAATAAGTTTTCATAATGGTTAAAAGTATGTATATTTTCATACTTCTTCAATTTCTAGATGTATTCCACTGGGCCTGTGCTGAATCCAAATACAGAGCTTTGCCACGCACCACTGCACCTGCAGGCTACCAGTGCCCTTCATGTGCTTCTCCTGTGTTTCCACCTCCAAACTTGGTCTCACCAGTGGCCGATGTGCTCAGGGAAAAGCTAGCTGGCGTTAATTGGGCTAGAGCTGGGCTTGGATTACCATTGGTTAGTAGTAACAATTTTTTAGCAATATTTATATAATCAGTGTGTAAGACATTGTGGTAATTAGGTTACAGTTAGCAGATGATTATATTATAATGATGACAAAAAATTTAAATGTATGCTTTTATATAGTAACAACTACTCAAATTCTAAAGTTTTTATTCAGATTTGTTAAACAATAATTAAATTCCCTGCAACACATATCAGCCTAAGATTGTTTTTAAATAAGCTATATAAGTTCTTTTTCAAGGATAGCCTAGAGTTAGCTAACAGAGAACAAAAAAATAAATTCTAATGTTCTAGGATTCCTTGTTATAGTATAGTATCACTTAATGGTCAAACCAATTTTTATTGAAGATATTTTTGATGTCTTGAATTTTTATTAAGTATTGTCAAGTGAATACTTCACTATTGAAACAGCAATTTTATTTTAAATTTTCATTTGTTTTTATTGCAATATCTTTAAAGGATCAGACATGAATATAAAATCTAAGAGCCACATGAAGGATGTGGTGCTTATGAAACCAAGCATAAGCTAGTTTTATTACTAGCAATAAAATGATTGCTAGTAATTACTAAAATTACTAGCAATAATTTTATTGCTACTATATCATAAAATTATTACTATTGTTAATATTTCAGCTCTCAGAAGACCAAGATTTGAAAGCAGCTACAGGTTGTCGCAGCCAATCACCTATTGACCACACACAGTACTACTCGAGCACAGTGGACAGCAGTCACAGAGGCACTCCAGTTGGGGCAAGTGACGATGAGTCCACAAGTCGATCTGCAAATGGGACACCACATTCCATAGTTCAAATTCCTGATGAGCCTGTCAATATATATGACAATACTTCACTCAAAAGAACTGACAGTATACAAGGTATTGTAGTTTCCAAAAATAGTATTTACTTTATTAAATTTGATTTTATTTATATATTAGTATGGATTTCTGGCTACCCTCCGGAAGTAATGTGTTCAACATAGCTATTCTGTTAACTTATTAAGACTTACATAAATAATCTAAGCATAGAATAAAATTTTCTAATTTAGAATTGATGTTACAATACATAAACATAATAAACCAAGCGGAAATAATATATTTCCACCTAATATAATTTTGGCATACGTGTTTCTCACTTCATCTATTTTGATAAGTCTCGTTTTAAATTTATTCTTGTCTTCCATGTTAATTAATTTAAAAACACATCACAAGGGATTAGAACTCACATGGGGATGGTTTCTCTAATAAAATAGAATACTGAGATCAAATTACTATGAATACTACTGAGTTTAAAGGCTGTAGGTGTAGCTGGGTTTCATAACATCAAATGGGGTAAGTCAGTTTTGTTTATAACTTGAAAAATATTTTTTATTATTATTTCACATATATATTTATTTCTTCTTTAATGTTTTTTAACACACACACACACACACACACATATATATATATAAAGATACATATTAAAAAAATATAAAAAGACGTCCATCAGCAGCGGGGCCTAGGGTCCAGGCTACCTACCGGTGGTTAGGGCTCCAGAGACAGGAACTTCCTCATAATATGTGCAGTGCTCAGGAGAACCGCCTTCTGTATCTGGCCCTTCACCCATTTACCTAGCGAGAGCCTCTCTAGGTGTCGGTCGAGGCTCTTCACTATTAAACCGTTAACAGAGACCACTATCGGTACGATGATTGTTGACTCCATATGCCACATGTCAGTAATCTCGTGCGTGAGGTCAATTATTATTATTATTAGCTTGATATACGTAAAAAAGCCTTGTCATTTGACATCTCACTCCTTGATTAAACAACTTTTAAGTACTCTTTGAATAGTAAACAAATTTAATTTCTTTATCCACATTAGTTCCTACTATAATCAGCCAAGCCCTAATGGTTACTTTCGTATATCAATCACCTTATACATTCACATATCTTGTTTTAGGTCAAGGCCAAAGAAAAAGTTTCAAGTCAGTGGACCATCCAAAACTGATTACGAACTTCGATCATGACGAGAACAAATATAAGCAGAAGTCCTCATTTGCATGGATCAGCAGGTGGTGGAAGTAAGTCATTAAATCTTTTAACTGAACTACCTTTTTCAGTTGATCTCTGAAACCGTAGGTTTTCAGTCATATCTTGAAGGGGTAAGCAGGTAAAAATAATTGTTTACAAACAAAATATTTACTAGGAATTTCCATTTTATGTCACAAACATTAATCTATTACAACTATAAAGAGTTCCATGCAAGGTCGTTTTAATAAATGACACTTAGATTGATTCATTTATCAAGGTGAAATTAAAAATTATTTTTTCAATACAACTTAAAAGGAAGTAATATACACATTTTTTATGAAAAGCAGGAAAAATTACGACTGTCGCAGTTTTTAAATGCTCGGTACCTATAACGCATTGTGTGTACACTAGTTATTTTGACATTGGTAATAAAAATTGATAATAGATAAAGGGCCATCTACAAGTAACATCCACGAATTTCATGACTTTTGACCCCTCCCCCATCCTTGTCACAGCTGGTCACATTTGGGAGACTCCTCCCTCCCTAGCGTGACATCACCTACCTCAAGGAATAAATAGTAACAATAATAAATGGCCACAATGGAATTTTAGAAAAGCCAACTTTAACTTATTGTATTCTTCAATATCATCAGTGGACTGGAGCCCGTTGTATAGTATAAAAGATCCAGCAGAGGCATTAAATTTTTTTTATAATACATTTTATTCATTACTAGATGATTGCGTACCTAGAAAAAAGCGAAACTGTGTAAACTCAAGATATAGTTATCCTGAGTGGTACACAAGAGATGTAATTCGCAACATTAGAGAAAAGGCGAGATTTCATAAGCAGTATAAGTAAACTAAATCACAAAATGACTACGCAGCGTTTGCTCAGTGTAGGACAAGGGTTAAGGTGATGATCGCAGCAGCATACAATAGGCACAAGCAGCGGATTGAGATGTGTGTTAAGGAGGACCCTAAATCTTTATGGCGATTTTTAAATACAAAAAGGGGTATAACTAAGAAAAAGAAGATAACAAAGGATGGGAATATAATACCGGAGGCTGATTGTGCTCGTGAATTGGCTCGTTTTTTTCATTCGGTCTATAGCACTCAAAAAGCAAAACTCAAAGTTGACGATGCAATTGCAGCAGGGGGTGGTAGCAGTATGAGGGTGCATGTAGACCGGTTGAAGTTATCGCAGGTGTCCAAAGCACTAGCACGACTCAAACCTAAGCATTCAGCTGGACCGGATGGAATACCTGCATTTATTATGAAGGATTGTCAGGCGATCCTAACTGAACCTCTACTACATTTATTTAACCTGTTTATTGATTTCTCTTTCTTTCCTGAATGTTGGAAAGTTACTAGAGTGGTTCCAGTGCCCAAGGGAGATGCCGGATCGGATATTACTAACTTCAGGCCTGTGGCGATATTATCAGCACCCGCAAAAATATTCGAGTCGATAATCCATAAGTGTATTTTAGATCAGGTAACTTGTCAGTTATCGGAAGCTCAACATGGTTTTAGACCAGGTCGTAGTACAAACACCAATCTTCTTAACTTTATGTCATATATTATTCCGTTGGTTGATGCTGGGGTCCAGGTCGATGCTGCCTATTTTGATTTCAAAAAGGCCTTCGATTTGGTAGACCATGATATATTGTTGACGAAATTGGCAGCAGTAGGATGTACTCCTAAGCTATTAAACTTTTTTGCTAATTACATGAGAGATCGTCAACAGTTTGTCGACTATGCTGGTTTTAAATCAGAGCCATACTATACCCGATCAGGAATTAGTCAGGGAAGCAACCTGGGACCACTCCAGTTTATTATCATGATTAATGATTTGCCCAGGGTGGTGAAAAATTCCAAATGCCTTTTGTTTGCGGATGATTTAAAGTTGTTACTTGCGGTCAAAGATAAATCGGATTGTGAACTGCTCCAGAAGGACGTGGATAAAGTAGCAGATTGGAGTGAAAAAAATAATTTATTTTTTAACACGACAAAATGCTCTCTCATTTCCTTTAGCAGAAACAAGCGGCTTCTCCATTACAACTATTTCTTGGTTAACGGAGCAATTAAAAGAGTTGAAACGGTGCGGGATCTTGGAGTATGTCTTAATACACAGCTAACTTTTCGCCATCACATAATTAACATTTGTAAGAAAGCTTATCGAAATTTAGGGTTTATATTACGTCGAGTAGAAGGTATTAATAGTATTTATGTCGTTAAAACAGTATTTAACGCTTTAGTAAGAAGCCACTTAGAAAGCAACGCAATCATCTGGGCTCCACATGAAACTAAATATAGTCTCATGTTGGAGCGCATACAAAATAAATTTACTAGATTTTTATACCTAAACTTTATGGTGTTTACCCATTTTATCCTTTGATGTACCCCACCTTGTTTGTCTTAGGCATGGTTGGGTATAATAATTTGGCATCCAGAAGAAAGTTTGCATTGGTGTCCTACTTATTTAAATTGTTAACAGGTAAATTATTTAACCCAGAAGTATTAGCTGAAATGAAACTGAACGTTCCAACAAATTTTATGATGAGACGTAGGCAGCCACCAATGTTCGCAGTACCGTACGGCAGGACCAACTTACTTAATAAGGCGCCGATGACACAGGCCTTGCGAACATTGAACAAGATATGTCAACAAATTGACATTTTTATCTGCACTGTGACTGAATTCACAAGAACTGCGTATCATATTATATGTTATGACAACTGAATATGTATATATATTTATCTATAATGTATTATGTCTACCACGCTATCGTATTGGTGACAACTGTAATGATAGCGATGTTTGGAAGTTAATAAATAAATAAATCACATATTATGCAATTCTAGATCAAGAAATTATTAAATTAAAACAGGAGTTCTGTAATTAGTTTCCATTTCAAATATTTTTTAATAATTTAAACAATACGATCATACAGGTAGACTTGGAATTGTTTTGAAGTTTTTCACAACTAGTTCAAATTTCGTTTCTAATGCTTAATATATTAGATTATGAAATTCGACGTCACGAAATTGAGGACCTTAACGTTGTGTCGTAATTAATGGATGGCCCCTAACCTAATTAACGACAGACAGTGCACAAGCACAAATGAGTTTTTTCTAACAACATCTGGGTACGATTCATTGACATGTCGCTCGAAACAGACAAAATCTATTTTAACGATGTCAATCTGATCCTTAAAGCCGATTTTTATTTTTAGGAAACCTTACTTTAAAATTATTAATTAATTGTAAATACCATTGTGTCTCGGATTTAAGTATATCCTAAATTAGAGTGTCGCAACATTCAAAGACACAAGGGCATTCAAGATTAAATCCATATAAAAAGAGACTTGTATGTATGCAGCATCCCGACTAACATAAATTTCAAAGACAGCAGACGGATCAATAAGAGCAGACTTAACCATGAGTCATTTCAGTACCAGAGTTTTATTGCTTTCGATGTGACATTGCTTTATCTTTCTTGTTTTATGCTTAACTTTGAATATAAATATTTATTGTAGAAGATTTTTTAAACTGAAATGGTTTCAAAAGCAGTCAAAGGTTATTTTATTATTGTTGAATAATTTTCAGTTCTATACCACAGAAAATTAGACTTATTAGACTTTCAAGGTCACGTCAACCGATTTTGATGGACATCTTTTCATATGCTAATCAAGAAGGGTTATAAATAAATTTATTACAAAACATGGATACTTTGAAATATTACATTATTAGAAATGTCTCTCTCCAGAAAGGAAGCCTTGTATATTGTGAGATAGTGTCTTATATCTTCATTACCTTCTGTCTGTAAGGTGTCTTAAAATTAAACTTCACGAAAATCGGTTCATATTAAAAGTCGTAATGAGGAACTAACATCTAAACATGAATTTATCCACTCACCATTTATATTAATTTACTTACATTTATTATTGTAAGCTTTATCTATGAAAATATTGACATATTATTCACCACTGTTCTGAAATAAAGCTCAAATAGTGGTTTTAAAGTTTAGTGTGGTTTATGTGCACATTACACCTTTTCACACTAAAAATATTATAAACTTCATTTACTCATACCTTTAATTGCTACCAAAAAAATGGTTTGATAAAAATATTTTTCCTGCAGAAACACTCTCCCTTCTTCCCTGGTACGAAGAGCTGGAGGCATATACAGGCGTTACTGGATACTTTTATTCATCATTATAGCTACAGTGGTAGTGCTACTCCTGCTAAGCCATCGGCAAATTGATGAAGAAAACCCCTTCGGATTTATACAAGATGATGACAGGAGGATACTTCAGAAGAATTAATTTAAATAAAAATGTGCAAATGAACACTTGTATAAAAAACCATACTTTTTGGCAAATGGTAAACTACTGATCTATATGTATATGGCTGTGCAATATGTTTTTGTATAAAGAAATTTTGTGAAAGATAAAATTTGGGTTTTGATATTTCTTGGACCATAAAACCATGTCTGTTTAATTAATTTTCCAAAAAAAACTGCAGCTTTATAATAGACTTTATATTATTAGTTATTTATACAACAATAATAATAGAAATATGTAATTAAAGTGCTAATAGAATGCAATTCATCTAGCATTCAATAAATGTATTATTGAAAAATAACAGAATTGAGAAGTTAATATCACACAGCCATGAATATCAATGTGTTTAAATGAAGCAATTCATAGTGATATAGTTATCATAATGTATTATTAACCCTTATATTTTATTTTTTACTTTCTAATATGTAATTTCTTAATTTATAAGATGTTAAATAAACACTTCATGAGAAACTTTGAATACCTTTATTAATAAATATTGCTCAAAAATTTAATACAGAATACACATTAAAAGCTAGAATAAAAAAGGCTACATTTAAAAAGCAAAATTACCATTCCATGCCATATTATGCTAATTTAACACTTAATAATACTTTATATCAAAATGTATAAAAATCATATAAATGCTACAATTCCCTGTGGGATCCAAAGTTAGGTATTTTAGACTAGTCCTTTTCTAAATCATTTATACTTAATCAAAATTACTGTTAACTGTATCTAAATAAAAATATAAATACTGTAAAGGTTGCTTTTCTAAATAGTTTGGAAATAAAGAGTTATGACCTTAAAATATGACTAGAAATTGTTGAAATTTTTTGTGATGTTTTATATAAACTAAGCTATCCTCTTTGGACTACACATTTGTATAAAAGGATGAATTTTAATCAAATGGTTAAGACACATATTAGGAAAGGATATAATATTTTCTTTTATCCATTTACAGCAGCAGTACATAAGAATTACACAGATCCATATTTGATTACACCTAATAGAAAAATGTCTGGAACTCACAACTTTGTTTCTCTATTCAACACACTTTGTGCTAGAACAAGTTAATGGAAGGCACTTACATCTTTGTCTCAAAAAATAAGTTTTTATGATTTTAGACTACATGCAAATGCACTTGGAGAACCTAAAGATGGATTTCACAATTTTAGAGTACAAACACTATCAGTAAGTCATGAGTAATCATGAGAACATCTTAAGCTACATAGAAGTGATGAACACTGGTTGTGTTATTAACATTGGGAATGCTTAATAGTAAAATATTTATACACATTTAAATAACATTTACATGCTGTATTTAACAAGTAACATGCAGTCAGAACATTTAATATACATGCAGTATAATCAATGGAATTGAGCAGGCATTAATTTATAGGACCTTGATACATGTCTCTACTTCTTTATCCAAAAACATTGTAGTAAAAATGTCATTATAGAATTCAGAATAATATTCACAAGCACGTCGACAGTCAGGCATCCAGTTTATTTCAAGCAATTTTGGCTGTATTACTTTTTCATTTTGATTGTTTCGCCAACTCAGCATTATATCTGCTGCATAGAGAGCTCTAGATTGAGGGCTCTTAGCTATACCCAATGGAGCTTCTTTAGATGTAGCTGCAGTAAATAACTCTGCAATCATGTCAAATATAGATTTCTCAACATCAACCCAGTTATAATCAGCATATTGTTTAGACCATGCTTCTTTGAAATCTGAACAAAGTAACCTAAACAATGGAGCACCTTCTGTATAGTTCATTACAGTGAAATGTTTCTCATATTCTTCAAAGTTATCTAGAGTAAAAGTCTTGTTTGCAAATCTAAGAAAGAAGTTATTATACACATACACTTCAGTTGGATTAACTGATTTTAATATTATTACATAACGGATATCAAATTTGACCAGACCAATATCTGGTCTTTCAAAAAGTACTGGGTCTTCAATATATTTTTGAGCTATCTTTGGGCCACTCAAAGGTAGCCGGCACAAAAAGTCAAGATTATCTGTAATATAAGTGTCTAAACCCCTTGCAAGGTTATAAGGCTTACAAATCCAATGATTATCAAGTCCAGCCTGTTTTCTTTGCATATAGTATGCCACTAAATTAGAGAGTTCAGTCTTCATGTTAAAAGTAGTTGGCAGCCATAAGGGATAAGTCTCAAGTTGTTCATTAGAGACCTTTGCACACCTCCTAGCAACAATAGCTAAAAGATCTTTAATAGTAATAACATATTCAAAGGGGAATTGATTAACAAACTTATTGGGGGAGTCAGTGCTTAATTCTTTGTATGTTTTAAAATGATTAATATACCATAAAACATCTGCTCTGCTCTCATTGTGCACTATTTCAAATTCAGGGGCAGTTAGAAATTCATTAATAAATCTATATTCAGAAAATACTTTGAGCTTTAGTGGGATATTTCTATCATTTAATAAATCTAACTCTGGCATTGTTTCAACCATGTGGCCTTCCAAAAAGTAATTTGCATCTGGTTCCTTTTGAGAATAGTCTTCATGAAAATGTTCATAATTCTTCCATGGTATGAGCATTGCTTCCTTTTGCTTTGAGTCAGGGTAATGTCCTTCTACAAAATTCCTAGTGATGAGATCACCTTCCTCAACATTTTCAATTGGAAAGAGTAATGTATATGTAAGTTGATCAGGCACATTGATGAATGGTACCGCGCGGAAATTAGGGTTATCCGAATGGGTGATGCCTGAACCCAATTCATCTAAGACATACCAAACTGGTACTCTATCTTCTACTGAAAAATCACTACCACTAATGGCATAGGTATTGGCATACTTCCAAACGTTTTGCGCAACTTTATCTATCTTCTCTTCAGTCGAGTCTTCTCTCACTTGCATTAGATTACACATTCGATCCAATAAACCTGGTACATTCCTAAGGTTACTTCTAATACTATTTGCTTTAAAGGTCCAAGCGTGATCTATCAAATAAATGTGACTTGCGTCAGACCGATCAATATCCCTGATAGCTATTACACTCCAGAGGGGATCATAAGGCGTTTTATAAGTATCCTCGTAATCTATTTGAACGAGTTGAAAAGAATAACCGGAGTCAAATATTTGATCACATATCTTTTTACATAGCGAAGGCCAAAAGTGTTCCGGAACACCTGACAGGACTAATTGAGGTTTGTGCAACGCGAGAAAATTATGATAAGAAGATATACCGTCCATCTTTCAATATTTTCTACGGAAAAATGAATCAAGTATTTGCTTCTAAAGAAGTAGGTTATCACTGACCAGCGACCACAAACTAGTCAAACTATTATGCTATGGATACTAGGCGTGTGTCGTTCACGAATGAATCCTTCAAATTAGTTCAAATGAAGTAAGTACTTCAGTAGTTCAGTCAGTTTCTGTCCTTCATTCTTTACTTCAGTTACAATTCAACCATATCTCTAGTTCACCGGCCGCGAACTAAAATCGGTACTGCTCGTGTCACGTTCGAGTTCGTGTTTCACGAACAAGGCTGTGCAGTGCTGATTGATAATTTGCTGTCACGATCTGTTGTACGTACCATAATGATGTTCTATTTCTTTCACTCAAACTTTTGCTCGGTCCGTACCCAGTTTTCAAGCGGTCGGGTCCTCTAACAATTTGCACTTACAGTGTACATTGCTTGTCATACAAAAAAGCTAATTTAGAACTGTCAAGCAAAGTGGCAATGTACAGCATTCTTTTTTTTTTCTTCCAGACGGGGGAAATGCATTTCGCACATACCGGGTCCTTTGCTAGGGATTAGACCGTTGTTGATCATGGAGGCTTTCTACTGGGGCAATCCAAACAATAATCAACCGGCTTGTGTGGAGACTCGACTAATCAATACTCCACTAAAACCACCCTCCTCCCATGTGCCCCGCGCTTATGAGTAGGAAAGGCATGAGATACAGAACATAGTTATGCCCACACCGATCCTAGCGCACAAGTGCTTGAGAGTGCCCCGGGAGAGGCAAACTCACTTCGTCAACAGGGGTGAAGATTCCTCTGCTCCATAGATGCTAGAGGGCCCCTGCAGCGTTATTTCAGGGGGGAAATCGTGCGCATACCTGCGCCTCCGGGCTCTCAACTGACGTCGGCGCCCGCGAGACGCAAGCGCACTTCCATCTCTCTCCCTATCTCGTTCCGCGGCCTCCTTTTGAGACATTACAGTCTCGCAGAAATTGGCAGCGCCCACCCACCAATCGTCGCTGTACAGCATGGCTTGCACCAGATCGCTCAGCGAATCGATCGGTCCTACTAGTGTCTCGAGTTCAAACCTCTGGGGTGCCCATACTGCGCACTCGACTAGCGTGTGTAACGCCGTGTCCAGTGCGCCACACTGGCGACATTGGAGTGAAGGCAAGCAGCCCGCAATCTGACACAGATACTTATCGAAGCAACCGTGCCCGGTAAGTATCTGTGTCATTCTGAAGGTCAGGGTCCCGCGTTTCCGCGAGAGCCATCGCAACAGCTGCGGTCGAACCGCTTCCGCCATGTCAATGCCAGCAACAGGGTTTTCCAACTCTACTGACCAAGATTAGATCATGGTCGCGGTTTCCCGCGTCCTGATCACCTGAAGTTCGGCCTGGCCATAGACTAGGCCACGGCCGAAGGCATCCTGTCGGGAGCGCCGAACTTTGGCTATCACGTCCGCCTCGAGAATCCAGGGCGGATCGCCCGCCAAGAGTGTCGACGCCGTCCACGACACTGTACGGTATCCTCGGATGGTTCTTACCGCCAGGACCCGTTGTGCTCGGCACAACAAAGTCCTATTGTGGCGGTGAAGTGCAGTGGACCATACGGGTGCACCGTACAGGGCCATACTCCTAAGGATGCCCATGTAGAGTTTTCTGGTCGTCGTCCCCGGTTCACGTTGGGAAGAAGCCGAGAGAAGGCGCCTGCGGATCTCATGAGCTTAGGAACTAGCTGCTCAAAATGCGCTTTAAACAGCCATTTCCCATCGAGAATTAACCCCAGATATTTCATCTGGGGACCTACACGAATATCCACCCCTTGGACTGTAACGGACAAGTCCGCAGGGGGATTACGAAACCGCCTATGGAACATGATGGCCTCCGTTTTCGCGGGGGAGACCTTCAAGCCCAGCCTACCTATTCTTCGGACCACGATCGCCAACCCGGCGTTGGCGAGGTCCACGGATTCCGCGAATGACGCAGCGCGTGCCGTGAGTAGGGTGTCATCCGCAAAGCAGATTAGCCCTATTCCGGGCAGGACCGGAACCCGAAGGATCCAGTCATAACCGACATTCCAAAGAACCGGCCCGAGGACCGATCCCTGTGGGACGCCGCACGCGACGCGTCGCCGTCCTATCGCGCGATTCTCGGACTCGCCGCCCTCCTAAAGGAATTACCTGTCCTGGAGGTACGCGCCCAAGCCTCGTGAGGTAGGGGGGAACTCCGTGTGCATGGAGCCCCTCCCTGATCGTCTCGTGAGGGAGGCTGTTAAAGGCATTCGCTATGTCTAGCGATACAGCCAGGACAGTATCCTTTGCTTGAACGGCGTCGTCCGTTATAGATCGCAGTGTCTCGAAGGCGTCCAACGTGGAGCGCCTCCGCCGAAACCTGAACTGCGTCTGTGCTAGCTCCGGCTCCACAGTATCGAGATGCTTAACGAGGCGTTCCGCTAAGTTCTTCTCGAAGACCTTGGCGACCTCGTTAAGCAACATTATGGGCCTGTAGGCGGACGGATCGTTGGGAGGACGGCCTCCCTTGTGAATCAGGCATAGTCGGCCCTCCTTCCATTGCGACGGGAACTGACCTGCGCGAATACAGGCATCGAACAGTTCCCGCAACTGGCCGCGTAGATGTTTAGCGGCCAGGAAGAGGAGCCGACCCGGAACCTCGTCGGGTCCCGGAGCCGTCTTCCTGCCCCGGAGCCGGTCCAGGGCAACGTCTAACTCTTCCTCGGTGATGGAGTGAGGCTCCACCTCCGAGGTGTCGGGAATGATTGGACCCATATTGGGGGGAGTGAAGATCACCGGATCCGGGAAGAACCCATCGATAACCGACCGGAGGACCTCGGGTTCGAGCGTTTCCGTAACCGTGGAGGTGCAAGGCCGCAACGTGTTGCGGGCCGCACGGTACGGACGCCCCCGAGGGTCCCGGACTAGTGTCTCGAGGAGCTCCACTTGAGCCCGAGCTTTCGCTCGCAGAATTGCTATCGAAAGGGCCTTTCTGGCCTCTCTGAACTCTCCCACGAGTCCATTCTCCTCAACATAGTCTGGAGGACGACGCGCTATGCTGCGTTTGAGCCTGTGGCTGATTCTGCGGGCTGCCCTCCGCAGTTCAGCCAGCTCCTCAGTCCACCATTGGACCGATGTACGCGGCGGCGGTCGTTTGGCTCGAGGCATAGCAGCGTCGCAAATTCTTTTGAGGGATTTGCGCATGTGCTCAGCCTGCGCCTCCAGATTCCCCAGGTCGGCTGGATAGGTCCAGCATTCGATGATTGCCCTCTCCTCAGCCTGCTCCGCGTCGAGCTTGATAAGAGCCCAGCGCGGGAGTCGGATGGGGCCCTGAACAGGGTTAGCGCTAGGTGAGGGGGAGAGCTCGAATCTGATGTACAAGTGATCAGACAGAGTCTCCACCTCCTCCAGCACCCTCCATCCTACCACTCTGCGGGCGGCCGCATGTGTGGCGAATGACAGGTCGATGATCGATCCACCCCGCGCACGCACGCAGGTCTGGACCAACCCCTGGTTCAGAATGGACAGGTTAGATTGAAGCGCCCAGTCTTCAACCGCCCGTCCCCTAACATCGGTGATCGCGTTCTTCGGCGCTAGTTTGCCGACGGCTGCCCTGATGGAGTCCAAGACGAGCTCGTACTCCGCCAGAGGGCGGCTCCGCGAGAGGTACACGCCTATGATGACGTAACATCCGCTTTCCGCCACCGCGTAGCCCTTTCCTCTTTCGAAACTGGTGAGCGGTGTGCCAGACCCAGCTCTGGTGACCACGGCTACCACATCGTCGAGATCCCCCACCCAGTTCCTGGCTGGGGGTACGTAATAAGGTTCGCTTATTACGGCCAAGTTTGCTTGCCACTCCGCCATCGCCTGCAGGCACAAGTCCTGGGCGTCCGGGGAGTGGTTAACGTTCGCTTGGAATAGCGTTAGGGGTGTACTGGGCATTTAGGTGTTCATTGGTACCCCCCTCTCGCTCATCGGTCGTTTGTTCGCCTTCGGGTGGACGAATTTACCCTTGACGTATGGGGGCTGGCAGTGCCTCGCCAACGTCGGGTGGGTAGCGCGTTTACCCCCGCCGCGCAGACGGCGCAGTGGGGGTCGCGGACTGTGCAGTCTGGCTGCTTGTGTCCGCTCTTACTGCAGCGGAGACACAAGCCGGTCCGGTCCGGGCACGAGTCCGGGCAAGTCTGGGTGCTGTGACCGACGTTGAAGCAAAGATAGCATCGTATCGGCCGGGCTTCCAAAGCCTCCACCTTCGCCGAGGTGAAGCCCACCAGAAGGTGGCCCCACTCGGCGATGGCTTTGGCTGCAGCGACGGGACACATCACATATGATGCGCCCATCCCCCCAGGTCCTATTCCGATGTGCCTCGCCTTAACATCGTCGCGTAGGCAATTGCCCACGCTGGGGATGGCGCTGCGAAGCCCATCTACCGTGGCCGACTCATCCAGCCCTGAGACGTAAAGCTCCCCACGCTTTACGGGGCGGATGACTTCGGCCATCCCTTGGAGTGCCCCTCGAAGGGCCTCGGCGACGCGGTTCGCCCTAGTCGCGCTCTCGGGTCCTGGGGGGAAGTCCAGGAGACGAGCGTCCCGGGCGGTCCACGTCACTTTCAACGCCTCTCTGAGGCCTAGCTCGGTGATGTTGACCACTTTACAATATGTTTGTTCGAGTTTCAAATTTTAAATATGAAATGAAGTGCATTGTTTTCATTCGTAAGTATAGAAATAGTTATTGAACTCTGTAAAGTTTTAGTACTATTTTGAGCTTTATGTCATTAAGTTACGGATCACTGATATATTTTTTAAATTTTACTCGTCCTTTCCTTATTGACAATAATAATGTAAACATTTTTTCCCGCTCTTCCCTGTGACTAATTGACTTTGACTCGTTTAATTAAATCAAAGTTTTTGAAAGTATAGTGCGTACGGGTACAGGTTTACGTTGCAAAAGCATTAATTTGTTTTTCTTGATTTTAGTAGTACCCCTGACCGACAATAAAATTCGTGTTTAGATAATTATTTTTTACCTTTTAGTTTGATGTCTCTGAACAGATATACGTACTAACTTCAATTACCTATTTAACTATTCGATTCGATACGAGCTCATGTCTCAACTCGTCGAACTAATTTAAGTTTGCGATAAGATGACTCATTGAACTCTTCTTTTAACAACCTATTTCATATCTCTTGATAAACTAGTGAAAGAAAACCGATCTACAAAGAAAACGATTTTTGTTGAACAACTGAACTATACTGAACTACTGAACTAAAAGATGGATATTGGATATAGTTCAAAGTAATGAAAAGACACATTTCTATCTTTTCATTTCAGTGACACATTTTTCGCAAGGCTAATGGATATATAATACAGGGATACTACGTATTCACTGACTGACGGATCCAGACCATAGATGTTACACTATATATATAAAAACACAAACTACTATGGATACTACGTATTATAAAAGTACTCTGTGGAGGGATCTATCCAACCGGCCGTATCGCAGTCTCCAGATTGAATTTACGAAAATTCCCTAAATACGCCAAAAATAAAATATATTAAAAATTATAATATTTCAGAAACTCCCAAAATATATAAATGGATGAAAAAACGGACGTCGGACAAGTGTGTGTTGGACCACGTACATTGAAGGATTTCTTAGAGACAACAAATTTTCGTTATTTTTAACCTACTTATAAAAGGAGGAGGCTCTCACTTCGTTATGTAAATCTTTTTTCTATAATTTGTTTACAAAACCCAAAAATTCTGAATTCATTGACTGATATATTGTTCAAAGACATTATGATCTCATAAGGGTATGGTTTTGCAAAAATTAGTACAGAATACTAAAAGTAAATAATTAAGAAAGTATATTTAGCTTATCTCTTCTTCTAAGTCGTTCCCTCACTGCTGAGAATCGTGACTTTGATGGCAGTGAACAACTGCTCTCTTCCACTGATATCAGTTCCGAGCACGGTGGAAGGCCGAGTTTATTGAAGTATCCAGCTGGTCAGCAATCTGGTTAATCCACCTATTTGGAGATCTGCCGCGAGGTCTTTTGCTTTCGACTTTCCCAGTGACCACAAGTCTCTCCATATAATCTGGATTCTTTCGGGCTGGCCAAAGTACTTGAGTATAAGTTGTCGGCGTAAAGTCCGCAGTCTGGTTGGCAGTTGACATAATTTTTGTTAGCAATTTCATGCTATGTCGAATATTTTATGGCATTTTTGGTAAGGCGAAATTGATAAAATAGTCCCCAATTTCCCCAGATCTGAAATTTTCCAAGATTCTTGTCTTCAAAAATTCCTTAATCACAAAATTCAATCTGGAAACAAATGCCAATCTAGAAACCCTGCCGTACCGGTAGAGACTAGGCCAGAGAATCGAAAGCTGTTAGTGTCAACTGTTAATTGAATCTATTAATGACGCCTTCCTCAAGTATCTCACAACGCCCAAAATGGTCCATCTGCCGCTCCACAAGGCGACCGCGGTCGTTATAGTCGTGGTGAAAACGTCACTAATGACGTCATCACTTTCGGTCACACAGCGCTCACAACAAGACATGTCAAGAGATGGGTCGAAGCGGGCGTTGACCATAGAGCATTCATTCTCTCTATCTCTTGACATTAAAAAGTGTTTGATTAAAATGTTATCATACGTAGTATCCATAGGCTACGTTCCAGAAGGGACTTCCAACAACCACGTTCACGACCGTGATTTTTCCCATTCCACTTGCTTGCAGATGTTACAATCATAATCTCTAGTGGGACGGATTATGGGGCGTTGATATCATAACGACGAAATACACGTCATTAGTTGATTTGAAAATCGCGCCTTTTCAATGTCAAGATATAGAGAGAATAACGCTGTGGTTAACGTCCACTTCGACCCACCTCTTGACATGGGTCGTTGTGAGCACAGACTACTACAAAATGGGCGTTAACCGCAGAGCATTAATTTTTTCTATATATAACGATTTTCATAGCAAAATTATGATAGGATCATTCAGGATAAATGAAAACAACAATTTTTAAGTCAATGTATTCCGATAACATGAATTGATACTAACAACTCTTTCAGAAAACACTGATAAATCTTAACAAAAGTTAGGAACAGTACACACTGCAATCGAGTTCTAAGCAATCGAACAAATATAATTTGATATTTTCTCGAATCTCTCTTAATTGCATTGTGTGCTACGCCTTACTTGATGATTATATTAATACTAGATCACATATATTTATTTATTCTAATAATAATATAATACACACAAGCAAAAATACAAAACACGGGCAGGACAAGATTTGCAACGCTATTATTAGGTATTCTATATTCTCACATGTTTTCGAATACTGAAACACCGCTTATAATTTAACTATAATAATATACACGCATATGTACTTGTGCCGTTATATTTTTCAAATCACCTGCGCCGTGTTAAAGTGTACTAGTTGCTGGTATAAAACTTTAGCGCTCATGTAGACGGCACTGCCAATACGCCGCCAATGTGAAGCCGCCGCGCACCTATTCTATGTACATGCGAACGTTACCAGCTACACCATACCGCCGCCACGGCGTAAGTGCGGTGGCGCTGGCGGTACGACAGCAGTGACTAGTCCACGCAGTTCGACGCAGTGGCGGCGGCGATATCGTGTACACGCGCACTTATTCTTGTGGAATTATAAACGTAATATCGCAGCAGTCACTTATTTAGTTAGAAACTCAATTTCAGTCATAAAATATGATTCTAGTATGGCTTTCTACAGAATATTATAAACAAAAATCTAATATTATTAAATAAATCAAAAGCAAATACTAGAAAAATAATTATAATAATTGCTACACTTTATTTCAAATAATTTAGATAAAATTTGAAGTGGAAGATCGGTTTTAAGGACTAGTAATTAAATATATAATATGTTGATAATTACACGTCATTATACAAATTACTCAACTTTTTTAATAGTGAGAAAACATCATTAGCAAAATTTGGCGGTGTTTAACCAAGCGCAGGCCGCATACAATCAAACTCAAGGAACGCCAACGCGACGAGTCGGCGTACGGTAGCAATCCACCTCGAGCCTGCCTTACCCGAACTAATAACACCCCCTTTACATGCACACAGAAAAATCTGAATGCAATTTTGTATAGGTCTTATTTCTTGTATCCACTGTTATACATATACATTCTCTATGTGTATATCAAAACATTTAATTTCTCAATGGTAGAGAATATATATATAAGAAATAAATATCAGTAATGCTTCATCTTGGATAATGTTATAGTTAAAGATCGTTTCGCGCAGATGTAGCTGATGGGTTTAATGCATTATTTGTGATACAATATTGTTATTAATTGGTAACGAATAATATTGATAGATAACATATTCACGATATTTTTAACCCTATAAATAAGACACATTTGGAGTCAATAACTATAACATTATCACAGGTGAAGCCCGACCCTAATAAATAATCAGTAACATTTACATGTTTTATTGTTAATGTAAAATATCAGTCATGTCTCATACTAAATGGCTTTAGTTGAATATCATTACATATGTCTAGCCGAACATTTAATGGTTTTGATACATAAATTAATGCCATTTAGAATAAAAACAGACTAACATTTTAGCATTAAATAGGGGATCGTTTCTACGCCAGAAGCTGAGAACAGTGCATAATAAAACAGACCATTATCACAAAAGTAGTAAGAATACATTATACAGCCAAAATACCCTTCAAATAAGCCATATCATATACAGGAACACAAATATTCACTTATAGTATCATATAATCAGTTCAATTTGAGTCAGAGTCCATGTGATTTCTATAATTACGACGAGCCTTTTTAACTCTCTGCCGGAATTTTACAGCTTGGAAATCAGGATCATCGGAGAGATCATCTGTGGGTGGTCTTGTTCTAACACTGCTACCGATGCCCGTGGCCACGCCACTGTCCGGTGTAAGTGGAACCGTTGGCCATATACTACCTTCAGTACTACAACTGCTCTCGACTTCACTCTCATTCGTCTCGTTCATAAGCCTCGCTACACTGTTGCTATAACCTACCTTAGGAGATAACCTTTCAATGGCAGATGTGCTCGCGCGTTCTGTTACTTCTTTGGGTGGTGGCGATTCACTTGAATCTGACCGCTGTAAACTGAGTCGTCCGTTCCGTCTCACTCGTCGCAAGTTCATTCGTGGTCTGTTCTCGTGTGGTGGTGTATTGTTCCCTGATACCGGTGGTTCAACTCGGAGCGAGTCACCGAGGGAGTCCCTCGATCCGTTAATGGGTGTTGGGACGATGCTGACGAGGTTTACGGGAATGTTCTGGTTGCCGTTTTGGTTCCGAGGCGATATCGGCCGACTTCCGACTGACTGATCATCGTCAGAGTCGACTTCCGCTATCCGGAATAGTGCTGTGTTTTGGCCCCTGTAACCTATTGAACAAAACGAAAAATAAATAATAAAGCACTTTAAGATAAAGAAAAGCTATCCAGACATTGCGGTACTGCCTAATAATGATGCCAGTTTTAGTAAGTAAATAAACACTTGTTTTTGGGATTTCATGTGACAACGTCACACAATATGCAAATGTCCATAGGCAAGAGAAATCACTTTAAACCAGTTGTGCCAAGAGTTTGTCTGCTGTACTGTAGCAATAAAAAATATTGCAAGTGTAATTTAAAGAATTTGCTAAACTATGTACAATATACACCTAAAATGTAATTTATCTCCAAAGCCTAAAAACAAGTAGTCATGTGCTGCTGGGATTGGCATATGGAGCAATTCCTTATATTTTTTAAATTGTAATTGGCAGGCCTAATATAGTCTGAATGCGACAAATCAAAATTATAATCAAATACGAAAAAGACACTGATTTGATACTTTATTCAATAATGAAGTTCTAATTTAGCACAGCGCTTGAGCTGAAGTCAAGTAAAAACAAATAAAAGATGAATTTGATGCATGATGATGGATACCCTTTCACATTGGCTATGATAATGAGGCTCACACCGACCACATTCAAGACCGCGATTTTTCCCGCTCTACTAGCTTGTAAGCGTTACAATCATAAATACAAGTGGAATGGATTATGGAGCGTTGATGTGATTAACGGTACAATACACAAACATCGGTTATTGGTTGATTTGAAAATCGCGCCTTTTTCAATATCCATTGATAGAGATAATTAATGCTCTGTGGTCAACACCCACTTCGACCCACCTCTTGCTCTTGACATGGGTCGTTGTGAACGCTGTGTGATCGAAAATAATGACGTCATTAGTGAAGTTTTCGACCAGAACCATAACGACCGCGGTCGCCATGTGGAACATCTGACGGAGCATTTTAGGTGTTGTGAGCTACTAGAGAAACGCGCCCAATAACTCATTGCAAATTACCTGTGCTCGTACTAGGTTGCACTAAACTCTCCTCAAAATTGTCGAAACTTGAAAAATGATTATTATCGCTACTGTCTTGTGCTGCACCTGAAATTAATAATAACTATATTCATTTAATAGTATTTTTGGGTCAGTATTTTAAGATAATTTCTGACGGAAATGTTTTCACTGGAATCTACATTGAGTTTCAACCTTTTGCGTTCTAGAAAAATCTAAATGAACAGGGAAAATTATACATGTAATATTTATACATTTTTACTTATTTCTTTCCACGAGTTTATAAATTAAAATTATCGCATAATACTGTACTTTATGTTTTCATTTAACTTCTAATCCTGTTAAAATTAAGTGACAGATGGCCTGCAGGTAAATAATGTCCTGAAAAGTCTTTGGAGACACGGTGAAACTCGTAATTAGATAAAATTTTACGATTCTTACCATTACTTCTTAAATTCATTACATTCCTATAGCTAGTGACTTTACTTTTCCGTTTTGCTGTCCTTGTGAGGTTCACTCTCCGCCTGAGTGGTCTAATAATCTGAAAAAAGTGAACTAATTTATATAACGTGGAGCACACGTTTTAAAATGACATAACTCTATATATTATAACTAGAGTTTGCCCGCGGCTGAGCCGCTGGTCAACCTCTAGTGCGTATCTCTTGTATACAAGATAACCTGTACTGCCTGCTCTTTAAAGATTCACTTAGTTTTATATCGCAAACTGTACCATTCCCCATCTATCTGTAAACTACGTTATCTGTCTAAGTGACAAAACTTGACAAAAATGAACCAAGTGGACCAATGGAACCTACCGGATCTACGGGACTAACGGGACCAAGTGGATGAAATGGACAAAATCACAAAAAACCTATCCCACTTTTTGGAATAACCTTTACATAAATCTATCCCATTATCCGGGATAAAAAGTATCCCTTGGCCACCCTCGGTATTAAAATTACATATATACCGAATTTCAGCCAAATCTGTCCAATAGTTTTACCGTAAAAGCATAACAAACAGAAAGACAAATATATTTTTATCCCGGAAACTATTCCATTTTTCGGGATAAAAACGTTCATCCTCGGCATCGAAAATATATATATATACGGAGTTTCAGCGAAATCGGTCCAGTAGTTTTTCCGTGAAAACGGAACAGACAGACGGACAGACAGACAGAGTTACTTTCGCTAACTATGTGTCTTATTAAAATTGAGAATTAAGTATCAAATAAGAGTGTCAGTTGGCAAATAAAGTGCAAAATTTTTAACATTTCCTTTTATGAAATTTGATTATTCAAAATATATTGTTTTAGGCCAAGTTAGTCCAATATAGGCATGTGTTATTTACTTATTTCTTGACTGATTTCGTTCAAAATATGTTTGGATTAATAAAATGTTAACAGTTTTAGGATTTTTTTTTAAAATATTAAACAGTATCCAATGTCATTTGTAGAAACACACACATGCCAAAACTGCAATTCTATCGCAGACGTGTATCACACCGCGAGTTTATATTCCAACGGTCGCTAATAAACGCCTATTGAATTTAGTCATAAAATCGTTTCCTTTCTTGCTTGATAACCACTTCAGCCAATCAATGTTCCACAGCTGGATATAGGCCTCCCCAAATCTGCGCCACGTATCCCAGTGATAACCCCTGACGCTTGCTAAAGCTGTCAAGTGACTGAACATTGATTTCTAGTATTCTTTGAGCATGTCAATATTTCAGTTAATAATACAAAATAATTGGTAAATAAAATGTAAAACAGTGTAACCTTACCTTAGTATTTTTTAAGTTTTCGCGACTAGTACACATAATAAAACTACGTTTTAACGGTTTTAAGCTCGATATTTTATTTAATTTATATTTCGACGTTTCGGCCACTTTTCAGTAAGTACTTTCCACTTTTTATACGTTGGGGGTAGGCTGAACAATAACTTTAACATTACTTATTGCCACTTTACATCTTTGTCTTCCGTGGTTACGACTACGGAAAAGTAGCCGAAACGTCGGACTAAAAGTCAAATAAAGTACTGCGCTTAAAACTGTTTCAACATAGTTTTATTATAACCTTACCCTGCCAGAATTCCTATAAATGCTGTAAGCCGGTTCGTCCGAGTCGGTCCTTTCGCTGGATGGCGCCGAGATGCGCGAGTGCGTGTGCGAGTGAGTAAGTTGGTGCGCGAGTGCGCGCGGCGCGGACCTGCGCGGGCCCCGAGTGCGTCGCGCCGGCGTGCGCTTGCCCTTAGCGCTAGTCCCGCTCACACACTTACTGCTCGACTTGCTTAGTGCTGTACGCGACTGTTTACTCCGTCTAAAATTTAAAGTTAATTTACATATTATAAATATTATGAAATAAAAAAATCTCTTCATTTTCACAAATATAATATATTAAAAGTTTGTGTTTCTCTGACAGTTTGTTAGTTAACTGTTTACGAGTTTACTTTTATTATTTAGTATAGAATTGTGAAAAAATTAGACATGACTATTTCATAGATACGATTTAGTGTAGCATACTACCGTATATCTTGCTATATATTTATTACCGTTGTATCCTACTTCTATGACGATATACATTTTAACATAATCGGCATATACCCAAGACTGCGACAAATGTATTACAAAAACGCATATATTTTGTTTATATAACATAAACAATTGTTCAGGTTGTCGTAAAATTTCCATTTTTTTAATCACAGGACTAAAATTAGGCTTAAGGAGAAAGGAGAACAATTTTATAGAAAAACTAGTGGTCTAGCAGACATTGTCATGCCCTAAACAAATAAAATTAAGAACCCGATTGCAGTGCTACCTACGCACATACAAAAATTTCATTCAAATCAAACAAGTTCAGTGATATACACATGAAGAACTGAATAATTTTACACATAAAGATTAAACATGAGACTATTGTAGATACATTTTTACACATTTCAAAAATAAGTAGGAATTTAATTTTAATCTTTTGAACCCACAACACAACTACAGAACAGTAAAATAGATTTTATATTTTTAATATCATATCTTACCTCAGTGATCCCCTTTTTTGTGAACGTGCATTTTTGGAATATCGCGATGCGACCAATCGCGCCAACCTGTTAGGACATCGTTGACTGCGACTCCCGTTTGGATTTGCTGAAAACATTACCGAGTTTCACTAATTATTTATTGTTTTATAATAATCATGACATTTAAGTGAATACTGTTGTCGTCGACAGCCAATCAATATCCACTACTGGACATAGACTTCTTAGATTTCCTCATCCAGTCCCCAGCAGGCATTTTGTTTAGGATTCGGTCCATCTGGCTGGAGATTGTCTGTATTACGCCTTTACGCCGGGGTCCAAAGCAGCCTTTGCAAAATCGCTTAGTGAAATGGATTCATACCTAGATATACCGGTAGTTATAAAAGATGACACAAAATCGCATATTATTTTGATAGTTGTTATATTCGTAATACGATTCTGCGAAAGGGGCCACTTTAGGCCCCGCGGCCTCCTGTCCAATATTCCTTGGCTCCATCGGACATTATTACTACAACAGATTTGACAAGTTCACAGCTACTTCTTCTAAATGATTTTAAAGCTGGAAGGGTTACTTGAATCTATTACCAAACTTCTTTATTCTATCCATGAAACATACATTTAAGTACTTACTTCACAATCCCATATGTCTAACTCATCAATGACTCAGACACCATGACTATTGTCGCAGCTAACAAAAGAACTAGACACTGCACAAAAACTCATCCTCAAGAATTGAGAACTGGTTGATGAAATGATGAGTTATACTTGAACTGCTTATAAAAATATTCTTAAGCATTTAAAAATATAGTGTGTATTTTCTTTTTTATTATGCAAATGTAGGTACGATAGATTTAACTAGACATTGACAGCACAGTTATAATTTTTTTGATAAGTTTTATGAAATTAAAAAGAACAAAAATCAATTCTCACAGCTCCAAGTGTAATACTAAGTATTGAAAATTTTATTTCTCACTTGAATTCTGATAAATTACCTCTTTTGGGTGGTAAAGACAAAAAGTCCACAACAATCTGGTCCGTATCTGAAGAGTCCGAATCATTTCCGTGTACAGAACCATCAGAACTAGAGCCGTCTAGTGAATCCGTTTCTTCGGCGAGACATTCCAACTCACGCTGGACCAAGGAGTCAAAGAACGCCATCATACGTGGATCCTCGCTTGTCGACTGTTCAGCGTAATTGTGAGATATATACTGAAATATATAATGTATAATATACACAATATCCACCTGCATACATCCCTAATTTAAAAAACTTAGCAAATTGTTCAATAACCGGATAAAAAACTAGATGATGGCTGTTTGACTAATGGGTGAATGATTCGGTAACCGAATGGCGAGCTGAACCATAAACTTGTCAGTTTTGGTTTTATTCGACAATCATTAGCCAGATGGCGAGTTGATGGACAACTTAGATGAGGCTATTTTGTTAACCAATATTTAGCTGGTTTTTACAATAGCTACCCATCTCCATCTCAAACCTCAATTCAAAGCTGGACTTTGTAATTGCAATGCAGTTTATCTCTCACTATACAGTAGATCATTAAAAGTATTTCAAATAATTGACCAGTTTGAAAAACTGTTCAAACCTATTGGCCATTGGTTAATTATTTAATATCAAGAATCAAGATACACTCATCACAATTGTCTGTGTAGTGTAGGCGAAATGATGAGTTTTTTTTTTATTGCAGGAGTTCAGCAGACAGGCAGAAGGCCTACTTGATGGAAAGCGGTTACCATCGCCTATGGCCATTTGCAACACCAAAGGTGCTACAAATGCGCTGCTGCTCTCTTAAGGGAGGGAGACTGGAACCTGGTCACTAATGCAGGAACACAACTCAAGGTTATGGCGAAATACTTTAGACCAGGGGTAGTAGCCATCCAGTCGGGCAAATACGCTACCACCTGGCTGTAGGCTGTTTTGTCGCCTCTTACGACAGGCCGCCCGGCCGCAGGAAATTGTATTCTTTATCCATTCCTGCACAGTTAAAGTCACAGTTCACAGGCACACAATTAGTTTCACATAATGATAATCTCAATCACTATCAGCATACGTTGATTGTGACTATATGCACTTTAATTCAGAAAGGTTGCTTAAGAGGTGTATTCTTAGCCAAAAAGTTTGATTAAAAAAGTTTGAATTTGGACACACAAAATAATATTTCTAGGCAACCTAAAAATTTCAAGATTATAAATAACAAAATAACAAACTTCCGACTATCTGGTCATTTATTGAAGAGTTTAGACTGCATACTTGTCCTGTGTACTCATTACAATTGAATTTACTTTTTTAATAATTTGTGGTGGTATATCTACGACATATTAAAATTTTCAGAGTGGGTTACTGTTCTTGTATATGACTCCACTATTATCCGAGGGGGTGCAGTCCTGGCTCATCACACTCTACTAGAGAAAGCTCGATGGACGGACTGAATCCTCCCACATAAGATCAAAGTCACATGCTACCACTGGATTAGAATAATAGGAGGAATACCAGATTAATTTTAATCCCATCACTATTCCTCCTGAGGCATTAGAATAAGCACTGAAAAATCTGGCTTCGAAAAAAGTTAACTAGAGAAAACGTGTTACCTGTCCACTATGATGAACTAGCGATACATAATCCTCGTGGCTATAAATCTCCCGCGGGTTGTCGGAGCCCTGCGCCTCCTGCAATAGCGTACCGCGCATTTTTGGATATTCCATCGCCGACCAAATCTGTAATTATTCCAACAGTTGCTTTTAGTAAAATGAAATTTTATTCATAAAAAAGCTACATTAGATGGTCTGGTAGCTAAGCATAATACATCTGTTTTCCCAATTCAAGCATACGATTATTTGTAAAACATTAATATTTTCAGCATTTAAAATTAATAATATTGACGATTAGTGCTTGCATTAAAAAAAAGAAATATTTGATTTTGTAAGTGCCCTATTAGGACTCCGAATGTGTTTTCAATTTATACTTAAACATATCTACAATAATAATTTTACTGCTTTAATATCATAACACATTCAATACAATTGAATATTGTCTATTAAGTGTATATTTTATTTGCTTTATGTTTTCCAGAGGTAATAATTTAGAGTTCATAGGTGTGACATAAAATACAATTTGCGCCAAACTTATTGACCGCTGTTTGGTTGGAGCCTTTACAAAATTAATCTTACGCTACTTGTTGCAGCTAATTTGTAACCATAATATTTAGTGCTTTCAACGAATACGTAAAATGTAAAGTCGAAGTTATACAATATTGATAAAATTATTTATAAGTAAAATAATTAAGAATTTCTTATTCCGCATAAACATCTGTAAATGTAACTACAATATTTTTATAATAAAAATGCTTCCTAAAAATAATAAATAAAAAATATCTGTACACACCAATAGAGAACAATAATACAAAAAATAAATATGGAATAATAACCTTAATAATCTTTTCAACGCCAGAAGACGCAATTAGACAGTAATGTGGGTTATATCGCACTTGATTAACTATCGATCTGTGCCCATACAACACTATGTGAGGAGGCTCCACCACCATATCTGAAAATAAACAACTTACACAATAGTAAATGTTGAGCTTAATGATATAGTGCTGAAGGAAATAGTATGCCATGCATTAAACTAAAACAATTTATCATTGTAAATGTTTTAACTCTATTTTTTATGCTTGTTTATAAAGAAATATGAAATTGAGTGTTCTTTTTGTACTACCCCCCAACAGATGAAGCGATTTTTCTGAAATTAAAGTGTAAAGTCTGGGAATATAGAGGGCGCGTTTCTTTAGTATCTCACAGCGCCCAAAATACTCCGTTTGCCGTTCCACATAGCGACCACGGTCGTTATCGTCGTGGCTAAAACATCACTAATGACATCATTATTTTCGATCACACAGCGCTCACAACAACCCACGTCAGAAACTGGGTCGACGTGGGCGTTGACCACAAAGCGTTAATTCTCTCTATCGATTGACATTGAAAAAGGCGCGATTTTCAAATCAACCAATGACATTTGTGTGTTTCGTCGTTAATGACATCAACGCTCCATAATCCGTTAACTAGTTTATGATTGTAACGCCCCCAAAGCAAGTGGAACGGGAAAATCGCGGTCGTGAACGTGGTCGTTGTGAGCCTCTCGTGGAACAAAGAATAATATCTTTTATCTCATAAGTTACAAGGTGTTTTTTCATTCTATACAAATTTGAATAAACTGCAGGTAAATACATAGAAAACAGTATTAAAAATTAATCTGTATTTAAAAGAATAGTAAAAACGCAATTACCAGAACCGCCCCCTCCATCAGGTATCTTCCACATATACAAATTGAAGTCATCGGATCCCGACAGCACAAACTCATCTCTCTCCCCGGCAAAGGAACAACTCTTCATTGTGCACGAGTTATAATAATCCTGATGATAAAACTCTGCGACTGGCTCCGGTGATTGCACGGCGTAGAGTACTGGTGGAAGCCGCCGTCTCAAAGCCAATATGTGAGTACCGGCAGAGTTGAAACGAACACTCATGCTATTTTGACAACTGCCATTTGTGCCAGTGTACCGCATAACTGGACTGTTCGATAAGTATTTAATTAGGGATTTAATCAATAGCAAGAGATGGTGTTAAATAGGATAATGCTTTAAAATTAGTTTGTAAACAGGGTCTCTATATTGGGAAAAATAATTTTCCTCAACAATTTATGTTGGAGGTCAAAAGATTTGTTTCTGGTATGTAAAAATTCGAGCTAAGGCCTAAAATATTATCTATCTATATATAGGTACATATAATAAAACTGTAGAGGTCGAATTTCTGTACTATGAAAAAAAATGCCTAAAACCGAGTCAGGGGGATGTAAGAAGTGAAATAGAACTAATTTAGATTTTTTTTTAATTTTATGTTTCTCTGTTTGTCCGTCTGTTTGTACCGGCTAATCTCCGAAACGACTAGACCGATTTAAATGAAATTTTGTATAGTGGTAGCTTATATCCCTGGTCAATATATAAGATACATTTGATCCCGAAAAATTAAAGAGTTCCCGTGGGATAGTTAAAAAACCGCACCACGCGGACGAAGTCACGTTCTTCAGACATAATAAATTCATCAAATCACTATTATAATATACCATTTATTGAAGGGAGAATCTAAAAGCTAGTATCTAAAAGCTCAACACTAAACACACTCGGTAGTATGTTATTCTTTAATTTTAAAAAACTTGGCTTTTGTATTTTTTATCTCTATCGCAGCATAATATTTGTTGAGGCGTGCAATTAAAGTGAATAATGTAACTCGTTCTCTCTCAGTCACCTTTAGTCAGCTACTGCTGGACGTAGGCCTTCTCTAGTTTGCGCCACTTGTCCCAGTTCTCAACTTTCATCATCCAGCCCCAAACGACGACCTCACGTCAGTCCACCGGCCTGGCGGGTGTTATATTTGCCAAGTCGTGGTCTCCACTCCAGGACTCGAGGGCTCTATCAGCCATCGGTCTTATGACGTATGTGGCAAGCCCGCTGCCCTTTTACCTTGCTTATTTTGTGAACTATTTCCATTATTTTAATTATTTTATAGTCTCTCTTAAAGATTACCGGGAAATAAAATTTGATATGATTACACTCAAAATTTCGTATTTCGTCATGTAGGCCATAAACATAACGCTTCTGTTATATCCCATGTAATACAAACATTATGACGGACCAACAACAGATCGACACATATTCTATTACACATTCGCATAAATTATTCATAACCCTTTACTGTTGAATACTGAATAAGATGAACAAGTTGCAGAGCCCAGATCGTCAGTTAAATAATTATATTATTATGGTATTATAAAGCCTGAAAGGTTATCATTAAGATTTAAACTTCTAATCACAATTTTAATAACGACATATGATCATGTTTCCACTTTGGTACAGTGAAGAGAAAAAAGTTTGATATATAACATTTGATACTAAAAATATCAGTACTATCACTGTATACAATGAAAATATTATCACCTGTTAAAACATTGAACAGATTGCAAATGGGGAATCAAGCATTATTTCTTGTTAAATTGACCCGTGTTTATTGTTAAAAGAACTATGGGGCTAATATACGAGGATGATAAGAATGTATGTACGCATTGGTACTATCACTACAGATTAACTATAGTCCAGTAAAAGGAGGCGGAAACATATTCATACATTCTTGGGCCCATATTGTAAAATATGGTGGTTTAAGATTTCTTTTTATTATGTTTTATTGTTGTAGTGAGTTTAGTTATTTTATATGAATTAATCAAATGGCAAAGTGTTTCCATATTTGTTAAAATGGATTCATATAAATTAATTATGGTAATCAATAAACTTATTTTATTCGTAACCTTATATTTAAGATCTCTCGTCCTCCAGGTAGCATTTAGGGCTGATGTTTTCCATTTTGGAATAGAAAAATATACACTTTTTTTAAGCCATATCTCAACTCATTACATTTTCTTGGCCCAGAAGTCCCCGTCTCCTATGTAATTGTAAAAAGGTCCTAAATATAAGTAACTTTTTTAAAAGCCACTTACTGTTTGGTAGAACGCAGGTCCCATAACGCGACCCCGTCGCGTGCGTTCGCCGATACAAGTATACCTATCTGTTGGGGATGGAACATCACACCATGGAATGCCTTTCTACTACGCGATATCACTAATGACTCTGAAAGAATGCCATGTTTATAATTGGTAGTCTTACTTGTCTTTAGTGTATGTATTATTTCTAAATAGTAGGTAAGATTACTCCTTCTCACTGTTTACTTGAGGTTACATTAATCCACAATGATATCTATGATTCACAATATATTAAATAATGTAAATTAAAAACTCTATTTGTGTAACAAAATCATGAGTAACAAATTTTTGTCTGGCAGCAAATAGTGCATAAAATAGGTACACATGTTGTTATAGAAACAGTGTTCTAAGTTTGCAACTTGAGTTTGGAAGTTGGAGGGTTATAAAGTCTCTTAAGAATTTCAAATGAAAAACAATGAAATCATACTATGGTATGGTTTGACTCTTTGTCTACCTAAAATTATTATTAATTAGTTCAGGATACAGTTGTATGTGAATCTTGTAGTCTTGTCATTATCTCATTAATTTATAATTATTATAGCTGCGCTTGATCTTAGTTCCTGTAGGATATAGGTACCTTCATATTTCCTTATCTGAGCCCATGTACTATGTACACGTTCCAGTTACTAAACAGGATACATAAAAAACCTTATAAATAAACATTAAGGCAGAATTTACATAAATATACATGGTATGTTTATATGGGTTGTTTCAATTTTAAAATTTAAATTCCTTTACTGGGCGAGATGCTTTAAAATTCGAAACCAAACTGGACATAAATAATTTATAAAGTTTTTCTATTGAATAATAAGGTTATTTATGTCTCAATAACAGAGCATTACAAGTAATTTATATATATACAGCCTCACCGTGCACTGACTGACGAGTGTCAAATAGAAGCAGACGGCCATCATTGCCAGCAGTGGCCACCACCCGCTCATTGTATGGATCAATACTAAGACTACACACGGCTCTCGGATGCTGAAGTACTTCCAGTGGACACTTGCTTTCGAGATCATGGACTATCACCTATATGATATTATAAATAGTTACATAATTTTTAGATATTGTTAAATAGATAATTATTTATTTCTAAGATTTAAATTTTATTCTTCCCACAATAGCAGTAATAAGATTCTTGTTAATTAATCATTATTATTAATTAATAATGGTAAACATCATCATAAACTCCAGGAAGACCAACTATGTTTTTAGGGTTTCCTAGCCATTTTAGCAAGGCATAGCCCTTATGAAATTGTAATATCTGTCTCCCGCCGGCCTGTATAATTCATGAAATTCTACAGAAAGGAGTAGCTTCTTTAGCACTACAAAGTTATGTACATACTGAAATCGCAAAAAATAAAGCTTAGAGGTGGCTGCCATATAGATAGTTGTTTAAAAAAATATTTTGGTATACATAGCCATGTATTGGTATTATTAAAGTGGTATTATTTGTAGTGGTATTATTAAAAGTCAAATCTTGAAAAAACAAGGATGTTCCCATAATATTTTTTTATTTGAGTCAATAGCTCCCAAATTCATGAAAATTGTTTATCCCTTTAGTCTTTAACTTATAAACTATGATGTACAAAATTTTGGAAAAAAACTATCCAAGTGTATTTGGAGTTGGATACTTCCAACTCCAAAAACACTTTCCACAACATAATATCATCTAAATAGTCTATAATAATATATAATTACTATATTGATTATAAGTTCATGACATTAAAAAAAACAAGAAAAGGCCTTACAATATCATCATTTCCTCCAGAGTATAGTTTTTGATTGTCACTTGTTATTCCAAGGCAAAATATATTTGACTGATGCATAGCTTTCATGGGTTCTGGCTTACTGTGATCAAGGATTGCCTGCCCGAATTTCCATAACATAACTCTTCTGTCATCACCACCTGGAAACAAATAGAAATGACAAAAAACATAACTAAATTAAGAATGTATCCCATTGCACTACTGCAACTATTCTTATCTGCAATCCATTCCTGGAGTTTTTGTTAAAATCTTTAGACATACACAACTATGTACTAGTGTACACAGTTGTGTATGTCTAAAGATTTTCAACTCAACTAATAGATGGTTCTCTGGAATGTTTATTTTCATTTACAATCTGAAGGGATTTTTGTAGAAGATGCTGGATCCCACATGAGTGGTGACTAAGAGGTTTGTGAAATAAATGATATTTGTAGTTTAAAATAGCACTGCGTTTGCGGTTATAAAGGTTATAAACGAAGGGTCGTGGGCAGAAGCTACTGGTCAACTGAACAGGGTGGGGGATGCGCTTTGTTATATACTCAAGGTACAGTGCTTCATTTATTACACATAAGTATTTATTTATATATGTATAATAGGTTGGGGAAAAAGTCTTTTCGCACATAGTATGTATGAACTTGTAATAAGATCTCTTTGGCTATACCATTTGTATCTGGCTGGTTTTGGTATCATTAAAAAGTTTTAACTTTAAAGAAGACAATTCCAAATTTAAATTAGGAAAATGTGTGATCTTCATTTATTTTTCTTATTGTTAAAATTAGTGAATCTAATGAAGAAATTCGATACATTTTAAAATTTTACTACAAAAAAGGTAAAAATGCAACACAAGCCGCGAAATATATTTGTGATGTTTATGGACCTAATGCAGTATCTGTGAGAGTAGCGCAAATTTGGTTTAAGCGTTTTCAATCTGGAAATTTTGATATCAAAGATGCACGTCGCTCTGGTCGCCCTGTTACGGACAAAATTGATGCCATTTTTGAAAAAATGGAGCAAGATCCGCATATTAGTAGTTAAAATGTAGCTGGAGAACTGGGAATTGACTACAAAATGGTTTTGGCGCATTTGAAAAAAGCTGGGTACACAAAAAAGCTTGATATTTGGGTGCCTTATAAGCTCACTGAAAGAAACCTAATGAACCGTGTACTCATTTGTGATTCTTTAATACGACGTAATGAAACCGAACCATTTTTGAAGAAGCTGATAACTGGTGATGAAAAGTGGATCACGTATGAGAAGAACGTGCGAAAAAGATCGCGGTCAAAGGCCGGTCAGGCTTCACAGACTGTTGTGAAACCCGGGTTAACTCGCAACAAGGTGATGCTGTGTGTATGGTGGGATTGGAAGGACACTATTCATTATGAGCTGTTACCGCCAGGCAGGACTATCGATTCTGAACTGTACTGCGAACAACTGATGAGATTAAAGCAAAAAATTGAGAGAAAGCGGCCAGAATTAAATCAACAGAAGGGGTGTGGTTTTTCACCGTGATAAAGCTACACCTCACACATCTTTAGCCACTCAGCAAAAATTACGAGAGTTTGGTTGGGAGGTGTTAATGCATCCGCCGTATAGTCCTGACCTTGCACCTTCAGATTTTCACCTGTTTCGGTCTCTGCAGAATTCCTTAGGCAGTGTCAGATTAACATCACAAGAGGACGGCCAAAACCACTTGTAGCAGTTTTTTGATCAGAAGCCCCAAAATTTTTATAGCAATAGGATCACGTCCCTACCTACAAGATGGCAAAAAATTATCCAACAAAATGGCACCTACATAATTTAGTCAAATGTAAATAAACTTTATAAAAAAACCTTTTGAATTTTTATATAAAATGTGAAGACACTTTTTCCCCAACCTAATATTTATATATTGATGCTACTAATATTTCATTCTTAATCATTTTAATTTATGTTGCAGGTCATGGTTGGCATGTATTGTTTACAATCTTTATTTAAAAAGGGTGTCATAATATTCTTCATATTTTGCAACATGTAACCACTTTTCAATCACATTAGCCTGCTTTCAGTCAAGGGCTACATCTGAACATTATAGGGGAGTAATTTAAGTACAAGTTTTAAAAACTTAAATTGATTGTATAACATGAACATGACAGTCTATGGCTACACTTTATTGCTGTCTGTAATTAGAAACTGTAAAATCAACTATTGCACACCTTTCTATGACTAATCAGGAGAGTTAAAGGCTGCACTTTGACCCAGAGTGGCATGAGATTAAGGGATATACATACGCCTTTTATATAGCCATTAGACCCGTTTTTCACAAGTTTTTAGGGTCCACAAACAAGTTTTGAATGAATAATGGGAAGAACAAAAATATGTTAGATAAATAAGGTCACTTTTATAGAGAACAAATTGTGAATGTGTTTAGGATAGGAATACACTTACGCTTAATATATAAATACTAAAACTGTTTTTGAGTTTAGTAAGCAAATTTTGAAATAGTTTATTGATTTTTAAATACGAAAATAGTTTTTTTTGCTTATATATTGCAACAATGGTTAGAAATCGGTTGTGATACTTGTTGACTGCTGCCATGGTGCATTAACAATATGGCAATCCCAAGCCCAGAAAGTCATGAATTAAGCCATCCAACCTACATCCATGGATGTAGGTTGCTGCTCTGTTTTGGTGGGATTAGAAAGGTGATTTATTATGAACAGCTGAAACCAAATTAAACCATAACTGGAGATTGCTACCAACTACATCTGATATGTCTGAGCTGTGAATTAAAAGAAAAACGACCAGTATAGTGAAAAACATGTTAAGGCTATTTTGCTACACAACAATGCTCATCCTCAATTTGCAAAACTGGTAATATTTGGAAATACTAAAATGGGACATTCTATCTCTCCACCTTACTCTCCAAATATTGCTCCATCAGATTACCATGTGTTTCGATTGATGGCTCGTGGCCTGGCTGAGCAAACGTAGATTTCTTATGAAGATTGCCAAAAATGGGTTAATTCATAGATTTAATTGAAAGATGAGAAATTTTTCCAGTGCGGTATTCATCTCTTACTTGAATCATAGCAGAAAGTTGTGGATAGAATGGAAAACATTTTGACTTAGTAAACAGTCAATTACTGTTAAGTCTTCATTATTTTGTAAAATGTATTTATATATACCTACTTATAAATCTCAAACATAAATAAATGGTGTCAAATGGATGATCAACAAGATACAAAAATTAGACATAAGATTTGGTGGTTTCTTAATTTCTTAAATTTTGTGCAGTGAAGATGCCTAACTATGATCTCACAATAGTAAACGCAGAAAAAGGTGCCATAGATTTCATTATACAGAAATGTAGGTACGCGGATCTCGGGTTTCCGAGGCCACCAATACTAAAAAATAACAAATACCGGAATATGTGAGTCTTAGAGAAATATAGGGCCATTATATATGAATATTATACCTGATACAAGCAATTCGCCATTGCTAGAAAACTCGATTGCATTTACACATCCAAAATGGCACACCAATTCTTTTCTATACAAATTTTTCGCGGCGTTTAAGCGATTATAAAACAAGTCAGATTTTACATGTGTCGACAGTCCACATTCTCTTTTTGTTATATATGATAAATGGTTAGCAATATTCGCCATGATTAGAGTTAAACCACCATTTTCTTTCGAATTATACAAAACTTTGCCGTGTCGTGTCGATCAGCTGTATTTTATTTTTAAAATAACAATGTGCCGTTCCGATTAATTCAAACGTTATTAACTAGGAAAATATTTTTAACATTTATTTAAAACAAGATGCAATAAAATTAATTATAAGTCAAGTAATAAAAAATAACATACATGGGACTATGATTAAATGTTTTATTTTCATTGTGAATTACATAAATCTAGTTTTAATAATAACAATATAAATAATGTATAAATTTCTATGAAGCAAACAAACGGAACGTAAAATACTTAGCATGTGAAACCATTATCTATGAGTATCTAAAAACCTCTAAAAACTACATTTGACTTTCACGGCTCTGTAAATTTGACAGCATGTATGCATAAACAATGATAAATATTTAAATTAGTATATCATAAGTGATCTGTGATTTAACCATCCCAGTGAACCTTCCCCACATTAACGAAAAATAATAATGTATGGAAACTAGCGCTACCAAGAGGGCAAGAGAAACAAAAAATATAAGTATTTACCATTTAGTGCAATTAACTGCACTAAAGATGGCACTGTACAATATCGTTAAATAATTACATCATACTGACGAGATCTTAAAAGCATAAATGAAAGCACAAGTGGTCATATTTGGCGAATCTTACACACTTTTACATGAAATGATTATGTGTACCATTTCTTACTTTGATTCAAATATAAAGTGTTTATATAAGTTTTGAAACTATAATTTTATTCTGTATTTCTCTTCATTCCAATTTAGGACATGTTATTACTTATAAGTACCACCTACTGAAATGTAATGTATATAATTATCGATTGTAATGGCATATAGTAGTCTAGTGCTTATTCGATCATCAAAGTGAGCGCTTTTTTCTAGTAAATTTGGGTTACTGAATTATAAGCCACGTGCAGAAGGTTTGCTGATGATGACTTACTGTTATTGTATTGTATTAATTACTATTATTGTATATACTTTTGTAAAGTATATACAATAATAAATTAAAATAATATATTTATTGCAACAACTATTAATGTAACCTTTTTTATCAACCCTTCTGACCATCGAAGCGTGACATCATGAGGCTATCGAGAAACCTGCGCACGGGTAGTAGTTCCCTTTAATAGTTTTCTTCGCTCATTGGGCCTATTTGATTTTCTGGCGGTCGGACATTCTAACAAGTGACAGAAATATCTATAATTCAATTCAGCATTACAAGCACTTAAAAATATAATACCGATTGTAGCGCCATCTATCGGGATCGGTAAATTATATTTTATATTAGAGGTTTCAGAGGCTCATCTATTTCAAATATGGTGTTTTATCTATGGTTTTGAGAATATTTTCTTTCTTGTGGTTTCTCAATTTTCATTTACATAGTAAAGTGTAGGTTAATATATAATGGTAGTAGCTGAAGAAATGAATAAGCCAACGTTAAAAGTATCACGTAAGAGTTCCTTTGATTTTTATATACATACTTAGGTAGGTACAAATTATCACGCCTATTTCCCATAGGGGGAATAATCATAAGTTGAGGATAGGCCAAGACGATGGATATTCCACTTGCGACGATTCTGGCAATCAACTTCCGCTACTATCTTTCATTACTTTCTTCATACACGCTCGGCTATTTCAGATGCTTTTATACCAATTTTACCTAACCTTCCACACTATTGCTATTTTGTTTATTTATGACTTTTAAATACTTGGGATTATTGTTTCTGTCTTGGTACTCATAGATTCTATTTGCCTGCTACTCAGCTATCTGGTGAAAATCTATAGCATTCCGATACAGGAATTTTAAGTAGTGGGGTGGTGAATCGGGGAGGGGGAAATACCTTTACTACAACCCCTAAGGTCCAGAGATCTTGAAATATATATTTTTTAATAAACATAACCTCATTTATTTTCACTGATGTTTTTGCTAATATTGCATTTCTAGCATAGTTCCAAAGTTGAAAAATCCTTTCCAAGTTCAAAAAGCCAGTAATCAAAATAAAAAAAGCCAAAATACCCAAAGGTAAATCTATAGCTATCCGGTGCACGAATTTTAAGTAGCAGGGTGTTGAAATGTGGAAGGCGAGAGGCATACTTACCCCAACTACAACCCCTATAGTCCGGAGATCTTCAGTTTTTTTAATTAACATAACCTCAGTTATTTTTCACTAATATGCACTTACAAAGTTGAACAATAATTTTGAAGTCAAAAAGAAAGCCAGTAATCAACAGAAAAAGAACCAACAAACAGTGTATATCATCAAAAATGAAGAAAAAACACAACAGAGCACATTCACATATACTACAAGAGCAACCATGAAAACATTGAGAATAGGCCAATAAAGACGAAATTATAAATTGTGTGTAGAAAATAAATAGTTAATGGTTACAGTTGGTTCTTGCACTTACTGACCGCTGCAGTGGCAAGCTCGCTTCGTGCACTTGGCTCGTGCACTTTGGACTGACGCCAAGCTAAACTAACCTAAATCACTCTACTAGTCACTGGTCTTGACCTTTCATCCATTACAATAATGTTAGTGAAAAAATAGGTGAGGTTATGTTTACCAAAAATAAATATTTCACAACCCTGGACCCTGGGAGTTGCAGAAAGGGTAAGTATGCCTTCCCCCTACCCGCTACTCTCACCCACTACTTAAAATTTAGGCTACGACTTAACAATCTGATACACAAATTTTAAGTAGTGGGTGGGCGTAGTGGGTAGGGGAGGTATACTTACCCCTAAGGTCCGGAGGTCGTAATTTTTTTTTATTTTATAAACATAACCTCACTTATTTCTAATGTAAAATTGTCACTTTTGATAATAAAAAAGTGTGATTTGATTTTATGAATGTACTCACGAATTACATATAACCACCAGAACTTTTTGTAACACAAAAACTGTTTTTAATGTAGAAATAAAGTTTTAAATTTAATTGAGGCATAACTACAAAATTCACTCTAGACATACAATCGATTGATTAAAAAGTGATTTTGAGATTTTTAATTAAGAAATTCAAAATTTGAGCTATTAATTAATGTATTGTTTCATATAATTTAATAAAAATCGACATATTTCTATAAAAAGAAAATATTTACAAATATTAGGTTGGGGAAAAAGTTTCTTTGCATTTTATATAAAAAATCAAAAGGTTTTTTTGTAAAGTTTATTTACATTTGACTAAAGTATGTAGGTGCCATTTTGTTGGATAACTTTTGGCCATCTTGTAGGTAGGGACGTGATCCCATTGCTATAAAAATTTTGGGGCTTCTGATCAAAAAACTGCGACAAGTGGTTTTGGCAATGACAAGTGGTTTTGGCAATCCTCTCGTGCTTTTAACCTGACACTGCCTAAGGAATTCTACAGAGACCGAAACAGGTGAAAATCTGAAGGTGTAAGGTCAATACTATACGGCGGATGCATTAACACCTCCCACCAGGCAAACTCTCGTAATTTTTGGTGAGTGGCTAAATATGTGTGAGGTCTAGCGTTATCACGTGAAAAACCACACCCCTTCTGTTGATTAATTCCGGCCACTTTCTCTCAACTTTTTGTTGATCAGTTGTTCGCAGTACAGTTCAGAATCGATGGTCCTGCCTGGCGGTAACAGCTCAAATTGAATAATGCCCTTCCAATCCCACCATACACACAGCATCACCTTGTTGCGAGTTAACCCGGTTTCACCACAGTCTGTGAAGCCTGACCGGCCTTTGACCACGATCTTTTTCGCATTTTCTTGTCGTATGTGATCCACTTTTCATCACCAGTTATCAGCTTCTTCAAAAATGGTTCGGTTTCATTACGTCGTAATAAAGAATCACGAATGAGTACACGGTTCATTAGGTTTCTTTCAGTGAGCTCATGAGGCACCCAAATATCGAGCTTTTTTGTGTACCCAGCCTTTTTTCAAGTGCGCCAAAACCGTTTTGTAGTCAATTCCCAGTTCTCCAGCTACATCGTAACTACTAATATGCCAATCTTGCTCCACTTTTTCAAAAATGCCCTGAATTTTGGCCATAACAGGGTGACCAGAGCGAAGTGCATTTTTGATATCAAAACTTCCAGATTGAAAACGCTTAACCCAAATTTGCGCTACTCTCACAGATACTGCATTAGGTCCATAAACATCGCAAATTTTTTTCGCGGCTTGTGTTGCATTTTTACCTTTTTTGTAGTAAAATTTTAAAATGTATCGAATTTCTTCATTAGATTCACTCATTTTAACAATAAAAAAAACAAATGAAAATCACACATTTTCCTAATATGAATTTGGAATTGTCTTCTTTAAAATTAAAACTTTTTAATGATTCCAAAACCAGCCAGATACAAATGGTATAGTCAAAGAGATCTTATTACAAGGTCATAAATACTATATGCGAAAAGACTTTTACCCCAACCTGTTATTTTGCAATTCTTATTGCCGCCATTTTATTCCTTTTCAGTCAAGTGAATGTGCTTTTAAAATTAATTGGCCACCATTTTGAATAGTTTCATGGTTACTCAGTGTATGTGAATGTGCTCTGTTGTTTTTTCTTCATTTTTGATGATATACACTGTTTGTTGATTCTTTTTCTGTTGATTACTGGCTTTCTTTTTGACTTCAAAATTATTGTTCAACTTTGTAAGTGCAATATTAGTGAAAAAATAACTCAGGTTATGTTAATTAAAAAAACTGAAGATCTCTGGACCATAGGGGTTGTAGTTGGGGTAAGTATGCTTCCCCCTTCCACATTCCACCACCCCGCTACTTAAAATTCGTGCACCGGATAGCTATAGATTTACCTTATATTTTTGTGGTAACTTTAGTTTAACATCCTTTAAATTTTAGTGTTTTTTGGTGGAGGAGGGAGGGAGAAGGTAGAAAGGTCATACTGAAAGGAAAATGCGCGAAATCTCGTAGTTATTATGATCTCTAACAGATAAATATTAAAAGAACATAAAAAATTAACAATTCTGTGTTAATTTTTCAATAGGTAACAAAATGAAGTAAGTTTTAAGAGAAATAAAACCTGAAATGTCACAAAAATCTTGTCATTTTGGTAGTACTTATGTGATTTTAAGTCTTTTATTTCATGAAACTATTGATCTTAGCGGTGTGTAATTTTCAGGAAATGAGTTTCTGGATATGCTGAAGTTTGGTGAAATTTTGAAGTCTCAATTCAGAGGCTATTAAACTAAAGTTGCCCCATATTTTTAGTTGACTCTGGTTCTACAAGCGATGAGGAGCTTCAAAAATCAGATGAAGAGGATATATCTGAACACAGTAATGTTGATGCAAATTCAGAAAGCGCAGCATCAGCCTCCGATGAAGAAAAGGATGTCTTAATAAGCAATGAAGGATGGGCTAATTCTGTAGCAAAAATTTTAAGTTCAAATAAACCTAAAAATAAGAAGACACTAGTGTTATCGAGAGCTAAAAAGCATGCAGAAGTTTTAAAAAAAGTTAAAGAAGATAAACCAGCATTTGAAGTTATTGGAGTTGAAAATGTTAAACAGGAAGTTAAGAAAGAAGAATCACATTCAGAACCACCCGTTAAGAAAGTGGTGAGTGACAATTTAAATACATTCCTGTTAGATAATATTAAACAAACTGTACATTGAATTAGATTCCTCTTGTTTACATGCATTATAAATTGTAATAATATTCCATGGTACATATAGATTTTAATAATTGCTGAAATTTTTAAAAATAGTGCTCTTATAAAAAGATAATTAAAAGTTTACTAATAATAATTTGCAGAAGAATGAGAAGCCATCAATAAGAATAAAACCGAACATACTAGAAAAAGATAGAGAACGATTACTATCTAAGATAGCAACAAAAGGTGTTGTACAGTTATTTAATGCTGTTAGAAATCAGCAGAAAAGTTTAGAGAAACAAATGGATAGAGAAGACTTAACTGACACAAAGAAAGAGAAAATATTAAAAAAGTTTGATAAAAGAGCATTTCTGGACACACTTATGGGGCAAAGTAAGTCTGTGGATGTTGATGATGCTGCAAAGACATTAAAGAATGAGGTCAAGGATGAAGAAAAGCCTAGGTGGAGTGCACTAAGGTATTGCTTTAATAATATACTATTAAAACTTTCTATATGACTTCACTCATGTAAAATGTTGATCTATCTATACCATTTTTGTCTATATTAAAATGAATCGTTTAAAAATATAGTGATAATATGAGCTATCTAATAAACAACACAGATAGATCTCTATTACAAAAACTGCCTGGATCATTGTAATGTAATGTAACATAACATTTTTAATTTACTAATATTGTACTAAAAAATGTAAACTTTTCAATTTCAGGGAAGATTTCATGATGGGTGCAAAAATGAAAGACTGGGATAAAGAATCAGTAGATGACTGAAAAAATATAAAATATTGGGATAAATTATTTTTTTTTTATATAACAATCATGTAATTTCAATTACTTAAGTAAGGAAAGTTATAAATAAATCACTTAATAATTTTGTATAAGTGGATTTAAATAAGTTTATTAAACAAAAACAAATGATAGTTACATTAAATAAATTAATTTTAATCTTACAAATTATGCAATACATTAAAACATTAAATTCCCCTACATTTACATAATAAACTATTTTATATACATGGTGTATGCATCATTGCCCACAGAATGTTGAGTTATTTGTTTTGGTAGAGTTGAATATATTTTGACTGGCAAATTCCAGACCATGGTCTCAATTGGCACGTTTAGCGGAGCATTCCAGTCCTTATCTTCAGGGTTTGGTAAGAGCTTTTCATTGGTTGTCACAAATTCAAAATGTAGACGCCATCTTAATGATACTGAAAATATAGACAAATGAAAAAAAGGCACCCTGATCTAAATAATTAGACAAGTAAAAATAAATATAAAATGTTATAATACTGTTACGAATTGCAGGACTAGAATGAAAATGTCGTTAGAATTATTATAGAGTTTATTAGAACCATACAAACACGTATAACACAGGTACAAATATATACAAATATAACCAAACTTAATGTAGGAAATCGTAATTCAAATACACGCGCAAAGTCCGTCACTAAATTGATTACCGAATGTACACAAGTGTTGCTTCGCTTGTGGTTATCCGCTCGACTGCTGATCTCTCCATTGGGGCATTACTTTATAATACACAGGTGCAATATTTCTGCCTGACCGCGTGGACCGAATTTCTTAGCATCACACCTGACTAATGACTACCATAAAAGATTACAATACATAATGGGCTGATTTCTAATCACAAATTTTAAACACAAAATAAACAAAAGGAGTCCAAATGTCGAAAAGGTAATAAAATGTCTACAGGTATGCAGGTGTGAATTTGTCTTTTGTCGGCGTTCAGGTCATAACAATACATTTATATTTACAAAAATAAATAGAATAAATCCATTAAATTGGCGATCTTTGTGGTCTATGCATTGGTTCATGTAGTTTATGATATTGCAAAAGTCCCTCCAGTTAGATTTCTGGCAAGATAAATTTAATATATGAATTCTCCTTTATTTTCTGGGTGTTTGGGATAAATCCCAGAGTTGTTTCTTTAATACTACCCATAATCGAAATCACTTAGCTAGGGAATATACAATGTGTCTTTGTCTGCCAGTTATTTATGTCTATAATTCCTATTAAAATTATCAATTTGGCTGAAATTCGGTATATATGTAATTTTAATACCGATGATGAGACAAGGTATACTTTTCATCCCGGATAATAGGATAGATTTATATAAAGGTTATCCCAGAAAGTAGGATATGTTTTGTTTTTTTTGTGATTTGCCATTTTCGTCATTTTGGTTATTTTGGTCATATTGGTCATATCGGCTTTACTGTAATTTTGTGCATATGTAGTTTTAATACCGAAAATGGGCATACATACTTTTCATCTCGGGAGATTGGACAGTTTGCGATATAAACTGAAGTGAATCTTCCAGAGGCAAGCAGCACTAGCATAAAAATTTAATACAATGTAACCTGTGTTAATGCTTGCTCTTTAAACTAGAGGCACGCACAATGGTCTGACCCGCAGAGCAGCCGGAGAGAATAGTATTATATATCTAGAGAATAGTACTATATAATAAATCTCTGTTGATTTTTTACAATGAATTTAAAAAAGAGAAAAAATCGAGGGGCTAGTTCAGACCAGTTGATTCCGAAAATGTAACTTAGAATTTTTGTCTGTTTATTTGGTATCACAAAAAATATTGAATGAGCTTATATTATCTTGGGGCAGGACACACAATACTTTTTATCCCAAGAAATAAATATCATTTCCATGGAATAAACTAATAAAAGCAAATAAACGTTGCTGCAGTAGGAATTATTTTGCCAAACTTTAAATAACGTTCTTCAAAAACACAGCCTCAATACAAATCTACTAATAATTGAGTAAAGCATACCATCATCTATCTCAAAGGCCGGTGTTATATGTAATGGTATTGGCAGGATGAGCTGGGACTGGGTGAGACCGAGTGTCACTTCATGAGAGCGGGCCACTGTCATAGATCTACTGCTTGTATCTTTGTTTGCATTCTTTGATGGTGACTTTGTTTTGATTAACTCTTCTGGTTGAAGGGACACAGACACCTGTAAAACAATTAAATTAAACATGGTAACTCATACTTCAAAACCTGTGGAATTTTGTCATGATTAAGTAATAATATTTTAATTTTTCTCTTCTCAGATTATAATTGTATCTATTAAAAAATATCAAAATCTCTGTGTAATCTCTGAATCTGTATATGGGTTTTATGCCAAATATAAAGATTTATTTATTACTAGTTTTCCCAATGGCTATGCTGTGTGAAAAACCTCTAGGTAGCTCTATGTTACTCACATAAAAAATTAATTAGGTGTTTTATATATACAAACCTTCAATACTTTAGTTTCTTGTTGAATTCACTACAATTAAAAAAAAAACTAAGTCAATATAGTGTAGACAACTGCACAGCAATAAAAAGAAATGTCACAGCCAACATGATTTGAAGTACCTAATACGTAATGAATGACATGTGGGCAACCTGACAATGTATTTGTTATTGAATTACAGTAATGTTTGTCTACATCATAATTACAGTGCCATCTATTTTGCTAATCCGTTTATTCTAAGTAAACAATGTCTTTTGTCAGGATAAAACATACTAAGTGTTGAATTGGGTTATAAACCAGCACTATGTAGAGTTTCATTCAGATATCTCAGGTAGTTTCCAAAAAAGTTGTGAATGCAGTGCCATCTTTTTTGCTATTTTCGTTTATCTCACAGAATCAATGTCATTTATCAGGATAAAAATTATCTTAAGTTACAACCTAGGATATAAGCTAGCTTCGTTTCGAGTTTCATTTAAATCCGTTCAGTAGTTTTCACATGATACTCCATTAGATAGACAGACAAACAGACAAGAAATCTAAAATGCATTTTCGGAATCTCCTGATGCGAATTATGCCCCCAAATTTTTTCACATTTTTAAATTATTGTACAAATTTGAACCATTTATAGATATATTATGGTATAGATTTAACTTGAGAGTAAAACTACCTGCATACATGTGACTGTTCCTACAGAGAAGTCAAAAGTTCCAACAATGTCCTCACCCAGCTTGTATGCAGATTTGAATAAACAAAATCTACCCACTTTTCCCCTTGTGTTTGTTATCATGTAAGAGTTTGGACTTCTTCTTGCTGTAAGATTCTGAAACAAGACAAGAAACAATCGTCATGTTGGTGATAAATGAAGGAATTCTTTAGTGTAAAATATTGTTATGAGTTAGCGGGACTCGAATTAAAATGCCGTTGGAATTATTATAGTTTATTACAACTATACAAACACGTATAACACAGGTACAAATATAACCAAACACAACAAATCCAAATGTAATGCAGAAGGTCGTAATTCAATAAATCGCGCAATCTGTCACTATTAGGTTCCCGAATGTACACACGTCGTCGTCGTAGTCGTAGCTCAACTGGCCCCCATCTCCGTCAGGCCATCCTTTTATACTTCACAAATGCAAAATGCCTGAAAAGATCGACACAGTTTCCTCGAATTAGCTTGTAATCGTAATCCGTAACACCTGGCTAATGATGCTAATGAGCGAGTACAATAGAACAATAGACTGTTCTCCACAATAACTTAGAGACATATGCCAATAAATAAGTGAACAAAAGTAGGCGATCATAAAAGGATTACAATTAGTTCAAATGCCGACAGGTAATAAAATGTGCTTTTACAGACTGTACGTGGAATTTGTTTTTGTCTTTATCGGAGCCTAAGTTGTAACAATATTGATTAAAGCTGCTACATAAGTGGGTACTTATATGTATCTATAGTGTTTATACTATAAGTAAATAATTATATAGTAATTAAAAATATAAATTTTCAATTCTGAATATGGCAACAAACGTTCTTTTAATTATTACCATGGAATAGTGATATCAAGAATATGAAATAGGTCATCTGTAAACTTTTACTCTGACAAAATTATTTCATTACCTGCAATACTTGCAAAGCCATAGCCAATGGAGTTTCGACTTTTCTTTCCTCTGAAAATGGGTTAGTGGGCTGCAACTCTTCAGTAGTCTCATTGCCACATAGGACAGCGAGATCCTGCATATTGATTATTGGACTAATAGGTAAAACTCTAAACGGAATCCTGGCCATTTTAATGTGAGAACCCACTTTCTGAGTAGCTATTGTGATTTTGTATGAATACTTCACTGATGTACCTCTGTATGATGGTGGAGCTTCAATTGGTAGTGATTCTCTATACCAAACTGCAAAAAATAAGGCTAATTTTAACAAAAGTAATTTAATGTTACGAATTTTCAAGGAAAATATTCATACTTAAACTATAATTGATCTCCGTGCATAACCTTATATCTACTACATTTTCTTCATGAAAGTTGTAACATATTAGATGTATATATCAAATTTAAATGTAGGTTTATTTGTTTGGATGCTATTTATTTCCCTCCAGTTTTGTATATAAATTGTTGACACAGAATTAAGGCTGAACTTTACTAACTTAACTTACTTACTTTAAGACTGAATTAAATACCAGATAAAACAAATATCTAGAGGCTACAGATAAAATCTTTTAAGGCAATCTTTCTTTCTGCTTGTCTTCTTAAACTTAGTTAGGGTAAACTTCAGAATTTTACACCCTGAATCGGTGGGAAGGGTGTGTTAAAGGGAGAAAGGGTGGTGTACGTCAGTCACCTGCCATAATTTCCGGCTGCTGGAGTTGCGTATTATATTTTTTTTAAATGGGAGGTAAGAGCAGTGATTTTTGGGTGTTCAAAAAAAATAATCACAAAGGTTAAGGCGGGAATGGAGCGAGTGAAGCTCCTGTCTTAGCCTTCTAACCTACAAGAGTACACACACAGTCTACAAGCAGAGCTCTCACCTAAGTCTACAGCATAAGTAGCAAAGACCCTCTATTTCCATATATTCTCTATTATATTTATTTTTTTAAATTTCAAAATCCATGTACATTCTGCAGTCAGAAATAGTGGAGGGTGACCCCCCAAACCCTCCATTCTACCTTAATAAGGTGAAGTACTACGAAATTTTTACCAAATCCCCTCGGAACATCTTAATTTTTTTTAAATAAATAATAACTATGCATCTCCAGCTGCGGAAAATAGTTGGGAGTGACTCCTGTACACCCCCTTCCCCCCTCAACACCCCCTTCCCCCCTCAATACCCCCTTCCCCCCTCAACACCCCCTACTCCCCCTGATTCAGGGTGTGAATTACCAAAGTCAACACTTTAGCTATTAGTGGGGTTTACCTGTATATTCAATATACTATAGTTTGCACAGTCTATAACAATCTTAATTGAAAATCCATTTATTCATTATCAAAAAATTCATCAACAAGTATAAATAAATGTTTTAGATAACAGGGATACCCTGTTATCTAAAACTACTAGCCCTAGCCCTCTAACATTTTATAAACTAACTATTTTACATTCTCCTATTTATGTATTTTAAAAACATTTATATTTAAAATCACAAAAATACTCACAAGTTTTTGTTTCTCCGAGAGGTATAGTTAAATCACAGAATAAAATCTTAGGTTTTGTGTGAAAAACAACATCACCGATATCACAAGCAGTGAGTTCTAGGGAAGTGGTTTTTCCAATAGTGGGAGTTTTGTCTCCCATATTGCCTGATGTAGAGTAGAAACAATGTATTTGTGCAGATGCCCATGCTAAATTTTCTAAGGTATCGCTAGAAAATCAAAAGATATTATAGCTCCCAATAATATTACTTTTAAATGTTTTATTTGCAGGGACTGTATATACCTGTGACTTTGGGAATTTCTGTGCTCTGGTTGTGTTGTGTAAGAAAATGATATACAACATTCTATCGCTTCACCAGCCAAATAAACTGTGCCAGTTGTTAATTTTGCAGATAATTCAATCATGTTGATTTAGGTTATTGCCCAGAGTATTTCAATAAGAAAACTTTAATATGCTGAAATAGGTAATCTAACTCATATTCGTAAAAACTACTTTCACTTCAAAATATTCGACGGACGACCAATTCGAAAAACTAAACTAATTAACAAAAAAACTAATACCAAAACTGTTACCCGTATATATAAATTATAAAGTACTCTGTGCAAAACTGACTATTGTTGTGGGTGACCAGATTCAGAATTTCAAATTCAGGATTCTGCTAGCCCACTTCCACTAGGCGCTTATGTAAATTCTACTAACTTCTGTAAAAAAAAATACCAATATTATGCTACAACAATTTGCAAAATAAGTGCTGACAGCATTGTTCAAATACTATACAGCTCACATTCTTATTAAACGTTCATTTGCCATATCATAGGTTAAAATTGGTTATAAACCATACAGGTAACTTCAAATTTCTACCGATAGTAAAGTAAGTGAATGAATATTAAAATATCAGAACCTACCATTAATCAAATTTTGATATATTCCATTCAATAATCAAATTCGAAAGTTAGAAACCATTTTTGTCGGATTTATGAATCCTTGCATTCGTTGTTTTATAAAAATTGTACGAAATTGCATTTGCTCAACTGATTCATTAAAAAGTATACACTATTTTAGTTGAACATATAGCAGATTCAAAAAAAATTATATGCTTCCGAAATTTTATGAGAGATAATTTATAAACACTAAATTGTGATTTTCTCTTTAGGTTTTACAAGAACCTGTTAATATATTTTATAACATAACCTGATGAACACTAAATTGAGTATCTAATTCTGCTAAAATTCGCAGAATCTTGCTAAATCTGGTAACTCTGAATTGTCGTCAAAATGTCGAACATCAATTCATAATAAATGTCAAATACTCATTGAATTCATTGATTTAGGACATTAACAGCATAATACCATCTTTGATTTCATAGGCCTTTTTTAATATTAAATTATTAACAAATTAGCCAGTCTGTAAATCATAAAAAAATAATTTTAATTTACCATATGTGTTTTGATATAACCGTTTTATTTATTTGTCGACTATTATATTAAAACAAGATAACACTTATTTGTTAAGCCACAATCTAATTTTATTTATAAAACAAAATTTTGTGTTCCATTCCATTTCTCACAAAAAGTATACTGAATTTAATATTTCTTTTTTGGAAAAGAACTACAACTTAGTTTACTTTTAATATCCTGTATATATTTTTAACGTTATTTTATGTTTTACTTATACATACTTTGCTTATTAATATATAACTATTTTCTTTTATATACTTTATACATATTCTGATTATTTTTATTTTCAGCAACCGCATTTATATCTGTGAAATGGAATGTGTTTTAACGAATTACGAATTTGAGCGATTTGAAAAACATAAGTTTTTAATTTTATAGGTATTTAAAATTAATCGGAATGTTGATATCAGATGGAATTAACCACGGAAAATTGCAATCTATAATTGTTGGTGAGTTAAAAAAGGCTGGATTAAAACACCGTCTCAAGAAGTACATTTTGAAAAATGTCAAAGTAAGTTACTTTTACCCTGTTCCATTCCTCATTGTTTTTCATCATTTTATCAATGAAACTAACCCTTTTATTTATTTAGGACCATAAGACGGTGTTTGGAGCACCTATTGCAAAAGTACCCTCTTGTAGCGTGGTTTGTTGTGGGAGTACTTTATGTGTACCGATGATTGTAAATGAGATGTCTGCAGTTCTTAGGGCTAACGCTCACATTGAAGGATTATTCCGTAAAGCTGGCTCCCAGAACCGACAAAAAGACATTAAGGTTAGACATTTCCCTTATATGATTTTTTTATACTAGTTTATATCAACTAATTTTCAGTTTCCTCACTTAAGCCAACTCTTGCATTTCCTATGAAGTAAAGAACCCCCTGCTCATTTCTGGTCTTTTACTTACCTAGAAACCAAATTGAAAGAAGGTGCTGAGAGGTCTCTATTGTAAATAGCTTCAAAGGTAAAAAAAAAAATATTTTTTACAATCTTATCTAGAAACAAGTTTAAGACATTGAATGTTAATATTATAAAAATTTAAGTTTTTATATTTATATAATTGAGAAATTTAATATTTAGAATGGGTGTTAAAACTATCATAAGATGTAAATAAAACTATATTGTAAATTATCCCCTCACAAATATACTTAGTCTGGCCATAAATACTGTTACAATTAAAAAGAAACAAAATATTACATTTGAATTTGGAATCTGTCATTTTTATAAGATTGTTCAATGTGTTTTCTCATTTTGGCGCCAATACATTGTAAAATATTTTGCGATATTAAAATGGAGTGGGGCGATAAAGAGAACCGAAACGCTGTGACTGCATTACACAAAGTAGGCATGGAGCCAAATGCAATTTTTAAAACTCCATACACTTGGTATTACTCAAATGTTTGTGTACTGGGCTATTAATAGGTACAATGAGACCTCCTCTGTTTGTGACAGAAAAAGATCTAGTCGTCCACATAGTGTTTGTACGAAAAAGGTGGTCAAAGCAGCAAGGGAAAGAATTCGAAGAAATCCTGTCCAAAAGCAAAAGATTTTATCTTGGGAGATGAAGATATCACCTAGAACCATGTCGCATATTTTAAAAGATGACTTAGGACTTGCAACCTACAAGAGATGCACTGATCATTTCTTAACTCATAATTTAAAAAAGAATAGGGTGGTAAAATCAAAACAACTACTGAAACGGTATGCAAAGAGAGGTCACAGAAAAATTGTGTTTACGGATGAGAAAATTTGTACAATTGAGCAACATTTTAACAAACAAAATGACCGTGTTTATGCTCAAAGCTCTAAGGAAGCTTCTCAATTAGTCGACAGTGTGTAACGTGGGCATTGTGGGCATTATCCGTCGTCAGCAATGGTTTGGTGGGGTGTTAGCTATAAAGGAGTGACTGAGCCATATTTTTGTGAAAAAGGTATCAAAACATTGGCACAAGTGTATCAAGATATCATTCTTGACAAGGTAGTTAAGCCCCTTAACAACACCCATGTTCAATAACCAAGAATGGTCCTTCCAGCAAGACTCGGTGTCGGGTCATAAAGCTCGGTCCATGCAGTCTTGGTTGGAAACGAATGTTTCGGACTTCATCAGAGCTGAAGACTGGCCGTCGTCTAGTCCTGATCTTAATCCGCTGGATTATGATTTATGGTCAGTTTTATAGAGTATGGCTTGCTCTAAACGCCATGATAATTTGGAGTCCCTAAAACAATCCATACAATTGGCAGTGAAGAATTTTCCCATGGAAAGAGTGAGTGCTTCTATTGATAACTGGCCTCAACATTTAAAGGACTGTATTGCAGCCAATGGAGACCTCTTCAAATAAGCTTTTTATATTTTAAATTGTTTTATATTTATATATTAAACTAACATACTGTAAAACTTATAAATGTTATATGCAATAGAAAAAAATTTCTTTGTTACAATATTTATGGCAAGACTAGGTATACACTAAAAAGAAAAGAAAACACTATAAACTACAATCAGTACAACCCAACCAGACAGCTATTGTTGGGAAGTATGCCTTTATAGAATTGTTTCTAATTCATTAGAAAAATCTTATATTTCCTTTCAGAGATTGCTAGATGCTGGTGGCTGTGTATCAGATGGCCATCATCCTATTGATGTGGCTAGCGTTCTGAAACTGTATCTGCGGTGTTTGCCAGAGCCCTTGATCAGTTCCGAAGTGCAGGATCTATTACTCCGATGTAGACTTAGTGTGGGGGATGATGGTCTCAAGCCTGTTCTGCACACTTTACTATTACTACCAGTATTACATGTTCACTTGCTACACTACATTATGGAGGTATGCCATGGTTTTGAATAAATATAATCTGTAATAAGAATGAAAGTACAAGCTTAACATAATAACTCATGCTGATAAGCCTCAGGCTGTGCTCAGTGAAGTCTTTTCTTTCTTACATTTTTTCTGCTTGTCCATTTGTTCGGGATTCTTATAAAAATGACTGGACCAATTTTAATGTGGTTTTAGTTGATTGGTAGTAAGTCCCCAGACTTAAAATCTGCGGTACTATATATCCTAAGAATCCTACAAGAATTTTCTTGGAGAGGTTTAAACTGAAGTGGTTTTTTTTTTTTATACCAATGTGCAATTTTCATTAATCGATAAAATCTTTTAGTAAAATAATTGTAGTTTTTATGGGAATTTCTAGTTAATGTATTTTCATACTAAAAAATCCATTACCCTGCTGAAAATAACGTTTGATTTTACATTTATCAAAATAACTGTAACCTTTGTTACCTGTCCAAAGTGGACAGTCGCCAGTTGCGGGCAGATGCTAGTAGATTCATATTATAAATGCTTACCTAATATAATAAAGACATTACTTTTTTACCTTAGAATAACAATATAATATCAGTTCATAAATATCTTACTGCTTGGCTCAGGCTCCCTTATTTTTTAGAGAGAGACATTACAATTCTATTATTATGGAAATGTATTTTTGAAATAAAGGAATTTTTATTAAATTACCTGACTCTCTTCTCTAAAATTAGTTGGTGGGTTTCCATATCACAATATCTATCTACCATTACTATTGTGCTCTAGAGCAGTGTTCCGCAAAGTATGTACCGCGGCACACGGGTGTACCGTGGTCATTAATTGGTGTGCCTCGGAAAAATCAGGTTATGTTATAAACTTATTTTTAGTAAATAATGTAAGGGTAAGAAAAATACTTAGTTACACATAAAATATGTAGGCAAAGAGTATGTAACACTACGTTTATATGTTGGTAAGTCACGCGAGCGTACGAGCGAGGCGTTTTGTTTCGATTGGCGCGGGCGGCGGCACGCGAGAGGAGCGTGCGGATGGCCGGAGGCCCCGCGCCCCCGCTATCCGTACGCTCTGGCTCACGAGTCGGCGCACTCGTACGTAGGTATAGTGCGAGTGCGGCGTTAAAAAATGATTTTTATTTGGGGTGTACCTCCAATAATTTTTGTTTTTCTAGATATACCTTGAACACAAAAAGTTTGCGGAACACTGCTCTAGAGCAGCCATACTCAATCGTTTTTTATAGGGGGCCACATAGATGTACCAGATGTAGGTAATGGCCTCTGTGGTTGAGCAGGCTAAGTCTTTGCCTTCCTACCTCACTGTAGTGCAGAGGCTCCAAGTTTAATTCCTGGCATGTATATTTCGGAAATCAATTTACCGTTATTTACTATGGTCGTGGCGTCCGGGATCGGCTCCAGAGTAGTCCTTGATTGTTACCCATAACACAAGCCTAACTTGCTTAATTTGGGGATATACAATGTGTGTGTTTGTCTGCCGATTAGTTATTACTATTATTTTATTGTGTAGTGCTGCAGGCTGAAACATAATTTTATTTAGGTGTTTTTTTCCTACTAGAATACACAGCAGACAGGCTGATGGCTCACTTGTGGGGAAGTGGTAAAAGTGATCGTCCTGTAAACATTGCCAACACCAGAATTGTTACCAAACTTTTATCATGAAACATTTGCATTTCAGTTATTAAATTTCATTGCGTCAAAACATATGGAGAATCTCATGGATTCATCAAACTTGGCCATTGTCATGGCACCCAGTATTATGCCACTGCCAGCTGCAGCATCAGCGCAGAGGCTGGAGCATCATGTTGCACTTGTTAAGGTCTTTGTCATGAACTTGTTACACTAATTTTTTCATATTGCTTAAGATTTGCTATTACAATGGTTTTGAGTATATAAATAAAATGAAAAGCATTTTTATGTTTGTTACGCGATTTGTCGGTCAATTGTGGACAGATATTAAAACAACCAAATTATTTGAAAGAGTATACTCCTGAGGTGGTTCTATTGCCACCCAAGTTTGGACCTGATGAGTAGATCCCAGGAAAATCGAGAGCAGCTCTCAATTATTATAGGCATGATTCACATACTTTTTCTAAAGCTACTTAAGTATTTGCATAACGATAAATTTTAAAAATCAATTTAATTTATAAACATTTTCTACTTTACCGTAGTGTGGTGGTATTCAGAAATACATCGTTATCTCTGGAACATTGCATCAATTATAAGTATGAGCTAATAAATTTACATTTAATTATTCTAACGAGGAGTACACAATAAATCTGATAATAACTTTTAATTGCTCATAAATGTCTCTAATAGATCAAAAGCTTTTTTTCATTACCATCTCGTATAGTTGCATTTAGAATATAAATCTTATGTATACTCTATAATAATTCCTATTCAATTATACAATTGAATATTTAATGAACTTAAAATAAAATTGTAACCAACAGATATTCATCGAAAACTCGAAATATATAGGATTATTAACAGACGATCTCATGACGCAATTAGACGAAGATTCTGATGTTTACTTACCAAGGCGAAAAAGACGTAGTGGTTCATTAAATCGTGAGTGTGCTTTTTAAAATTAAAATATAATAATACATTGTTCAGTATTTGTCTGTTAAAATTAAAGAATTTTCGATGCTTATAATTTAAATTTAACTAAATAATACAATCGACGACCGGTAGATGAAAGGATCATAATAAAATTGATAAAGATTGAGGATATAGGCAACAAAGTTTTCTTCGATTATCATTTTAATTTCCTACACAACTGTTGTTAGCATTGTTATATACTACTAAATTATATCATGTCATTATATATGTGTATCATTGTTATACTAATATTAATACTAATATAATACTAAAACCAAGCTCAAATAGAGTTGTTTTAATTTCCATTCGTTTTTGCATGTATCAGTGGAATATTTTAAGACCTGCGATCTATTAGGTTGGGGAAAAAGTTTCTTCGCATTTTATATAAAAATTCAAAAGGTTTTTTATAAAGTTTATTTACATTTGACTAAAGTATGTAGGTGCCATTTTGTTGGATAACTTTTTGCCATCTTGTAGGTAGGGACGTGATCCCATTGCTATAAAAATTTTGGAGCTTCTGATCAAAAAACTGCAACAAGTGGTTTTGGCAGTCCTCTCGTGATGCACCTGACACTGCCTAAGGAATTCTGCAGGGACCGAAACAGGTGAAAATCTGAAGGTGCAAGGTCAGGACTATACGGCGGATGCATTAACACCTCCCAGCCAAACTCTCGTAATTTTTGCTGAGTGGCTAAAGATGTGTGAGGTCTAGCGTTATCATGGTGAAAAACCACACCCCTTCTGTTGATTAATTCCGGCCGCTTTTTCTCAACTTTTTGCTTTAATCTCATCAGTTGTTCGCAGTACAGTTGAGAATCGATGGTCCTGCCTGGCGGTAACAGCTCATAATGAATAATGCCCTTCCAATCCCACCATACACACAGCATCACCTTGTTGCGAGTTAACCCGGGCTTCGCCACAGTCTGTGAAGCCTGACCGGCCTTTGACCACGATCTTTTTCGCACGTTCTTGTCGTACGTGATCCACTTTTCATCACCAGTTATCAGCTTCTTCAAAAATGGTTCGGTTTGATTACGTCGTAATAAAGAATCACAAATGAGTACACGGTTCATTAGGTTTCTTTCAGTGAGCTCATGAGGCACCCAAATATCGACCTTTTTTGTGTACCCAGCTTTTTTCAAATGCGCCAGAACCGTTTTAGGTCAATTCCCAGTTCTCCAGTTACATCGTAACTACTAATATGCCGATCTTGCTCCACTTTTTCAAAAATGGCATCAATTTTGTCCGTAACAGGGCGACCAGAGCGACGTGCATCTTTGATATCAAAATTACCGGATTGAAAACGCTTAAACCAAATTTGCGCTACTCTTACAGATACTGCATTAGGTCCATAAACATCACAAATTTTTTTCGCGGCTTGTGTTGCATTTTTACCTTTTTTGTAGTAAAATTTTAAAATGTATCGAATTTCTTCATTAGATTCACTCATTTTAACAATAAGAAAAACAAATGGAAATCACACATTTTCCTAATTTGAATTTGGAATTGTCTTCTTTAAAATTAAAACGTTTTAATGATACCAAAACCAGCCAGATACAAATAGTATAGCCAAAGAGATCTTATTACAAGTTCATACATACTATATGCGAAAAGACTTTTTCCCCAACCTATTATATAACTGGTCGTTTATAAGCATTGATAAATTGTAAATATATTATAATAGCTATCTAAGTATACATTTACTTTATGATGTAGTTTGCAATTTGCGATGATTGCTCATCAAATTAAAAGTTATGACCCCGCAATATTGTGATTCTTTCCTTGATTAGTCAGTGTCACAAGATACTTCTTCCTTAAATGTGAAAACTAGGATGCGAGACACGGCCAAAAATCTCGTCGAGCAATAATTTGGTTTAAAACTAAGCGCACGAGTCGTCTCGGCGGCTGGCGAGTACCAGAACCATTTATCCACTGATTGAGTCTTTTTTTATATTTGGTCATAATCTATCGACAGTCTACAATCTCACTAGTTTTATTATAAAGTACCACTTTTTACAATTATACGGTGACATAAGCACATTAACAACTTCAAAATGTAAAATAACTCCTTCAACTACTCCTGTCATCATAATAATATTACTAAATCATTTACTGCCTACAGTAGATATTTATTCTAAATTATTTCTATTCTAAATCTTGTTATTTTATAAATAGGTGTATTGAATGGGTTGCGCAAAATGGTTTCGGGCAGCGTGAACACTCCGGCGACTGTGCGCGAGAACGGCAGAACACCGGTCCTGAGCAAATCCGCTGCCAAACGCAAACTTGACAATCACGAAGGGCTTTCTGCGAAAACTAAGTTAGTATATTCTCATATGCCTTAAAGGTCTTGTGTGATTTCCGGCAGACTAAATTTAATGAATAATATTGTTACGAGCGCGAGACTCGAATTAAAATCCCGTTGGAATTACTATTGAATTTATTAGAACTATACAAACACGTATGAAACAGGTATAAATATAACTAGACACTACTAGTACAAACTGCACAATTCAATAACACGCTTAAAGTCCGTCACTATATCGCTTATCGAATGTACGTCTTGCTCGTATCGTAATCCTCGCTTGACTGCCCATCCCTCCGTTTGTTTTATACTGTACGGTGCGATATGTCTACCTCATCGCGTGCACCCGATTTCCCGGAATCACACCTGGCCACTGCCTACCGGAACAGATTACAATACACAATAGACGGCTTTCTAATTACAAATATTAAATACAAAGAAAACAAAAGAAGTGCAAATGCGGGTGGTAATAAAACTTGGGGTTTATGGCCGCAGGTGTTCATTCGCATTTGTTGTTGTGCTTCGTGGAATTTTGGCTAAGTTGTAACAATATTATATGTATTATTATAAAATTTCTGTGCGTGGGATAGGTCATAGACCCCAGCATGGCATATTGCCCATATACCCTCACAATTGTTAATTTATTTGGTTTAAAAATATAAAATGCGCGTTTTATGCGTATTTATTATCATTATTACATTAATTGTCCCAATCTAGAGAACTCAAAAGATTCACTTAAATAATAATTATAAATCACATTACATCATCACAAGCGGCTTCTTTCAGATAATTTTCGAGAGTAGTCACTGATCTGGCAAAATGACGGGCAAGCTGTAGTATATCGTAATTATTTTTAATTTTTTCAGGAAAGAAATTACTAATGGACTTCCTCAAAAAGAATTATCATTTACACCAATGAAAATGTTAGTATGACATTGAAATGTTTAAACATCTACAAAATAAGAGCAATATTTGACAAGTTTCAATAATATTTTCTTCTTACAGGGGTATTGAACGTAAAAGACTGAGACTAAGTTTGATGGACGCCAGAAGCACACCGATCATAAATTCAGAATTTAATTCCCACAAGAATTCAGAAACCAGTATTAGTAGTGAAGACTTGTTGACTTCCTCCGAACATTTGTTCAGTGCTCACGACACCATTGACTTGTCACCTGATATGAAACAGACTGATAAAGATTATGTGAGAATCTCTAAGCAGGAATATGAAGAAATAAAAAGTAGAGTATCAGCCATAGAGAATAGACTTTCAAGAGAATTCACAGATGTTATTCCCAGGGTACAACCACTACAACAAGTGCAGAATGTATATGAACAAACTTTGGAGGAAGTGGCAATGTTGAATTGCCCCAATTCGGATCATTTGGCTAGACGTTTGAGTAAAGAGTTGAAAATTAGACCAAATGAGGATGCTAAAATTATTCGGTCGCCGAGTGCTCGGAAAATAGGTTCTATACGACGGCGGTCGAGAGAAAACCTTACGAAAATTGTTAGACACAAATCTTGGAATTTTCCCTCTCAGTCGCAATCTAGTCAAAGTAATTCGGATAGATTTTATCCATATATAGGGTTAGGGCGTCGACAGAGAACAAGTACTGTGAAGGCTGACATAGCACCAAAGAATACAAGTACAGGATGGGATGCTTCAATATCAGAAAATTCTATAAACAATGTATCAGATTCCAGTCAAAAGTACTATTCACGGAAAAGGGTTAGTTTAGCACCAGACTATAACCACGAGAGACCTATAAGTAGAATTCCAGCTCGCAGGTCATTGAACATTTCAGTAAACAGCACCTGGGAAAATACTATTTCGGAAAATTCAATGAATAACACAGTGGAATCGAGTTGTAAATCAACTAATTCTGACCAGGCACAATGTTACCAGAACCCAAAAGCCCCATCACAATCAAAACAGAAGTGGCGGAATGCAGCCGCTTTCTTTATGAATAAGACTGGTGAAGTAGAAAAAATGAGTCAAACAGGAAGACCTTCAGTCAATAAATTGCGAAAACAAAACGCCGGTGCAGTACTAGCTAAAGCGAAACTTTTTGAATCAAGTTCTGATAAATCATCTGAGAGAAATGAAAGATTGGCTCATATTGGGTTCGCAAGAAAGCCAAGGATAAGTGGTCCGAGTCAAATTAGAGCTCAAAAGATTGCTTATGTCAAACCGAAAGTTCATAACAGCACTCCAGAAAGTGTGCCTGCAATACCTGTTAGAAGTAAAGGTGTTCCTGAAGTTATTCCAAATGTAAAATCTCGACAATATACAGTACATAGCAATGACAACAATATACTGCATGGCAGCAAAAGCACACCTCCAGTTAAGAAAGTTACTTCTCCACAAACAAATAGTATGGCCTCAAAAACACCTCAGATACCAGTTTTGAAGAAAGCTTTAGTTACACCAAAAAACTCACGAATACCAGCAGTTCATAATGAAATTAAGAAAACCAATACACCCATGAGAGCAGTTCATATATCGCCAAGGAGACGATCTCCTCGACAGAAAGTACGAACGTATCAACCAAATTGATTACAATATAAAATAATTTATAGTTAAAGTAAATCAATCAAATGGTAAAACCTTATGTCCCTGTACGTCTGGGATAGTAGTAGTGACTGTGTCACACAGATTTATGATGCGATATTGTTATTAATTGTTAATAACGTTAAACATCGACATATAACGATACACTAATGTATACTAATATTAACCCAGATGGAGCAGGCATAACAAACATTCAACTAAATGTGTCTTGAAAACTAATATTTTTCATATTTTGGAGTTTGGGCTTAATTGAAGAATGCTGTTTTGCTATGATTGTATTTTCAAAGAGAATATTATAATTTTTGACAAAAGTTTACAATACCTGAGAGTATTGATTGTTTTTTGCAAGAATTGCCCAAAATTTTAATTGTTTAGTGAAATAGAGCTTTCAAGTTATCAAAAGGACTTCATTCGTTCAGAGTCTACAGTGGGGATTTATATGGGTCTGGCTACCATTGGGCTTACTTGAAGAATATTCAAAAACTTGAATAGTAATGAACAAGTTAGATATGCAAACTGTATAAAGCCATCATTATTTTAAAAATAAGAACAATGAAATACATTTTTCAATCTTAAAATATTTGCATAATAGCTGTTCACATCCATGAATTAGCCGGAAGCCAACATATTAAGATTGCAAAAATGTTACTATTTCACGCCAAACTGAATTTGAATGTTTTACTGACACACATAATTGGTTAGTTAAAACAGATCTTCGGGTCCTTAGAACAAAGTGGCCATGTGTAAATACATTCAATTATATTTTATAATAATAATTTGATTTTATTAAAACCATTGTAATAATTATTTTTGTTTTCTTCAAATTATGGTTCAACTTTATTTCATACAGTCGGATATTTTACGTCATCTCATATTAATATTTTAAATGCGAAAGTAACTCGGTCTGTTACGCTTTTACGGAAAGGTTAATTAATGGATGGTCCAGTATGTCCATATTGTTGAAATTTGGTATATATGTAGTTTTAATACAGTGAATGGACATTATATTCTTTTCACCCCGGAAAATTGGACAATTTTCAGAATTACATTAAGTAAATGCAGAGGCGAGTAATGTCTAAATAAATGTAACCCGTGTAAATGCTTTCAATCTAAACAAGATTGTAAACTGTCTCCTATTGTATTACTTTAATAAATAAAGCATGAATAAGCGTCTATTGCTTAGTGGCAATAATAGCTATTAATTATACTAACCATGCCTTACTATGGAAAAATACTTTTGAGATTGGATACAAACAAGATAATAATATCCCATATAACTTTATGGATACATTATCATTGTGGTGTATTCATAAAAAAAGCAACATCATCGCAGTAATAATTCAGGTAATTTCGTGCCCGGGGTCGCCTTTCCACTATTGCTTATCCACAATGCGATGAGACCTGGTGGCCTACTTCATATACCATCCTTTCTATGATATTCCTATCTGAATCGCTATTAATATTACAAATGCGAAAGTAACTGTCTATCTGTCTGTTCCCTTTTCACGTAAAAACTACTGGACCGATTTGGCTGAAATTCGGTATATATATATATTTTCGATGCCGAGAATGAACATAGGATACTTTTTATCCCGAAAAATGGGATAGTTTCCGGGATAAAAATATATTTGTCTTTCTGTTTTTTATTCTTTTACGGAAAAACTGGAACCGATTTGGCTGAAATTCGGTATATATTTATTTTAGTACCGAGGGTGGCCATGGGATACTTTTTATCCCGGATAATGGGATAGATTTATATAAAGGTTATCCCGGAAATTAGGATAGTTTCCGTGATTCTGTCCATTTCTTTCACTTGGTCCACTGCGTTCCCCTGCATTCACACTGCGTTTCACTGCATCCACTCGGTCCATGTTATCTATTTTGTCATTTATGTAGTTTATAGATAGACGGGGATGGTATAGTTTGCGATATAAAATGAATTGAATCTTCCGGGGGCAATTATATAAAAATTTAATGTAACAATGTAACCTGTACCGCCTGCTCTTTAAACAAGGGATCGGCACTATAGGTTGACCCGCGGCGCAGCCGCGGCGAAACTCTAGTCCTCTGCATTGCCTATCCCATTCATCCATGCCAAAGGCTGGCAAGTGGCAACGCGTTGGCCTCGACGTCTATAGGCGACGGTTATCACTTTTCACGAACTGGACAGTCTGTCTTGTATTATCTATGGTCTGCTTGTATGCCAGCGTCGTAATGAAAAAAGGAATACACATGCGCGGTCTTTAGTATATCTTATTATTTAAAATTAATTATAGGATATAAAATAAAATTCCAATGTATAATATTATATGATGTATTATCACGGCTGTTACAATGATATTTTCCTGTATAAACAAAATATCCAGTTTTGAATTTAATAAATTAAGGATCCTACTGACAAGTCAATAAATAACAATTTTCAATTAATTAACGCTTGCGCATCATATTAATTTTGAAGACTATAGTTAAGTCTCATTTCTATTACGTGGTGGCCAACTAAAAATATTATCACTTATATTTAGCGATGATCACAGATTTGAGGATTATCAAAAAGCAGATTCAGAACATATCATGTTGTAGAGAAACATTTTTAACAATTGGAAACTTGCAATAGTGATTACTGAGTAATTTACTTTTTATATAGCTTAGGGCTAACTTAGCACTATCAGCACTCAGACCGCGGGGTGCGGCTTCGTCTTCTTTCGCCACCAACCTCCACTAACATTGCTTCTCGATCGATATCAATACAATACCAAATTTAAATTAACAATATATAATAAAATATCAATTGTACCTAAGATCTTTTCCAATTAAATACGCACATTCGTTCTTAATTCGCATCTTAATATACAATACACTAATTGCCGCGTACATGGCTAATGATATCTCCGGACTATCTACTGGCTCACGGGCAAAGGTGCTCTTTACATACCGCCACGGTCGCAGCGCCCGAGTCTTGCTACCCCTTCCTCACTAGATACATGTCAACATGAACCATACAAGAATGATTTTTGGTAAGGTGACGAACAGTAAGACATAGGGGGCTCATCAGACGACAGCGACCTACCAATCTCAACGAGACATACGAACTCCATATTAAACATACATATTGTGATCAATAATAAAAAATATAATGATACAAATACATTAATTACTACATTTTGATTATTGTGTGACATTTAAATATTTACAAAGCGCTTCAGGAGTGCCAAAATAGTTAGGCGAGGCGGACTCCTAAACGGGAGCCCTGAAAGTATCGTTTCAGAGGCCCAGCGGCCACCGCTCCTTGTTCGCGGGCAGCCACACGAACATACGCCACATAATTCAAATTATACGTCATTGAATAAAATTAAAACATTTACAAAATAAGACATTACCGATCGTAATGCTGATATTACACGATTCACTTCTGTCTTTCAATTTAGATGCAGCAACCCAAGTTATACACACGTACACATAAAATAGAATCATTCGTGTCGACGTATGCTTTCGAGTTCTACGCCTTTTAACCAAATTAATTTGGTTGAAGAGTGTTATATCAGTTTTACGGTCACATTGAGTACTAAACAACTAAATAATAATTCATTCAAGTTAATTAATATATATATATATATATATATATATATATATATATATATATATATATATATATACATATATATGTCACAGTCTATAAATCAATCAGTCTGCGCCGAACTTTATGACCTCACCCGAATAGCACAAAACTACGCAATATCCGAATTTCTATGAAAAAGCGTGTATTGCACAGCCAGCCCTGCTAACTGAGAGCGGTCAAAAAGTTTGACGGGGCGTATACTAAATTGTATAAACTTAAATAGAAAAGTGCATAATTATTATGTAATCCGTATATCAAAATAAACGCAGGCCCTTCATTTACAATGAATGTTTTAGATTTTAAGACAATCTATACATTTACTATGTAAACACTAATTACTAATTAGACATTAACAGACTTATTCACATTGAGTAAGCTTGTAGGCTTCTTTAAAGTTCTTTGGTAAAGAAGCCTTACAAACTCAATATGAATAAGACCGTAAATCTATATAGCATTTATTTTGAAATTCCAATTATATAACAGCCATATGTAATCCCAAAAAAACAATCTTTTATGCACTTTTTATATTTAAAGTAGACATGATTTAGTACGGAAATTGATATCTGGAATATGAAAAAAAAAGAAATATATTTTCCCTCAATTACGAAACTAGTGAATACTATGTAATTATAGATATAATTTTCTACCGGTACATCTTACGAAATGAATAACATTAGTCTAAATATTTTACTTTGAGGTGATCTCTCTTTATAACGGGTATATAATATGATTACAATTTGGGAATGCATCTTATTTGAAAAAATATAACAACATTAAGTACCGACGATTACTGGCCAGTTCCTATATATCATCATCCGTTCATTTGCCTTACTATTGGTTACAATTTAACATAAACTCGATACAATTAATGTTAATTATCTAACAATGGTAAGGTGAAAGAATGGGTGGTAATAAAAAACCTGGCTTTAATGAAGAAATACCCAGAGATGCACGCTATACAGAACTTTGAAAGATGTCCAATGAGGTATTCAGAATCGCCAACAATTGTACTTTTTGATATTATAAAAAAGTCATACATGATAATTTGATAAGGTTCAAAAGTACTTTGAACTGGCTTGCTTGAAACTATACCATTTTCTTAGATAAAGAGTATTCTATGACTTAGATGAGGGATATTACAAATTTATAGTCTTTATAGTCGAGGGAGTGCATATATAGACAACTTATAAGATGCTGCATAATGTTTATGCTTGGTATATCTATTTGATAGGTAATGGTATAGTACGAGCAAAACTAAATTGCATCCTTGAAGTTAGTACAAGTCATTGCGCAGAACACAGTTGTAATGTTAATAGACAGATTTGTGAGGGCGGACTGCTGCGCTCTCGCTTTGCCTCTATCCGGATTCGCATGCCATCTCTCTCAAACAACACACCGTAAGATTTAATAAACGTTAAAATTTCACTGGACCTGCGCAAACTCACGGAACTAATCTCACGTGAAGCACATTTATTTTTGCGCATCCTCTTGGTAATTTCAATACAACTCGACCAAAGAAAACAATTTATAATTATGCTATTATTTCATTCGGCTAGTTTGTCAATAATATGCTGCCTTTGATTCCATATACCTCGTTTTATTTAATATCATACAATAGCTCACTTGAAATGAAAGTACAGTGATATAATTTATCTTTCTATAGGTGGGGTGGGTATACGTCGCGATGAAAGCTGAATACTGAGACGGCAATACAAATAGCTTAACTCTTCCGGCATGTAATTTGGATATACTCAGAAGATGAAATTGAGACTTAGATGGATTAATTTTTTTATTGTTGAAATACAGCAGACACTCTGACGGATATTAGCAACACCAAAGGCGCTGCTAACTTGAAGCAATTTTATGAAACCCTTAAGAAAAACTTACTAGCGCTGTGAGAAAATCTTGGATGGGAACTCATTCCAGGCTTAATACATACAAACAACATGCATAAGGGTCACATATAGACGGCCGACAAGTAGTTTTTAAAATGATATAGACACAACATGGAAAAGGAATATTAAATATGACAATAGCCAATAAAAAGTAACTCCAGAAAATAAAATAGTTCTAGAGGGCGCTACGTGACATTCTTCTCTTGCGTACTGATGTAGAAAAACACCACAGACTTTAAACCAAAATTTTATTTAAAACTATTTTTAGACCATCTTAATAAAAAAAATGTAATAAGTTTATATTCAATTAAATTTAATGGAAGTTTTAAAGTCTTGGTATTCTTCCTATCAAAACGTAAAAGTATAATAGGGTTGCGGACACATATAACAATTAATTCTAACATTTCTAGACATACAAGAACAGGAGTTAAATTAAAATCTAATTATTTTACTTTTAAAATATAATCACAGAAATAATTTTTTATACTCGTATTTTCAAATAATGATTTTGCTTTATTTGCCTCCTTTTATTTATACCTACTTATGACGTCATAAATAGGTACACTTGTACAAAATCTATGAGCTGCTACGTTTTGCAAGATAATAAAAAGTATCTCAGTTGATTTGACTGTCCGTTCCCCTATTATCTGCTTGTTGCATCTTCTATACGAAAAGATTATCCTTTTCCTGTAAATACTATAGAAGATGCAACAACTCAGTAATAATTGTAAGTCTGATAAAAGAGGTTTTATCAGACTTACAATTTACTGAGCGTTTTTAAGCCCTAGTACTCCTTCTGTGATAATAATAGACAATTTTAAATACAAACTTAATTAATCTGTGCCGTCATTAGCAGCTAACTTAGTAAGCCCTTAGGCGCGTACTGTACTTACAAAATACTAAACAATTAGTAACTTTCATTGGGTTGCTTTCGCGACGATTAAATTTAAAAGTTCGCACTGTACCTTTCATTAAAAACGATGGAAAAGAAGATATAATTAAAACATGATTGGGGAAAAGTCTATGCTGCAGGTCGGTGATAGGCCACCAGATTACAGTTCTTAAAGGCTCATTTATGCTATACCAAGTAGCATCTGCATTTTAGAAGTGAAGAGTCAATGTGTTTATATAAATTTTTATGACTGACCCATTCACTTGCCACCATCAGACCAAATGAGAGTCTATAACAGAGTATTTATTTGAGACTTGCAGATTAAAAAAAGGCCAAAGAAAACATTCCACAATCTATAGACTTAAGACTGCTTGCACTCATTTCATTTATTGACCTTTCTGAATTTGAAAAGTAGCACTCGATACCTGCAATTACTACATGCAAAATATAAATTAACCTTCAAGATAGATTCACTTTAGGCTGAGTTGGACATTTGAACTAGGTTCGTTTATTCACTGTTCAAGCACTCAGTGCAAAGTGAACACTTTCATAGAAACAACAATTGATACCAGGTGGGTTAAAATAGCTACTGTCGCAGATTCGTATTGCGAATATGACAAGTGTCAAGTTATCATAGAACCTTATGCAATATGTTGCACCTAGACATGTACGCCGCGACACGCCAGATATTCAACAACAGATTCGGAGTTAGGACTCATTTCGACTGCTCTATTATTAATGTTTCAGATGTTTTGACAAAAGCAGAGTTTGTATAAATCATCATGTCTCTCGGCTTATAATTATGTATCTACGCCACAGTCATGTTTCAGAAACCTAGTAGTATGTGCGTGGCGACTCTGCGTTTTTCAGGCGCGGCGCGTACGTTAGACGTTGCTTGAGTTGTGACCTATTTTTATATATACATATAGGCAATTTAAGTATTTAAATATAACTGAGCTCTCTAAAACCGTTAGATAAACTGTAAGCATGATATAGAACAGATGGACGATAATCTGAAAAGAACAAAGGTAGTGTTCATATCTTTGAAATCTACCTATTTATTCCCGGTTAACCACTTACATTTTTATGTGCGGTGTGCCCGAATCTTGTTTGCGACTATTTTTCGCAGCAAATATAGATGGAAGAGATTTAAATACAGTAACTTAAATGCCTGAAATTGTCACGCGGTCGCCGTTTTTCAACGCGGTGTACACATGTCTAGTTGCACCTACCCATATATCTGGACACGTGTCAATTTCAGAAAGCGTTTCTTCAATAGTGGCCGTTTCGAGGCCCCTGGTGAGCCGACCCGGGGCGAGGTCGCGGCACGCCGGACACGCGGTGGGCGTCGCGGGGCGCGCGGTCGGCGTCGCCGGGCGTGTGGCGGGCGTCGCCGGGCACGCGGTGGGCGTCGCGGGGCGCGCGGTGGGCATCGCCGGGCGCTCAGTTCACCATGAGCGTGTGCGACTCCATCGGGGCCGCCGAGTCGTAGAGTGTGTCCGTGTCCTGCGTGGGCTCGCCCTGCAGCTGGCACTGGTTCGACAGCGTGCCCGCGCCGCAGTCGCAGAAGAACCTGCACACAGGTTACATATCCATTAACCCTTTCTCTTAGTTTGATATTCTTTTACAGAAATTGATCCTTACAAGCTAAACTAAGGGCGCGTTCCTCTTGTACTCACAACACTCAAAATGCTCCACCAGCCGTTATGGTAGCCTCGGAAACGTCAATAATGATATCATAATTTTAGCTCACAACGACCCATGTCAAGACGTGGGTTGAATAATCAATTCCACTTGACTTTTTGATGGTAATACCCACAAGCAAGGGGAACGGGAAAAACGAAAAACATTGCGAGCGTCAAAATGAACGCCACCTATGTGTTGGTGTGTGTACAACAGATTATTTTTTTCAAAATCAGCTAATTTGCATTCTAACTAGGGTAATTGAGTTTCCAAAAACTAATGATGGAACTTTAATTTTCATAAAAATTGGCCTCAGACTACTTGGGTATTATTCGCTATATCTTATAGTTACAGATATTTCTCATGGAAACCTACTTCAAAAATTCACCTGCTTATATATATATATATATATATATATATATATATATATATATATATATATATATATATATATATATATATATATATATATATATAAAAATATATATAAAACTATGTGAACAAATATTATGACTTTCCAAAAGTAATTTTATATATACTGTCTCAATACCTGAACACACAGGATTTTACACACAACATTGAAAAGACAGTAAGAAATGAACACAACCATCAATAATGTAGTGAAAAGGATCGGCTATTGTATTATAAAGGTATACCTGTCATGGCGAATGAATTCTACGTCGTGGCCGGAATGGCATGTTTTGATGCAATTGACACAAATGGCGTTGCGGTCTGTCGTATTACAGGTTTGGCACCTGGAAAATATATACATATAAGTAAATTAGTGAACAACTTAATCATAATATACATGTAAACACAAAGATTTTACAGGCATTTTTTTTATTGGTCACAACTGATGTCCCCAACGAACACAACTGTCAGGGGCGAAAACACAGGCACTTTTCATTGTTAAAAAGTATGCTTAAGTACTAATGCAGTTTTTATTAATATTCTACTTATATAATATGTAGTAGTATATAATTATAATTAGAACCTGTGAATATTCCTATTTTATATACTTATAGCTTAAGAGCCCACGACGGCCAGACCTTCGTCATTTTATAAAAGCTGAAAGTTTTTCTATGCATCACCCCTATACAGGTAAGAACGACCAGCGACTATAGAGTTTGGGTTGTGGTTACTTGGGCAGGTAACAAATAGTAAAGGTATATAAAATAGTACCTTAAATTTGTTAAAGTATAAAGCTCAATCTTTTTATAATTTTCTTCGGGATAACTTTAGAAATCTCGTCATCCATTTCCAGACACTTATGACGGTTGCTATCCCTTGCTAGACACCCTTAAACTTTAATAAATTATAATTATACTTTCGTTATAATATAAAAGCTAAATTTTATGTGTTACTTGGGGTCCTATTAAAAATATTACCTCAATAGCCGGACAGTTTTAATGGTTTTTACATCTTGCCAGACACATTGAAAGTCAGCTGTAGGTGCGAGCGCGAGTGCTTAGTCGATTGCGATCTTTTAAGATATCCAATAAAAAATAATTTTATTACGTTCATAGCCATGTTATATAAAGTAAAAAAATATTATTTTAATATTATAAAATACAAAAAAAAAGTATTATTGCAGGTAAAAAATATTTAATAGTATTTATAAATTTCGTCATTGTCTTTATATTTATTGGCTATCTAAAAAAAAACGCAATCGACAAGCACTCGTGCTCGCACCTACAGCGGACTTTCAATGTGTCTAGCAAGATGTAAAAACCATTAAAACTGTCCGGCTATTGAGGTATTATTTTTTTATAGGTCCCCAAGTAACATATATAAAATTTAGCTTTTATACTAACAAAAGTATAATTATAATTTATTAAAGTTTAGGGGTGTCTGGCAGGGGGTAGCAACTGTCATAAATGTCTGGCAATGGATTTCTATAGTTATCCCGAAATATAAAAAAATTCGAGCTTTACACTTTAACACATTTAAGGTACTATTTTATTATATACCTTTACTACCTGTTACCTGCCCAAGTAACCGCAACCGAAACTCTATAGTCGCTGGTCGTTCTTACCTGTATAGGGGACATGCACAGAAAAATTTCAGCTTTTATAAAATGACGAAGTTCTGGCAGTCCTGGGATCCTGCTCTATTATCTAATTTATAGAAGTTTCGTCTTATTTTATTTAAAAGTAGTGTTATAATGACAATAAAGTGATTGATTGAACCAACCTGTAGAAGTCATGCATTGGGAAGGAGGTGTAGGAGGATATCTTGTAGAGGCACTGGCCGCCGCCCACCGCCTTCTCCACCGCGTCCTGGTTGCTGAAGATCTTGTTGCCCCGCACCAGTGGCGACACGCCCGACGCCAGGCATAGGCCTGCATTGCAAACATAACTTATTTCTCAGTCATATAGTTTTAATGTAATCATTTGCACAATGACTCCTCTCCTGACATGTATGAGTGGCTAATTTTTAGTTTTATTCATCAAGAACACTCTTTATGACAACTGTTTCTAATATAATAAACATGTGTTTGTTTGCGTCTGAAAGCTTGCTCTACCACATGGCTGCGTGTTGAAGGTGTGCAGCAAAAACCGTTCGAAATTAGTTTGTCCTACAAAATATATTATAACAAACAAAAACCATACAAAACGGAAAAGTTCCTATGTACTTAGGCTGTATCCAGTTTAAGATTTTTTACCAGTTTCCAAGCTCTAGACATAATTATTGTATACAGATTCTGCTTTTGTCAAAACTGGACCCCAAGTCTGTAACTTTTACAATAACCATGACAGTGTGAGTCAAGACCCATTCAACTGACGGATGGTCAAATATCTGTCTTTAAAAATAATATTAAGCAAGTTTCAGTCAAATCAAGATTGATTTATTCAATATTGAGCCAAGATGGTTTACATTTACAGACTACCAAAACCGTCAAAAATTATGATTCAAATTGGATTCAATTACCAATTTGAGTTACGGACTCGGGATCCTGGTATGAAACTCCAACAATAGAGCAGTTGAAATGAGTCCTACCTCCGAATCTGTTGTTGAATATCTGGTTGTGCTCGAGGGTGGCGGTGGCGTTGTTGGTGATCTCGACGCCGGCCGCGAGCCCGTCGAAGATCCGGTTCCGGCGCAGCACCGGGTGGCTCTGCGTCGAGATCAGCACGCCCGCCTGCGCGTTGCGGAATATGTCGTTCTCCTCCAAAACACCCTGAACACAACATACAGTTCTTTTTATATAATAAGGTAGTGGATTAATGCTATACATAAATCAGCTAGGAAATGTTTTTGCGTTTGTAATACACAAAGGGCGCGTTCCTTTAGTATCTCACAACGCCCACAATGCTCCGTCTGCCGTTTCACTAGGCGATCGCGATCGTTATGGTCGTTGCGAAAACGTCACTGATGACGTAATGATTTTCGCTCACGCAGCGCTCACACAGACCCATGTCAAGAGGTGGGTCGAATAACCGTTCCACTTGAGTTTACGATTGTGACGCCGGCAAGCAAATGGAACGGGAATAATCACGGTCGTGAACGTGGTTGTTGTGACTCTAATGGAATGTACCATGGTTACATAGCCACAGTAGTGTGTTTACGTGGTACAGCACTGATTGAAGGACGTCACTAACCGATGTGTATAGCCGCAGCACATACAAAACCTATGAAGCTGCGACATATTGTAAGATAATAAAACGTAACTCAGTTAATATCACTATCAATAGCCCATTTTATGGAGGTATTTATTCTAAATATATAACATTTGTAGTTTTAAATTATGTCAATATTATAACAATAATACCCTCTCTATTAATGAAATAGTTTTTAATTGATTTAATTTTCAATCATTGTTAAAAAATGATAAAAAATATAAAGATTAGAGAATAATGAACTACCTAATCATATAAGACTTAGAAGTTTTCCTCATACTTTTCCATGCTATTAAAACTTTTATTGTTTTGAAATCAACACAAATCGTGAACTCACCTTCCCACCATTAAATATACAAATACCGCCGTCGCGGCCGTCAAATATCTTATTCCTCTTGAGCGTTGGATTGGAGTCAGTCTTGATCCATACTCCCGCCATGGCATTGTCAAATATCTCGTTCTGCTCCAAATGTCCCAGTCCCCCGTTATAGACCAGGACACCCCCATTCTGGCCGCCCCATATCTTGTTGCCCCTGATCACCGGATTGCTGCCTGTCCTTATTTGGACACCGGAATACAAGTGATTGAATATATCGTTGTCTTCCAGTTTCCCGTGACCGTTGTCATAAAAGTACACGCCGACCTGTAAATATATGGTAATCAATTAATATCAACATTTTTCAATTTCTTTGATTCAACAGTGAGTTATTTGCAGCTTAAAAACGGTTGAGTGGACAGTGTGCTATAAGGAAATGCTAGAAAAATTGAGTTTCTGCACGGATAATATAAATTTAATATACACTAGCTGTTCCCGCGACTTCGTCCGCGTGGAATTGTTTTTCGCGGAACCCTAAAAAAAGTAGCCTAACTTACACCTTATAAAATCAGCTATCTGCCCCCTGTCAAAATCGGTCCAACCGTTTCAGAGAATCAGCTGGAACATTGAGACAGACAAAAATTCTAAAAATTACATTATGGAATCTCCTGGTCCAAATTAACCCCCTTGATGTTTTTCACATTACACACAGACAGTTCAATTTTATTTATCTGTATGAATTTTCTCCTGTGTATATTGTCATTAGAAAATAAAATGTGAACAAGTGTGACCTGTTTCCCCGAATGTATGCGGTTGCGCCTCAGCACCGGCGTGGAGCCGGTGGTGATCCACACGCCAGCGAGTGTGTTCGCGTACACCTCGTTCTCCTCGATTAGCCCCTGGCCTTTCTCGTGTACGTAGATGCCGCCGTGCTGCCCGTGGTGGATCTTGTTGTGCCTCACTATCGGATCGCTGTTTGTGCGAATCTGAAAGAACATGTTCAACGTATTCATCGCTGAATATTGTCATCTAAAAATTAAAATTAGACTATCAGATTTCATTTGGCATTAAGTAGCTACCTAAGCGGAGTTCACTATATCGCTCGAGCATCACTAAATTTTTGAAGTCATAAACTATAAACTGACAGAATAAACTTACAACATAACTGTGTTACACAAATTTTTAAACTACAAATGTTTCACAAAAAAAAAACTGATTAATGCCCAGTTTCAATATAGCAAAAACGATTCGTTTTTGATACCGACCGTTAGAATATTACCGCCTGGTAACTCTACTGATGTTTCTATAATGAATTGTTCATAGCTAGTTACTCATGAAAGTACCAACTACTGATGGGAGGGATTTTCTAACCGATCGGTAGACTTTTTGTATGGAAACGACAGATGAAGTGGTTCTATATTGTAACCGCTGGTTGTCAACACCACTATTATCGTAGGAATTTTATTACCACCCGATTTCGGCCAGTTCCCGGTTTTTTTACGTGATTTTGAATTAAATAAAACTCAATTTTTTACTTCTTCTTTTGACTTTGATTTAATTATTTATATCTTTCAAATTTCCTATTTCTATCTTTAACAGTTCTAATTCCAATTCAACTATTGCTTTACTATTCATCTCTATTAATATTTCAAATACGAAAGTAACTTTGTCTGTCTGTTAACTTTTCACAGAAAAACTACTAGACCAATTTGGTTGAAACACAATATAGTTATATACTTTTTTTGATGCCGAGGAGAACATAGTACTTCTATCCTGAAAAATGGGATAGTTTACGGGATAAAAGAGTATTTTCTGTTTGCCTGTAATGCTTTCAAGGAAAACTATTGGACCGATTTTGCTGAAACTTGGTACATATGTAAGTTCAATATCTAGGCGAGACATAGGATACTTTTCATTCTGGAAAAGAGATAGAGTTTGGGATAGATTTATATAGTTTATCCCAGAAAGTAGGATAGATTTTGTTTTTTTGTGATGTCATTTTTGTCAATTTGGTCGTTTTCATCATTTTTGTCAGTATTTGGTCATTTTCGTAATGTTCGTAATTTTCGTCGACAAATATTTAAAACAACAAAATTCTCAGTTGTTGCCAACACAGATAAAACTTATATGGTTAATGCCACCTTTCTAATAATAAGGTCAAAGGTTCCAAAGAGATTAATTAGACTACAGTTTTTTGTTATTCTTGAGCTTCACCTGCGATAATGTTATAGTTATCGATTGTGACCTAATGCGTCTTCAATATAGTGTTAAAAATAACACTGTGAATGAATATAACATTATTAAAGATAACATATTAGTATGTACTAACTATCAATATTTAACGTCATTAACAATAAATTACAACATCGCAAATAAAACATTAAATCCATCGCTACATCTGTGTGAAACGGTTGTGTTACAAAAAGGTCCCTAAAACAATTGAATGAAAACAAAAAATCGGACAAGGTTCCCACAAAGTTTCCGTCACTTGACTCTGGTACCATGAAAATCGTTGTTTTTAGCCTGAACTTATTTAAAAAAAATTGTGATCGACAACCAGAAATCCCCATAACTAGCGAAAATTTCTGAAGTGACAACACTGTTTCTTGTGACAACGGACTTGTCCACTCTTTTTTTTTTACAACAAATCCAATGATATTGGAACAATGATTATTTAAAAAGTTTATATGTTGTTTAGATTACTGCGTTTTGTTCATGCAACATTTATATAAAATGGCTCTGTAATTGTAAGTATTTTTAAAGCAGATTGATTGAAAGCTTGATTTTTAATGACAATCATATATCACAAAAGTCTCTTCTTTTGAAAATGTATTTATTTTGTAGTTATTCCTCAACTTATTGAATTAAGTTGCGTGTACTGCGTTAATAAAATGCTTGGGAGGGAACTAGTTACTGATAACCAACAGTATTTCTATCAATGAACTTGTGAAACACTCGTATAGCCCTCTCAACCATTGGTTATTGGTAGCTTCAAAATCAATCAGTTACTATTACAGTAACTGATTGATTTTTCTATATTTTACCGACAACCGTCGGCAAAATATAGAAACCGGGGGTAAGACAGAAATAAAAATTATTTTTTTGTGAAACAATGTTCTTTTTTTATTTGTGTAATACAGATTTAAGTAAACCTACGTTTTAAAGGTTTTAAGCGCGGCATTTATTCGATTTTTATTCTGACGTTTTGGTCACTATTTTTTAACATCCGTGGTCACGGAAGACAAAGATGACAGTTGTCTCCAACTTGTTCATTGAAATTTATAAAATTTTTGATAATGGGTATTATTTATAATTTTGTGGAGGCTAATTTAATTTACCACCACTTCGCAAACTGTTTTTTAGTCACGAAAGCTTACGAAAATACTAATATGGATTTGTCGTAAGTAAATTCTGTCAATGTATATCTTTAACGCATGTGCGAGATAACGATCTCAATTTAGGTAGTTTCTTAAAGCTATTTTCATCTTTGGAGTATTTTACCTGTATGCCAGCCAAAGCATTCCCGTATATATTGTTGTGCTCAATCAATCCGCGTCCCTCTCCGAAGATGTACACGCCGCCCTGATGCCCGTTGTAGATCTCGTTGCGCCGAATGGTGGGGTTGCTGTTTGAAGTGATCCACACTCCAGCGAAATTGTTCGAGTGGATCTTGTTATCTATAAACTGGCCTGAAAAATAAAATAGCATAACTCTAAAAACAAATCAACAATTTATTTTATATATATTTAGTAATCAGAACCAATAAAATCACAATAAATGATGCATATCAATTGATACCATTTTGAAGAAATTGAAATAAATTTATAAATATTTATCCCACATTACTTATTTAGAAGAACAAAGCATGTACACAGTAAAAGTTCGCTTAAGGTGCCAACCATTATAATATGGTTTACCATACAATGCTTTGCTCGAGTATGATGGAATAAAATGATAACTCGGCCTCAAAGTGGTTCTTTGTATATTATCCATAAAACAGGTAACTTGTTTAGCTTGGGGACTTAAACATGTTTGCTTGACATTTAAAAAAAAACGCAAAAATAATATAATAATATGGTAATGGTATTATTGAAATAAAATGGTAACTAACCTAGGCCTGACTCATGGACATAAATGCCTCCAGTCTGCCCATGATGTATTTCACAGTGAACTACGGTGGGATTCGCGCCGGCCTTCACCTCGAATCCGGCGATTCTGTTGTTGTGTATGTCATTTGCTTCAAAGTAGCCCTGTTACAGTAAACAGTTACATACAGTTTTTATTCGAAAAACCTTTTAATTTTACATAATGAATCTAAATTATAATATTATAGAGATTTCCTCTATAATATAATATAATACAGCTGTGCCTTTCCCAAGTGATTAGAGAAAAGCTAAGTGAATTATTTTTATCAATAACATAATCTGTAAAATTATTAACTTTATCAGATGAAGATATCTCAGTCACAAGTATAAATAAAAAAATTCTAATACATAAATTTACAAATTACTAGGATATGCCCGCGGCTTCTTCTACGTTTCATTTGAAATTGGTGCAGATTCCAGGGAGACAAAGTATGGCAGCATTTAAAAAAGAATGTAAACTATCGTTTAGTGAAAACTGTGTTGGAATAAGGTAATTTTTATGCATCCGAACAAACTGCACCTGGGAAAATTCCTACGGGATTCACTGGATAAAAAGTATCACACATTTTATTACATAAAATTTGTTATCGATCAATGAAAATATCACATTGGAATTCGATTTTTTAATCCGGCCATTCTAAATCATTCCCAGAAAAATTAGCGCAGGATTGCCAGGATAACAAGTAGCGCAGATTTTCTTAGAATTTGCTTGCTGTCTTTCAGTGAAAACCGCATCGGAATCGGCCTAGTAGTTTTAACATGAATCCCAAACAAACAGACAAGAAACGTAAAAAATTGCATCATGTTCTCTGTGATTTATATAGTGTATTCAACTTAATTTTTTTTAAATAGCTTCAATGTACAGATAGAGCATTTTTAGAATTTTATAATATTATAGATTTACTGTTTGTAAAGTAAGCCCAAATAATGTTCATGAGTTGTTTAAACATGATGTAAACAACAGAGACAGGGACAGTTAGTTATACACACTGTCTTGCTTTACACTAAAAACAACATTTGTGTAATACTGACCAATCCATTCTCGAACGTGAATATGCCCACGTCACGCCCGTGGTGTATGTGGTTGCGGCGCATGATAGGGTTGGCGAAGTTCTTCACCCATATCCCGGCGAGTGCGTTCCGCGATATCTCGTTGTCCTGATAGGCGCCCTGCGCGTAGTCCGTCACGTACAGCCCTACGTTCTCGCAGTCGCTGATGTCGCAGTGCTTGATCACGGGGTTGGCGCCAGCGCCACTCACGCACACTGCGGCACCCACTGTATAACACACATTTACACTCATAGCTTTGTATATATACTAGGATATGCCCGCCACTTCAACTATGCTTGACTTGAAATTCCCGAGTAATTCCTGGGATAAAAAGTATTGCAGATTGTAAACGTAAAAAGTATTGTAGACTTAAATCTAAGAATTAGATGTCGTTCAGCAAAAACCGCATCGAAATCGGCCCCGAGTTTTTACGTGAATGCCGAACAAACAGACAAGAAGTCTAAAAAAAGCAGCCTTCCAAAATTTCTATGAGCACCAATGAGTTTAAATACCATATTAACTGTATTGTTTAAACGAAAACTTATTTTTGAACTTGATACTTTGAAAGTGAGAAGATAGTATTTTAGCACCATCTGTACCAGGGAACTCAGAAAGTATTGCGAATGAAAGTTTTTTATGTATGAGAGACTGGCCAGTTATATCTATTTTGAAAATATAATTTCAAAATTGCCATCCATTGTTTGCGAGCCAATTTAAATTATCCTGTCTCATTAAAAATCGATCTGCGCCGGGAACATCTTCACAATTTTTTACGATTTCAATTGTCGCCTGAAACCAGACGAATCGGACGATAGACTTCAAATGGCATTCATGGATGAAGGCCCTTCTAAGGCAACGGTATATCGTTGGTACAACGAATTCAAGCGTGGTCGACTAACCTTGGGGGATGAAGAAGGAAGTGGTCGCCCTTTGACGGTTGGTACCGAAGAAAACGTGCTAGCAGTGAAAAATTTAATCCAAGACAATAGGCGAGTTACGTATCTAGAGATTCAGCACGTACTGCAGATTGGATCGGGAAGCCTTCACGAGATTCTACAAGTGCATCTTCGTGTGAGGAGGATAGTTTCACGCTGGGTGGTGCACAACTTCACCCATGCCCAGAAGCAGGTTCGGGTGAAATGGTGCCGTGATATGATTTTGATGAACAAATTTGAAGCAGGCTCATCGCGGCGTGTTTACGACATCATCACAGGTGATGAGTCCTGGATTTACCAATACGATCCAGAAATGAAGCGCCAGTTCGCGGTATGGGTGTATCAAAACGAATCAACGAATGAAGTGATCAAGAAGCGGGGGGAAGATTTTGATCGCGAGTTTTTTCAATTTGACTGGCTACTTGGTGTCAATTCCTTTACGGAACCAAAGAAGCATCAACGCCGAATGGTATACTACCAATTGCTTGGTAGAAGTATTCTTTGTTGTAAGCAACAAGCGACCAAATACAGGGCTCCGCGGGCTACTGCTCCATCACGACAACGCGCCCGCCCATACCGCGCTCAAAACGAGGGACTTCCTGGACAGCACGCCGGTCAAACTCCTGGGTCACCCTCCTTACAGCCCTGATCTAGCACCGTGTGACTTCTTTTTATTCCCGAAAATAAAAAATCAGCTCAAAGGGATACAATTTTCGTCGCCGGAAGATGCGCTGTCAGCGTTCGATCTAGCTGTAAACGAGGTGTCTGCGGCGGAGTCGAAAAAGTGTTTCGAAAATTGGTTCAGATGCACGAAACTTTGTATGGAGGCTGGTGGAGAGTACTTTGAAAAGATTTAATAAAAAAATATTTACCTATGGAACATTTTTATTTAATTTCGCAAAACTTTCTGAGTGTCCCATATATATAATAATATTAAAATTTAACATGTGTCATGCCTAATTGTACTTTCAATTCTGTGTTTAATAACAATTACAAGGAAAAAAATTACTAAGAATGACACTAGTCCCCAGTGATTAAGACACATTTAATCATAATTTTCCCCGTGTACTGCGGAATTATACTCTCAGTCCTTTGTTTCATAAACAAGCCTCCACTGCACATACATTTCTTCTACACAGAGAAATTTACATTCTGTCCTATGTCTTATAACATTCAAATAGATTACTCGGAATAATAATAATCTGGGCCTATTAATGTGTTGTTTAAACAGTAACTTCTATTTTATTAGCTAGAAGTTACTCACATTGATTCCTCATAATGTTACATATGTAGCAATATAAAAAATGTGAAGGTATATTTGATTCTATTCTTATTCTGTGTAAATATTATTAAAAATGAAAATAGGACTTCCAACTTGAGATTTATTTAATTTGAAATAAAATTTTTTTTGTTCTTTCATAATAATACTGCCCAAAGTTTAACTTATACAAATTTTAATATTTAAAAACTTATCGATAATTTAATTTTAGCAATTGCAAAATGAATGTGTAATGTAAGTTTAACTTACCGACACTAGCACTCCGTATGATACAATGATCGACCGTCGGCGAGCAATTGTCCGAGACTTCCAAGCAGTAGTGCTTGTGGTGCTGCATCGTGCTGGTGGCGTCCGGCGAGAATTTTAGCGTCATGTGACCGGCGTACGCGCGACTTGCACCCTCCGCGAAGGTCAAAGTGGACTCAGCCTCGCGCTCGAGTACTACAGATTCCGCTACGTTACCCGGCGCACAACCTGAGATGTATTCATTATTTGCATCAATATGAGCACTAGAATTGGACACCACGTTGAAAAACGGTGGCGGGGTTTACTGCAGGATTTCATTTGGCGGGGGCGCATCGGCGGCGGCATGAAAATTTCAGGAATTTGGAGGTTGCTGTATTTCAATATACTCCATCTATGTTTACTTTGAATATAGTCACAAACAAGACTCGGGCACTTAAAAGTGAACTGCAAACCAAATAAATGGGGTAGAATTCAAAGTTGTGAACACTACATCTGTTCTTCCCAGACCATCAACTATCAATTTAATTAACAGTTTTAGAGAGGTCACAATCATTTCAAATATTTAAATTGCCTATAAGTATAAAAATAGTATGGGAATTATTTACAACTCAATGTCTCACTACTACCTACAACTCCATTAATTCTTTGAATAAGTAATTCTGTAACATACTTCTGTACAAAACTTATAAAAAAGAGCTCGAGATATAAATTGAATATGAAATGTAAAGAAAAACAACTTTTAGCTAGATGTGTTGCTTTGGGGGGGGGGTGTTTCTTTGCTACTTTTTCTTAACAGCAATAACATGTTGTGAAGCGGTGTACTGTAACGACTAACCTCGTTAGTCGTCAGATATATTAAGAAATATTATGTTTTTAAATAAATTCATAGAACGCCTCCCAAAACAAGTGAAGACAGAATTGTATTGGGCTGCGAGCAGAACACGTCTATCTAAAAGTGTCTCTTCATTGCTAATATAAACTTATGCTCTGAACCAGTCTCTTATTGAAGATCCTGCTCAGCTCTGAAACCACTGTCAATTACATTTTGGGAGGCGTTCTATGATTTTATTTAAAAAACATTATATTTCTTAATATATATGACAACTACAGACGATAGTAGTTACAGTACATAGAATAGGAAGTAAAATTAAATTTTAACTTATATGTATGACCTTCAAAAAGTGTTCTCCAGTGGAACTTATTTTGAATAAAAACTTTTGAATTTGAATATAATTTTAAAATAACATACTGAGATATAAACACTATTAGAATGTCCTCTTGCAAGCAATATTCAGTTTAATTTGAAACTGAATATCAGTAGCAGTGCCTCACTTTTCAAATTAATCTTAATTCCAATTCAAGTCTAATAGGATTCCAATGTTAATCAGTAAATAAATTATTTCTATGACGAAATTTTTATTGTAAAATATGTCAAATATTTAGTTACATATATAAATAAATTGATGTTCGTTAGTCAGGCTAAAGCTGAAAAATTGCTAAACTGATTTTGATGAAATTTTGTATGTGCGTTTGAGTGGGTCTCTGGATGGTTTAGAATCACAATTAGATCCTGTAGGTGGCGCTTAATTCGGATTCTACATTTTTATTTATTTGGGGCAGGACAACACATCTGGTGAGCCCGCTAGTCATAAATACTAAAGAATCATATGATGATATGTTTCTCACCAATGAGCTGCACGTCAGTGTCGATGGCGAGACACTCCTCCTGATAGAGGCCAGCGTGCACGAACACGAGCGCCGGCTGTGGGGCGGCGGGGCGCCGGCACGAGCACACCGCGGGGCCGCACGCGCACGCCGCACCCGCGCCAGGGGCCGCCGCCGCCCCGGCGCCGCCGGCACCGCTGGCGCTCCCCACGCTGCCCGTGGTGCTGGCGGCGCTCGTGCTCGTCGCGTTCACCGCGGTGCTGTTCGCTGATCCCCCGCCGCGCTCCTCCACATACTCGAGAGCCGCCTGCATAATAGGGTTGTTGACAGTCAGATCAGCTGAGACACTTTCTATCACATTACAAAATGCTGATGCCTGCTAGATTTTCTAAGAGCATAGCAAGTCTTGATGTTATAATTATATTTAACGAGTCCAATAGTGCATTAATTATTTAAGCTTAGAGTATGCCGCCATAACAACCTTGTGTTGTGTTCCGGCATCAGTGACCAGGTTCCAGTCTCCTTTAAGAGAGCAGCAGCGCATTTGTAGCACCTTCGGTGTTCCAAATGTCCATAGGCGACGGTAACCAGTTTCCATCAAGTGGGCCGTCTGCGTGTCTGCTGAACCCCTGCAATAAAAAAAAAATAAAAAAAAACTTACCCGTATAGTATTGAAATGCTTAATCCTCGAGTCCTTCTTAGGGCGGTAGTTAGGGCGCACATGAATGCCATAGTACAGCTGCCTGAAGCTCTCCTTCCAGGGGTTGTCGGCGTCACATTCGTCAGGAGCGACAAACTCGAACTGGCACGAAGCTGGGTGCATCAGCGGCGTGTCGTACTCAAACACCGACTGGTATAAGCTTTTCCTGTTTTTGAAGAATTGAAAGAGAAATGAGGTACTCTCCTAATGGTTTTTTTTAAATCTGCAAGTAACCAATTTTTGGGTTCAATTAGACTGACTCTCCTTGCAGATAAAGGTATGGGCTAATACTCTAGTAAGAGCAAAACATTGCAATGATTTATAATAAGATTTTCGAGCTTCAACAAATTTTAGTTCCTAGGAATTATATATTGATTGAACTCCAGTAGTGAGTATGGAATACAATCAACTCTAGCTTGATAAAAATTAATTTAGACGCTAATATTAATTGCAACCAAACAAGAATGAAAAAGAAGAAGCTCACATGCATTTCAGAACTTACATAAACTTGACATAATAAAAAAAAATCATATTATGATTTTTATTTTTTTGATGCTGGCAAGCAGGCAGATGATGCACCGAATGAAAAGTGCTTAACATCGCCTATAGATATACACCACCATGGTTAAGCCAATGTGTTGCCAGCCTTCAGGGTGGGATAGAGGGGAAGACAGGAGGAATGGGCTAAAAGGGATGGGGTAGGGGAATAGTGTAGGGACTATAGGGGGATGGAATAGGGAAGATGGGAAATGGGCCATCACAACTGTTACATATCAATGAAACACAATGAGTGATGATCATTGATTACTGAAAACTTAATAAAATATAAAACAGCAAACTACTTCAAAGTCAATCGAAATTACCTTACCAATGTTAGTAAAATTAAAGATGTTTAATCTCACCATAATTCAGTGTCATTGGCGATGGTGTTGAATCGCTTGCAGACCTGCGCGACGCGGCAGAGGTCACGTTCAGTTAGGTGGGATAGGATGCAGAGCAACACCTCATCGGGCAGCTCGTACTGTAGGTACTGAGAGACATTGCATATGTCCACGCCCTGAGACAGCGATCTGTGTGCAACATAAACCATATTCATTTCACTGCCTCAGTAATCTGCATGAAACTCCTGGGTTTACAATATATTATGTTTATACCACTCATATTTTTAATCAACATCTTATTTTGCCAATATTTACTTCTGCTTCTGAGCCACAGAAGTTAGTTATTATTATTAATTAAAATAATTATTTTATTGTATAATTTTACAGCATATAATGCAATTTGTACACTAATTTTATAACAAATATTTGTTTAAGTATTGATCACAACTTTCATGTTGTCACTTGTTAATGAAAAACAACATTGTGAGATTAACTGTTTTGTAAATAGTGTGTCAATATCCAGTTATCCTAATAGGCAGTCTTGTTTTCTAAGAAAGTGAAAGCCGATAACTATCTTATGTAAACCAGAAAATACTAGCAATAAATAGGTAACACAAGTATAACACACTATTGGTCAACTAAGATAATTTAATCACATATATGAGAATGTTGCAATTTAATTAATTTAATTTGTTTGATTTAAATGAAAGTAATTCTTTAGCTCTGTTCATTTTGGATAATTTTAGTGCCTTTCAATTTATTACATAATTAAAATAAATATTTCATAAATTAAATATTAATACATGTGTTGCAGATAGAAAGGAGAAGACAAGAGTTGATATACATAATGGAATTAGCTTTTAATGAAGTAAATGAGGATTTATGTGTTTATTGCAAACAAGTTGCATGGATAGTTCATCTGAATATTGACTTTAGATTACCAACAAATGTGGGTTAATATATTCATTCCTATATTATACACGGTTATAGATTATAACACTTCACAAAAAAACTGCCCAGTGTATTGCTGACTTCTCAAGGATAGAACATTACATAGTACAGCTATTGTGAGGGGGGTAACATACGTCCTGGGCCTTTTTCTGGCAGGTAGAGAGCAGGCGCCGGAAGGTCCGGGCTCGTGGTATGCAGGCGGCGACTTGCGGCGCAGGTCATATGGGCTGTGGTGGCCTGCGGGTGCGGCGGCTGCGGCGGCAGGCACCGGCGGCGAACCCCCGCCGCCGCCCCCGCCGCTAGTGCCCGCGCACGCCGCTGTCGCCGCCATCGCACTCCCGTTCACGTTATTTGGGCAGGGGACTGACTCACATGGTTCGCCTGAAATTGCATTCATAATAGTGAGGCTCATTATTCTCTAAAAGTTATAAATTGTAAATTTTTTTGTTACAGGAGTTTAGCAGACAGGCAGACCGCCCACTTCATGAAAAGTGGTTACTATTGCCTATGGACATTTGCAACATCAAAGGTGCTGCTGCTCTCTTAAGGGAGACTAGAACCTGGTTACTAATGCCAGAACACACCTCAAGGTTGTTATAGTGACATACTATAGACCAGGGGTGGTAGCCATCCAGTCGGGCAAATGCCCTACCACCTGTGGGTTGTTTTGTCATCTTTTACGACAGGCCGCCCGGCCACAGGAAATTGTATTCTTTCTCCTTCCTGCACAGATAGAAGTGAGTGGATGAATAAAATAATCACAACATGTAGCAAGGGACCAGTCTATAATTTTATCAAACCAAATCAAAAGTGTATGTAAACTGCATTAAAGGTTTACTAAACCCAAATTGAAGATGCAGTAAAAAATAACTACAAATGAAAGTGAGTAATTTGCTGATTGGAACTTTAAATTTTGTAAACATTCTCAGTTCACTTTAGATAAGTGACATGAGGGTAATATAATTTGCCTAACTGAAAGTGTAGCCCCTTTTTGGTATGTAACATAAAGTAAATAATTAATTAAATAAAATTTTAAATAGGCATTAAAAATAAATGTTTTATTATAATTAGTTTTAGTTACATTATTAGATCTACAGTAATAGAAGACACTGTGTTCAGAAGAATTTGAATCACTTCAACTATCTTCAAAGCAAATCATTTTTTAGACAGATAGAGTTAGTTACATTAGAGGAGTTTGCTGGTGGTGTAAGTCAAATTATGGATTGTAACTCAGTTTGAATCAAGTTACAATCAAACAGGATCAAAGCAGTTTGCAGAACCAAGTTGACACATCACTAAGAAGAAATCATGATTAAAACACTTAAAGAAACCTACAGTGCTTCATGTCCCTAAGAACATTAGTATTTAGAGTGATATATATTTATATCTTACTTTAAATCTAGTGAAATATTATACTGAAGACTATTGATAAATATATGCATTCAATGACAAATAACATTGGAAAATAGATTAATATGTTGTCTTACAATTGTAGCTATAGATGGATATTATCAACATCATGAAATTTTTTATTAAGCAATTTGTTACACTAAAAAAGAGGATATTTAAACATTCATGAATTTATAATACAAAGACACTATTAGAAAATCGAATGTATATTTTTGATTTGTTGCCAAAAATTATGACCTGTTTTAAGAGTTGAAAAGTAGTACAGCTACAAAACTTACTATCCTAGGTTTAATTTATTGAATTTTTTATCAGGAATTACTTCCGATTTACTATCTATACTTTGAAATAATATGTCCATACTAAAATATAAAATGAGAGAATGAGTTTGTTTCTTTCTTTCTACTTTTAATTAACATCTATAAATATAATCAAGAAACAAAGTATACAGGTTCCATAGAGACCTGGGGTTAGTAGATATAGGATACTTGTTATGTTAAAACATTGAGTGCTTGTAATTTAAGAATGTAAATTAAAAAAAAAAAGCACAAGTTCAGCAGACAGGCAGACAGCCCACCTGAGGGAAAGTGGTTACCATGCCTATAGATATTTGTAACACCAAAGGTGCCAAAGTGCTGCCATTCTCTAAAGAGATACAGGAACCTGGCCAATAATGCCAAATAAATATATGAATGTTTACAAGAATGAGGCTATGAGGTCCAGTGGGAAATATCCACAAACATTTTTATAACATTATAGTTGACTGATGACTAAGCCTGATCTAAATAATTATTTAGAAACACTGCTGGATAAATTTAATAGACTTATTCATTGTTATGTTTATATTTCACTTTTTATGTATGATATCTTCATATAACACAATCATTTGTTGCTTTTAATTTGCATTGAGATAGAAACAATGATGTTATTTTTATTCAAAATAATAATTTGCAAATTATATGAATTATAATGGACTAATGCCCATGATCAGTGAGCCAAAATGACTGAAAGGATCCTCATAATTGTATACAGTATTGTAGCAGATAAAGGCTGACACGAAAAAAAGAGCTGTCCTATCTAAACTACCAACAAAGGTGAATAGAGAAAAGAAGCCTTTGCCCTTTAGGACAACTTGATCTTACAAGTAATATACACACATAATTATGAAGTTTGCACTTTTATGGCCAGTTTTTAAATTTTACTAGTCATTCACTTGCCTTACCACTGGTTGAATTTTGACATTACTCGTATGAAGCTTATATAAAATTTTAACCGATGATAAGGCGAGTGAATGAATAGTAAGATATAGGAACTGGCCATTACATAGGAAGTCAAAACTACTGAAACCTTTAAAGATTTAACAAATGAAAGACAAGAATAAGCATAAGTTGAACAAAGTGTAGACCTATTACTAACAGCAATCTCTTCTAGGCAAACTAAAAGATCTAGCCAAATAAGTATAAAAATAGTTTTCCTTCATAAGTATGATCATATATGATTATTCTATGAATCTCCCCTCAGATGGAAACTCTTCATGGGAGATACACTATGACATGTGAATGACTGTAAAACTATTTCTTTTATATTAAAATAATATTTATTATCATTCTTAGATTAAAGCAAAATGAATAATAAACCCATGTCTTGCAATCAGTTATACTTCAGTGTTAGAAGTGGCAAAGGTTCAAAACATATTATGTTTTTTATACATAGTCTAGAAAACACCAACCTTTTAACAGCTTTTACTTCATAACAGACAATCCACAATATACACATTAAAACACAAGATGCATTGTATGGTGTTCTGTAGCTAATCTAAGGAGGTTATGGATTGATATACACTATATTTCCCTGCTTATTATTATTATTATCATTTTATAATTATTACTTCCATAGAATATGAGAATTACAGTGTGAATGTAGTACATTTATTAAAATAAAAAGTGTGTGTAGTTTTTTGCATAATTATAATACCTGCATTTTTTTGATAAATATGACATCTATGAATTTAATATTTTAAATTATAAATAAGAAGAACCAATTCAGAACACAAGTTATGAAAAATGTTGAGAAATTAAGACATTGTTTATGATGTTAAATATAAATGTGATTTTTTGAAAAACAATGATATTTATTATGAATGTTTTGTATTTTGTGGAGTAATTTTTAAGGATAATTAAAATACTAATTTATTTTACAAAATATGTAAGTGACTGTACATTAATATTAATTCTGCATTCATGTACGAGAGTTTCGCAACTACACACAAACACAATCGAAGATTTGGGCATGTATCAAACAGCTGTTTCGTCATTCTGTGGAAAATAAGTTTTCATCTTATAAATCAATACCCATATTGCGCAAAATGTCACTGAAATGCGCTATTCGATATCATCATGTAACGAGGAAATAAGTGAAATAAGAATTAGCACGTCCATCAAATTACCAGGAACAATGATTAGCAAATCGAAAATTCTTTAGCACGATAGAATTTTCCCATCTAACGAAAACGTCAAATTATGTGTTAGGTGCATAATTTTCTATGCAAGACGTGGCAAAATTACCCTTAAACAAATTTTGAAGCATTACCATATTCACAAACTCGTGAAAATGTCGATAACTGGGCTTTTTAAGGATGGGGACGACTGGGGCCGACCCGGATTACTTACTCGATTGTGTCCTAGAAGGTAGAGGTATCCGATGACCGCCTTTTCTTCGCGATCTACGAACGTAAGAACGCGAAGAGGAAAACGAGGCACTAGGCATTATTTCTTTTAGCACTTATTTTCACTAGAATTCAGCCCTAAACAAAGGAGACACCCGCACCAACACCGTCGGCCATTTTCTGTTTAGATTAGATTGAAGAGTCAAAACGAGAAACTCAAATTATGCAGCATTGGTAGTTTTATGGCTAAATTATTACTATAGTATAAAAACAGCACTAATCGCACTCACTAAAATTATAATAATGAACAATTATCTACCCTATATTGATTTAAATTCTAATGAAAAATCCACTCTACCCTCAAGCAACGGGCGACTCTCAGTAAAATATGGCGGATTTTGGATTAAAATTAAAACATGGCGGCGATGCTGCTAACGCCACCTATAAATAAAAATAAAAAAAGAAATGTAAAGCTCAGCCACACACAAGAATAACATTTTATGTACATAACGATTGAGTTGAATTTTTTTATTTTTTATATCATACAAATACCTTTAACTATTCTGAATACATTTCTAAGCTTATAACTAAAATTCCTAGAGAATTAAATACATTTTGAATTGAAAAATGTTTTGTCAACATCTTGCCCCGAGTGTCAGTCTTGGACAAAGCTGTATAGACTTAGTTCTGTTGCATATCATTGTGCTCATTAATCATTAGTGTCAACTGTGATTGTCATTAGACATAAACGTCATATTATTTATTTTTGATACAAAATACAAAAATAATTTATTTGAAATTATGATTGTATTTCACAATCAAATTCAATTAATATTTTAAAACAGTTCCTAACTTGACATGAATTAATTAAAAAACCGTAAATAATTAAATATTATTCTGTAAAAAAAATTGCTGTATCCTTGAATCATGGTTGTAGCACAAATAGATCAAAATACATGTGTTTATTCTATTCTAGCATGTGTTTTCCTCACCTTTTCCTATGTTGCAAGTTTATATATTTGGAGTTCCAAACTGAGCAGGTGTTATTTTTGGTAAACAATCTCTTAAAACTCGAATTTTTTTGTACAGTTGTCAAGGCTTACTTTTGTTGCAGGGATCATCCTTCAGTAATTAAAAGAAGATTCTTCAGTGTTACCGTTATGATGTTTTTAGCACCATATTTTACTCAGTATTTTTTATCAGAAGACACATTAAGCAGAGGTGATTTGTATGAGCAGTTAGGCCTTAAATGGAGTGGCATTTACTATGCTTTAGTAGTGCCATTATTTCTGACAGTAATATTATTTCTGGGACCTCTTACTATGCATTTTTTATCAGGAGTTTTGAAATTTTATGCAGGTATGATATAACAAAATATTAGACATTAAAAAATCTGAGATAGACATCATTATGTAGTTGCCAATTTTTTTGCTTGGAATAGACATAACATTTTCTTTGAATACTCATCTCAACACACACTCATTACTTATCTTCAAGGTAAGCAAGTTATATGTGTATTAAGGGTAATAAACCACTCTCTTGGGGGGGATGATCATAGATACCCAGACCATAGTGAATACTGCAAAGTTTGTTTACAAATTTATAATACCAAGAATCAAACCCAGGACCTCTGCAATCCAGTGAGCTAGGTCAGTGAAAGTTTAACCCACTTAACCAGAGAGGTTCTTAAGTTCTAAATCAGTGTAATTTAGACTAGATACATATAACTTAATAAAATGCAATCATTAACCTAGTATAAATTCTGTTTGAGTTCAGATCATTCACTTTAGATTTAGGAATTTGCTTTCTTATTTTTCTTTTTCACTTACTCTTTGGCATCCATCTTTGTTAGACCACTGTGGTGCATAACATTCTTCATGACATTAAGCTTATATTTTAGGGCCTATTCCTTCTACAAACACCAGGTAGAATGCATATTCCTTAAAACATGGCTATATTGGTTTAGGCATTTTGTAGTCTGTTATATCATGGAAATAAAGACTACCACATCAGTAAGCATTCTTAATACATTCCCTTCATATGACTTCACATATCCACAGCACCTTCTTCATGTCCATGACATACAGCTACTTATAAAATATTTCAATTAAAAGTTATTGTTAATGATGTTAATTTTTTTAGAACCTGTGTACTGGATTTCATGTTGGAGAGACTTAATTTGGATAAGGAACTATGTAATGGCCCCACTGAGTGAAGAATGGGTGTTTCGAGCGTGTATGGTGCCTCTACTTTTACAATGTCTTAAACCATTTACTGCAGTGTTCGTAGGACCTTTGCTTTTTGGCATTGGTGAGTTATTTATTTGGACAAAAAAGATTGTACTGAATTTAGTAGTAGTCTTATGCATAAATAGTTTAAATGAATACAATACCAACATCATTTGCCAGATATTGAACAAATCTATACTAATATTATAAAGAGGAAAAGTTTGTATTTTTGTATGTTTGTAACAAATAAACTCAAAAACTACTGGACCAATTTCAAAAATTCTTTTATCATTGGAATGCTACATTGTTCCTGAGTAATATAGGCTATATTTATTACTAGAAAAAATTTGGGATCCCTACTAAAACTACTAAATGTCCACCCATCCGAAGTCGGGATGGGCCGCTAGTTGGAAATATACTAGCTACTATAATTTAAGCAAAGAAGAGTTAGTATATGATAATGGACATACATTATATGTTAAAGAATTATGTACAGAATATACTAATGGACATGCAAGAAAAGGAGACCTCACCAGAAAGCAAAGCTGGAGCCAAAACCATGCCAGTTTCTTTATTTTCTTATAATTTCTAAAGCCATTTGTTGTCTGCATATTTTTTATTAATTGTTTTTCTTACTACCATTATTATAGACTGTCAAATTAGACATAGTTGTAAAGAAATATTTTAAGTAAGTGAATAATTAAATTTAGAGATCAGAGCCCCAAGGTTTATTTTCAGATTATTGATATTTGAATGATTATTATCAAAACTGATAAAATTGTTAAATCAATGAGTCACTGCTCTAATAGAATTGAATACAATTACAATATACAATAATAAAAAGACCTGAGGTTTAGCTTTCACATAAAATCTATTTCAAACAAATTTGAAAATCTATTCATATTTTTATTAATAATAATAATTATTTATCTTGTAGAATTACAATTTATAATTGATTAGTAAAATTATATAAAATAATTAAAAAGCTGGGGTTAACAAATCCTATCCTAGAGATTTGTTATGATTGTTCTGTTAGCTTTGCATTTGCTAGACAATTGAGCACAGTTAAAAAATCAGCCCTACATTAAATAAAAAACCGATAAAACAAGCATTTTCATTGTATTATTATCTGTGTAATTATATTACTTAAAAATCTTTTAGTAATATTTTTTTATTGCCTGAAAGAGGCGAACAGTCCACTTGATCGAAGATGATTACCGTCACCTAGGGACATTGCAACACCCTGCAACACCTGGGGTGTTGCTGGCTTCTAATAAATTTTATAATGCCCTTCTTAAACAACCTCATGTTGTAGTGCAGAGGGAAAACCTGACAGGAAGTTCCCTAGAAATCGTACATGTTTATTAAAATATTTATGCTAATTCAATATTAATTTAGTATTTTGTTCACAGCACACTTTCACCATATGTTTGAAAAATTAAAAACTGGATATGATTTCAAAGCTGCTCTTTTGATCTCATGTAAGTATTGCAGTATTATTCTTTCTAACCATTATCAATATTCATTAATACTTTAGATCAACTAATACTAGGCCCCCAGATTACATATACTCTGAATGTGTAAAGAATGATTTTTGACGAGAACATTATCCATAATCCTATATTCTTCTTTTATGAGAGGGTGCCATAATGAATGTTTATACAAATAGAAAATCTTAAGAACATATATTGTTTTCAGTTATAAGTAGGTGATAGACTTTTGTGCAAGTATTCATACTTATGACTTGATGATTTTTTTGTCTTCTGAAAGATCATGAATTTAAGTTGATAAATAGGCGAAAAAGGTTGCTGTGCCATTAATATGCTTACTTGCTCGTACATCATCACCCACTTCAATTAGTTTTAAATCACAGACAGACACTTCAAATTTATTGATATAAATAGGTAAAATTCAGTTTATTTGTTTGGAAAAAACTTATGATGGCTCAGTAACTAAGTCATTTCATTTTAATGATTTGTCTTGTTGTTCCGGTATGTGTTCTAAATCGTACTCTATAAGTAATTGTTTTTTACATTTCAGCATTTCAGTTCATGTATACTAGTGTTTTTGGTGTTTATTCGGCATACTTATTTGTAAGAACAGGTATGTAAACCTAATCTTTATAATTATTTTGTAATTATACAAGTTTCTCTTTTTTTTTACACTTCGTGTCGTCTTCAGCATAATCACTCACCATGTGAAGCCAATATTTCTTGGGCTATACCCTTCTAATGGAACCTGGTGCCTTTGGCGGTGATGGTATGCCTACATTTTCCCCTCACATGACTAGCCAGTTTTTGTAATACGTGAGTTTCTAGGATGCTCCACCTGCGTGATGAGGTGACAAACATTCAAAGCAACAAATTCCCACCATTCAAATATAGACTTCCCTGCCGTACAAAAGGACAAATCTAAAGATGTATTTATAGACCTGTCCTTTCCGATTAACCGGCATTTTAGGGTCACAATTTATACCATACAAAAAAAAACCCTCAAAATATATCTAAAATAAATATGCAATAAGGAACAATTTTGAAGGTTATTACATTGGAAATATTACCTTCACTTACAGGTCATTTCGTGGCTCCACTAGTGGTACACATGTTCTGCAATCACATGGGATTCCCAAACTTCGGTGAGGTCTTCGAATATCCACCGTTACAGAGGATATGTATCGTGTGCAATTTCCTTATTGGATTTGGGGTTTGGTGCTGCCTTATAGTACCACTGACTAGTCCAGATATTTATAACAACAAATTGCATTGGCGAACTTAAACCTTATAATCAATGGTTATGATTTACGTAATGAGTTAAATTGTTGTTATTTAACCTATAACATGAAGAATAGTAGTATTATTTTCCATATAATGTGTTTCAGGGGCCCAATTCTACCATTTCAATGTCTTGTCGTGGCAGATATAAATAATAATAAAAATTAATAAATAAATAAAGTACAATTCCATTACGTAATAATTAGTCTCAAATATTCGTATTCTACTAAATGAACAATATCTTTTCATTATCTTTGCGGCATAATAATAGTAGAAAAAATTTCGTATTACCATCAGCATAAATGACGTTACCCGCAATGAATATTGGAAAACTACCAAAAATTTTAAATATTTTTCGCGAGTTTTCGCTTATAAATATTTATAAAGATAGAATGGTGTGCTACGGGTACGCCATTGTGATTAAAGAATACCGAAATCAATATAACCTAAGATTGAGACGATAGTGTCCGGCAATTTTGAACAGATCATTATACCAGAATTAGGCCCCTGGATTAAAAATTGACGCAGATCTAAAACAGGGCTAAGAGGAAGAGTATGCAATTTTCAAATGCGGGTAGTTATAGCCTTATATCAGAGGACCTTAAACTACGGTGTGCGACCATCAGTCATCACGGATCTGACTCACGGCAGCGAGTCTCACCTGTCTTTATGTCATTTTTTAATTTTTTTTAATTGTTGGAGTTCAGCAGACAGGGAGATAGCCCACTTGATGGAAAGTGGTTACCATCGCCTATGGTGGATTAATCAAATGTAACGAGTATAGTACAATCACCTTGGAGACTTTTTTGTGTTTGTAATAGTGTACATGTGTATGACACTTGTAACTTATAAGTGACTGCTGTAAAAGTGCGAGGCGGGTTAGCTATACAATTTTAAAACCTAGCAACTAACATTGTTTTTTAAATGTATGGTTGAGTATTCATTGTCTTGCTGGGCATTTGCTTATGCATTGTGTCTGCCAAAAATGTGAAAATTGTAACAAAATATTGCATTGCTCCCAATATGTTTAATAAATAATTATTAAATGGCATGTCCTTGAAGTTGATGACTTTTTTTGTGATGTGTAGTTAAATTTCATGGCTTGTACTTGCTAAGTTTTGAAATTGTACAGCTGATGCGATACCGAGCTTATCGGGTTTATTCCGGTTTTAGTCACTAATGTATTTTACACTACTACAAACACAAAAACATCTTAATAATGAGATATTTTATTTATCGACTAGAAATACGATATCCCACAAACTATTAACCATTATAGTTAGGTATATGATGAGATTTAAGCAGCTGTGACTTTCCACTGACGTTTGTTGTTGTTAAATTTACTTGTGCCAATTATTTATCAGCAGGGACCGAGAATGTGGATATTTAAAAGTTTTTTGTGTATTTCATGGTATGTTAGTCGATGAGTTATAAGGTCCTGGCTCTTGGGGCTCTGTAGAGGAATCAGTCTCGCCCTTAGTCTAAAAAGTTTAGAAACTAATTAATTAATAATTAAAACTACATATTTCTATCAAGATATTTTAAAGTTACGATGATGCCATGGTACTTGAACGCCTGCTCTTTTTTATGTACGTCGTTTCAGAATTTATTGTGATCTGTGTCAACTTCAACTACGCCATTCTGACTAATACCGAGATCTCTCCTAGTCATTGATGTTATAATAAATTTAGAATCAAACGAACTTACCTTGTGATGTTTGATGTCTAATTATACGAGTGTCTTGAACGAAGATGATTACAGTTTACATGCAGCAGCTCGCGAGATGATGCTGTCCTCATCACACTTTCAGAGTTATTTTCATATCTTAAAAAATTAAACTATCGTACAAGTAGGTACGTAACTAGCCATCCCGCCATCTTGGTTTCTGTCAACTTTAATTTTTCAGAGCCTTACTTTTTTCGATATATCTAGGGATTTCTAAAATGAAAAGGGAAGCGTGGGTGTGTAATCATCTTCGTTCAAGACGCTCGTATAATTAATTAGACATCAAACATCACAAGGTAAGATCGTTTGATTCTAAATTATACATCGCATCTTTCCGAAGATGATTACAGTTTACATGCAGATGTTTAGAGTATCGAAAAAAAAACCATTATATAACAGCGATCAGTAATATATTTATTATTTTTCCTTAATAATTAATACATATTCGTATGCACAAAAGGAGATTCCTAAGAATCTACTATATATATATATAATCAAGTACAGAAAAATCAATCATTGTATTTATTATTATTATTATACTAAATTAATGTATCTACAAATTCGTTTTGGCCTGATTTTAATACTCCTTTACCTTAGTACTTTAGAAAAACTTTGGAGCATTCGGACCAGCCTGCTGCTTTCCGAATAACTTCAAGGTTGACTCCAGCCCTGTGCGCGGCTGACGTGGATGAATGTCTCGTAGTATGAGCGCCATATAATTTAATATCGATGCCACTTTTTTCAAGAACAGATTTAACCCAATGGGATAACGTTTGAGAACATGTCTTTTTATGGGGTTTCTGATAACTGATAAAGAGAGTCTTCTTGTCGTCGTAAAGATTTAGTTCTATCAATGTATGTTTTGAGACAAAGAGCTGGACATACTTTGGGATTCTCTTTAATGTATGGTAGCACAATAAACGGTTGAAATACATTTGGTCTTGAAGTTTTCATAAGATCTTCAACTTTGATTTGAATTTTTCTGGGTCAAATATTATATTTTGGATTCTTATGAGATTAAGTGTCTGCATTCTTTGCGCCGATGCTAGTGCCAGAAGTGATATTGTTTTAAAAGATAAATCTTTTAATGAAATCGAGTCCTTGGGAAAATAGTTTTCCAGATAATTTAACACTAGATGGGGGTCCCGGGTAGTTTCGTATTTCGGCGCAGGTGGTTTTATGCGATAAACTCCTTTTAAAAACCTTTTAATATTATCATGACCAGTGATTTCTTGTCCTAATAGTATGGTCAATGCTGAACGGTGGCTATTTAATGTACTGTAACCAACGCCGGAATTATTTTTTTCTGTCAAATATTCAATCAGCTGGGTAATATTGGAATCACAATAATCTAAACCTTTGTTTTTACAATATAGCCACCATGATTTTAAATATGAATGAATCATATTGCTTTAATGTATTAGTAGCGAAAGAAGCCATCACTATGTCTAACGATGTATTAGGAATTCTGCGTCTTAGTAGCGACTGCCGGATAATACTCCGGCCGTCAGGGTCAGATCCGCATGAAGAGGATGCTGCTCCCTGAAAGAAGAGACTAGTAAATTTTTATTAGGGTGAAAGTATACTACTTCTGAAACAAGCAAGTTCATCTATAAAGGGTATCACGGTTGAGTGGGCCAATGTGGTGCAACGACGATGCATTTTGCTTTATCACATTTCATTTTGTGTAAGACTAGAAATTAGACTAAAAGGTGGAAAAGCATAAAAACTTATGTTTTTTCCATTTAAATGTGAATGCATCAATAATCTCTGAGTGTGGATCTAATTTCCATGAAGCGTATCTTTGGCATTTATGATTTTGACTACTAGCAAATAAATCAAATTCAGGACTCCCAAATTTAACTTTTATCTGATCAAATGCGTAATCTGCTAGTTCCCATTCAGTGTCTATATTAAATCTTTGACGAGATTCAAAATCCACGACTATATTCATATTGGATCGGATATAAGATGCGAAAATGTGTAGAATGCGTTTTTCGCACCATTGCCATATATCACGTGCAATTTTGTTTAGGTGTGTGAACTGTATACCGCCCATTTTATTAATATAGGCAATAGCTGTAGTATTATCTATTCGTAATAAAACATTGCAATGACGAAGTCGTGATGCGAATATTTTGAGGCTATAGAAGGCTGCCAGTAATTCGAGAGTGTTTATGTGTAATAATAGTTGCGAGCAGTGTTGCCAACTCAGTATCAGGTTTATGGGCTAAATCGATATAGTTTTATATGTACTAATATGGTATCCAAACACAATATATGTCGGGACACAATTTCCACACACATTTTACGTCGGGATAAAATAAATCAAAGAAACACTATTTACAATATTTTTATAATATTAAATAGGGTAGGTATTTAAAACTTTTATGAAATCATCGAGACCTTGAACTTCTTGATCACTGGCTTGGGCTTCCGAATAGTGAGAATGTAAGTGTGCAGGGGATACCCAATTTATCTTCCACAGATGATGACGACGACGACGAAGATATAAGTCTTCTTCTCTTTGTATTTACTAACTTTTTCACTTTCTTTACTACCCTATCCACGATATCACTCTTATCACTATTTGATCGTTTCCTTTTACCCATGTTTTTTTATTTATTTATTTTGGAAGAGGAGCTAATTTACGTGTGACTCGGACAACACAAAATCACGTAATGAAAGTTGACAGAAACCAAGATGGCGGGGTGACTAGTTACGTAGCTACTTGTACGATAGTTTAATTTTTTAAGATATGATAATAACTCTGAGAGTGTGATAAGGACAGCATCATCTTGCGAGCTGCTGCATGTAAACTGTAATCATCTTCGGAAAGATGCGATGTATAATTATATAATTATAATGTTATGTTTATTAGAATGTAATCGTATAATAGTACTAATAATGCAAATAAGATTTACACTACAGTGAGAGTATTATAAATAACTAGTATATGCCCGTGATAGGTAATATGAAGGTATTTAATAGATTGAAACTGTATTTGCGTGCTAAGAACATCGGTGACTTTAAATTCAGAGTACTTATGTTTTTCTTAAAGCACCTGCACTTGATTTTATTAAAGTGGTGTTTTAGTTTAATAAAAACTAGGTTGTATTTATATGGTGGGATCTATATTGTTGAGCACTGTATAAATGTTTTTAGGATTTTTAATAACTTTTGTAACAAGTTTCGGTTTACCAGATTGGTAAAGGGTGAACGCTGTGTTATTGGTTCGACAATATAAAAGGAGGTGAAATCGCCTAGACGGAACATTCTACATTCGTCGGTTGAAGAGAGCGAAAGCTCTGTTGAATAAGGAGTACTAACACACAAGGAGTAATAATTACGGTCCGATAATAGCAGTATTCTTTGAGGGCAAATTGCTGCTCGACACCTGATAAGCATCGACGCAACTCTTGGAGTTGTCCTAATATTTCTGTGTATTATTGTGCTGTATTTAATATTGTAATTGTAATAATTCTAGTGTAATAAACTTTGATTATAATATTTCAGATTATTATTGTGTTATTTGTCGGCTTGAGCTGACACCCGCGACTTCATTTTTTACGCTTGACTTGAAATTCCCGGGACACAAAATACCGCAGAATTTGAAAAGGAATGTAAGTTATCGTTCTAGTGAAAACTGTCGGAATAAGCAAATTTTTACGCACCCGAACAACTACAAGCCGCTCCTGGGAAAATTCCCGCGGGGTTCCCGGGATAAAAAATATCACAAAGATTATTACATTAAATTTGCTATTGATTAGTAAAAAAAATCACATTGGTATCGATTTGTGTTAATCTAGCCATTTTAAATCATTCTAAAAAATTTCCCGCGGGGTTCCCAGGATATAAAGTAGTGCAGATTTTAAGTCTAAGAATTTGTTGTCGATCAGCGAAAGCTTCGAAATTGGCCCAGTAGTTTTACGTGATTCCCGAACAAACGGACAAGAAATCTAAAAAAATTGCATCGTGTTCTCGGTCGTTTATATAGTGTATTCCAGTTGTTTTATTTTAAATAGCTTCAATATACGGGCACGGCATGTTTAGAATTTTATAATATTATAATGATGAAAATACTCATTTATTTCAGACATCAGTCATTGTATTATGACAAAAAATAGTAAAATTTACATTAAAATCGTACTAGAGCAGGAGTGTTCAAACTTGAACTGCCAGCTATCTACTTCAATATTGTTAGATTCCGATTGATCGCGTCTAAAAGGTTGCGAGTATGTAACCTTGTCATCTAGGTAGGTAGGATACATCCTACGATACATCGTGACACTGGTATAAGTGTATATATAGGGCATTTTATTATTTCATTTCCCTGAAAACGCGTAGAATTAATAGGAAACCAAAGTAGTTTTCCGCCATAAACCTTTTTTTTATTAAAGGTAGCCGATAGATAAAGCCACCATCTCAGGAGTTTATTATGATAAAAAATTTAAGGGGGGGTTATTCTGGCCTAGATAGATAAATAACTTTTTATTGTTTACTAAACTTACTTTCGAATAAACAAACAAAAAGGCATGAGCAATGGGAGGTCTTATTGAGGATCTAGTGCAACAGAAACTGTCTACATCGGCAATTATTTCTCGCAATCGTCAGTTTGAGCACCCCTGTGCTAAATAGAGCAAGCATTTACTTCAGTGTCCATAGTAGTTCAAGGAAACATAATATTAGTCATTGGTTTGTGGGACTACAAAGTGTGAAATATTCATGAATATCCAAATTTTCAGCATAATCTACTAGCAAATTAAAGAAGAAAGTTGGACTTTAAAACACTTCTACCAAAACGTGAACCAAATTGTAGATTTTTGATTGACACTAAATATGTGATTCTTGTGGTAACTCACGTTTTCGAGATTTAACACACACACACACACGCATATATCAATTCTTGAAATGAAAAAAAAACTGTACAGTAACATACCTCGAAATTTCTCAATATCTTAATTCTTTTAAACAAACTGAAATGGTGTAAACGCAACGCGTTAGAAGTTGGAACGAATCCGGCTATAAGGACCATAATATAACTTGTAGGGGTAATCAACTTGGACCTCAGAAAAATAACAATGCATGACGTAATTGATTTTGACACATTATTTACTTTAATATTACCTATTGGTTATTTTAAATGAATTGATAATGTTATTCATTATTGGTGTTGCCAAATTATAATGACAAAATTACATGCTAGCGGTTTTGTATTAGAAAAATGTATGTTACCTATTAACTATTACTTTGAGTCCATAAATTATTACAAATAAGTATTAGAATTAAAACAACGTTTTATGTTTGTAAATAGTTTATTTACTTATTTATAATATATACATAATTTAGACTTCATGTTTGTATAATATACATACTATTTATCTAACATTACTTAATAAAAGTGATTTAAATTACGATTGTATTTCATTAATAAAAAAAGATTAATTTTTGACACGAATTTATTTTTTTAGATTCTTCTAGTTTCGAATTTAAGGAACCACACTTTCGATTGTAATAAAGAGTTTCATCGCGTTATTTTTAATTGTTGTCAAATCTATGAGCGACTTCTTTTAAATCTTAAACACTATCGTCGTCAGCTATTCACTTAGTTACTTTTAGATTCTGTAACTCAACCAAATTGAAATACTGGATATTTTCGATTATGTTTTTGTTTAGAATTCCGTAGCTAAAAAATGCCTTTCACTGTATATCGAGTATGAAAGGCCAATTTTTCAAAAATCTCGTTTCGTCTAGTCTCGACTTTAAATCGACTAAAACAATTCTTTTAATATTTACCATATGTATCTATCCACTAAGGTCTACACAGCCATAATAGATACAATATTTATTCAAGATTTAAATTGAAAGATAAAATATAATTCATTTTACTACATACTGTGAACAACAATTCAAAGGCCAACTGGTGTCTAAAATGTGACAATATTAAAAATAGTAACAATAAAACATAATATAATAAAAATATAAGGTCTTATCTAATAAATTCATTTACCGCCACACTAATAAAAATACATTTGAAAATCTCATCCTTTTCATAAATAACTTACAATTTTAATTCAGAAGTTTGCAAAAAATATCCTTTTCATACAAGAGCTGATTGCTCTTCTCTCTCTCTCTCTGGCTACTTAGCATGAGTGACATTTTATGCACTATCAATAATATTGCTCAATATTAGATAATCAATATTCCCTCGTGAGTGCGAGCAAATATATACAAATCAGGTGTGATGAATTTAGTTAACTTCGTTACATACGAATTAACTGTATTCAATGTTCAAAATCAAAATATTGTTCCGGTCTATAAAATAGTTATTTTGACAGGATTACACTTGACACTGAATTAAGTGCTGTTCTAGAATATGAATTATTTTATGCAATTATTGACGCCAAAAATTTGAATTGAATATAAACATCTTTACAAACTTCAATAATTTTAATCATTAATGAATCCATTGGAATAAAAGAATAGTGTTTTTAATTACAAAACCTAGTTTCTTTATATTTGTATTCTAACTTTGTTTTATTCGACAAATGGAGAACCAGTCTAAAAGTAGCTGCTATAGGCGGGATTCTATATTTTACTATTTATTCACTTGCCTTTCCATTGGTAGAAATTGACATTACTTGTATGGAGCTTATGTCAAATTTTAACCAGTAGACAAATGAATGGATATTAACATATAGGAACAGACTTCATATGAACTGAGCTTCACTGACGTACCCATTCACCATCAACAATTAACGAGTGAGTAAAAAGTAAGAAATATTTGGCAGAGTGTACTGTGGTTTCATGGTGCCTGTATGGGCCTGTTGGGCGACGGGGGCATCACGGGCACGGGGGTCGCGTCCAAGTCGCAGGCGGATAAAAGTCGCACCAACTCGTCAGGAGTCGGACCACCTTCCGGTCCTGGAGAGTCTTCACCTTCCCCTGTTTAAATTATTCTTATAATTTTTTTTAATATGAAATCTTCAGAAACATTTTTTTATATAGTACCGGTTATATTATATTATTAGACTGCGTGGCCATTGAAGCGGAACGAGGCTGTGGAGCAGAGAAACGGAGAAATATTAACCAATAAGATTGTATAAAAATTGCGTCACTGAACAGGCAGCCAATCCTATTGGTTAATATTTCTCAGTTTCTCTGCTCCACATCGCTCCGTATCAATGGATAGGCAGCCTTACCGGTGCTTTGGGTGAGATTTTTTCGGCGCCACTTCTCTATCCTGTTTTAACATCCATAAATTGAAAAAAAAAACGTAAGAAGGAGGCAGCAGTGGTTAGCACAGCCGCGTATCAAATTCCATGCACTTAGACAGTAATACCATGTGCTAATGGTGAAGGAAAACATCGTGATGAAACGTACACATCGGAGTAACCGATGTGTTAAACGTACCAATTCGCCATGGACAAGTCAATTAAAAATCAATTTATTGCAAATATAGGTAAGATAAAAAAAAGTGCTTACAATAAGTCATTAGTGCAATCTATATTCTGCCGGTACTGGTATGCAATATTTTATACTTAAATCTGAAGGAAGACAATTTAATCTAGATTACGTGATGTTAAATGATTAAAGTCAAACAAACTAAAATGTATCAATATTAATTCCAATAATGAAGATAAAAGTCATAATGATAATGAGAAAAATAATAATACTTTGTGATAATATCAATGTCAAAATAATAATATTTAAAATATATCTGTCAATCGCGTGGCGACGAGCGGGGTAGGTAATTAGGTATAGTGTATGTTGCCTTATAAATGGAAGGCCCGAGCCAAACAGGCGAAAGACTGGGCTATTATTCTTTTGAAAAAAAAATATACATATGTAACCGTGTCTAAAACATTTTTTTTTGTAAAACATTCGTAATATTATTGTTAATTAAATTCTGTCAATGTATGTCTTCGAAAATGTGATAATACGCGAGAAGATAACGAACTCCATTCAGGTAGCCCCTTCAAATACAAAACTTCTAAACATGCCGTGTCTGTATATTGAAGCTATTTAAAAAAGAAAACAACTGAAATAGTCTATATAAACGACGGAGAACACCATGCATTTTTTATTTTTGTCTGTTTGTTCGGGATTCACGTAAAAAATACTAAGCCGATTTCGATGCGGTTTTCGCTGGTCGACAGTTATTTCTGCTTAAAATCTGCGCTACTTTTTACCCCGGGAATCCCGCGGGATTTTTCTGGGAATAATTTAAAATGTCCAGATTGAAAAAGAAATTCGAATTCCAATGCGATTTTTTACTGATCGAAAGCAAATTTTATGTAATAAAATATGTGATACTTTTTGTGCCGGAAATTTCGCGGGAATTCCAAGTCAAGCGTGGATGAAGTCGCGGGCATATCCTAGGTCAAAATAAGTTGCACTGAAGAACATTTACTTCCTACTCTATTGTACAATTTAACCGGTATTAAGGCAAACGAATGTGTTGTAAGATATAAGAGCTGGTGGTAGCGACACTCACCGCCGTTGTTCGGTATCTGTTGTGCGTTCTGCGGCCTGACCGCGCGGTCGATGTGCGCGGTGAGGTCCCAGAGCTGCGCGGCGCCGCTGCGGTGGCCGCACACGAGTAGTCGCCGCGGCCGCAGCGCGCCCTCGCACTCCGCCACGACGAAGCAAGACACCCCGGACCCGTCCACCGAGTGTATCGTACACACCCTGTTATACAAAAATAATAATACCTATTGTTGCGGACAGGGCGCACCCCCCTGATCGCCAACATACTGCCGACGCCCAGACATAGTATGAATAGCAGGTAAACGTCGGATGATTGATGGAACATTATAGGCGGCCCTGGAGGTTGATAATGTAGATTCTATCTCATGATTACTACGTCGTGCTTTCTCACTCTATCTCTATTGCGCTACCATACGTACATTTATATCTAAATTCTTACTTTGTAAATGTTGTAATAATAATTATTATTATAAATACCTTTAAATACAGTCCAAGAAAATACCGAGAGTTTTTATTTATTATTAATTCGCCATCCTCTGCCTCTGGTTGGGGCAGTGTTCTTATTTATCTTTTCTTTTTTATCAACAAAATTACTTTCTAACAAAGAACTTTTGTTACTTTAAACTTATTTATTACATGTTATATCTATTAAATTATTTTATGTCTATATCTTAGTTTATTATATAAGGTTGGGGAAAAAGTTTCTTCGCATTTTATATAAAAATTCAAAAGGTTTTTTTATAAAGTTTATTTACATTTGACTAAAGTATGTAGGTGCCATTTTGTTGGATAACTTTTTGCCATCTTGTAGGTAGGGACGTGATCCCATTGCTATAACAATTTTGGGGCTTCTGATCAAAAAACTGCGACAAGTGGTTTTGGCAGTCCTCTCGTGATGTTAACCTGACACTGCCTAAGGAATTCTGCAGAGACCGAAACAGGTGAAAATCTGAAGGTGCAAGGTCGGGACTATACGGCGGATGCATTAACACCTCTCAGCCAAACTCTCGTAATTTTTGCTGAGTGGCTAAAGATGTGTGAGGTCTAGCGTTATCATGGTGAAAAACCACACCCCTTCTGTTGATTAATTCCGGCCGCTTTCTCTCAACTTTTTGCTTTAATCTCATCAGTTGTTCGCAGTACAGTTCAGAATCGATGGTCCTGCCTGGCGGTAACAGCTCATAATGAATAATGCCCTTCCAACCCCACCATACACACAGCATCACCTTGTTGCGAGTTAACCCGGGTTTCGCCACAGTCTGTGAAGCCTGACCGGCCTTTGACTACGATTTTTTTCGCACGTTCTTGTCGCACGTGATCCACTTTTCATCACCAGTTATCAGCTTCTTCAAAAATGGTTCGGTTTCATTACGTCGTAATAAAGAATCACAAATGAGTACACGGTTCATTAGGTTTCTTTCAGTGAGCTCATGAGGCACCCAAATATCGAGCTTTTTTGTGTACCCAGCTTTTTCCAAATGCGCCAAAACCGTTTTGTGGTCAATACCCAGTTCTCCAGCTACATCGTAACTACTAATATGCCGATCTTGCTCCACTTTTTCAAAAATGGAATCAATTTTGTTGATATCAAAATTTCCGGATTGAAAACGCTTAAAACAAATTTGCGCTACTCTCACAGATACTGCATAGGTCCATAAACATCACAATTTTTTTTGCGGCTTGTGTTGCATTTTTACCTTTTTTGTAGTAAAATTTTAAAATGTATCGAATTTCTTCATTAGATTCACTCATTTTAACAATAAGAAAAATAAATGAAAATCACACATTTTCCTAATTTGAATTTGGAATTTTCTTCTTTAAAATTAAATTTTTTTAATGATACCAAAACCAGCCAGATACTAATAGTATAGCCAAAGAGATCTTATTACAAGTTCATACATACTATATGCGAAAAGACTTTTTCCCCAACCTATTATGTCATTTCCTATTTATCAGTTTATATATTTATGTAACAAGTTCCAAGCTTTATTTACTACAAATTTGCGATTTATCATACATATACCTAGATATACGTGTACAAATACACATTTTAGGTCCATTTTTTTTTATTTATTATGTCGATGATTTTTATATTGTAGCATAGGAACCCGTTAATAATACTTTTCGCCATTAGATGACCTATGTTTTCTCTCTTTACGTCAATTTTTATCCTGGCTGCTAGGTCATATCTTGTCTTAATATCTATCGTTAGAAAGAACGGTTACTTTTTAACTTTTAATACAAGTTGAAAAATATATAAAAATCTAGAATTATACCCGCGGCTGAACCAGCTGAAAGTTTCGACCCGTATTGCGCGAATGCTATACCATTTCCCGAACACAGTTAATTTCATATTATTTTAAGAGCAAATTGTTTATATTGGATAACATTTTTATCTAGGCGCTATTTGACCTTGGAAACTTTCGGCTTCGCCCGCGAAAACTATCCAATTTTCCAGGATAAAAAAAATCCTATGTCCATTTTCGGTATTGATACTACATCATTATTTACTAAACAGTAAAACTCATACCGCGGTTCTTCCATGAAATTGTAACAGACAGAACTCTGTCTGTTATTACATATTATTAAATAGTTATTAATTAGTAATAAGTTATTAAATATTTATATGCAAAAGTAACTAACTACTTTTGTATATAAATATTTTTGAAATGTGTTCATAGAGCCCTTTGATTTGACTCAAAGGAATGATAAACGAGTGAGATATCAAGTGATTTAATATAGCTCACTCGTTTAATACATTAAGCATTTGAATATAAGAAAGGTACTTTAGATACTAACTACTTTTCATACAGTTCCAATTAAGTTTCCCACCTAGTCAGATTAAACGTGAAATCTAGGAGAATAGAGAAAGCATTTCAGTTGATATTATATGTTTCTAATGTATCTAAAATGTAGCTGAATGCCAGAAAGTATCGAGAGAGATGGACAGAGTTCTGCCGGCCAACACGTAAAACTCAATGTGAGCGAAATTTACACTAAAATTAAGCAATTGAGTTTGTGAAATAGTTTAGATTAAAAGTGCTTTGGATCTCACCTCTTTCCATTTGATGCCAGTCGAACATATAATGTGTCTGTATCAGGAACAACTTTCTGTATAAATATCTGTTCTTCGTCTTGTTCCCCATAAGGGCCTGAAATTATTTAATTAATAAATGAATATAATTAGTCAGCATGTCTTTTTTCTATACCGTCTTTCTAGCACTTGCAGAGTTTGTGGTCACACAAACAAGTATCAATCAGTTTTCAGCGCGCCGTTAGAAATTAGATGTGTTCAGTGTAAACTAAAAACTACTAGCGGTCCCGGCAGACGTTGTCCTGCCCAGAAAAAATAAAAATCTTGTAACCGATTCCAGCGCCACCTACCGGGTCTAATTGTGAATCTAAACCATTCTAGTGTGATTTGCAGTGAACATCAGTTATTACAAATAAGCTTTAAGCGTAGGTACGTGAGCTGTCAAGTGCGGAAGAAGACGGAGTATCCAAACCTAAAATTATATTCTTTATAAAAAATACGTTTTTTATATATTCATGTTATTGTCCTATTCCAGACGAAGACAATTCCAAAAACACAAGAATCATAAAAATCTGTCCAGCCGTTCTTGAATTATAAATGGTGTAACTAACACTTTGCAAAATATAGCAAATTGAAATAAGTACATACAAGATATGTAATGTATTTGTCAAAATGAATAAAATATGTTCAACTACTGGGAAATGAAATCAAAATTAGATATTATTGGATTTGTATAGAAGTAAACTAAACTAGTACTTTCACAAATAACATAGCAAAAAAAACGTCAAGTAAAAATAGTATATCTTATACTAATATATAAAGCAATCAAACAAACAAACAAACTTTTCAGTTTGTTTGTTTGTTTGATTGAACGCGCTAATCTCAGGGACTACTGGTTTGATTTGAAAAATTCAGTGTTAGATAACCCATTTATTCAGGATGGCTATATGCTATAATATCATCACGCTAAGACCAATAGGAGCGGAGCACCAATGAAGAATGTTTCAAAATCAGGGGGTTTTGAAAACAAATTCCACGCGGACGACGTCGCGGGCACAGCTAGTATTATATAAACTGAGTAGGCGCTATAAATGTTTCCATCATTAAAAACAAAGTTCATATAAAACTTATCATTAGAGATCTGTGTAAAACATTAAATAGGATACTTACCGCAGTCGTTATGTGGCTGAGCGGTGGGTGCTTCCAGAGCCAAGACCTTGAAGGCGGCGTTGGGCGTCGTGCCCGGCTGCGTGGAGATCATGCCCCGGAAGCGGGTCACGCGCCACGACCGCACGTGGTTGTACTCACTGCACACCGATATTAGGTAGTTCTCCGATAGGGATACCTAATCAACGAAAGCTACTTAGTGTGGTGTGCATAGACCATAACGGAACGGTATTAATGGACGCCGGTTAAAATAAAATAATAGATGTTTGGCCATATAGTTTTAGCGATTATTTTATGTTAACCATTGGTTAAAATGTCGGTGCACACCAGCCTTAGTCAATTTTTGGTTTTAATATTCGATTAATCATGGCTCCAAAAAAACAATGACCTTCATTATTGGAGTTTACGCCATAAGAATCAATTTTCATATAAGGTCCCCGAGATGGAAATTTTATGAGTGATACATGCATAATTCAAAAGATTTGCGTTTTGTTTCTTTTAAACCACCCCTGTATTAGAGCTAACAAAACAAATAAATATTCATATCAGTCATGGTGTTTTTGTTGATTAAAATAATCTAAGTGTCAATCTGTATATTGAAAAGTGGCCGAAACGTCGGAATAATAAAAATCAAATAAATTACCGCGCTTAAAACCGTTAAAACGTAGTTTAATTATGTATAAAACTTAAGAAAATATTATGTCAATCTGTATTTTATTGTTCACCAATGGTGTATTCAATTGCTTACCAAGATGAGTTTTAGCGAAACTATTATTATATTTTTGTCAGGCGCAATAATATAACTTATATGATTTTAATCTTTAATTAATATGTTGAGTGTATTGTGTTTATGTGTATTTTCTAATGGCTAAATAGTTATCTGTCTATGTTTTTCTTGTAACCGCCCTTATCCGGCTGTTGTCGCCGTGTACATGCAAATGTTTTTAATAGAAGTGAACTCTAGTCGTGCGTCGGAGCTGTCACACAGAAGTTTTTAAGCCTTTACGCGGGTTCACTTTTGTCTTTAAATTCGATACAAAAGGGCCTTAGTCATAATCAAAAGTACGTTTTAGCGGTCTTCCGATATCACGGCGACTGAAAAGTTGCCGAAACGTCGAAATTTGTATTATGTGTACTAATCACAAACACTTACGACAATACTATGTGAACTTAATCACTACAATGTTCTTTAAAATATTTTAACTGTTTAAACAGTTAAAAAATCACTGTATAATTTCTTTTGAAATATTAAGCTCATTTATTTATTTATGTTTGTTAGATTTTATTTTCCCCATTTCTATGTAATTTAAACATTGAAATAATCTATTTACCACTGAACGGTTTGCTGCAAATAAATGATAAGCAAATTTTTGTGTCAATTTGAAGCTCCACTTGCGAGTCTTTGGAACTAATATTAGTACTATAATAAGCACGGGAAAAGAATACTATGCTTTTTTCATTGTTATAAGCAAGTTTTTAGTTGCTTATGATCATGACAGCAACTTGTCTAGTGGCAATAATAGAGGTCAGTGTTCTAGAGTCTCTTCGTTATAGCTCTACAATAGAGGTGTTTCTATTTGAATATTGGGTTGATAAACAAGGCCGGATCGGAGAGTGGAGCTCAGTTGCACTTCAACCATAAGGCGAGGCATTACTAAGTGATATCGACCATGGAATCTTAAGACGCGTTTAACGGTATTTCAATTGCTTGCTAGTGATTTGGACTTTTTATGTCCCTGGCTGTGTGTAAATGCTGTGAATAGAGTTCGTGATGATTCAATCGTCATTTAATTAAGACCCCGCCATATTTTATACTAATATATAAAGCTGAAGAGTTTATTTGCTTGCTTGAACGCGCTAATCTCAGGAACTACTGGTCTGATTAGAATTTTTTTTCAGTGTTAGATAGCCCATTTATCGAGGAAGGCTATAGGCTATATATCATCACGCTGAGACCAATAGGAGCGGAGCACCAATGAAGAATGTTTCAAAATCGGGGGAGGTCTTTTTTAACTTACTTTTTTTTAAACTATTCCATGCGGATGAAGTCGCGGGCAGAAGCTATTGTAATAATATTTATAGCGAGGACCAACACAATCTCATTTACATCTCTTATAGAGTTCTCAACTATCTGAATTGTCATTGGAGCACATTCATGGAGTGGGCATAGTTTAAACCATGTAAAATTATACAGGAATAAATTGGTGCACAAAACGAAACTTAACATAGACTATTGGGATTCTTTCGTTGTAACATTTTAAGGATGCTTTACGAAACTTTACCTTGGTAATGGGACTTTGGTGTACTGTGAAGGTCTGGAAAAGTTGCGGCCCATGGCCTACGGTCTCAGGGTGTTGCACTATAACCCGCACTGAGCCGTATCTGGTGCCATACGCGATCTCTATCCAGTTCCCACACAAATCTGTTACGAAGAAAATATGTGATAATGAAATAATTATTATGAACTGTAATTAAACCAAATTTTTAATTTGGCAACATTTTAAAATTGTTGGCAATAAATTCTACTCTTTCTGACTGTTTAACCACATACAATTATGTATGAAATTGGCAGTATTAAACTAATAAAAACTCTTATTATCGATCTATAAACATCTCATCATGTTCATACTTCCCAATGCTTATTTGGATTTTTTTTACCTAAAACTTTACTTTAAAAACCATATTTTGTTGGAGATAATTTTAATAAAGGTGCTTAATTGGTAATCTAAACCACCCGGTTTAGATTACCAATTAAAAAAGTATAATTATTTAAGAAGTTCTCGAAAATAAGTGAGATGACGCTTGAGTTTTTTGATTCGTAACACTTACTTGTTTTTGGAGTTAGATAGACAGAGATAGCTGTTATGGGCTCCTGGTTAGGATCTTTGTATAACTGTGTTACTAAAAGGTCGTTATCCTTCATTCTTAGTGGGAATTTCTGCATATCTGCAATTAATGTAAAAATTGTAGTGTTTACATGAAACCAAAATATCTTGAAGACGAATAAAATGATTAATATAGCATTAAGGTATTTTTTCCACGCAATCATTCGGTAGTTAGACGGAAAGGAGGGGGGTTGAAAAAAATGAATAAGTCATAAGATCTAACAATATCCCACATGTGTATTGTATTATTCATCTCAAACACTCAAAGGAAAAGAGTGGTATAATTAGATTCTTGAAAAATCAATTAGGCTTATCAGGAATCGAATCGACTATTTAGAAAAAATACACACCACCTATATTATTATACCAAATTATAGAGTAGCTTGTAAGAATAAATTTCTGTAAAGGAATGTCAAACGCCAAACCAAGGGAAAGGGTTGTTTTTGAACAAAATGATCGTTTTCCATAGATTAATTAAACATTAAATTGCACTGGTCATTTGACTACACCTCATTTGAATGGAATCAATGTTTACCCATTGACTGATTTGATTGATTGGGATAAAATAACGTGCGTTTCCAATATTAATTTATAGATGCATATTCGAAACAGAATAACTTTATCATTTCCATATTGAATAAAATAAGTTGAGGTTCACGCCGATATTCTGTGAGAGCGTCATATCATATTTAACGAGCCAGCCCTAAAAGCTGAAATCAACATAATGATTTCAGCATCGCTCTACCACATACAAACTTATGATATACGAAAATTACGATATATGCTCTGAATAGAAACAGGAACTCAAGAACATTTAAATATGAATAGATCATTACTAGCCTTTATATAAGAATAACTATTAAAAAATAATAATAAAAAAATTGCTATTGATCAGTGAAAACCGCATTGAAATCGGCCAAGAAATCTAAAAGAAATTGCTTATTGTACTCCAGCGTTTATATAGTCTAATTCAGTTGATTTTTTTTAAATAGCTTCAATGTACAGACACGGCATGTTTAGAATTTTATAAAATAGATATACAATAGAATAATAAGAATGGGGACCTATATAGTTGATGGCGCCGGTGGCGGTGCCGAGCAACAAGAAGGAGCCGGCGGTGTCGTGCGTGGAGAGATGCGCGACGTCCTGCGTCTGCCAGTGCTGCGTGCTGGTGTGCCACACGCCGGCCTTGCTGCGCGCGCCGGCGCCGCTCAGCGCCACCAGCTGTGGACCCACGAACAGCAGGTGCTCCACGCGCACGCCCAGGTTGAATGTGCCTTACACAATTACGACAGATAAGGCACTGCATAAATTATCTTGGAGGAAATTCGCGTTTGTTGACGGTCTTGTGCATGGCCTATATAGTATATACAGTGGGCAAATAAAATATATTAAACACTTCATATCTTTACAGTAAAATAACACATTAAATATTTTATAGGTAATGAAGTAAAATGTCATTCCTTGCCTCATGTCAGAGACGTGGCACACAGAATGTGGTAAAAAATAATACTCGGCAAGCACTTTATCGAATTGTATTCGAATTAATGATTCAATACAAGTCGTTACACGAGTATTAATTTTAATTTTGAAGTAACAAAGTCTGTCTCTATTGATGGTTTTAATAAAATTTATTATATCTATTTGTTTTACTAATTAAATATTACATAAGTAGGATTAGTTTTATTCATTATTATTGTTATTAATTATTTAATTAACAAAAATGGGTAATTTCTTCTTACGCCAGAAGGAAGGTCTGCACTGAAATCAGCGTTGTGTCGGATATAATTTCGGCACAGCAATATGATGAGTGCAATCCTTGTTTGATGAAAATGCGGCGTACAAATTCTCAAAATATTCTCTGTGTATAATAATGTATAAGGAATGTAATTACGTCGCTATGTCTTCAAATAAATTTTTTCTTTCTTTCTTTCGTTTGTAGTAGTGTTTTGCACACAGACCCAGTTCCCATATCTAACCAAACATTCATTTGCCTTACTATCCGTTAAAATTTTACATAAGCTATGGAGCAGATGTACTGGACATCAAATGTCAAAATTCAACAAATGGGGTAGGGCTAGTGAATGAATAGTAAGATATAAGATTATTATAAGAGAATCTATTAAATAATTAAGAAAAGAAAGAATAAACCAGTTTCTGTTAGTTGCCATGTACCTCGCACTCTGGCATCAGTCGCCTATAAGTAACAACTTGCGCAAAATGGCTCACTAAAAAGAAAAGAAAGATATAGCTCTTTCGTTCTGAAGAGCTGTATCACTCCTTTAGCTCAGTAGAGATACAGAATAGAAATGAGCATGACACCTTTTGCTCTAGTTATTTAAATAGTCAAAACAGCTAGAGCTAGCCAGTATTTCGAAATTTTACTGCATATTACTGGCAAAACAATAAAGATAATTATGCAATATTTTTATTGTTTAATATAAACAGAAAAGGATAGTATATAATACATAAATACATACTCATGTATATTTTTCAGCAACAAACATCTATTTATACCGTATGTATTGACGACTTTGTGTTCAGTTCGGCGCATCGACAACTGAGCCGATTGAGTTATTTGCTAACTAATTAAGTGAATGATAAATACGTTTTAAAATGGGATATAGCTCATTTTTATCTCTCATTCGCGAGCTACCCAAGTCCATAGTGTACACCACTACAAACGCAAAAACGTCTCTAAGCTGATTGTACTGTACGATATTGATACATTTGAAGTTGAACAATGAGCACAGTTAAAGCTTATTCCATAAACAACTTTTCTAGGCAATCCTGAAGTTTGATTGAAAGTTAATTTGATTTGAAATTATGTCCTTTTGATAAAGGTAATAACTATATCTTTGACTCTGAGATGACTACTATGTAGATGTTGTATCCAATAGGGTGCGGTATAGATATAGGGCGCGTTTTGACATATAAAGTGAATTTTAGATGGTTATAAAACAAATAACTACCAAAGCTAAGGCGGGAGCTCCGCTTCGCTTCGCTTCTAACCAATGTCGAAAAAGTTCAGACCTATTCATAATAAATAAATGCGCCCTATAACTATACCCCACCCATCCAATAAACAAGATAAATTTGGTGAGATTAAATACTAAACACTCACCAATGAGCGTCCGTCTGACAGGTTCGCTGTGCGTCGAAAAGGCCCATAACCTCACAAGCGGTCCGCTAGCGATTCCCAGCATGACATCAGTGCCCGAGGAACTATTGCCACTGGAACTGCTGCCACCGCCGCCTGTTTTCGCGTTCAAAGCTATTCGTTCTATGACAGAGTCCTGCACTGGCGACTGGAAAACTATGTACCAGCCGCACGAGTCTGTCAATCTGTGGAAAATAATATAGAAGGAAATTATTGTAATAATATATATAATATGAGAACATGTCGTGGTAGTGTAATGGCTAGCGCACGCGTCCCAAACTCAGAGGGCGCGGGTTCGAATCCTGGCCGGAATGCATGCACTACTTAGACAGTTTTTTGACCTAAGGTGCATATTGTTACAATTACCACTTGCTAACAATGGTGAAGGAACACATTGTGATGAAACTTGCACATCGAGATAACCGATGTGTCAAACCTGCCGATCCGCGTTGGAGAAGCGTGGCAGGTATACTGTCCGTTCCTCTTTAGTGCAAGGCCCAAGCCCAGCTGTGGGATGTTTATGGGCTGAAATTATAATATGAGGACATAAATATTGCATAGTTGTGCTTTGGCATGCTGATTTTTAGGAGAACAGATGAATTTCACAAATAAGTTATCTCAATGATTCATAGTCAGCATGTGAAAATTGTAAATATTCAACTAATTTGCTCTAAAAATATATTTTAAACAATAGCAATGCCCACCACTTCGATCGACTTCATATTCATATCTTCTCAACCGTGTAAGGTATTGAATTCAAACAGACCAAAATCAGCTCATTAACATTTCTCATTTTGCTGAGCTCAGAACTTGAAATTAAAGAAATGGATATGTCTTATTATGTGTTAAAACACCCTTCAAGGAATTGATAGTTAACAGTATAAATTGCAGTCTTATTTTTATTAGCGTTTTTTCCAGGCAACCTCTTCATAGATAAGAAATTGATGACAGCAATTATGTGTCGCAGTATTATCACTTATCTTACTCTTCTCACTTATATATATTATCATTTTAAGAAGATTTAAAATTATAGAGGAGACAGAGAGAGAAGAATACATTTAAGATCCCAACATACCTGTATCCAGTTACGAAGTGTGAATAAGCTACTGCAATCCAGTTATGATGAGCTTTTATTATTTGAACTTTCATACTGTCAGCCCACTGTGTACTCACTGCAACAATAATTACCCATTACATATTTTCTTGGGTTTCTGTGAATGTCATTCATAATTCGAAATACTTTTCAACAGTTTTAGTGCATTTTTAATTTGATTTTTACTTTCAACACTGCTATTTTGGTCACAGTTCATGAAGTAATAATAAGTTTAAAAAAACTACATATTTGTTGAGGTTTTTGCTTGAACATTATTGTAACGAGTTGCAGGACCCGAATTAAAATGCAGTTAGAATTATTTATAGAATTTATTAGAACTATACAAACACGTATAACACAGGTACAAATATAACTGTACACAACCAGTCCACACGTAATGCACGATTCAATCACACGCGCAAAGTCCGTCACTAACGTCTTGCTTCGCTTGTGGCTATAGCTAGACTGCCGATCTCTCCGTGCAGTATAAAGCATTGGGCCATTGCTTTATACTGCACCGATACAATATGGCTGTTCGACCGCTTAGACCGAATTTCTTAGAATCAGTTCAACACATCTGGCTAATGACTGCCATAAAAGATTACAATACACAATGGGCTGTTTTGTAATTACAAATTTTAAACACAAAGTAAACAAAAGAAGTCCAAATGCGGAAAGGTAATAAAGTGTGCTTTTATGGCATGCAGGTATGAATCTACTTTTGTCGGCTTGTAGGTCGTAACATTATTTTAAAAATTGAAATATTCATGAATATTGCCACTGGTTCAATACACAAGTCATGCAGTTTCAATCATAAAAAGACGATAAAGAATAAATTCTGATATCATAAAAAGACGATAAAGAATAAATTCTGATATCACAAAACAAAAAATGGTGGTTTGACGAGGCGATATATAGTTTCATATCAAGTTGTTTACAATTTGGACAAACTAAATATTACTTCAATGAAATATTTGACACTTACTTTCTGGCGGTCGATGTCCTTTATTACATTCAGCGTTCCCTAAAGAAGCTGCCCTTGAGTGGCCCCTGCCACATCGACTATAAAATAAGATTGATTTCATAAAATTATGTGAATTCAAAGTCAAGAAAAGGTTTATATATTGTACTGTATCATTTGGTTATTGTGTGACTTGACTTTAAACTTATGTAATTATCCATTTCTCAATAGCTAGAAGACGTTCATATAGAATTAATTTAAATTATTGTTTTAACTATAAAAAATATATATGTATGAATGTCCCCTTTATAGTTGAAAATTTAATACAAGTATGAAGTACATTTAACTTATATAGAGGATCTTAAAAAATAATCTGCAGTGGAACTAAGTATCAATAAAAAAAAATTTTTTACATAAGACTCAAGATTTTAACTATACCTTAACTGGTCCTGTGAGGGTATTCTACCGATGGTGCGGAGGTCCAATGATGAGTTTCTTGAATGTGTTCTGTTGACCGCCACTTCTGTTGTGGAAGCTGTAGAATTCTTTCTTGAACAACTCGTGCCATTTCTAATACTGCTATTATTTGGAAGAGGTGTGTTTACTGGGAAAATCATATTTTTCTATGATGTTAACAATGCAATTAATCATACATAACACATTTGCCTATTAATTGTGGAGCCTCATATATTTTATACAAGTGTACATAGTTAAGAAGTCATAAGTAGGTAGAAGTAAAAGAGGTCAAATAGCACACTTTGGGTGCCTGTCCACTGAAGCGGGGAGAGAGTGCCTGTCCGTTGACAGGCACCCAATGACCCAATAACAATGATTTGAAAAGTATATAAAATTATTTCTTTCATGATATTTTTAAGATGATAAGGTATAATAATTAAGATAATAATGATGATAATAATGATGATAATATGGTGATGATATAATGATTAACATGATAATAAGGGTTTATTCATGTTGTTCATGATGATAATAAGGTTTTAGATAGATAGATAGAAGATAGAAAACACTTTATTGTTCACCACATACACATAAAATAAACAATTTACAGTAGTCACATTAGACAGTAAAAGTAGGAGCAATGGGCGGCCTTATCGCTTTAGAGCGATCTCTTCCAGATAACCCAGGCTACGGATATTATGAATAGGAGATTCGCAAGTGTATGACGGTGGTGTGCAAATTAAATACATATATAATATATAAATAGGATATATAAATATCACACAATACCTATACCTAAAACTAATAAAAATAAAATATAGAATAAACAATAACACATATTAATATTATATACATCATTAATATGTGTATAGCAACAGCAATAGCTATACAATATTAATAATAGTATTAATACATAATATATTAATATTATATATACTAATATACGTAATATTAATATACAAAAACACTAATAAATAAACGTACATGTAATTAGATATTAAATATTTATTATAAAGTGAGATAATATTCTCGCACTAGTTTTTTAAAAATGGGGAGTGACTTTGCCTGTCTTATATTTTCGGGCAATGAATTCCACAGCAGGACAGCCTGCACAGAGAAGGATTTGGTGTAGAAAGTAGAAATGTGTGCAGGTGTTTTGAATGCGAGATTATGAGAAGAGCGCAAATTAAGGGTGTGAGAAGTATGGAGGAAATCAAAATGTTCCTTAAGATAGGAAGGAGTAGAAGGAATAAATAATATGCTATACAGCAGATTGAGAAGATGAGCATTCCGGCGAAGTGAGATTGACAACCACTTGAGCTTTTTGCGATATTCAGATACATGGTCATATTTCTTTAAACCAAATATAAACCGGATGCAAACATTTTGAAGTCGCTCAAGTTTATTGAGTTGTTCTACGGTAAGGTCAAGATAACAGGCATCCGCATAGTCAAGGATCGACAGTAAAAGCGATTGAGCAAGTGTAACCTTGTGTAGGTTTTATGCATGTTCTGTTACAATAGGGATATGGACACAAGTTACATTATTTACATATAATATTGTAAGTTGTGTCCACATCCCTATTGTTTAAAGGCATTGCTTTGTCCAAAGCTTTTATTAGTTTTTTGGTTATTGCTGATCAATCTATCTCCATTGCTAGATATAGGCTAGAACAAGTTTGTATACCAATCAAGCTCCTATGTATGACCTTCCACAGGTCATTGTTTCACATGGCTGGTTGGTGATCTACATAATTTTTGCTGAAATATTGTCTCTGTTACAGGGCTAGTTTGCTGTATCGACTATTGGTCCAGCAATAGATGTAACTAACTTATGGCCACTACAATTTATTATTTTTGTGAGCAATCAATTTATTACTTTACAAATACTTATTCTCTGATTTTATTCACCGGAATAGAAACCTAACCTATCATAGTACACTTATACTCTATTAACCTATCATAATACACTCAGTAAAACCTTGGTATATTACTTTAATTTCTATAGAGAGGAAAATACAAATGTCTCAGCTGTTCAATGCACCACAGTTTTTGTAAAAAACCCAATATCAGAGTGCTTAAAGTGGTTGCCTTTGGAGAATAGCTTAGTGAAATTGATATGTGTCTAGTTATACTGGTACTACTTTTGCCCGGAGATAGGCTATTTGCCCGTCTAGATAACTACCACCCCTGGTCTAGAGTATGACGCCATAACAACCTTGAGTTGTGTTCTGGCATTAGTGGCCAGGTTCCAGTCTCCCTTAAGAGAGCAGCAGCGCATTTGTAGCACCTTTGGTGTTGCAAATGTCTATAGGCGAAGGTAACTGCTTTCCATCTAGTGGGCCGTCTGCCTGTCGGCTGAACTAACGCAATAAAATTTTTAAAACAAGTTGATTTTGGGTGGTTATAAAAAAATAACCATGCAGGATAAGGCGAGAGCTTCACTTCACTTCGGTCCCATCTTAGCCTTCTAACCTATATTAAAAAAGTTTAGATCTGTCCATAATAAATAAAAAGGTGTCCCATAACTATACCCCATCTGTTGTAGAAAACAATCATAATAGACATAGTATTATTTCTAAGACTTCAGATTAATCAGAACTGAACATAATCCTCAGAGTTCTGTATAATCTGCTGAAAACTCTAGCAACAAAAATAAATTCACTTCAAGTGAATTTTATTCAATGGTTTTATTTCAGACTAAATAGACAGGTTCTTTTTAGTTCATCCTGAGAAAGAGAGGAGACTGGTATATGTGGCACAAACTTGGGGAAGCCCACATCCAGTAGTGAACAGAGACTGGTTTAAGAAGAAAACAGGTCCTATTTTAGATAGAATTCTCTAATTTAGAAAAAAGAAATATTGTAAAAAAAAACTTACATGGTGGTGGTAAATATCCATAAAACAACACATCACCACATGAAGAATGGTTCATCTCATCACACAATGCCAATCTTCTACTAAGTGGAGTAATGCCAAAATAATCACACTCGTGTCTCAGTGCTCTTATATTCACATCATTAAGGTCAATATCTCTTGTCCTTAAGAAATTTAATATAAGGCCAAATAAATCAGGATCTCTGTCAATGAATATAGCTCCGTTTTCATCTCTTACAGTTGGTATTCTGCCACTTAATAATGCAGTGAAGAATGTGTCTGGTACCCATGTTAAAGTGTGCCAAGATGTTGAAAATCTGAAAAAGAAATTCAGAAAATATTCACCATTATTCATATACAATAAAGTACATATAACTGAACACAATATAAGAAAACTTAACTTATTCACATTATATTCTACTGATAGTCCCTCAATACTATAAGTAGAATACTGAGCCTAGATCACCGTCTTCTATGGGTAAGGTGCCCAGAAGGCTGGCTATGTTTCCTCGCTGGATCGCCATACTGATCCGTTGGCCGAGGTAAGCATTATTCATTAAAAATTTTAATGCTTATAATATTATGATTGTTATGTGAATAGGAACATTGCGTGACTAATGTTAGATTAATTTTATGAAGATACTTTCACCTTGTAATTTCACTCTCAATAAATGGTCTTCTTATTGAACTTGGCCAATTTCTAATCAGAATTATAATTCGATAAAAATAATATCATACAAATAACAAAGTCAGAATATTATAATCATTGATAAAATACCAATAGAAGGCAATTGTTATTCGTAGAAAAACACTCACCTAGTTCCTCCGACGTTCAAATTTACAATTTCTTGATAATTGGACATCTTTGAGGATTGAGCCTCGACAAAGACCACAAATGTAGTGGCTACTATATTTAATCATTCATTTATAAGTTTTAATTCATTAAAGTTATAGGTATATCCTTTTATTTACACAATTACAAAATTTACAAATCAAATTACATTCAAGTGTCAGCTGTCAAAAAAGTAATCCTATTCCTCTTTTTAAATGTATATAGCTTTTCATGATTTATGTGTCTAGCCAGTAAAAATTCCTTCCATTACCTTATTAAATTAACAGCCCAGTCCATCCTGAACCAAATTTTAGGTCATTGAGGGCTCATTTTAAACTATAATTATCAAAAATAGTGGTTTAAAACCAGGTACTTGTACAAAAAATAATTTTTGGCATGATCCATCATTATCACAATTTTTAGCACTGGCGATTGTTTTATAAGAGAGACGTGTCCGTCCGTCAGTCACCCAAAAGTCAATTTTTCTGTAAATCAAATTCTAAGGACTGATGTATGAAAATAGTATCTTTGTGCATATTTAGAGTAGTTAATAGCTTCAGCAGGCAGGAAGATGCCGTCCACTAGCATTGCGAGGTCAGAGAATGGCCAGAATAAAGGATTATTTAACAATACGGCCGGCTTAAGCACCCTCATCACTGTTACGGTATTGTCGCTCGCTTGGTTGGCCGGTTTTGCGTCCCGGCTTTTTGCTGTTATACGTTTTGAGAGTATAATTCACGAATTTGATCCTTGGTAAGTGCTGACACCCGTAAAAATTTCAATAACCTTAAAATTTTTGTGCCATGTATAAGGATGCCTATTCTTTCAGGTTTAACTACCGCTCAACGGCTTATATGGTCCAGCATGGGTTCTACAACTTTCTGAACTGGTTCGACGAGCGTGCGTGGTATCCGCTCGGACGTATTGTTGGTGGGACTGTTTATCCCGGTCTTATGATAACATCAGGCACTATACATTGGATATTACACACACTTAACATCCCAATACATATCCGGGATATCTGTGTATTCCTTGCTCCAGTGTTCAGGTAAATAATAAATGTAATGTTTGTTCTAAATTTGATTAAACTTATGACTAAAATAGTAACAACATAGAGTTATTATATTTTCAAATATTTTTGAGTAAATATTACAAACTGACTTTATTGTATAATTGATTTTTTTTTATTGCTAAAAGCATACAATCAGAATAAATTCATAAATTGTTTTCCTCTTTATCATAACTTATTTTTTAATAACTGGTTAAAAGTTAGTAAATATATGCAATAAAAGATTTAATATATGCAATAGATGTTTAGAATAATATACTTGTTTTTAGTGGTCTAACGGCTATAGCAACATACCTCTTAACATCAGAGCTGTGGTCTCGGGGAGCAGGGCTCTTTGCAGCTTGTTTTATAGCAATAGTGCCTGGATACAGTAGTAGATCAGTGGCAGGCAGTTATGACAATGAAGGCATTGCAATATTTGCACTACAGTTCACATATTACCTTTGGCTCAAGAGTGTTAAAAGTGGATCTATTTTTTGGTCAATATGCACTGCATTGTCATATTTTTACATGGTAAGTTTTTTGTGTCATTCAAAATTAAATTACATAGCTGGCTAATAATGGATAAATGTTTTTATGGCATTAATGAATTTCCAACTGGAAATAATACTTTCAAATATTACATTATACCTACTTGGTTTGCTTATACTGATACTTTATTGAGATATTGATTGATTGACATAAAGGTTTGTATGGATGTTTGTTACTTAACATGATAACATGAGCAAACCTGCAAGCAAAAGATCATATAAAATAATTTTATGATATGTAAAAATATTATTCTTCTTAAACATAATTCATGCATCTTTGAATTATGTTTAGCAACTTAAGTATTCGATGCATGTATTTGCATATTGTAATAATTTTAGTAAAATAAAAAAAAATGTAATTCATATGCCTTCACTAGGTGAAACATCTACCATGTATCTGATTTTTAATACCTTGTATTTCCATGTTTACTGGAAATAAATGTATTTCAATTTGAAGTAAAAACTGCAATTTTTTATTGTTGAAACAAATTTACAGATAAGTACTAAAACAGTGCTTAAGTAATGAAATTGTTTCTTTTTTCTAATTAGATAATTGAATTGTCACATAATGTAACATTGTTACTAGTAATTAGTACCTACACATTTTAAGATGGCTTATTTATATTTCATGTAAAGATTGATCAAATCACTTTCAGGTGTCTGCGTGGGGTGGCTATGTCTTTATCATTAACCTGATACCCCTACATGTGTTTGTTCTTCTGGTCATGGGGAGATTCTCTCAAAGACTTTTTGTCAGTTACTCAGTGTTCTACATTGTTGGACTGTTAATGTCAATGCAGATACCATTTGTTGGATTCCAACCTATAAGGACCAGTGAACATATGGCTGCATCAGGTAAGATTTGTCTCCTAATATTTTAAAAACCTATTTAGTTATTTTTAAAAATTCATTTATTTTGCATGTACAGTTGATTATAGATAAACTGTAGTGATTTGCTCTATGGTTAAAAATGTATAAATTATATTAATAACAGAGTTTTTACTATTTATATGAATACATGAAAGGCTTTCCTTAGTAGTTTAGTAAAATTCCTACAAAGTAGCACAATTAGTATATGTAATTGATATCCAGATTTTGAGTTTAAACAAACAGTTGTAAAACTAAGATAAGGTTTAGTTACTACACAGCTTTATTTCAGCAAAATAGTTAATTCTGTTGTTTACTAATCAATTTCCATGTTATATAGTGTTTCATTCATGTTGCTTTTTATAAAAGTGGTTTAAGGACACTTGAACATATGCAGTTTCTCATAAAAATAATTGAATAATTATTTCATTCAGTACTACATATTTAGATTCAAGTTTTTAGAGAACAGACATTATACACACAACACTTGTCAAGGTGGATTGTTTCGTTTCACATATTGCTAATCCAGAAGAGCATGTTCCCTCACAATGTTTTCCTGCACATTTCGTGGTAATTGTTACAATATGCATGTTAGCCCAAAAAAACTGTCCAAGGGACATATTTCTCAGTCAGGTTTCAAACTCAAGGTGACTGTGATATGAATGCAATAACCACTAAGCTACTATGACTTGCATTAATGAATTTTTTTACAAGTAAAATTATACTAATATATTTGAAAACTGTAAAATATGTACATCTCCTCCATACATGTTTATTGTGAACATTTCAAAAATGTCTACATAACAATTATTCTTATTAAATATTAGTCCCACTTGTTACAATAGTAATATTATGATGTTATTTGAACAAATGCATTTTGTATGAGTGTGTAATGACGGCACCTCACTTGGCTTAGTGTATTTGACACTGTATTTGATGTATTAGCAAATATCACACTCATGCCATCTACACATGGTCTAAATGAGCAAATACCTCAAACGCACTAAATATATTTGTTTTTCACATTAACATAACAAGGTACAATATGGATGTGTCGACAACAGCAACTGCTCATTTTTACTTTAATGGAACATAACAATACTTTGTATATTAAAAAAACTACAAAGTTACTAAAAGATCTTGGCAAAGGAGTCGCTAGTGGATGCTCACAAGTATAACAAATTTAAAAATAAAGCTGATTAAAAAGTTAGATAAAAACTTCATAAACCACATGTTTAAAAGCGATGGCTGCAATAACGCTAGTCATAAGAGAGTAATATGTTCCTTGCACACTAGTGAGCAAACCAAGTGGGGACAGTTGTGGCAAATATTTGGTTAATTTGATGTGTCATTAAAACCGACAGTCAATGGAAAAGCATTTATGCTATTGGCATTATTTGCCTTATTTGTACAAATAAAGCAAATACAACGAATAATTTGGGCAAACTAATCAAACACCGGCCAGATGAAGTGCCGCCATAACAATATAATGTTTATCAACTGTATACAACATGTATATTTTCACACTTTGTTAATTTTTTACATACATTTGTATTTGATAATTATATTAGTAAAACGCCCATTAAAACCGTCACAAAAGAGTATAATAGTAATCAGTTTTAAGCGTTTTCCTGTTGATATGAAGTTAATAGAGTTAGCTTAACAAAAATATTTGTTACATAGCTTATTGTGTTTGTTCATGTGTGTTTACTCCACTATACCACATACCCTTTTGTGTCTTGTGTTTGAAAGTATCTTATTATTGAATCAGGAGTTAAACTATCACTATCCTTATAAAATCTGGCTAGTAGCGTACAAGTTATAAGTATAACTTCAATAGTAGTCAAGATAAAATATTATTTTTTATGCTACTGAAGATCTCCAATAAATAGACTATTTGCATTTAGGGTGTTTATAGTACCATTGTTGGCATCCCACCCAATGATTGGCACCCAGTCAATTTATTAAAGATTAAAAAAATACTTAATATTTTATATTGTTACGAGCGCGAGACTCAAATTAAAATGCCGTTGGAATTACTATACACTTTATTAGAACTATACAAACACGTATGAAACAGGTATAAATATAACTAGACACTACTAGTACAAACTGCACAATTCAATAACACGCATAAAGTCCGTCACTGTATCGCTTATCGAATGTACGTCTTGCTCGTATCGTAATCCTCGCTCGACTGCCCCACCCCTCCATTCGGGCATTGTTTTATAGTAAACTGTACAATACACAATGGATTGCGTGGGCTGGCTTCTTCCAAGAAAATGTAATTTGCACACCTGCGAACGGCCAACAAAGTCGAAAACAATAACAATAACGATTAGTTCGACACTAATGATGGTCATAAAACAATAGCATGTTTTTCTTAATTACAAAGTAAATAAAAGAATTCCTAAATCCGGGAAGACAATGAACTGCGCTTTACGACAGGTAGCTGTGCGTTTATCTTTAACGGCATGTAACAATATTTTGGCTACAAAATAAAAAAAATATTAAGATTTCTTAATGTTTTGAATAAAACAATAATAAACAAGAATAGCAACAGTGGTATAATTTCCCCTGTAAAAACATTACAAATTGAAATACTCGTCAATACAGAGATCTGTTAAACTTTTATAACTAAAATGTTAAACATTTTAGAAAAGCATACATGGTATATATACATTTTCACACATCTATTATTAATATTGTTTGGGTTATAACACGATGCGTTTTCGTGCATGGGTTGACGATTTACGTTTAAATAGAACTTAAATAACTTCTAAATACTGTTTACCTACTGTTTCAAAAAATCCCACATGGGTAGGTAGGGTTGGCAGGCAAACACTAAATTGTATATTTTATGTTAGATTGCCTGAAAGAGATCGCTTTAAGTGATAAGACTGCCTATTGTTATCCCTAAAAAATTATGACTGTTATCTATTTATCTAGTATAATAAACGCAGAAGGTATTTTCTCAATGTCAAAACACTATGCTATTGTAGAAAATAATTTAACGGCTGTTTTTACCAAACTAGATGCTCTAAATAAACCAAGGTCGTTGTTTCAGGTGTGTTCGCCTTGTTGATGGCCATAGGTGTCCTGAAGTACTTACATAGTTTAAATCCTAAGGGGCAATGGAAGCAGTTACTAATATTGGGCGGTATGGTGGCTGCGGCTGCCGTATTCTTGGTGGTTGTTTTGCTTACGTACATGGGAGTCATTGCTCCATGGAGTGGAAGGTTAGTAAAATCATACAATGGGCCTGGAAGGGAGGTAAACCCTCTTTATAATGAGTATAAAACTCTTAATTTGATTTTAGTAGTATTTAATTTACCTTTGTTAAGCTATTTTATTAAATAATTCCATGCACTAGGGAAATTACCTTATAATATAGGACTGTTACAAACATATAAAGGTGAGATGGAAACAAATGTATTCATTCACATATGATATAAATATTGAGGGAATCGAACCCAAACCACCCACCACAAACTCATTGATGGAAGGTGATTGTCAGAATTATCTAAGATGTCATTCTATTTTAATAAATTTCACTACAATTTTTTGGATTACCTACAATCAATCAATTTATGTATTTGTCTGTCAAAGTAGTCTAAATAATTGAAAATAGTTCAATTTTTAATATTTTATAAATATTACTGTAGGCTAAGGTATAAAAGAATGTCACACAAATAAAGTCAATTATAGCTTTTTACCAGTTTTTACCAGCTGTTTTTTTATCGAACTATGATTTTGTTAATTAATTGCTTATAATTTTAAAGTAATATTTCGAGTAGTGTAATTGACTCGATTATGAAGTTAATTTTAGAGGTCAACGTTAATAGCCCAACTTCACTGTGACATTTAATATAATTATCAAGTCTACGAATTGACATTTGAGACTCGCTATAAATGATTAATAATACAACATTGAATAGTCGAATGTATTGCGATTGCGATTAAAGGCAACATATTGAACTGGCCTGTTAGTTAGTATTTGTTAATTAATTAATTAACTATGATACCTGAACTAAACCATTTTTAAGTTTACAAAAATGTTGACATAATAATCAGTCTAGGCACCACAATGCTTATAAATATAAAAAAATCATTTAGTTTTAGATCATATATACGTCTAGATAATGCAGGAATTGCACAAAAACGGGTATAAAAAGTGCACTAAGTTTGGTGCACTTGCTCCCTACGCATGTTATTGTCGTTTCGACTACTTTACCGCTTAGAGCTCTCGCAAAAAAAAAATCATTATGCCGTCCTGCGCTATTAAAATGTGTCGGAACTATTTTAAAAGAGGAAAGGAAAAGGATAAGATCGATCGTTAATACGATCGAAAAAATAATTGTTTGTTACAATAATGCCGTATAGTTATTTTCCCAATATCTATCTATAATATTATAAAATTCTAGACATGTCGCGTCTGTACATTGAAGCTTTTAAAAAAACTGGAATAAACTATATAAACGATGGAGAACACGATGTAATTTTTTTATATTTCTTGTCTGTTTCTTCGGGATTCACGTAAATACTACGGGGCCGATTTCGATGCGGTTTTCGCTGATCGACAGTAAATTCTTAAGACTTAAAATCTGCGCTACTTTTTATCTTGGGAATTTAGAAATTTTCTGGTAATGATTAAAAATTGCCAGATAAAAAAATCGAATTTCAATGGGATTTTTTCACTGGGCGGTAGCAAATTTTCTGTTATAAATGTGTGCTATTTTTTATCCCGGGAATCCCGCGGAAAATTGTCCGGGAGCGGTTTTAGCGGGAGTAGTTCGGGTGCATAAAAATTAGCTTATTCCGACACAGTTTTTACTAAAACGATAGCTTAAATTCTTTTTTGCTGTGTCGCGGGAATTTCAAGTCAAGCGTGGACAAAGTCGTGGGCATATCCTAGTTATACTATAAACCTTTAATAACTCGAATTAAAAAAAAAACGAAAAAGTTTCGAGTTTTCGGAACACCGAACGAAAAACAAGGCATAAGTTTTACAGAATGGTAGCTTTCAGCGGGTCAGTAAGGAGGAAATGGTCTTAGGAAAGTATCCATAATTTTTCGTGAAATTTTGATCCCTATTCACAGAATTTCAAAAATATGTACAGTCAGAAAGAAAATGGCTTTTATGCATAGATTTTTTTTAAATCCAATCGATCCTGCTTCTGACACTGATCAAAAATTTCTTTGGGATCAATCCAGATTAGAGTACCAAAAAGTCAGAAAATACAAAAAACTTTTCCCATACAATTTGTATGAAAGTTTTACATATATTTTTTTCATTTCAATCAATCAATTTTACATTATTTTTTCTGTTGTTTGACATTTTGCACCGCTGTAATTAAAATGCCCCATATTATAGCCTAGTTATTACTTCAATTTATCTTTGCAGGTTCTATTCTTTATGGGATACAGCTTATGCGAAAATACACATACCAATCATCGCATCAGTATCTGAACATCAGCCGACGACTTGGTCATCGTTCTTCTTTGACCTTCATGTCCTAGTATGCACATTCCCAGTTGGATTGTGGTACTGCATCAAGAATGTTAACGACGAGAGAGTTTTTGGTAAGATACCAATTTTCAATTCGTTTTTCAAAGAAAGTGTATTAATTTTATACTAATATATAAAGCTGAAGAGTTTGTTTGTTTGCTTGCTTGCTTGAACGCGCTAATCTCAGGAACCACTGGTCTGATTTGAAAAATTCTTTCAGTGTTAGATAGCCCATTTATCGACGAAGGCTATAAGAGCACCAATGAAAATGTTTCAAAATCGGGGGGGTTTTTTTTTTTTTGAGAGCTTCCGCTGCGTGCGCTGCGTAAACGGTTAAAGTTTCGCAAAAAATCATGTGTGACAGAATTGTTCCCCTTTGAAAGTTCTAAAAAAAAGTCCACGACAGCATATGTCTATCTTTTAAGGTTGGCTCACTATATCTTTTTTTATGCTAACCAAATTTATTCTAAAATAATGCATTATTTGCGAAGGTGTTTTTATAAACATGACATTAATCCTTATCCAAATAAATATATTGTTTATCACAAGTATTTAATTTAAACCAAAATTGCCATTTACATCATTCGATTTCAATTAATATCTTAGGAGATATCGCAGTTTTAAAATAACATCGCAGCAAAATAATGATTAAGTGCTGCGCGCGCATTTATGGCGTGTTAGGCCGGCGGGCAGTCATGAGGGGGAAGGGCGGTGCGGCACCTTCTACATAAACAAAGTCGCGGGTTAAAGTTAGCGTTAGCCAAAGTAACTATTCCACGCGGACGAAGTCGCGGGCAGAAGCTAGAAGAAGCTATTGGATATATAGCAGAAACATTGGATTTCGTTTTTACAGAATCTCTCGGAATAAGAATAAAAATTAATCAGTTACAATCAGAACATAAAGAAATTATCTGTTTTTGTATATGTGAGTGTGTCATTCAGTGAAAGCATTCTACTTCTCTGATTCACAATAACACTCTTATAGTTTTAATACAGTCCATAGGCATAGATAGTATTGTAATCTATAATGTCCTTTTAAAAAAGCTTCCTGCGCTTTGGTTGTGACCTGTATTACAGGGCTATTAAAATTACAAATATTACAACACACACAAAGTATACATACCAAAACATACTATATTTTTCGAAGGATAACAGAGTATTTAAAATGCAGACAGTTGTATTGTATACAGACTATTGTAATAATTGCCTAAAACCAACCATTCATGTCCTTATCCATATAAAATAAATCTTACTAAATAAAATTCGTGATTTTGTCATCTGAGGTGATATAAACATGTTTATTTTTATTCCGTTTTTACACAGTGGCACTATATGCATTAAGTGCGGTTTATTTCGCCGGTGTGATGGTTCGACTGATGTTAACACTCACCCCAGTAGTGTGCGTGTTGGCTGGCATAGCCTTCTCTATACTTTTGGATTTGGTCCTGCGAGAGGATGATCTGCCAATGCCACCTGTTGACAATGATGAGTCCAAAAATTTGTACGATAAGGTGGGAATACTAAAATTTTCTTTTTTAGATATTAATGGCTGTACTTATAATCGTTTCTTAAATTTAAAGACACTGCTCAGCAACTGATTAGTGAAAATCTTACCCATAAACTCCTCTATAGCCGAATATTTTGGGTACAACATATGTTAATCATTCAAATTTCGTTTATTTGTGCTCCTTTTACGTAAACAACAGGTAATACACGTTTATAAGTGAATAAAAAAAGATATTCATTGATTAGGGTCTGATTCTGATTCTCTTACTTAAGAGATGCCTAATCGTTTCTTAACATGATTATTATAAGTAAGGCCGTATGTTTGTATTTTAAAAGCAGTTATGCATTTTATAATATCATATAATTTTTTGACCAATGAAGTATCCAAAATTTTCAAAATAAATTGCTAAATTTAAGTGAAAACTACATTTTATGATGTCTAATGTAACAAATAGCCTGTCTGAAAGATTGTTTTAAATGTGTCCCGATATGGCTCAACAGTTTCAAAGATATACAAATAAAGACATTTGAATTAGAATGAATAATATTCACGTAGACTTGTAACTTAAATAGTTTAAAATTCTAGGCCGGTAAGCTAAAGAAGCGTACACACGAGCCAGCACAACCTCTCGACTCCGGGCTAGGGATGAATGTCCGCTCGGGTACTATGATTGCTTTCATGATCCTGCTGATGTTGTTCTCTGTGCACTGCACCTGGGCTACCTCAAACGCTTACTCCAGTCCCAGTATTGTGTTGGCTAGCTATGGGAATGATGGGTGAGTTTTATTATTATTTCCTTAGGATTATAATGATTATATTGTTAGAACTATTTTTTAATGGTTTAGAATTATATTGAGCATACATTTTACTTTAGACACATTTCATATTTTACTTTATCGTAATGATTTGATGTCAGCACAATAAATCTTTTCCTTCCATCTATATTTCTCTATTTTGGCATATATTAGCTATTATGAATCTTTGTGTTTTCCTTCACATATTTTAAGTCATTTCTTTTTTGGTTAAAGAAGTTGACTTTCGGAAATTATGCCATACAAAATGGCTAGGGGCAATTTTGACAAAATCGGAACTGTAGTAAAATCATCATATCTGACTGTCTATGTAAATCACAATAAGTTTTCTCAATAACTACTGGGTCTATATATAGATACAATTTGCCAGAAAGATTTATTTATGAACTGTGTAGTCAAAAAGAAAAAAATGTAAATGAAATTGCAAAATAATTAGGGATGGTGGTCATATCTGCAATAGATGGATGAAATTTGTTTCTGTCTTACATACACAGAAACAAATTTCATCCATCGTAAGTATATTCAAATTTAAAAGTTTTTATTCAAACTAAGTTCCACCAGAGAACATTTTATTGAAGGTCATACATGTAAGTTAATAATTAAGCCTATTCTAGGTAGACCGCTTCGCAACCTGTTATGGCTGTTGAACAAGAAGAAGCATAAGAAACTCCCCAACAAAAAATGTTTAACTAAAAATAGTTTTACTTCACATTTATCCATCACTGGCTTTTTTTTTAATACAGAAGTTTCTTATCCAATTACTTTCGAAGAATTAACGGAGTTGTAACAAACAATGCACAATAAGAGAAAAGTAAACACCGTCATATAGGCTATGTTCCATTAGACACTCACAACTACCATGTTCACGACCGCGATTTTTCCCGTTCCACTTGCTTGCCGGCATTACAATCGTCAACCCAAGTGGAACGGTTATTCAACCCACCTGTTGACATAGGTCATTGTGAGCGTTGTTTGATCGAAAATGAAGTCATTAGCGACGTTTTCGCCACGACCACAGTGACCGCGGTCGCCTTGTGGAACGGCTAACGGAGCATTTTGGGCGTTGTGAGCTACAAATGGTACGCCCTGATAGTTGGCAGATCTTAAAAAGAGTTTTTGGCGGGAACTGAAAGGAGATCTTGTGCTGTGCAGTTTTATTTTCTAAAAATGTGTAAAATTACTCTAAAATCAACAATAGTTGTAGGATATTGATAATTTTTGAGTAGTAATTATTTGTTTTGTGAGAAATGTGAACTGTATAGTCAAATGTGGCCTTTTGAGTTGTCACAAGAACTCCGTTGAATGGCACCAGCTGATAACCTACAGTTTAGCTGTGCTACACATAGGTTTAAGAAAATGAAGAAACTACATTATAATATAAGATGGCTTAAAGGCCTAGCTGCCAAGCCATAAAACTAAATAAATAAAATAATCTTTAAAAAATGTTTCTAAATTTTATCATGTGTCATGTGGGACGATATTTGTTTCCAAGTTTAAAAAAATGGTTCGTTATTCATTAGTACTAACGATAATTAGAACACGCAATACTTTTTAACTTACATTCGCGCTATATTGATTTGAAATTCACACGAGCGAAGCTACGAGAAAAATTTAATGATTTTTTATCTGTTTAGATCTCGTAAAATCTTGGACGATTTTCGAGAAGCTTATGGATGGTTATCGCAAAACACTGCCGAGGATGCGAGAATTATGTCATGGTGGGACTATGGTTATCAGGTGAGTTAATCCGAAAATGGTTTTACACTTTGATTTTCTTTTCCAGCAATTTTGATTCAAAATGTGTTCTATAGTTACCTAAAGAACTAGGATTACTCCTCCAAATTATTACCATTATAGAAAATTTCGTGTTACATAAGTGTACATTATGTATAAGAAATTCCCAGCCTCATAGATTATGTATGAGCCTAAAATTAAATACTTGTTATGTAATAAGTAGGTACAAGCAAAAGTACTCAAATAGCACATTAATGATTGTTTGAAAAGTAATTAAAATTATTTCTCTCATAATATTCTTAAAGTTACATAATAAGATGTTACTTTAACGCCTGTTCTTTTATATGTAAAAATATTACATGGGTCTGTGTCCCTATTAATTTGTTTAAGAATGACACTTCAACCGAACAAAGTGCTCAGTGTAGGTTGTAATAACCACATGTCATATTTTGTTCAAAGATTGCAGGTATGGGTAACCGCACGACGCTAGTGGACAACAACACCTGGAACAACTCCCACATAGCCTTAGTGGGCAAAGCCATGGCGAGCAACGAGAGTGCGGCCTATGACATTATGACCATGTTAGATGTGGATTATGTATTGGTGATATTTGGGGGGGCCATCGGTTATTCGGGGGACGACATAAACAAGTTCATATGGATGGTACGAATCGCGGAGGGGGAGCATCCTAAAGATATACATGTGAGTTATTGATTGGTTTTTGTAATAAGTATATTAATGGTTGTGATGGATATCATTTTTGTCAATATGGTTTTTATATGTAATCAGCATCAAGCGTTTATGAAATTTTACATTAATATTTAAGCATAATGTGTTTAGGTGAAAGCCAAGCTCAGTCAAGTACTAAATATTTCACTGACACCAAATAAGAGATTTCTTGTGGCAGTTCAAATTTTACATTTAACTAAACAGCTGAAATATTCTACACAAATACACAATTCTGCCTCAAAATTAATATCTTACAATTATTATTATTAATTTATAATCAGATTTATATGTTTTTAAAAAATAAAACTGTACAGCAAACTATTATCATTCAAGTTCCCTCCAAACTCACAAGACTGGCGAAATATGGGTAGATACAATGTAGTTTCAGTTTGCCGATTTTTTATGATAATATAATTAAAAGTGTTCTGTGATTTTTATGAACATTTTATAATGCTTGAGTGGTGAAATTGTATTGTCCATCAATACAGTTTCAGGTGAAAATTCCTATATATTGATAGGTATTATGTTTTATATCGTCTATTGAACTTACAATAAAACAGTTTATGTATTTTTATTACAGGAAGCAGATTACTTCACAGAGCGAGGCGAATACAGAGTGGACTCAGAAGCTTCGAAAACTATGTTGAATTGTTTAATGTATAAACTATCGTACTACAGGTGAGTTGACATGACAAGCTATTTTATAGTCCACATAGGCGAATAATGGATCTTAATACCAGAGATCAGACTGGACCGGAGTTTATATTCATATCTTTGAATACTACAATATATGAAATGGAATATAGGGGAAATTAAACATTAATAATACAATACATTCAGTAATATTATTCTTACCATTATATGGCTACAACGTAAAAACAATAACGTTTTGAATAATTTTATAGAGTGCCAATCATTGAGAGGGTGTGCCAATAAATAGTTTACTCTACAATGAAATTTAAGAAAAATGTCAATGTCAATCTCTATAATTTTCATTGAAATCCGTTGAGCTGTATCAGAGCGTATTTACGACAAATTTTCAAATAGAGACACAGGCAAAAAATCGGTCATTTACGAATACACAGCGTATACATAACAGTTTGATACTTTTTTTTTAAATTCACAAATATACAGTTTAATTGTTTTCATTTGTATATAGATACGACAGTGGTGGCAGTCCGCCCGGTTACGATAGAACGCGTGGAGCATTACCAGGAAACCGTGGTTTCAAGCTCACTTATTTAGAAGAAGCCTACACCACAGAACATTGGCTGGTCAGAATATACAGGTATGCATATAAATAATATTGTTTGTCACTTATCAAAAAATATGTGGTTTCATAAAAAAACAAACAAACAAAACACACAAAACAAAAAAAGACACATTTATAGGAAACAAATAGATTTTCATTTTATAAAAAAACAGTTGAATAACTGAATAACAGAATATTGCACATACATAAAGGTACAATGGGCGGTCTTCTCTTTCTCTCTCACCTCCTCCAGATTACCCTAGGAGAGTGATCATAAGTTTATATTATTTGAAAATATTACATAAAATAAACATAGAGTTAAATATTTTATTTCCACCACTATTCATTTAAATACACATATAAAATTATTATACACAAGTAAGTATGTATTAGTATTACATATGTGTGTGTAAGTGTGCGCGCGTGCGTTTGTGTGTGTGTGTGTGTGTTCTGTGCGCGCCCGCGTTTGTGTGTGCGATATGTATACGTGTATGTATAGGTATATGTATTATATTTATTATTTATCTTAACTTTATTTTTTCAGTAAAAAATAAAACACTACATCCTCACCTGTATATACATGGCAAGAATAGAGTGGAATGTCACGTAATAATGTCTGCTGTCCCCCTCTCACTTGTTACTAGAAATTGAGACACAGGAGATGTAATACTCAAACTACTTGATATTTCTTCTTTGTACTTAAAGAGCAGACTTAGCATCTTAATCAAACCCTTTCGTGTTTTTAGCTGGAGATATATAAAAAATATATATGTTTTTGTTTGAATACAAATTAAAAAAAATAGAGTTTAAGGATATACCTAATATATTTTTTTCTAAGAGAATATCTTTGCTTAACATCAGTCTTTATCAGTATTGAACCTATTTTACGTATTTATTTTCCGTGTTACGGGATGCTTCACCCACAAGATTCGCTGTTAAAAGTTTTTTTATGATACGGTTTTGGAATTTCTTTAACATTTCGTACATTCTTATAATTACAGAGTGAAAAAACCTGACGAGTTCAATCGTCCACGTTTGTCTTTAGCAAAGAGAACAGTTCCGACGAGCAACACGCTTTCTAAAAAGGTAAGTTATTTTTATTATAGTTTTAACCGTGGTCAGAACTTCGACTATCTACGGTTTTTAGTTACGACCTACTAAGTTTTCTATTACATTTTTATCACAATTGAATAAAGCGTGTAGTTCTTTAAAAAATTAATTTATTAACTAAAGTTAGTATTATGGTTTAGTTTTGTGCTGACGATGAAGAGAACAATCATGATGAATCCTGTATTATTTATTGACTATAAATATCAAGACTTTCCCTGTAACTTTGTTAGCGGGCACTTTGTTACCATATACATATAATGTACTTATGCGAAACATGTCGCATTCAAGGTTATATAGAAGAAACGAATAAGCATCCAAATATACTGATTTTCACATTTGTGATGTAAGAAGGTAAACTTTTGTTTAGAAAATCGTTTCCGAACCCTAGTTGTAGTTTTAATTACTGCAATGTTAATTTTAAAATTAAATTGTTGTATTTAAGTAGATATAATTAAAAACTAGTACATTTAATTGTTGTCTAATTTTTAATGTTATTTAATTAACCATTAATAAATTTAATTTTAATAAATTATTAAATTTATTTGAATAAAATAACATATATACTTCAATCAAGTTAATTGCTTTACAGCTTCCGCTAGGATCTGGATCAACGGTACAGTAACACGGGTTATTAAAGCCTTTTGTTTGATGTTTCGTAATGATGTTGTTCGTTTTGCGCTTCAATGCTCTTTATTTTGTGCTGTGTAGAATAAAAATCTTTGCATATTTAAAGTGTAATTTATAAACCTAAAAATATATTAGGTACTTTCGTTTGTTATTGTTTCCTCTATTTTAGAAATGGATAAAGATATACCGAATTGTACTTTGTAGGACGTGCCTAATTTATTGAATTTCCCAAACTAAAATACAGCTCAACATTTGCAGTAGATGTGTGTATCTCAATTGTCAATGTAGGTGACATTGACAGATGACACACAAATCATGTCAATTGTGGTAATGTCATTAATGTGTCTGTTAAGCCACAAATAATCTGTAGTGTATGGAGGATAGAGGTAAGGAGAACCGTCTCATATGGGTGGAAAGTTGAAAAAGTGTCCAGCTATAAACAGTAAATAATAGTTCATAAACCCTCCGAAATGGCGCTAGCTTAGGTGTGGTATGAATGAATCTAGCAGTTATTAACGGATTAAAGTATGCAGAGTTAGTAAATTTAATATTTTTAGTGACTAGAATAGTTGGTAATAGTATACTGTTAAAAACGTCAAGTACTTACGTACTACAAAATAATTTAGTAAATATTATATAACCTCAAAGAATTATTGTTATGTGAAAACGTGAAGAGTGATTTAATTTTTTGAACTTTGAATAATTAGTGGTTTAGTGATTTTTTAATATTTAATTTTATAAAACTAAAATATTTTATAATACTCTATAAAACTGCTCTAACAACTTTTGGCGCTTTCTTTAAAATCCACCCTGATGCTAATATGGCGCCACCCTAATTTAATCCATTTCGATGGACACGTCTTCATATATAGAGATGCTTCTCCTTACCTCTAACCTCCATACTGTAGAGGTTAATCAATACTTTGTAACTTATTTAAATTACAGGTGTTAGCCCCCCAAATAAAATAAATACATGGAGTTTGGCACGGATTATATCAGTTTTGTTTTGTCAGCTGTTGATTTTTTGGGAATGTCGTAATTGCGATTCACAAATCAATCTGATGAATAGTAAAATCTTCATATTGCTTCGCTTTATAACAGCTTTTGTTATCGTGTTTAAATTATGTCTAATGTTATTTGTTCTATCATATCAAATATTTTCATTTTTCTATTATTGGATGTCATTCATACTCCATAGCATTAAACGTGAAGATATTTTTATATATTTGAAAAATATATCAAAATTAACTACGAAATATTTTGCGATTAGACGTAATCATAACTAGCGGCAATCGCGACTTTGTTTCTGTTTGTCCTGAAAATTAGCAATATGCATACAACCGTCAAGGACGACTGGTCGCCTCGTGTTCCGCCCGCATAGCCGTTGTCTGACACCAGCTATGCTGTAGACGGCGATTACGACGACGCTGGGCTTATTTTATATATTTATACTTGTATATTAACAGCGAGACAACAGACAAAAAGCGTTTTTTGATCGATTTCTCAGCCCTTGTTACAGTAATTATACATACTTTATTACGGTGAAAAAAATTTATGTCAATCGTGATCATATTTCTGAGGTAACCCATGTACTTAAAACGCATTTTCGATAAATTTTCTCGATACAAAATAATTGCAAAGTAACCTCTAAACGTGTTCTTCAATCTTGTGTATTGTTATTACTGTTAATCGTCATCGCTAAAATAAATAACAATAACATATCACATTATAAGAAATATAATCATTATAGTTTTTTTATTCAGTTACTTAGATAATTTGCAAGTAATTAATTATTTTATTATAAATGACTTCAAAAATCACGCTTGCCGGTCCCAATGTATGGAATTTATCAATACGCCCGAGGGCTTGGTGTTGTGTACACGCGTCGCTTTGCTCGAGCGTGCTATTCGAAATTAAATTTTAAATAAATGAAGGACCAATAATAATAATAATTAATAAAATAAATAATTTCGAGCCGATCGAGCTATACTTATTTGGCGTATACGGTGGAGGACTGGTCTAAATCATAGTCTGTGTGGGTTCGAACCCTACTAGCTTCACTTGATCTAGTAGAATTTTTTATTTTTATATCAAAGTTGATAAAAGGGTCTTTTTCTCTTAAATAATTTTATAAAATGCAATAAAAATACTTTTCTGTTTTTTTATATTTCATTTCATCTGGACTTTTCTACTATTGACAATAAAATGTATTTAAATCAATCTTACCGGTAACATTAAAATTCGAAAGCGCCATCTATGTTTCTCAATAGAAATGATGTAGATACGTGGATAATTGGACCTACTTATGCAAAATGGAACCAACCCACATACTAACAGTTTTGAGAAAAAGCCGTTTTTATTAAAATTTTGCATACAAAAAAATGTGTCTATATTTTGGAAAAAAATTTAGAATATTGTATATTATATTTTGTCCTATATATTCAAGTACAATTTTAATGTAAATAATTTCAAATTACATAGTAATCAAACAAAAACCTCGATGGTTCTTTTAAGTAAAATTATTTGTGTGTGGGTTGGTCCCTTGTTATTACGTTGGCATAGTTTGATGGAAAAATAAAAAATAAATCATTTATTTATTAATATTTCTTTAAAAAAAGACATATTTCTTTTAATTATATAGTTTTTTCATAACAATATTAATTTAAAAAAAAACACAATCAGAAAACTAATAATTTTCAAAATTTAAACACTTTTTTTAATATTACATAACATATACTGATTTTTGATATGAAAATTGATTTCTAATTAAGGATTCTATTCTGAGTGAGTGATATTAAATTTGCCTTTTTTGTCATACAGACGTCGAAGAGAAGAAAAGGTCTGTTGAAGAACAGACCGACAATCATAAAGGGGAAGAAAGTGGGACGACTCGAGTGACGTCATGGAAGCGAGATCGCTTATCCGCGTACCATAAACCATCGCGCGAGATAATCTAAACGTATCAGTGGTAACTTACTCATTTTTCTTATTACAAGACGAATCTACTTTAATCGAAATTTACGACAATTTTCATATAGTTTTTTAAATTTTCCATAAAATAAAAGTCCATGATTTTGAAAGTAACAATACGGATTTTTAATCAGTTATTTTTCTTTCATTCTAATAACTTCGTACCTTATGGTTTTTTATATCAACCTTACTGTATATGTGATAATTTTTACTTGTCTTTTTGTAGGTACATAAATAATAATAATATTAATCGGCAGACAAACACACATATTGTATATCCCCAAATTAAGCAAGTTACGCTTGTGTTATGGGTAATATACAACGTACTACTCTGGGGCCGATCTCAGACACCCAGACTATAGTAAATAACGGAGAAAATGCGTTTCCGAAATTTACTATACCGGGAATCGGACCCGGAGCCTCTGCGTTGCAGTGAGGTAGGCTGGCAATGGCTTAGCCCGCTCAAACACAGAGGCCGTCAATATATATACTCAGTAAATTGTTATAGTAATTTGAATGTCGATTGTCAACGGCCTACTATATTTTTTTGTTATTATAAGATATATGAAAATTTCGTTGATTGGCCAGCTATAGTATGTATATATACTAAAATATTTATAATAGACTATAGGGTATTCTTACCACTGATGTGAAAAATCGTTGACTGACACTAATTCTGTATGTATTTATAGTCCACTAGATAAAATATGTTTTTAGAATGTTTGAAATTATTTAGTTAATTCATTCACGGCACTGAGTGCGTGCTATTTTAACGTGAGCAGTGACTTTTACATTCAAAATATGCATGAATTAGTTTTAATCACTACTTACAATTTGTTTGAATCAGAATATTAATACATAATCCAAAATGTCTAAATTAATATTTTACTCATATACGTCTCTAGATAAATTAATGGAATGTTAAAAGTGCACTGTCACGATAGGATGTCAATAAATAATATTTGGAGAGTTTACATTTTGTAAATGCTACGTCCATATTTATGTATAAATTAAAACGTTAATAAAATTTTAATATTCTTTCTCACTATTGTTCCTTTCTTAAGTCCACTTTATACTTTAAATACTTCGTGTTAGGGTGTGTTTGTTTGTACTCTAAGTTTCAGGCTCGTATTTTAGAGCGAGACTGTTTTTAACTTCCAGAACATGTTTCGACCTAAATGAAAATTCCTATGAATTACGAATTGTTCTAATGTTAACAGAGTATTTTACAGAAGTAATTTCTATTTTTTATCTCAACAGTGTCGACTTATAATACGGGTCTGGGTGTAATCCCCGTTATTCATAATAGTTACACGAGATTTACAGGCTGGTTTAAAAATTGTTATTCATAATCATATTCAAAATGCTATTATGAACAACACGTTCTTTCGTATTACTATTATGAATAGGGGTTAATTTTTAATATTTTTATCGCAACTTGCAAAATTATTTTTCGTTGGCTTAATTTACTATATTATAGTACAATCGCCGAGCACTACATATTTTGGGTCTCAATTGCGTTTTACAGATGCAATCGCTAGTTACTATTCTGCTAGTAAAACAGTGATATGCTTGAGTACGGTAGAAAGAAATAAGTTGTGGGTGATTGTACCAAATTCTTCATTCATTGGCAGCACAGTATGTTTTGACTTGGTTTACGGGAGTTTTTGGCGGGAACTGAAAGGAGATGTTGTGCTGTGCAGTTTTATTTTATAAAAATGTGTAAAATTACTCTAAAATGAACAATAGTTGTAGGATATTGATAGTTTTTGAGTAGTAATTATGTGTTTTGTGAGAAATGTGAACTGTATAGTCAAATGTGGCCTTTTGAGTTGTCACAAGAACTCCGTTGAATGGCACCAGCTGATAACCTACAGTTCAGCTGTGCTACACATAGGCTTAAGAAAATGAAGAAACTTCATTATAATATAAGATCTGGCTTAAAGGCCTAGCTGCCAAGCCATAAACCTAAATAAATAAAAAATAGACTTGGTTTACTATAATTTGTTTGTTTCTCAATTTTTTTTCTATATATATGGTATATTCTGTCTATATGTATTGCAGTACTTACCAAAACTTCATTTTAGACTCAGTGATGCGCATTTTCCCACTATTTAAGGATAGTGGTAACTCTAGGCAATGATTGTGATGTGACAATTTTTCTGTGTATTACGCTACCAAAGTTTCAATAAATATATGACAGGTATCGTAGGTGTTCAAGGTTGTAAATTTCATTTGTAAGTCACGTATTGCGTTGGGTTTGCGTAACTTTCTTGTTATGCGATAATTTTAAAACAAAATATAACTTGCTACATCATTTGGTTCTCAAACCATCGAAATAACTGCATATATTTTTGCAGAATTATCATTTGTTAACTTTAATATACTTTGACAATTATAATTGACCAACACGCCATTAATAATTTAAATTAGTTACAAATATTTTGTCTCTGTTCAAAAATCACATGAAAATCGAATATTAAATTGTAGAGAAATTAGTAGTCCTGCTGCCTTTCAAAAACTTACTTTTTAGTTAAATTGCTAATTTTCGGCAGTAACAATAAAAAACGAGACACTTAGCCTGTGCTTTTGCCAGAAAAAGATTGATACTAAACATTTTAAAATTAAAGTAGATAATTAATATAACGCCTCCGAAAGTAAGAATTACTTGAAAATCATTAAAATCATATAATATTATGCCAATAAAAATCTGAAACCGCAGCGGTTAACACGCGGTTAGTACGACAATAATGTATTAAAATAACGAGAGGTAATGTTTTTTCTAGCAGTTATTACAAACATACTCATTATCAACACCTCAATGATTTATTAATGTACATATGTTGAAAATTATCTTTTAGTCGCTAATCGACATACTTAGTTCCGCGTAGGTCTAGAAATTGAACCTATTCGAAGAAATCTGAAACCGCTTTTGTATTTCGAATTTGTTGGTTAAGTTCACATATTCCCTATCTTTTTAATAATTGAAATCACACTAACATAATTTCAGGGCCGATTTTTTAATTACCAGAATACTTATTCATATTATGATAAAAACTAAAAATTTGATACTACAGATGTATGAATAAAATAGTTGAATTATTTCTCTTTTATATTTAAGCCCCTTGTTAAGCGTTTCCGAGTGCGATTATGAATAACATTTATTTTTAACTTTTTAACGATTTTGTTAACTTCATAAAACTAGTATGAATAAGGGGAGAGAGGTTAGATAGGAGTTATTAAGAGTTAACTTTAATCTAATGAATAAAAAATCAGCCCAAAGTAAAATGGGAACCGTAATTCATTTAAAAACCTCTGAAGGGGGTTCAGTTTTATGAACATCGTGTGAATAGTGATGTTATCTTACATGAAAATAAATACTTGTATCTCAGTATTCGTATGTTGGGAACGGGTCTACTTGTTTGTTTTTTGCACTTGATTTGGGTATGCTATTTTTGTCTTAATGGTTTTACCTTATATTAAATTTCTATTCAATATGATAAGTCAATGAAAATGTAATGGATGTATCACGTGTTGAGTATTTTTATTTTATTGTTGTCCAGCACTATTTTGTTTTATCTATTTGTAAAAGAGTTTAATTGATCTGTAGATAAGGATCCCATTGTAATTTACAATGTTCTTAATAAACGGATGAAGAAGATTTGTGTTTTTTTTATCGAGATGATTGATATTTAATATAATTGATAAAAATATAATATTGAATAAAAAAATAATTAAATACATTTTATGGTATTGTAATATACACTAATTTCGGCATAATAATAATATACTAAATTTTCAAGCGCCCATATGAAATTAATGTTCAGAATAAAAGCCTAGAATTTCGGGTACAAACGAGGGTCTATATATAGTTTAATTCAGCCACTTTGCTATTACATCAAGTACTCCCGGCGATTGTTGTAACAAACTTGAAAGGTAGAATTTTAGTAGTTATTACTAATAATGATGCACCTGTTCTTATACTGTGTACTTATATTATTTGGCGTTTATATTTTGTAGAGAGAAGCAATGCCTCGTAGGCTGCCGTTCCAGCGGCCGCTTTCCTGGCCAGCTCGTAACTGCGCCGTAGCATATGTCTGTAATAGGGTTGTTGGATAAAAAATAAAAACAATTTGACAAAACCTTCACCATATATTTATTAATAAAGACAATCTAAAAGATCACGTAATAGTCATTGTCTTAAAAAATTAGTTACCCTAATAAATTTATCAATATATATAATAGAGTTTAACTTTATTACTTATTGTTTCAAGGATATGCGAAGTTGTGAAGAGCCGCCGGCGCGGAGGGGCGCGCGGCGGGAGGGGACAGGACTCGAGCTTAGTCGTTGTTCTTACGAATCATCACATTGATTGAATAAATAACAATGAATCTATTTATATGCAATACACTTACACCTTCAATGATTATCTACTCCATTGTTTCTCAACGATTTCTATATCGCGACCCACGAAAATATCAAAAAGTTAAGTAAAAGGCCTTGCGACCCCTTCACTACAAAGGTATATAATAATATTTTCATTAATAGTTTATTTAGATGTCTGATTTGTATATGGGTCTTATTTTTTTAAGAGACTGCGACCCCTTTCAATTACAATCGCGACTCTCTCGAGGGTCGTGACCCCCACGTTGAGAAACGATGATCTACTCCATCATTTAATCTAAATGCTTATTAAATTTTGGCCTAACGTGTCTACGCGAAGAATTGTGCTAATCTAAAAAGTGTCTACAAATTCCATAGTATTTTTTTAAAGACTTGTAATTTACAGAACGTTCAAAATCACAACACAGAGTGTAATATCAATTATCGTGCGTTTGGCACGTGTCAGTTAACCGTCTACAGTTATTATACAAGTTTAGTACGTATTAGGTACGTGTAAGTGCGCGATGCGGGCGAGGAGTCGAGCGTGCCTGCGTGCCCACGCGCACCTCCCCGCACGCGTCCCGCCCCTCTATCCACCATACAAAATTAGAAGAATATAATATCCATTTAAACTTACAAAATATTAATACTATAGTAACATTTTATGTGTTGACACAAATACAGAAGTACTTACACTATGTGCCATTATTCGGGCCATTACATTTAATATAATAATTAATCATTATTACAAACAAGAGTCGGATTATGAGAACATTAATAATACACAGAAAGCGAACGTAATTGAGGTATGCGGGATCAACATTCATATACATTTTTTTTTCTAATTACAATGCTGTATTCATGCGATGGTATATATCAACACATTACATTTATATATCTGGTTATAACACTAAGTAATTTGTTATTATATTTCGAACAATTGACTTGTAGTTTCATATTGTTTTGATGGATTATGCTCTTGTTGTAATTATTATGATAAAATTTTCGATAAATAACTGAACCAATGCGTATTTTTAACAAAATATTGTAATATTTTTATGTTATTTCGACAAACTTCTAACTTTAATATTCAATATTTGCTATTAATTATTATAATATTATTATTATATGAAAAAATAAACAGTAACTTCGAAATTATAATTGGTTCCACCCGGCCGTCGACTCTGTCCTCGCAGAGCGCGGGCGGACCGTAAATGCATTCTTCAGTGCTTTTAAGTTAAACAAAACCAAAATATACTTTAAAAATTAAATCGTAAGGCACTTCTATATTTAAGTTGAATTTATCTTGCTTTTAAATCCACGATCTTAGTTACATAATTTATTACTTAGTATTTGTGTGCATATCTTCTATCGAATACAGCGTCTATTTCCTAATGAACTCTAAGGTGGCTGCTTTCTAACACACCGATCTCTCGTTATAGTATAAGCAAAACTTAAATGCGTTCGTGAAATCCATCCACGTCGTTACGCATTCAACACTAGTACTGTAGACGAGTGGCATCAGCGCTAAACGAATAGAATATAAAATGTATGGGAATGACTATTGTTACGGTAAATATTATATCATTTCCATACATTTTCATGATATTCGTTAAGCGCTAAAGCCACTTGTTTATAGGGCCTGATTTACTTTCCTGCTCCTTATAAATGACAAGCATATTTTTGGGTCAATTTGAACCGCTACGCTGACAGTCTGGAACTAATATTGGTACTAAATAAAGGTGGGGCTTCATTTGGGTTAGTGTTAAAGTTTAAGGCCGGTTCACCAAAATATGGCGATGGGTTTAATGCGTAACTTGATATGCGACATTGTTAATGATATACCATTGACAGATAACGTATGTATATTATATACACTAATGTGGCTATGCGTTACTGACGTTATTCACGCTTTAATTAAGACGTTCGGCCACAGCCTAACACAGATGAAGCCCCAGCATAACAAATATAAACCTTTTTGTTCATTCAAACTCGTTGACAGAGCCTTGATAATTAGCGTCAAAACGGCATAAATTAAAAAACAAAACTAAATACCAGTTGAGTGGTAATGAATAGGCGTTAGTGGCATTCAATTATCGGCCAGTTTCTATATTATAAAAACTATTCGTTTTTCTTACCGACGGTTACAATATTAACGCCTGGTAACTCTACTGATGTTTCTATAATGAACTGTTCGTAGCTGGTTAAATATGAAATTACCGATGACAGGGATTTTCTAACCAATCGGTAGACTTTGTATGGAAACGACTGATGAAGTGTTTCTACATTATAACCACTTGTTGTCAACACTACTATTCGAAGGAATTTTAATTACCTCCCGATTTCGGCCGGTTGCCAGTTTATTTGTTATTATTAATACGTGATACGGGCATATAAGGCTCACGAGGTGGTACGTTTCAAGCTGTCAGGGAAAATAGTGTTGCACTCTTGCTTGGCTGCTATCCAGACATCGCATGATAACAATGGTATGTCTTTTGCACTTGTCATTTTGAGGGTTACTCACAGAATACATTATATAATAGGAGAGGTGTAATAAACCTTAGCACTTGATTGAATTCTGTGTACACTCACAGTACAGGTAATTTATCTTCCGAGACGTTTTTGCGTTTGTAGTAGTGTATTTTCAGCACATAAATAAACTAATACTTTTTATATATTTTTATAGGCATGTACTTAATATGAAACTAATAATATTAAGCGATATTAAAATAATAAATATTAATATTAAACATATTTTTTCATACTAAACTTTAAGGAAAATTAAATTTCAGGTTTAGAAGTCCTTTAAATATACAAATACTACAAACGCAAAAACGTCCCGAAGCTAATTTAGCTGTACTAATTTCTTGAGCTGTACTTAAGTTTTGCGCGTACTACAACACTTGATTACATTAATAAGGGCGTCAATTATTTTACCCTGACTAGTATGATGTATTGGCACATGGAATAGGTTAATGACATCATGATATACATACACTACGAGATATAAATAGCTAAAAAATAATAAAAGGAAACAACACAGAACAGTAACATTCTACATATTTGAGAAATGAATAAAAATCGAATAATTTAGAGAGTACCTTTCAGTCTTAATGGCTAAGAGTATTGTTAAAAAATATTTCTGGAGGGACTTGTCTTTAATAAATCGTAATTAATTTTATGACGTAGAACTCTATTCGGTACCGTAAAGTTTATTTGAAAATATATTCAGTATATACACAATCAATTAGATTTATGAATTTATTTTTTTATGAAAATAAATCTATACGCTCTGAATTCCCGATAAATAAAAATAAGCATCGGTCTCATCATCTGATAAAGCTAATAATATTAGTTAGAGAATTAAATTCCTTATAGCTTCAATATAACAAAATAATAATGGCACTTTTATTCGTAACTGTTTCGAAGCATCGAGTTCACTTTTACAAGTGGGGTTTTTCAAGCCTAGCCTTAATCTAAAACAGGACATCTCTAATTTTATCTAATAAGTCCGTTTCTATCTTTATAAATACTGTCTAGTCAAAATGATCTAACTTTGGCAGAATTTTGGCATATCGAGTTAAGTCTAGAATCAACATTTTCACCATTAGAACAATTCTACAACGTTGTTAATATAGAACACAACCAAATAATCACACAAGTTAGTGATTTACGATTATATGCGTTTCGGTAAATCTTATAATTTATATATATTAAATATATTGCATATTGACACGAAACAAAAATAATGAATAACGGTCTTATTCATAATGAGTTAGAGTAAGTTTGTAGGCTTTTTTAATGTTCATAATGAAGCCTACAAACTTACTCTAACTCAGTATGAATAAGATTGTAAGTGTATCGATATTGGCAAGTCTGTTCAGGTACTCGTGGAAGGAAAACGATTGAAGTATCCCCAAGATAAAAATTTAGTTTGAATTTATATATACAATAGAATTGGTATTAAAATAACCTATACCCTCGTTTACATTATTCCCACTTCTACGGTAGCAAACAAGAAAGTGGTGAAGGAAATGGGCTGCGCGATTATGTAAACGCAACTTATTCCAACAATAATTGATACTTACTCTTGTAGTTCAGTTTCCTTGTCCCTTTCATGCCTGTTGCCGTGGAAGTGGCCACAATGTAAATGAGGCAATATCGAAGTAATGATTTTCCATCTGAATATATTACTACTGAATACATCTGATACATTTAACAATAATAATGACATTTAGCCTGAACTTTACATTTATTTTCCACTACATTGTAAACAAAGCAATTTTGTTCAACATATTTCCCATTTGTATGTATTGTATAAGTACCCTTATACTGTGTTACAATTCCGTTTTAATACTGTGAATTATTTGTATATTTTTAAAGTTAAACACTAACATTTTGAGGGATTGGTTAATTACAATAAAATTATCAATTAAATATAATGGTAGATTATCAAGTGTTAGCATGTCTTTTATGAGGAATTTTGCCCCAAAATTAACTCGGATTAGTTAATATCGGAAGACGACGAACGTGTAGACTAAAAAACATCACAACCACATAATATTTGATTAAGAGAGACGAGCGTTGCATTTTATAGTACAAAAACAGTGTTCTAACAATTTATTATGCAAGGATACTAGGAATGATAATCGTCTAGTAAAAGCGTAAATCTGAAAGTTCGTAAACCCTACATGACTAGCTTGCACCGGTCATTTTTCTTTCAGTTCTCTGATTAACTTAAGTGTGGCCAGTAGTCTTATGCTTACACGCTCATCCAAATGAGCGCTCCCTTCTAGTTCAATTCCGTACTGAAATAGTTCACCGTAATAATTCGGTCATGGGAACTTTTCCATCTTCTAACAATAGTCAGTAGTAATTCTAACCGATAGAAAGATGTACAGTTCTAGAATGATTTTTGACACGCAATTATAATTATTACGTTACTGTAGGTTCATAATATACCTCATTCCGATTTTTAAGGTATTAATTAGATTTTTTAGGTTATTTCTTTACTAGTCTTCTTCTTCCTTCCTTCCTTTCTTTTTATGTCATCTATTTATGTCTACGTATAGATATCTTTATCTAAAGCTTATTGCTTTTTATTTATTACATTTGCTCTTATTTTATACAATGATTTAAAAACTCATCTCGATTTGTCGAATCGAATCATGATTCCTAATAATTTATTTTTTATGAAATACACAAGACTGTCGGACTGCGGACTGGCGCGTCGAGCGCTGATCGAGTGAACTAATAGACTGATTAACGTTTGGAAATGTAAAAAGTTTTTTTAGTACAATGTAGGGTATTGGTTCCTAGTTGTTCATTGTTCATAAACTACACAAGACTAGACCTTTGGGGTTGGCTAACGTCTGTCCGGGCTTGAGGACCATGCATGCGCAAGGGAACCCGCAGCCTGGACAAGGAACGTGAGGAGAAATACCGGAATGATTTAGAAAGTATACTTAACTGTGAGGAGTATGATATGACATATACCGTTATCACTCATTACGTTAGATATCAGCTCAGGCTGAGTCAGTCCCACATTCTCCCAATACGATCTTATGGCATAAAGTTCGTAAATGAATTTCACCCGGAAAAGGCACATTTTTGCTATTTAAATTTAAACCAAATGAGTCCGAAGTTGTAAATAAAGTTAATGAGAAGTCATGAACTTCAGAGTTAATAAACCTAACATGATTAAATTACTAAATTTTCAATGTAATCATGTTTGGTTTAGGATGTTTTCAAAATTACGTTTAATATCGGCGATTATTATTCCTAGGAAGAATGATTTCTTCTTTCATGATTTCACCAAGTACTTTTGAGTTCAATGTTGAGCATCACCGCTTATTGCTCTATTTGTACCATCAAAACAAATGGATACGTCCAAACAATAAACCACATATACACAGTATCACAACACATAGATCCACACGTAAATACATTTATTTTTACATTAATTAATTTGTAGAAAATATAGTACATTTAAAAATTAACTATTATATTTCAAGTATCAAATAATACAATTCAGAACGATCAACAAGGAACAAGATAATAATATTTCCAACATAAATTATAGATAGACCATATGTTGAGCACTCAATAATATTTTTTCTAAATATCCCTCCATTTAACTATATTATTCTGTCGTCTTGTCTGAACATTTTTGGAGTCGAAAACGATCAATACAAATTCATGGAAAATATCTTTGTTTTCTTTATTTTCTAAAATAGTTAGAATAGGTTGTCATTCAGCTTATATTTATTGCAGAAAATGTAATAAATTAATGAAAAGTTTTTATTGATAACCTGGCCTTATCGCTTAAAGTGATCTCTTCCAGGCAAACCTCGAACGTAGGTAATGTTGTTTTTCTTGAAAATGTTTTTGTATGATTCGATTCGAGTCCAAATGTTCATAAGACGCTTAAAATATTATTAAAATATTTCCACTAATGTCGTGCGGTACAATTAACATCGATATGTGACTAGTAGGTACGGATGCAGAATTGAGTTCCGTTTATTTTTAATAAATACTTAAAACAGAGTAACCATTGGTTTTTTTTTCAAACAATTGTCTATTACGACTAGAAAAATAAATAATACAAAAATAACAATTAAAATTAACAAGAAAATGAGCAAACAAGCTAATGAAATGTCGAGCTGTGCTCGCAATAAAATGAAACAACTCAATTGAAACGAGGTAGTGTAGTTACTACACGATTTATGTATCACACGTAACTATATAGATGTATTATACTTATATAGAGCGTTATAATTTCCCTCTCGAAGTGAGCCCGCGCCTCGCCTCGACCGGAGCCGCTGCGCCGAACTACTACTGTCATATTCTATGTACAACATCACACTTGCAAGTCACATTAAGAAGTCTGTCATATAAAAACTTTACGAACATCTATCTATCTATGTATCAATCGTTATACAAAATATCTTTATGCGCTCTCTTCATATTAGCGTTTCGAGAATTTCGAATCATTCGGTTATAAAGACATCATCTGATGAACCCGAAAGCTAACTTTTCTCTAGGTACTAGTCACTAAGTCGTTCTTGGTTTAGATTATTTTTATTTTATTCTATAATTATCTATTTTGTAATAGTAGTAAATGCTTAAACGTTTCAGCATTTTGTCTGAGTCAGATCGGAGTCTAAAGTCTCGAACTCGCGTCTTGTTGTGCCAACGAGAACGCGTGTTACGAAATGAGTGATGCGCAAGAAACAGTTCTGAGTTCTCAATTGAACACTGCAAATAGTACAGAATAGCACGCTGGAACGCTATTGCGGTGATTAATCGCATTGCGCGGGGTGTATGGCGTATCGTATGGGCGAATTGCGTATGCACGAGCGGAATGAGTACGAGCAAAGGACACGATTACAGTGCGGGCGGTTTGCTTTGGTATTCGCCTGTTGTATGGGGTCTGTCGTCTGTTCTCTCGACCTTTTCATAAGGCTTTTCGAGTTTTGGCCTTTTTGGCTCGGCGTCGAGTGGCCGATGCGACTTCATATGTGCGCTACGACTTTTAACTTTGTTAAATACTCTGAAACATAATAGGGTTCACTATTAGAATCGGCAACATAACATAAAAAATAGCAAATAATAATTCAAATAAAGTATGGAAGCAGACTGCGAATAAGCAAAGCCTTAAGGGGTTAGTATATGGAAAACTTATATAATATTCCACGATAATACACGAAACCATTTTAAATATTAATCCTAAGATAATTATGTTCTTAAATAAAATATAAATTTTATAAATTTCCTTTGCGCTGGACATAATTTAATGAAAGTATAACATTATAATATTGTAATAGTATTCTTAATAATTATTTACAAAGATCGATGTTTGATAAATTTGAATCTGTTCAATAAGCATCGGTTTAGATTTGGCACACATTTCAAATAAGAAATCAAAAATAATGAATTACATTAACAATGCTACAGTGAACAGATATATTACAAGCTATTCAATAAATATCTATTTCGAAGTACTGCAAATTGTAATTTGACATTTAATCAACATCAATAACACTGATTTATCTTGTGGTGACACAGCAAGAGGGAATTAGTCTTGAACACTTTAATACAGATAAATGATTAAATTTCATTCAAAAGTATAGTCACTTTTGCTGAGTCAGCACAGTATTAGAAACTTAAATTATTTTCTTATTCATGAAGTTAGTTACTACGAAGCTGGAGGTTTCCTTGATTAAAATCCATGCATAAGTGTAATGCGATCGAAATTTAATATTGATTTCCAGTTATTAAATAAATGGATCTCTTAAAATAAATTTCTTCCACAAATGCTATCGTATGAAGGACTTTATGGCAGATTAACGAGATGTAAGAGCCGAAATTTGGTTCTAGTTTATGTGCATTTTGGCGCGTTATAATGTCAATGGTGACATCTTAGAAAGCGATATGCTGGCAAGTATCGGTCGGCACTTACTTCCCGCATATCTTGCATGGAAACTCCTCGCTTTCGAAGGAAGTCGGTGACGAGGTACACGATGCGGTGTGTGCGGGGACCTGGCTAATTGAACCCTGGATAATGTGGACAAGGTATGCTCATTAACCGTTTTCTATTTTACTCTTCAGATAGCCTGAATACAAAATGTTGTAGCCCAGAATTTGTGGCAGTGCTTACTTGTGATGAAACCTGTTGTTCCGAAGTCCAGCTCCGCAAGTATAACGTCTTGTAGTCTTTGGTAACTTTCTTCCAAAAGTAGTAGAACTGTATACATTGTTTTGAGTCTTTTGTTCTTACCTGTGGAATAAAGATGTTTAGCATTGATTGTGAGTTTGTAGTTAGTTAATTTGAAAACTATTAATATTATAAATGCGAAAGTAACTCTGTCTGTTTGTTACGCTTTCACGGAAAAACTACGGGATCGATTTGGCTGAAACTCAGTATATATATATTTTCGATGCCGAGGATGAACATAGGATACTTTTTATCTTAAAAAATGGGATAGTTTCCGGGATAAAAATATATTTGTCTGTCTGTTTGTTATGCTTTTATGGAAAAAATATTGGACCGATTTGGCAGAAATTCAGCATATATGTAACTAGCTTCTGCTCGCGACTTCGTCCGCGTGGAATAGTTAAGAAAAAAATTAAGTGCGAAACAAATCCCCCCCAGATTTTGAAACATTCTTCATTGGCGCTCCGATCGTATTGGTCTTAGCGTGATGATATATAGCCTATATAGCCTTCCTCGATAAACGGGCTATCTAACACTGAAAGATTTTTTTAAATCAGACCAGTTGTTCCTGAGATTAGCGCGTTCAAGCAAACAAACAAACAAACTTTTCAGCTTTATATATTAGTATAGACTAGTATAGATAAGATTTTAATATCGAGGGTGGACAAAGGATACTTTTCATCCCTATGCAAAGGTTATCCTAGAATAGCTTTTGTTTTTTTGTGATTTTCGTCATTTGGTCATTTTAGTCATTTTGGTTTTTATTATTTATGTACTTTACAGATAAATAGACCGGGAATAGATAAATAAAACTAAAACGGATTGAAATAGAGGATGAAAGTGTGTGTGGGAGCCCAATCATTTCTCAAGTTTATAGATATAAAAAAATATCATCTATAAAAAATGCGATAGTAACTCGATGTGTCTGTTTGTTAATCTTTCACGGAAAAACCACTGAGTACTGGATCGGTTTTGCTGTAATTTTGTTCAAATGTAGGTTTAATTCCGAAAATGGACATAAATACTTTTCATGCCGGGAGATGGGACAGTTTGTGATAAAAAATGTGAATCTTATTCTTTAGGATGCAATGTGCAATTATCTAACTTGTGTTTATATTTTTTGTATACTACCATAGAATTTTGAAACGTAGCTAATTTTTTTTAGTATTTCAAAAGTAAGAATGAATATTCTTACCAATTGCGAAATTCTATAAAAATCCTTATCGTAGTGGCCTAGTCCAGCTAAGAAGGTCTCTACTTCGTCCGGCGTCCAACGTGATTCGTGTTGCGAAGGCGCGGCTGGCCGCGACATGAGACGTAATGTTGCTGCTCGGATATCTCCACCACATTCGCCCAGAGTTTGTAGCGCGAATTCTCGAGTATGCCCTCCTACAGGCATTGCTGCACACATTGCCAGCTCCATGAACATACGCACTGAAAATATAACAATGTTATCACATCTATTTGTTTCAAAATATTAAAAAACCTCTGGTCGATACAACAGGTGACCGGAAGGCTGGAGCTTACCTCGCTCAACAGATTAGCCTCTGTATTCAGCGAGGTAATGCTGCCAGTCTTCTAGGTACACTGCCCAGCGATAGTGGTCTGGTAAGGGTGGATGGGTTTTATTATAGGTTTTTATTTATTATTATTTTTTAAATATTGTACATATATTTTTAAGTTAGTTTTATCTATAGAATAGTTTTATGTTTAGTAATTAAAAATAGTATCTGATAACTCTATTTGTAAAACGATATTTGTGTCGCCTAAAGTTACTTTATATAATTATATGAGTTCGGACAGAAACACCAACTGTATCTAGAAAAACAGATAAGAAAGACGCGATGATTGTGTACAGGACATAATGTAGCGGCTTCGCAGCAAATACACCTAATTACTTCCTTGTACGTATTAATGGTCTTTTTAGAAAATCTTACCTTCGGTATCATCTAAAGCATCATTGATGCCGGGGTCCCAGAGAAGCTGTTCAGGTGCCCGATGCAGGTCAATACGATCGTTACATAATTCTGGCAGATCGGCTTGAAAATCTCGCCCGATGTTGATCTGCGGTAACCGTGGTTCTTCAAGTTGAGCTAAGACATCGGTATCCGTTGCTGGTTGACCGAAAAAATAATAATTGTATATTATCTATGCCGAAGTCATAAAACTAAAACTTACTAATATTCCTGATTATTTTTTAAGTGTTTTTTTATTTAATTAATATAACAAACCTGTTCTAAGTTCAATAAATAATCCAGAGCCATCGCGATTTGGGGGCAATATGGGTTGCGGTGTGAAATGGTTTGCAGTACGTCGCATTCGAGAACGATATGGTCCAGCTGGTGAGGCACGACGTTTACGCCTTTGTGGAGAAGCGGGTACACTGTTTGGACTTAAAAACACTGCTGGTACTGTGTCTCTGCCTTCTACACAAACCTAAAAATTATAACAAAGAGTAAATAAATTACCAGCTCAAAATTAATGAGTAAACAACTGTGTTAATATGTATTGAAATTTACTTGAAGTGTGTTATCATGCTGCCATTGTTGCAGATGTGACATGGATGTTGTTGCTATACGGTGTTGCCGACGTAAGGGTCTCTGGTGTGAGAAGTCACGCGGGCTACTTGATAAAAGTGGATCTTCAGAATTTAACATTATTCTTCGTGGTGTCGGTGACGGTTCTAAGGCATAGGCGTCTAATGATCTACATTCTTCAGGCAAGACTTCTTCCAAGGCTTCTTCCACCTTAAAAAATGATTTAGATAATTATTTTGCAAATGAAGATATCAGTTGATTTAATTGGAATTGTAATTTACCTCTTCTTGGCTGGACATTGTTGCAGTGAAGAATGCAGCTGAAAGTGGTGATGATGCCCTGGGGACTGTATGTGCTGGAGAGTGAGCATCATGAGATGCTGGTGGTGTCGGATATGCTAGGCCAGGCGATGGTTCAGGTTGTGTCGAGTAACTACCTCCAGGGGATGCAGCTGTATAGGCTAATCCAGGCGAATCACCAGTAGAATACGATAATCCGGGTGAATTAGCTGTATATCCAATTCCAGGTGATGGGACGGGTGAGCCACCATGACAAGCCCCGAAATCTGCTAAAGATTCAGGAAGTGGAGAATTTAGTACTGCAGCAAGTCGCCGACATGTAACTGGAGATCGTTCTCTTATGGAAGCAGCTACTGTTGCATAGTCTTCCAAAGAGGCTAACTCTTCTAATTGATCAGCTGCTGTTGCGAATTGAAAAGTATCTTCATTTAGAGCCGGTGAAAAGTACCCGTCGTCAGAGTTAAATGATACTCCAAAAAGTTCCGGTCTAAATGTAAAATCTTGCTGCGGTGACGATTGCCCTGGATCTGAAGAAGATCTCTTAACTACCTGCTATGAGAGATATTTCTAATTAATTTACACTATATAACTGTATTAAATATTCTATAATAAAACATTTATTTTCCTATACCTTTGTGTTGCCTTTTTTTAATAATTCAATAAGTGTTGAATCTCTTGGAGCAGCAGTAATATTTGTAGATACACTTGTAGTGACAGTGACAACAGGCGGGGCTCTGGGTGATACAAACTGCGTTGAGCTACCAGCAGGTGAAGCAGGAGATACAGTTGAAATGCGCATATTTGAAAGCGGAGGTGGTGCTGGAGTGACAAATCCTGTTCGGGGTGCTAGAGTATCCGTTGTGGATCCTGAAAAAAAAATATTTTAAGTCCAAATGTTTTTATTTCAAGTCTAGCCCTGCCGAAAAATATTTTGAAAGTCATACCTATAAGGTAAAACTTAAGTCCACTTAAGGTTACATTTAAGTGAATATTTCTGGACTCTGATATTTACCCGTTGAAGGTGTTGAAGTTACAGTAGCTCCTCGACGGCTGATAATTTTCTCTTCAATAAGTGCACGTACGGATACTGAAGCTGTTTGAAGTGGAGGGCCTGTGGATTCCTTCTTGTCTAACTTTTTACTATCTGAATCCTAAAATCATGTTATAAATTAGTCTTAAACATATTTTATACACTTCACGACAATCTTTAGTTCTAAGAATAGATTATGAAGATACCTTTTTGAAATATCCGCCATGTAATCGCATATGTCCGTTGAGCGCTGGGATATTCTTAAATTTTCGATGGCATAAATTGCACTCCACGGGTTTGACATCGCTGGTGCGGCTTGCGCTGGAAGTGCCTCCGCTCCCCGCTCCGCTCGTAGATCCGCTTCCATTGGCATTGCTCCCCGATTTGTGACTCCCGTGCTGCGTCTGTGAAATTTACGATGACTTTTCAAAACTTCAAAAGACTTTCTAACCTATTACGTACTTCGTAATTTCAAGGTACAAACTTTCGATCTTCAGTAACTCGTTAATATTCCAAGTTAATTAATGGATTTTGATGGACTAGGCTTAATCCCCTGCGATTTTAAATGGGAAATAAATAATTATAGGTCAATCCAACGTCTTAAGAACTCAAAATAGGGACGCTTGTTCAGGAAAGTAATTAATATTAATAGGCTTATAATACAATGTGAATAAAGTACACGACTACCACGTCAGTATAAATGTTATTTATACGTTGCTAGTTAATAAATTTGATATCATACCAGCACAATAATATGATTAATTTATTATTAGTATATTATAGTATTTACCACAGATATTCCTATAAAGAATAACCCGTGATGGCAGAGTGCGAATATAGTCGTTTATTCAGGTAGAATTTTAATTAGCTGCGGATTTCCGTCGCACCGCGGCAAGCGACATTCGCGTCGTGAGTCGCGCACGCTCGTAAATTAGGCAGATTTATGTTTTAATGCTGTTATTCAAATGAGATAGAGGTTTCTCTTAATATATAATAGTTTATATTTCTCAATCAAAAATGTAACAATAATGTAGCTTTCCACTGGTGAAAGAATTTTTAAAATCGGTTCAGTAGTTCAAGAGATTAGTCCCTACAAATAAAGAAACCTACAAACTGTACCCCCTTTTTAATATTAGTATAGAAGTGTAGATTACATTTCAATCATAGTGGAGTGATTGTTCTTCTAGGTAGGTACGTGTTTCACTTATGTATATCATATAAGGTGTTATTAATTTTTTTCTTATAAAAACTGACCAAGTGCGTGATTTTTTAGGTTATTCGTTATGTCACTATATTATTTCTTTTTTTTTATTTCAACGTTCAGCAGACAGGAAGACTGCCCACCTGATGGAAAGCGGTTACCGTCGCCTATAGACATTTATAACACTAAAGATGCTACAAAAGCGCTGCTGCTCTTTTAAGAGAGACTGGAACCTGGCCACTGATGCCGGAACAGAACTCAAGGTTGTTATGACGGCAGACTAGACCAGGGGTGGTAGCCATCCAGTCGGGCAAATCCCCTCCCACCTGGCTGTGGATTGTTTTGTCGCCTCTTACGACAGGCCGCCCGGCCGCAGGAAATTATATTCTATTGTGTAGCGGCATTACCTAATACTATACAATTATAATAAAACTACTTTTTAACGGTTTTGAGCGCGGTAATTTATTTGATTTTTAAAATCAAATAAATTACCGCGCTCAAAACCGTTAAAAAGTAGTTTTATTATGTATACAAGTCGCGAAAACTTAAGAAAATACTATACAATTATGTTAAATTTTAGCCATAGTTTATAAGGAAACCTATTGTGACATAATAATATTAACAATCGGATAGACGGACGAATATTACGATTTTGTAAGAGTTCTAGTTTTGCCAAAATGGCTACAGCATCCTATAAATGGAGATACGCTTCTTATGGCCGGATCATTGAGATATAGACGTTTATATGATCTAAGGGCCGGATTCTATATCTTACGAGGTATTTAATTATCTTAATGGGTATTTAAGTGCATTTAACATTGCGCTTTCCATTTATTTTTGAGTTAAATAGATTTTCTTGTTGTAGTCTTCTTTCTTGATATATAAAAATTAATGTTTGTCTGTATGTCCTTTATAGAATCGTAAAATATACATTTGATCATGTGATGACTTTTAGCAAAGTTGTTGTGCATGAGCCAAAGAAGGTTCAAATTCAAATTCAAATTCAAAGTTTTTTATTCAAAATAAGTTCCACTGGAGAACACTTTTTGAAGGTCATATATATAAGTTAAAATTTAATTTTTCTTCCTATTCTATGTATACCGCTTCGCAACGTTTTATTGCTGTTAAGGAGAAGAAGCGGCAAGAAACTCCCCAGCAACACGTCTAGCTAAATATTGTTTTTCTTTAAGTTTCTTATTCTATTTATATCTCAAGTTGTCTTTTTTTAATAAGTTTTATACAGAAGTATGTTACAGAATTACTTTATGAAGAATTAATGGAGTTGTAGCAAACAGTGCATACTCAATAAGACCAAGACACAATAAAAGGAAAAAAAATATTATGAAAGTTATAATAATGACACGAAGTACTAAAATGTTACGCTGCAATATATCTCCATAAATCCCTTACAAGCTTGGCAAGATAACATTATACAAAATATAGTGTAAGATGTTAAAGCGAGCTGCTATGTAAATGAATTTTTGTCATTTAAGTATTCTTCAATAGTGTAGTATCCCTTTTTTAGCAAGATACTATTTAATTTGGTTTTGAATTTAGTGAAAGGCAGATCTAACATTTCACTCGGAATCTTATTGAAGAAGCATATACTAACCCCCAAGAAGGAGGACATTACTTTTTGTAATCTAAAAGATGGCAATATCAGTCTATTACAATGCCTGGTGTTGAAATTGTTTCTGAGTTTTTAAAATATTGACTTTATTTTTTTTGTGCGGTGATTTTATTTATTACTAGCTGATGCCCGCGACCTCGTCCGCGTGGTGTGGTTTTTTAACTGTTCCACTATTCAACTATTCAACAATTATATGTTGACCAGGGATATAAGCTACCACCATACAAAATTTCATTTAAATCGGTCCAGTCGTTTCGGAGATTAGCCGGTACAAACAGACAAACAGAGAAACAAAAAATTTAAAAAAATCTAAATTAGTTCTATTTCACTTCTTACATCCCCCTGACTCGGTTTTTAGCATTTTTTTCATTGTACAGAAATTTGACCTCTACAATTTTATTACATGTATGTATAGATTAGACTAGTTTACTAACTTGGTGGTTAAATAATTAACACATTTTTTTTACTTGCTAATGCTATGAGTTTTTAAGAAACATAAGTCGGTTTTTTGCAGAACAGAAGGTTTGCAGATGATAACTCCTCCCGCGTCCCACAACCGCTACCCGCGGTCGTTTAGTCCTTTACAATAGGAGGGTAAGCGACGATATGGTCTGAAATAGGATATCACTACCTAAAATGTTACTGGGATTATCAACATTTCTTGTATTCTTATTATATGATGAATATACAGATAGCAATTGGCATTTATTCTTCATGAGCCGATCAAAGAAGAGAACTACTCCGTATACATTTAGACAGTTCGAAGGACTACACTCATACAAATTATTTGCATGAATGGAATCGTTAGTAATAACAAATGTTTAAACGGTTATTGATCTCTCTTTGTACAAAACGTTGCACGAAATAGTAATAGCAAGCCGGGGCCTATGCCCGGGCGGCCAATTCAGAGGGCGGCAAATTCAACTTCGCAGACAAATACACAGGTCATCATTAACTCGACTTTAATTACTCGTTTGTGGTGCGAGGGGCGAAACTGCAATTCGGTTCAGTGTAGAAAGAGATGAATGAATATATATATATATATATATATATATATATATATATATATATATATATATATATATATATATATATATATATATATATATATATATATATATATATATATATATATATATATATATAGTGTGCATCAAAGTTTGATAATGAATATCTTCGAAACACTCAATTTAATCGACTAAGCATAAAGGCGCGTACAGACATCGCGAGGCGTGTGTCGCAAATGGTTCATCACGCATGCCTCAACATGAAGCACACGACGGTACGTTTATGCCTGAGTCCCGATTGAGACATGCTCAAGCAGGCAAACAACCACCCACGGTATTCGTCACTAAGGAAAATGGCTTTGGCAAGGCGAGAAGTGCAGATTGCAGCTGCAGCCTATATAGAATGTTAAGAGTCCCATAGCACTCTGTTATTTTCATAAAGCTGTACAAGTTTACGCAGTGATTCGGCATCTGTCTTCATGACGCATGACCGCGGAACCCAAATAACACCCGACCGTCCACACGTAGCGTACGGCTCGCACTGAGGCGGCGTTCGCGACGATCGTATGAGGCGAATGCTCAGAGTGAGCACACACGTCCACATAGTCCGAGGCATGCGTGACGAACCATTTGCAACGCACGCCTCGCGATGTCTGTACGCGCCTTAAGAGACCATTTTTGTAGTGTTCAATTACCTACAAAAATATACATGGCCCATTTTATAAACTTTATTTGTTCATGAATTACAAAAATCACAAGCAAAAAAGAAATTAGTCTGAAAATAATCAAACTTTAATCTTCAATATTTGTTAAACGGTGACGTTTACGATAAAAATGTAAAAGATCTTTTTTGTAGAGCGTTTAATTTCCTACAAAAAGTACGATCCGTGGTATACATATCTTAATACGGAATTAACTTGATCTAGAACCACACAACACAAAACAAAAATCAAGAAACAAGCCGAAGAAATAAGCCAAATAAAAAATTTTAGTTTTTAAAACGCTACGGCCCTCGTGTTTAAAACAGGACCAGGAGCAGGATCAGCAGGAGTGGAAAAAGAGATATATTAGTGCCGTCCTCATTATTACCTAACTCTATACAGATGGCTTTATATGATCGTTATCAAACGTGAGTAAAATCATAAAACTGTAAAAATTAATTCAATTTTTTCTTTTTAACTCTGATGTTTCAAAAATGTCATAGTCCGCTATGTGCCTCAGGACGACTGCTAAAGCGTCAGCATAAATTAGATTTGGGGGCGCAAAACGCAAATCTTGCCCTGAGCGCTTATGACTTTCTTTTTTGGAGTAGTCATGTTTAAAGAATTGAATGTTATAAAATTGTTGAAACAATTGAAAATGATTTTTGTACTATATAAAGACAATGCTTATTTTGCTCAGTATCAAAAAAGACATTAAGTTTTCGAAAACCTTACGTGAATCTATACTATAATAAATCTGTGAATGGTTCGAGTTTTACATTGCGCTTAAAAATTTGAAAAAATCATTGGGGTAAATCAGACCAGGAGATTCCGAAAATGAATTTTTTAGAATTTTTGTCTGTCTATCTGTCTGTCTGTTACAGCATCACATGAAAACTACTGGACGGATTTAAATGAAATTCGACATAGAGCTAGCTTATATCCCGGGGTGTAACTTAAGATTTTTATCTAGATAGAACTTTTATCCCGATAAATAACGTCGTTTTCGTGGGATAGACGAAAATAGTGAAAAAGATAGCGCTGCAATCGCATCTGTTTTTGAAACTACTGAACGTATATAAATGAAGTTCGACATAGTTCTGGCTTATAACCCCAGTTAAAACTTAGGATACATTTTACCCCGATAATGAAGTCGTTTTCTTAGAGTAAACAGATTAGCAAAATAGATGGCGCTGCAATTGCGATGTAGACAACCATCGCTGTAATTCAATAACAAATACGTTGTCAGGTTGCCCACATGTCATTCATCGCGTATTAGATACTTCAAATCAGTTTGACGTGACTTTTCTATTTGTTTTGCTGTGGCAGTTGTCTACACTATATTGACTTAGTTTCTTTGTAATAATAGTAAATTCAACAAGAATACAAAGTATAGAAGGTGTATATATATGAAACACCTAATTATTTTTTTATGTATGTAACATAGAGCTACTACGACCTAAGGTTTGTGACGCGGCGTAGCCCCGGGGAAAACTATAGTTTAAAATATAACTACAGAAACACACCATTGAGAAGGAAATGTAGGTAAGTATACATAATTAAAGCATCGTGTTTTACTTGGAGAAGAAAAGTAGGCATCATTACATTTGGGCCAAGGTTGCGATTACGCGTTCGTACGAATAACATCTTTATGCAAAACGTAATAAACAAACGTGGGTGTACATTATATCTTCATTCGTAGATAAGCGTTTTTTGTCAGTTGACTAATATGCGTGCCATATTTTAAAAGTGTGTCGGGTACGGGTTATTAATTCGATTTGAGGTTGAAGCCCTAACGGTTGCCATTAGGGCAGCTCATTGGGTTAATGCTTTGTAGGTGAGAACAGATGTTCCGGATGAACGAGGCAGGCCTTAGTACGCTGTATTTAAGGTTGCCAGCTCTATAATAATACACCTTCCCAAATAAATGAAAATTACAGGTTTTACAAAACATTCATTGCAGGCCCTGTTATCTGTTTTTCTATGTGAAATGTTGTCTCAAATAGGCCGCTAAACGGATTCTATGAAAATATTAGTAATTAAAGCAGGTGTTTTATCATATATTTTCTCGTATAATATCTTAGACCATTAATGAATGAATGAATGAATGAATGAATATGCTTTTTTGTATTTTAAAAGATACAGTTAACAGAAATAAAATTTTACAATACAATAGGCTGTCTTATCGCTATTAGCGATATCTTCCAGACAACCTTTGGATGTACAAAAAAATTGATAAGAACAGAGGTATGTTGCATTATTCTTACTATCGAATCAGTATCTTATAAATATATACATAAATGATAATATACATACATTAATAAAAATTGTACTAATACGATATATGTTAATAAAATATTATAATATGACAATAACTGCTGCTACATCCTTAAATTGAGCTATTTGAGCTATAATAATCCTTTCCAAATAATAATTCCAAAATCGGCATCCTTTAGCCGACTTCACTTTTAGAGTCCAAGATTCCGTCTTTCTATTATATGGTCTAAGTATAGCGTGTACTAATTCAATATTTTACAGTATTGAGAAAATATAAATATTTGCAATCCTACGCACTGAACGCGTTCATTTTTGTTTAATTATTTGTAATAACAGAAAAAAACTTAACCTTAACTATACCTCTATCTCTCAAAACCTCGAATCGGATCAGTACGTATAACGATTCAATGAGGTAACATAGCTAGCCTTCCGGGCACTTCACCCGTAGAGGAAGGTTACCAAACTCCGAATTCGATGTATAGTTTAGAGAATTATAGGAAGAACACAATATAAATATAAATAATACCAATTGATTAGGTTTAGTATTTCGATTACAATTTAATCTAGTTACTTGAATGAACTTACTTTAGGCTTATTAAACGCATGGGTCTGGAACAATTCAGTGATCCAATTATCCATTTAATAAAACTACTTCACACAACACTGGGCTTGATGACGATGCACTCCCAACGGAGTTCGCATAATGGTGTTTATCTCACGGTATTCGAGCACAGAATGGTTTCGCCATCTATGGGAAAGATATCGGCGAGATGACCCCTCAATGAGTTTCGACCTCGCGAATTACGAGATAAAATGACCATTCGGCCAACAAAAGCGGCTAATTTGCATATCACTTAATGTTACTCGCAACTATTCTATATTATTTGGAGATAAGTTGGGATTATTTTAAATAGATACATGAATATTAATTTAATCATGAATAGCGAAAGTATGAGAAAATGTTAATGTAGTAGATCACTAAATTTCAATGTCTCGAATTTTAAATTAGGATACTTCTATTTTTACAATATTTAAAGACAATCATATTAGGCAACACAACTCAAATAATTATATTATTCTTAAAAAACATTATTTATTCGTATTCCAAAATGAACTTTTTTTTATAACCTTGTAATGTTGTAGGGTACTAACAGAAGCAAATTTTTATAATGGTATACAAGGTGGAATTTTTTAATGCCACCTGGAGGGAAAGTACTCTAAATAATAGAGATAGCAAATTTTACTCCAAAGACACATTTCTTTATTTTTGAAAAGAAATAAAACTGCATTCAAAGATTTTCGAAAATTCTCTTGCTTCACCCGGGAATCGAACCGACTAAAATCTGTAAAAATTACACCCTGTAATTTTATTGTATCGATCGTTATAGGGTTAATCACAAGGATGAAATCTCTCTAACATACTTGGTAAGTTTAATGAAAGGAAAACCATTAAATCTGTACTTATAAATTCAATGGGTCAAGCTAAAGCACTTTTACTCAAAGATCCATCTGTTTCTGTTTACTTATATTAGTAATTAATCATTTATCATTGACGTTATTTATCAATTAAAATAACAAATTAAGTACTATTTAGATAAGACGATTGGAATAGTTAGTGCAAAACGCACTAACATAAAAATTTTGTACAAAGTAACCTGTATTAACGTTTGCTCTTTAAACAAAAAGCACGCACTAGAGGTTGACGCGCGGCGCATCCGCGGGGTAAACTCTAGTTAAATATATGTAATATTATGGTTTAATTTTGTACCATCAAATTTTTTTTATCATCATTGTTACGAACGCTTTTGTATTTGTATTTTTAATTTATTTTGATAGATAAGAAAATGATATTTTTGTTGATATTAGTTTGTTAATATATGTATTTTCACCAGCGTTGTCCAGCGTATTATTTCAATATTCTAGCTAAATTATACAGTCCCTAACAGTCATGTTTATTATTTTTACAAGCTTTTATTAATTATTATTAATATACAGTTTCTACTGAATTTATGTAAATAAATCAAAAATATAAAGGTGGATAAGTGTGGCAGCATAACTAAGCTATTGTAGTAAGCCGTGTGAAAAATTGTAAAAATGTTGATTTCGTTGGATAACAAATGGGGGTCAGGTAACTTTAGACATTAGAGGGGTGGGCCACGTGGCAGCCGCCGGGGTCACAGGTCGCCCGCGACAAAGGTCAAGACTCTTTATACTTGAAAAAATGGGGCCCTGCTTCAAGTTCTGCATTTTTTAATTAAAAATGTAATAGCGCTGCTCCCTTTGACTAGGTTCATGTTTTTTTGACTACATTTCATATATTTTAACATATAAGTAAATAAAATTATGTTTATATAGTCTTTGTGAGCCTATGCCATCCAATCGTGTTGATGGTTAACTGTTAAAATGTAAATTGCTATAAGTAAATATATATATATATATATATATATATATATATATATATATATATATATATATATATATATATATATATATATATATATATATATATATATAAATCAATAGCTGTTAGTTAGTTTCGCTAAAATTCGAGAACGGCTGGACTGATTTCGCTAATTTTGGTTTTGAATTATTTGTGGAAGTCCAGGGAAGGTTTAAAAGGTGAGTAAATATGAAAAAATGGTTGCTATATAGTAAAAACAACAATTTCGCTTTTCCTTAGAAACTGTGTATACGCAGTATACGTACGTATTATATAAATTTTATATACGTATACGTACGAAGTTTGCCGGGTCAGCTAGTATATATATTTTTTAAGTAATATTAACTACTGGCACGTAACACTATAGTAAGTACAATTTTTTAAAATATTTTAATATTTTTCGTATTAAAACCTTGGTTTATCATATTTAACTTAAATTTGACTACTTATTTTAAGCTGTAAGATAAACAACGATGTCTTTTCAAATATCTCACCAAGTACAGTTTTTGCTATAAGACGTTTCCGTGGAATAAAGGATTGTAAAAATGTTATGAAAAAGGGTATATTTTGATATGTTTTGGATAAAGAGCCACGGAAGTGGTTTCGAAACTAACCCGAGCGAGAAAATCTGTAGTCGATAAATTAAGTTTTAATTCAGTTACATCATTCATTTATCGTTATAACCTGTCCATTCAGTGAATTGAACTGAGAACTATCAGGACCGTCTAAACATATAGGGCGCCGGGGTGCATCAATCAATCTGTGCCCCCTTTTGCCAACAATAAAGTTGTATGCAGCAATTCTAACTTACTAGACAGATATTACCTACCAATATTTGAGGGTCTAAATAGGGCGCTTTCGCAGATTTGTATAACGAACATGACAAGTATCAAGATAAACTGGAAAATGCTGTCTTACAACTATCAGTATATCTAGACATGAGTGTCAATTTCACTAAACGATTCACCAAAAGCAGCCACTTTAGAGCCTCTCATCTATTTATCGGATTGGTTTAAAGAATGTTAAGTAATTTTCAAAACTAGCGGATTACGCATGGTATGCGCAGGTAAAAGGCGATCGGTTTGCGCTCCCTAGGTCTCTGTGCCTGGGTGCTAGGCACTTCTTGCACACCCAGGTAAAATCCGCCCTGGGTATTATTCAAAGCTCATCTTTCATTAGTCATTTTTAAGTAAAGACGGCCCTGGGTGCTATTCGAAGCTCATCTTTCATTAATCATTTTTAGGTAAAGATGGCCCTGGGTACTATTCAAAACTCATATTTCATTAGTCATTTTTAGGTAAAGACGGCCCTGGGCAGTATTCAAAGCTCATCTTTCATTAATCATTTTTAGGTAAAGGTGGCCCTGGGTACTATTCAAAACTCATCTTTCATTAGTCATTTTTAGGTAAAGACGGCACTGGGTACTATTCAAAGCTTATCTTTCATTAATCATTTTTAGGTAAAGACGGCCCTGGGTACTTACTATTGAAAGGTCATCTTTCATTAATCATGTTTAGGTAAAGATGGCCCTGGGTACTATTCATAGCTCATCTTTCATTAGTCATTTTTAGGTAAAGACGACACTGGGTACTATTCAAAGCTTATCTTTCATTAATTATTTTTAGTTAAAGACGGCCCTGGGTACTATTCAAAGCTCATCTTTCATTAATCATTTTTAGGTAAAGATGGCCCTGGGTACTATTCAAAGCTCATCTTTCATTAGTCATTTTTAGGTAAAGACGGTACTGGGTACTATTCAAAGCTTATCTTTCATTAATCATTTTTAGGTAAAGACGGCCCTGGGTACTATTCAAAGCTCATCTTTCATTAATCATTTTTAGGTAAAGATGGCCCTGGGTACTATTCAAAGCTCATCTTTCATTAGTCATTTTTAGGTAAAGACGGCACTGGGTACTATTCAAAGCTCATCTTTCATTAATCATTTTTAGGTAAAGATGGCCCTGGGTACTATTCAAAGCTCATCTTTCATTAGTCATTTTTAGGTAAAGACGGCATTGGGTACTATTCAAAGCTTATCCTTTCATTAATCATTTTTAGGTAAAGACGGCCCTGGTTACTATTCAAAGCTCATCTTTCATTAACCATTTTTAAGTACAGATGGCCCTGGGTACTATTCAAAGCTCATCTTTCATTAGTCATTTTTAGGTAAAGATGGCCCTGGGTACTATTCAAAGCTCATCTTTCATTAGTCATTTTTAGGTAAAGACGGCACTGGGTACTATTCAAAGCTTATCTTTTCATTAATCATTTTTAGGTAAAGACGGCCCTGGGTACTATTCAAAGCTCATCTTTCATTAATCATTTTTAGGTAAAGATGGCCCTGGGTACTAGTCAAAGCTCATCTTTCATTAGTCATTTTTAGGTAAAGACGGCACTGGGTACTATTCAAATATCATCTTTCATTAATCATTTTTAGGTAAAGATGGCCCTGGGTACTATTCAAAGCTCATCTTTCATTAGTCATTTTTAGGTAAAGACGGTACTGGGTATTATTCAAAGCTTATCTTTCATTAATCATTTTTAGGTAAAGACGGCCCTGGTTACTATTCAAAGCTCATCTTTCATTAATCATTTTTAGGTAAAGATGGCCCTGGGTACTATTCAAAGCTCATCTTTCATTAGTCATTTTTAGGTAAAGACGGCAGTGGGTACTATTCAAAGCTTATCTTTCATTAATTATTTTTAGGTAAAGACGGCTCTGGGTAATAAATATGCAAAGCTCATCTTTCATTAATCATTTTAAAGTAAAGATGGCCCTGGGTACTATTCAAAGCTTATCTTTAATTAGGCATTTTTTTATTGCGAAGCTGGCAAACAAGAACTGGGTCGTCTGCCCCAGTTCTTTGTAAGTGGTTACCGTCGCATATAGATGTTAGCAACACGAAAGGTGAAACCAACGCGTTGTCAGCCTTTAACATGGGACATGGGATTGCAATAGAGTATAGCGATGGGGGGTGGAAGTGAGCCATTGGCACTCTCACTTATCGCACGAAGCACGATTAGCACAAGGCTAACTGTTTCACGCCGATATACATTCACTGCTATGTTAATTCTACGCACTTAGAAAATAGACTATAGGCACGTAAGCGAGAGGTTAGGCACACGTCTTCAATTATGCATTGGGACATTTATCGACGCCGCGCGTGTACACGCGGGTAGACGCGCACCTGCGTCTTTGTCAGCCTACATTATTAATGGACGCTATGACGCGGGCTACGAGTCGCGAGAAGACGACGGATCGCGCGGTGTCGCCCTAAAACAATGACGTCGTCTTTATAAACGATCCCTTTTCCAGCTAAAACTTATGAATTATTGTTGAACTCGGCCTTGGACCCGAAATGTGCTCAATGTAACCTGCCCGTGACGGGTAAAGGCGTGACGGAGGGCGAGGCGGTTTCTGTTATAAGAACTGAGCGATATTAAAATATTTTATAAGAGTGAACAAGGTAGTTTTCTAATTTTTTTATAATTATGAATGATACTAATGGATGCTATTACTGCGTTTTAATAATAAATGTGCATGTGGGGGCGGGGGGTTTGTTCAAGAATTAATTCCCGGGTAACTAATAAGGATAATTTTATGCCATTTTCGATATAAATTATCCTATATTCACTGTTAGTATACAATTTTTGTAATATTATTAAACAAAGTAGAGTTTGAGAAGTATCAAACAGCACAATATATATAATATCAAAAGATACTGAGTGCCAAACAATGAAACATATATGAATCTGTATATAATTACGAAGCACCAGGTATTAATGCTTGTTATATAAGAAGTAGCTCTTACAGAAAGCATACCCTATATATATGTATGTACCAATATTCATTAGATCAATTAATGCATGAAAAAGGAACAGAAGTAAAGGAACATTATAGATATATTCAGTATTTATAATTTACATGTGAAATTGTATCGGTTGGTATGAATTGATTGTCATATAATTATTGTTGTTTGAATTTATATAAGGCACAATAAAGCGTTTTAACAGAAGGCCGGCGCCATTTCTGTATAATAGTTGTGCAATACGACAAACCTTCGTTCTTGTTAAAAATTATAAAGTTCAATCAAAGTTCGAAAATTACATAAAACACATTTCAATTCATAAAGTTACTCATTAAAAAATGTTTCACTACATACAAAGGAACAATGCAACGCTCTTACACATGAGAGAGTAGCATTAAATTCTCAGAACATTTTCCATCTACTCTTGTATTCAGTGATGTGTCCACGGTAGAATAGAATCGAATTTGGAGTGAAGTCCACTGCGGAATGCTGCACAACGACAAAGGTACGTAAAATTCCACGAAGAATGGACAGAAACAAATTCTACAGGAACGCGCTGGTTTCATACACAATTTTAAAACTAAACATCTTTGCTATAAAATCTTCTTTTAATGTTGATATTACAACTTGCTTCCCACGAGGGTTTCACGCTGAAATATTAACTAGTAGGTACACATTTTTACCCCCGGTCCCAAATAGTCCATATTTCATGAAAATCGCTTCATATTTAGACATATTTATAAAATAAAATAAATAAATTGAATACAATTTTACGAAAATGAATACTTAAGCCATAGAAACGTAATGTACATATTGTTATAATCACTATCACGTGCAGATGACGGTAAGCTCCTCATACATTGAATAAGAGCACAGCGAGTATATTAATGCCTCCCATAAAGTATGCCGAGATTCGAGTCCAACCAGTGGGAGGTTTACGGTCTTAAATGTAAATCTAAATGACTTCTCGTGAGTATACCAGCACTTTTCAAATCATTTGAAAAAATAAATAAATACAAAAGATGATCACTATAAAAATAATGCAGTTTGGTTTTATATTCCACTAAATGTACCAGGCGTCCATAATATTAAAGAGGTGAGAAAGATCCCTTTCGGTCCTTGACACTTGCTGGTCAAATGCAATTTGTGGCTATTCAGAAATTGCAGTCTCAGTCCGAACGCTGGTGCCAGCTATGACCGTGAAGGTTGTATACCGCACGTCGTACTGAACTAAACTTGTATTGACTGCTAAAACCAAAAATTCAAGACGACATAAATTTATAGAAAATGTATAGCTTACTAAATAATTTGCTTATGTTATTCTAAACGTAAGAATTTCATTACCTAGGTAGCTTTCATTTAAATATAAAAAATGACAAATAACTTGTTTATAACCATCTATTAGGTATAGAAATTATGCGTGTGATATGTGGGGTGTTGATAGACAGATCTTGGTAAATCTGTCTTGGAGATATTATTATTACAAATATATAATACTAGCTGACCCTTGCCCACTTCACTGGGTGTCATTAAAAATTTAAAAATATTATTAATCACAATCAAATATCTCTATGTCATTCAGGAATAATGTAGCTTTCTACTGGTGAAAGAATTTTCAAAATAGGTTCATTAGTTTAAGATATTATTTCCTACAAAAAGACTCACAAACTTTACCTCATTATAATATAGTATAGAAATATAGATAATATGTATTTATTGTATATTTTAAGAAATATGTATGCATATAAGCAATAGCGGGGCAAGTCAAATATCATGTAGGCAATATACATTTTGCGAGGCCCTCTGGTAACGCAAAAAGATGGATTTAAAAAACAAATGAAACTGGCCACTCGCCGGCGGTCATTCCCCGTAATAGTTATCACGAATGTCGCTAGCCGAAATAAAAGAATTTGTTATGAGTAAGGATTATTGTTTTACGACGAATAAAATTATTCGACATTTTAAACGGGGCAAAAAAATGATTCGATTTGAATGCGAGGCCGTAGGCGATGGCCCACGTCGCCTACGCTTTCTGCCGCCCCTGTATATAAATCGTCTAGGAATCAGGAATATTCTAAAGACGTATTAAATTGTATACATTATCGTTTATGTTAAAAAAGAGACCGTATCCTAAATTTTATTTAAATTTCAAAGATTACATAGAATTCAGAGTAATCCAACTTTACGCTGATTAGGCAAAGCGCAGCGGAATAAACTGTAACCAAAATCATAATGAACATTGTGCTGAGCACACTGAAATTACGAGCAACTGGTTTTAATTTAGATTGCATGTTTCGGTTGAATAGACTCTCTATATTAATTGAGTTTACGCAACCGTTGGCTTTTTGTACTCTACTAATAGTAAATAACTAGAGCACCAAATAATCTATATTTGATGTGTGTTAAATAAAGTACATTTTTATTCCGTGTTTGAAATATGTTATTATTGATTAATTTCACTCTTTTTAATAATTATAAAAATAATAATCTTGCTCAGTAAAAGGTCACCCGGAAGAAATTGACTACCGTACGTATTCAAGACAACACAGTGTCTTACTTTTTATTATGTTGTTGTAATATAAAGAATATTGCATTGTATCCTCAATAATACATTAATTTACTAATGACATATTTTTTTACCAATTTATTTATTATTTTTAATTATTATTTACTTAATTTTTTACTTCTCCGTACTGTTTTATTGTCATTTATTTTATTATTAAGTTTCTCTTGACTCGTACTTGAAATTTACATACATATAAAAACGTATACAACAAAGGGATTATGGTTGTTGAAAAATAATTTTCACTAGACACAAAGAAATTACTAGTTCAAACGCGATGTTGCTCGTTTGTTACGATGATGGAAGCCTGAGGCTCATTTAAGATAGAAGATGTAAAGTATGTTTCGTCGCTAACACGACCCGATACAATGAGAAATTAGACACGTCTCACGTCGCGGAGACGTCAACTTACATGATATCAGATATCTATTATCGTCGTCTTGTCTGTTGTATAGACGTGGTAATTTATCGTAATATTACCCCACTTCAAAATATTACGCTGCTTAACAATAAAGGATGTGGGGCAAACAGAAGAGAGCGGAACTTTAATAACTAATAGATAGATAGATATAACGCTTTATTGTTTAACACGAGAACAGACTCAATACATTTATTTTAGTATTTTTAGACAGAACAATAGCCACCGTTATCGGTTAGAGCGATTTTTTCTAGGCGAACTAACTTATAGGATATTCTACGCTAATCTGGCGATGTAAGTGGTGCATAAATGCAGATGTATATAGATTTTTATAATATACTTATAATATGTTACATTGTTAAGAAAAATATATACATTGTATATAGATAATTTAGGAAAGGAACTTCCTGAGCAGATTTTTAAACGTATGTTCTGATCTCTCTGACTTTAAGAGGCAGCGCATTCCAAAGTGCTACAGCCTGCACTGTAAAGGAATTACCATAGAAAGATGGCATGTATGCAAATGTCACAAGTTTACGGTATGTATCAGTGCGCAAATTGAAAGCAGTGGAGAGGCGAAGGAACGAAAATCGTTCCTTAAGGTAATGAGGACTACTTGGGGTAAATAATATTTTACATTTAGAAACAGAACTGACATATGTTGTGTTCTAGAATTGTAATTACTTACATAAACTTTTTTTTATTCCATAAGTTCAGCAGACAGACAGACAGACAAAGGTGGTACAAATGCACTGCTGCTCTCTTAAGGGAGACTGGAACCTGGTCACTAATGCCAGAATACAACTCAAGGTTGTTATGGCGGCGTACTCTAGGCCAGGGGTGGCAGCCACCCAGTCAGGCAAATGCCCTACCACCTGGCTGTGGGTTGTTTTGTTGCCTCTTACGACAGGCCGCCCGGCCTCAGGAAATTGTATTCTTTTTCCGTTCCTGCACGGAGATTTGCTGCTGCTGGTACTGCTACATAGTTTACCTTATTTAATTATAGTTTTAAGCAAGAGGTGGATTACTATAGATACTTGATTAATATAATTTAACGGGACTATACTGAAAGACTTTAGAAGCTTTAAAAAACCATGAGTTCGGTAATAGCAACTTTATACCATGGTAGTAAAAAAAGAATACTAGTTGTTGTTTATAGTGAAAATTTTATTGTGCGAAATACTATATCTAGTTGAAGTTATACAACTTCAATTAGATATAGTAGATAGATAGATTAGAGATTAGATTATTCTAGTTATATTGCAAAACCCACATGTAGGTTGTCTGGAAGAAATTGCTTTAAGTCATAAGACCGTCTATTGTCTTCTGTACTTATACTTCTTGAATTGTATCTTAATGTTAAGCAATAAAGTATATTCTATTCTATTCTAAGAATATTAATTAAAATTTGGTGACTATTTAAATATATTATTATATTCTATTAATTAGGTAGTGTAACTGGCCCCAGCTGTAATAATCACCATAATAAATTGATCAATGATCTGTCATATGACATTTGATGCCTTTTTCACTTTAAAATTGAAGAATCCGAAAATTATATATTATGTACTACAGGCTAAATGCCTTGTGAAGTTATAGGTATTTAAAACAAGAAACATATACCAAGCCTCAGCATTTAAAGCATTAACTGATGTCTATTCGAATATCATAATTAAATCCCTGCTATTCAGCCAAATCCGATACAAATAAATAGGGACGATCAGAGCATATTGCAAATTCCAAAATGTATGTATGTAATCATAAAACATAATTATGTGCGTGAATTTCAGCAATTCAGTTTCAATATAATGAAGTGGCACAAAGCGGATTTGCTGCTCAAAGGCATGCCGATGTCAATAGGTTGTGAACAGGACAAAATTGTGTTTCGGGACGGTTGTAATTATGAGTCGGTGTTTGTGTGGGCCTTTATTGCTGCCTGCAGGTGACATTGAATCAAAGGCTCAATCAAAGTGAGTGCTTTTCATAAAGTTGGGTAACGCATCGCTGTGCCTTTTCCTGCCTTTCAAATACCAAACGTTCACCACATTTATTATTGTCTATCGCATACATACAAAATAGATCAAACAACACATACTAATAATATGTCAACCTAAATCAAGAGTTGTTTAAGAGCAAATTTTCATACTAACATAAGTCAATTGAAAACGTTGAAGCGAAAATGTATATTCTAGGCGAGATTCTTTTTTAATGTGTTAAATAAATTTGAATATTAAGTAATCAAGGATACAAATAAAGTCTTGCGTATAATTGTACAGCAAAATATATCCAATAACTACTGAGTTTATGATTTTTCGCGTTTTCATAAATAGCATCGAGATGTTTTTTTTAACAAAATTTTGGATTAATATTTTTATTAGATTTATTTTGGGATCTCTGTTGTGTATTAAATAAAAAGATAATTGATTAATCACTTGTTTTATTTAATTTTTTTGTTAGCAAACCCGTTTCAAGTTCTGGCAGAGAGAATATGGAGGGTAGAGGTAAGTAAGGAGAACCATCTCTGTATATGAAGAAGTGTCCACCGAAATGCATTAAATTAGGGTGACGCCACTTTGGCATCAGGGTGAATTTTTTAACTCATATACTTCGATTCGTCTACACCAGCTAGATTCAAACCATGCCCTTTGTGTACATCAGCGCTATTGTGGACGGTTTTTGAACTGTTATTTATAGCATACAGCTGGACACTTTTTCAACTTTTCTCCCATATGAGATGATTCTCTTTAGCTCTACCCTCCATAAGAGAGAAGAAAGAGCATGGATAATCTTCCATTGTCTTCTGTAGAGAGCGAATTAAACGTTTGGCTACATTGATATTATTAAATTCAACGTTCGGATACGACAACCTCAATTACACTAGTATAATATGCACATAGACTTAATTTTGAAAGTTTTTCAAAGTATCTATATATAGTTGAAACAGTTTAATATGTACATACATATTAAACTGTACATAGATCTAAAAATCACCTCGAATACAAATGTGCCCGTAGGACGATATTCAAAGAAGTTTTTAAACTTACACACTATTTCATATGGGCCAAAATATACCACTTACGTGTCCTATTTTTCTTTTAATTTGTCAACCGATATTAAATGATAGACTAAACATATCTGATTACATTTATCTGCACAACTTCAAATTAGTTTAGTGTTATTCAGGTGTTTTATAAAATTGCACGAAGCTTTTAAAATAATATTCTGGAAATATCACAAGTAACTGTCCGAAACTCTTGGCTAAATTTTACTTAAAATTAATTATGTAATCTAGTTACACTATACAATAAATTTCGACTCTAATAGTAATAATCTGGTATTACCTAATATTCAAATAATTACTGGCTCATAGCAGATGCGCTGGGAAATTAAATGAATGTTTAAATTCTCGCTTGGTAGGTATTTGTTGAACAAGTGAATCTAAATACAACGTACAACGACTGTATTGGGGTTTAGTAATTGTGAATACGTCTGTGTGTGTGTATTGGGGCGCCACCGAACAGGTGGAGGTCGAATACGCGTTGTTCGACCGAGATTCGCGAGTTTCGATACCCTTACCACGATTTTTAAAAAGGATTATACAGGTTACTCGGAAAAGAAAATAAAATTTCTTGTAATATTTATTTATCTATTCCATAAGGATTTGTACCTATATAAATCAATTATTATAAAAAAATTGTAATAAAGATAATATAACTTAATATGCAAATAAATGAATCTTGTAATTTATCATTTAACTAGCTGATGCCCGCGACTTCGTCCGCGTGGTGCGGTTTTTTAACTATCTCACGGGAACTCTTTAATTTTTCGGGATCAAAAGTATCTTATATGTTGACCAGGGATATAAGCTACCACCATACAAAATTTCATTTAAATCGGTCTAGTCGTTTCGGAGATTAGCCGGTACAAACAGACAGACAAACAGAGAAACATAAAATTAAAAAAAAATCTAAATAAGTTCTATTTCACTTCTTAAATCACCTTGACTCGGTTTTTAGTTTTTTTTAAATTGTACAGAAATTCGACCTCCACAGTTTTATTATATTGTTACGAGCTACAGGACTCAAATTAAAAATGCCGTTCAAACTACTATGGAATTTATTAGAACTGTACAAACACGTGTAAAACAAATACAAATAAATATGGATGCAACCAGTTCACACTGCACGATTCAAGGCAATTCAACACGCACAAGGTCCGTCGTCTATATCGCTAATCGAGAGTACTACAAACGTCTTACTCGTCTCGTAGTCGTCGCTTGACTCCATTCGGGCATCGTCTTATACTAACTACACAGTACAAAAAAAAGGCCGCGCGCACTGTGTTTCCGAGAAATAGTAATTTGCACACCTGCCAACGGCTAACAAAGTCGAAAACAATAACAATAAGGATTAGTTCGACGCTAATGATGGTTATAAAACAAGTAGAAAAACAATAGCACGTTTTTCTTAATTACAAATTCAAAACGCAAAAGAATTCCATAATCCGGGAAGACAATAAACTGCGCTTACAACAGGCAGCTGTGCGCTTATCTTTGACGGCATGTAACAGTGTGTATAGATAAATGTGAAGTTAGTAAATATTGTAAAGTCTGGACGAGATCGCCTATGGCGAAAAGACCGTCCGATGTACTTTAATGTACCTATGTGCAATAGAGTTATTCATTCATTAATTTAAAACTATGTTATTTGAGTGGTTATTCAAAATGTAGTGTATCGCGGGATATACTTTAGATATAGATAGAAATATAATTGCATGGTCTATTATATCATTATATACACAAAATACACACTAATACATAAAGTATGCTAATGTTTTTTAACTATAGGTATATAGCTTACAAAAAGATTAATTATTTGTATTGAATACTTAATTTTTTTTAATACGATTTTTAAACATTTTTGTAAGTTTTGTTTTGCTCACTTACTATTACAGGCAATCTCATAAATCACTCGAATCAAATCAAACGCGGCACCTTCGTTTTATTGTAGACGATGAATCATAGTAGGGGTCCGGTGGACCGCATTTGAATTATTAAACCCTTACAAAGGTTGATGAATGGCCGATTTAATTTACTGGACGTTTCGCACTGGACCCGATTCTGCGATGTATTGGGATTTACATAAGAATCATCGGCGCCCTCGTTCCCACGGTACGAGCGTATTGTTTTGCCAAATGCGATTATTAATCTACCATGTATTCTATGTTCTGATGGAATAACAGACCAGTCGTTACTTAGTCTAGCTGGGAGAGTTTCTCCCTGTATTTGATTTAATATAAATGTAAGTTTTTGTGATTTGGCATTGTTGTAAGTAAAGTCAGTCGTATACAAATTATTATTAATGCGAAATATAGTCTATATTTTAAATATAGACATATTGGTATAATCTGCACGTAATATAATAAATTATCTATGTACAGTCGTGGTATGGAAATGTTCGCCAGTTTTCAAATTGATTCATTTAACGTTCCGCGAGCACATGTTACCTTTTCAAACTAAGTCACTGATCAGACTGTTCCACAGAAAATTATGTTTAAGTATTTGAAAATAAAGTTTAAAATTACTTAGATTAAAGTGGTTTGATTTTCCATCTTGTCTAAGAAGATTTTTTAGACATGTAAAACTATTTTATTGCTTTTAATATTTATGTTAAGTGTGGTGATTATATCCTCTTTGTTTCTTATTGTTAATCTCAGCGTCTGTCATTGTCAACATTGCAATTTTCTATTTTCACGTTTCTATATTTTATAAATGTAACATTTATTAAAATTTTGGCAGTGTTGTTTTTGTACTCGTGCAAGCAAAAATCAACTTTAAGGTGACGAACATTTTCATTCCGCAACTATACATATAATGTAATAAACATCAAATTGCTTCAAAATATTAACTTGAATAATTAACATCTCGTTTAAATAACAGTTTAAAGGCAAAGTGAAGAAGTCAGTGTAGGAAAGGGGTACCCGAGCTCTAAAGTAGATGCAGCGAATGTAACTGGGATATAATGCTAAGGCGACAACGAGTGTAGACTTAGTATATAAAATCAGCTACATAGGCAGTTACTTAACTAATTAATAATTGGTATGTTCTTTTAAAGTTGCCGTTCATGAATGTTTGAAGGACCAACTGGTGCTAATTGAAAAAGTAAAGAACAAACTTTATTTTAAAGTTTACCTGCTCTTGAAACTTGGTTCCAAGACCTTGTAGACCTACCCTTTACTACTAATGAGTTGCTTATTAATTGGCCCGTTTTTCAACCTGTAAAGTTGCAGGACTAATTTATATGACTTAGAATAGAATATTCTTTACTACACACAAGAAAGTAGTCTACATCAGTATTACCAATATTTTAAATAGTCCAATCGGCGGTCTTGTCGCTCAGGGGCCATAAATTACGTCACACTTTAAGGGGGTTGACGAAGTGTGACATTGTGTGACAAGAGGTGGGAGGGGTCCTAAATTTCGTGACGTCACATTTCAAAATCTAACATATTTAACCTAATTGCGGAACTGCTGTTTTCAATTAATAACTTCTTGACGTAAAATTGCAAAGTATGTGATGTCACACTAGGGAGGCAGGAGTCTCATGAATGTGACCAGTTGTGACAACGACGGGGGAGGGGTCAAAAATCATGAAATTAGTCTGACGTAATATGTGGATCGGGCCCTTTACAGATATTTCTTCCAGGCCATCGACCAAAGCTTACAATATTAGATATTGTATAAATATTTTAAACATCAATGGCATACTTTACAAACATTTAAAAAATATACACACTGTCTGTATTGTTTAAATGTACTAGCGAAATTCGTATGAATGGAATAACCCTCTTTATTTAAAACGTAATTGTGGTCAAACGCTAGAAGAGATTGACAGGTTTCATACAACCTTGATGTACATTACATAAGCAAAACTGCCTAAGAGGTACATGCCGCAGACCAGGATTTGAAACCCATATCATTTAAATGGATGAGAGTGCCTAACTACCAAGCTATCAACTGTTTTTATTTATCAGTATTTATTGTTTAATAATGGTGAATATTCCGTCTATATATCAATATAGATTTCAATAGAAACAATGTCTAGTCATAATAGTTATAATTATTCGAGTTGAGTTTAAGCAATCCTAGTATTGCAAACGTACGCACGATTTAATCTTCTCAGCATGAAGCTATGTAAAGCTTCGTGATCTTTACTTAACAATATACATATTATACTTTACTGGGTTAGCTCAATTGTTTCTCTTACAATTTACTGCAAGGCTGGCTACTACGTTTGCTACGAACTACGTAGGAGTTTCTACATGGTGTAGCACCCGTTTGTTTTGTGCTACGTCGTAGGTGTGAGTTAGTGCAGATTAATTGTTGAAAACCGACACAGGTTTATTAAATTTGCCAATTTAATGCTAATCTCAACAAATATATTTAATTATTGGATATATTAATATTTATTTATTTATTTGGTTGACCAACAATTATTTGCACTAATACAAAGGATATACATGCCTACTTTATAAAGAAATAAACATGACAAATGCAGTAATTACTTGTAGGTAAACTTGTGTTGATTTTCAACAATTTGATATTTTGTACTATATATTATTGCGTGTAAGCAATTTGATATTTTGCACTATTAAAATTATAATTAATTTAAAGAAACTTATAGCTTTAATAGCAATTAAATTTCAACATATAAAATATAATGCTTGATAAAAAACTCAGTAATGTGAGATTCAATACTTCTATAAAATTTATAAAATGACATGTAGATTATATTTAGTTAAATCCTATAAATAGACAACAACATATTTGAGACTGTAGTATCAGGCGATTTTGTGTGATTCAAGGAAGAAATGAATTAATTACAGTTTGGGCAAAAATCAACAACGCTTTTAATAAGTACGTTTATTAGTTTACAACTTTTTTGTTACAGATTCTCCAGATCCTAATTTATCTGTATGTATATAATGTTCATGTATCGATCGATTGACTGAGGTTAGAAAAGGAGGTTAAAAAACATTACTTTACGAAATTTAAGAACATGCAAAGTTCTATTAAACGAGTTTCAGATTGATTATTCTGTGTTTATTCTTTACTATTTCATAAATTCTAAACAAGATTCCGAGCTGTTTTCAATAATGTTAATTAAATTGGTAAAGTAAAATTTTTGCTAAATTAAGTTGTAAAAATATAAACAGTATGTATGGATATCTTACCGTACTACTAGACTTGCTTTTGCTGGACTTGGTCTTGGGCCTGACGGGTGGCGTGGGCGGCGTGGGCGGGGTGCGTGGCGGACTGGAATCGCTGCCGCCTCCGCTCGCTGTCACACCGCTCGACTTCTCCGAACCAGGATTGCTCGACTACAAGGTGCGAAGTTGATTTATCATATTGAATAAGTTTCTTTGGATAACTGTACTCTAGAAGTTAGTCATTGCACCGTTAAGTATCATAATGTTGTATATATTATATCTACGTTTACGAATTATAATTGTATAATTAGTCTGGGCTGAAGGGGATGTAATAGGAGAAGTAGTTTTGTACGGGGAATCCATAATTCGACGGTCTCTGTGGTTGAGCGGGCTAAGCCGTTGCCGGCCTACCTCACTGCAACGCAGAGGCTTCGGGTTTGATTCCTGGTATAGTAAATTTCGGAAACGTATTTACTATGGTCTGGGTGTCTGGGATCGGCCCCAGAGTGGTACGCTGTATATTACCCATAACACAAGCGTAACTTGCTTAATTTGGGGATATACAATATGTGTGTTTGGCTGCCGATTATTATTATTATTATGATTATTTCTCAGATTAGGGTTATAAAAATGTATATCTAGACTTTTATTAAGATATATGCGTGTTATAGATAGTTAGATATCGCTTTATTATATACCAAAGCATAGACAAACAGAAGTAGAAAAAGATAGTACAACGGGTAGCCTTATGGCTAAAAAGCGATCGCTTCATGCCAACTCCTAGTAGGGATTTATAGATTTTTAATACGTTTTTGTGTGGCATTTGAGATTATACTTCAATCACAAGAAGTAGAAGAAAAAGTAAATGCGGTCGAAGACACGAGTAACCTTTTAATTGAATTCATAAATAACACTTTATTGGTCACCAAAACATACAATCACCAAAAAGCATTGTTACAAAATTTCCTCATAAATAATAGACGGTATTAAAAATTGGCAATACTGAGAAATAAGTGCTAAGGATTTTAAAATAACGTTGAAAGCATGGTGTCTATTTGCCCAACTTGAAAAGCAAAGCCACCCCTCTTGATTAATCTAAACAATGTTACTGGGGGTGGACTGTATTAAATTGAGACAAACACCGGCCGGACCACTCATCGACCAACTTTTTTGGCAAAACCTTTAATGGTCGTGTGAAATTAAAAGAGCACACACAAATTCGGATTTAGGCTAATTGGTTAATTAATAAGGGGTTGGGATCTGAATTTTACATGCGCCAGCTGGACGTATGCCAAAATTGCTTAAGTGTAAAAAGCTAGATTAATGAGAGCTATCAGTGTATACAAATTACAATGATTCATGTGTGTATAAAGTGGTTATTTGATAACTATGTGAATTAATCACAGTAAACACTTTTGAAAATATGGTTTTGGTTTCATTCAACTTGATGTGGTTATGGATTTTGTTTTCATATAGGTACATAGATTTTTTATAAATTCAAATGTAAAAGATAGTTAGTGTAAGCTTCTTTACAAAGTTTAAAGAAGTCAACAAACGTACTCCAACTCAATATGAATAAATACGTAAGAAATTTACAGAATAACAACAGTATTATATAACAATAAAGTTCTAAATTCACAAATCCCATTACTTCTATTGTCTATAATATTATAAAATTCTAAACATGTTGTGTCTGTACATTGAAGCTGTTTAAAAAAAAAACAACTGAAATACACTAATTAAACGATGGAGAACAAGTTGCAACTTTTTTTAGATTTCTTGTCTGTTTCTGTTTGTTTGTTTGTTCGGGATGCACGTCAAAACTACTGGGCCGTTTTTGATGCGGTTTCCGCTGATTGACAGCAAATTTAAGCGTGGGACTTAAGACTTAGAAAGTTTAAGCGTGGGAATGTTTCTGGGAATAATTTAAAACAACTAGATTTAAAAAATATCGAATTTCAATGTAATTATTTTTACTAATCGATAGCAAATTTTATGTAATAAAATGTGTGATATTCTATCCCGGAAATGCCACAGGAATTTTCCCGGAAGCAGTTTGAAGTTTTTCGGGTGCATAAAAATTGGCTTATTTCGACCCAATTTTCACTAAAACGATAACTTACATTCCTTTTTAAACGCTGCGGTACTTTGTCCCGGGAATTTCAAGTCAAGCGTGGATGAAGTCGCGGGTATATCCTAGTAATATACTAAATGCACGGAATAAGAAATTTTGACACGTTGCGAAGTAGCATACAGAAAGTAGAAAGTATTTTTTTTTAATTTACGTTACAACTTTAAAAAGTTTTGTTCTTACTAAAAGTTATTCGAATTAAAAATAAATTATTTGAATTTAAACATAACGGAAATTCTCTATAGTACTTACATCAGAATGTGTCGTATGGCTCCGAGCTGGCGAGATGGGTGATGAAACACGATTTGAATTTGTATCTCGGTCGCTGTTCGCACTTGAGTTACTGCTGTTACTTGAACCTAAAGGAAGTAAGAAAAAAGTTATATAAGAATTTTATGGTTAACACGTAGATAATGATCCATACTAGGATTTGTCAGAAGAATATCACATCACATTGTGAACCATTTGTAACTTCTATGAAATCTGTTATCTATTTCCTAAATATTTTCGCCTTTACTTCACGAACTTTTCATCACAGCTTGTTTTCGTGAAACAGAACGACGCGACTAATGATCGTGGACACTGTTAGACATAGAGCACTCCTAGCACGTGCCACATCACCGCATTCAATCCCAAAAATAATAATTGTAAAATTTATTAAATTATTTCAATTATTACTGTATCATACGTTTATGCTGGGTTTCCATATCTTACTATCCATCCATACAAAGAAGAAGAAAATTTGCATTAATTGTAGGGATTAATGGAGTAGACACCGGGATAAAATTTGGTACAGATGTCAAATTTTAACCAGTACTAAGGCAATTAATGGATAATAATAATGTGACATATATCCGAGAATGACATGTAAAAGACCATCAGTACGGCCTTTTTGTTTGAAATTATTATCAATAGAGATAGATCTTTTTCTCTGGAATCGTCTGGTCAATATTGGATATCTAAGGCTCGATTATTGAACTTTTAAGGTGTCCGAAATATAAGAGAGGACGAATGCGATATTTCATCGAGTATTCTTCTATCACAGTCATACTCACCTGTGTCGGGTGGAGGTTGGTGGTGGTTTTCTGTATGCCGCCGCAGAGAGCGTGCGTCGCAGTACGATTTTCCACATCCATCCGCTTTGCATTCATATGGCTTTTTGTTGCGATGAGTCAACATGTGACCGTTGCTGCAATATAATATAACATAAGGGTTTTGAGTAACGGCGAGACGCATGAACCATAGGTTCAATCTAGCGTTTTGAAAGTTTCCTTGCGTGTGATCGCCATATTTGGATCTACATATTTGGATAGATGGGTATCAAGTGAATGGATATTGGAAGGATTTGGGATTGGTAGAATATTTATAAAGGTAACTTTAAGGGTAGGAACGAGACCTAGACTCTTAGAGTATCGAGAAATAATTGGAAGGGTACAAACTACTAATCGTCCCACTGCAGGGCTTAGGTCTATTCAGTAGAATTGATGGCACGCTTGTCGAGTCGGTAATTTTCATATGTACGTTTCCACATGACGCTCCCTTAGCATGTAGTAAATGTACATATGATTAGAAAAAGTACTTAATAGGCTAAGAGGCTAGGCTTGCCCCCGGTCTCGACAGGACTTGAATCCACTTTATTTCACTGAGATTGGGGTTCTTTAACCATTAACCCACTAAGACTTATTTCTTCTATTAGATTATAAATTTTATTATCGTAATATATTAACAAATAGTTCCGTGTAAGAAGTATGTGCATATCGTCACAAACACCTACTGCTGACGAATGAGGAAACATCGTGAGAATTTATGCATTTTGTGATTACAGACATGTAACCCTCCTTTGGCCAGGGGTGGTGAATAAAACGGCATTTGCTCCAGAAACAGGGAGGAGACAAGCCTACCTGTGCGATGTTTATGGCTTGACATTATTCGTTTCAGTATATTATTAAGATGAAAGATCCGCTTGGTTTGTAGATACCATTTAGTAGTTTGATAAGCGCTCCATAATGACTATGAAAACTTGTGGACTGTTTCTTTACTAATGTTATTAATAAAGGACATCTATTTTTTTTTCCTTAACTTTGCAAACTAGTTATTAAGATTACAGCTATTAGTCCCCCTCAAACAAAATAATTTAAATAAAACATCGGGGCATCTAAATCTTTCTTTCCCAAACATATCTTTCTTTCTTTAGTTGCTGTATTTAGTCAATTATGATTGTGTACGTTACTAGAATAATTTTCATGTAAATAGACAGAGGCACTGTGCGAACTGAACTCGTATAATCCCCTCCCCCCTTCAACTCAATCTTGATTAAATAAAAACAAAACCTAGGTCTTTGAGTGAAGAAAAAATTCAGTTTTTTATTGCAAGTCGGTACGCCACAATTCATTAAAAGAGTGTTAGGCCATTGAAAAGTTACATTTAGGGTAGCGTTTTTCAGAGGACGACATTTTATTTTTTTTATGTGTAGGGGGAGGGGGGTTGGTATAAGCTTAAATTCAAGTTTGTGGGGTCGCCACCCTTATCCCTTATCGGCCTCCATCTTGGAAAAAGGGGTACAACGAGTTTTCGCGCTGTATCTCGTAAACTAGCAACCCTACAGAAAAATTTACAAGACATTATTTGTAGCAAATTAAATTGTCTACAACTTTATTCTTAATAGTTTTTATCATAAAATGCAAATTAAAAAAGTTATAAATAAAAATAACTGATTATTTTTGAACAAATTTTCTTTTGGACGTTATAATTTTTTTCTGGTCATTTTACAATAAAATGACATCAAAGCAATCTGATAGAGGGTTTTTTAATAAATAATTTTCACTACGAATTTGTTTAATTTCATTAATTTATCTGGGTTTTACAGCGCTCCGAAGTTGACCGGGTTCTCTTGAATACTTGTAAGAATACGATGAAAACTAACCATTAGGCTTAGTTTTCAATTATATATTTTTTTATTAGTATAATTTATAATTTTATTAACATTCCTATGATATTATTAATTTATTATCGACCCATACATATGTTTATAGTAGTTTTTAACTTCAAAATTTTGAAGTTTTTTTATTTTGTAGTGGAGTTTAATTATAATTTAAATCTCCACTTACGATGATCCTGGCAAACAACTTTCACTTCATCTACTGTCATTTACCTTTTCATAAATGCACATTTAATTAAAATGCTTTCAATCTGACCCCTCTATAAAACCTCTGCTATTTGATCATGGTGTGCGTCGTGATCCACCGGCACCAACTATAGCATTCACAATGCTTATCATATACTTGTTTTGTGATTCTACTTTCATCCATACTGTCTACATGCTCAAACCACCTTAATATTCCTATTTGAATTCTTGTTATTACATCTTTTATTTTATTTTATTAACATTACATTATATTCTATTAACAGGCCGCTCGTTGTACTATCTCTTGTATTTTTTTATTTCTGTTTATCTATGTTTTGGCGTACAATAAGGTGTTGTCAATCTGCCTATCTATCTTTTTTAAATCCACAATGTGCACACTGTTCCTTATTATATTAGGTTGGGGAAAAAGTTTCTTCGCATTTTATATAAAAATTCAAAAGGTTTTTTTATAAAGTTTATTTACATTTCACTAAAGTATGTAGGTGCCATTTTGTGGGATATTTTTTTGCCATCTTGTAGGTAGGGACGTGATTCCATTGCTATAAATATTTAGGGGCTTCTGATCAAAAAACTGCGACAAGTGGTTTTGGCAGTCCTCTCGTGATGTTAACCTGACACTGCCTAAGGAATGCTGCAGAGACCGAAACAGATAAAAATCTGAAGGTGCAAGGTCAGGATTATACAGCGGATGCATTAACACCTCCCAGCCAAACTCTCGTAATTTTTGCTGAGTGGCTAAAGGTGTGTGAGCTCTAGCGTTATCATGGTGAAAAACCACACCCCTTCTGTTGATTAATTCCGGCCGCTTTCTCTCAACTTTTTGCTTTAATCTCATCAGTTGTTCGCAGTACAGTTCAGAATCGATGGTCCTGCCTGGCGGTAACAGCTCATAATGAATAATGCCCTTCCAATCCCACCATACACACAGCATCACCTTGTTGCGAGTTAACCCGGGTTTCGCCACAGTCTGTGAAGCCTGACCGGCCTTTGACCACGATCTTTTTCGCACGTTCTTGTCGTACGTGATCCACATTTCATCACCAGTTATCAGCTTCTTCAAAAATGGTTCGTTTTCATTACGTCGTAATAAAGAATCACAAACGAGTACACGGTTCATTAGGTTTTTTCAGTGAGCTCACGAGGCACCCAAATATCGAGCTTTTTTGTGTATCTAGCTTTTTTCAAATGCGCCAAAACCGTTTTGCGGTCAATTCCCAGTTCTCCAGCTACATCGTAACTACTAACATGCCGATCTTGCTCCACTTTTTCAAAAATGGAATCAATTTTATTAATATCAAAATTTCCGGATTGAAAACGCTTAAACCAAATTTGCGCTACTCTCACAGATACTGCTTTTTTTTGCGGCTTGTGTTGCATTTTTACCTTTTTTGTAGTAAAATTTTAAAATGTATCGAATTTCTTCATTAGATTCATTTATTTTAACAATAAGAAAAACAAATGAAAATCACACATTTTCCTAATTTGAATTTGGAATTGTCTTCTTTAAAATTAAAACTTTTTAATGATACCAAAACCAGCCAGATACAAATGGTATAGCAAAAGAAATCTTATTACAAATTCATACATACTATATGCGAAAAGACTTTTTCCCCAACCTATTATTTATCATTCAACCTAACCTTACATATACTTCTCAAATCTCTCATTTCAATTATGTTTGTCCTACTTTTAGGCTTCTTCTACCATAGCCAACTTTCACTGCCATACATTAGCCTGTTGGAACCAACACCCCTTGATGGACAGACAAGCGTGCCTTTACTGACACTTTCTGGCTTTTCATAAAAGAGTTTAGCGTTCCATTCACCTCACTACCTGCCATTACTTTCTTTTAGATATCAATTTCATTTTAGTTAACGTAATGAAATACAATTATTCTGAGCCTTTAATTTTGAGTTGAGTAACCAATTAATCATACGATATCACATGAAAGGTTGCCCTATATCATTCAGTACTAGACTAGGTCACTAGGAAATAAACACATAGCTATTAGTGTTTAGTCAATACATAAGCATTATGGACACGTCGCACGCATTAATATTCATGTGGAGTAAGCTGGGGAGATTACAGCGACACCTTGCGTTCGAACATGTGTCACACTTAGTCGTTTAATGCATGTTTAGTTTTACAGCCTTTATATCCTTTTTAAATACGGTTTCGTAAGGCTTACAGTTTTATTTATACTTTATTACATAAAACTTAAAAATAAAATTAGCCTAACGCTAGTAACTCCAAATAGGAAACTTTTTTAAGGGAACTAGGAGAGGAAAGTTTTGTTTGCAGTTATATTTTCAAAAAATGTGTAGTTATTGAATAAAAAAATATATTTGCAGGATATTAGTTGCTTTTAAATTACAATTATGTGTTCGTATTGAATATCTCGACTGATTAGTGAAATATGCCTTTTCTGTCACAAAACTCCGATGATTTGCGTCAGTTAAAAACTTAAAATGTGATTGAGGATTTTTGTTTGAAGATTGTTTATTCCGAAATATGGATAGGTATTCATGTATATGTAGGTACTTGGCACAGGCTAGATACACTGATTGGGCAAATTCATATTTAAAACGAAGAAAGATAATGCTGGTAGCTATGTAATATATGTATGTATTATGTTTTCAATTAAGACTAGTTTTGCCGGCTCTGTCGCAGTTCAACAGGAAGGGTTTAAGCGCCGCAAATATGCCGCCATTGGAAATGGTTACGTATTTGCGGCGTGTGGGCTCGAAACCCTGGGTCCTTGGGATCTCGACGATCTAAAAACGTTTTCGAATCGTCACCAATCGCCTGGTGAATGTCTCACGTAACCAAAGAATTGACATTGTTATCCAACACGGTCACGCTGCCAGCATTTTGGGAACGTTGTCAACGAATGATAGTTGTTTGGGAGCAACTTTTTATCGATAGTTTTATTATTGTTGGTATTGTTACAAATCGCGAGACTCGAATTAAAATGCCGTTAGAATTACTATAGAGTTTATTAGAACTATACAAACACGTATAACACAGGTACAAATAAATTTGTATGCCTGTCAAGGCGAAACATGTAACTTGAGACTTAGCATAACATCTGCAAAAATGTCCATGTTTCAAACAAATAAATTACTTTGACTTTGACTTTGAATATAACCGAACACAACAAGTCCAAACGTAATACAGAAGGTCGTAATTCCATAAAACGCGCAAAATCCCTCACTTATTAGATTCCCGATTGTAGTACACACGTCTCGCTTCGCTCGTGGTTCTCGCTCGACTAACTCTTCCTCACATCGGGCCATTGCTTTATACTGCACAAATGAAAGAAGAAAGAAAGAAAGAAGAAAGAAAAAGATTTATTTTGCAATATGTCCGCCCGGCAGCGTGGACCGAATTTACTAGAATCAGCTTGTACTTAAAATCCGTAACACCTGGCTAATGATCACAATACAACAATAGGCCGTATACCTATAAGTAAACAAGAGAAGGCAACCATAAAAGAATTTAAATGTTATTAGTTCAAATGCCGACGGATAATAAATGTGCTTTGTTTCAGATATGCAGGTGGATTTCGTTTTTATCGGGGCCCGAGTAGTAACAGTATTATTTATTTTATAAGATTAGATTGGTAATTTATTTTTAGGATTTGTATTTAGTATTATTTTTAATTTGTTTAAAAAATAATATTTCTTTAGTAACTTGAAGTATGTGTACATAAATAATGTATCGTCAGTCTATGATTTCCAACTAGTTTTAAATGCCAGAGACAGTACAGCAAGGTATCAATATTCGGACTGACAAAAAGTGAACAAAGGCCAGTTTTGTAAACGGTGGCCAAATTGTGGAGCAAAAATGTTGCGCGACAAATTGGAAGCACTTACTTTCGACCGCTTTTTAAACAAAGCCTTTGAAAGCTTCAAAGATTTGCAGTGCTCTGAATTCATGGAGATTTTTAGTTTCGAAATATTTTATGTGTAAATATTATTCATGTACTTTTTATGTTTGTATAATATATTTTTTCTATGAATAAAATTTAAGATAAAAGATTCTTGTTCTTTTAATATTTTCAATGTATACTCTTATACCTTATGATCACCATAATATTTAGTTAAGATCAAAAACATTTAATGAAATATTGGATTTGTGTTTCATTGAAGTGTATTTCTTTAAAAAAATAAGTTGTACATAAGAATAAGATTTTTTTTTACTATAGACTATTTATTTTATTGACAATATAAAAGTATAAGCTGCCCATAAACTTGCAATACTTGAAAATATTATAGTTTATGTTAAAGTACAAGTAAAATGTCAGAGTAACTGGATTTTTGTATAGTTTTCCTTTTTTGGAATGCTTTTGAGACTTGTAAAATTATTTGAATGTCATAAAATTTGCTTTATGTATAACACAGAAAATGCGATAGTACTCTCTAAATATTGATTTCTATATACTTACAGATGATCCTGTCTTTTAAAAGCTTTGGCACATGTGATACACACATATTTCCGTTCATCACTATGCGTCAATTTGTGTTTAGCCAGTGCTGACGCATTACCAAATATTTTGTTGCAAACCTGAAACAAAGAAAAAAATGAATTAATCAAAATACCCAAAAGTCATTAATAGATTAATAAATCCAAAAGGTTTAATTTCAAAATTATAGAAAGTCATTGGTTAGATTTCATTGCTGTTAGACTCTATTAAAAATGATTTAAATTTGTTAATTGAAAAGAGATGAATTGATATCAAAATAAATTTAATATCTGAATACTTTATTCGATCTTGAAGTACTTTTAAAAGTCAGAGTACGTGCAATTAGTGCAACGTTTGTAAAACAAGAAGCCTACAACAAATATAGTTTTATTTTCATAGGAATTAAGTCAATGATGATTTTTAAAAAACTAAAGTAACTAAAAGAAATTATAATTCCGTTGCAATGTTTCTTAATCTAATATAATGTTAATTAGTGGTTTTAATGAATAATAAAGTACATAGTTATATAAATCTGTAAATTATCAACGAATTTATAGGAATTTCATAAAGCTAAATAAGATAAGTCCACTAAATTTTATATCACTAAGAAGTAACTTAGACGTGCAAATATTCGTGTTCAAAATGTGTGACTCAGGTACCTGCTTTTTATTTAAATTACGTGGATTCCTAACCTGGTCAGAAAGCCAGCGCTGCTTGAACAGTTTTTACACCCAATATTTGCCGTTGCAATTACCACGATGTGAAGAAAAACATCATCAGGAGACTGCACATGCAACTGAAGTGAAATCTCGCTTATCTAGCATACATAACTGTAGCAGGTATACCGTCCATAATTGGACAGATGATGCATGTTACAAAAAAATATATAATACTTAAGTATAAATATAATAAAAATTGAGCATTGAAACATACCATTTGACTCGTCTTTGCTGAATGTCTTCTATTATATAGATGTACTCTGTAGCTGAATTGAAACGTTTTCGATCTATCACTAGTGACTCAACATTCTGACCAGAGACATAACCGACATAATCTAAACAAGTTAAGTTAAGTTGGTTTAGATTCCACTTAGAATCTAAACTAACTTAAAAGACTCATTGAAATGGTATGACGCATAACTTCCTATATTCGTATAAAACCAAGGAGGTTGTGCAGTTTTGTAAAATATTAAAAAGTGTCTCATTTGATTTAACTATGAACCGGCCTCTTAATATAAGTGATCGTATTTATTAAATTGCTTAAATCATCTTAAACGCTACGAAACGAAACGATAACATACAAAGAGATATCTATCTCGAACGTGATCTCGTACGGCCTTTATCAAACGATGATTACATTTAAACGAAGGCATGTTAATATATGTACTTCTGTGGGTTGTAATAACACAACAATGGGCCCTGTTCCCGGGGGCGACTGTTGTCCCTAATCCCGTGTTTGCTTCTCATCTAATTAGGAGACTTTTTCGTCTCCTTATCTTGTTTTTATTCGGGATCATTTTTGACCCTCTCTCGGGCGTACTTAGCGATACTATCGGCTTATATTAAACGGGAATAATTCACATATAGTTCTGTATGTGATCGGTATATGGCTAAGAATAGTTTATTTACTTATTACGAAAGTAAAAGGGAAATATTTTTATTATTAACAAAATTCTTTTGGAAACTCTGTTTCAATTTGTCAATGTTGTCATGTATTTTCAGATTGTAATCATTCCTTTTTATTTTTGGTGAAAAGCTAAAATTGTAGGTATTTCAATATATTAACTTGTGTTAAGAGGTAAGGTGTGATGTTCAAGTGAGAGGGAAACGGTTGTTGTAGGATTTTGTCTATTGAGACTTACAACTTGAAATTTCTATAAGGGTAATAAATAATACGTTGGTATTCCAAATGTCTATAGGTGGCAGCGCGCCCTTTCGATTAGGTAGGTCGTTGGTCTTTCTGTTGTACTCCAGATGCAGCCTTTACATGAGTATTAATTACACACTGTTTTATTGCAAAGAATAGGCGAATATGAACAATATATTCAAAAGAAGATCTAAAATTTATACATAGGATATTACATATTATAGTTTAAATTTTTTATAATTCGTTTATATTTCTGTTTAAAATGTATTTTTATAACAAAACTTATAGAACAAGAGTATAAACTATTATTTATATGTGTTTCTATGGAATGGGATAAGTCTATATAAAATATGTATCTATTTTTTATCAATATCTGTCAAATATTAACAAACTACCTTTATTTGGTTATACTTGTAATTTGTACGTTTTTTTAACGTTATATTTGAGATAAACTTGATGATAGTAAACATTAATTTACTTGTTTGGGTTTCATGTTACTGGACATATGATGGAGGCTAGTACAGAATATCAGCGATGGGTCAGCTCCTGACACAGCATTACGCTGAGTTACCAGCCTCATTGTCGTGTATCTAATGTACATTTTGCTAAAGTGTTTCATTTATATCTTTTCGTACATTATATTATATTATCATATTGTATTGTGTGCGTTTATTGCTTTTTTTTTTGTGCATTGCGACCATAAATATATTAATTCTCTTCTTTCTTTCTAAAATAGACGATAAATGTGTAAATCTTGCGGATTTGCGCTATGCAACCGCTGGGTCCGAAAAATTATTTGCAACTCCTCAGGTTTATATTTTATGGACGATTGAATAAATGACGATAGACATATTTTTAGAACATGGCGTTGGCGACATTAAAAGCTGGAATGTCGGCGACACATGTGTCGTGAACTTTTTATCTACTCTCATGTTGCGTGCCCACTGTTGGGTAATGGTAAATACTAAATTTTGCCACTGGTTACGTTTTCTGTGAAATATAATGAAGAACTCAACTAAAGTGTTGTAGTATTTTTTTATTATTTACAAATTATTTAAAAGAAGTCCGGCTTTCGAATTCCAGGGGTGAAATTATTTGACCCGAGATTATATAGACCTTGTGAATAATGTTTTCATTTTTTGTTGTTGTTCAAGGATGCCACTACTCGTTAGTAAAACTACTAATAGGTAGTTAGTATAGGCAAAGATATAATTTCAGTCCATTCATAGCATTTGGGAATGTGACATCATGTATATATATAAAAATCAATTGATGTTCGTTAGTCTCGCTAAAATTCGACAACGGCTGGACTGTTTTGGCTAATTTTGGTTTTGAATTATTTGTGGATACTTATGTATTACTTTTGAATTATAAGTCCAGGGATCAGGTTTAAAAGGTGAGTAAATATGAAAACAATTGATTCTGAGACGGTACGAAATTTGCCGGGTCAGGTAGTTTACAATAAATCTTACAACATTCTACCTGAAAATCTTATTTTCAATATTTCAACTTATTAATACCACTGGCCCACAAAAAAGTACTTTATACTTTTGGCCAGAGTGATCCCAGGTATGGGCTCAGCGCATCGAAATACATAAGAATAGGTGGGTCTGGTCAAAAGTACAGACCACTTTTTTTTGGGGGCCGTTGTATTTTAATTACTATTTAAAATCAATAAGCTATTTAACTAGTTACCTAAAATTTTGTTTTTGTTTGTATGATAATAAAAGTATTTTTGTTGAGTTAATTATCAAGTACTCCATTGCTTAAGTAGCAATGACTTATATATATAGTAGTATATAGAGTTTCTATATCTTACTAATCATTTATTTGCCCTACTAGTGGTTAAAATTTGATACAAACTCCATCCTTCTCCGTGCAGGAACGGAAAAAGAATACGAATTCCTGCGGCCGGGCGGCCTGTCGTAAGAGGCGACAAAACAACCCACAGCCAGCCCTGGTCTAGATTGTGCCGACGTAACAAGTTTGAGTTGTGTTCCGGAATCAATGGTCAGGTCTAGTTTCTCCTTCAAGGCTGACAGCACATTGCCAGCACCTCTGGTATTGCTAAAATCCATAGGCGACAGTTCACTTTCCATCACAGTCAGGCCGTCAGAATCTCTGCTGTGCTTCAGCATTAAAAAAAACCATACAAGTAATGTTAATTTTCTACCAGTGGTAAGGTAAAGGAATAGATAAGATTTTCGTATGTTTCCAGGTAAGCAAACTGGCAGATAGTTTACCTGATAGTGGTTACCACTGCCAATAGACGTCTGCATGATCAAGGGATCTCATGCGTTGTCTACCTTATGGGACTTCAAGAATCTGTTTACGCTCTATTGGAAGATATAGAAACCCCAAACCAGGTATTAAGGGCTTAAGGTGCATGCATAACGATACAGGTACACCAATAAGCACTATTACCCCCTTTTAAATATGATCAGAGTGACCTCTGAGGTACAGGCCACTTACTCGTGATTGCTACATTGTCCTGTTTGCTATTGTTACAAATACAAAATGCTCTAGTAACTGTTAGATGTGCATATGTAATTTATGGAAAGAGGTTAAACACCAAATGCGTGTATGTGAGTATACGGCCGACCCGAGACGCCATTGTCTGCGCGATGATATTATACCTAACATTTGAATATTTTACGACAACGCTCCACCGTTTTTGGTAACGTGTTTTTGCTAACACAGCTCCTACTATAAGTCCCTTGCAAACGTTTAAACATTGAAGAAGAAGACATAAGTGAATCATGATTGAAACTTCGAAAAAATGGTTCTACTTTGATTTGGTTGTGTTTTTTTTATACTTTCAGCACTCTTAATCCCTTTCATGTGTTCGGAAAGAGAGCTATTGTCGTAGATCACTACTGCAGACTATATAATACAGAATTTACTTATTTTCTAATACATGTCTACTGCTATTATATTTATAGGTAATTTGATCAACAAGTAGTACCTATCTATATTGTGACGTTATGTTTATATACATAACTTCGTAATATCTATACTATTTCCATTTCTTCATTTTCTCGATGACAGCTCCTATGGAAACTTGAACGAGCGTCTTTTTTACATTATTTATACATTATTTAATAAAAATATGACGCTTACTCACGTACAAGGTCATAGCAGAGTCGTAGAAACTGATAGGGATGGAGCTATCGATAAACGTAACACGATAACAGACCCGATATCTTTTATAAAATGTAAGAAACTAAACTATTGCTGGATAATTTTGCACAAATTTATTAAGTAATATTACATTTCATTACAAGATGTATTATATTATGTTGATTCTTTATTTATTTATTTTAATCAAAATCTGATGAATCGTCACTGTCACTCTATAAGCTCTCCCCAACATTTATTATAAGTTTCTGTACTTCTATATTATCGAATGCCACATGAATTTCCCAATCCGACGCTATAATGTTTTGGGTTCTTCTCACAATTTTTTCCCAGTGTTCGGCGGTTACTTCCGCACATACATTTTTTAATAAATCTAACATCTTGTTTGCCGTAAAAGGGGGATGGGTATTGTTTCGAGCGGCGTGTCCTTTGATTTGTGCCCATATTAGTTCTATAGCATTGTACTGGCAATGATACGGCGGAAGTCGAAGAACCCAATGACCACATTCGGCAGCTATTTCGTCGGTAATATATCTTTTAGGGAGGCTTTTTTCGATTTTAAAATATTCGCTCATTGTACTTTTAATAAAGTATTATCCACGTTTTCCTCATGACGTTGGAGCCAGTCAATTATCTCATGTTTTTTGTTGGCCTGCGTCGGCTTTTTATCAATTAGTCTGGAGTGATATGTAGCATTGTCCATAATAATTATCGATGGTTCTTCCAGAGATTGCACCATTTCTTTAAACCATCTTTCGTAAATCTCCGCGTTCATTTCTTCGTGGTAGTCCACTGTTTTCTTGGATTTAAAGGCCAGTAAAGCATCTGACACGAATCTTTCCGTAGACCCTGCATGGCATATGATAAGGCGTTCATCTTTTCCCATTGGTACTTAACTAGTGGAAGTGGCGGTGTCGTCAGTCCAGTTCTTAGGTACTGTGTGGTTTGCATTTAACCAAGTTTCGTCAGTGAAAATAACATTTGACCAATCTGATATCTTTTTGGCTTCGCTCAAAAATTCGCAGCGAACCATAGCAACGTCGTGACCATCCATCAATATTTTACGTTTGTCCGATTTTTTATAAGAAAATCCAATTTCTTTCAAAATTAAGCTTAATGACGATTTTTGGCCATGGAACAAACCACATTCACGTAAAGAAACAACAAGTTTATTAAGTGTTGGAATTTCTTTGCGCAAGTAATAGTCATATATGACGGCGAATAGCGTCAGCTACGAAGTTGTCAACCGATGTCACACAACGCGGTTGGTGGTTTTTCTTCGGCGTACGAAGCTTATTTTCCTGCATGCCGCTTGTACCGTAAGCTTCGGTAGTAATTTTTGAAACAGTAGGTCCACTAATTCCTAATGCGGCCGCAACACGATCGTGCACTTGCGACAATGGTAATAGCGGGCCACCATTTTGATACTCTGCTTCAAAGTAATTACGAACCTTGATCACCAGTTCTCTCGCCTACCTTTTCAGAACAGATCCTTTAGGCATTTTGATATTTGACAGCTGGGCAGCAATCAACACGGAGGAACACAAAATACACATCGTAACGTATGGATAATGTGAAAAAACTCAGCGAACAGAAATGTAGTGACTATATAGCATGATCGTCTTGTTGCGAGTGACAGATTAAAACAAACACAAAATGGCGGTGGGCCATTGAGTGTTCCCAGCTTGAAAAAATATATTTGAATGTTTTTGCTGTATTTGTCTTTGTTCAAAACATAATAAATATATGCGATCAATATCATTACTTATTTGGTCACAAAACTACAACTATCAAATTAGAACTGTTATCGAGAAAATAAAGAAATGGAAATAGTATAGGTATACCGAATATTGAAGTAGCTCATTATATATATATATATATATATATATATATATATAATACAGACAAGACCAGAGGAGCTGTAGCGGCTGGTTTGGAGAATCGTTAAAAAAAGTGACACATGTTTATATACTGGTAGTTGTAAGACACATTATAAGGTTGCACTTTATTTTGAAAATTACTTGTCATATTCGTAATGTGAAACTGACTGACTTTAGGTGTTTGTAGATTTGATTCTTTATCCAAGTCCTGAAAATGGACCCATTGTCATGAAAGTTATATAGTATTGAAATAATAGACTTGAAACAAAGTACAGCAGCATTTAAAAAGAATGTATGTTATCGTTTTAGTAAACCTGTGTCGGAATAAGCTAATGTTATGCACCCGAACAACAACAAATCGCTCCTGAGAAAATACTCGTGGGATTCACGATATAAAAAATTATCACACATTTTAAATTTGCTATCGATCAGTGAAAAAATCACATTGGAGTTATATATTTTTTTAAATCTGGCCCTTTTAAATGATTCACACGGGATTCCCAGGATAAAAAGTAGCTCAGATATTAAGTCTGAGAATTTGATGTCGATTAGCGAAAACCGCATCGAAATCGGCCCAGTAGTTTTTACGTGAATTCCGAACAAAGAAACAAGTAATATAAAAAAATTGCATCGTGTTCTCCAGCGTTTATGTAGTGTATTTTAGTTGTTTTTTTTTAAATAGCTTCAATATACACACACGGCATTTTCAGAATTTTATAATGTCATGGATAGTATATTTCCAATATCTTTATAAAAGACGATGAAGTTAAGTTAGGCTTCCTTTCATCCCGGCCGTGGTACGCACCATGATCGGGAGCTCCACCGGATGGGACGCCGTCTCCTCCTTCTGCGAGCAAGTCATGTTTGCGAAGGAGGAGGCGGAACGGGAGCGTGAACGTACTTCCCTGCTCCGCTCCCGCCAAACGAGGACGCGCCGACGCCGGAGGTCGGATGGTGACCTTCGGCCGCCGTAAGCGGGCGGCGCGGGTGGGGCCCCTTGGGGTATAGGGGTTCTCACTCACCCGCACATGCCGTCGAGATGAGAGTGCGAGTGTTCCGCGCGCGCTCATCTCTCTTCCCGTGGGGCGCGTTACAGACCGCCCCACGCTCGGAATAGACGTAGTGGTGGCCAGGGCGTAGTCCCCGGCACTGGAAGAGGCCCAGTGAGGGGGGCCCACGCCTGCCAGGGCACGCGGAGTTGGGAATCCCGCAGTCCCGTAGCCCTGGCATAAGGCGCAGGACGGAACACCCAGGGGTTTTAGTGGGTATCCCTAACTGGGGAGTGGCAATAGCGTGGCACCAGTTCTGACTGGGCACGCTAGTGCCACCCCCGATCTGGCGAATCCCACACACTCACACCGGTCGCGAACATCCCCCCAGGCTTCTGTGCCTGTCGCGGCTTAGTCCTCAAACGGATTTCCCCTGGCCAAAAAAAAAAAAAAAAGGCTTCCTTTCATCCTGGTAAATGGGTTATTTTATGCTAGACTAGTATTTAAAATTCATACCAGCGATGTTAACTATTCATGGTGAGTAAGTATATGTGTTCTTTTGATAAAAGGAATGATCTTAGTAATACTTCTTGTCATGGAAGAAGTATACTATCTTTCCACGCCTCTTATAATAGGCCTAAAGATAGAAACATTGCTGAGCAATATGGATATGAAATAAATTTTAAAAACTGTACACAAGCGAAACCGTGAAAAAGGCCTATCTAGTAGTCATATTCCTCAAATGTAGATTCAAGTAGGTAAATGTTGATTTTTCACGCAAGAGTGTCACAGTGCAAACTAGGATTAAGGGATATTATTATAGAAATAAACGGGTACAAGTTGGGTTATCATATTACTCGTGCCGTCGTGTACCGTCGGGTACGTTTTCTGTTTAATGGTATATAACGCACCTTCAAGCGAATTGGGTTAAAATGAGCAGGTTGTTTACAGAAAGTGTAATATTATACAATTTCAAATGTCTTACTGTCGACATGGTTAATAGTGTTTTATATGTTATTGCATGTTCTGCTAATCAAATTATATTACATATATATTTAAAATTAATTAAATAAATAAAATAATATCGATATACATTATGGACTACTACATAAGTTTTTTATGCAAAAGAATATTGAAATGAACCCTATTAGATTTTAATTTCTGGCTGGCATCTACAAAATATGTTTGAATTAATTATAAGATTATTTTTTAATCGTAGATTTTTTCTTCTATGATTATAAGTAACAGACGACATATTAATAAATTAATAATACAGTTCGATTATTATATATCTAATTAAAATTATAGTCCCATATTAAAAGAAACCAGTAACTACTTAAAGTTCCCTGCAGAAGAGTAATACCAGTGTTCAAAATTCTAGTACAATCAATCATTCATAATAATAATAATCGGCATAATAATAGTGGGGTAGTCTGGAAGAGATCTCTTTTTAGCGATAAGACCGCCCTTTGTGCATAATGAGACATAGTTTTAGTCTGTAAGTTCTTTTTGTATTGGTGTACAATAAAGAGTTATTGATTGATTGAATCGGCAGACAAATACACACATTGTATATCCCCAAATTAAGCAAGTTACGCTTGTCTGGGGCCGATCCCAGACACCCAGACCATAGTAAATAATGGAGAAAATTCGTTTCCGAAATTTACCATACCAGGAATCGAACCCGGAAGCTCTGCCTTGCAGTGAGCTAGGCCGGCAAAGGCTTAGCTCGCTCAACCACAGAGGCCGGAGTATAAAGCCACCGGTGTATTAGGTTATATATTTATATATATATATATATATATATATATATATATATATGTTTTAAACTTTAAAGCGTTTCTTATTATTATGTTTGTGTACAATAAAAAGTATTATGTGTAGGAAATATAGAGTATGTATCTAATAAAAAAGGCCATATCTCTAAACTCTAGTATGTTTAAATAGATTAAAAACCAATACAAGGGATGGTGGTCAACATTAAATTACATTGGCTATTAGATTTTATCGGAAACTGAAGGGTCGTGGGAAAGGACAAAGGGACCTTCAGAAGGGAACGCACCATTGTCCTGCCCTGTCGCCCCTGGAGATATGTGGGGATAAGATGGTTAGACCCAGTTTCCCTTAAAACCTGCGTCCAGCGTAATTAATGTTTAAGTATGTGGACGTATATTGAACGCCTTGCTATTTTGGTGGCTCTTTGTAAATGATATTGTTTATAGGCAATGATTTTTATTGATTGTAGTACAGTTGCGTGTATGTCCATAATCTCGTCTAATCTTAGGCGAAAATATAATCAGAAAAATGGAGCTAATTTACCTAAACTTAGAGTGAAGAAACGGTACAGAGTCGAAACGGAGAATTATTGTCACAGTGATGTCATTCTGGAAAACATGTGTTATTGTCATCGCGATACTGAAATAATGACAATTCTCTTTTGGTTTAAAAGTGTAAGTCGTATCGTTACAATAGTTTAGGCAAATTAGTTCAGTTACTAAGGACGTTACGCACTCAAAAATAATAATTAACTTCAAGATGTATTAAAATTAATTTTGAACTTATTAAGTTAAAATTAAATAGGTCGTGCTAGCTATGGCTAAGGTACTACTTGCGTCTTTCTTATTCCAATAACGTGAATTCGTAAATGTAACAACAGCAATGTGTGAAAGGCGCTTATCCTCCCTTTAGAAGCATGCCGGGTATACCATCAGCTCTCATAAAATTGGGTATTTGACAGTCACATAACCTGAGAAGTATAGAGATAAGTCGTGGTAGTGTAATGGACAGCGCACGCGTCCCAGACTCAAAGGGCGCGGGTTCGATCCTCGTCGGAACGCATGCACCACTTAGGCAGTTTTCTGACCTTATGTGCATTTTGTTACAATTACCACTTGCTAATAACGGTGAAGGAAAAGATCGTGATGCAATCTGCACATCGAGATAACCGATGTGTCAAACCTTCCAAGCCGCCTTGGACAAGCGTGTATACTGTCCGTTCCCCTATAGTGGGAGGCCCGAGCCCAGCAGTGGGACATTTATGGACTGCTTATTATCATTGCAGAAAACGTCACACTTTTTTTTTGATTAAGTATGAGAATACACGCTGATGGAGTCACAATTTTAACGAGTCAAATAGCTTATTTATTATTATTTAAAATACAATTATAATTATTTCTATAATGAACTGTTGAAAGTAAGATGACAATAAGACAGTTTGACACCTACTCTTTTAAATATATTAGAATTTACTATTTTAGAATTTATCCTAATATGTGTCAAATACCCAATTGTAAAGTTTGCAGTGGGACATTTATGGGTTATATAATAGTGTCAATTTTCTTAAGTTTTTGCGACTATTACACGTAATTAAAACGCATTTTATTTGATTTAATTTTAACGTTTCGGAAATGTGGCCAAAATATCGAAATTAAAATAACATGATATGCCGCTCTTGAAACCGTTAAAAAGTAGTTTTAATTATTTAATTTTTCTAAATTATATCAATATTACCGTGAAATATTATTTTCATCACAAGAGTGTACAACAAACATAATAAAATATGATAATAGTACCGATTTTCAACAAAAAGAAAGCGTTAAATTTGCTTAAAAGCGCTTATTCAAATTTAATGGGGCAAAAAGCGCCTTCAAAATTATTTATTCAGTACAATAGAATACAGAGAAAATATAGCGGAAACAGGTCGGAAAAGAGTATTAATCGATACTGTACTGGGCCATTATTCCTGTGAAGCACGCAGGAAACAATAACTCTCACTGCCGGGATACGTTCTATCGCAGCATCAATTTTTGCAGACTTTTCCTTTTTGTACTGAAGAATAATAAAGTCTATTCTTATATTAAATTTTTAAGATGTTTACTCTTTACTGACGTGCACTGATTGATCCATCTGTGGTACTAATATATAAATGCGAATATAACTCTGTTTGTTTGTTACATTCTCACGAGTAAACCGGTTGAATAATCTTAACAAAATTTGACACGGAGATATATTATATATATCATTTTTTTTTGTCAACACTGGGGGAATGGGGAATCCTCAGGCCCCGGGGGATACCACAAAGGGGTATGTGGGACTGCCGGCTGCTGGTGTTGCACACAAGCTTCAACGTTAGAGCTTGTAAGCACCGACCGCCAAACAACCCACTAAACCTTCTAGCGTCTCTCCGCATTATGATGAGGCGCCACAGGACTGTAACCATGGGTATGACTGCCGACAAGGAGGGGTGTCCCTCAGACTAGAACACCCTCCGATCTCCCCGTCCCACTATGTTATGGGGAGGAGATGAGCAAAGCGCCGCCTGTTCACAGCGAATAGGGGTTCACAGGAACCCCTGTTCGCCGTCTGCGACAGACGTCCGACTGCTCATCCTCCTCCTTATTCTTTCGGCAGCCTCCTTCTGGGACATAACATCCTTGCAGAAGGAGGTCACCGCTAGCCAATTCTTCTCGCTGTGTAGGAGCTAGTCGACCATGCTGGACAGCGAGAGATCCCTACCGATGATCGACATCAGATCGTGCCGTCATATTATATATATCCTAAGGAATTATAACCTTTTAACAATAAAAAATACCGTTGTTAAGAGATGAAAATTGGTATGAGCAACCTTATCATTCCCCAAGTTAGGAATATAAAAACATAGTAAGATTTTTTTTTCGTAAGAAATACGTGTTCAAAGTTGCAGTTATGTTTTCAATCTATTCAAAAAGTAAAAAATAAATATGGACAGAGGTGCGGGCAATAGCTAAAGTATGTATACCCACATAATATTATAATGCCTGTTTCCCATATGGCCAGAGACAATGGAACCTCAATAGCTCTGAGCTTGGAATACGCCTTTCACTTTATGTGCTTTTATTCATCTCTTCATTTGAATGATTCACCTTTTTGTAAGCCTTCAAATCGGTATCTCACGGAAGCTATCGTAGTCTCGGTTTTTTTTACTATACTACCTATAGTAGGTATAGGTTCAAATTTGAGCATGATGTCACCTGAGGGTGAGCGGAGATAGGGGTCTTGGATGGTTTATGCTTAACAAGAAGTTCACACGAGGCTTGAAGACGCCAGCATGTAATTATTAAAAGTATTTTATGTTCATCCCCGTTATTAAAAGTATATTATAAATCAAATTTCGTGGTGATCAGGCTGTGAAGGGAGAACAAATAAATATTCAACTATAAAGAAGAAAGAAGTTCTTTCTATATCTTGTTTTCTCTTACAAGATAAATCTATTCTATAAAATATTATTACGACCGACAAAGACAAATTCACACCTGCATACCTGTTTTGCACATTGTATTACTTATCGGTATTTAGACTTCTTTCGTTTACTTTGTGTTTAAAATTTGTGATTAGAAAAACAGCCCATTGTGTATTGTAATCTTTTGTGGTAGTCATTAGCCAGGTGTGATTTTAAGAAATTCTGTCCGCGTGATCAGGTAGACAAATTGCATTTGGGCAGCATAAAGCAATGCCCCAATGGAGAGAACGTCAATCTAGCGATAGTCACAAGCGAAGCAAGACTTTCCTAGCGGATTTTGCTCGTGTGATTGAATCGTGCATTACGTTGGGGCTGGTTGTGTACAGTTATATTTGTACTTCTGTTATATGTGTTTGTATAGTTCTAATAAATTCTATAAATAATTCCAACAGCATTTTAATTCGAGTCCTGCAACTCGTAACAATATTATAAAATTCTAAACATGCTGTGTCCGTACATTGAAGTAATTTAAAAAAACCCAACTGGAATAGTATAATATAATAACTATATAAACGATGGAGAATACGTTGTTTTTAATTTCTTGTCTGTTTGTTCGCAATTCACGTAAAAACTACTGGGCTGCTGATCGACAGCAAATTCTTAGATTTAAAATCGGCGCTACTTTTTATCCCAGGAATCCCGCGGGAATTTTTCTGGGAATGATTTAAAATGACCAAGGAGATAAAAAAATCGAATTGCAATGTGATTTTCCCACTGATCTATAGCAAATGTTATGTAATAAAATGTGTGATTTTTCCCGGAAGCGGTTTGTAGCTGTTCGGGTGCATAAAATTAGCTTATTTCGACACAGTTTTTACTGAAGCGATAGCTTACATTCTTTTTTAAATGCTGCGGTACTTTGTGTCCCGGGAATCTCGTAGGAATTTCAAGTTAAGCGTGGATGAAGTTGTGATAACATCCTAGTTTTTGGATAAAATTTTAGTTAAATTATGTCTTTAGACGATAATTATAAAACAAACACTACTGTAATATTTAACTTTAGACGTGGCTTAAGTTGTCTAATGCCCGGTTTCTGAGGTACTTTTAAGTGTAGTTTATCTGTTCGTTAGCGCTATCGGTTCAAGAACTTATAAAATTGCATTTCTGAACACTCCATCGTACGAGAGTTAAACTAGGTTCAACGTAACTGACCAATATTAGGCGTATATCTATTCAATATATTTTGCTTGACGTCTTGTTATTGACGTTTTTGTTTGATGTTAATAAATATTAGACATTCCTTCTTAAATAGATCTATCTAGTGGCGAGTTTTGGTACTAGTTGTAGGTTAACAGTTAACCTAATTTTATCTATTACATAACTTTATGGAATCAATTGTTATTGAACTCATAACTGGTAACCTCAGAAACCGGGCATAAGACATTTAAACGTCATTAAATATTGTAATTCATTGCAAGAATCCTGTTTGTAATGTACGATAATGATCTTCTAAGGAAAAACAGTGTATCTATGTTAGTATGGATATTTCAGATTTATATCTCCCACTCAGTCAGGTGATGACCTTGTAAATTTTAGCAATCAGATATTCCCGATTTAAACTGCCCCATAAAAATGCTATTAAAGCGCCAATAGCCGGATGATATGGCTTTTTATTGGGCTAAATATCGACGGTCTTCTATCTGACCCATCAATTTTAGTTTATTATGACCATAAAAGTATATTTCAGACTATAAATCTCGTTAAAGTGACCCCCGTTACAAAAGATAACGCAAAAGTCTTTAAAGACGTCCTAATCGGTTTATGTTATTGCTATAAATATGATGTAAACAATATATTTTCTATTTTCGAGTCTCGTAAATACTTTGAAATATGCCAAGTTGTATGTGGTTGGTCTGTTTTACGATATTTTTATATTAATAGTTGAAACTGTAAAAGTATAACATATATCTATACAGTTTTATTGTTTGAAGTAGGTAAATAGGTAGAGGATCCACCTAATCCACCTTATAGGAAGAAGTAACCATTACCTTAACCGGTATAGTATCTGGGATACTGGGGGACCAGCTAGGAAATGCATAGTATTCCAGGTATTGTACATATTACCTCTACATTACCACCTCCTCAACTACTTAACTCTCTCTTTTTTCTTTCACCATATCCTAATTATTTGGGGTCGGCACAATATGTCTTTTCCTTCCACACTCCTCTACTCTGACATACATCTTCTGTCACACCACATATCATCATATCATCCTTCACACAATCCATCCATCTCTTTTTTTTTGGTCTACCTTTACATTTGTACCCATCTATCTTACCCTCCTCAACTAGTTAACTATTAGGTTGATAACTAATACTAAATAATATCTTAGTTTCTAAAATCCAAACCAAACAAATTTAAAAATGGGAATTTTAATCGCCAAGGCCGCCAACTTGATCTTTAGCTCAATATAACAACCAACACAACTTCTAAAAAAAAAAATTAAGGAGTATCGCGAAAGCGGTATCGACTTCGTAGAAGTGCAATTATTCCTTCTTAAATAAAATCATGTTGTGACGCAGAAGGAAGACTTTCCGGGAAGTTCCTTCCAGTACTCTAGCACAACAAGACAATAGAATAAACGTTAAATTAGTCACGTGTGTAAATTAAAATGAGTAGGTACAACAAACTTAACGTATAAATAGGCCATAATTCAGAATCTTCATATAAATACACACAGATTTAATTACAAATTTCAAAAATCCCCACACTCAAAGATATATTAGGCATATAGAATTAAGTTAGTTGAACAAAAAACATCTCTTCCCTCTTGTTTTTGCGGAAAATAGCTGAGAATTACATAAACAGACAGATATCTCCTTAAACACTGGGTTGCCTGGAGATCGCTATAAGCGATAAGGCCGCCCATTGATCTAATGCAAATGTATCAATTGTCTAGATTTAAGTTTCTTCTGAACAATAAAGAGTTTTCATTCATTCATTCAGATGGATTGATGAACACGACGATTAAATATTTTTTAATTTTAGTCGAAATATTTACGTAACCTTAAAACCCCTTACTTATGGATACTATACTGTGTTACATTCGTTCTTATATAATTTTATTACTGCATATAGAAATGAAAACTTTGGGATACGTTGAAAAACCGTGGCTTCAGGTAACAAAGCTTATAACAAAGCCGCAAGCAATAAGGAGCCATCACGCAAACTGTCAGTTCGAATGAGACGACCAAACTCACCGAAAAGCCGTTAAAGCCGTTTTTTCAGTGACACATCGTCAATGGAAAGTAGGAGGCGGTAAAGGGATCACAGTGAGCCGCCGACACCTACCGGCTAAGCCTCGGGGGAAGCCAACGCGCACGCATCAAATTTTTCGATGACTTAATCTTTTGGATTTGTTCTGGGTGCCGTGAGCTGTGTTACTAAAGAGTCAAGGGTTTTGTCGCGAAATGCGAAAAGGTTAATATTTTTCTGAACGCAAAGGACAGTGGGGGTGAGGGAGCGCGACGAGGAACATGTTGAGTTCAAAAAAGTTGTTAACAAAAGACGAGATGGCCGAATGTTACAATGTTATATTAATATGACATAGACAATCGTCATACATAATACTTTTAGTCGATTTATCAGATGATTCGATTTATAATTAAATTACCATTTTCTACCGGTTAGTTAATTTTATAAGCCCATTAAATTATCATCTAGATAATTTAGTGCATTAGTAACTAATTATTATAATTGTTTTTGTGATCCTAGCTACACTATGATGTAATTGCTATTTTTAGCAATGATGCAGTGTTATTGTTTTGTAGGGTAGCTTTTTCGTATAAAAGGCGTAGTGGCGTTTAGACTGGGTTCATTTCCCCTGGGCAAAGTACACCAAATACCTGGGTGTCACCCTAGATCAGAACTTGCGCTTCAACGAGCATATCACTATAGTCCGGAATAGAGCGCGATTTGTGATGGGTCGTCTAGCACCCATGATAGATAAACGAAGCAAAATGTCCCTCAGACACAAGCTTGCTCTATATAAAACATGCATCCGCCCGATCATGACATACGCGAGTGTGGTATTCGGCCATGCCAAGCCTTCCCTTTTAAAGAAACTGCAAATCGTTCAGAATAAATTCATGCGCAGAGCCGTCGGTGCTCCCCTCTATATGCGTAACGTCGACATCCACCGCGATCTGGAGCTTCCCTCCATCAAAAACTACATTACGTCGCTTTCGCGTAAGTATTTCGATCTAGCGCCGCACCATCGAAATCCCCTCGTCGTGTCCGCGTCCGATTATAAGCCTCGACGAAAGGCTCTCGTGCGACGACCGCGTAATATCCTCACGGACAAGGTCAACGATATCACAAAACGGCTGGCTCGGATCAGCCCGCCCGCGGTTAGGACGGCAGGCTGGCAGGCACCGACAGACAGACACAGACGGCGGCGTCGACGCCGCCAATCACGATCTCTCCACGTTCCCGCTAGGGACACCAGGAGACACAGCCCCCCCATAGGATAGACTAGGCGTGTTGCTGGGAAGTTTCTTTCGCCGTTTCTTCTCTTCCAACCATAACACGTTGCGAAACGGCAGTAAGATAGTATAGGCCACCGCGAACCGCCGATCCCGGTCCGCCGGGATCCTTCCTCTCGGGCTCTATATTACCCGTCGCCCGCTCTCAATTAGTGCATTGTGTCGCCCTATGGTGGGCATCATTAGATTCATCCCCCTCTCATGGCAACAGTCCAGCCAAGGTGAAACTCCCTAGGGAGCCCCCTCGAGCAAGTTGCCCCCCGGGCTCGAGCGCCTTCGCTTCGCAAAGGCACTCGCCCCGAAAACCCCGGTAAAGTTGTGAGGTCTTCGGACCAACAACATAAAGTCAAGTCCAATAAAAAAAAAAAACTGGGTTCATTGCTTAGTGTGCTGTGTGAATATTCACATCAAAGGCTGAACAATAAGGGGAAACCCTGCCCAAATAGTTAATATTTGGTATATTTGATACTTTCTTACCCAAATCTCTCCTTGCATTTTACATTCAAAAGGACTTATTAATATAAGTCGTAAAAGAAGAATGATTCAAAGACTATTCTTATATTGTGTGCTAAACGATACCTATGACTAGGACAGTCGGGTTCCATATTTGATACTAATAAAGGAATGAATTTGTGGATACATCAATAGGAGTTTATATCTTGTGTATGTATTTATTAACATTTCCATACAAAATTACTTTACTCTTACACTCTACATAAACTCATTATTATCTCTTATATTTATCTATATTGAATCTGGGCAATGAAGGATAAATCGTAAGGCAACCTAAATCACTTTACGACAGGTTTTTTTAAATCATAAATAGGTTCGCGTTGGATCACGATCACGTCACGGGTTGCAGAAACTGAGGAAACGAATTGAAATTACCAACTGTATAGGAAGGACTTTGCACGATTTGAGTATGAAGACAGTATCAAGTATTCATTAATATTAAGCCGTGTTAACTTAGTCGTTAACACACGCGTCCCAAACTCAAAGGGCACAAGTTCGAATCCTAATCGTAAAGCTTGTACCCCTTAGGCAGTTTTTTGACCGAGAATGAACATATTAACACACACAGAAAACACCAGTTCTTTTTTCTAACTAAAGGCTTTTATTGACTTACACAGCCATACGTGATTCTTCCCTGCAGGGTTGCCCCTTCACGCACAAATAACGACGCACTGCCCCGACGATGAGATGTTTAGTCACAATACCGTCGCCGATATTGCGCAGACCACCTCCTGTTACTGCGGTGCCTACATCCGAATTTAACGCGCATACCCCGCTTCTGGATCTCCTCTCAAACAACACTAAACTCCTCCTTTACTAAACTGCCCACTAAACTCTTCACTAAACTCTCCACTAAACTCTCCACTAAACTCTTAACCGTCTTCTATTAAACTTCTCTTCCAACTCTATAAACTCGTCACTATTTTCTATTAAACTTCTCTTCCAAATTTATCGTATCGCACTTGTCGCTTCGCTGTCTTGAACTAAATTCCCTGGTAGGCGCACCTTACCCTGCTTATACCCGGAAGAATCTTCTGGAACTCATAATTTCAATCTTCTTTTCGTTATTCTTTTATTTACTGTCTATCCCTTTCTAAACATCTATCTATTTCTGTCTTTTCCTTCCAGAATCTTCTACCTTTTTCTAAAAGTCTTGATACCGGCCTACGCTGCCAGAACGTTCTACCCTCAGTCGCAACAATATTATTACAATTACTAAGTGTTTAACAGTGAAGGAAAACGGTGAAAGTTGCACGTCGAGATAATCAATGTGTCAAACCTGCCAAGTCGTCTTGGTTAATAGATGGTTCACTTTTGTCTTTCAATTTGGATGAATTAATCAAAGTGATATCTATATAAACATACACTACCGTCGTGCTTTTTCAGTTTTATGCCTTTCAATCAAATCGATTCAATTTGGTTGATCCATGTAATGTCAGCATTAGACTACAGAAGTGATCAAATATATGTACTTACTTCCAGATAATAACATTATTTTGAACTACAGACAAATAAAAACAGGGCAAAGTTCCCTTTAACATAATCTATCAACGATTTCCCCTTTTGGATCGAAGCGGCTTATTCTTCGAATTGTGTCGAAAGCGGTATGAACGCGTTTCGTTTATCGAATGTAATCTTGAAAGATGTCTATTTATCTTTAAAAATATTCTACATATTCTTCTTCTTTTAAGGTTCCGTAACCGTTTTGGCAAAAGGGGTTTTTTTTCGTTATGTCTATACCATCTTTCATTCTAACAGTGCAAAGTTCAAGGGTTGATATTATTCTCTTTCCTTTTTAAATAATTTGAGGCGGGCACAGTATGTTTTTTTTTTCATTCGTACTCCTCTATTCTGGTTCTTATCTGGCCAACATACATCCTCTGTCATACCACAAATTATCATGTCATTCTTTATATAATCTTCAATCTAGATTAGATTACACCTTATTGATCAACAAAATAAACAATTAGAAAAACAAAATGCATAGTTACAATATTTATTGGCAAAAAACAACAGGCGGCCTTATCGCTAAAAGCGATATCTTCCAGGCAATCTAGCTTAAAAGAAATTCTTATTATAGCTATATTCAATCTATTTTTTGGTCTACCTTTATTTTTATATCCCATTAGCTTTTGCCACATTTTTCCGAGATAAAAAGTATCATATATGCTATTCCAGACTATAATCTATCTCTTTGGCAAATTTAATCCACATCCGATCAGACGTTTTGTAACAAACATCCACTAAAATTTTCGCATTTATAGTATAGACATAGCATATGACCACAAAATGTTAAATGGGAAGTAAACCTTCCCGCTTAGTATTTAATGTATTAACTAACTAACTCTGTTGGCTCAGAGACCCAAAGTGAGGCTTGGCCTCCGAAACGAGAGTTTTCTCTCGTTTTCAGTTTAGTAACAATAAGTTTTACCATAAAAGGGTTGTTAACCCGTTGCACAAGCCCCAAAATGCTGGTGGACCATACCCGTCGTTGGTCAGCGAGTCCATCGGACTTAGACTGAAGCGTAGCTGGGCTCAACTATCGACCATTCCCCCATCTGCCACCCGGGGACGCTTCTCTACGCCGTGAGGGCCATTTAATGTATTAATCCATAATAAACAACAAACAAGCGATATAATCAATGGAGCATAACAATTTACCACGAAATGGGTGCCTACATATCTTATTTGACAAAGTTCTACGTAGCCATGTGTTCAGGTGTATATGAAAGGGGTATCGTGTTATGTGGTAATATTAACCTGACCTATTAGTTAAGGGTGAAAGGAGTATCGATCTTCTGTCTTATTGCGATTCGGGTTAGAATATACGCTTTAAATTAAGGTTCTTACTTTTGCAAAAGGAATTAAATTATTTATAATATTATATTTAAAATTCTAAACTTGCCGTGTCTGTACATTGAAGATATTAAAAAAAAACTGAAATAGACTATATAAACGATGGAGAACAAGATGATTTGTTTTTTAGATTTCTTGTCTGTTTGTTTGGTATTCACGTAAAAGCTACGGGGCCGCTGATCGACAGCAAATTATTAGATATAAAATTCGCGCTACTTTTTGTCCTGGGAATCCCGCGGAATTGTTTCTGGAATTATTTAAAATTACCAAATTAAAAAAATCGAATTCCCATCGATAGCAAATATGTAATAAAATGTGTGATATTTTTTATCCCGGAAATCCCGCGGAAATTTTCCTAGGAGCGCTTTAAAGTTGTTCTGGTGCATAAAAATTAGCTTATTCCGACACAGTTTTCATTAAAGCGATAGCTTACATTATTTTTTGAATACTGCGGTACTTCGTGTCCCGGGAATCCCGTGGGCATTTCAAGTCGGGTGTGGACGAAGTCGCGGGCATATTCTAGTTAGTGCCTTATATAAATATATAAGGATTTTTTGTTGGTAAATTAAGCTATATATAATATTAGAATAGGTATATTTTAGTTTTAATTTTGTTTGATGATTGTAAATGATAATTGTAAAAAACAACATTAGAAATAAAAGCTCCATACTAGACACATCTAAAGTTGGATATTACAATAGAAAATAGTTTATATTAGTCATTTAAAGACACAATTTAATTTAAAAAATCCTAAAATTTGTCTTGTGAAAAAAATTATACCCTGGAAAAATAATAAGAATGATAATCGCTAAGTATATATACATACATATTATTACGCCTGGTTACCATAGGGGTAGGCACAGAAGATAGATTTCCACTTGTTACGATCATTGACATTCATCTTTTGCTTCATCTACATTCATTAATCTCTTTATACATAGACGTTTATTATAGGTCCTTTTTACCTGGCCTTTCTTTAAGACATCTGCGATTTGTTCGTGGTACGTACAAAATAAGTAATCGCGAGTACAAAATGTTTCTTTAATATATGCTAAATCCTACATGACTTTATGACGCTACATGTGTGTTTTCCTTTACTTCTTGATGTTTTAATATTTAAAACATATATTTTTGGAAACAATATTCAAGAACTGATAATGAATAGAAAATACTATATATATACTAGCTGTGTCCGCGACGTCGTCCGCGTGGAATTTGTTTCCAAAACACCCCGATTTTGAAACATTCTTCATTGGTGCTCCGCTCCTATTGGTCTTAGTGTGATGATAAATAGCCTATAGCCTTCCTCGATAAATGGGCTATCTAACACTGAAAGAATTTTTCAAATCAGACCAGTAGTTCCTGAGATTAGCGCGTTCAACCAAACAAACAAACTCTTCAGCTTTATATATTAGTATAAGACATTACTTACTTTCTTTGAAATAAAAATTATTTTTGTTATTTAGTAATATAGTGACATTTTGTACAAGTATATACATGATTAATTAATCGTTAAATTAAAAGACACAAAATGAAGCTAACTAAAGTTTTAAAATATAGAACATTACAACAGGTTATTTGAGATTAGATCGAACATTTTACCTCAAGTAGACTTTGACGTATTGCAATATTATTTGAATAATGTGGCCATCTTACTTTTGGATATAGCAACACTGAATCTCACGTTTCCATAGCTCCGTCAGATTCCGTCGATCGAGCTAATTGGATGACGTCTGAACCGTATCTCTCTGAGGATCATCGTCTTAGCCAATTAAGAGGTATTGATATCCCTCTGATTTCGTGACTTTGTTACCGTTCGTTTTTAGTTCAGTCAAGTTAAAGTATGAATTGTAAATGGTATCCGGGTTTAATTATAGAATAATATACAACCAAAATAAACTATAAAATATACTAATATGATACACACACGCGAAATATATCTACACAGTAAATATTGTATAGTGTTCCTTATTGAAGTATCCTATCGTCGGCGTTAGTGCAGGAACTTGTAACAAAAAATTTTGGTGACCTTATTTCTTTTGGTCATAATTGTTTATATCCCTAAATAATGTCAATGAAACGAAAAAAATAATGTCACCAAAAATGTATGATAGTTACAAGGTCTTTCACTGACGCCGATGATTAGCGCTTTGGGAAAACTATAGGCAAATGTCCATTCTATAGCACATGCATGGTATGAAAAAGGGAACGGAACATTGGACGAATGCAAAGTAGGGAATATATGTATATATGTACATAATAGGTTGGGGAAAAGTCTTCGCATTTTATATAAAAATTCAAAAGGCTTTTTTATAAAGTTTATTTACATTTGACTAATGTATGTAGGTGCCATTTTGTTGGATAACTTTTTGTCATCTTGTAGGTAGGGACGTGATCCCATTGCTATAAAAATTTTGGGGCTTCTGATCAAAAAACTGCGACAAGTGGTTTTGGCAGTCCTCTCGTGATGTTAACCTGACACTGTTTAAGGAATGCCGCAGAGACCGAAACAGGTGAAAATCTGAAGGTGCAAGGTCAGGACTATACAGTGGATGCATTAACACTTCCCAGCCAAACTCTCGTAATTTTTGCTGAGTGGCTAAAGATGTGTGAGGTCTAGCGATATCTTGGTGAAAAACCACACCCCTGCTGTTGATTAATTCCGGCCGCTTTCTCTCAACTTTTTGCTTTAATCTCATCAGTTGTTCGCAGTACAGTTCAGAATCGATGGTCCTGCCTGGCACTAACAGCTCATAGGAATAATGCCCTTCCAATCCCACCATACACACAGTATCACCTTGTTGCGAGTTAACTCTGGTTTCGCCACAGTCTGTGAAGCCTGACCGGCCTTTGACCACGATCTTTTTCACACGTTCTTGTCGTACGTGATCCAATTCTCATCTCCAGTTATCAGCTTCTTCAAAAATGGTTCGGTTTCATTACGCCGTAATAAAGAATCACAAATGTATACACGGTTCATTAAGTTTCTTTCAGTGAGCTCATGAGGCACCCAAATAAACGAGCTCTTTTATGTACTCAGCTTTTTTCAAATGCGCCAAAACCGTTTTGTGGTCAATTCCCAGTTCTCCAGCTACACCGTAACTACTAATATGTCGATCTTGCTCCACTTTTTCAAAAATGGCATCAATTTTGTCCGTAAGAGGGCGACCAGAGCGACGTGCATCTTTGATATCAAAAATTAAAAATTTAAGATTAAATAATAAAATATTGATAATAAAAAATAATAGTTTCCGGAGTTGGTAAAAACTTTGGACAATTTTATGTAAACACACATAGAATTCTCCTATTCCAATAATGTATTCTGTGCACAAAATACAATAATATCACAGAGTACATTGTATATATAATAGTTAAAGACTTGTTAAATCGGACAGGTGTCGGTCGAAACGAAATGTCTTAGGAATACTAAGAAATATTTATGTTCTTTTTCGGGGTCCAAAGAAGTGTTTTGACATGAAAACTACGCAGTGAAGGGACAGTTGTCGCAAAAATAATGTGGGGTATTTGTATGTTGAAATTTTCTTTTATGTTTCCATTCGAAAAATCCCTGTCAAAGCGGTTCACAGTCCATTGTTGGCTTCGCTTAGATTTGTCCCCACCCTGTTTGTGTTGTTTAGCCGGTGCGCTATTGACAGCGGGTTTGTACACTCTTTGTATATATGGTAGGCAGTGTTGTTTATTTTTCTACTAGTTTGCGGCTTGGGTTTATGATATGTAAAATGTAATTAGACGTCAGTTTGGTTTTCAGGGCTTCGTAGCCAAATGGAGAACGGATCCGCTATAATTTTACCTTGTCTGTCGCAGAAAACAGCATCGTAGAACGGTCTCTTTTCTTTGACGTTCCCCAATAGTTTGGAGTCGGCACATATGTCTTGTCATTCCACACTCTTCTATTCTGACATACGTCCCCTGTTACACCACAAATCATCATATCATCTTTCACATCCTAACTATAGATCACTATAGATATTTTATATAGTTGCATATAGAAAAAAATTACAGAACCTAGTGAAACACGAAGTTGAGACGCAAGTACGTTAGCGATTAAGCTACTACGGCACGAACTCAAGTTAGGTAAATCCAATGCACAGTTAGGCCCGTACAAGTTCGTTTGTGTCTGGTAATGGAGAAAAAGCTTATCAAACTTCTAAGGCCATTCTATTAGTAGGCCAGTACAGTTTTTTATCGGATGCCGGCAGACATGAGGGTTCTACTAATAATACCATCTTAATGAGAAACTTTCAAGGTTTCGGTAAAGATACCAATTAATGGTGATGAATACCTGAACTTCAAAGACAACTATCGTTTAGAATTAGATTAACTGCTTATTTGAGTATATTTATCTATATTAATATTATAAAGAGGAAAGATTTGTCTTTTTGTATGTTTGTAACGAATAAACTCAAAAACTACTAGTTCGATTTCAAAAATTTTTTCACCACTCGAAAGCTACGTTAGCTCTGATTAATACAAGTTATTTAAAAATAGGGATCCTTTATAAAGCTTCAATAATGTAACCCATAAATCTAAACAAAATACTTGGAGCTGGAATAGAGTTCTACGATTATGATGTTTTATGGGTATTTGAGTGGGTCGCGGGGTTGTTTAGATTCATATTTAAACCCGGTAGGTGGCGCTGGAATCGCGTTGTAGGTTTTTTTTAGGGTTTTACAAATTCTGCCGAGACCGCTACTAATAAATCGACAGAAATATAAATATTTTATATCCCTAATAGAAAGGAGTTTTTTTAGATTTACCTTTTTATTGCGAAGCTGGCAAACAGGCAGATGGTCCAGCTGATGAAAAGTGACTACCGTCGCTTCTAGGCGTTTGCAACACTAATAGTGAAGCCAACGTGTCGGCATCGTTTAGGATGGAATAAAGAGGAATAGGGAGATGAGATAGAGACATTAGACAGGAGAAATAGAATATAAAAAAGTTACGCGTCTGTTATATGTTACAACTGATAATTTAGGATAAAACTTATTGATTAAGACCAGAGTGAATAACAGAAACTTCCTTTACGAAGTTTACTATTCTAGGAATGCAATCCGGGACCTTAGCGTTCCAGTGAGGTAATCGTGCAAACGCTTATACCATTCCATCACAAAGGCCATCATAATTCTGTTAGTATTTTTTAGGTTCACGGACAAGTTTGTAAAATAAGTAATATTCATATGGCATACATGTCCATAGTGTTAAATTTATATATTGTTTAGATTTTATAAATCACTTTAAACAGAAATGCACCATGAGACTAATAAAATTAGATAAACCAAACGGTACGTGTTAAAATAGTAGCCACAGGAGATTCGTTTCATCAAAACATCATACATGTTAAACGAAAAATTACAATGAAATAAACATCTAAACTGTCAAACACAGTGGTGATATCTAATTATTTAATTGCGAAGCAATAGAAACACCTTTATGAGTTTCTTTTTAACATTAGAGAAACTAGAAACATCAGAAGACTTCAATTACATTAAGATATACATAAAAGGGCATTTATTCTTATGTCTTTCAAATTACTTTGCCAAACGAATTGTATAATTCGAGTACAAATGGACTCGTGATTTTAAGAGCTCGACGTTAGTCAGTGTGTCTACTAAAGCATTATGCTTGTTAGTACTCAGATGCTGTGAGACGAGTAATGGAAAGTGACAATCTAAATTTAAATTGGCTCGCCTCCTTCCCCCGTCAGAAGCGTCAATCCCAATTAACTCAACGAAAATATGTTTACGACTCTTGATGAATACGAAACGCTTATTTTGTTATTCCCAACAATAATTGTGAAATTGGTGAGAATCTGGAATGTAATTAAGTCATATCTGACTATTTAAATTTAAATGTAATTCCCCACGACGCCGTCGCTATTATTACGATCGCATAAATCGTAGAAAAAGTTGTCTTCTTCTAAATAAAAATATATTTAATTTCTGTTTTCAAACCATATGAAATATTTCTACAAATGTATCAATACTATTAATTCATATGTGTAAAGCTCCATCATTTGATACCTCATTCTATGATATTGCTCAATTTTTATAACTCAACTTTCGTTTTTAGTCCTCAGAATATTGATTATTGTCAGTGGTCTAGTGTTTGTAAGATATTTAAAAGAGTTTATTAATCTTATACTATAATAATTATTATTACATATAAAGCTGAAGAGTTTGTTTGTTCGCTTGCTTGAACGCGTTAATCTCAGGAACTACTGGTTTGATTTGAAAAATTCTTTCAGTGTTATATAGCCCATTTATCAAGGAAGGCTACAGGCTATATATCATCATGCTAAGACTAATAGGAGCGGAGCACCAATGAAGAATGTTTCAAAATCGGCTGGTTTTTTTTAACTATTCCACATGGACGACGTCGCGGGCGGAAGCTAGTAATATATATATATATATATAAGTAGTGTTAAGGTATGTGTTGACAAGAGACTGCGAGGGCGCTAATTAAGGAGGGGCGTTAAAACGCGGTCATGGAATTTAGTCCCCCATTTATCATCAAAAAGTATTTTTTCTAATGTGACCCTGACTAGACGTTTATACATTATGTATTACGCGAGATTATTATAAATGTGTCAAATTTCACTATAAGGCCTCAGTAACCACTAGTTAGACATGCCTTACCATGAGGCATTAGAGTTCTAGATATAAAATTAAATAATTCGATAAACTATAATTTAACTTTATCTCACCATACCAATTTTTATTAAAGTTAGCTATAAAGGACGGTAGAATATTTTATAGTGAGACGACAATTTTCTTTATTTAACTAACCGTCGCACATTTCCTTCCTCAAGTAATAAAACTGACCTTTTTCTTTTACGTTTACGAAGACAATCCGAGGAATATAATGTGAATTTGTGATGAAAATCCAACACCTCGTATATTGGATCAAGTTTGTTTTTTAGAATAATACACGGATGTCGCTCAGTGTTGCTAAAGCCAATAAATCCGATTTAAAAAAAAATGGTTGGGCGCGTTAGTTGGTCAACAAAAATTTTATGTGTGTAAGTTTATGATTACATTTTATGTGAAAATTACCGCCTCGATCGTAATCGGATAAAACAATATAGTATACGACAGTCAGTTCTATTTAAATTTAAATTGATTAACATTTAAAACAATTACTTTCAGATCAATCGGGACGTGTCTAATTATTCTTGAAAATTAGGGCACTTTATTTTTTATTTGCGCAATTCCAGGGCCTCCTGGTGTGCAGCAGCAGTCACGGCTGTGTCTGGAAGATGGGATGCCGCTAAAGTATCGACACAAGTTGCGTTCCATACTAGGGGGCGTCCGATCTTCTATGGCACCAATGACATTCCGTCTGGTTTCTTACCATCGTCACGGTACAGCCCATTTGGTTTAAGAACAGCTGGTGCTCCAGCGGTGACAAGAGACCGACGGATAATGTCATTAAGCGTAGCATGCCGTGACATTCTGCCAGCGCTCCTTGCACATGACAAGCCATGGTGGCCTAATTTATCAACTCTATCTCCGCACCGACAGCGATGTGGCATTACAACACCTGTCCCCAGACGAATGCAGGCAGTAATCCTGAATGTAGTGTCATCCAAGAGAGTGCCTAGTTTCGCCGAGGGCAGAGATTGGAGCCACAAACCTGACTCCCATTTTGAGACGGCTAAAAGACGGGCTCGGTCAGTTTCGCCAATACAGGAAGACAAAAGGTTCTCATGTATTAGCTTGCTGAGCGGCCCGTCCCGTAGCTTCTGCGACTTCGGTTCTACTGGTAAATTTTGTGTTGGGCAAGCCAAGGACCAAACATTTCTGGCTTCAGTCAAGTATGGGACCACAAAGCCACTAAGTGACGGATTTAATATTTGTCCTATGAGGTACACAGTACTGTAAACTGAGGACAGAAAGGCAGGTAGTGCTATGTCGGAAATTTTGCGTACACCCAAGCCTCCTAAGCGTATTGGTAAGGATGCTTGGGTCCACGATCGATCTTTCAAAGGTATGTATGTTTATAATCGAGTAAACTTTAAGTTTGTCGAATAATGTTGCCTAGATTGTATAAAATATTTGGATGTCTCCAAAGTGGAGAGCAAAAATGTACGTGAAATTTGGAGTAAACAGGCAAAACCGAATATTAAAACAGGCACCATGTGCGCTTATATATTTATTTATTTTTATTTTAGACTGAAAATTTTGGATTTTATCGTCAACGAAATAAGGAAAAGATTAATCGTGGATAGAGGACCCAAGGAGGCTTAGATTATCTGTCTTTATTAATTTTAAATTTGGAGTCAGATCTTGAAAATTGGAAATAATGTTGTATACATTTGGAATAATACAAAGTCAGACCTATTTTGCCAAACTAACTTATTAAATATTTCAGGTCATTTTTTAATGTGTCTATATCACCTTCTAAGGTCCCATCATCAAGATAAGTTAAATTTTGAATTTAGATTGATTGAATATGAATATAGAATATGCAATTCTCTAATTGCATTTTATTTATCGATAGTGTTGATTGAGTATGTAAATATATAATGTTGTGGACAATTTTATAGATAATCTTATACTAATATATAAAGCTGAAGAGTTTGTTTGTTTGATTGAACGCGCTAATCTCAGGAACTAGTGGTCTTTAAAAGTTCTTTCTATAGCTATAAGCTATATATCATCACGCTAAGACCAATAGGAGCGGAGCATCAATAAAGAATGTTTCAAAATCGGGAGGTTTTGAAAACAAATTCCACGCTAGACGTGCTTTAGTGAAGATGCTTTTTTAGCACTGAAAAACAGCGGCTAGGTTCACTTTCTACTTGATGGAAACTGAATAACGTCGTCTATGGACATTTGCAATACCAAAGGCGCTAACAAAGTGTTGCTTGCCTCGTATGAATTTTTTGTCATTTTCAGACTCTTTTTAAATAGCTCTACATATATCACAGTTCTGTGGGTAAAACAAGTGGGAAAGAGGGAGGAAATATTAAAATATAAGAATTTTATTTATGAATCTTTAATATATTATCAAATCATTCTCCGTGTGTAAACGAAGTATAAATATTTTACCATTATCAATCATACACAATACTGAACAACCCTCAACCGAGTTAACAGACGATTTCATCTTTGTCAAAACACGAAAAGAGACTGTTTGATGACGGTATTTACCAAATGTTTGTTATTTATATACATCGTCCTTTTTCTTTACAGGGTTTGTTCTTAAATTAATGCGTATTGATAACAGTTATGTGAATGATATATATGAATAATATATCCACAGTAGCAATATTATGTAAACTGGATGTTGGAAGTTTCCGGGATTACCTGCATTGACTTGGCACTAGGCCAAGAGCTTGTCAACAAATATTTAATATAAATCTTGATATATGTATAATGGCTACTGTAGATTACGGTTTACTTGACGCACGGCTATGCCACCACGGAGCACCAATTGAGCGTTGCAAAACATTAGTTCAAAACAATGTGATTGATGGTTATAGATACTCAGAAGGCAGACCTGATCATTATAGAAACAAAAGTTCAAAGATTAAAATATTTGTGTCGAGTTTGGAATAAATTGATAGAAATTTTGTTATGCATAATTTTCAAAGTTTCGTTGTAAAGCAAATGTTCAAAAATAAGCACAAATGAGCTGGCGAGTAATAAATTTTGATCAAAGTAAAAGCAGGCTTACACTTAATCGTTAATAAGAGTTTTTACAGAGTTGCTGTACTCAATATAAAGTCATCTCATTATAGATTTCACGAATACTTTTTGAAAGTAGTGACGTCACATTTAAACCTTATATTCATTTAAAAAACAGTAAAATATTAGTTAAGTTATACAGTTTGTGATATGCAGATGTTTACAGAAACAATATTTGCTTGTTGTTTTTCAAACAGTGTTTATAAACAAATGTATTGCGGTGGAGATTAAGGCAACGCCCGACAGGTGTGCCGCCATAGTTTACTAACCGCATAGTCTGTAGGGGTCTTAATGTTGATTTTGAACTTTACTACCCTGATTCAATCTCGCAATGGTTGCAAAGTGATATTGGATTTATGACACACATATTTTACTGCTATTTTCTTAAAAGGGATACTTTACGATAGGGAACGAGATATGTTTGTGTATATATTGTGTTTGGAGAAAAATCAATATTATAAGTACAACATACATTAAATTAATTAAATATGGCTAAGCGTTTATAAAATCAGTCCTTAGACAGTGAAGGATTTGCATAGTGATGACTAGGATCCCTAAGTCATTACTACGCAACCTTGGATACTGTATACATTGTTTTTGTCATTTGGGTACAGAACCTTAGTGGCAAATGTCGCCCCACCTTTTGACTTAAATAATATTAAATTATGAAAGATCCCTATAATGTTTCTAAAACAATACCACATAAACTACATAGAATTATATGTTTAGTACGTCGAAAATGTATGCATATGTACTTACTGTATACATTAACGTTGAAGTAAGTTTATTTGTCCCGTTTTACAGCCTTGTGAATGCAATGATTAGAATTAAATTTGTTATATATGTACTTTTGATAAAGGGGATGGATAGAGGATACTTTTTATACTGGAAAATATAGATTCAATGAAATACGAATCCAGTGTGCACGAGGAATGAAAATAGCCTACTATCAAATAAAATCGTTTATATGAATGAATGGAAAATCTTTATTGTTCATCATAAACTTAATTCTAGACAATTGATATGGATACATTTCATACATACATTAGAACAATGGGCGGCCTTATCGCTTATAGCGATCTCTTCCAGGCAACCCGGTGTCTAAGGAGATTTTAAACGAAATTTCAAAATATTTTTGGTGGTATATAAAAATATTTTTATATACGAGTATAGATACCTTCAGAAATTAGGATAAGACTTTGATTAATCTTTATTTTGTAAAGTAAGATAATGGGTTACATATTCGAATAATAAGAGAGTAAAGCTGAATGTTAAGTCAAATATCAGCCCATAGACATAAATATCAGCCCCTGCTGGACCGAAGCCAACCCGGTTTTTAGGGAACAGACAGTGTACCCGCTATGTTTGTCCAAGGCGGATTGTGGTTGTCACATATTTGTTATCTCCGGTTCAGGTTTCATCACGATGTTTTCTGCACCGTCAGCACATTAGGTCAGAAAACCTACAATTCTACAATTGAATGAGACGTGGGTGCGTCAGCTATTAAGCTGCTAGGACTGAATTGCTTACTATTAACTAGGCGTGTATGTATAGGCTCTTAGTTCCTTATAATTTCCTTGCACTGTTCGATGTAAAGTAAGTTGAGCAACCACAACTAAGACGCGGTTAAATAAGAAATATGTATGTAATGTAATGTGTGCCTGTCATGAGCTTATCGCAGGTTGGCAGCCACCCAAGGGCCTATGGCGTCGCTCAGTTCTGGCTTTGCGTCCGACCACGGCTCAAGTCCAACTTAATGCCCCGAGGTACGCCTTGACGGTATATCTACTATAAAAGTTAGCTCCTTTCTGTGTCTTGAAGAAACGATACGAAAACAAGGTTAAAGAATAATCTTATTGTATAAAACTATCAAAAAAGATTTTTGCAAAAATAATCAAGAAAAAATGTACAACATTTTACTGCTTGCCGTAATTAAGAAACACCAAAATGTTTATCTATATATATTAATAAGTGAAGCAAAAACTTTGTACATTGTAAATTTGTAAATTTCGCACACTTATAGCTATAGAAAAGAAGCGACGAATGCTAATATTTAAAAAAAATATGCATAAGAATACATTAAATCAATAAAAAAACATTACACACATACCATGTATTAGACACACACACACGAATATATACTCTTTTGTTTATTGTTCAAGTCAAATTAACAGTGTAGCTTTGACATTAATTATTATGGTCGAATTTCCACCACGGGCGACCACTAGTTTAACTAATCGCGTCAAAGATCCAAGTGATTCTCTCTTCCAAGTAACTTAAGTATAGAAAAAAAAATAGTGTCGTTCCTAGTATATTTTCCAAAATACGTTACTCTGAAATGTACCTAAGGCTACTTTCTGTGCAGCAGCGGTGCAGAATCGGAAAACGCTCATGGAAATATAGGCGCTCGGTAAACTCTCAGTACCGCGTACACTGAATATACTGATTTTGCAACGCTGCTGCATCGACAAATCAGAAAACGGCCTAAATTCTACATGACTACGTAACACGATAGATTATACTTCACATTATTACCATTTTGAAATGCATTTAAAAAAATGTATGTACATATATATTATCTATAATATAAACATTCATATAATTTTGTAGATATTTATTTGATGTTATTACTTAATAACAATAAATACATATCTATAAAATAGATGTTTTATACTTATATATTGGTTAATATATACTTATATATTATCCAATATATAAATCATCTATATGTTTACATTTATATATATCACTAGAATGTAAATAATCATACTATGTATTATGCACCACCATCGCCATAATAATCTCAATTTAGTCCTGGGCTTGTCTGAAAAGTAAGTGTGTATGTTCATATTTATTTTGGTGTACAATAAAGAGTTATTGATTGACTGATATTTTAAGCCCATCAATCAATTTATTAATTGACTCACATTTATACACTAGAGTTCAGAATTTAATGTAAAAATTTGTGGCTATAATACATATAAATCAAAAATAAGTGATTAAATTATGTGAAGGATGTTTGTGGTGTGACAGAGAATGTAATGCACGAATACTAAAATAGAAAGAGGTACTATGCTATGTCCAAATTATTGGAAAAAGGTCGAAAAAAGAATAACAGACATTTTTTTATAGCATTAGAAATATATTTTTAATAGCGTTGGTGAGTAAAAACAATTTATACGAAGTAACAGTCAAGTCGACGCGATATGAATGAAACTCTTAAAATTATTATTCCCCCCACTCGCGTCTTAAACCTCAACCGGGATCGAGAACATTACAGAAACAACAATTTCAAGTACATCGTAAACAAGAAACTTTTAAGAATTTGAATAGAATTACGCATTCCCAACGCGTTCGGGGGTTTAGTTTTCAAGTCACGGATCGTTAAATGAAATACGAATCCGTCATAATTTGTGATGATAAAATGCGAGTTATCGGGGAGAACGAAATTTAAGAGATTGACGGTATCTCAGAGGAAACTAATTAATTACTGCGTAATTCCGGTTCAATGGTCGCTTATAATGTGAAAATCAGCCTGTCCGAAATCGGTAGCGCTCGAATCGTATACAAATCTTTACAATGAAAAAGGTTGTAACAATACTAAATAGTATATGTATACATATAGTATTATGTATTGTATATATGTGAACTGTAATAAAGACAAAGAACTGAATGACACATCAATCTTATATCCCATTCATCATCAAACAGTTTGGATAATAACCAATTAATTAATTAGCCAAGTATGCTTAATGTAGTATAGTTACTAATGGTATAATTATTATTAAATACATGTGTGTCTCTGCAGACCACGGGCCATAAAAATGGCCCGGACTTTTGGAGGGCTTGCGTGGGGCCATGGGAAGGCCAACACGTAGCGACCCCTTGAAAAATTTAATCTAAATGTGGCATAACACTGACCGGCGATTGTCCCTGTCTACACGATATAAGAAAAATACACCCAAGGATAAGCCCCGGTAAGTATAGCACTATTGTAGGGAATGAGAACAAAAGGCTATTGGGACGAACTGTTAGTGGAGTTACAGATCGGGGACTATGGGTACTGTGGCGTCTGTCCGTCGCAATGTTCAAGGAACATGGAAAAAATGGGCAGACGGTGATTCGCCACTCACTGCATGGGCCCCTAAAAATGTCAAAATTGATTGGCGAGGGGCAAAATGGGTGTAAGTAGCTACCGGGTGCCGAGAGGTGGGCTGCAGGTTCACCGAAGCTACTTCTGACGTTATGCCATTTATCACTTCCACCCCTGGAGCTTGAGTCTTAGCTCTAGCGATCTCCACTCCGTGCCGGCTGGCTAAGGCGAACACGGGGGCGGGGGCCTTGTCTTGGCCCCCGGAGTCAAGTTCGAAGTGTCGCTACTCAACTAAGGCTTCGCCACAAAGCCCCGCGGGTTAATTTTGATTATTATTATCTTTGTGTCATTGATTCTCCTTAATATTATTAATTATATAAGCACATAAATTGTCATAAATATAGGTTTATTCAACTATTAAGGTAAAGAGTGAACTGAATATAAAGGTGATATTATATGGTCCACTTCTGTCTTTCAATTTGGACGAAGCAATTAAAGTGATTCATGGAAACAGTCAGACTAAATCGTTTACATGTAAACATAAAATTTAGTCATTCACTGTCATTGAAAGTCGTCGTTTTCTGTCATTTGTGCATCTTTCAATCAAATTTTTTATGTTTGAATAGTTTAATTTAGCTTTAAGAAAAACACAAAATTCAGGTTCTGTAGTCATTTTGACAAAAACGGAACCCCTTATACAATCCTGTCCATCCGTCAGTCATTCCTCGGAGACTATTGGGTCCATATGAGAGATATTTAGGAGGAATATATAACCTGTGTTAAATTGCGAAAAACAGGAAAAAATTGGGGAGGCCGCCATACATGTAACTGAGAGATGATATTTTTACTGCAGGTATATAGGTTTGTGGGATAGGGATTGACAGGTTTCCAAAATACGCTTTTGTGGTCCATAAAGTGTATTCCTTGCTATATGTAACTTTACAACTACAGCGTTGTAAAATTTTGAGACAAAAGTACTTTCAATAAAAATTGGTTTCAACATGTTTTACAAATTTTATTTCTGTTAACTGTATCTTTTAAAACAAAAGCATGAAGCAAAAGCATTCATGATCCGTAGAATACAATACAATACTCTTTCTTGTATAACAATATGAGTATTATAGTATATAGTATTATAAGGTAGTACAACAGGCTGCCTTATTGCTTAAAACAATCTTTTCCAGGCAACCTTTGGATAGACAAGATCTAATTGCAAAGATAGCGTCGGCGTACAGTTGAACTAGATACTAATAATAAGACACAATAATTATTATAAATATCTAGCTATATATATATATATATACATAAAAAAAATCAAATACTAAAGACGTTATACAGTTAGATTGTGCTCCTTCACAAGTGTGTTAAAGGAATAATGGATAGATTTAGCAGATCGGACATCCGCCGGCAAAGCATTGCTGAGATGCATAGCTTAAGCAGAGAACGATCTTGCATAAATCTCCGTAGTGTGTAACGGTATCCCGAGTCGCAACCTCTCTGACGGCATCAAAGATCTCGAATAACTGTGAAAGAACTGAAACGTAGAAGTAACGTAAAAGTACAAGGGCGTAGTAGCATAGTTTTTGAATTATTAGATATTTTCAATGAAATATCTTTTTAGGATTTCAACGCTGGCATTGTCTTTATGTGATTTGCCTGATTTTTTCGTAACATACGCTCCATACATAAGGCGAGGGAATGAATTGCAAAATATAGGAACATCAGCACTTGCCTTAGACGGGCCCTATACCAAAATGTGTTGGGGGGGCCAAAGAAAGTGTAAAGTTTTTTTATAAAAGAAACAAAATGCTTGAATTGAATTAAATAAATACATATTGATTATGAGTTATGACTTATACTTAATGTTCCTAGGAACTTAAAAGAAGAGCTAGAGAAACTATTAAAATCAAAGATACATTTTTCTCGCCATTTTTTCGGCAAGCTTATTTATCGAATCATTCATAGTCATACTTTTTCTAGATTTTCTGGCTCTATAGACAATAATGACAAGTCTGATAGCCGTTCCTGTTGGCCCAGCAGTTATTCTCAAAAAGTTATTAATCTATAAAAGATTGTGGATTTTAGAAATTTTTAAGAATAGGCTTACACACTTTTGGGGCCCCTGTAGCCTGGGGGCCCGTAACATGGATACGGATGATACAGCAATAGCTACGCCCCTGTTAAACATCCGATCTGTTTTAATTTAGTACGTATGTCGGTTAGGCAGAGATGCTGAAAGCGGCGTCAAGTGTCAATCGACGTTGGACGCCGCTTCCAGCGTCAGATAGAAGTTATGCCAATATGGCATGGTAATAATGGCACCCCCGAAACCTCTACACAGCGTCAGGCTTTTCCGTGCACTCTGTATGTTTGGACAGATTTTTTAATTAATGTCAAGAACGCGATTTTTTCACCCTGGCATACTAATAAGAATGACTGCGGGCGCGATGTACGACGTATGGATGCCACTCACAGCGTATGTGCACCACGTTAGACGTCTGAGAGCGACTACTCTAGGGCATTTTGTAAGCATTTGTGGGTCGCGCCGGACGCGTCCTACGGCATATATACCTTTATATTCCCGAAATGGATAGTCCCAGTAAAGGCGAAGGTATTCGTGGGAAATGCTGGACATAAATATAATTTTCTGTCATCGAATTGTGGGCGGCAAAATATAAGTGCCGTTTGGTGGATCTTGGTAATTGCTTAGTTAATTATTAGCAGGGGAGCTTGATGGGGTTAAAATGAGACGAGGGTCGACCCTAAGATCTACGGCGAACGACATCAATAAGCTTTAATTGGCAACGACCATCGGAGCTATTAGGTCGGTCGGTCCAATTAGCGATATCAGTTCAAATCTCATCCGACGCGAAGCCAGCCAACTTTACAGCTGCCTCGGATTGAGTTAGGTCGGTAAAAAGCCTGAAATACTAATCCAACATCGATTTCCAATTATGTATAATTCAAGTTCTGGACTGTCCAAGTTTAGTTTCGGGATATTATGACTTATTTTCGAATATCTAAATCGACAATTGTTTATTTTTTAAATAGTAGTAGACATTTGTTTATTTTTAAAATAGAGTATTTTGCCGTCGTAGAAAATGCAGGAAATGGATTCGAATCTGGTTATAAATAAAATGATGATTGATATATTAATAGAAGAGCTAGAGATAGGTCTGAATAATTAATTTGCTTAGTATAACACTATAGATTGTATGCATTACCTACATTATTTTATACCTAAATGCGACATTTTATGTCATAACCATTCAAATTGAGAACCTCCTCCTTTTTGAAGTCGGTTAAAAATATTCTTATTTTTGAGGTAACATTCTGTCACGGAAACTGTACTCTTCAGATAGCAGTAGGGTAGGGTTGAATTCCCGATGGCATACTTAGACCTAACGTCGAAACCAACACAGGGTGTTCCGTCACATCCCCATAAGAGTCAGAGCCCCGGAATACGAAGACATTTCCAATGATCTTGACGGCGTTGTTTTATTAAGCCTTTTCTGACAGATGTAGGTGTAGATTTCTTTATACATCCAAGATAGTGCATGTAACTTTATAAATAAAATCAATATGCTTATTACAATTATATTTGCATTTTAGAGTCGGTAAAATAGTATAATATGTGATAAGTTGATAATCCTGCCTGCGGCAGGCCTTTGCATATCATGGACAGAAGGGATTTTCCGCGAGAGTTCAAAGGTATCGCGACGTTTCAGTGATAATTTTCATTGTTACGAGGAAAGAACAAGAGAACTTTTTGCAAATTTTGTGCTTTTCTTAAGTTCCTGCGAGGTTCTCGCGAGAATGTGAAGGCCTCTTTAGATTTAGGTATAAGCGTTTTCTATCTTGTAAGTGTTGTACAAATCTATTGTGAGAGTATACTTCTAAGTGTAACAACATAATACGTATGTGACCTAAGGTTAAATCACAGACTAAGGCTAACCAATAAAATAAAATTTTGATAGTTGATATAAATATATAAGTATCATCGTATATCATTTAACATAAGCTATTGTGTTTTAAATGTAAATTGTATACAGAAGACGGGGCATTTAATCATTAGGTCGAAGGGCACTGGTTCAAGTCAACGACATTCAAATCGAATTAGCACATTAACATAATAAATTGCTTACACAGCCTCGGTTAATTTACAATTTCACTACGTCTTTGTCGCTGAATAAGAAACGATGAATAGGCATTTCGGTAAGAATAAGGGCGAATTTAACAGGAATAGGGTTGTAAGGCGTCTCTATTGTATGGTTTATAATATTATTTTAGTATTTACACAGGTCAACTTTCTAGCATTATGCAGATCTTTTGGCAAAAATTGAACCTTTAAGATCATAGCTTTCCCACTAAACCTTTCAGTGTCCCTCCGCATCATAATGAGGCGCCACGGGTCCGTAATTATAGGTATGACTGCCATGACGCTTCGATACAAGCCGATAAGGTCATTACCATTAAGCCACCAGGCATCCGACTAGTACCGAATCGATTCATTCCCAAGCTCACCACGCGGACCGTGCGTCAACCATTCGGTTACAACCCGCTGCTGATTCACTTATAGACCTACTACCAATCGCTGACAGACTACTCAGCAATCGTGAATCACACGACGTTCACTTTTTGACCACAAGAGGTTCACTGGTTGACCACGCGGCGTCCATCCGTGGACGGCGATGCTTGTCGGGTGCTAGGTGGCTCTAATGACCTATGAGCCTTATACAATCAAACAGTCCATTCATTCGTCTGTCTATGTGTGGTCTAGCCATTTTTCTTGAGATTTACTGGGTCTATATGGTTAAAAGGCAGACAGCTGTTTATTGTATTGCATGTAACTGACCAATTATTATTTTTTCATAGTACATAGTCGGGTGTATTTTCGTTAGTCAGGTATTAACAAACATGATTCTTGTTGCTTTTTTATTTAAATCAATAGCTGGGAAGATAGACACGCTTTTAAAGTTATGAAATTTGTGCCCACCTCTAACTTTTCATGTACGGGCATGGAAAATCCAAAAAAAATCAAAGTGATAGCTTAAAAAAATACTTGAAGGAAAATTGGTTAGAACAAAACCCATTGTATTTGCCAGTACATGCAAATAATTTGAGACGTTTTAAATAAAGGTCTTACATTAAAGCATGATTAATAAAAAAAGAAAGTGTTGGTGCCACTTGTTTCCCAATTGGCAATTGTGCGTTGGGTTTATAGCGTCTTGCAACTCCGCATGTTGCCGCCGCTCGCTCGGTCAGTACGTTGCCAAACGCCACGCTACCGCGACGCACGTGAACTAGTATCGCACCCGCATAACTACAAGCTAGTTTAGCTATCGAAGATTTCCGCGTTCAGTTACCTAGTAACTAGGTCAACCTCCTCAACCCATTTAAAAAATTAAGTGGTCAGTTTATCTGCGTCCCTTGCGCCCCGGGGCTCGTGTTGAAGGACTTTGCCACCTGTATCGCCACGTGATAAGCAGCGGCACACCCCCTGAACCAGCGCTGTTGTGGGCTGGTGGCTGACTGCGAGGTAAGTGCAAAATTCTATATTCTACGGGCACCAGTTCTTAATTGGGGAATAAGAGATGGCCATACATTGAGCACATAACCCCCTACCCGGGGAGATCGCCTGATTGCGTCTTCAGAAAGTGATGCCAGTATGTGAAGTTTTTGTTTAAATCTAACCGCGATAGGTACCCTGAGCAATGTTCAATGTGAAATTTATTTCGACAGAACAGCTATTCCCGTGGCTGCGTGACTCAATAGAAAAAGAACCCGGAAATGAAACACTCAAGCCTTTTAGTGTTTGTCTCTCATACATAACGTTTTCCCGGTTTCACAAGTCCCAATGGCTTATTTTTATTTCAGACTACGTAACACTAGATATCAGTTAGCTTCGTGGCTAAAGCAACCGTATTTTATACAAACGGTGTGGGTTGTTACAACTAAATATATGTATGACTGAAAAGTAGTTTATTAACCAACTTTAAGAAAGGAGGAGGTTCTCCATTTGTCGTGTAAATATTTTTTTATATATATGTTCAGCCATAATTTTGTTTTTTGATTTTGATGATTCTTTTTGCGTTCATGATGTTGTAGAAAATTTTATTTTTTGCTTTTTAGTTACTCTGAAATCAGTTTTGTTTGTTAGATTTTTTATACTTTTCGGTAACTTAATGTCTGATGTTTGTACTTTTATAATACTCTCGTGACGCACGCTTTTTACAGTTTTACACAACTTATAACTCCGATCAGCAGTTTTCCTTTGTGCAGAAAAGTGTAGACCGATTTCCGACATGTAAATAATATAATCTAAAATTGCACTTTATTCGCAAGCGGAAATGGCAGTATTGCTTACTATGCATTTTAGCTCTGTTCCGCTTACACCATTCGTACACTTTCACGCGCTACTCAAATTGGTCTGCACAAGTACCTGCATCGGGAGAAATTATTAGTTGTGTAAAACTGTACCCTTATAATAAATCAAGGGTTTTAAATTTTGCCATAAAATACGCACGTATTGTTAAGTGAATATCAATCAGGCTAGCAATAATTCACTTATGCTTTATTTTCTTAAGCACTAGTTATAAATTTAACACAGTGCTCGGGTAAAAGTTCATCAAGTTTAGGGAAGACGTTCTAAGTGCCAATTAGTAGTGTTTACGAAAGAATTCAAAAGTAAATATTTACAGAGTTGTTTCCAAATTACGTGCAAACGATCGGGTAACTTCTAAATAATAAAATAGATAGACATTCTCCTAACGTAAACTAAAGATTATTTAATTTGTTGACTTACAAGTTACATTTATACATAAAATGTTCTTTGATGACATTAGTTGAAGGAGTAATTTCTTTTAACTTATTTATTAAATAATGGACGGATCAAATATGTATACAAAGAATTATTAAACAAATAAGCCTCTTTTTGTGTTTTATATCTAAAATAGAAATGAATTTTTAAATACAGATTCTAATATGTCTATCAGTCTGTGTTTTTATGTCATAGTAATTTTATTAAAAAAACTATTGAGTTAAATTTTATAGTAAGGCGTATGTATGGCGCTGTACAATGTTGAACTAAAATCGAGTATCAATTAAAAATTAGCTGTTGTACTGTAAGATATTTTAATTAGATTTGATAAATAACAAATATTTTTTTAATGTATTCTTATTTTATAAGAGCAAAGGAAGCCCAAAAAATAGGTGGATGGATTGTATGAAGTGACAGAGGACGTAGGCCAGAACCTAATCGTTATTAAATAAATAAATAAAATGTATAATCATGATATTTTGGTCTATAAGTAAACACCAAATTGAGTTATTTGCGACGTAAACTGTATAAAATCTTTTTATTCAGAAATATAGCTAGATCGATCTAAGAAGTTGTTTAAGACATTTTTTTAATACCATTTTGATTTATTACTATCTATCATCACACGCCGAGTTTTTTTAATGGCAGCAATGCAGATATTATTGATTTTACTTATGCCAAGTTACATAGAAAAGCAAATGGAAAAAAATACATATATACAGATGAATTGAGAACATTTATAAAATAAGTTAAACCAACAATTAACTAGTAATTTATACAAAGAACATTGCTCAGTTTGTTGGGAGAGTTGGGATTCATATTACATTGCACGAGCCTTTATGATCTTTTAATTGTTTTATAGAAAATTTAAGTAATTATCACATACATTAAAAATATTTCCAGTTTTTAACTGAGTTTAAGAGAAATCTTAATTTTTCCACAGCAATATTGCTTAGGAAAACATAAATTCAAAGGCACAATGTTCAAAACTAGATGGTGCTGTTCGCTAATACACTATGGTTTACTCTCTCCCGCTTCCATAAATTTAATTTATTTTGTTTGTAAAAGGTTTGTTTCATTCCTGGAGGTGCATAAGTAATTGAATACTGAACCAAAGAGTAAAGACGTCAATCAATAAAAACCTAAAAGTCAACATAGGAACCATCGATGTTGATAGAGGAAAACCAAAATATGTTTATATAATTGTAATTTTTATGCTGGGTACAAAAAATTCTATAACTTTACTATAACAACATAAAAAATAATAAAAGAATTTAGAAAGACATTTAGTTACGTTGTTTCATCCGATTTCAGGGTGGACCCAAAATGGGCATTGTCCTTTCATCGCGTTAAATAAGGAACTAAAATATACAGTAACAGTTACTTAATACGTCAGTTTATTACTTAATATGTTAGTTTAGGGGTCTCTAGCGTTTCTCGGTGGGCATTCATCAGTTCCTTGCGAGATAGGACCACGTGTACATGCAGAGGTCCTTTGTAACGTAGGAAGACAAATAGAGGCAATCGTCACGGTCCATCGGCCGTTATGGAGCGGAAACTAACCGGAACACCGACACGTTTATATGACGTGCCTAGTTCTACTAGCGCTTTGTTCTATTGTTATTTGACGTTGTTTGTTTATGCGAGGGTTTGTATGTAATTCATAATTGCTTGGGGTATAGTTGAAATGAATTCGGTTTTGTTCGTATGTAAATTAATTAGTACGGTTCTATTTTTGTAATCGATAATAGTTTGTATTGATGTTATAGTACTTTTAATTCTAAGTTTATGTTAGTTTCTAACAGACTTCATCACATGAACATTTTTATAAGGAAAGAAATTAAATGAAATTTTCTTTGTTTAAATTAAAAAAATATTAAGTAATGAGAATATATTTGAAAGTCATATAGCTTTACTTGTCGCCTTAAGGTCATTTCTATAAACAGTTTGCTACGTATCTTAAACATGATTTACATTTGCATTAGTAAAGAGCTAGTTAACATGCGAAATTGGCTAGTTTGGTAGATATTTTCGTTTCGTCGTTCGATAGATATTTTCCAACTTGGACTGATTTTTCAATCAACAGATAAAAGTTATCAGTTGCACTAATTATAACGCGACTAGATTCAAAAATGAACAATTCAACTGTTTTATAAATGCAATTTTTTAATTTTCCCATATTATGTTTTCTTTTCTATAGAATAACTTTTATCTGTTGAATGAAAAATCGACCCTAAGTATAATAATAAATTGCCGCTTTAGTTGATGTCTGTGTAAACAATGATAATAATAATAGTAGCCCATAAACGTCCCACTGCTGGGCTCGAGCCTCTTATTTATAGGAGGAATAACAGTATACCCGCCACGCTTGTCCAAAGCGGATTGGCCGATTTGACACATTGTTTATCTCTGCAGGTTTCATCGCGATGTTTTCTTTCACAGTTAGCACGTGTTAATTGTAACATTATGCATATTAGGTCAGAAAACTGCTAAATAGTGCATGCTTCCCGGCCAGGATTTCAACCCGCGAGCTTAAATATGAAGGTATTTAACAAATGAAGTTATGTATTTGCTATGCACAGTGTGACTTTGAATTAACGGTATTTGTATTTTTCTTAAAATACCCACACTTGATTTATTGAGTAATCAGTATGTTTTATCTTAATACAAATTAGGATGTATTTACATGGTTTATTTTGTTAGGTACTTGATAAATCTTTTTAGGATTTTTGATAACCTTTGTAATAAGTTTTAAGATTGCTGAAATGTGAACTCGGTGTTGTTGGTACGACAATATAAAAGGAGGCGAAATAGCCTAATACGGGACTTTCTATGTGTTGTTCGTCGGTTGAACAAAGCAAAAGCTCTTTTCAATATAATCAAGCGGTAACCATGGTGATTGCTGGTACTACATAATAGTACGAATGATATGTATATAAGATTCTTGTTATATATTATAAGCATAGAAAGTTTTTATGTTCTATGAAATAAATAATGTAATTACAACCTTTTTGGTTTAACTTGCTTTTAATAGAAATATTTAATTTAAAGTAAAATATCTTTCAATGTTGTGATATCAATAAAATGCTTTGCCAAATGTATATGTATTAAACATTAAATATTTGTGTATATTTTTATATACTACTCAATCTAAAATATAATACGTGCGCTAACCACTAAGCTACTACGGCCTTTTTACAAAACAATGATAAGGATTTATTCAAGTTAACTATCTAACTAAAACAAAAGTAAAACAAGCTTTATATTTTTAGCCTAAATCTTGCACTGAAGCGTCAGTATTGCATATAGACAATCCAAAAATCACCAAAATATTAAAGAATAATAAAAATAATAACAATTACAGCTAAACGATGTAAAAGAGAACTTACTTGGCACTGTTGCGGTCCCTGTCTGTTGGGTGATGCCGCTTTCGGTCGCACTTTCTTGGCTGAAAGCGGAGGCCGGGAGTCCGACAACCCAGTCACCGCCACTGATACCGTTGTGATGCCACTCACAACTCCACTCGATGATGAGGATGTTGTACAATCTGTCAAATAATAAAAGTTATAATTTTTATTTGATTTTGTACAATTATTTCTCGGACTTACGTGATGGGTGACAGAGACTGATAACCGCGTAGTTCGAATTCGCGTAAGGGTGAAGCCTCATTCAACGCATTGTACGCCACACCTGCGTTGCGGTTACGCACAAAGTCCCAACGCAGCGTCTCAGTATGGAGTGTGGATTTCAGTCCACTTTCGATAATGGGTCGGAACAAACGTGTTTTATTATTGCTTTTATTACACTACCACTGAAACAAATGTATAAACAATAAGACTTTGGGTATCTCCTTTGATTGCAGGACGCACCGGCGCAGAGCTCTGACAGCGCAGCGCATCACCCTCCCTGCTTCTTCTCTCGTCCCTTGATCAATTGAAAAGTCGCATGCGACGACGCAACGCATATTGTCGCATGTCATTATAAACATATGTATAACGACGCAGCGTTGACGCTGTGACGACGCAACTCACTAATGACGCTTCGCTCTAAGACTGAGTATAATATTATACAGTTTGGGAGGCGTAAATAATCTAGAGTTGTGTGACGCTCAAATAAAAGACTAATCAATCATTCAAAACCGCGTAAATAGGGGTAGCGTAAGTCTAGGTCTTACTCTATATAGATTTGATTGTGTTCTAATATTACAATACACTTCATACAGTTTGTGATGAAATTGTTTAATTTAAATACATTTTATTACTTAAAACAAAACCGCCAAAAATTGAAAGTTTTAGAAAGTTCCTAGTCAGTTTTCACAGTAAAAATTAATCTTTTAATTTATATATGGGCTTCAAACAATGTGCTTTATTTTTCTTCATTCATAATTGGTGTTTAATTGTCCGGCTTGAAGGACCATAAATAAAACGTAATTTTTTCAACTGAAAAATATATCTAATATATTTTTCAAATGCTAATGTTAATAAAGATCTTTTAAAGTTTTTTGATGTTTTAAGATTACGATAATTAAATTATCGTAATCTTAAAAAAATGAAATTAAAATCAGTGATGCTTTCTTAGACGGTCCAGATTCTTGTTATTAGAACATATTTAATTTAACTACTTCTAATTTTCTGCGTCCAATATTAATTTGAAGCGGGTCGAATGCAAACAGAAGGCAGGATAAAATGTACGCCCTGCGAATTTCTCTCAGCCATTTCTCCTTTTTCAATGGCCTCGGAAAAACTGTTGAATTAAGCGAAAGTAAAGATTGTTTGGGCGAAGGATCAATTTTGTGAAATTCGAAATTTAGGTTGTTCAGGCACAATCTAATTTCGTGCGGGATTCTCCGTTTCCGAATCTTACCGGGCCTGTCATTTAAATCCGAGGGATTTTTCAATTCAGTGAATCTATGCAGATACTTTTATAGTTAGCTGAGAATATTTGCAAAAGGAAATAAGTAAAAATATTTAATTAAATTATAATGTAAATAATATCGTCCATTATTTGTTTATTTACTTTATATGAAAGCTAGTATTTCATTATACAAAACTGATTTATAACACTTTGATAAAATACTTTAAGATAGAGTAGATATTAATTATTGCCTCTAAGGTCTAAAGTAAATTCCATAATAGTAGAACTAATAAGTATTTATAAGTATGAATAATAGTTAATAATAATAAAACAACACAAAAAATCAAGATTAATCTTTGAAATTGTCACAGTTTCATAGACAATTAAATTTTACTGATATAGAATATCGTTGGAGTATATTTCCTAAATTCCTGTGGAATTATCGGGACACAAAGAACCGCAGCATTTAAAAGAGAATGTAAGTTATCGTTTTAGTGAAAACTGTGTCGGAATAAAATATTTTTTATGCTCCCGGGAAAATTCCCGCGGGATAAAAAGAAGCGCAGATTGTAAATTTAAGAATTGGCTGTCGATCAGAGAAAACTGTATTGAAATCGGCCCAGTAGTTTTTACGTGAATCCCGAACAAACACAAGAAGTCTAAAAAAAATTACATCGTGTTCTCCATCGTTTAAGTAATCTATTCCAGTTTTATATTTTTTTTAACAGCTTCAATGTACGGAAACGGCATTATTAGAATTTTATAAAACATAGATACAGTGGATGATTTAAAACGTCTACGGTAGATAAATATCGTGGGTCCAATCGCAGGCGGTAAAATCAAACAGAGGATAATTCCGAACCCATTCCAACAGAACGGATCCATATTGATTCTTAGGCCTCGGTTTGTGATGGGATGTTCTTTGTCACTCGGAGGCTACCATTAGTTTGTTTATGTTAGTGCAGGCCGCGTATCCGTCTCGGCCGACCCACTAATGGAAGCCAAGAAAAATGATCCCCGTTCTTTTCACCAGGGAAACTTGTGCGGAAAGATACATAAGTAACAAAGTGGTCGCTTTTCAGCGATTCGTGTGATGAATAGGCAATGTCACCGGAGAAAGATATAGCATCCGACATCCGACGGCCGACCGAGTTAATTATGTTAGCTTTCATGTCTACGCAATCGCGTCCAAGTTATATTTCTTAGTATTTTCAATTTGTGTTAAGCGCTGAAAGTTCGGCTATATTAAACAAAACTTTTTTTATCATTATGTTTATTTTATTAGACTCGATGTTTTAGTACATGTTCTAGTACATTAAAATTGCGTACAAACTTAACTGTTAAAATAAAGTTTTTACAGCCTTAATAATATCGTCTAAAATGTTTATGATGCACGTTTAAATGTATATTTTAAAGATTATCTTAAAGATGAGCTCGTTAAAAGTAAGCCTATAGACGCGAATCTGTAAACAGCGTAGGCATTGAGGGATCAAGTATATCCTGGATAAGCAACAGCCGTGCACTTGATGGGCGCCAGCAGGCCACCGGGGTAAATAGGCCGGGGTAACGCCTCCCTTGAAAGTTGTAAGCTTTATAGTACGCTCAGTAATACTCATATTATGTAAATTAACTAAGTTCAGACTTAGTAATGGCACCTGTATATTAATTACGAATTTAAAACTTATGATACATGTCCGAAGGGACGGGTCGTTTGTATGTCCACATTAGTTGCGGGCAAATGGACGCGTAGGGATTTCCTCTGTCACGGACCCGTAATTTGGGAATTTAATTTAATTTTAAACGTTCTTCACACGGAGTCCTCGAAGATATTTAAGGCATTAGGAGAAATGTAAATACCCAGTGGAATAGTTTATATTGCTGCTAGTAGAATTTTCATGTGGATTCGCTAGCTTTAATTTCAAGTTTATGTTATGCGGAAATTATACTATTTTCGGGAGGGAAAATATCCCATCCCTGTTTATCGAAAATGTTTTTATAGAAATTTTCAAAACTATCGGTTCGGGGCGAAGTTTTTTCTGCTATTAAAACGTGTCTATCTATCCAATGTGTATACCAGTTGTCGAATGTAGGTACATTTTGACCAAACTTCTAGACTGTTTTTTCCCAACACCATAGACTTCATTAGAAAAGCATGTTTAATCAAATTGAAAAAAATATAAACTCTGCACTAATCTCAGAAAAAACATTATTAAATGTCAAGTCTATAAACTTTGTACAACTATTATTAACAAGGGGGTTAAATTTTTAAAGTAAATATAATGTAATGTAAATATAATGTATTACATTATATTTACATTACATTATATATATTACAGTATATATAATACTATATCTATATTTACTGGTCAGTGTTCGAAAGGAACAATAGGTGCATACAGGACATAATATAACCTGACAAAGCATTACCTATATAGGTAAGGATTGATTTATATTTGAATTATTTAAGTAGTTACTTTCGATAGTACCTATTTGTCTAAACGATGATAATTATTTATTCGCAAGCAACTAAATTCTTAAGTACCGTAAATCAGACTTGTTAGACTTATAAGTGTATTATAACAATTTGATCGCTGTTATATTGGAATTATAAAGATATAAATCCATTTCATTTAACGATGGCCTGGTAATGACCGACTTGTTACCCTTAAAGGAAGCTGATTAGATAGACAGGCACTTGTAGTCATATATTTTATTGCGCTCAGTTTACTTCCTTGAATAAGTTTCCTTTTCACTTATTTTATGAGGTTGTTAAAGTTGGATGAGTTAATAAGAGTGCTCTCAGGAGACCTCCGTTTAAGATGCCCGGATAAGTCTCTCGTGACGGTTACATTGCGTGTGAAGGGCCCTTCATATTATTATTGGATTTGCTGGTAAGTGCTTGCGGTAAAATTGCCCAGAATTTTTTATCCCCTTGTGTATGAGAAAAGAAATGTACTTGTTTTTATTGTATTTATATATTTGAATAGATAGATAACAGTTTATTGCTCGCCAACGTACGCAATTACAAAATAATGCATAATTACAATACCACACTTCTTGGCAAAATAACACGCGGCAGGTAGTATTTTATGTTCATTGGTACACGTCAAAAAAAAATCAAAATCAATTTATTGCCAAAACATTCATACAGAACACAGAGTACAGTAATATAATAGAGATAATGTATTTAGAGTTTTAGTCTGTAAGTTCATTTTTGTATTGGTGTATAATAAAATGTTATTTATCTATCTATCTATGCTTACATAGGTTCCCTCGCACTAGGACTAGCCTGTATTGCGGGAAGGACACCAAGTAGGTACTTAGATATCGTAGTAGTAAATAGTTATGTAAAAGTATTATAAATATCTTCTGAATCTTGCTAGATATTAAAATGGAATAGACACGAAAATTTATAATAAAAAGCTTGTCTTAATCTTTAAATTTGTCATTGATATTCATTTAGCCGTTTCAGAGACTATTCGGGGCAAACTTTCATAGAAACCGACATAAAAAATATTTAAAAACGTTAATTTATGATTAGGAATAGCATGAATAACAGTTTTACTAAAATTTTGGAATTTACATTGAAATTATAGACGGACATTTAAATTTTATTAGTATGGATACGGTTAAAAAATTAATATCTAGTGGTAAGGCAGCATGTTGTACCATCTAGGTTTCTTTTAAGCTGTTATTACATCATGAGGTAAACATGGACTCTTTCCCTGAACCAGGATGGCGGCATAAGAAAAAGAGTCCGAATCTACAGCTAGCTACATAGAATTTGATGGTATACGGATTTGGCTTTGTTTGTTTATGCATTGTGGCGTATAAGGAGTTATTTACCTCTCTATGTATTTATTTATATATGCATATTTTTGTGTTATTTTGTAATATTATATCTGTAAATAAATAACATAAAATTCATTTACTCACAGCCACAATACAGTAGGAATGGGAAAGATAACTTTGTGGAGCCGTCATGAACCAAAGTCCCGAACGAACGATGACTTTGGCATCTGTCAGTTATAGCAGAATACAAAAAGGCTAAAATAAAAATTGTAAAATACTGAAATTCTCAACCCTATACTAGGTTACTGTATTAATAGGGTACAGTTGAATAATTAATTAATATACTCTTTTTTATTGCGAAGCTGGTAAACAGGCAGATGGCCAATTTAATGGAGAGTGGTTACCGTCGTTAATAGACGTTTGCAACACCAGGGGCGAAGGCAACTAGTTGCCAGTCTTTGGACTAACATAGAGGGCTTGGGATAGGAGGGATGGGCCAAAGGAGAGGTGGGATAGGGAGAATCAATACAGGAGGAACTGGGTAGACAGAGAAATGGAATAGGAAGAGGAGGAAGTAGGCTATCGGAATTCTCACTCATCGCACGAAACACGATTAACTTAAGGATAACCGTTTCACACAGAATATTGTGGGAATATGGTATGACAACTGTCGAGCCGGTTATCACACTGATAGAGCCGGTAGATATCAAAGCAGCGCACAAAATCTGTTCAAGTGTTTGCTCAGATTGTGTGCGTATGCGTTCATATTTGTGCAATAATATGATTGTGTGTATGTGTAAGCACACATAAATACACAAAGTTGCTAATTTGCATTAACAAGCGTAAATGTGTATTAGCAACTTTTGTGTGTTTATTTTATGTCCCTCAATTAAACCAAAGCCAATAGAACGCCGTCTATAAAATCGTGATATAAAAAGGCATCCACCGTCCGTCATAAAATTGTTTCTGAGCCAAAAATTGCAGACAAAGGAGTGAATAAACGTAGAAATTGGAAAATTATTCATATTGGTGACCCATGAGAGCCTTGCCCGCGGCCTTCGAGCCGGGACTCCGATGTGACACATCTATGGAAATAAACATAGATAAATATTCGACAAATGTTTAGAATTTTATTTTTATTACTAAATATTAAAGCTGTTGCCTCATTCTAAATTCGGTCATCATGCATTTGTATATAAGTACTTATATGTAGAATAAACTTACTCATGCAAATTGTCTAAATTTTAGTATAAACTGTGTTCTAGAATAGAATAGAATGGTCATACTCATTATTGCTAAACTGTGTACATAACACAATTATGCTATAGATATGGTGAAGAAACAACAGCTTCACAAATTATGACACAAATTATTTAACTACGTTAATATGATAATTTGCAATTATTTTTGTTCAAACTAAAAATTCCACTTGAAATATCTAGTTTTAATGATGCCCGCTATTTTTTATTAAAAACTAGCTGACCCGGCAAACTTCGTACCGCCTCAGAACCAATAAATAAAAAAGCTGAATGATAATTGCAGAATGTTTCAACTTTAGTAAAAATGTGGTCAAAACAACCGGAACAAAAGAATTCGTAATTAAATAAAATGCTCGATATGTATTAGGTTTTATTATTATTTTTAATTACACATGATGTTGCTTGAAAAATTGTAATGAATCAAATGAAAAAAAAACAAAAGTATTCTTTTAATTTTAATTTGATTTCAGAATGACTTTTAAATTTAATTGATTTCTAAACGACAGGACGAACATCAAATGTTTGACAGTTAGGAATAGTTTGTAAGGGAAAGCAAAATTGTTGTTTTTACTATATTCCAAGCATGTTTTTCATATTTTTCACCTTTTAAACCTTCCCTGGACTCCCACAAATAATTCAGAACCAAAATTAGTCAAATCAGTCCAGCCGTTCTCGAGTTTTAGCGAGACTAACGAACAGCAAATGATTTTTTATATATAGATAGAACATTTCTTCCATCTTGCATATGGTATTACATGGTTTGTGAATTTATTCAATTTCAAGTATCTGTGAATATTAAAATTTTAAATTAATCTTCAAAAAATAAACAGCAGACGAAAACCGGATTTATTTAACTTCACCACCTCAGCCTTAGACACATTACAACACTAAACAATATTTTTTTACAAAACACACAATTCTTGCCTAAAACAAAGAATATTTATATTCTAAATCTAGCTGTTGTTTAATTTAACCTACATTTTTGCAAATATTGTTTCACAGCAACAGCTCTTTGACTAACCGTCAAAAACTCATAGAGCTTTTCTAAAAGTTACACTGATTAATAAAACATCAAAAGTTACATTTTCACCAAAAAAATATTTCTTCTTCAGTTGTGGAATGAAGTCTCCCTTTCTTAGTTTCCCCAGAGTACTTGATATACTATTAGATCTTCAAAAAAGAACGTAATATTAGATTGGTACACGAGAGGTGAAGGTGACATATTTAGGCATGAGATGGTTTTGTGTACGAGCGTAGCGAGGGCGCTAATAGTTCGAGTGTCTAAATAGCCCTCTCACGCGAGTTTAACACTTTGCTTCTCATTTGGAATATAAGGAAAGGAAAATAAAAACCTATTAGTTAAGCAAACAACTACTTTTCTAATGAAATCAGGCATCAAATCTATATCTAAATCTCATGAACTCATTTAATACATCACATATGAAACTTCAAGTAATTTTTTTTCTGTGGCATTCTACCCGCTAGTATTTGTGTCACATCTGTAAAAATGATGTTACAAAATGGTCGATATTATTTTTATTACAATTTATGCCGCGATTGCACAGTGGCTGTAAAAAAAAATTGGAACATGAGTCGCATATATTTATTATATATGGTTCGTGTAGTTTTTAAAACTTGACAGCAGGGAAAATCGTTTCCCAAGGACGAAAAGTGCCGTTTTCATCCCTGTCATCAGACAGATATGAAAACAGATATTTAACTCATTGATCCCCTTATTACCCTTATAAGCATTTACTATAAATGGTCGGTTCCTATATCTTTACTATTCGTTCACTTGCTTCACCATCTGTTGAATTTTGACATTACTTGTGAGGAGCTAATGAAAATTTTTAACCTATAGAAGGGCAAATGAACGGTCGGTAACATATAGGAACTGGCTACTAGAGGACCGGGTGCCCGTTTGCCTATAAGCAGTCGAAAATACACTCACAACGCTTATAATCGTTGATATTTATCCGACAACTCATATTTTTCGTGGATTATAGGTGGGATTGCTCCGTGTCATAAACAATATAAACTGTCATAAAACGTTGTTTTACGAGGATACAATTACAATTTTAACATCAGACAAAAAGCAGCAAAACAGCTGGCATAATGGCCATTCAATAAATTCCAAAGGATAATAATATTACGGAATTTATTAGAATCTTGTTGACCTTTATGACTTAAACTATTTTAGGTCTTTGTTCTAGAAAGATGGTCAGATAATATAATATTCAAAAATCGCGTGACACTCAAATAGTTTCTGCAATCGATCGAACGTATTTTTGAATTTTGACGGACTATTATCTCCGTGTATGTATATGGTGTCATAAAAAGGACGCTTACTAGGTATATTTATTTATAATAGTAAAGAAGTGAACCATGAAAGAAAGAAATATTTTATTTGAAGAAATAGTGACTTAATTACATTCCCTATACATTATTATATGCATACCATATTTTGCGAATTTGTACGCCGCATTTTCAGCAAACAAGTTTTGCACTCAGCATATTGCTGCGCCAGAATTATATCCGACACAAGGCTGGTTTTCAGTGCAAGCCTTTCTTTTGGCGTAATACTAAAACGACCCAATTTTATTAAATTAATTTTACTTATGAAATATTTATTAGTAATCCAAATAAATAAATTTATATAAAATAAACAATAAAATACTTTGTTACCTACTTTAAAATAAAATAAAATAAATAACCATATATCTACTTAAATCTATTGGCGCATCCCTGTGTAACTTGTATCGAATTATATATTCGAATACAAAGATAGGCACTGGTATATTTTCATTAATAGAAAAGTTCAAATGTGTATCACAAAACGTGTAGTGAAGAGTTGCTGTTCAGTGTCAATGAACATGCATCGTTGCTGTTTGACTACGAACTCTTAAAAGAGCGTGTAAAATTCTTTATACTTGGGCAATTAACAGTCTGAGATACTTTTTATGCTACAAAACGCCGTAGCCTCCTAGATTTTGTCCGATTATAGCAAGATATGACGTCATAACTTTAAAAGTTCAAATTGTGTATTAATTATTGTTCAAACAGGAATTAAAATTATTTTTATCGTGGTGTTTTAAAATTAAGCCAACAGTTCGGCATTTTAGCACCCGCTCTTTTAGATGTAAACCATTTTATAATTTATTTATCATTTACCAAATTGCCTTCAAAATCTCAAATTATTATACTAATTTTCGTTGAGTGCTTATTTAACCCATGCACTAGGCATGGGTTTAATAATTTCAGAAATTCTAATTATGGGGACATTTTTACACTAACTCGCATTTTCACACTAATTTATTTTTTTGTGATTGTTTAACATTATATGTTTATAACAAACACTTTCTCTCCATATGTAGGTAGTGTCTAAATCTAAAAATAATCTTTTTATGTTATATACAAATAGACGCATCGTCGAACAGTCATGGCGTTCCTGCTATTTGGCTATGGGGGTCGGTAAAATTAAACCATCATATATTTATACTGAATTGTTTATATTAGAAATTACTGTCTACATAAGACTAAGGTGCTTAAATACTTAAACTATAATAATATGGACGACAATATCGCGTCGTTTTGTTTCACATAGAATTTTCTGGCGCGTGCCGTGGGAGCGAATGGGCGCGGCCTTACGGCTTATCGGTATGACAAGGACTGACTCATGACTCACTCCTCCAGGACTCGGCTACGAGCGGGGTCCTGCAGTGCGTCGGAGTTCGATATTGCGAGAATAAACGAATATTCCCGAGCGCACGTCGGCTGTAATTTGCCTCGCCACATGGCCATGAAACCTTAAAAAATAATCGTCCGAAATAAAGGCAATATTTCAACAAGATTATATACGTATTATACCAGTATGGGACTGGGCGTGCTTGGGCTCTTTTCATATTACCCTACAAAAATTGTATCGTCGCCGCTCTGAAAGTTTGAAAGTTAATTAATTAGCAGAATACCTACACAAGTGACGTACATCTGTCGGCGGCTAATTTTAAAAGTTAGTTATCTACTTTTTAATAATATTAAAATGATAATACAGTTTTAATAAAAGTGAAATTGTATAAATTCTGCAAAGTTAGTCTAAAAGTATATTAATAATTTTACAGAAAAAATACATGCCGACGAATGTGAACAAGTAGCTATTTATTAGAAATTATAAATCAAATTAATATAACCTCCAAAATTACTTTATGATAAAATATTAATAAAAATTAACTGACAAAAATATACAATGAAAAAATAAAGACATCTAAACTAAAACCCATCCAGCCGCACCAAACCGCTGTACCAGGGCAGTGTACATAGAAGGCTAGCAGCTTTACCTCTCTGGATAACAAAGGCTAACACTTTGATCGAGGTAAGCTAATCTTCAAACCTATGGAATTTTTTTTGTAATAAGTGTCTCCACTCCAACCTGTTTCTTCTATGTCCTCTGCGTCAATGTCACAATTGCTCACATGCGTTTTATGTACATTATATACACGGTATATGAAGTAATCCCTAAAGAAATCTTAGAACTAATTTTACAGCAATGTAACTTTCGATTGTCTTTGAGACGGTCGTAGTTCCGAGACAGCCGCTTTCGGCGAAATAGACACCTAACAAAACTTGACAATAATTATTTGAATATCTCAAATATTCACGTTGAAGAAGCCCTATCGGGCTATATTTCAGATTGAACTTTTTGCTTTCATGACAGATATCATTGTCGGAGTTTTTATATGTAATACGGGATGGGATGCCTTTCAGAACAACGCGCCGTCGGATCTTTTAAGGTTTTACAGGAAGCGTTTGTTCACAAAGTATTTATGATAATAAAACTCATTGCGATATAACAAGCAGATCTTGCTTGATTATCTCTTTTCGATGGCGTATAATTAACATTTTTACGGCATGAAGATACGCTACAACTGCATTGATTACCAAAATAATAATAAACTGCATAATTATAAGTAGCTATTGTATAATATTTTTAGACAAAACATTAGGCAACCTTGTTTACTTAAAAAGTAGGTGATCTTATTACTCCCAGAAAATTTATCGAATTTGCGTGTGAGCTAACGCCAATCGCTTAGATATATAATCAAGATTGACATATATTTCTTTTCACTGCTATAAACAAAGTAATCTTGCATTGCAACATTTTTTAAAAAAGCCCTTTTTTGCATGTATTCTGTTAATTATTTCCACTTTGTTCTCTTATCACATTATCAATTACACATACATCAATTCATATCAATTACACAATGAATCGCCTAACTTAATCTCACATACTACTCCTAAAAGCTCTCATTCCATTTACGTACATTCTACTAGAAATAGGAGGTTTTAGTTACATATCTGGTGGAAAGTAGATTGATTTACAGAAAAGAATGAAAGCCTGATTATAAGCGTTTATCCTTGGGTACAATATAGAGGCCTACTAAAATATTATGATAGAAACCTGTTCTATATCTTAGTGCATAATTTTCACCAAGTCCTTCTAATTCTTCGAGCAAAATAAACGGTGGTTATACTAATTATCTGACAGCAGAACATGGCGGGCGAGGGTTGTAAACTAATAATGTTACGCATATGTATGTCTTGTCTTGCTTGTGACAATCATAACATGATTAAGTGCGAGAGGGATGTTTCAAAGAGTTACTCGGGAGCCGCAGTGTCCCAGAATAATCCATCATTATAAGTTTTAACACGTGACGTTGTGCTATCTGTTGTTCTAACGTTATAAGAGGATACAAGGGTTGTATCAGAACAACATTTCTATTCTGCAGAGAAAAATATAAGTTTAAAGTTATCTCAGATCGTAAACGTATCAATAAATGTTTTCAAAAAACACACTTGGCTTCAAAATTAATTTTGTTGTCCATGACAAATAAAACGTTTACTTTGGTTGCTTGTGATGAATTCAAAGTGGCGAATTTTTTGTTAATAGTTTCATTCCCAAGTTTCTAAAGAAGGGAAAGACATGCAAACAACAAGTATCCAAATCTTACTTCCCATTTTTTTAACTTTTACTCATGTTCCGTCATAAATCGCACCTTCGTCGTGAGTTGTTATATAGGTTATATATATAACATATATGTAAATAATAGTTTTTGGGTTTAACGCACTGAGTACGCATAAGTACCTTCCAAGATCAGGCTATTTTAATATTGTACTACCCACATTGTACATAATTATGTTTTGAGTTAGTAAACTACATATACATACACTAGAATAGAATGGATACATTCTCACGTCTACGTTTCAACATAGGACCTGAAACAATCCCTAAAAATAAAAAGTATTTTACGTTTTAACTCCAAAATTGCTTTATTTCATAAGTAATTAGCACAGTGATTGCCTGTGGTTGTGGGTGTGGGTATGCGAATTAAATATAAAAAATTGCCGGTCTGGCGCGGATGCTAAATACGGCGTTTCTGAGGCGAAGTTGCGCAGTAATTTGTTTAAGAGACATATAAAAACTCTCAGCGAACTAGTTGGATGTTAAATTAAACTTTTAAAGCTTATAAAACGGTTTAAACTTCATAATATCTGGCAGAATGACAATAATGATCAAGGCTATATTTCTCTAACAAGTCCTCTAATATATCAGAGATAATTTTTTTTTATTGTGTCAGCACTCGTGCTCACAGGCGAACATGTGATATGCCCGGGCATAAATACATAAGTTACTTATAACTAGTTTTTATATAATAATATAATACAATATTTTACACTACACACTGTCTAAATATATCTAGTAATATACATATGTGTATGTAAGCAGTATGTAATTGTAAACCCAATTGAAACCTATCAGACTATAGTTATTTATATTTTGTATCTGTTGTATTGGAGATTATAGTTTGTCGTGATAATCAATTTCGTTGGTTTTGTGTATTTTTTGTTAGATTTAGGCTAATAGGCAAGAAGACGTTGGCAAAGGCGTGACATAAGAAATAGATATTAGAGATAACGACGTTATCTTTATGTGGTGACTTGGTGGAGCCATGGAGATTATAGGTAGCTATAATATTAGATTAGGTAGGTATAATATTAAATCAGAGGGCTTATATTTAACAAGGATCTGTTCGTGTCCGAACAATCGT